>CM069915.1:81480979-84185979 GCA_036172215.1 Camellia granthamiana | reverse complement strand
TAGAGTGCTTCATCCAAAAGGAAAGCCTACTTCTTGCAGGCAAAACAGTAACCAAGATTGGAGTATGATCAGAAACCCCAGGGGCCAAAGAACCATGCCTCAGACTCAGGAAACTCAGACATCCAAGAGGCAAAGCTCTATCAAGCTTGCTCTTAATAACACCCCTCTTTTATTTGACCAAGTAAACCAAAACCCTTTGGTTGGCATATCATCCATCTCTAGAGAGTCCAAACAGTCATTGAACTCAGCTGCAGCAGTCCTATCACAGCCATCCAGCCTCTCATTTTACCTTCTAACAACATGAAAATATCCAATCTGAAGCCCCTACCAACCATTCTACTGACTTCCTTAGTATCGAACACCTACTTCTACTGACTTCCTTAGTTCACTTTCAGTAAGTCTTGGACAGTGAAGAGGACGAGAGCACACCCCTCACCCGAGAGGTGTACTCCCTATTTCTCATCTATTCTCTTTGTGTCGTTCACTCACTCCCTCGTATGCTCTGGTCACCTCCGCTTTATGTGCTATGGTGACCTCGCTAGTGAGTACGTTTGCTCACAACTTAGCCTTCGGTTACATAAAGCTATACTCTATTTGTTCTAACACCGACCGGAGATAGTCTAGTAGTTGTCCTAGAAGCCGGTTCTGCTCGACTGAAGTAGGTTTCAGGGGACACCCCCGAACCCCGTTGTTACACCCGGAAAGCAAAAGGTATTCCATAATAAAAGAAAGAGAGTTCGATCCGAGAGTGAATTAGAGACATTATCTCACAGATGAAAGAAAAGAGAGTAAAGTCACTTGTTTAAGTCAAGCAATCTAGAGACCGAGGAGAGTTTGCAGTTCTTGTTCCTGTAGTTGTATGTAGCTACGTTTGGTTCTGGAATGTCTAAACCTGAGGCCGGTAGCTAACTAAGCCAGTCTTGCTGCTAGACGACGCGCGGAGGAAGGTTTTTATTACTGCTGTTAGAACTCTAAGGAATAAAAAACCTCGCAAGAGGGACGAGCATAACAGCTAACAGTAGTATGTGGCTTAACTTACCTTAATTCGCTGTTAGTTCTTTAAGGGAGTCTCCCTTCTAGTTTTCCCTTGCTAGTATTCGATTGATTTACAGCCAGGAAGACTTAGCCCTCTCCCAGCCTACTTGTTCCTGTAGCTAAGGGCATGCAGGATAGCAAGTCTCTCTCTTAGGTTTAGTCTGTAGCCTCACTTCCTGGATTCCCTCTTAGTTGAGTAAGGGAGGCCTTCTGATCTAGGCCCAGCCTTGTGTATTCTTCTACCTAGGAGAGATCAACAGCAGCAACCTATCTTCATCAACCTTTTCCTTCTCTTTGATAGTTCCTGAAGGGCTCTCTTACGCATTTAAACTAGACTTTAGATATCCTCATTAGGGTAGGTAGTTACTACGTCCTGTAAGAAGTTTAGAGAGGCTGCTTTCTTTTCCTCCTATGGTTGGTCGCGTGATCCAATTATTGTTCTCGTTTGCCACCCCAGGTACGAAGCGGCATCTAAGCCCTCAAGCTACGCATCTCTTGCCATCGATCATAAAGACATATATAAGATCCGGACCTCCGCTCCCAGAGCAAGGATTTGTCATTCCACGTCTCCTGGTCTTCCAAAGCATTCTTATACTCTGTAAAATTTTACTCTGTATGAAAGTAAAATTTTACACTCTGAAACTAAAGTAAAATTTTACTCTGTATGAAAGTAAAATTTTACTCTGAATAAGAGTAAAATGTTACACTCTGAAACTAAAGTAAAATTTTACTCTGTATAAAAGTAAAATTTTACTCTGAATAAGAGTAAAATTTTGCACTCTGAAACTAAAAGTAAAATTTTACTCTGTATGAAAGTAAAATTTTACTCTGGTTTTGTCAAATGAAAAAAACAGAGCAATAGAACCAGAGTAAAATTTTACTCTGGTTCTATCAAATGAAATTTGATGTTATTTTACTCTGGTTCCATCACATTAGCCGATTTCATAAATCCATTAGGTTATGTTTGATCTAACAGGTCTCTCTTCTACTAAAAAATCATTCAAATCTCCGATCTTAAAGACTCAAACACACACATATATATAGATATACATATATATATATTGATTAGAGATCGAAATATGTAGATATATATATTCGAATTCAAATCCCAAAACACATATATATTCGAATTCAAATATCAAAAACACACAAACACACACATATATATAGATATATATATATGTATCAGTGCGATTTGCAAGTTATCCACAGCTTCGGCCATGGAGGAAGCTAGGGTTAGAAGAGAGAGACAAGAGAGAAGATGAACAGTTGAAGGAGAGTGGAAGGAGGAGAGTTGAGAAGATGTAGAGAAGAGGCTGTGAAAGAGCCTTCGATGAGAGAGACAATTAGAACCACCGCCATTAGAACAATCAGCGAAGCACTGCTCTGTGAAACCGCCATTTGAAATTCTAGAGAGAGAGAATTGAGAGGTAGTGCTTGATGGGAGGGACATAATAGTCATATAAAATATTTAAATAATAAATTTGTCCTTTATACAAGACTTTATAATTATGAGGGGGTTTAGAAAATATAATTTTTTTCATAGTCCTTTTAACAATGAAAGGAAGGCAAAGGGGGTTTATAGCCAAATTTCCCATATTTTATTCATATTTCACCTACTTTTTCTATTTCTCTTTTCAAATCTCTCCTCAAATCTCTCAACCAAACACAGTATTAAAGCATTCCAATAAGCTTAAATATCTCCCCCCCCCCCCCCTTCTTTTTTTTTTTTTTTTTTTTTTTTTTTTTTTGGAGGAATAGCATAAACATTCCTTGAAACACTGATTTACAACAAATTCTGCAATTTATATCACTTGCTCTTATTTATTTATTTATTTTTTATTATTATTATTATTATTATATAAGTAAACATAAAATCATTAAACAAAACCACAAGGGACCGAAAAAACAAAGCCTATACACACAAAAAAAAATCAAAAAGACTCTTACAAGACGGAATCTAAATTACCATCTCCCAGAAGACCAACTGCACAAAATGTATGTCCAAGAAAAAAACTCAGTAATTCTATGAACAGGCTCCTCAAAACACCCTTGAAGGTTCTCCTATGGCAATCCTTCCAGAAAAAGCCACATCAAGCAAAGCAGCACAAAGAAGCCAAATATTGCAAAATACCCCAAAACCCACAGTAATTTAGAGTATCATTCCACAGAGTAATTTCTGAGAACAGGAGAAGATGGGGACTTTTTAAGACATTAAAATTAATGCAAATTAAACAGACAAGTATTTATATATATACTTATCCATCTATTACAAGTATTCATTTAGAAGATAAAATACATAATAAAATAAAACAAATAACCTGAATCTCAATTTCACATATAAGGAGTAGCATGAAAGTAAAATGGAAATGTTTACATAACAGAAAATATGTTCATATTTCAAAAAATCTCACTCAAATGGCAAGGAATCAGTCAAGGCTCATTAAATTTCTGAAAGTCCACATACTACTAGGCAACAAGTTCATGCACTTAAAAATAGTGTCAATGGTTCTACTTAAACAAGAGCTCCAACTATTCAGGGTTTCATTTCTATAGATAGATCTCATAAATACTGGAACTGTGCACCTTCACCCAATTAAGTAGGGGATACAACCTATGCTACTCAAAATTTGGCTACTTACCCAACACTTTAACTAGACATCTCCCCAACATTACAAATAAAAACAACATTAAGGTAAATAATGTACTGTAAGAGAGAGAGAATGACCTCTCTAGTATTTAATATCTTGCATACAAGACATTCATATTCAAAAGAATGACCCTTGAACCCCCCTGATCACCCTCAAAAGAAGATTATTGATAATAAAGCAAAAAATGAGAAAACAAATACAAATACAACTGAAAATGTCAGAAGAAGACAAATCAGTTAAGGCATCATCTTAAAGCTTGCAAAAAAAAAAAAAATAGAAGACAATAACATCATATGAACATGGTAACCAATCAAAATTTTCGCAAATCATATCTTCATACAAAATTCAATCCTTAACAATGACAATTTTTCCAACACTTCTCTGTAACAGATGTTCACAATAACCATCTTCTATGAGCTATGATATTGGTCATGTGCCTAGGCACAACGTTAGAATCACCACTACTCACTCACTTGAGTATCAAATGCATTTGTGGTGAGCTATAATAAAATGCTCAATAGCTACTCCAAGCCCCCCAAGATCCGTTGGTGTGAGAACTATATAGAATTGTTAGAAAAAGAAAAGGCAAGAAATAAAACACAGTCTGCTAAGCTAAATTGGAATAGAAAGAATATTTGCAGACATGCTCAACAAACATATGCAGATATATCTTCGATGCCTTCGCAGGCATTCTCACTTATCACAAAATATCAGCCATTTGTAAACTGGACACAATTATGGTGCAATGGTAGCCACGGTAGCTTTTGCCGACCTTAAAAACAATCCTACATTTGCAGTAATCATTTATACAAGAAAATTAAAGGTCTTGAAATGGAAGGTTTCAAATCTTCAAATCAACTCATTATTTTTTGATTTTAAGTGAATCAACCCTATAAAGCTGTTCAAATTCAGCTAACATCTAAATGGATTTTTCTTTTCCTATCATTCCTAACGGCATCTCCATGAAATTAGAAGACTCACTGATGGTTTCTCTAGCTATGATATTGGCAGCCTCATCACATCAGTCGAAGTACAGATTGAAAATCTAACCTACACCACCTTTTCTCCACCATCCACTATTTCACCCGATGCCACAATTGCTTGAGGAGGCACTTCAGATGAGTCAGCAAGAGTTTTATGTGCTAGTGACCCTAAACTGGTTGTTTCAGCCAAATCAGTCTCCGCATTGTCAGGCACCATTGATACCAATTCTGTGTCTATAACATCAACATCAGACTTGGACGATGGAAATTCTGCTTCAACACAAGTCACAACTCCAATGTGTTCTGTGCTCATATCAGTCGTATTTTCTACCAACAAAACATGCTCATTGGAATCCATTGTTTCGGCTGAATCATTCTCTGAATTGTCATGCCCCACTGATACCATTTCTGTGTCTCTGACATCAACATCAGACTTGGACAATGGGAATTCTGTTTCAAAAAAAGTTGTCACAGCTCCAATGTGTTCTGTGCCCAAATCAGTCATATTTTCTTCCAACGAAACATGCTCATTGGATTCCATTGATAAGTCTGGTCTAAATGCCTCACTGGGAATTTGAATTGCTTCTTCTTTCTGCTCCACACTTACAGGTAAGTGCGAATTTTTTGCATTCAAGTCATTCGAATCAGGGACAGTTCCCAGTTCTGGGTCCTTACCCAACCAGAGCTTTTTTGATTCGTCACCTGTATGGAACTTATGCTCTTCCTCACCCTCAGTTGGAAGTGCAACAATATTGGAGACTTCCTCAGCACATTCAGTCCCTGCCATATTATTTAACTCAACCAATAGGGCTTCGTCAATTGTCTTTCGGTGGAAATGGGGGCAGATAGGAGGGGCCCTATCACGGCACTTGTGGCACTTGAATCCAATGAGATTATCGATGTTTTCCACTCCAAGCCCAAAAGCATCTCCGTGAAACCAATCTGCAGAATATATGAAAACAGTGTAGAAAATCTTGAGAGAATGTATTCTCTAAATTATAAGAAATTTAAGAACTGATAAATTTTGCTGCCTCAGATGCCCAAGATATCTAAAACACACAAACTAAATAAACAAAATAATAAAGAAAACAAAAATAGATATCAGAACATGGAAATATTTACCTCCACAGATTTCACAACCAACATAGTTTAACGTCAACGAAAATTCCTGTTCACAACAGAGACTGCATTTTGGTTCACCATGGATTGCAGTAATCTGCTCAGAAGGGGCAATAAGTTTTTTACTCCTGAAGTGCATAACTCGTTCATCATTTGGTTTTCTAGACAACAGGAGACCACTCAACCAGTAAGTATGATATACGGGTGTTCTTTTCTTCTTCCAAGTACCTTCCTTTGGTTTCTTTGATATCTCCTTTCTGGGTTTGATTCGTTTCCCTTTCCCGTTTGCCTTCCCTTTCCCTTTCCCTTTTTTGCACCCTCCAACTTTTTTATTCTGCAGTGTCACACATTTAGCTTTCCTAGCCGAACGCCGCAGAGGTAAAACTACAGCAATTTTTCTATTTTTCTGCTGCTGTGATGGTTTTTGATCTTTGGCGGGTTTCTTACTCATTTTCGAGCACAATACCCTGCAGACAGTGGAGGCTTTCTTACTTTTCTGTGACTGAGATTTCCCCTTCTTGGCTTCAACCTTCACACGGTCCCCATCCTGGCATTTGTGGCATGTGTATTTACATCTAGCAGTGACAGCTCCAGCAGACTTCTTCACGTGTCTCTTATGGAAAAAGCCTGAAATTCATAATACAACCACGCATACTTATTATAGAAAATAAAACTAGACAAAAAACTTATCACAATATATATAGTATCAGTTAGAATATATATGTATATGTATATATTTAAAACAACCTAGTATCAAACCACCAGGTCTAGAAACCCTCTTGGAGATCTCAGTTCCTCAAATCTATTGCAGTACTCTGAAGGGTTTAACAAGAAAATGTCATTTACAAATAGAAGAAAATAAGTTATATGTGCTGTCCTCGAAAACTATTCCTGTGATGTTGAGTAGTAACTTAGTATAGTACCCAATGTATTCCCCAACTTTCAGTAAGGAATTGGCCAAAATATACAGGCCAATCCATAATAACGTCTCTCTCTCTCTCTCTCTCTCTCTCTCTCTCTCTCTCTCTCTCTCTCTCTCTCCACATAACACAAATACATATTTACAAGTTTTAAACTTAAGTTGAGGATATGCAACCGATAATCAAGTAGGATCATCTACCAAATCAACTGATTCAACAGGTTCAAATGTTAGAGGAACCAATTTTGAGTGGCATGAAGCCAGATTTCATAGACAAAATATATCCAAGTATTTTAAAACACAGTCCCAATTCTGCGGGGTATAAACAACAGCCATGGCAGCATTAAGCCATTTGTACTTTATTAAGGAGTCAGTAGATGACTTATGTGCCAACTTAAAATGAAGAACCACAATATGCAGCTTAAAACTGCAGTAGAATCTATAACACAGACAAAAATAAAATTAAAAAATTGTACAAAGCACACTGAAACACATTAGTTTATACAAGGTTGTGGATCCCTATTGTCACGCCCCAAACCCGCCCCTAAAAGTTCGGGCATGATCCATACAGAAAACGGACATATAACCTGGTATATACATCATATGGGGCCTTGCCGGAAGCAAAAAGTATTACAAGAATACCAATACAAGCAATTCCATTGAGCTACTTCTAACATGCCAGGATCTCAAACAACACATGCATTAAAATAACCATAGGCAAATAAAAGTAAAACTAATATCCCTGGGCGGTGTTTATATACAAACACATTTACAGCCCCAGCCCTGAGATTGGGCAAAGACAAAACATGAAAACCATAAACATCAACCTTTGCTGGCACCTAAAAACAAGCCATCATCTTCAATAAACTTAACAAAACAATTGGCCTGGTATAGTGCCTGGACACATGGAGGTTGACAAAAGGAACCGGTGCCAAGGACTAGGACTGACCACCTGGTTGGTTACCTACAGAAACAGACATAACAGAGAGTGAGCCAGGCTCAGTAAATAGTAATACATAAATAAAACCATGCTTAACTTGAATATAAATCTTGTCATTGCATATAAAGATGCAAAGTTCCCATAGTTAGTCTGATTCTGATTCTGTATAAATACATAACGGCCTTGGGCCCAACTTGCAACATAACATGATGGCTATAAGCCCTTGAAACATATGGCACAACGGCCCCTGTAAAGTAACTGCATGTTAGCCAAAGGCTAAATGGCACAACGGCCCTTGTATAGTTAACGGCGTGTTAGCCAGAGGCTAAGTGGCACAACGGCCCTTGTATAGTTAACGGCGTGTTGGCATAAGCCAAATGGCACAATGGCACTTGTATAGTTAACGGCATGTTGGCATAAGCCCTTGCATACTTGAAAGTTGGCATCAAGCCCTTGAAAGTGGCATAAAGCCCTTGTAACTTGTAATGGCGTAAAGCCCTTGAAATGGCATAAAGCCCTTGTAATGGCATAAAGCCTTTGTAACTTGTAATGGCATAAAGCCCTTGAAAATGGCATAAAGCCCTTGTAATGGCATAAAGCCCTTGAAAATGTACTTGGAAGGTGGCATAAAGCCCTTGAAAATTGGCATTAAGAATGCCCTTGTAAATTGGCGTTAAGCCCTTGAAAATTGGCATTAAGAATGCCCTTAAAACATGTGGCACTAGGCCCTTGAAACATGTGGCACATGGCCCGTGAAGCACACTTGAAACTTGTGGCACGAGGCCCTTGAAACATATTGTCATTAACTTTAAGAACATTCATGCATTAACATTAAGAACATTCATGTATTCATACTTAACTTGTAACATATATTTAAAATATACCTGAAACATTCTTGAGCTCGTAACTTACTTGAAGCATACCTGAAACATACTTGAATTTGTAATATATACTGGAAACCATACGTGAATCATGTTTGAAATATACTTGAAACCATACTTGAACTATCCTTGAAAGATACTTGAAACCATACTTAAACTATCCTTGAAATATACTTGAAACCATACTTGCACTTGCAACATGCGTAACTTAGAACATACATGAACTTATATCATACATAAACTTGTAACATATTTAAGCTTGTATCGTACTTAAACTTGTAACATACTTGAATTTATAACATACGTGAACTTGTAACATACATGGACTTGTAACATACGTAAAACTCGTAACATACTTTAACTTGTATTTACTTGAGCTTGTAAATTTACTTAAACTTGTATATACTTGAACTTGCCACATATATAAACTTGTAACATTCTTGAGCTTATAACATACTTGACTTATAACATATGTAAACTTGTAACGGACTTAACTTGTAAACTTGTAACATAAAAAAAAATAACTTTCAATTCACCTGGAGTCACATGACTTGCCAATTATTCTATTTCTTCGAAAATGAACATAAGTTCCATTTATTCCTTAAGAATTAACATAAGATACTTACAAATATCACAGGGATAATATTCGTCATTAACAGAACAAAAGATTCCAAAATCATACCGACATACGCGAATCTTTCAGCGTTCATGCAAGGTCACATTACTTTCAAATTTTCATAATACTCGTAGAACACTTACAAAGAACAGAGCATTAGTGACAATAATTATCAACAATAAATAAAATGTACATTTTTGTACTACTACTCACAGTGGTAGGTCTCTGACAGCAGTGGAACGATGTCCTCATCTTAACCTTCAAACACAATGCACATAACATATTATGAGAATAAAACCAATCTCTTTCTTATTCCTCACTCAGTAGCCATGGTGGTTCTAAACTCATTAATCCTCCATAGGTTATAATACATGCCTCAGAAGATAGGAGGAATCGATAGGAAAATAGTTTAAGTGGAGAAAGGGTACAAAACCGGTAGACAGAAAGTGAGTAACTCTCACTAATTTAGGGATAACTACTTCTGTACTTAGAATTTGAAAGTGAGACAACCACCATTGGAAACTAGACTTCCGGGGCTTGATTTTAGGCTCAAGAATCACTCAAAACGGAGTCCGGATGCAAAAGATATGCCTATTCAAAGTTACTCAGCATAAGCTGAAACAAGGGTGGCCGCTCGTGCGGCCGGACCCTCCGCTCGAGCGGCCCAAAGCAGAATGCATTCCCCCTTTTTTTCTTCTTTGGCCGCACGTGCGGCCATGACCTCCGCACGTGCGGTGGTGACCCCTGTTTTGGGCAGCTCGACTTCAACACAAAATTTCAACAACACCCACTTATTTTACATGCCATTCAAGATGAAATTCATGCAATATATGGACCCAACTTCACTATAACATGGATTATCAATTGAATACCACAAGATAAACATGATTAAACACTTGATCACATCACTATTCTTTCCAAATTCCATCTTTTAAGTTAAGTTCCTCATGTTCATTAAACCATAACATATTTCATAGCATAAAACCAAAGATTTGAAATACAACTTTCATACAACACCTAAATTAGGTGTCAAAGTAACCAATTGATGAAAACCCTCTGCAAACAACCATGAATCATAAACATAATCCTCAATTACAAACCCTAAGTTGTCAAAACAAGACATAGCCCTTCTTTAAGTGCAAGTGAAGGTTCAATAGCTTAGATAGAGCTTACCTTGAATTAAATCACCCAACTCTCCTCAATTTTGTCAAGCTTTCTTGTTGAATTTCTTCTCCCCCAATTCTTCTTTTCTACACTCTCTATTTTTCTCTCCCAAGAGGTATTCACGTTTTTGCTCTCAAGACAAAACCAAACTTAGAGATATTTATGCAAATATAAGAGCATATAAGACAAAAATGAATCGCTTTATTATTCCAAAATTGAAATTTCGTAAACGTGCTTAATATTACCAGAAAATTATGCTGATCATATATATATAATCAATTTCAGATAATTAAGCCGTTAAGGCCTCCAATTTCTGATCCAAACATTCTAAGGAAACAGATACATTCCTTGGGCAACAGATAGGCATCCATCAACATGGATTACACTTACTTAACCGAAATTTTTCGTGGAATTTTACAGTAAAGCTTTTAAAAGCATAAACCAAGGACTAAAAATATATCAGAAATCATGTGCGAGGGTCGGGTTATTACACTCTCCCCCCCTTAAAATAAGTTTGGTCCCTCAAACTTGCTAACTTGCGTTATCATGTAATTTGCTCATGTAATCTTCAGTTCATATCATTCACAGGCTAACTGGATATTCCGCACAGTTATTTCAAAATTCACAATATAATGAGCATCTACTAGTGCATTCATACAGCAAATATGATAAGACCATAAGAGTCGGTTGTAGAACACTTAGGGCATAAAATTTTATGTAAGCAAGTTTCTTAGCATCTATACATTTTTTTTTTTTTTTAAATACAGAGACATAGTAATTATCATTTCTTTAAGCATTTCCCTTATGTGTTTCCATAACATATGTTAACTTCGGTTGCCATAAAAAAAAAACATTATTCTTCCTTACATTCATAATTAGATTACCCTGATATTTATAGGTCATATGAAATTTTCATTAGAAGATCTATGTTTAATTGTTCAGTTAAGTAATTTCTTAGGTACAGTACAGGTCATAAAACGAGTCATTAATTATGAGCATATACAGGTTCCAAAAGAAATCAAGTACGTGGCTAGATCCAAATATGAGTATGCACAATGAAATTAGGCTTCGAAGTTGCTTAAGCAAGATTCCGTCCAATTGACAAGATACATGTTATCCTAGCAATCATAATAAGTCGTATAGGTATATAGCTACTAGCTTCATTGTTAATTTCTAGTATTTCTCCTTTTTCCAAAAACATATCACGGTCATATCGCTCCCGTGCTTCAAACTCATCTCTACTACTTCGTGATAAGATTAGAAAGATGGAAAAAAAACTCCAAGTCAATGATGTTCATTCCTCACAAGGGCACTTCTCCATATATTAGTACCAAACGAGTTATATTCCAAATCAAATAATTACGGTGTTACCAAAACTAATATTACACAACTTTTCATGCAGACATGCCATCATAGTTACTTAATCATACCAGCACAAGTTCAAGCCGAACAATAAATACAACTATAAAAGCTATTACCTTAAGCAAAGGAAGCCACTCAACACAGAGTCAAAAACTCAAGTTCACAATCATGCTTGACTAATCAGTCATAACCGTATGGTGTAACACCCTCCCTTTTTTTTTTTTTTTTTTACTGCGAGACATGAGATCAATTATATGGTTCCATATGCATAATTCATAATTACAGTGGGTTAGCACCCAGCCATGACCAGTCGTCTGGCTCAGTCAATTAACATAAACAGAGTGTCTAGTTACTCCATATACATAGGTCCATTCATAGGGTCATAGATTACATTAAGCATACCGTAATTACATCCATCCGGATTTCATAATGGCTAGAGATCAATAGTATAGCGACAATGTAATTTACCCAACCAAGGCAAGATCAGATCCATATGATAATAAATCAATTCATAATCATATAGTGAATATTATACAAATCTGTATAAGCATACATGAGGGGGTAAATACCCTGTACGTATCATTAACCCATCGGTAAAATAGAGTATCCCCCGTAATTATTTGTTTCTACCAAAAACAACCATGATGTCATGCAGACTAGTTTACATTATAGCCTTCAAATACGAAATAGGGATTAATTTGCCACTTTACAATCTCTAACATTTGCATTGTACACAAAAGGTATCACAGAGATGATTTCTCAATCTTAAATCAGTAACACACATAGGCAGGGTTTTCATTCTTGTGGTAATTATCAAATTACCAATCATTTAGTCTCAATCTCAAAGTAGTCAATAATTACCTATTCTTTGTTACGGGTGCCGAGTGACCAAACATGTACCATAGGTGGGGTTTTTCATGTCCTTAGACCATTCTTTATGAGAAACTCAATTACAGATTACAGTTTCCCCTAAACAAATATCGATTACATATAACCAATACGTATCATAGCGTGTACCAAAACATGGGGTGAATCAAGTTCATCAATCAAATCTTAGTCTTTCCAACCTTGCTTACATACTTAACTTACATCAACTTAAATCATGGGGTGATGACATTCCAGCCAAAACAAAAGCATAATACTCTCGGTATCGAGCACACCCGTTCTGAGTCCGTCGGTGGCTGATATCTTAACAAGGGTGCTACTTGGGCTTAACGTCCCCTAGTACGAAAGGACGGTGTTACATAGGCTTAATGTCCCCTAACACGAAAGGACGGTGTTACATACATATCATCAGTGGTACCATCCGTTCATAGACCGTCGATGGCAGAAATCTTACCAACATAATGCTACATAAGCTTAGAGTCCCCTAGCATGGGAGGACTTTCCAGGAATGTCATCCAAACAAACATAATACTTGGTACAAAAATTAGGGATCATCATTCATAAAGGTTAGAGTATCACATGCATCACTTTCTTTAGTCTTAGACATATTCCATACTTCGTGTTTTAACATTTCATCTAAACAGATGATAGATTAATCACTGATACATACATCGCACTTAATCATTTGCGTAAAATTGCCTTACCAATCATTTTCCCTTTTTATTCCGTCTAACCAAACGGAAGTAGAATCTTCCGGGTCCTCTCTCCTCATTCTTGTCATGTCCTGCTCAACAATCAATTATCATAAACACAAGGAATGTACAATAGACATGGAGTAAGATCGTTAGCGTTCACAGAGTACACTTAACGTTGCCATCAATCTTTCCTATACTTTTAGGATGCCATGCATGAAGCTTAAATCTTTTCTAGACATCCTAAAGCTCAATGGATTCGTGTGTGAGATAGCAACTCGTGCTCTGATACCACCTGTCACGCCCCAAACCCGCCCCTAAAAGTTCGGGCATGATCCATACAAAAAACGGACATATAACCTGGTATATACATCATATGGGGCCTTGCCGGAAGCAAAAAGTATTACAAGAATACCAATACAAGCAATTCCATTGAGCTACTTCTAACATGCCAGGATCTCAAACAACACATGCATTAAAATAACCATAGGCAAATAAAAGTAAAACTAATATCCCTGGGCGGTGTTTATATACAAACACATTTACAGCCCCAGCCCTGAGATTGGGCAAAGACAAAACATGAAAACCATAAACATCAACCTTTGCTGGCACCTAAAAACAAGCCATCATCTTCAATAAACTTAACAAAACAATTGGCCTGGTATAGTGCCTGGACACATGGAGGTTGACAAAAGGAACCGGTGCCAAGGACTAGGACTGACCACCTAGTTGGTTACCTACAAAAACAGACATAACAGAGAGTGAGCCAGGCTCAGTAAATAGTAATACATAAATAAAACCATGCTTAACTTGAATATAAATCTTGTCATTGCATATAAAGATGCAAAGTTCCCATAGTTAGTCTGATTCTGATTCTGTATAAATACATAACGGCCTTGGGCCCAACTTGCAACATAACATGATGGCTATAAGCCCTTGAAACATATGGCACAACGGCCCCTGTAAAGTAACTGCATGTTAGCCAAAGGCTAAATGGCACAACGGCCCTTGTATAGTTAACGGCGTGTTAGCCAGAGGCTAAGTGGCACAACGGCCCTTGTATAGTTAACGGCGTGTTGGCATAAGCCAAATGGCACAATGGCACTTGTATAGTTAACGGCATGTTGGCATAAGCCCTTGCATACTTGAAAGTTGGCATCAAGCCCTTGAAAGTGGCATAAAGCCCTTGTAACTTGTAATGGCGTAAAGCCCTTGAAATGGCATAAAGCCCTTGTAATGGCATAAAGCCCTTGTAATGGCATAAAGCCTTTGTAACTTGTAATGGCATAAAGCCCTTGAAAATGGCATAAAGCCCTTGTAATGGCATAAAGCCCTTGAAAATGTACTTGGAAGGTGGCATAAAGCCCTTGAAAATTGGCATTAAGAATGCCCTTGTAAATTGGCGTTAAGCCCTTGAAAATTGGCATTAAGAATGCCCTTAAAACATGTGGCACTAGGCCCTTGAAACATGTGGCACATGGCCCGTGAAGCACACTTGAAACTTGTGGCACGAGGCCCTTGAAACATATTGTCATTAACTTTAAGAACATTCATGCATTAACATTAAGAACATTCATGTATTCATACTTAACTTGTAACATATATTTAAAATATACCTGAAACATTCTTGAGCTCGTAACTTACTTGAAGCATACCTGAAACATACTTGAATTTGTAATATATACTGGAAACCATACGTGAATCATGTTTGAAATATACTTGAAACCATACTTGAACTATCCTTGAAAGATACTTGAAACCATACTTAAACTATCCTTGAAATATACTTGAAACCATACTTGCACTTGCAACATGCGTAACTTAGAACATACATGAACTTATATCATACATAAACTTGTAACATATTTAAGCTTGTATCGTACTTAAACTTGTAACATACTTGAATTTATAACATACGTGAACTTGTAACATACATGGACTTGTAACATACGTAAAACTCGTAACATACTTTAACTTGTATTTACTTGAGCTTGTAAATTTACTTAAACTTGTATATACTTGAACTTGCCACATATATAAACTTGTAACATTCTTGAGCTTATAACATACTTGACTTATAACATATGTAAACTTGTAACGGACTTAACTTGTAAACTTGTAACATAAAAAAAAATAACTTTCAATTCACCTGGAGTCACATAACTTGCCAATTATTCTATTTCTTCGAAAATGAACATAAGTTCCATTTATTCCTTAAGAATTAACATAAGATACTTACAAATATCACAGGGATAATATTCGTCATTAACAGAACAAAAGATTCCAAAATCATACCGACATACGCGAATCTTTCAGCGTTCATGCAAGGTCACATTACTTTCAAATTTTCATAATACTCGTAGAACACTTACAAAGAACAGAGCATTAGTGACAATAATTATCAACAATAAATAAAATGTACATTTTTGTACTACTACTCACAGTGGTAGGTCTCTGACAGCAGTGGAACGATGTCCTCATCTTAACCTTCAAACACAATGCACATAACATATTATGAGAATAAAACCAATCTCTTTCTTATTCCTCACTCAGTAGCCATGGTGGTTCTAAACTCATTAATCCTCCATAGGTTATAATACATGCCTCAGAAGATAGGAGGAATCGATAGGAAAATAGTTTAAGTGGAGAAAGGGTACAAAACCGGTAGACAGAAAGTGAGTAACTCTCACTAATTTAGGGATAACTACTTCTGTACTTAGAATTTGAAAGTGAGACAACCACCATTGGAAACTAGACTTCCGGGGCTTGATTTTAGGCTCAAGAATCACTCAAAACGGAGTCCGGATGCAAAAGATATGCCTATTCAAAGTTACTCAGCATAAGCTGAAACAAGGGTGGCCGCTCGTGCGGCCGGACCCTCCGCTCGAGCGGCCCAAAGCAGAATGCATTCCCCCTTTTTTTCTTCTTTGGCCGCACGTGCGGCCATGACCTCCGCACGTGCGGTGGTGACCCCTGTTTTGGGCAGCTCGACTTCAACACAAAATTTCAACAACACCCACTTATTTTACATGCCATTCAAGATGAAATTCATGCAATATATGGACCCAACTTCACTATAACATGGATTATCAATTGAATACCACAAGATAAACATGATTAAACACTTGATCACATCACTATTCTTTCCAAATTCCATCTTTTAAGTTAAGTTCCTCATGTTCATTAAACCATAACATATTTCATAGCATAAAACCAAAGATTTGAAATACAACTTTCATACAACACCTAAATTAGGTGTCAAAGTAACCAATTGATGAAAACCCTCTGCAAACAACCATGAATCATAAACATAATCCTCAATTACAAACCCTAAGTTGTCAAAACAAGACATAGCCCTTCTTTAAGTGCAAGTGAAGGTTCAATAGCTTAGATAGAGCTTACCTTAAATTAAATCACCCAACTCTCCTCAATTTTGTCAAGCTTTCTTGTTGAATTTCTTCTCCCCCAATTCTTCTTTTCTACACTCTCTATTTTTCTCTCCCAAGAGGTATTCACGTTTTTGCTCTCAAGACAAAACCAAACTTAGAGATATTTATGCAAATATAAGAGCATATAAGACAAAAATGAATCGCTTTATTATTCCAAAATTGAAATTTCGTAAACGCGCTTGATATTACCAGAAAATTATGCTGATCATATATATAATCAATTTCAGATAATTAAGCCGTTAAGGCCTCCAATTTCTGATCCAAACATTCTAAGGAAACAGATACATTCCTTGGGCAACAGATAGGCATCCATCAACATGGATTACACTTAACCGAAATTTTTCGTGGAATTTTACAGTAAAGCTTTTAAAAGCATAAACCAAGGACTGAAAATATATCAGAAATCATGTGCGAGGGTCGGGTTATTACACCTATCAAGTACCTAAACACATCATTCGCAAAAATTAAAAGAAAAAGGAAAAATAAAATGCTGCAACCACTCCATGCCAGCAGGAAGGGATGCAAATATTCAGTTTTCCATACCCATCAGGTCATCATAACTGATGCCCAAAAGACCTAAAACCAACTTTGCTCAATTTCTGACTTCATGAACCATCCAGGTGTAAAAATCGGATGGCCATAACCCTAACTAGTTTGCTCAATTTTCAGCATAATCAGAAACGTAAATCCAAAATAGGTTCCTTCGTCAATTCAACAGCAGCAACGTAGAAAAGTATCACAAAATTGAAAACAACATAGAATAAACAACAAGAAATTAAATTGTAATGAAAGAACTGCAGATGAAACTCTTAAAAATTAAAACCGTAGAAAATAAAAATACGAACAGCAGAGATCAGGCCACTAGGCCCAACAACGGAAAAAGAAAAAATAAAGCAAAAGCAAAAGCAAGAAAGAAATGTATGTGGTACAAACCTCAACAAAATTTTAACTTTACCACTTGAATTTAGCTTGAAAATTTTCATGTTCCAAGAAAGGACTCTAAATCTAACATCTCATTTGATATATGGTTAATTACACCAAGACTTCTTTAACTATTAGTAAATATCATGTTACTCCCCTCATCAATGAACCCTTACATTTTGACCCCTTTAACTACAAAAATGCATCATTTCCACCCCCTCTAGAAGGGGAGCATTTGAACAATTTTTATAGTTGACAGGGTCAAAATGTACAAGTTCATTGATGAGATGGTAAAGTGATATAGTTAAAAGGCTCTTGGTGTATTAACCCTTCAATATATCAACAACTAGGATTTTGGTCTTTCCATTCCCCTTGAGTACAAATGCATAAGGGCAAATGGATATTTTGGCATTCTTCTCTTTTGGAAAATAATAACAAAATTTTTAGAGAACCCTGCCAATCTCCTACTAAGTCACCAACTTCATTATAAATTCCTCAAGATGCAAAAACCTGGATTCTACAGATTGGTCAAGCCAGTAGCAACACAGACTTGAACTCAACAACCAAACAAAGTCCAGAACCAAGTTTTAGACAAGACAAACAGTATGAAAGTTTCCTTTCAAAGGTTGAACAGCATTGGCGAGACGGCGAGACAGGTTGCCAAACAATTCCCATCTCTACCAATGGATTTCTCTCCAAAAAATCAATGGTATGGTAAGTGCAATCCAAATCTGAAAGCATAAACCAAAGAACAAAAAACTACGAAGCACAAATAAGAAAATATTTCCTTATAATCAATTATTTACCTTTGCAATACTGGCAGCTCACAGCTTCCCTGAAAATGAAAAAAAAATAAAAAAAAAATTAAAACGACTGCAAGAAATGGAATTGCTATTAAGTTAAACAAGGCAAACCAAATCTTGGTAGGTTTTATTCTGTCAACTACACAAGTGGTAAAACTTTAAGTTACTCAAATAATTATAAGAACAACAGTCAAGTATGAATAGAGATTTTACTTAGAGGGTGCACATACATTTTGGGTGTACACAAGTTGGTAAAAAACTACATTCACCAGCTGAGATTTCCAAAGGATCAACAGGACACACAACTCCTAAACATTCTGAAACTAAAAAAAATTATTAAAAAAAATAAGAATTGTCAAATTTAATTTAATATTTATAAATTTTCAGAATTTCTTTCATTTCTATCCTTCCAAATGACCCCAAAAAAGCACATGGATCCCTATTCCAAACCCTTCTAATTTTCTTGATCATAAAAAAGGACCAACTCAAAAGAAAGTAATATGTTGGTTGAGGCAAGAACACTGAGAGAGAGAGAGAGAGAGCCCAGATATCCTACAAATAATGCATCTATTTTCAGTATGAAAGTTTCTACTAGTTGATGATTGGCCGTCAAACATTTGTTGCACCCCACAATACCAGTAAAAAAAAAAAAGCACCCTCAAAAGAGGAATCATTGTCACCTTCACCTTTTAACAGCCAATAAATCAATCACTTAAATACCAGAACAGAAATTCATAATATACAAATCACTAATACCTCACTTTGAAACCATAACATACAAAATATTCAAGTAAACTCACCTTATAGATCTTTTCAACTAACAGCATGGTGGTTTCCAACTCCCAACCACATAATCTTCTGTAAAAAGCTATATACCAATGCATCTCTTACACACCAATAGACAGTACCACTCACCCACATTTCTTTATCTCTTGACATTTAAAAAAGATGCACAAATTCAAAGCCCTATACAAATCAACAATCTCTCCCGAATTAAAGCCAATTTGCTTCGCTCACCGCAAACCTCAACTCCTTCATAAAGATATCATACGCATTCATGATAGCATTCTAAAGACCCACAACATAATTTCCCTAAGCAACCTTACCACAATTACCGTTTTATGTTTTCACTTCTTGGTAATTTTAATTTATAGTTCTATTTCAAGGCAAAATAAACCTTATAATTTCAACAGGACAACCTCCTCTCCCCTAAGATACCAACTACAACAAATGTATACAAATTGCCACCAACATAGATAACGAGACTAAGAGACCAAAGCATCAATGTTCACTAGAGAGAGATTTCTTTTAGATCTTAATATAATATTGGGATGATGAGTTCTAAAATGATGTACGCCCTTATACATACTTTTAATACAGAAAACCATGATATATACACCAAAAAAACGACGATAGATAACATGATACCAATAAATAAATAAATAAATAATAAAATAAAATAGAACGATAATGACAACAATAGTACTAACATAAATAAATAAAAAAGGACGGTATCAACAAAATAAGACCGTTTATGACAAGCAATATGTAACAAGTTAATTTTTTAAGTATTCGTATTTACAAGTGCAAAAGAAGAAAGGTGAAGCTCCACAAGATCATGACTGTAATGGATACTACTATTGATGTTTTCTCATTACATTCCTTATTCACCTTTGTTACTATATTATTTTCCTAAATTAGAAGTAACCATCACATACTTTACATTGTAATAATTGTATATGTAATGTCTTCTTTTAGAAATGTTTTAATGACATATTTGGGTGCCAGGTGTGTCACATTCCCAAGAAAGTCCAACATTGCTCTTTCTAAGATCTCCATATTAGCTTGTCTTTGCGGCCTTCTGAAATTGTCCGAGATGTGTCATTTACATGTATAATATTCTGAAATTTCACTTTCACATTAGAACATGTCTCAAAAGTGTCAAGCCCATTTCTAGGGATGCATAAAAGGTTTACATGTCCAATCCAATGTGCATCCAACACGGATGCGACTCCTCCCTAGACGTGTTATTTCTACTTTGTGTTCAAATGATTTCTTAAAAAAATTAAAAACCTGCATTCATTTGGTTTATTCCTTAATTATGAATTTTCTGAATAAGGATGTTCTAATTAATATGTAACACAATTCTTGAAACCCAAACCTTTTAAGGAGACACTACCAATACATTCCCACTTACTAGGAAGTTATATACTTCTAAGATTTTACCTGCCTCCCTTCCTGTCCCTCACTTATCTCAAACCATTGAATGTGTTCACATTCAACCACAAAGCATAATTTAAGAAAAGCATATAACTAAATCAACTAAATTGACTTTTTAAATTGAATACAAGCAACACACAACTAAGATGAGAAAAATGGGCCATCAAAATAGAAAGGAGGGAGAAGATAGGTCATGGTGTTACTTCTATAGCTATTAAAATCCAACATTCACAATTCAAACCCCACTCCCAAGATAGCTAACCACCGACACTGTTACGTAATGGTTGCGGACACTTTTTAAAACCATGCTCCCAAAACCCAAAAAAATGTTAAGTAACATTCATGTGTAACCCAAAAAAAAAAAAAAACTTGATTTGAAATAATCCCTCTTTGGTATTAATTGGTCGGTTTTATTTTGGGTCATAAGGGATCTTTTCTTTCTTTTTCAAAATATACCATTCATTCTTCCCTCTCCTGCATCTTATTTTTATTCATGACTATTTGAGATCTCTAAGATTCTTATCAAGACACTGAGGATTTTCTCTCTTCCTCTATAAGAATCCAAAATAAAGAATGGTGATTTTTTGCCAATGTTTCTAGTCGAGAAGGAAATTTTGAACCCAGTTATTTTTAGAATGCGAGGTTTTGCACATTGGCCTTTGAGGTTGATATCTTTATTTTTTGTTTTGCAAGTACTATCTTATTTTGTGATTGAACTTCTTTCCTGTGTTACGTGAGTGTGGGTCAGGGTGTTCGGGCAATAAAAATCCCACAAGAGAATTTGAACCCCGTTAACGATAGTTAATGTGGTAATGCTAGGATGCATTTAATGTAATTATCAAGATAAGTTGCTGAAGATGTTGAAGGAGTTTAAAAAATAATAATTTGAAATAAGAATGGAAATTACTATTTGTTTCTCAAATATATATGTATATATATATTAAGTCTTTTCTCTTTTAATAGTAAGGGGTAATGTAACGCCACATTTTGATGTGCAAATGGTAAGATGACATATGTCAGAATGAATGGAGGGTTATAGTGATTTAAATGGATTGTTAGGAAAATCAATGTTGGTGTAGAATAAAAAACTACCGATGCATACACTTCAAAGGAAATACAAAATTTAAGTATGTTAAATAACTGACTTCAAAATACATTATGAAATTGAAATGTTATATCCAACTAGAACCTTTGTGAAGTGCATACACCCAAGCTCTCCTGTTTAGTTAAATTAAAAGCCCTTTGCTTGTCAAGACAGTGAAATCGGTCAACGAATATGGTAAGGACTCAACACCATGACTAGGGTCACTTTCTTCTTTCTTGAAGAAAGAAGTCAACAATAGTAATGCAAACATTGGAGAAGTATAATATAGGATTGAATAGAAAAAAAGAAATATATCGTAGGCATCTTATGTACTAGACTATTAGTTGGTCCAATAAGCTGGATACTGAGTCCAAAAAACAAAAACTTATGTACTAGACTAGGAAGAACAGAAACCTCTGTCAAACCTACCTATCAACTATGAAGCATTGACACTCCAAAATAGGTGCCGTAGTGGTGGCGGACATGGAAGGGCCATGCCAACTAGTTCCCCCCTTCCCCCTTCTTCTTTAGTGTTTTTGATGGATGTTGAATGTTAAATGTTTATTACTTTTTGTTTAAATTTAAATAATTAATTGATCATCCATAAAGAATAAATAAACGATGAGAGTTAATTTAAGAGTGGGGTTATATATAAATTGAATTAGTGTTAAGTTTTGTTAATTTTGATTTTTTGTGAATGTATTATTTATCTACATAACAAATATATATATATATATATTATTGTCTTGTCCCCGCCATGTTTATGTCCTCATTTTTTTTGAAATCACCATGTCCATGTCTGTGTCCATGCTTCTTAGTGCATCAATATCGGGACACATTTGGAACACGAACACGCTTGAACACGTGTCAACACACATTTGAGACAAACACACTCCGAACACATGTTAGACACGTGAAAAAGTGTTTGGAATTATTTTTGAATTACAGGCAAGTGGAGGTGCGGTGAGGAGATGCTAAGGACATGTTCTAAACATGTTAAGAGACACTTTAAGGACACACTAATAACACTTTAAGCACACATTTTTTTTATAAATATATATTTATATATAAGCTAAATAAATACTCAAGGAGAAAAGAAAAGGAGGAGAATAAACCACCACATGATAACTATTAAATCTAAAAAAGGAAAAATATTAAGAATTGGGAAGGAGAAAGAGAGAAAACTAGAAACCTTATATCTTACATTGATGACATTCAATGAAATTCAATGACTTTTGTCTTCTTCCAATGACTCCAATGATTATCAGCTAGATGCTCATTATGCTAAACTATGATGCACAAATATTTGATCTGGCCTCACGTATCAATGTCCTACACATCTAGGCCTTTTAAACATTTCTGGATGGACAATCTTTTGATTGTGTCAAATGAAGAAATTATAGAATTTTGAGTGATGGTTAAATATAAAATGCCATGGATGCTTAGTTCTTAAATTTTCACTTAGTGCTTTCGTTGTTTTGATATCTTGATAATATTATTATTATTTGCATTTCTTTTTTTTTTAATCCCTAATTTGACTTAAATAATGTTGGTTTTTTATATGAATTTATAATATATATTTTATTCAACATATCCCTAAATGTATGTGTCCTAATTTTTAGAGAAAGGTCGTCTCTGTCCATGTTGTGTGTTTGTATTTGTGCTTCATACTAGATAATGTGATCACACCACTAAAAAATAATATGCTACCATTTTGTACAATTTTATAAAACAAATTTGATTTCTATATGCCTAAAATTGTTTTTAATTTTTTTTTTTTTAAAAAAAAAGGGATATCAATTCACAATATAAATCCCATTTTGACAACTATGGCTCACAACATTATTTCATTTTGAAAGTTTGACATGTTTTATACTCGATATATATTTTCCTACTTGGGACCAAATCCCTTGACAAACTGCAGTCTTTCATTTAAATATAAATTACCCTAATACCAAACTATTAATAGTACTTATAGAGACACATACTTAAATTTCGAATATTGGTTTTTAAGACATTCTAAAATTTCTTATTTAATTTTTGAATTAAAAAATATGCTCATTATACAACACATTCACAAGGGCACATCAAAAGCATGCTGACAAGACACTTTCTTTCCTGAGATGTTTGTCTTTGCTTAAATTTTCCAATGTTTTGTCCCCACAAACCACATGCCACTAACAATAGTTGCAACTCATTCTCAAAACTAAGATTTAGCTAGACATCCACAAGCCAATACTATCATAATAATTGAATTCGGAGTTTAAAAAAAAAAAAAAAAAATGTCCAGCCAATACCAGAACCCTAAAAACTGCATAATATAATTCGTGGGATAAAATAATCATTTGATACCTGATCAAAACATCTTTGTTACAGTGCCCACACTGATAATCCTCAGATCTTTCTGCTTTTGCAAGAAGGTATGAGAATCCCCTCTTCTTTGAGGCTTTCTTTGTTACTCTACCACTCCCTTGAAGTTTCTTGGGACTCGTCTTGTTAGATTTGCGGGCTATTCTCCTTTCTTCAAAAGATTTCAAGAGATACAAGGGAACATGAGATTCTTCCAACCAATATTTCTTCCTTCCACTAGAAGATTCTTCCACCTTGGTTCCTTGAATCACAACAATATCAGGGATAATTCTTCTCTTGCCAAAATCAAGAAGATATTTCACCACAGTTCCTTCTATGCTTTTCCGACGGATTATAACTTTCTTGAATGGCCTGACTGATTTTCTAAATTGGTCCATCTTTGAGAGAATATTAGTATTTTCGATGTCATCCCATCTAATGTTCGCATCAAGCTCTCTAACCTAAAGAGAATATGCAAATCAAATAGACTGAAAACTCCATAAAGAATATGAAATATATTTATATGACAAACACCTTCAAGGTAGGCAAATAACTCAGGTTAATCTATCAAACATGTAACATGCATAGGTCTTGTGTGAAAATGAGACTTGATAGTGTACAATTACTCAATAAGAGGATTATTTAAAGGAAAATGAGTGGGAGCACTAATTAGTGCTCCCACTAATTAGGTGGCAGTGGGTCCCACCAGTGATGATGTGATGTTTTGGTCTTGGAGTTGTATTTTTTTTTTTTTTTTACTTTTTTAATACATTAGTGCTATTAGTGGTGGTGTTTTTAGTGGGATGAATCATTGTTGTTATTTAAATTACATTATCGCAATTGTAGAAGCAAGTGAAGCAATCAAAATTATGATAGGGGAGCAGGACTGGATAAAATAATCCTGGGCTAAAATAATTCTGCATTTGGTTCAAACTTTCTAACCTGTGGCAACTAATCCCAAGGGGGCTTTTTATCCCACATGTAAAATTGATTTAGACTCCCTTAAAACACTCACTCCCACAACCCCCTCACACACATGGAGGTTGGGGATTGGGTGAGAAGGAAGAAAAAAAAGAAAAATTAACCAATCAAAACTAAAGGGGGTGAAGGGGGTCTCAACCTTTATTCTTTTAGAAATTTGCATTAAGTGTTATTCTCAGGATTACTTATCCCACCTAATCCTCTGTCCATGAATCAAATGTGGCCTTACACTGTGTTTGGTTGAGGGATTTAGGGAGAGATTTGGAAAGAGAAAGAAAAAAGGTGTACGAAACTAGGTGAAATATAAGTGTGTTTTATTCACATTTCACCTACCTTTTCTATTTTCCTTTCTAAATCTCTCCTCAAATCCCCCAACCAAACACAGCATTAGAGACGTATCCCTCATAACTCTCTAAACCACCCAAGCCTGGTTCATATAGTTTAGAGACCTCACCACCCATTACCAATTGATTTTGGGTCGGATCTATCTAATATTCTAACATGGTATCAGACCTAAGTCTTGGGTGATGTCACGGGCCAACTATCCACCCTGGGTCTGTTTAGTTCACTTCTCTATATCCCTGTGCAACTGGGTCGCATGTGCAAAAGAGTGTTGTTGTCCCACATCACTTCTCTAAACCACTCAATCTAGGTTCATATAGCCTAGAGGCCTCTCTATGCATAGCCAATTGGTTTTGGGTTGGATGCGTTCAAATTCTAACAAATACTATATTGGGAAATAAATGTTAGTGAGAGCTGTCTAGGCACTGCAAAATCTGACTGGCCTTCAATTTTGGTCCGACTGAACTCAGCAGAATCTTAGTGCAATCTAAGTTTCGTTATTTATTTACATGGGTAAATAGGCCAAACAAGCCAATGCTACACCCACACATGCACATTGAAAATTGAAGAATCAGGGGCACATACCTGGAGAGCAAGCTGTTCCACACTTATTGATGTCTCAACAGCAGCTCGCCAGACAACATATTTACTTCTCTTTGCAAATTCTGAACTGTCAGAATATGATACGCCCGGTATCTTTGTACGTCCAGCTGCAGAATTTTAAACTTAAAACAAATTCAGAATGATTTATCTAGTTAGGAAAAACAACAAACTTTGAAAATATGAAAGAGAACAAAAGTTTCAGACCTTGTCGGGCAACCTTTGAAGCCATGGAGTGAGGCAAAACCTTCCAATTGAACAGCTCACGTGAGAGCCTCCCACCCCTCCACCAAAACAGACCCAACCCAGTTGCAGCATTTGATGAAGGCTTGGGCTCTGAATCCGAAAGCCGAGCACGTTTTCTGCCAATCCCATGTTTTGAAGACACACGTTGTGAACTGATCACAATATGAGAAGCAGACCCAATTGTAGCATTAGAATCCACATGTTTTAGCCGCTCTACTGAAAGTGCAAGACGACGCAAATTTGACTCTAACTGCAGGATGCCATCAACATTAGTAATTAACACCAAAAACAGAAGAAGTACGAAAGCAAAAACTACTTTGAAGATGACTATAGTTAAGTTGATGCAATGATTGGGAAAGTGTATGTTAGGTCCCTTTATTGTCAAATCCGGGTACAAAACTTTGAGTTGTTAAAGTTGTATTTTTTTCCTGTATTTTTGTCTTTCCCGCTCGAGCGGGGTCTTTGGCGCTCGAGCGGAGTTTGTGGTCTATCAGTATTTTGACAGGATTGTAAAAGTACTGGAGTGTGTGATTTCGCGCTCGAGCGTACCACTGTTTAATCACACGCATATTTTGTTGAAGTCGCTCGAGCGGAGATCGCAAACACAGGTTGTCTATTTATACCTGTTTAGGTTAAGTTTAGGATTACTTTTTCTCCTAGATCTTATGCAAGAGTCCTAGGGTTTTGTTTGAAGTTTCTTCTGAGTTTTTTTATGAGTTTTCCTTGATGTTCTTGAGAGAGTTCTAAACTTATGAATTGACATTCATACATCAAGGAGTTTGATACTTTATATTCAAGAGAGTTCTCTTCGATGGCTTCCGAAGATTAAAAACGTAGAGTTTCAAAAGGCGTTTGATTCTATACATAGTCGTTAATTCGACAAGTGAAGTTGTGGAATCAACTTCAGGATTGATCAGTTCCGTGACGAAGGCGTGGTGAAAGAGTTACAGAAGATTCGAGGACAAATTGACTGGGTTGGGTAATTTGTGTATTATCTTTGTAATCTTTCTTTCTTCAGTAGTGGATTGATTGGTGGCGGTTCGCCCGTGGTTTTTTATTACAATTGAAGGTTCTTCAATTGTGGTTTTTCCACGTAAAAATCGTTTGTGTCGATTTATTGTTTATTCCTAAAAACAAACAAACTAAAGTCACTCTCGTAAGTGCTTGTTGATTTTAGATTGAGTGTTTTGGATAATTGGGATTTGGAATATTTTAATCTTGATCTAATCACGAATCACTTAGGATTTTCAATTGGTATCAGAGCGGGTCACTCTATGTTTTTTTTTTAAAACTATAGGAGTGTGATTTTGTGTGACTAGTATTATGGATTCTATTCGTGAAGGTAACTCGACTCATAGACCCCCTTTACTTGACGGTACAAACTATTCTTATTGGAAAGCTCGTATGAGAGCATTTTTAAAATCCATCGATGAGAAAGTTTGGCACTGCGTAGTCTATGGGTGGAGTGAACCTATTGTCACCATTGATGGCATTGATATTCCTAAACCCCTTGATAAATGGGACACAACTGATTACCAAAACTCGAATTGGAACAGCAAGGCTCTCAACTCCCTCTTTTGCTCCGTCACACCTGAAGAATTTCGTCGAATTTGCACGTGTGAGGTAGCAAAAGAGGCTTGGGATATTCTTGAAACAATTCATGAAAGTACTACCTCTGTCAAAAGGTCAAAACTTCAACGTCTCACCTCCGCCTTTGAAACCTTTTTTATGTACGACGATGAGACGTTTGATGATTTCTATGCAAAACTCAGTGATATCGTGAATTCCTGTTTCACACTCGGTGAAAAAATCCCGGAAGCTAAAGTTGTTGGAAAAATTTTGAGGTCCCTTCCCGAGAGGTTCCAATCAAAGGTGACAGCCATTGAGGAGGCTCAGAATGTTGATACCCTCAAGCTTGATCAATTGGTTAGAAATTTGCAGACTTATGAAGCCCACCAAATTTCAAAGAAAAAAACAAAAAGAAAGTGTGGCTTTCCCTAGTGCTCATGAGACTGCAAAACCTCCGGAGATTGAATTTGATTTAGAGTCTGAGATGACGGCTATGCTCACAAAACAGTTTAAAATTTTTTTGAAAAAGAAGCCTAATTTCAGAGATCCTATTTCAAAAGATAAGAGTAATGATAAACCCAAAACGTTTCCACCAAAATTTGCTCAAAAAACTGAAAAGAAGATTGTAAGGGAGCAAGGGGTCAAGTGCTATGAATATCAAGGGTTTGGTCATATGTCCCTTGAATGCCCTTCGAAAAAGAATCGAAAGAAAGTCTACACTGTGACTTGGGATGATGAAAGCGGGTCGAAGCAAGAACCCGAAGAACCTGAATCCGGTGAAGATGGGGATAGTGCTTTCATGGCATTTTGGACCACTTTTACTCAACCTCTTCCAAAGCCTTCGAAAGTAGCTCGTGGTCAGAACTTGCATCATGCTCCCACCTTTGATGGGACTAACTACTTGTATTGGAAAATCAGAATGAGGGCTTTTCTGAGAGCTTTTGAACCAGAAGGTTGGCAAGCCATTGAAGAAGATACAGAAAGTGCAGATAATCCGGGTAATCAGAGAGCCCTGATCACTATTCGTGGAGCAATTTCTAATGAAGAACAGCAACGGGTTGTTCACTGCACAAAGGCTAAAGATGCATGGGAAATTCTGAGCCAATTCCATGAAAGAAGAGATTCACCTCTACCTCTATCCAGCAACGTTTCTGCCTTGGTTGCTAGATTGAATGAAGTCAAGGAGAATGAAGAGCAAAAAGAGGATGATGAAACATCTGAAGACAATGATGAGATCAATGGCGATGAACTACAACAAGCTTACGAAAAGCTGTACGAGGAATCTCTGAATTTGTCCAAAACCAACGACAAACTCTCTCTCAAGCTCAAAACATGTGAGAGCGAGAATGTCCGGCTAAAAAGAGAACCTGTAACAGCAAAACAGGATGTCTTCAAGATCTCAAGTGACAGGCAAGACTTATGTGGAAAACTTCTATCATGTGAAACTGAAAGGAATGAACTTCTAAAGGTGTATTCCACATATGAAGAAAAGCTTGAAAGTCTTGAGTTGTCACAAGCTGCATTGGAAGAGATAGTCAGTCAAAAAGATGAAGAACTTCGTATCGCTAGAGCAACAATTGTCATGTGGAACAAAGGTTCCAGATCTCTAGAAGACATACTCGGGTCTCAACAAATGGGTTCTGACAAAAGTGGCCTAGGCTATGGTGCGACAGCTCACAAGGGACAGGCCTCTACCTCACATAACCTGAAGACTCAAGCAAAGGGAAAATTGAAGGTAGACCAGGATGATTCCTTTCTTCATCTACCGAAAGTGAGTAAGATCAACAAAAAGGAGGTAAAACCTGTTTTTATTTGTCATCATTGTGGTAGGTATGGCCACATTCGTCCTTATTGCTATGAACTATTTGGTAAGGTGTCTCAAAAGGGTAGAAATTCGAATACATTTTGGGTTAGGAGACAACCTTACATGTCTAGGCGGAATACCAAGATTCATGAGGGTGTTCACAACGCCAAGCCATTGACCAAGACCAAAAGGATTTGGGTTAGGAAAGATGATTTGACGTGTTTAGTTGTTCACACTGCCTTAAAAGCACGTGACTCACACATGTGGTACCTTGATAGTGGCTGCTCTCGTCACATGTCTGGTAACAAATCCTACTTCACCTCTCTTGAAAAATATGAAGGAGGAATTGTTACCTTTGGAGATGGCGGCACTTCTAGAGTCATTGGTAAGGGCTTTATAAGTGTTGCTGGTCTTCCCAAACTGGATAATGCTCTACTTATTGATGGTCTTAAAGCAAATCTTTTAAGCATTAGTCAAATGTGTGATTCCCATCATGAAGTATTGTTTTCTAAAAATAAATGTGAAATTTTGGACAAAAAGGGAAATACTGTCTTACATGGGGTTCGCACATCTGATAACTGCTATGGGATTGTTACTACTAATGATCTCACTTGTCACTCTGCCATCATAAGTAACATTGATTTGTGGCATCAAAGATTAGGTCACATGAATTTCAAAGACCTAACTAAGATAGCTAACAAAGAGCTTGTGAGAGGAGTACCTAAATTGGGTAAGAATTTGAGCCATGTGTGTGGACCTTGTCAACTTGGAAAGCAAACCCGTGCCCCTCATAAAAAGGTGAACAGCTTTACAACCAAACGTCCCCTTGAATTGGTTCACATGGATTTAATGGGTCCTACTCGCACTGAAAGCATTGGAGGTAAAAGATACATTTTTCTAACTGTTGATGATTTTACTCGGTTTTCTTGGGTAAATTTTTTAAGGGAAAAATCTGATACGTTTGATACTTTCCAGGCTTTAGTCTTTAAAATCCAAAATGAACAGGGTGTTTCCATTGGGCGTATCATAAGAATCCGAACTGATCATGGTCGTGAATTTGAAAATAGCTCGTTTTCGGATTTTTGTGATATGCATGGAATTAAGCATGAATTTTCTGCACCTATTACTCCACAACAAAATGGAGTGGTTAAGAGGAAGAACAGAGTTGTTCAAGAAATGGCTAGGGTCATGCTCCTTAGTAAGCAACTTCCTCCAAAGTTTTGGGCTGAAGCCCTAAATACTGCGGTTTATGTCATAAATCGCGTGTATTTAAGGCCCGGCACTTTACAAACTCCATATGAATTGTGGAAGGGATTGAAACCTAATGTAAAATACTTCAAAACTTTTGGGAGTAAATGTTACATCTTCAAAGATAGGCAAACTGTAGACGCGCCCTTGGGCCCCACTATAGTTCGGACTCGATTTGTGTCACGGTTCTTAATCTTGACCCAAAGAGTCCAAATCCGGCAAATCGTTTTGAGAAAACAGATTTTTTGAAAGAAGTGCCAAACATGGACTGCTTTGCCAGATACAGAGTCGCCACCTAAATATTTTTTTATGGGGGAATTTAGGAAACCCTGACTCGGTACCAAAGGCCACGTGTCCGTCATCACCAAAGTTGCCTCGGCTCGGGAGCTTGGGTACGATTGGGGAAGGTCAGCTATGAGCACCCCCTCTCGCCTGATCCGAAGATCGGCCTCTACTAACCATGATATCCTATTTTGAAAACGTTATGTGTTCTTATTCCGATTATTAGCCTCGGATTACTATGTTATACGCACAGCAAACAAGTATAGACTAGATCGCCTAATTTGGAAACAAGCATTGCATATCCGTTTGTTTAGAAAACGCTTTGGAATTTGCTACTCGCAAGTAGGCTAAAGCACGGATTTCAATGAGTTGTTCCAACTCAAACAATCCATCCTTCACCCACAGGCATTCAAGCAGTTATATCACATAAGCATCTAAACCACATGGTAAGCATGCTATCATGTTAACATTCACACGCATGCGAGATGCTAAAGCATAAAATACTTACAATGTACTCCGAGCCAAAACAAAGAACATGTTAGCAATCATACATGATCCAAGTCCATGTTAAGTGGCTAATGCAACGCATACAGAATGTCACTAGAACAGGCTCGGCTAATCCTAGGATGGCATGTGAAATGCTACAACTAACAAGTACTCAACTTGGAATTGAAATGCAAGTGCAGTTAGCATGATGTACCGAGCCCGGTGCATGCAATACTGATGAATGATGCACGCATGCATAGCATAAGGTATGCTAAATCAAACATGTCCTAATACTAGCCATCAAAGCAGGTAAGTAAAAGGGAGAAAGAAATGGGGGTTGGAAGACATGCATACACTCACCCACACTTATTACAAATTTGCCCTCGCTCGGAGGAACCAAAAGAATAATTCAATTAATTAACCTACAAGCTAATTAATATTACAAACCACCTAATTAATTAACAACTTAATTAATCTAATTAAGCAGTAAATAGTCTCGGGATGAGGGCCCAATGCATGCGCGCTCGGTTCCGCCCGGGAATCCACTGCCATGCTCAAAATGGCTCTGTTTTCCTTGCTCTGCTCCTCTGATAGCTGTCAAAGTCCCAGGGTTTGCTCTCTGGATGCTAAGGAACACCACCGGCTAAAGGGAATGGTCACTGGCCATGGATAATGGTCACCGGCCACAAAGTTGCTCCATCGGCCAAAAATGATGGCCGGTCGGCACTGAAGATGGCCGGCCGGCCAAATCTTCCTGCAAAATCTATGTTTGACAACAGCAGAGGGCAAGACTTGGCATGGCAATGCATTTCAAGCAATGTATGCACCAATCACATTCCTTATCATGTTTATGACTCAAAGGGACATGGGCCTCGATTCTCGGACCACCAATCACGCATTTCCATGCATGATGGCCCAAAGAATCAAGTGTGCATTTTGATATGGAATGCAATGCGTATAATCAAACAATGGGGCTCAACCTCTATCACAAGCAATTCAAGAGGCCAAGCATGCATGCCAATGCAATGCAATCCTAAGCATGTGAGCCTAAGTGTGCAACATGGAAATGCAAAGAAGCAAGCATACAACAATGCGAAGGATGGTCTTACACCAATTTAGGCAGCCCTCAAATAGGCCTAAAACAGTGGCCAATGCTATAGAAATGAGGGCCAACACACGCACACACACATGTACATGTTAATGAGCCAACACTTAAGCACACAAAGGCAACTTTCAAGCACACTTAAAAGAGGATAAACATGGACTAATGACATGCAATATAAGCTCTGAAATTATGTTAGAAATTGTGCCATACCAATTAAACAAAGGCAAGCCAAGCATGCAACATGGTCCAAAGTCAAAGGCTAACAAGCCAAAATGCAAAGGGGCTATGCAATGCAAGCCTTGGTAGACCAAAACAGCCAAGGACAGACCTTAAGCATGGCAAAATAAACATAAAAGCTTCATAAAGCTAGGCCTAAAACATGCTTGAACAAGGGTTAAAACCTAGATGCATGTTAAGGCTACAATATGGCATTACAAGACATGTATACTAAACAAGCATGGTGTGTCCAAACCAACTCGATACAATGCTATATTATGACATAATAAGCATGAAAAACAGCTAAGGCATGGTCAACATACTCTTAAACATGGTGCTCTCTCAAGAGGCAAAAATTGTCCTTTTCAAGGACAACAAGGAGAGGGGGTGGCCCTCTCCTTCCTAGGACCTCAAGGCACCATCCTCACCTCTGAAATCCCTCAAGATTTCAGTGGTGACGAGGCTCAAACTCAATGGTCCCGGAGCTCACTCAAAATGGCACAAAATGGAGCCTTACAAGGCTTAAGAGGGGTCAAACAACCCCAAAGCTTAAAGCAACCTTAACCAACTATTTAGAGCACTAGAAAATAGAACTTTTATATGTTATACACAAAGCTCAAAAACAGTTGCAAGGTAGGTAAAAAGAGTGTGCAAAAATGGGGAATAAAGGGACAAACTTCTTACCCTTGAAGACCGTCTTCACCAATGGAACTCCAGCAACTTCTTTAGGTTGAAATCAGTCTAAAACCTCCAAAACAACCCTCAAGGGCCTCAGCTCCAAGGGATGGTGTGATGGTGGGTGTTTGTGAGCAAAAGTAAGACAAAACACACACACAAGAGAGAGAGATATAGAGGTAGGATATGAACAAACCCTAACCCTAAAACTCAAACCCTAAAAAAAGCTGTCTAAAATGTCTAACCCCCAAAACAAGGGAGAGGAGAGCTCCTCTTATAGACAATTCCATCTTGTAAAGCTTCCAAAGGAAGCTAAATAGAAGGAGATCCCTCCATACACGTGTATGGAGGGGAGCCAAGTGTGTGCCAGCTGCACCAAAATATCTGCAAAAGCAGATGCGCAGTAGTCGGCCGGCCAAAGATGCAATTGACCAAAAAAAGATAGCCGGCCGGCCAAACATTTGGCCTGTGGCCACAAAACACAGCCGGTGGCCTCAAGCCATGGCCGGTGATGGGTGGGGATGGTCTACAAGCCCTACCCTGCCTCTCAAAGGCAAAACACAAGTGTTTGGTGCAAAACCAGACACAAAACAGTCGAGTCGAGAGGTCCTGAGGTGAGGCGCACTGCCACGGCCTCCGGGAACTCAAGACGAACACAAACATGGATGATCACCGAGTGTTCAAGCGGTGACGTCCAAGTCTTGAGGACGGTCAAAAATAGGGTGTCTATAGTTGCCCCTCTTTGACAGAACTCGAAAGTCATAACAATGACGGGAGTGAATGTCAAAGCCCAGAGACGACCCATTTTTGACAAGGCCAAAGACTTAGACAAAGCATGCAAGACAAACAAGATATGCGCCCGAAGGCAGGGGAAAAATGCAAGACAATGCAAGAAGTAGAGCATAACTTATGATCATGCAAAGAAAGCTGTAACGAAGCACACATGCGACAGTTTTAAGCCATCATACACCAAGCTACACTATAATGCAGAAAGGATGTAAGAGAATTATGCAATTCTCGATACGTCTCACTCGGAGGATACAATACCTGTCCGGTTCGTCTGGTTGCACCAGCCTCAAATGAACCGTACATACAATATCGTGCCTGCAAAGAAAACAACTTAACAGGTACGATGTTATTAGCAACATGCATGACAATGCAAAAATGAATGCAAAATGATATGCAATATATATAAAACAATGTATAAACAATGCAAATGAAAATGCAATGCAATTGAAACAATGCAAACTATATGCAAAGCAATTGAATCATGATCCAATCATGAGCGGTTCAAAACCACACAAATGTCAAATAGATTGATGGAGGTAACAAGTCCGTCTACCATAGAACGATCAACAGAAATATGAGTAATGTAGACGGACACAAGAACAAGTGTTGGAGGGGGATGACATAAGTGGGGAAACAACCCGCGAAAGGACAATGATCCTAATACTGGATGCAAAAATTACACTACAATGTAATAGATACAATGAAAATGCTGGGGAAAATGGCAATGGATAAGGCACGCGGGCCAAACCAAATCTTGCCTAGGAAAGGCATGTACACATACAAGTCGCGTCTAACATAGAACGGTCGACTGAACTATGCTTCGACGTGAAAAGTATGGGCACATACCAGACCAAGCTCAACATGGAAAGGCGCAAGCCATAGGCGGAGGTGATGCAGTGAATGCATGCAAGCTACAATGCAATATCTACAAATATGCAATGGAATGGAAATGGATACAATGGATATGGCACGCGGGCCAAACCAAACCTTGCCTAGGAAAGGCATGTACACATACAAGCCATGTCTAACATAGAACGGTCTACTGAACTATGTTTCGACGTGAAAAGTATGGGCACATACCAGACCAAGCTCAACATGGAAAGGCGCAAGCCATAGGCGGAGGTGATGCAGTGAATGCATGCAAGCTACAATGCAATATCTACAAATATGCAATGGAATGGAAATGCAATATTTACAGTGGAAATGCATGATAAATGCACTATTCTACGATGCATGACAATGCAATATATACCATGTATGCATGACAATGCACCATTTGCAATGAATGCATGACATATGCATATATTTTTTGTTGAAATGCATGACGATGCATGATTTCTTTTTGTTTGAATGCAAATGATGCATGTTTTTTTTTTTGTTTGTTGTTGTTTTTTTGTTTTTGAAAATGCAAATGATGCATGGAATGCATGTTGCATGGAATGCGCGACAACGCAAGTCGCTTTGAAATGCAAGACAATGCATGGATTTTCTAATGCGCGGCAATGCGCGACTTGAGATACATGTGAAAATGCAAATGCGCGATGACACGTGTATGCAATGCATGACAATGCAAAGGATGACGTGTGCTACGATGCATGTTGATATGCAAACATCAACCGAGCATGTTTAAAGTCTTGCCAGACCGTGCGTGTTTAAGGTCTCGCCAAACCGTGTTGCTCAGGAAATGCATAACAATGCAAGTGAACTTGAAATGCGCAACAACGTGCGGCTTAAGATATGCATGACAATGCAAACGAACTGTGCACATCAATGCGCCAAAGGTCTTGCACCTTCCAAGGATTTAAGGTCTCCTAGACCGTCGTGCACAAGACAGTGCGAGTGAGGTGCACAAAATAGCGCGAACAATGAATGCATGCCAAATGCAAAGGGATGCGCAAAATAGCGCGATTGAAATGCGGTGCACAAGACAGTGCGAGGCGATAAACAGCGTAATTGAATTGAAATGCACATAGGGCAGCTTTTGAATCTTGTAAAAGACAAAAGGATACCAAAAGGGATACGCCTTGCACATATTTGAGTGCCACGCACAAAAGACACGGTCCGAGGTCAAAACGGAGGCCGGTTGAGCTTCGGAAATGCACTGTTCTTGCACTATCTTGAGCAATGAAGGCCCCAAACTACAGATCTGACCCAAAAAATGTTGTAGGAGGCTCACCGGCCATATGGGGAGGCCACCGGCCATCCACCGGCCACAAAAAAACATCACCGGCCAAATGTTTGGCCGGCCGACCAAAAATATAGCCGACCGGCCAAAAGTGCCTAAATCGGGGCAATTTTGACTTTTCGCCTTGGGTCTTTTAAAATAGGGTTTTAAACCCTATTTCCCTTATTCCCCTTAGCTGAAATTAGTCACTCTCTCTTTCTAGAGCATTTTTCTCTCCTCTTTTCTCCCTTTTCTCGCGTTTTCGCGCCCTTTTCATCGTTCGATTCGCGATCTCCTTCGCGTTTCGAACACTTTGAACCGAACATTTCTTTGTTTCGGTGTGTCCTTCGCTATTTCCGCTTTTTGGGGTTTGTTCCCCTCGTGTTCCTCCTGATTTCCGTGCCTTTTCCACTTCCCGACTTCTCGGGCCATTTTCCACCCTCCCGGGGTTGACTTTTCAGTTGACCCTTCGTATTCTAGCCCGGTTTTCTCTCTTCCGGCTATTTTCTCAATACTCTCGACATGGCCGACGATATTCCACGGGGTGGGACTCCCCGGATCACGAGATGGATCCCGGGGTCGAGCTTCTCTCCCTGAGTGTCCGTCCCTTCGACCCGGCGACCTACCGACTGGTGATTCACGTGCTACCTCCTGATGGTCTTCGTCAGTTTCAGAGTTTTGACAGGGCGATGCCTCCAGAGCTTCTCCTGCGTGAGCCTACATCTCATTTTTCCTTCAACGCTTCCGAGGTAACATTCTTTCCTCTGTTTTATTTTCCGCAATGTAGAATACAAAGCTGCCATAGTTGATTCTGTCCTTTAATTGCTTAGCTTAGATACGCCAATACACACTGTATGCTGTAGTTGATCGCAAACGCACTTGCAACTGATATTTGTTTGAGATTGACACGTGCGCACACACTGCACTAGCCCTGAACCACTCAAACACACGGCACACATCGTATTTCACTACAAACACACCGGCACCCGATATCTGTTTGAATCCGAAAGTACGTGCACACTTGCTATATTTGCACTGAACCACTCAAACACGCTGACACATCACACGTTGTAGTTCACTGTAAGCACACCGACACCCGGTACCTGTTTGAATCTGAAAACATGCACTCATGCTATATTTGCACTGAACCACTCAAACACGCTGACACATCACACGTCGTAGTTCACTGTAAGCACACCGGCACCCGGTATCTGTTTGAATCTGAAAACATGCACACATACTATATTTGTACTGAACCACTCAAACACGCTGACACATCACACGTCGTAGTTCACTGTAAGCACACCGGCACCCGGTATCTGTTTGAATCTGAAAACATGCACACATGCTGTATTTGCCTCAACTCTGCATGCCTTATAAAACCGGTATATTTAGTATTGCTTCGCAATTGTGTGCTTGAAAACAGGGAGATTCCCATACTGTCCGCGGGTATGGGAACATCGCCGCTCGAGACTGGTATGCAGAGCTACCTGAGGCGGTTCGCCACATTGTGGATCAGGCCGGTTTCAGCGCTTTCTGCAGAGGACTATCTAGGCTTACCACGAGCAGGCCTCTCCTCGCCGCTCTGGCGGAGAGGTGGTGGGACACCACCGATTCGTTCCATCTTTCTGCGACGGGAGATATGACGATGACTCCTTATGATTTCTCGATGCTCACAGGCATCGGGATAGGGGGTGATCCGATCCCCTTCGATACCGATATGGACGAGTGGACTGCTGCTCAGATGCATCTGCTTGGCGAGGTGCCACCTCTCGCCCGTCCAAGCTTCGTTCGTTATTCCTGGTTCGAGGTCTAGTTCAGGGTCCAGCCAGCTTTGACCGATGAGGCTCCGATGACCCAGGAGGCGGTGGAGCGCTACGCCCGCGGCTTTTTCATGTTCTTGCTGGGGACGACTATTTTCGCCGACCGGGCGAATACCGTGCCCCTCTGCTTGCTGAGCGCTCTTGTGGATGTCACCCGGATCTTGGACTATGATTGGGGTGGTGCCGCTCTGGCTACACTTTATGGATACATGAGCTCAGCTTCCCGTGGCAGCGGACAGTTGCTCGAGGGCTACTGGCGTGCTTGGGAGGTACGTTTCTTCTCTGCTTTTTATTTCTGCTCTACATTTTCTGTACTCTGTACACTGCACACACTGTGGTCTGCTTTACACTGGCTGTATACTGTACACACGGCACACACATACTCTACTTTACACCGACTGTACACTGCTCACACTGTACACTCTACACAATACACGGCTCTGTTATTTCTGCTTTATTCTGTACTTCGCTTTATCTGATAAGCGTACTGGTATTTGCTTTGCAGTTGTGGGTCTACGCCTACTTTCCTAGACTAGCCCCAATGCCAGACGTGGAGACCCCTCTCGTCGTTCCATTCTCGCGCCGTTTCGACGGGAGATGCGTGCGGAGGCCTCGGGAGACGTTTAGCTTCTTCCGCCGCTATTTTGACACCATCACCCCCGCGGAGGTATGTTCAACTTTAGAGTTTATTTAAGGTTCACTTTTCGCTGTATGTTTTCAATAACAGTAGATAACAAACTGTATTTCATTTTCAGATCACCTGGCAGCCTTGGGCTCCGTTGCCAGCGACGATTCGGGACCGATTTGCCGGTGCTGAGGAGACCTCGCGTTTCCGGATTCTGCTGGAGGGCCCGGTCTGTCGGGCTTGGTACCTAGGTGAGCGTTTCCTACGCTAGACCCTAGGGTTACCAGAGCAGATAGTACCGGTTCACTCTCCTGAGGATATGAGGGAGACCGAGAGGTTCACTGCCGAGCAGATGGCCGACTACACGATTGGCTGGGATGCGACCCGCTTCAGAGGCATCGGCGACTACAGAGAGTACGTGCAGACGTACATCATGCGGCCTCTGAGCGGTGGTCGTCAGATTGAGGGAGAGAGGCCCGTGGCGCCCGCAGCTAGGGCAGGAGCAGGGGTTGGAGTAGGAGCGTCGAGGAGAGCTCGGGTCCGTGGTAAGGGTGGAGCTCAGAGAGGGCGGGGGGCTGGCTGGCTGGCTCGCACTGCCCACGTCACTAACATACAGAGGGCAGGGTGGGGCGACCTACCGGATCCCCTTTGCTCCTCCTCCGGCTGACCAGAGTTGGTCGGTTTCCATGACTTGCCTCCGGTATGTATTACCACATTTTATGCACCTTGCATTGGCATTTCATTTCAGTTTATTTGATATTTCGCAGAATACTGATGCATCTGATACTTTTGCAGGCTTCCTCCGAGTACACCCGGCAGTCCTTGGAGCTGAATGCCTCCATGATGGGGATGTTACAGCGGACTTTCGATCTCCTGGCCCTCTACAGTATTCTGGTATGTTCTTCTGACCATAGTCTCAAACCATACATAAACTGCTTCACATAATCTGATGCACAACACAACACTTGACACACTACTCTCACGGCATTTGATACACTGTACGCATACATTGCATTCTGCACTGATAAACTGTTCACAGTATTCACACACTGTACTCATACACTGCATTCTGCACTGATAAACTGCTCACGACATTCACATACTGTACCCATACACTACATTCTGCACTGATGAACTACTCACAGTATACTGATGCGTTTGCCATTTATGCTTTTCAGCCTCCCTTCCAGATTCCCACCGTAGGGGGTGTTCCAGCCAGACCTCCTGTTCCTGCTGGAGGAGATGGAGAGGGCAGAGTATTCCCCCACACCAAGGCGGGACGCACTCACGTCGGGAGTAGCTCGAGGGCTCCAGTCCCTGACGACGACAACGAGGAGTCCGAGGCGGAGGCAGAGGCAGAGGCAGAGTCATCGGAGGAGGAGACCGGGGATGGCTCGGACTCGGGCTCAGATGACAGTGCTGATGATGCTCCTGGACCTTCGTCCAGGAAAAGGACTAGGACGGACCAGTAGCCCTGGAGCCACTTGATATACAGATTTTTGCTGTTTTTCTTCTTTTTTGTACTTTTCCCTTTTGTTGGTAGCTAGAATACTTTGTACTGCCGTGGGCAGATTTAGTTTCCAAAACTTATGTACTTGAAAAGATGATGAAATGAAACAAACTTTTTGTCTGAAAAAGTGTTTACATTTGTATATCTTTACATTTCATTGCATCACACCATATTACACCTCAATGTAAATGAAATTGATTTGTTGTCTGAAAATTGAACACTTGCATTCTAATAATCAGATAACGAAACAGCCAACAGCAAACAACCCAAGCAACCCACTGCTCAACCTAAGCACACCGCCCTTACTCTACTGGGGATTAATCTGCATACAGCCCGTAACACAGCATTCGGTTTACTTTGCACACGGCAAATCCTGAACAAACAGCCCAATCTGACAAGACGGACTACGAAGGTGAAACCAGTTGAAGTTGAAGCGCACTCAGATGCCCCAAATTTTCCCTTTTCTTCTTTTGCTTCGCATAAGTGTAGAGAATGGCACAGCACTCTGAGCATAAACGATTCTTTTTGAAATCAAAAAGGGTTTTCAACCGGGGTATCGAGCCTAAAACTGAACACAGCGGAAAAGACTCAAACAAAAGGTGCACGACCTAAACACAGCGAGACATGCTCGGAAAAGACTCAAAACGAAAGTTGAGGTAAACAAGACAAAAGACACGACACACGGACGTGTTTACAAAAACAAATGACCTCAGATTTCGAGGAGCCAGTTCCTCCGGGTATGATTCTCATCCTTTCTGATTTGTGATTCTCATATCACTCGACTCTCAGGCTCGTTTTTTTTCTTTTCTCTCAAAACCCTCTTGCTCGCTTTTCTCTCAACTTACACCTCTCTATTCTTTATTCTCTCATTTTTCATCCCTACCCAGGGTGATTGATATATGAATAGGAAGTTGTGGGTTCACGCCCAACAATATCAGCTCGCGGCTATTCCTTCTGGTGACGTCCAGTCGGGGTTCCGGATGGGGAATGAAGTATCTTGACTTACTCCGATTTGTGCTTCGCACTTGGCTTGATACCTCGTTGCTTGGAGGTTGTTGGGAGAGCTTTCAGCCCGTTTACTAACAGCTTTAGCTGTGCCCTTTCTGGCTGGTATGTTGACGACGGGGAAAGACAGAACACTTGCCTCAACTGTGTCCCCAGTTCATCATTTTGACCATTTTTTTTCTAAAACAGTTTTGACCAAAATGAAAGTCGGATTAACATACTTGTTCACTTTTTTATTTGAAAATCATGCAAGTCAGGCCATGAGCACTGAAAATTTTCCTTTTTGGGTCCAAGAAAATGGTCCGGTTTTGGGAAATGAAATAGTTTTCGAGAAAATAGTCAACCTCAGTAAAAATTTTCAAAAACTATTTTTGCAAACGACCAATGCTAAACGAGCACGGAACCTACCTTCGAGATGCGCAACCTCGGATCGGAGGCAATGGAAAATTGCCCCTGGCTTGGAAGGACTGCGTGGCAACGGAAAGTTGCCCCTGGTTTGGACGGCAACTCAGGGCAACTTATGGTAACGTATGGCAACGGAAAGTTGCCCCTTGTTTGGATGATGCCGCAGCATGCTGTAAGCAATTTTTCCAGTGACGACTGAACTCTCGGATGCGGAGAAGACGATGATGATCAGAACCAATATATGGACACAGTCACTATGAGAGTGTTGGTGGCTGGACTTTAGGATGAAGTTGCCTACGTATCCCAAATATGGGAATCAAGCCTACGTAGTTCCGGTTCAGGTTCACTCGGGTATTTTAACCTTCACTTTTTAGGCTCTAACTTTTGCCAAGGTGTCCGATGCAGGTTTTCGACCTTGCGAGCTTTGCTTTTCTTTTCTTTTTAATTCTTTTCATTTCTTTTCTTTTTTTGCTTGCTTTTTCTTTTGTATGTTTCTTCTTTTTTGTTTTTTCTCTTTTGTATATATTTTTCCTTGCTCTAACTTTTGCCTGGGTCGCCCTTCTGGGTTTTCGGCCCAATGAGCCTCTCAAAGGGTAAAAGTGTAACAAGTCCATGCCAAATGGTTTTGAGATTGAAGCCCTCTATATCTAGGAGAGTGGCTGTTGTATTGATTTGCAGAAGGGTCCATCATGGTTGCTTCACGAGCTCCTTGCGGTGAGATCTGATCTACTTGATCTGATTTTAGTGCCTCTTGTTCGAGGGCTGCTTCAAATCTGGCCACACAGGCATTACATGGCGGTTGACCGTTGAACAGTCTGAATTGTGGTCAAGGCTTGAAAACAAACGGATTGAATCTTGAGGCTGAGAGCGATCCTAGGCCGCACAATCTCAAGAGCGATTCCACACAGGTCTTCGCAAGACCGCGCAAAACATTTTGTTTTTGAAAGCTTTTAAGAAAGCGACAAATCGCTCGCGCTGAAGATAGTGTGGAACCAGTCTGGGTCAAGCCAGGGTCCTTCTCAGTACTCATGCTAACAAGCACGATTTCATTTAAAAAGGCTTAGCATGCCTCTCTTTCTCTCAAATTGATCAAAGTTTTACAAAACTCGAGGAATTCCTTCCTCTTCGTTTTCACCGCAGTGTTCAAAAGGGTTTTTTTAAAAAAAAACTTAGGTCATTACAATGAGTTTCAGGGCACAAGAGAGCAGGTGGAATGCACGGCCGTTCCATTCAAATTCTCTGGCACAACTAGCTCAAATAGCAATAAGTACGGAAACGTGATAGCCGCAGCTGTTTCATTCAGATTTCCTGATTACAACTGGCTCCTCGACTGAGACAGACTCAAAAGGAAAACAAAAGGATAATTACAAAACGGTGTTCGAGGCAACAACCCCGGAATCACTCGACATTCTATACAAAGGGGGCCGACTCACTACAACAAGACAGACCCTTAAGCAAAAAAGAACTGGCTCACGATAATGAGACAGACCCAAAACAAAACAAAGACTGACTCGACACCCAAGCCAGAATTTAAAACTAGCATTCGCAGATGCTCAAAAAATGCGTGCCAGACGCCACATCAAAATACTGGGCGCCGCCCACAAGTGGTCCAACCCTGATCACATACTCGCGGTATCAGCATCCTCAAAATCCAATAGCTGGGTAGTAACGGACTTGGCTTAGGTGGGTGGGAGGATAACCTCATTGTCGATCAAATCTTGTACCTCATGACAGAGGCGAAAACAGTTATCGGTGCAATGACCGGTTTGCTGGTGGTATGCACAGTACAAAGCAATGTCATGGTTGAGAGGGAGATTCTTCGGGAGAGGCCGAGGCTCCAAGGGCTTAAGATGCCCTCTTTCGGCCAAGATCTGGAGTGCCTTTGACAATGGCATGTAGAGTTCGTGAAAGACCCTGCGCCCTCGGGGCAAGTACTTTGAAGCCTGAGCACTCTTGCTAGACGCACTAGCGAAAGGGTCGGCAGGTGCCGCCTTAGCTTTCTGATCTTTCCGAGGTACAGGATTGGGAACGGAAGGAATTGTTCTGGTATGACGGGGCCTATCCCGGTTTTCCGACCGACTTGAACTACCCTCAGGTGGAGTGGGGAAAGCATCCTCCGCAGCTTTTGTCACAACTGCAGATATCTGTTGCTTGCTCATCCCCTCGGCCTTCAAAGCCTTGATTGCCCACAACAGTTGTTCAATAGGATCGGTATCTGCTTTCATTTTGTCTTTGCCTCTGGCCTCAGCCTGATCGAGGGTTTGGGTTAGTGTTGAAACATCATTGCTATAGCTTGAGACCACCTCGGGTTGGCTAAGTTCAATCACAATTCGCCCTAATAGCAGGGGCTCCTGCGGTACAAAATTCCCAGCATATGGTGCAGCTGGCGGTGAAGCTGACATTCCATAAGCGAGATCCGCCACGGACCTCTGGAGGTCACCTATCATCCCCATCAATTCGAATATGGTGGGCTCACGAGCCTGATACAACTGGGGGGTCCAGACCGGGTGCGCAGCGGGCGACCTAGGTGGATGCGGTACATCAACATTGGTTTCACTTTGCAGAGTGATTCTTTGATCTAATGCGGCTGTCATAACCACGATCTCTTCCAAATTCTGCGTCATCATAAGTCCTGCCTCAGCAAAGGGGAACACTAGCTATTCTGTATCAACTCTCTGAACATTGAAAGGAAAAACAAGCAACATTTCAGCCCAAACGGATCAAACACAGATGTAGCCGAACAACTGTATTCTATTACTGATCACTGTTCCCCAAAATTATTGCCCCAAAACACTGAATCGGATACCCGCAGATATGACTGATTCTCACAAATACTGATACTGGTGCCCTCAGGCCTGATACTCAAACTTGCAAACTGATATGTGCATTCCTGTAGAGATACACTCTAAAAGCACATAGCAAGTAAAAGAGCCAAAACACCCCTATGTTGGGGTAGGGTTTCCCTGTCCTATTTTGTCAGGAGCTAGGGTTTCACTACGCACGCAGCGGTTTCAAACAACCTAGCATCGGGTAAGCAACCTGTCCTAGTTTGGAATGGTCACTACGGATTTCGATATGCACTAGGTCGAATATTCAAAAAAGGGTGGCCCGGTAAAACCGGGATTCGTGTTCCCATACTGTCAGAGCCCACAACCGGTCAGCCTTTTGGCATGCTTTGACAAAGTCAAGCCTCCGGCAAACCGTTCAGGAATGGCAGATGGCAAACACGGTGTCCTAGGCGCACCAATGCACATGCAATGCAAAGAGACACATAAACGGAATCAAAACAGGATATCACGAGTTCGAGTCAAGTTCTCTAAAATCCCCAGCAGAGTCGCCAGAAACTGTAGACGCGCCCTTGGGCCCCACTACTGTTCGGACTCGATTTGTGTCACGGTTCTTAATCTTGACCCAAAGAGTCCAAATCCGGCAAATCGTTTTGAGAAAACAGATTTTTTGAAAGAAGTGCCAAACATGGACTGCTTTGCCAGATACAGAGTCGCCACCTAAATATTTTTTATGGGAGAATTTAGGAAACCCTGACTCGGTGCCAAAGGCCACGTGTCCGTCATCACCAAAGTTGCCTCGGCTCGGGAGCTTGGGTACGATTGGGGAAGGTCAGCTATGAGTACCCCCTCTCGCCCGATCCGAAGATCGGCCTCTACTAACCATGATATCCTATTTTGAAAACGTTATGTGTTCTTATTCCGGTTATTAGCCTAGAATTACTATGTTATACGCACAGCAAACAAGTATAGACTAGATCGCCTAATTTGAAAACAAGCATTGCATATTCGTTTGTTTAGAAAACGCTTTGGAATTTGCTACTCGCAAGTAGGCTAAAACACGGATTTCAATGAGTTGTTCCAACTCAAACAATCCATCCTGCACCCATAGGCATTCAAGCAGTTATATCACATAAGCATCTAAACCACATGGTAAGCATGCTGTCATGTTAACATTCACACGCATGCGAGATGCTAAAGCATAAAATACTTACAATGTACTCCGAGCCAAAACAAAGAACATGTTAGCAATCATACATGATCCAAGTCCATGTTAAGTGGCTAATGCAACGCATACAGAATGTCACTAGAACAGGCTCGGCTAATCCTAGGATGGCATGTGAAATGCTGCAACTAACAAGTACTCAACTTGGAATTGAAATGCAAGTGCAGTTAGCATGATGTACCGAGCCCGGTGCATGCAATACTGATGAATGATGCACGCATGCATAGCATAAGGTATGCTAAATCAAACATGTCCTAATACTAGCCATCAAAGCAGGTAAGTAAAAGGGAGAAAGAAATGGGGGTTGGAAGACATGCACACACTCACCCACACTTATTACAAATTTGCCCTCGCTCGGAGGGACCAAAAGAATAATACAATTAATTAACCTACAAGCTAATTCACATTACAAACCACCTAATTAATTAACAACTTAATTAATCTAATTAAGCAGTAAATAGTCTCGGGATGAGGGCCCAATGCATGCGTGCTCGGTTCCGCCCGGGAATCCACTGCCATGCTCAAGATGCCTCTGTTTTCCTTGCTCTGCTCCTCTGATAGCTGCCAAAGTCCCAGGGTTTGCTCTCTGGATGCTAAGGAACACCACCGGCTGAAGGGAATGGTCACTGGCCATGGATAATGGTCACCGGCCACAAAGTTGCTCCATCGGCCAAAAATGATGGCCGGTCAGCACTGAAGATGGCCGGCTGGCCAAATCTTCCTGCAAAATCTGTGTTTGACAGCAGTAGAGGGCAAGACTTGGCATGGCAATGAATTTCAAGCAATGTATGCACCAATCACATTCCTTATCATGTTTATGACTCAAAGGGACATGGGCCTCGATTCTCGGACCACCAATCACGCATTTCCATACATGATGGCCCAAAGAATCAAGTGTGCATTTTGATATGGAATGCAATGCGTATAATCAAACAATGGGGCTCAACCTCTATCACAAGCAATTCAAGAGGCCAAGCATGCATGCCAATGCAATGCAATCCTAAGCATGTGAGCCTAAGTGTGCAACATGGAAATGCAAAGAAGCAAGCATACAACAATGCGAAGGATGGTCTTACACCAATTTAGGCAGCCCTCAAATAGGCCTAAAACAGTGGCCAATGCTATAGAAATGAGGGCCAACACACGCACACACACATGTACATGTTAATGAGCCAACACTTAAGCACACAAAGGCAACTTTCAAGCACACTTAAAAGAGGATAAACATGGACTAATGACATGCAATATAAGCTCTGAAATTATGTTAGAAATGGTGCCATACCAATTAAACAAAGGCAAGCCAAGCATGCAACATGGTCCAAAGTCAAAGGCTAACAAGCCAAAATGCAAAGGGGCTATGCAATGCAAGCCTTGGTAGACCAAAACAGCCAAGGACAGACCTTAAGCATGGCAAAATAAACATAAAAGCTTCATAAAGCTAGGCCTAAAACATGCTTGAACAAGGGTTAAAACCTAGATGCATGTTAAGGCTACAATATGGCATTACAAGACATGTATGCTAAACAAGCATGGTGTGTCCAAACCAACTCGATACAATGCTATATTATGACATAATAAGCATGAAAAATAGCTAAGGCATGGTCAACATACTCTTAAACATGGTGCTCTCTCAAGAGGCAAAAATTGTCCTTTTCAAGGGCAACAAGTAGAGGGGTGGCCCTCTCCTTCCTAGGACCTCAAGGCACCATCCTCACCTCTGAAATCCCTCAAGATTTCAGTGGTGACGAGGCTCAAACTCAATGGTCCCGGAGCTCACTCAAAATGGCACAAAATGGAGCCTTACAAGGCTTAAGAGGGGTCAAACAACCCCAAAGCTTAAAGCAACCTTAACCAACTATTTAGAGCACTAGAAAATAGAACTTTTATATGTTATACACAAAGCTCAAAAACAGTTGCAAGGTAGGTAAAAAGAGTGTGCAAAAATGGGGAATAAAGGGACAAACTTCTTACCCTTGAAGACCGTCTTCACCAATGGAACTCCAGCAACTTCTTTAGGTTGAAATCAGTCTAAAACCTCCAAAACAACCCTCAAGGGCCTCAGCTCCAAGGGATGGTGTGATGGTGGGTGTTTGTGAGCAAAAGTAAGACAAAACACACACAAGAGAGAGATATAGAGGTAGGATATGAACAAACCCTAACCCTAAAACTCAAACCCTAAAAAAAGCTGTCTAAAATGTCTAACCCCCAAAACAAGGGAGAGGAGAGCTCCTCTTATAGACAATTCCATCTTGTAAAGCTTCCAAAAGAAGCTAAATAGAAGAAGATCCCTCCATACACGTGTATGGAGGGGAGCCAAGTGTGTGCCAGCTGCACCAAAATATCTGCAAAAGCAGATGCACAGTAGTCGGCCGGCCAAAGATGCAATTGACCAAAAACAGATAGCCGGCCGGCTATCTATAGTGCCGGCCGGCCAAACATTTGGCCGGTGGCCACAAAACATAGCCGGTGGCCTCAAGCCATGGCCGGTGATAGGTGGGGATGGTCTACAAGCCCTACCCTGCCTCTCAAAAGCAAAACACAAGTGTTTGGTGCAAAACCAGACACAAAACAGTCGAGTCGAGAGGTCCTGAGGTGAGGCGCGCTGCCACGGCCTCTGGGAACTCAAGACGAACACAAACATGGATGATCACCGAGTGTTCAAGCGGTGACGTCCAAGTCTTGAGGACGGTCAAAAATGGGATGTCTACAGGAGCCCTTGGGCAAATTTGACTCCCGAAGTGATGAAGGTATTTTTCTAGGGTATTCAACCAACAGTAGGGCTTTTCGTGTCTATAACTTGCGAACTTTATCTTTAATGGAATCTATCAATGTGGTTATAGATGACACAGGTGCACCTACTCCAGCAACAAATGAGGATGACAATGGTGAGTCTCCAATCTTGGATACTGAACCATAAAATCAAGGAGAAGCTGCGGTCCAATCACAAGAAATTGTTACAGCACCATCCTCACAGGTAAGTTCAAGTCCAAAGAGTGCTCAAAGGGACATCACTCCTATTGCTTCTGTCACTGCAAGTCCTGAGCTGAAACCATCAGCAAGGGTGAAATTGAATCATCCAGCTCAACAGGTGATAGGAAGTGTCTCGGATCGAATGAAAACCCGAAGACAGATTCAGGATGAGGTATCACATATGTGTTATGTTTCATTAATTGAACCTAAAAATTTTAAAGAGGCCTTGCTAGATGATAGTTGGGTCAATGCTATGCATGAAGAATTAGGTCAATTTGAACGTAACAAAGTTTGGACTCTAGTTCCCAGACCTAGAGACATGAATGTGATAGGTACCAAGTGGATCTTTAAAAATAAATCTGATGAGAATGGTACTGTTGTTAGGAATAAAGCTAGGTTGGTTGCTCAAGGCTACACACAAGTAGAGGGTGTTGACTATGATGAGACGTTTGCCCCAGTTGCACATCTCGAATCTATTCATATTTTGCTTGGTGGTGCATGTTTTCTTGGCTTTAAGTTGTTTCAAATGGATGTGAAAAGTGCCTTTCTGGATGGGTACTTAAAAGAGGAGGCAAATGTTGAGCAACCAAAAGGGTTTGAGGACCTTAAATGTCCTAGTCATGTCTACAAGTTAGACAAGGCTTTGTATGAGTTGAAACAAGCCCCTCGGGCTTGGTATGATAGACTTACTACCTTTCTTCTTGATAATGATTTTCAAAGGGGTAGTGTGGATAAGACTTTATTTGTGAAACATACTAAGTCTCATATTCTTGTTGCTCAGATATATGTTGATGATATTGTGTTTGGTTCCACTGCTGATCATCTTGTGAAATATTTTTCGGATTGCATGACACATGAGTTTGAGATGAGCATGATGGGAGAGTTGTCTTATTTTTTGGGTCTTCAAATTAAATAGTCTCCTTCGGGTATGTTTGTTTCTCAGTCTCAGTATGCTAAAAATCTTGTGTCAAAGTTTGGTCTTGAGTCTGCCAAACATGCACGCACTCCCATGAGCACCAGTCTTCACCTCTCCAAAGATTCCTCTGGTATTGATGTTGATCCTACCCTTTATAGGAGTATGATAGGGAGTCTTTTGTATCTCACAGCCAATCGTCCGGATATTTCTTTCAGTGTCGGTGTTTGTGCCCGTTACCAAGCCAGTCCTAAAGAGTCTCACCTTCTTGCGGTAAAACGCATCATCAAATATGTTAATGGGACCTTGGGGTATGGGGTTTGGTTTTCCACTGATACTACAGCTGAAATTACTGGTTTTTCTGATGCTGACTGGGCAGGGTGTGCTGATGATAGAAAAAGTACATCCGGGGGGTGTTTTTACCTTGGGAATAATCTGGTTTCTTGGCATTGTAAAAACCAAAATGCCATCTCTCTTTCAACTGCTGAGGCTAAGTACATTGCTGCAGGGAGTTGTTGTGCTCAAATGCTGTGGATGAAGCAAATGCTTCATGATTATGGAATAGAACAGAACACTCTCACTCTTTTTTGTGATAACACAAGTGCCATAAACATTTCAAAAAATCCTGTCCAACACTCTCGTACCAAACATATTGACATCCGTCATCATTTTATTCGAGAGTTAGTGGATGAAGGCCTTGTTGTTTTGGAACATGTACCTACTGAGCTTCAAAAAGCTGATATTTTTACAAAACCCCTTGATCTTCTTCGATTTGAGTTTCTTAGAAAGACCTTGGGTGTAATGCTCAGTAACTAGGTTGTTTCCTGTTTTTTTTTATGAGGTGAGTGTAAGTGGTTGGCTTACTGTTCTTGGATGATTTAATCTCATTGTGACTGAGTCCTGATATTTTTGCATCAAAATTTCTTATGAACACTGCTCATGTTTCTTACAAGATCTCATTCTTCTTTGTTCATAGCTCATTCTGAATGCCCATAATCATTTACTTCATGATCTCATTCTGTACACATCCTTGAGATAAACTGTTGCAAGGGTTTTCGCACAAGTGATCAAAATTCTCTATGGACCACTGACAGTGTTTCTTGTACTTTTTCAGAGGAATTGAGCCATACTAGTATATCATGGGTGATGTTAAGTCTCTTAACCATCTACCATCTTATTTCACTTCCATGGTTTCTCCCTCAGTTCATGACATCCGGGCATTAGGAAAAGGCTACTTCAGAGGCACCAACCAGGCCATCCTTTTGATTTCATTCTTCTCTGGTTTGGTCTCCATACTCTTGAGCGTGTATGCCACCAGTGAGTGCCCACAAGAAAGAAAAATTAAAAAAAAAAAAAGATCATTGCTTGAGGGAGGGCCTCCGCATTTACTCAACAAATACCCCATGATTCCTAGTGGTTTGACTTTTCTCTGTGATGGTCAGTTACTCGTGTCGGAGGTCCAGCCATCCGATCACTACGAGGATTAACTCTAGCTTTGTGGCTCTCAGGGATTGCACACACACACATTGTTTATGTGAGCTCTCATGTGTGTTTTTGAGTTATGCATTCTTATGATGCTTATGGCTTTGATTTAATACTATCTGTTTTATTCATGATCTGGTGCTTCAACTCTTTTCTCAAATTTTCAGGACTCATGATTGATGGATTCTTGTGTCCTTGTGGTATAGTCTTTCACTTGGTCACCTTGCTTGTTACAGGACATCCTAGGTGTTTTTATTTCATATAAAAAAAAAAAAAAAAGGTTTTCCGCTCGAGCGGCCTGTTTGACGCTCGAGCGTAGTTTTCACCCTTGCAGCACTTTGTTCTTGGTCTTACAGTTCTGAGAGAGGGGTTTTTTCGCTCGAGCTTCAGTAGTCACGCTCGAACTGGCTTCAGCTTGCATTGCCGTACGCTCGAGTGGTCCTCAGTACGCTCGAGCGGACAAAATTTGTATTTAAGTCCCTCCTTCGACTCTTCAGGTCATTTTTTCCCTCTTTTCATATCTCTCAGACCTAGGGTTTGTATTGTGGCAGTGTTGGGCTCGATTCCACCCTCCTCTTTGGTCTTCCTTGCCGATTTAATCTCTGGTAAAGTTTTCCATCTATTATTCTCTATTTTTTTCTGTAATTTTGGCTACAATGGGAGTTGGATTTCGTGTTTTTGTTGGTTTTTTGTGTCTCGGTATGTACCCTTTTCTCACACACTTTCACTGAGTAGTACTATCTTTCTCATGGTGCATTTCATTGTTATGTCTTAGACCTAGGGTTTATGCTTGTTCTTTTGTTTGTGTGGTCTCATGTCTTCATGATTTTTGTTGGGTTTGAGTTCGAAGTGCTCACTTGGGTATCAAATAGTGTGGACTATTGCCATTGTGTGTTTGGAATGTTTTGTTAGGTGTTTTTGGGAATAAACAATTAGGCCTACCTTATGGTTGTCTGATCAACCGGCTTTTGTCTTCTCTTGAGATCCCGGTATTTGAGGATGATGATTTTGCCTTCCCCTCTAGACCTTTCACTAAAAAGACCGTGTCTCAAAGTCGGGCTCATGTTAACGGGGAGTCCTCTCGAGCAGGTACTTCTGTAGGTGTAGCCGCTGGACTAGCTGAGGAGGCCGAGTTTGATACTGCTGCTGCAGATGGTGAGGAGGCTGCTGTTCCACCTCGAGCTCTTCATGATCAGCTTCAGCATTTCGAGGAGGCTATGACCCGGCGATTAGACTTTCTGGATGCACGCTTCGATGCGTTTGATGGTCGTCTTGGTCACTTGGAGCAGACTGCTTTCCAGACTACCACTCAGCTAGCCCACATCATTTCCCTACTTCAGCTTCAGCAACCACCACCTCCTCCGGATGCATGATCTTTGTGTTTTCTTGTTGCTTCCCGACCAAAAAAGGGGGAGAGTTTTTGGTACATTTGTACATGACTTTGGATATTGGTACATCTTTTGTCATGTTGATATTTGGATATTTTGATTGGCATGATACATTGGTATTTTGGATAACATTGGTATTTTGGATATTTGGATAGCATGATATTTGGATAACATTGGTATTTTGAATATTTGGATAGCATGATATACATTCCAGTTTGCTTTGCTATTATTGTGATATCATTGTATCTTTTTATCACTTCTTATGCTATTCCACAGTTTTGTTTTGTTTTGGTGTGTTGGTTATTTTTACACAGGTGAATGTTGGATGAAGTGGGATGGGTGGATTGTTCATGACAAGATTGTTTTAAGTTTAGAGTTTTTTTTTTCCTCTGTTTTTAATCTTGTCTAGTGCGTGTGTTTAAGGAAAAAATGTTTAGAAAGGTTTTGTCCGGGAATTGACAAAGGGGGAGATTATTAGGTCCCTTTATTGTCAAATCCGAGTACAAAACTTTGAGTTGTTAAAGTTGTATTTTTTTTTCTGTATTTTTGTTTTTCCCGCTCGAGCAGAGTTTGTGGTCTCTCAGTATTTTGACAGGACTGTAAAAGTACTGGAGTGTGTGATTTCGCGCTCGAGCGGGCTCTCAAGCGCTCGAGCGTACCACTGTTTAATCACACGCATATTTTGTTGAAGCAGCTCGAGCAGGCTATTGAGCGCTCGAGCGGAGATCGCGAACACGGGTTGTTTATTTATACCTGTTTAGGTTAAGTTTAGGATTACTTTTTCTCCTAGATCTTATGCAAGAGTCCTAGGGTTTTGTTTGAAGTTTTCTTCTGAGTTTTTTTATGAGTTTTCCTTGATGTTCTTGAGAGAGTTCTAAACTTATGAATTGACATTCATACATCAAGAAGTTTGATACTTTATATTCAAGAGAGTTCTCTTCGGTGGCTTCCGAAGATTAAAAACGTAGAGTTTCAAAAGGCATTTGATTCTATACGTAGTCGTTAATTCGACAAGTGAAGTTGTGGAATCAACTTCAGGATTGATCAGTTCCGTAACGAAGGCGTGGTGAAAGAGTTACAGAAGATTCGAGGACAAATTGACTGGGTTGGGTAATTTGTGTATTATCTTTGTAATCTTTCTTTCTTCAGTAGTGGATTGATTAGTGATGGTTCGCCCGTGGTTTTTGATTACAATTGAAGGTTCTTCAATTGTGATTTTTTCACGTAAAAATCGTTTGTGTCGATTTATTGTTTATTCCTAAAAACAAACAAACTAAAGTCACTCTCGTAAGTGCTTGTTGATTTTAGATTGAGTGTTTTGGATAATTGAGATTTGGAATATTTTAATCTTGATCTAATCACGAATCACTTAGGATTTTCAGTGTAGATAGAGCATATAGCGGTCCGTGTTAAGATCCGATCTTTTTATACTCTTTGGTTTTGGGTTTGGTACCTATTAATGTTGTTGATATCTATTTGGTCCTATGTTACCTTTGAGTTGTGGATTGGATTCTTTTTAGGTTATGTTGAAACAGGGGGAAATTTGGTTTTCTGGGGTGATTTTGGCTATGTGAACTTGAGTTCGCTCGAGCGGTCTTTCCTTTCTCTCAGATTCTGGGTTGCAATCTGAGCTTCTAGGAGTAGGGGTTTCTTTGCTGTCTGAGCTTCTAGGAGTAGGGGTTTCTTCGCTCGAGTGGTGTTTTGGTCGTTCGAGCTGCCTATTTACAATTTGAACTTCTGAGAGTTTGCTTTCTTTGCTCAAACAATGTTTCGGTTGCTTGAGTTATCTGCTCTGCAGGGATAAGCTTCTAGGAGTTTGGTTTCCTCGCTCGAGCAATATGTTGTGTCTAACGCTTGAGCGCAAGTTTCATCGCTTGAGTGGTCTGTCTGGATAAAGCTACAAGGAAAGTCATTCTTTACTCACTTTTTGATCCCTTTCTCTCTCTCTCTACAAATATCTATTCTCTTTGAGCTCTCACCCCTCTTCTCTAAAATTTTAGCGTAAATCTTCCAATCAACTTCAATCCGTGAATCTCTCTACCACAATGCTTTGGGATTAAAGGTAGAGCTTGAGGAGGGGGTCGTTTTAATCTAGAAAGTTCGGGTTTTCGTCGTTATCGATTTTGCTTGTGGTTCTTCTTTTCCTATTTCTTTGAGGTAGAGATTTATTGAATGATTTGCATATTATTTAGCTTTGTTATGTGTTAGTTGGGTAATTAACACTTTGGAAGAATTTGGATTGATTAAAGCATAATTTGATTTACAAAATAGGGGTTTTCGGAATGATTTTCTCTATAGTATGGTTGGTTTGCCTATGAAACTGTCCATTTTAAGCAAACTCTCCCAACTACTCGTTACAGCAAACCGAATGACCCACCCATTCACAAATAGGGTAAAGCAAACGAATTAAAAGGCAAATGCTTCATTGATAGGGCTTTTTTTATTTAAAACCCCAAGTATAGCACAGTATCTAATATATTGCTTGTTTTGATAGGTAATTGAGATTTAGAGATAAAAAAAAGTTGCAAAGGAGGCAAGTACAAAAGCAAAATAATAACTTAAATATATAAATAAAAGAGCTCAACAACTATCAATCCTCAAGCAGAGTTAAAAGACCATTAAATCAACAGAAAACTAGCACATCCAAGACTCTAATCAAGCCTAGGGCAGTCAACACTTCTATATTAGTTAATGACTAGCTACATTAACATGAAAATTAATGCTATATATAGGAACCTGTTATTGTAGCTTTAATTTAAATTTTAAATATAAAAGCTTAAATATGTAAGACCTGACAACCGTAAGATTTGAATGGGTAACTAGGGCCTAATTAAACTCTTTGATGTATTAAAGTGGCTCCAAAAGCTCTTCTGTGGGCCTTGCATATTGACAGTACCATATGAGTACTGGGGTCTTACAAATTTATAATCAAAGACAGCTGGTTCTCTTGTACACTTTTTAGTGCTACCATGGTTCCCCATTTATCTTTCAAGTCTAGAATGTTAATTTGAGGTAACTGGAAAATCTTGTGTAATTTTTTGCTTGATCATCCTGTGAAGACATCATAGTATTGGAAAGATCAAACTGAGTAGTACTAAACTGAAGTTTTCTTAATGCTTGAATAGAAAAAAAGAAAAGAAAAAAAACCAACTGCTATACTTTGTACTTCCTTGACTTGCTTGCGAGTTCATGCATGTTAAAAGGCTTACCTGTTTATTCTGCGGTTTATACTTCAAAGTCGAGTATGGTCTCTATCTTTTAATTTTGATAAGAAACCCAGAATCTTATTGCAAGTTAAACTAACTTTAGTTGTACCAGCCAGGGAACTACAGTATTGGTTGCATGTAATTCATTTTTGAGACAAAGAAGCTATCCATTGCAACCACTTCCAACTGCTTGAAATATGTAAAAAGGAAATTGGGTTTCTTGTTCTAAAATAGATTACATGTAACATAATTCAAAACCATGCAGGCTATGGGTTGGTTCTGATGGCCTGATTATGTGTACTAGTCAATCACAATTTGATTTGGATGTTGTATTTGTTTGCATCATCTTGATGCTCTTTTAATAATATTTACTCTTATTTATCCACACACACACACACACAAAAATTGGTTTGCAGCATGCTATTAAATAATGCTGCTGCTGACTATACTTGCATAACAATAATATTGAGATGATCATGATCACTAGAAAAGCACTGTTTCTACAACCATTTGGCTTCGTCTGTTGTGTTTCCACTGGAAACTGATTAAGGGCTGCACTGAATGGCCATTGAAGCAAGCAAAGATATGTCAATTGGCCCTTAGGTGAATGCAAATGAATAAAACCATTCTATCTGCAGCAAATAGTGGAAGTTATGTACATAATTTTATAATTCTTAAGTAGTTTATCTTGAATATTATCAGATCTTGCAACGCAGCAGTTGTATTTTTGGTAAACTAGTTTGAAGGTACAAAATTCAAGTCAAGTTGACAATGACATTATGAGGCACCTCTTGGGAACACAAGATTAGAATTTGGCTTTCAAGATGAAGTTTGAGAAAAAAAAATTTCTTGTGAAGTGTTCTTGCTTATTCACCGTACCCACCTGTTGATCTTTTTTGTGCAGCATATTTCAATTTATACTTGTCTTAGTATTAATAACCAACTTGTACTTCTTGATATGCATCCAATATTTGGAATGTTTTTTTATCATAGATGTGCAATATGATATTGGCATTATTCGCCTTATTTGGTTCCAATTTTCATAATTCAATTTTCTGAAAATTGAATTTTTTGTTTTTAGTGAATTTCGTTACTATTTTAAACAAATTTTTTTTTTTACTTTTTAGATACACTTAATATAAATACAATTATAAAGTAAAATATTTGTGAAATTTTTTTAAAAATTTCACTAAATTTCAAAAATACAAAAAAAAAAAGGGAGAGAAAATTCAATACATTTATGTATTCTTGTGTATTTATTTGTTTATTTATAAATATTTGTACTTTTTAGGTACATCTGGATTAGGTGCATCTAAAAAGTAAAAAATTTGCTTAAAATATTAAAAAATTTCATTAAAAACAAAAAAAAAAAAGACACGAAATACATAAAACTCAAATTTCAGATTATTGAGTTCTAAAAATTGGAACCAAATCTATTCTGTAGAGTCAACTGGGTATACTACTGTCTTCAATTGCCAGAATATTGTTTGTGAAACTGATTTCATGCACAACTTGTATCACATTGTATTGCCAAATGTTGATTTATTAATGTTGTTCATGATAAACATAAACAGGGACACGACCTTGATTTATGGTTTGTTCGGAATCAATGGCTTTTGATAGATCCCAAGGTAGAGCGTCTTAGTTTTGTTGGGCATTCTACTGGAAACGTGATCATAAGAACTGCATTAACAGGTGTGCACTTCTAGCTTTGGAGACCATGTTTTTCAATTTGTTAGCAATGGAGTGCTAAGTTTGTGCTTTTATTCTTGCAGAGAGCATTATGGAGCCATACTTAAGATTACCCGTATACATATGTTTCTATATCTGGTCCACATTTAGGTTATCTGTACAGTTCAAACTCTTTATTTAACTCAGGACTTTGGCTCCTGAAGAAGCTCAGGGGAACACAGTGCATTCATCAACTTACTTATACTGACGATCCAGATATCCAAAATACTTTCTTCTACAAACTCTCCAAGGTACCTAAATAGACTTCAACATTCCCCATATTATGTTGAGGAGGGTAACACATGGTTAAGTTCTCATTTCATTTAATTTTGTTTTCGGCTAAGTAGCATAGACAGACATGGACATGCAGCACGGACATGGATTTGTTGACACGTTGATTTTCAAAAAAAAATGTAGGAGACGACACACTTGGGATACGTTAAAATTTTATATTTTTACAAATTTATTATGTTATGAATAATTTATTCGAAGATAATGAAAAAGATGTAATATGACATTAATTATATATATATAATCTACAACTTTAAACATAACGATATCATTCACGTAACAATTACATTCTAAATAATGCACACAATTATTAAACATTGTAATACACGTGCGTATTCGTCTTATAAATATTGTAGAACATATTTAAAGTGCATAAGTTGTGTTTTGAAGAATGTAGAACATTGTTATTATAAAGGTATTCATTACATAGGACGTGTTCAGAGGATTGAAGAAGTGTTGCCGAAATGTTTGCAAAGTGTAAATAAAGTATCCGACATTATGAATTTAATTTTTTAATTAAGACGTGTTAAGAAAGTGTTGAACATGCATTTAAGAGTGTCCATTGAGTCGTTGTGTTGGACATGAGTGTTGAACATGACACGCTTCCTCCGTAGGTGTTCCCGTGTTTCTTAGGTTTCTGGGTAAAGGAAAGGGAGGTTGGGGAAAGAAGGGGATGGTTCACCAAGCCAGTTCTTCAATATGATATTACGGTCCTATAGTTAGTATTGCTTGCTGACTTTGGCATATTATGATTTTGCAAAATTAGTGGCAGTATATCATGTATGTCACAATGAGTTTATTCATTTCAAAGAAGGAGAGAGTTATTTCTTCTTTCACCTTGGTTGAGTTTTTGATATTGTTTCTTCCCTCTTTCAGCAAAAGACACTTGAGAATTTCAAGAATATAGTCATGTTATCTTCACCCCAGGTATTTCTTTATTTTCTAGATAAACTTCTTGCAGCTTTTGGATCTAATATGACATAATCTAATTTGCTTGCATTTCGCCAGCATCATATTTTCCTTCCAAGGACATTAGGTCCCGAATCTCCTAAGTAAGCTATGATGTTTTGGATTTGGTCTCGTATGGGTTTGTTGTGAGTTTTTAAGAAGAGAAAAGTTAGAGGTATGAGTGGTATCTCATCCCCTTTTATATGAAATCATTACCATAATTACAGGAGTGCCCTAAGGCATAAAATAAGGATACTAAATATACATAAGAATAAAATAGCAAATATTCTAACATATTCTAACACTCCCCCTTAAGTTGATGTAAAGATGTCTCTCATGCTTAGCTTGTTAAGAATGTCACAGAATGATTTATTCTCTAATCCTTTGGTGAGAACATCAGTCAGTTGGTCCCCAAACCTCACAAATGGCTACCATATTGGCACAGTATAGCCACATAGAATCTGTCTGATGAATCCCCAAATCCCTCAAAATTAGCCTAATCCATAATAGCTCACACACACCCTAAGCCATAGTTCTGAATTCAGCCCCTGCACTAGACCTCGCAACTACATTCTATTTATTGCTTCTCCAAGTAATTAGATTTCCTCCAACAAAGGTACAATAGCCAGAGGTTGACCTTCTATCAGTGACTGATCTAGCCCAATCAACATCTGTATATGCCTCCACACTAAAATGACCATGTTTTGAGAAATAGAGACCCTTTCTCGGAAAAGACTTCAAGTATCTTAGAATTCACATAACGGCCTCTACGTGAATTACACGTGAAGCATGCATAAACTAACTAACCATACTCACTGCAACAGCAATGTCAGGACGCGAATGGGATAAGTAGATAAGCTTACCCACTAGCCTCTGATATCTTCCCCTGTCTACAAGCTCGCCTCCTTGATCCTCACTAAGCTTCAATCCAGACTCTAATGGTGTATCACAAGCTTTACTTTCAAGCATCCCAGTTTCTTTTAGCAAATCAAGCACATACTTTCTTTGACATATGAAGATGCCATCTTTGGACTAAGCAACCTCAATACCTAAAAAGTACTTCAAGCTGCCTATGTCTTTGATTTCAAACTCATTGGCCAAATACTCCTTTAACCAAGGAACCTCCTCAACATCATCCCCTGTGAGTACAATATCATCCACATAAACAATAAGCGCTGTCGTCTTATCATGTGAAGAGTGTTTCACGAACAAAATATGACTAGCTTAACTCTGTTTGAAACCATAACGCAGCATGGTCTGAGTAAACCTCTCAAACTAAGCCCTTGGAGATTGTTTGAGTCCATAAAGGGACTTGCGTAGTCGGCACACTTTTCCTTTGGTTTTAACATCCTCAAAGCCTAGGGGGATGTCCATGTACACTTATTCTTCTAAATCTCCATGAATGAAAGCATTCTTCACATCAAATTGATGGAGAGACCAGTTGTGATTAGAGGCAAGGGAGAGAAGGACTCTGACAGCGTTTATCTTAGCAACGGGAGAAAATGTCTCCTGGTAGTCTACTCCATAAGTCTGCGTAAAGCCCCTGGCCACCAATCTTGCCTTGTAACGTTCAATTGAACCATCGACTTTGTGCTTCACGGTGTACACCCACTTACATCCAACATGTCATTTGCCCTTAAGTAACTCAGCCAATTCCCAAGTGCCATTTTTTGCAAAGGCTCTCATCTCCTCCATTATGGCATGCTTCCATTCAAGAGTAGAAAAAGCATCTTGAAAATTAGAAAGAAGACTCACAGAAGAAACTTTAGACAGAAAAGCTTTATAGGAAGAACACATACTAGTGTATGAGACAAAATGAGAAATAGGATGTACAAGACCTAACCCTTTTCCTTTTAGCAACGGGAACATCTAGATTAGAAAGAATAGAGTTACCTGGAGTTTCATCAAAAGAAGAGGATTCTAAACACTCATCGGAAAGAGAAGATAGCAATGGAGAATCTGAATTGGTCACTTGTACCCAAGTAACCTGTTTTATATCCTTGTCCCTAACATAAACTTTGTCGTCTTTCACTGTGGATTCAAACTCAACATCTTTCACTGCGAAGTCAGACCCAACATTCTCAATAGCTGGGTCAACATTAACATTCTCCACCTGCTCAGAAGCAGAAAACCCATAGATATTAAGAGATGAAATAGCAGAAGCGGGGGATTGTGGCTCAACTATATTAGAATGATGAGCTCGGGCATTGGGCCCTCGGCCTCTAGACTGACCAGAGTGACCCTCTCAAGAACTAGAATGATCTCCATAACCCCCAGATGGCGGCCCATGTAACTTTTAACAAGTCTCACGGGTGTGGCGAGGGCGACGACAATAGTTAGGGATGTAAATCTGGCTTGGCTAGGCCCATGTCAGGCTTCACGGGCTCTTGCCAAAATTCGGGTTGGGCCGGCCTGTGGGCCAAAAAAATAGGCCTAGGGATATTCGGGCCTAGGGTGGGCCGATCCGGTGGGCTTAGGCCTGACCATTTTTTTTTGGTTTTTTTAAATTTTTTCTACCAAAATTTTATTATTTTCTACTAAAAAAGACACTGGGACTTGGGTGGGCCAAGCTTGGAGTGGGCCCTAAGCAAGCCAATGGGCCGAGCTTCAAAATGATGGCCCAGGCCCAAGCCTAGAGGCTCTGGTTGGGCTCGGGCTCGGGCCCGAGCCTAAACGGGCCGGGCCTAACCTAGGCCGCTCACAAGCTACAGGCCATTTTTACACTCCTAACAATAGTCATAGAATAGGGTATCCTTCTCAGAAAGAGGACGGGAACCACGATCCCCATCTTGAGAGGGTGTAGAAACCAGGGCAAATCAATCAAAAAAGGCAGACAGAAGCATAGCAGAACGATGACTCTCCTCGTTCTGCACATAAGCAAATGCTTCTTGGAGAGAACGAAACACATCCATACCAAGTACACGACTCTGAATAGGATCAAACTCCACATTCAGACCTTCCAAAAACTTGAAGGACCGCACTTGTTCAACAAAATTTCGGTACCCAACAAAATCAGTGGGACAGACAGGCTTGTAGTCCTGAAGATGATCAAGTCTCTTCCACCCATTGCTAAGGAAAGTAATATACTGGAGAATAGTCATCTCACCTTGGACGGACCGGTCAATGGAGCGTCGCAACTCAAAAGTCTATGAAAAATTGCCTTTGCAGGAGTACGTAGTGGCCAAAGCTTTCTAAATATCCTAGGTTGTGTCCATAGACAAGTATCCTTCACCAATTTCCAAAACCATGGAATGTATCAACCAGCCCATGATAAGAGATTGGTAATCTCGCACTGATCATAACCTGGATCTGTGGTACTGGGGGCCTTAACGCATCCATTAACATCCCAGCTTCCCTTTGCTCTTCAAAAGAATAGTCAAACTCTACGACCACGCTAGATAATTCTGACCATTAAGGAGAAATGTGGTGATTTTCTGGCCAGGGTTGAGGGAATCAGTCATAGTAGTAGGCAAACCAAGACTCGCGCCCTGAGGAGCAGGCTGTGAAGTAGTAGACTCACTAGTCAATTCCGTCATGAATACGCTACTAAGGAACCCTCACAACAAACACTAGTCTAATCACAAACCCGGAAGATGGGAGAACATACCAAACAGAACAAAAGGAATTTAAGAGAAATTTTTTTTTTTTTTTTTTTTTTTTTGAGAAGAAGACAGAAGAAAAAAAAAAAAAAAAAACAGAAAGATAATTACATGAATAGAGAGATGGTCACAGAATAATGACTTCAATGCAACCCAGACCCAAGAGAGAGCCGATTGAACCAGAGAGAAAAGAGAGATGACTGAATTAGAGAGTTGACTAAACCAGAGCTCCTGAGTGGCTATCAGCCTCCTGAGTGGCTATCGACATCCTAAGGAGGAAGGAACAACCCACCCGATTGAACCTCCAAGCCTGCCGACAAACTTGGGCTAGGAAAAGGGAGGCTCTAACGAGCCCTAGGGTGCTGGCAAAGACCTAGGAGGCTGTGACTAGGGCTGTCGAAGCCCTAGGAAGATGCGGCTAGGACTGTCGGGGCCCTAAGAGGTTGTGACTGGTATTGGTGGAACCCTAGGGGGACGATGGTTGGTGTGGTGGTGCAGTGGCAGTGTGAAGATGGCTGTAGGGTTGTGGTTTCTAGGGTTTTAGAGTGGCTCTTATACCATGTGAGTTTTTAAGAAGAAAAAAGTAGGTATGAGTGGTATCTCATCCCCTTTTATATTAAATCATCACCATAATTACAGGAGTGCCCTAAGGCATAAAATAAGGATACTAAATATACATAAGAATAAAATAGGAAATGTCCTAACACATTCTAACATTTACGTGTATTGTTAACTGCAGAAGAATTAGTTTTGAAACAAAATGCTTTCTTGCTTGATAGTTACAATCTCCCTTTTGGAGAAAGATTTGCATTGCTTTATCAGAACTTAGGACAATATAAACACCTCTGTGTTTTAATATTTTGGAAGGATTCAATACGGATTTGGGAACGGAAGAAATGATACTCTGGCATTAAGGAATGCTTTTCTCAATCTTTTTTAAAGGTTACAACTCATAAAAATCTTGAGTTTTATTTAACAATGAGAAACTACATATCACTGACCTGATTGGCGTCAAGACTAAGTTTCTGCACTTTTTTATCAGGAGATCTATGGAATTAGAACTTAGCGTTGCCAAACTATTGTTTCAATAGGCTATAACTGCTTGTTCTATTCTTTGCTTATTTATACTTTCACATAATGACCATCCTACTGCTATTTATCAAAAAAATAATGACCACCCTACTGCTATTATTTGATTGCGTATTTCTCAGGATGGTTATGTTCCATATCATTCGGCTAGAATTGAATTATGCCAGGTAGCTTCGGGAGACAACTCAAAGAAGGGCAAACTCTTCCTGGAGATGCTGAATGATTACTTGGATCAAATACAACACCCTCATGTGAGCATAGGTTGTTCATGCAATGTGATGTCAATTTTGATACCTCACCCCAAGGCAGGAACTTGAATACATTCATTGGACGGGCTGCTCATATAGAGTTCCTGGAATAGGATATTTTGCAAGGTTTATTATGTGGTCTTTCACGGAGTCGTTCCAGTGATGATTGTTTGTGGATACACCTACATTTATATCTTCTCAATCATTTGATCTTCGCAACACGGAACCAAGAATGGTTTGGGGGTTTTGGGGTTGATTGGTGTGATGAAGTGAAAGCACATACTTGATATAGGCAAGCAAGTCACCGGACATTGTATACTATTGACTCGAAGCTAAGGCACGTAGAAGTTCGTTTCATTTCTCAGTTGGAAGTGAATTTCAAAGAGGTAATTATATGTTAGGAAAGATTAACAAGTTTTGGCTCTTCTTTTGATAAATACTTTAGGAATTAAAAGGAATTATATTAGTACACGAGGGTGAGGGAAGGGAAATGGGATGGGGATGGGGATGGGGAAGATGATGGGGTAGGCTTGTAAGGAAAATCAATGACAGTCACACATGTCATGTCAAGAATGGATCCATTATGCTAATATTGTGTAGTATTGGTTCCTCTGTGCAACTGTAATTCAATAATAAAATCTAGGTGTAACCTCTCTTTGTTTCTCTTTTGGCCTATGATTTTTAGTGACGATTTTGATGCCATGAGTAAGTTATTAATTTCTCCATTGAAACTGAACTGAGTGGTGCTTGCTAATGGCTTCTTCCCTTCAATCAGTTTTTGCCCAATTTCTTTAAACAAGGCTTAAGGAACAAGTGGGCTATTTTGAAAAACATAATTCATTTTTAGAAAAAAAGAAATACATATCATTCACTTCCTAATTAACCTAATTTTATGATTTTAAGTAAGAAATTGATTAATAAAAGAAAAAATATGGAGGAAGAAAATTACAAATAGTTTCAAGTTAAAACATTTACTTATGTAGCCTAGGTTATCATTTTTGTCATAAAAGGTATATTACAAGATGACATGATGACACAATGACATAATATAAAATAAACAACCTAGTTCTAATAAAAAAAACCAAAAAAAAAAAAAAAAAATTTGCACTCTTACAAGACAACATAATGGAGAATCCTACATATTGTATCACAAATATAGAACCTTAATTATCGCTCAAATCAAAGACCTCAGTTTTGAGTAATTTGAAAGCTCAAGGTCATAAACAAGTGTATGATCCTCCATGATTACCATGATAGCATTTACAGGGTTCGATCCACTCATTTTGGATTCTACCTTTGCCTCCTTTATGCATGAATGACTATTGAGTTAATCAGTCATTTGATTAATCTCACTTTGCAAATACTAAGTGATTTGAGACTCGCTAACCTTGGGGTATTGTCGTTGCATTTCAACGGAACATGCTTTTGTCACCTTCAAAAAAGAAATGTGGGAAGTGGTATCCACATTTCACTCGTTTTGCAAAAACAATGAAGTCGGAATTTCAAAATATTAGCCTAGATTAACATCTTTGCAAGGAGTGCAATTTTAATCCAACAAAGGTTCTAAACTCCATAATGGAAACCCATCTGTGTAGAAATGTTGGTCTCCAGAGGAATCGATATAACCATCTGCATAATCTATTTTTGGCGATTTTTTGCGAGGACTCTCCCCCATTTCAAAGCCACTACGACCTTGGTTAGTGTGATTTGCATCCATGTCTATGGCACTTGGATAGAGTGCAACTCTAATGTGTACTTGAATGAAGACAATAGGTTATATTAAATAGGCAATAAGAAATCACATTGTTAAAATTTGAGATAAATTAGTGTACAATTTACAATAACAACTATATGAATTAAGTGTCGTCAAATTGAAATTAGTATTTATTGACAAGAGTACCTATTGTTAAGACTAAAGGTGATCCATTTAAAAGTACGTTGTTGTTTTCTCCAACTTAGTTGATATAATGACTGTAGACACCCTATTTTGATTGACCCTAAGACTTTGGGTACTTTAAAGCTTCCTGATGATGAAATGATAAATACTTCATCCCTAGAAATATTGGAAATTGTTACGAGTTATTGTATTACCCCGTTTTTAGCCAAAACCACCTTCTTTGTGATAATGACCATTTTGCCCCATTTTTATCCAAAAACCTCTCTTTGGTCCCACTTAGGAGAGATGGAGAGAGGAAGGGCTGGTTGAACCTGAATTGGTGATATTTTCAAAAGAATGGATTGATTTTACTTAAAAACATCGATTGAGAGTTAATTGGGCTTACTTAGGCAACAAGTAAGCCCAAAGACATGGAACCCCGCACCTCTGAATTGCGAGTGGACACGTGTCCCCAAAATGGCATGTGCACCCGTATGTGCAAAGTACACCCGTACCTAGGTCATGCAGCCACACATTGCTTGTGCAGTTACATTTCCCTAGTGAGCTTGCACATCCTCCTGACAACCCAGAATTTGATTTCAGTTAAGACTGTTGGTGCGCTTTGGATGGGAGGTGCAAAGAGAATGTAATGGGACAACCCTAGAAGCTCCTTGCTTGGCCCCCAAGCTCTTCTTTGCCTATAAATAACCACTCCTCTACCCCTTCTCTGAGGAACCAAGTTTTGAAGCAATTTTTTAGTGTTTTGAACTAAGTTTGTAAGTGAACCTTAACCACCCACCCTCAAATCTGAGATACACAAACCCTAACAGTAGCTCTACCAACCTAAAAGTAGATCTAGGGTTTAAAGAGAGTGAATTAAAGTGAAGCTAAACCGAGAGAAGCTTTCAAGCAAGAAAATATCATCTTTTTCTCACCTTTTCGGTTATGCCCTTTGGTTTGTTTCAAACCAGCAAGTAAGCTTCTAACTTTAGTTAATTTCAGTACCTTTTAGTTATGTTTTCATTGTTTGATAATGATTAGGGTGTTAGCCATCATAAAAGCATCATGTAGGTTGTTAAATTTGCATGTTTTTGCTCTGTTTTACATGTTTTATGTTGAATGAATAGGTGCTGCATGTTTAGGTTAGTTCAATCATCATGTAATCATGCATTAAGTCCGGTTTAATCTTCATGTAATATTTAGCATGTTAGTTTTGCTTGTTAGTTGCTTTATTTGCATTAAATCATGTTAGCACCCTTAAATCGAACTTAGGTCTTGTATGATTAGTAGCATGTTTAGGATCATGTATATATTATTTTAATCATGTTTTGCATGTTGGTTGCTTGGTGGTGGAATCTGGATAAATTTCTCGTCTTTCATAGCATTCTACTTAACTTAGTGCATTGTTCTGTAAATAATGCAAGCTATATGGTTTTTTTTTTTTTTTGTTGGATCAATGGTGCATTTTGAATGATTTTGATAGTATTATTGAGTTGGAATCATGATTATGGCTATATGTTGTTTAAAGTCATGGTTTTATGAAAAAGTTATTGGTTTGATATGGTTGTAGTGATGTATCCAACTTGAATAATACTTGTTTATTCAATCATCTAGTTGATTAGATTTAGTAATGGATTAGGGTTAATAATGAAGTTTGTGAAATAATTAAATCATATAATCTCATAAAATAAAAGGTTAGTGGTGGCCAATTACGTGATTGCGTGAGAGGAGGTGCATCAATTAATGACTTCCCCCTCATGTACCTAAGTTCTCGAACCTAGATTATTTGTTTATGACAAATCAATGCCTTTATTTAATGGGCAAACTTCACTTTATCCCCATGTGATTTGGGCCATGTGTCATTTACCCCCCCTAATGTTTGGAAATGACCACATAATTTCTACGTGGCTTGTGGACTGAAGTGCACCATTAGACCCATTAACAATTTAATAAAACAGTAAAATACACATGCATATAAGTAACTTAACTATGTGAACTACAGATATTTTCTTTATTTGCTTGGAAGGAAAAGTGCATTTTAATCCCCTGTGCTTTATTTCATGTGCGATTTACCCCTTGAAATTTGAAAATGAGCATATAACCCCCTCATGTCTGTCACGTATTTCACACTTGCTGTTAAGTTGGACAGAATGTTTAACGGTGCGCTTGAGTCCACAAACTACGTGGGGGTTATGTGATCATTTCAAAATGTTAGAGGGTAAACTGCACATGGCCCAAACCATAAGGGGTTAAAGTGAAGTTTGCCCTTATTATAATTTTCATCGTTAAAAGTTTCTTAATATTTTATAAAAATTAAGTGACGATTCTATTAATATAGGATAATGATTAGTATAACATAGTGTGAAAACATGCCTTAAACATTAAAAAGGACACGACGTCCACAATGACTAGAGCTGAATATGAAAAGTGTAGGAAATTATGATTTTTATAGGCTTATTTTTGGCCAACTTTGAGCCCAAATTTGAGTGGGGCCCACACGTCTTTTGGGGTGGGTCCAAAGAGGTGACGTATTCCTTGCCGCATGACAAGTCACACAGTGCAAACAGTTCGTCAAAACCATTTATGAGTGAATGGGAGCTTGATGTCGTTTTCGGGTTCGTGGAAAGGGAAATTAAAGAGTCAAATGTGGGTTACCTTAAAATGGTTGTCCCACATTGAAACTTGAAGAGAGCCTATGTAAGTATATAAGCTCTAGGTGGACAAACTTAGGTTGGGCCCCAAGGAGCATCCCAAGTTTGTAGAAGGGAGGAGTTATGGACAAAGTGAGCTTTGGCTCAAACGACCACACGCACGCACGCGCGTCGCCGTCCGTTCGACCGGGTCAAGTCGGGTCCTAACATTAATTTTTTAGACAAAATTCATTTACATTTTTTCGAATTCTTGTAGGAAAATTATTTTTGAATTTATGAACGAAATTAATTCAAATTTTGCGCCAAATTTGAATTCAAATTCTTTGTCCAAACAGTGCCTCTTCCGGTCAATTTTCCAGCAGACTCCAACAGATTTTTCAAATTGTTTAAACAAATTGCACCAGACAGATTCAATTTCTTTCCCAAACAGATTCAAAATTGGTTCTATTCAATTTGAAACCATACTTGTTCGGCCTTTCCAAAGAGTCACCATTTAGCCTATAAATACAAGAACTCTTCCAGCAATCTTATCAATCTGAAAATTCTCTGGTTGCCTTCCATTTTGCTCTCTTGGATAGATATATTCTTCATATTAGTTTTTAGAGAAATTTCTAAGAGTATAGAACAAATATTCTAGTTCGCTGAAACATATTGTTTTTAGTGCTAATACAATCTGTGTAAGATCATTGTATCTTGGGAGATAGACGCCATTATTCCATAAGCACCTAAGCGGGGCTGTAGACACCCCATTTTTGACCGCTTATAAGATTTGAGCGCCTCAAGTTGAACACTCGATGATGAAAAGTTACGCTGTGCAATTGTTCGAATCTTCAACAAGAGGCTTCGATTTTTGAGCTTCTAATCCCAACCTTACACCTAATTTTTACCAAAATTATTTTAGACCTTAAAACCCTATTTTTCAATTTTTTTTTCCAAATGCTTCTACGATGTCCTGAGGCTCGCATTTCGATTAAAATTTTTCACTTTTCAGTAAACTGAGTAAGGACAAAGTGGAAATAAATGGAAGGGAGGTGAACTCTTTGAAAAATATTTAAAAACATCTTATTTATAGGTTTGGAGTTGAAAGAAATATGAGGGGATGGAGAAAAAGTAGTTGGTGGAAAGGTTGGGCATCAAACTGTTAAGAAAAAATGAGCAGCCTTCACTAAATCAGGCATATCTCTTTGTACACTTGGAATTTAGAAGTGAGGCCACCATCATTGGACAATAGACTTTTGGGGGCTTCAATTTAGACTCAAAAATCACCTAAAACCAAGTCCGGATAAGGGAGATATGCCCATTTGAAGTTAGGCTTGAAAATAGTTTTTTGTCTGCAAATAGTAGGCCGGCTAGTTGATGAGAAATTTGGCCATTTCAAGTGGTCGGGTGGCTACGTGTCCCGAGTAGGGCAATTTTTGGTGGCCAGTCGTCCCCTACTTCGTCGGCCGGCCACGTTTCCTAGTAGAATAGATATTTGTTGCCAACTGTCCCCCTATGTGCATACACTGCACCAACTGACTCAATACAGATATTTCCGAGATAGCAACCAGTTGTTCTATATATACTTGACCATACCTTATGTTTTTAGGTTAGAAAAAAATACCAAAGCTCAAATTCTTGAAAAGCTCTCTCTCTCTCTCTCTCTCTCTCTCTCTCTTGCAACACACATACACTACACCAACACTTCCTAAACCAAGTATTTGAGGCTCCTTACTGAGGTTCTTGAGCTAAAATTTCAGCTCTTGAGGGTGAGCACTTGTTGGTCTGTGAATCAAAGAGTTACCTCTCTTCAAAAGGTATAACTTTTGCCTTCTTTACACTGCTTCTTCCTTCTCGTTTCTTGCTATTTTTATAATATTTTTGGACTATTTTTTTATGAGCTAAAACTTATGGCTTAAAGCTATCAAAGGTGGAGGGGTTAACCACCCTTCTTTGAACCTTGTTTTCTAAGCTTTTGTCCTTGTGTTTCCCACTTCTTTCTCAATTTTTTTCTAACTTTTTGCCACTATTTTTCAGAGTTTTTCAGAGGCTAAAAATGTGGTTTGGAGGTCCAAAAAGTGGAGAGGTGGGGCTTGCTTACTAGTTTTATTTCTCTCTTGCTTTGGCTCACTTTTTCTAGCTTTTCTAACTCAATTCCAGCACTGTTTTTGTGAGCATTTGGACTGTTATAGTGTTTACTTCATTCATGCTTTGTATAGTAAGCTTATAGTGTTATAGTCCTCATAGGTTTTGTGGTTTAGGCTTTAGACACCAACCTATTTGAGTTGATAGCCTTTATTTTCATAGCTTTCATACATTTTCTCACACTTGTTCTAATGGTTTTTGCAACCTCCCTCATTTCTTGGTTTTCTTTTTTTTAAGAGTTGTTTCAAACGAGTGTTGTTTAAGCATGAGAAAGAGATCTTCCATGCTTAATGGTTTAATCTCTTCGGAGGTTCATTACCAGTGCATTACATCTCTCTCATGTCAAAAACAACTTCTTATTTGATGCTTCTCTTCATTAGTGGGCATAACTCTCATTTTTGGACTAAAATGACTAAAGAATGGAAAGGTAATTAAAAAGAACTAATAAAATTGGACTGAAATGGTAACAAGTAATAAAATTAGTTTGGGTTCAATCGGACGTTAATTGAACTTATTGCGTCTCGAGTTATTACATACTCATTAGTGATGTTAATGATTCGATTAGCGATGTCTACCACTTCCCTAGAGAGGTAACTCCATGATAGAGAGGAGGTTTTTGTTAGTCTTTTATCTCCATTTATTGAGATTTTGTCCCATCGATTCATAAGTCATCACGCAACAATCTTGCAATCATTGATGGTTTGCAAATCGAGTCTACCCCTCCCTTGATCTATTTCATGATAGGGAGAGGCAGAGAGGACGAACATCTCTTGGAAACACTCTGTTCTTGCTCTGTTTCCATTCCGTTACAGTAGGGCAGTATAAAAAATTAGTGGTCTGCCAACCACCCTACCATCCGACCGACCACTTTTCTTGGCCGGCCGGCCACCTTTTTTTAAGCAAACAGTGGCATTTTTCTTGCAAAACAGAGCAGAAGCTGAGGCAAAAATATAATTATTTTCTGATTGTGGAAAGAACAGAATCAGGTAGTAGAACAAAGGTGTTTCCAAGCGGATATTCTTGGTTGCATGTGTGATTCCTCGGTTCCCGCACAAATTAGATTTCATACATAATGTGTTTTAATTAATTAGCTTTCAATTTCCAATAGCTAGTTGCTTAGTTAATTAATTTCATGTTGTAATTAATTAGTTAGCCTAATTCTAATTTGCAATAATTAGTTAGTATAGTTAATATATTTATTTGGTGTTGTAATAATTAGCCTAAGTAAGACATTCATTCGGACCCTCTTGTACGAGGGCAAACTTGTAATGTTGTGTATGTCTTCCAACCCCCATTTCTTTCTCCTTTTTATTTACCTGCTTATAATGGTAGCATCATATTTTCTTTAGCATTTTCCATGACTTACATCCATTCATTTTGCATGCATAAGGGTTCGGCTCATCATACTAATCAATGTCAATTTCAAATTCTTTACTCGAATATGTGCTTCGTCACATGCCTTGAATTGACTCACATGCGATACTAGTAGGTGGGCCTATTAATTACATGTTATATGTGTTGCATTAGTCATGTTGCATTGCTTAGGATCATGCATTTTTCTACTTATTTTTGTTTTCTTTGGCTTGCCGTGGAGTACTAGGTGAGCGGTTCTGCTTTAGCATATTGGATGCGTGCGACTGTTGCCGTGTCAAGCATATTCACCATGAGGCTAAGTGCTTAGTTGATATATCTCTTGAATGCCTGTTGATGAAGGCTTTTCGCCTAAATTCGAATGATTTGATTAATATAGATATGAGATCACTTTTTCAAGTGGTACATATTCAAAAAGCTTTTCACAAACATAAAATCAAAACGTTCCAAAGTGGGTGAATTAGTCTATACTTGTGTGCCTCGCGTAATAATGTTAGCATAATAATCAAAACAAGAGCATATAATGTAAATAAAAATCATATCATGATTAGTAGAGGTCGATCTTTAATCGGGTGAGTGGGGTGCTTAATTCATGACATTCCCCTTTCATACCTAAGTTCCCGAGCCGAGACACTTTGGTGATAACGGACAAGTGGCCTTTGGCATAAGTCACGGGTTTCCCAAATTTTTCAAAAATATTTAGGTGGTGACTCTAAAATTTGGCAATGCAGTCCATTTTTGGCATTTCTTTATTAAAAAATCAATTTTTCAAAAGATTTGTTGGATTTAGACTCTTTTATGTTTATCCGTTTCACATTGCACTTTTGAAACCAGATTCAGAATCATGGGAGTCCAAACTGTAGGGCTATCGTATCTGAGAAGACTAAATCCCTCTAAGGAGCATGAAAAGCAAGCTACAGGGGCAAATCTATCTTAAGGACAGAGTGTCACATACTCGACTTGATCATTCTTGTTCTTAAGGTGTTTCGGTAAATAAATTATGTAAGTAATTTATTTCATTTATTTGATTTGTTTCAAGTTATTTTTTTTACACAAAAGATTGTTCCAACAATCTTAAGACAGAATCGAATTATTCTGTTTATATAGAATTTTTATTTTGTTTCCTTTTCTTCCTTTTTTCTTTTTACAAAAATTATTTCCTGTGCTTATACAAAGTAATATTCTGGTTGGAAAATACAAATAGTAATATACTATTTATTTTCTTTGACAACTAGTAGTAATATACTGGTTATTATTAACAATTTTAGAATATTCATTTGTGCAGTTGGTCAAAAATTAATTTTGGTTTTTAGAAATAATTTCTGAGTTTTTATTATTTGAAATTCTGTTTTTAGTTATTTAATTTTGAAGTGTTGCAGAAATATTTTTTTTGTGTGGAATTAATTTGTTTAAATAATATTTATTTTCAAATTAATGGGAAATAAAAGTTACAATTCTTATTTTTTTTATTTTTACATAATTAAATTATGTGTTTATGGTTTAATTTTTCTGTGTAGTATAAAATTCTAATTATAATTTTGTTTTATAATTTTGAATACATGACTACTAAAACTAGTCAAACTAATTTTCAAACCAGTACTGGTGTGGTGACTGCAATTGCTCCAACCCCTCCTCATGTTGTGACTGTGCCAATCAATCACAGTGAAAAGCCAGAAAGTTCTTAGGAACTGATTTTAAAAGATAGCAGTAGAAAATGTTGTTTTATCTTACTACTCTCAACCTGGCATGTTTTTTTCCATAAGAATGCTTCTACTATGAAAGAGGATGAAACCGACTAACAAGTGGTTGCTGCAATTGATGCCTGGAAACATGTTGATTTCCTTTGTCAGAACTACATCTTGAACGGACTTTGTAACACATTGTACAACATCTATAGTCCTATCAAGATGGCAAAGGAACTTTGGAAGTCCTTGAAGAAAAAGTACAAAACACAAGATGCTGGCTCAAAAAAAATTGTAGTTGGCAAATTTCTAGATTTTGTGATGATATTCAAAAACTATGATCAGTCAGGTTCAAGATTTCCAACTTATTCTGCATGACATTCACGCAAAAGGCACGTCTCTCGGTGAATCCTTTCAAGTTGCTACCTTAATTGAAAAATTACCACAAGGTTGGAAAGAATTCAAGAACTACCTCAAACACAAGTGCAAAGAAAGGACTTTGAAGGAATTGATTATGCATTTGAGGATTGAGGAGGACAACCGTAATTTTGAGAAGCAAACTAGTAAGCATCCAATGGAGTCCAAGGCAAATGTGGTGAAACATGCACCAAAAGCAAAGAAACAGAAGTATTTAGGAGAAAGTTCCTCACAAGACTCTAAAGGAGGGGAAACTAAGAAGTACAAGTTCAATGGCAAATGTTACATCTGTGACAAAGAGAGACCACAGGCCAAAGATTACCGTAGCAAGCGCAAAGGCAAAGGACGATCAAGATAGAAGCCTGCTCAAACCAATATGACCGAAATGGACAAAATTTCCAATGGAATGACGTAAATCTTTCTGCAGTTGTTTCCAAGGCAAACCTTGTCGGAAATCCTAAAGAATGGTGGGTGGACACTGGTGCTACTCGCCACATCTATGCCGACAAAAAGATGTTCACATCTTATTCTGTAGTGGACAACGGCAAACAACTTTTCATAGGCAACTCCTCAACTTCTAAAGTTGAAAGACAATGAAAGATTATTCTAAATATGACATCTGGAAAGGAACTCACTCTCAACAATGTGCTACATGTACCGGACATTCGCAAGAATCTTGTTTCCGGATCTCAGTTAAGTAAATATGGGTTTAGGCTTGTTTTTTAAAGTGATAAATTTGTACTTACCAAAAACGGGATGTATGTAGAAAATGGTTACATGTCTGATGGCCTTTTCAGAATAAATGTAATGATTGTTATACCATCTGTTTTTAATAAAAATACATTTTCTTCTTACTTGCTTGAGTCTTCAAATTTGTGATATGATAGACTAGGACATGTTAATTGTGGATCTTTGCGTAGATTAATTAATTTGGAATGTTTGCCTAAATTTGAAATTGATCCAAATCACAAATGTGAAATTTGTGTTGAGGCAAAATTAACCAAAACTCTTTTCTATACAATTGAAAGAAGTATGGAATCACTTGAATTAATTCATAATGACATTTGTGATTTTAAATCAATTCAAACTAGAGGTAGGAAAAAATATTTTATCACTTTCATAGATGACTATACTAGATATAGTTATGTTTATTTAATTCGAACCAAAGATGAAAGTTTGGAAATTTTCATTCAGTATAAGAATGAAGTTGAAAATCAACTTAGTAAGAAAATTAAAAAACTAATAAGTGATAGAGGTAGTGAATATGAATCACCTTTTGGTGAGTTTTGTAAAGAATATGGAATAATTCATCAAACCACCGCTCCTTACTCACCTCAGCAAAATGGAATTGCTAAAAAGAAAAATAGGACTTTAAATGAAATGATGAATGCAATGTTAATAAGTTCTGAATTACCTCAGAACTTGTGGGGGAAAGCAATACTTTCTGCTAATTATATTCTTAATAAAGTACCCCGAAAGAGAGCGAATCAAACACCTTATGAAATATGGCATGAGAGAGTATCATCCTATAAATACTTAAAAGTGTCGGGGTGTTTGGCTAAAGTGGCTATTCCTAGTCCTAAAAAAACTAAGATAGGTCCTAAAACTGTTGATTGCATATTCATTGGTTATGCCGTAAATAGTTGTGCATATCGGTTTTTGATTCATAAGTCAAAACATTCTAAAATGCATGTAAATACTATTATTGAATCTCGGAATGCATCATTCTTTGAACATGTGTTTCCTAATAAAACTGGACAAGAGACTAGTACTAATAAAAGATCTTATAATGCTATTACTAGTCATGATCAAGAACAAGATCAAGATCAAGAATAAGAGTAAAAGTTAGATCAAAATGAGGAAGAGGAATCTAGGCGAAGTAAACGTGCTAGAATCTCAAAATCTTTTGGTCCAAATTTTCTAACTTTTATGTTAGAAAATGAGCCTTTAACTTTCAAAGAAGCTATGTCCAGTCCTGAGGCTCTTTTATGGAAAAAGGCTATAAATAATAAAATTGAATCCATCTTGCAAAATCAAACTTGGGAATTGGTGGATTTGCCACCAGGTTGTAAACCTCTTAGGTACAAGTGGATTTTTAAGAGAAAAATGAAAACGGATGGATCAATTGACAAATACAATGCAAGACTTGTGGTTAAAAGATACAGACAAAAAGAAAGTCTTGATTACTTTGACACATACTCACTAATTACTAGAATAATATCCATTAAAATGTTAATTGCCATTGCATCTTTGAACAATCTAGAAATTCATCAAATGGATGTGAAAACAACTTTCTTAAATGGTGAGTTAAATGAAGAAATTTACATAGAACAATTAGAAGAATTTTATGTTCCAGGAAAAGAAAAGAAAGTGTGTAAATTGGTTAAATCATTATATGGTCTAAAACAAGCGCTAAAGTAATGACATGAGAAATTTGACAAGGCAATGATGTCAAATGGATTTAAAATTAATGAATGTGACAAATGTGTTTATATTAAAAACACAAACAAAGGTTATGTTATAGTATGTCTTTATGTGGATGATATGTTTATCATAGGTAGTAATAATGACATGATTAAAGCTACCTAGAAAATGTTGAATAAATATTTTGACATGAAGGACATAGGGATTGCTAATGTAATTCTTGGTATGAAAATTACCAAAACATCATAAGGATATGCTTTTTCACAATCACATTACATTGAGAAAATACTTGACAAATTCAGCAAAGATGATGATCATCTTGCTAGAACACTTGTGGATGTTAATTTGTTTCTTTCTAAAAATTTATAATAAAGTATTTCTCAATTAGAGTATGCCCAAATTATTGGAAGCTTAATGTACTTGATGAATTGCACTCGCTTAGATATAGCCTATGTAGTAAATAAATTAAGTAGATATACGAGTAATCTAGGAGTAGAACACTGGAAAGCTATTATAAGGGTTCTAAGATATCTCCGATTTACTCGTAACATTGGGCTAAATTATACTAGATATCCAGCAGTACTTGAAGGATACTGTGATGCAAACTAGATAACGGATACTAGAAACTCAAAATCCACCAGTGGGTATGTCTTTACTCTTGGCGGTGCGTCTGTATCTTTGAAATCTTCCAAAAAAGACTTGCATTACTAGGTCTACTATGGAATCCGAATTTATAGCTTAGATAAAGCTGGGGAAAAAGCAGAATGGCTTCATCACTATGTAGACGTCCCCAAACGTCCCGGGAGGGAATCCCGTTTTGTTCATTTGGGCTCACTACAATTCAGGACTCAATGTCACGGTCCTGTATCTAATCTCACAGAGTGCAATGCAAGACTGATGAATCATCAAAGAGTCCAAATCCAACAAATCGTTTTTGAAAATAGATTTTTTGAAAGAAGTGCCAAACATGGACTGCTTTGCTAGATACAGAGTCGCCACCTAAATTTTTTATTTTGGGGGAATTTAGGAAACCCTGACTCGTTGCTTAAGGCCACGTGTCCGTCATCACCAAAATTGCCTCGGCTCGGGAACTTGGGTACGATTGGGGAAGGTCACTTCGTGAGCACCCCCACTCGCTCGATCAAAGATCGGCCTCTACTAATTATGATATCTAGTTTTGAAAACATTATGTGTTCTTATTCCGGTTATTAGCCTAGAATTACTATGTGATGCGCACAGCATACAAGTATAGATTGGGTCGCCTGAATTGGAACAAAACATCTCATGTTTGTTTCGAAAATGGTTTGCTACTCGCAAGTAGGCTAAAATGCAGGTTTTGCCACCCTCGGGTGGGCTCAGAAAACATGGTGTTGCCACTATCTAGTGGGCTTAAAACTCACAATTGATGATTTGTTCCAATCCAAATAACCCAACCTTCACCCACAGGCATTCAGGCAGTTATATCACATAAGCACATAGCCTCATGGTAAGCATGCTATCATGGCAGTCACTCACACGCATGCAAGGATGCTAAAGCATAAAATTTACCGAATACTCCAAGCCAAAACATAAGCTATGTTAGAAATCCATGCATGATCCTAACTATACAGAAATGCCTAATGCAACACATGCAAAATGCAACTAAGATAGGCTCGGCTATTCTAAACATGGCATATGGAATGCTACAGCTAACATGTATTCAACTCGGAATTGAAATACAATGCAGTGAGTATGATGCGCCGAGCCCGGTGCATGCAAAATAGATGAATGAATGCAAACATGCTATCATATTGTATGCTAATTGAAACATGCCCTAATCTAACCATCATAAGCTGGTAAATAAAAGGGAGAAAGACGTGGGGTTGGAAGACATACATCACACGCACGCACACTTATTACAATTGTGCGCTCACTCAGAGGGTCCGAATAAATAATATACAGTCCGAATAAATAATGCAGTCCGAATAAATACAAAACGCTAATTAATTAACAAATTTAACTAGGAAAGCAGTAAACTAGCACGCAAATCTATGGACCGCCTCAACTCTGTTCCGAATGATGAATGATGCGTGTTTGAGTTGCCTTGCGCGGAAATCCATTGCGATGCGCCAATTAGCCTCTGTTTGCAATTAAGCCCGGAATATTGCGCGAAACTCCAAAAGATTGCCGGTTTCTGATTTGCTGCAACAGAGAGCAAGAAAGGGGCATGGCAAAGTATTTTCATATATGTATGCACACCTCGATCCTCGTGCCACCAATCACGCATCTCGATGCATGATGGCCGAGGAGTCGAATTGCACGACTCAATATGAAATGAATGCGCATGAAAACACAACAAGACCAAGACTCCATCATGGATAATCCGGAGTGTCGGTGACCAGGAATTGAGACACGTTCCGTCACTCGGAGTACGAAACGTCCCTCGTTTTCCGTGCTCAGGCTAACTCCTATGCCAAACACAATGCAATATGCATGACATGCATGAATGCGACTAACATACAACCTAGCACACGCAATGCTATGAAATGGCATACACAATGCTCGATGAAACATGGCATATACAATGCTCTAACATACAACCTAGCATACACAATGCTATAGACTAAGATGGCATACACAATGCAATATGGGCTTACACCAATATGAGTGGACCTCAGCCACACTCACATCAGCAGCCATAAGATGAAAATGAGACTACCGAAATGCGTGCACACATGCACTCAAACCGAGGACCGAACCTAAGGCACCAAATGCCACTCTAACAAGGCATGAAATATGGCATACAGACATGCAAATTCCAGCACTGAAACATGATGCAAAATGATCCCGAATCATGGATATATGTCATACAATGCATGGAATGGTCCCGAAACTCAAAACTAGGCACATGTATTGAACCACAAGTATGCAAAGCAAGCATTTTTTGACTATGAAGCATAAAGACAGAGCCAAGGCAGTCCCAAAACATGCACATTACTAGTTTATAGCATGGTCAAAAGATGTTAACATGATGGGCTAAATCAACATACAAAATTAGCTAGTAAGCATGGGTTACATGACATGTATGTGAAGCATGTGAGATCTCATCAAATCAAAAAAAAATCAGTGAACAAAACATGTGAAAATATGCCCAAATAATCACTGAAATGCAGCCAAAATGTGCAAAAATGATGAGCTCCTTTAGAGGGCCATGCAAGGAGTTATTAAGCACATACAAGATAGACATGTAACATGACAAGACCACCTCTGGAAATGGAATATGATAGCCCTAAAACTCACAAAATGGGCCCTGAAATCAGTCTCGGAAATATGCAAAGAAAGGCCTCTTTGAAAGGCCTTGAATGGGATTTCTCTACACATGCAACATAGACATAAAATATGGCCAAAAGGGCCTTGGACAGAGCCAAGGAAGACCTTAAAACCCCCAGAATGGGGCCTGGAAAGTGACTTCAATGCATGCAAAATGGGGGTCCTTTGGAAGGCCAAGAAGGCCACCAAACAAGAGAAGGAGAGAGGGGGTTACCCCCCTCTGATTTTGGCCTTCAAGAATACACCTAAGCCACTGAAAATCCACTGGATTTCAGTGGCTAAGAGGCCAAACCATGGCCAATGCAAGTGCTCTAATGCATAGCCCTAATCATGAAGGAATGAAGCATGCATAGGAGAAGATGACCCCAAAAAGAAATGGGACCTTAACCAAACTTAAAGAGAATGTCAAAACAAGACTTTTTCCATTTTTTATCAAGCCTCGAAAATATTCACAAGTAGGGCTAAAACATGACACAAAAATAACCCTAAAAGAGAGATAGAGGGCAAGGGGCAGCAGATGTCCTCAAACAGCACAGAGCCCTTCAACAAAGTTGAAGAGGGGCTCAAAATAAGACACTTTACAGTTTGGCTCAAAGCCCATAAATGCTCACAAATAAAGCTATTATATTATGCAAGATAAGCCCTAAAAGAGAGATAAAGCACAAAGGGGGAGTAGAAGACCTCAAACAGAAAAAAGTTCTTGATCAAACATGAAGATAAGCTCAAAATAAGACTATTTTCACTGTAGGTCGAAGCCCAGAAATGCTTGAAAATAAGGCTAATCAATCATGCAAAATAGGGCAAGGAAAGGGAAAATAGGGACTCACCCTTGAAGAGTAGATTTCCAATAGCTTTTGGTCCAAGATTCTGAGCTTTCAACCTCTGCAAATGGCCTCCAAGTTGCTGGAATGAAGTGTGGAGGTGGTAGGCTATGAGTTGGTGTGTAAATGGTGCAAGGTCAAGGGTGTTTTGAAGCTTGGATGAGAGAGATATGAAGGATTGTATACCAATGCCCCGGCTGATTTTCTAACTCCTAAAAATGAAGCTCAAGTGTTGGCTTTATAGAGGAGAGAAGCCAAAAAAAAAGGGAGGAAAAACCAATTCAAATGGCCCTCCAAAAGGACAGACCCTCAGACAGAGGGTCTGGTGCAAAACAGCTGGCACAGCTGGAATGCACCAGGAGGGACAAAAATGGCTGGCCAGGTTCAAAAGGGCCAGGTGGCCGGCCGGCCACCTCCCCTGGTCGGCCGACCAGGGGTCAAAGGGGTCAACAAGAATTGCTGGTCGGCCACCCCAAAAAGGTGGCCTCCCAGATGAGTGCAACACAGCTGTATGGTCAAAACCCAGAAAATGTGAACCAAGAGAGAGAAAAACCAGCTTTTTAGAGGGGTTCAAAAGGGTCAAGGACAATTTCTGGTTGGCCTACCCATATTGGTGGCCTCCCAGGTGTGTACAACACAATGATGTGGTGGAAAATCAGAAAAAGTGGCCCGGGAGTGGGAAAAACCAGCTTCCTAGTGAAGAAAACGGGCGACGAAGAGCGATGAAGAAATAAAACTGGTTTTTCAGAAAAATTGCTGGTCTCCCACCCTCCTACAACCTTTCTAACAATGAAAATAAGGTCCCTGCCAAAAAAGGACCAAGACGGATGCAAAACGAAGGTTCGGGGGCCAAAACACGCAGTTCGGGTCCTCGAAAACAGGCTGTTAGGCACCGGAAGTGGCGTTCGACCACGGAGTTGGTCTCTCGGGCCACAGTGTCCCTCAAAAGGGAGGAAACAAGGTGTGTGCCAAAAATCGGACCAAACGGAGGTAGTTAAGCGGTCCCGAACCGAGGCACACGGCCGACGGCTTCGAAAACCGAAAACCGGACTCCAAACGGGAAAAATGGCCTACGACCATGAAACGTAGCCTACGGCCACTGAGAGATGATCTACGAGACCTCTCCCTCCCTTCGGGAAGAGAAAATAAAGAAAATAGAGCCTAGTTCGCAAACCGAGGCAAAGCACAAAAGAGTCCGGAAGTCCGGAGACAAGGCTTGCAGCCGTGACTCCGCAACCTCAGAACGAGCACAATATGCAACATCACCAAGCGCTCAATCGGTGACGTCTGAGTCTTAAGGTCGGTCAAAAATGGGGTGTCTACAGTTGCCCCTCTTTGACAGAACTCGGAAGTCATACGTGACGGGAGTGAATGTCAAAGCCCAAAGACGACCCATTTTTGACAAGGCCGAAGACTTAGACAAACAGGCGAGATAAACAAAGATGTGCCCGCAGGCGTGCCCGCAAGCATGCCCGCATGCAGGGGGCAAAATGCAAAGCGATATGCACAAAGCCGGATGTAACTCAATGATCATGCGAAGCAACAAGCTGTAATGAAGCAAATATTCACAATAGATGCAATAGTTTTAAGCAAGAATGCAAAGTAAAACTATATTTCATGCAGTTAAAATGCGAAGAATTATTCAATTCTCGACACGTCTCACACGGAGAAGATACAATACCTGCGCGGTTCATCTGGTCGCACCAGCCTCAAATGAACCGTACATACAATATCATGCCTGCAAAAGAAAGAAACTCAACAAGTACAACATAGTTAGCAACATATGTTCAGAATGATATTGAATGCAGACAAACACGGTGTCGATGGGTGAGTGCCTCGCAATGCAAGAGGAAACGTGCATGACAACGCAAGTTTAAGCATGGGGGTATGACAATACCCATGAAACGTGCACAACAGTGCAAGCGGTGTGCATGAGAATGCAGGTGATGTGCACAACAATGTAGAACAAGTGTAAACTCGAATGCATGTTTGTCACAAAATTACGAGCAAAGAAATGCAGGTTTTTTGACGAGGACGGCTCGATCGCGACCTCCGCTTTACCTCCCGGAGGGGTCGCGATGTATTCAAAAAGGATACATCTTGATTTTGATGAGTAACGATGAAGCACGCATCGAAAGTTGGAGTTGAAGTTCCCGCGGATAGATTTCGTGATGAAAAGTGCACTTTCTTTGTACTTTCTCGGGTGCCGGGGACTCCAATCATCACCAAAATTTGCAGGGACCTTGGAGACCACCTTGGGAATGCTGCCGACCATGTTTGGTCCAAAAGGGAGGCCACCGACCAGGTTTGAGGGAGAGGGGTGGTCGGCCTGCCAGAAAAGGTGGCCGGCCGACCACCTGGCCCAAATCCGGGGTAGTTTGGTCTTTTTGCTCTTGTTTCTTTAAATGTGCTTATCCAAAGCACTTTTCCTCACAACCCCAGCTCCGAAATTAGTCCCTCTACCTTCCTAGAGCATTTTCCCTCTCAGATCTATGCTCCATATGCGTTTTCCAACATCCTACGCCAAGTTGTTTCGCGAAAACTTTCAGTTCTCTTCACTTTGAACCGATTAGATCTTGGTTTCGGAGCTTCTTTTCTCATTTTCGCTACTTGAGGTGAGTTTGTCTCAATATTTGGAAGATTTTCTCAAGAGTTGAATTTTGTTGACTTTTCCATTTCCTGAGAGTTGACTTTTGTTGACTTTTTCCAATTTTTGGCTCATTTTGCTCATTTTTGCTCCTTTTTGCAGATTTCTCGAAATGGCCGGTAACTTTCCTCAAGGTGGAGGTCCTTCAGGCGCCGGAGATGATCCTGATATTATGGCTCTACCTCCGAGGGTTCGACCATTTATTCCTGAGAGGTACGACCCTCCGACACATGTCCTCCCTCACGCAGTTTTTTATCATTTCACTGATTTCGATGATCGAGCGCCGGGGGATCTTTTATTGCGGGAGCCGGAGTCCCACCTCTCCCATCAGGCACAGGAGGTATGTTCCTCGCTTTCACATTTTCTGCAATGTAACCTGCATTTTCCACGCATTCCATGCTATGTTTGTTTATTTGCTTATCTTAGCACACAGCTCGTTCTGAACATTTAGCCTATGACATAGCGTTCCGTTTGCATTTTGAACACACAGCTCAATCACTTGGATTTCTAAACACGCAGCCCATAAATTGATTGTGAACATGTAGTACACACTTGTTGAAAGTCAAACACACAACCCAAACTTCGAATTTTTCTGAACACGTAGCTCGAATTTGAAGTGAACACACAGCGCACACTTGTCGAGAGTTGAACACGCAGCCCAAACACTTGAATTCTGAGCACACGACTCATTGTCGAGGTGAACACACAGCACACACTGATTGAGAGTTGAACATGCAGCCCCAAACACTTGATGTCAAACACACGGCTCATTGTTGAGGTGAACACCCAGCACACACTTTGTAGAAGGTTGAACACGCAGCCCAAACACTTGAATTCTGAACACACGGCTCATTGTCGAGGTGAACACACAGCACACACTGATTGAGAGTTGAACACGCAGCCCAAACACTTGATGTCGAACACACGGCTCATTGTTGCGGTGAACACACAGCACACACTTTGTAGAAGGTTGAACACGCAGCCCAAACACTTGAATTCTGAACACACGGCTCATTGTCGAGGTGAACACATAGCACACACTGATTGAGAGTTGAACACGCAGCCCAAACACTTGAATTCTGAACACACGGCTCATTGTTGAGGTGAACACACAGCACACACTTTATAGAAGGTTGAACACACAGCCCAAACACTTGGATTCTGAACACACGGCTCATTGTCGAGGTGAACACACAACACACACTAGTTGAGAGTTGAACACGCAGCCCAAACACTTGATGTCGAACACACGGCTCATTGTTGAGGTGAACACACAGCACACACTTTGTAGAAGGTTGAACACGCAGCCCAAACACTTGAATTTTGAACACACGGCTCATTGTCGAGGTGAACACACAGCACACACTGATTGAGAGTTGAACACGCAGCCCAAACACTTGAATTCTGAACACACGGCTCATTGTTGAGGTGAACACACAGTACACACTTTATAGAAGGTTGAACACGCAGCCCATACACTTGATGTCGAACACACGGCTCATTGTCGAGGTGAACACACAGCACACACTGATTGAGAGTTGAACACACAGCCCAAACACTTGAATTCTGAACACACGGCTCATATATTTGAATTTTCTGAACACACAGCCCAGATTCTGTATCTGATTTGATTTTGCACATAGCTTATACATTTCATTTGCACGCAGCTTATTCATTTCATTTGCACGCAGCTTATGCATTTCATTCTGAAACTGAATACATGTGTTCATCCTGAATACAGGTGACTTCTCGTACTGCGCGAGGATATGGCTCCATTGTGGCGAGAGAGTGGTATGCAGAGCTCCCGGAGGCTGTCCGGGATTTGGTTGACTTGCCAGGGTTTGAGCCCTTCTGTACTGGGATATCTCGCTGTCCTGCTAGTAGGACGCTGATGGGTGCCTTGGTAGAGAGATGGTGGGACACCACCAACTCCTTCCATTTCTCTACTACCGGGGACATGACTATGACCCCGTTTGACTTCGTTGTATTGACAAGCCTTGATGTGGGAGGCTGGGCAATCCCATATGATGAGGACATGGGCCAGTGGGAGGCCGCCTGGATCTACTTATTGGGAGCTCGCCCACCAGTTGACAGATCTTTGGGCAGAGTCCGATATACCTGGTTTTCTTCACATTTCAGGAGGGTGGAGATGGAGCCTGAGACTCCTGAGGGGGTAGCACAGTACACCCGCAGATTTCTGATGTTCCTCTTCGAGACCACTCTGTTCGTCGATAAGGGGAACACTATCGGGCGCTATCTGTTGAGTGCTCTAGTGGACCTATCACAGGTCGGCCGATATGATTGGGGTGACGCCAGCCTAGCTACTCTCTATTGCTACATGAGCGCGACCTCCCGCGGACAGGGGAACATAGTCGACGGCTATTGGAGGGCCTGGGAGGTACTTTCTGCCCTCTTGATTTACATTTCTGCTTCTCATTATTTGTACATTGCACACACGGCGCACTTTATACTCTGTACCTTGCACTTTGCTCTCAGCATTTTGTATTTACATTCTGCACTCAGCATTCTGTATTCTGATGGCTACTGCTCTGTTTTCCACAGCTATGGATCTACGCGTACTTCCCGATGCTAGCCCCGGAGCTTGAGGTGGAGGTGCCCCTCATGACTCCTTACTCACTTGTATTCGAGGGCCAGTACCGACCGAGACCTCGGGAGTCTCTCCTCTACCTACGGCAGTACTTTGATACAGTGCGGCGGTCAGAGGTATTTCAGAACTCTCAGTCCTTCATATTTCCAATCTTTGATTTATTTTGCACATTCACAATTTCTGATTAGCTTATGCATCGGTTATCCGCAAATCACATGATAGCCTTGGGCGCCTTTAGGTAGAGACCTCCGATTTCAGTTTGCCGGAGCATGGGGTGCCTCTCGGTATAGGATCCTGTTCGAGGGGCCAGTTGGTAGGGCCTGGTTTTTGGGGGATCGCTTCTTGCGTCAGATATGGGGCTACCCTGCTCAGGACATTCCTTCAGCACCTCCAGACGATATGCGGACCGCTGATAGGCTCCCTCCCCAGGGTGTCGCTAGTGCTATGCAAGGTACCGATGCATTACTACATTTGGAGCAGGGGGAGTACGCGACCTACCGTCACACATACTTGATGCCTCCATTGACGGGAGTCCATACTCCGATGAGGAGGTCTGCTGGTATGCCCTCATCGAGCTGGGCTCGGACTGCAGATGTCCCTTCCACCAGCAGGGCTGGCACATCTAGGGGTGGGGGTGGATTGGTTCCCCCGATTCCTCCGACTCATTTTCATGCTGGATAGCCAGAGATCCCGACCGAGTTGACGGGATGGAGATATGGGACTTCCTACCCAATCCCGATAGAGGCTCCGATGTCCGATCATCGATTTGTCAGAGACCCTGACTCGCCACCGGTATGCTTTACAGCTTTGATTTATCATTCCGATACGTGGACATTCATTCATTCACTGATGATCTTGCATCTGCATTTGCAGCCTCCCGTCGAGTATATGGATGAGATGCTCGGATTGGTAGCCTCACTCGAGGGCATGGTCCTGCAGAGAGAGGCACAGCTCTCCATCCTCGGTGTCCAGGTACTCTTTAGCTTTCTTGCTTTATCATACTTCTGATGACATGTTGATCTTGAATATCTCACTGCATTAGTTGACTGTATATGTTAGAGCACATCTGACTCACACCATATTTACGTACCGTACCTGCATGCACCTACTTCATTTAGTTTTCTTGCATCTGCATCTGATATACATATTTTGGCTGATGTATTCAAATTGCATTCTTCATTTTCAGATGCCTCCGGTATATACTCAGCCACAGGCCGGGCCATCCAGGCCTTCCCGAGGAGTTAGGCCATCTAGGCCTTCTCGAGGAGCTGGGAGAGGGGAGTCGTCTCGCGGACGAGGCGGACGCAGGGCGCACATCATAGAGGAAGAGTCCAGCGAGGAGGAGGAGGCTGCAGATCCCCAGTCAGAGACATCTGCTGACAGAGAGGGTGGCTCCGACTCCAGTTCCGGTAGTGGAGATGAGGCTGAGGAGGGTTCCGAGGATGGCAGCTCCGACTCAGACGATGATGATGGTGATGATGACGCAGAGGCTATTCCACAGAAGAGGACGAAGAGGGCCTCTTATTCCTGCTCTTGAGAGCATTGATGCAGCTGTTCCCTGCTTTATTTTCTTTTTTACTAGTAGTTGTAGCACATTGTACATTGTGCCTGTTTGGTGCAGCTTAAAAGCTGCTTATTTCAGCTTTCAGCTTAATTTAAGCTATTTTGATGTGTTTGGTTTAGCTTATAGCTTATAGCTTATAACTTTTAACTTTTTGGAAGTCAGAAATCAGCTTATTCTTTGAGTGGGGCAGGAGATGCTTAATTTATAAGTCAGAAATCAGCTTATGTTCATAGTTATAAGCTATAAGCTGTTTAGGCATAAGCTATAAGCACTTTCCCACAGCTCTACCAAACAGGGCCATTGTTAGGCAGTTTTATTTTCTGTAAAAAATGTTGTAAAAAATGTTGTAACAAAGGAAGCATGATGGAATGAAACAGCTTTTGAAAAAAGTGTTGTGTTTTATGTTCTTAGCATCGTATCGTATCATTTTGCACGAAAATGAGATTGAATGGAAATGTGCATTGTGTATTTGCCAAGGCAGGTAGTGAACCAACACAACAAACTAAACAACTTAACTCACCAAGAAATAACAGAATCTTAGCAAGTTTACAACTCGATAAGCAAGACACAACAATGTTGATTTAAACAAAGAGTAACAACTCAAAATACAAAACTCGACAACTATGACAAACAAGATTTGATAAACAAAACAGCTCGACAAACAAAGCAACAACTTGATAAGCAAAACTTAACAACAACTCTATAAACAAAGTGTATTTCGGACGATCTGGGTGTCGGAACGCATCCGAATCAGAGGGAAATGGAGGCCTTCGACACTCTCGATGCATGGAAATGCTAGAAACTTCCTTCTAGAGGGTAGAACAGGACCAAAGACACACTTTGCAGCATGGCCGACCACCTTTGGGAGCTGGCCGACCAGCTTTTTGCATTGGAGGGGAGAGGGGTGGCCGGCCTACCAAAAAAGGTGGCCGGCCGGCCACCTAGCTCAGCAACCACCAGTTTTTCAACACGTGTCCCCCGAACAATGCCCTATCCTCTTTAAAAGTCCCAGCCTCGTGGTTGATTCATTTCATCTTAGTTTTGCACCAAAATGGAGGCGTTTCTCGTCGAAAATCTCACAGCTTGGATCGCTTCTCTAGATGGCTCGGAAAAGTTGAACTTCCAGGGTTTTGGCTTGAATGCACTATTCACGCTGAGCCGTACTCCGCTGCACCTTCCCTTCCTTCATGCCGCAGCGAGGTTTTGGAACCTGGTAACACATGTTTTTAGCTTCGGCGGACAAGAGGTATGTCCAACTTTCGAAGATTTTCAAGTTTTGATGGAATCTGAACGCCATGAAGAAATTTTGCCTCAGTTTCGCTTCGACCACGCCTAAGCTTTAGGGCGGATGTGTGGGCTCACCATGCATGACGCTCGATCTCTGATCTGCAACGGGGAACTGGACATCCTCGGCTTGATTCATCGCTTTTCTGATGCCGGTGACCGCGGTAACCATTATTGGCAAGGTTTTCGGCAACACGCCATTTGCTTGTGCATGCTATCTCACTTTTTGCTTGCCCCAGGCTTTAGTGGATCTAGCATTCGTCTGATTGAAGTTGCTTAAGGCTTGAAAAAAGGAAAGAGCTACGTCGCCATGACATTGGCCGAGACACTGATGGGCTTAGATGCTTTCTATCGCCAAGAGACGACCAGATTTGTGGGAAGTCCACTACTGCTGCAGGTAATGTTTCCCATCCAATCTCACATATATATTGCTCACATCACTCGGCCCTCGGGCTCGGTTTTTTTCTCACAAAACCCTTTCCTTACTGTTCTCTCATCGTACATCTCTCTATTCTTTATTCTCTCATTTTTCATCCCTCCTCAGGTATGGTTGATGGATAAATTGCAGGTTGTGGACTCTTGCCCAGCCTACTCAGCTTGCAGCTATTTCTTTCGACAACGCCTAGTCGATGCCCTTGATGAAGGATGGTGGTTCGACTGGATGTGCAATTTGTCTGCAGATCGCATTGCATGGCACTGTCCTTGGCTCAATCTCCCGGTAATGAGCTATAGCATGTCCCGGCAGACCGGGATCTAGTTGATTGGTCTGACCCACTATGTGTTCTACTTTCCGTTCCGGTTCCAACGCCAGTGCGGTCATGATCAGACTTGCCCGCCGGAGGGGATAGAGTATCCTGCCGCATTCCCGGTTCGAGGCACACAGCTTGCCCGGTATGCCACAGCATGGAGGACTAGAGAGCTCCTGGCTCCCACTCCCACTTTCAGTTGCACTTTGTCTGACGAGTGCTTGGATTGGCTCAATGAAGAGGCACAGATTGGGCCCAGCTTGGCATCAGAGGCTTCGACCAGCTCTGGGAGGGGGCACAGGGACACCTGACTTATCTATGCCCCGGATTTATTGCTTTATCAGTACTTTCAAGTTTTCTTTATGAATGTAATAAAAAGCAACTTTAATTTGTATGCAAGAGCAGGAGAACTTTGTATTGAAATCAATGAAATTGAAGGTTGTGGGTACTGAAAATTTTCCGCTTTGGTCCAAAAATGGTCTAAGTTGTAAAAAGATTAATTTGAACAAAGTCAACTTTTATTAAAACTTTTCAAAACCATTTTTGATATGGATCAGAACTGGACACGCCTGAGATCTGTCACTGAGATGCACAACCCCGGACCCCTGCAACTGGAAAGTTACCCCTAGTCTGAATAGTACCGCGGCACTGTATGGCAACGGAAAATTGCCCCTAGTCTGAAAACACTGCACCGGAGATCATAACCGAACTCTTGAATGCTGAATAGACAAAGATGGCCTGAGATGATCAAATGGACAAAGTTGATCGGGGAAAGAGTTTATGGCTGAACTTCAGGATGAAGTTGCCTACGTATCCCAAAGATGGGAATCAAGCCTTACGTAGTTCAGGCCCAGGTTCACTCGGGTATTTTCACTCTCCTTTTATGCTCTAACTTTTGCCAAGGCCGCCCTTTACGGGTTTTCAACCTTGCGAGCTCAGTTTTTATAATTTCAAATTTTTTGTGCTCTGAGTTTTGCCTAGGTCGCCCTTTCGGGTTTTCGGCCTAGCGAGCCTCTCAAGGGTAATATTTCTTCAACTTGTCCATATTGATCGGTTGTGAGAACTCTAGGCCATCTAGATCCATCAGAACCACAGCTCCACCTGACCAGATAAACTTAATGATGTAGGGACCAGTCCAATTGGGTCTGAACTTGCCCCTTGGGTCGTGGATGAGAGCTCGGTTGTCCTTGAGCACCAAATCTCTTTCCTTTAGATTCCTGGACTTAACTTTCTTGTTGAAAGCCCAGGCAATTCTGCGCTGATAACCTTGAACATGGTATAGTGCTTTCAGCCTTCTCTCATCAAAGAGCATGAGTTCCTCAAACCTGCTCTGCTGCCAATCTGCTTCGGCTATTTGACACTCAGCCAATACTCGCAATGACGGAACCTCAATCTCGATGGGTAGAATGGCCTCCATTCCATAAACCAATGAATACGGAGTCGTCCCAGTAGAAGTTCTGATTGAAGTTCGGTAGCCCCACAGAGTAAACGGCAGCTTATCTGGCCAATCCCGGTAGGTTTCCACCATCTTCTGCAGTATGTGTTTGATATTCTTGTTGGCGGCCTCAACCGCTCCATTGGTTTGCGGCCGATAGGTAGATGACTTATGAAAAGCTACGTTGTATTTTTCCAATAAGTCAATCACTTCCTTCTTGAAGTGGGAACCGTTATCTGAAATTATCTCGTTTGGGACTCCGTAACGACGGATGATGTTGTTTCTGATAAACTTCGCAACATGTGAAGCCTTCAACACTGCATAGGATTGGGCTTCAACCCACTTTGTAAAATAATCTATCGCGACCAGGATGAACTCATGCCCATTCGACCCATTCGGAGTGACAGCCCCGATCACATCAATTCCCCAGACTGAAATTGGCCATGGCGAAGTCATATTGTACAGCTTCGACGGCGGAATGTTCATGCGATTTGCATGAATTTGACATTTGTGGCATCGCCGAACAAAACCAATACAATCCTCCTCCATGGTGGACCAGTAGTAACCCTGTCTGAGGATCTTCCGTGCTAGCATTACTCTGTTCATATGCGCATCGCATTCCCCTCCATGGATGGCCTCCATTAGGCGCTTTGATTCTTCGGCATTGACACACAGCTTATGCATTCCCAGATGACCTCTCTTATACAGCTTACCCCCACAGATGATGAACTGAACGGCTATTCTTCTGATTGCCCTTTTATCCTTGGCATTTACCCCTGGCATGTATGCTTCCTTCTCCAAGAAATTCCAAATGTCGTAATACCAGGGGTTTTCGTCCTGAGCCTCATCTATAGCAGCAATCAACTCGTAGGCTGGCGCAAATTTCTGGTCAATGATGACTGGACGAATCCGGACTCCGAACGGGATGTCTATCATGGAAGATAGAGTTGCTAAAGAATCTGTGAACCTGTTGTTCTCTCTTAGTAGATCAGCAAAGTTTAGCTTCTCAAACCGAGGAATTAACAAGTCCAAGGTCTGGTGATACATCATCATCTTTTCTTCTTTGACTTTCTAGTCCCCTTTTGCTTGAGACACAACAAGGTTTGAGTCCCCGATGACGTCCAACCGTCTTGCCCCTAGTTCCAGGGCTGCTTCTAGACCGGCAATGCATGCCTCATATTCTGCTTTGTTGTTCGAGACTTTGAACCGGAGTTTGAAGGCTAGAGGGATACGGGAATTGTCGGGTGCTATTAGCAACACTCCTATCCCATACCCGTACTGATTTGACGCTCCGTCAAAGTACATCGTCCAAGTTTCATCGTCGATGTGCAGAATGGCTTCGTCTGGGAATAAGTACCAACTGCTTCACCCCCTTCCACTGGATGATCGGCTAAGAATTCTGCTACTGCTCTTCCCTTGACTGACTTGCGTGTCACATATTTCAAATCGAATTCGGAGAGCAACAGTAACCAACGAGCTAGCCTACCCGTAAGTGCTGGTTTCTCGAAAAGATATTTGATGGGATCGAGTCGTGAAACCAACATTACGGAGTGAGCTAACAGGTAGTGCCGCAGCTTCCTGGTAGCCCATACCAAAGCTAAGCAAGCCTTCTCTAACGGTGTGTAGCGAGTCTCATACTCTAGCATCTTCTTGCTCAGATAGTAGATGGCTCTCTCCACTTTGTCCTCTGATTCTTGCGCGAGCATGCAGCCCATTGTAGTCTCAGTTACTGAAAGGTACAATATCAACGGTTTCCCCGGCTCTGGTGGTGACAACATGGGCGGGTTTTGTAAGTATTCCTTGATCTGTTCAAAAGCAGCTTGGCATCGGCCGTCCCATTGGAATTTCTTGCCTTTCTTCAGGAGACCAAAAAGTGGTTCACAAGTCAAGGTTAATTTTGAGATAAACCGTCTTATGAATTACACTTTACCCAGAAAGGCTCGCACCTCCTTTTCAGTCCTTGGTGGTGGCATTTCTAAGATGGCCTTGATTTTGGAAGGGTCGACTTCGATGCCTCTCTGTGTAATCAGAAACCCCAGTATTTTTCCCGCTGTAACACCGAACGTACACTTCTGAGGATTCAGCCGCAACCGAAACTCTCTGATCCTTTGAAAGAACTTTTGCAAGGCGGTGTAGTGGCCCTCTCTATCTTTGGACTTGACAATCATGTCGTCCACATACACCTCAACCTCTTTGTAGATCATGTCATGCAATATTATAGTCGCGGCCCGTTAATAAGTAGCTCCAGTATTCTTTAACCCAAACGGCATCACTCTGTAGCAGTACGTCCCCCACGGGTTGGTGAATGCAGTCTTTTTTCGGTCTTCAGGTGCCATCACTATTTGATTGTAGCCGGAGAAGCCATCCATGAACGAAAGCAAAGCATGCCCCACTGTGAAGTCCACTAACTCATCAATATGCGGCAAGGGAAAGTCGTCCTTCGGACTGGCTCTGTTCAAATCCCTGAAATCCACGCATACTCGGATCCTGCCATCCTTTTTCGGCACCGGAACGATGTTGGCCAACCAAGTCGGGTATTCGGATACCAGCAGGAAACCTGCGTCGATTTGCTTGGTGACCTCTTCCTTAATCTTGAGAGCCCAATCCGGGCGGATCCTCCTGAGTTTCTGTTTAACGGGTCGGGCCTCGGGGTCAAGAGGGATCCGATGCTATACAATCTCAGGATCGATTCCAGGCATGTCTTCGTAGGACCACGCGAAAACATCTTTGAAATCTTTTAATAAAGCGACTAAGCGCTCGCGTTCCTCCGAAGACAATGTGGACCCGATCTGGACCAGCCGCGGGTCCTCCTCAGTACCAACATTCACAGTAGTGATTTCATCAACTAACGGTTTAACAAATCTTTCCTGCTCTTGTTCAATTAAGCGTTACAAAACCGGAGGAATTTCGTCCTCGTCGCTTTCATCAAAATTTTGAAAGTCTGAGTTAATGCAATAAATCAAGAGCACAGAAAAGTACTCAGAAACCACAGCTACTTGATTCTCATTAAGCACATCCAAATCGTCCGATTCCTCGGTTCCAACAGACTCAAAAGAGAAAGAAAAAGACGACCTGGACAAGACTGTGGCATCCGGGTTATCATCCCCAGGATTACCAGACTCAGACTCAGTCGAGCTGGAACCTGATTCTGACTCACAAGACTCGGTGGAATCAAATTCCGGCTCACTACTTGACCCGGTGCTGCCGGACAAAAATCCCTCTTCATACTGCCAAATGAGAGAGGGTGCGATAAATGCATCCAAAATAGTTGCTAGTAGGCCCGCAGCCGTTTCATCCCCGATCACGCATACCGAGAAGTTATCCCCCAAGCACTTCTGTTCGATCGGAGGATCTGAAAGTAGACACGCCAGCGCTACCCCCATTTCATTTTCAGCGTCCTCAGATTGCACTTTCTTACTTTACTCAGCCTCAGCCAATGGGTCTGTCTGCTCTTCGGCAACGTCATCCCCGGATAACTGCAGATCAAAGAAGATCTCAAAACCTGGTACGCACTTCCTCTCCGCGTTCAGCCACAGCTCTGGGAAGCCACAAAAAGGAAAGTCCTCCCCCTCCCGGACGAAGTGTCCGTTTAGGGTACCCTGAATAGGCCTATGCATCAACTCAAAAGGCTTCCCAGTCTACTTCACTCTGGCTCTCCCAGCCATCTCCTTTCCCTTCCTTATCCAATCCTCTTTGGTGGGCAGATAACCCAAGCCAAAGGTATATGGGTTGTGTGACACTTCGGCCAATGCTGCGACGCCCTTCCGGCCACTCTTTCCTAATCCCATCCCGGGGATGTGTTGAAGCTTGTTCATGAGGTATACAGATTGAGCACTGACATACACTCCCTCATTAACAGCCATGATGTTTTGCACAACCCAAGCCTCGGCTAAGGTAAAACCTGACATAAACACATCCTCTATACCGTGCTCAATTTCCAGGACTGGTGTAGATACCTCCGGCGGTGGATGGATTGATGAATTCCCAAAAATGATGGCTACTCCCTTCCCATGGGGGTATTTCACCATTTGATGTAAGGTGGACGACACTGCCTTTACCTGGTGCAGCCACGGCTGCTCCAAGAGTAGATTGAAGGTCGCAGGAACCTCTAATACGTGAAAGTCTATTTCATGCTGTCCTGGCCCGACCTTGGTCTGAATTTTTACTGTTCCCATCACTTCCCGGCTCGTGTTGTCATATGCCCGAATCTCCTGGGCTGTCGGCACAAAATCCGCGGTCTTTAAACCGATTGCATACGCTGTCCTTGCCGGGCAGACATTGATGGCGGACCCTGTGTCGATAAGCACCACGGGTATCCATTTGTTTTTACACTCCACAGAGATGTAGAGTGGCTTGTTATAACTCGCACCCTCAGGTGGCAACTCCTTGTCAGAGAAGGTTAACATCGGGGTAGCTCCTCCCGGGAAAACTAAGCCCACTAGTTGTTCGGGCGTGGTGTCTATAGAGAGCTTGGCCTTGTCCATGGCCGATAAGATAACTTGTCTGTGTACTCGTGATGCCATAAGCAGTCCCCAGATGGAGATGTCTGCTTGTATCTTCTTTAATTGCTTCAGTACGGCTTCTTCTTCGATTTGCTTCTCCTTCTGTCTCTCAGCTTCCTTATCCTTCCCAGATGCCTCTGGTTGGTCTAAATGCGGGGGCTTGAAATACTGCCCGCTCCTCGTCATATGGTCGACCTCACCGACATACCAGGTGTCATCTGGTTGATTGCTCCCCCAATCCTCATCTGTGTGGGCAAGATATAAATCATCGTCTTCCCACCGCATTCCGTCGGCAGCCCACAGACACCTGTCCGGCTCCAGCATGATCGTACTAGCAGTACCTTCGGCCCACATGTTCGCAGCATCTTCTGTCCTTGTGCCCACAATACTTTCAGTCCCCTCTTGGGCTTTAGCTTTCCTGATCCTCTCAGAATCCCAAAACCTTTCTTGTTTCACCTGTGTCGGTGCGGTTTTTTGTTCAGCTTTCCCTGCATTCTCAATGCCCAAATCCCGAGCGAAATTCTTAGTACCGGCGCTCTCCGGCAATGTATTTTGATTTTCGGCCCTTCCAGCCATAACTGATATCCTCGCCCCTGCCGGGCCCTGTTCTGGTTGGAACTCTTCCACAACATCTGGTTAATCATCTAGCCACCCGGTAGCCTCTGCCGATTCCTCATAATCAAACCAGTTGACTGCCGCGTCCCCTGGATCCTGGTAGTTGAAAAACTGGAGGTTGGCAAAGTCCTCTTCCACAGCCGTCAAATCATCTGCCCCTTGCTCAAATCCATTCCCCTAGATCACACACAGCTCTGCCTTCTTTGGTAATTCTATACCCGGTCCAACCTGGCCTGCTGACAAAATGTATTCACTCGGATTGTAGGCTTCCCCAGCGACACTCCCAGACTGCTCAAACCCTGATTGAACAATTCCATCCTCTTTTGAAATCTCCTCTGTCCTATTTTTGCCAGTTACCACCATTGGCTCGGGTTGGGTTCTGGAGATGTCCAACATGCACAAAGAATCAGTGCAGTCGGGAAGGAGCACCTCCAGCTTAGGTAGGTGGGATGGGGTGATATAGATACTAGGATCGTAAGACACGACCCCAGTCTGGATAAAGTTGATTCTGTTGGGAGGGGGAGCTTGGTTATGCGGTGGGAGAGGGTTTGTTGTGACATTGGGTTTTTCTGGAGGCGCAATCACCTGCTTGTCAATGAGATCCTGAATCTCGTGACGCAATCTAAAACAATGGTCAGTGTCATGACCATGTTGTTGGTGATATGCGCAGTATTTTGCTGGGTCATGAGAGGGAGGGAGTGGATTTGGTAGTGGCCTCGGCTCCAGGGGCTTCAAATGCCTTTTCCTGATTAATACCCCCAGAGCCTTGGACAGGGGCATATATAAAGGCGTGAAGGTTCTTTGGCCTCTGGGTTGGTATTTGGTGGTCTGCGTATTGCTTCCGAATGCACCGGAGAAAGGCGTGGCTGCTGTGGGTCTTGGAAGGGGAGGGGGAATGGTGGTGACCATACTCACTTCCGAAGCTCTTGTATTCGCAGCACTGCTTGTGCCTGTGTTGTTGTTGCGGTTAAAAGTCCTTCTTGGTTGCTCCCTATCTTGGTCGATCAGACCCTGTTTCATTGCATCTTCAATTTGTACCCCCATCTCGTGCAGATCCGAAAAAGTGGGGAAGGGGAGTACAATCATTTTTTGCATCAATTTTGGCTGGAGATTGTGCACAATCATCCGAATCTGGTCCTTATCAGTGGGCCTTAAAGTCATCATTGAGGCCTTCGCCCTCCACCTGGTCACGAAATCCGAGAAACTCACTTTGGGCTCCTGCCTTGTTGTTTCGAGGTCGCGTGTTGTAATCTCGATTTGGGTGTTGTAAGAGTATTGCGCGACAAAGGCCTCAGCCATCTCATCCCAACTCCGCTTGACGTCATCCTCTAACTTCGCGTACCAGATAGCGGCCACACCCGACAGGGTCCGGCCGAACAGCGAAAGCTTCTGCGGTCTGGTGAGGCCCATTGGCCGTAGTATATCTGAGAAGAGTCGGAGGTGGACCATGGGATCCCCAGATCCGTCGAAGCGATCGATTTATGGCATCTTGAACCTATCCGGAAGTGTCACAGCCACATCGGTATATCCGTCCTCGATATCCGGAATAGCCTTTACCCCTTGGGATTTCTTGAAAAGCTTCTCGAGCTTGCTCAATTTTAGTGCTGTAGGGTTTACTTCAAACTCGAAGGGAGAGTCCAGATGGTTGATAAGCGTATGTGCCTTGGACAGTTGAGGCGGAAGTGGGGGCGGAGCCGGCCCCGTTGGAATGTCTGTGTCCTCCGGGATAGTCTGGACATTTGGCAAGATGTTCTGGGTATTTGGCAGGATATTCTGGACAGTTAGTGTTTGCTCGGGTAACGGGACCCCTGGTGGAGGAGGAGCTGGGTGTGAGGTTGATGTTCCGGCTTGCTGCTGGAGTCTAGTGATGAGCTCAGCCTGTTGGGCCATGATTGTGGCCTGCTGTTTAGAGAACTCCACTTGGCGGACAGCGTGCTCCTGCATTTGCTTCATACTCTCTTGTAGCTGTCACATCATTTCTTCCATCCCGGCCATATTCTGCTGATCTTGCTGACTGACTGGTATGTGTATCTCTATGGCAGAAACTGAGACCTCAGCCCGACTGTTCACTGCTAGGGTAGACCACTGCTCTGGTAACCTCTGTTCAGACACACTACGCCTTCTCGGCCTTTGTCTGACAACCGGGGGGTAGAGAGTGAAACACTGGCTGTCTGTCAACCAGATCCTCAGATCGATTGAGTCGACGACCTCTTGTCCAGAGTGCTTGGGGAATATCTGCTTGGTCTGAAGCAATTGTGCTAAAACTGCCCTAGCAAAAAGATAAATAAAGCAATAAGGAAATAAATAACCAGACAAACGGACAGCATAGCAGCTTAAAATAAACGCACAACACACAGTTGGGCGTAACAACACACAGTCGGTAAGCTGAATACACACTATCCTCCAACACTGATCATTATCCCTGAATCACTGTCCCCGAAAACTGAATCTGATACCTGCAGATAACTGATTCCCAAAATAACTGAACTGATGCCCGCAGGCCTGATGCTCAAACTCGCAAACTGATACATGCATTCCTGTAGAGACGCACTCTAAAAGCACATAACAGATAAGTGAGAGTCAAAACACCCCTATGTTGGGGTAGGGTTTCCCTGTCCTATTTTATCAGGAGCTAGGGTTTCACTACGCACGCAGCGGCTTCAAACAACCTAAAATCGGGTAAGCAACCTGTCCTAGCTCGGAATGGTCACTATGGGTTTCGATATGCACTAGGTCAAATGGTCAAAAGGGTGCCCCGGTAAAACCGGGGTTTGTGTTTCCATACTGGCAGAGCCCGTAACCGGTAAGCCTTATGGCACGCAGCCTCTGGCAAACCGCTCAGGAATAGCAGATGGCAAACACGGTGTCCTAGGCGCACCACTGCAAATGCAATGCAAAGAAACACATAAGTGTAGTCAAAACAAGATATCATGAGTTCGAGTCAAGTTCTCTAAGTCCCCAGCAGAGTCGCCAGAAACTGTAGACGTCCCCGAACGTCCCAAGAGGAAATCTCGTTTTGTTCATTTGGGCTCACTACAGTTCAGGACTCAATGTCACGGTCCTGTATCTAATCTCGCAGAGTGCAATACAAGACCGATGAATCATCAAAGAGTCCAAATCCAGCAAATCGTTTTTGAAAACAGATTTTTTGAAAGAAGTGCCAAACATGGACTGCTTTGCCAGATACAGAGTCGCCACCTAAATATTTTATTTTGAGGGAATTTAGGAAACCCTGACTCGTTGCCTAAGGCCACGTGTCCGTCATCACCAAAGTTGCCTCGGCTCGGGAACTTGGGTACGATGGGGGAAGGTCACTTCGTGAGCACCCCCGCTCGCCCGATCAAAGATCGGCCTCTACTAACCATGATATCTAATTTTGAAAACATTATGTGTTCTTATTCCGATTATTAGCCTAGAATTACTATGTGATGCGCACAGCATACAAGTATAGATTGGGTCGCCTGAATTGGAACAAAACATCTCATGTTGTTTCGAAAATGGTTTGCTACTCGCAAGTAGGCTAAAATGCAGGTTTTGCCACCCTCAGGTGGGCTTAGAAAACATGGTGTTGCCACTATCTAGTGGGCTTAAACTCACAATTGATGATTTGTTCCAATCCAAATAACCCAACCTTCACCCACAGGCATTCAGGCAATTATATCACATAAGCACATAGCCTCATAGTAAGCATGCTATCATGGCAGTCACTCACACGCATGCAAGGATGCTAAAGCATAAAATTTACCGAATACTCCAAGCCAAAACAGAAGCTATGTTAGAAATCCATGCATGATCCTAACTATACAGAAATGCCTAATACAACACATGCAAAATGCAACTAAGATAGGCTCGGCTATTCTAAACATGGCATATGGAATGCTACAGCTAACATGTATTCAACTCAGAATTGAAATACAATGCAGTGAGTATGATGCGCTGAGCCCGGTGCATGCAAAACAGATGAATGAATGCAAACATGCTATCATACTGTATGCTAATTGAAACATGCCCTAATCTAACCATCATAAGCTGGTAAATAAAAGGAAGAAAGACGTGGGGTTGGAAGACATACATCACACGCACGCACACTTATTACAATTGTGCCCTCACTCGGAGGGTCCGAATAAATAATATACAGTCCGAATAAATAGTACAGTCCGAATAAATACAAAACCCTAATTAATTAACAAATTTAACTAGGAAAGCAGTAAACTAGCACGCAAATCTATGGACCGCTTCAGCTCTGTTCCGAATGATGAATGATGCGTGTTTGAGTTGCCTTGCGCGGAAATCCATTGCGATGCCCCAATTAGCCTCTGTTTGCAATTAAGCCCGGAATATTGCGCGAAGCTCCAAAAGACTGGCGGTTTCTGATTTGCTGCAACAGAGAGCAAGAAAGGGGCATGGCAAAGTATTTTCACATATATATGCACACCTCGATCCTCGTGCCACCAATCACGCATCTCGATGCATGATGGCCGAGGAGTCGAATTGCATGACTCAATATGAAATGAATGCGCATGAAAACACAACAAGACCGAGACTCCATCATGGATAATCCGGAGTGTCGGTGACCGGGAATTGTGACACGTTCCGTCACTCGGAGTACGAAACGTCCCTCGTTTCCCGTGCTTGTGCTAACTCCTATCCCAAACACAATGCAATATGCATGACATGCATGAATGCGACTAACATACAACCTAGCATACGCAATGCTATGAAATGGCATACACAATGCTCGATGAAACATGGCATATACAATGCTCTAACATACAACCTAGCATACACAATACTATGGACTAAGATGGCATACACAATGCAATATGGGCTTACACCAATATGAGTGGACCTCAGCCACACTCACATCAGCAGCCATAAGATGAAAATGAGACTATCAAAATGCGTGCACACATGCACGCAAACCGAGGACCGAACCTAAGGCACCAAATGCCACTCTAACAAGGCATGGCAAGGAATGAAATATGGCATACAGACATGCAAATTCCAGCACTGAAACATGATGCAAAATGATCCCGAATCATGGATATATGTCATACAATGCATGGAATGGTCCCGAAACTCAAAACTAGGCACATGTATTGAACCACAAGTATGCAAAGCAAGCATTTTTTTACTATGAAGCATAAAGACAGAGCCAAAGTAGTCCCAAAACATGCACATTACTAGTTTATAGCATGGTCAACAGATGTTAACATGATGGGCTAAATCAACATACAAAATTAGCTAGTAAGCATGGGTTACATGACATGTATGTGAAGCATGTGAGATCTCATCAAACCAAAAAAATCAGTGAACAAAACATGTGAAAATATGCCCAAATAATCACTGAAATGCAGCCAAAATGTGCAAAAATGATGAGCTCCTTTAGAGGGCCATGCAAGGAGTTATTAAGCACATACAAGATAGACATGTAACATGACAAGACCACCTCTGGAAATGGAATATGACAGCCCTAAAACTCACAAAATGGGCCCTGAAATCAGTCTCGGAAATATGCAAAGAAAGGCCTCTTTGAAAGGCCTTGAATGGGATTTCTCTACACATGCAACATAGACATAAAATATGGCCAAAAGGGCCTTGGACAGAGCCAAGGCAGACCTTAAAACCCCCAAAATGAGGCCTGGAAAGTGACTTCAATGCATGCAAAATGGGGGTCCTTTGGAAGGCCAAGAAGGCCACCAAACAAGAGAATGAGAGAGGGGGTTACCCCCCTCTGATTTTGGCCTTCAAGAATACACCTAAGCCACTAAAAATCCACTGGATTTCAGTGGCTAAGAGGCCAAACCATGGCCAATGCAAGTGCTCTAATGCATAGCCCTAATCATGAAGGAATGAAGCATGCATAGGAGAAGATGACCCCAAACAGAAATGGGACCTTAACCAAACTTAAAGAGAATGTCAAAACAAGACTTTTTCCATTTTATATCAAGCCTCGAAAATATTCACAAGTAGGGCTAAAACATGACACAAAAATAACCCTAAAATAGAGATAGAGGGCAAGGGGCAGCAGATGGCCTCAAACAGCATAGAGCCCTTCAACAAAGTTGAAGAGGGGCTCAAAATAAGACACTTTACAGTTTGGCTTGAAGCCCATAAATGCTCACAAATAAAGCTATTATATTATGCAAGATAAGCCCTAAAAGAGAGATAAAGCACAAAGGGGGAGTAGAAGACCTCAAACAAAAAAAAGTTCTTGATCAAACATGAAGATAAGCTCAAAATAAGACTATTTTCACTTCAGGTCGAAGCCCAGAAATGCTTGCAAATAAGGCTAATCAATCATGCAAAATAGGGCAAGAAAAGGGAAAATAGGGACTCACCCTTGAAGAGCAGATTTCCAGCAGCTTTTGGTCCAAGATTCTGAGCTTTCAACCTCTCCAAATGGCCTCCAAGTTGCTGGAATGGAGTGTGGAGGTGGTAGGTTATGAGTTGGTGTGTAAATGGTGCAAGGTCAAGGGTGTTTTGAAGCTTGGATGAGAGAGATATGAAGGATTGCATACCAATGCCCCAGCTGATTTTCTAACTCCTAAAAATGAAGCTCAAGTGTTGGCTTTATAGAGGAGAGAAGCCAAAAAAAATGGGGGAAAAACCAATTCAAATGGCCCTCTAAAAGGACAGACCCTCAGACAGAGGGTCTGGTGCAAAACAGCTGGCACAGCTGGAATGCACCAGGAGGGACAAAAATGGCTGGCCAGGTTCAAAAGGGCCAGGTGGCCGGCCGGTCACCTCCCCTGGTCGGCCGACCAGGGGTCAAAGGGGTCAACAAGAATTGTTGGTCGGCCACCCCAAAAAGGTGGCCTCCCAGATGAGTGCAACACAGCTGTATGGTCAAAACCCAGAAAATGTGAACCAGGAGAGAGAAAAACCAGCTTTTTAGAGGGGTTCAAAAGGGTCAAGGACAATTGCTGGTCGGCCTACCCATATTGGTGGCCTCCCAGGTGTGTACAACACAATGATGTGGTGGAAAATCAGAAAAAGTGGCCCGGGAGTGGGAAAAACCAGCTTCCTAGTGGAGAAAACGGGCGATGAAGAGTGATGAAGAAATAAAACTGATTTTCAGAAAAATTTCTAGTCTCCCACCCTCCTACAACCTTTCTAACAATGAAAATAAGGTCCCTGCCAAAAATGGACCAAGACGGATGCAAAACGAAGGTTCGGGGGCTAAAACACGCAGTTCGGGGCCCCGAAAACAGGCTGTTAGGCACCGGAAGTGGCGTTCGACCACGGAGTTGGTCTCTCGGGCCACAGTGTCCCTCAAAAGGGAGGAAACAAGGTGTGTGCCAAAAACCAAAGCAAACGGAGGTAGTTAAGCGGTCCCGAACCGAGGCACACGGCCGACGGCTCCGAAAACTGGAAACCGGGCTCCAAAAGGGAAAAATGGCCTGCGACCATGAAACGTAGCCTACGGCCACTGAGAGATGATCTACGAGACCTCTCCCTCCCTTTGGGAAGAGAAAACAAAGAAAACAGGGCCTGATTCGCAAACCGAGGCAAAGCACAAAAGAGTCTGGAGGCAAGGCTCGCAGCCGTGACTCCGCAACCTCAGAACGAGCACAATATGCAACATCACCAAGCGCTCAATCGGTGACGTCTGAGTCTTAAGGTCGGTCAAAAATGGGGTGTCTACACACTACCTTGAAGATATTCCAATGTGGCCAAAATCGGTGTCTGCTATATGTATATATTGTGATAGTCAATCCGCAATAGGTAGAGCACAGAGTCATATGTATAACAGTAAGTCACGACACATTCGTCGTCGACATGACACCGTGAGACAACTACTCTCTAATGGAATTATTTCCATTGAATATGTGAAATCTAAAGACAACATAGCGGATACACTAACCAAAAGGTTAGCAAGAGAGTTAGTTGAGAATTCATCGAGAGGAATAGGACTTAAGCCTATTAAATAAAGAGTTACCACAACGGTAACCCAAGCTAGTTGACTGGAGATCTCAAGATCTAGGTTCAAAGGGACAACCGAGTTGTGTATGACTCATAAGGATCACTGGGGAGTCAAACTCCTACCCATTTCATGATGAAATAGTGATATCTGCAACGTTTAAGTACTACTTTTAATGATTCCTATATCTAGGAATACCTAGTGGAGTATGGCAAGATAGTCTTCATAAGAATCACCTATATGAGTATGAACTAAGCCAAGTCTATGAGATTTGTGAAGGGGTACAATTCTCTAAAGCACTCATGAAAGACCAGGTTGTTCAGGGCCAAAATGAACACAATAGTGAAAAATAAACTATGTCTGGTAATATACTGTGTGAGTTCTATTGTTTTGATTTACACAAATGGCTGAACAGTTCAAGACATCATGTTCGCTGGTTAGCTAGTAAATCCGATAGTGTCTCACAAGGAAAGGTTTAAAGCCAAAAGCTACCTATCATTTGCAAAATATCACCGATTTCTGTACTCTCTATCATAAGATCATGTTATTGCATTTTCTCTCCGTCAAATTCCATTCATGTTGGGGATTGTTGAAAATTATGGTTTTTATGGGCATATTTTGGACCAACTTTAAGCCCAAATTTGAGTGGGGACCACACATCTTTTGGGATGGGTCAAAAGAGGTGACGTGTTCCTCGCCGCCTGGCAAGTCACACGGTGCAAACAATTCGTCAAAACCATTTATGAGTGAATGAGAACTTGATGTCATTTTCAAGTTCGTAGAAAGGGAAATTAAAGAGTCAAATGTGGGTTACCTTAAAATGGTTGTCTCACATTGAAACTTGAAGAGAGCTTATATGAGTATATAAGCTCTAGGAAGACAAACTTAGGTTGGGCCCTAAGGGGCACCCAAGTTTCTAGAAGGGAGGAGTTATGGACAAAGTGAGCTTTGGCTCAAACCACCACACACGCGCGTGCGCCGCCGCCGCCATCCGTCTGGCCGAGCCAGGCCGGGTCGAGTCCTAACATTAATTTTTTGGACAAAATTCATTTATATCTTTTCGAATTCTTGCGAGAAAATTATTCTGAATTTATGAACGAAATTAATTCAAATTTTGTGCCAAATTTGAATTTAAATTTTCTGTCCAAACAGTGTTTTTTTTGGTCCATTTTCGAGCAGACTCAAACAGATTTTTCAAACTGTTTAAACAGATTGCACTGGACAAGTTCAATTTCTTTTCCAGACAGATTAAAAACTAGTTCAATTCAAAATCAAACATGTTCAGTTTGAAACCATACCTGTTCGGCCTTTCCAAAGAGTCACCATTTAGCTTATATACAAGAACTCTTCCAGTAGTCTTATCAATCCGAAAATTCTTTGGTTGCCTTCCATTTTGCTCTCTTGCATAGATATATGCTTCATATTAGTTTTTAAAGAAATCTCTAAGAGTATAGAACACATGTTCTAGTTCGCCAAAATAAATTGTTTTCAGTGCTAATACAATCTGTGTAAGATCATTGTATCTTGAGAGATAGACGCTATTATTCTGTAAGCACCTGAGAGGAGCAAATCTTTCTTATGGACAGAGTGTCACACACTCGACTTGATCATTCTTGTTCTTAAGGTGTTTTGATAAATAAATTTTGTAAGTAATTTATTTTATTTATTTGATTTGTTTCAAGTTATTTTTATTATACACAGAAAATTGTTCTAATAATCTTAAGACAGAATCGAATTATTCCGTTCATATAGAATTTTTTGTTTGTTTAGAGATTGTAGTGCTTATTTTTATACTTTTCCTTTTTCCTTCTTCATTCACATCAAAAAAAATTATTCAATCTCATCAAAAAAATAAAAAATTAATCAAGATTGTCCAATATAAACAAACAATATGTACAAAAAAAAAAAATCAAAATTTATACTTAGACAACAATAAAATCATAATTTTATTTTAATTTTTTTAAGAGCAACAAAGCAATTTTATTGAAATAAAAGATGAAAACAAGCGGAGGACAAGAAGTCCTCATACAAAAGCAAGAAAACAAAACTAAGAATCGGAGAAGTGACTACTAAATCATATTACAATACATTATTAGGTGACAAATAACCACCCAATCTCAAATAATCAAAGAAAGGGGTATATGGGAACAATCCAATCACATTAGTTAATAATCCCGATCATCAGCTAAATCTTTCCACAGCATCTGAAAAAGAAAGATCTCATCGTCGTTGATTGATAAGGACCTATATTTCCCCTTCAATAGGAACTTGTACTTGAAGTTCAATAGTAAGTTTTTCCATAATTGGCAACCTTAGGCACCATTAGGAATGGCAATGGGTTGGGGCGGGGCCGGGGATTACACTCCTCATCCCTGATCCCCAAATGTAAAAAACTCTATGTCCCCGCCCCCGATCCCGGGCGGGGAACCCATCACCCCCTGCCCCCGCCCCCGCCCCCTGACAGGGATCGAATTTCCCCGCCCCCGCCCCCTGACAGGGATCGAGTTTCCCTGGCCCTTTTTTTTTTTGAGGCAGAGAAAAGAACAGATATACAAAGATACATAGATATACACAGATATACAATCCAATCTTGAATGCAAGAACAGCTATACAAAGATACATACATTCACATATACACAGAGGTTGTACTCATCCTTCAGTCATATGATCTAACACTAAAAAAACAGTAATAAAAAAAATTAGAAAAAAAAAAAAACAGAGATAAAAGAGAGAGATATGTATATACTACTACAACAACTTGTAAAATGTACAAAAATTGATCTCACTCCATAGATCTGTAAAACACAAATCCTCAGATCCGAACTTAGTATCCTTAGCTGTAAAAAAAAACATAGATCTGACTAGAGAAAGAACCAAAGATGAACCAGACAAGTGGCCGGAAATGAACTAGACGGTGGCAGAGATTAACCAAATAGCAGCGGTGAAGAGATCAGCGAAGGCGAGTTTGGTGGAGGTGGAGTCTTATTCTCGGCGTCCGATCACTCTGAGATTGGCGGTGATAGGAGGAGGAAAAGGAGGACAACGGAGGGAGATCGGCAATCCAACCAACATAGGCATTGCGGAATGGCAACGGGATTAAGCTTTGAGGGTGGGTCAGTTGAGGAATTAGAAGATTAAGAGAGAGAGAGAGAGAGAGAGAGACTGTGTGTGTGTGAGAGAGTGTAGACACCCCATTTTTTATCGCCTTAAGACTTGGGCGCTGCACTTTGAACACTCAATGATGAAATGTTACGTTGTGCAAATTGTTCGAATCTTCAGCAAAAGGCTTCGGTTTTTGAGCTTTTGATTCTAACCTTACACCCCATTTTAACCAAAACTATTTTAGGCCATAAAACCCTTTTTTTCAAAATATTTTTCCAAATGTTTCTACATTGTTTCGAGGCTCACATTTTGTTTAAAATATTGCACTTTTCAGTAAACCGAGTAAGGACAAAGTGAAAATAAATGGAAAAGGTGTGAACTCTTTGCAAAATATTTAAAAACATCTTATTTATAGGTTTGGAGGTGAAGGAAGTAGGAGGGGATGCAACAAAACTAGTTTAGGAAAAGGTTGAGCATCAAACCGTTAGGAAAGAAATGAGCAGCCTTCACTAAATTAAGCATATCTCTTTGTACACTTAGAATTTAGATGTGAGGCTACCACCATTGGAAAGTAGACTTCTGAAGAATCACTTGAAACCAAGTTCAGATGAAAAAGATATGTCCTTTTGAAATCGGCCTTGAGAGAAGTTTTTTTCAGACTGTCCGGCCACTTTTTGTGGCCGGCCGTACAAGTCAGTTGTCACGCCCCAAAATTCGGACAATTAAATATTATATTAGGACTAACCCGAATCAATATTCCATCATCCAAATCCTAGGGGTGAAACAAAAAAACTAAACGCAAACCAAACCATTCACCATAAATTCATAACTAACCAATACCTCAATATCAAGGTAACAATAAATAGTCAAAACAATCTTAAATAAAGTACGGTTACAAACCATGCCAAATTATTCCCATACTAAAGTCATCAAAAAAAAACATAATAAATACATAAACTAATATCAACCCTAAGCTCAAGAAAACAAAAGAAATCCAAATGACAAGTCCAACAGCTAAAGTAATTCCACGTCACCACCGTAGCCTCAACTAATCCTGCAAAGGAAGCTCGGCTGCGCTCAAACAGAACGCACCCGAGTTGCCAAGAGACAAAACGGGTCAGTATATAGGTATACTGGTATGAGTGCAAGAATTGACACCCACGTGTCCATCAGCCACAAACAAAAATATACTTAATTCTTGTTACGGGACAAGACAAGTAGTTCCAACCGCACTGAGACGAATGGGTAGTTTCCCGGAATACGGTGGCATTTAGTTTCTTGCCCGTACACAACTAAATATAAATTGATTATAAATAAACAAAATAGAATTAAAAATATGGTGAATCAGCCCTGCATAAAAAGTTAGTAAGACCCACCATCCTGCAAAATAAAGTTAGTATAATTTAACCATAAGTATAAAAATGCACCGTTTCATACTTAAATAATTCGAATTGACCAAAACTCAAAGAACGAAAGTTGTACAGAATTATATCAAACCTACAATAATCAAGATCATCCGATTATAAATTCTAATCGATCTTTTTAATAACAACTTAAAACACAAAAGTTGTCTAGAATCACGTATACATGCCTCTGCTCCAATTTCATAATTTACTGAGGTCGTTTACTATTTTTCAGGATATACAAAACAACACAATTCACACTATACCAATAACCTCGTAATTAAATTCTTTGTACCTTAACTCCACCATTTCGGCCCTCCACTTCTGGCCTACACATATACCCCATGTGCCTCCCGTATATCTAATACCGCTCCGAAGCCAAACTTGCACGGGGATATCGTCCCGAGTTTGACTCACACTCCCCGGATGGTTAGCATATACGTACGCGCGTAAATCAAAGCACTCGTCTACTCATGAGAACGAGGCAACAATATAAATAACATCTCATCAACATCATGAGACAAATATAACAATGCCGGGCATAAGGCATTAAACAACTCTCATAATCCTCACTTTTTTATACACTCTTTCTCACCATCACTCAAATAAAACAACAATCCATGGAGTCATGGTAGAGCATAAGGAATTTATCTATGAGTTCTTAATTAATTTTAATTTCATATAACCATGAGTGTGATTACAACAACAAAATAAATCCATATACCCAACTAATCAAAATAATCAAAATTAATCTATCATCTTTATGTAAAAACAAAATCAAACTAACATCAAACAAATAAAAATAAATGAATAAATAAAAACAACGAATTAAACATAAATCAATGGAAGTGGGTTTTGTACTCACAATATTTTATAGAATATCAAAGAATATCTGGAAAACTAATAGAGCCACCAAAACAAAACCCTAATCTTTCCTTTTCTTCCCTCTCCTCTTTCTTCCTTGCCACCGTCTCTCTCTTTGATTCTCTCTCTCTCTCTCTCTCTCTCTCTCTCTCTCTCTCTCTCTCTCTCTCTCTCTCTCTCGTTTTTGTTTTCTTTCTTCTCTTTTCTTTTTATCTCTTCAACCTAGTTAAATACTTCTATGTTACTATATATACAAGATTAAATATATATACATTAAATGTATTAATTACAACATTAACTTCATTAAATATCCCATTAAATCTCATGTAACCACCCAATTAATAATTACAACATTCAATTCATTAAATATCACATTAAATTTCATGTAACCACCCAAGTAATAATTACAACATTCAATTCATTAAATATCACATTAAATTTCATGTAACCACCCAATTAATAAAGCCAAAAATAAAATAAGATAACAATAACCATAATAATAATAAAATTATGACTTAAGAAAATTAGGGTCGCTACAATATACACACGTTAAAAGAATCTCGTCTCGAGATTCGATAGGAGAGAGTACTAAGCAAAAAGTTCCAGGTGCATACGCCAAACTTTCTCTTCTAACTCCCAGGTAATATCGTTCTCATCCTCGCTCCATTGCACTTTCACCAAGTTCACTTTCTTACGCCGCAACTGCTTTACATCTCGATCTAGAATAGTAACCGGTCGCACCACATATGTTAGATCATCACTAATCTCCAACACTTCTGGTGATACTACTTGGGAAGGGTCTTGTACACACTTCCGCAATAAAGATACATGGAACACATTGTGAATCATAGATAACGCAGGTGGTAGGGCTAATTTGTAAGCCACATTACCAATCTTCTCAGTGATCTCATATGGTCCCACAAATCTAGGTACCAATTTTCCCTTCTTTCCAAATCACATGATACCCTTCATCGGCGAGACCTTCAAAGACACGGAATCTCCAACATTCAACTAAATCCCCTTACGTTTTCTATCAACGTAACTCTTCTGTCGGCTTTGTGCAGTCTTAATACGTTCCCGAATAATGTTTACCTTCTCTGTGGTCTCTCTCACTAACTCTGGCCCCAACAACGGCGCATCACCTACCTCCATCCAACAAGCAGGTGATCGACATGGCCTCCCATACAAAGCCTCAAAAGGGGCCATCCCGATACTGGAGTGATAGCTATTATTATAAGCAAACTCCACCAATGGCAAGTGTTCTTCCCAACTACCACCAAGATCGAAGACACAAGCTCTCAACATATCTTCCACGATCTAATTTACCCGCTCAATTTGCCCATCTGTCTGAGGATGGTAAGCGGTACTCAAGTCTAACCTAGCACCCAAAGCATGCTGAAAACTCTCCCAAAACTCTGCTACAAACAACGGATCATGATCCGAAATTATAGAAATGGGTGCGCCATGCAGTCGCACTACCTCCCGAATATACAGCCTAGCCAGTTTATCCGCAGTTCGGTGAACACTGATAGGAATAAAATGAGCAGACTTGGTGAGTCGATCCATTATCACCCAAATAGATTCATTTCTTCGCTTAGACCGCGGCAATCCATCCATGAAGTCCATAGAGATGTACTCCCATTTCCAAGTAGGAATCTCAAGAGGCTGCAAAAGTCCAAACGGTCGTTGGTGTTCTACCTTAACCTGTTGGCACACATAACATCGAGAAACATACTCTCCTACGTCTTTCTTCATACCTTCCCCCCAAAACGTCATTTTTAGGTCATGATACATCTTAGTCCCACCAGAGTGAATGGTATATCGGGACCTATGGGCATCATCCATAATCTCTTTCCTCAATTCAACAATGTTAGGGACACATAACCTGCCCTTGAATCGCAATCCCCCATCGGAGTCCACAGACCAATTAGTAGGACAATCATCGATCAAATCCACTACCAGGTCATCGACCTTGCTGACGAGAATCCCATCTAAATTCTGCATTTGACGAACTTTACCTAGTAACATCGGCTGCACGGTCAACCTACCCATGTATGCCTTCTCAACACTCTCTATTGATTAAACATCATGCGTTGAAATTAACTCCAAGGACTTCCATTCCTGAATCATCAAAGAAGCTATAACCCCATGTTGTCGACTAAGTGCATCAGCGACCACATTTCCTTTCCCCGGGTGATAAAGGATCTCGAAATCATAACTACTGACGAATTCAACCCATCTCTGCTGTCTCATGTTCAACTCTTTTTGAGAAAAGAGATATTTAAGGCTCTTGTGATCTGTGTACAACTCAAAGTGCTCCCCAAACAAGTAGTGTCGCCACATTTTCAACGCAAAAACAACCGCTGCCAACTCTAAGTCATGAGTAGGGTATCGTCTCTCATGAGGTTTTAATTATCGAGAAACATAAGATACAACCTTCTGATGCTACATCAACACACATTCCAACCCAGTTCCACTAGCATCAGTGAACACTACTAACTTTTCCCCTTGTACCGGTATAGTTAACACCGGAGCTGTAGTTAACCGCTGCTTTAACTCCTGGAAAGCTTTCTCACAATCATCTGTCCATATGAACTTCACATTCTTGCGGGTCAACTTGGTCATGGGTACTGCAATAGTGGAAAACTTCTCTATAAATCTCCTGTAATAACCAGCTAGCCCTAAAAAACTTCTCACCTCTGTAGGGTTTGTGAGCTGCTTCCATTCTTTGGCCGCAACAACTTTTTCAGGAACTACCACTATCCCCTGATTGGATACAACATGACCCAAAAATCGAACTTCTTTTTCCCCAAAGTGACACTTACTGAACTTAGCGTATAACTGCTGCTCCCTCAAAGTTTGCAACACGACTTTCAAGTGTTCTATGTGTTCCTCCATATTCTTAGAATACACCAGGATATCATCTATGAAGATAATCACAAACTTATCTAGATACGGTTGAAAAATTCTATTCATCAAGTCCATGAAATAGGCAGGAGCATTGGTCAAACCAAAAGGCATTACAGGAAATTCGTACAACCCATATCGGGTCCGAAAAGCAGTAAGCGGCATACTTTCCTCTGACACACCCATCTGATGGTAACCCGTTCTGAGATCAAACTGAGAGAAAATGGCTGCCCCCTTCAACTGATCAAACAAGTCATCAATCCTAGGTAGCGGATACTTGTTCTTGATAGTCACCTTGTTTAGCTCTCTGTAATTTATGCACATACGGATAGTGCCATCTTTCTTGGAGACAAAGATCGCGGGTGCTCCCCACGGGGAGTTACTTGAACGAATGAACCCTTTCTGAAGCATCTCTTCCAGCTGCTTTTTCATCTCCACCAGCTCCTTAGGTGCCATTCTGTATGCCGCCTTAGAAATCAGTGCAGTTCCCGGCACTAGGTCAATGCGAAATTCTACTACTCGTAGGGGTGGAGGTCCAGGTATCTCTTGAAATATATCCTCAAACTCGCGCACCACATCTACCTCACTAATATTCTGCTAAGGGATTTCTACCAAGCACAGAAAACTCGTCATCACTAATTCTTCTCCGTCGCTAGAAGTATGGGTAAGCCGTGGCATCCCAGGAATATCTATATTTACAGTCCTTCCAGCACAATCTAGAGTCACAAAGTGTTTCCGCAGCCAATCCATGCCCAAAATAATTGTAAACCCCTCAAACCCTAAAACAATTAGGTCCGCATACAAGACTTTGCCCGCAAAGTCAATCTCAAACTCTTTACACATCTCATAAAGAGTAACTGTCCCTCCTAAAGGGGTCTCAACACGAATAGGTCTAGACAAGGAGGTAGTTACAATATGTTCTCTTTCTACAAACTGCCTAGATATGAAATAATGAGAGACATCAATATCAAAAAGTACCCTAATGGGTTTTGGAAAAAGATTAAAGATACCTTTCAGCCATCACTTTCAAGTTAAACACACAAAAAGAATTCGTTTAAAACTACTTGGAATAAACTTAACCACCAAACTAAACCAACTAACCCATATTTCCACAATCCGAGGATCACCTAAACTCTCACAAGTCTAGGGTAACCTAAAGCTTTGATACCAAACTGTCACGCCCCAAAATTCGGACAATTAAATATTATATTAGGACTAACCCGAATCAATATTCCATCATCCAAATCCTAGGGGTGAAACAAAAAAACTAAATGCAAACCAAACCATTCACCATAAATTCATAACTAACCAATACCTCAATATCAAGGTAACAATAAATAGTCAAAACAATCTTAAATAAAGTACGGTTACAAACCATGCCAAATTATTCCCATACTAAAGTCATAAAAAAAAAACATAATAAATACATAAACTAATATCAACCCTAAGCTCAAGAAAACAAAAGAAATCCAAATGACAAGTCCAACAGCTAAAATAATTCCACATCACCACCGTAGCCTCAACTAATCCTGCAAAGAAAGCTCGACTGCGCTCAAACAGAACGCACCCGAGTTGCCAAGAGACAAAACGGGTCAGTATATAGGTATACTGGTATGAGTACAAGAATTGACACCCACGTGTCCATCAGCCACAAACAAAAATATACTTAATTCTTGTTACGAGACAAGACAAGTAGTTCCAACCGCACTGAGACAAATGAGTAGTTTCCCGGGATACGGTGGCATTTAGTTTCTTGCCCGTACACAACTAAATATAAATTGATTATAAATAAACAAAATAGAATTTAAAATATGGTGGATCAGCCCTGCATAAAAAGTTAGTAAGACCCACCATCCTGCAAAATAAAGTTAGTATAATTTAACCATAAGTATAAAAATGCACCGTTTCATGCTTAAATAATTCGAATTGACCAAAACTCAAAGAACGAAAGTTGTACAGAATTATATCAAACCTACAATAATCAAGATCATCCGATTATAAGTTCTAATCGATCTTTTTAATAACAACTTAAAACACAAAAGTTGTCTAGAATCACGTATACCTGCCTCTGCTCCAATTTCATAATTTACTGAGGTCGTTTACTATTTTTCAGGATATACAAAACAACACAATTCACACTATACCAATAACCTCGTAATTAAATTCTTTGTACCTTAACTCCACCACTTCGGCCCTCCACTTCCGGCCTACACATATATCCCATATGCCTCCCGTATATCTAACATCGCTCCGAAGCCAAACTTGCAAGGGGATATCGTCCCGAATTTGACTCACACTCCCCGGATGGTTAGCATATACGTACGCGTGTAAATCAAAGCACTCGTCTACTCATCAGAACAAGGCAACAATATAAATAACATCTCATCAACATCATGAGACAAATATAACAATGCCGGGCATAAGGCATTAAACAACTCTCATAATCCTCACTTTTTTATACACTCTTTCTCACCATCACTCAAATAAAACAACAATCCATGGAGTCATGGTGGAGTATAAGGAATTTATCTATGAGTTCTTAATTAATTTTAATTTCATATAACCATGAGTGTAATTACAACAACAAAATAAATCCATATACCCAACTAATCAAAATAATCAAAATTAATCTATCATCTTTATGTAAAAACAAAATCAAACTAACATCAAACAAATAAAAATAAATGAATAAATAAAAACAACGAATTAAACATAAATCAAGGGAAGTGGGTTTTGTACTCACAATATTTTATAGAATATCAAAGAATATTTGGAAAACTAATAGAGCCACCAAAACAAAACCCTAATCTTTCCTTTTCTTCCCTCTCCTCTTTCTTCCTTGCCACCGTCTCTCTCTTTGATTTCTCTCTCTCTCTCTCTCTCTCTCTCTCTCTCTCTCTCTCTCTCTCTCTCTCTCTCTCTCTCGTTTTTGTTTTCTTTCTTCTCTTTTCTTTTTATCTCTTCAACCTAGTTAAATACTTTTATATTACTATATATATAAGATTAAATATATATACATTAAATGTATTAATTACAACATTAACTTCATTAAATATCCCATTAAATCTCATGTAACCACCCAATTAATAATTACAACATTCAATTCATTAAATATCACATTAAATTTCATGTAACCACCCAATTAATAATTATAACATTCAATTCATTAAATATCACATTAAATTTCATGTAACCACCCAATTAATAAAGTCAAAAATAAAATAAGATAACAATAACCATAATAATAATAAATTATGACTTAAGAAAATTAGAGTCGCTACATCAGTGGCCGGCTGGCTAGGTGTCCCGACAGGGAGATATTTATAGCCAGTTGTCCCCCCCTCCATATGCATGTCTTGCACCAGTTGTCTCTATATAGATATTTCCAATTAGGGAAGCTGTTTTTCTATAAATACAAGCCCACCCCTCTTGATTTTAAGTCAGAAAAAATTCTCAAAGAGCTAAAGCTTGCTAAACTCTCTCTCTCTCTCTCTCTCTCTCTCTCTCTTGTAATATACATACACTATACATACGCTTCCTAAACCAATTTTTTGAGACTCCTTACTAAGGTTCTTGAGCTAAAATTTCAGCCCTTGAGAGTGGATATCTTGTGGTTTGTGAACAAAAGAATAACTCATCTTCAAGAGGTATAACTTTGGTCATCCTTACACTACTTCTTCTCTCTCTTTTCTTGTTGTTTTTACACTGTTTTAAACTATTTTTGGTGGGCTAAAACTTGTGACTTAAAGGTACCAAAGGTGGAGGGGTTAACCACCCTTCTTTAATCCTTATTCCATAAGCTTTTACCCTTGTGTTTCCCACTTATTTCCCAACTTTTGGCCACTGATTTTCAGAGTTTTAAAAGGCTAAAATATATGATTTTAAGGACCAAAAAGTAGAGGGGTTAGCCACCCCTCCTTAGGCTTGCTTACTAGCTTCAATTCTCTCTTATTTTGCTTACTTTTCTAACTTTTTCAAACCAATTTCAGCATTGTTTTTGGTGTTTTTAGTACTGTTTAAGTGTGTTCATTTAGTTTAAGTTTTCCATAGCATGTATTGTTGTAAGTCCTCATAGATTTGGTAGTTTAGGCCTTAGACACCAACCTATTTGAGTTGATAGCTTTTATTTCATAGTTTTCACACATGTACTTACACTTGTAATAATCATCTCTGCAACCTCCCTTCTTTCTTGGTTTTCTTTGTTTAAGAGTTGTTTCAAACATTTGTTGTTTAAAGCATGCGAAAGAGACCTTCCATGCTTAATGGTTTAATCTCTTCGGAGATTCATTACCAGAGCATTACATCTCTCTCATGCCAAGAACAACTTCTTATTTGACACTTCTCTTCATTAATGGATGTAATTATCACTTTTGGACAAAATGATTAAAGAATGGAAAGGTAATAAAAATGACTAATAAAATTGGACTAAAAGAGGCACAAGATAATAAAATTGAGTTAGGTTCAATCGGACATGATATTGAACCCATTGAGTCTTGAGTCATTTCATACTCTTTAGTGATGATAATGGTTCAAGAATCAATGACTACCACTTCCCTTGAGGTAACTCCATGATAGGGAAGAGATTTTTGTTGGTCTTTTAGTTTTATTCATTGAGCCTTTGTCCCATTAATTCAGAAATCATCATGCAATAACTGATGATTTGTGGATCGATTCTACTCCTCCCTTGATCAATTTCATGATAGGAGAGGCAAAGAGGATAAACATTCCCTGGGAACACTCTGTTTTTACTTTATTTCCATTCTATTGCAGCAGGGCAGTACCAAAAATTAGCGGCCAGCCAGCCACCCCTTGAACCCGACCGACCACTTTCCTTGGCCGGCTGGCCACCTTTTGTTGAGCAAACAATGGCATTTTTCTTGCAAAATAGAGCAGGAGCTAAGGCAAAAATAGAATTATTTTCTGACTGGGGACAGAACGGAATCAAGCAGTAAAACATAGGTGGTTTTGGAGGGAGGATATTCCTGGTTGCACGTGTGGTTCCCTGTTTCCCATGCAAACTAAATTTCATATATAGTGTGTTGAAATTAGTTAGCTTAAATTCGGATTTGTAATAATTAGTTAATTAGCTTATTCATTCATGTAATATTATAATAATTAGCCTAAGTATGACATTCATTCAGACCCTCCTACACAAGGGCAAATATGTAATACTCTGTGTATGTCTTCCAACCCCCATTTATTTCTTCCTTTTATTTATCCACTTACCCTAGTTGTATAGCATCATATTTTCCTTGGCATTTTCCGCATCCATTCATTTTGCATGTATAAAGGTTCGGCTCATCATACTAATCAATATCAATTTAAAATTCCTTACTCCAATACATGCTTTGTCGCATGTCTTGAATTGACTCACATGTCATACTAGTAGCCAAGCCTATTAATTGCATTTTGTATGTATTGCATTAGTCATTTGCATGTTAGAGCATGCATTTTTCTAACCATTTTCTTCTATTTTGGCTTGCCTTGGTTGAGTCCTAGATGAGCATTTTTACTTTAGCATATTGGATGCTTATGATTGTTGTCATATCAAGCATGTTTACCATGAGGCTAAGTGCTTAGTTCATATATCTCTTAAATGCTGGTGGATGAAGGCTTTTTCACTTAAATTGGGATGATTTGGTTAATGTACATATGAGATCACTTTTTCAAGTGGTACATATTCAAAACACTTTTCAAAACAAACATAAAATCAAAACGTTCCAAACTTTGTGAAATTAGTCTATTCTTGTGTGCATCACATAGTAAAAATAGCATAATAAACAAAACAAGAGCATATACTGTACATAAGAATCACATCATGATTAGTAGAAGCCGATCTTTGATCAGGTGAGTGGGGATGTTCAACTCATGACCTTCCCCTCTCATACCTAAGTTCTCAAGCCAAGAAAATTTTGGTGATGATAGACAAGTGGCCTTTGGCATGAGTCATGGGTTTCCTAAATGTCCCAAAAATATTTAGGTGGCGACTCTAAAATCTGGCAATGCAGTCTATTTTTGACATTTTTTATTGAAAATCGATTTTCCAAAAGATTTACCAAATTTATACTCTTTTGTGTTTTCACTGTTTCACATCGTACTTGTGAAATCAAATTCAGAACCACGGGAGTCCGAACTGTAGGGTTATCGTATTCGAGAAAACTAAATCCCTCCGAGGAGCACGAAAAGCAAGCTACAGTGAGGTCTCAGAAGATTGAACATATATATATATATATATACGGGGACTAGTCGGGGGTAGATCAGGAAGGGGCCAAGGTCGGGGGCACATATCACCGTCCCCGAGCCGAAAATCATCGAGAATCTATTTTTTATTACCAGCGCTGGCCTAATAGGAAGTAATTTTCAGAGAAAACCCGGCTTATCGGGACGAGGCGGGGCAGGTCCCCGTCAAGCCAGGTTCAAATTGCCATCCCTAGGCACCATCATCTCCTTCAACTTGCCTAATGTTATCGCCTTTTGCACGTTATACAATTTCCTTCTCTTCAATGTCATGGGACACATTCTTGGGGATCCCGCATAATATTTCCCCCCAATAGGACACAACATTCATAACTACCATACCTAACCTTCACAATTGACAACTCAAACATATAATCAATACACAATATGATTGGTCAAAAAATATGGACCTTATACTAAAAAAATATATGATGACCCCACCTAAATTAGTAGGCTTCAATGTTTTACACCAATTAATGTGTGTATTGTTTACACACTTTTTATCAGACTCACTACATTTTGTACGTGTGACCTATATTTGGGAAAATGATTATATGTCATTTGTTTGTTTGTTTGTTGTTTTAACTACATTACACTGAAAAATATTATTTACATTCATTAATTCTAAAATGATTATTTCAAAACGGGAACCAATCATGAGTATATATTTAGAAGTGATGTGATTTTATCTATATATTTCAATTTTGGCTTTATTTCATGAAATGATGGAACAATACTAGGTAATATTGGAGGCCTTGATAGAAAATAAACACAGTAAAAGAAAGACTGACATTCTGCATATCTACTCCTATAGAAATCCACATAAAGAGTACATACATTTACTCAATAAAATAAACTATCAGCCTTGATTTTCTATTAAAAATAAAAAATAAATTAATTAATTAAAAAAAAAAAAAAAAACCTCTTGTAAAAAGTTAACAATGCAAAAAGTTGAATGAAAAAGAATCTGCCAAATTGAGAAAATTTAAAAAAAAAAAAAAAAAAATGTATACTACTATGGACACTCACATCAAGTCAAACATGACCTAGTAAAAAATCAAATATAACATTTTAGTGAACTTACCCATAAAAGTTAGAATAGCATTTTCTAAATGTGAACTAACTAAAAAGAGCATAAATTTTTTTTATCATCCTATAGGTAGATGCCTCAAATGAAATATATTTCTTGAATGACATTTACAAGTATTCCTTCTCATTGAGCAAAACTTTGATTGAAATTTCTCACTTTACAAGCATTCCTTAACATTGAGCAAACCTAGAATAACAATTTCTCTCTTCACACACACTATCACTTTTTATGATTTCTTAAAATATAGCTCACCTATTCTTCTATTTTCAAACCCTAAAATCAATATGTCTAAGATTTGAAACAAAGTCTAACACACACTCACAAAAAAAAAAAAATCATCAAATAAGAAGTAGAAGTCAATAATTGGTTTGGTTGTGACATTTTATTGAACTTTGCAAGTATACATAGCAAATGTGTATGATTATACTATCCTACACATATACAAGCTAAAAATAAAAGAAAAGAAAAGGAAAGCATCTTAATGAAATTAAATAATTCAAATATTTGAAAACTAGTGTTGAAAAATAAAGAGAGAGATGGACTTACTTGGTGGTGGTGGTGGTGAGATTGACAATGCAAGTCTCTAAGAAGAGAGAAGGGAGTGATGGTTGTGGCCGGAGTGTCAAAAATGGAGGGCATTGATTACAGAGTGAAGAGAATAAAAGGAAAAAAACAAAGGGGAGTGTGGGATATAAAAAAAATGTGTTGTTAAGAAAGTTTTTCTTATACATGACTTGGATAAAACTGTTTTTTTTATTAAAAAGGAACTTTTTTAGTAAGGGCATTTTTTTTTTTATATAAATGAATAAAATTTTATTTTTAAATACGCTTTTAGTCAGGCAAACAAATTAGTAACCATTGTCTTATAATTAAATAAAAAATGTGTTTTTTTAATAATAAAATATTATTATTTTAGTACAACAAAAGAGTTAAAAGACTGGTAGAAATCACGGTCTTTTAAGAATCGCATTTTACCAGAACTGTCATGAGTGATTGCATTTGCTTGCACATATTTGTCGATATTTCCAACATAAATAAAGTATGAAGTGAATCAATTTACACACCACACTTTGTCTCAAAACATTTCATTTATGCCGTTTGAATATTAACTTCTAAATAAAATAAAAATGTTCAAATATCAACTATTGAACAAGATTTTTGTTCGAACAATTGATTTTTATTCAAAATTTGATATTCGAGCATTTTGTTTCTATTTGATAATTGATATCTAAATGGTATAAATGATGTGTACTGAAACAAAATATGGTCTAAAATATGAAATGCTAACAGACGTCCAAAATTAGTAACTACAATTTCCATATTTTTAACAAACTGACTGGGAAAAAAAAAAATCGAAGGAAAAATGTTGACATAGAAGATAAGATCCAAGTTCAATTTAAACCTTCATTGTTTTTTTTTTTTTTTTGGGTACAACTACTTAAAGCTTTAGTTCACAAAATCAAAAGAGAAAACACAACCAAATGCTTCAAACCCACAAATTGTTGGACAACACAATGTAATACAAATCGTGTCATTTTGTCTTTGTTAATTTTCTAGACTTCCAAACAAACACCACAAACAGTGACTCTACACTAAGAGAGGAGGAGGAGGAGCTCTGTGTATGGATTGGCAATGTGTACAGATTATCCATTTGAAAAAAAAGACAGTCAAACAAACACCATTGGCGCTATTTTTTCTCATATTTGTATGGATTGGCAATGTGTACCCAATCCACCCTCCTAACAATGACAGTAAGATTATCCAAATAGCGTACAGATTATCCATTTGAAAAAAAAGAAAAATAGCTTCACATGAGAGAGGTAGAGGAGGAGCTCTGCGTATGGATTGGCAATGTGTACAGAGAAACAATGAATGTGTGGATGCAACTGACAAGAGTATGTTATATGTACCAGCAATGTGTACATGAATTCATCTCATTGAGAAAGATTGGTGGCCTTGACTGTTCGACTAATTTCAGTTGGGATGTCACTAATGACAAAAGAACACATTTTTCCCAGAGAGGCCTGCCTGGAAGCACTTTGTCCAAACAGAACTTGTGTTTTGTCTCTTTTTCTTGTTATAATTTCTTTTTTTTCCTTTTTTCTTCTTTGGTTTCTCCGAGAGTATGAAATGTTGTTAGTGTACAGTCACTGTTTGTGGTGTTTGTTTGGAAGTCTAGAAAATTAACAAAGACAAAATGACAAAATTTGTATTACATTGTGTTGTCCAACAATTTGTGGGTTTGAAGCATTTGGTTGTGTTTTCAAACAATGACGGTCAAACAAACACCATTGGCACCTGTTGCTGCTGCTTCTCTCAAATGGATAATTCTGGGCATTTGCATGCATTTTTGATGGGCTGCCTCCACTGCCTCTCTTTTGAGCTTTACACATCTCCTCTTATAGATCATACCGTACTGCTACAAACAGACAGCAATTGACCAAATTAAAAACACAGTTCAAAGGACATATATGTATATATTAAGAGGATAGTAATTTATATATATCAATATATATCAGCATTAAGAGGATAGCAACTGGTGAAGAATGTGCATGTAAAGGAGTGATCCAAAATAGTCTAAATATAAATGGATTTTGCTAACGTATGCCACATGTTAAGATGCTTAGAAAGATTATACATTATGCATAAAGTGGGTGCGATAAAGAACGTACAATTTTTTTCTTTCTTAACATGTGCCCTAAGGACACATGTTAGCATGACCCAAGTGGGGTCTGCTACATAAGTCTTTTTTCACCATTTTATTCTGTCAAAATTGGGTGGAGTTAGGAGGGTGGATTGGGTACAAACAAGGTTCTGAAAAGCGGTTGCGGTCGCCGTAACGGTGGCGGTGGCGCGGTTGCGGTTGCGGGGTGTAAAGGCCGCAGCGTAACGGTTGCGGTTGCCGGAACTGTGAATTTTTTTATTTTTCACACAATTTGTAAAAAACTTACCGATACGCATATGTTTTTTTTAGAATCATATTTATTGGGTTTTAAAATAATTTTTGATAATTTTTTTATAATTTTTAAGTATGATCCAATATATTTCATATTTTTAAATCACTAGAAAATGATTTTTTTTACATTTTATTTCAATAATTAATGACTTTATATGTCATAAATCCATATTACATTTGTGGCAAAATTTTCTTTTATTGGACTTAGATGTATAAAATTATTTTTAATTATTATACTTGTGGAAGCATATGTACATTTTAACTCAAATAGTTTTAAAAAAGTATACATCATTAATGGAAGAACTTGACAAAGTACATAACATCATAGCATAAATCACAAATAACAGAGAGTAAATTTTACATAATGTTATTACTAAAATTAGGACAAGAATGCACTTGTCCTGTTTGATGTGTTAAATGTTGTTTGAAACGCGTAATCCCACCTTTAATGTGATGTCCACAAAATTTGCAAATAATATGATGCCTAGTGCCTTCAACTTGAGTTTCAAATTTTCAACCAATATCATCACTTGGGGATTCATCATTGGCACCCTTTTGTCGTGGCATTTTTAAATTCGAATTCTGCATCATTGATACATTTTTTTAATTTATTTCAAATGTTTACAAAATTATTTTTCAGCAAAACTTGAACTAACTAAATAAACAATATTTACATTTATTAAATGAAATGGTTGTAAAAAAAAATGCAATAATATTTAAAATTATTTATAAAAATTTATAAAATGCAATAATATTTTTAAATGAAATGATTGTAAAAAAATATTTAAAATTAAATACTAAATAAAATAATTATAAAAAAATGCAACCACTATTTATACATTTGGATTTTACATGCCAATGTAATCATATAAAAATTAAAAAATAAATTATAAAGATATTTTTAAAAAAAGAAAATTTTGCCATAAAAATTGCTGTCACAACAAATTGTCATTAAAAAAAAAATTGTTATCACAACACATTACAATAACAAAATAAAAAAATATTTATAATTAAATCTTAAATGAAATGATTATAAAAAAAATTCAACCATTATTTATACATTTAGATTTTACATGCTAATGTAATTAGAAATAAAGACATTTTTTATGGCATTGTTTGAGTTATACATTTAAAAATATATATTTCAAATTAAATACTAAATAAAATAGGTATAAAAAAATGTAACCACTATTTATACATTTCGATTTTACATGTTAATGTAATTATATAAAAATTAAAAAATGAATTATAAAGAATTTTTTTTGAGATATTGATTTTTTTTTAAAATATATTTTTAAAATAAAATTGTGCCTTTAACAGTGTTGTAATAACAAAATAAAAAATATTTATAATTAAATATTAAATGAAATGATTATAAAAAAAATGCAACCACTATTTATACATTTGGAGCTTACATGCCAATATAATCATATAAAAATTAAAAAATAAATTATAAAGAATTTTTTTTGAGGTATTGATTTTTTTTTCTTTGAAAAGATATTTAAAAAAAAAAGTGACTTCAACATTGTTGTCACAACACATTACAATAACAAAATAAAAAATATTTATAATTAAATATTAAATGAAATGATTATAAAAAAAATTACAACCACTATTTATACATTTGGAGTTTACATGCTAATGTAATCATATAAAAATTAAAAAATAAATTATAAAGAAAAAAATTCATACATAGTTGTTTTTTGGGCTTCAATCACTTCAGTATTTGTTATCTTTTTGAATAACGTGCAAGAAAAAAAAATTCAATAAAAACTGACATATATAAAATATATTAATATAATTATAAGTGTTATGATTTTTAGATATTATAAAAAAAAATCAATCACTAATTATTATATATAAAATACTAAAAATAAATACATAACTTCATATATATATATTTAAATTAAAATATATTAAAGCTTGAAAATCATTGTTAAAAAAAATAATAAAAAAAATATATACTTGCCAAGCTGGAGACCACGGTCCACACACAAAAAAACAAACAAATGCCATATTATATAACTTCCCAAAAGGTCAATAAAGGTGTCTTCCCCAGGAAGCTCAACAGACAAAAAAAAGAAAAAGAAAAAGAAAAGAAAACAGATCAGAGCACTTCGTCTTCAACACAAACGGCAGCCGGAGACTACTGATTCTCAACACAGAATAGAGACACAGCCTTGAAGATTCAACACAGGTTCATCTCCTCCCTCTTCCCTCTTCTCTCTTCTCTCTCTATTTCTCACTCATCTGTATTTTCAGATCTGAAAATTTGTGATGGAATCTCGGTTCAGGTGCTGTAAAAATAAAAGAGAAAAGCTCAATAAAGGTGCGTACCACATCTTCAGCCTTTTTTTTTGTTTTTTTTTTGAAAATAATCAACGAAAAAAGCCTTGTAACGGGGTGTAACGGGTGTAACGGGCCGTTACGCCACCGTTACGACCGCTATGTCGGCCGTAACGGCCGATACACCTGTGAATTTCAATCACACCGCAAAATCAGGGGTAACGCGTGGTGCCTACCGCCGAAACCGTTACGTAACGGCCGAAACCGTTACGTAACACCGCATTTTTAAACCTTGACAGCCACTCATTCGTCTTGACCAAATAGTAGAATCTATCTCTCAGCGATTCTTTTCTCTGCAAATCACCCCTTCCCAACCAGCCCGCTCAATCGATCTTGCAAAATCGACTAATTCAAAGGGATTAGTCTTGTCCGAAATTGTCAAAATGAATTGTTTGCTTTATCGAACAAAGTGTTATTAGGGGTCTTGGATTTTCAACCATTACAGTTGGCGTCAACCAGCTTTGCGATGCGGACGGACCAATAGATCCCAAAGAAAAGCTTTTGATAATCTAGGAAGATATAGAAGACTGAAAAAGGAAATACTTTATTTCGACATGAAGTGCTATAATATTTGTAATTGGAGTAGTTTCACGTAGGGGTGTTCACGGGTCAGGTGTACCCTTAGCCCACCAACGAATATATTGGTTTAGAAAATTTGCCTCTCTACCGACTAAGAATACATTCAAAATCGACCGCAACCAAGGTTTAAAAATGCGGTGTTACGTAACGGTTTCGGCCGTTACGTAACTGTTTCGGCAGTAGGCACCACGCGTTACCCCCGATTTTGCGGTGTGATTGAAATTCACAGGTGTATCAGCCGTTACGGCCGACATAGCGGCCGTAACGGTGGCGTAACGGGCGTAACGGCCCGTTACACCCGTTACACCCCGTTACAAGGCTTTTTTCGTTGATTATTTTCAAAAAAAAAGGCTGAAGATGTGGTACGCACCTTTATTGAGCTTTTCTCTTTTATTTTTACAGCACCTGAACCGAGATTCCATCACAAATTTTCAGATCTGAAAATACAGATGAGTGAGAAATAGAGAGAGAAGAGAGAAGAGGGAAGAGGGAGGAGATGAACCTGTGTTGAATCTTCAAGGCTGTGTCTCTATTCTGTGTTGAGAATCAGTAGTCTCCGGCTGCCGTTTGTGTTGAAGACGAAGTGCTCTAATCTGTTTTCTTTTCTTTTTCTTTTTCTTTTTTTGTCTGTTGAGCTTCCTGGGGAAGACACCTTTATTGAACTTTTGGGAAGTTATATAATATGGCATTTGTTTGTTTTTTTGTGTGTGGACCGTGGTCTCCAGCTTGGCAAGTATATATTTTTTTTATTTTTTTTTTTAACAATGATTTTCAAGCTTTAATATATTTTAATTTAAATATATATATATATATATGAAGTTATGTATTTATTTTTAGTATTTTATATATAATAATTAGTGATTGATTTTTTTTTATAATATCTAAAAATCATAACACTTATAATTATATTAATATATTTTATATATGTCAGTTTTTATTGAATTTTTTTTTCTTGCACGTTATTCAAAAAGATAACAAATACTGAAGTGATTGAAGCCCAAAAAACAACTATGTATGAATTTTTTTCTTTATAATTTATTTTTTAATTTTTATATGATTACATTAGCATGTAAACTCCAAATGTATAAATAGTGGTTGTAATTTTTTTATAATCATTTCATTTAATATTTAATTATAAATATTTTTTATTTTGTTATTGTAATGTGTTGTGACAACAATGTTGAAGTCACTTTTTTTTTTAAATATCTTTTCAAAGAAAAAAAAATCAATACCTCAAAAAAAATTCTTTATAATTTATTTTTTAATTTTTATATGATTATATTAGCATGTAAGCTCCAAATGTATAAATAGTGGTTGCATTTTTTTTATAATCATTTCATTTAATATTTAATTATAAATATTTTTTATTTTGTTATTACAACACTGTTAAAGGCACAATTTTATTTTAAAAATATCTTTTAAAAAAAAAATCAATATCTCAAAAAAAATTCTTTATAATTCATTTTTTAATTTTTATATAATTACATTAACATGTAAAATCGAAATGTATAAATAGTGGTTACATTTTTTTATAACTATTTTATTTAGTATTTAATTTGAAATATATATTTTTAAATGTATAACTCAAACAATGCCATAAAAAATGTCTTTATTTCTAATTACATTAGCATGTAAAATCTAAATGTATAAATAATGGTTGAATTTTTTTTATAATCATTTCATTTAAGATTTAATTATAAATATTTTTTTATTTTGTTATTGTAATGTGTTGTGATAACAATTTTTTTTTTAATGACAATTTGTTGTGACAGCAATTTTTATGGCAAAATTTTCTTTTTTTAAAAATATCTTTATAATTTATTTTTTAATTTTTATATGATTACATTGGCATGTAAAATCCAAATGTATAAATAGTGGTTGCATTTTTTTATAATTATTTTATTTAGTATTTAATTTTAAATATTTTTTTACAATCATTTCATTTAAAAATATTATTGCATTTTATAAATTTTTATAAATAATTTTAAATATTATTGCATTTTTTTTTACAACCATTTCATTTAATAAATGTAAATATTGTTTATTTAGTTAGTTCAAGTTTTGCTGAAAAATAATTTTGTAAACATTTGAAATAAATTAAAAAAATGTATCAATGATGCAGAATTCGAATTTAAAAATGCCACGACAAAAGGGTGCCAATGATGAATCCCCAAGTGATGATATTGGTTGAAAATTTGAAACTCAAGTTGAAGGCACTAGGCATCATATTATTTGCAAATTTTGTGGACATCACATTAAATGTGGGATTACGCGTTTCAAACAACATTTAACACATCAAACAGGACAAGTGCATTCTTGTCCTAATTTTAGTAATAACATTATGTAAAATTTACTCTCTGTTATTTGTGATTTATGCTATGATGTTATGTACTTTGTCAAGTTCTTCCATTAATGATGTATACTTTTTTAAAACTATTTGAGTTAAAATGTACATATGCTTCCACAAGTATAATAATTAAAAATAATTTTATACATCTAAGTCCAATAAAAGAAAATTTTGCCACAAATGTAATATGGATTTATGACATATAAAGTCATTAATTATTGAAATAAAATGTAAAAAAAATCATTTTCTAGTGATTTAAAAATATGAAATATATTGGATCATACTTAAAAATTATAAAAAAATTATCAAAAATTATTTTAAAACCCAATAAATATGATTCTAAAAAAAACATATGCGTATCGGTAAGTTTTTTACAAATTGTGTGAAAAATAAAAAAATTCACAGTTCCGGCAACCGCAACCGTTACGCTGCGGCCTTTACACCCCGCAACTGCAACCGCGCCACCGCCACCGTTACGGCGACCGCAACCGCAACCGCTTTTCAGAACCTTGACCGCAACCCACCATTCGAATTGGCGGTCGGTGAAATACATATGCAACTCAAATCTACTCCCCATTTTCTCTCATGTTGTGATTCAAACATGTATAAATGGAGTAGAAGAGATAGATCTAAGAATATTGAATATGAAACAAATTTGAGAGTAAAGACTGAACTTCGCTTTAGATCTCAACATCATCATCATTGTCGATTAACACCATTGCCACCAGCATAGAGAGATTAAGAGAAGAAAAAAGGTTTCAAATGAGAGAGACTATATCACTATGAGAGGGAGACGGGTTTCTCAGAGAGGGATACATAATGAGAGGGAGACAATGGTGAGAGATGAATTGAAAAGTCGGGAGGAGATAATGCTTTTTGCAAAGATAAATGTAAGGTTAAGAGGGAGGGAGATGAAAGGGTGAGAGAGAACGAGACTAGAGGGAGGGAGGGATTGAGGGAGGGGGAGGGAAGGGTGAGAGAGAACGAGACTAGAGAGAGAGAGGGAGGGAGATGAGATGAGAAGGTCGAAAGAGAAGGGGGAGACCAGAGGGTTAAAGAAAGGAACGAAGCTAAAAAAGTAAAAATAAAAGTCTATATTGGGAAGGGGATAAGACTTTGTGATTAAAAGCATAATTGTCAAATCGTGAATTGAATCGTTAATCGAAATGGCCTTGTACCGAATCGTGAATCAAAAATGTTATTTTAAATGAGGATAATGCGGTCTAACAGGTACAAAGTTGACACAGTTTCCCATGTAAGATCACCATATTACATTTTCCCTTTTTTAGATATTGCTTATCAACCATTCTTAATAAAGAAAGTAAACAGAGACAAACTCTCAATTTTCAAGTAACAATAACTTAACAATGATGTTGATATTTCGTAAGCATATATACCTTTACAAATAACAATGACCTAATAATAAAGAACTTGCAGAACCATTAGATTTAACTGAGCTCACCCATGTAATATTGAAGTATGTTTATTTTAATAAAATAGCAATAGATGATTTATATTGCAAGTTACTTTAACCTTAAACATCTTTAGAATATACATTATGATTCTTTTAAGAGAAAAAATGAGAAGAAATGATTGAAAACATGTTGGGTCTGACTGAATTTGAATGGATCCTATTAAAAACTTCATGATCTCTAAAATAACAACAAATCATGTATATATATTAGTAATTTTCTCACTAAACACTACTAGAAATTATATTATGTCATTTTAACTAAAAAATGAAAGAAAATAATAATCAAAATATGTCAGACATGATAGTTTCAAGAATTGCATAAATCCTAAAAAGTGAATCAAATCGTGAATCAATTGTAAATCGTGTGATTTAGTAGAAATTCACTTCCAAAATAGATTCACTCATAGATTCATATTGATTGTGAATCATAAGATTCTAATAACAAATATTAAAAGTAATCAAATTAATTGAACAAGGCGATAAGACTTCTTGGTGGGTCAGGTCGGACAGTTTGGATCGGATTTTCGGGTGGTTCGGATCCTTGAACACCCCTAGTTCCATGCTAAGCCCGAAACAACAACAATGGGATGCTGTTTGTAAAAATTTTAAGATACCTTAAAAATGCACGAGAAGAGGTTTGGTGCTTAGACAATCCAATTCTTTTCACATTGTAGGAAATTCCATTGCTATTGGAGATCACTTGGATCAATGCTCAATATCTGGTTAACAATTGATGTTAATTTGGTTACATGAAATGTCGTAACAAGATTAAGTGCAGAATGAGGCAAAGAACAGAGCTATGCCCAATGCAAAATGTGGGATCATAAGGGTAGCTTCATTGCTACAAAACATGGGGTTTAGAACTAACGGGCCTATGTAAGTATTTTGCAATAACCAAATAACTATTTTTATTACAAATAAAAAAGTGTTTCATAAGTGAACAAAGCAAATTATAGTTGTCAATTTATTTGAGATATGGTCATGAGGGAGTGGATTAGCACAAGCAATGTTAGGTATGAAGATCAATTGGAGATGTGTTTGTTGGAAACTTGATATGCATTGTTGGGTCCCTTTCCTAACAGATTAAGCTTTGGGACTAGTGGTGATTTAACATGCTATTAGAGCTCAAGTAATGACAGATCGTGGGTTCAAGTCTCTTTATTTACATTTTTTTCTACGCTTATATTATATTTCTCTACATATTTACATGCAAGGAAAGGTGTTGGAGAGCTTGGTATGCATTGTTTGGCCCTTTCCTAAGCTTTTGGGACTAGTCGTGTACGCCAAGGCTATGGGGAAGGTTCATTAATTTATTTGATATGCTCCGGCTTGAGGGGGAATAAGGGTACGTCAGCCCTTTCACTTTAAGTAATAAGATTAAAGTGGTGAGGCAAAGATAGGGCCGCAATTTCTCTTGTTGTCCTTGCCTTATTTCTCTCACTTGTTATTTTGTCCACTTGTATGTCTTACAATCTCTACAGTAAACTATCTCAACAATATAAGGCTTTATTATGAGTTTCATTTCTAAATTATCAAGTCTATTTCCTTTATGTTGTGTTTAGATCCTGGATTTTGGTAGAAATGTGGAAAGGGAAAGGAAAAATGTGGATGAAATATAACTGCATTTTACACACTTTTTCACTTTTCCTTTCCACATCTGTATCCAAATCCATGATCCAAACATAGCCTTAATGGTTTCAACTGACTGGTTCCTCTTCTTGTCTGCAAATGTACTGCATTTAAAATCTAGCAAAAAACCAAAACTGCTATATGTATCTTCTGCGTAAGAAAACAGCAGCCACATTCACCAAGTATAGAACACTAAGAGATATCCTCATATCACCTGGCATGTCACTCTGTCGTTTTTGACTTAAAGAAATAAGAAAGGTGAAGCAGTAATATAAGGTTGCACTCTCTTGTTCTCTTTCTCCTTATTTTCTATGCTTGCTTGTCTAACAATCTCTAGCGTATCCATCTCAGCAATATAAGGTCATATTCTAAGTTTCATTTCTCCCTATTTTATTCACTCTCAGCTGACTGGTTTCTCTTGTTGACTTCAAATTTATGCATTTCAAATTTTCTATTGTAAAATTAAAAATTAAAAATAAAAACCTTGCAAAAGCCAAAAGTACTACATGCATCTTCAGGGTAAGAAAACACCAGCGACCTGCACCATGTATGGAACACTAAAGAGATGCCCTCATCACCTTGCATGTATGTTGGGGGCAGAAAGAAAAAAAATGCTCGTTTTGCATTGAATTTAGTTGTAATGTCTCAAAAAGGATCTTTTAGGGGATTATTACAGGCTTGTAAGTGAGCAGTTAAACAATGATTGGGGAAAGATTTTATAGAAAAGATTGAAACTTGTTGAGCAGCCCTTTTAATTGCAGTACTACTACTGTACACAGAGAGAGAGAGAGAGAGAGAGAGAGAGAGTTAACAAATTATGTAAGACAATACAAGAACAATACCTTGGTAGGATCTGAAAGTACTGCATATCAGCATCCTTGTGAATGTTTTTCACTACGTCCTTCTAAAGCCCCTCGTCTCCATTCTCACTTCTAGTCAAGCACTGACCAGCCTACATCAGTAAAATACTATTAGAAAGGGTAAATGATAGTAGCCTTATAAGTATAGCAGAAGATAGTAAAAGTCTGAAACCTTGTCAGGATGATGTCTGAGTGCAGCTTTCCTGTAGGCCTTCTTAATTTCTGATGCTGTTACAGCTGGATCAACACCCCTGCAATGAAATGCAAAAATGGTAACACATTTGAAAAGAATAATGACATTTTCCATCTCAGTATGCGAATGAGATCATTTGCCATGCCAGTCTCATGGACAATAAGGCGTTGACACCTCGTGAGTTACATGTCAATTTTTGAATAATGGTATTCCTATTGATGATCCTGCTTATGAGGGTTTTAGCAGCGTTCATAAAACGCCGCTATAGGTACACAAACGCCATCAAAACCTTTTGTGATGTTTAGTACCAAACGCCGAAGACACGGCCGTCGCTATAACTTTGTGACGCTTTAGAAACGTCGCTATATTACTATAGGCGGCCTTTTATAAACGCCGCTAAAAGCTTTACTATGCCATCACCATGTTATTTAGCGACGTTTTTAAAAACGCCGTGATAGCCTCTTTTTTTTTTTTTAAATAAAAAATTTGTACTAATTTTATATGATTGAACTTAAACAAACTGAAAAATAACACTAACATTAAATAATAACTCTCATTCAAATAACAAATACAACATTAGTTCACTTTTCCATTCAATTTAATATCCAATCACCCATTAATCACAAAATAACATATTCACAAATCATGTTTTAACAAAGACATTAACAAAAAAAAGTGTTGAGCTATAATGATTGATCCAACTATACACGAGATGGCAAATTACTACCAAGAAAATTATCTCCAACTCAAGATATCACCAAAGTAAGAGACTATTGAACTTTACTAGATTGTATTTTAAAAATCTATTCCTGCCTATAACATAAATTTCAAGCTTGGATGAGTTAAATTCAAATTGATGAGAGAGTTCACTGTTAATCTTCATTGGTCTACATACCTGCATCAGAACATAAACTACAATCAGATTCACCAAAATAAACATAAATTGACGAATTTGTAAACTTAATTTTCTTAATCACTTGATTGCATTTACTTATTTTTAATTGTTTAATTTTTTTGGTAGGCGTGGTTAAAGTTTTGCTCCTGACACAAATCTATGATTTAAGTTACAACTTTACTCCTTCAATTGTATTTAAACAAAAATTAGGGCTAAAATTTTTGTTTTCGTCCAGAATTGGTCTTAACAGAAGGCTCTGTTTAAGGGATTTATTACAGTTCTTTATTTATTATTTTTCCAAAAAAGACTAAAGCCCATCAATATAAACTTTAAGCCTATTGTTGGCAACTGTAATTGAGCTCTATATTCCCTTTCTTAATTGGAATCCCAATTTTGTGCATTAACAAACAAAAGTTCATATGCCAGAATCCTCTCCTTAAAGAGGAGCTACAAAAATTTTGTTGAGTGTTATAGAAATTAGGCTATCAAATCCCAAGGATTTTAACAACAGCAAATTATTTTCACAAGACTTTTATGTAATAACTCCTCTTTTTGAAGTTAAGACTTTCTATAAGAATTTGCTGTAATAACTCCCAAGGAAGTTAAGTCTTATGTAATAAAAGTCTTGTTAAATTCTCCCTAATTTCAAAGACTTCTATGTAATAACTCATAAGAATTTAACAATGTGTATAGGAGTAGGGAAAGAATACATATATATATATATAAACGTCAAAAACATTGGCAGGAAAAATTGTAGAAAAAAGATAATGATAAAATCTATTATGTCCAATTTATTCCTGTTATGCATGGGAAAATGGAGGGCATAACCAATGATTCACCAAAAATAAAAACTAAAAGATAAAACTTAGCAGAAATGTCTAGGACAATAAACTGAAACATCTGATCCACAACTCTTGAGGACAAATCCACATAAGCAAGTCTTGCACGTATAATGAGAAACTAATTATGTTTTGTTTTTGCCAATCAAAAAAATAAATAAATAAAAAATTTGTTTTTTAAGCATTATAATTATGATATGGTTTTAGCATTATAACTGACATGGAAAAAGATGAGTTGTTATACTAGAGGTCATCACAAAAGGCCATAAATACAATAGAGCAAGGACAAAGAGAAGATATCAAAGACAACAAATGACATACCAGGCTAGTAATGATGCTACAGTAGTGAGCAAGAATTGGTGCTGCCTTGTTACCGGCTAAAGCTTGATTTTCATGAAATCCATCCAAATCCACAAACCAAACAACTCCAAATTTGTCAGCAAAACAAACAAATAGACCATCATTGCTTATGGCAACTGCACTCACTCTCTTCTCTGATGACCTGTTACACTCGATTTGAAAAGGAAGAATATTAAGAAATGTCCGGCACAAATGATGGAACTTAATGCTGAAACTTATACAATGCAGCAGGTAGGTAACAAATGCAGGCAGGTGGGTTCTAGCATGTAACAATATCACTTAGATACATTCAACCCCACCAGTAAAGATAGTTTTTGGCAAACATTCATATATGTGCAAAAACTCTTAGGAAGTTGTACCCTCCTCAGTAATGTTCTCATGAGAGAGAAGGAATGCCAAACATTATTGTTAGAAAGTGCATCATTACATTTATGTGCATTTGATAATATTCTGAAATAATAAATGTGGACTATGATATATAAAACAATGACTACTGGATGACTGTTATGTACAGCTTTCAATTACTGGCTTTGAGTTTCATTCAGAAAGCAGTATTCAGCATTTTACTGTTTGTTGAAGTTAAGCAAAGCAAAGGGGTCATTATTCTGTTCATTGATGAGTTGCACACTCTAATTGATGAGTTGCACACTCTGGGATCAGAATATAACAGGGAATTTCTGCTTAATTTCTGCTTAATCTTCCATTTATCAGTCAAAGTTCTTACCCAAAAAAAAAAAAAATCAAAAGCAAAAAATACAGAAATGAAAATTAAATTCACATAAAAGAGAGATTTAGTAGAAGTTATGAAGATAAACCTCATCTTGACAATTATCAATAATCTTTTTGATCCTCCAGACCTCCCCAAAAATCTGACTCTCTTCTTCAATATCATCAGTCAATGCCTCAGCTTCTCCATAGATGTAATTGCTCACTTGGTTGATATTGAATTATCATAGGCTTCTCCATAGCTGTAATAGGTTCAAAAATAACCCAGAAATCAGAACGCTAATATGCTTCTGCTTCTATATATTTATTGTTCTTAAGAGTAGATCATTTCTGTTAACCATGTAAAAGATACAATAGATTTTTAATTATCTAACATGCTCCTGCTTCTTTGTTAATGTGTCTCACCTTGGTATCCACTATAAATTAGAATGCTGATTCTTAGGAAAGGAAGCTGGAACACCAAAACTTCACGAATATCCTCATTTCACCTCTTCCAAAACCTGGTGTAGTTTATATGCATTATGTGATGCATCAGAATTTTGAAAAAAACATAGGTATACATGCATATATATATAAATCATCACCTCAGTTTCTCGTTAGTGAACGTGAGTAATCAACTTCAGAGATGCCTCAGAAGATCAGCTTCAGGTCTTGTAGATCCAAATCTTTTGATTGGAGATCAAGTCCATCATCTCATTCGAATCAATCTCGCGTAAATCTGAATCATGGATAAGATTTCAGCAACTACAAAGGACAGAGTATGTCTAATCATGGTGGATTCGGCAGTGTTGTTTAGGTCACTGGTGTCAGATCTGAACCAAGATGGAAATGCATAGGGAGTAAACATGCATTGTGGTTCGTGAATTATTGGGTGAATGATACAAGTAAAAACAACACAGAGAAATATAAAACAAGTGTGGGGACTGGAAATTGGTATTTAATTTAATAATACAAACATTCTATAAACAAAAAGTCAAACACCAATAAATGAGTCATGCTCTGCAAGTACATAAGCAACTTTTAATGAGAAGATAAAGCATAAGTACCTGTTAGGTAATCCGCAGATATATGATATGGTAAGTGCAAAAGCTCTGCACCCCCAGTTTGATATTTCAAAACAGACATCGTCCCATACTCGTCTCCAATATACCTGTGTTATTGCAACAGCAGAAAAAGAATTATAGAATGCACCAAACCCTTACTTCCATAGGCTGATCGTGTTAAGATCTAACAATTTTTTTGTCATCAGTGCATGAAGTGGGAGGAATTTGTCATCAGTACATGAAGTGGGAGGCATAGATTACAGAGAAAGCAGTCATATTGTATTCCCATTGTAAACTACCAGCAATACACCTGCTCTCCAGATTCCAAACCTGCAAGAGAGAGAGAGAGGGGGAGAGAGAGAGAGGGAGGGAGAGGGAGAGATTATTTAACAGAGAATATATGCTTTTATTATCAATATAAATGGTACAAAAGCCATTAAGGCAACACAACTCTCTAGAAACATACACATACATATGGATGTATGATATATCTGTCCAGTAATCCCACCTAAAAGATGTCATATGTTTTTTTCTTTCTTTTTTAATTCCTTCAAGGATCATCAACACGTCCAATTATGCTTGAATTGCGATATGACAATGTAAGAAAAAAAAATGGAAGTTTTAATCAAAAATGATTAATATAGCTTATAAGTCAGTTGGTGTTTGATCCAGCTTCTGCTAGCATTAAAAAATGAATAGAAAAGGAAGGGCCGGTCGAATGAAAATCAACTTTGAAAACACTCCAGTCCCTTGGATTTAATAACTGATAGACTAATGGCACATATTCAAAAACTGAATTCCAAAGCATAGAGCTCCTAGCAAGTCCCTCAACTCAGATCCAGCAGAAGCACTAGTCATTAGGCTAGTTTTTTTGGTGATGGGATATCATCATTGAGGGTGATCCAAACAGTCAACAAAAGCCTCCTCTGCATCCTGGGATATTCTAACTTTAGTTTTAGATACTATCTTGTCTCTCCACCAGCTCCAGCAAAGCTAACCAACAATTCATGAAGTTCCACAGATCTTTTAATTAAACTGATCATCAGCTACCTCAGTGGGACTTTCCCTCAAGTTCTCGGGAGCTTTTGATCCTTCAGCGTTTTATCTCCCAGTATCAGAGGCCTTTGCTAAGAATTTAACATTTCTGACCTCTGCTGCTTGTTAATTTTTTTTTTCCCCTTTGTCATCTGTCTAGTTTGTCTTGCTTGCTAATGATTTGAGAAGCATTACAGCATTGAGCAATGAGAAGGAATATTAGAAGAACAAATGAAGTGAAAGCTTGACAGAGTGACAATACTGCTATCACCAAGTCATGTTTACACAAGAAGAAACTAAACAATCCATAGAAAATAGATACCTGAATATCATTATCATTTGAGATGCTGACTAAAAGGCCTTGGTTTTGGAGAAACTGCAGAGGAACAAAGAAAATAAAACTCTGCATTAAACCTTAATTGAAAACTTTTATGAGGAAAAAAAAGTGAGACAAACATCAAAACTATATTATAAGCGCTGTGACAATGAATTTTTCTTGTAGTGTCTACTTGATTATAGCGAGTACAATAGCAAGCTGATTGATTGAAATAGGTTATGGAATATGAGGTCCCGGACTTTATTCATTATATAATATGAATTAACCACAAAATACACATTTTGGATCTGAAAATGAGTACAAGAATAATAACTTATGATAGCTAGTCTCTAAGTTAAACAGGGATAGCAGGTCGGACAGTGATTAATGCTTTCTTAATTCGGTCCACTGCAGCCTTTAGGCTGGAAAGAGATGATGCATACGAGATGCGAATGCAGCTGTCATCCCCAAATGCATCTCCTGGGACAAGAGCCACCTGAGAATCATAACCTTAAAGTCATTAATAATAATGATAATAATAATAATGTGAAGTAAAAGCAAGAAATGAACTTCACCGCTTTCGACCATGTTTTATACCCAGATAACAAATTAACGAGTAGATGCGAAAAGAGAGTTTATAGCACTGTCCAGTGCTTAGGTCTAATTCATCTACCTGTGAGTTCTTCCTGACCTAGTTACTACATCCCCTTAAATGTCATTCAATTTACATCTCTTTCTACTTTCTTTTCATTTGATTATGACACGGCAGCCCTTGCAAGATTACCTGAGCCTTGTCCAGCAAATAGTGGCATAGAGATTCTGAATCTTTGATCATACCAAAGCCTTCAGCCTCTACTCCGTAGTAGGAGCTGAAATCAAGGAAGAGATAGAAAGCTCCCTGCAAATGAGAAGTATAATAACACTCAAAATCAATATTGTAATAGCATGGGGACAGAATAATAAAAGATAAAATAAGGAAAGAGAAAAAAAAGAACAGGACAAAGCAAGGTAGCACATGGTTTTAAAAACCGAATATGTATACATAATAAATAAAGTCCACACCTGGGGCATTGATATTTTAACACCTTCCAATTCTCCAAAACTCTTAACTAAATAATCTCGCCGCTCCTGAAATGCTTTAACCATAGTAGAAACTGATTCCCCACCAGCATAGCCCAGTCCCAAAGCAGCAACACCTGCTTTTTGGGATATGCTACTGGCACCTGAAGTGAACTGGAATGATACATGCACAAATTAGATTGAGCTTGTTGATAATAAGGCGAGGACATGCTTCCATGAATGTATAAAAAAATTAAAATTGCCATGTTAAAATAACCAATCGCAATGGAGCGCTAATAATCAACACTGCAGTCTGCAATAGCTTTCAAGCAGTTTTTACTGAACATATACTATTACCAACTTATTAGCAAATCATTGTCTAATATCGCGATATATCACATATTGATGTATTGCATCAATTTTTTTAACATTTTTTAAAACATCAATAAATATTGCAATATATCATGACAAAATATATCCCATACAATATAGATATATCATATAAATTACCATGACTTTTAAACTTCTATATTTCAATAGCAATGCATTTGCAAAGCCATGAGTAGAGAGTGAAATAACGGTGACCATTATATTTAAAGTCTTGAATGGCCTAAGCTGGTGGAAATCAAAGCCTTGATGTTTTGGCCTTATAAAAGAAGCTTGGACTTTAATTTCAATTTCCTTAAAAGAAAAATTCTTGGGTCTTTAAAAGCCCTGGGTCCAAACATTAACTGTTTCCTATATTAGGTTTACAAAGTACAAATATTACATAACTAACTGTGTGAATAATTGTAAAATCATCAAACAACATGCATAAAATGCACGTCCGAGTCATTTTGATCCATGATTACCTAGGGCCAAAGTAATGACTGCATCAGATAAAATTGTTCCGAATTGCGTAGTCAGCAGAACATACTTGACATGCTGCCATTTCAACTATCCAATTGCTCCAAATCTCAACATTCATCAGTGAGAAAGAACAAGAGCAGCATTATTTTATCTTCCATATCTTTAGAAGGTCAGAACCTCCATAACAAAGCATGAGAAAACAATCCAATGTATCATCAAAAGCTTAAGCATAGTCAAGAAAATTGATTCTCAATGAACTAGATGTTAAGTTGTTAACAGACATATTGATGGAGGTTACAGAATACAACTAGGTGATAGGTGTGGAGAGGCAAAGAAATGGCATACCTGACTTTGAATCTTTCCACATGCCGCAACATAGTGTTTCGGACCAGCTAGGTATCCAAGTTTCCACATCTGCATTATTCAAGAAGATGATAGGTAATCCAGAACATATAGCACTCGAGAAAAACTTAAAAAGGGAATTTCAAAACCATGTCGTTGCCCTTGAACAATGCAGTTCAACATTGCCTTTTCAGAAGAAAATTTTATGCATTATGCTGAGTGTTCAATTGAAGAAAAAATTCTTCTGTTATTATCAACTGTGCACATCTAATCCTAGAAGGTATTCCAACTTAGGCAAGTCTTTTTTACTAAACTTCTGAAGTCATATCTACTTTTTTTTATCAATGCATCTAAATCTACTGCAGTGTGACTTAATGTTACATCCCAAACTATGTTGAATTATAGGGTTGCACACTACTTTGTGCTATATTCTTGCAGAAATTTGGTAACTGGCAACTAGGTCATATTTAATTCTGCAAGGAAAAATAAAGGGAAATATATGTTACCATTTACATCTTCATTGCAGTTTTAAAAAAACAAAAAAAAGAAGCCATAATTCAGATGGGTTTTGCTTTAAGCAATAATGTGCAGTCCTGGAAATTTTGGTGTTGTTTTTTGATCCAATTGTTTCCAAGCATTGGTAATTCTGGCTTTAAAAAAATGGCAAGCAAAAGGATATTTGATACATTTCGTACATGGAAAACCATTCTGCTATTAATCATCCAAAATCAATAAATAACTGCCATCTGAAATAATAATTATTGACAACAATAAGTACCTGACAGTAACCAAGGTCAAAGTTGTAAAACGAGTATGTCAGCAGTATGTCTCATAAAAGATTCACATTTGGATTGTCATCCCCATCATAGAATGAAAGTGATCTATCAGTTCTTACCTTGAAAACAGAAAGTGAACAATTAAAAGTTTGAATGTAAACAACTTTTTCAATTCATCTAAAGAAAATTAATTCAAAAGGAAAAAAATGAGGCATTTTCCAGCATACCACATCTTCATCAATAAGGCCTTTCCTCTCCCTAAATTTTGTAAATCTTTTTGCCTGTTCTGTGGAGATACTCTGAAGAAAAGAATATATGCATGTTAAGCACGTAAAAAGTTTGTTTGAAAGAAACCACAATGTAAATATACATAAACATCAGATGCACAAAGTGTCTGCCCTCAGGTTTGAACACAATCAAACTAGAACCTAGAACCTAGCCAAATATCCCCTGTTAATATCTTACACTGAATTCCTACAAATCTAGTAGTCTGTATACCCTGAAAATATAAAAGCTTGAGCTATGCAAACAGATGAGAAGTTTGCTCCAATTTGGATAGCTAGCAACTCCCTCAATTAAACCTTGGTCAAGTTTGGTTAGGAAGCTGTATTGGCTTACTAACCAAACCTGACCTCATATATGACAAGAAAAAGGCACAGCCATTCAAGTCTACCACAACACAATAATAATCATAAAACTGAATTTCTATATAGCAATTTAACACAGGCAATTCAAGACAAATGCAAAGCTAGAATCTCAGAAGTGCCACAAGTTGAAACTAGTTAACTGCTTGCATGAAAAGCATGTGGGCGTTTGCTATGGGAGTGACCACAACATGTACCAGCATCAAAACATGGGAGGATGAATAAATGTGTTGACTACTGAGCTAAAATTAACAACAAACCTGCCACTGGTTTTTGATAGCCTCATACTCTGACTTTTTAACTGACATGAGATATTCCCTCTCTGCAGATGTTGAATCATATGCATGATATCCCAACAGGAAAGGCCAAACCTGTAATCATTAAAAAAAAGTTTCACATAACAAAAATGCACATTCAACCTAGAAAAATAAAAGATCAGCATGCCACTTCTTCCTACTACAATATACAAACCTCTTTCCGCAGTCCGGGATCAACTCCCCCATAAAATATTCTCTTCCTTAAAGCTTTTGAATCTATGATTCGTCCTTCAAAATCAATGAAAGTCAACCACTGCGGACAAACTAAAAATTAGAGTGGAATGTATAACTACAAGTGCATGCAGACTGGTCCTTGTTGGGGAAAGAAGCGAAATTTGGTGGGAATGGGTAGGGGATCTACCCCATCGCTAGTAAAAAAATCACCAATGAAATGACGCTATTTTTGCCAAACCACCAAGATATATAGAAGAGATTAATTCGTTATATTGATATACTTGCTTTTATACGTATATACACATATACGATTTAGTCATATTGATAATTTACTTTATTTCAAAAAGTGTACATTTTTGTATGTTTATAAATATACAAAAGTATATATCATATTAAATAAAATGAATCTTACAATTCACAATTCAATATTTTAGCAAGATGATCCATGATTCGATTCACAACTTGACAACAATGGTGATGCTTGTACAGGACTCATGTCATCCACAATACAATATGCATAGAGGCACTGGTTACATTATTATGCATGAGTGTATAACATGGACTTTTGTATGTGTGAAGTATCCATGTCAGGCACATAACAGCACACACATTGACACAGATTAATTGTAAGATAATACATTATGTACTCATGGTGTAGAACGAGATAGGTAAAGCACAAACGATTACAGCGTAAAACACTATCAGTATCATTAATCAAAAGCTTATTATTACACTGTAAACCATAGCATATCAACCTTGATACAAATAGGAAACTCTCCCAAATATCATTTGGAAACAAAATCAGAATATCTTCCTAATAATCATATAATCAAACTAAATACCAATGGTAATTATTATTATCTACCAATGACATTTATAAGACCAAAAGGTCTTCGGGCTCGCAGACTTCACCCTAGGCTTCCAAATCCAATAATTGGTTTCTAGCTAGTCAAGGGCTGTGCCATCAACTCAGCAATGTAGAACAGCATAAAAGACAATGATTTTCTAGATTTCTATTGCTCTGACTTTTAATCATCATAACATGTATTTTAGAATGAAAATCTCATATCTAACAGGATATTGTTTCGAATGAAAATTTTTAATGAGGAAAGACTATACATTTTCGAATGAGAAATTTCAAATCTCAAACAAATATTTTTGAATAAGAAATTTCAAATCATAAACATATATTTTTGAATGAGAAATCTCAGATCTGAAACATATATTTTTGAATAAGAAATCTCAGATCTAAAACATATATTTTTGAATGAGAAATCTCAGATTTGAAATCTTAAACATATGTAAACCCTAGGAGAAGAATCGACAGAAGGAAGAGCTTGAGAGAGAGAGAGAATACGAAATTGAGATTGTAGACAGTGGTGCTCACCTTAGTCAACGATGCAGATGGTGGTGGCGGTGGAGCATCGAAATCGAGAGAGAGAGAGAGAGAGAGAGAGAGAGAGAAAGAACTTCGAAATCGAAATCACTCTGACATTGGATCTGAGATGAAACCGAGCTGAAGAAGGTTGAACCGTAATATCTGAGACTGAAGGGTTTAGAGAGAGAGCGAGCGATCGGGTGAGTGAGATTTGAGGGATTGGTTTATCTGAGACTAAGCCCCCGTTTGTTTGGAGTTATAGGAAGGGTATTGGATTGTTAATACTCTCGGACTAGTATATGGGGTGTTTAGTATATGGGGTGTTTATTTTGAGAGATGGCCTTAGGATTATTAATATCTTGGGATTAACTAATACTTTGGTACTATTAATACCTTGTTTGTTTTGAGAAATGGGAAGGGTACTACTAATACCTTGGTATTACTAATACCCTTGGGAGGGGATTCATAGTGAGGAGGTAGAGATGGTATTAGAAAAATAGTGAGGGGATTAGAAATTTTTTTATTTTTTTTATTTTTTATATATTGGAAATTTTTTAAAAAATATTAATATTTAATTTTTATATTTTTTTATTTGTTTTATTATTTTATATAAAAATAATTTAACAATTCCTCACTATTAATCCCCTCATTATCAATCCCCTCCATTCTATCTCTGAAAACAAACGGCCCTCACTAACAATCCCCTCACTATTAATCCCCTCACTATCAATCTCTCCATTCTATCTCTGGAAACAACGGGGCCTAAAGGTTTCCCAGATTCAAAATGAGGGCTTGAAGAGAGAGAGAGAGAAGGGTTCTCTGTTTCTCACATAGCTAAGAAAGAGAGCAAGGAATAACATTATTGTAACACATGTGAAGGCGTATAAAAAACGACTTCGATTCCCTAAACGGTACCGTTTTATTCAAAATAAAATGCAACGTTTACAAAACGTCGTTAAATGTTAAAAACAGTGACGTTTAAAAAAGCACCGTTAAATGAACGCCGTTAAATCCTATATTTCCTGTAGTGTTTGTATAGAGAGTTGGTTGGTTGTTTAGTTTATCTTACTATGAGTTGACATGATATTGCCTTGGTTGGTTGTTTAGTTTATCTTACTATGACTTGACATGATATTGCCTCTGCAGTTCATGTGGTTAGTTAGTGTGTTTCTACACTTCGCACTACTCATTGGGAAGCTTTGTTGTGGATTTTACATTATGTTCATGGTATCATCTTTCAAAGTTTAATGTAGTATTTTTGCTTCCACTTTAACTCTTCAGGCTTAAGGCAATTATGATTGGGCACAATCATAAGTCCACTACCAGTTTTTAAAGTTTTTCTTGGTAACTCTCTTATCTCTTGGAAAAATAAGAAACAATACTGCTGGTGTTCTGCCCATGGCTTCAGGGGTATTCATGTTTGGCATATGCCTGCTAATAACCGAACAGATATTGAACTTAAAATATAAAGCTAAATTTATTTAATTCGAAATGTTCTAATATATAGAAGGAATCCATTATTTCGATTTGTTGATTGTTTTGTTAATGAACTAATTGGGTTTCCACATGCATAAACGACGACCATGTATCAAATGAAAACTTCATTCTCGATTCTACAAGAATTATAGTTCAAATCATATTATTAATGAGTGTTCTATATCAAGCCCGTGAAAACTTTATTTTATTAGATTGCTTGATGCTGAATATCATGCTATGGCCCATGCTACAGCTGAAGTTGTTTGGCTTCCTTGGCTCCTTTCTAATTTAGGTGTCTGGCTATCCTCTCTTACTCCTCTCTATTGTGATAACAAGAATGCTATCCAGATAGCTCACTCCATATTCCACGAGCACATGCTATCTCTTACTGCTCTCTATTGTGATAATAGAAGAAAGGTTCGGAAAACCGCAGCCTTGTCATCATATGGTGTATTTGGCAAGAAAGAAATCGCACGTTGTCTATGGTTTTACAGCTTCTGATCCATTGTTCAAAGAGAATTCTCCCGTTTCACTATATTTTTGAATGGAGTCTTTTTCTTCTTGATTCTTTTATTGACTTTCCAGGAACTTGTACAGGCTTTACCAATACTTTTGAGTGTACGGGGTTTGTGCCCTCTCTATCCGTGCCTTCTTTTAATATAGGGGAAATTACAACATTCTCCCCACCGGTCCTTTAGTATTGAAAAATTACACCAACCTCCACTGATGGACTTAAAATGTTAATAAAGTCAACAAACATAATAAAATGACGAAAATAATCCAATTATTTACAGCCATTACTATCAACCCCGACCCTAACTCTAACCCACCTCTCCATCCCTTCCCCTTCCTCTTGCCCCCTTTACCCATCACCACTTGCACACCCCTCTACCACCCCGTTCACCACTGCCACCCTTCACTTCCCCTCTCTCATTTCACCTCTACTACCACCCTTAACCTCCTCTCCCTCATCTTACCTCCTCCTCCACCCATCACCTCCACAGCCACCCCCTTATCCCCACTGCCACTCATTACCACCGCCCTTTGCCTGCTCTCCCTTATCTCAACTCTATCGCCAACCGCTCATCTTACCAGAAATCAAGGCAAAAACCAAAAATCAATGCCTAGGTTGCCATTGTCAACATGACCGTCTCTCATTCTCCCTTTATATCACCTTCTCTCCTTAAAATACCAATCTCATCAGCCCAGCACAAGAATCACATGTGACCTCCTCCTTGATCTCTAGCCACTCCACAACCTCACATTTGAACCACATCACCTCTATTCATCAAGCTTAGGGACCACCTTTATTTGAGTAATGCAAAAATGCAAATCCCAAATCAATAATTGTAGCGATCCCGGTTTCGATCATTCTTTTATGTTTTGCCACTTCGACTGGGCTGGTCAGGGTCGAGCTTGTCCGCTTGAGCGGCCGTTTATGCGCTCGAGCGGAGAATGTTTGATTTCAGAAGTTTGACCTGTCTGTAAAAGTACTGGGTTAATGTATTTGACGCTCAAGCGGGGCATTCCATGCTCGAGCGGACCATGTTATATCAGTTCGTGAATTTGATATTTCATATCACTTTTTCATTCCTCTCTCTCTCTCTCTAAAACTCTCCACAATTCCATATCGGGAGCTTCTCTCTCTAGAAGTCATTTTCTCTCTTTGATTTCTCCAAATCCATTGGGATTTAGACCTAAGTTGTTCACCAAAGTTGGTTATCATCTCGAGGGCTTTGTTGTGTGCGGTGAAGATCAAGTTTCGCCACCGTTGATTTTGAGGGTTTCATCTCATTTCTTCTTCAAAACTTGAGGTAGGGATTTTCTTAGAGTTATATATATGTTTTTGCAAGATCTAGATGATTTTCGAAATCATCATTTAATTAACTTTGAGAAATTGATTGTTGATTTCAAGAAGATAAGTGGTTTTGAAAGACGGTTTAATTTCTTTTCCTTTTAAAATAGAAATTGAAGGTTTTAAACCATATTGATTGAAGAAAGATGATTTTGGGGAAATTCTTCTAAATATTTTGGAGATGAATGGTTTTGGTAAAAAAAACCTAGAAATTGGGTCTTTTCTTTGAAAGATGTTAAAAATCCTTAGCAGATGTTGTCATATTTATTTTGTGTACCAAAATAAATGAATGTTTTGAAAATTGTTTATTTGTATATAAATTATGAATTTTGTGAAAAAAATGAGAAATGATGTTTATTTTGGAAATTATTGTCAAAATGTTGATTTAGTCTTGAATTGACTAAATTGTTGAAATTGCTCGAAATGTGGGAATTACGTTATTCTCTTGAATGAATTGGATATAAATATATATATATATATATTCATCTTGTGGAATTGTGTTGAAAAGAGGATTGAGAATTTTGATCACAATGGTATATTGTGTGGAACAATTGAATATGGAAGTAATGTTGCATTGCATTATTAAGCATACATTGACATTTTAATTCATTGGACTATGTTAAGCTTTGGAAATTTGTATTGAGAAAAAAATATTGGGAAATGGGTTTTCATGAAATGGTTTTGGGGTAAATACGGTGGTAAGTCTTGATAGGCGGTGTAGATGAAATTGTTTAAGTTGGCCTGAGTGTCCTTGGTGAAAGACCAGAAAGTCGCGTGGATAGGTGTCGAGCCTTCCGGTTAATACCGGTAAAAATGACAATTGGTAGTACTCGTATAGTCTACTTGCAGACACCGACCTAGGGATTACCAGAGTTGTATTTACCGCCCCCTTTAATTAAATTGATAAATTTTGAACAGTTGAAGTTGCATAACATTATTGAGCATGATGATTTTCAAAAGATGATTTGTTTTATTTTCAAAAAGGCATGGCATGGCATGTGCATTTATCTTTTGAGACTTGTATAAAATGTATATATTTTGTTAAGGATTTCCTACTGGGCTTTATGCTCACCCTACCGGATTTTTGTGCAGGAAAAGACGTCGTGAATCCGCCTAATTGAGGGCGTGGAAATGTGTGTGTTGAGAGCACTAAAGTTCTCATTTGTTGTGATCCTATTTGTAAGCCAATGGTTATGTATGTGTGGGCTTGAATAACTATTTTGTGTACCGGGCTTAAGCCTTGGAAGATTGTAAACCCTTGGGGGTGCTTATTTGGTTATTTACTTCTTGTTGAATCAATGTAATATCGCATAAGGAACTATTATTATTATGTAATGCAAGTATGGGAAGTTATATTTGGTTTTCCTTTAAGAGAGTCATGATTGTTGCATTATCATTTGGGCTAGAAATTTGGGGCGTTACAACTTGGTATCAGAGCTACCGGGTTTGAATACTTGGAGCTCGTAGGAAGTGGTTGTTTAACCACAATGGGTTCATCTAGCATGCTTAGGAAATGTTATGCATTTTGTGACTATGTGATAACATGTTTATGTGACTAAATGAGTATGGGATTGTACTTTTGAGATGTTGTTTGTGTCTGTTAAATTCCTTGATGTCTCATTACAAGGGTACTTGATCAATACTCATTCTACTAAGAATTCTTGGTTTTTCGTGAGACAAATTTCATCATGAAAGAATGATCCGTATGTGTTTACATGACTAAGTGCTTATGTGTATTGAAATTGAATTGTATATATGATAGAGAAATATATGGAATTGTTGTAGTCGAACGTGTGAATCAAGTTACGAGCACATATGAGTTAATGTGCTAAATTACTTCTCTTGTGTCCTTTATTAGGATGTCAAGAAGGGGTCAAGTCCGTGGTGGTAGAGGCAGGAGGCGTGGTAGGGCTCGCCGAGGTGTGCATGAGGTACCGGTCCATAGGGTTCCGGTGCAAAAAGAAAGGTTCGGCCAAGCTAATATGGCCGAGCAAACAGGCCAAGCTAATGTGGCCGAGCAGGTGGGACAAGCGGATCAAACCGCAATAGGGGCCCTAGCCCGAGAAATGACGAGGGCTTTGAGGAAGTCTATGAACTTGTTGAGGACGGAGAATCAAGCCCGAGAGAACACCATGCAGTCAAGGACGAGTTTCCTTACTAGAGAGTTTTTACGGGCCAAACTAGATGAATTCCATGGTGGCCCGAGCCCAAGAAAGCGGATGAGTGGCTCGAACAATCTGTGAAGACGTTCGAGATGCTTCATATAGATGATAGCGAGTTGAGGGTGACTCTAGCGAGTTACTACCTTAAAGGGGATACAGGTCAGTGGTGGAAGTATGCCAAGGGTAGAGTGGAGCCATCATGGGAAGCCTTTGTGGTTGCTTTCCAAGATAAGTATTTACCTCCCGCTGCTAGGGAGAGATTGAGGCAAGAGTTCAAAGACCTCAAACAACTAGACATGACCGTGGCTGAGTTCGAGGTAGTCTTCTCTAGTTTATCTAGGTTTGCACTAGAGTTGGTGGCAACGGAAAAGCGCCGTTGCATTGAATTCGAGAAAAAGTTAAAAACCAAAATTTTCTTTAAGATTATTGGGAACATGATTCGGAACTATGACCGTCTTGTAGAGTCGGCGTCATACATTGAGATTTCCGTACAAGCCGAAGAGGAGAGGTTTCGGAGTTCAAAGCCTAGGGGCCAAGAGTCTCAAGGAGACTATATGCAGAATAAGAAGAGCAAGGGTACTTTTTTATTCCAGCTACAACCACAACAGTCAAAATCCACTTTCCTTTGCCTAATGCGGTTTTGGGAAAAAGTACATCTAGTGGCTTCATGTGTTTCAAGTATGGCCAGTCAGGCCACAAAGCCTTTTCGTGCCCACAGAAGGGTGGAGGACAGTTGATGTTGCCACTACCACCACCTAACCGATCTCAGAGTCAGTCTCAGTCTCAGAATGGAGACCAGGGATTTAATTGTTATCAGTGTGGTCAGCCGGGGCATATGAAGAGAACTTGCCCCCAGTTGGGAGGCGCATCTGGCACATCAGGGTCGAAGCAGACTCAAAGCCACCAGCAGGCTCATTTAACTCAGGCTTCACGAGCTAATCAAGGAGCCACTTCGGCTCAGTCGGTACAACAGGCCTATGCTCCGAGAGGGAGGCAAGTTAATCAGGGGGCCACAAGGGCCCATGTATGTTGTTACCGTGCCAAAGCAGTTGCCAGAATCCTCAGTTGTGAGAGGTATTTTTGTTGGCCTGAGTGTCCTTGGTGAAAGACCAGAAAGTCGCGCGAATAGATGTCGAGCCTTCCGGTTAATATCGATAAAAATGACAATTGGTAGTACTCGTATAGTCTACTTACAGACACCAACCTAGGGATTACCAGAGTTGTATTTACCGCCCCCTTTAATTAAATTGATAAATTTTGAACAGTTGAAGTTGCATAACATCATTGAGCATGATGGTTTTCAAAAGATAAAGATGTGTTTTATTTTCAAAAAGGCATGGCATGGCATGTGAATATCTCTTGAGACTTATATTATCATTTGGGCTAGAAATTTGGGGCGTTACAATAATCAAAACACAATTCCCATTTGATGCATCGTCAATCTATGAGATGAAGCATTTGTGCTCTATCTTAAAATCCTTGTCACAAGTCACAAAACCCAAAACCCTAACCCCTAACCTCTATTTGTTGCCCAAAGCCCTGATCTCAAAATCCCTTGAATTGAATTGGAGGCGGAGGGAGGGGTTGACAGCAAGAGAAGGCTGGTGGTGTCAATCGCAATGGGGTTTGGTGGTGGGGGGAGGACGTTGGTGGAAGTAATGCAGTGCGGTACAGTTACTGGGGGGTAGTGGGTAACGGCATGGGACTAAAAATGAGAATATATTAAAGAAAACTTTTCAGCGACCTCTCTTGAAAATTGCCCAAATTACAGTTGGCCCCATTGGTATTGAAAAATTACACTAGCCTTCCCTGATATTGTTGCATTTCACTGAATCCCTCGCTGTTTGGTGAAAATTGCCCACCTTGGGGTAAATAGTGATTCCGAACATGAATAAACAATACAGCTCTGTCCAACAATAATGCAATTAGTTTCTTTGACCGGGGACTGAATCAAAGAATTACCAACATTATAGGCAACCGACCAAATGTCCAAAATTTAGAACTGAGATTGGAAAATGAAGATAGCACACAAGTTTTTCTTGCATCAATAAGGTCCATAACAATGCAGCTCTCTTCTTTCCTATTTCATCTTTTTGCATGTTTTTTCTTTAGTTTTTCATCTCTAATTCCACAATCTTAACCCTTTCCAACCATTTCAATTTAACACTCTAAATCCTTGCTGCCTAGTATTTAAGCAACTAATTTTGAAAATCCATTAAGCCATGACTTCCAAAACTAATGACCCTTTCTAATCCACAACCTTATATATTGATTTATTTCTTGCATAAGTACCCTTTGTTCCAAATCATAGGGGTTTTAGGTAGAACAAAGGTTCTTTTGCATTCTATTGAAGGCTATAGAAGTTAAAGGGCCTTTATTCCACCTTTTAAAATCATAAACCTGCAACATTTGCCTCACCTTCATCCATCATAATCAAAATTAGTAGCATACACCCAGATTTCTAGCACTCTCCTACATGATATAGCTTAAACCTCATGATCCTAGTAAAGACTTAAAACTAATCCAACCAAAGCATACTGATCAATGTACAAGTTACTTCTTCATGCATTAGGAGGACACATTCATGCATGCAATTGTTGAAATTTTTACGTGACACCACAGTATAACATAAGATAACAAATTCACATAGTTAATATCACAAACTGAAGGGAAAACTTACAAAATGAGGTACATATTCAAGTGAATTTCCTTTCTCGCTTCTTCTTCCATTATAGAAAGTCGTTGTTCAGCTTGTCTTAACTCATTCGCACTGCTCATTCTATCAGATGCACCAGATTGATTGGCCTTATCCTCCACTTGCTTCATGAGAAGAGACACTAGTCTTTGAAGATCCATTGTTGCTTGTTCATAATCTCTAATCATCTCAAACAAAGTGGATCACCTAGAAATTGCCTGCAAAAGTATGAGAACGATAAACAACCGTTTACAAACAAACTTACGAGCCAAAAAAAGTAAATAACATAATTTTAGTGAAGGCGTCCTCTTGTTGGTCTGTTTATCGTTGTCGTGCGAGCATCTAAGAACCACGTTAATGTATGGGACGGATACCTAAGAATCATGGACATGGACACGTGACACAATAAAGATATGACACGGACACGCTGACACACTAATTTTTAAAAAAATGCAAAACATGCATAGAATATATAATTTTATATATTTATTATATGTTATATATATGAATATACTGTTATTTTAGAGAATTTCAAGATTAGGGAATGATTAGGATATCATCCCCTATTTATATTAATGAAGTTAATAATTACAAGGTGAGCCCTACGGCATAGAATAATTACAAAATAATAATATATTATTATAACACTCCCCCTCAAGCTGGTACGAAGATATCTCTCATGCCCAACTTGCCTAAGATTACTCCCAACTCCCTTGGTGAGAATGTTAGCAAGTTGTTCACCAGACTGCACAAAGGAAGTACATATTGTGCCACTAGTGAGTTTCTCCTTAATGAAGTAGTGATCAATCTCAACATGCTGTCCTACCATCTTAAACCAGATTGTGAGCAAAGTTGATAGCTGCCTTATTATCACAGAATAACAGCATGGAGTCCATTTGACCAATACCTAAATCACTCAATAATAACTTGATCCGTAAGAGCTCATACACCCCTTGTGCCATAGCTCTAAACTCAGTTTCTGCACTTGACCTAACAACCACATTTTGTTTCTTACTCCCCCAAGTAACTAGGTTGCCTCCAACAAAGGTGTAATACCCTGAAGTCGATCTCCTATCAGTCACTAATCCAGCCCAGTCAGCATCTGTATAGGCTTCCACACGAAAATAATCATACTTTGAAAAATAAAGACCCTCACCAAGAGCAGACTTCAAGCACCTCAAAATTCTCATGACAACCTCTAAGTAAATCTGATGAAGAGCATGCATAAACTGGCTAACCACACTGACAGCAAGAGCAATATCAGGACGGGAATGAGATAGGTAAATGAGTTTATCCACTAATCACTGATAGCTCCCCCTGTCAACAACTGCTCCCCCTTCATCATCCCCCAGTTTCTAATTGGGTTCCAGTGGAGTGTCACAGGCCTTGCAGCCAAGCATTCCAATTTCCTTCAACAGATCAAGCACATACTTCTTCTGTGAGATAAATATCACATCCTTGGAGCGAGCAACTTTAATTCCCAGAAAATACTTCAAGCTCCCCAAGTCTTTGATTTCAAACTCACTGGCTAAATATTTCTTCAACAGAGGAATTCCTCACTATCATTGCCCGTAAGAACTATGTCATCTACATAAACAATGAGTGTTGTAGTCTTACCAAGTGAGGAATGTTTCACAAACAAGGTGTGATCTACCTGACTTTGTTTGAAGCCATATGTAAGCATAGCCTGAGGGAATCTCTCAAACCAAGCCCTTGGAAACTGTTTGAGACCATATAATGACTTCCGAAACCTGCATACTTTGCCTTATGTCTGATGATCCTCAAAACCAGAAGGAATGTCCATATATACCTCTTCTTCAAGGTCACCATAAAGAAAGGCATTCTTTACATCAAACTGATGAAGTAGCCAATCTAGATTAGCTGCTAAAGAGAGAAGTACTCTCATTGAATTCATCTTAGCCACGGGTGCAAAATTTTCTTGATAGTCAACTCCATATGTCCGAGTGAACCCTTTTGCCACAAGTCTAGCCTTGTAACGCTGAATAGAACCATCCGTTTTGTGTTTCACAGTATACACCCATTTGCATCCCACAGGTTGTTTGCCCTTAGGTAACTCAGTCAATTCCCAAGTGTCATTCTTCCTAAGTGCTTTCATTTCCTCAATCATGGCAAGTTTCCACTCAAAGGCAACAAGAGCATCCTGAAAATGGTTAAGAATGCTAACAAAGAAAATATTTGACAAACGCTCTATATGAGGACGGCAAATGAGAATAGGACACAAAATTTGAGATAGGATGTTGAGTACAAGATCCTACTTAGAGAAGGAGGGTGGTAGCACTTATACTCTTTTTGAGTAGGAGAGTACCCAAGGAAAACACATTTGAGGGAACGAGAGTCCAACACGAGTAGGAGAGTGATTATGGACAAAACAGACACAGCCAAATATTTTGGAAGGAATAGTAAACAAGGACTGAAAACCTAGGAGGACTTGAAAAGGAGCTTGTTTTTGTAAGACCTGGGTAGGAAGACGATTAATAAGATGGGCAGCAGTGAGAACAGCGTCACCCCAGTAGGACCGAGTAGAAAAACACATGCACCGAGCCATGTCAAGAAGATGGCGATTCTTACGTTCCGCCACCCCATTTTGTTAAGGGGTATTGGTGCAAGAGGTCTGATGGATAATGCCATGAGTAGAAAAAGATTGCCCTAACCCAGAATCTATGTATTCACCCCCATTATCGGAACATAATATTTCGACAGTGGCCCCAAATTGAGTATAAATCATCTCATGAAAATTGCAGAACACAAAAAAAACCTCACTCTTGTCTTTCATGAGATACACCCAAGTAGTACGAGAAAAATCATCAATAAATGTAACAAACCAGTGATGATTTTTCACAGACACAACACGAGATAGACCCCAAATAGCAAAATGTATTAATGAGAAAGGAACTAAACTTTTATTAAAACAAGGAGCAAAATAACCTCAAGTAAATAAAAATAAGGATGCCTAAGACGCCTATGCCACAGCCATATATCATCGGTGGTAGTAGGACTCGTGGTAGAAGAATGAGCAACCTTGTCCGGTTGATCCAGGAAGTAAAGACCATTTTCTGCACTACCACTACCAATCGTCCTCCTCGTGACAAGGTCCTGAAAAAGACAATAATCAGGAAAAAAGTGTCACACTACAATTTAAATCCTTTGTAATACGACTCAACGATAGCAGGTTACCAGAAAAATTGGGAACTTGGAGAATAGAAGAGAGAGGTAAAATAGGAGTGAGATGGACTAAACCTTTCCCAGAAATAGAAGAAACAGTACCATCTGCAATCCTAACTTTGTCCTGACTTGAAGAGAGCTTACAAGCAGAGAAAAGGTCAGAGGAACCAGACATATGATCTGAGGCACCAGAATCAATAATCTAAGGAAAAGACGTATGAGACAAGAAAACACAAGGAAAAGTGGCCAAGTTACCTGAGCAGACAAACGACGAAGAAGATGTACTGAGAGCAGTAGAAGACCGGCGGTCCAGTAAGTGACGCAGAACATCCTCAAGATCATGAGTAGTCGTGCCAGAGAGACCATCAGAAGCCTGGCCAACGAAAGTAGAAGTAAAATCAAGTGTATTAACATCACTAGACTGATGAGCCCATGGATAGGAGCCACGTCCTCTAGACCGGCCTGACTGACCTTCTCTAAAACCAGACTGATCACCTCGACCCCTAGATGGAGTCCCATAAAGCTTCCAACACATCTCACGAGTATGCCGCAGCTTCTTACAGTAATCACAGAAGACAAACTCTTTAGCTGCAGACAGAGGGATGGAAGTCAGGCTGAGGCCATCTTTAGAGGTAGACAGTAATGCTGAGCGGTCGGTAAAGACAGGGAACATCACAGCAGATTGGCAACTCTCCTCATTCTGTACATAAGCAAATGCCTCTTGAAGTGAATGAAAAGTGTCTACTCAAAAACCAACTCCGAAGCGAATTATACTCCACATTGAGACCAGCCAAAAACTTGAAAACCTTTCTTATGCAATGAACTTCCGGTACCCAACTGAATCAGCAGTGCAAACAGGCTTATAGTCCTGCAGGTGATCAAGGCGTTTCCAACCATTGGTGAGGAAGGTGAAGTACTAAAGAACCGTCTACTCCTCCTAAACAAAACTCTCAATAGAGTGGCGTAACTCATTCCCTTTGCGAGAATAGGTGGTAACCACAGCATCCCAAACATCCTGGGCAGTCTCCATAAATAAGCAGTCCTCGTCAATGTCTGGTACCATCGAATGAACAAGCCAACCCATAATCAAAGAGTTCGTAATCTCTCATTAGTCATAACCTGGGCCAGTTGAGCTGGGTACTTGTATCGTGCCATCTACATACCACATATTTCCTCTGTTCTTTAAAAAAATAGTCAGACTCTGCGATCACGCGAGATAGTTCTGACCATTAAATAGAGAGGTAGTGATTTTAAGACTAAGGTTGGGGTTATCAATCATAGTAATAGGTATAGGGGAACTCTCATTCCTAGGTGTCTGAGAAGTAGTGGACACAACGGGGAAATCTACTATAGATATTGTACTACCAAACCCTCAACAAAACTAGTGTTAATCACAAACCCAGAAGGTGGAGGAATACAAACACAATGACCACTAAGAAAATTAAGGACTTAAAAACACATCAACTTTTTTTTCTTCTTTACTGCAAATTTTTTTTTTTTTTATTAAAGGGAAAACGAGAGTTTTAGTTGAAACACAGACCACAACCAGGGGTAACTCAGCGACACATCATCACGAAGAGAGAACCAGAGCGTCCAAGTTGACTAGACGACAGGGACAGACGGAACAACACACCCAGTCAGGGCTGCCTAAGGCTCTCCCAACCCAGTCGGCCACTGTCGTTAGGTCTCCTGGCCTTAGCGTCGTTGACGAGTGACAACACTAGCTCTGCGACAACTGGCTCTGTGAAGAGAAAATGGTGTGACGACTGGATCAGTGGTGGCTATTGACGACTCTGTGGTGGCTCCAGTGGGTACTGTATGGGCAAGGAAGTTAGATTTTAGGATTAGGCTCTGATACCATGTTATTTTAGAGAATTTCAAGATTAGGGAATTATTAGGATATCATCCCTTATTTATATTAATGAAGTTTATAATTACAAGATGAGCACTAAGGCATAGAATAATTACAAAATAATAACTAAAATAATAAATATTATTCTAACATATACCATTTAAAGATAATAAAAAATGCAATAGACACTAATTCTTATAAATTTGTATAGTTTTTGTTTTATTATTATATCTTAAATTGTTTTGTTCAAATTTATAATTAGTTTCACATATGTTTAATCGATAGACACACAGGTTTAAGCAATGGACACATGTGTCCTCCAAGTTTCCAAAGAGTATCCAGGTCTTTAAAAAAATTTAAAAAATAGAACACGTTTTAAAGAATGTCGGACACGTGTCCTAAGAGTGTCGAAAGAGTGTCGGTGTCCGACACAGACACGAACACGAGACGAACACCTTGGGGCTTGATGAGGTGGTTGCTACTCTCATATCTCGTAGACAAGACTTTGGGAAAGAGAGAGTGTTCGTGCTTCTTAGCATGGAAGGCATATTGATAATTTTGACACTAAAGAGTATTTTAGTAATTTAGCCATAAGGAAAAATCAGTAATGTAACTTATAAGGGCGTTTTGGTAAATTAGACAAAATATGAGAGATTGAAATAAATAAATAAATTTTCAGTATTAGCCAAATGGCTTTGAAAATTATGTCTTGCCACATGAGAGTTAATATCATATTACAATTTTCCCCCTCTGTTGGTCAATCATTAGGTCAACTAACATAATCGGAAGATGTCAAGAAGTTTATTTTTCAAAGTACCATTTTGCCCATAACCATGTCTCTTCCTGTTTTGCTCTCTTTACAATTCTCTCTTCCATTAAATCTCACAAGCGATTGCATGGTATTCAAACCCCATCAAAGATTGAGCTCTCGAAACAATGATGATTAAGTGGCGGTCTTGTTGGCTCTATCAATGAACATGTCAAACTTGTTGACTAGGCAAGAGGCCTTGTTTGTTGAGTTAGGGTTTAGTGATTGTGTATGGATTTGCCAATATGTGGAGAGAGAGAGAGAGAGAGAGAAAGAGAGAGATGAGGTGGAGACAAACAAAGAGGGGTGGTGGGATTTGGATGTTTGGTGATGAAGGAGGAGGTGGAAGATGTTTGTGGTAGTTTGATTTACATGAAATTGAGGGAAAACGTGATGGTGGTGAATTGAGGATGGCTACGGAGGTGGAGGTGGAGGTGGAGGTGGAGGTGGAAGTGGAGGAGGGGGTTGGAAGGGGGAAGGTGACCCTATCAAAAATGTTGTACAAGATGTGGTCCTGCCTATATAGTAACCCAATCAACAAAATACAGTATATTATACTTATTTTTCCTTGTCTCCAGTTAGTGAATTTGCCTTTGCCTCCAAAATTGTAATTTTTTTGCTACAATTTGTCCTAATATCCAATTGGAACTATAGACACAAAGCAACTATCTAAATGCTTCAAGGTTATGATTCAATAACCTTTATGATGTAGGATTTAGTAGACAGGATTTAAAGACTCTGTTAGGGAGAGAAAATTTCAAAAAAATTTATTATTATACATATAAGAGTCAAGGGCATTTTTGTCATTTTATAGTCACAATTAAAAAATCCATATTTGTTAGGTGTGTTTGTAATTTACCCATATATATAATATAAAATAAAATAAGCAAAAAATCAGTATTTGAAAATTACAAAGTTTTTTAAATAGCCCAATTTGACAAAACTAAAAAAGCAAATTAAGAGACTTTTTTTAATTGCAGGGATCACAAATTACAATTTTGGAGGCACAAATTACATACAAACGTTTTCGGGAAAATAATTTCACTATCAGGGTGAACTTTGAAAGTCCTAAATACTTTTAGTACAAAGGAAAGGAGCAAAAAAATGAGATGAAAAATAACAAGTTCAAAATTGGATGAGGCTATCAGTACCAGAGAGAAACATATAAATCTGAACTGGTTTTCTATTTTTATTAAACTCTCAATTCAAAACTCTGTTACAACCTCGCTAGTGCTGTCGCACAAGACTGAGTTTTTTAAGGCTTTTTGGTCCCTGACTAAAATAATTGTATTCCTTAACCAAGTCGCAATGGTTTTTCTTTGTAACGGCACTTCACCTCACTCACTCCACTTTCTTGCTCAATTTATCATCACCATCTTCAGATGCAGTCTTCGACTCGTCAAATTCCAACTACAAATGATAAATAGAGTTGTAAGCAAAGAATTCAACTAAGTATCAAGCACACAAAACATCTCAAGACTTGTAGAACAACTATAAGTTTGCTAGCAGCGGTTGGAAATATATCGTTTCAAATTAAGTAAACTTTCGGCAATTACGTTTATCGTATTACAGAGAGAGACAGAGAGAATAAGCAGTGCCCTTCGATGAAATGCTCTAAAAAGACTTGTGTTCGTTCGGATTATTGCTACATGAAACAAGTTTAAAAATAGTTATACTTGTTTAATTAGAACAAGTCTTGTACGCGATGTAAAAGATAACCAAACAAGCAAATATAACAATTGCATTCAGTATCTACAAAAGAAGTTTGCACCAAATTATATATAATCTAGTCATTCATAAAAACATAATCCAAAGAGAATGCATTGTACACAGCTATAAAAGAACACATAATATAGTTATTTTCAATAATAGTTATTCGTAAAAATATAATATAAAGAGAATGCATTGTACCAGTTTGGCAATGCCGACCAAAGTATTAAGCTTAGCATTTGCTAAGCTTAATTGGGAAAAAGCCAAAATACTTAAAACTATGCTCGATGTTGTAGCCACTTCCGCAACTTTCAACATATCTTTTCTCTTTTCCAATTTTTGACTATCTTTTCTTAAATACTCAAACGGAAACGCAATAACGCCAATCCACGCTGCGCCCACAGTGGTGAGCGCAGCTTGGTGTTTGATGATAGCGTCATCCCCAAGCCAATCTATTTTAGTTTTACAGACAAAGAAAACAATTAAAATAAAAATAGAATTTGTTTAACACATGGAAACGAAACACAAACAAAATACAAAAAAGATTAAAAAATTCACCTTTTGCTTTCCGAAAATAAGCAAGCCAACTTTTGTAGAATTCAGCTCCATGACATACAGGAATTACAAACAAAGGAATAATTTCATCACATGAAAACTAAAATACAACAAAGATTACAAAATCAACCTTTTGCTTTCTGAAAATAAGCAAGCCAAGTTTTGTAGAATTCAACTCCATCACCTACAAGAAATACAAACAAAGGAATAATTTCAACACGCATATTGCCTCATCTTTCCTCAAACTTATTACCTAGTTGTATAATAACTTTCAGACACCCAAGGATGTGAAAATAACACCTAGATCAATCAACTTTCACAAAATACTCTCAATAAATACTAGAATCTAGACATTGATTATAGAACAGGTGCTGGTTGAGGAGTTTGGTAACACAAGACATACGATATCTCTGGTAAATGACCTACATTATGTGATCAATGATCATGTAGAAGTTCTCCAACAGATGGACATCAAGTAATAAGACTATATTGCTTCTTTTTGTCAGCTGCATGTCTGTGAGACAGCTACAACAGAAATGCTGAATGATTGCTAAGAACAAAACAGATATGCTTACAGAATTCTCCTAGGCCAAACATGAGATTTGATGTATAGCTTCTTATGAAGAATAATCATCATTATATAGGGGAATCAAACATACTATGCAAATTCTCCCACTAAGACTAACAATCAAAGTTAGTACATTGTAGTATGGAAAGATCTGAAGATCATAGAGGAATGAAAAACTGATGGCGGCAACTAGGTTGATGCATATGGGAATAGTGAGCAAAAAATTCAATATGCAACAAGAAGGTATTTTAAAATTTGATAACACCAACTAATAAGTTCAGTTCATTGCTTCACAGATATCTAATTTGCAATGGCAGATAGAAAAATCCTTGCAAATTGCAACTAGGTGCATTCAATTGCAATTACATTAAAATGAATAATCATATAGAAGTGAAGTGGGAAATGAGAAATATCACCTAAAATGAATAATCAATTACCTTAAGAGCCTACTTTAGAAAAATTTGCATAGTATGTTTGATTCCCTTAGATAATGATGCTTATTCTTCATAAGAAGCTATACATCAAATCTCATGTTTGCCTATGAGAATTCTGTAAGCATACCTGTTTTGTTCTTAGCAATCATTCTGCATTTCTATTGTAGCTATCTCATAGACATGCAGCTTACAAAAAGAAGCAATATAGTCTTATTTTACTTAATGTCCATCCGTTGGAGAACTTCTACATGATCATTGATCACATAATGTGGGTCCTTGACCAATGATATCATATGCCTTGTGTTACCCAACTCCTTAACGAGCACCTGTTCTAAAATCAATGTCTAGATTCTGGTATTTATTAAGAGCATTTTGTAAAAATTGATTGATCTAAGTGTTAGTTTCACATTCTTGGGTGTCAAAAAATTATTATACAACTAGGTAATAAGTTTTAGTTTATTAGGAAACATAAGGCAATGTGTGATGAAATTATTCCTTTCTTTGTATTTCTTGTAGGTGATGGAGCTGAATTCTACAAAAGTTGGCTTGCTTATTTTCGGAAAGCAAAAGGTTGATTTTGTAATCTCTTTTGTATTTTAGTTTTCATGTGTGATGAAATTATTCCTTTTTTGCAATTCCTGTAGGTCATGGAGCTGAATTCTACAAAAGTTGGCTTACTTATTTTTGGAAAGCAAAAGGTGGTTTTTTAAATCTCCTTTGTATTTTGTTTTTGTTTCGTTTCCATGTGTTAAAAAAATTCTATTTTTATTTTATTTGCTTTCTTTGTCTATAAAACTAAAATTGATTGGCTCGATGATGATGCTATCATCAAACACCATGCTGCGCTCACCACTGTGGGAGCAGTGTGGATTGGCGTTATTGCGTTTCTATTTGAGTATCTAAGAAAAGATGGTCAAAAATTGGAAAAGAGAAAAGATTTGCTGAAACTTGAGGGAGAGGCTACAGCATCGAGCACATTTTTAAGCATTTTGGCATTTTCCCAATTGAGCTTAGCAAATGCTAAGCTTAATACTTTGGTCAGCACTGCCAAACTGGTACAATGCATTCTCTTTATATTATATTTTTACGAATAACTATTATTCAAAATAACTAGATTATGTTTGCCTTTACAACTGTGTGCAATGCATTCTCCTTGGATTATGCTTTTATGAATGACTAGATTATTCGAAATAAAATTTGGTGCAAATTTTTTTGCAGATACTGAATGCAATTGTTATATTTGCTTGTTTGGTTATCTTTTACATCACGTACAAGACCTATTTTAATTAAACAGGTATAACTATTTTTAAACTTGTTTCACGTGCCAATAATCCAAACGATCCCGAGTCTTTTTAGAACATTCCACCGAAGGACACTGCTTATTCTCTCTCTCTCTCTCTCTCTCTCTCTCTCTCATACAATAAATGTAATTGCCGAAAGTTTACTTAATTCGAATCGATGTATTTCCAACCGTTGCCAGCAAAGTTTTGGGATGTTTTGTGTGCTTGGTTGAATTCTTTGCTCACAACTGTTTATCATTTGTAGTAGTTGGAATTTGACGAGTCCAAGACTGCATTCGAAGATGGTGATTGTGGAGAAGTGGTTTGGAAATACTCTTCAGATCCTGGGAGACGCTAGTGATCTGCAGCTAGCCACCTGAAAAGATACAAACACTCCGGTCGGGGGTGCCAGAATTAGCACTCCGACGGACAAGTTAGTTCAGACACCCAAGATAGCTTGTTTACTAAGTTTAGTGAAGTGATTCTTACATATCTTTCTATACCCGTTGTTCCTGTATTTATACTTGTTCCTTTCAATCCTCGGGGGCAGGGCCTACTTTTTAATCATTGTCCATTCTTTTATTCGGCCCTAAGGACTTACACTTATTCGGCACATGTATCATATTCGACTTCCCACTCTTATAGGATACGGCCGATTAACATCAGTCTTTTAATGGTACGCACCTTCCGATTTTTCCATTATTCGGCCCCCACAGTGATGATAAATCGAGCAAGAAAGTGGAGTGAGTTGAAGTGCCGTTACAAAGAAAAACCATTGCGACTTGGTTAACAAATATAGTTATTTCAATCAGGGACCCAAAAAGCCTTAAAAAGCTCAGTCTTGTGCGACAACACTAACGAGATTGTAACAGAGTTTTGAATTGAGAGTTTAATAAAAATAGATGACCAGTTCATATTTATATGTTTCTCTCTGGTATTGATAGCCTCATCCAATTTTGAACTTGTTATTTTTCATTTCATTTTTTTCCTCCTTTCCTTTGTACTAAAAGTATTTAGGACTTTCAAAGTTTACCCTGATAGTGAAATTATTTTCCCAAAAACGTTTGTATGTAATTTGTGCCTCCAAAATTGTAATTTGTGATCCCTACAATTAAAAAAAGTCTCTTAATTTGCTTTCTTAGTTTTTCAAATTGGGCTATTTAAAAAACTCTCTTCGGTAGTCCTCATTCCACCATATTGCCACTGCCTTTTCCCCTACCCCAACAACACCAAGTCACCGCATCCCTTAACCCCTCCCTACCGCCACCCTCTTACCTCCATTACCCCAACACCAGGTCATCGCATGCCCTAACCCCTACCATTACCCCCAATACCCCTTTACCTTACAATGGTATTTCCTTTCCTCTTACCTCTACGACACTATCATCCCTCTAACCATTTTTTCTCTCCAAGCACGACGTCGCTACCCCTCCTAGCACGATCTCACCTACTAACACCATCTTCTCAAATTGGTGCTCCATGATTGACAACATTCTGTTTTTCTTTTCTCCATCTCTATTTTATTTGTTGTTGATTTTTGGTTTTGGTGGTTTGGGTTGAATTGGTGATTGTAATGGATAAGGATTGGTGGTATTGGGGTTGGAGTTAAGGTTTTAATGATGAGGGTTAGGGTTTCAACAATAGGGTTTGATTTTGATGGTAATTTCGTGTGATTTGAGTTTTGATATTGTTATATTAGATTTTGGGATATGGTGGTGGTGGTGGTGGTGGTGGTGTGTGGTTTGGTTTGGTTTGATTTTCGAGTGATTTGTAAACCGGTCCGATCTAGATCAAATAACATGTTTGGTTTGATTTTCTCGATGCATGGTTCGATCTTAGTTCTAAAAATAGGTGAACCATACTTTACGGTTCGGTTTCGTAATTTTATAGTTATGGTTCAAGTTTAGAATCTAACAGGATCGTTTAATTGTTAACACTTTGCCTACAAGTGTGTTCTTCTATAATAGTTGAACTAGTTTTAAATGATTTACCCACCCAAAAAAAAAAAGTTTTAAATGATCATTTGAACAATTTTGTTTGTAAATGATAATTATACTTTTTGATCTTTGCGCAAATTGTCATTATATTGTGAATGATTTCACAGTTCATGAAAATCGTAGTTCCAAACTGAATCGAACTTTGTTTTTTTTTTTTTTTTTTTTTTTTGGGTTTGGTTCAATTTGATTTTAAGATTTTTCATTGTTTGGTTTGGTTTCAAATTTTATGAAATCTTTTTACTTCAAAACCAAACTAGACCAAATTATACTTCTAATTGGTGGGATTTTGATCCACATTATTTGTAATAAATCTAAATGTTTTCTCCATTACACATTACTTCAAAACCAAACTAGACCAAATAATGGTTTGATCGTGGTTTGCTTCAAAACAAACTAGACCAAATTATACTTTTAATTGGTGGGATTTTGATCCACATTATTTGTAATAAATCTAAATGTTTTCTCAATTACACATTATAATCACGTTCTTATATTAAAGTATTTTATAATATGCCTAAAAAATTTTACTTTTATTTCTTTTCATAAAATCGTTTAACATCAATTTTTTGACCATTTATCATATTCACAAGATATTTTTAATATCTAAATACATAGGTCTATTTTACTATGGAAAATGGGATAGAAGGTGTGCTATGCGCAAAGCACAACAGTCACTGTTGTGCGCTCTTTGAGGTTCATTCTAGATCTTACTTTGATAATCTGAACCGTTCACCTTTTATGGTATGTCAAGTAGAATATTCATGTAAAAATCAAGCTGATTGGATATTAGTAAGCCTATGATCAAACCACATTTGTATGAATTTTTGTACTAAAAATCACATCAGCTATTTTATTTATTTTTTTGGTTGCAAATACAAATTTAATTTAATTATGGGGCTACCTATACCCGATCAACTTAATTTTTTGCATTAATATTCTACTCAATGAACTCTACAAAGTGAACGGTTCATAAAATCGAAATAAGATACGAAACAAGCCCCATTGCACACACAACAATGGTTGTTGTGCATGGGGCACAATAGCCATTCCAAATCCTATCCAATCAACTTGATTATCTATAAGAATATTCTACTTGATGTACCCTAAAGTGAATGGTTTGGATCATTAAAGACAGACCTAGAATGAACCCCAACGCATACAGAACGGGAACTATTGTGCTTTGCGCACAACAACTACCTTCTATCCTGGAAAATGTTAGTAAAATCTATTTTCATAATTTGACCTACAATAATGTGACATGTTAGGTGTCAACATTTAATTTGTAATGCACTCAATTATATTATTGTAAATAAATTTAAGTCCATAATGTGAATCTCTTGTTGGAATTAGAATTAATTATAATCAATTAAATCTTATTTTATGGCCATTGTTTCGGCCTTAATTTTGTTTCCTTTTACATTATTTCCTATCTTGTAAATCTCTATTAGTATATACACAAGCTAATCTCCATTCTAGACTAAGCCATTCAATTCTATCATTCTTCTTGGTATCGGAGCCAAACCCTAGCCACCAACTTCTCTCATTCACTCGATAGCCCCACCTATTACACCAATAGCCTTTTCTCTCCTACCCATCTACTTGATATCCTTTATTCTCCTTCTACCCCTAGCCGATAACCACCTTCCTCCCTCCATAGCCACTCAGCACCCCCTTAAAACTACTGCCATCAGTCTTTTAGGTGCCGACTATGACCCCTTTGGCTTGGGTCTAGTGTGGCTGGTCTTCTCAGGTAGTTTTACCCCTTTTTTACCCTTCTAAGGTTCTTGTGTTGATGTGGTAAACATATTTTCTTCATTATTTTTATTGGTGGGCTATCAGATTGTTCAGTAGCACTTGTTGGATTAGTTACACCATGTGTCCGGTGTATTCTATGATTTGTGTATCATTGTATATTGTTAACTATACACATCACCTATTTTGTTAGCCACCGTGACAACCTTCATCTGATGTTTCTACTATGGTACCAGTTACTTCAGATATCTCTCTCACATCACACTATTGTTCATTATATCACGAGGTTGGTACTGAATGGGAAAAATTTCACTACCTGGAGTCGTTCCCTTAAACTTTATTTAAGGAGAAAGGGAAAAGCTCATTAGCTTTCATCTACCACTACTCAGCCAGACGCCACAGATTCTATATGTGGTCAATAGATAACTGCACTATTTTGGGATGGATGTTCAATTCCATGGAGGACTAGATTTATCATATGTTCCTGTATTATGATACCGTTCCTAGTTTATGGCGCACCTTATCTTAGATGTATGCTCATGCTCATAATGATGTTCGTATCTTTGAACTCTCTCAAGATATTGCTCATGCCTCTCAATCTTCTTTGGGTATCTCTGTAGCTGAATTCTTTGGGTATCTTCAAGCTTCAAGCACGTTGGGAAGAGTTGGCTCAATATGAGCCTTTGAATAATCTTCCAACCGAAGCAGCTTTTCTTGTGACCAAGCGTCTTGTTTAGCAGCATACATACCAGTTCTTGATGGGTTTAAACTCCAAGTTCAAGTCTCTTCACATTTAGATTTTAAACACATCTCCTCAGCCTTCCCTCTATGAGGCCTTTGCTATTATTGATAATAATGAGCACCGCCACCGGTTGGTTCAACCGGTTTTTACTCTAGTTCCTGAGCCTCATGTCTCTTCTGATCAGATGGCTCAGTCTAGGTCTCATCTTTCTGCTGGGAAGGTAATTTGTCATCATTGTGGAGAACCAGGTCATGTCAAGGCTCACTATTTCAAACTCCATCCTGAGTTGCAACAACTAGGGAGGGTTTGACCTACCTCGTGGGGACGTGCTCATATCCAATGTAAATGGGGCGGATATTACCCGATCCATTGAAGAGATGGGGCGGGGGCGGGTGTTTTTTCCCCCACCCAAAGCGGGGTCAGGACAAGGGACGGGGAATGCACTATCCGATCAGAACTCGACCTGTATATAAATAATATCTATTATATTGTATTATATATAAAATATTGCATATGTAACAAGTGTAGAAGATTCTGAGACTTTTCTTCTACTTATTGGGAGTCTAAAAGACTAAAGACTTTCAAACTATTTATGATAAAAACAAGTCTCAAAATCTCATAATAATAATCTGTAGGTTGTACATGTTGGTAGCTGTTTGGGACTTTTCCTTTTCTTAATAAAATCCTATTAATGTATTATAACTCTTTCTATCTCTCTCCATCTCTCCATATATATCAAACTTTTCACTATTACATTTACTTATCTCTCTACCTCACAAGAAAGAAACTCATTTTCTTACTCGTACTTTCACTCTTGTTCTGATTTGATTTGTTTATCTACCTCGGGTCAACAATGTATGTAAATCTCTCCATTAATGTATTTTTCTGTCTCTTATATTTTTTTAATTTAATTTTGTATGATTGAGATGTTTTGTTTCTTAGATCTGTATTTTTTAATTTGTAATTCGTAATTCGTAGTTCTATTTCTTAGATGTTATCTAATCTGAATGTTTTTATTTCCCCAATTTAATATATTCTAGACATTTAAATACAAGTAACATATACATATATACAGTGATAATAATTTATAATGTTAACAAGTCCTATTTCTTTGTAGATGGAAGATGAGTCTGTCTCAGTCCCACCATTGGCCACCACAACTCCATCCTTTCAATCTACAGTGTTGATAAATGACGCAAATACAAACAAGGGCAGTGTCCCTACTGACAATCCAATTGTAATTTCATCGGAAGATACTAAAAGAAAGACACCATCACCTGTTTGGAATCATTTTAAGAAACGAAAAGTTGATGGAAAAGACAAGGAAGAATGCAATTATTGTAATAAATTGTTTTTAGGGGATAGCAAACAAGGGACTAGCCATTTGCGTGGTCACTTCAACCGATGTAAAAGGCGAAAGTATAAAGATATTAGAGATTTGAGGCAATAAATGATGTGGAATATAAACAGCTCAAAGAAGAGTAAATTTAAAGAAGCGGCGATATTTGGAAATTGGAATGGTTTCAAAGAGAAATTGATAGGAATCATACATAATCATATTTCTAATATTATTATAGTTTTATTTTATGATTATTTTGATGCGGAATCTAAACAGCTCAAATAAGAGTAAATTTAAAGAAGCAGCGATATTTGAAAATTAGAATGGTTTCAAAGAGAAATCGATAGGAACCATACATAATCATATTTCTAATATTATTATAGTTTTATTTTATGATTATTTTTATGTTTCTAGGATTTTTATATGAGGGGTATTTTGGTAATTTAATATTTGCCTACATGGGCTGTTGGGGTCGCCCATGGGTCGTCTTGTGAGTCAAGTTATTTAATTAGTCTTTGTTTTTTTTCTTATTTAGACTTAAATTAGTTTTGGAAGTCAAAGATATTTTGGTAGTTTCCTATTTTAGTTCTAGTTGGTTTAGGAAGTCTCCTAGTCCTATATAAAGCCATGTAATGCTTATAATTCAATAAAGTTGATATTTTATACAAAGTTGAGAGCTTTGAAACTTCTTTAGGGTTTGTGTGATGCAACCCAACCCTAGGTAAGGGAATCTAGGTGCAATGCCTAGACCTTTTTTCTTCTTTTATGTTAATAGAGTTGATGTTTTATACAAAGTTGAGAACTTCGAAGCTTCTTCAGGGTTTGTGTGATGCAACCCAACCCTAGGTGTGATGCCTAAGGGAATCTAGGTGCGATGCCTGGACCTTTTTTCTTCTTTTATGTTTCAATTTCCTATTCTCGGATTACTATTTATAGCCCTCTAAAAGTGCATTTTTCAACCTCAAAACTCCATCCAATCACCCTCAAATCAACCCTAATCCCTTCCCCTACCTATTAGCCTTCAATTTACTCTTGAAACCACAAATTACTCACTGTTTAGGCCATCAAATAACCTCCGTTTTGAAAATCCAGCGCTGTCCCTATTCGTCCTGCATCAACAAATTTTAAAAAAAGAACAAAATAAGCCAAATAGAGAAGTGAGTCTTAACAATTATCACTTAGGGATCTTGCTAACATGGTCATCTTACATGAGTACCCTCTTGCAATGGTTGAACACATTGGGTTTAAAAAAAATTCATGATTTCTAGAAGCACCTTAAAGAGGGACATTTTGAAAATTTATGACCAAGAAAAGGAGAAGACTTTGATTAAGGTGGAGAAGAGTTCAAGCAGAATTGCAATCACAACTGACATGTGGACTTCAAGTAATAAAAAGAGAGGATTCATGGTTGTCACAGCACACTATATTAATGACTCTTGGACTTTGGAAAGTCGGATTATGAGGTAGTTTTTTTTAAGTGAATAATTTTTCTATCGATAATGTATTGGTTAAATTATGTTGTAATCATTTAATTTAGGGTAAATTACAAATACACCCCCTGACGTTTGCTTAAAATACAAATTGCCCCCTGTGGTTTGGAAAATTACAAATACCTCCCTGTCAGAATTTTTTATTTAACAGAATTAATTAAAAAAGTGAAATTTCTAACTGTTCACCTATACAATAATAAAATTATCTGAATTGTTAATTGAAATAAAATTTTAACATTATTAAATACTATTAATTAACTTGATGATTTATTAATAAAATGACCTATTTGTTATGAAATTAAAAACCTTAGGGGACATAATGTAATTTCTAGAACCATAAGGGGTAATTTGTAATTTAAGTAAACCTCAGGGGGTGTATTTGTAATTTATCCTTTAATTTATTGTTTTAGGTTCATTTATGTACCTTCTCCACATACAAAGGAAGTCCTTTCCGATGTTCTCTAGATTGCATGTTAGAGTGGAATGTTGATAGGAAGTTATCTACTGTGACTCTAGATAATTGTATTACAAATGATGCCATTATAAAATTTCTATTGGACAAGCTCCAAGTCAGTTCACTTATTTTAGGTGGATCAATGTTGCATATGCGTTGTGCTGCTCAAATCATTAATTTGATTGTTCAAGATGGTTTACCTATTATTGGTGAAGGTATTGAGAAGGTTTGTGATAGTGTAGTTTTTTTGACTGCATCACCAAAGAGAAAGCAAAAGTTTGAGGAAACAACAAGACAACTACGTGTTTCAAGCAATAAAGAATTGGTTCTTGATTGTAAGACTCGTTGGAACTCTACATACTTGATGCTTTCAACTGCTTTAGTTTATAAAGATGTCTTTTTTTGCTTGAGACAACGTGATTCATCTCATAATAGCATGCCAAGTGAGAATGATTGGGAGGTAGCTAAAGATATTTGTGGGAGGTTAGACCTATTCTATAATGTGATTGAATTTTTTTCTAGTACTACCCACCCTACAGTTAACATGTATTTTCCTAAGGTTTGTGAATTGAAAATTGGTTTGTGTCAATGGATCAAGTGTCCAAATGAATTGATTAAGAAGATGGCATACAGTATGTTAGACAAATTTGAAAATGATTGGAATGTGGCTCATGGTATTATGAGTGTTGTTGCTGTTTTGGATCCAAGATATAAGATGAAGTTGTTGGAGTGGTTTTCCCCCACAATTTATGGTGCCTGGTCTTAGGAAGAAATCGACCAGATAAAAGAAATTTGCAATGACTTGCTTGATGAGTATCATTGTAGGAAAATGGATGAAGAAACAAATTATGAAATTTCTTCATCTTGTGTAACTAAGAGCTCTCAATCTAGGATCCAAGACTCGCAGTCCAACTTTGATTTGATTGTTAATAGTAATAATAATAGAAAGAGTAGGAATGTCAAATTGGAGTTGGATCATTACATCGAGGATGGAGTGTTACCAAGAACCTCGGATTTTGATATTTTGTCTTGGTGGAGAACTAATGGTCTCAAGTATCCTACTTTGCAACGCATTGCAAGGGATATTTTGGCTATTCCCATGTCAATAGTTGCTTCAGAATCTGCTTTTAGCACTAGTGGGAGATTGTTGAGTCCACACCGTAGTTGGCTTCATCCAAAGACGTTGGAGGCGTTGATGTGTGCTCAAAATTGGTTATGGAGTGAAATCAAAGGTAAGAAAACTACAATTTATTATTTTATGAAATTAAGATTTTTTTTTAAAATTTATGGGGTTTAATTTGTTTTATATTATTTGCTTTTGTTTGTAGGTTCTTCGTCTATGCTGAAAGATAGCACAATACAAACAATTCTTGATGATTATGATGATCATGAAGAGGAAACTGTTGTCACCGAGCTAGAGAAGTAGCAGGAGTTTATTGTTGTTTTGTTTACTCAGAAGGTGTTTCGTCTTGGTAAATTTGATAGTTTTTAAACTTAGTTTGTAATTTTTGCTACTGTCTTGGTTATTTAACATTTGAGACTTTATGAATTTGAGAGGGCATGGATTTAGTTTTTTTTTTTTTTTTTTTTTAAGTTAATGAACTCTTTGTTTGATATATTATTTATTTTGTTTTTACATAAATAGGTTATTTTACCTATTTTATTATCAAGTTTTCTTTAACAGGTTCCATATCAAATTTTATGAGTTTTGTTTAACAAGTTCTCTTTTATAATGAGTGAGTTTTATAAATTGGATTTTGTCTTGTGAGCAAAAAAAATTAACTCTCTCTTAAACCGGTAATCTTCACTTTTATTCTAGTAGAATGAAGCAACAAGTTTGGTTTACTTAGTCAGGTTAACCAGGGGGGGTTCGGATGCCCAATGTGCGAGGGCAAGAAAAAAAAACTCCGCCCCGCAACAAGCATGGGGCAGGGGACGAAGTAGAGGGGGCGGGGGCCGGTATTAACAAATCCAGCAAAAATCCGCCCCATGACCATACCTAGCGACAACGTTTCTCCTGTGCTCGTCCATCTGGCTCCTCCCGCACTGCTGCTGTTGTGGAGACCGTCCCGTGTTCTACTACTCTAGATTTGCATCTCCTTCAGACTTAAATTGGTTAGCTTCTGGCTCAGCTTGATTCTATGATATCTTCCAGACCATCATCCTCTACTATCACTTTGGCTACAGGTACTCCTACTTTCCATGTTCGCTCTGCACGTCCTACTTGGGTTTTGGATTCTAAGGCAAATGACCACATGACAGGTGAGCTTTCCTACCTTTCTTCTCCAGTTCTTGCTACAGCCCAAACTGTTTGTCTTGCCGATGGTTCTATTACCTCCATTCGTCGTCGGGTGGTGTTACTCTATCTCCTGATATTACTATTTCCTTTGTCCTACATGTCCCTAATTTTGCATAAAATCTTGTCTGTGAGTAGGTTTGCCAAGGCCTTTCATTGTGTTGTCATTTTCTTACCCAATTCTAGCTTGTTATAGGACCTGAGTTCGAAGAAGATTTTTTGTAAGGGATATGAGCGTGACATTCGTACTACTTCGGAGATCCACCAGATTAGCCGCCTCTTTCTAGTTTTTCCACTTCTATGTTACTTGAGGATTTATCCTACTATGTTTTTTCTTTTAAGACTTTAACATTGTGTCATGCTCGTCTGGGTCATGCAAATTTCCAGTATTTATGTTTATTGTTTCCAAATTTTAATAAAGCTTGTAAGACTCATTAGTTTCAATGTGATGTGTGTGTTTGTTAAACATGCACGTACTACTTATATTCCTCGTATACATCATGCTTCTTCTGTGTTTGATCTTATTCATTCTGATATTTAGGGCCCTTCACATGTTACTGCTTTGTCCAACCACAAATATTATGTGACCTTTATAGATGACCAACTCGTTGTACTTGGGTTTATCTTGCTAACGTAAATCTAATGCCTTTCCTATGTTTGTTTAGTTTCTTTAGATAGTTAAAACCCAGTTTTACACTGTTGTTTGAAATATCCAATCTTATAATGGTTGGGGAATACATCTCTGATATTTTTCGTTCCCATCTTAGCCAGGCTGCTATACTTCAACAACTTACTTGTCCTAATACTCTTGAACAAAATGGGAATGATAAACGAAAAAAACGTCAAATTATGTCTGTGATTTGTTGTCTTCTCAAGGGAACAAATGTACCTAAGTTTTACTGGCATAACACTATTTTTACCACAATTTATCTTATTAATCGCACTCCTAGTCGTGTCTTACATAGTCTTGCCCCTCTAGGCTCACACCCTACAAGGACTCTTTTCCTCTACTACCTCGGGTTTTTGGGTAAACTTGTTCTATTAAGAACCTGAGTCCTACTCGCACTAAGTTAGATGATAGAGCTATTAGATATATCTTGGTAGGGTATTCTACTATATCCAAAGGGTATCGGTGTTATGATCCTAGCACTCGTAGGTACTATCATTCTTGTGATGTGACATTAAGATTCCCTTTTTTGGTACTCACTCTTCTGTGCAGGATTCCTCTCTCTCTCGTCCCATTTTTGGCCTCTTCCTATTTTTCATGGGATTGAAGCTGTCTCTCCCGAGATTGAAGCTGAGGCTCCTCTTCCTTCTCCTCCTCCTCCACTTTCTCCTCCATTGTAGGTATATTCTCGTCGTCCTCGTCCCTTGCCAACAACCTCTTCGATACATGGGTCAGGTAATTCTTCTCCTTTGGTTATTGTTCCTCGTCGCAACCCTCCTCATAATAGACATCCTCCTAATCGTTTTGGATATCATAGCAGTACTAATCATCATATTTCCCAGTATCTTTTTTATAACAGTGTCTCTTGCTTATCATTCCTTCCTTGGCAAGCTCAAGTTGGAAACTATTCCTCGTTCTGTATCAAAAACTCTTTCGAATCCCAAGTGGGGGTGGCTGCTATGCAAACAGAAATGGCAACTTTGGAACAAAATCAGACCTGGCAGTGTAGCATCTCGGGTTTCAAACTTGACTTGAAAACCACATGTATGGATGCCCTGACGTATTCTTCGGCTTGCAAATTAATGGACCGGGTTGATATTTGATTAGTTAAATTGTCATTACACTTGTTTAACGCGTAACACTTTTGTTAAACTTGTTCCGAGCATTTGGGAGAACCAACGAACCTTAAAATTGAATTAGGAGCAAAAGCCTACCCAGGAATGGGCCGCTCGAGCGGCCAGGAGGATCGCTCGAGCAGTGAATTATTGGGCACACGAGCAGCAGAAACGGGCGCTCAAGCCACGATCAAGCAAAATGGTCTAAGGTAGGCACCGCTCGAGTGGCCATGCTAAAATGGACTAATGTGGCTACACCTCCACCTAGCATTTTTGAACCACTTTTTAGATATTTCTGAACCTAAAACCCACTCTGCACATTACACTCTTAACTCTCTCTCTCTATCTTCTTTTACTTTTCTCTCCCATGATTTTGAGCACGTTATACTCATGTAGAACATCATAATCATGCACATGTGTCAATGCATATTATCCTTTAAAATGTTATCCTATTGGACTATATGTTCACCCTACGTGGCTAAAATCTTTTTCAAGTGTTGGTGGCGTGCCCAGACCTTGACATGAGGCGGTGGAATATATGCGCAAACGAGAAGAGCTCTCTTGATTTGTAGGCATTAAGCCATCTTTTGTAGGCCAAGTGCCAAATTTTATTTATTTATTTATTTTTTTTTTATTTTTTTTAAGGGTTGAACCCTATTGTTGATGTACACCTAAGGGCACTTTACATATTTACTATAATACTATTTTGCTTTACATACTGTATATTCACTCCATCTAGATGATGAATATAAGATGCATGTAATTGGACAAATCTCATGAAATGTATGACGTTATAACCATCTATATTAGAGACTTCGTTTTTATTTAAATTATTTTCTTTTCTTTTATTATTTATACTTAAATTTCCGTGAGTCGAATCTTGGAAATCCGGGGTGTAACAAGCAGTTTGTATCTCTTTTCCATCTAGTGAAAAGATTGTTGGCCACAAATGGGTGTTCAATATTAAGTATCTTTGTAGATGGCATTGTGGACCACTACAAAGCACAGCTGGTTGCCAAGGGCTTTACTCAGGTTCCTAGCAAGGATTTTGGGGCTACCTTTGCACCAGCCGCCAAGCTTGCCTCTGTTCGGCTCCTTATCTCTCTTGTTGCCTCACATTCTTGGCCTCTACATCAACTGGATGTCAAGAATGCCTTTCTGCATGGGGACTTACTTGAGACTATTTATATGAATCCCCCACCTGGTTTTCGAGCTGAGAGGGAGTATGCAGGGATAGTGTATTGACTGTGCAAGTCCTTATATGGGCTTAAATAGTTTCCTCACGCCTGGTTCAGTCGCTTTAGCTCTATTATTTTATCCACAAGATTTGTTCAGTGCCACTCAGTTCATACTTGCTTTATTCGCAAGACTTCCACTGGTCAGTGTATTATTTTGCTTGTATATATTGATGATATCATTCTTACAGGTGATGATTCAGTTGGCATGGTTCAAGTAAAGAGAGATTTGAGTCAAGCATTTGACATTAAGGATCTAGGTCCTCTCAAATACTTTCTAGGTATTGAGGTTGCTCGCTCGCATCGGGAGATTTCGTTGTCCCAAAGGAAATATGTTCTTGATCTTCTTCACGACACTGGAATGCTAGGGTGTAAGCCAGTTTTTACTCCTATAGATCCAAACCTCAAGCTTACATTAGATTCTGGCGAGTTACTAAAGGATTCAGGCATGAATCAACGCTTCTGTTAGCCGTCTCATATAACACTACACCCAACTTAACTTTTGCGGTTAGTGTTGCAAGTCAATTTATGCATACACCTCATATAGAGCATCTTGATGTTTATCATATTTTGCGGTATTTGAAGACTTCTCCTGGTTTGGAATTATTTTTCACAACTAGTCATCAATCAAGACTCTTGTTTCACTGATGCGGACTATGCAAGATCTAGAGCTGATAGACGGTCCACACCTGGTTTCTATACTTTTTATGGTGATCACCTTATCCCATAGAAAAGTAAGAAACATTCTATTGTTTCTAGGTCTTTTGTTGAAGTCGAGTATCAAGCAATGGCACAGGATACATGTATGTGAAGTTTTATGGCTTCACTCCATTCTTGTAGAGTTAGGATTTACTGAGGGTTTTTCATCTCTTTTGTTTTGTGACAACAAATAAGCTATTATGTTATCCTCTGATTCAGTACTTCATGAGCGGACAAAACACATTGAGGTTGACATACATTTCATTCGAGAAAAGGTTCGTACTAATATTATGAGTCCATCCTTTGTCTATTCTTCTGAGTCCATCCTTCGTCAAGCTGAGTTTGTTGAATGTCTTCGCACCAGCTTGAGGGGGGGGGAGTGCTGGAATTAGAATTAATTAGGTCTTATTATATGGCCATTGTTTAGGCCTTGATTTTGTTTCTTTTTACGTTATTTCCTATCTTGTAAATCTTTATCAGTATATATACACAAACTAATCTCCATTCTAGACTAAGCCATTCAATTATATTATTCTTCTTCTCCAGCATTTCTCATTTTCTTATGTCCTGAGTATTTTTTAAAAAGTATTTGAATATCTACAATTAACGATTTGATATTTATAAAATATCTTTTGATTCACAATCCAATACAGTCAGTTCGATAACAATTTCAGACACAAGCCTCGAAATGCCCTACCCCCACTTTTATACCAGTAAACAAAAGAGTTCTCATGATATATAAATGAGAAATTCTTTAGTGTGCACCCTCTTAGGGGTGCATATCACAAGTTGCGCAATTTCATTACAAAATTTCGTAACATCAGCTACAAAATGCATAATCTCATCACAACTTAGCATAACGAAATGTCCAAAATTTTGTGGTAGACGTTACAAAAGTTTGTGACTTGGTTACGACATTTTTTGTTAAGTCAATTTGAGGGAAGGTTACGCATTTTGTGGTTAATAGTATGAAATTTTGTGATAAAATTACGCCAATTTATGATAGGATGCATATGGTGTGCAACCCTTATAGGATTTTCCAGGTATTAAATATGAGACCTATGGTATATTAAAAACATATATATATATATGAGACCTATGGTATTAAATCTCCCTAAAAAAAAACCAATATATGTTTCTGAATACAGAGCATTAAAATTAGTCATACAACTATACGGACAATATAAATCAAGTTATGCATACTGCAGAACAACATTGTAAAGATAACACCAAGTCAGAGGTAAAGATAATAATGAATGTCCCTGACAAAGGGTTATGGTAAAATGAAATTCATTTAACTTATGATACATAGATGGAATGTGGCTCTTATTATTAGTAATTAATGTTGATCACCATTTGATATCTTAGAAACTTGAGCCTATTGCATCTTTTCAGCCAAGTGAAACTGCTTGCTTCATGGAAAAGTATACATTGAAATACTTATCACTAATATTGTACAAGTATTTGACACACACATGAGTATATGATACACATAAAACTTCATGGGGGCTCACCCAACTACATGCAAGAGTATATTTAAGTATTCATTTCTCCCAATGAAAATTTTATCATGAATCTTGGGGAAATCATATCCCATTATCATCAAGTACATTTAGGGGGAAATTGTGTCTTTATACCTCAACTCAATTTTTACCCATAAATTTTTCGCCACAAATATACGATGCTTTGAGAAAAATGAAACATTACCACAAAAGCCAATCTGTCACAAGTATCACACAATTCAAGCAAAACAATAAGAACCTATCAATAATTTTTTTTCATAGGGGGCCATAAGCTCACCTAAAATACGAACATAGCACATTTTCTTCTCTTTTTTGGTTGGTCCAAAATAATTAAATGGCATTCATACAAATATTACATATAGCTGTTTTGACAATAACAAAAAAAATATTCTATGCAATTTGGATGATAAAAGCAAGGGGCCCCCTTGTGGCTTGGCCCTATGTTACCTGGAGTACGGATCATTTCGATACGTGAAACGGGAATGGAAACGTGGTACGCCACATGCTCTAAAATGTGCTACGATAGGGGTAAACTTATATATATTACACTTGAGAATTTAAAGTACATTTAGAGTAATTTTCTTTTAACTATTAGGCATCCAATAAAATATATATATATTCATTTTTTATGTTTTTGTCTTGTCAAAACTTAGGTCACCTTAGATTTTAGTTTATCATATTTGATTTTTTTCCTCCGAAGGTAACATTTAAGGAAATATATTAGAAAAAACTTTTGAAATCATTTCGGATCACTAAATTTACCGTTTTGGAACAGAAGTGTACCATATTTTGGAACATACATACAAATACGTAATTCACTAGATTATTAGTGTTTTCTGGTAACACATGGCCAACGTGCACATAACCCCCATTGGTTTGTGGGCTAAATTGTACAATCAAGCCCGTTAACGGCTTAAGCAAAAAGATTAAAATACCCTTGTACACAAGTAACCTCATTGTGCACAAATATTTTCATCATTTTTTTTTATTATTTTGAAGCAAAATTCATGTTAACCCCATGTGCTTTACTCCATGTGCAATTTACCTTTGACATTTGAAAATGAGCACATAAACTTATGTCCTGGCACCTGTTTCACACTTACTATTATTCACACTTACTATTAATCACAAGGGGTTATGTGATTATTTTCAAATAAGGGTAATCCACACATGGGACAAACGGGTTTAAGTGAAATTTTCCCTAAAAACAAACCAATTTCGAAAGCTAGCAACAAAAGATCATACGGTTAACACACAAACAAACATGTATAGGCATAGGGAAAAAAGAAAAGTGAAGTGGCAAGAAAAGATTGTATAATTAACAGCAATACAGAAACAAGTAGAAAATGTGCGGTTCTAAGGAGAAAAGGTAAGGATGCAACTCGGGAGGGTTCGGTCAGGTTGGGAGGTTGTTCAAGCCCAGCCCAAGTTGTGCTCAGACTTGCCCAAGCCCGTCCAAGCCCGAATTGTAACTTGAGGTTGTCTATCCAAGCCCGAATTGTAACCCGAGGTTGTCTACCCAAGCCCGACCCGAGTTAAACCCGAATTGTCCGAGTTGCCTAAATTGTAAATGAATTTCAATTTGTTTGTTTGTTTGTTTTTTTTTTTTTTTTTGCAGCTACATTATTAAATTATTAAAATTTGACTCTATTTATATTTTTTTTATTTATAGAAAATCATTAATACCATCAGAATAAATAATTTATATAATATAAGAGAGATGCCGCTATAGTAGTCCTTATAATTTATGAGTGAAAATAAATTAAAAAAATTAGATTATTTGTATATATAATATATATTCAATATGATTTAATAATCTAAATTACTTTAATATCATGTAATGGTTAATAATTATATGTATATTTAATATTTTTATATACCTATATATGTATAATTCGGGTTTCGGGTTGCTCGGGTTGTTTGAGGTCTTTGCCCAAGGCTGTCCAAATTTAATTTGGACTTCTAAATTTTTGCCCAAGCCCGTACCAAATTTAAAAATATTTTGTCTAAGCCTTAAAAAAATCCGAACTATGCTCGGATTACGCCCGCCCAAGTTGCACCCCTAAGAAAAAGGTGAGAGAATAGGTCATACAGAGTTGATAACATTAATGGATTCATGAGAGGCTTGGCGTTCCCTCCCACCATCACAGGTGATGAAGAATCCCTGCACTCCAGGGCGTAATGGGTACGAACCCTTCTTCACATTTCTCTGAAAAGTTAAAAAGAAATTGGATTTTAGCATCGGAAAATCAAATGCATATATATAGGAATAGAGAGAGAGAGAGAGAGCCGACGTTGTAAGGGAGATATCTTTGCTTCCTCTTTGTGGTGTTCTTATTGGTATTGGTATTGTTGTTGGACTTGGATTTGCTTTCAGAGGCCATTTGAGGGTTCATTGAGTATCTGCTACAGCTATTGCCAAACCAGTTTGTACTGCGAAGAGAGAGAGAGATAGAGAGAGAGAGTTACAACTTACAAGACTACAAAGGGAACCGAGTTTATACGAGCCAATGTTTCGAAAAATGGACTGGTGAGCCAAATGAAAAAGGGACCGGTAGATGGGTCAGCTGTTCAACCGCCGGTGGTCGAACCATGACGCAATAATTACATCATAAAACATATTTAAAATATATATATTAAAGATATAAGTATAAAAATGAAAAAAATAATTAAATTCAACAAAATAATAGAGTTTTCAAATATTATCATGTATTAACTAACAGCTACGAAATCATAAATTTATTATAAAAAATAACATCTGGGATGCCGGCGGTTCGACGAAAAAGAGAGAGAATGCCAGACCTGAGAGGTGACGCTGGCGACCGAAATGCTAGATCTTTGAGATTATGGATCAGACGCTCCTCCTAAGATAAACCACCGAAATTGACACATCTGGGATGCCGGCGGTTCGACGATGAGTATGGCGATGGCGATGGCGATGGCGACTACGAAGAGGTTGAACAATCTTTGAGAAACGGCGACGCCGTGGATGAAGAGAGAGAGAGAGAGAGAGAGAGAGATCTCGTCACTTTGACAGCGATCTCGTCGCTGAGATCAACGGCGATCCGAAGGCCTATCGCCGGCGCACAACAGGTCAAAAGCACTAGGGTTGGGATCCAGAAGCAATAGGGCTTTTAGAGAAAAAACTAGAACGAGTGAGAGAGAGAGTGAGAGTGTACTAGGAGAGAAAGGGAGTAAGATAGTGTTTCGGAAAATATATACAATGTGGTGTCTGAGAAGTCAGAGATATTTTTGGAAAATGTATACAATGTGGTGTCTGAGAAGTAAGAGATATTTTAGGTGGTTATTTTAATTTTTAATTATTTTAGTATGTTAAAATTTTTGTATTTTAAAAAATAGTTAGATTATTTTAGGGCAAAACATCAATAAATTGTAAATTTTAATATGTTAAACTATTTGGTCCTGCCTTTAATTTTGTAGACTAATAAGTCCTATTTGAATATTAAAAACTCACTATAAACCTTTTTTAGATTTCCCTCATTTCCGAACATCAGCAACATTAACTACACCAACAACATCATCAAACATCAACAACATCGTCAAACATCATCAAACATCAACTGCATCATCAAACATCATCAACATTACCAACATCATAAAACATCATCAACTTCATCAAACATCAACTACATCATCAACAACACCAATATCACAAAACATCATCAAACATCAACTACAACATCACCAACATCACCAACATTGTGAACATCATCAAACATCAACTTCATCACTCCCATATAAGCCTTTTTTAGATTTCCCTCATTTTCGAACATCAGCAACATTAACTACACCAACAACATCATCAAATATCAACTACATCATCAAACATCATCAACAGCACCAACATCATAAAACATCATAAACATTGATCAAACATCAACTACATCATCAAACATCAACTACATCATCAAACATCATCAACATTACCAACATCATAAAACATCATCAACTACATCATCAACAACACCAATATCATAAAACATCATCAAACATCAACTACAACATCACCAACATCACCAACATTGTGAACATCATCAAACATCAACTACATCTTCAACCTCATCAAACATCATCAACATCACCAACATCATAAAACATCATCAAACATCAACTACATCATCATACATCATCAACATCATCAAACATCAACTACATCTTCAATCTCATCAAAAATCATCATATATCAATATGGGATACAATATATTGATGTTTATACAATATAACAAACAAAGATACCATACCAAATATAAAATATAACAAACAAAGATACCAGAGATGCCGCTATAGCAGTCCTTATAATTTATGAGTAAAAATAAATAAAAAAAATTAGATTATTTGTATATATAATATATATTCAATATGATTTAATAATCCAAATTACTTTAATATCATGTAATGGTTAATAATTATATGTATATGTAATATTTTTATATATCTATATATGTATAATTCGGGTTTCGGATTGCTCGGGTTGTTTGACGTCTTTGCCAAAGCCCGTCCAAATTTAATTCGGACTTCTAAATTTATTATCAAAAATAACATCTGGGATGCCGGCGGTTCGACGAAAGAGAGAGAGAATGCCAGACCTGAGAGGTGACGCCGGCGACCGAAATGCTAGATCTTTGAGATGCTGGATCAGACGCTCCTCCTAAGATAGACCACCGAAATTGACACATCTGGGATGCCGGCGGTTCGACGATGAGTATGGCGATGGCGATGGCGATGGCGACTACGGAGAGGTTGAAAAATCTTTGAGAAGCGGCGACGCCGGGGATGAAGAGAGAGAGAGAGGGAGAGATCTCGTCACTTTGACAGCGATCTCGTCGCTGAGATCAACGGCGATCCAAAGGCTTATCGCCGGCGCACAACAGGTCAAAAGCACTAGGGTTGGGACCCAGAAGCACTAGGGCTTTTAGAGAGAAAACTAGAACGAGTGAGAGAGAGTGAGAGTGTTCTAGGAGAGAGAGGGAGTGAGATAATGTTTCGGAAAATATATACAATGTGGTGTGTGAGAAGTCAGAGATATTTTTGGAAAATATATGCAATGTGGTGTCTGAGAAGTAAGAGATATTCTAGGTGGTTATTTTAATTTTTAATTATTTTAGTATGTTAAAATTTTTGTATTTTAAAAAATAGTTAGATTATTTTAGGGCAAAACATCAATAAATTGTAAATTTTAATGTGTTAAACCATTTGGTCCTGCCTTTTATTTTGTAGACTAATAAATCCTATTTGAATGTTAAAAACTCACTATAAGCCTTTTTTCGATTTCGCTCTTCGAACATCAGCAACATTAACTACACCAATAACATCATCAAACATCAACTACATCATCAAACATCATCAACATCACCAACATCATAAAACATCATAAACATTGATCAAACATCAACTACATCATCAAACATCATCAAAATTACCAACATCATAAAACATTATCAACTTCATCAAACATCAACTACATCATCAACAATACCAATATCATAAAACATCATCAAACATCAATTACAACATCTCCAACATCACCAACATTGTGAACATCATCAAACATCAACTACATCTTCAACCTCATCAAACATCATCAACATCACCAACATCATAAAACATCATAAACATTGATCAAACATCAACTACATCATCAAACATCATCAAAATTACCAACATCATAAAACATCATCAACTTCATCAAACATCAACTACATCATCAACAATACCAATATCATAAAATATCATCAAACATCAATTACAACATCACCAAAATCACCAACATTGTGAACATCATCAAACATCAACTACATCTTCAACCTCATCAAACATCATCATACATCAATATGGGATACAATATATTGATGTTTATACAATATAACAAACAAAGATACCATACCAAATATAAAATATAACAAAACAAAGATACCATACCAAATATAAAAAGGACTAAATGGTTTACAAAAAAGCACTCACGACTAGATAGAGCAACATTTCCCAATATGGGATTTATGAGTAATTTTTCCATTATTTTATAGTTGGATATAATATTTGCAAGAGAAAGAATAAAATATTTATGAATTTGATGTGATATTTTATCTTTTGACTATTTTAATTTGTTTTGTCTTTTAATATTATTTTATCCCAAAAAACAAAAAAAACTAAAAACCTTTCTTCACAAACACTCCCATATAATGACCTGTGCAAGTACGGGTTATTTTTAGTAATATATTTAAGTTTTGTACTTTAATAAGCCTTTTTTAGATTTCCCTCATTTCCGAACATCAGCAACATTAACCACACCAACAACATCATCAAACATCAACTACATTATCAAACATCATCAATATCACCAACATCATAAAACATCATAAACATTGATCAAACATCAATACATCATCAAACATAAACTACATCATCAAACATCATCAACATTACCAACATCATAAAACATCATCAACTTCATCAAACATCAACTACATCATCAACAATACCAATATCATAAAATATCATCAAACATCAATTACAACATCACCAAAATCACCAACATTGTGAACATCATCAAACATCAACTACATCTTCAACCTCATCAAACATCATCATACATCAATATGGGATACAATATATTGATGCTTATACAATATAACAAACAAAGATACCATACCAAATATAAAATATAACAAAACAAAGATACCATACCAAATATAAAAAGGACTAAATGGTTTACAAAAAACCACTCACGACTAGATAAACATCATAAACATTGATCAAATATCAATACATCATCAAACATCATCAATACATTACCAACATCATAAAAACATCATCAACTTCATCAAACATCAACTACATCATCAACAACACCAATATCATAAAACATCATCAAACATCAACTACAACATCACCAACATCACCAACATTGTGAACATCATCAAACATCAACAACATCTTCAACCTCATCAAACATCATCAACATCACCAACATCATAAAACATCACCAAACATCAACTACATCATTATACATCATCAAATATCAACTACATCTTCAACCTCATCAAACATCATCAAACATCAATATGGGACACAATATATTGATGTTCATACAATATAACGAACAAAGATACCATATCAAATATAAAATATAACAAACAAAGATACCAGAGATGCCACTACAGTAGTCCTTATAATTTATGAGTGAAAAAAAAAAAAAAGATTATTTATATATATAATATATATTCAATATGATTTAATAATCTAAATTACTTTAATATCATGTAATGGTTAATAATTATATGTATATTTAATATTTTTATATATCTATATATGTATAATTCGGGTTTCGGGTTGCTCGGGTTGTTTGACGTCTTTGCCCAAGCCGGCCCAAAATTAATTCGGACTTCTAAATTTATTATCAAAAATAACATCTGGGATGCTGGCGGTTCGACAAAAGAGAGAGAGAATGCCAGACCTGAGAGGTGACGCCGGCGACCAAAATGCTAGATCTTTGAGATGCTGGATCAGACGCTCCTCCTAAGATAGACCACCGAAATTGACACATCTGGGATACCGGCGGTTCGACGATGAGTATGGCGATGGCGATGGCGATGGCGACTATGGAGAGGTTGAACAATCTTTGAGAAGCGGCAACGCCGGGGAAGAGAGAGAGAGAGAGAGAGATCTCGTCACTTTAACAGCGATCTCGTCGCTGAGATCAATGGCGATCCGAAGGCCTATCGCCGGCGCACAACAGGTCAAAAGCACTAGGGTTGGGATCCAGAAGCACTAGGGCTTTTAGAGAGAAAACTAGAACGAGTGAGAGAGAGAATGAGAGTGTTCTAAGAGAGAAAGGGAGTGAGATAGTGTTTCGGAAAATGTATACAATGTGGTGTCTGAGAAGTAAGAAATATTTTAGGTGGTTATTTTAATTTTTAATTATTTTAGTATGTTAAAATTTTTGTATTTCAAAAAATAGTTAGATTATTTTAGGGCAAAACATCAATAAATTGTAAATTTTAATATGTTAAACCATTTGGTCCTGCATTTTATTTTGCAGACTAATAAGTCCTATTTGAATGTTAAAAACTCACTATAAGCCTTTTTTAGATTTCCCTCATTTCCGAACATCAGCAACATTAACTACATCAACAACATCATCAAACATCAACTACATCATCAAACATCATCAACATCACCAACATCATAAAACATCATAAACTTTGATCAGACATCAACTACATCATCAAACATCAACTACATCATCAAACATCATCAACATTACCAACATCATAAAACATTATCAACTTCATCAAACATCAACTACATCATCAACAACACCAATATCATAAAATATCATCAAACATCAACTACAACATCACCAACATCACCAACATTGTGAACATCATCAAACATCAACTACATCTTCAACGTCATCAAACATCATCAACATCACCAACATCATAAAACATTATCAAACATCAACTACATCATCATACATCATCAACATCACCAACATTGTGAACATCATCAAACATCAACTACATCTTCAACCTTATCAAACATCATCATACATCAATATGGGATACAATATATTGATGTTTATACAATATAACAAACAAAGATACCATACCAAATATAAATATAACAAACAAAGATATCATACCAAATATAAAAAGGACTAAATGGTTTACAAAAAAACACTCAGGACTAGATAGAGCAACATTTCCCAATATGGGATTTATGAGTAATTTTTCCATTATTTTATTGTTGGATATAATATTTGTAAGAGAAAGAATAAAATATTTATGAATTTGATATGATATTTTATCTTATTGACTATTTTAATTTATTTTGTCTTTTAATATTATTTTAGCCCAAAAAACAAAAAAAAATTAAAAACCTTTCTTCACAAACACTCCCATATAATGACCTGTGCAAGTACGGGTTATTATTAGTAATATATTTAAGTTTTGTATTTTAATAATTTTTTAAAAATTAAAATATTATTTTATGAAATTTAATATAATAAATAAATTATTAAAAATATGATAAAATTATGTGATATGATATGTATCATTTTTTTATTTGTTATATACTTAATGATATAGACTTTAATTCTAACCATATAATTTTAGGTGAATTTATGAAATTTTAATATTTCTTCTGAATTCATAAAAAAAAAAAAAAATTATGGTGTATAATTTTTCTCAACACGTAAATATAAAACAAATACTAAAATAATTTTCTCATCTAAAAAAAATATTAAGATAATTCACTGAACTAATAAAGAAGGTGAATAAAAATATATATATATATAAATGACTAATTTTATTAATACATAAATCATACTTGCATAACAAATAGCCAATTTTATTAATAAGTAAATCATTAAGTAAATTACCAATTTTTAATGATATGAAAAATAATTTTCAGTTAACCATTTGGTTAATAAATAAATCATTAAGTCAATTAATAGTTTTTAATAATATGATAAATATTTTTCAATAAACAATTTTGATAATTTATTATTGCATTGAAGAATAGGTTTTTGTCCTCCTAAGTATTGTGTTAAATGAAAATTTATAACAAACAATAATTGTAATTTCTAATATTATAGAAATGTATTCATATTTTAAACAAACCATATGGTATATTTGTAATTTGTTAAAAAATAAAATATTTATGTTTCATAATTGAGAAATTCTATTTCCACACACTGAATTACCTTAGTGCACATCTTCTCTCAGTATACACACTTATTAATTTGATTATTAACTAATTTTTTCAATCCACACACTAAAAGTTACAATTATATCATTCGTTAATAACCATCCATTGTACCTGCTTCCAAATTTGTAGACTCATGTGAAGACCATTCAAGATTACAGTGTAAAGTGAAATGAAATGAAGACAAAATCCTCTATTAAAGACCCTATTGAACTTCCATTGAAAAAACCATTGAAAACTCTCAAAAATATTATTGAATATGAGGTATCTTTCTATTTTGTTATTGCATTTACCATTTCCAGATCTCTGTGCACTCCATTGCCATAAAACCCTGGTATTTTTTATTTATTTTTTATTTTTTATGTTTTTCAATTTGTGGATTTTGGCACTGATTTTCCGAAATTATACATTTAATTCGAAACTTAACTTCTGAATAAAAGTGATTAGTTTGACAAATTTGTTCCGAAAAATAAAATAAAAAAAACTTTCGACAATTGATGTCCAAATATAATGAAATATTTCAGCAGTTAATGTCTGAATATAATGTAATAATTCGGCACTGGTTGTTCGATTAAAATCTGCAAAAAAAAAAAAAACAAAAACAAAAACAAAAACAAAAAACAAAATTGTACGAAAAAACTAACATTTTCATCACTAATAGAGTATAAACCTAAAGATTAAAACAATATGAAAGTTGTTATGAGAGTATTGTTTTGCAAGCAATAGAAGAGTATAGAGTATGTAGCAAGCAAAGTGACAATAATAGAAAAAGTAAGATTTATTTATTTTTTACACAAAAAGTGTACATTGAGATTTTTTTGTTTTAAAAAAATTGTGTACAGAGAATATTTTCATATAATATTATAGGTATTGGTATATGTCCATTATGGTCATTTTAGTTTAAGGTGTAATTACTATTAAAATAATATTTCATAATCTGTGCACTGAGATAACTAGGTGTGTAGAAATAGAATTTCCCTTCATAATTGACCAGAAATGTTTGCATAATTACGAAAAAACTTATTTCATAATTGATCAAGAATGTTCGCGTATTTACGAAAAAACTTATTGCATAATTGACCAAGAATGTTTGCGTGATTATGAAAAAACCCTTCACTTAATAAATAGGCCGTCATTAGTAAATTATTCAAAATGAATGGACAAAATCAAAAAGAAAAGACGAATCTCAAGCAGTTAAGTTATGACGACCCCATCACGTATAATAATTAGCATCTAATTAATTGAGGAGATTTGGGTTTTTAATTGTCCACTATTTTGACTTAATTTGGAATTTATGAGAATTATGGCGTTTGATTCGTATATGATTTGATTAAGGATTTATTTTGGAATTAGAAATTGAAAGCCTAAATGGCTCAAGAATGTAGAATTGACAAGTTGAATCAATTTAATTTCGAGTATTAGATTATATGGGAATTTAATTAAATATTTGATTAAGTTTAGTAAAATTGATATTTGACTAATTGGGTTTGAATTGCAATTAATTAAACTAATTTGATTATGAGGATTGAGAATTGTGGTTATTTTGAACTAGCCTATCACCCGTGCTATGTACGAGATAATTATAGATATTTATATTTGTTTTAGATTTTTTTAATATATAAATTATGTTTTTAAAGATTTTTTATAAAAATAATTTAACAACCTTATCACTAACCATAGTGTATGAGAGAAGTTGAAAAGGGTACTGCATTAACTATACATAGATTGTATCTATAATTATTTGTATGAGGGGATTTTAAATGCTGATCAGGAGATTTTGACTAAATCAATAAATGCAGGCATGTGGAAAGACATGTGGATTGAAAAAAAGTTAATAAATGCTGATAAAAGGATTTTGATCAAATTAATAAATGCCAGTTTTTTTTTTCAATAAAAAATTTAGAAAATTCAGATTGGAATATTGAAACTCCCACAGGCCTTGGGGTTAAAAATCCCCTTTTGCTTAATATATAGTATAGATTAAATTTATTTGTGAGATGTCTAATTTTATATGTAATTTATTGACAGGAATTTTGAGTCTGATTAGAAATTGAATGCCTTAATAATCTAAGAAACCAAAATTGATGATAGAAATAAATTTAATTTGGTATTTAGAACCTTTTAGAAGTTTGACTAAAAATCTGATTTAGATTGATAAATTCAAATATAATTAATTGGGCTACAATGGAAGTCAAATTAAACTAATTAAATTATGTGAGACTTGTAATTGGTTATAATTAACTTAATTATGTGCTAATCAAGATTAAGTAAGATTAAATGATGTTTAATTAAATTAAAATGTAATTTATATATTAAGTTATTCCTAATCAATTAACTTAATGAAGCAAAATTAGGAGAGTGCTAGAAGGATTGAGAAAGTAGGGTGTGTGTGCACCGTATATCCATCCCTCTGGAGAACCTATTCAATTATTTGACATTCCTAATCAATTCTTTGGCATCTCTCTCTCTAGGGATGGCAATTTGAAACCGGCCCGACGTGGATCCCCGATCCCGACCCCGATTTAAGCGGGTTTTCCCCGAAAAATACCCCCGCGGGGATGGGGATGGTATTTAAAACTTAATCCCCGAACAGATTCGGGCCGGGGACGGGGATCAGTGTTCAAGCCCCGGCCCGTCCCCGGCCCCGGCCCCTGCCCCGTTCCCCGGCCCGATTTTTCCCCGAAATGAATTTACTAATTTACCCCTATATATATACACACATACACACAAACTAATCTAATTTCCCCGTTTGTTCCTTCCAGAGCCCCGTCTCTCTCTCTCACTCTTCACTCTACTCTCTCTCTCTCTCTCTCTTCTACTCGGTCGTCCTCCTCCGTCGATCATCACAGTGCTGAAACCTCACCTCATCTCAGTGCCGAAACCTCCCTCGCACCTCTCCGCGACGCCGATGGTTCTCCTCGGTCGTCCTCCTCCGCCGATCATCCTCCTCCTCCGTCGTCCTCTTCCGCCGATCGTCCTCCTTCCTCCGTTGATCGTCGTCCTCATGTATGTAGGTATATAGATTTTTTTTTTAAATTTTGTTTGAACGAATACAGATCTGTTCAACAGATCTGTTTGTGTATACATAATTTTTTTTTTTTGGGAATGAAAACAGATCTTGTGTATACAGATTTTTTTTAATATTTTTTTTGAACGAATATAGATCTGTAACCGCGTCTCTCACTCCCTCTCGTCTCTCATCCCTCCCTACAAATCTGTTTTTTTTTTTTCAGATCTGTTTTTTTTTTTAATTTTTTTTTTGTTTTGATGATGATGATCATCTTCTTGTTGTTGTTGTTGTTGATGATGAATATTGTTGCATTTTCTGAATTTTTTTTTTTGGCCGGGGAATGGTCGGGGTCGGGGAAACCCGATCCCCGTTGGGGGGCGGGGGTGGGGGTGGTGATAGGTCCCCCGTCGGGGATTGGGGCCGGGACCGGGGAAAATTCAACCATCGGGGATCGGGGACGGGGAGGGTGATCCCCGACCCCGCCCCGCCCCGTTGCCATTCCTATCTCTCTCTCTCTCTCTCTCTCTCTCTAAGAAAGAGGGTTTTTTATAATGATTGTGAAAGTTCTAAACCCCTAAATTAATTTTGTTAATTTGTTAATTTTTAAAGAAATAAAAAAAAAATTCTATTGATTAGTTCCTTAAGTCAAAAATTTAAAAACAAAAAATTCTAATTATTTACAATTTTGAATTTTAAAATTCAAAGCAATATGATAAGTCACCCACACTCTTTCCAAAAATAATGTTGATCAAAACAATTCAAATAAAAACAATAAAAACACTAATTATCTATGATTTTGAATTTCAAAATTCAAAATAATATGGTAAGTCACCTTCATCTCACTCTCACCTTTTTTGAAAATAATATAAATCTAAAAATTTAAAAACTCAATCAAATTAAAAATTCAATGCAATTCTCTCTTTAAAATACTCAATATTTGATCTTTTTTCTAGCCTGACCAACTCATTCCCAAATGTAATGATGCAATGGTTATTCTCTCTTTTTACCAATAGTCCAAACTTATTTCAAGCTTGTTTGTTTGTGTTTTTTTTTTTTTTTTTTGTAAATTTGTATTTTCGTGTGAGTATTTTTTTTTCTCTATATGACTTTTTCTTTCCAATGTATTTTTTTCCAACTAAATTGATAATAAATATATATTTGTTAACTATTTTTGTTTTGGGAGTTGATTTGAAGTCTTTTTTTTTTTTTTTGTGTGGATGTTTGTGTATTTTTTATATTGTTGTTATTATTTCTTTTGACATATGTGAATTGATAATATAGTTATGAGTTTTTATTTTTTTATTTTTTTTATAGAATAAGACGTCTTATATTGTTCTTTATGGTTTGGCTATTTTTTAAATTTCTTAAGCAAAATTTTCAAATTTTTTATTTGTAAAAAATTAAAAACATTTAATTGACTTGCCCATCAATAAATAAAATTTTAAATAATGAACACTATTCCATAATTTATGATTTTTTTAAAAAAAATTAACACCTATATATGGAATAAGAAAAACCTAAAATCATGCATTTTTTTATTTTTCATTTTTAACTTTTTGAAACTCTAACGGTACCTTTTTATTTTCACAACATTATCTTTTTATATTTACAAAGATAAAAAATTAGACCGGAGTTGCATAATTGTTAGTAGAGGCAGTGAGTATGGCAACAATAAGAGTGATGAAGAGCTCGGCTAGAGCATTGTTTGGGTGGATTTTGAAAAGGTGAATATTAAAAGAATAGTAGATAGTTTGGGTGATAAATTGATTTAGAAAATTAATGTGTGGTTGAGATTAAATGTGAATTTTACCATATAAAAATTGAATATGGATCATATTTTGTTTTTTATATATAATTTTGGGTACTTTTGCATAACTATCAAAAATTATTGTAATCACATGTTACTTATCATTTGATATATTATTGTTTACCATCGTAATGAATTTTATTATTAATGTCTATTATCAATGCAGTGGTGAGATGTCACATGATAAATAAAAATATGTTTTATTATTATTATTATTGATAATATATTTCTTTATTTTCCATATTACAATGTTCAAAAAATTAATTTATATTTATTGTTAGTTTTTGTAGATGAGAAGTCAAAAATAAATTTTAACCAAATTCAAGTTATAACTAATTTGAGATTGAAAAGGAAATTTCAAAAGAAATTATAATTATATATAATTTTAAAGTATTTTTTAAAAAAATACAAGGAAAAATTGGAACTATAAATTAAAATTATCAAACAAATTCTATGAAAAAATTTAAATGAAAACTTGATCAAATTTGAATTTATAATTATTAAATATTTTTAATAAGCCTTTAATTTTTTATTCAGATTCTAGCCTAATTTGGTCTTAAATAGTTTTTCAAATATAAATATATCTTAATATTGATACAATCAATATTAGACATATTTTAAGAAGGGTAGATTATATCGATAGTCCCCACATTTTGTCTCTTGTGTCAATTTGGTCTTTGTAATTTCAATTAATTTGATTTTTACCACTAATTTTAGATTTTGTATTAATTTGGTCCAATTCATAATGTCGGTTAAGATTTCTGAAAGAAATAGTTATTGAGTTGGTTGAGATTAACTAATTGAGTTAAACAAGTTTATAATTTTTTCTAGAAAAGTATAACAGATGTTACTCATATGTGTATTTTCAATATATAAAAAAAAACACACACTAGCAATTATAACAATTGGAGCAAATTGAGACAAAATTATAAATTTATGGTTAAAATTGAGCAAATTAAAATTGTAAGGACAAAAATAACATAAGAGTTAAAATATAGGGATTACCAATGTAATTTATCCTTTTAAAAATAAGTACTTAATTTCTTAAATAATTTTGAAATTGTTAATTAAATATACCAAATAAATATGTACATATTTCCTATTTTTGTTATAAATTTTTTTTAAAAATATATTTACTAATTAAAAACTAAATAAATAGGTAGGTCTACTAACTCATGGATTGGACATGAACTAGACGATTCTCTAACGACTAGGCTTAAATAAAAAATTATTGGCAAAAAATATCGACTTGAACTAAATTTTTTGGCTACTTTTTAGTAGAACCCCCAAATTAGCTCATATCAGTTACGAACTGATAAACTATGATATAATTTAAATATAAAATTTAAATTTATTTGGACTGGAATATGACCTACAATTTAAGGTGGCTTTATCTTAAATAATTTTTTTATACATAAATATATATAACTATTCATTTAATTGTTTTAAATATATAGTTTTTTTTTTTAAAAAAAAAAAAAAACTATAGTTCAAACTTTTTAATAAGTATACATAAAATAAGTCCATATTTCTTATTTTTATTATAAAAAAAATATTTACAAATATTTATTTACTAATTTAATAAATAGATAGGTCAAATGATTCATATAAGTTGACAATTTTTAATGATTAGGTGAAGGACAAGTTGGCGTAAATCTAATGTTAAACCCAAATTTAATATCACAAGTGAATCCTAATTCATTTTTACGTAAATCTTATAACATAAGACAAATTATAATTTTTAGATTTCACAAAATATGAAAAAATTACTATATTGACAAATGTAGTTTACCACTATCATATGAAAAATTAAATTTACGAAACTCATAAGACGAAATGTATTTATATTTTCTCATAAATATAATTTTTTTGATTTATTTTTTAATTTTTACCACTTAAATTATGACATATATTTGTTATTAAGAACTTAGAGCACACAATTAATGACATAAGAATCAAAAAAAAATTCTCTTATATGTAACTGTGATAAAAATGAATAAAATTTAATTGATTCTAAATTATTTTTACTAAATATTGTAGATAAATTTTTTAGATTATTATTTAATTTTAAAAACTAATTTTTTGATTATTTATTTTTATCCGTGCATAGCCTAAAGAGACAATGTCAACAATAATAGTTCAGGTTAATACAAATGTTAGAGACAATGTCAACAATAATAGTTACAAATTTCAGGTTTGTTTGTTTGTTTTTTTAAGAGCTGAGAATCAAGATGCAGATGGAAGTGGTTCAAATAGAAATCCAACAAAGCAAAGGAGAGGGAAGAGAGCAATGCATGCATACTAAAAACTAGAAAACAAATATTATTTTCAAATAGCTCAGGCAAAGATATACATATCTTCATGAAATACACGAATCAAATATTACACAACAGATCAGTCAATACAAATTGAAAAAATCTCATGTATTTCAGGTAATTTATATGCTTCTGACATTTTAGCCAAGACCCTAGCAATTATAAGATTTAGATGAACTTGCATACCGTGGTAAGACCATGAGCTAGGGGGGAACCTCCTCCACAAGGAAGTCTCTCAAGACGTTTTCTTGCCATTGCAATTGACCTGGAAGGTGGCAACAGAACTTCTGCAGAATCTCCATGAAAAGGAATGATCGAAACCTATTTTAGGTTAGCAGTAAACTAAATCAGATAGGTAGTCATAAAGGAATAAAAGACTTGACAAAAATTAATAAATGTGACCTTAAACAGTATATTTAAAAACAATACTCAGTAACTACTATGGTAAAACTTGTGACCCTGATATAAGCTTAACAGAAATGAAAGTGACAAATGAGTAATATGTGGGCTTGGACAAAAGGCCTGCGAATCATGTCTTCCTTCTGTTTCCAACATTGAAACTTCCACCGCATGATCTTTTCAATAGAAAGAGGCATGCACCAGGTCATCAGCATATGATCAAGAATGACTTGTACAAATTTTGACAATTTCTACAAATGAGCAGTACAAATGGGATTTCATTTAAACCCATCTTCAGAATAAACAGGCATGGCAATTGCACCTCAAGACCATTGTTTGTCATAAGAAATAACCTCTTATGTGAGACATTCATGCATAATTCCTCCATAAGCTTATCGTTTAACTCGAATGCTGAAAACAGAATGCAACTGGGAGGAAAAATGAGAAGGATCGGAGTACTATACCGAAATTTAAATTTACCATTGAATAAATATAGAAGTAACCGGAGAAATAGTAAAACGATATTTTCAGCTTGAACAGTCAATGTTATTAATGTCTTTAAACGCACCTGATCTCTGCTTGTATGACTCTCTGCCAGTAATTTGAGAGCAGCGCCTTTTGCATTCTGCATACGGTTCAATGCCATGCTTCCACTAGCGTCGCCCAGAAATATTACCTGCCATGGACAAAAATCCCAGAAATAAAATTAATCCTAAAGTTCACTAGTTGTTTTCTCACAACTCGGACACAAGTCCTGTGAGCCCACCAATACCCCCAAGTTAAATTGGACATTCTAGGGTGAACCCCTCTGAAGTTGGATCAGAGGTATCCATATTCAACCCAAGTTAAACTGGATATTCTAGGGTGAAATCAACCATCAACAAAAGCAGTTTCAGGGTTTTGGAAAAAATTTAAAGTGATTGCACTCCATTTTGAATTTAGGAAATTTCCAAGAAGTTAAATGGATTTCACTCGTAATTTATGAAATTGTCAGATAATCATTGACATATTTCCATTACATTTCACAAACCCACCCCCACCCCCACCCCCACCCCCATTTCGGATACGTAAGTGACTACACGCTAAACAGAAAAATCAAAGTCTTTCCTAGTGTGGTAATTAGTAGCAAATCCCATAGCTCTTATTTTTTTTTAAAAATAAAAAAAAAAATGTTAAAAAGATTTTTAAAATATCCATCTAAGATCTACTACAGGGAGAAAAAAAAATACAAAATAGAACTTTGAAAACACTCCACAAATTTGATAACATAATGAACAAGAAAATTTGAAAAGGAAATTTGAGTACTATGGTACCAGGGCTCCTGCTTTTCATGACATTCTTTTAGCCCTCATGTCCGTTTTCTCTACATACAGTTTCCTATTCTTTTGAGTATCCTTCTCCCTTCGCAACTTCTGATATGGTGCAGCTGCCCTAAGAGTTGCATCAACAGCTAATCTCTTTACAGGACCCTGACTAAGATTGTGCAACTTGGTCAGGGCAGAGAAAGTGCAGAAATAAACTTTCGCAAAGAAAACACAGTTCTAGATTCTTGAAATTCTCAAAGAAATCCATCAATTAACTTAACAAATTCAAGAATGGCCAAAAGAGAATGAAAACATGCATTTCTTTTAATTTCTATGCTATTTCTTTTGGTTTCTGAAAGTATCAGCAAAACACAAGTTCAGAAAGGGCAGATGATCCATATCAAAGATTTTCTCTTCTTTTTTTCCCCTCTAAATTTCCATTTTCTTCTCTAACATTGAGAGAAGCGAAGATGGGGAACTTACCTTCGGAAGCATTGGTTTAATATATCGGCCTCTATCCTCTGAAAATATAACATTCTTTGCCCTCCCAGCCTTTCCTCGGCGTCTCTGTGCTTGTTGTGCAAAGAAAAGAAGTTTCTCATCCACCAGACCCCCTTCTGCATCAAAGATAAACTCCTCAGGTAGTTGATCCTGTTGTTGCTCATTCTCTTCATCATTTTCATCCTGCTTACAAAGTGAACCTTTCATCATAAGCGAACATGATTCACCAGAGAATTTTTTTCTGTAATAGAAGATGACAGCTAAGAAATCAATCAAGGAGTATGACAAGAGGAAGTTGATAAGTTTTGAGCGATCAATAAACCTCTTGATCTTCCTCTTCATTCTGCTCCTCGGCAGAATCTTGATTTTGTTGAGGGGGCGGTGGAGGTGGAGGCTGCTGGTTTTGCTGTTCAGGGGGATTTTCATTGATGATTGAACGAGGAAGGACAACAAGTTCAACCTGTATCAAATAAAATTTTCAGAAGAGGAATATTATGTTTGACTGCTCAAAAGAAGCCATTTATGATTTATAAGTCTCAAACTAAACTTATTACAACAAAAATACAAGTACTATCTTTGAATCAATGAACGGTAGATAGCTCATCGAAAGAGCTGTAGAAGTTCATCAGTATTAACAAGAGTTCTTGTTCATTTTATGGATACGCTTGGAGTTTATTCCATTTTGGAAACTCATAGCACACTCCCGTAAAAAGGTTAATAAACTTGGACAAATCTAAAGGATTGAAGGAATTACACCTATCTAACCAAAATTTATTTACAAGAAAAAGAATGAATAACTTAACTGCTTTCTTCAGGTCATCCACACTGACTTTTCCACGTCCTTCTAAAGCAGCTAAGCATTTGGCAACACGGGCAGCATATAGCTCAGCTCTGTGTCCCTGACATGAACAGATGTATGCAAAAATTTAACATCAGGAGTATCTTTTCAATAATATTATCAGATACTGCATCCATTAGTACGATCAATAAATTAAATGGTATGCAATAAGGCATATGGTCCAACATTAAATGTCAAAGTTGTAGTGGTGGGTGGTCTTCAATCTCTATTATATGTAACAATAACATATACCTAAATATTGTCTGCTTCTTTAATAAACAGATGTCTTTATTTTGCAATATTATAAACACAAGATATTTGTGAATCAAATAAATAGATAGAAGCCATATAAACTTTTAACAGAAACTAAGGAAGGGTTCCATAAATAAGAACCTGGCAACCACCTCGAAGTGCTTCCAAAACAAGATACTTCAATTGCTCCCTGCTGATAGTAACGTCATTCAAATACTCTCTTGCCAATATAATCGACAAGGTGTGAAGAAATAAAATCAGTAATTAAATAACTCAAAGAGGCTGATTTCTGTGACTTGAACCCACACCACAGCGTGGGAAATATAAAAAGAATGAAAAAGATTTTTTGGCTTACCTATAAATGAGGTAGAGCCACGTATATATAATGAAACAATATTACAAAATAGGAAACAAAACTATGAAGGTACTAAATCTGTGATTTACACAATCACGGATTTTATACACACTACTATAATTATAATATTGTTATTTCCTAAATTCAACGCTCCCCCTCAAGCTAGTGTGAAGATATTCAACAAACGTAACTTGTCAATGGATGACTGGAGTAATGTCGCCCTACAGACATGGTGAACATGTCTGCTAACTGCTGAGAAGAAGAGACAAAGGATGAACTCACAATACTAGTTTGAACTTTTTCTCGAATGAAATGTATATCAACCTCTATATGCGTAGTACGCTCATATAGGACATAATCAGAAGACAACATAATAGCAGACTCGTTGTCACAAACAAAGAGGCAAAAGCTGTCTCCTCAAATCCCAACTCTGTCAGAATAGAATGAAGTCATAGAATCTCATATGTTCTCTATGCCATAACCCGATACTCAGCTTTCACAGAAGACCTAAAAATAATTGCCTGCTTCTTACTTTTCCATGATATAAGATAATCACCATAGAAAATACAGAAGCCATAAATAGAAAAGATGGGTGCCCAAGATGTTGATGCCACAGCCACAGGTCTTCCTTGGTGGTTGAAAACTTGATAGAATGAAGTGCCATCTTGTCAGCCTGATCCAGAATATAGAGACCTTGTTCCACTCTACCACTGTCAATCGTCTTTCTCATGATAAAGTCATGAAACAAACAATGATCAGGAAAGAAAGTCACACTACAATTTAGGTCATGACTAAGACGACTCAATGATAAAAGATCAGAGAAAGTGGGAACATGTAAAATAGAAGACAATGGTAGAGAAGGAGTGACATGGATTAAACATTTCCCAGAAACAGAAGAAACAGTACCATCAGCAATCCTAACTTTGTTCTGACCTGAAGATGGCTTATATTTTGAGAACAGATCAGAAGACTCAGACATATGATCTGAGGCACTAGAATCAATAATCCAAGGTAAAGACATATGAGATAGAAAAGCACTTGGAGAAGTGGCTAAGTTACTTGAGTGGGCAAAAGACGAGGAGGATGTATCAGATGGAGTAGTAGAAAAGCAACAATCCAATAAGTAAAGCAAAGCATCCTCTAACTCAAAAGAAGACATTCTAGAAATATCACCACTAGGAGGAGCAACTGAAGAGGCGTTAGGAGTATCCACTGCACTGGTATGATGTGGACGTGGATTAAACCCGTGTTCTCGAGACCATCCACAGCGACCCCTACAACTACTAGAACGGTTACCACGACCACCAGAAGGAACCTCATGAAGCTTTCAACAAGTCTTACGGGTATGTCTCGATCGGTCGCAATAATCACTGAATAGTGTATCCTTCTTTGAAGGACTAGGGAAAGTACAAGGCAAACCAGAACCATCCCTAGGAAGAACAGAAAGTAAGGCTAAGCGTTTTGTAGAGGTAGGTGGCAGCATCGTAGAACGACGACTCTCCTCATTCTGTACATAAGCAAAGGCCTCCTGAAGGGAGAGAAGAACATCCATACTAAGGACACGACTCCTAACAGGGTTAAACTCTAAGTTGAGACCTTCCAAAAATTTGAAGACCCTTTCCTGTTCAATAAATTTCAGTAACCCACTGAATTAGTTGTGCAAATTGGCTTATAATCCAGTAGATGATCAAGACGTTTCCAGCCATTGTTAGGAAAAGTGAAGTACTGAAGGACAGTCATCTCCCCCTGTACTAAGCGCTCAATCAAATAGCGTAACTCAAAAGTCGGTGAGAAATTTCCCTTCCGGGAATAGATAGTGACCACTGCATCCCAAATATCTTGGGCGGTATCCATAGACAAGTAGCATTCCCCTATATCAGGTATCATGGAATGAATGAGCCATTTCATAATTAAAGAATTGGTAATCTCCCATTGGTCATAACCAGGATCAGTGATGCCTGGTGCCTTGATCCTCCCATCAACATAACCCATATTCCCTCTACTCTTCAAGAAAAGTGTTAGACACTCTGACCAAGCAAGACAATTTTGACCATCAAACAAAGAGGTGGTGATTTTTAGGCTAAGGTTTAGGATTTCGGATGTAGTAGTCATAATGGGACTCTCCCCTCTAGATGGCTGAGAAGTAGTGGTGGATTCACTAGTAAGGTCAGCCATTTATACTCTACAAACCAAATAACAACCTGCACTAATCACAAGTACTGGAAGAGGAAATAAAATCAACTAGACCAAGCAATATCAATTACAAACCATTATAGGAGCATACCAATAAGTCAAAGCTAGGTAATGGGACCATATAATGACCCAAAAAATAAATAAACTAAATGGAAAAAGAACCTCCAATCAAAACAAGGGCTAAACTATTCTCAAATAAGGCAAAACCTTGCTAGACTTGAGGAATAGTGGTGGAGATGAACCAATCAAAACATGCAGTGGGTCAAAGAAGCCTCAGAGTAGCCGTCGGCTGAAGCCGAAATAGGCTTGGAGCTTTCGGCTTGGGCTGAAAGAGGCCAAGGAGCTTTCGACTTGAGCCGAACAACAAACAGGGACTGTTGGTTGGTCCTGGGTGCTCACCAGTGACTATTGCAAGCCCTGGACAGAGCAGAAAGTGTCGAAACATAGTGGGTAGCAGTTAGGTGGTGATGGGCGAAGGTGGAGAATGAGATGGTAACCCTAAAGCTCTGATACCATGTTTGTTTGAGAGAGAAAAAATTTAGGGAATAATTAGACAATCATTCCCATTTATATTGATAATAGGTAGCTTACAATGGAAGCCTTGGAGGTCGAAATAAGGAAATAACACAATAAGGAAATACCAGCTAATAGAATAATCAATATACAATAACCAAAGACATTATTCTAACAAGATATTATTCTAACAGTTTCGGATGGTCTAGGCTAGCTGAGTGGGGCTGTCGAGTGAAATAGAGCATTATACCTCCCATGATTTTAAGAACTATGTGACAGTATTGCGTTAGTTCTAACAACAAAGGTTCAACTAAGAGAGTATACAAATTTATAGTAGGCATGTAAACATTCGAAAGCATGAAACATCTATAAGCATGCTGCTCTTATCATAAATATCTCTAGTCAAAGAAAAACACAATGTAAAAAACTACATAAGAAAGTGATTCATCAAAAATATTTTTTATTAGTGGAAAACAAGACTTTAACTCAAGACATTCATTTCCCTCTTGGAATTTTGCTTCTCTTGAAGAATAAAGAATGGAGTTATTAATGAGCACTTGAACAAGTACTACTTCAAAGAAAATGAACATATGCAATAAAGCCAAATAACCTTTTCTTGAAGTAAATTAATAAAGACATTCATTAAAAAAAAATCCAACACATAGTACTTATAGATTAAAGATGATATATGAAAAATAATTTTTTATTAACAATGAGAGAACATGAATTTACCTTTGAAACACAAGTAAATCACATCCCATAGATGCCTCTTGAAAATTTACTTGGATCTACTCCTCTGGTATTTGGATCAAACTTGCTCTTTCTTCAGCTATCATTCAATAAAATAGAACAATCAATAAAATCAAAAAAAGTAAAGTGCATAGAACTTAACCTAACACTGAAATCTAAATTATTTATAAGTGACATAAAAATCAGGCTATAGATTTCTCATGAAATTTAGGACAATTTTGTGACATTCAGGCTAGGGCTGAGCAAAGGAACTGTAAAATCGACAAATCGAACCAATCCAGTCCAATTCGGTAGATTTGGTTTAGTTTTTTGAATCTGTGGTTCAGTTCTGGTTTGAAAATTTGAGAAACTATTCTTCGCGGATTTGTTTCCGATTGAAGTTCACAGTTCTAGATTAGAATCGATCCGGACTGTATTTTACTTAAACCATATACATACTGTTAGGTTTTTGTAATTGGCAATCCCATTTACAAGACTCCTTTCAATTGTAATTTTATTTGATCTTTTATTTTAGTGAGGCCTTGAGTATTTAGATGCGAATCCAACCCGAATTGTGCCTATGCAGAGGAGTTTGTAATCTTAATTCTTTCATGTTTGCCACTTCGCTGATTATGTAGGGGATCGACCTGCCCAGTAAGCTCCCGTGGGTTCAGGGCAGCTTTTGTAACGCCCCCAAAATATTATTCCAAGGAAAGCTCATAAATACCTAACATTAAGATCATATTCAAATTCAATAACTCTCATTACCATAGTTGTACATAGAGTGTATATGTAATCTCATTTCCAAGAACATCATTAAATATCTAAGTTTCGTATTCAATACATTCCGGAGATTTACATAGTATTTCCACATGCAATAATACATTCAACAATCTTAGGATATGAATCTATAGCATGTGGTACAGAATGAAATAAAATGTAATGCCCTCATGGGCTACAAGTTCCAAGGCTTATGCCCGGTTACACAAAAATGATTATCAAACCCATACAAGTAAAGCCCTTGGCTTGCCAAAAGAACAATAAAAAAAAAGAGCCATATGCCCTCAAACATTTCCATGCCTTCAACTTGGCGGAAACACCACATCTTTTCTTGCACAAAATCTAATAGAGACATCTTAACAAAGTCTATACATTTTATACAATTTCTTGAGATGAATGCATATGCCATGTCTTGCTCATAATGTATTTCTCAATTTTTTGGAAAACTTGTGCATATTGCAATTTGAAAACACAATAATCCAACAACGTAACAATATATTTTCAAGGGGTGGTAAATACAACTCGGGTAATTCCCCAGGGCTAGTGTCTGCAAGTAGGCGTATCAAGCACTATCAAATCCTACCTTACCGGCTACTAACCGAAGGGCTTAGGCACCCGCATACGCAAGTTTCTGGCCTTACACCAAGGACACTCAGGTCAACTTAACCAATATCAATCTACACCCCCTATTCGGACTTACCAACGTATTTACCCCAAAACAATTCAAAATATTATTGCTTCACAGAACAATTTCCTTTCTCAATGCAATAGTTTTCAAATTTGCAATTCTAAATCATGATAACCAAATGAAATGGAATGCTAATGCCTCATGTACCACATGCATTAGAATAATTTCAATTTCAATTCTTCCACACAATCTTTCATTGTGATCAAAATTTCTATACCTCTTCACTAGGTAGTTTCATAATAAATCTCTTGAGAGGTGATTGACAACACCTTATTACATGCATTTCTCACATGTTAATCAACATTTTTATTTTTAATCTTTCCAAGACAAATTAAAAAATACTGTAAGTAAATTTCAAAAATTCAAACATTTCTTATCCTTCCAAGAAGTTCCTCATAAAATACAAACATGGTAATCCTCCAAAAATTATTCACCATAACACTTTATCAAGCATGGATTTCACAATATCTCAACATTTTTTCAAAATCCCCAATTTCTAGGGTTTTCCAACAAAACTAGGCTTTTTCCATTTTTAAATGATTTTTCAAAGAAAATAACATTCTCTCATAACAACATAGATCATGTTCTCAATAGTTTGAAAATAAAGAGAGTTCTTTTTTCAAATATAACATCTAGAGTTCAAGAAACTCAAATTCATGGTTCAAAACTACAAGATAGGTTCCAAAAACCACATAAACTTGCAAAATGTATATATAACTCAAAGAAAATACTTACCTCAAGTTTTGGAGAAAAGAGAGAAGAAACCCCTAAAATCATCGGTGTTGAAACTCGATCTCCACCGCACAAAACGTAGCCCTCGAAGAGTTCTCCAACTTTGATGAAGGGACTAGGATCAAAGCTTTAATGGATTTGAAGAAATCAACGGTTTAATGTAATTGGTGAGAGTAATTGTAGAAAGAAAGAAGAGAAAAGTGTTTTAGAGAGAGAGATGAGGAAAAAGTGAGGTGGGTGCTCAACCCAATGAAAGAAAAGGACTAGATTTTCAGACCCAGAGCTTTCCTGCATGTGCGCACCTTCTTCTGCACGTGTGGCGCGTACCTGTCTACACGTACGACTTTTTTCCTTACACGTGTAGCTTGTTTCTTGCACGTGCCTCCGCATATGCAATTAAAGCAGTAGCCAAATAATGATGGCATTCCCTCACTGCATATGCGGCCGTGCCTCCCGCATGTACGGGACCACTTATGCACGTTCGGCTCCAGCCTCCGTACGTGCAGTTTTGCCTTTCACAAAAAAAAGCACTAGCAAGACCGCAACACTTCGATTCCAATTTACGCTTTCTGAAATAAGCAAAAATTTTACTCTGGAACAAAATAAGAATGAGAATTCGAGAAAGGTTTTTAGGGACGTGAACCCAATTGGTAGACGAGACCTTAGGTTAATACCCGGCACTTCCAACGTGAATAAGATAAAAACAATTAAAAGAAAACAAGATGGGTTGCCTACCCAGGCATCATAGCGCCACAGCGAGGTTGAGGGGTAGCGCCTCAGAAGCAAAAAGAAAAAATACAATCGAAGTTGTTTGACCCGCTCGAGCAATCATTTGTGCGCTTGAGCGAAGAAAAGGATCATTTAGTATTTTTGCTGAGTGCCTGAACTTCTGGGAAGAAAGTTTTACTGCTTGAGCGGTGACAGTTGTGCTTGAGCGATTAACCTATATGTTTCACACTGCCTTTAGTTACACTACTCGAGTGGTGAAAAGTGCACTCAAGCGGTCTGCGCGATCCGATTTTCTATAAAGTGCGTTGTTCACTGTTTTTAGGCTGTCTATATTTTCGAAGAGGAACAAGATACAAAGTTTTTTATATTGGAGAGTGCTTTCTATGTGTTTCCTTGATGATTTAAGAGTAATTAATGGATCTGTGAACTTCATATCAACATCATCAAAGGTTTGTTTGTTTTCATTTGTTCACAAAAGAGAGAGTTGCTCTTTGGTGGATTTCGGGGAACTTGGGCCTAAAACTTTGGTGGATTCCGGAGTGGCTCATTGTCATGGATTCGAAATCATCGTTGTGGATTCAATGTTGGACAAGACAATTCCGAGGTGAAAACGATGATGGAAGAGGCACATTGGGTTAGTTCAATTTGGGCGTAAATTCGTGAGGTAATTGGGAGTACACTTGTGTAATTTCTTTTTGTCTTCTTAGTGGATTGTTTTGTGGCTTTGGCCCATGGTTTTTTTTTATCACAGTTAGAGGCTCTGCAATTGTAGTTTTTCCACGTTAAATTGTTGTGTCAATTTGTCTTTAATTGTTTAATTGAGATTGTTATTTACTGGTTATAATTGATACATATTCACAAATTAAAATCTCAGGGATTTTTAGATTTTTCAACTGATATCAAAGCGAGTTGCTTTATTTTTATTTTTTCAAAACTATTGGAGCGAGATCTTATTTGATTTGTGATAATGGATTCAATTCGTGAGGGGAATTCTATGGTTCGACCACCCTTACTTGGTGGATCTAATTATTCTTTTTGGAAAGCTCAAACAAGAGCATTTTTAAAATCTATTGATGAAAAAGTTTGACAATCCGTCATGTGTGGGTGGACCGAATAGACTATTACCATTGATAAAGTAACTTTCCCCAAACCAATTGATAAGTGGGACATAATTGATTACCAAAATAGTAGCTGGAATAATAAAGCTATCAATTCTCTTTTTTGCGCCATCACACTAGAAGAGTCTAGTCGTACTTGCAATTGTGAAGTCGCAAAAGAGGCTTAGGATATCTTATAAACTATTCATGAGGGCACTCTTTCGATTAAACGCTCAAAACTTCAAAGGCTCAAGTCTAGTTTCGAAAACCTTTCAATGAAAAATAATGAGACCTTTGATGAATTTTATGCGAAGTTGAGTGTCATTGTAAATTTCAACTTCAATTTAGGTGAAAAAATACCGGAATCCAAGATTGTGGGAAAAATTTTGAGGTCCTTGCCCAATCGGCTCCAACCAAAAATTACGGCGATTGAGGAGGCTCAAGATATTGACAACCTTGAGGTGGATCATTTGGTTGAAAATCTCCAAACCTATGACGCACATATGACTTTCAAAAAGAAACAAAAAAGATGATATTGCTTTTAGTAGTGCTCATAGAGTTGGAAAGGATTTTGATGAGAATTGTGAGATTGATTCCAAGATTACGGATGCTTTCTAAAGCAATTTAAAAAGTCTTTTCTGAAAAAGAATTCTAATCTTTTGGAATCAACTCATAAATCTAAAAGCAAAGATAAAATCAAAATTGATTCTACAACCAAGAAGAAGAGAGAAGGGAAAAATAGAAGGGAACTCCAAAAGAGTCTAGTGCTATGAATGCCAAGGATTTGGTCACTTTGCTCAAGAATGCGCTAATCGTTTGCGGAAGAAGAAAGCATTTGCTATCACTTGAAATGATGAATCAGAGTTGGATAAGGATGAAAGTGACGACAAGACTCAATGCGATTAGGGGAGTTAACAATTTCTTGTTTTCATGGCGGCTTTCGAAATTGAAGATGAATCCTCGGGAAGTGATGATGAAGAGCTTCAGCAAACTTGTGAAAAACTGTATAAGGAATCTCTTAACTTATCTAAATTGAATGACAAACTCACTATCAAGCTCAAAGCCTATGAAAGTGAGAATGTCAAATTAAAGAAGGAGATTTCTAAGGCTAGGAATGATGCCGTCAAGATTTCTAGTGATCGACAAGCTCTTTGCGCAAAACTCTTAACTTGTGAGATAGAGAGGAATATGAAACGCCCTCAAACTAATACATAAAACCCCACATTCTCAACAAGCATTGATATAAGAGAAATAAACATCTTTCTATTCATCAGAGTATTCATTATAAAAGTATTACATGTTGACAACAAAAGTAAATGCCCTATGGGCTTACAACTTTCCAAGCCAACACTTAGTTACAAAAAGAGAGTACTAACTCAAATACATATTAAGCCCTTGGCTTGAGTTTACATGCAATACATCAAAAGATAACAAAATAATCAAAAGAGTCTTCTACTCCCAGAACCTTCCAAGCTATGATCTTGGAGGTGACATATCACCTGGACCTGAAAATGATGTCCCATATAGGGTGAGCCAAAGCCCAGTAGAGATATACTAAACCAAATATACGCAATGCCTAAAATAATAGCATATGATAGATGGTCAACACTTATAACAATTTACATCACATTACTATTCCATGACAATCATGTCCATGTTACACTTCACTTTCCTTTACTTATCAATTCATTTCATAAATGTGGCTCAGAACCTGGCCAGATAGCTTAAAAGAGATTACATCTCAAATTAGCAATATTTCCAATTCAATTGGAATAACAACTCATGTTAGACATTTCTTACTTCATAATAGATACACATTTTGGTGCTGTATCAGTATCAGTCTCAGTCAAAATCACTTCCATACTTCACAAATGATACACATTTTAGTGCTGTATCAATATCAAACAAAATCCGGTTTAGAGGTCCATCCTCTATCTTCCTCTAAACCGTGGAGTACATCCCCTATCTCCTCCCATATAACACAATGCATATAAACATTATCATATACATGTTCAATCAATACACAACTTTAATGTATTATTCCAAACCGTCATATACAATGTGATCAGTTTTAGTTTCCCTAATCAACATGCTGTGTCTACAACAATCAAGACTATCCTCCACCGATAGCCCAAAGCAATTATTTCTAAACAGAAAATAAATGCATAAACAAGTATAATCTCCACATTTCCATAGGTGAGTGATAAAAATAATCCAACTACACCATTCAATCCCAAAATTTCCCAATTTCATGGATTTCACCTCATTTCCATATTTACTCGAATTAATTATACCAATTAATTTATTTCAATAATTAGGGCAATTTCCCAAATTCTCAATATCAACCCTAAGGTTTGATTTCATCAATAATACAACATAAATTCCATTTTCTCAATGTTTCTCATATATATGGGTTTTAATATTTGAAAACCCCCTTCTTTTATAAATTACACCAAGACCCCAAACTTTCCTAATATTACCCAACAACCCCAACATATCAAAATGCCAAAATTTAAAGACAAAACTCATAAGATGGAGTAGGGTATCCCTACCTCGAAAATAGAAGCTCAAAGGAGTAGATGACCAAAATCCAAAGTGCTCCAAATCAAAGATTTTTCAGATTAAAGTGTAGCCCACACAACCCTCTACCTTTCTTACAAAGAGCCTAGGGTAGAAACACACTATAAGTAGATCAATCCCTAGAGAGAAGATATGCAGAGAGAGAGGGAGCTCGGATCTAGGGTTTGCAAAATAAAAGAGATGAAAAAAATGAAGTGTTTCCCGCTGTTGTGATCTGATATACAACAGGCTCGCTCGAGCGAAGGATTGGTCGCTCGAGCGACCAGACACAAGGAACCCTCGCTCGAGCGAAGAAAGTCTCGCTCGAGCCAACAATACGAAGCTTCAGGTCTACAACCCAGAAGCACGCTCGAGCGACAGAATGCTCGCTTGAGTGAAGAAACTCAAAACATACACCTCGCTCGCTCGAGCGAAGGAAATCTCGCTCGAGCCAAGAAATACAACTTTCAGGTCCAGAACCAGACGCAGACGCAAGCTCGAGCGAAGGACCTCTCGCTCGAGCGACCAGAAACAAAACTCAACTCTCGCTCGAGCGAACAAACCCTGGCTCGAACGAAGGATCAAAAACAAAGAGCTCGCTCAAGCGACAAAAGTCTCGCTCGAGCGAATGGCCAAAATTCTGGGCAGCAACCATTTGCTCCCAAGCACACCAAACCTGTAACAAACCTGCCCAAAACATCCTATAACTCAAATACAAAGTATAGAAGGATAGAAACAAGAGATATATAATATCAACTCTACGGAACCAAGGTCCGGAACACAATAATCAATGGAGGGAAAACCGGGATCGCTATAGAATAAGCTATAGCAAATCTATTCAACATATGAAGAAAAGATTGAAACTCTCGAGATGTCTTAAGTTGCCTTGGAAGAGCTAGTCATCAAGAAAGAGGAAAAGCTCAAGTGTGCTATGGCTACCATTGGACTTTGGAACAAAGGATCACAGACTTTGGATAATATCATTGGGTCTCAACAAATGTGTTGTGACAAGAGTGGCATTGGCTTTTGTGGTGTCAAAGAGAAAAAATGGAGCGCATCTACATCTCATGATACAAGAACTCAAGGAAAGGGGGAACAAAAAATTCAACATAAGGATGGACTTCTCAATCTTCCTAGAGTTGGTAAGGCCAAAGAAAAGAAGGTACACCATATTTTTATTTGTCATCATTGTGGTATGTATGGTCATATTCACTCTTATTGTTATGAGTTGTATGGGAGAGTGTCTCATAGAGATGGAAGAAATTCTAATATCTTGTGGGGTAGGAGACACTTCATTGGTTGTAATGAGGTTAAGGGTCATATTAGACCTCGCTATTTTGATTTGCTTGAGATCAAATATGAACAAAGGTTGTGTTTGCCTAGATATAGGAATAGGAAGTTGGAAACCAAGTTGAGACGGGCTCCTATTGAAGGGGAAGGGAACCACAATGTCAAGACACCACCCAAGAACCGCAATTCTCACAACTTTGTTCATGCTAAAGCGGTTTGGGTGAGAAAACTTGACTTTTGTTAATTTGTTTATTCGTTTTAGTTTTTTTCTCTTTTTGTTTTTGGGTTTCTGTTTGTTTTTTCTTTTTGGGTCATTTTGTGTGTGCTTGCTCATTTTTTGTCTTGCTTTGTTTATATATATAAAATAAAAAACAATAAAAAGATTTTCTTTGTATGGTTTTGTAAGCTTGACATTTTTGAGAAGTACTTGGTGCATATTGGAATTGATAAGAATATTCATTACATGTTAATATGTGTGTGCTTTCCGTGGTCATTACTCATTTCTGAGTGTGTGTACTTTGATTAGTATGTCTCATTCTGTACACACTCTTGGATTAGTAAATCTCGGACTCTTCTGCATAAGTGATCAGATTTCTCTATGGACTTTTAGCATTGTGTCTTTTGCATTTCTAGAGGAATTGACCTATACTAGCATATCATGGGTGATGTTAAGTCTCTTAATCATCTTCTATCTTTATCTCCATGAGGAAAAGGCTACCTCAGAGTCACCAACCAGGCTATCCTTATTGTATCCATGCTTCTCTGGTTCGATTTCCATACTCTTGAGCGTGAAAGCCGCCAATGAGTGCGCAAAAAAAAGAAAGAAAATTTAAGAAAAACAAAACAATTTTGATTCATTTCTCAACAAATACTCCTTAATTCCTAGTGGTTTGACTTTCCTAAGTTGTGGTTAGATTCTCTTGCCGGAGGTCCAACTATCAAATTACTACTAGGATTTGAATTTAGTGTTTGTCGAACTCCAAGAGTCACACACACACTTTTATCATGGGATTTATGCTTTTTACATGCTGCATTACATTCTTTCATGAGGAATCGTCTAGAGCTTGAGCACATTGTGTTTTCAAGTAATTGTGTTTCTTGGATAATCTTATGTGTTTTAAGGTATAAATCTGAAATTCCTTGCTTGCTCCACCATATTATTTTTGTCTTTTTCTTCTTGTTCATTGTTTTCAGTGCTTGTGGTTACTTTTAGTGAAGGGGAGTTTGGTTAATCATTGCAAGGTTTTTTGTTTTAGCATGAACTTACATTGATTGGTTTGGTAAGAGAGATTGGCATTAGTTGGTTTGCATGTTGCTATCCACTGCTTATTTATTGCTCACTTCTCGCAGGCTATTAATTTTTACATCATCTTGTCCCTACTTGTGTGGTTTATGCTCATGCTTTAGTTGATTGAGCTTCTCTTGACAATTCTTGACAAAAGGGGGGAGAATTTTGAGGTCTTTGCATTTTCATCTAGTCATGTTTCTATCTCATGCTTCAAGATAATCTTTTCATATGTCTATTGCTTTTTCATATACTCTTGTGGCACTAATAGTTGTTTTGTAGATCATGACCTTGAGAAACAAGTTTGTTTTTGTTAGCTGTAATGGGTTGGAGTGATTAGGATTTTATTTGTTAGGTGTGTTTTGTCACGGAATTATCAAAGTGAGAGATTGTTAGGTTTTTGTAATTGGCAATTCCGTTTGACAAAACTTTTTTCAGTTGTAATTTATTCGATCTTTTATTTCAGTGAGGCCTTAAGTATTTGGATATGAATCTAACCCGAATTGTGCCTATGCAGAGGAGTTTGTGATCTGAATCCTTTCATGTTTGCCACTTCACTAACTATGTTGGAGATCGAGCTGCCCAGTCAGCTCGCGGGGATCTAAGGGGCAGCACCCTATGGCGGGTCCAGGGCAGTGCCGCTCGACCCTGCCGTGGCAAAAAAAAAGATCATCTAGTATTTTTGCAAAGCGCCTGAACTTTTGGGAAGAAAGTTTTACCACTTAAGCGGTGAAAGTTGAGCTCGAGCGGTCAGCCTATATGTTTCGCGCTGCCTTTAGTCACACCGCTCGAGCGGTGAAAAGTGCACTTGAGCAGTTTGTGCAATCCTGTTTTCTATAAAGTGCGTTGTTCGATGGTTCCAGGGTTTGGGCCATCCAGATTTTCAGAGAGGAACATGATACAAAGTGTTTTATATTAGAGGGTGCTTTCGGTGTGTTTTCTTGATGATTTAAGAGTGATCAATGGATCTGTGAACTTCATATCAACATCATCAAGGGTTTGTTTGATTTCGTTTATTCACAAAAGAGAGAGTTATTCTTCGGTGGATTCCAGGAAACTTGGGCCTGAACTTTAGTGGATTTCGGAGTGGCTCATCGTCGTGGATTCGACATCATTGTTGTGGATTCAATGTTGGGCAAAACAATTCTGAGGTGAAGACGATGGTGGAAGAGGCACATTGGGGTCGGTTCAATTTGGGCGTGGATTCACTAGGTAATTGAGAGTACACTTGTGTAATTTGTTTTTGTCTTCTTAGTGGCTTGTTTTGTGGCTTTGGCCTGTGATTTTTTTTTTTTATCACAATTGGAGGTGCTCCAATTGTGTTTTTTCCACGCTAAATCGTTGTGTCGATTTGTCTTTGATTATTTTATTAAGATTGTTATTTACTAGTTATAATTGATACATAATCACAAATCAATATCTCGAGAATTTTTAGATTTTTCATATACCATACACCTTGTGAAATAGTGTTGCTAGTGTTGCTATAATTGTCATTTTTTTTTAATTATAGTTTTGTAATTATTGTTGTCACAAACAAAATGTTTGTTTGATGAGAGTTTTATGCATATTGATATGTTTATTTACTAGATATTATCTTTGTTTAAGTTAATAGTGGAACAATATGCATGTTTATGTTACGAAAAATCATGAGCAGATTAATATTGAAATAAAAATTTATGTGATTTTTCTTTGTGAACATATTATTTGAAACCGTGGTTCCAAATTGAGCCGAACCATGTTTAAATGGATTGGCTGAAATTGATTCCATAATTTAAATGGATGAGTTTGATTTCAATTTTTATGGAACCGTAGACAACAAATTGGTCCTGGTTTTACCCCAAATCGAACCATGGTCACCCCTAATTTAGGCCTTTTAAAATAGATCAGCATAATTTTTTCACACAAGTCTACCAATCTTGACTTGTGATGGAAGAGGAAATCAAGTAATTCAAAAAGAAAAATAAAACAAAGCACAAACAAAATGCAAATCTTCCACAAGCATGATCAAATTCAACATCGATTCAGTCCACCTAACCACCGTATACCTTAGCTGGCCCAAAACACAACTGAAAATCAGCATAAAGGAAGCAAAAAATGACAATCTAAATGGAAAAAAACTATTGGAACATTTTCATAATATGTGTATATATTAAATATATAATTTAGTTATATAAATTATTATAGAGATGTGACTTTTCGGTTAACCACTAGATTTAAACCAAGAGGGTGTGATATTTTCTAGTACTCTGAGTTTTTCTACTTCGCTCAAGCGAAGGTTTGTTCACTCGAGCGGTCTTTTGAATCGTCTAATACTTTGTCTGCAGTCTAAGATTCTTAGAGGTGGTGATGTTCGCTCGAGCGCAAGTTGGTCCACTCAAGTGGTCTGTTTCTTGTACGATCCAAGATTCTGGGAGTTTGAGTTCTATGCTCGAGCGGTCTTGTGTCTCTAATGTTCAAGCGCTTGTTTCACTAATCGAGTTGTCTATTTGGGATTTGATCTTTAAAAAATCACATTTTGGTCAAATCTTTTACACTTTTCTCTCTATCTTCTCTCTCTTTTCTCCATTTTCGAAAATCCTAAACTTTCAAGCTTAGATTTCATCTACATTAACTAAGAATCTCACCCTAGTTTCATATACCAAAATGTAGAGCACATCGAGAGCTTTCTTTTAATCCAAGCAAATTGTGTTTTCATCAAAGTTGGATTTTCAGGCTTTCTTCTATTCTTGCTTGAGGTAGGGATTTCTTTGTTTCTCCTCAATAATTTCATATAGATAGATGGGTCGTATTTTTCTATTGCATAAAACATCACATTGGAAGAGATTTTCTTGAAAAGCATATAGAGGAAAGTTAGGGTTTTGAAATAAAGAAGTTAAACTTATGGTTTGTAGTAGATCATGGAAGTTTTAAGCCATTGGAACATGTTTATGTACTTCAAGGTAAAAAGCCCTAATTTTTATCCAAACCATAGTCTTGAACCTTACTCTAAAGATGAAGTTTGTTTCAATGGGGCCTTAAATCATGAAATTGGGTTGATATTTAAAAGAAATGGGTATGAATATTGGTTGCTAGCTGTTGCGGGAATAACTGTGGTGAAATTAGTTCATATCATGGAAATTGTTAATTACAATTGGCGTTATAAACTATGAGAAGTGCATCATATTAAATGTGTTGATGTAATTTGAACAAAGGGAGTTGATATTGAAGCATGGAAATATTGTGAATAATCATATTCGTTTATTGAGATGAATTTATATTATTATTATTAAATTTGTAAAGGTTTTGTCTTTGGCCATCAGTGGAGGATGGTATTGGTTGATTATAGAATGAACAATATGTGTAACTAATTTCGTAAATTGAAATGATGAATGATATGAGATATTGATGGATTAAAATGTTGGAAAGAGGGTCTGTTTCCTTCCAACTTGTGACCGGTAAACCATAGCGCTTGATAGAGGTTCCGCCTTCCTTCCGGAGTAGCTCCTGGTAAAGCGTTTGGACTGTTGGGCTATATGGAGGTTCCTCTTTCCTTCCAGCCACTAGTAAAGCGTGGCGCTTGAGATAGGTTCCAGATTTCGTTCCGGAATAGCGCCCGGTAAACTGTGTTGGAATGGCTTGATGAAGCCGATAGTTGGTATGTTGGTGCTCATTGTTAGTCATGTGATTGTATAGTTATATGTGAACGTGATGATCTGTAGTTCGAGATTCGAAGTGTGTAATTGGAATATGTCTATAATGAATTGAATCTTATCGCTTAGTTATATGAAACGTGTCGGTGTGTGGGATTTGTGTTATGCAGATTATGGCAAGGTGACGGGTGGTGGTGTAATCAATGTGTATGATTTGTGGATAGGAGGCGTACATGATTAGTTGGCCTAAAATCTTTTTCTAAGGTAAAAGAGATTTAAGAAATTCTTTGAATCAATACTGATGAGGTAAAATCTTTTTCTAAGGTAAAAGAGATTTAAGAAATTCTTTGAATCAATACTGATGAGGTAAGAAGATAACAAATGAGTTTTCTGTAGCGATCCCAGGGCAGCACCCTGGCGGGGTTGAGGGGTAGCGCCCCTGAAGCAAAAATATAAAATGCATTAGAAGTTGCTTGTCCGCTCGAGCGGCCGTTTATGCGTTTGAGCAGAGAATGTTTGGTTCCAGAAGTTTGACCTGTATGCAAAAGTACTGGGAAAGTGTATTTGATGCTCCAGCGGGGCTTTCTATGCTCGAGCAGGCCATGTTATATCAGTTCGTGAAGTTGATATTTCAGATTACTTTTGTATATCTCTCTAAAAACCCTTTCCTTTCCCTTCTCTTTACATTTCCCTACGCCAAATTGGATCAAAACCTTGATTTCTCAAGATCCATTAGAGTTCTGCCGTAGGTTCTTCATCCAAGTTGGTTAACTTCTCGAGGGCTTCGTTGTGTGCGGTGAAGATCGAGTTTCGACACCGTTGATTTTGGGGTTTTTATCTCACTTCTTCTTCAATACTTGAGGTAGGGATTTTCTTAGAGTTATATATATGTTTTTGCAAGATTTATATGATTTTTGAAATCATCTTTCAATATCTTTGAAAATTGATTGTTGATTCAAGAAGTTGAGCAATTTTGAAAGTGGGTTTGTGTCTTGTTCTTTTAAAATGATCTTATGGGCTTTAATCTTCGTTGATTGAAGAAAAGATGATTTTGAAAAGTTTTCTTTCAAAAGATTTGAGTTGAGAATTAGTATCCCATAATTGATGCACACAAGTCTCACTTCTAGTCATCTTAAAAAGTAGAACTCATATCCTCTTGGTCACCAAATCACGTGAGAGTAAATTCTCTACACTCTGACATTTTTTCTTTTTTTAAATTTAAAAAAAATTGTTGGACAAATTATTTCCATTCTAACCAATATACTGAAGCGTATAAATATGGAAATCATGAAACCCGATATGAAAATGTATCAGCCGATATTTAAACATAATAAACAGGTCGTATTTAAAAAAAGTTTTAGCTAGAATCACACTAGTAAAAGCCAAGAAAACAAAAATGAAAATTTCTCTACTATAAGTACATTGCTTACAACACACTGACACTTCATTTTCAACAACGCTACAAAATCAGAAAAAGTAATCCAAAAATGAAGTATAGACTAGATTCATTTTGAGTATAACTTACATCACCCATAATTTCAATTTATACCAAATATTTTATTTTCAAACTACTTTTTATCTGAACGGAGAGTCGCCACCGGCCTTTTGTAGGTGTACCACTTTGCCACCAAGAGATAAACTCCCAAATTGAGCACACCCAACACAGCCAAAATCCAGAAAAAGTAATCAAGGTGACCACGGTTGAGATTGTCTGGTATCCACCCAAGATTCCCATTCCTAGTACTAATAGAGGTCACAATAGTCACCAAAAGAGAGCTCAAGTAGCTCCCTAGTGCAACGGTGGTGAGCAATAGAGCAGAGCAGAGACTTCTCATGGCATCGGGTGCTTGCTCATAGAAGAACTCCAACTGCCCAATGAATGTGAACACCTCCGCACACCCAACGACAAAATATTGTGGAACTTGCCAAAAAATCAACATGGGCATCTCCAGGAGATCATAGTAGTTGTTCTTTTTCACTATTTTAAGCCTAATAAGCTTCAAAATCCCCGCGGATAACATGGAAAAGATTGATATGACGAGTCCCATGTTAGGCCTATCGGACACCAGAAATCAATACCACACAAGAACACAACAATATTTACGTGGTTCGGCAATTGCCTACGTCCACGGAGAGTTATCGACTATAGAATTTTTCCCGGAGGGAGATTACAACTCACACCTCACCTTCACTCTATAGCACTCTCAAACTCTCAATTCTCACAGATTTACACTCTGAATCTGTTTCTGTTGTTGTGATTGATATACAACCCTTCCTCCTCACCTCAATTTATACACAATTGAGGGAGGAGTTGATTGGTCCTTACCTACCCATTCCACTCTTTGGTGGAGTTGCCATTTGGGTAGTGGAGTACCTAGTGCTGCACTTAGATGAATGGTGGGATGGTGCTTGCTGCACTTAGATGAATGGTGGGATGGTGCTGCACTTAACAATTCTCCCCCTCCACGCCCACATGGACAACTGACTTCTCACTTGAAGTCCATCCCGGTCAGATTCTTGCAAACTTCCAGTTTGTCTCTGGTGACACCCTTGGTCATCATGTCAGAAGGATTCTTGTCTGTGTGAATCTTCACTAGCTTCATCAGCTGCTTTTCCATCACTTCTCGTATCCAATGATACCGGACATCAATGTGTTTTGTACGCGAATGGTACATGGAATTCTTGCTCAAGTCAATTGCACTTTGACTATCACAATGTACCTTGTAATCTTCTTGCTGTAGACTCAATTCTTGGAGAAACCGCTTTAACCACAACATTTCCTTTACAGCATCGGCGGCAACAATGTACTCTGCCTCTGTTGTAGATAAAGCAACACACTTTTGTAGTTTGGACTGCCATGAAACAGCTCCCCCTGCAAAGGTGAATAAAAATCCTGATGTAGACTTTCTACCATCAAGATCACCTGCCATATCAGCATCTGTAAAACCCTCCAAAATTGGTTCAGCTCCCCCGAAACATAAACACATCCTTGAAGTTCCCTTCAAGTACCGAAGAATCCATTTGACCGCCTCCCAATGCTCCTTTCCTGGATTGGCGAGGAATCTGCTCACAACGCCAACTGCGTGAGCTATATCTGGCCGGGTACATACCATTGCATACATCAAACTTCCTACTGCGGAAGAATAAGGGATTGCCTCCATTTCTTTCCTTTCAGAGCTGGTTGTGGGACACAAACGCTTTGACACATTGAAATGGTTGGCCAGTGGTGTGCTGGCTGGCTTGGCATCTTTCATGTTGAACCTTTCAATCACCCGTTCAACATATTTCTCCTGTGACAGCCATATCTTCTTGGCTTTCCTGTCACGAACAATCTTCATGCCCAAAATTTGCTGTGCTGGGCCTAAATTCTTTATGTCAAAATACTGCGACAAGTCCTTTTTCAACTTGTTGATCATAGTAGTATCCTGTCCGATGATCAGCATATCATCGACATACAACAGTAGGATAATGAAGTTTCCATCCGAAAACCTGCGGAAATATACACATTGGTCTGCCACCGTTCTTGTGTACTCGTGATCCACCATAAATGAATCAAACTTCTTGTACCATTGTCTCGGCGCCTGTTTCAGGCTGTAGAGACTCTTCTTCAGTTTGCAGACGAGTTTCTGTTTTCCTTGAACTTCAAACCCTTCTGGTTGCTCCATGTAGATCTCTTCCTCCAACTCACCATGGAGAAAGGCAGTCTTGACATCCATTTGTTCTACTTCCAGATTCAAGCTAGCTGCTAATCCCAGAGCTACTCGAATAGAAGTCATCTTCACAACTGGGGAGAAGATCTCATCAAAATCAATTCCTTTCTTCTGCCCAAAGCCTTTGACCACCAAACGAGCTTTATGCTGCAATAGTTTACCATTTCCATCTTTCTTCAACTTATACACCCATTTGTTCTTCAAAGCTCTCCTGTCTCTTGGAAGTGGAACAAGCTCATAAGTGTGGTTCTTCTGCAAAGAACTCATCTCCTCCTTCATGGCTTGCATCCAACAGTCTTTCTCTGTATGACTCTTGGCTTCGAAAAAACTCTCAGGCTCCCCCTCATCAGTAATCAGAATATACTGAGAAGCGGGATATTTGGTTGATGGTACGGCAGCTCTTCCAGATCTCCGCAACTGAGGCCCAGTTGCCTCTGTTTGAGAGGGTTGCTCCCCCTGCTCAATACCCTCTTCATCCGGGTCTTCATCTCTTTCCTCCTGATCCTCAATTTCTGGCATAGGATCCTGCAACTCTGGCACTTCTTGTTGCACATCATCACATCTAGCATTTTGTGGTGGCTTGGGAGATGGAAACAAGTCTGGAGTGATGACATCTCTAGACTTTGCAGATTTCTCAAAATCTACTCCTGTCTGGTCTTCTTGGAACACAACATCTCTGCTTCTGAATATCTTCTTATTCACTGGGTCCTACATCCTGTACCCAAATGCTGCATCTGAATAGCCCACAAATATGCATGGTGTGGACTTGTCATCAAGTTTCTGTCTGTTTTCCTTGGAGATGTGTGCAAATGCCTTACACCCGAAGACTCTCAAGTGAGAATATGATACCTTTCTTCTGGACCAGACTTCCTGAGGTATCGCAAAATTCAACGGGACTGAAGGCGACCTGTTGATGAGGTAACAGGCTGTACTGGCGGCTTCAGCCCAAAATGACTTTGGCAACTTTGCCATTTTGAGCATACATCTGACTTTTTCCATAATAGTGCGGTTCATCCTTTCTGCCACACCATTGTGTTGTGGGGTGCCGGGAACTGTTGTCTCGTGCCGGATACCTCTGCTGGCACAGTATGCTGCAAAAGCATTGGAAGTGTACTCGCCTCCATTGTCTGTGCGAAGACACTTCAACTTCTTCCCGGTCTCTCTTTCCACCATTGCATGGAACTCCTGAAAGTGCTGAAATACCTCATCCTTTGTCTTCAGGAAATACACCCACAACTTCCTTGATGCATCATCAATGAAAGTCAGAAAATACTTGCGGCCGCCATATGACTCCACTTCGATTGGGCCACAAACATCCGAGTATACCATATTGAGCACTTCTGTTTTCCTCCTGCTCGTTGAACTGAATGATACTCGATGTTGCTTGCCATAAAGGCAATGATCACAGGGCTTCAAGACACTCCCTTTGGATAAGGGTATCCTGGATTGCTTTGCCAATAGGTGCAATCCCTTCTCACTCATGTGAGCCAGTCTTATGTGCCATAAGTCCGGTGACTCCTTGTTTTCTGCTGCATTAAGACTTTCCAGACAGATCTTTGTTTGAGTCTTATACAGTGTTGACGACATCTCTCCTCTGGCGATTGTCAAAGCTCCTCCTGTCAACTTCCAACGGCCATTTCCGAATGTACTTGTATAGCCCTGTCGGTCCAGGGCGCTTCCGGAGATAAGATTGAGGCGCAAATCTGGAACATGCCTCACATCTTTGAGAACCAGCTTGTTCCCGACATTAGTTTGAATACTAATGTCTCCAATACCCACGATCTTCGAATAGCTAGAATTCCCCATTCGAACAGTGCCAAAATCTCCAGCGTTGTACGAGCTGAAGAGTTCTCTGTGGGAGGTGGCGTGATAGGATGCAGCTGTGTCTATCACCCATTCTGTGTAGCTGTGATCAACCACGTGAAGGCAATCTTCCTCTTCACCAACTGCAAGAAGTATTTCTTCAGTTGTTGTGGCTGTTGTGTTCTCATCTCCTTTTGACCTACTGCTTTGGCCTTTATCTTTTTGGCTTGGGCAGTTTCTCTTTATGTGTCCCTCCTGACCACAGTGAAAGCAAGTGAAGCTGGAGTTACCTCGACCTTTGTTGTCTCTGGATTTACTCCTGTTCCAGCTGCCTCTACTCTTGCTTCTTCCTCTACCTCTTCCTTTACCTCTGTCTCTGCCTCTATCTTCTGTGACAAGAGCATGGGACTGATTATGGGACTGATTACCTCCCATGTCTTTCCTTCTTGTCTCTTCATTGTACATGGCGTCTGTGACCATACTCATGGTCAGCTTCCCTTCTGGTGCAGAGGTGCTGAGAGAAACCACCAACGTCTCCCAGCTGTCCGGTAAAGAACTGAGTAGTAGTACCGCTTGCATTTCATCGTCCAACCGCATCTTGACGGTTGCAAGCTGATTCACCAGATTTTTAAATTCACTGGTGTGCTCAGCAATAGACACGCCATTTTTCAACTTCAAATTAACTAGCCTTCTCATTACCAAGGCTTTGTTTCGGGCGGTCTTTGACTGGTACATATCGCTTAACATTGTCCAAAGAGTATAGGCATCTGTCTCTTCGGCAATATGATGGAACACACTGTGATCTATCCATTGTCTGATACAAGCGATAGTCTTGCGGTTCATCTTTATCCAGTCATCATCTTTTACTCCTTCAGGTTTAACCCCCTTTATAAAAATGGGATCATGCAAGTCTTTTAAGAATAGGATGTCTTCCATCCGTGGCCTCCAAATTGCATAATTGGAAGGAGTTAACTTGAACATAGAATCTGAAGTGGATGTGGAAGCCTCCATTGACACTTGTCTGAAAAATAGGCTTCGCGGTTGAGTCCGGACTAGTCAAATTAGCCGGAAAAACACTTCGGATTGTCCAAATACAAACTGAAAATTTTTGAAATCTGATTTGCAAAATCTGACCGTACCGATGTGTCCGGAATACTCCAAATAGTTGAAAACCATTATTGGATCGCCCAAATCGGACTCAGAATGACTCAGATCGAGCCAAAACAGTTTTGACGGTTCTGATCTGCAGAATCAGGTGCGCTGCGAAGCACCTGATAATTCCCCGGTCAACGGCGCGGCGGCGCTGTCAACGGCGGCTCGGCGGCGCGGTCAACCGCGGCTCGGCTTGGTCAACGGCGCGGCGAGTCGGCTCGGCGTCGGCTCGGTCAACGGCTCAGTCAACGAGCCGATGACGTGTCTGCCATGCGGAGGATGACGTGGCGCAGACGTGGCGCACACGTGTATCGTCTTCTTCCTGCGGACGCGCGTGTGGCGCGTGAGTGCTCTGAAACTGACGCGCCGGCAGGCTGATCGGCGCGTGACGGAGCGTGCTGCGCGTGGGTCTCACGCGCTTTCTTTGGGCGGCGCGTGGAGGCGCGTGGAGGCTCTTCTGGAGCTCGGCTTTGCAGTTCTGGACTCCTCTCCTCGAGCCCTTCCTCCTGGTATGCTCAAAACTGAATTTCAAGCAAATCGATTTCTGGGCAGTTTCGAATTTTTGTTCCGAAACGCAACCGAAATGGCTCTGATACCACTTGTTAGGCCTATCGGACACCAGAAATCAATACCACACAAGAACACAACAATATTTACGTGGTTCGGCAATTGCCTACGTCCACGGAGAGTTATCGACTATAGAATTTTTCCCGGAGGGAGATTACAACTCACACCTCAACTTCACTCTATAGCACTCTCAAACTCTCAATTCTCTCACAGATTTACACTCTGAATCTGTTTCTGTTGTTGTGATTGATATACAACCCTTCCTCCTCACCTCAATTTATACACAATTGAGGGAGGAGTTGACTGGTCCTTACCTACCCATTCCACTCTTTGGTGGAGTTGCCATTTGGGTAGTGGAGTACCTAGTGCTGCACTTAGATGAATGGTGGGATGGTGCTTGCTGCACTTAGATGAATGGTGGGATGGTGCTGCACTTAACATCCCATGCCCATTCGCTGGAGTTGTGTCAGGCCACTTTTGTGTCCGGTGTATTTTCTAGCCACTGGGACGATGATTCGATCATAGACTGGGACCCAGAAGAGGGCACTGAGGGTGTTAAAAATGGCTAATGAGGCAGGTGGGATCTTGAAGCTGCTGTTGCCAACATGAGTGTTCATTCTCTCTCCTTGCAACACAAAGAAACTTCCCATTTGGTTGTAGAATGTGGAGACGATGATGTCGGTTGCCCATATAGGAAGCAATCGCACGATGGCTTTAAGCTCCTCGACTTGTGTCACTGTGCAGAGTCTCCATGGGTCCGGTGAGCTATTTCTATGATCCGATTGTATCTCCACAGCTGCCTTATCAAAGAAACTGCACAAAAGAACATTGGGTAATAATTGGAAAACCAAATAGAAAAAGAAATATTGAACCATTCCCACTTTTCAGTTTACTGTCAAGATGTTTGGAAATTCTATGGAGATTATAAGTTCTCGCCCTTGACTGTGTTTTGCATTCATGGTTTTCAAAACAAGTTTTATAGCCCTTTGCAAGGTTACTTAGAATATGACAGTACTCTGATCAAAAACCATGACAGTCCTTCAAATTTTTGTCATCATTTTCATGGTAAGTTTAACTTCAACATTGGATTTCAATTCCAAATATCACTCATGAATGATTGTCGAGCTATTCGGAAATTCTATGAGATTATGTTAAGTTCCCCGCCCTTGACTGTGTTTCACATTCATGGTTTTCAAAACAAATATTATAGCCCTTCGCACAGTTAATTACAATATGACACCTTCTATAGTCAAAACCATGACAGTACAATTTTTTGTCATCTTTTTCGTGGTAATTTTAACTTTTGCTTTGAAAATCAATTCCAAATATCACTCAGGAGATACTAAATTATGACATAGCTATTGATTGATTTAGAAACCTTGTTAAACCAAAAAGAGGAAACATTTTACATGTCTATGCATTTTGAAAGAAATCAACCAAAACCACATTCATCAATTCAAAATTCAAACACTCACCCAAGATCTTTCGTGTGATCAAGCTTGCGGCTTCCTTCTATGATAGCAGACTCTCCATCTTTAGTCTCATACAAAAGAGCCTTGTCTTCTGGCACTTTAACCCGATATTTCATCAACGACCCAGAAAAGAAACTCGCCACAGCAATCGCCATGGTCACCGCTGGAATGCCAAAACCCCATCCCCAACCCACATTGTCTTGTATGTAGACCAGCACAGAAGAGGCAATGAGTGCACCAACGTTGATTGAAAAGTAGAACCAATTGAAGAAAGAGCTCTTGTGCTTCTTCTCGGTCTCATCAGCATCATCGAACTGATCTGCACCGTAGGATGAGACACAAGACTTAATCCCACCGGTCCCCAGTGCTATCAGGTAAAGTGCAACGAAAACGACTGCACTCTGTGCATGTGTCGGGTGGCAATCATCTTTTGTGTAACAGGTTGGCATGAAGCCGTGCACTGTCGCTGACAATGTCAACAGTGTCATTCCCTAGATGCATTTGAAACATATTCAGTTTTTTCACAGCAAAAAATGAATCAATTCAAACTAAAATGTTTCAAAACCAACATAAAACCGAGTCAAATAAGTTCACCGAGTTGATAAGCATAGATGAAATTCAACAAACCAGACTTACAAAGACATAGATAATTGAGAAGCAGGAAATGGTCCAATATCTTCCTAGATAGGCATCGGCAACAAATGCACCAATCAGTGGTATGATGCAGCATGTCCCGAACCATTCTGATTGATTTTTGGAAGCAGTTGCACTCGGCTGGTTGAGTTGATGCTTGAAATAAAGCACCAAATTGGAGCTTATTCCATAGTATGCCAATCCTTCACAACACTCCTACCCTGTAAATAAACAAAAAAAAAATAAAAATAAAAAATTATTCAAAATTATCAATTTCTGGTAACATGAATAATCAATGGAAAACATAAATACCTAGGATGTAAGGGCATGCTTTCCAGGTTCCTGTTTTCTTCTTATTGGCCGGATTACCACGGTAATCTACCGTCCCATCTTTTGTATAGTTATCTTCTTCTTCCATGGCTTTTTTCTACAAACTGGTGTTTGATTGTTCAGGGATTGCCTCCGTTTGGGAATTTAATCAAAAACTGATGGAGCTCAGAAAATGTGCCAAAACTGCAATGAACAAAGCAACTGGGAATGGTTTTTAAGTTGAACAACTACAATGGACAGCTTAGCAAGATAAGCAAACATAAGTCAATTCATTAGAAATCCAATTCTACAAATTTTCTTTTCTTTTCTTTTTCATTACAAGTCTAGAACTAGCTCGTTGCCAAGCAGATATAGGGTTTGTATAAAAAAGTTTTGGTGATTTTGGAATGATTCCCAATTTTCTTTTTCAATCATATGCCATCTACCCAAGAAACATACAATATTAGAAGCAGAGAAATCAAACCATGAAACCTGACTTCACTATCACCTAATGTGCTTGGCTCATGGATTTGGAGTGGGATTTGGAAAGGGAAAGGGAAAAGGTCCTCAAATCTATGAACCAAATAGAGTCTCAAACTCATCAAACTGTCAACAAAAACTTTCCACCAGCAAACAATTGTTTTGAATCTTGGATTTGTGAAAGGAAAACAAAAGTAAAGGAAAAAGAGAAATGAAAATTTTTATTTTCAATCCACAAATCACTCTATAAATCCATGATCCAAATACAACCCTTAAGAAAATCTTCTGGGAAGTAAACAATACAAACCATTTTAGCAGGTAGAAATGAGAATTTTTTGTTTCTCATTTCATTGGACTTGGAAACTAAAATTAAGGCATAAATAAGCAATTAGACAAACAAATAAAGGGCAAAATACTACATATATATTTTTTGAGTGTGATACATACTTGAGAAATTTAAGCAATACCCAGAAAGGAGTTTAGGCTCATGAACAGATCTCAAGGGGCTGAGAGCAGCAAAAGAGGATTCACTCAAGTGAACAGTGAAACACAGTGGGCATTGCTCACATAACTCAAATGTTGTGAGTAATATTTCTTTTTGGGGTCTTTTTTATTTAATTATAAATAAATGATAAGATGAGAGAGATGACTTGGGAGATGTGTCGTAATTAGGGGTGAGTATGGTCCGAATTGATTTGGATTGAGGTAAAATTATGACTAATTCATTATTTACAATTCTTGAAAAATTAGAACCAATATAATCCATTTAAATCGTGGAACCAATCCGAACCAATCCGTTTAAACACAGATTAAATCGGTTTAAGACTACGGATTCAGATAATTAAATAATAAAAAAAATATAGAACATTTTAATTTCATAAAAATATAAATATAGCATCAAACAAAAGCAATAAAACCGGATACACATTACACAAAGTAGAGTTCTCCTTTATATTAAAACTAAACATAGCATCAAACAAAAGTAATAAGAAAGCTAGCTTTAGACAAACAAAAGTAACAAAACTTCATGAACAGAAGCAACAAACAAACAAAAGCATAGCAGCAGGGTTTAGTTTTTATATGGAATAAGAAATGATATTATGTGGGAGGGTCTATAATATAAATATAGACTATTTATATACGGTTCGGATCGGTTTCAATTCAGAACAATGGGGTTCAATCCAGAACCGATCCGTGGCCTACGAATTTTAAAATTCCAATTCGGAACCGAACCACGAATTTAAAAAACTAATCTAAATTTACTGGATTGAACTGAACCGGATTGGATTACGAATTATACGAACTTTTTGCTTAGCCCTAGTCATGATAATCAAACAAAACAAATGTGTGGTTGTGTGTGTGTGTGTGTGTGTGAGTCCACACCAAGGGTCCATTTGTTTTTAAAAGCAGAATGAAGGAGATTTGTAATGAGTAGATTAATAATGAGGAGATTAAAGAAAATTGTGTTTGTTTTGATAATAGTTGTTGGTATAGGGATTGTTAAATCATTTTTATATAAAGTAATAAAAAAAATACAAAAACATTAAACATTATGTTCAAAAAAAATTCCTAACATGTTAAAAAATTAAAAAAAATAGAAAAAAATCAAACAAATAAAACTATGAATCAAGACTTAACAAAAAAAAAAATTTTTTACAGAAAATTAAAAATTAATGTTAAAAAAAATACTCAACATGTAAAAAAAATTTTAAAAAATTAAAAAAATAGTCCGACAGACTATTTTTCTAATACCAAGTGCTGGAGGCCCATCCGAATCCTCTTCCCAAAGGGATTCATAATTCGGAAGGGATTACGAATCCCTTCTCCATCTCCCAAAACAAACACAAAGATAGTGAGTTCCATCTTACTATTAATCTCAATCCCCTTTCTATAACCACAAATAAACGAGCCCCAAGAGCAACGAAAAGTAATCCATTTGGGATGTGGGTTTATTGGTTATTTTAATTGATAAAAAAATTTAAAACAATTAATAAAATGAAATATCAAATTTAAATTATAATCATTGTAATTTTTTGTCTCAAAACATCAATTAAAATATTTTAAAAAAAAATTATTTTCAAGCATAATTTTTTTAGTTAGATTAAAATTATTAAATTATCAAAAATTTAAACTTAAAAAGTCTATCCCAAGCGATGGTGATGTATACTCCTCTAGATTTGTTTGGCCATTTTCTTTCTTTCTTTCATTTTTTTTTTTTTCAAAATAATCCACAAGCATGCCACAAGAGAAGACTATTCTTTGGTTTTATCTAATGGAATTTCCTTCGGATCAAAAAAAAAAGAAAAAAAAAAGAAAAAGAAAAAAGAAGACTGTTCTTTGGTTCTTATTATAGATTGAGTGCCGTTGGTTCTTACTTTTAATAGATTGAGTGGGGTTTGGCAACTTCACATTTTTAGTGTTTTAGATTTAAAAAGAAAATTAGCATATTTAAAATGATTTTTTAATTAAATTAATAGTTGTATGAAGAAGAAGAAAAAAATGATTAATTGATATCCGTATTTTGATTTTTTTAAAATCTTTTTTAATAAAAAAAAAATCACAAACCAAATAGGGCCTGAATTAAAAGTAAATGGACAAAAAAAAAAAAAAATGGGCACATTGAATAATATTCCTATTTTTATTTTTTTTTACTTTTTTTCCTCTATCAAAAGTGATAAAATAGCAGAGAAATGCTCATAGTCTTAATATCATGATGTTAAGTGAACACTATAAATTAAGAACGAAAAATATTAGGATCTTAAATATTTTTACCAAATATTTTATTAAATGTCTCATATAGATGTGAGACTCACACTATGTAAATTTTATATAAATTCTACACCATTTAAAACATTTAGTTAAACATTTAATAAAACATTTGAATCCTAATATCACTCATCAAAAATTTTAGTAACTTGCTCGTGGAATATCAAGTGGTTATGTCATCATTTTGTTTACCGTTGTATTTAAGATTAGTCACATGTTGCATTGGTAATGGCCACCGTGTGTTCTTTTTACAAATTTTATGAAAAATAAAATAAATGGTACTAAATAATGTAATTAGTGCTAATTCATCTAGTTAGTGCCAAGTAAAATGTCATATAAGATGATAGGCAAATATAATTCCTTTAGCATTACGTCTTTGTTTGGTATTGGTTTTTTTAGCTGGCTTTTTGTGTTGAAACATTTTTAGTCTGGTTTTTCTAGTTTCATCTGGTTCGACTTTTTTTGGCTTTTTTGATTTTTATGAAAGAAAAAATATAATAATTATAGTTTGGATGTAACATTTTGTCTTTGTTGGCTATATATTTTGTATAGACTTACCGCAACTTGACACATGAATTATAAGGGGTAAATTGAGGAATCAGTAAAGATCTCCAACCATTAATTGACGCGTGACAACCTGCAGTAATGGCGCAATGGATCCGCGAGGCATGAGAATAGTCAAGATATTCAAGGTGACGTGGTCAAACGGTTGTCTACAGTTTAAATTCAAATTCAGGAGGGAAGCACAACCATGAAAAGTGGAAGAATAGTGGGAAGCAAACTGATTAAAACCACAAGCCACACTCAGTGATCATGGAAATCATTTCTACAGTTATCATCTACTTCGACGAGTTATCAGCCACTTCAACGGTTATTTTCAGAGCCTATAAATAGAGGAGAGTGTTGATAATGCAAGGCGCCCAGAATGAGATCCAAAAAGCCAGTTTATTTACTTATATTTTCCTATACTTTTAATTTCAGTCTTTATATTCCTGTACTGCACTTCAAATTCCTAAGAGTGATTCTAAGTTAGTCTGTCACTGTAATCTTCTTCGAAGCTGTGAAAGTGTAAAGATGCCATTGTAAGTTCCTGTTTACTAAATAAAAGATTGGTTTATGATACTATTATCCTCTTTTCATATTTTAGTAAGTCATCCCAATTTTCTTCTAAAAAGCAAGCCACTAGTAAAAGTCATCTTCATTGAGGTTAAAAAAACTTCGAAGCAATCGCCTGACTAATTGGTTGGCATTTATTAAATTCTGTAAGGATTTATTGATCCTTACTGGTAGGAATGGCAACGAGCCAAGGCGGGGCCGAGGATCACACTCCCTGTCCCCGATTTCCTATGGTGAAAATTACCCTGTCCTCGATCCCGATCCCAATCCCCGACGGAACCTATCATCGTCCCCGCCCTCTCCTCTAACGGGGATCGGTTTTCCCCGACCTCGGAAATTTCCAGGGCTAAAAAAAAAAAAAACAAAATAGAACAGTAGCAACAAAAGGGAGAGTGAGATCTCCACAGATCTAGATCTACCACAATAACAACAACAACAACAACAACAACAATAATAATCTAACAACTAAAAAAAAACCACAACAACAATAATAATCTAACAACTAAAAAAAAATAGAGATCTTCAAGGCAGAAGAGGCCCTTTGGTAGCAGGCACTACACACGGTGTGTTGTTGCTCAACATCAATGAATGGATGCTGGTGGTGGCGGTTCAAATCGGATGAGACAAAGATGAGAGAGAGAGAGAGAGAGAGAGAGAGAGAGAGAGGTACCATTGCCGCCGTGTGTAGAGAGAGATCTCAGTTTAGATCGTTGCAAATCTCAGTTTTGGCTTGAAAAGAGGACAGAGGAGGGATGGAGTCAGTGATGATGGGTTCTGGTTTGAGAGGAGGATAGCGGAGGGAGGGAGTCGACGTTGATGGGTTCTAGCTTGAGAGGAGGATAACGGAGGGAGGGAATCGGCGGTGATGGGTTCTGGCTTGAGAGGATGATAGCAGAGAGAGGGAGTCGGCAGTGATGGGAGGGTTTTAGAGAGAGAGAGAGAGAGAGAGAGAGAGAGAGAAAGAGAGAAATCGAGAGAGAGAAGATGGAAAATTGTGTGAGTGATTGTGTAATGCTTTAGGGTTTGGATTTTATATATATATAGAGGGGCAACATGGTAATTTTACTTCAGGGACAAATCGGGGACAGGGACAGGGACGGGGACGGGGTTTGCACACTTATCCCCGTCCCCAGTCCGAAACTAATCGGGGATTGATTTTTGAATAACATCCACGTCCCGTCGGGGGTATTTTTTGGAAAAAAACTACGCAAATCAGGGTTGGGAGGTTGGGTCCTCGTCGAGCCGGGTTCAAATTGCCATCCCTACTTGCTAGCACGTTCGAATTACATTTCTAACCTTCAAAAAGCCCAAAAAGCCAACATATATTTTTGGCACGCCTAGTGGGACCTAATAATGGCTAGATGTAAGAGACAAGAAGAAAATGAACGCCTTGAAGAGGGTATAGAAGAAGATGTAGAATCACATAGCCTAGAGGATAATGGAATATCACATCCTATGGATGTGCTTGTCTCAGCAAATCCTCCACAAATGGTCGAAGAGACCGGTACTTTAGGGCATACAACGTATGTTTAGAATATTGGACAGGGTCATGAAACTAGACCATCAACTATCTCCTCTACCCAACCAATGAATCCATGGGAAGGGTTAATAGATGCTATGGGGCAACAACTAATGTATACAATGGAAAGATACGCAACATCTTTTTTGGATCGAATAAATTCTCATCAACCACCTGTCACAAGGCAAGATGAGGACATGAGTCCTCACTAGCATGGATTGGCTTGGGATAAACAACCTATGCAAAATAATAAACAGACTAGTGGTCAAACAAATAATCAGAACCATGAAAGGCCATCACTTGCACCTCGATCATGGTACGAAGCTCCTCCTAGACCACTAGCAAGTCACAATGCACCAATGCCTACCAGCAAAACCATACCTATTAGTGGGCCTGGGCTGACACAAGAGAATGGCATGCGAGTGTGTTCAAATCCTATGTTTGAACTCATGACTGGCACACGGGTGTTTACCAATCCTACGTTCGAATTCACACCCGGGGGGTTGGAAGGAATTTTTATGGTTGGAGGAGAAACAACACCTGTGCCTCCTCTTGTAGTCCCCTTCACAGTACCTATTGCAGGGCAGCTGCTTGCTCTAAGAGGGCAACCATACCTTCAACATCAAAGCACAGTAGGGACAACCAGTTCCGAATATGCCTTTCCATGGACCAAGAGGGCCTCAAGCACATGGAGTTCCCCCAAACCCTATGTTTGCTCCTCCAGTAATGGCCCAACCAGCACAAAACATGGTTCTTAGGGACCAAATTGCTGATATTGTCAGAGAAATTTGTGGATCCATGACTCGGGGGCTCCGGACTCCTGTGTATAGAAAACCTTACCCAGAATGGATGGATAGGTTACATGAATACCCAAAGGGATTTAGGATACCAAACTTTGCCTTTTTTTATAGAAATGGAAACCAGTCAACTGTGGAGCACATTGCCAGGTTTACAGGCCAATGTGGTGAATTCATTAACAATGATTACATGAAACTAAGACTTTTTCCAAACCCTCTAACTGGGGTAGCCTTCATATGGTATACAAACCTTACACCTGGCTCTATCCAGACTTGGCAACAAATGGAAGAGGTATTTCATGCCCAGTTTTTCCAAATAGAGCCTGAAGTATCTATGGCAGACTTGGCAAGGTTAAGTTAGAGGCCTAATGAAAAGGTTGCTCAATTCATTGCTAGATTCAAAAGGGCACGAAACAAATGTAGGGTCGTACTACCTGAACCTAAATTTGTAAGATTGGCCCAAAATAGGCTAGAGTTTAGGCTTCGAAAGAAGTTTAATTCAACAGAGTTTCGAGACTTAGTAGAATTAACTTATAAAGTTGCTATGTATGAGACTTTCTTTGAAGAAGAACATGATCGAAATAATGTATCTTATAAGACCTATTATAGGGACCCTAATTTTGAAATTGATGCAGCAGAGATTATAGGACAAGAGCCTATGATCTATGAAGCATTAATTCAGAAAGGTACCACTATCGATCAACAATTTAAAAAGAAAGATCTTCATAGGAAGTATTCTTTTGATATATCAAAAGCAGATAACATATTTAATCATTTACTAGTAGCACATTTTTTAAAATTGCCTAAGAGAGTTAAGATTCCAACTTCAGAGGAAAGAAAAAGGAAAAATGTACTGTAAATGTCATAATTCTTGGCCTCATTCAACTAAAAACTGCACTGTTTTTCGAGACAAGATTCAAGAACAGTTCAGAAAGGAAGATTGAAGTTCCCAGCCAAGGCAGAGAAGGCAATAGGAATTGACATTGACCCTTTTCCAGAAATCAAAGAAGCTACAACCAATGTTGGCACACTAGACTTCCTTACCTAAAAGATGGAGAAGCGCTTTTCCTTGAAAGAGATGGACGAGGTCAATGTGCAGATGCATACGACTGGTCTAAACGCCTTTAAGAAGAATGCACTGTTTTCACTAGCAAGTGGGCAGAGTTTCATAGGACAAAAGGATGATTCTAGTGAAGAGTTCATAGAAGATGACTTACTTGAAGCAGTTGTTATACAACAGATGTGTTCCAAATGCAGGTTGAGTTATAAATGGCTGAGGGGGCTTCCAGTTGATGAGAAACAATATTACAAAGATATGTAGAGGGATCGTATGCCAATTAAACAAAAGGGCATATCCAAGGGGTTCTAACCGGCAACCACCATTGGAGAGGCCACTGGACACCAAGAGCCTTTCAAAAGGCAAGAGGCCATTGAAGACCAGTAAGCCTGTGAGTAAGCCAGAGATTGGTTTAAAACAGGGAATGAAGACCAATGATTGGCCTTTGAAGACAAAAACAACAGGCCCTACAGCTGTTAATGATTGGCCTTTGAAGACAAAAACAGTAGGCGTAGCGGACACAGTGGGTTCATAGGTACTAGAAGTACTAGATTGGTTTGTCATGCGAGACAGGCCTAAGATGATACTAGCCCAAGAGAAGGCCTTTGGAAGCAAGGAAAGAATGATTAAGCCTTCTTTGGTGGCCCCAAACAATTGGGTTTTACTAAAAAATCCTAAAAAAAAGAACCAGACATGGTTCCTATCATCTCAAGATCTCAAAAGAGAAAGATCCAGCGAAGGTTCACTCAGTACCAGAGGGATCTCAGGGAAGTTGGTGAGGGCACCTCCTTGGTGCAATTAAGAGGTCAAATGGGAAAAGGTTCGAAGCCTATTCCCAAGCTCAACAGAAGTGCTAGCAAAGAGAAGCTGGCTAAAGTTCATACTGAGCTAAAATTAAAAGACCAATCAAGTTTGGCAAGCCTCGAAAAGGCTTTAATGGAGAGTAATGAGGACAGTGAGATAGCTGAGGAAAGTGAACTAGGCTAACGACAAGTATTGGCCGAGGAAGATATGTTCGAAGCTTTCATGGCTAAACAATTAGTGTCTATGTTCAAGGCAGATTAACAACAGGCTGCTATTAAGGAGCCTGCCAGCCTAGAGGTTCTAGAATGTAGTATGGAAGATGCTCCCCAGGCATCTGGTTTGGTTAACGCAGAAGAAGAGCAAATACAGCTAGTGGTGCAATTTGGCTCATTCTCTCCAGTACCAATCAATATGGTGTATGTATTGCCTCAGGAATTTCAAGTAGAAGAAAGAAATCAAGAGGGGCAAAAGGATGACCCCATAGAAGTTTCCAGTGAAGACTCAAAAACCAACATAGTTCAGGGTGAGTTTGAAGTAACCAAGTCTATGGGGACTGAGGAAGAGAGTGAAAAGGTAAGTATAGTTAACCTATCATACCCCTTCGAATTTCCTACATCAATAATGACTCAACATGTGAAGCCCTTATACATTAAGGCATACTTCGATGGAGTAGAAATGAACAGAGTACTAGTGGATAATGGGGCAGCAATAAATCTGCTTCCTCGTTCATCTTTGAAAAAATTGGACAAAAAGAATCCCAAGTTGATCCCAGCAAGTATGACCATTGCTGGTTTTTTTGGGGACAAACAGATGACCTAAGGCATATTACCCATTAATCTGTGCATAGGAACAAGGGATTGCATGACTGCCTTTTTTGTCATAGACAACGTTGCCAAATATAATGCCTTGCTTGGTAGAGATTGGATTCACACCAACAAATGTGTGCCCTCCTCTTTACATAAGAAGGTGATGATAGCCTTGAGCAGTGGGGAGACAAAGGAAATAGATGCAGACCCATAGCCCTTCATTCCTTGTGCAGACTTTGTAGAAGCTAAGTTGTATATTGAGGGGGTGGTTTCACTGAGCATACTAAGGAAGCCTGATGGGATAGCTAAAGTGACAGTTGATGAGGAGTTGGCACACTTGAAACACTTGGTGCAAGAGAGTGTAAATGATGAGTACATTATCAAAGATACTAACAATGCGTGGTTATAGGCAAGAGAATCAAGAAGCCAGACCTTTGGCTTTGGTGAAGTCCTTCACATTGGACATTAATGTAATAGTCTAGAAGGTTCGAAAAGAAAAAAGGGAAGCCATAATGAATGACTGCTGCAAACATGAGCAATAGGAGGCCAAACCATTGGTTTTAAGCAAATATTGTGCATTGGACATTGAAACTAAAGTCCAAGAGATACAGGAGAAATAGGCTCTATGGATAGACTTTGTCTAAGAAGAAGAAAGCAAAGAGGATGAGCTAGAAAAAAGTTGTGACAGATTGAGGCGATGATGTTGCTTTAAAGCCAACAGAAGTTGATGGAGAGACAGTGGTAAGCACTCAGATGCAGGATCTTTTAGAAGAGATCAATCTAGGGGATGTATCAGTACAACAACCTACCTATATAAGTGTCTGGTTGGATCCTATAGCCAGGAATCAGTTATTGGCCTTACTGAAGAAATACAAGGATTGTTTTGCTTGGTCTTACAATGATCTGCCTAGATTGAATAGGTCATCAGTGGAACCTAGGCTTCCAGTTAAGCCAAATTTTAAACCCTACAAGCAAAAGCCTAGGCGAATGAGTCCTGAGGTGATCCAAAAGGTGAAGGAGGAAATTGCTAGGCTCCTCAAGGTAGGCTTTATCAGAACAGCCAGGTATGTTGAATGGTTGTCCAACATAGTGCTTGTGATTAAGAAAAATAGTAAATTGATGGTCTGTATTGACTTCAAAAATTTGATCCTAGCAACTCTAAAAGATGAGTACCCCATGCCTGTAGTGGATCTGCTGGTAGACAGTTCAGCAGGACACATTATTTTGTCAATGATGGATGGTCACTCCGGCTACAACCAAATATGCATTGCAGAGAAGGATGTTCACAAGACAACCTTTAGGTATCCTGGAAACAATTGGACCTTTGAATGGGTTAAAATGCCATTTGGTTTGAAGAATGTTGGAGTAACATATTAAAGAGCAATGAACACCATTTTCCACGATCTCATTGGAGGGTACTTGGAGTGCTACAGTTGATGATATTGTGGTAAACTCTCAGTCTATGGAAGAGCACCTGGTCCACTTGATAGCAGCCTTCGAAAGAATGAGGAAGTTCAAGCTAAAACTCAATCCCCTCATATGTGCTTTGGGTGTGTCAGCTGGAAACTTCTTAGGGTTTATAGCACATAAGAAGGGAATACAAATTGACTAGAATAAAGCCAACGCCATCATTAAGGCCAAACCTCCATCAAGTAAGAAAGACTTGCAAGAGTTCCTTGGTCAGGTTAATTTTCTTCAAAGGTTTATTTCTAACACTGCTAGGAAATCTAAAGTTTTTTCTTCTCTTTTGAAGTTAAAAAATGAAGAAGAATTTAGATGGACAACAAAGTATTAAGCTGCTTTCGAAGGAATAAAAGCCTACTTGGCCAAATCTCCAGTGCTGATGACACTAAGGAAGAACCGACCCTTGAAATTATACATTGCTGCATCTAAAAAATCGTTAGGAGTCTTTCTTGCTCAGGACAATAAGGAAGGCAAGGAACGAGCAGTATATTACCTTAGTAGGTTTTTAAACTCTCGTGAATGTAAATATTTAGCTAGTGAAAAACTGTGTTTAGCCTTCTACTTTGCAGCAATAAAATTAAGCTATTACCTTTTGACTACTACTATCTTGGTAATTGCAACCACAAATTTGGTTAAACACATGTTATCTAGACCTATATTAGGCAAGTAGATTTTGGCTTTGTCAGAGTTATATTTAGAATATGTCCCTTAAAAGGCAGTGAAAGGATAAGTGTTAGCCAATTTCTTGGCTGATCATCTATGCAAATCAGAGTACCAAGAAATAATGAAACTTAACACAGTGGATTTAGAGCCATGGCAATGTGGTTCGATGGATCAAAGGCTAATGGCCTAGTAGGAATTGGTGTTGCGATCAAATCACCCTAAGGAGCAGAGACCACACATGGTTTCAGAGTGGATGAAATTACTTGTTCCAATAATCAAGCTGAATATAAAGCTTTAATTATGGGACTTGAGATACTGGTTGGTTTACAGGCTCATGCAGTTGACATATTTAGAGATTTTCAATTAGTAGTAAATCAAGTAAAAAGGGTCTTTAAATGTCAAAGTGCAAGCATGTTACCATACTATATTGTTGATGTACATTTGCTTTCCTATTTCCAAGTGGTAGATATAACTTATATCCCAAGATCCTTGAATCACAAGGCTAATGACGTGGCCCAGAAGGCATCGAATTTCAAAAGAAAGGATAGTAATATTTAGATAGATATGGGCCAAGCAACATATCAAAAGTTGATACCACCCTTAGCCGAACGAGGCTTATTGGTGGAAGCTAACAGAATAACTAGGAAAAACAAGATTAGAGACATCTAATCATTTAGTATTTGATTGGCCCATCTTCAAAGACAAGTGGAAAGCTTAAATTACAGTCTATGCAATACATAGCGTATGGGAATTCTTTTCACAAGAAAGGGGTAGATGATCTCTTATTAGAGTGTTTGGAACCAAAGGAAGCATTGACTGCCATGGCTGAAGTGCATGAGGGCATTTGCAGTGCACACCAACCTGGAGTTAAGATGAGATAGCCGCTTCGAAGGCACTCTTATTATTGGCCAGCCATCCTTAAAGACTACATAGAGTATGAAAAGAGTTGTCAGGCCTACCAAAAGCATGGAATGATAAGACATGTTCCAATAACTGATTTACATGTAGTGGTGAAGCCTTGGCCATTTAGAGGATGTGCAATGGATATGATAGGAAAAATTTACCCACCTTCTTCGAAGCAACATTGTTTCATCTTAGTAGCTATAGACTACTTTACAAAGTGGGTCAAAGCTAAGCCCTAGAAAACAGTGAACCAAACAAAAGTAATTGACTTCATCAAAGAATTGATCCACAAGTTTGGTATTCCACAGACCATAACTATGGATAATGGGACAGTGTTTGATGGAAAGCTAGTAAAAGCATTTGCAGTGGAGTTTGGAATTAATCTTATTAATTCCACCCCCTATTATGCACAAGGAAATGGTCAAGCAGAGTCATCAAACAAATCCTTGAAGAAAGAAATATAGCGGGTTGTTGAGGACAATCTAAGAGATTAGCATAATTTACTGCTAGATGTGTTATGGGCATATAGGACTTCCCAAAGATCAAGCATAGGAATTACCTCTTATGCCTTGGTATATGGACATGATGTAGTGTTACTTGTTGAGAGCAATATAAAGTCCTTAAGGGTTAAATGCCAGGATCACCTAAGTGCTGATCAGTATCATCAAAGCATGTGTTTGGAATTGGAAAATGTAGATGAGGCTAGAATTTTGGCACTAAACAACATCCTTCTACAAAAGAGGAAAGCAGCCAAAAACTATAATAAAATGGTCCAACACCTTAGTTTTGATGAAGGGGACTTGGTTTGGAAAACAATACTTCTAGTGGGCATTAAAAGCCGCAAGTTTGGCAAATGGTCACCCAATTGGGAGGGGCCATACCAAGTCCACAGAGTCCTGCCTAGGGGGGGCCTACCATTTAAAGAACCTAAATGGGTATGTGCATTCCAGAAAAATTAATGGCAAATATTTGAAACATTATTACTCAATTGTGTGGGAAACACAAGGAGTATAGGGTCATCATACAAAACACAAACAAAAGATAAGAACACACTTCGGTAAATAAAATATTTCATTTTATAATAAGCCAAGTACATTCTGCCACAATTTGGTCTAGAATTCATTACAATGTCTCAATTGTTCCCTTACAATGAGTTCTCTACTTTTAAAGACTGGAAACAGTTAAATGGCAGTGCTTATTTCCTGCCCGCGATTGGATAGCCCTTGGTGAGAGGAATGTAGCGTTTGTGCATTCTCTTTCAAAGCCAGGTTAATTGCTGCTAATTTCTTTTCCAATTCTGCCTTCCTATGCGGTAGTTGAGCTTGGAGCTGTGTGGCAGAGGAGTGTTGTCCCTTTAGCATTAAAATCACAGAATGAACATTGGAGACAAACTCCTTGTCTTTTAGGAATTCTTTCTCTGCAACCTTAGCCAGTTGATGGATGTTGACATAAAATTTGATAGTTGCTACTGCCTGAGACAAGCGATCTCTGAAAAAGGCATTGGTCTGTTCAAAGAGGTGGCAGCATTTGAGGAACCCATTCCTGATGGTTAGTTTTGCTAGAGCTTCGAATGGGACCCTTGAGAAAGTCCTAATCAACTCTAGACAAACCTCCAAGTCCACTTGAGGAAGATGAGTGGAAGATTCAGTAGTAGATGAGCCTCCAATTATCTCTAGGAAGGAGTCAGCTAGATCCAAGTGCTCTATCTCACTACTAGATGGAAGCATCAATGCAGATATGCCAAATAGACTGGCCAGACAAACCTCCAATCCCTTAGCTGAGACCAAATTATCTTGCAAATTGAGCAAGACAGTAGGCTTCGGAGATACTTTTGCAAGCTCTGGGATTCTAAGTCCCAATAAAGAGTTCCTCGGCAGTAGAATGGAGGCCCACATGTCCTTATGAATAGGCTGGGAGCAGGTGGAGTCAGCCAAAAAATCTCTCAACCATGTTGGCCCCACAGTAGCATTGAAAGGGTAAAAAAAGGAGGGCCGAGTAGCTAGGGACAACTGATGAAAGAAAGAAAAGTAATAAACAAAACTGGAGGGGTATAGAGACACTCTGGCATACTTCTCTCCGTAGGTAGTAAGATCTTGTACTAGGAATCTTAAACTACAGGAATAGAGATTAGTAAAATATGCAAAAAGCCAGAGTTGGAGAATCCAAAATTTTCCCCCTTGATTAGGCTCTAGAGGCCTCTCACAGAATTGGGAATAGACCCTGTATACATGACCCAGCACATAGGGGGCCAAGGCTATTCTTTTTTCCTTAAGGCTAGAGCCTTGGCAAGAGGGACAAATTCAAGCATTATTCTCTGGGAAGAAGTGCAAAGAAGGAATTTACAAAGCCAATAAAGAATGAAAGAAAAGAACTTACAGTCGGTCATATGACCTTCCCGTTTGTTCTCAGAGATGACAAAGTCACTATAAGAAGAATTGAAAGAAGAAAGAGAGAAAGAGACTTTGAGATCTAGGTAATCAGGGCCAAAAGTAACACTAGCAGCTGAAAGCCCTAGAAGGTGGCACATGTCAAGGACAGTAAGGGCCATCATGCCACATTGGAATTGAAAGAAGTTGAATGTAGGGTTCCAAAAACAAAGGGCAGATGGGATAAAAAAGGGGTCCTCATTAATGACAAACCTTAAAAGACGAAGGGCGTCAAGCATGCAAAGGTCCACAAAATCTTGTTCCCGAGCTCCGACTACTCTGTCATACCACTCCTCCCACTCAGTCTTCAATGTGGGCCAGCAGCAGTGAGGCCGATTAACCTGCCAATTTCCCCAGTTGAGACTATCTTCGTAGAGAAAGTAATAATCCTCCAAACGTGGATACAAGAGATGAAGTGAAGCAGGAGCTTCCTTGAAGATGGGGCAAAGAACAAACTCCTATTGCTCATGGTGGCAAGGGACAAAGATTCAGCCATCAATCGCACTTTGACCCTCTGGGGTCCGGTATTTGGCTATCTCATCGGTGATGCATCACCTCCAAGCTACCGAGGAACGTAAATGCTCAACAACTGGTACTTTTGAGGTAGAAGAAGCCATTAGTGAAAGGCTGAAAGGAGAGTGAAAAGAGTGAGTATGAGAAGGGTAAGGAGTTGAAGTTGACAACAAGGGGAGTGAAAGGAAAAGATTGGACAAGTGAATAGGTAAGAGCGCGAGTAATTGGGGCTTTAAACCTTTCTGTCCAAAGTTACCCATTCAGCCTAACGGGTCAAGTAGACCCAAGTTAATTAATTGGTTATTTTGACCCATGTGGGATTAAGGCCTTTATTTTAAAACAAAAAGGGTCCTGAAAACACACAAAAAAGAAAAAAAGAAAAAGAAAAAAAAAGAGCTTCCTTCAAAGCAACATTTTGAGAGGGAAATACATTTCAAATGCTTAGCTTGTCTTTGAAACAGGTGATTGGCTTCGAAGCTAGTGTTTTCCCAAAATCTTTAAAGATTATGCCTTAAACTCAAGCAAAGTTAGGACTTATCCAATTCGAAGGTCTTAAAAGTACGATCCTAGGCTTTCTAACAAAGAAAATTTCCTTCGAAGGAATACTCTATGGCCTTTTAAGGAAAGAGAGTGTGCTTTTTGAGCTTTGTTTGTAGCTTCGAAATAAAAAGTTATCATAAGGCCACTATTGGTTGAAATGATACTAGATCTGCAAATTGGCAAAAATGAAACCCATGCCTTTAAATTTCAAAAATATGAAAGTACTTTTGGACTTTCTACTAAGATAGGACCCTTCAAAGGGACAATCTTATCATTTTGCAAGGGGAGCTCTGCGCTTCGAAACACTTAAACCAGGCTTCGAAATGAGATTGGTTACTTCGAAGTTGCTATTTATAAATTATATGAACAAGTTGAAGGATAAAGTCACATTAACCGTGCAATTAGAGTATGCAAACCCAATTTTGTTGAAATAAACATTTACATTGGGAGAGCCTATTTGGTTACATTCTCAATTTCATAAAAGTAAGGAATGGTCAAAGTTACAAGGTCATGAAACTTGGTCCAACAAAACTCAATAAACATATGTTCCTTCTCTAACCCTTATCTAAATTTGTCTTGTTTAATTAGTGAGTCCTTATTTGGTAGAAGAGTTGTTGGGCCCTCATCTCAAATTCTGTTTGCTTAAAAGCTTTATCCACTTCATCTATCCCACACATATCATCCGTATTCACATCTTCCCCATACTCTGAGTCAGGCCTCTTGAAGTCTTCATATTCTTCAAGAAGATTTTCTGCTTCATATTGGGTTTGGATGCGAACAGCAAAGATATCCTCCAATGACTCTTTAGTGGCTAAAGTGTTCTTATACCAGTTGGACAGCAAAAAAAGCTGATCCAAGAAAGTGTGGAGTTCTGCTTGGGCTACAGGGTTGAGGTTGTGACTTCGAGAGATAATGTCACAAGCCCACAGAAAGTTCTTGTGAGGAATGTCATCTTGAAGGGCTTTGAAGGATAAACAAGAAAATGCAGCAAGTAAGGTCTGGGCTTTATACTGCTAATAAGCAGTTGGAGGAACTGGAGCCTGATAGGGCGCAAAATGCTAGTTTTCAAAGAGGGTAAGTTTCAACTCCTCAATTCAATTAGGATTAGGAAGAAGAGAAGGAGTAGTAGTGTCCCTTCTAAAAGAAGTTGGAAACTGAGGCTCATTTACACACTCTAGCCAGTCTGAAGAACAAAGCTTTGACTTCTTGGCCAAGAGTAAGGGGCTCATTCCCAAAGCCTCAATGAAGTAAGGGGTCTTTCACACTATTTTGGTCGGCAGGGTAGAGGTATACCATGTTGAAAGCAAATTCTATTCGAGACAGCGAAGACAGTCAAATGGGATATAAGGATAAACTACAGAGCTGCGCGAAGAAGGAGGAATTGCAGTAGGGTCATCAAATTCAACAAATTTGTGATGAATCCGTTCCCTTGTTTGTGGTTGGGTTGGTGTTGGCCAAGCATTCCAGCCAGTATTTCCAGCAAAAGAGGAGGCGGCTTCATCCCATGCAGAAGGTTTTAGAACAGACGAAGAGCTTCCAAGATCCATTTTGGCAAGTGTTTGGTTTAAAGGCTCATATTTTGCAAAAGCCTCCATAACTTGTATAAATGGATGAGGATAACTATTGCTAACAAATGTATGAAGGTTCTTTTGAGATTGGTCATCATTGTCCAAAACCTCCTCGTATGCTCGATCAATAAAAGAGAGAGCTTGATTAGCCATTGGGGATGTATTAGTCCCTTCGTTTACACAGATAGTGGAGGTAATGTTCGAGCACAAGGGAGAATTTAATGAAGTTCAGTGCTTCAGTGCTTGAAGACGATTACACTTCTAAGATAAATAGTGTCCATGCACGTCCTAGGATGTGGGCGAAGTGCATTGATCCACTAATATTATCAAGTATTGGCTATATTAGTGTAGAGGATAATGTTGGCTATATATTTTGTACAGACTTATCGCAGCTTGACACGTGGATTATAAGGGGTAAATTAAAGAATCAATGAAGATCTCCAACCATCAACAGACATGTGGCAACCTGTAGTAATGGCGTAATGGATTTGCGAGGCATGGAAATAGTCAAGATATCCAAGGTGACGTGGCCAAACGATTGTCTACAGTTTAAATTCAAATTCGGGAGGGAAGCACAACCATGAAGAGTGGAAGAATAGTGGGAAGCAAACTGATCAAAACAACAAGCTACACTCAATGATCATGGAGATCATTTCGACAGTTATCATCTACTTCGACGGGGTTATTAGCCACTTCGACGGTTATTTTCAGAACCTATAAATAGAGGAGAGTGCTGATAATGCAAGGCCCCCAGAACGAGATCCAGAAGCCAGTTTATTTACTTATATTTTCCAGTCCTTTTAATTTCAGTCTTTAAATTTCTGTATTGCACTTCAAATTCCTAGGAGTAATTCTAAGTTAGTGTTTCATTGTAATCCTCTTCGAAGTTGTGAAAGTGTGAAAATGCCATTGTAAGTTTCTGTTTACTTAATAAAAGATTGGTTTTTGATACTATTGTTGGCTTTTCCTATTTTACTAAGTCATCCCAATTTTCTCCTAAAAAGCAAGCCACCAGTAAAAGTTCTCTTCATTGAGGTTAAAAGAACTTCGGAGCAATCGTCTGACTAATTGGTTGGTATTTATTAAATTCTGTAAGGACTTATTGATCCTTACTGGCACGTTCGAATTACATTTCTAACCTTCGAAAAGCCAAAAAAGCCAACAGTCTTATTGGCTTATGTAGCCAATTTTGTCTTTTTGTACTTTTTTAGCCAAAAATCTAAAACCGAACAAAACCTAATAACAAAAAATATCATATTGTCCAAAGAAACCTTTATTTACAAACATATTCTTTCTTTTTTTAGATGCTTCGGAATAGAACAAACATATTCTTTCAAAAATGATATTCACATGAAAGGCAAGAATACTAAAAAGGAGTTTTTTTTTTTTAAAAAAAATTATTATAATAAAATTTGATTAAAGATGGCATTAAATAATGCTACCACCGTGTACGAAAAGCATACAAAAGGCCCAAGATAATTCCCAACTCTGATTAGTTTGAGAGTGCGAATTTTACATGTGTCGAGTGGAAATGCGATTCGCGAAGAGCTGCGAGAAGAGAATCGATTAAAGCATGTCCGCTGGTTCAGTGCTTGTGAGAGAATGGTGAGAGATTCTTGGGTTTTAATGATGATGGGTTTAGGGTTTTGAGAGGTCCAGAAGGAACTACAATGAACCAATCAATCGAGAGGGAGTGCCCAATTCATGGTGTGTGTGGAATAGATTAGCCACGGATGGTACATAGTGGCTTGTATTGTCACATATCATTTTACAAACGAAAACTACTAGGTACTATTTTGAAATTTTGAATATTATATATATATATATATTTTTTTAATTTATAAATTATTAAAAAAATTCAGAAAAATGAAAAGTTAAAAAAATAATTACTTAGATATGACGAATCAAAATTAATCAGACTAAGATCCTCTTCATTCCATGGTTTTAATAATAGATATCCATTATATTATCTAAGGATTATGAAATAATAATGAGAATTTACTAATATTTTAAATTTAAAAGAATAATTACAAATCTTAGATAATGCAATGGAGGTCTTCCATTACAATTTTAAATTAGAGAGGATCACAATCCAAATTAATCACACTATTTTGACAACATGGTTTGGCAACAAACAAATAAGTAGCTTATTTGTTTATTTATTAAAAGTTATTACATCACCTCTATATTTTTCTACACTTCTTTTCATAAAAAGTCAATATGTCAAAAAATAAACTAAAGAATAAATAATTAAAAAAAAAGATGAATTTTTTTTATAAAATAACTACAATACCCTTTTTTCTCCATATCTTCCTTTATCTTTTTGAAGACCCTAACCATCTACAAATACCACCACTAGCCAACACAACACCTCTCCCTCCTCCTAGTGGTTCGTGCGATTGTGAAAAGAAAATTTTAGGTATGCCTTTGTTTTAATGAAGGTAAGATGTCTTTAATTGAAGGGAAAAAAACATGTAATGAATGTACACTCAATCCTCCTTAAACAATGTCATAATAATTTTAATTGATAAGATCTTGCTAAAAACTATGCCAAAGTGTGGTTTTATAACTGCATCTCTTAAAAATGACATCTTTCTATACGTTATTTTAGGTAATTTTTCTTATAATGTCAGTAAGCTTCATATTATACAACATTTCTTTTTTGCACATGACTTCTCTCGTAGAGCCTAAATTGGTTGTGAGAGAAGTTATGAGACCCATAGTCGACCGTGGGACATAATGTAACATCTGGTCTTACAACGGTTGAGAATATAACATCTTATCTCACATCAATTAGATAGAAAGTGATGCAAACTCACTTTTCTAGTAACACTACCTTTTAAAGCCGCGAGGGTGTAGTGCGAAGCAATATGATATTGTCATAATTTGGGATACAAGTGTCAAAATTGGTCTCAAACTAGGATTTATCTTCAGCTGTGTGGGCTATACATCCTTTTGAATCCCATGAATAGGAGCGGAAACATGTGATGGACAGAAGAAAAAAAAAAAAAAAAAAAAAGAGTTGCAACATAGTGGTGTCTTATATACTCAAGATCATTCCTACAAACTTTTGACGTGAGATGAGATCATTACACACAACAGTGTGAGTTCTACAGCTTCTTCTATGACTGGAGACGAGTCGGACCTGTAGACACTCCATTTTTGACCACCCTAAGACTTGGGTGCCACTGATTTAATCACCCAATGATGAATTTATACGGTTGTCCAAATGCTCGATTTTCTTAGTGGGAAACCTCAGTTTTGAGCCCCAGAAATCTACAAACCTTATGCCTTGTTTTTGGACCAAAGCAGTAGTTTTTCAAACCTGACCATATAGAGACCTGTAGACCTATTAGTGGCTTGCCGGCCAGTTGTGTCAAAAACCAGATCTTTTTGCCAACTGTGCTAGCTGTCTCCACAGATGCATGCACTGCACCAGTTGTGTCTATATGGATATTTTTGAGATAGTTTCATATATTTCTATATATAGATGACTCCCTCTCATAATTTAGGGTTACAAAAAATTTGTGGACCAAAGTCTTGAAAAATATCTCTCTCTCTCTCTCTATCTCTCTTGCAACTTCTATAGCCTTTGCCTAGACACTCTAAACCAAATCTTGAGGGTTCTTTGCTAAGGTGTTTGAGCTTGCATTTTAGCTCTTGAGGGTGTGAAATTAGTGGTTTGTAATTCAAAGGATCACTCCTCTTCAAGAGGTATACATTCTAGCTCTTTTGTACCATTTCTTTCTTATCTTTTCTTATAGTTTTTGGGCTATTTTTTCACCTGTATTTGTGGGTTGAAACTTGTGGTGTAAAGCCATTAAGGGTAGAGGAGTGGACCACCCCTATTTGAACATTGTCTTCTAGACTTTTACCCTTGTGTTTCCCACATTTTCATTATCTTTTTTTTGAGCTTTTTATCATTGATTTTCAAAGGTTTTTCAAAGGCTAAATTGTGGTTTTGAAGTCCCAAAAATGAAGGGGTTAGCCTCCCTTTCTTTGGTTTGTTTACTAGGTTAATTACTCCATTATTTTAGGTTACTTTTGTAAATGTTTTTACCTTAATTTGAGTGTTGTTTTAGCCTATTTTAGGACTGTTTTAAGTTGTTCATGTCATTTATGCTTTGTATTGCATGCTTGTAGTGTAATGGTCTTCATAGGTTTGGTGTTTTAGGCATTAGACACCAACCTATTTGAGTTCCTAGCATTTATTTCAAGCTTTCCTTACTTGTGTTCACCTCTAATCACCTCTGCACCCTCTCTCATTTCTTGGCTTCTTCTTTGCTTTAAGAGTCGTTTCAAACCAATTGTTTGTTTAAGCTTGAGATATAGATTGTTGTGCTTAATGGTTTAATCTCTTCGGAGGTTCATTACCAACGACATGACATCTCTCTCATGCCCAAAACAACCTTTTGTTTGACACTTCTTTCCATTAGTGGACTTAATCTTCATTATTGGACTAAAAGGCTTAAGGAATGGAAAGGTAATTAAAAGAAGTATTAAAATTGGAATAAAATGGAGCAAGATAATAAAATGGTTTGCATTCAATCGGACGTTAATTGAACCCATTGAGTCTTGAGTAGTGATGAAAATGGTTCAAGAGTCAATGTCAACCATTTTCCTTGATCAATATCATGATAGGGAAGTGGTTCGTGGGTCTTTCATTGTGCATTTATTGAGATTGTATCCCTTGGTTCATAAGTCATCACGCAATGAATTTGCGTTGATTGATGGCTTGCGAATCAAGCCTATCCCTCCTTTGAGCTATTTGATGATAAGGAGAGGCAGGGTGGACAGACATCTCCTGAAAATGCTCTGTTTGTGCTCTGTTTGTTATCTGTTGCAGCAAGGTAGTACCACAAACTAGTGGCTGGCCAACCACTTTTTATGTACGACCGTCCCTCACTTCTAGCCAGCCGGCCACCTTTTTCAGCCAGGCAGTGTCCATTTTTCCTGTAGAACAGAGCAGAGGCTGAGGCAAAACAATGCAATTTTCTGGCTGCAAAATAGAACCCTTTTGGCAGCAAAACAGAGGCATTTTCAGGTGGAAACCGCCTTCATACATGAGCATTCCTTATTTCTCGGGGCTGATTAGTTAGAGTAATTAGTTACTTAGCTTAATTAATTCTATAGTGTACCTATTTAGTTAGTCCTTTGTATTATTATATTTGTGTTGTAATTAATTAATTAACGTAGCTAGTTGATTTTGTGTTATAATTAATTAGTTAGAATAATTAATTTTGTGTTGTAATCATTTAATTAGCTAAGATAGTTAGTTAAATTCGGCGTTGTAAAAGTTAGTTAAATAGCGTAGCTAATTCATTTATTCAGACCCTCTTGTGCGAGGGCCAATTCATACTAATTAGCTAGTGTAGTTAATTTATTTCATTTGATTTGTAATAGTTAGTTAATTCATAGTAATTAGCTATGACATTTATTCAGACTCTCTTGTGCGAGGGCAAATTGTACTAATGTGTATATATCTTCCAACCCCCGTTGTTTCTCCCTTTTATTTACCTTCTTATGATGGGTAGTTTAGAGCATCATATTTCGTTTAGCATTTCCCATGATTTGCATCCATTGTCTTGCATGCATTAGGCTCGGCACATCATTCTAACTCACATTCTTATTTATTACTTCTTTGAACACGTGCTCAAATCGCATGCTATCAAATCGATTCACATGTCATGTTAGTAGCCGAGCCAATTTAAATTACATATCACATATGTTGCATTAGTCATGTTGCATTATTTAGGAGCATGCATGTTTTCTAATTCTTTTGCTTTGTTTGGCTTTCCTTGGAGTACTAGTTGCGCATTTATTGCTTTAGCATATTGCATACGTGTGATTTTTGCGACATCAAGCATGAATGCCATGAGGCTAAATGCTTAAATGATATAACTCTTGAATGCCTGTGGATGATGGCTAATTGCTTGAATTAAAATAATTTGAATATTATACATTTGAGATCACTTTTTCAAGAGTACGTATTCAAACAATTTTCAAACAAACATGAAATCAAAGTGTTCCAATTTTACAAATTAGTCTATACTTATGTGCGTCACATAGTAATGTTAGCCTAAATAATCGGAATAAGAGCATATAATGTAAATAAGAATCGTATCATAATTAGTAGAGGCCGATCTTTGATCGAGCGAGTATGGTGCTCAATTCATGACCTTCCCCTCTCGTATGTAAATTCTCGAGCCAAGACACTTTGGTGATGACGGATAAGTGGCCTTTAGCACGAGTCCCGGGTTTCCTAAATTTCTCAAAAATATTTAGGTAACGACTCTGTAATCTAGTAAAGCAGTCCATTTTTGGCATTTTTTGATTCAAAATCGATTTTCTAAAAGATTTTCCGGATTTGGACTCATTTGTGTTTATCTATTTCACATTGCACTTGTGAAATCAAATGCAGAACCATGAGAGTCCGAACTGTAGGGCTATCATATTCGAAAGGAGCACAAAAAGTCAAGTTACAAGACCCCATTTTTTGTGTGGCAATGTACGACTCCTCCTATCTAGAGCCCTTATTCTTTTCAATATATGTTTTGTTCTAAAGTCAAGTATGGTTTTTTCTGGGGATTGCTGGGCAGGTTGTTGTTTCACTTTCTGAATATATATATAGTTAGTGTCATCTACCCACTATAAAAAAAAAAAAGTCTCATCTCACAGAGAACAATGAACTTGTACATATGGTAACAAGAAGCCTTCATGGATTTTGAACCACTTGCCAACAAAGATAAAACCAAAATGCATAGAATTAACAAACACACACAAAGGACAAAATGTAAGGCAACACCTTGGATCAACCAAATACCAGTTATACACCTCTAACACTTGACACTCAAAAAACATGCCATAACATTCATACAAGATGCTTCCAATTTGTTTACTCAACATCAAACCCTTTCTCTTGCAGCTCTGAAAAGACTTCATTTCTCATCCTAATCCACAGCTTCAGAGCTTCTTGCTCGAACTTCTTGTCTTGCAACTCCTTCTGATAATTGTACAAGTCTTTATCCAATTCAATGACACCTTTTGGACCTATTGTTGTGCCGATCATGCCACCCTTGGCAACAAACTCCTTCATTGCCTTCTCATCGCCAGGGCATGGAAACTTCCACTACTTGTACATGTGGGCCAACTCTTTCTCCTCCTTGGGCTTTGGCTTCAGTGTCTACCAACCCAATGGTGATGTTTCGTTGTAGAGCCACGCAACGCCGAACAGAGTGTCATGCATAGCAAAGTTGTGCCCACTTCCTTCCAAAAGTGATGGTCTTCCTTTCCCAAACCAATCTTCTTCAACAACTTATTTGGCGAATAATAGCCCTGTAAAAGAGTAATACATATAAGTATCTTCATATGTGTTGCCGCATTTGAAAGAAGATGGGATCAAATACACGGTCATCAAATTTTTGAATGGGATTGAATTCTAATTCAGAAAACTGGGTTGTCGAATTCATCCCCAATTTTGATGACAAAAAAATAAAATAAAATAAAATAAAATAAAATTCTTGTTTCGGGGTCCGAGTGGGGTTGATTTAAAATTCACTGATAATGAAGATGTGTAGACACCCTATTTTAACCAGCCATAAGACTTGGGCGCTTTCTTCTTAGCACCCAATGATGAAAATTATAATATGCTATTTTATGAATTTCTCAACAAAAAAAAAATCAGATTTAAGCTTTAATCCTAGCTTTACACCCGTTTTGGCCAGATTAGTTTAGACCTATTCAAAAATCTTTTTCAGCATTTTTTGCTTGTCCAAAAATTTTAGCAATTTGAAACAATAGGCCTTTCAAAAAATAAATGGGTTTTGACTATTCACAATTGGCCTTTCAAACAAATGAATAGATTTTGACTATTCACAATTGGCCTTTCCAAAAATGAATGGGTTTTGACTATTCACAATTGGCCTTTCAAAAAATGAATGGGTTTTGACTATTCACAATTGTCCTTTCAAAAAATGAATAGGCTGTGGCTCTTCAAAATTGGCCCTTCAAAACATAAAGGGGTCTTGGTTTTTGGCCTATATATAGAGGATCATTAGAGCTATGAGAGGTGGTGAAAATTTTTTAATAGAGAAAGGTCTAAACTTTGATCAAAGAAAGAGCTTACCACCATTTTCCTACATTTCACTAATATCCACTGATATATACCACCTAAAACTTCACCAAAGCTAAAACTTGAACTTTATTGCTGAGATTTCAACAACATTCTCCACAACCTTGAAGGTGATTAAAAGAAAGTTTGTAAATCAGAAAAATTCATCATTTCCTTAAAAGGTGAAGTTTCGCAAACTTTCATTTAATTTAAAATATGGTATAACTTGTTTAAATACTTCCTTCATTTTTTTTTATAATTGTTTTATTGCTTTAACGGGAAGGCTACCCCATCCACATATCTGTTGTAATTTACTGTTGTATATAAACTGTTGTAATTTATTGCTTTAAATAGAATGTTGGAATTTACTACTTATATATAAATTGTTGTAATTTTACCGCTTTAAATGGTCGGTCAAACCACCTAATTTGTTAAAGATGTGACCCCACCAGATAAATAGTGATTGGAGGTGAATAGTAACCTCCGGAGGTGAATAGTTACCCCGAACGAAAAATGCACAGTAAGATGAATAATGACCAAAGAGTGTGAATAGTAACTACCACGGTGAATAGTGCTCCCGGGATGAATAGTGCTCCTACAAAATTTAGTTCTTTTTTTGAGCAAAATAAAGCAATCTCCAAGCAGCAAACAGAATCATTTCCGGTGGTCGATCTTTGAGGCATCTTTCTATTTTCTTTTTAATTTGAGAGCTGTAAGGATTTATATATATATATATTTTGTCGTAATATTTGTTTTCCTCTCCTCCTTTTATTTGGGGTTGTAATATTTAAAAGTGTTGTAATAATTCCCTGTCCCGTTTCTTTCTATCCTCTTTTTTTCTTGCTTTATTTATTTGTGAATATGCATCATATTTTGTTTTTCGTTATATTCATGCTTTGCATCTATGTTTCCTGCATCTTGATTCGACTAAGTGTGCATTTGTGGATTTAATCAATTCATATGTGATTATGTGCGCTACCTCATGTTCTTGAGATGATTCACATATCATATCTTAGAAGCCGAATCTTTAGTTGCATCTCATGAGTGAATTGTATTAGGATTTTGTATATAAGATCATGCATGTTTTACTAACTTTGTTTTGTAGTTGTTTGCAAGACATCGGTAAATATGTAAGTTTTTATGCTTTAGCATCCCACTTGTGTGTGTTTTTCTTATTATATTTAAGCATCTTACCATGTAGCTACTTGCTTAATTGATATAACTGTATGAATGCTAGTGGATAGAGGTTGTGTCGCTTAATTTGGAATAATATTGATTTTTTATGTTTGTAAATTCAATTTATTTATATTGTACATCTTCAAAACTCTTTGAAAATACATGAAATCAAATTATTCCAAAATAAATGACATAGTCTATACTTGTATGCTTCGCATAGTAATTTTTAAGATTTATTAAATAATCGAAATATGAACATATAAGGTAAATAAAATTCATATCATGGTTTAGTAAAGACCGACCTTTTGATCGGGTGAGTGGGGGTGCTCAATTAATGACCTTCCCCTCTCATACCTAGTTTCTGAACCGAGACAACTTTGGTGATGAATAGTGGTCTTGGTACGAGTCATGAGTTTCCTAATTTTCCAAAATATTAGATGGCGATTCTGAAATCTGATGACGCAGTTTGTTTTTGGCAGAAGGTTTTGCAATAAAATGGATTTTCTAAAAGTTGTCAAATTTGGATTCTCATCTATGTTTTAAAATCGATTTTCTAAAAGTTGTCAAATCTAGATTCTCATCTATGTTTCACATTGCACTAGTGAGACTAGATCAAAGAGACCAAGGGTCTGAACTGTTTAATGCGTACGGGTAACCCCCGGACATGTTACAAGATGATGATGATGATGAGATCTTACCTGTTTTGGCTTCTTGAAATCGTTTGTAAACCATTGACTAGTGCGAGAAGATGATGAGTTTGACGAAGGAAGTGGTGAATTCAGTTGTATGCGAAATTAGCCAATAAACATGAGTCCAAACGAAGGGCTCCGTTTGGTAGAGCTCCCTAAACTTAATTCTACCCTTACATTTGAGTGTTGTGTTTGGTTCACGTTTTCAAAAATTGATTCCACACTCACTTCTCTATCTACTCATCCTCTCAGACGTCCTCCTGGATGTCCGGCCGGTTGATTGGAACAGTATTCGTTTTTTTTTATTTTATATTTTAAATAAAGAATATTTTGGAATTTTTTTTAAATTGTTTATGAGCTTTAAATAAAATTTTGGGTTGTATGTTTCGTTATGAGTTGTAAGTTTTTGAATCAAATATCATATGTCACATCAAATTATTTCAAACTCAATTCAAAACTCTTTTCAAAATTCATAACCAAATAAATTTTTCACACTCAAATTATAATTTCAAAACTCACAAACTCAAAATACAGCTTTATTTTCAAATCATAATTTCAAAACTCTATCAAACGCTACCTTATATAAAGGAAGCAATTTTATTTTTTCACTTTATTTTTTGTCTTGTCATTATTCAAGAAAAAAAATTGAGAGAGAGCAATGAATTATTTGAATACTGAACAATGAATTGCTATGAAGAGAGAGAGAGAGAGAGAGAGAGAGGAGAACCGTGAGAAGAAAGGGTTTGAGACCGCTATTAACAAAGAATAAAGAGATTATTTATTGACTTTTGTTTTGCTTATGGAAAAGTGTACTTGATGCTTTGATTCTTCCACCCTTTCTTTATAGAAAAGTTGAGATAGCAATTAATATTTTACCGTTTGGCACTACCAGCAACTAAGAGCATTTATAGTGGAGTTGTTAGTGTACATGTTAGTGTCAGTCTATAAATTTTAGTTAGTGAAAGATGTTATTTTCAGCTTCAATAGAGCTGTTAAGGAGGTAGCTAAACTCAAAAAATAATGTCAGATGTTATTTTGCTTGTCACAGTTAACAATGGTTCTAGCCATCAACGGAAGAAGAGAAAGAAGAGAAAGAGTGAGAGAGTAAAGTGGTGGTGGGGCCCACCCACTGCAGTGACTGGACGAATGGTAAAAGAGAGAGAGAGAGAGAGAGAGAGAGCAAGTGAGAGAGTAAGAAAAAGCTATCAATGTTTGCCTTTTTTATTATTATCTTTTTATTTATATATCACTTAACACACTCCTTAACACGTCCATTACACCACCACTCATTCTCTAAAATTAACAAATTCTTAACACAGCTTAACATATATTTTTGAGCCCAATTTTTATCATTTTTTGTTATATAACACACTTTAATAAACAATTTTAACCATCCCATTGTGGATGCTCTAATGCTCCCCTTTCAACTTCCGTTCTTCCCTTAACAGTATTTTTTTGGGGGGGGATTGTATATATTAATTTAAATAAACTTATATATATATACAAACAAACATATATATATATATACAAACAAACATATATATCATAAAAATGGGCCCTTCATTATTTTAGGGCCTAAGGCGAGGGCTTTAGTGGCCTTGCACTTGGGCCGTCCCTGACCGCAACATCAATGTGCTTGAGGTTGGATTTTTTAGTAGCTTTCTTATTTGATTTGTTTCATTTCTAGTGATTTTATTTATTTATTTTAATTTTTTAAAAAATATTTTTAGGTTCTAGTCAAGTAATTGGTATAGATAAGTGAATAAATAAATAACTTTAAAAAAAAAATTCACAGGAGACAAAGTTAAAACAACTATTAAAAAAAAATTATTTTAGATTTTTCTATACTAGATGGATTAGAAAATCATTTTCATTTTACACAAATTAAACAAAAATTACCAAATACGAAAAAAAAAAATCTAAAAAAAAATGAGATTTTTTAAGTTGGGATGCAAAACCACACCAAAATTTGAACCAAAAATGCTCCGTAGCCCGAAAAACTGAGGCTCGAATGGCTCAAATGGTACGGAAAATATTATTTTACCGGTAAGAGAATAAAAAAAAGTCCTAAAGCGACGTCGTTTTGGGATTTCGAGCCATTCGAGTCATTGATTTTTCGAGCTCCGTAGCGGTGTTGAATTTGAACACATGACAATAGTTTTTCTGCTTGAATATGGTGTTTGGATTTCGGTCGAATTCATGTTCTTTGATGCATATTGAATTGTGTATCTTGAACTTAGTATTATTATTTGTTATATACATGACAGAATTAGGATTTTATCAATGCAGGGCCATTAAGCAGGCATTGGAGTGGGTTCGAGCATGCTATTTAAACCAAAAATATATATATATAGTTTAAATAATTATTGAAATATATTTAATATATAGATGACTTAAATAATTATAATTATATTTTTAAAAATTCAATAGCTTCACTGTCCTACATTGGCAAAACAAGAATGGAAGAGGTATTTCACTTTTGTATAAAAAGAAATTGTTGTAAAAATTGTGTAATCAAATAGAATAAATAGATTCATGTTTTGTAATTTAAATTACAGAATAAGACATCATGCTAGAAATTGTAACTAAAAGAACAGAAATACATGACAATCTAAACAAAGAAAAGAAATCAAATTGAAACTTACATTAAATAGTTTCCTTAAGACAGATTCGCTACCTCACTGGTTGGGTATTAGAGGTTCTTCAACGTTTGTCTTGCAAGATACGACGGTTAGAAAAGCTACTGCAACGCACCTACTGCGTAGTTTCGGCGAACAGAACTAAGGCAGCACTCTCTGACATTAGGGAGAATAAAAACTGAAGAAAAACTTTGGAACACAAAGAGAGCAAAATTTTATGGGTAGAAAACTAAAGGAGAGGGGTCTCTTTTTATACACATGGAGGGAGGGAAAGAGGAAGAGCCTTCTGCAACAAATGCAGGTCATTCTTTTTGTGGTGTAAAAGAATTTAAGCCTACTTTAATCCACCTCAAAAAAAGATTGGCACCCACTGTAATATCGCATTAAAGTCACCCAAAAATCATTATTTTTCAACAAAATAATGATAGTGAAAATAAAAATTAAATAGAACATATAAGTAATATACAAACTCTTAAAATATAATAACAAATTCTCGGCAAATACACGAGAATAAAAACTAATGATTTAAAAGTTACAAAATGCATAATCTATTATATAAGTTGGTTCCTTACAAAATGCATAATCTATTATATGTTAGTCTACAAAATGCATAAACTAATGATTTAAAAGTTACAAAATGCATAATTCTCGGCATATAATATTTTACTAGAGCTACAAATTAATTTGGGTAAATTTCATTGACACCCCTTGAGATTTGTCTTTAATACAAGTAGTCCCCCACCCACGTTCTGAAAATTACATTTCCCTCCCATAGGTTTCAACTTTTATTGCAATTTAATCCTTTCGTTAATCAATTGTTAAGTCAACTAATGGAAAAATTAATATAATAAATTTTTTTTTTTAAAATACCTATTTTACTCTTATTATAAAAAATAAAAAAACCTTTCTTAAAAAAAATTACTAGATAAGTAAAGAAAATCTATAAGGAATTACAAAAATTCATTTAATACTAATACATATATTATTATACAATTAAACATTTAGATAATGCTATGGTACACAAGTTTTTGTGGTGTTAATTATCACTAATATTATAATTAGATCATTTTCAATCATAACTAAAAAAATAGTTATAATTAAACACCATATAACGCATAACTAAATACCTTTTTAATCATAACCAAAATAGTGTTATGATCAATAGTTATAACTAACACCATAATTGTAATGCCCTCAAAATAAACCCATAAATCAACCAACAATAGCATGCTTAGACATAAGAAAATAAAGCATAATTGTATTCCATCAGAGTAATCTTTACAAAATGTATTACATGTTGACATCAAAAGTAAATGCCCTAGGGGCTTACAACTTTCCAAGTCAACACTTGGTTACAAAAAAAGAGTGCTAACTCTATACAAAGAAAGCCCTTGGCTTGTTATACATGTAATACAATCAAAAACACAAAACAGTCCAACATTCCCAAGCCTCCCAAGCTACGTCCTTGGAGGTGGCATGCTACCTGTACCTGAAAATGATGTCCCATAAAGTGTGAGCCAACGCCCAGTAGAGATATGCTAAACACGATATGGGCAGTAACTAAGACATAAGCAATTGATAAATGTTTAACTCGCATAAATCAATTCATAAACCATTTCCATTGCATGACAACTGTGTCCATGTTTCATTTCATTTTCCATTTCTTGTCCAGTTTTCAATTCACAACTACGGCTCAGAACCTGGCCAAACAGTTTAAATGAGATAGTAACTTGTATTAAACATTTCCCACTTCATATTAGATAAGCATACTAGCTATATCAACATTTCAACAGATAAGCATATTGTAGACACCCTATTTTGACCGGCCCTAAGACTTGGGCGCTTTCTTTTGATTACCCGATGATGACAATTAGAATGTGTTTCTCAAAAAATTCTCAGTAAGAAAGATGGAATTTAAGTTTTAATTCCAACCTTCACCCATTTTTTGGCCAAACTATTTTAGACCTTAAAACCCTCTTTTCAAAATATGTTTTTTTTAAATGTTTTTACAATGTCCCGAGGCTCCCATTTCGATTAAAATATTGCACTTTTCAGTAAACCGAGTAAGGACAAAGTGGAAATAAATGGAAGGGAGGTGAAACTTTTTGAAAAATATTTAAAAACATCTTCTTATAGGTTTGGAGTTGAAGGAAATAGGAGGGGATGAAAGAAAACTAGTTTAGGAAAAGGATGAGTATCAAATCATTAAGAAGGAAATGAGCAGCCTTCACTAAATTAGGTATTTTTCTTTGTACACTTGGAATTTAAATGTGAGGCCACCACCATTGGAAAGTAGACTTCTAGGGCTTCAATTTAGACCCAAGAACCACCTCAGACCAAGTCCAAATAAGGGAGATATGCCCATTTAAAGTTGGGCTTAAGATCAGATTTTGTTGACCCAGCCCGAGACAGCCTTTACTAAATTAGGCATATCTCTTTGTACACTTAGAATTTAAATGTGAGGCCACCACCATTGGAAAGTAGACTTCTGGGGCTTCAATTTGGACCCAAGAGCCGCATAAAACCAAGTCCATATGGGGGAGATATGCCCATTTGAAGTTGGACTTAAAAGCAGATTTTGTTGACTCGGCCCAAAACAACAATAGCCCATTTTTTCTTGATTTTGGTTCGGTTGGGACAACCCATTTACCTATTTTTTGAGCCATTCAACTGCATCCACTCATCCTTCATTATACCTAATCATCCCCCATTGTCAAAAAGAGATTTTGTTTGCATTCAAAAAAGAGTATCCCATGCAACCACCTTGAAAATTTGCCCTCCTATCACACTCTTGTCTCCCACCTTGTCTCCCACCTTCTTTTTGACCTTTACTCTCCTTCATTGCCTATATAGAATGATCATATTGTAAGAGAGAAGGAGAGACCACAAAATTGAAGAGAAAGGAGTGATAAAAGAGTGAAAAAAAAGAGAAAAATTGAGTTTTTGAGCCAAAAATATTCCTATTTTCCATATACACCCCATACCTTCCATAGCTATTGAAATTCCTCATTTCCATACACCAAAACCACTCCAAAAATTCTGATATAGCCAAAGATCAATTGCCTTGATCATAAGGAAGAGTGTTTAGTGATTGAAAGTGAGAAAAACTAGAGAGTTAGCCACTTTCTATACCACAAACTCCATAATTTCGAATTGAGGATTTGAGAACACACTTCCTACACTTGAGGGTGATCAAGAGGAAGTTTGGAAATCAAGAAATTCAATCTTTCTTTGGAAGGTGAATTGTTAGTCTTTCATTTTCTTATATTTTATATCTTATATTTATTTTCATGCTTCTTATTTCATTGTGTTTTGTTATAATCTAAGTGATTTGTTTATCTCATATTTATTTTCTTACTTTATATTTCATAGTGTGTTGTTATAATCCTAGTGGTTTGTTTAGCTCATAATTATTTATTTATTTATTTATTTTTATTCGCATGCTTTAATTTCATATTAGTTCTGTTGTAATCTTGCATGTTCTATCTTATATTTGTTTTATTGCTTTAGGTTTATGTTGTGAGTTTGCACTTTTTATTTTATTTTATATTTGTTTTATTTTTTTTTTTAATCTAACCGATAGTGGTTAGTTGAGCCACCTACATATTTTTTGTTTGTTCATTTTCTTGGTTTTGCAACAAGACAGGTTTTGCTTGGCCTAGTTGGCTGGCCAGCCTAGTTGGCCGGCCGGTTAGTTTCTTCCGAACAGGATGGCATAATCTCCCAATATTGACCAATTTCCACCGGCGGTTCTAAAGAACATGAAGCTTTTACTTTATTTATTTTTATTTTGAGTATATTGTGAGGTTTTTATTTTGTTGTAATATTCTTCTCATCTCTCTCTAATTTGATTTGTAATTATTCTTTAAAATGTTGTAATAATTCCCCGCCCCGCTTCTTTCTATCCCGTTCTTTTACTTACTTTCTTTATTTGTACATAAACATCATATTTATTTTTCATCATAGTTATGCTTTGCATCCATGTTTCATGTATCTTGATTTGGCTAAGTTTGCATTTGTGGATTTAATCAATTCCTATGTGATTATGTGCACTACCTCATATTCTTGAGATGATTCACATATCATATTTTAGAAGCCGAATCTTTAGTTGCATCTCATGAGTGAATTGCATTAGGATTTTGTATATGAGATCATGCATATTTTACTAACTTTGTTTTGTAGCTTGTTCGTGGGACGTCAAACATGTAAGTTTTTATGCTTTAGCATCCCATTTGTGTGTGTTTTTCTTACTATGTCTAGCATTTTACCATGAGGCTATTTGCTTATGTGATATAACTCTATGAATGTCAGTGGATGGAGGTTGTGTCGCTTAATTTGGAATGATGTTGATTTTTCGTGCTTGTAAACTCAATTTATTTGGGTTGTACATCGTCAAAACTCTTGCAAAATGTATGATATCAAATTGTTCCAAAATGAATGGCATAGTCTATACTTGTATGCTTCACATAGTAAATTTTAGGATTTATTTAATAATCAGAACATGAACATATAAAGAAAATAAAAAGTCATATCATGGTTTAGTAGAGGCCGATCTTTGATCGGGTGAGCGGGGGTGCTCATTATTGACCTTCCCTTCTCATACCTAAGGTTCCGAGCCAAGCATCCTTGGTTACGACGAACAGTGGCCTTGGCACGAGTCATGGGTTTCCTAATTTCCCAAAAATATTAGGCGGCGACTCTTAGATCTGATGACGCAGTCCATTTTGACAAAATTGCAATAAAATGGATTTTCAATAAAAGCTACCAAATCTGGACTCTCGTCTACGTTTCACATTGCACTCGTGAGACTAGATCAAAGAGATCTCGGGGGTCCGAACTGTTTAACGCACGCGGGTACCCCCCGGGCATGTTACAGTTTCTGGCGACTCTGCTAGGGATTTTATGAAACCTTGATTCGAACTCCATGATATGACTTTTATTTTCAATTATATGTTTATTGCATTGCATGCATTGGTGCACTTAAAGTCCCTATGTTGCCCAAATGCTGGTGGGAGCACAGGCACACTTTTTGTGACACTACACCTATCTCTGCGTTACTTCGGAGGCCTTGTGTTATAATCTTTTGAGATCTAAAAGTTCTCGGACTTTGAAGAGAGGCTTGACTCTTCTGATTTCCTAAGATCTTCATTGGTTATGACCCAAAGGACTATTTCGTAACGTCACCTTGGCTTCAACCCCTAAAGTAGAGCCAACCTTGTACATATAGTGAGCTCTAGTACCTTTCAAAATTAGGACAGGACGCTCTCCCATTTCTAGGATGTATGATATCGCTTGTTTGAATAGTGAAACCCTAGATGATTTCAAGTTAGGACAGGATAACCCTACCATCTTTAGGGGTGTTTGTTCTCTTTCCTACTTTATGTGCAATGTATTGGATCTATACAGGGGTTCTCAAATTCGAATGAGTGGTTCAGGTTGTTCAGTTTAGCACCATTACTTCAAAAACAAAAAAATAACAAAAACATTATAAAAAAAAAATTGTAAAAAAAAAAAAAAAAATTGCCGATATCCCACAAAGTCGACCATCTCTGTGATTGGGGAGTGACCACCTGTTGATTGCACAGGCTTTATTTTGAATGTTGTCGATGGCCCACACTTTGACTGGCAATTTGAGAATGGTTTTATTCTGAGTTCTGAATTGAGTATTGAGTCTAAGTTTGACTCCATCAAGTTTGTAGAGTTAGAGTCAGGCTCAAGTCAGCCTAATGAGTCAGAGTCTGTTGATTTCGATAGTGCTAACCTAGACATTTCTGTCCTGTCTAGGTCCTCTTTGTCATTTTCTTTTGAGTATGTTGTTAAAAGTCTGTTGTCATTGCTGAGTCATAGTCTCTTTTCAATAAACAGAAAAACAAAAAAACAAAATGCCATAGAGTCTGCCTACTTCTCTGTGCCTTAATTCATCGCATTGACCAAAGTTTTTTAAAACTTTTTCCAAAACTCTGATAAAAACAAAGAGGAAGAATTTCCTTGGGATTTGCAAATTTTGATCAACTGAGAGGAAGAGAGGTGTGCTAAGCTTTTGATGAATAAAATCATTTTTGTTAATGTGGATACTGAGAAGGATCCTGGCTTGGTCCAAATTGGTTCTATCTTATCTTCGTAAAAGTACGAGTGATTAGTCACTTTGTGAAAAGATTTCAAAAACTGTTTTTGCGTGGTCCTACGAAGACATGCCTGGAATTAGTTATACAGCATAGGATCCCTCTTGACTTGTGGTCCGACTTCCCTAGCTCCTTAGCTTTCAAACCTTGATTTGAATTATTCAATGATCATTCAAAGTGTAAGTCTTGCATAGCCGAATTGGAAATAGCCCTTGAACTAGGGGCCATGATGTGATTCAAATGAAGGCAGCCCTTCAACTAGGGGCAATAAAGTTGAATATGATTTAGATTGGAAATAGCCCTTGAACTAGGGGCAATGATGTGATCCAGATTGGAAACAGACGTTGAACTCAGGGCAGAGAATGTGATTTTGATTTGAAACAGCCCTTGAACTAGGGGCAAAAGTGTGAGGCTTGCATAGCTGAAATGGACGCAGCCCTTGAACTAGGGGCAATACAGTACCACCCTTGAGAGGCTCGCTGGATTGAAAACCCGGAAGGGCGACCCAGGCAAAAGTTAGAGCACAAAAAAAAAAAAAAAGAAAAAAAAAAATGAAAAGCTCGCAAAGTTGAAAACCTGAAAGGGCGGCTTTGGCAAAAGTTAGAGCGTAAAAGGAGAGTGTCAATACCCGAGTGAACCTTACCCAAAACTATGTAGGGCCTGTGATTTAGATTGGAAGCAACCCTTGAACTAGGGGCAAGAAGGTCAGATGTGATTTAGATTTAAAGCAGCCCTTGAACTAGGGGCAAAAGGTTGGATGTGATCAAAGAGTTAAAACTGAATTGTTTCCCAATGAAGACCGCCCAGAAAGGCAAAACCCAGAATTTGAGAGAATGAATTTTATTATTGAAGGACAGTCGAGTTCCTATCCACTGCACTAGGGGCAACACTAGGGACAAATTTAGACCTAATTAGCCTAGTCCCTACATCATCATATCTACTGGTCAAGTGTAGCAGTCGTTCTTATAGATGGCCTAGAGATTTCACACCCAATCAACATGGACAAGTTAGAATGAAAGTAACCCTTGAGAGGCTCGTTGGGCTGAAAACCCGGAAGGGCAACCCAGACAAAAGTTAGAGCAGAAAAACAAAAAAATAGAAACTCAAAAGAAATTAAAAAAATGAACAAAATGAAAAACAAAAATAAAAAAATGATAAAAAGCTCGCAAGGTTGAAAACCCAAAAGGGCAGCTTTGGTAAAAGTTAGAGCATAAAAGGAGAGTGTCAATACCCGAGTGAACCTTTGCCCGAACTACGATGGCCTGATTCCTATCTTTGGGATACGTAGGTAGCTTCATCTCGAAGTTCGGCCCTAATAATTTTTCAACTCATTCATCTCGTCCATGTTTGCTTGGTGTGTCTTTAGTCGACTTGGTTGTCCGATCCGTGTTTGATTGGTGTATCTTCGTTCTGCTCAGTTCAATTGGTTCGATTTAACTTGGTTCGGTTCAGTTCAGTTCGATTCGGTTTGGCGGTTCGGTCCGGTCCGGTCCAATTTTGCTCGACTTCATTCGGTTCGGATTGGCTTGGTTCGGTTGGCTTGGTTCAGATATCACCTTTGATTATCTGGTTTGGGACCATGCACCCCAATGGTTGATTCCATGTTAGTTGAGTAGTGGCCATTTGCAAAAATAGGTTTTGATTAATTTGAATGAAGCTGATTAATTTTTCTCGAAAATTGTTCCATTTTTTGCAAAACTTGGACCATTCTTTGGATTTGAAAAGGGAAAATTTTCAGTGCTCACAGTTTAGCTTACATGATTTGAAACAGAAAATGGAATAAGTATGCTAATCTAACTCTCATGTTGATCAAAACATGTTTACAAAAAATCAAGAGACAAAAAAGGGTCAAGGCAACGAACTAGGGGCATAGTCGAGTTAGAGATTCTGTCTTCTCCACCGCTCGAGTCAACTACTCAGTATATATAAGTGTGTATTCATACCAGTCAGTGTATATAAGTGTGCATTTATACCAGTCAGTGTATTCATACCAATCAGGGTATTCATACCAGTCAGTATATATAAGGGTGTTCCATTCATACCAATCAGTATATTTATACCAGTCGGTGTATTTATACTAGTCAGTGTATATAAATGTGTTTGGATTAATTTGCTTCTTTTTTTCAGTTCGTTAGGTCATTTGTTGATTCACGTCAGTATGGATCAATGTCCAATTCAGAATTCAAATTTCAATCATTCTCAAATTCAATCAAAACAAAATTATTTTCAAACTCAAAGTGATATGCCAGTCACGCCATTGATGAGCAAAAAAAGAAACTGGTTTTGTTATAGTCAAGGGATGATATCCCCAATTACAAAGACTCCAAAAACAAAAGAAAAAAAAAATAAAAATAAAAAAGAGAGAGAAAACAGCAAGCCCAAAAAAGATATATCCGTATATATTTGTGTATATATCCGCCTCTGTCTGTGTATACGTCTGTATATGAATATATATATACCATATGTACATATTTGTGTATATTTTGTTTATATCGCACGATCACATCCGCACCGTGCATCTATCGCACGATCATAACCATATTGTGCATCTATCGCCAATAAAGCACGTACCGCACAATTTCAATTCCATCGCACTGTCTTGTGCATCAATTCAACCGCGCTATCTCGCGCATCGCTGCACTTTTATTTCCATCGCACTATCTTGTGCAATTTCAATTCTATCGCACTATCTTGTGCAAATTCAATTCCATCGCACTGTCTTGTGCAAGTTCAATTCTATCACACTATCTTGTGCATTCCTATGGTCTAGGAGACCTTAAATCCTCTAAAGGTACAATTCCTTTGGTGTTTGTCGTGCCCGAACGGCTTCAAGCGGTCTGGTATAGCCACTTGGCTGTGTTTGCAATGAGTTCCTAGGAGACCAACTGAGACGGTGAAAACTAGAGTTCGAATGGCAATGCCTAGAATGTAAAAGGTTCAGGATTTCCGAGACTAAAGTCTGGTTTAAATACCCAAGGGTGTATCCCCAGCTTGAAATCTGTATGGCAGCCTCATAGGTTGAGGTAGCGTGTATGCGCCTCAATTCTGGATACTGAACCAACCTAGTCTGTCACCCCGTTGGAGAATAGGGAAAATTATGTATCAAATACCGTTAGGTGTGCCTGTCTGTTCATGCAACCCCTTCTCTTATTTGTGTGGTATGCACATTTGAATGCGATGCAACCCCTTCTCTCATTTGTGTGGTATGCACATTTGAATGCGATGCACTTTTCTCCCATTTGTGTGGTATGCACATTTTGCGATGCAACACTTTCTCTCATTTGTGTGGTATGCACATTTGAATACGATGCAACCCCTTTTCTCATTTGTGTGGTATGCACATTTGAATGCGATACACTTTTCTCTCATTTGTGTGGTATGCACATTTGAATGCGATACAACCCCTTCTCTCATTTGTGTGGTATGCACATTTGAATGCGATGCAACTTTTTCTCTCATTTGTGTGGTATGCACATTTGAATGCGATGCAACCCCTTCTCTCATTTGTGTGGTATGCATATTTGAATGCGATACAACCCCCTCTCTCATTTGTGTGGTATGCACATTTGAATGCGATGCAACCCCCTCTCTCATTTGTGTGGTATGCACATTTGAATACGATGCAACCCTTTCTCTCATTTGTGTGGTATGCATATTTGAATGCGATGCACTTTTCTCTCATTTGTGTGGTATGCACATTTGTATGCGATGCACCCTTTTCTTTCGCGGTCTAGGAGACCTTAAATCCTCTAAAGGTGCAATTCCTTTGGTGTTTGTTGTGCCCGAACGACTTTAGGTGGTTTGGTATAGCCACCTGCCTGGTTTGCAATGAGTTCCTAGGAGATCAACTGAGACAGTGAAAACTAGAGTTCGAATCGGCAATGCATAGAACGCAAAAGGTTCAGGATTTCCGAGACTAAAGTCTGGTTTAAATACCTAGGGGTGTATCCCTGGCTTGAAATCTGTATGGCAGCCTCATAGGTTGAGGTAGCTTGTATGCGCCTTAATTCTGGATACTGAACCAACCTAGTCTGTCACCCTGTTGGAGAATAGGGAAAGTTGTGTATGAAATACAGTTAGGTGTGCCTGTCTGTTCACGCCACCCCCTCTCTCATTTGTGTGGTATGCACATTTGAATGCGATGCACCTCATTCTTTCATTTTTGTATGCAATGCACCCCCTGTTATGTTTCCTATCATTTGTACGAGGCTTGCCTCCCATGTTGCCATCTTCATATCTTTATCATCACTCCATTACATTGCATTGCATTGCATACATCATGAATTTTCAAACAACCGGCTTTGCGAAGCGTGTAAGTCCAACTTTCAAACTGCATCTTGAGCATGTCACTTGTATTCTGCCCCTGAACTACGCTGGTTTGATTCCTTGCAAAGGGATACGTAGGCAACCTTCGGGTTCAACCACTTGCATTACATCTTGTTTGTTTGCCCAAGTCTTACGGCCTTGTCAAAAGGGTCGTCTTTAGGCTTTGACATTCACTCACGTCATGAAATGACTTTGAGCTCTGTCAAAGAGGGGCACCTGTAAACACCTCATTTTGACCGGTCCTAAGACTTGGACGCTTTCTTTTGATTACCCGATGATGACAATTAGAATGTATTTCTCAAAAAATTCTCAGTAAGAAAGATGGAATTTAAGTTTTAATCCCAACCTTCACCCATTTTTTGGCCAAACTATTTTAGACCTTAAAACCCTCTTTTCAAAATATGTTTTTTTTTAAATGTTTCTACAATGTCCCGAGGCTCCCATTTCGATTAAAATATTACACTTTTTCAGTAAACCGAGTAAGGACAAAGTGGAAATAAATGGAAGGGAGGTGAAACTTTTTGAAAAATATTTAAAAACATCTTCTTATAGGTTTGGAGTTGAAGGAAATAGGAGGGGATGAAAGAAAACTAGTTTAGGAAAAGGATGAGTATCAAATCGTTAAGAAGGAAATGAGCAGCCTTCACTAAATTAGGTATTTTTCTTTGTACAGTTAGAATTTAAATGTGAGGCCACCACCATTGGAAAGTAGACTTCTGGGGCTTCAATTTAGACCCAAGAACCACCTCAGACAAAGTCCAAATAAGGGAGATATGCCCATTTGAAGTTGGGCTTAAGAGCAGATTTTGTTGACCCAGCCCGAGACAGCCTTTACTAAATTAGGCATATCTCTTTGTACACTTGGAATTTAAATGTGAGGCCATCACCATTGGAAAGTAGACTTCTAGGGCTTCAATTTGGACCCAAGAGCCGCCTAAAACCAAGTCTATATGGAGGAGATATGCCCATTTGAAGTTGGACTTAAAAGCAGATTTTGTTGACTCGGCCCAAAACAACAATAGCCCATTTTTTCTTGGTTTTGGTTCGGTTGGGACAACCCATTTACCTATTTTCTGAGCCACTCAAGTGCATCCACTCATCCTCCATTATACCTAATCATCCCCCATTGTCAAAAAGAGGTTTTGTTTGCATTCATAAAGGAGTATCCCATGCAACCACCTTGAAAATTTGCCCTCCTATCACACTCTTGTCTCCCACCTTGTCTCCCACCTTCTTTTTGACCTTTACTCTCCCTCATTGCCTATATAGAATGATCATATTGTAAGAGAGAAGGAGAGACCACAAAATTGAAGAGAAAGGAGTGAGAAAAGAGTGAAAAAAAAAAGAGAAAAATTGAGTTTTTGAGCCAAAAATATTCCTATCTTCCATATACACTCCATACCTTCCATAGCTACTGAAATTCCTCATTTCCATACACCAAAACCACTCCAAAAATTCTGATATAGCCAAAGATCAATTGCCTTGATCATAAGGAAGAGTGTTTAGTGATTGAAAATGAGAAAAACTAGAGAGTTAGCCACTTTCTATACCACAAACTCCATAATTTCGAATTGAGGATTTGAGAACACACTTCCTACACTTGAGGGTGATCAAGAGGAAGTTTGGAAATCAAGAAGTTCAATCTTTCTTTGGAAGGTGAATTGTTAGTCTTTCATTTTCTTATATTTTATATTTTATATTTATTTTCATGCTTCTTATTTCATTGTGTTTTGTTATAAACTAAGTGATTTGTTTATCTCACATTTATTTTCTTACCTTATATTTCATAGTGTTGTTATAATCCTAGTGGTTTGTTTAGCTCATAATTATTTATTTATTTTTATTCGCATGTTTTAATTTCATATTAGTTCTGTTGTAATCTTGCATGTTCTATCTTATATTTGTTTTATTGCTTTAGGTTTATGTTGTGAGTTTGCACTTTTTATTTTATTTTATATTTGTTTTATTGTTTTTTTTTAATCTAACCGGTAGTGGTCAGTTGAGCCACCTACACATTTTTTGTTTGTTCATTTTCTTGGTTTCGCAACAAGACAGGTTTTGCTTGGCCTAGTTGGCCGGCCAGTTAGCTTCTTCCGAACAGGATGGCGTAATCTCCCAATATTGACCAATTTCCACCGGCGGTTCTAAAGAACATGAAACTTTTATTTTATTTATTTTTTATTTTGAGTGTATTGTGAGGTTTTTATTTTGTTGTAATATTCTCCTCATCTCTCTCTAGTTTGATTTGTAATTATTCTTTAAAATGTTGTAATAATTCCCCGCCCCGCTTCTTTCTATCCCGTTCTTTTACTTACTTTCTTTATTTGTACATAAACATCATATTTATTTTTCATCATAGTTATGCTTTGCATCCATGTTTCATGCATCTTGATTCGGCTAAGTTTGCATTTGTGGATTTAATCAATTCCTATATGATTATGTGCACTACCTCATGTTCTTGAGATGATTCACATATCATATTTTAGAAGCCGAATCTTTAGTTGCATCTCATGAGTGAATTGCATTAGGATTTTGTATATAAGATCATGCATATTTTACTAACTTTGTTTTGTAGCTTGTTCATGGGACGTCAAACATGTAAGTTTTATGTTTTAGCATCCCATTTGTGTGTGTTTTTCTTACTATGTCTAGCATTTTACCATGGGGCTATTTGCTTATGTGATATAACTCTATGAATGCCAGTGGATAGAGGTTGTGTCGCTTAATTTGGAATGATGTTGATTTTTCGTGCTTGTAAACTCAATTTATTTGGGTTGTACATCGTCAAAACTCTTTCAAAATGTATGATATCAAATTGTTCCAAAATGAATGGCATAGTCTATACTTGTATGCTTCACATAGTAAATTTTAGGATTTATTTAATAATCAAAACATGAACATATAAAGAAAATAAAAAGTCATATCATGATTTAGTGGAGGCCGATCTTTGATCGGGTGAGTGGGGGTCCTCATTATTGACCTTCCCTTCTCATACCTAAGATTCCGAGCCAAGCATCCTTGGTTACGACGAACAGTGGCCTTGGCACGAGTCATGGGTTTCCTAATTTCCCAAAAATATTAGGTGGCGACTCTGAGATCTGATGACGCAGTTCATTTTTGACAAAATTGCAATAAAATGGATTTTCAATAAAAGTTGCCAAATCTGGACTCTCGTCTACGTTTCACATTACACTCGTAAGACTAGATCAAAGAGATCTCGGGGGTCCGAACTTTTTAACGCGTGCGGGTACCCTTCGGGCATGTTACACATATGAGCTATATCAACACTTCAATACATAAGCATATGAGCTGCATCAACACTTCAACAGATACACATTTTAGTGCTGTATCAATGGAGTCCACCCGCTATCTCCTCCCAAACAACATCCAGTTTAGAGGTCTATCCCCTATCTTCTCCTAAACCGTGGAGTAAATCCCTATCTCCTCCCACACACACAACGTATATAAACATAGGTCATATACATAATCAATCAATACATAAAATTAATGTATTCTTTCAACCATCATATTCGATGACACATTCAATTGATTAGTTTTAGTTTGCCTAGTCATCATGCATTGTCTACAACAATCAAGACTACCCTCCATCGGTAGCCCAAAGCAATTATTTCTAAATAGATAATAAAAGCACCAACAGATAAATTATCCGCATTTTCAAAAGTGAACGATTTATTAATCCGACTCCACTATTCCAACTCATAATGAACCAATATCATTATATTCAACTCAATTTCACAAATCCATAACTTTCCCAAATTAATTATATCAATTAATTTATACACAATTTAGGGTTTTCTTCCCCATCTCTCAATATTAACCCAAAGGTTCAAATGTCAACAACCAACAACTATATCATCATTTTGAGACCCAAAATACATATTATGAGCCAAAATCACAAAACCCTCTTTTACACATTTTGAAACCCTAAGTCCCAAAATCAAGACACTTAAACCACATGCTCAATATCTAGGTCAAAACCCATAAGAGTGAGTAGGAATCTGTCACGATTCAAACCCGCCCCTATGGGTTTAGTACCGTAACCGGCCAGTAATCCGAGATTACCGAAGACCTGCTTAACAGTAAGACAGTAATACAGAGTACAGGGGCATGGCGGAAGCCAATACAGTAAATAAACAAGGTCCAATGAGCTGTGTCAGTCTATATGCAAAAAGACTTTTCATGCATACATATATACATATACTCGGTACAGAGCAGTATGCACAATATTTACCATCATTCAGAACAGAGACCAAATCCTTATTAAACAGTACAGTACAATACAGTACTGTACTATTAGTCTATACAGTTATACAAAACAGATACAGGGACAGACAAGGGGAAAATAAAAACACCCCTAAGCCATAGCTTGGCAGGCTGGGAACCTCGCAGTGAGGCACAATGGTTGGCTTGACAAAAAGGGAAGTCTAATCCACGCTCCTAGCTCCAGTCTGGTGCCTGAACACCTACATATATATATAAACAATGAGCTAAAGCCCAGTGAATAACATAATGCGTAAAGGGGTTTAGAATGAATGTCCTTACAGTAATGAAAACAGTTCATTGATTCAGTATATCAATCATTCAGTCATTCAGTCATATGTGGTACATCCATTAGCATAGTAGTACAGTAAATAGTAGGTCTTAAAAGACTGAGTAGTTAATGATGGCCATCAATCAGTAAACAGTAGTGGTTCTGACAAGGGAACCGACAAAGATCTCTGTAACAGTAACAGTAAACAGTAGTTGCTAAGGATGCCACAATACAGTTCAGAATATAGGACATACATTCATTCGATTAACAGTATCAGTTCAAAAAATAGTTCAGTTAAATAGTCAGAAATATTCATAGTTGAACATATCTTTACACAATTGTTACTCACAGAGTTCTGGGCTACAGTTAGGCTAGAGCGTGTCTCCAGATGCCTACCCTACACGGTTTACAGAACGAACACACACTAAGTTATACGATTGGGAAAGATAGTAACTTAATCCCTAATTGCCTCGGTGTGTTCTACATTTATATCGTCATTAAGATGCCTTAAACTAGGCCTAAAAATGCCTAGGATGGAATGAGGATGCAAAGATGCACTTAAAAGCATTTTACAAAATTTTCAAAAAACAGGGGTCTCGCTCGAGCGTGGCTTTCTACGCTCGAGCGGACATGCAGACAAAGGAGCTCTGCTCGAGCGTGACTTCCGTCGCTCGAGCGGACTGTAAGCTACAGTGAAAATACTGGATGCTCAAAATTCACGCTCGACGGGCGCTCTATCCTCGCTCGAGCGTGAAACACAAGTCCTCGCTCAAGCGTGAACTCTCTCGCTCGAGCGGACTGCAAGCTCATGCAAAGTACTGGATGCACGCATTTCACGCTCGAGCGTCACTCTACTTGCTCTAGCGGAAGGCATGATCACAGATTGTACGCTCGAGCGTGGAGTTCCTCGCTCGAGCGTGGGTCCAAAATCTAGAAATTCCAGATTTGAACCTCAAGCTCAAAACCAAGTTTTAATGCATCAAATTCGATCCTCTTGGGCTAATTTTCTGGAAAACACTTCAAAACCCATAATATTACATGTTTCAAAGATCAATTTGATAAATCAAAGCCCAAGGGTGTTTCAATTAAATCCAATTTCAAACCAAATTTCATGAACATGATGAACATGGAACATGCATGGATTTAAACTATTTCCAAGCTTCAATTTCATGCTCTAAAGAGCCAAATCTTACAAAAACAAGATGAAATCATGGACTTAACATAATTATGAGCATGCATGTAACATTTTGCCATGAAAACAACTCAAGACTCAACAATCCAAACATGCATGCATGAATTAAGCTATAATTCAACACTATTGAACCAATTCTTGACTTAACTCTTTAAACTACCATGATCCATGCTAGGAGGAACTTAAATACACAATTAAGAGGATGAAATTCATACCTAGGTTCCTCAATGACAAGTCTAGAGGTTCAATTTGCCAATTTACACTTCAATTCCTCAAGATTCAAGCCAATACCCTATGTTGAAAGCACAACTCTCCTATCTCTCATTCTTGGTCGGCTAGGACACTCAACAAGGCTGATAAAATGTGTTGTGCAAGTGTAATAAGGCTCAATTATGTTATATTGAGTGGGCCACTAATGTGGCAAAAATGTAAATAAGTGCAACAATGCAATTTAACTTATTTTAATCTAATTTAATCATACCAAATCACTTTTTAACTGAATATGCCATAAAATCACATAAATTATGATTAACACATATCACTAATCAATTTCATATTCGGCCGCCGATAAGGCCTTCAATTTGCAGTTTAAACATAAAAACATGAACAGATAATCAAACAGGCAATAGATAGAAATGCAATATAATAGATATACTTAATCAATTCAGTTTCAGATTCCAGTCAGTCAGTCCAGTATTTCAATCAATTCAATTATCCATCTTGATCAGTCTCAGTTTAGCAATAATCGGTAATTAATCGGTAAGTAGTGGTGAGAGTTGTTACAGAATCCCTACCTCAAATTCGGAGCTCAAAGGAAGAAGATGAAGAAATTCAACGTGCTCCAAAACCCAATATTCTCGGATCAAAATGTAGCCCTCGACGATCAACACACTTTTTGTAAAGGCCAAAGGGAAGGAAAACACTCTAGCTAGATCAAACCCTAGAGAGAAGGGAGATTCTACAGAGAGGAGCTCTCAACAATGGCTTCTTAAAAAAGTAAGAGAGAGAAAGAAAAGTGAAAAGTGATTTAAAATCACCCAGCAGATAACTCATACACGCATGACCCGCTCGAGCGGAGAATAGAACACTCGAGCGCAAGCAGGCCCGCTCGAGCGCCAAGAAACAAAAGCAAAACACACCCGCTCGAGCGCGAAGAACCAGTCCGCTCGAGCGTAGATTTTCATCTCCCAGAACTTTTCAGAAAAAGAACTACTCGCTCGAGCGCCAACAATCCCGCTCGAGCGCGACCGCTCGAGCATAAAGAAACCCGCTCGAGCGTGAAAAACATACTTACAGAAGTTTTGCAGATGCACGAAATACTGGGAGTGTGTAAACCCCGCTCGAGCGCAAGAAGACCCGCTCGAGCGGATCGCCTAAAAACTGGGCAACAAGGAAAAGAAACCAAGGCTTAACCAACCTGTAACCACCCTGCCCAATACATCCTAAAACTCAAACATAAGGAATTTAAGGATGACAACATGATAGATACAACTACCAACTCCACGGAACCACGTCCGGAATACAACAGAATAGTAAAGAGATAACCAGGATCGCTATAACCTCCCCCCTTTAAGAATTTCGTCCCCGAAATTAAGTACAAGTTTTCAAAAACAAGTTTTCTCCATTCCTAACAATATTAAAACACTATATTAAACAACTAGACCGATTACCGGTCAATCTCATCTCTTTTCAAGAGGCAAATCTCATTACATATAACCACCTGCATTATCGACATGCATTCCTTTGAAATTTATCAATTTCAACACATTCTCCACAATTCTATAACATTTGCAACAATATATTTAACATACACAGTGTTAAAACAAACTTCCATTTTGAGGCAAGTTCCAAAACATACTTCCATAAACCAAAACATATACAATGTTTTACAACTTAAGACATATATAATGCTCTTAAAGTTCAACAATATTACAAAATTACCAATGCATGGTTACACATCAACAAACAAGTCCGGATATTTCTCACGGACTTCTAACTCACGTTCCCAAGTGGCTTCTTCCACTCCGGGATGCTTCCACAAAACTTTTACCGAGGAAATGGTCATGCCTCGCAAGACTTGATATCCAAGACCCAAACCGGTCTCTCCTCATACGAGGCATCCTCATCTACCTCTAAGTCGGTCCAATCCAACACGTGCGATGGATCCGACTCATACTTCTGAAGCATACTAACATGAAATACGTCATGTACCCCAGACAACTGCGGTGGCAACGCCAAACGATAAGTAACCTCCCCAATCCTCTCAAGGATCTCAAAGGGACCGATAAACCGAGGGGATAACTTCCCACTCTTCCCGAACCTCATCAAACCTCACCTCGGTGATATTTTCAAGAAAACATGATCACCCGTTTCAAATGCCAAAGGCCTCCTCCTACGGTCGGCATAACTCTTTTGGCGACTCTGGGCTGTAACAAGCCTCCTACGGATAAGCTCAACTTTCTCCGTCGTTTCCCTCACTAACTCCGGACCCAACAAAGGTGCATCACCCACCTCGGCCCAACAAACTGGAGACCTACACGATCGGCCATACAAGGCCTCAAATGGTGCCATACCGATACTAGACTGAAAGTTGTTGTTGTAGGCAAACTCCACCAAGGGCAAGTGCCTCTCCTACGTCCCACTAAAATCAAGGACACAACCTCGAAGCATATCCTCAAGGATCTGGATAGTACTCTCGGATTGCCCATCAGTCTAAGAATGATAAGCCGTACTAAAGGTCAACTTAGTACCCAAGGCACTCTGCAAATTCTGCCACAATCTAGTAGTAAAACGAGGGTCTCTATCTGAGACGATCATCACTGGGACCCCGTGCAACCTCACTATGTCCCATATATACAAATCAGCAAGATGATCTACCGAATCTCTCACGCGCATAGGGATAAAGTGTGCCGACTTAGTCAACCAGTCTACAACCACCCAAATAGCATCACTACCCCGTTGAGTCCTCGGAAGACCTACAACGAAGTCTATAGTGACATGCTCCCATTTCTACTCAGCAATAGGCAAAGGTTGCAATAAACCCGCTGGCCTCTGATGCTCGGCCTTCACTTGCTGACAAGTAAGGCATTTAGACACAAAAATTGCCACATCCTTCTTCATACCTCACCACCAAAACTGGCGACCCAAATCTCGATACATCTTGGTGCCTCCCGGGTGCACCGCAAGACGTGAATAGTGAAACTCTCGGAGTACCTCCTCTTGGCAAGACTCCGGCACAAACAAACGGTCTCGGTATCTCACACTCTGGTTGGGATACACAGAAAAACCCTTCTCAACCTTCCCACCGGAGATCTTCTCCCGGAGGGCTTCTACCTCAAGGTCACCTCCCTGTGCCTCTAACACTCGACTCACTAGTGTAGGCTGCGTAACAACAGAAAACAAGACCGCAACCTCAACGGATTCGCCCAGAAGCAAATCAAACTCTCCAAGTGCTTCTAACATCTCCCACTCCCGGATGGCTATACAAGCTACATCATTAATGGATTTCCTACTAAGGGCATCGGCCACAACATTGGCCTTTCCTGGGTGATAGTGCAACTCAAAGTCGTAGTCCTCAATGAATTCCATCCACCTTCTCTGCCTCAAATTCAAGTCTCTCTGCGTAAACAGATACTTCAAACTCTTATGGTCCGAGAACACCTCGAACCTCTCACCATAAAGGTAGTGCCTCCAAATCTTCAAGGCAAAAATCACGGCTGCTAGTTCTAAGTCATGTGTAGGGTAATTCTTCTCATGTATTTTCAACTAACGTGAGCCATAAGCTACCACTTTTCCCTCTTGCATCAACACACAACCCAAACCCTCTCGTTAGGCATCACAATAAACGGTATAACCCAAGCCTCTCTCCGGAATGATCAAGACTGGAGCGGTGGTCAATCTAACCTTCAACTCTTGGAACGACTTTTCACAAGTCTCACTCCATACAAATTTGACCCCTTTCCGCGTCAATCTAGTCAAAGGCGAAGCTAGCCTGGAGAAATCCTTTACAAACCGGCGGTAATACCCAGCTAATCCCAAAAAATTGCGGATCTCAAAAACGCTCTTAGGCTGTGCCCAATCTTGCACTGCCTCAATCTTGGATGTATCAACAGACACCCCTTCCCCGGATACCACATGGCCTAAGAACTTGACTTCTCCTAGCCAGAACTCGCATTTCCCAAACTTGGCATACAGCCTATGGGCTCTAAGCAACTCAAGCACCACTCTCAAGTGTTCCTCGTGCTCCTCCTCAGAAGGTGAATAAATCAGAATGTCGTCCACGAAAACGACTACAAAACGATCCAAGAATTCCCGGAAGATCCGGTTCATCAAGTTCATAAAGACTGGCGGTGCGTTGGTGAGCCCAAATGGCATCACCAGAAACTCATAATGGCTATACCGCGTACGGAATGCCGTCTTCGGAATATCCTCCTCCCTGACCCTCAACTAGTGGTAACCCGATCTCAAGTCTGTCTTAGAGAAACAACGGGAACCCTTCAACTGGTCAAACAGGTCATCTATACGGGGCATAGGGTACTTATTCTTGACCGTAGCTCGATTCAACTTCCGGTAGTCGATACACAATCTCAAGGCGCCATCTTTCTTCTCAGCAAAGAGGGCCGGTGCTCCCCCGGCAAAACACTAGGGCGAATGAAGCCCTTATCTAGCAATTCCTGGAGCTGAATCTTCAACTCACTCAACTCGGCTGGGGCAAAACGATAAGGTGCCATAGAAATTGGCGCCATGCCAGGCACTAAATCAATAGAGAACTCTATCTCTCGGTGAGGTGGCAAACTAACAAGATCTTTGGAAAAAACATCCGAATACTCATAAACCACTCTCGGTAATACAATTTGGGTCTCATCACACTCACTACTCAAAAGGCTAGCAAAAAGACCATTAAGCTCACTCCGCCCTCGCGGATCATACACCGGTGGCAACACACTACCAACCTGATCCCCCAGAAAATGGAAACACTCCCCGCTCAAGGTACATACTGTGACCCTCTAGCGGTAGCAATCAATAACAGCCCGGTATGACGATAGCCAGTCCATACCCAAAATAACATTAAATCCCGACATGGGCATAACCACAAAAGGAAACGGAAGCCGACGATCGGCGACCTCTATATCACAACCTCTACATCCTTGTTTCAAAATCAATTCACCCCCAACAGGTGATACAACACATATAGGAGATGCTAATTGTGCCAACTCCAACCCCAAAATAGATGCAAATGCAGCAGACACAAAGGAATGAGACGCACCCATATCAATCAATACACTAGCAACCGAGTTGCAAAACAGAAAGGTACCTCTCACAACTGATGGAGCCGGTACTAAGTCCTGCGCGGTAACAGCATACACGCGCCCTGTAGGCCCCTGATCCACCTGCTCACCCCTAGGAGCATAAGACTACTGCACAGACTGGGATGACGAAGCTCCCGGATTGGCCCTCGAGGCCTGCACAGACTAAGCTGGCTGAAAACCCTGCGTCTGCCTAGAACCAGACGCTCCTGATGTGGCACTCAACTGTGGGCAAAACCTCTTCAGGTGCCCAGGTTGACCACACTGATAACAAGATAAAGGCTAGCCTCTGCCCTGACTCTGGCTCTGAGATCGAACCGAAGAAGAAGCCGCTCCCTGACCTCCTCCCCTCTGTGGGCAAACTGAAGACTTGTGACCCAGCTGGCCACATTTTGAAGCAAGTCAAGCCTCCCTGATTACCTTTCCCGGAGCCTGCACTCGGCATTGGAAAGGTCGATCTAGCAACACCACCCTGAGACTGCTGAGGGTTAGAACCCCTCTGTCTCCTGCCATCACCCTGGCCATCCTGGCTCCTCTTGGAGCCTCTTTGCCCCTCCTCCTCCTGCATCATAATCTCCATATGGGCTGCAGCATCAACCAAACGCCCAAAATCTCGGGTCATCGAACCCCCAACTCTCATCTTGAGTCCACGCCTCATCTTCTTCTCAAACTCGAGGCAACGGCATTCCTCGAAAGCCACAAGTTTAGGTGCATACCTGGACAAGCTAGTAAAAGCAGCCTCAAACTCGGCCACTGACAAACCCATCTGCCTAAGCTGACAAAACTGGTCCCTCAGCTTCTCCCTAACAGTTGGGAATAAATACTTCTCCTGGAAGGAATCCACAAAGGCCTCCTATGTGCCACAAATACGACCCTTCATGTACTTCCACCACTGACCCGCATCCCCTTTAAGCTAGAAAGATGTCAAGGTCACTTTCAATGCTCCGTCCTCGATGCCAAGCATCTCGAACGTCTTTGTTATCTGTTCCAACCACTCATCCATCTTAAGTGGCTCCTTCGGGTCCCCAACAAACTCATCCGGATTAGACCGGAAAAACTCCATCTTTAAGAAGAAAGGCCCTGCATCAACAACCTGGGCCTGCACTGGATTCTCAGCTCTGAGAATACCCATAGACTCCCTCAAGGCATCGGCTATCCCACGAGCTAAAGCACCCATAGCTTCCTGACCTGCTGGCTCGGCCACATTGGCTTGACCAACCCCTTCCTGCTGTGCCGGAATATCATTCGGTAAAGGCATCTCCTGCCTACCACGCCTACCACGTCTACCACCTCGTCCTCGTCCTGACATCCTAGTAAAGGTAACGAAGAATGTTAGCACATTCACAAATGTGCCGAAGCTATAACACTCACGTCCTAATGCATGGACAATTGTAATTCACTCCACGTAAGCACATAAACACATAAGCACTTACGAATTTCATTTCCGGATAATGATAGTCCGAGGCGTTACTAGAGTTCCGATTAGAAACAGCATTGATCAAGTGCTTTTCCAACAAGACTCACAGAAACCCAAGGATCCAATCAACATCCTAGAAACTAAATCCCTAAGTAGTCACACAAACATGTTATCACATAAGCACATAACAGTATACACAAGTCTCTAACAAGCGAGACAAACCCATTGTGATACTAATCACTTCCCACGTACCCAAAGTATTCAAACCCGGTACGCTCCGATACCAAGTTGTAACGCCCTCAAAATAAACCCATAAATCAACCAACAATAGCATGCTTAGACATAAGAAAATAAAAGCATAAATGTATTCCATCAGAGTAATCTTTACAAAATGTATTACATGTTGACATCAAAAGTAAATGCCCTAAGGGCTTACAACTTTCCAAGTCAACATTTGGTTACAAAAAAAGAGTGCTAACTCTATACAAAGAAAGCCCTTGGCTTGTTATACATGTAATACAATAAAAAACACAAAACAGTCCAACATTCCCAAGCCTCTCAAGCTACGTCCTTGGAGGTGGTATGCTACTTGTACCTGAAAATGATGTCCCATAAAGCGTGAGCCAACGCCCAGTAGAGATATGCTAAACACAATATGGGCAGTAACTAAGACATAAGCAATTGATAAATGTTTAACTCGCATAAATCAATTCATAAACCATTTCCATTGCATGACAACTGTGTCCATGTTTCATTTCATTTTCCATTTCTTGTCCAGTTTTCAATTCACAACTACGGCTCAGAACCTGGCCAAACAGTTTAAATAAGATAGTAACTCGTATTAAACATTTCCCACTTCATATTAGATAAGCATACTAGCTGTATCAACATTTTAACAGATAAGTATATGAGCTATATCAACACTTCAACAGATACACATTTTAGTGATGTATCAACGGAGTCCATCCCCTATCTCCTCCCAAACAACATCCGGTTTAGAGGTCCATCCCCTATCTTCCCCTAAACCGTGGAGTACATCCCATATCTCCTCCCACACACACAACATATATAAACATAGGTCATATACATAATCAATCAATACATAAAATTAATGTATTCTTTCAACCGTCACATTCGATGACACATTCAATTGATTAGTTTTAGTTTGCCTAATCATCACGCATTGTCTACAACAATCAAGACTACCCTCCACCGATAGCCCAAAGCAATTATTTCTAAACAGATAATAAAAGCACCAACAGATAAATTATCCGCATTTTCAAAAGTGAACGATTTATTAATCCGACTCCACTATTCCAACTCATAATGAACCAATATCATTATATTCAACTCAATTTCACAAATCCATAACTTTCCCAAATTAATTATATCAATTAATTTATACACAATTTAGGGTTTTCTTCCTCATCTCTCAATATTAACCCAAAGGTTCAAATGTCAACAACCAACAACTATATCATCATTTTGAGACCCAAAATACATATTATGAGCCAAAATCACAAAACCCTCTTTTACACATTTTGAAACCCTAAGTCCCAAAATCAAGACACTTAAACCACATGCTCAATATCTAGGTCAAAGCCCATAAGAGTGAGTAGGAATCCTTACCTCAAATTCGGAGCTCAAAGGAAGAAGATGAAGAAATTCAACGTGCTCCAAAACCCAATATTCTCGGATCAAAATGTAGCCCTCGACGATCAACACACTTTTTGTAAAGGCCAAAGGGAAGGAAAACACTCTAGCTAGATCAAACCCTAGAGAGAAGGGAGATTCTACATAGAGGAGCTCTCAAAAATGGCTTCTTGAAAAAGTAAGAGAGAGAAAGAAAAGTGAAAAGTGATTTAAAATCACCCAGCAGATAACTCATATACGCATGACCCGCTCGAGCAGAGAATAGAACGCTCGAGCGTCAAGAACAAAAATCTGGACCCGCTCGAGCGCAAGCAGGCCCGCTCGAGCGCCAAGAAACAAAAGCAAAACACACCCGCTCGAGCGCGAAGAACCAGTCCGCTCGAGCGTAGATTTTCATCTCCCAGAACTTTTCAGAAAAAGAACTACCCACTCGAGCGCCAACAATCCCGCTCGAGCGCGACCGCTCGAGCGTAAAGAAACCCGCTCGAGCGTGAAAAACACACCTGCAGAAGTTTTGCAGAGGCACAAAATACTGGGAGTGTGTAAACCCCGCTCGAGCGCAAGAAGACCCGCTCGAGCGGACCGCCTAAAAACTGGGCCACAAGGAAAAGAAACCAAGGCTTAACCAACCTGTAACCACCCTGCCCAATACATCCTAAAACTCAAACATAAGGAATTTAAGGATGACAACACAATAGATACAACTACCAACTCCACGGAACCACGTCCGGAATACAACAGAACAGTAAAGGGATAACCGAGATCGCTATAATAATAGGTCATAACCAAAGATCATGACTAGGGCATATAAAATTTTCTTAAACGATAAATTGTTTGTCAATTTTATATATGCAAACAAGGGTAAAATAGGCATTTTAAAAATTAATTTCTTATATTAGTTTTTTCCGTTAGTTGACTTAACGGTTGACTAACGAAAAGATTAAATTATAATGGAAGTTTAAATCTTAGAGAAAGAGATGTAATTTCTAGAACATGAGGGGAGTACTTGTATTAAAGGCAAATCTCAAGGGGTGTCAATGTAAATTTACCCAATTAATCTAGGATTAAAATGGTAAAATCTGGTAATGTGCTGAATTTGAAGAGTAATATTCAATTTATGAACTAAATTGCCTAAGAAAAACAAAAACAAAAACAAAAACAAAAATTAGAAACTAAAAAATTACAGATGTAATTGTTGGGCACTTTGATTGAATTTTTATTTTTTCCTAATTTATTCGCCTCGAACCAAATTAAAAGGCAATAGTAAGAACCACTGTTTTTTATTTTAGTCATTCCTAAGCCTGGAATAAAACACATTGCAAGTAGAGGAAGAAAAATAAAAGCACAGGAAGAACAACTTTAATAGACTATTTAGCTCATTGAAATGAGATAGAATGATTAACATGGTGATTTTTTAAATGTTTTTATGGAATGACTAATTCCTTAAAATGGTGAAAGATAATTTTATTTGTAGTGCCTTTGTCATTGTTTTTTTAGTCTAACCAAATATAGGAATGGATATTTTGATATAATAATCATTTCTTTTAACTCAATTTTAGTCTCCAACCAAGTTAACAGCAATAGTAAGAAACACTGCTCTTGGCTTTAGTCATTCCTCAGTACGGAGTAAAACATTACAAGCTGAGGAAGAAAAATAAAAGCAAGCAAGAACAACTTTAATAGACTATTTAGCTCATTCAAATGAGATAGACTGAAATAAAACAGTGATTTTTTAAATTTTTCTATGGAATGACTATTTCCTTAAAATGGTGAAAGATAATTTTATTTGTAGTGCATTTGTCATTATTTTTTAATCTGAGCAAATATAGGAATGGATATTTTGATGTAATAATCATTTCATTTAACTCAATTTTAGTCTCGAACCAAGTTAAAAGGCAACAATAAGAACCACTGCTCTCGGCTTTAGTCATTCCTAAGTATGGAGTAAAACATTGCAAGTTGAGGAAGAAAAATAAAAGCAAAGCGAGAACAACTTTAATAGACTATTTAGCTCCTTGAAATGAGATAGAATAAAATGAAATGGTGATTTTTTAAATTTTTCTTTGGAATGACTATTTCTTTAAAATGGTGAAAGATAATTTTACTTGTATTATTTTCTTAGTCTAACCAAATATAGGTATGGATATTTTGATGTAATAATCATTTCATTTCACTCAATTTTAATGAAACAAACACTACCTAAGTATTAGTTTCACTTTTTACCATTGTGGTTTGCTCTATGTGCATATTGTCTGCCACATTATTTGAAAATAATCACATAATTTGCTCGTTCACTGCTATTATTCCTGGAGGAAGAGTTATTTGGGAAGCCTTGCCTTTGGCAATTCTCTGGACCATATGGATTGCTAGGAATGAAAAGGTGTTTAATTCCAACGAACCTATTTGGGTGGATTTGGTGGAAAACATTAAGATCAAGGTTGCGTTTTGGGTAAAGCAATCGTTTAACCTGCTAGAATTCTCACTTCATGACTTTTTATTTTGTTTACATGGCATCAAAGGCTACAGAGCTAGTATCTCAGTATGATTTGTATTTTGTTTGTCTTCTTCTTTGTAACTCTTCTGGTTGAGTGCTCATCATCCTTCTTTTTTTGGTTTGTGCTTGCACATGATTGGGTTCTCTAATAGGTACCAACCTAGTTATGATGTATTTTTGAACTATGATGCATTTGTGCCAAGCTTTTTTTTGTACTTCTTTTTTATCAACAAAATTCCATTTTCTTTGCAGATCAAAAAATAATCACATAATTCTTTTATAATTTGTGGACTGAAATACACCATGTTAAGCATTCTATCTAAGTTGACAGCAAGTGTAAAGCACATGTCAAGACATAAGAAGGTTATTGCTCATTTTCAAATGTTAAGATGGTAAATCCCACATGGAATAAAGCATAAAGGCTTAAAGTAAATTTTGTCTCCCCAAAAAATGACAAAAATGTTCGTAGTTTGCACAATTAAGTTACTTATGTATAAGGACATTATTTTAATCTTTTCGCTTAAGTTATTAACGTACTTTACGATGCTCTTTATTTCACAAATAAGTAGGGTTATATGCACATGGGTCAAAGCATAAGGGGTAAATTAAAATTTGCCCAAACTTTAGAAAGAGATTTTTTTTAAATTTATTTTCTTTTTTTTTTGTTCCATTTTCAACAATACCTTATTTTAATATAATATCCAATATCACTTTTGATTCACTAAAAAATGATATAAGAAAAAATGCCGGGTAAATTATTGCGTGAATTAAAACATTAAGAGAGTCCAATATAATTTTGTCAAAATTGTGAGACTTGCTATAATTTCACCAAATCTTAGGGGAGGTTACTTTAATTTGCGCCAAAATGTATTGCAAATGATATTATCATTTTATAAATTTATCATTGTATGGAAATAGCCATTACATAAAGAGGTTACAAAATGATCATTCAATTCCACTATTTATTTATTTATTTATTTTTTATTGAAATGAACCAAAAGTTTGTGTTTGTATTAAAGTTGAATTGTAAGTAAAAATTGGTGCCGAGGGAAATGAAATCGGAAGGAAAAAATGAAGAAAGTTAAAAATTTGAGACTCATAATTTTAAGTTCTATAATTGTACCAACAATGACATTGTCAAATTTACCTTTTTACTTTAGATCTCTCACTTCTTTGAACGTCCACCCACTTAATTGAATCCCTCTCGTGTTAAACTCTCATCTTATTCCCAACTATACCTTTTCTTTGGACCATCAACTTTTCTTTTGGCAACCCCTTCCTACCGCCGGCAACCCTTCATCACTAGCGACCTTCCTTTTGGCGACCTCCCCATAGCATACTCTACCCCTCAAAATGACTCCACTACCCTACCCATTATAGCTCTGGCCACCATGCTACAGCGAGTATCCCTAGCTTATTTCTGCCACTGTCTGCCCTTTCTCAACCTCCCTTTATCCTTCCTTCATAGTACTACCATACCTCAACTCATCTCCAACCTCCACCACCCAGACCCATCTCTATCTCATCGAACACACTTTCTCTCTTACATCACGATCGAGACTGCAACTATGGGTTTTACAATTGTAGAGCAACGATGACTAGGGTTTGCGATTGCAAAGGCCAGTAATGATGGCTAGGGTGCGGTAGCTAGGGTTCACGATTGCAGAAGGCAGCGACAACTAGGGTTTTGTGAAGAAAAAAGATACGAGGTAGTTGTATGAAGAGATATGCATGAATGACAATGAATTAATTGGGGTGGTGCCGGAGGTGAAAGGTGACAGTTGCAAATGGAGATGTCACAGGTGGGGGGATGGCTGGCGTTGGGATGACGAAGAAGGTAAGCGACGGCAGCCAAAGCTTATAGGAATGGCTAGTGAGATTAGGGTTTAGGAAATTAGGGTTAGAAAATTAGGAATAAGGGTAAAAATGTAATTTTATTTGCAGAGAGGTGGGGTTCTAAGGAAAAACATAAGGATAAATAGCAGCATTCTAAATTATATGTCAACTTTTAACTTATTATAAACTTAAATCATGTAGGCCCAATTCATTTGCTATGTCATTGTAGGTGAATTATGAAATTTAAATTGTGAATGTGTAGCATTTAAAAGTTTTTATTTTGTTTATTTTTGTCTTTTCTTTACAAATCATTTTTCAAATCTTTAAATTCAAATACAGTCTAAATTTATAATGAAAATCCTCCATTATATATATAGAATAGAGAGAATCAAATTTCCTTTAAGTATATACTACTTTACTTTTGTCTTTTGTTTTAAGGGAAACTAGCATATCACCCGTGCTATGCACGGATTGTATTTATAATTATCTATATATGTGAATTGTGGTTTTTAAATGTTTTCTTTTTCTTTTCTTTTTTTAAATGTCTTCCTTTTTTACTTTTTTATATTATATTAAAGTTTAATATTTTGATAATAATTATATGTGTTGGACTTTTCAAGGAATTAAATGTCTTTTTATTATTATTATATTATATTAAAGTTTAATATTTTGATAATAATCATATGTATTGGACTTTTGTCACGACCCAAACCCGCCTCTATAGGTTTAGCATCGTAACCAGCCAGTAATCCTTGGATTACCGAAGGCCTCTGAACAGATTAACATATAATAAAGGGCTGCAGAAGCAATAACATAAATATAAATGTCCAATGAGCTGTGCTGACTTATATGAAACAGAGTAATTTAAAACTTTATATACAAATCAGAGTGCCAACAAAACATTATACCACACACGTTACAGATTCTTGAGTACAGCCAACATAAACAAATTCAGTCTCATGCATAAACAGACTAATCAAAACTTGAACCCCTGACACTTCGGGAACCTCCACGTGAGGCACAAAGGTTGGCTGACAACAGAACAAAACTCTAGGCAAAAGCCTTCGGGCTCGAACTCCAGAATGCTCACCTATATACATATATATACAAACAGTGAGCTAAAGCCCAGTGAATAACATTAAGGTAAAGGGGTTAGTGAACGAATTCCGAACATTTCATATGTATATAACAGATCATAGCATAATCATAGTCATCTCATATCAGAACATAATAATCGTACATCCCATAGAACATATCACATAACGTCTTCTGACTAGAGTAATCGGTCTCGGACACCGATTAAACACATATCACCACAATGAAGTGGCTAACGAGATCTCGTAAATGTCATGGACCCGCATTTTCATGCCGTCCCCCATGACTTGGGACTATCTATGGATGCCATAATAGATTTCAAACTTGAAATGTTCGTTCACAGAAGCATATATCATTTCAGAAAACATAACGTATCATATCTCGGTTGGAACATAATTTCATATAAACGTATCTTTACGGTAACGTTACTCACAGTGGTTCCCGTAAATGGTCAATCAATTCTCGAACGTTGACCTACAATCACAAAGTACATAGCACAAAATATGTCTCATTATTACTCATTCATGTGGCCATACATGACTTAGCTTTCTCACTTTAATTTCCCATTCATTCCATGCTACATAACTTGTTCATATTGCCCATATACTCGGATTCTACACATATTTTCTAATTCACTTACTTATGTTATTTCTTAGCTTATTAATCTTTAACGGCTCATAAATCATGCCTAAGAATGCCCATAAAGAGATGAGAGTGAAGATATGTGCTTAAAACATCTTTTGAAAACATGCTGAAAATAGGTTGGTGGCTAGAGCCAGCTTTTCTTGGCTGGAGCCAGCAGAAGGCAAAAACAAAGCTCGCTCGAGCCAAGACTTCTTCGCTCGAGCCAACCTTTTGCAGAGTGCAAAATTCTGAGAGCTCGAAATGTTGGCTCGAGCCAACTGTAAAATTCTGGGCAGCAAGCTCAACAAAAATGGCTTCCAAACCACCTTCAAACCTTAGGGTCTTGCATGATTTGATTAAACACACAAAAATAGCTTTAGAAAACTTCAATACAAGACCCTTGAAACATCTTTTATTCAAAAACTCATCAATTCTTGAAAGGTTTGAACTAAAACTTCTTCATGCAATGTTTTTCAACTCTTCCATGGTTTTTCAAAACATGCAAATGGTGACCAACAACTCGTGAATTCTGGAACCATGGACAAGATTAAAGCTCACATGCATGCAAGGCCTTCAAAACTCCAAAATGATGAAACCAAAAGTTAATCTCCAAGAACTCACATGCAAGACATCCACTTGATCATAGACCCATTGCTCTACAATTATCATGAAATTGGCTCAAAGATATGTTAAGACCATGATGCATGGGAGGTTATCTATAGAAAATAGGCTCAAGATACTTACCTGGATGATGGATTCAAACAACAAGAGATGGCCTTCCTAGTTCCCTTCTTCTTCTTCTAGCTTGAGCTCTCTCTCTCTCTCTCTCTCTCTCTCTCCCTCTCTCTCTCTCTCTCTCTCTCTCTACACGGACCACATGAGTAAAGGGGGTGATACAACCCTCCTTCAACTTTCATCAGAATGTATACAACACACACACACACTCTCACATTGAGCACATACACGTGCACACACATGCACACTTCCAACACACACACACAAGGATTAATCCTCTACACCCAACACCACCAAGGCCTAGCACACCTCACTCTTAATCACATCTTGGATTATTAATAGAATTAATTTAGGCACCAATCTTGCATTATTTAATTCAAACATAAGTAACCTTAATTTATTCGGGTTAGCACGAAATTCAATTAATCCCAAAAATAGTTCCTGTCAAGGCTCAAGTTAATCACATGCGATTTTACATAACCGAATTAATTTTTAATAAAATTTGCCATGGTGTTCTAAAAATTCTAAATAGTCAATCCATGTACTCAATTCGGTTTCTGAAAGTATTTAGGCTAACAATTTCAGATTCAAAGTAGAAATCATGACAAATAACTTTCAAATTAGATAGATATGCACAAATTACAACAAAGCACATAATAAACCCATAATTAATTTTATTCACTTAATTAAGATCCTTAATTACTGATTAGTGGCTAATTACAGATCGGGGTTGTTACAACTTTTCAAGAAATTTTTTTTATGCTTGTTCTTAATGCATTAAAGTGTTATTATGAAGAATAATAATCATATCTATTAGGACTTTTCAAGGAATTCATGTGTGTTGGATTTCAAAGAATTTTTTTGATGCTTGTTATTAATGCATTAAAGTGTTATTATGATGATAAGACTTGGGAGTTGGAAGAAGTTAATAAATGCTAAGATTTTTTTTTTAAATCAAAAAATCAAGAAATTTGGATCGGGAGATTGGAGCTCCCACAAGGCTTGGGGTTAAAAAAAACCCTTTTGCTTAATATATAGTATAGATAGATTTAGCCCAAACCCCTCCATTAGACTCTTATTTGGTAGAAAGGACAGCCAATTTATTTTACTTCATAAATCCCGTAAGAAGGAAGCACATAATTGAGTAAGGAAAAAAAAATATGTCATTTTTTTTCTTAGGCAGTATTGTCAGAATAACACGTTACTGTGAATCGGAGTAATATGTTACTGTTTATATCAATTTTGATAGTTAACATGAATCTTATTTGATAAATTTTGATGAGACTATTCTAAAAATAATAATTTTATTAAAAACAGACATCTAGATTAAAAATTATATTATTTTAAAGTATAATATTTTGGTAATAGTTGCACGTGCTGGATTTTTTAAGAAAAACTTTTTGTAATTGTCCTTAATGCATTAAAGTTCTATTATGAGGAGATTTTGACCAAATTTCCTTGTTTTAATGCAGAGGACATTATTGCAAATAGTGGTGCTACATGCACCAATTAGTGTACAAACATATATTATAATATTATTATTCACCTCACTTATTATATAAATTACAAATATTTAAAACCTTTAAAATTATATCATATCGTCTATTAATATACTAATTAATATAGGAATTGGTACATACAGTATTATTGTATTATAAATTTTGTGTGAACAAATTAAAATAAATAAGTACTAGGAATATTGAGTAAAAAGAAAAAAGTAGAGTATATAATCGACACACCAAAGGCTCAAGAACTCTTTTTATCATGAACACTTATCTCCTTTATTTATTTTGTTTCTTCTTTTGTTTCCTTTTTCTATTTCAATTACAAGATTACCCCTTAATTTGGTTCATTCTGTTATATTCTAATTGGAAGGACATTAAATCTCAAAAAGTGAACCAATTAAAAAAAAGTAGAGAGGAATACAAATAAGTTTTCTCTCTCTATATATTTTCCCTTGCGTGTAAGGCAAGTATAAAGTATATATATACATATACTAAAGTTTTGAGTTCATCTTGGAATGGAAGTGAGCAATTGGCATACCAACGCGGTGCATAAGTTCCACAATACTCCCGGTTGGTAGAAAAATTGCTCCTTCTTTTTATTCTTTTCTTTTTAAAAAGTTTTTTTTTTTTTTTTTTTTTTGTCACAAAACGTCTGGTGTTTTGTCTGACTATGTGTTATCTTCTATGCCATAATTAAATTTAAGGTAGTATTTAGTTCACTGAAATGAAAGTAAAATAATAATTTTTTAGTCTCTTCTGTAATTAGGAGTGAGTAGGTAAATCAAAAAATTTGCAATCTGAATCGGTCCAGTCCAATTCAGTAAGTTTGATTTGGTTTTTCTAATCCGTAATTCCAAATTGGTTTGAAAAATTAGCAATCCATTATTTATGGATCAGTTCCAAATTATGATACACGGTTTTAGATTGCATCTGATTCAAACCGTTTACTATCTCACCCTACCATTATACCATACACCCTGCTGTATACAATCCCAACCTTTTATATATATAACCCAAATAAAGAACCTACCGAAGAAAAGAAAGAAGCGCTGGTCTCAATGAAACTACCACTAACTATCAATAATCAATTTATTACTGCTACAAATTGATTTGGGTTGCTGTTGTTGTGTTGTGCTGATGTTTTTCTTTCTTCTTTTAGATATATATAAATTATTTAGTAAATATTATTGTCACAACAAAATATTTGTTAAATGAGGGTTTTTTTTGCTAGATGTTGAACTTATATTTATTTGTTGGATGATGAACTTATATTTATTTGTTACATGTTGAATGTTTTTAGAACAATGTTATATGAATTTTATTGTGTGAAACTACGGTTTCAAACCGAACCGATTTGTGTTTAATTGGGTTGGTTCAGATTAGTTCTATAGTTTAAATGGTTCGGATTGGTTCTAATTTTTATAGAACCATAGTTCACGGATTGATTTTGGATTCATCTCAAACCAGTCCAATCCAGACTATACTCACCCCTATTTGCAATGTGTTTTTGTTTGAGATGAGCTTCTCTCTAGTCTAGAGGCATTGTCCGGGATCGTGGGGCCCGCAATGGGCCCCGTTTTGATGATATGTGTCGTTCATTTTTTTAGGGTCTTCATGTATACCATTCATTAAAAACAACTAAATTGATTCGATAATCGTAACATCTCTATTTTATTGTATTAACTCTAAAAAAATAAACAATGAATGTATTTTTAAAAATAGATCATTCTTTTTTTAAGACAAATACAATAAAATAAAAACGTTATAATTATTAGATCGATCTAATTTTTTTTACACATGATACACATAAAGAGTTCTATAAAATGAATAATTTAATTATCAAAATAAGACCTGAATAATACCTCCCTAGTCCAAACGAGGACTGGAGAAGATTATATCTCTTTTTATTTTATCATTTTTATTGGATCCAACGTGAATCCAGTGTCATTTGAAATAATCAAACACTAAGGTGCCGTTTGGTAACACTTATGTTTTCAGTTTTCTGTTTATATTTACAAAAATTTTAAAAACTCAAATAAAAACTTGTTTGGTAAAATTTTTGATTTATAAATCAATGGTCTCAGTTTATAAATTTGGCCAAAAAATGAAAACACAAAAAATATGTTTCCGTTTTGAGTTTTCAGTTTTTTTTTACCACACAACACTAGCCACCACCCACCACCATTTCCACCACCGTTTTCCGCCACCACCACCCACTCCCCACCACCACCTACCACCACCACTCACCATCCACCACCCACCACCCGCCACCACCACCCACCACCCACCACCCACCACCACCACCACCACCTACCACCCACCTACAACCCACTCGCCACCACCACCCATTCCTCGCCGCCACCACCACCACCACCACCACCACCACCCACCACCCATCTGCCATCCACCTGCCACCACCTACCACCCACCTGCCATCCACCCGCCACCACCCACCACTTGCCACTACCATCCACCGCCTGCCACTATCACCCGCCACCTACTTGCCACCACTACTCACCACCCACCTACCACCACCAGCCATCCACCACCACCAGTCACCTGCCACCCACCTGCCACCACCACCACCACCACCCACCACCCACCACCCATCACCACCACCACTATCACCCGCCACCCACCTGTCACCACCACCCACCACCCACCACCATCACCACCACCACCCACTCGCTACCACCTACCATCCGCTACCGTCACCCACCCACCCACCGCCACTTCCACCCGTCACCTACCCGCCACCACCTGCCATCCGCCACCCACCTGCCACCACCACCCACCACCCGCCGCCACCACCACCACCCACCACCCGCCGCCACCACCACCACCACCACCACCACCTGCCACTGTTACCCACCCACCCACCATCACCACCCGCCACCCACCCACCACCACCACCACCCACTCGCTACCACTCACCACCGGCCACCGTCACCCACCCACCCACCATCACCACCCACCCGCCACCACCCACCATCCACCACCCGCCACCACCACCACCACCCGCCACCATCACCCATCCACCCGCCACCACCCACCACCACAAGCTACCCACCATCCACCGTCACCACTTTCCACCACCGTCTTCCGCCGCCACTTGCCACCACTTGCCATTTCTCACTTTTTTTATATTTTTAAATTTTTTTAAACATTTTGTCAATTACCAAACGCGTTTGTAGTTTATGTTTTTCTAAAAATAAACAAAAACCAATTTATAAAATTTTTGTGAATATAAACTGAAAACGTAAACGTTACCAAACATACTCTAAAAAAACAGTGTTTGACTTTTTAGAATAAAACCTCGAAATACTCATTCCTATGTTTAGTTTGGAAATAGAATTATCATTTATTAAATTAAGAAAATAATTAGTTTTTTTTTTTTTGAAGAATTTGAATAATTAAGAAAGATTTTGCTAATGATAGTTATAACTGCTGACAATAAGAAATATATAAAGACAAAATATTTGTAATCTTAATATACCTTTTACATATTTTAAAATACATCGATATATATATTTTAAATAATTTTTTCATATATCTCTAAATAATTTTTTTATACATTTTTCAGTACTAATAATTGTAAATACTTTTATGGTGTTATGCATATAACAATCTTCATAATCCAAAATCGTGAACTATCATGATTTTTATTAATAATAACATAATGTAGAAAATAAGTAACATACTTGAATCAGTTATGCAAAACCTTCGAGTGATCCATAATTGATTGAACGTAAACCTAATATCAATATTAGTGGAAAAATGTTTCTTTCTCTTGACCCTCTTCAAAATACATTGAATTCAGAATCATTTGATGGGTAATTTGAATGTCCTTTAATAGGTAAAGAGAGGATCAATTTCCTTATTCAACAGTGATTCCACTTTTTCATCAAAGTAGGATACTTGGAAAACACTCTTCTTTATTTACCAATTAATTATAGCAAAAAATACGGAATCATAATCCTGCCAAATCTCTAATTCATATTACCATATCATGTGGGTCAACATAATGATTAAATAATTAATTTAATCTTACATTCTTTCACTTGACTCATATGATAACTTATGTCAAGATTTAACAAGGTTAGCATTAGGCGCACAATAAACCATATTCAATATTACATTTAATTTGCTCATCATCATAATACTACAATTAAATAGTTTACTAATGTGAGTCATGGCAGTTCTACACCAATAGTGCGATATAGTTCCTTCCATGTATTACAACACTACAACTAGTTTAACATAGCCCTTTAAGGGAAGAGTATAAAGAGGTCCAACGATAATGTCTCTTTATGAAAGGCTATTCCTGTTATCATTCATTCATTATCATATATGTACGTACTCATTTCATAACAGGAAATATATCATAAACACAATTAATGAGATCTCAATGTGTAAAATAACACAATCAATCATAAACAACTGTTATGGATTGCATTCAAGACGCAATTGACAAGTTTCTTAATTATTTTTAAGAGTAATCCCTTCATCAATAGATCTGCACTTAAAAGTTATGTACTTATGTGTTTTATTGACACTTTCTGTTTCTGAAATTTTTCTTTAACGACAATGTATTTCAATTATATGTGTTCAGCATTATTAGAATACTTGTTATTCTAAGAAAATAAAATAATTGCAAAATTATCACAATAAATTTTCAACGACTTAGCAAACAAAAGTCAACAATCCCAAGTCTTGAGATAAAATTCCGTAATAACAATTCATGAATTGAATTATCAAAGCACACCACAAATTCAACTTTCGTAAGAGATATTTATTATAGTTCATTTCACACTTTCCATGAAATTTTTTCTTCACATAATAAGAACAAATAATCAAAAGTGAACTTTTTACTATCAATGCATCCTCCAAAGTCTGAATCTAAGTAACCAATCAATTCAAGATTATCAGACCTCATAAATGTGAGCAAGTAATCTTTTATTCCTTATGATTACCTTATCACATCCTTATTTGAGCATTAAGCTTCTTACAATAAATATATCGAGAATTGTTTCCATTCCAATTGATTTTATAAAAAAAAATTTCATAAGACTGGACTTATTTCCTTTCGGAACATAGATAACTTTATGTGAATACTCTTTAATTATGAATCTCTATAGAACTTTTAATATATACCTTCTGAGACAATCTCAACAATTCATGCGATTTATTCAGAAATATTTCAATTTCTATCACACAGGTTGTCTTACTAATATATTTCATTTTAAAGTTCTTAAAGAGAAATTTCTTAACTCATACAATAAATCACGTACATTATTGACAAGCAAAATGTCATCAAGATACAAAATCATAAGTATAAACTTGCTCCCACTGATCTTTGGATATGTATACTAATAAAAAATATATTTTCTTTAAATCTAAAGGAAAAATAGTATCATAAAACTTAAGATACAATTTTTAAAAAGTTTGTTTAAGTCCATAAATTGATTTTTTAAATTTGCAAGTCATATTTTTATTTTCCTCAATAGAAAAACCTTTGAGTTGAACTACACAAAAATTTTCATCTAAACTCTTTTTTAAAAATTTAATTTTCACATACATTTAATGCAACTCAATATCATAATGAGTTACTAATGTCATAATGATTCTAAATCAGCCCTTTAAGATACAAGTGAAAAAAGAATCTCATTGTAATCAATGTCTACTTTCCGAGTAAAATATTTGGCCACATATCTACCATTATATCATTTTATATTGCCCTTAGAACGATAAATATTTTTGTATCCTTAGGCAATTCAATGAAATCCCAAATTTCATTCTGGTTCATTGATTTCAACTCATCATTCATGACATCAATTCATTTGGTGGAATCAATACTTTTCATGGCTTGTGACAATAAAACCGAGTCTTTACTTATCCCAATATTATAATAAGATTGTTATATATATATATATACATATATATCACATAATCATTCGAAATGACAATCTATTTGCCTTATGAGATCTTAATATTATTTCTTGTGGTTCTTCTACAACTTTTCATTGGTGATAATTATATATTGGAGTAGTTGATTATTCATTTGTTGTTCCAACACATTAAGTTGTTTAACAACTATAGGAATGACAATTTCCTTCAAATTATGGTAATGATACTTGTATCCAAACTTATTGAATAATCACATTTTATGATTTATCACTTCCACTGATTTCACCATTTTTATTGAATTTAACATTATCGGTTTATACAATTCTTGTACTATGACCAAAATAGTAAAACTAATACTCTTTGAATTTTCAAGATAATCGACAAAATAACTACTAATTATTCTAAAATCCAATTTCTTTTCATATAGATCAATAATTATAATTTTGTAGACAACCTCAAACACGTAGGTGTCTTAAGTTCGGTTTCCTTTCTGTTCATAGTTCAAAGTGAGTGAACCATATTCTGTATGAAAACAATAAATCATAATGACATACATCCACAATATTATGGGCATTTAGAAATTATTTAACACACTCTTAGTCATATTCATTAAAGTACAATAATGCTTCTCAATTACTTCATTTTGCTGAGGCATTATGCATTTCATAAAGTTTAGCAAATAGACTTGTGTTTTGTACTATTTTTATGTTTTTCACATTTTTATTTAATTGCCTTTCTTCCTTAATAATTTACACATCAATGGTGTCCATTTACTTGAGATCTGTTATGCAATAAAATAAAAGTGATAAAATAACTTTGTTTACCAAACATGAAGTGTCAAAAGGGCACTTTAATGTCTATTTGGATAATATGAAGAAACCCTATATATCTTGTGGCATTTTACTTAATGTAATTGAATTGCTTTTCCTTAATACAACCCAGACTCCCACTAAAAATAATAAAATTTAAATTCAAAAGAATCTCATCTTTACTAGTCTTTATAACTTTTTTTTTTTTCTTCAGAAAATAGTACAATCTTTTATGCCACAAGCTTGAGGAATTTTCATTTATCAAGCTATATTTAGGACCAACATAATGATACAAGATAAATTAAATTTTTGAGAAATCATTAAATTTTAATTTAGACAAACCATCATAAATAATACCAAAATTAACAAAAAGTGGTATTTTCAATAAATTAAACTTTTATTCTAAATTTTGAAAATAACCATTAAGGTTAATTAAGTTTAGACAAATCAATAAATATATATTTTTTTCAAAAATAGAATGAACATAAATTTTTTTGAACAAAGTCTAAATAATGATTAATGCCCAAAAAATAAATGATAAAACCCAATAATTTCAATTAGAGTTTTAACATAGTTGGTTTGAAAATAATTTTGCACCATATTAAAAACATGAGTAGCCATTTTTCTTTCTTATGAGACTGAAAATCTTGAGCAGACTCATTTTTTTTTTATGTGGCTATTTCTTTATGTTGTTTTCTAAGCATTCTCTTGTTCTTTTCGGCTCCTTGAATTATAAGATCAATAAATAATATCTCAATTACTTAAGTTTTGTCTTTTCTTAAATAAACATACTAATCAATTCATTAACTTTCTATTTACTATTCATAGAATTATAGTTAATATAAATAACCCGTACTGAAGAGATAAATAATTCAAAATAAATTGCACGAAAATAAACTCATTCACAAATATTCTTAAATTCTTTAATTGAGCAGTCAAATTAAACAATTCAATGACATGCTCATACATCTCATGCATACCATCAAACTTTATGTTGCTAAGCTTACCCATAGGTGTTCTAACAAAAAAACTTATCAACAGTTCGGAAACGTTCTTTCACATTACTTATCAATTTAAGGAAGTTAAAGCTTAATGTTTGCTATACTCATTCGCATAAAAACATAAACTTTATTTGTTCGATCCTTTTATACTTTATGAAAAGTATTTTCTTTCTTTTATACTGCTTGACTCATAATAGCAGTAAATTTCTCAAATAGTAATACTAAGTCAAAATTCAGAATATCGAGATAAAACTGAACTTGTTCTATTCATTTTGAGGGGAAAAAAATTCATTTAAAATCGAAACAAACAAGGTATAAAAATATAGCGGAATAAAAATTTAATCAATAATTCATGCTCACTACATTAATGCTAAGAGTAATCAATAATTGACAATTAGTCAAGATAAACACATGTTTAAACAATAACAAATAGTATCACCGTGACCTACCTTCTACCTTTGGGATAATCTAATAGCATGCTATTTAACAATTATGGTGATTCCCCTTCACCAATAGGACTAGTTGATAAAATATTCATAATTAAGTAGGTCTGTTACCTTTGGGTATTTATTCCAATATCAATTATGTACTTATCAACTATCCTATTCCAATTCAACAATTACTTAGAAGTGGTGCATCTTTGGGCCAACCTAATATCTTTGTAATTAAAGAATTGCGATTTTCGAAGTCATTATTTTTTAATACTTGGGAAGTGTATTAAATTTCAATTATTTGGCTTGATATCTATGTGTCATATTGGATCACTTTGGCAACTACCAATCATATCATAATTTAAATTTCAAATCAAAATAAAAACTTTGCATAGATATTATGGAATAAATAATAATTTATTCATGAATATTCATTATCATAAATCATAAGAATAATATTAAGATGACAAATATTAACACAATTCATATTCTATGTCACATAAGAATATATACTTTTGTATCTCATCAAACCACCTACAAAAATCAAACTATACATAATGGTGGTAATAACATCATATTGAAATAGTTTTTAGATGTTATAATTAGATCCTTAAATAGTAATATGCTTGGTACTATAAAGATCACAATAAAATTTTAATATGCTTTCTCATACTAAAATTTAGGAACATTCTAATGTGCCTCACGGCAAAATTAGATAATATAAAATCCAGCAAAACATGAATAATAATGATTCATTATGTAGTACGAATATCTTTAGGCATTACTAAATGAAACAATACAATGGTCATTATCCACTAAACATTTCCTCATAATAAAGATAATTAACTCATTCATAGTATTCAATTATCAAAATATTGATACATTCGGTTGATCATCAAAGAGTTAGCACTCATTAAATAAATATTATTTATACAATACGCAATCCAATCTAAAGTAAGAACATAAGAGTTGCATATTAAATTTCATATCATGTTTAGCAAATTGAAAATTTTGGGTCGAGGCAATCATAATTGTAATCAAAATTAATTAATATTCACTTAATCGGAAAATCATAATGTTCTGAAACATGAGCTCTAATACCACATGAAAATACTTTTATGGTGTTATGTATATAACAACATTCATAATCCAAAATTGTGAACTATCATGATTTTCACTAATAATAACATAATGCGGAAAATAAGTAACATACCTAGATCAGTTATGTGAAACCTTCGAGTGATCTATAATTGACTGAACATAAACCTAATATTAATATTAGTGGAAAAATGTTTCTCTCTCTTGACCCTCTTTAGAATACATTGAATTCAGAATCATTTAATGGGTAGTCTGAATGTCTTTTTATAGGTAGAGAGATGATCAGTTTCCTTATTCAACAATGATTCCACTTTCCCATCAAAGCAGGATACTTAGAAAACACTCTTCTTTATTTACCAATTAATTGTAGCAAAAAATATGAAATCATAATCCTATCAAATCGTTAATTCATATTACCATATCATGTGGGTCCATATAATAATTAATTATTATTTAGTCTTACAATAATAGCTCTAAATTTGTTTTAACATTTTTCAATTAAAAGTTAAAACACTACCCACATCTCAAGGGAGCAGATAATAATATTTTTTTTAAAATCATTTTAGTCGAATCTTAAGTTTGTATTATCCTTATATTATGTAATATTTTATCATTTCCCACCATACCCCACTAAATATTTATTTTTTTCAATTATTTTTAGGGTTTTTTTTTTTTTTTTGATGTGTGTGAATGTGGGTTCTTAGATGACAAATTATCCAACTTGATTATATTTGTTCAGGGCATTCTTATTAATAATAAGGATGGAGAGGGAAAATGATGACAAGCGGCTCACTACCACGCCCAACAGTCAATTAGCAAAGAACCAGAAAAAAGCAAAAGCTTGAATACTTCTGATGATGATGATGATTGAGAAAACACCAAAGAGCAGCCACCAAATAAGGAATCACAATCACAATCACAATCACAATCACAATCACAATCACAATCAAGTTCTAACTTTGATTCTGATAATAATTTAAAGGATTGATAAGCTCACTACTTCAGTGACGAACATGTGTTCCATTAAGCCATCAACTTTGGAGCAGAATGAAGACAGTTAGTCAAGAAGTGCAGCTACAGTTGTAGTGATTTCAACAGATATACCTGAAAGGTAGTTATAAGTAAGAGTGAGGAAGTTAGAGTTGTTAGAGGAAGTTAGAGTTTGTTATAACAAACTCTAACCATCTTGTATAAAGTTGGGAACACATATGTAAATCTATCCATTGAGAATTCAATTCAAATTTTGTTATGGTATCAAAGCTGCAGAAGCTCTTACGAGCAAGGTCCAACAATGGTGATTTCTTATCCTTCATCATCAAATTCTCAATCTATACCATCAAATCCTAGTCTTCTTGTTTCAAATTTCAATTTGATTACTGTCAAACTTGATTCTACAAATTTCTTGATTTGGAAAAGTCAACTTCAAAATGTCCTTCGAGCCATAGATTTCCTTGATTTTGTCACTGGTTTGGTACCTTGTCCAGTCTCTGAGATTCTTGATTCATCTGGAAACACAGTGCCAAATCCAGAATTTCTTCAATGGAAAACTATAGATGCACATCTTCTGAGTTGCATTACTGCAACACTCTTCCCTTTTGTGTTTTCTTCAGTTCTTCATCATCAACATTGTTTTCAGGTACAGAGTGCTTTAGAGAAGAAATATACTTCACTTTCTTGCTCTCATGTTCATCAGTTGAAATATCAGTTACAATCAATTACAAAAAGAGGTTCATCAATGGAGGAATATCTTACTCAAATCAAAGAGATCTCCAATCAACTTCGTCTTGCTTCTTCAATGGTTGATGATGAGGATCTGGTACTCCTCACTTTGAATGGATTACCTGAAGAGTATGATGCTCTCAAAACTGCCATACGAGCTCGTGTAGAATCAATTTCCATGGAAGATTTGTGTTCTCTTCTCTGTTCAGAGGCAATACATGTTGAGAACAAAGCTAAACTTGTTCTACAAAATGAATCTCCAGTTGCTTATTCTACAACTAAGAGTTCTGAAGGTTCACCATCCTATTCTCAGTATTCTAGGGCTCATTCATCTGGCAATTCAAGTACCGAGGCCGCAATTCTTTTAGAGGTTCAAGAGGTGGACGATATAGAGGCGGTAGATCCAATCGCTCTAACAGAGGCAGATTTGGAGGACACACCAATAATTACAATTCTAACTCTGGTTCTAGATGTCAAATCTGTGGAGGTTTCGCTCATACAGCATTTGATTATTGGTTCCACATGGATCCAACCCATCAGCCATCTCATTCTTCATCAACTTCTTCAGGTTCATAGTTGAAGGCTTATTCTACTACAACCAATCTGAACTCATCTAACCAGACTTCTTTTCCTGCTGAGTCATCTTCTACACCTTGGTACGTTGATTCTGCAGCAACAAGTCATATCACCAATGATCTTAGCAATCTTCATCTCTATCATCCATATCAAGGACTAGATCAAGTGACTGTAGGAAATGGTCAGAGTGTTCCTATTCAGCATGTTGGTAAGGGATTATTACCTACTCCAAAATATTCTTTTCAGCTCAATAATCTTCTGCATGTTCCTACCATTTCTTCCAATCTCTTATCTGTTCATCAGTTAGCTAAGGATAATGATTGCAAAGTTACTTTTGATGCTAACTCCTTTATTATTCAGGACAAGCATACGAATCAGGTCCTGCACAAAGGTCCTAATGTGAATGGCCTTTATCAATTTGCATCATCTCCTTCCCAGTTGTTTCAGGCTCATCTTGCTCACACTTCATCACAGACTTCCTTGCCTATCTGGCATCAAAGGCTTGGTCATCCTTCACCTTTGAAGTTCCATCATATTACTCATCATTTGTCTACTAGATTTAAGAATAAGGATTGTACTAAGTTTGCTTGTACACCATGTAGTGTTGCTAAAATTCACAGACTTCCTTTCAAACTATCTAGTTCTACTATTAACCAACCATTTTCTCTTGTTCATAGTGATGTTTGGGGTCCATTTACTGCTTCTGTTTCTGGTTATAAGTGCTACTTGTTGTTTGTTGATGATTTTACAAGGTTTTCTTGGATTTATCCCCTTCATGCCAAAAGTGAGGTGTTTCCTACTTTTTTAGTGTTTCAAGCTTATGTTGAAAACCAATTCTCCACATCTCTAAAAGTTTTAAGAACTGATAATAGGACAGAGTTTGTGAATCACAAAATGACTCAATATTTGGCTAATCATGGCATTGTTCACCATCTCACTTGTCCCTACACACCAGAACAAAATGGGATTGCTGAACGGAAGCACCAGCACATCACTGAGACTGCAATTGCTTTGATTTACCAGTCTTCTCTTCCTCTTAAGTATTGGTTTGAAGCCTTAGCAACTGCTGTCTTTCTTATAAATCGTATGCCTAGTCTGTCTCTTAATCACAAATCTTCTTTTCAACTTCTTTTTCACACCATTCCGGACTATGACTTTCTTAAAGTATTTGACTGCCAATGCTTTCCCTGGCTTAAGCCTTGTGCTTCTAACAAGTTAGAACCTAGGTCTGCTCCTTGTGTTTTTATAGGGTATCATCCTACCACTAAGAGGTACAGATGTTTAGATCCTCTTTCAGGCAAGGTGTTCCTTTCCAAACATGTTCTTTTCAATGAGACTTGTTTTCCTTTCTCTCTTGGACAGTCTGCTTCCTCTTCTTTATCTGCTATGCAGTCTTTTTTCTGGCCTATTTTAGTTCCCTCCTCTGTTTCTCTGCCTGTCTCCTCTATTTCTGTTTCTGACTTCTCTACCTCATCTGCTTCATCTGCTTCTAGGCCTGGTTCTGTCTCTCAACCTGTTACTGCTGCTGCATCACCGTCTTCTCTGCCTCAACCTGTTATTGCTGTTATCTCACCACCTTCTATGCCTTAACCTGTTACTCCTGAACCTTCTTCTTGTCCATTAGTTGCTTCTAAATCTCTTACTCCCTCTTCCACTTCTGCTGCTTCTCCTCCTTATATTCATCCTCTTCCTCCCACTTCATCACCTATTCCTATTTCTTTTATTCACATTGATTTACCAGTTTCTTCTGCTGTAGTTCCTCCAATTAACACTCATTCAATGATCACTAGATCCAAGGTCTGTCATCTCACCCATGCTCTTCCTCCTGATCTTACTCTTACTGAACCATCAACTATCTCTCAAGCCTTGCAGTCTCCTCTTTGGACTACTGCCATGAATGAAGAATTTCAAGCCTTACAAAAGCAAGGCACATGGAGTTTGGTCTCTCTTCCTTCTCACAAAATTGCTATTGGTTATAAGTGGGTCTTTCGTATTAAAAAGAATTCTGATGGCTCCATAGCCCACTATAAAGCTCGGCTAGTTGCAAAGGGATATCTTCAATAGGAGGGTGTGGATTTCCAAGAAAGTTTCAGTCCTGTTGCCAAACAACCAACTATCCGTATTTTGCTATGTTTGGCCCTTCAGCAAAATTGGCCCCTCAAACAGCTGGACATTTCTAATGCATTTTTACATGGTCATTTAGAAGAGGAAGTCTACATGGTTCAACCTCAAGGCTTTATTGACTCTGCCTTTCCCCACTATGTTTGTAAACTTCAGAAGGCCATCTATGGTCTTAAACAAGCTCCTAGAGCTTGGTATTCCACTTTTTTCTCTTTCTTGCTTGGTCAAGGCTTTCATCTTAGTCCCTCAGATTCTTCTCTATTTGTCCGCAAAACTCCTCATCACAATACTATTTTACTTATCTATGTAGATGATATTTTGTAAACTGGAAGTGATTCTGTGTTGATCAAATCTTTACTTCACCAGATGCACACTGTTTTTTCCATGAAAGAACTTAGTGATATTTCTTACTTTCTGGGCATTTCAGTTCATTCTCATGCCCATGGCTACTTTCTCTCTCAACAGAAGTATGCTACTGATTTACTTCACAGAGCTGGTATGATTGAGTGTAAGCCTTGTTCTACACCTTTGGCTATTCACTCCTCTGTCTCTCCTTCAGATCATCTGCCTTATTCTAACCCTTCTTTTTATCGAAGTTTGGTGGGGGCTCTCCAGTATTTGACCATTACTCGGCCTGATTTAGCTTTGGCAGTTAACCAAGCTTGTCAACATATGCAAGCTCCTACTCTTGCTCACTTTGCCATGGTTAAAAGGCTGCTCAGATATGTTAAGGGCACGCTTCATCATGGTCTCAGTTTCAGTCCTGGTCCCTTTACACTTCATGCATTTTCTGATTCAAATTGGGCCGGTGATTCCTCTGATAAAAGATCTACCTTTGGTTTCTATCTATATTCTTGGGTCCCAATTTAATCTCTTGGTCTGCAAAGAAGCAACCCACAGCCTCCAGATCATCCACTGAGGCTGAGTACAGGTCCATGGCTAATACAACTGCTGAACTAGTTTGGTTACAACAGCTTCTCAAAGACTTGTCTATTTTCTGCACCTCTTCTCCAGTTCTCTGGTGTGATAACCTTTCAGCAATGGCTCTGGCTTCCAACCCTGTGTTCCATTCTCGCTCTAAACACATCGAAGTCGATTGTCACTTTATTCGGGAACGTGTTGCCTCTAAACAAATAGCTCTCTCTTATATTGCCACTTCTGACCAAATAGCTGACATTTTTACCAAACCCTTAACTTCTTCCAGGTTTCATTATCTTAAGGACAAACTACTGGTCCTCCCTCATCCCATCAGTTTGCAGGGGGATGATAAGCTCACTACTTCAGTGACGAACATGTGTTCCATTAAGCCATCAACTTTGGAGCAGAATGAAGAAAGTTAGTCAAGAAGTGTAGCTACAGTTATAGTGATTTCAACAGATATACCTGAAAGGTAGTTATAAGTAAGAATGAGGAAGTTAGAGTTGTTAGAGGAAGTTAGAGTTTGTTATAACAAACTCTAACCATCTTGTATAAAGCTGGGAACACATATGTAAATCTATTCATTGAGAATTCAATTCAAATTTTGTTAGCCACCAAGTGAGGAACCAGAAACATGTACAAGGAACTTAGAGGTGAGACAACTTTTACACATTTTCTAGACAAAAATATTTTAAAATTTATTTAGAATTTAAATTGTGCGAATCAAATTCATTATTGATATGTCTCATAACACATTAATTTTATTTTATTTTTTTGTTAAGAAAGATCAAAATCAAACATTCATAGATATCTAATAGAGTCACACAACCATAAAACTTACAGCAAAACTTAGTCAGCCTTTATACATGGCTAACTTAATTAGCTTCATTATGAGCATATTTAACCTTCTGTCTAGAGACCTTATATAAACAAACATAATCAAAAGGATTACAGAAAGTAGATGGGTGCAAAGAGCATCATGGTGGAACAAAACAATCTAAACTAAGTTGGTACTGAAATACCCACCTAATCATATGCTAGCACACCATCAAAAGTTGGTGTGAAACCAACGAACAGAGGGTAATAACCAAAAATACAAAACCAAAGTATACAATTGTTAATAGCAGAGCAGCCCATAGTTCAGAGAGGTAACTTATATCAGACCACCTCAGCCCAGCACAACCATCAGTTCAAAGAAGCAGCCAACCACACTTGTTATTAGATGCATCTTCTCACTAATTGAATATTCCTCACAATATCATTGACAGAATAGAGGCATCCAAGATTATTTGATTTCAACCAAAGTGACAATCTTACTTTAATTAGGTCACATAACTCTACTAAATTTGGTAGCTTATCAGAAAAAATACACTCATTTCTGCTCTTCCACACAGACCAAATTACAGCTGAAAGAATAGCTCTCCAAATCTGTATTTCCTTCTTTCTGAAATTCCAGTTCATCCACCATTGTAGCAAACACTCAACTGATCCTGGTCTTACTCAAGGCAGCCCCCACCAATCAAATATGCATACCCAGACTTGCCATACAAATGGGCAGAACAACAGAGTATGATTCAAGGACTCAAATTCATATTTGCAAAACACACATGATAAATCAACATTATCCCTCAAGACACCTATTCTACTGAGAAAATCAACTATTTTAAGTCTTCCTTTCCAGGCTAACCAGATAAACTATATCTTGCAAAAGAGTATGCAGCTCCCATTCCACCGCCCTCCTTAATTTCTTTAACATCGTTAGCAACAATTGGCAATCCATAAGAATGGTGACTGACAAAATGTTGTGCTGGATGCACCATTTAAACACTTCCAAGCACGCTCGTGCCTCCGCCACACTCATTAATGTTGCAACAAAAGTGAACTGCTCATTCACCATAGGATTTCCAATGTTGTCCAATGATACCCATGCTGCACCAGCTTTACGTGATTGCTTCATCCATGCACCATCAATTAGGAATCTGCTAACAATAGGATCATGTCGCCAATCTGCATTGTTAGCAGTAACATATGCAGGAAGATTCAAGAGTAGTCTGAATATTATTGTTCGTACTTAAAAATTGTTTGTTTGGTGGTAAATTGAAATGGTTTATCTAGTCAATCATCCAAGCTGGGTGCACAAGTTGATGTTTAAAGACTGCCTTATTCCGGTGAATCCAAATGCCCCATAATACCTTAATAGCAGCCACAATAGCCTCCTCATCTGGTGCATTATGAAACCAGTTTTCTATCCATTCTTGTGCCCACATGCTTTGCCCCATATATTAAAATCAAGGCCTAAACAAGATCCTTGCCAAATATGTTGTGAAAAAGGACAGGCAACACAGGTGTTCTCTATAGTTTCTTCTTGGTCAAAACATTTCAGACAAAACTGTTCCACCTTTATTCCTCGACATAAATCAACTCTGTCCTAACAGGAAATATTCTATGAAGTATTTTCCATAAAAAGAGTGCCCACTCAAGAGGAATATTGAGATTCCAAATCTTCTTCCAGAACTAACTACTCACTCCGATTCCTTCCAATCCCTGAGCCGAACCTCCTACAGCCATGATGTAGCCTGATTTAACTGAATACCGACCATCCCTGCAACCTTTCCATACAATACATTAAGTTTAATCTCTACTTATACACTCACTTTCTAAATAGATTTGTTAGTGTAAATAGCTGTCATACATTTATGTAAAGTAAAGCAAACCATTATTATTGTTTCTGCTTTCTGCTTTTGGTACCCCCTTTGGCATCCTATGTACTCTCCTCTCTATAAAAGAGAGTGAGCTTCCCTTTGTGTAATAGACTGAACATACACATTCAAATATAATCAATACACTCAATTTATTCTCTCTCTCTCTATCAATTCATCTTACATGGTATCTGAGAGGGAGATTCATAAGCCGGTTTGGGCCGTGGTAGAAGCCGGGCAGATGATGTCCGAGTGTGTTTGGGCCGAGCTAACTTGGGCTTGTCCAGAGGCGGTTTTGCTCGGTCGAGGCCCAGGACCATGTTTGGACCGAGCTACTTGGGCTTGTCCATGGCCAGAGTCGATTTTGCTCGACCAAGGATCAGGCCCCGTTTTTGGGCCGAGCTTACTTGGCCGAGATGGTCGTCTGCCAACCCGGGTTCCATGGTTCGTACGTTTAGCTCGGCTGGAAGGCCTTCTGTTTACCGGCTCGACCTGTCTTGAACTCGGCTCTGTCGGAATGCTACTAAGCTCGGTTGTGATGGAGCTCGGCGAGTGGAGCCCTCGAACTCGTTACATATCACGGTCGTATGAGGCCGAGGTGATGCCGCCGGGCTGCCTAGTTCCCGTTAACGTTGTCTGGCGGCTTGGTTAGGTGATGTTAGCTGGATTTGTACTGACAGATGGGAGAGTAGCTTCACGTGTCAATAGACTAATGGGTGCAGAACTGAGCGCAGAAAGTATATAAGCATGACTGTGCCCCCCATGCTGGGGATGGAACATCATTGGGTGAGATACACTTTGACATCGATTGAATCTCTCTCTCTCTCTCTCTCTCTCTCTCTCTCTCTCTGAGTGTGTGCTAATTTGACTATCGGAGGGGTTTTCCGGCAACACACCGCCAGGTAGCTCACCGTCGTTGTGTTCTCAGGTTGATTGGATAGACACGGAGCTTGGACGAAAAGAGTACGGATAGCGACAGATATTCCTTCCCCGTACAGTATCAGAGCCCAGTTATATACTTCTGGCATTTTTCATTTTTGATGCTTAGTCCCGTACACAGTGGCACAACACCAAACAGCTCGGAATCACCTCATGATTCCAATGGCACCACTCCCATCACCAGAAACGCCGTCACGCGCCTCCACGCGCCACCTTTGTGTTCGGCGCGTCTCAGTTTCCGCCGCCACTCGCACACGCGCCTTCACACGCCCTCCGTTACCTGCTCACGTCAGCGTCTGACGTCAGCCCTGCTCTTTCGTGCGCCGTGCCTGCTGCTGTGTGCCTCACGTGCGCTGTTCCACTATTGTGCACCCGCGTGCGCCAGTCTGCTCCTGTGCACCGCGCGTGCGCCAGTTTACTACGGTGCGCCGCACGCCCTTCCTGCTATCATGCTCCTCACTGCAACCTGCTATTGTGCGCCGCTGACATCATTTTAGCCTCTGCTGACGTCATCTCTGCACAGCACACCTTTCCTAGCTATTTTCAACCTTCCAGACTCACTGGTACACTCTGTTTTACCTAATTTTGCTCCTCCAGGTCTGCTCCTATTTATTTAGCCCTACTCAACTATTATTATGGATCGTCATGATGTCTCCCATCCAATTTCTGTTATTCTTAATGGTTCCAACTATGTTCTGTGGGCCCAAGCCATGTATTTCTTCCTCAAAGGAAAGAAGCTCTGGCGCATTATCACCGAGGATGTGACCCAACGGGTGAAAGACACCAATGAAACTGCTGCTACTACTGCTACTACTGCTACTGCTACTACTGCTGCTACATATGAAGACCAACTTGAGGAATGGGACAGTAAGAACTACCAGATCATTACCTGGTTTCAAAATACCTCTGTTCCCTTTACCAGTCTTCAGTTTGATCGTTTTCAGCTTGACTCTGTAACCACTCCTGCAAAAGACATTTGGGATTTTTTAAAAGAACGATACCGGACTACTGGTCTTGCCCATCAATATCAACTTCAGAGCCAACTTCATCGCATGCGCCAAGAATCTAGTCAGTCTATTAATGACTTTCTTTCTCAAATGTATTCTGTTTGGGACCAGCTTACTCTCTTAGAACCGGCATGGCCTCACCGAGAAGATGCTGCTTTATTTACTACCTATCATAATCAGCAGTGGTTGGTTCACTTTCTCATGGCTTTCACTCCCTCTTTTGTGCTCGTGCATGCCTCTCTTCTTCATCGCCTTCCGTTGTCCACTCTTGAACAAGCTATTTCTGAGCTGCTATCTGAAGAGACTCGTCTTGGTACTTTCCAAACTCATCATGTGGACTCTGTTCTTGCCACTCCTCAGTCACGGCCATCATTGACCCAGTGGACCACTGCCTGCATCTATTGTCAGAATCGAGGCCTTCCTTCAACTCATCTCCTGGTCCATTGCCTTGTCAGATCCTGCAGCTACTGCAACAAACTTGGTCCTGGTCATCTACAGTAGGATTATTTTCACAATCCATCCCGATCATCCTCCACTAGCCACTCCTCTCGCTGTGGTTCTTCCTGGAGGAGCTTTCATCGTTCCGGGAATCAGTCTCATCGCACTGCTGCTGCTGCCTCTGAGGGTTTCTCTGAGTCACATGCTCCGTCTACCTCTCTTTTTTCTCAAACTGATGTAGAGGCCATGTTCAAACAGCTTCTCTCCACCTCTGGTACACCTCCTCCTATTGCTTTGTCTGTGATCCCAGGTAACTCTTCTTGGTATTTTGACTCTGCCTGTTGTAATCATATGACTTCCAGTTCTACTATATTTTCTTCCATCTCTTCATCTACTTATATTTCCTCAATTCATACTACTGATGGTTCTCTCATGTCTGTCTGTCATGTTGGTACTGTTTTCACATCTTCTTTATCTTTACCTCAAGTTTATCATATCTCTGCTCTCACCTTAAACCTTATTTCTATTGGTCAATTATATGAGCTTGGTCTAACTGTCATATTTTCTGCTACTGATTGTTTGGTGTAGGACCCTCAGACGGGGCAGACTATTAGGATCGGCCGTAAGCATGGACCTCTCTATGAACTTATTCAGCTTCATGTTCCTGACTCCCCTTAGATCGCTGCTCCTGCATCTGCTTCCTCATTATCTCCTTTTCATCTTTGGCATTGTCGCTTAGGGCATATTTCTGTTAGTCGCTTAAAGTCTTTGGTTTCTAGTGGTCAATTGGGTCATGTAATTCCAGATACTTTCGATTGTATACCCTGTCAACTTGCAAAATAACCTGCTTTATCATTCAATAAAAGTACTTCTGTTTCTCATGCACCTTTTGATCTTATACATTCGGATATTTGGGACCCATCCCCTACTACTACTATGGGGGGATCTCGTTATTTTGTTATTTTTATTGATGATTTTTCTCGGTTTACTTGGCTTTTTCTCATGAAAACTCAGTCTGAACTTAAACACCTTTATTATAGATTTGCCAAAATGGTCCACACCCAATTTTCCAAAACCATCAAACTTTTTTGCTCTGACAATGCTATGGAATATCGGGATTCTGATTTCCTTTCCTTTCTTCAGAGTCATGGTACACAGCCTCATCGTTCCTGTGCTGGCATGTCCCAACAAAATGGCCGTACTGAACGGAAACATCGGCATATTCTTGACACTACTCGTGCTCTCCTTCTCTTTTATTCCTGCCCTGAAAACATTTGGGAGGAAGATGCCCTTACTGCTGTATACACTTTCAATTGTGCTCCTACCCCTGTCATAAATAATCAAACTCCCTTTGAACGTCTGCATGGAACTCCCTCTCCATACACCAATCTTCGGGTTTTTGGCTCTTCCTGCTTTGTTCTGCTTCAATCCCATGAACACACCAAGCTTGAACCTCGTTCTCGTCTTTACTGCTTTCTTGGGTATGGAATTGAACATAAAGGCTTTCGTTGTTGGGATCCTCTCTCTAAGCGTCTTCGTATCTCCTGACATGTCGTTTTCTGGGAGCGCAAAATGTTTTCCTCCCTATCCTCCTTTCACTTACCCGCACTGTCCATTAATGTCCTGTTTACTAATCCTTCCATAGATCTTTTCTCTAATGACTTTGATACAGGTTCCTCCTTCATCGAGATGCCCTTGTTGACCCTTGATCCCGTCCAGACTGCTCTCCCTGAAGGTCCACCTCTTATTGCGCCACCTCGTTCTTCTCCTCCTTTTATACCGGCTCTTCCTCCCACCGATCCTCCTGCGGGTCGACCACACCGGGTAACTCAACCACCTATCCATCTTCGTGATTATATTGTTGGGTCTGCTACCTTTTCTACTTATGAACCTACCTCCTATCGTGAGGCTTGTACTAATCCTCTTTGGCAGCAAGCTATGACTGATGAACTCCAGGCTTTGGACAACACTCATACTTGGGATCTTGTTGATCTTCCTCCTGGCAAGACTGCGATTGGCTGCAAATGGGTTTACAAAATCAAGACTCATTCTAATGGCTCTATTGAACGCTACAAAGCTCGTCTTGTTGCCAAGGGTTTCAACCAGGAATATGGTATTGATTATGAGAAGACCTTCTCCCTTGTTGCTCGGCTTACCTCTGTTCACAGTTTGCTTGCTATTGCTGCTGCTCGCCACTGGGAGCTCTTTCAGATGGATGTCAAAAATGCTTTCCTTAATGGTAATCTTCTTGAGGAGGTCTACATATAACCTCCACCTGGGTCTACTTTTCCACCTCATAAGGTTTGCAAACTACAGCGTGCCCTCTATGGCTTCAAGCAAGCATCCCACGCTTGGTTTGCTAAGTTCAGTTCTGCCATTCATGACTTCAGGTTCACCTCTAGCTCCTATGACTCTGCTTTATTTATATGGACTATTCCTCATGGTACCACTCTTCTCCTTTTTTATGTGGATGATATGATTATCACTGGTAATGATGCAGCTGGTATTCATCACCTCAAAAGTTTTCTCCACCGTCAGTTTGAGATGAAGGACCTTGGTACTCTTAACTACTTCTTAGGCCTTGAAGTCTCACATGATTCTACTAGTTCCTATTTGTCCCAGGCCAAATATGCATCCGATCTTTTGGCCCATGCTGGTCTTACTGCCATCAAAACTACCTCTACCCCAGTTGATCCTCAGATTTGTCTCACTCCTCTCAATGGAGATCTCCTCTCAGATGCTACTCTTTATCGCCAGCTCGTCAGTAGTCTTATCTATCTCACCGTGACTCATCCTGACATTGCCTATGTTGTTCACATTGTTAGTCAGTACATGTCAGCTCCTTGCACTCCCCATTATACTGCTCTACCCCGCATCCTTCGCTACCTCAAAGGTACTCTGTTCCATGGCCTCCACTACTCTACTTCCTCCTCTCTTGAACTGTGTGCTTTTTCTGATGTCGATTGGGCTGGGGATCCTATGGATCGACGCTCCACCACAGGCTTCTATTTCTTCTTAGGGGATTCTCTTCTTACTTGGTGTAGCAAGAAACAATCCCTCACTGCCTGCTCTAGTACCGAAGCTGAATACCGAGCTCTTGCTAATACTACTCAGGAACTTCTCTGGCTTCGTTGGCTCCTTGCTGATATGGGTGTTTCTTTTTCTAGCACTACCTCTCTCTATTGTGACAATCAGAGTGCCATTCAGATTGCTCACAATGATGTTTTTCATGATCGCACCAAGCATATTGAGATTGATTGTCATTTCATTTGCCAGCATGTTACCCGTGGCACTGTTTTGCTTCGCCATATTGCTTCTGTCGATCAACCTGCTGATATCTTCACCAAAGCTCATCCTCCTAGTCGCCTCAGTGATCTCGTTTCCAAACTCAAGCTGATTGATGCTTTCCCTCCTTAAGTTTACGGGGGGATGTTAGTGTAAATAGCTGTCATACATTTATGTAAAGTAAAGCAAACCAGTATTATTGTTTCTGTTTTCTGCTTTCGGTGCCCCCTTTGGCATCCTATGTACTCTCCTCTCTATAAAAGAGAGTGAGCTTCCCTTTGTATAATAGACTAAACATACACATTCAATATAATCAATACAGTCAATTTATTCTCTCTCTCTCTATCAATTCATCTTACAAGATTTATGAATATTTTTTCTGACTTTGTATCTTATTAGAACTTGCTATTCATTTTTTACACAAAACAAGTTGTCAAAAGTCATGTAGCCCACTAGTGTAAAAGTACTAACATTCATGGTTGCACTTTCTCACATATCGTTTAGTTAAATCACTCAAAGGTATGAGGCTCCGGATGTATTCCCTCCAAAGTCTTGGTTTGAAATGTCCCAAGTACAAATAGTTTCTTGGGACTAGTACATATGAAGCTTTGCACTGACTTTAATTAAGCCCTCCACTAGTGGAGGGTGAGATTAGTCCCTCGAATTAATTAGTCCAGTAAGCCGAATACCAAAATAAATAAATAAAAGCTTGATTAATATACTTCAAAAATTCTTTTAGTTATTGTCAATCAGTTGCGAGTTGGATACGGTATTAGAGTTAGATCTTAAGTGATTTCTAATAAGTCAAGTTGCCACCGAAGTATATTCTCTTACCTCTCATCAATATTTTAGTGTGAGTTAAGATATAATAGCACTAAAATAATACAGTAAATAAAATAAAAAATGTCAAGTCTCCCCCTTTCTTTTTTACCCGCTGTCATCTGTGTCAATAGTCTCGCTATAGTTAGAACATCTCTAATGAGATGGTTAAAAATTTGTTAAAGTGTATTATATGATAAAAAGTGGAGCTCAAATATTTTGTCTTAAGTTTCAAGTGTCAACCAAATACCGAAAAATAAAAACAAAATAATTCTACGTACAATTAATTTAAAAAAAATATTTCTTTTGTAAAATATTTCACGTGGAAATAAACGGAGTTTTGACAAGCTCATTGGAGACCAAAACAGAATGTTGCTTGTTATCCGATCCCATTACTTTATAGAGAGTCAGTGGAGATGTTCTTATTTTGTTAAGTAGGGGTTATTTTGGAAATTAATTGTTTCAGTTGACATTTTCATTTTTTATAAAAATATGTGTTAAAAATAAAAAATAAAAAATTAGTTAATTTTTTGATAAGGACATTTTAACATTTTAACAATTTTAATATATCCCCAAATGCTCTAAATGAAATTCGTAGGTGCTCTCAAGTACAGTTTGACAAAAGTCGTGTGGTATTTTTTTAACACAAATTGCATATTAGAGGAACAATTTACTAAAAAAAATAAAATAAAATAAAATCATTGATAGGAATCTCAAAAAATTATTACAAATTTTACACTATTTATATGATTGTAGAACCTACATTACATGAGCCCCACATTCATATGACAATTATTTTTTAGTAAAATTTTTAAGGTCACTAGCATTTTTAGACCAACATAATTTTCAAAATTTGTTGGTGACTCCTAAGCCTGCCAAACAGAAAAATGATATTTTAAAATTCTTAAATGTATTCAAGGAAAAGGTTAAAATTAATTTATTATTATTATTATATATATAAATGTAGGTCATGTCTGGAGGACTTAGTCTTGTGACTGGATTGATAATATAAATTTTTTTTTTTTTAGTGCATAATTTGACATTTTTTTTATTGGAAAAAAAAAAAAAGAGAGATTATTTTGATGAAAAAAATGGTAAAAACGGTGCAACAAAATTATATCAATATTAAGGGGAAAGAAAAATCAAGTAGCCATCCTTACTAAATATCACATCCCAATAACTAATTAATCCAATCCAAAGCCCAAAACCCCAAACTATGAATGCAACTCGACAGGCTCAGACAAGTTGAAAGCCTATTCAAGTCGAGTCCAGATCATCTAAAGTGATCTCTCTACAGTAAGATCTAATGACTAATATTAAAAGAAATCAAAACGATGTAGTTTTGATTAACACCCCCAAAAAAACAACAACAATGCAAAAACAACGTAGAATGAAGAGAGAGAGAGAGGAGACCGTCGGTACATCACCAATGTTGCTTTCGCCAATTGGTGGCCACCCTTCCCACACCCTCACACACCGTTGCCAGTCACTTACGCCTTTCTTTCGATCACCCACTGCATCTCCATCCCTCTTTCTTCTTCTTCTCATCTTCCCCAAAACCCTAGATTTAGCCCACCATCGATAGATCGAACCTAACTTCACTACCACTGATGGCTAGAGATGCTGGGGGATGGGTAGCCGCCAGCAAGAGGGTCGAATTCCTTCTGATTCACTGGCGACGATAGTGGTGGCTAGGGGTGTTCAAAAAATCGGTGGAATTGGTAAACTGATCTAATCCGATCCAAATCGTCAGTTTAGTCTTATTTTTTTAGTTATGGTTTTGGTTCTAATTTTGAAAATGGTGGAACCATTCAATTTGGTTCGGTTCCCGGTTCCAAGGCTTTGGTTACGGTTTCGAACTGAACCGGACCGAACCGTAACATATTCATTTATTATTTTTTTTATTTTTATATAAAAAATTTATGGTTCGGTTACGGTTCTAATTTTTCTGGAACCGTAAGAAACGGTTTGGTTCTTGATTTACTCTAAAATCGGACCAATCCGACCCGTGTACACCCTAGTGGTGGCAGGACCCAAATCATTGATGTCTTGTTTTTTTTTTTTTTTTTTTTGAAACCCACAGCCGACAAATTCCACCGACCCTTCACTCCTCACATTTGTAATGCCACCACTACTTGACCACTTGTCTCCAACCAAATCGAATGGTGCAGCGCGATGGAGATCACGAAGATTGTTGAAATTCACTCACACAAGCTTGGATTGCTCAACATAGATCTGGGTCGTCACCGTTTTGCCATGGGTCTTGTCGTTCAGTCGTGGGTTTCATATTTCGCCTTGGGTTTTGCATTGTTCACTGTGAGTCTACGTCGTTCTACTAAAGCTAGATCGCCACAGGGGTTGTTAGTAAGAGATTTGTGAAGAGAAGAAAAAGAGAGATCTCTTCATTTTTATTTATTTATATTTATATTTTTGCATTAAGTAGAATGAAATCGTTTGACCAAAATGACTTCATTTCAATAAACTATAGGAAAGTTCTAGAGAGAACTCTAAAAGATCCTAATGCATTCAAGCGTAGCCCAAGTTCTACTGAGAGTAGTTCAAACCTGCCCAAGCCCAACTTGCAATCCAAATTTGTCTGCTCAAGTTCAACCTGAGCTACGCTTGAGTTATTTGAATTCCACATAGATTCGAGATTTCATTTTTTAAGTTGATTAATTTATTACAATTAGACTTGATTAACATTTTTTTGATACAAAGTAAATAATATGTATAATATGAGAGAGAATATATATAATATGAAAGAGATGGAGAGGAGAGAGATAAGAATTGAAGAACAGATGAGCCGTTGCAGTGGTTTGTTACTTATGTATATAATATATAAAATAAACATGATCTAATAATCTAAATTATTTTAACATCAATAATTTTGTGGGAGCCGAATAAGTAGATGAGTTATAAGGGCTGTATCCCAGGAATTAGAAAATGTTCGGCTCCGAGCTAGTTAATTAAGATGCCGAATACACTGATATCGCCGAATAGAAGGAGATGTACGTGGGAATAAACAAAAGGACAATGGATAAAAGTTGGCTCTGGACCCGAGGTCCAGAGAATGAGTATAAATACAAGAGCTTCGGATATAGAAAGGTATGCAACAACAACTTCACTTAACTGAGAAAACAAGCTTTCTTGAGTATAGGGACTGACTTGCCCGTCGGAGTGCTAACCCCGGCATCCCCGACCGGAGTGTTTATGTCTTTGCAGGTGACTAGCTGAGGATCAGGAGCGTCTCCCAGGATCTGAAGAGTATTTCCAAAATCATATCCCCACAATTGGCGCCGTCTGTGGGAATACTCAAGTACATCTATGGAAGGCGTGACGCAAGATCCTCCGATAGCCACCGACGGGATCACACAGCGAGTCGACCTCACTCCGGCAAATACGCTCGAGAGGGAAATCATCGCTCCAAAGCGTGCCTTGAATGTCGATTCACCAACGACTTCAGTACAGGAGACGCTCGCCATAATGAAACGAGCCAAACAGACTCAACACAGTTTAGACAACATCATCGCTGAGAACGAGCTCCTTCACCGCGCTCTGGCCGTGGAAATAGCAAAGTCCAAACAAATAGCGCGCCAGGTTCCCGAGCGACCCCCAAGTGCAGGCGATCTACGGTATCAAGACCGACAGCAACACACCGACGCTCATCGCGCTTCAACTGATTACCTTGCGGGGTTGACAAAAGATGAACGTCTCCAGCGGAGTGTTCCGCATGATGACATCCATATGATATACAGCCTGCCGATAGCCCCGGCCGTACATATAATCCAGCCCCTCCTAGGCCCCCAACAGCAACTCACGCCAGCAAAGCGACCACAAGACTCGCCAAGCATCACCTTCGACGACTCTGATTTGATCGGCGTAACTCTCCCTCACATCGACCCATTGGTTATCGCGCTACGCATAAACCAATTCACCGTCGAATGCGTTCTTATAGACCAGGGCAGCACTTCGGAGGTTATGTATTATAAAACCTTCACCAAACTCGGATTCAACGAATCGGACCTGACTCCGGCTCCTTACCCGCTGTTCGGCTTCAATGCCAATCCCGAATACCCACTGGGAAAGATCAGCCTGCCCGTTCGGGCGGGTTCCAGAACGGTGGATGTAGAATTCCTGGTCGTTCGGCTGCCATCGCCGTACAACCTCATCATGGGGCGATCGTGGTTGCATACCTTGCAGGCCGTCCCAAGCACCTACCATCAATTGTTACGTTTCCCAACGGTACACGGCATTGAGCAGATCCGCAGCTCCCAAATATCGGCACAAGCATGTTACCTCCTGGCTGCCAAAATGCCAAAGGAATTGCAGATAAACTCCATTGAGGTACCCAATTGGGAAATCCTGGACGACGTTGGGCGGCAGCCAAGCGAAAAGGCCACAGAAGGTTTAGACCGAGTTGACATCGATGGAAGCCCGGAAAAGTTCTTCATGATCGGCACCTCTTTAAATCAAGCCGATAGACAGCAGCTGATCTCCTTTCTACTCACCAACCTCGACGTCTTTGCGTGGGCTCCGTACGAGATGCCTGGTATAGACCCATCAGTTTCACAACACCGTCTGAACGTCGACCCCACATGTAAGCCGATCATTCAGAAAGGCCGTCGGTCTGCCGCCGAGCACACTGCTGCCGTTATCGAAGAGGTCGACAAACTGCTTGACGCCGGGGCAATTAGAGAAGTCACCTACCCCACTTGGCTCTCCAACACAGTGGTTGTGAAGAAGAAAAATGGAACCTGGCGAGTATGCGTCGACTTCACGGATCTGAACAAAGCTTGCCCCAAGGACTGCTTTCCCCTACCTAGAATCGATCAACTCGTGGATGCAACGGCGCACCACCAACGCATGAGTTTCCTCGATGCTTACCGAGGCTATCATCAGATCGCCCTGCATCCAGATGACCAGGACAAAACTGCATTCCTCATCCCAAGAGGAACCTACTGCTACAAAGTTATGCCTTTTGGACTAAAGAATGCAGGGGCAACTTACCAAAGACTGGTCACCGCTATGTTCAAAGAACACCTCGGCCATACTATGGAAGTCTACATCGACGATATGGTGGTCAAGTCCAAAGAAGAACGGGATCACATAGCCGATCTAGAGAAGACATTCGGCATCTTGCGCAAATACAGAATGAAACTGAACGCCTCCAAATGCGCGTTTGGAATCGGCTCCGGCAAATTCCTGGGATATATCGTCAACCACCGTGGAATCGAAGCCAACCCGAGGCAAGTCACAACCATCTTGGAACTCGGTTCCCCCGATCAGTGAAGGAAGTCCAAAAGTTGATGGGGATGGCTGCTGCACTCAATAGATTCATCAGTCGGTCAACAGACCACTGCAGACAATTCTTCTAGACGCTACGTCAAGGCAAAGCTTTTGAATGGTCCGCCGAATGCGAAGCAGCTTTCACCGGGCTCAAGACTTACCTCCGGTCAGTACCTCTCTTGACAACACCCGCTGCCGATGACCCCCTCATTCTGTATCTGGCAGTCTCCGACAGGGCCGTCAGCGCCGTACTATTAAAAGAAGAGGAGGGGCAGCAACGGCCAGTGTATTACGTGAGCAAGGCAATGGTCGACGCCGAGACACGCTATCTTCCGCTGGAAAAACTCATCCTAGCCCTGGTCATGGCAGCAAGAAAACTGATGCACTACTTCCAGGGACATAGCATTGGAGTGATAACAGATTATCCCCTCCGATCAGTACTGCGGAGTGCAGAAGCATCAGGACGTGTTTCAAAATGGGCTCTTGAACTCGGCCAATATGACATCCAGTTTTTACCCAAAACTGCAATCAAGGGTCAGGTGCTTGCCGACTTTGTTGCCGAATTCACAAGCGGGCTTTCCGACCTTAAACCTGCCGACGTTCTTCCAAAGGCTGAAGATCGATCAAAGCCGAACTGGAGAATTTATGTCGGGGATATTTGGCAGCTATACTGTGATGGATCGTCCAACCAACGGGGCTGTGGCGCAGGCGTAGTAATCATGTCTCCCGACGGCGCAGTAATAGAGCAGGCCGTCAAGCTTGGCTTCGATGCATCAAATAACGAGGCCGAGTATGATGCCCTCTTAGCCGGTCTACGAAATGCACATATTCTCGGCGCTCGGCGATTGTTAGTGTTTTGTGACTCAAAATTGGTAATCAACCAGCTAAAGGGGGAGTACGCTGCAAAAAACGACTGTATGGCGGCCTATATGAAAGCGGCTAACTCTTTGCTAACGAAGTTTGACCATCACGAACTGAACCAAATAACACGTGATCAGAACACACACGCAGATGCCTTGGCATGCCTAGCCTCCGCCATCAATTCTGAGCTCAAACGGACCATTGAAGTAGGCTTCATCCCGAAGCCGAGTATTGGCCCTTCGGAGGAAGCCCACGTCCACGTTATAGAATCCGCATCAAGCTAGATGGACCCCATTGCTGGATTCCTCTCTTCTGAACAACTCCCAGAGGACAAAAAAGAAACACACAAACTGCGTAATAAGGCTCTCCGATACTATCTGGACCCACAAGGAGGGCTTTATAAAAAGTCCCTCTCTGGTCCCTATTTGGAATGCGTACACCCGGCTAAAGTAGAGGAACTTCTAACTGAGATACATGAGGGCAGTTGTGGTGCCCACTCTGGCGGACGCTCCCTCGCCCATCGAGCTATAACACAGGGGTATTACTGGCCGACAATGAGAGCCGACGCAGAAAATTATGTTAAAAGATGCGAACAATGCCAAAAGTTCTCCCCACTAACCCATTTGCCTGCCGAAGGGTTGAACTCTATCACCAGTCCCTGGCCGTTTGCTCAATGGGGACTTGATATCATAGGACCGTTGCCAAGGGCCCCAGGAAACAAGCAGTTCTTAATCGTAGCAACAGATTACTTCACAAAATGGGTCGAAGCGGAGGCTTTGACACATATACGAGATGCCGACATAAAGCGCTTTGTATGGAGAAACATCATTACGCGATTCGGCATTCCAAGAGCTCTCATCTCAGACAATGGCACCCAGTTCGATTGTGGCGTATACCGAGAACTGTGCGGCAAATACGGTATCGTGCCTTACTTCTCTACGCCCGCGTACCCCCAGAGTAACGGTCAAGCCGAAGCCTCCAACAAAACCATCTTGGACGGCATCAAAAAGAGGCTGGAAAGAGCTAAAGGCAAATGGGTCGAAGAATTGCCGAGTGTATTGTGGGCACATCGCACAACACCGAGGAGGTCCACCGAAGAAACGCCGTTCGCTCTATGCTTCGGAACTCAAGCAATCTTACCCCTGGAAATCGGCCTCCCGACCTTAAAATCGCAAGCCTTTGACACAGGTCGAAATGACATAATGCTCGCCCTGGACCTGGATCTAATTGAGGAACGAAGAGACCGCGCCCTAGCCTCCATGGCACGGTATCAGCAGCAGCTCGCTAAGTCGTACAATCAACGAGTTCAATTGCGCCGTTACACCCCAGGAGAGCTAGTCCTGAAGAAAGTACTTCCAGCCGACCGAAGATCGGCCGACGGAAAGCTGGGTCCGAACTGGGACGGCCCCTATCAAGTAGACTCCATTGCAGGAACGGGGGCGTATCGGCTCTCGGACATGTCAGGAAGAAGCCTGCCACGGCCTTGGAATTCAACGCACTTACGAAAATTTTACCAATGATCTGATTTGTGGGCTTGGTACTTGTACAAACTCTGTTGAATGCAAAAGTCTCTCGTTTTTTATGCGTCAGCTCATACGCCTCCTAAAGACAGAATAAGTCTCCGGATTCGGAGCGCCCTTCGTGGATGCCACGATTGGCCGAACAAGTCTCCGGATTCGGAGCGCCCTTTGAAGTGAATGACACTCAGGGCCGAATAAGTCTCCGAATTCGGAGCGCCCTTCGTGGATGCCACGATTAGCCAAACAAGTCTTCGGATTCGGAGCGCCCTTTGAAGTGAATGACACTCAGGGCAGAATAAGTCTCCGGATTCGGAGCGCCCTTCGTGGATGCCACGATTGGCCAAACAAGTCTCCGGATTAGGAGCGCCCTTGGAAGTGAATGACACTCAGGGCCGAACAAGTCTCCGGATTCGAAGCGCCCTTTGAAGTGAATGACACTCAGGGCCGAATAAGTCTCCGGATTCGGAGCGCCCTTCGTGGATGCCACGATTGGCCAAACAAGTCTCCGGATTCGGAGCACCCTTTGAAGTGAATGACACTCAGGGCCGAATAAGTCTCCGGATTCGGAGCGCCCTTCGTGGATGCCACGATTGGCCAAACAAGTCTCCGGATTCGGAGCGCCCTTTGAAGTGAATGACACTCAGGGCCGAATAAGTCTCCGGATTCGGAGCGCCCTTTGAAGTGAATGACACTCAGGGCCGAACAAGTCTCCGGATTCGGAGTGCCCTTTGAAGTGAATGACACTCAGGGCCGAACAAGTCTCCGGATTCGGAGCGCCCTTTGAAGTGAATGACACTCAGGGCCGAACAAGTCTCCGGATCCGGAGCGCCCTTTGAAGTGAATGACACTCAGGGCCAAACAAGTCTCCGGATTCGGAGCGCCCTTTGAAGTGAATGACACTCAGGGTAGAATAAGTCTCCGGATTCGGAGTGCCCTTCGTGGATGCCACGATTGGCCAAACAAGTCTCCGGATTCGGAGCGCCCTTGGAAGTGAATGACACTCAGGGCCGAATAAGTCTCCGGATTCGGAGCGCCCTTTGAAGTGAATGAAGCTCAGGGCCGAACAAGTCTCCGGATCTGGAGCGCCCTTTGAAGTGAATGACACTCAGGGCCGAACAAGTCTCCGGATTCGGAGCGCCCTTTGAAGTGAATGACACTCAGGGCCGAATAAGTCTCCGGATTCGGAGCGCCCTTTGAAGTGAATGACACTAAGGGCCGAATAAGTCTCCGGATTCGGAGCTCCCTTCGTGGGGATCAGGATTTAACTGACCAACTATATGGTTCCTAATTAGAGCTGTTCGACGCATCTTCGAACGTTTACATCACACCATACAAAAGCTAGCAATAAATTGAGATAAGGCGTTTAATTATGCGCAAAACATTTCAAAAGCTGCTAATAAAGAAATTCTATTTATTCAAAAGCCGCCAAACATTTCAAGCATCTGATAAAGTAAATTCTATTTATTTACAGTTAAGTCTGTTTCAACATTGTGGCCCATTAAGTCGGCGTCTTCGTCATCGCTTTTCTCAATTTCGAACTCGGGATACGGAAGGTAATGCCGATGATATATAGGCGAAGCCGAATTTATGCCCACTTGCCCGAGAGCTTCCACAGTTTGAAGTGCCTTGATCCAGCCACGCTTGAAACCGCGATTTTCGCATCGGCAAACTTCCTCAGCTAGGTCTGGTTTGGTCTTCTTGATCCCGGCCTTCAAGCCATCCTTATATCCTCTTTTATAACCCGCGGCCTCTCGGTTCTCTCTCCACCCCATGCTTTTCGCTTGACCAGCCACCACCGAGTCGGCCGCTCGAACACTCTTCAGCTTGCGAAGCTCACTCTCGGCCTTTTTCGCGCGAGCCTCCAGACTTCGATTCCTTTCGTTGTCTTTCTCACTCCCGCGTCGGGCTTCGCGCAGACGCATGCCGACTTCGTAAGTGCTATACAGTCCCTTGACAGCCCCATGTATGCCATCCCGAAATACTTCGTAATCGCAACGTCCGACCATCGACTGTTGGACTTCCGGCGGAAAAATCTGCCGAGCGAGCTCGACTGCCACATCTAGGTCTGTAATTATAGAATCCGCCTCTGTCATTGGTCTATTCTTCACGAGAACCACAAAACTCAACGGTCGTGGCGCCGCGTCAGGCTCAACTCGCAGTCGTGGGTTTGGGGAATCTCCCCGTTGTCCGTCCTTTCGGGGTGATCTGCTTCGACGACTAGGGGGCCGCTGTTTTTCCCGATCCATGGATGCTCTTTTTCTCGTGTGGATAGGCTCGCTTCTTCGATTCATTTTGACCTCTAAACCCAGCCAATGTTGGCCCCTGCTAGGTTTGGATCAAGCCTGAATGGAAACGAGTCGAACTGTTGGCATAAGCTCGCCCATTTATTCTGGGATACATGCAGCTCTCCCGAGGAAATGTCAGGAAGACTAAGCGCCAAACGTCGGATGCCCCTCAGCCAGCCCACGACTCAGAGCCAGCGGTTCGTTCGGCTCCTCAGGCTCGCGCCCTGACTGGGGCAAGGGCAGATTCATCAATCTAGTCGGCTATATTTCCAAGCGACATCGCCGAATAATTTATGCCTCAGCCAGGCCACGACTCAGAGCCAGTGGTTCGTTCAGCTCCTCAGGCTCGCGCCCTGACTGGGGCAAGGGCAGATTCATCAATCTAGTCGGCTATATTTCCAAGCGACATCGCTGAATAATTTATGCCTCAGCCAGGCCACGACTCAGAGCCAGCGGTTCGTTCGGCTCCTCAGGCTCGCGCCCTGACTGGGTCAAGGGCAGATTCATCAATCTAGTCGGCTATATTTCCAAGCGACATCGCCGAATGATTTATGCCTCAGCCAGGCCACGACTCAGAGCCAGCGGTTCATTCGGCTCCTCAGGCTCGCGCCCTGACTGGGGCAAGGGCAGATTCATCAATCTAGTTGGCTATATTTCCAAGCGACATCGCCGAATACATTATGCCTTAGCCAGCCCACGATTCAGAGCCATCGGCTCATTCGGCCTCGCAGGCTCCTGCCCTGCTTGAGGCAGGGGCAGATTCCTTAATCCGATCGTCCGGGTTTAAAATTAAGCAATATCATTCTTCAACAGCAAAATTGAGCACAACTCATGACATTTTATATATGCAAAATAATTCAGCAGTAAAATTGAGCACAACTCATGACAATTGTTATATATGCAAAATAAATGAGCTACACGCCCGGACAAAAATGTCTGACAACAATTGTGACATTACATCTGTGAAATAAATGAGCCACAAGCCCGGACAAAAATGTTTGACAACAATTGTAACAATACATCTGTGAAATTTTGTCAAACTAAAAAAAAAATGAAATTACCTTTTCATATTTTTTTTAATAAAATGATATATATATAATTGTTGTTTCATATATAAAAAAATTCATGCTATATTGAAATCTTCAAATCAAAAAAGAAAAAGAAAAAGAAAGCGAAATGAAATGAAATGAAATCACAAAGGCCTCGTTTGGCATGTGAGTGTTTTAGCTAAAAAGTCAAAAAATTATTTAAAAAAAAAAACAAAAAGCCTATAATCTATACCAAAAAGTCAAATGCCCAGCTCAGCCTTCGGAATCGGTCTCCAACGGCTCGACATCCACTTGCTCATACGACACTGGCATAGTCAGTGAAACTCTAGCTGTAGCAAGGGCTTTGCGCCAGCCATGTTTGAACCCCCTATTTTCGAACCGAGGGACCTGGTCCACATATTCGGCGAGCCCAGCATCTTTCCCGGCTTCGAATACTTTGGAAGCAGCCGCCTTCATTTCAGCCAACTCAGCCTCCAGGTTGGCAACCGCCTTCTAGGACAATCTCAGCGCCGCTTCGCTCGCGTCCGCCTTCTTCTCGGCGTCCACTCGGGATTGATCTGCAATGCGAGCCTTCTCTACCTCGGCCTCGGCCCGAGAAGCTTCCTTGTTTGCTCTCAAAACCGCATCCTCGGCCCTCTTCCTCTGGCCCTCCACTTGCTTTCGTAAGCGGTCAATATGTTTGACGGCGTCGAGATGCCGACGTCCCATATCGGCTATCCTCCCGACGGTCTGCAAAAGAAAAACCCAAAAACATAACCTCAACAATAGTTGGATAAAGTAAAGAAAAGTCAGAATACGTACCAGAAATGCCGATTGTGCGGCTAGCGCTGTCGCATTCAGATCTGGTTCCACCTGGAAAGCCTCCATATCAGACGGCAACGACACGGACGTAGCCACACCGAATGCGACTTCTGGATCTTTGAGCGCCGAAGCATTAGATGGAACCGGCATATCCTTGACCATGGGCCGAATGACAAAAGGAACAACCTCATTAGATCCCTCTAACCGAGGACGCTTACCACCTTGCTCGTCCGAACCGTCCTAGAGGTCAGCAAACCGTTTCTCTGCCTTCTCCCTAACTTTTTGGCCGACCTCCCCGGATAATGGAGATTCGGCATTCTGACCTTGTTCCTTCTCCTCTACAACTCCCAAAGACTCTGATTCGACAACAGGGAGGGGGAGTCGAGATTCGGTGGCGGTCGGTATTTCAGACGAAAGACCCTTCGTTCTTCGCCGTGCGGCTAACCTCTCCGCATTCGCCTTTTTGGCAAGCTTTGTCAGACTCAATCCGGCCATACCCGCGGAGTCTATGACGGGAAGATCCTCTAAGCGTTGAAGAACGTCGTCAGAAGGAAGACCCTCTGGTCCCGATTTAAACAGAGGATCGGCGGAATCCAATACCTCTTCAGAGTCGGTCTCGGATTGATCTGATTCGGCAATATCAGCTACCTCGTTTCGCTCCGAATCGGACCCTTCAAAGCCTACCTGCCTCAAGTTTTTGAAGTCGGACAGAATAAGAGCGGTAAGGGAATCTTCGCCCTTCGGAATCGGTATGTTTTCCGCCACCGAGAAGGTTGTGTACGTCAGCTCGTAACAAAGCAGAATGTGAGCCGCCCTCCCCTGTTTCTGAAGGCTTCGACGGCCGAAATACCCGAGAGCAACCCTAATATCTGAAAGAATGGCGTCGTGGTTTGAAGATAGTACTTTTTTCAAACCCCTCCCTGCACAAAGCAAAGCCGCAAGATTTCAATGAAATAGGTTTTACAATAAAAATTAACACATAACAAAAACAAGGAAATACTCGGCGACCTGGCTCGCCCCTCCGTCTGGGAATAGGGTCAATCCGGTCCTCCCCTTCGCCAAATTCTCAATTACCCTAGACAACGACCATAACATCATCAACTTTTTTCCCTGAGCTAGAAAGCATAGTGATTAGTTGATGATCGGTGTCCTTGGCTCTAAGGAAATAACGCCCTTGCCGACCGCAAGACTTAGCCAAGGCATAGCAATGTCGGATAGCCGGAATGCCAAGGTTAATTCCAAGGCGAAGATTCAACGCCGCAATCCCCATTATAATTCTAAAGAAATTCACGTTTGGTTGGGAAGGGATTAAATCCCAATGGCGAAGCACAGCCCTTAGGAAAGGGTGTAGAGGGAAGCGGACTCCACCCTCTGCGATTGACAAAAGAGGAAAAACAATCGTGGTTTCGTCCTCCCTCTCCATGTCAAGGGTGCCGTCTGCCAAAAGTGACAGACGGACATCATTAGGAATAGAGAAATGGCGTCTAAAACCAGTAATTCGAGCTGACGAGAGGAGGCCTTTCAAATGTTTCGCCATATCCTACAGTTGGCACAGATGTACCAAAGAATAAAACTGGGAATAGCTCTCGAAGCAAAGAAATGGATAACTTACAGAGAATGGAGAAGATATTGGAGGAGATAAAATTGCGAGAACGATCAAAAAAGCAACCCAGCGACCAGTATCACGGAATGCGAATCCGAAGGGACGCCAATCTTTAAAAATCGCAATGAATAGATACGTACGAAGAGGCGCGAAGTCGGTGCGATAACAAAAAGGGGGCGTATTTAAACGCATGCTTTGTAGGCCCACTTAAGCGTATGTTTCGTGGGCCCGACCACCAAAACTTTGGTTCTAAGTGTTAAAAATTCGGAACCAAGCACTCCAGCCAACATATGTGGAAGAATGCTTAGGGGGCAATTGTGGGAGCCGAATAAGTAGATGAGTTATAAGGGCTGTATCCCAGGAATTAGAAAATGTTCGGCTCCGAGCTAGTTAATTAAGATGCCGAATACACTGATATCGCCGAATAGAAGGAGATGTACGTGGGAATAAACAAAAGGACAATGGATAAAAGTTGGCTCTGGACCCGAGGTCCAGAGAATGAGTATAAATACAAGAGCTTTGGATATAGAAAGGTATGCAACAACAACTTCACTTAACTGAGAAAACAAGCTTTCTTGAGTATAGGGACTGACTTGCCCGTTGGAGTGCTAACCCCGGCACCCCCGACCGGAGTGTTTATGTCTTTGCAGGTGACTAGCTGAGGATCAGGAGCGTCTCCCAGGATCTGAAGAGTATTTCCAAAATCATATCCCCACAAATTTATATGTATATTTAAGTATTTTGTATATTTATATATATACAATTCAAGCTTCAAGTTATATGGTGTCTCTATCCAAGCCAATTCAAATTTAATTCAGGCGTTTGGGAAGTGGGTTGGCTTTTTAACTTTTTGGCTTTTTCGCTATTTTAGACTGGGTTAAAAGTTCGTTTGTGCTGGTTTTTTTTACTTTTTTGACTTTTGTGAGAGAAAAAGTGAAATAATTATGGTTTGAATGTGACATTTTGTCTTATTGACTTTTTAGCCTATTTTGTCTTTTTGTGACTAAAAAAGCTACCAACCTCAAAAAATCCATTTGCCAAACGAGCTAAATTTTTGCCCAAACTCTTACTGAACTTAAATGTATATTGCCCGAGTCCTAAACAAGTTTTGAATTGACCTTGGATTGCTCAAGTTGAGCCCCAAACAACCAACACAAGAACCCAACATCAAACTGTAGCTGGTTTTTCGTGCCCCTCGAAGGGGTTTAGTCTCCTCGAGTACGATAGCCCTATAGTTCAGACTCTCGTGGTTTTGAATTTGGTTTCACAAGTACAATGTGAAATAGAAAAAATGAATGAGAGTCCAAATCTAACAAATCTTAGAAAATCCATTAATCATCAAAGATGTCAAAAATAGGCTGCATTGCCAAATTTTAGAGTCGCCACCTAAATATTTTTTGGAAATTTATGAAACCCGTGACTCAAGCCAAAGGCCACTTGTCCATCATAGCCAAAGTGTCTCAGTTCGGGAACTTAGGTATGAGAGGGGAAGGTCATGAATTGAGCACCCTACTCACTCGATCAAAGATTGGGCTCTACTAATCATTATGTGAATTTTATGTACATTATATACTCATGTTCTGATTATTAATATATAGTAACATTACTATGTGAAGCATACAAGTATAGACCACGTCACTTACTTTAGAATGCTTTGATTTCAGGCGTTTTTTAAAAGAGTTTTGAATATGTACAACTTAATAAAAAAAATTTAGCTCATATATATAACAATCAAAGTCATTCTAACTTAAGCAAAATAGCCTTCATCCATAGGCATTCATACAAATATTTCAACTAAGCGAGTAGCCTCATGGTAGTATGCTCAACATGGTAACACAAACATACATGCGACATGCTAAAACAAAAAATACTCACCAAGTACTCAAACGAGGTGAACCAAGGAAAAGAAGATAGTTAGGAAAAATGTATGATCCTAATATGCAAAGTGGCTAATGCAATACATACACATATGCAACTACTTGATTCGGCTATGAACATGTCATATGAATCCACTCAAAGCATGCGATAACGCACGTATTGAAGTAAGAATTAATTAATGATATCAGGTATGATGAGCCGAACCCTAAGGCATGCAAAAAATGAATACAAATCATGGTAATGATAAAAGAAAATATGATGCTATACAATTACGGTAAGCATGTAAATAAAAAGGAGAAAAAAATAGCGGTTGGAAGACATACAAATATTATAAGTTTACCCTCACACAAGAGGGTCTGAATGTCTTAATTAACTAATTATTACAAACACCGAATGAATGAACTGATTAATTAATTACTAACTAATTATTACAAAATACAAATATCAAACCTACTAATCTAATGGACTTGAATGAGAGGCGGGATTCACATGTGCACGAGCAAGAACATCCTCTAGGAACCCCCACTGCTTACTATCATAAGCTAATCTATTCACAATCTGAAAATGACTCTGTTTTGGGCCTTAGGATCTAATCTGTTTCACTAAAAAAGTACCACAGCTGTACAAATAATGGGGTCAACCGGCCTTGAGAAGTGGTCGGCCGTACAAAGATTTCGTCAACCAGCCATTGATTCTAAAGGAGGATCTGTTGTAATTAGAACTGGAACAGAGCAAAACAGGGGGTTTTTGAAAGGTGTTCATCCTTCCTTCTCTCTCCTGTTATGAAAAAATTCTCAAGGAGAGAGTAGGTTTGCTTCACAAATCATCAAGCATCGCAAGGGTATTTAAATGATGATTAGTGAAGCAACGAGATGGTAATTAATGGATACAAAGCTATCTAAAACTAATTATGAAAGATACAATCAAAGATATGGCCAAAACCCACTGAATCTCATGGAACAAGAGAAAGTGAATACTCAGCTTAGAGAGGATAGGTTTATAGAAAGCAATTTTGGAGGTATAGCTCATACACAAGAGGTTTCATCATCAAGAAAATAAAAAAGACTCTTCTTTCTACTCATGGAAAATGGATTGGAACCTCCATTTCCATGCTTTAAAGGAACTAGAAGAGAGTCTCTAATGGTCTTGATGAAAGAGCTCTCATGTAGCTTTAAAGCAAAAGCAAAACCATACTAAGTAAAAGAAAGAAATGAAAGCTATGGAGAGATGATTGCAAGCTCATCTTCCTACTCATGGAACATGGATGAAACATCCATTTCCATGCTACAAAGATGGAACTAGAAGAGAACTTTGCAATTTCTTCCAAGAAGAGAGATATGAGACAAGAATCAAACTATCTATATAAGTTTTAAACACATATATATATTTCATATTTAATCAAAATCTACCTGAAACAATGCTAAAAATGAAAGAAAAGAAGCAAAAGCATGAAGAACAACAAGAGAGCAACACTAGCGAACAAGCCTACGGAAGGGTAGCTAACCCTTCCACCTTCAACAAGGTTCAAATCACATTTTAAAGCCCAAAATATTCCGAAAAATAGTATTGAAATGAAGAACAAGAATCTTAAAAGGAAAGAAAATGGAAAAAGTTGAAGAATCAACCTCTAGAGAAGAGGAAGGGTTTCTTGGTTCACAAACTCTAATCCAAACACTCTCAAGTATATGAAATTATGTTCAAAACCTCAGTAAAAAGCTTCAAGTTCAAGCTTTAATGGTGTATCTATAGGGTATCTATATTTCAAGAGGGTAGACAAGCTTTAGGCAATTGTTTAGCCTTTGGGAAAAATGTTCTAACCCTAAATTCAGAGAGAAAGTGCTATTTTTATATACTTTCAACCGCCTTCAACGAAAATATTTGTAAAAGAGGCACCTGGTTTAAATCTCGTACATGGGAGCAGCTGGCTGTTGCAAAATATCTGCTTCACTGAACATGGCCGGTTGGTTGGCTAATCATTTGTACAGCTAGCCCACAAAAGTGGCATGCCGATCATTTTTTTTGGTCCTGCTGTTTTTAGAGTGATCAAGCTAGAAAAAACAAGTTTTGGTCCAAATGGGATGCAAGGTTTAGGTTTTGAAGCTCAAACCTGAATTCTTTTGCTGAAGATTTGAAAGATTGTACAGTATATATTTTCATCATCGAGTGTTTGGAATGAAGCACCCAAGTCTTATGTGCAGTCAAAAATGGGGTGTCTACAGTTGCCCCTCTTTGATAGAGCTCGAAGTCATGAAATGACGTAAGTGAATGTCAAAGCCCGAAGACAACCCATTTGACAAAGCCTTAAGACTTGGGCAAATAAACAAAATGCAAATGTAGTTGGTTGAACCCGAGAGTTGCCTATGTATCCCTTTGCAAGGAATCAAACTAGCATAGTTTAGGGGCAAAATGCAAAGGATACACAATGTAACAAAATAATCAAAACCACGAGCAGTGTGTACCACACAAATATCATAAAGAAATGGGAATGCAAATCAAACTACGTTGTATGTAGAAAAGAAGTGGGCACGAGCCAAACGACGCCTAACACATGCTAAGTGCATATGCCCTTAATACTAGCCTCAGTGCAACATGGATGCTTATACATAACATAACCATGTTTTAACGTGAAAAGGGGTATGAGAGCACATACAGAACTATGCGTTTCGTAGAAAGAGTACAAGTGATTAGGTGGTAGGATATAGGTGAGGAATGATCTGCTGAGTCGTGATCTACTAGGAAATAACAATGCAATGGGATGATAATAATCCTAAACACGTTTACGCAAAAAAGATGAATGCAACAAGATAAAGTACGATGCAATGGATAACATGGATAGGGGATGCAAGCCGAACTAGATCTTACCTAAAAGGGGAATGGACACAAAACAAACCACATCTAACACATAAAAGGTACCGACACCCTCAGACCACAATTCTTGCAGAATAGGCGCGTACACATTATCACAGAACCATGCTTTAATGCAGGAAAGGTATGAACACATGCTAAACTAAGCTTAACATGGAAAGGATGCAGACAATAAAATGGTATAATGTGATGGATATAATGGATAATGTAGTAGATCCATGCGATAGATGCTAGATGCAATGTGATAGAGGTAATAGATGTGATGTAGTAGCCTGGAAGTGGCGCCTTAGAAAGCACCTTACAGGGGTAATTGGCGAGGTCTCACCTTATGCTGCTGGGAATCTTCCTCTTCTTTTTGGTTTAAGACTTCTTCCTTCATCTTCACGTGAAAACCACGGGTACTACTTTTCTCCTCGGCCACGTTTGTAACTTTTCTTATTCTCCAACAGGGTAACAGACTAAGGTGGTTCGGTATTCAAAATTGAGGCGCGTACAAGCTACCTCAACCTATGGGGCTGCCATACAGATTTCAAGCCGATGATACATCCTTGGGTATTTAAACTAGACTTTAGTCTCGGAAATTCTAAATCTTTGCGTTCTAGGCCTCGGCCACTGGAACTCTAACTTCCACCATCTCAGTTGATCTCTTAGGAACTCACTATAAACACAGTCAGGTGGCTATACCGGACCGCTTGAAGTCGTTCAGGCATGACAAACACCAAAGGAATTGTACCTTTAGAGGATTTAAGGTCTCTCAGTCCCCCCAAGTGCACAAGACAATGTGGATGAGGTGTACAAAACAATGCCATATAGGTGCACAAAACAGTGTGATGCAGGTGAATGCACAAAACAGTGCTATGTAAGTGCACAAGACAATACGATGTAGGTGCACAAAACAGTGCGATGGGGGAGCACAAGACGGTGCTATGAGGGTGCACAAAATAGTGCTATGGGAGTGCACAAAACAGTGCTATGAGGGTGCACAAAACAGTGTTATAAGGGTGTACAAAACAGTGCACAAAACAGTGCATCATGTACCTTATAGAATGGGTGTAGGGTAACTTGCCACAACTTATTGAAACATAATTGAAAAAACACTGCGGAAAGTAACTCAACGAAACTCTATTATTACAAGTACAGAATGAAGTCAAGAACAGAAGCAACCAAGCATGCAATTCAAATCAACCAAAGTGTATGAGCATGCATGCATAAGCCAAAGCACATGTATTAATCAGAGGGAAGATGACAATCCCAAGAGAGTTTTGAAATGGTTGGAGACAACTTTCGAAAGCTAAATCGTATTCGAATCATCATGGGATTGAGCTACCCTAACCCAGGGGAAAGTGCCCAACAAATGGCTTTAAGCGGACTGATAAAAAGGTTGGATTCATGTCCCTTGTTCAATTGATGACCCGATCAGATGTATTGAAAATTGCCTCTAGTGTCCAGTCACTAGCCATATTTTTTAACAATATACAAGTAGGTGTGATGGGGATCATCAGATCCTGGAACGGTTGCCAACCAATTACACTTATGCTTCTCTTATGTCCCGACATGTTGAGAACTTACTCTAGTCCCCTTTAAAGTAGTGACGAATTCCTCACATACACTTTGCAATGATCATGAACACGATGCCCCTTGTATGGGCACTCTCAGTTTGTTTATGAATTCCACACATGGACTTTTTCTCTTTTTTTTAGTTTGGAACAAGCATTCGTGTATGGAATTTTGACCATGCCACTCTGTTGAACTTTTGAGCGACAGACACACTAGGGTAACTCGCTAAAGAGCGCAGACCAAGACAAACACTAGGCACGATACAATAGAGCTCACAACTGACCCGAAAGCAGTAAAAGACTCAAGGTAACTGATTATTCATATAGCCCCTAGTATTACTTAGGCTCCCTTTAAAACTCAATTTCGCAAAACCCGAGTTTCGGTTCCTTTTTTTGCTCAAGTTAGAGATTCTACTGATGAGTTCAATTATTGAAAATTGCTCTACTTGTTGATTCAAGCTAGTTCTTTCTTACCCAATGTATATGTATAGCAGTCAGTGTAGCTCATGGATTGATGCGAAGCAAACGACGTAAATTGGGCAAGGAGATCGAGTCAAGATAGATGAGATGGATATGGTTGAGACCGAACTTCAGGATGAAGTTGCCTATGTATCCCAAGAATGGGAATCAGGCCAACGTAGTTCATGGATAAGGTTCACTCGGGTATTAACACTCTCCTTTTGCGCTCTAACTTTTGCCAAAGTCGCCCCTTCAGGTTTTCAACCTTGCGAGCTCTATTTGTTTGATTTCTCATTTTTCATGCTTGAACTTTTTCCTAAGTCGCCCTTTTCGGGTTTTCTGCCTAGTGAGCCTCTCAAAGATATCATTACAACATTTGCGGTGAATTTAATCAATAGTCATCATTGCCCTAACATTGGAACTGGTTTCACCTTGATTTGAGCTTGGTTCTCCATTCTCTTATGCATGTCTTCTTCCTTTTTTTTGCCCCATTTTCAAAGTTGGTTCTTCTTGCAATGTGGTACCTTCTCGCATTGGCTTCCCTGAATTCAGACAAAAGTTCATTTCCTCATGGTTGATTGGATTTCATTCCAATGAATACCCCTGGCTTGATGGTTGATTTCTTTTTCCCTTTTATGTTCTCTTTTCTTTTCCTTTTTTCTCTTTTCTTTTTCTGTTCTTTTTTTTTTCTTCTTTTTTCTTTTCTCTTTCTTTTTGGTTTCTTTTATCCATTTCTTTTTGAAGTAATGAAAACACCAAGGGGAGAAATTCTATGATTATGAGGTCTGAAAGCCGTCTTGTGCTTGCCAAAATGATTGCCTAAAGGTGAGAGAATCCCTAGGACAATGTAGAATACTGTGCACAATTTTGAATCTGTCATCGTAAGTTTTGCAAAAGAAACAACCTAAAATTTTGAAATCATAAAGGACTTTAAGACGACAATCCAAAATCCGCTCAAACCATTTAGGGGATCCTTCTCAATACTCGAGCTTATTAACAGAATCCCATTATAAAAAAAAATTTTTTTTGAAGCTTTTCTATTTTTTATATAGATAGTTTGAGTCATGTCTCATATCTCTCTTATTCGAAGATATTGCAAAGCTCTCTTCTAGTTCATTCTTTGTAGCATGGAAAGGGATGTTTCATCCATGTTTCATGAGTAGGAAGATGACCTTGCAATCAGCTCTCCATAGCATTCATTTCTTACTTTTACTTAGTTTAGTTTTGCTTTTGCTTCAAAGCTACATGAGAGCTCTTTCATCAACACTATTAGAGACTCTCTTCTAGTTCCTTTGAAGCCTGGAAATGGAGGTTTCAATCTATCTTCCATGAATAGGAAGAAGAGTCTCTTTGGTTTTCTTAATGATGGAACCTCTTGTGGATGAGCTTTGCCTCCAAAATGGCTTTCTCTAAACCTATCCTCTCTAAGCTTGAGTGTTCACTTGCTCTTATTTTCCATGAGATTCAGTGAGTTTTTTTTCCATATCTTTGATTGTATCTTTCATAATTAGTTTTAGTTAGCTTTGTATCCATTAATTGCCATCACGTTGCTTCGCTAATCATCATTTAAATACCCTTGGGATTTTTGATGATTTGTGAAGCAAAGCTACTCTCTCCTTGAGAATTTTTTCATGACGGGAAAGAGAAAGAAGGATGGACATCTTTTGGAAACCCCTTATTTTGCTCTGTTCCAGTTCTGATTGCAGCAAATCCTCTCCCAGAATTAATGGCCGGCCACCAAATCTTTGTACGGCTGACCACTTCTCAAGGCCAGCCGACCCCATTATTTGTACGGCTATGGTGTTTTTTCAGTAAAATAGATCAAATCCTGAGGCCCAAAACAGAGTCATTTTCAGACTGTGAACATAGCAGCTTCTGGTAGTGAGCAATAGGGGTTTCCGGAGGATGTTCTTGCTCGTGCACACGTAATTCTCTACCTCTCATTCAAGTCAATTAGATTAGTAGCTTTGATATTTGTACTTTGTAATAATTAGTTAGTAATTAATTAATTAGTTTATCCATTCGGTGTTTGTAATAATTAGTTAATTAGGACATTCGGACCTTATTGTGTGAGGGCAAATTTGTAATATTTTTATGTCTTCCAACCCCTATTTCTTTCTCTATTTTATTTACATGCTTACCGTAATTGTATAGCATCATATTTTCTTTTATCACTACCATAATTTGTATTCATTTTTTGCATGCATTAGGGTTCAGCTCATCATACTTAATATCATTGATTAATTCTTACTTCAATACGTGCGTTACCGCATGCTTTAAGTGGATTCATATGACATGTTCATAGCCGAATCAAGTAGTTGCATATGTGTATGCGTTGCATTAGCCACTTTGCATATTAGGATCATACATTTTTCCTAACTATCTTCTTTTCCTTGGCTTGCCTCGTTTGAGTACTAGGTAAACATTTTTTGCTTTAGCATATCGCATGTGTGTTTGTGTTACCATGTCGAGCATACTACCATGAGGCTACTCACTTAGTTGAAATATCTGTATGAATGCCTATAGATGAAGGCTATTTCGCTTAAGTTGGAATGACTTTGATTGTTATATATATGAGCTCAATTTTTTTTTATTGAGTTGCACATATTCAAAACTCTTTTAAAAAATGCCTGAAATCAAAGCATTCCAAAGTAAGTGTTGTGGTCTATACTTGTTTGCTTCACATAATAATGTTAGTATATATTAATAATCAAAACAAGAGCATATAATGTACATAAAATTCACATAGTGATTAGTAGAGGCCGATCTTTGATCGGGTGAGTAGGGTTCTCAATTCATGACTTTCCCCTCTCATACCTAAGTTCCTGAACTGAGACACTTTGGTTATGACGGACAAGTGGCCTTTGGCACGAATCACGGGTTTCCTAAATTTTCTAAAAATATTTAGGTTGTAACTCTAAAATCTGGTAATGCAATCCATTTTTGGCATCTCTGATGATTAATCGATTTTCTAAGATTTGCCAGATTTGGACTCTCATTCATTTTTTCTGCTTCACATTGCACTTGTGAAACCAAATTCAAAACCACGAGAGTCCGAACTGTAAGGCTATCGTACCCGATGAGACTAAACCCCTCTACGGAGCACGAAAAACCAGTTATAGTTTCTGGTAATTCTGCTGGGGATTTAGAAAACTTGACTTGAACTTCATGATGTGATATTTTATTTACATATATATGTTCTTTGCATTTCATTTGCATGGTGCTCTTAAGTCATTGTGTTTATTATCTAATATCCTGGACGACTTGCCGAAGGCTTGCTAAAAGGCTGGTCGAACGTAGGCAATGTCTTGTTGGGAACACAACCCTTGGATCTGGGTTACCGCCGTACCATTAATCCTCCTTTCACTTTTCGATGTTAGGTGTGAAAGGTATATTAGGTAATCTTGCTGAGGTACCTTTTTTACCAATTGGCCTAGTACATGTAGCAAGCTCTAGTGACCTTTCAAACTAGGACAGGATGCTCTCCTATTTTTTAGGATGTTGTGATACCACTTGTTTGAATAGTAAAGCTGTAGATCACTCTAAAGCTAGGACGGGGAAATCCTAACCTCTCATAGGGGTGTTTTGAATGCTTTTGTGCAAAATGTGAAGTCTTTAAAAATATATGATGCAATCCTTGGAGAGTCTTAATCTTGAAGTGATTCCTTTCAAACTTGAGGGTCATATCAGAATCAAAATTTGGGTCAAAATCTAGGGGTTTTTGTTTGATATGGTGGAAATAAAAAATCATCAAGATCCGGGGTTTGTATATGAGTTGGTTAATTTTCAGCAAAATTAGAACCAGGGCCAAAAAAATTATATCTTGCTTTGTTTTTGACTAGCATACCCAGTATCCTGATCTAATGGGACATTTGTTTTTAATGCTAGGTTTGTCTGAGCCAAAGAAGGAGCAGTATCCAACTCAGCAAAGGTCCAACCCAATTTGACTCGGAAAGTCTTAACCCATCACAGTCCATCCAATCCTAGAAAAAACCCACTTAGCAAAGGTCCAATCCATCTAATCCCCAAAGGCTAGCTTAGAAAAGATCCATCCAATGCCAAAAGACCCATTCTAAAAATCCAATCCAATCAAACTCGTCTAGACTAATCTAGTTCAGATACATCAAGTGTAACCAGATCAAGATCCTTCTTAGTCAGCTCTCAGGTTACACCTATCTGTTTCCCCAATCGCCAACTCAGCATGCCTGCGATGGCACAGAGTCCAGAAGAAGTTGTGGCCATGATAACGGCCTTTCAAAAAACCATGGATACACTAAACCAAAGAATTGCCATGCAGGATGAGACCATTGTTGAAATGCAACACCCATCTGGGGCCTCTACCACACATCTTGTCTCGCCTACCTCGCCGAACCTCGATCCACCTCCACTAGCTAAAAATCTCCATGCTCCGGATCCCCAAGAGGTGTTAGCTTAAGCTCAAGCTTTCAAGCCTCTAGTACAGCCCCACAGGAGAACTCTGCATGATTTTGATCTCGCTATGATAAAAGTCTACGAGCTTGAAAAAATGCTTAAAAAGTCTCAAGGCTTTAACTCAGTCCCGGACATCGAGGATGGTTACACTGAGGCTTCTGTAAGATTGTCAGAGAACTTTAAGATGCCACATGTCGACAGATTCGATAGAAATGGGGATCCGATGGTACATATCTGTCTCTTCTCAGATGTCTTGAAACCAATATGTTTAACACAGGCTTTGAAATTGTCATTGTTCGGAAGGACTCTATTGGAAGTGGCAGCCACCTGGTATGCCAAACTAGAGGACTCGACCAAGCAGAATTGAGGAGAATTAGTTGAGGGATTTGTTGATCAGTATTCCTACAACACTCATATAGAGGTGACAATTAGCGAACTAGAGGCAACCTTCATAGACTTTGTTGCGAGATGGAGGGCGAAGGCCACATGAATAACCAACAGGTCCCTAGAGAAGGAGCAAGTTCGGATAGTAGTGCAGAATCTTGAGCCTGATATGTTGCAGAAGATAATAGTTGTCCCACTATTCACCTTTAAAGACTTGCTTGCAATCGGGGTTCAGATTGAGAGGGCATTTAACAAAAGGATTATTCCTAGAACAAACGAACCAACAACAGTGCTGAAAATGAAAGAAAAGAAGCAAAAACATGAAGAAGAATAAGAGAGCAACACTAGAGAACAAGCCTATGGAAGGGTGGCTAACCCTTCCACCTTCAACAATTTTCAAATCACATTTTAAAGCCCAAAATATTCTGAAAAACAGTATTGAAATGAAGAACAACAAGCTTAAAGAAAATGGAAATAGTTGAAGAATCAACCTCTAGAGAGAAGGAAGAGTTTCTTGATTCACAAACTCCAATCCAAACACTCTCAAGTATTTGAAATTATGTTCAAAACCTCAGCAAAAAGCTTAAAGTTCAAGCTTTAATGGTGTATCTATAGCGTATCTATATTTCAAGTGGGTAGAGAAGCTTTGGGAAATTGTCTAAGCCTTTGGGAAAAATGTTCTAACCCTAAATTCAGATAGAAGGTGCTGTTTTTATAGACTTTCAACCGCCTTCAATGCAAGCATACGCAAAAGAGACAGCTGGTTCAAATCTCGTGCATGGAAGCAGCTGGTTGCTGCAAAATATATGCTTCGCTAAACTTGGTTGGTTGACCAATCATTTGTACGGCCGGCCCACAAAAGTGGCCTGCCGATCATTTTTTTTGGTCCTGCTGCTTTTTGAGTGATCAAGCTAGAAAAAAAACAAAATAGGTTTTGGTCCAAATGGGGTGCAAGGTTTAGGTTTTGAAGCTCAAAACTGAATTCTTTTCCTGAAGATTTGAAAGATTGTACAGTATAATATTTCATCGTCGAGTGTTTGGAATGAAGCGCCTAAGTCTCAAAAGGCAGTCAAAAATGGGGTGTCTACGCAAACCAAACAAATGAAAACAATGTAAAACTCCAAATAAACAATAGACAACTCCATCACTTTAGCCCTCAAAGCACCAACACAATAACTCTACAAGGAAGAGGCAACAATCTAGACCCACCAGGAGCCCTAAAGAGAATGGCAACAAGAGGCCCAAATTCCATATCAGCAACAACCCAAGGCAAAATATCAAGGCTTCAACTTCCAAATGATTAGTAATAGCAAATTGAGATCGGAGTAATAGTCCATTAGGACAGATATCCCCCAAATAAGAGACTATTGAATCCTAAGAGCGAGAGTAGGATAAAAAATGTGAGATTAAAGAGAAGTTTTGACTAATTTATTAAATTATAAAATTGAAAAGATTTCGTTAATCTCTCCTTATAATCCTGAGTCAATCCAAACATAAAATATGATACACAATTCAAAAAAATTGATAATCCCAAAACTACCAATCTTAAAAATGTTAATAATATCTAATCCAACCCACTCAAATGAACATAATCATAACTGTACAACCAATAAAGGTAACATATTTCTAGCTACAATTGTTGAAATATTTGCAGTATGCTGGCCTAAAGCATGATCTACAACACTAGAAACTTAGAACCCATGAGGACTATATGAAATTAATTTAGAATTTTTTAATTACATATATTGAAAGGTTGAGTTCATTTGGGTCTTGAAGAGTGAAGGGTAGGGTCACTTAATTAGGTTCAAAGCGTCCTAATTGCATGTGAAGGCACATGTTTGAATTAATTGTTAGTCTTAGATGTATCCAAAAATCACTATATAAAGTGACATGTGATCATTTGAGGATGTACAAGGAAGAAGAAGAAATTTAGAAGTAAAACTTAGTTAAGTTCTTAAAAAGGTATTTGTGCAGGGTAGGGTCACTTAATTAGGTTCAAAGTGTCTTGATTGTATGCAAAGGTACATGTATGAATTAATTGTTAGTCTTAGATGTATCTAAAAATCACTATATAAAGTGACATGTGATCATTTGAGGATGTACAAGGAAGAAGAAGAAATTTAGAAGTAGAACTTAGTTAAATTCTTAGAAAGATATTTGTGCCTCTCAAGAGCTCTATACGGCATTTGGGTTGTATATCTCCACAAATCTCTAGTTTATCTTCTTCACACACATGTCATATTGAGTTTTATGTATGGCTTGTTAGTGTCCACCATATTATGCTAGCTTCTAGAAATTCATGATGACTTCCTAGACAAAACAGAACAGTCTCATTTGTAACATAGTATGAATCAATTTTTCTTGGTCTGGATATCTCCAAAGAAACCTTAATGTATAGATTTTTCTTGTACATGTTTTACTTGAATTTGTTTACAGAAATTACCTTGATGACATCTTCTTCTGAGTATATAAACCAAGATGTCAACATGTGCTTTTCAAATTTCATAATGATCCTACAACAACCACAAAATCAAAGACAATAAAATACAGAAAAGAAATCCTTTTGCAGATATTGAGGATGAAATGTATCTGATGATTTTATTCAAATTGGTGCATAAGGGTGATTGGGGGTAGATTAAGCACTTCCTTGAGCTACACCTTGATGCACTAAGTGCCAAAATTTCATCCTATTGCGAGACAGCCCTCCACATTGCAGCCCTAGTTGGACAAGTAAAGATTGTGGAGCAGTTGGTCCACATGACAAGTGTAGAAGATTTGACAATTAAAAATGATTACGGTGAAACAGCTCTTTCTCTTGTTGCCGGAGGTGGAATCACAAGGGTTGCTAAGCCTTTGGTGAGAAAGAATCATGACTTGCTAGGGATTCAAAATATTTATGGTGTCATCCCAGTTGTTGTGGCTGCTCAATTCGGCCATACAGATATGCTACATTTTCTTTACTATATAACTCAAGAGGAAAACCTAGATCCTAAAACAAGCAACTAAGGTGCTAAGCTTCTTATTACTTGTATCGTTGCCCAAATATGGTAATAAAATTTAAAATTTCATTTGTATGTAGCAAAAAATTAACTAGCAAGTAGTTTTACTGATTCCCTTGAATGTATGTGTTGGCAAATAGATATTGCTTTGTATATGGTACTACAATTTCCAGAATTGGCTACTGCCATATTGGAGGAACATCCTAGTGGAACACTAAATACATTGGCTACTAGAAACTCAACATTCCTTAGTGGAACTCAGTTGGTGTGTTGGAAAAAAAGGATGCACTCATATGGGTACTTTTATTCACTCAACTAAACTTTTATTCTCGGTCTACTAGTTTACTGGTTTCATCTAAACCCCTTATACTGGGGAAGACAACCCAAACTTTGAATTTAATTCAGATAAAATAGAGGAAATGACAAACTTCATTTTGAATGGATATATGTTAGTGAATAGTATTTATCCCATTAGAACAAAAATGATTTCAAACAATTTTAGGAGTTCAAATTATAGACCTGAAATCATTAGTTTTTATTATTTTGAATTCCCCCCTTCCTTTGATTACGAATATATTTGAAAGCAGTACTGACGAAGTCCCTTGTAGAAAGGCATGCTGGTACAGTCATCTCTTGTCTCCAACATTCGCAGAGACATCGAAGCATATCCTAGAATACGTACTTGCCATGAAAATATCATTACACGAGGTATATTAAGAATATTACGTACTTTTTGAAAATGTGATTATCTTTTTAAGAACACAAGATTCTAATGGTTGTACACTTGCATCACTCAGTCATTTGTATGGACTAGTATGAGATCTCCTAAAACTCCTAGGTATATGAAGAGTACATTCACTTCAATCCTCTTTTAAATTTTTTTATGTAGGTCTTTAACTTTGTTTTGATTGTAGTCCCCTACATCAAGCATGTGTATGTTATAAAATTAAAACTTGCTCAAGTCCTTGAGTTGTTGGACTGCATTTCCCAACATATATCAACTTTGAATCATTCACAAATAAAGGATATAGAATTATTTCAAGCAGTATTCAATGCTATTAAGCATGGGAATGTTGAGTTTGTTAAAGAGATCCTTATAGCGTATCCTAATATCGTATGGATTGTTGATAAGGACATGCACAACATATTTTTATATGCAATTTTGCAATGACAAGAAAAGATTTTCAACCTTTTCCATAAAATGGAGCCGAAAAAGAACATAATAGCAACTAACTTGGACAAAGATAGAAACACCATCTTACATCAAACGGCAATGCTATCACCTTCTCATCTTGATGGCATTTTTGGTGCAGCTTTGTAGATGCAAAAAGAGTTACAATGGTTTGAGGTGACCTACACACATTTTCCACATCTTCTAATCCCTTTTTTTTTTCTTTTTTCTTTTTTCCTCTTTGGGTCTTGCAAACAAGTGTCCCTAGAGCACAAGAAAAAGACCAAAAAAAATTTTAAAAAATACGAGACACTTTGCACTAAATTCAATGCACCTTTTATTTTTATTTTTATTTAAATGAATACACTTTTTTAAAATTTTCACCTATTTTCAAGGCACTATTGACCTTAATCCCAATATTAAACAATGCCCCAAGGGCATTCTATAGCATTTGCCTTTTTCTGTTCAATTAAGTGTTAGTTATGCCATCAAAATTGCAGGAAGTAAAGAAAGTTGTTCAACCAATGTATAGAGAAATACAAAATGATTATGGTAAGACAGCCCACACTTTGTTTACTTCAGAGCACAAGAAACTGAGAAAAGAATGGGAGAAACGGATGAAGGAAACATCAACATCATGCACTGTTCTGGCTGCTCTTATCGCTACTGTTATGTTCACAACAATCTTCACCATGCCAGGAGGTTATGATGGAACAACAGGGAATCCCTTGTATTTGCATCAAAATTCATTCACGGTTTTCATAGTATCATATGCTTTGTCCATGTCCACTTCTTGTAGCTCAGTACAGTTGTTCCTAGGAATCCTTAAATCGCGCTACACTGACGATGAATTCCTTGCGTCCTTGCCAAGGAAACTGATAATGGCTATTGCTTCCCTTTTCTTCTCTATACTGACCATGATGCTAACCTTTGGCACTACCATATTTATCTCCCTTCATGACCGATTATCATGGATTTCCATTCTTGTCATTTTGTTATCTAGCATTCCAGTTATGGTTTTTGTATTTCCTCAAGTTCCACTCCTTTATGAGATTTTTGTTTTGACATATGGACATGGCATCTTTGAAAAACCAAAAAAGGCTTAGTTTTGAAGTGTCTCCCTTTATGAATATTCCTAATAATCGGTTATGAGTGTATTAGATTGAGAGTAACCATGTTTCCATGCATCGACTTCGGCAACCACTTGCCGATCAATTTCTCTATCGTTCAGTGCCGATACTTTTTCATGAGTGAAGTGAGCCAAATTCAATGTGATAAGATAAAACATCATCTTTTAAAATCATTTCCATTGAATTTTTCTGGTTTCTCCCCATGATTTATAGGTACTGCCAAAGTCATCACTAGCACAATAGGTGTGGGGGTCGGAGTAATAACAGTCTCAATACTGTTTATTTCAGTTGCCATAATTCTGACGAAATAATAATACACCAATCACAAATTTATACACAATATAAATTACACACAAAATATACAGAATAATATTTTGTAACAATAATTCCAATGATAAACAGTATATGACTACTATGTTATCAATCAAATTATTAAACAGTATATTACTACTATTTAAGAAATTAAACAGTATATGACTACTATTTAATTTCCCGAAACAAAATATTCATCTGTTTAAAACAAATAAATAAAAAATAAAAATCTAATTTAAGATTGTTATACCCACAGTGGTATGTGTGTGTAAATTAACTGTATAAATTAAATAAACAATAAAATAAAATAATTCAAAAAATAATTATCTAAATTAAATTCCGAATTAAATGCTTACAGAAATTAATGTCGAGGCTTGTGTTGGAGACAATCTCCTTAAAATAGATTTCATCCACGCTCTGGTGCTTCGAGTTTTACCCGGCGTCTACTTCCTAAGATGCAACGACTAACACTTGAATTTACAGCACTACAAAAACAAGTCTGGCGAACCAAATTATGTTGTAACTCTTTCTCTTTCTTTTCCTAAAATAAATGCAGAAATAGATGTTGTAGTGCAGGAGGACGAACTGAAGAAGAAAGGAAAGAAGTTTGGAAATTTTTCGATGCAAATGAATGTTGGAATGACAGGGTATATATAGGAAAAATGGTGGCTATTCGAACAGGTACCAAATAGATACGAATCTATTTGGACAGATTGAACAAATACGGTTTGAATTTCAACAGGTAGAAAACCTGTTCGGGTGGAACTCAACAGGTAGAAAACCTGTTTGAACCTTTTGAACCTATTCGGGTGGGTTAGGATCTGTTTGGGTGAAGGAAAAAATTTGGACTAATTTATTTTGAATTTTGAGACCAAAATAAAAAATAAACAAATAAAGTTCAAATGTTTTTGGCCTAAAAAGATAAGTATTAGGCTGGACAAGCCCAGCTCAACCTCACACCTCACACCACGCACCCAAGCCCAAGCCCAAGCCCAAGCCCAAGCCTAGGCCCAACCCAGACCGTCCGAACGGACGGCAGCGGCGGCATGCGCGCATGTGGTTTTTTGTTTTGGGTCCAATGGGTTTAGCCCACTTCACCCATAACCTCACCCTTCCACAAACTTGGGCACCCCTTGGGGCCCATTCCAAGCTAAGGTATATAAACCCATTCAAATCTATAAATCTTTCCAATGTGGGATAAGCACATTTCACAAATGTGTAGGAAACCCACCTAAATCTAATTCCACGAACCCGAAAATGCATGTTGAATTCTCATTCATCTAGAAATAGTTTTAAGCAACCAAATACATGATTTTATTCACTACGCGACATTAAACATACACCCAATAAAAAAACGTTAAAAATAATGCTTGGGTCCCACCTTAATTAATGCTCAAAGTTAGCAAAAAAATAAGGATTTTGCAAAGCCATTTTCCAACAATATTTAGGAGGATTTCAGTGTTTTGGGTCTAGGGTTTGAGATCATTTGCATTGTGTTAGAGCAATAAATGAGAGTGAAAGGAAGACATGTTCGTCTCTGGCCATAGTGGAGAAGCAGCCTCATAAGCCTAGAGGCTATATTGGTAGGTTATTCATCCAGATGTTGATTGGAGCTTGACATGTGGCGTTTTCGACTTCCAGGGTCAACTCAACCCGAGTTTGCTAGTGCGGCGTATAATGATAAAGAGCTCGGCAGTGGTTGGTGGTGTTTGTGGTAATGGGTTATTCTCTGTTTTTCTCTCTCTCTCTGTCTCTCTCTCTCTCTCTCTCTCTCTTTCTCTTTTGTTTTTTGTTTTTTGTTTTCATTAGTACAAATAAAGAGAGGGAGAGGGAGAGAGAGAGAGAGAGAGAAAAAAAAGAGATGAGAAGTACGAGAGAGATGTTGTTGTTGATGATGATGATTTATAATAGATAGTGGCTTGTGTATCTCTTAGTTCAATAAAATTAAAAAAAATAAAAACAAAACAGTTGCTATATTTCAACAGACCATTCTCTTTTAACAGATAAAATTCATCTGATAGCAAAATTTCAACAGATCAAGTGGTAAATTTCAATAGATAGCAAAATTTTAACAAATTCAATTCAACAGAGAGAGAGAGAGAGAGAGAGAGAGAGAGAGATGTAAAAATTCAATAGATTATGTGATAAATTTCAACAGACAGCAAAATTTTGAACATATAAGGGAAAAAATTGAACATATACCAAAAAAATTTCAACAAATAGAAAATAATTTAAACAGATAGAAAACAATTTAAACAGATAGGTATAACTTTAAATAGATAGTCAAAAAATTAAACATATAAAAAAAAAGTTAACAGATAAATTAACGAGTAGAATTAGAAACAACATGTCCTCCAAAATCAACAAAGGGACTTTTCACCAAACAATTTTACAAATGGTGAACCTTTCACCAACAGAAAATATCCACTAGACCTAATGTTTTATACACTCCTTAGATTGGACTTTTCAGCAGTTTTCTGTAATAACAAATAGGTCATAATCAATATCATAATGAGTCATAAGTAACACCACAATAAATTATAATTAAAGACCATATACATAGTAACTGCAACATATACGTATTGTAGAATTTCGTTTTTAAGAAGTGTATTTTTTGTTCTCTACATATAAAAGTCTCCTATCACATCTTAAACTTAATTATTGTTTCGTACTCCTCTCTCATTTGGAAGGTAAATATTTTTTTAATTTAAAAAAAGTAGAAATAACTTTTAAATAAAATAAAAAAAATTGTAGAAAGCATTATTAGAGAATCTAGTTAAAATTCAATTTGGGAACTTAGCTAAAAATCAAACCTATTTGAGTCGTATCACTTCTCCATTTTTTTTACATATTTTTTTTAAAAAAAAGTCAAACAAAACTAAAAAGCCAATTTTTAACCAATTTTCCGAATATATCCTAAAACAAGAAATATACTTTTTAGCAATGGCCTCCTAAACTAGAAAATGTACTTTTTAGCAAAAATTTAAAGAAATGAATAATAGGCAACGTTGTTAAAGATGGTTTTTATTTAGGTCAGACTTCTCCATAGTTCGAGATCAGATTAAAGTGTGTTGTTGGGTTTGTGGGGGCCCACCACTAATTCTGTTTAGATAGTTCAAGCCGATCAATATGTAGAACTCATCAAGTACTTCATTCTTGTAAAAAAATATGTTAATCGGATATCGATAGCCGTTTGATCAAATCATATTTTTATCAATAGTAAATATAATTTTCAATATAAATTATTGACAGAAATATGATCCGATGAAGTAGCTATCAATATTTGACTAACATGAGCTTTTGTAGGAATGAAATATTCGACGAGTTCTACATATTGAACGATTCAGACCATCAAAACAGGACTCGTGATGGGCCCCATGAGCCCAAACAACACAATCCACTATGTGGACTGAAGAGAATCTGAGTCCTTTTATTTAACATAACCATTTTTTTAAAATTTTAAAAACATTTAGATAAAGAAAAATATTTCATCCACACAATTTTTTCTCCACAAACCCCAAATGACATAGCAAGAAAAAGACAAATTAATGACTCATGCTTCTATACTTAGTTTTTCTCTCAAAACCTTCCAAGTAAGGTTGCAAACGAGTCGAGCCAAACTTTTTGCGTGTTCAAACTTATTTATTAAGAATTAGTCGAGCTCGAACTTGAGTTGAGTTCAAGTTGAACTTAAATAATCGAGCTCGAGCTTGGCTCATTAAACATTTGATAAACTTGAGTTCGCTCGATTACATAAAGGAGCTGCGTTCAAGCTTGAGCTTGCAAAAAAAAAATTAAACTTAAATTAATTTACTTATTAAGATAAAAAAAATATATAAAATTATGAGTAAAATTTACAATAATTTTTATATTAATAATAAATTTCATCAAATCAAATATGTAAATTTACACAAATACAAACATAAATAGAAAATAAAATAGATTATTATATATTATTAAAAATAAATAAACATTTATTATTTATTTTTATATTCACGAGCCTTATCGTGCTGAGTTTAGGGCTACTCGAGCTCGGCTTATTTAATAAATAATCCTAAAAATAGAGCTTGAGTTCATTTATTTAGTAAATGAGCCAAATTCAAACGAGTTTTAAACGAGTTAAGCTTGAATTATTCATGAATAACGCGGTTTTTACAGCTCTACTTCCAACCAATCATTTGGGAATTTATAGAAGATAAATTATTTAAATGCAGCACTGCTGAAAATTAACTATTTAAATGTTGTTTTAAAATTAAAAAATTTACTTATAAATCCCATATTGAGTAATGGTGATCCGTTTAGTTTCAAGAATTTTCTTATAAATTAATTAGTCCCATTGATTTTGAAAAAGTAAATCTAATATATTATTCAAAATTTGGATTTATGATTATACCCTTATTTCTATTATGTTTCCTTCTTTTTTCTTTTCTTTTTTTTCTTTTTTCTTTCTTTCTTTTTTTGTGTGTGCGCGCGCGCGCGCTAAAAAGGTAAGATATACAATCTATGAAAATCAAATTCGAGATGAATTTTTATATAGAAATCTTTTTTATTTAGAATAACTTGAAATGTGAGATTCTTCAAACATTTCAAAAGGATATGAGATTTTTCAAATATTTCAAAATGAATACAAAAATTTCCTTAATAAGTTTTGGGAAAATTTATAATTTCAAACTGTAATACTCCAACATAACATATCAAAAAAATTTCTTAGTATACTTTCCCAAACGAAATACTTCAAAAACAAACTCCTTAGTGTAACACTCTAATGTAATACACAAAAAAATACTCTTTAGTATATAAAAATTTCTTAGTAAGTTTTGGGTAAATGTATAATTTCAAACTGTGAGTGTTATGTTTGGGAAAAAACCATTAAAGAGCTTTTTAGTGTTTTCGTGTGTGTTACATTGAAGTGTAACGTTGTTACGTTTAAAAAAAGTACATCAAAGAGTTTCTTAGTGTTATATTGAAGTGTTACGTTCGTATTCGTAATGTGAGATTTGTTTCAGAAAGAGGGAAAATATAAAACCTCTATAGTGTGAATTACCCAAATGTGTAATTTTACATTTGAAGAAGCCCACTTTATCTCTCAAAAATTAAACTCGAATATATAAGTGACTATTCTTTTACATAATTTTAACTTTAATAAAATCTTTAAATTCATAAAAAAAAAAAAAAAAAAAAAAACAAAACAAAACAATCCGGGTAAATTACACTTTGCACCCCTGCACTTTACACAAAATATTACTTTAGTTCTTACACATCAAATTGTGACACTTACGCTATGTTTGGATTGAGTGATTTGGAGAGAAAAAAAAAATGGAGAGATATGTATTTCGCTTACTAGTTTGGATAACTTAAACGGAGAGAAATGGGAAGAAATAGAGAGAAACGGAGAGAAACTCATTTATCTTATAAGCCTCATTTTCAATCTTCCCAAAAGTGGAGAGATTGGGAAAGAAAAGAAACCACTATTTTCATAATACCAATTTTGTTCTTATAAAAATAAAAGAAATAAATTGATTGAAAATATAAAAAGGTTATTTTGGTAATATAACATAAAATAATTTCTTTTCTTTTTTCTTAATGAAATCTAACCAAACAAGAATGAGAGAAATCACAATCATTTTTTTTTCTTTTATTTCTTTCTTATCCAAACAAAAAGGACACAATCATTTTATTTCTTTTCTTTTTCTTTTCTCTTATAACTTTTATCCTTTCTTTTCTTTTCTTTTTCTCTCCTAAGTTCCCAAACATAGTATTAACCCCCTGCACTTTTGGTCAAGTGTCACATTAGTCTTTCTGTTAATAATGAGGCTAATAGAAGTTATCATTTAGGGAGCTAAGTGTCACAATTTTGATGTATAAGGAGGGTTGCAAAGTGTAATTTATCTTCACATATTTTTCATGTGACTAAGGCCAAGTTTGGGATAATGAAAAAAAGCCAAAAAGTTAAAAAGTTACTCAAAAAATTAAAAAGTTAACACTATTCACCAAAAGTCAACAATTACGGCTGTACAATTCCCAATTCAAATTTTTCCCTACAAATCAATTTTTACAATTTTTTTATTACATATTTTTTCATAAAAAGTCAAAAAGTTAACCCAAATATTCATATTTTCAACCTCAATTTTTTAGTCCAAAAAGATAAAAAATACACTTATTTAGGACACTCCAAACAACCCCTAAATTCTGTTAACAATGAGACTAACAAAAAGATGAAAGTGACACTTAACTAAAAGTGCAAAGAATTAAGGCCAAGTTTGGGAAGTTTAGAATAAGTGCACTTTTTTACTTTTCTTGTATTATATGTAGAAAAAGTAGAGAGGAGATGTTGATTGATGTGACCCAAAAAAGATAAAAAGATGAAATAAGTGCACTTATATTGGGATGCCAAACTTGACCTAAGTGTCATAATTTAATATGTAAGGACCAAAATAAAATTTGATATAAAATACAGTGCAATTTACCCGAACAATCAACGCGATCGCGTTTAAAAATTTATTACCCTTTAAAATATGAACCATAGCCACAATTAATTGATCAAATCATACCCAAATCACATCACAGGGTAGATCTTTCACCGGATAAAATAACAGATAAGGACTCTGGCCTCTCTCTCTCTCCAGTATCCTCCGTCTCAGAGACAATTCCAGTCTCCTCCAATGGCACTCTCCCCCACACCTCCAACATGTTCTTCTCTCTCTAATTTCCTCAAATCATCCCCATTTCTTCCCTCCTTCAAGCTCTACCCAATCCTCTCTTCCTCCTCCTCTTTCAATTTCAAGCCCAAACGCCTCCCCAATCGCCTCCGTGTTCGTGCCACTGCAACTCTCGAATCCAGCAATGGTGCTGCCCCCGACAAGGACGAAACCACCTCCTACGGAAGACAATACTTCCCTTTAGCTGCCGTTGTTGGACAGGTCCCTCTCTCTCTCTCTCTCTCTCTCTCTCTCTAGTTTTCTCTCTCTGCTACTGAAGAATGTGTGGTGCATTGGTTGTCGATTTCTGCTTTCCTTAATGAAATCATTAATGGGTCACTCTATTTTTGTGGTATATAATCTTGGAATTTCTTCAATTATGGTTTTTGTGTAGTGGGTTGTGTTCAGATGAATTGTTTAAGTGGTGAATTGCTCTGTTGGGTGTGTGTTTGAGGACATTATGGAGCTGAGTTCTGTAAATTTTGAACTTTTCTTTTTTTTGGTCATAATTTAAAAATGAGATAGTGGAATATGAACTGTAAATACAATATGGGGTTTTTTGATGATTTGATTGAAAGATGAAAACTACATAAACCTTTTGAACTATGATATGTTGGTTGAGAGTATGAACTTGCCTATTTGGCTGCATTAAACAATGCTTGAAAAGTTTCAACTGTTACAGACATCTCTAAAGCAGAAAAGCTTAAAATGTTGTCTAATTATATAGAACAAAGCGATTTGATAAAGGAGAAGGAAAAATAATGAATTCAATAATTGAGGGGGAAAAACCAAAAGGGATTGTGATTGTATACAAATATGGTTCGACTTCAGTAGAAACTATATTGAAATTGTTCATCTTACAATATTATTAGCCAAAGCGCATATTTTGCCTTTTCAATTGTAATTCTAGATCTTATTTGACACCTCTCTTTCTTTCAAAAAAAAAAAAAAAAAAAAAAAAATCTGTAAATTAAATGAGACTGTAAAATTATATGAAAGGCTTGAATCATACGTTTTCTCCACTTGTTAGATAGTATAGATCTGAAAATTTCTTTACAGATAAAGAAATAATTCAAGAGCTTATATGGTTGAAGATATTCAGTGGGTAATTATATAGGAAAATCATTTGGTCTATACAAGGGCTATATTGTCATGTCGTGCATATAAGTCAGCTTTACAGACTTTACCCTCCTAAGGTAATTTAAGTTTCCCACAGAAGGCTGGTCCTCTAGCAACTTCAGATCTAAATCCAAATTGGACAGTCTAAAAGGAAAATCCTGCCATTATGAGTTAATTTTTTTCATTAAAAGCTGCTGAAGGGCATGCACCCGTATATTTGTTGGAAATAAGATTATATTGTCAAAGAAATCAGAAGATATGGAAGATATCAGAATATATGGAGATCCCATGATTTGTACATATTATGATTCTTTCGTATCTTTGATTTATTTCAATTCCTTAATTGAAGGGATTTGATTGTATCTCCTACTCTATATTTATGGTATATCATGTAAGCAAGAGTATTAAGTTGAGTGAATGAAAGATGTAGCCCCTAGGGCTTTGTGTGTGTGTGGATGTAGGTCAATATTGGTCAAACCACATTAAACCTTTGTATTCTTTATTTTTTCTTTTCTATCTCTATTATCTCTCCATATTCTATGAGAATATTAGTATATTGTATATACATTGAGTGTTTGTGAGCGATTGTAAATATATTCTCTTTTCTTTTTAGTCTTGGGGTTAGGATTGTTGCATAATTAGATGTATCCTTTTATTATTTTCACAAGTTTAATATACAATTCTTATTCAGAAATCACGGTATCAAAGCTTCTTTGGTTTTGATATTTGGTTCGCTCAAGATTGCCCTTTGGTTCATACCATCTGTTTGTCGCTTCTGTTCATCGTGACTCATTGAGTTGTTTGATTCTTCTGACTCATTTGATCCATCGGGGTTTGTTCGTTCGACCCATCTAGTTAGGTGGTTGGTTCGAGAAACCCATCTGGTTGCTTCATCTCCTCTGTTTGAGGGCTTCACCTTCGTCGCCATCTGGGTGGGTCTTCTCTCTCTGGTTTAGTTTTGGAATTGCGACATTAGACTATTGCTAGACTCGCAAGGTTAGACCGTTTCTTTGCTGGACTTTTGGTTCTTTGCTTTGACTCCCTGGACTTCTGGTTCTCTGGTTGGTTCACTCTTCCTTGTTTTGCTTCATGATTAAGTTCCCTCTTACGACAGTCTGCTTTCTCTCTCACTAGTTCTAGGTCAGATTGCGTGACCCATTTGAGGTATTATCTCTCTTGGTTGACCCATCTCTTCTCTGGTTCGCTACTTCTGCTTTGGGGAATTGATTTGCTACTTCTGTTTTGGGGAATTATGCAACTCCTTTTCTAGTTCTGTTTGGTCATATTTGACCTATCTAGTATTTGTTTATTAGATTTTGCCTTATCAAATTTCTGTTTATTATCCTTTGACCCCCGGTTTAGCTATTTAGGGTTTATTACACTTAAACACCTTAGCTTTCTGGTTATTACGATGTCTCTGGCTTTTGATGAGTGTGCTTTCTTCCATCAAATGGGTCATCGAAAGTACCACTGTCCCAAGAAGGGGTGTTCATCTACTCCGCAATCTCAATCACACTTTCGAGCTCATACTCAAAGTACTTTTCAGACTCTAGCCATTTATACTGCATCTGCTCCAGCTTCTGATCCTAACTTTGGCTTTCTTGAGTGCTCAGATTGGTCAACTTCAACATATATTGTCTACCTCCCAGCCATCCCTATCCGCTTTTGCTATTTTCTCTATTTATTAAGGTTTGCTTGGGTCTTCTTCAAGTATCTCTTTGTCTATCTGGCTTTTTGACTCGGGTGCGTTTCATTATATGACTCTTTATCTCTTCTTCGAAATTGTACTTTCATCCCTTTCCTATTACTGTTAATGCTACTAATGGGTCTGGTATGTCTGTTGGGTCTATCCTACCGTCTACTATGTCTGCTGTTAATATTCTATTTGTCCTTTATGGTCCTCAGTTATCTGTCAGTGTATTATCTATCAGTCAGTTTGATGTCTCCAATTTTGATGTTATCTTTTCTTTTTTTCTCTGTTCTGTGCAGGATCGAATGTCCAATAAGCATGTGGTGGAAAGCTTGCATCTGCCTATGACTACTTCTCTGACTACTTTTTTCTCTTTTCAATTAGATTCTCTATTGTATCCTTTTTATTTGTGGCATTCTATATTAGGGCATTTGTCTGCTAACCACTTACGGTTTTTAGCTCAGTCAGGTATATTAGGTAAAGTTTCTTCTAGTCAACTTACCGAGTATCGGGGGTATAAACTTACCAAAATGACAACCTTACATTTTTGTACAAGTACTTTTATATTTGATATACCATTTTCTTTAGTTCATACTGATGTCTGGAGTCCTCCTCCTGTTCTCACCAAAGGGATTTTTGCCTACTATGTGTCATTTGTTGATGACTACACCCGTTACATTTGGATTTATCTTATGACTCATGAGTCTGACTTCCACTAGATATACCGTACTCTTCAGTCTATGATCACTACGTAGTTTGGGTGGTCTGACTTGGGTGGAGAATATTTTAAAATTGAGTTTTGTAAGTATTTGGCCAATTTGGGTACCATTTACCAAACTTCCCATACTAATATACCTACTCAAAATAGTCGAGTTGAGCGAAAAGATCGTTATCTCCTTGAGACAGTTAGGTCTCTTCTTCTCTCTGCCTCTATTCTAGCTCCATTTTGGGGTAAGGCAGTTCTTACTGCTGTTTTTCTTCTCAGCCATATCCCTACTCCTTTTCTATCTGGTTGGTCTCCTTATGAGACTCAATTTTATCAACTTCGCAATTACTCGCTCCTTCGTATTTTTGGGTCTGCTTGTTTTGTCGTTCTTCCCCGTAAAGATCGGACTAAACTTATTGTCTAGTTTGTCCTGTGTGTCTTTTTGGATTACAGTCTTACTCAGAAGACTATCGCTGTTACAACCCTACTTCCCGTTACCTTTATGTCTTGCTTTTCTGGAACATCTGTCTTATTTTTAACTTTCTTCTCTCATTGCCTTGGTTTCCAAAGAGGATTTAGTTCACATTGATCCATTTCCTTTTGAGGTTCCTCCTAATGATTGCATCTCTACTATTCTCCATGAGCTCGTCCCATCTTCTCCTCCTGCTTCCCTTCCTGTTCCCCGTCTTTCTTTCTTACCTCTTCCAATGTTAGTCTATTCTCGTCGCAATGTTGTTTCCCCACCAGTAGTCTCCTTTCCTACTGTTGCTCCTTTTGCTTCTGAAGACACTGATCCTATTGCACGTCGATATCCTAATCATGAACAGCATCCCCCGAACAGGTTGGGTTTTTGTAATAAATGTTTTTCTACTTCCTATCGTACCTTCTTGTTTGCTCGTCATTCCTTTCTAGAACCCCAGTCTTACAAGGAAGCCTGTTAAGATCCTAATTGGGTTTGAACTATAGAGAATGAGTTGTTTACATTACAGAAGACTCCTACTTGGGAGTTGGTTCCTTTGCCTGCTGGCAAGAATCTGGTTGGTTGTAAATGGGTCTATAAAGTCAAGATTCATTCTGATGGTTCTTTTGAGCGCTACAAAGCTCGCCAAGTTGCCAAAAGTTTCTCACAAAAGTATGCTATTGATTATGAGGAGATCTTTGCTCCTGTTGCCAAAATGACTACTGTCCGTACTTTGATTTCTATTGCTACTATTCGCCATTGGCCTCTTTATCAGATGGATGTTAAGAATGCTTTTCTTAATGGCCATTTCGTTGAGGTCTACATGTATCCTCCAACTGGTCTTCCTCATTCTTGCGGCCAAGTGTGTCGTCTTTGCTGTTCTCTTTATGGTTTGAAATAGTCTCCCCATGCTTGGTATGACTGTTTTCAAGCAGCAATTGCTCAACTTGGGTTTCACTTTTGTGCCCATGATTTTGCTTTGTTTCTCCTTCACATCTCTGCTGGTTTTGTTGCTCTGTTACTTTATGTGGATGATATGATCATCATTGGTTCCGACTCTTCTGCTATCTCTGAGGTCAAGCAGCATTTCTTCCGCATCTTCGAAATTAAGGATTTGGACCCCTTACGCTATTTTCTTAGTAGTGAGGTAGCTTCTTCTCCCAAGAGCTATTTTCTATCTTAGGCCAAGTATGCAAATGAGGTTATTCACCGTGCTGGTCTTATTGACACTAAAATTTCTGATACTCCAATTGAGCTTAATGTGAAGCTTAACACTATTAATGGTGTACCTCTGGATGATCTTGCCCTGATCTTGCCTAGGCTGTTCATGTGGTCAGCCAGTTCATTTTTGCTCCTCAACACATTGGGCTGCTTTGGTTCGGATTCTTCACTATCTCCAGGGTACTATATTTAAGGGGTTGCTGTTGTATTCTACTTCTTCCTTAGACTTGGTAGCCTATGCTGATTTTGATTAGGCTGGTGATGTCACTGATCGCAAGTCCATTTATGGCTTCTGCATGTTTTTTTAGTGATTTCTTGATTTCTTGGAAGAGCAAGAAATAGATTGTTGTTGCACGTTCCACTGTTGAAGTTGAGTACCGTGCTATGGCCCATGTCACTGTTGAGATTGTTTGGTTTCGTTTTCTCTTGTCTGATTTGGGTGTCCCTCAATCTTTTTCGACCTCTCTCTACTGTGACAACCACAACGCTATTCAGATTGCCTATAACACTGTTTTCCATGAATGGACGAAACACATTAAGATTGATTGTCACTTTATCCGTCAACATCTGCAGTCTAGCTCTATCTCGCTTCTTTTTGTCTCTTTGGCTTTGCAACTTGCTGACTTCTTCACCAAGAGTTACACCACTGCTCGGTTTCAGTTTCTTCTTGACAAACTCTTAGTGTTTTCTGCTAAAACACTGTGAGTTTGAGCGGGGGTGTGAGAATATTAGTATGTCTCTATATATGGTAGTATATATTTTGTATATATGTTGAGCGTTCGTGAGGGACTGTAAATATATTCTTTTTCCTTTTTTGTCTTAGGGTTAGGATTGTTATATAATCAGATGTATCCTTGTATTATTTTCACAAGTTGAATGTACAATTCTTATTCAGAAATCTTACAATTCGACCTTATTGCCTTATTACAAAATTCAACTGTATTTTGCATAGGAAGATCCTAACAAAAGCTCAACTCTCCCATGAATCTACAATATGAAGCGAAGAAATAGGAAACGTCTTTGAGAGCCAACTGTGTAGTGTTTAAACATTAACTCTTTTGGCCCATGGCTGGCATCACTGAATCCATAGAACTCCTTTGGTTCTTCTCCTTCCATATACCACATGAGACACCAAAAAGCTTCCCATGCCTACTATAATTCTTTTTCTCATTAAATCCCATGGCTTGACTCGTACAAAAAAGAAAAGGAAAAAAAAAAGAAAAAGAAAAAGAAATAAAGAAAGAAAGAAGACAATAACATGTCCTGATTCTAAACAGCTTACAATGAATTAGAGGTGGTTTGGTTGTTTACCTATGAGCTCTGTACACGACCAGCACCAATTTGGAAGCATTTTTCCCTTGTGTCACAGATTTTCAACAGAAGAATATATTCAAATGTTATGAAATGGCATCGAATATTCGATTCGGATGAATACTTCTTTCCATGGGCATCTGAAAGCAATTGAGATTGGGTGAATAGTTCATGTCATGAAATTCTGATGAAACTCATGAATATGAAATTAAGAAGTATAAATTGCAGGAACTGTTAGCCTCTCAACACCAGGTTGGTAATCCGTAGTGAGAAACAGTTCTCATTGTTTGTGTGCATATCAGTATTCTTGTTTGGAGGATTTGAGATGGTGTCATGTTCATGGCGCTTACTGTAATACATCTACAAACTGATAGTCTGCTTCTAGTGCAAGCTCTGAAATTGGAGGTCAAGACGGATTACATGTTCGGGGAATATTTAAAGAAATTAAGGATGTATGAAGCTTTTTTTGTCTATGTTATTGTAGTTAAAGTGGACAGACAATATGTAAAAGCCGCTCATGTGCTGGCGAAAGCTGCTTCTTTAAGAGGTGGCTGATTTTGTACTGATCTTTTTCTAGTGTTATTTATTTGTGGCTTTTCCTCAAAAATTTAAAGCCTGGTATTTTGATTGTTATATCAGGGAAAACATTTTATGTTGATTCACCCTGAGCAAATTAAATAATGAATCTGCTATTTCAATTTGGGAAACTGATCTAGATTCATGCTTCTGAGTTCAATAAATTAAGTTGTATTTTCTAATGGGACATGTCACTGTAAAGTTTAGATGTGAGGAATTTATATTTTCTAATGGGACATGTCACTGTAAAGTTTAGATATGAGGAATTATCTTTATATTGTCCTCGTCAAATTTAGGGAAACTTTTTATATAAGGGACCAATTCAAACACCCAAGACCATGAAAAAAACATTGGGAAACCAAGAGGAATGTATTGGTGTGTTGTTAGCCTTTCATAAGAAATCCTGCTTAGGTTAGATTTCACATACTTCTTGAGACTGCTAGTGTATGAATTCCATTGTATTTCCCACCTTTGTTCATGCTTTTTATTTGTTCTCTATTTGATTTGTTAACAATACATTGATATGTAAAGCTGTTTCAAGAAATAAAAAAATATTGCCAACCCTATTATCTGAAAAATTAGCTCCTTTTATAGGATGCTATCAAAACAGCTCTTCTGCTTGGGGCTATAGACCGTGAGATTGGAGGTATTGCAATCTCGGGAAAGCGAGGAACAGCCAAAACAGTGATGGCACGTGGGTTGCATGCTATTCTGCCACCTATTGAAGTAGTTGTTGGTTCAATTGCTAATGTTGATCCAGCCTGCCCGGAAGAGTAAGGTTACTGAATTCAGCAGCTTCCATATGATGTGGATAGTAAATATTCTGTGTTTATGATGAAATATGATTATAATTTATGGTACTAGTTTGATAGCGAACTGGAATTTTGAAATTGTCATGGACTTGAGGCGACTGGAAAGTTATTCCTTTGTCAATTGTATTTTTGTGCTTGAAATAGTTTTGTATTCATTCATTTTATAATTGATGTTGATGTGATGACAAGCAATATATTGTGATATTTTATTTTAAACGAAATTTATTGTAATTTGTGTGTATTTTTATACATGGCCCAACATCTAACTGAAACTGGTGGCATCATAATTGAAACTCTGAACTTGCTTGAAATGATTGTTACCTCTTTCTTCATTGCCGATTTCTCCTTGACTAAAATTGTAATTCTTTTTCTATTAATTCAACCCAACATCTAAGTCATCAGTAGTTGTTGCACTCACTGAGTTATACAATTATGCACCACAATACAGATGTTAGAAGAAGTCATTTTTGGGGACCTGTACACTAAGAAAGCAGAGGGGGTGATTTTTATGTCTTTGATGTCAAGATTCCTTTCATCTATTGAAAGATTTGAATTTAAGAGTTATTTTTATTTTTCTTCTAATGATATTTTGTGCTTTGAACTTGTTCAATACTTATAACAATAAACAAAACACATTCACATGGACAAACCAAAATGCATGAAGGGTTAAACACAAGGGAGAGTGTTGACTTGACAAATAAATAAGTTGCAGCTCTCTCTAACAAGTTATGCTTCTAGATGAGTTCGTAGTTAACAATTAACATGTCAACCTCAAGCAAAACATGTCCATGTGGATAGCCAGCACACCAGGGGCCACAAGTGAGGGGGAGTGCTAGTGACAAATAAACAAGTTACACCTCTCTCAAACAAAAGTTTTTAGCTGAGTTGATTGTAACAATTAACAGAACTATCGTGTGCAATCATTCCTTTCAAAATACTTAATTTTTTTATTTTAATTCTTTGAAGGTGGGAAGATGGATTGGCTAATAAAGTGGAATACGACCCTGCTGGTAATGTCAAGACTATGATAGTCAGATCTCCTTTTGTCCAGGTAATTTTTGTGCTAGAATCCTTCCATATTCATGTTGTTTCCTTCTTTTACTCAATTCCCAGTTCAATTTGTGCTTCAGATTCCACTTGGTGTCACTGAAGATAGACTTATTGGTTCTGTTGATGTTGAGGAGTCTGTGAAATCTGGAACAACTGTTTTCCAGCCTGGCCTTCTTGCTGAAGCTCATAGAGGAGTTCTATACGTTGATGAGATTAATCTGTTAGATGAGGGCATTAGTAATTTGCTTCTCAATGTGTTGACTGAGGGAGTTAATATCGTGGAAAGAGAAGGGATCAGCTTTCGACATCCATGCAAGCCACTTTTGATTGCTACTTATAACCCAGAAGAGGGTGCTGTACGGGAACATTTGCTGGATCGGATTGCAATCAATTTGAGGTACACATTTTGATCAGCATATAGAATTTTAATATGAAGATTTTTGCCTCCTCATTTGTTCTGTAGTTGTGCAATCAATAGACAGGTCTGAAAATCTTAATTTTCCTAACAGCTATGTGTGTATTTAGTTTGCAAAATATGCCATACATATCTTGTGATTTTTAAACCTTTGCACACATCTTATTATCACTGTGTTGATACTTTCACTTCTTATTCACTCTTACTACTAATTACATCGTTCTTCTGCAGTGCAGATCTTCCAATGTTGAAATTGCAACACAGTTTCAGGAACATAGTAATGAAGTTTTTAAAATGGTTGAGGAGGGAACAGACTATGCAAAGACTCAGGTAAATATTTAGTAAGCTGATTTGATCGATTAGGATAGCATGTTGTAGATTTCTATAATGTTAAAATACACATCATAAGTTGTGTCATGACAAGGGGAAGGTCTTTCTATATATAGGTTAGGGTGAATGAGAAAGGCTGCTAAACCTCACAAGAACTATGCAGGAATATTAGCAGCATTATAACTTTAAGGTAGAAAAATTTAGTGAAACCATAAAGAATAGATGAGTTTTATCTCACTTCTTGGTCAAGATTGAAATGTTACCCTTTCAGCAAAGTGTATTTATTTGTTTATTTGACTTGTGTATTTAATTTTATTGTTGAAGACTCTAGAGTCACATCACACCACAGGAGTTTAAGCTTTCAAGTTTCAAGTAGAGGTGTATCCTTGAAATCTTACGTTCTATAATTCTGTTACAAAGATTTGGCTAGATAGATTGTTCTACTATCACCATTGTTCTAATCTAATTTCAACTTATAAATAAAATGTAAGTCTTGCGAAGTTTAAGACTTGATTGCTTAAGTATTTATCAAAAAAAAGACTTAATTGCTTAAGTTGACCAAATCAAAAACATCAAGTCGTTGGAGTTAGTGGCTGCTTAAAAGATAAGTTTTTGTGGCATACCATGTTGTTGTTTAGTTTAGTTGATATTTGGTTGCTCATGGTGGTCTGTGTTGGAGATAATATTATATTGTCAAAAATATTAGAAGATATCATAATATATGGAGATCCTGTGATTTGTTCTTATTATAATTTTTTGTATCTTTGATTTATTTCAATTCCTTAACTGAAGGGATTTGATTGTATTTCCCACTCTATATATATGGTGGATCATGTAAATAAAAGTATTAAGTTAAGTGAATGAAAGATGTAGCCCTTTAGGGCTTTGTGTGTGGATGTATGCTAATATTGGCCGAACCACGTTAAACCTTGGTGTTCTTGCTTTTCTCTTTTTTGTCTCTATTATCTCTTTATGTTCAACCTTATTCCTTATTACAAAATTCAACTTGGTATCAGAGCCTACCAAACCCTAGGCTTGTTTCTCTCTAGAATGCTTTCTTGCTCCATCCTTTTTTTTTTTTTTTTTTTTTAGTTATCAAGGTGTTTTTCCCTTTTCCTTAAGTTGGCCAATAGTTTGCTGATGTGGTAAACAAACTTTGTGATTTTTACTTGTTTCAGGGCTACTAGTGTATTCGGTAGCATTGTTCTGTGATATGCCGAGTTTTCCGGCTACTTCTCTACCCTTGTAGGGTCCCTACGCTGATGTGGTAAGCATATATTTGGTTCGTTTTTGTTTTTGGGCCACCAGTGTGTTCGGTAGCATTCTTTGTGGGATGCCATTTTGTCGGCCTTTCTATTTGTGGTGATTTGTCTTTGCTTCAGCCTTGTTCCTTTCTCTCTCTCGGTTGGTTTCTTTTGCTGCCATCGTGACTGATTCCATGCATGTTTCTCCATTGCAAGATGTTGATCCCTTGCCTATGTTCTTTGAAGTTGTCATTTAAGGGAGTGATTACAATTGTTGTCTTTCGGCAACTTCATTGTAGTTGTTTGTAATAATCATCATATTTTGGAGTTCAAGTTGGACACTTCACTTTAACCTTTCCATGTTGCCACTTGAGGGGGAGTGTTGGAGATAATATTATGTTGTCAAAGATATTAAAAGATATAGAAGATATCATAATATATGGAGATTCCATGATTTGTTCTTATTATAATTTTTTGTATCTTTGATTTATTTCAATTCTTTAACTGAAGGGATTTGATTGTATCTTCCACTCTATACATATGGTGTATTATGTAAACAAGAGTATTAAATTGAGTGAATGAAAGATGTAGCCCTTTAGGGCTTTGTGTGTGTGGATGTAGGCCGATATTGGCCGAACCACGTCAAACCTTTGTATTCTTACTTTTCTCTTTTTTGTCTCTATTATCTCTCTATATTCAACCTTATTGTCTCATTCCTACATGGCTGGAGAACATTATTTCTTAAGTTTTGCAATTATTGTTGGACTCATGGAATACTAATGAATTAATTACATTTTCAAGATTTGAAGGTATGTAATTTAGTGCCAATTTATAAGAATAAAGGAGATGTTCAAAATTGCAACAATTATAAAAGAATCAAGCTAATGTGTCATATAATGAAAGTGTGGGAGAGGGTGATGGAACGCCAATTGCGAGATATAACAGAGGTGTCAGAGAATCAATATGGGTTTATGCCTGGCAGGTCAACAATGGAAGCAATCTATCTTTTGAGGAGAGTAATCGAAAAGTATAGAGAAAACAAAAGAGACATTCATATGGTGTTTATCGATCTTGAGAAAGCATATGATAGAGTGCCTCGGGATATAATATGGTGGGTGTTAGAGAAGAAATGGGTGACAAAATGTTACATTAATGTAATTAGGGACATGTATGAAGGGGTGATGACCATTATTAGATCGCCTGCTGGAGAGACAAATGAATTTCCTATCACTGTAGGGTTACACCAAGGATCTACCTTAAGTCCTTATCTTTTTGCTTTAGTTATGGATGAGTTGACGAGAAATATTCAGGATGACGTGCCATGGTGTATGCTTTTTGTAGACGATATTGTGCTAGTGGATGAGACTATAGGAAGAGTTAACACAAAGTTGGAGATTTGGAGACAAGCTCTTGAATCTAAAGGATTCCGAATAAGCAGGACTAAGATAGAGTACATGGAGTATAAATTTAGTAACAGTAACAATGAAAGTAGAGGAGAAGTAAAGATTGAGAACCAAGAACTGCTTAAGAGTGAACATTTTCGTTATTTAGGATCGATTATCACAATAGCGAGAGAGATTGATGCGGATGTGGCCTATAGGATTAAGCGGGATGGTGTAAGTGGAGAAGTGCATCTTGGGTATTGTGCGATAAACAAATACTCACTAGACTAAAAGGTAAGTTCTATAGAACGGCTATTAGACCAACGATGTTGTATGAGACGGAATGTTAGGCAACCAAGAAACAACATGTAGATAAAATGTGGTTGAGATGAGGATGCTAAGGTGGATGTGTGGCAAGACTAGACAAGACAGAATTAGGAATGAGTGTATTCGGGAATGGATAGGAGTAGTACCGATAGAAGATAAGTTGAGAGAGAATCGATTGAAATGGTTTGGTCATATTCAATGGAGACCAACAAAGGCAGTAGTGAAGAGATGCGATGTTGTAACGGTAGATGGAAGTATTAGGGGACCGGGTAGGCCTAGATTAACGCTGGCTAGCGTTATAAATAGAGATATGGATCTACTTAATTTGATTAATGAAATGGCCTTTGATAGGACCGCGTAGAGAAGAAGGATTCATATAGCCAACTCCATTTGATGGGACTTAAGGCTTGGTTTGGTTTGGTTTGGTTTAATAGTCTTCATTTCTTTGGTTGCTGGAATTATTCTCTTAATCAGCACTAGTAAATTTTACCTTTACTTCGCAAGTGTGCATGCAGGACTCCTTATTAATGGAAATTTTCTGGAGAATCATGTTAATGAATGCACAATCTTCTAAGAAGGGAAAATATGATGTTGCTGACTGCTTGCTAGTTATTTTGTTGGGTTTCTAGAAATTTCTTATTCAAATGTTTTTCTCAATTTTCATCTCTTATTGGTGGCAAATTGCTAGCTGTTTGGTAAAAATTACTATTATTCCCCCTAAAATCTCAGTCCCTATGAAATCTTTCAATCAGATCACTTTGTTTGGCTTGCATGTTTTAGGCAAGTTTCAAAAAGGTCTCATGCAGGACAGGATTGTGGTATGTTTTGTTGTTTGTAATTTGAACCCCATAGATTTATAAAACCACTGTGATGTTAATGATCTGTGAAGGAAGACTATATATGTGAGCAAACTGCAAAGTCCTTGATTTCATAATTTTTGTGGTAGTTCTCTAGTGATTTATGATTCATGAGTATCATCAATTGATAATCATCAATCCATAGCCTTCTAGTTCAGCGATTTATCTGAACTGTGAACAATTGACTTTTCTCTAAAATCATTATTACACAACTCTTGGGGGATAGGGAGATGGTTTCCTTGGTAGATATTTATTGTGCTTCTGAAACCTGATAGTTAGAGATTTGATATTTGAGTGTTGCTACTTCGCGTGTTTTATGAACAATATTGTAATTATAGTAGTGTGTATAAAATTCATGATTGTGTAAATCACAGATTTAGTGCCTTATAATTTCATTTCCTCTTTTGTAATATTGTTTCATTATATATACATGGCTCTACCTCATTCATAGGTAAGCCAAAACATCTTTTCATTCTTTTTGGTATCAAAGCCAAAGCACAGAAACCCTAGTCCACCGCCCAGCCACTGTCAGCACCTCTGCACCACTGCCCAGCCACTGTTACATCTTCTTCCTTCCTCCTTGAGGGCTGACAGTCCCTCTCAAACCCTTTATTTCACTCAACAGCTCCACCCAGCCAGCCTAGCCCCCCGAAACCACTTACCCAACCCTCTACACCCCTCGGCAGGCTGCCCTATTGCTGCTGAGGGCCTTGTTGGCTGCTGACAGTGTATTTCCTGGCTGTAGATGCTTCGGCATCTCTTCTAGGGCAGTTCAGTCTCTGTTTTTTTTCCCTTTCCAGGGTGTGGTGCTGATGTATTAAGCACTTTTTTGACTTCTTTATTCATTGGGCTGCCGGATTTGTTCGGTAGCATTTACTTGGTAAGCCGTTGAGTTTTTCCGGCTTCTTGTGGTGTTTTTTATTCAGACTGCGTTGTTGTGGTGTTGTGTGTTCTTCAGCCTAGCCCTCCTTCGGTGTCTCCGGTGTTATCTGATTAGATGGCTCTTGCCACAAAGTCTGGTTCTCGGGGTTCTACTAGTCCAGTTACTTGTCATCATTATGGTGTTTTTGGGTCTCCTGTTATCCCTAATTTACAGGAGTTACAAACTCAAATTGATCAGCTTCAGGCTCAACTTTGATCCCTAACCACTAGTTCTCATGGCTCATCATCTTCCACTGCTGCAACCCTTGTTACAAGTACTTCTACTACTTTTCATGTTTGGTCTGCTAGTCCCTCATAAGTCCTAGATTCTGGGGCTAATAATCATATAATGGGTGAGTTTTCTTTTCTTGCATCTCCTGTCCTACTACTGGTTTGTCTTGCTAATGGTTCTTCCTCCTCTGTTCATCACACGGGTGTAGTGTTTATGTCTCCTGATATTACTCTGTCTTCTGTGTTGCATGTTCCTAATTTCGCCTATAATCTCTTATCTGTTAGTCGGCTTGCAAAACCTATAATTGTGTTGTCATCTTCTTACCCTCTTCTTGTCTTTTATAGGACCTGAGTTCGAAGAGAATTTTGGCAGGGGCTATGAGCGTGATGGGTTTTACTACTTTGGGGATCCACCGAACAAACCTTCTCTTTCTACTTTAGCTAGTTTTCAGGCGTCTATTTTGCTTGCTTCTATATCTTGTGTTTTTAATATACTGGCGTTAGAATTATGGCATGCACATATGGGTCATGTCAATTTTCAATATTTATGTCAACTTTTTCCTTTATTACATAAAGTTTGCAAAGATGCTACATTTCATTGTGTGGTTTGTGAGTTGTCCAAACATACTCATACTAGATATATCCCTCATATGACCCTTGCCCCCAGTGCTTTTGATCTTATCCATTTTGATATTTGGGGTCCTTCTCCTGTGACTGCTTTTTCTAATCATAGATATTCTGTGACTTTTATTGATGATCACACTCGGTGCACTTGAGTTTATCTTCTTTGCAGTACGTCTGGCGTGTTTCCTATTTTTGTTCAGTTTTTGCAAATGGTTAAACTTAGTTTTATACAGTTGTTCGGAATATCCATTCTGATAATGGTGGGGAATACATTTCCAATGAATTTTGTTCCCATCTTAATCAAACTGGTATTCTTCAACAATTTACTTGTCCTCGGGCCCCTGAGCAAAATGGTATTGCTGAATGCAATAACCGTTATGTTATGTCTGTGTCTAGTGTCTTCTTTGTGGTATGGGCATTCCTAAGTCGTATTGGTATATGGTTGTCCTTACTGCTATCTACCTTATTTATAGGACATCTAGTCGTGTGTTGCATGGTCTCACCCTGTTTCATGTCCTTATGCCCAACACCACTCTATTTCCTCTCCTATCACGTGCCTTTGGGTGTACCTGTTTCGTCCAAAATCAGAGTTCTTAGATTACAAATCTATTCGTTGTGTCTTCTTAGGGTACTCTTCCATGTCCAAAGGATAGTGGTGTTATGATCCCATGTCTCATCACTTTCACCAAACTTTGGATGTTCCTTTTTGTGAGGATCTTCCTTTTTTTGGTATTAACCCTCCTTTACAGGCTTCTACTCCCATTACTTCCAGTGTTCGCCTAGTGCCCATTTTAGACAACGTTAATGAGGTTGTTCCCCTTCCTCCTCTACCTTTGCCTCTTCCCCTCCCTCCCCTTCATTGCACGGATATTCTTGTCGCCCACGCTCTCAGCTGCCCCCTGCCGCCTCTCTGATCTCTGGGTCAGGTAACTCTTCTCCTTTAACTACATCTCCTCCACCTCCTTATTATAATCCCCCTCGGGATCGACATCTTCCAAACCGTTGGGGTTATTTGAGTAGTACTAATCATCCTATTTCCTTGTATCTTTCATATGACAGGGTCTTAGATTCATATCGTTCTTTCATTGGCAAACTTAAGTCTGAGTCCATTCCTCGGTTTGTGTCAGAGGCTCTTCAGAATCCAAAATGGGTAGAGGCTATGGAGGTTGAGATGGCAGCTTTAGAACAAAATCATATTTGGATCTGGTTCCTTTACCTTCTGGCGAGAGTACTATGGACTGCAAATGGGTATTCACTATTAAGTGCTTAGTTGATGGCTCCATTGACCGTTACAAAGCCTGTTTGGTGGCTAAGGGCTTCACCCAGGTTCCTGGCAAGAATTTTGTAGCTACTTTTGCACTTGTTGTCAAGCTTACCTCCCTTCATCTTCTCATCTATCTTGCCTCATCCCATTCTTGGCCTCATTAGCTTGATGTCAAGAATGTTTTTTTTCATGGGCATTTTCTTGAGACTATTTATATAGCACCTCCTCTAGGTTTTCAGGCTAAGGGGGAGTATTTGGGGAAAGTGTGTCGATTGTGCAAGTCTTTGTATGATTTCAAACAGTCTCCACGAGTTTGGTTTGGTCGTTTTAGTTCTATCATCATCTTCATGGGGCTTGTTCAGTGCCACTCATACCATACTTACTTCATCCGTCGTAATTCAGTAGGTCAGTGTATAGTCTTGTTGGTTTATGTGGATGATATTATTTTCACCCGTGATGATTTTGTAGGCATTGATCAAGTAAAAAGAGATTTGAGACACACCTTTTGATATTAAGGATGGGAAGTCTCAAGCATTTTCTAGGAGTTGAGGTGGCTCGCTTATCTCAGAGGAAGTACACTCTTGACCTTCTTCAGGATACTGGTATGTTAGGGTGTAAACCTGCTTCTACTCCTATGGATCCCAATGTCAAGCTCACGAGGAAGGATGACAAGTTCAACCTGCATCAAATAAAATTTTCAGAAGAGGAATATTATGTTTGACTGCTCAAAAGAAGCCATTTATGATTTATAAGTCTCAAACTAAACTCATTACAACAAAAATACAAGTACTATCTTTGAATCAATGAACGGTAGATAACTCATCAAAAGAGCTGTAGAAGTTCACCAGTATTAATATTTGATTCGTGTATTTCATGAAGATATGTATATCTTTGCCTGAGCTATTTGAAAATAATATTTGTTTTCTAGTTTTTAGTATGTATGCATTGCTTTCTTCCCTCTACTTTGTTGGATTTCTATTTGAACCACTTCCATCTTCATCTTGATTCTCGGCTCTTAAAAAAACAAACAAACAAACAAACCTGTAATTTGTAACTATGATTGTCGACATTGTCTCTAACATTTATATTAACCTGAACTCCTTAGGCTGTCAGAGTTGGGCTAAATGCGGAGAAGAGTGGTGATGTTGGACGCATAATGATTGTTGCAATAACTGATGGTCGAGCCAACATATCATTGAAAAGATCCACTGATCCTGAAGCTACTGCTGCTTCTGATGCTCCTAGACCTTCTACTCAAGAATTGAAGGTAAATTTATGCACCAAAAAATAAAAAATAAAAACGCAGCATAATCACAGCATTGCAGAACTTGATAATATGCAGGCTTCTTCAGGTACAAATGTTGCTAAATATTATCACAATCAGATGGTATCACATGCCTTTTCAAATAAATTTCACCATCAAAGAAATAGGGTAAAAATTTGAAGTTGTGAATGTCACGGTACACATTAAGGTGTACTAATTGGGCTTGCTTTTCTTTTTTTTTTTTTTCTGTTGTATTGTCTTTTTAAGGATGAGATTCTTGAAGTTGCCGGGAAAATTTACAAAGCAGGGATGTCTCTTCTTGTCATTGACACGGAAAATAAGTTCGTCTCCACAGGCTTTGCCAAAGAGATTGCAAGAGTTGCTCAAGGTTTGATTGCTTGGAATGCCCTTTGATGTTCTATTATGAGTTTCTCTTGTCTAACTATTTTTCTGCAAAACTTTGTTTTTTAGGAAAATATTACTATTTGCCAAATGCTTCAGATGCTGTTATATCTGCTACGACAAAGGATGCATTGTCAGCTTTGAAGAACTCTTGATTTTGAATTTTAATAGTTAGCTCCAAAATTCGAGAGAAACTAAGCGGCTAAAATTATGTGTATTGTTCATTTTGTGTGTTTTTTTTTTTGGGTAAATGTATAATTCATTACAAATGTGTGTCTTCAACTTTGTAATAAATAATGATAGTTCTAGTTTCCAGTGTCCATTTTCTTGCATTAACTTATGTTCTAGTTAGTTGGTTCATATATCTTTCAATTACCTTACATGGTCGATATTTTTTCAAGAAATGAAAATTGAACATAACTAAAATACAAAAAAAATATAATATGTGATCGAATCTATTTTAAGTGTTATGTGAGTCATGTTTTAATTCTGTACATATACATGGAGCAAATTTTAGAGTGTAAACTCAAAATTTATATCTAAAAAAAAATACTAACAACATTATATAGTTGAAATGAGGGAGAAAAAAATGATAGGGATAAATTAAAAATATACTCTTTGAGATTTATTTAAAATATGAATTGTTCCTTATAATTTTAAAAATTATATTTGGCCTTTTCAAGTTCATAATTGTATAACAAATGACACATTTTATTAATAAATTATCAAATTAATTAATAGTTTTTAATGATGTATAGGAGAGTAGTTACTTCTATATATTTCAATTAGCAATTCAGATAATAAATTATGGATTGCCCATTTTATTAAAAATATATTTCAATTAGCAATTCAGATAATTTTATTGTTATATAGGATAGTAATTATAAATTTTATTTTTTATGTTAATTACGTTAAATAAAAAATTTTAACAATGGGGTATTTGTAATTTCACAAATCACAAGAGGTAATCTGTATTTTAAACAAAGTTCAAGGGGTGTTTATAATTTACCCTATAAAGTATATACTATATTTCGTGTTATATAAAATTTTTAAAACTTAGAAGCAAATTGAATTTTATGATTCAATTTTAGTCCAATTACATAAATTTAACGATTTAGTTACAGTCTTAAATTTTTTTAACCAATAACAAATCGATTTAATTATTGATTTACTTTAAAACTAAAGAAAATTGTTTTTTAGCAACTTTTTTTATTAAAATATGAGGTGAAAAAATTAATAATATGTTTAAAAATATTTTTTGACTTTTTACGAAAAAAGTATAAAAAAAAATAGAGTGAATGAGAAAGAATCTTTTAACTTTTTTTTGTACTAGTTAGAATTTTATTAGTTCTTCATATTTTTAATGATTTTTTAGCTAAAATACGTGATTTGCCAAACCACCCCTAAGGATTTGCTTTTTTGTGACATTTTTGTTGGTTTATTTTCGTTTTTAGTTAACTTTAAAAAATAAATTCAAAAATTTAGAAATCTATATTCTACTTGACAAGGCGAACAAGAAAATTTAAAAAAATTTAAAAGATTCCAAAAAAGACGAAAATAAACAAAAATAGTGAAGTTTTTAGCTTTTTAATTTATTATTTTTGGATTTTTTTGACATAATTTAAAAAAAAAATCATTAAAAACAAAAAAAATAAATTAAAAAAATGACTTTTTTTCGATACATCAAAATAAAAAGAAAAGGCAGAGGCTAAGCCCCCTCACTAGCAACTCTTAACATAGTAGTGTTTTGATAAGTTGGTAAAAAGTTAATTTTTTTTACTTTTTTAGTCTATTTTATCTTCTTGTGAGTAAAAAATATGAGAGGTAATATGACTCAAAATAGGTAAAAAGGTAAAAGCTAACTTTTTATTTTGTTTTCAAAACACCTCACATCCGCAACTCCTAACATAAATATATATATAACTTATTTCAAAATATTTGGCGAAACTTCTCGAGCTTAGAATTCATTCCACAAATATATATATTTGTTTGGTGAGATTTTTTAAAAGGACTTCTACCAGTGCTCCTATTGGAAGTTCATTTTGCCGAAGTCGCGGACATTGGCTTCTCGAAACCACTTCGTGATAAGTGAGATTCCAATTCTATGATAATTATTAAAATCTCAATTTTGCAACCAAATGTTATTATATTTTGCCATTCCTAATCCTAGTGGTTATTATATTTACAAACTTACACCTTGTTTGGTTTTCAAATTCAATAATTAGTTTTTATTTTTTGTTTTCTGTATTTTTTATCTTTAATAAACCTTTTTATAATTTAGTCAAATATTTGTTTAGTTTTAGATGCATCTAATCTAGATGCTTCTAAATAGTGAAATATTTATGAATAAAATTAAAAAAAAATTACTAAATAAAAAAAATTGATAAAAAATTTTCATAATTTTTTTTATTAGGTACATCTACAGTAAGTGCATCTATTTCATAATTTTTTTTTTAAAGAAATCACTAAAAATAAAAATAAAAATAAAAAATATGAAAAACAAAAAATAAATAAATATAATTTTCAAAAACTGAACCAAATAGAGATTTTTCCAATTAAAAAGGATTTGAAAATGTTAAATGTTCATCTATTCATATGTTTTCTTTTTTGGAGCAAAATATTTTTTTTTCTATTTATTTCAATCAAAGTAGTTTATGTAGAAAATAGATTTTGAGAAACTAACCAAATAAAGTGATTTGACTTTTGTTTCTGTTTAAATTATACTTTTTTTTCTTTCAAAAATAGTTATAAAAAAAAATTTGTTGATGAAGTACTTTTAAAATGTGTATTGCCAAACGTAATTTTATTTTTAAAAGGGTCTTATGCTTTGTTTGGGATAAATTTTTTAGCTTGATTTTTTTGACTATTTTGATCTGCATAAAAAAATTATGTTTGGGATTAAATTTTTATTTTTTTTTCTAGTTGATTTGATAATTACAAGAGAAAAAGTAAAATGATTATGATTTAAATGTAACATTTTGTCTTATTAACTAAATTAGTCTATTTTGTCTTTTTGTTAGCTAATTTAGCTCCAAAAGTAAAAGATAACGGGACCTTACTAACAAGTATCCATTGGACACAAGTAAAAGATAAAATATTTGTAAAACATAATATATTTTTCACTAAATTCAATATATTTTTATTAAAATTAATATATTTTTTAATATTTTTATATTTTAAACATTAAAAAATATCCATGGAACACCAGTTAGCATTTGCTTTTAAAAAACATTTTTTTAAAGAACTTTGGCAAAATTCATTATTAGAAAGTCCTATCTGTGCGGGAAACTTGCGGAAACTTCTATTTCTACCTACCATTTTCACTCTGCACAAATACTTATTGAAAAATATTTTTATTACAATTTAAACTTTAAACAAAATTATTAAATGTAGCGTTTGGTAACATTTACGTTTTTAGTTTATGTTTACATAAATTTTATAAATTGGTTTTTATTTATTTTTAGAAAAATACAAATTACAAACGCGTTTGATTTGAACAAAATGTTTGAAAAATTTTAAAAACATAAACTAAAAAATATGTTTGTTCAGACTTAAAATATTTATATTCATTTTTTTATTATTTATGATAATGGGATCATACACATTATAATTGAAAAAAAAATTAATTGAAAAAAAGTTATTTGAAAAAAAAACTTGTTTGAGAAAAAAAATTAATTGAAAAAAAAAATTGTTAGTCAATTTTTTAAAATTACTGTTCAAAAATCAACATAAACTCATTTTTTGAATTTACGTTTTTTCTTCAAATTTATAAACTGAGACAACTATTTATAAACTAAAAAAAGTTATCAAACAAGTTTTTATGACAATTTTTAAAATTTTTGTAAATAAAAATTAAAAATTGAAAACGAAATAGTAACTAAACAGGCCTAATATAAACATTAGTACACACACTTCACTTGAGATTTATGTTTTTTTAACACACATCTTCTAAAGAAAAAAAAAATCTCAATACACATTCATTATGGAAAAAACACTATACCTTAATTCTGTTGATACCTTCAAAAAATATTTTTTACCGACGCACCCGGTTGTCATCTTCCAAAGATTTTCATCTTTTCAATCTATTATTACCTTATTTTAGTTTATATTTGTCATCTTTTAAAAGTGCTCGTCTTTTCCAATTTATTATCAAACCTCTCATTACTTTAGATTGAGTTTTTCCTCCTCATTCAAATCTCATCGTCATTAGTTAGTTGTTATGAAAGATTTGCACGATGAAAGTTCTGATTTTGAGAAGGATGTCATCGTATATGACAAATATATTAAAATGTGAGTTTAAATATTAAAATCTTTTTTTTTTTTTCCAACATCATTCAGTAAACCATGGTTGAAAATTACTGTTTTTCGGCAACCAGGTTTTGAAATGATTTTTTTTATTTTTTATTTTCAGAAACCAAGTTTCGAAGTTCTTATTTTGGGCAACCAAGTTAGGAACAAGTTTTTTTTCTAAAGAAATGTTTGGTTTAGTTTGTGAAATGAATTTTGAGTTTTGAATTGTATTTTGAAAGATAAGCTTTTGAAAAGAGCTTTGAAAAAGGAAAACTTGTTTAGTTATGAGTTTTGAAATGAGTTTTGAGTTATATTTTGAAATTATTTTTGGTTTATTTTTTTTAAAATATTTTAAAAATTTATTAATTTTATTCTTTTAGAGTAAATATTTATTTATTTTTGACGTGTACAAACCCACAAAGACCATGGACCACTATAAGCAACCCAAGCCCATCAATCGGAGCCCAATACATAACCCAGCTTGTGAAGTCTAGAACAACTGGAATCCAACATGGCATAAAGAGCCAATGGTATTAATACACATGGCAGGTGAAGGACGAGCCACACCAGCAGACAAAGATCTGCAAAGTTATTGCTACTGCACATCACCATTAATGCAGCCCATCACAGCATTTATTACGACAACACCTCCCTGTCGGAACAGGACCCCCTTACCCTGAACAAGGTAAGCTACAGCATAGACTTTCGGCGAGGAGGGCAGGTCGGAAGAGACAGCAAAATGATTACTAAAGAATATAAGCAAACGTTGAAGACAAGAAGAAGGTTAAGTCATCTATCTCTCATCTCTCTCTCTCTCTACATTCTCTACTTCCTCTACTAACTTGCTCATCGGAGGGTTCACTGGGGGACTACCTCGTTCCCCGTTGAACTTGTCTGCAGGTTACTTGGAGGGCTTGACCATTTGGATTCGAGCTAGAAGAACTTGGACCAGTTCGACCCGTCCACCAGGAACGAACTGTATTATCAGTTGGCATCGTCTGTGGGAACAGCTCTCATCCGTGCGCCAGTTGTGCTCATTGTCGCCGGAGACCCTGTTCCAACAACCTTTCTCTTCTACCCGTCAAGGTGTATGGTCACGACTAGATCCATGGCTTCTCACCATAACGCTGCCGACCATCAAACCGACCCTCCCAATCCAAACAACCCACCTCAGTATTTTATCGAGCTTACTAACAGCATTAACCGTATGGCCGAGCAAAATCAGGCCCTAATAAACGCTTTACTCCAAAGAAACATTCTCATGCCTCCACCACCACCTCCAGACATTCCACCCAACCAAGAAAGAGCCCCGAGCCATACCGTTCCGCAACCCTATCCACCCAACCTGGAAGGCTTGCAACCTCCTCCTCCACATATAAATCTACCACCTCCACCCCCACGCCCATCGGTCGTGGTACCAGCCCCTGAAGGGGAAGCAAGCAGTGTCCAGCCCCCATTGACTGACCATGGTGACAACATTCCCCTCTGGGACACTGAAATCCGAGCCATGAAGCTCCAACTCCAAGGGTTCATGCAGAACATTCAGCATAAACCCTCTACCACGGGAAACTCACCATTTGTTGCCTCCATCCGGGACAAACCTCTGCCCGCCAAATTCAAGATGCCCACCATTGACTCTTTCGACGATACGACGGACCCAGTCGACCATCTGGAGACCTACTGAACCCTCATGATCCTCCATGCCTTCCCTGACGAGATCATGTGTCGAGCTTTTCCTGTGACACTGAAGGGGTCAGCTCGACTGTGGTTCAGCCAGTTACCAACAGACTCTGTCTCCACTTTCCAGCACCTCAGCGACTCCTTCCTTAGCCATTTTATTGGAGCCCAGCGCCAACGCCGCCCGGCAACCCAACTCCTCAACATCCGTCAGACTGAGGGGAAGTCGCTTCGCAGTTTTGTTACCCGCTTCAACACCGAGGCCCTGCAAGTAGCGGAAAACGATGACAAAGTCATCCTCACGGCTTTCATGGCCGGGCTACGATCGTCCGATTTCCTCTTCTCCCTCTCCAAAAACCCCCCGACCTCCATGGCAGCCCTACTTTCCAAAGCCCAGAAATACATGAATGCTGAAGATTCACTAGCCGCTCGGCAGGATCCAATAGCTAAAAACCCGACCACCAGAGAAAAGAGAAAAGACTCAGAACCCAGAAACACCCAGTATAATAGCCAAACACAAAACTATACAGACCGACCTCCCCGTGCTGACCGGTCGGCACCAGCCCGACCGCCCGGTCGGTTCGAGCGGTACATCCCTCTTAATTCTCCCATGGAACAAGTCCTCAACCAAATCCAACGGGACTACCCCCTCAAATGGCCCCTACCTTCACAAACCCCTTCTAGTCTGAAAGACCAATCCAAATATTGTCGTTTCCACCAGGACCATGGCCATAACACTGACGACTGCATCAACCTCAAGGATCAGGTCGAGACCCTAATACGTCAAGGGCATCTCAGCCGGTTCACTGACACCCGCCCACAGCAGAGGCAAAGGACCGAGCCCCTCCGAAATGACCGCCGGCGCACCCCACCCCGGTAGCCAGCCCAACCTAACCAAGGCCATGATCGCCCTCAACAACAGCCTCATCCGCCAGGTAATCCCCCTCCGCCAGTTGGTGAGATCCGAGTCATTTCAGGTGGCCTTTCTTGTGGAGGACCATCCCGCTCGGCTCAGAGGGCAGAACTCAGAAAGATAAGGCAAGGCTCAGACAAAGCAGTTGCCACGGTCGACCGACCCTCCAAACAGCCCAAGCAGTGGACAGAGCCCATCACTTTCACGGACGCCGACTGTACAGGCATCCGCTATCCTCATGATGACCCTCTTGTCATCTTTGCCCTACTCTCCAATTATAAAGTCAAACAAGTTCTTATCGACAACGGTAGTTCTTCAGATATCATATTCCTCAACTGCTTTCGCCAGCTCAAAATTAGGGAGGAAAGTCTATCCCCCTTCAAACCCCACTGGTCAGTTTCACAGGCGACCGGGTGACTTCCATCGGCTCTATCGATCTCCCCATCACCATCGGCGAGTACCCATGGCAAACCACCAAGTTGCTCACTTTCCTTGTGGTCGATTGTCCCTCTGCCTACAACATCATCCTTGGCCGCACCGCCCTCAACGCTTTCCAAGCAATCACTTCAACCTACCACCTCGCCATAAAGTTCCCTACCGACCTGGGCGTGGGGACAGTAAGGGGAGAGCAGACCATAGCCAGGGAATGTTATGTCGCCTCGCTCAAGGAAGTCAAACTGAAGGAGGCCATGATCATTGAAGGACTTGACGTCCGAGATGAGGATGAGCTGGTTAGAGGCAAACCGGTTGAGGAACTCATTGAGATCCCCATTGATCCCATCAACCCAATGAAAACTGCCAAGATCGGCAGCCAACTATCCCCCCAGGCTAAGGTCGACCTTACTGCCCTTCTGAGCGAGCACAATGATGTATTCGCCTGGACTCACTCAGATATGCCAGGCATTGACCCCTCTTTCATAACTCACCGCCTCAGCATTGAACCCCATTTCCGACCTTACCACCAGAAGCAGCGCATTTTTCATCCGGAGCGCAATACTCTTATAGCTGCAGAGGTTGACAAGCTCCTTGAGGTCAAATTCATCAAAAGCGTGGACTACCCTAAATGGTTGTCAAACGTGGTCCTAGTCCGCAAGCACAATGGCAAATGGCGACTCTATGTCGATTACTCTGACCTGAATCGAGCTTGCCCCAAAGACAGCTACCCTCTCCCCCGCATAGATCTGCTGGTCGACGCCACGGCCGGTCATCAAATGCTCAGCTTCATAGATGCTTTCTCTGTTTACAACCAAATCCTGATGCACCCATCCGATTGGGAACATACATCCTTTATTACCGACCGAGGTACCTACCACTACCTTGTGATGCCATTCGGATTGAAGAACGCGAGGGCCACCTACCAACGACTGGTCAATGACGTTTTCCATCACCAGATAGGTCGGAATATGGAAGTATATGTCGACGACATGTTGGTCAAGAGCAAACTCTCCACTGATCATCTGACCGACCTGCGAGAAACCTTCACCACTCTACGCAAGTACCAAATGAAGCTCAACCCAGAGAAGTGCGCCTTCGGGGTAGGATCTGGGAAGTTTTTGGGTTTTATGGTCAGTCAGCAGGGCATTGAAGCTAACCCTGAAAAAATCAAGGCCTTGATCGAGATGCGGTCACCCAGAACAGTTAAAGAGGTCCAAAGACTCACCGGCTGAGTTGCAGCCCTCAATCGCTTCATTTCCCGCGCAACGGATAAGTGCCTACCATTCTTCAAGGTTCTTCGACAAATTTTTGAATGGACGCCTGAATCTGAAGAGGCTTTTCAACAGTTGAAGCAGTGCATAGCCAATCTCCCCCTCCTTTCACAGGCAATCACGAGCGAGGCCCTTTTCCTCTATCTAGCTGTCTCAAGCACCGCTGTCAGTGCAGCTCTTATCAGGGAAGACGATTCTGTCCAACGACCGGTCTACTACATCAGTCGGGCCCTCAGGGGGGCGAAGCAGAACTACCCACTGTTGGAAAAATTATCCTTGGCCTTGGTCACCGCATCCAGACGACTCCGTCCTTACTTCCAAGCCCACTCTATAGTGGTCCTCACCGACCAACCCCTGAAGAAGGTCATGCAGCAACCAGAACTTTCAAGCAGACTCATGTAATGGTCAGTAGAACTCAGCCAGTTTGACATCTCTTACCGGCCTCGAACAGCAATTAAGGGGCAGGCCATCGCCGATTTCATCTTGGAATTCACCAACCCTACCCCAACCACTACCTCTCCACCCTCTCCAGCTCCCATCGAGACAGAAGACCCTCATTCTTGGACTCTCAACGTCGACGGATCATCCCGCCGGGAAGGCAGTGGGGCTGGCCTCATCCTTACCGCCCCCGAGGGTGGTTATTTCAAATGCACCCTCTGTTTCCTGTTTGAGGCCAGCAACAATGAGGCCGAATATGAGGCATTGATTGCAGGTCTTCGCCTAGCCAGGGATATTGGTATCAGCCACATCCGAGTGTTCAGCAACTCCCAGCTCATCGTCAGACAGATCACGGGAGAATTCGATGTCAAGGAGGACACAATGCGGGCTTACAGGGATATTGCACTTCCCCTTGTTCGCCTTTTCAATACCTTCCACATCAAGCACATTCCCTGGGCGGAAAACTCTAAGGCAGATGAGATGGCTCAGTTGGCTTCCGCAGACCAGTCCGACCTCAGCCGTGGTGTTCGCCTAAAATACCTATCCCACCTCGCCATTTGCCCTGACCAGCACGAAATACAGTTCCTTCTAAATGAGCCCATCCCTTGGGCGTTGGACATCTTCCTATTTTTGACAACGGGGGAACTGCCAGACGACCACCAGCAAGCCACCAAAGTCAGGGCTCGGTCGTCCAATTACATCCTCGTCAGTGACATTTTGTACAAACGTGGTTTCTCACGCCCCTATCTACGGTGCCTCAATTCGACTCAAGCAACCTATGTGATGCAAGAAATTCATGAAGGTATCTGTGGCAATCACTCAGGCGGCAGGTCCCTGGCCCACAAGATACTGCGCACTGGATATTTCTGGCCTACTCTCAACCAGGATGCGGCTGACTTCGTGCTCAAGTGTGATAAGTGTCAGCGTTTTGCTAACATCCCCCATGCTCCTCCTACTGAATTGATCACACTTTGCAGCCCCTACCCGTTCGCCAAATAGGGGATCGACCTAGTTGGCCCTTTACCCACCGGCCGAGGCCAGACCAAATTTGCCATTGTCGCCATTGATTATTTTACTAAATGGGTAGAGACAGAACCCCTTGCCACCATTACTGAGCGTAACACAACCAAGTTCATCCGGCAGTCGATCGTTTGCAGGTTTGGCATCCCTCAGGCCATCGTCTCCGACAACGGCAAACAATTCGACAACGCCAAGTACAGGAAGTTCTGTGCAGACCTCCAAATTCAACCATGTTTTTCTTCCCCCGGTCATCCCCAAGCCAATGGCCAAGTTGAGGTCACCAACTGTTCTCTTCTGAAGATCATCAAAACCAAGCTAGAAGCTGCTAAGGGGCTTTGGGCTGAGGAACTACCAAATGTACTCTGGGCTTACCGAACTACAGCTCGGACTCCCACTGGGGAAACCCCTTTTCGCTTAACATACGGCGGTAAGGCGGTTATTCTGGTGGAAGTCGGTCTGCCTACTCCTAGAGTTTTACACCCGGATCCAGCACTAACGGAAGAGCTCCGTTGGGCAGACTTGGACCTAATTGAAGAACTCAGAGACACTACTGCTGTCAGACTGGCCTCATACCAACAGAAAATGAGAACGCACTACAACCGTAAAGTCCGACGAAGGGAGTTCGCCGTAGGGGACTCGTCTTGAGAGAAGTAACCCTTGCCACCAAAAATCCGACTGAGGGTAAACTGGCAGCCAAATGGGAGGGACCCTATGTTGTGAAAGCCCGACCACGTCCGGGCACTTACCGACTTCAGGACATGGAAGGCCGAGATCTCCCCCACTCCTGGAACGCTGAACGCGCTACTTTCAATAAGTTCTTACTGTTGTATTGCTCAGTTGTTGTACTTTCTTTTTGACACATAATGTAAACTTGGATCGACTGGGTTACACTGTCCATGATAACAATTCTATATCTTAAGCCATCTGCGTGTTGTCTCAATAACATTCTCATTTGCAGCACTTATTACAAGCTTCTGCCAGACCGAGCACTATAAGCCTCAACCAGACTGAGCACAAAAAGCCTCAGCCAGACTGAGCACAAAAAGCCTCAGCCGGACCGAGCACAAAAAGTCTCAGCCAGACTGAGCACTAAAAAGCCTCAGCCAGACTGAGCACAAAAAGCCTCAGCCAGACTGAGCACTAAAAAGCCTCAGCCAGACTGAGCACAAAAAGCCTCAGCCGGACCGAGCACTAAAAAGCCTCTGCCAGACCGAGCACCATAAGCCTCAGCCAGACTGAGCACAAAAAGCCTCAGCCAGACTGAGCACAAAAAGCCTCAGTCGGACAGAGCACTAAAAAGCCTCAGTCGGACAGAGCACTAAAAAGCCTCTGCCAGACCGAGCACCATAAGCCTCAGCCAGACTGTCACGACCCAAACCCGCCCTTATAGGTTTAGCATCGTAACCGGCCAGTAATCCTGAGATTACCGAAGGCCTCTGAGACAGATTAACATAAGATAAGGGGCTGCAGAAGCAATAATACATAATACAGTTGTCCAATGAGCTGTGTTGACTTATATGAGACAGAAAAATTTAAAACTTCAGACGCATATCCGATAGTCAACCATACATTATACCCACACACATTACATAATTTTAAGTACAGCCAACATAATCAAATCAAGTCTTATATACACAGGACTAATTAAAACTTGAATCCAAGACACTTCGGGAACCTCCACGTGAGGCGCAATAGTTGGCTGACAACAGAAACACAGCCCCTTACAAAAACCTTCGGGCTTGCACTCCAGAATGCTCACCTATATACATATATATACAAATAGTGAGCTAAAGCCCAGTGAATAATAACAGAGTAAAGGGTTTTAATGAATGAGTCCGTACAGATTCAGAATCTTAATTCAACACACAACATGTTCATAATTGCTCAAACCATATACTGAATACATAAGTCATGTTTGTACATACACCGTTCACCTATTAGCGCTACAACTCACATGTAATGCATTAAATGTTAAACTTGTCAGTTCCATAAGGAACCTCCGGCCGGGCACATATAACTTATCAGTTCCATAAAGGAACCTCCGGACTGGGAACTTGTAAACTTGTCAGTTCTATAAGGAACCTCCAGCCGGGCACATATAACTTATCAGTTCCATAAAGGAACCTCCGGACTGGGAACTTGTAAACTTGTCAGTTCCATAAGGAACCTCCAGCCGGGCACATATAACTTATCAGTTCCATAAAGGAACCTCCGGATCCGGGTAACAGAGAACAGATATCACATGATGCCAATGATGTCACTAAAACATAACAGAAACCGGACAATCATTCATTCATTTCCAACATATCATAGCTTTTCAAGAATCAATCATTTTGTAACATAGTATACTGAAAATACTTAACATTGAACATAACTTTACAAAGTTATTACTCACAGATGGCTGCAGAAGCAAATCAGATAGACTGGACATATCAGATAAATCAGGCAGACAATGGCGCGTGACCTACACAAGCACATAACACATACACATTGAAATACAATATTACTTCCTTGATCAAACTTGACTTTTCTTGTTTTCTTTCTGAATAATTCGAAGGTCCACTATGCTTATTCTTTCTTTAGTCAAATGAATCGGGTTCTCATTTCGCATATTCTTTTATTACTAAGTCCTTCCTTTCCAAATAGATTGATCCTTTACTTGGCTACTTAAACAATTACCACAAGATCAATGATTCATTCTTTAACTAACTAATCTATGTTGATTAGTAGCTTATTAATCTTTATTGAGTCATAAATCATGTCTAGAATGCATTGGAAAGAGATGAGGATAAAAATATGAACTAAATGCAACTTTTCAAAATGTGCTGAAAATGGGGTCTTCGCTCGAGCGCCACTTTGGTCGCTCGAGCGGACTGTAAAATTTGAAAAACTACTGGGAGCTTGATTTTCACGCTCGAGCGAGACTTTCCTCGCTCGAGCGGACAACATAAATTCTGAAATTCCAAAATTGAAATTGAAGTTCAAATTCGATATTCAAAGCCTCAAAACATGTACTTTAGTATACAAACATGGAAAACCTTTTATTAAAGTCATAAATTGCTAAATCATTTATTCAAAAATCATTTATTCAAAATCATGCCCCAATTGTCCAAATTTAGTTTGAAATCATTTTCTCCCTATCAAGCCAAATTCCAACTCAAAGTGGTTAATCTCTAAATTGAACTCCATAAATTTAACATGGCTCCAATCTCTCATTTTCTTTTTAGTTACATAAAATTGATTTCAAGCTCTTTCTACTTTCCTCTCAAGCATGAAATTAAAGTCATAAGTTCCTTAGAAAATTATTCACATGCATGAAATTGACACCAAATTTACTAGTTTTATATTCTTATAAATTTTCCAACTAATTTCCATAACCATGAGTCTACTTAATTTCTTACTCAATCCATGAGACTAATTTCATAACTTTCTTAATTCATGATGCATGTAACTTATTTTATAGTTGACACCCAATTTCATCCTAATCCCATGAATTAAATCTCAAATCTCTAAGTATTATAGGATGGTTCTACAAAATCAAGTCAAAGATAATTAATTTCTAATTTATTTTCCATAACAGTTCACATGCACATAACCCAATTCAAATTAATTCCTATAATTTTGAATCTAATTCAATTTTATCACCCTTTTACTAATTTCTTTTAATTTACATGAAATGGAAGTTATATAACTCTTAGGAAAGCATTTGCATGTATGGAATTAAGATTAAAACCAACTAATTTTCTATATTCAAAATCAAATCATAATTTAATTCTTGATTCAGCCAAATTTTAGATTTAATCAATTTTCTTCATATCATACCCAAAACCTAATTAACAATCATAGATGCTCCATAACACATTTAAATTTTGAATTAAACTCTTTCATTATATTACATGCATGGGTTAGAAATCAAAATTAAATCAATGTCTAATTTTCCATAAACATGAGCCTAGTTTATTTTTCTTCATATCTATTTCAAATTTAAACTTATAAGTCTTTCTCTCACACATGAATTTAAGTCTAAAACATCAAAATTCCAACATGCATGCAGAAATAAGGCCCAAATTCAAGTGAGATGTTCAACCTCAAACCAAAATAATCAACTTCCATGTTTATTTTCATAACTATGGATCCTAGCTTTATTTCCTTGTTCAAACCCATTTCCTTACAAATTCCATGGAATTGATCTTAAATTCCTTTTAATTTTAAGTGGAATACCAAGATCCTACAAAATCAAGGTTGGAATCCTCACCATTAATCTCTATTTTGACAAATTCTTGATGATTCCCCATTTTCCTTTCTCTCCTTTCTCCCTCGGTTTTGCACCAGCAGATTGCATGCATTGAAGCTCTCTCTCTCTCTCTCTCTCTCTCTCTCTCTCTCTCTCTCTGCCGGTCACTCTCACCAATTGACTCCAGCAGAAAACAAAACTTTGTGACCCATCCTTCACCTTTTATTTTATTATATTATTTATCAATTTAGTGGACACTTGTCCACATACCATGAGTCCATGTTTAAACACCACTTAACCTTGATTAGCCATAATTAGCACCCAAGTTAATTAGTCATAACTAATTACAATTTTCTACGTGATTTAATTAATCTACTTGATTTCCATTAGAGCCTAATTAATTATATTTAATTTTATTAATCCGAAGCAGATTTTTAGTCAGACTTCCAAAAGGTTCCAAATATTAAATTAAATTTATTATCGTTATCAATTTTGATTTCTTAAACCATTTAGGTCTTCAATTTCTAATCAGACTCCAAATTTCCGTCAATTAAGTTACATAATCAATTTGGGCATCTCATAATTAAATTAAATTTATAATAACCACAATTCTCAATCCTCATGACTTAATCAACTCCAATTAGGACCTAATTAATCAAGTACTAATCATTATACGTGATGGGATTGTTACACAGACTGAGTACAAAAAGCCTCAGCCAGACAAAGCACTACAAAGCCTCTGCCAGACAGAGCACTAAAAGCCTCAGCCAGACCGAGCACTAAGAGCCCTTGCCAGACCGAGCATGAAGCACTCGGCTTGCCTAACAAGTCTTAGCCAGACCGAGCGCCACAGCTTCAGGGTTAGACTCAGGTTAATTTCTTCTCAATCAAACCCTCGCAAGTCAGCTCTCCTCCTCACAAACCCAACCTCACTCCATAAACCGCTAACCTACTTGAGTAGTGTGGCAAACGCAAACTTATAATTTTACTACATTGTAAATTTCACTCTGCATTGAGGAGTTCTTAACTTTACTCTGCATTGAGTTTTTGTTACAAGTTTAACTTTACTCTGCATTGAGTTTTCATTACAAGTTCAATTTTACTCTGCATCAAGGAGTCCTTAACTTTACTCCGCACTTAGTTCTTATTACAACTTCACTCCCACTCTGTCTTGAGGAATTCCTAAATCCAGTCCTTATCACAAGTTTTTATTACAAGTTTTTATCCATTTTAGACACACAACCAAACACAGTCAAATGCAAAACACAACTGACATTTTATTTATTCACAACTTTATACATAAGCTCATTACAGCAATTCAAAAAAAAAAAAAAAAAAAAAGAAGAAAACAAATAAAACAAAACAAAAACAATGTCTGTGCAGAGTCTTCCCCTTCTTCTCCCATTACTCCTCCTCACTGGAGATGAGGTCCTCTTCTTCAATGCCCTCATCCAGGGGAGTTTGGGCCACATCGTCTTCGCCAATTGTTACACTACTAAGGTCTAAGTCTGGGAACAGCTCTTCAGCTCTACGTTTGAACATCTTCCAGCCACTGTCCCAGTACTCAGCCATTTCGTGCTTATAGAAGTCTAACTGCTGGAAACTCTCAATAACTTCTGCTTCAGTTCTGCCTCCAGCAGTCGTCCTCGATGGGCCCGCCCCCCCCAGATTCTTGCCTAGCCAGGCTGCTGGCGACCGCGACATCAACTGCCATCTGAAATTCAGCAGACCCTTTGAACTGCTCCACTGCTGCGACGCACAGATCGGGATAAGCCGCCCTCTCTTCGTCCAGCTCCTTCTGCAGGGTCGCCCTTTCAGACGCAGCCTTTGTCCTTTCCTCCTCCAATTCCTTCTTCAGGCTCTCCTTCTCCGCCGTCGCCTCCACTCTCTCTGCTTCCAACTCCCTCTGAAGCCTACCCCTCTCCTCCACTGCCTTGGCACGCTCGCCCTCCAGCTCCTTCTGCAGATCACCCATTTTGACATCTGTCTCATCTTTCTGCCTGACCAGCTCTTCATTGCTGCTCATGGCCTCTTCATGCCACTCGACCGCGACGGCACAGGCTCGTTGGGCCTCCTCTAACTTCTTCTGCTCGCCGGTCAACTGGAACTCGAGTGACACAACCTGGCAGCGTGTGTTCTCCAGCTCCAACTTGACTGCTTGCAGATCGGTGTGGGCGCTCTCCCAACTTGCACTCTCCTCCTTTAACTTAGCAAGCTGGGCCTTGACCTCATCCGCCTTCAGCTTTGCAGCCCCCGCCTTTCTTAGCAGAGCCCCTGCTAAGGTGGTTACCTCCATTTGGGCAGAGTATAACCCCCTCAGCAGGTCAGCCTCATTGAATCTGGCAGCTGCTGAGCGCACGGATGCTTCCTCCACAATCGCTACCAGGCGGTCTGCACCTGCCCTGGCTGGGCCCTCCACTCCCTCCAGCCGCCCAGCCACTGCCCGAGCGTGGTAGACTGCGGTAGCAAGACCAACACCCTCTTGGGGCGCAGGACCCTTTTGGGTTTTTTCCCCTTCACTTGGTTCAGCCCCAGTTGCCACACCCTCTGCTTGCACTCCGGGGGCAGTCCTCTCGACGCCTTGGACGATCTCCACCACTGCTGGCCCGACCTTCACAACCTCCATTGTTGGGGCGACCTCCACTACCTTCGCCTTCTTTGACCCAGGGGCATCTGCAGCCCCGCCCAAGGGCACTCCTCTTCTTCTTCTTCTTCTTTAGAACCTCCCACTCCTTTCTCGCCTGTTCTTTCACGGGATCAACTGGGGGCGGTCGCGGCACAAAACTGCTTAAGTCCTTACCCTCCAGCGGCTTGGGGCGCGGTCGGACTCTCTCCCGCGCGATCGGCTGAGGAGGTCGGTCTTCCTGCGCCTCCTTAAATTTTTTGGCTTTGGCCAGTATGGCCCTATCCTCAGCTTCTTGCGCTCTCCTCCTTGCCTCTAATTCAGCTCGCCCCACATCCTCACTGCTCGGTTGAGGACCCAACCCCACCGCAAACAAGGCTGAGGGTTGAACGAGTTCGTCCCACCTGGCTCCCTGCTTCTCCCTCATTCTCCCTCCAGGCCTTCACTTTCTTTATTCTCTCCTCTACTGCTGCCCCTAATTTTGGCTCCACAGATTTGGTGGGCACCCTCCACATCGTGCGCACCCCAGCCCCTTCATTGGTGGACACATAGAACCACCGTGGTCTCCAACCTTTGATTGACGTTGGCAGCCCCGCCACCAAACCCTTTCCTGCCGCTGCCTGCAGGGTGACCCAAGTCTCCTGCTGCCCTGAGGCCTTATAGCATGCAAAGAATTCATCTACTGTCATGGCCTCCCCTCCATTCGCCTTCGGCCACGCACTCGCACAGGCCAGCAAGATCTTCCATGCATTGGGCATTAGTTGGCCCGGTGCTACCTCCAGACGGTTAAGCACATCCACCACCACTTGCGGTAGTGGCAACCTCAGTCCTCCCTTCAAAGCTTCCTCATAAAGGGAAAACTCTCCTGGCCTTGCGTCAGACGGCCTTTCCGTTGATGTCGGCAGTAATAACTCTACTTTCACATGGATCTGGTATTTTTCGCGGATAGCTTCCAACTCCGCCGTAGTAATCGTGGATTTTTCAGCCTTCGTGTGCCAATGATCTGGTTCCGCCTGGCTGATTGGCTTTGGAGCTGCTATCATGGTGGAACCATGGGATCGTACCACCAACTCCCCCACCCTCTCTGTCCTATGCCGCGCCGCTAGCTCCACTACATCATCATCACCCAGTGGGTCCACCCTCACGTTCACCGCTTCTTCTTGGGCCATTTCTGTGGTATGTTTCGCTTCTGACGCAGGTGCAAGGAAATTAAAAAAGTGTTGCGGAGGTGTATCGTGAGCAACGAAGGAATTAACAGTTGGGATGTTTTGAGTTTTCGTAAACAAGTAGGTGAATCGAATGATGCCAAAAGCCCACGGTTTGCCCGTATTCCAAGGATCCCAATTAATTTTCGCCAGTTTGAAAACTTTTCAAATTATCCACCAAAACTGCCTTTTCAACACCCCTAGTCCCCTAACGTTTCATTTCTGATCCAACGCTTAATCTTCCCCCATCACGGGGTATTGCCACGTGTACGACCACGATCCATTGTCTCCTGCCCTTACCTTGTCTTTTCCACTTCAAATCACCACGTGACACGCCGCCTCTTGAGCCCCACGCCTCTCCACCTCAACATTCACGGCCGCCCCTCCCGCTCGGCCAGCATTCGCGGTCGACCCTCTTCACGGTCGATCCTCCCGCTCGGCTAACCCTCGTGGTCGCCCCTCATCACGGTCGGCCCTCCCGATCAGCCAATATTCGCGGCCGCCCTTCCCGCTCGGTCAACCCTCGTGGTCGCCCTCCTCGCGGTCGGCCCTCCCGCGCGGCCAGCATTCGCGGTCGACCCTCCTCACGGTCGGTCCTCCCGCTCGGCCAACCCTCGTGGTCGCCCCTCTTCGTGGTCGACCTTCCCACTCGGCCAACATTCGCGGTCGATCCTCCTCGCGGTCGGCCCTTCCACTCGGTCACCTCGCACGGTCGGACCACCTCCCGACCGGTCCGCCCGCTTGGCCACTCCCGCCGGCCGACCTCCATATTACCGTTCCCCGCCACCCTTACCCTCTTCATCACTATTCCCTTTGTTGGACTAAAGCTGCACTCGGGAATGGGGGACTACTGACGTGTACAAGCCCACAAAGACCATGGACCACTATAAGCAACCCAAGCCCATCAATCGGAGCCCAATACATAACCCAGCTGGTGAAGTCCAGAACAGCTGGAATCCAACATGGCATAAAGAGCCAATGGTATTCAGACACATGGCAGGTGAAGGGCGAGCCACACCAGCAGACAAAGATCTGCAAAGTTATTGCTACTGCACATCACCATTAATGCAGCCTATCACAGCATTTATTACGACAACACCTCCCCGTCGGAATAGGACCCCCTTACCCAGAACAAGGTAAGCTACAGCATAGACTTTCGGCGAGGAGGGCAGGTCGGAAGAGACAGCAAAATGATTACCAAAGGATATAAGCAAATGTTGAAGACAAGAAGAAGATTAAGTCATCTATCTCCCATCTTTCTCTCTCTACATTCTCTATTTCCTCTACTAACTTGCTCGTCGGAGGGTTCACTGGGGGACTACCCCGTTCCCCGTTGAACTTGTCTGCAGGTTACTTGGAGGGCTTGACCATTTGGATTCGAGTTAGAAGAACTTGGACCAGTCCGACCCGTCCACTAGGAACGAGCTGTATTATCAATTTTTTTGATGCGTTTTTGTATTTACTATATATATTTTTTCATTTCTACTAGTAAAGTATAATTTTGATTAGTTAATACATATCTAAAACATAGCAAATTATTTTGCCAATACTTAAAACCAACTTAAAATTCTACATCGATGTATCAAATTCAAATCCCGGTGGTTATGACCATTTGGACATTAGTAAAAGTACTGACTGTAATTCGCTTTCGTTCGTGCCATCGACTTTAGCATGAGCTCAGCCTCACAAGCACAAAATTCTTTAAATATTTAAAATTTTAATTTTTTTTATATTTTAACTATATATTTTTATATTTTATTTTATAAATATTTTTTGAATATTTTATATTTTAAAATTTGAATTTTTTTATTTTTTAAATATTTAATTTTTTTTATAAAATTTTTAAAAATTATAGCTTCTCCATATATATCTAAATTATAACAAATTATTTGGGCCAATACTTAAAAAACTAACAAAATATTTTTTCAAAAAAATAAAAAATAATTTTAAAGAACAAAATAAAAAAATTGAATTTTTTTTTTTATAAAAAAAAAATAGAGTTTTGAAAACTTATTTGGTTATGAGTTTTTTTACATAAATTTTTAAAAAGAGTTTCAAAAACTTTGTTTGGTTATAAGTTTTATAATTTTTTGATCTAAATTATGATTTGAAAACCAAACCAAATGCTACCAATTTTTTCGGCTATCAAGTTCTGATCAAAATTTTTTTTTTTTCTGGTATAGTTTTGAACTTTTCCTATAATTTCGATTTTAAATTTTCAAACCTACATTATTATTGTTTTGGGCATTGTCTGCTTGTTTTATTTATTTACTAGGAGTAACTCGTAACTAAATGCACTCCCTACTATAATCTAACCCAATCTCACCCAATCATCAAAATTTTAAATTTTAAAATAGAAAGACATTACTATATGATCACAACCGTTTGATCTTCATCTTAAAACGGATTTGAGTTATCAACATACCTACATAGTGGAAGAATGGTTTTGGAAAAATTGTTTTTTCTTATACTTTGGTCCAATTTTTTAAGTGGGACCCATACGCCGAAGTTGGAGTGTATTGGTGATAACACATTTTATCACTACAAGAAAACTAGGTTTAAGAGACGGAACTTTTTGCGACGACACATTTGCCGTCGCAAAAAATAGAGTATTTGCGACGGCATAAAATGCTGTCGAAAAAAAAAAATAGAGTATTTGCGACGGTAGAGATTGCTGTCACAAAAAAATAGAGTTTTTGCGACGGTACAAGCTGCAGTTGCAAAAAAAAAAAAAAAAAAAAGTTTTTTGAGACTGTAATAGGTACCATTGCAAATATATATATATATATTGTGGCTTTGAGACGGCTTCATATATATATAGTCACAAAATGGTTTAAATACATGCAACGGTATTTTTCTATCACAAAAAAAAAAAAAAAATTGCAAAAAAAAAAAAAAACGACGTCGTCTTACTCTTTTGAACATTTCTCTTTTCACCCATTTTTTCATCTTCCTATCTCTCTGTCTCTGTCTCTCTTCTCTTTCTCTCTCTTACTCATCACTCTTCTCTGTCTATCTGTCTCTCCCTTTCTCTATGTGTCTCTGTCTCTTTTCTCTGTCTCTCTCTCTCTCTCTCTCTCTCTCTCACTCATCACTCTTCTCTGTCTGTCTCTCTCTCTCTTTCTCTTTGTGTCTCTGTCTCTCTTCTCTCTCTCACTCATCACTCTTCTCTATCTATTTGTCTCTCTCTCTCTCTCTCTCTCTTTCTCTGTGTTTCTCGTCCATCTCTCTTCTCTCTATCTCTTTCATCTCTCTCGCTTTCTCGCTCATCTCTTTTTGTCTCTCTTTCGTTTATCTCTTTTCGTTCTTTTTTTTTCTCTCTGTCTCTGTCTCTGTCTCTTTGTCTATATCTTTTCACCCATTTTTTCATCTTCCTTTTTCTCACTCATCACTCTTCTCTCCTTATCTGTCTATTTGTCTCTCTCTTTGTGTCTCTCATTCATCTATCTCTTCTCTCATCTCTTTTCTCTTTTTGTCTCTTTCGCTCATCTCTCTTCTCTCTATCTCTCTTCTCTCTATCTCTCTTACCTCTCTCTCGCTCATCTCTCGCATCTCTTTTCTCTCTATCTCTCTCACCTCTCTCTCGCTCATCTCTCTTCTCTTTGTCTCTCTCGTTCATCTCTTTTCTCTCTATGTCTCTCGCTTATCTCTCTTCTCTCTATCTTTCTCTCTGTCTCTCTCGTTCATCTCTCTTCTCTTTCTGTCTTTCACTCTCTATCTCTATCTCTATCTCTCTCTCTCTCTCTCTCTTTCTCTGTGACAACCCTCACCTCTGATTACTGCTAAACTGTGACTGAACATGATAAGTTACTGATTAAACTGAAATTCTGATCTGATTGCTCGAGTGTATTAGTTGATGTGCATTTCTATTTGTTTGATTACTAAATGATCTGTTTGTGTTTTTATTTCGAACTATAAATTGAAGGCCTTATCGGCGGCCGAATCTGAAATTGATTTGTGTTATGTATTAATTAGAATTTATGTGATTTTATGGTAAATTTAATTGAAATGTGATTTGGAGTGATTAAATTATATTAAATAATGCTAAATTACATTAGTTTGGTTTTATTTCAAGTTTGCCACTAAGTGGATTATCCTAGGCTAACTCCTCTCCACTTCATACACATTTGACACAACTTTTCTTCAACCACTTTCTTAGACCAAACCGAATGAGAAAGGGAGAGTAAGAGAAATTGAGTTCATTAAGAAGGTCTTACTTGAACTTAGAGGATTTGAAGAGGTTTTGCAAATTTGAGCTTCTAGACTTGGAATTCAAGGTTTAAGGTAGGAGTTCCCCCATTCAATTGCGAATTTAAGTTAGTTCTTGCATGGTTCATGGAAGATTAGAGTTTTAAAGTCGTAAATTGGTTTAAAATGTTGAATTGAGAGCTAGATCATGCATGCATGTGCACATTCTTGAGTTTTGAAGTTGTTTCATGAGAATTTCTACATGCATGTTCATATTTTGGGTCTTGATCTATGAACTCACCATGTTTTGAAGTTAAATCTTGCATTTGATCTCGTTTTAGAGCATTGGAGTTCCTAGGAACCCATGCATGTGTTGAATTTGCATTGTTCTTCTAGCCTCTTGAAATTTGTGTTTAATTGATCTACCTTTGGGTTTTGATTTTGTAAATTGATCTTTGAAACATGTCATATTATGGGTTTTATAGTGTTTTCCAGAAAATTAGCCCAAAAGGATCAAATTTGAAGCTTTAAAAATTGAATTTTATGCTTGAGGTTCAATCTGGAAATTCCAGATTTTGGACCCACGCTCGAGCAGAGGACTACACGCTCGAGCGTACATTCTGAGTACATGCACTTCCGCTCGAGCGAAGAAAGTCATGCTCGAGCGTGAAATGTATATGCCCAGAAGTTCATGTGTTTTGCAGTCTGCTCGAGCGAGAGAGTTCATGCTCGAGCGAGGACCTGAGTTTCACGCTCGAGCGTAGATCGTGCATCCATCGAGCGTGAAAATTGTACATCCGGTACTTTTGCCTGAGTTTGCAGTCCGCTCGAGCGGGGAAAGTCACGCTCGAGCGGAGCTCCTTTGTCTGCATGTCCGCTCGAGCATAGAAAGTCACGCTCCAGTGTGGACCCTTGTTTCAACAAGTTTTGAAAAGTGTTTTAAAGTGCATCTTTGCATCCTCTTTCCATCTTAGGCATTCCTAGGGCATGTTTAAGGCATCTTAAGGAGGATATTGATGTAGAACCACACCAAGACAAGATAGGGGTTAAGTTATCAAACCCAAGTGTGTAACTCAGTGTGAGTTCATTTTGTAACTGTGTAGGGTTGACATCCGAGGACGCTCATTAGCTGCTTATAGCCCAGTGCTCTGTGAGTAACAATGTTGTAAAGATATGTTCAATCATGAATATTTTCTGAATGATCTACTGTACTGCTTTTTGAAATGATATTTCTTACTGAATGAATGTTTGTCCTATTTGTGAACTGAATTCGTGGCATCCATAGCAATCTACTGTTACTGTACTATTATTGCTACTGTTACAGAGATCTCTGTCGGTTCCCATGTTTGGAACCATTACTGTTTACTGTTATGATAGCCATCAACTGATTGTTCGGTCTGTTAAGACCTACTGTACTGTTTTGCTATTAGATGTATCACATATGACTATTATGATATCTAAATGACTGTTTTAAATACTAAAAGGACATTCATTCTTAACTCCTTTATGCATATGTGTAGACAACCCATTTTTGACCGTCCTCAAGACTTGGACGTCACCGCTTGAACACTCGGTGATCATCCATGTTTGTGTTCATCTTGAGTTCCCGGAGGTCTCGGCTACGCGCCTTGCCTCAGGATTTCTCGACTCGACTGTTTCGTGTCTGGTTTTGCACCAAACACTTGTGTTTTGCCTTGGAGGGGCAGAGGATGGCTTATGGGCCATCCCCACACTCCACCGGCCATGGCTTGAGGCCACCGGCTGTGTTTTGTTGCCACCGGCCAAATGTTTGGCCAGCCGGCACTATAGATGGCCGGCCGGCTATCTTTTTTTGGTCAATTGCACTTTTGGCCGGCCGACTACTGTGCATCTGCTTTTGCAGATATTTTTGTACAGCTGGCATGCACTTGGCTCCCCTCCATACACGTGTATGGAGGGATCTCCCTCTTGTTTGGCTTGTCTTGTAAGCTTACAAGATTGAGCTCTATAAGAGGGAGCCTCTTCTCTTTTGTTTTAGGGTTAGCAAAAATAGAGAGGAGAGCTCTGGTTTTTAGGGTTAGCATAGTTGTATCTATTTCTATCTCTATCTCTCTCTCTTTTTTGCCTTAAGGTGTTTTAGTCTTATTTTTGCACACAAACACCTAGAGTTACACCTTCCTTGAGCTACTGAGGTACTAAGGAGCTATTTTCAAAGGATTTGAGCTGGTTTTGAGCTAAGGAAAGCAGCTCGAACTCCATCCTTGAAGGGGTCTACAAGGGTAAGACTTTTGTTCCTTTTTACCCCATTTTTGCATTGTATTTTTGCCTACCTTACAACTGTTTTTGAGCTTAACGTATAACATAGAAAAGTTCTGTTTTTGCTTGCTCTAAATAGTTGCTTAAGAGTGTTTCAAGCTTTGGGGTTGTTTGACCCCTCTTAAGGCTTGTTTGGCCCTTGTTTTGTGCCATTTTGGTTGAGCTCCAAGACCATTGTGTTTGGGCCTCCTCACCACTAAAATCTTGAGGGATTTCAGAGGTGATGATGGTGCCTTGAGGTCCTAAGAAGGAGAGGGCCACCCCCTCTCCTTATTGTCCTTGAAAAGGACCATTTTTGCATCATATGTGAGCATATTGTTTAGGTTCATGTTGGCCATGCCTTAACTGATTTTTGTGCTTATTATGTCATAATATAGCTCTGTTTTTAATTGGTTTAGACACACCTTGCATGCCTTGCATACATGTCTTGTAATGCCATCATTTAGCCTTAACATGTCTTATGCTTTGAGCCTTTGTTCTAGCACATTTTTGGCCAAGCTTTGTGAAGCTTCCATGCTTGTTTTGGTATGCTTGAAGTCTGTTTTGGGATGCTTTGGTCGACCATGGCATGCTTTGTATAGCTACCTTACATTTTGGCTTGCTTGCCTTAAGTACTTGGACTAATTGCATGCCATGCTTGTCTTGTTTAATTGGTTTAACACTTTCTATAAACATGATTTCAGAGCTTTCCATATATGCTAGTTGTCCATGTTTACCTCCTTTTAAGAGTGCTTAGAAGTTGGCCCTTTATGCTTAGGAATTGGACCATGCTTGCATGCATATGTGTGTGTGTGTTGACCCTCACTCCCTTGGCATTGGCCACTGATTTTGGCATGCTTGCGAGCTATCCATATTAATTTAAGTCCACCCCTTTGCATGTTGTTGCATGCTCACCTTGTATGTTGTTGCATATTTGTGTGTTGTTGCATAGTTGAAGTTGCATGATTGAATGAAGTCACATGTTTGCTTGCATGCTTGAACACCCATATTGTGCCTTGCATACTTGTGGGTTGCATTGTCTCATACCTTGCATGTCTTGCATGACCATGGTATGCCTTGCATGCTTCTTTGCATTTCCATGGTTGCATGCTAGCTCACATGCTTAGGATTGCATTGTATTGGTATGCATGCTTTGCCTCTTGAATTGCTTGTGATAGAGGTTAAGCCTCCTTGTGTGTTTATGTGCATTGCATTCCATATCAAAATACACACTTGATTCTTTGGGCCATCATGCATGGAAATGCGTGATTGGTGGTCCGAGAATCGAGGCCCATCCTCCTTTGAGTCATACACATGATAAAGAGTGTGGTTGGTGCATACATTGCTTGAAATGCATTGCCATGCCAAGTATTGTCCTCTGCTGCTGTCAAATCAGTTTCTGCAGGAAGATTTGGCCGGCCGGCCATCTTCAGTGCTGACCGGCCATCAATTGTTGGCCGATGGAGTATTTTGCGGCCGGTGACCATTATACATGGCCGGTGATCAATCCTTTTAGCCGGTGGTGTTCTACAACACTTAGAGAAGCAACCCTGGGACTTGTGCAGTCTTCAGAGGAGGATAACAGCCAAAGCAGAGGCATCTTATTCATGGCAGTGACTTCCGAGCAGGAACCGAGCGCGCATGCATTAGACCCTCTTCCCGAGGCTGCTGTTTACTGCTTAATTATATTCAATTGATTTGTCAATTAATTAGGTGGTCTGTAATAATTAATTAGCTTGTAGGTTAATTAATTGCATTAATCTTTCGGTCCCTCTGAGCGAGGGCAAATTTGTAATAAGTATGGGTGCGTGTGTGCATGTCTTCCAACCCCCACTTCTTTCTCCTTTTTACTTACCTGCTTTGATGGTTAGTATTAGGACATGTTTAATCTAGCATACCTTATGCTGTGCATGCGTGCATCATCCATTAGTATTGCATGCACCGGGCTCGGCGCATCATGCTAAATGCATAAGCATTTCAAATCTAACTTGAATACATGCTACTTGCGCATTTTCACATGCCATTCTTAGATTAGCCGAGCCTATTCTAGTGACATTCCGTATGCGTTACATTAGGCATTTAAACATGGACTTGGATCATGCATGATTACTAACACGTTCTTGTTTTGGCTTGGAGTACTAGGTAAGCTTTTATGCTTTAGCATACCACATGTGTGTGAGTGTTGTCATAATAGCATGATTACCATGAGGGTAGTTGCTTATGTGATATAAACCGTCTGAATGCCTGTGGATGAAGGTTGGATTGTTTGAGTTGGAACAACTCATTGAAATCCGTGTTTTAGCCTACTTGCGAGTAGCAAATCCCAAAGCGTTTTCCAAACAAACGGATATGCAATGTTTCATTCCAAATTAGGCAATCTAGTCTATACTTGTTTGTTGTGCGTGTGCGCATAACGTAGTAATTCTAGGCTAAATAATCGAAATAAGAACACATAACGTTTTCAAAATAAGATATCATAATTAGTAGAGGCCGATCTTCGGATCTGGGCGAGAGGGGGTGCTCATAGCTGACCTTCCCAATCGTACCCAAGCTCCCGAGCCGAGGCAACTTTGGTGATGACGGACACGTGGCCTTTGGCACCGAGTCAGGGTTTCCTAAATTCCCCCATTAAAAATATTTAGGTGGCGACTCTGTATCTGGCAAAGCAGTCCATGTTTGTCACTCTTCTTTCTAAAAATCTGTTTTCTCAAAACGATTTGCCATGATTTGGACTCTTTGGTTCAGGATTAAGAACCGTGACAAATTGAGTCCGAACTGTAACCCGTGAGGTCCCTCGCGGACTTGTTACAGTTTCTGGCGACTCTGCTGGGGAGTTTGGAGAGCTTGACTCGAACTCGTGATATCACTGTTTTGGCCACACTTATGTGTTTCTTTGCATTGCATGTGCATTGGTGCGTCTAGGATGCCGTGTTGGCCATCTGCTATTCCTGAGCGGTTTGCCGGAGGCTCGCTTCGAGAAGTGTGCAATAAGGCTGACCGGTTGCGGGCTCTGTCAGTATGGGAACACAAACCCCAGTTTTACTGGGGGCACCCCTTTTCGACCCATTTGACCCTAGTGCATATCGAAATCCACAGTGACCATTCCAAACTAGGACAGGTTGCTTACCCGATGTTAGGTTGTCTGAAACTGCTGCGTGCGTAGTGAAACACCTAACTCCTGACAAAATAGGACAGGGAAGCCCTACCCCCCAACATAGGGGTGTTTTGGCTCTCTTTACTTGCTATGTGCTTTTAGAGTGTATCTCTACAGGGAACGCGCATATCAGTTCGCAAGTTCGAGTATCAGGCCTGAGGGCACCAGTATCGGTATTTGTGAGAATCAGTTATAGCTGTGGGTATCCGATTCAGTATTTTGGGGCAGCGATTTTGGGGAACAGTGATCAGGTAGTAGAGTACAGTTGTTCGGCTGCACCTGTGTTTGATCTGTTTGGGCTGAAATGCTACTTATTTTTCCTTTCAGTTCAGAGAGTTGATATAGAATAGTCAGTGTTTCCCACTTTGCTGAGGCAAGACAGATATCTAATCCGTCAGTCACCGTTTAGTACAGCGGACTTATGATGACGCAAAACTCGGAGGAAATCGTGGTTATGACAGCCGCATTGGATCAAGGAATCACTCTGCAAAGTGAGACCAATGTTGATGTGCCGCATCCACCCAGGTCGCCTGCTGCGCACATCGATCTGGACCCCCCAGTTGTACCAAGGCTCGTGAGCCCACTACATTCGAATTAATGGGAATGATAGGTGACCTCCAGAGGTCCGTGGTGGATCTCGCTTACGGAATGTCAGCCTCGCCACTAGCTGCGCCATATGCTGGGAATTTTGTACCCCAGGAGCCCCCAACTGTTGGGATGGATTGTGATCGAACTTAGCCAACCCGAGGTTGCCTCCAGCTATGGCAATGACGTATCAACATTAACCCAAACCCTCGATCAGGCTGAGGCCAGAGGCAAAGACAAAATGAAGGCAGATGCCGATCCCATTGAACAATTGCTGTGGGCAGTCGAGGCTTTGAAAGCTGGAGGGATGAGTAAACAGCAAGTATCCTCAGTTGTGACCAAGGTTGTGGAGGATGTTTTCTCCCCCGCTCCAACTGAAGGCAGGCACCAGCCAGTCCGAAAACCGGGATAGGCCCCGTCACGCCAGAAAGGTTCCTTCCACTCCCAACCTTGCACCTGGGAAAGATCAGAAGGTCAAGGTAGTGCCCGCCGACCCTTTCGCTAGTGCGTCTAGCAAGAATACTCAGGCTCCAAAGTACCTGCCCCGAGGGCGCAGGGTCTTCCACGAACTCTACATGCCGTTGTCAAAGGCACTCCAGATCCTGGCCGAAAGAGGGCATTTTAAGCCCTTGGAGCCTCGGCCTCTCCCGAAGAATCTCCATCTCACACATGATGCTGCTTTGTACTGCGCGTACCACCAGCAAACCGGTCATTGCACCGATAACTGTTTTCGCCTCCGTCATAAGGTACAAGATTTGATCGACAACGAGGTTATCCTCCCACTCACCTCAGCCAAGTCCGTTACTACCCAGCTACTGGATTTTGAGGATACTGCGAGTATGTGATCAAGGTTGGACCACTTGTGGGCGGCGCCCAGTATTTTTGATGTGGCGTCTGGCACGCATTTTTGAGCATCTGCGAATGCTAGTTTCAAATTCTGGCTTGGGTGTCGAGTCAGTCTTTGTTTTGTTTTGAGTTTGTCTCATTGTCGTGAGTCAGTTCTTTTTGCTTAAGGGTCTGTCTTGTTGTAGCGAGTCGGCTCCCTTTGTATAGAATGTTGGGTGATTCTGGGGTTGTTGCCTCGAACACCGTTTTGTAATTATCCTTTTTGTTTTCCTTTTGAGTCTATCTCTGTTGAGGAGCCAGTTGCAACTAGGAAATCTGAATAAAACAGCTGCGGCTATCACGTTTCCGTACTTATTGCTATTTCGAGCCTGTCGTGCCAGAGAATTCGAATGGAACAACAGTACATTCCGCCTGCTCTTTTGTGCCCTGAAAATCATTGTAATGACCTAAGTCTTTCAAAAACCTTTTTAAACACTGTGGTGATGAAAACGAAGAGGAAGGGATTCCTCGGGTTTTGTAAAACTTTGATCAATTTGAGAGAAAGAGAGGCATGCTAAGCCTTTTTAATGAAAGAAATCATGCTTGTCAGCGTGAGTACTGAGAAGGACCCTGGCTTGACCCAGACTGGTTCCACACTATCTTCAGCGCGAGCGATTTGTCACTTTCTTAAAAATTTTCAAAAACAAAATGTTTTGCGCGGTCCTGTGAAGACCTGTGTGGGATCATTCTTGAGATTGTGCAGCCTAGGATCGCTCTTAGCCTCAAGATTCAATCCGTTTGTTTTCAAGCCTTGACCACAATTCGGACTGTTCAACGATCAACCACCATGTAAGGTCTGTGTGGCCAGATTTGAAGCAGCCCCCGAACAAGAGGCTCCAAAATCAGATCAAGGAGGTCAGATCTCACCACAAAGAGCTCGTGAAGCAACCGTGATGGATCCTTCTACAAATCAATACAACAACCACTCTCCTGGATACAGAGGGCTTCAATCTCAAAACCATTTGGCATGGACTTGTTAGAGCATCTCCAGCAGCCAAGGCATTTTATCAAAAATGATACAATAGCTAGTCAATAAGCATAAATCCCTTTTCCAGCAGCCTAGCCACTATGACGCCAAGCCAACATTTTGCTACAGTACCTCGCTAGGGAAGGCGAGGTACTGTACACTAGCTCTCAATTTTTTTTTATCATTTTTTAATTCAAACTTTTGTTTTTAATAATATTTTAATAAAAGATATCTAAAGTATAATAATATTTTAATAAAAGATAGCTAAAGTAGATAGCCTTGTTGGAGTGTATATTAAAAAAATGACTAGTTAAAATAATAAAGTGAAATTTTGAATAGCTATTTTGTCTATCATTGCTGGAGATGCTCTTACACGTTTACCCTTTGAGAGGCTCGCTGGGCCGAAAACCCGGAAGGGCGACCCAGGCAAAAGTTAGAACAAGGAAAAATAAAATAAAAAAAACAAAAAAAAGAAACATACAAAAAATACAACAAAAAGAAAGCAAAAAGATAAAAAAAAGAAAAAAAAAAGAAAAAAAAAGAAAAGAAAAACAAAGCTCGCCAGGTCGAAAACCCGTATCGGGCACCTTGGCAAAAGTTAGAGCCTAAAAAGTGAAGGTTAAAATACCCGAGTGTACCTTAACCGGAACTACGTAAGGCTTGATTCCCATGTTTGGGATACGTAGGCAACTTCATCCTGAAGTCCAGCCCCCAACGCTTTCATAGCGTCTCAGTCCATTGTAATGGTTTTGATCATCCTTGCCCTCTCTGAATCCGATAGTTCGGTTGTGACAACCGGAACTACGTAGGCAACTTCCTCTTGAAGTCCAACCATCAACGCTTTCACAGTGACTGTGTCCATATATGGGTTTCGACCATCTTCTTCTTCTCCGTGTTCAAGAGTTCGTTTGCAATCATCACCAATGAGGACTGGTTTTCAGCATGCTGCGACATCATCCAAACAAGGGGCAACTTTCCATTGCCATGAGTTGCCACGAGTCACCGTTCAAACTAGGGGCAACTTTCCGTTGCCATGCACCCCTTTTAAGCAAGGGGCAATTTTCCATTGCTATGGGTCCAAGGTTGGGCATCTCGAGGGTAGGTTCCATGCTCGTTTAGCATTGACCGTTTGCAAAAATAGTTTTTGAAATTTTTTACTGAGGTTGACTATTTTCTCGAAAACTATTTCATTTTCCAAAACTAGACCATTTCTGGGACCCAGAAGGGAAAATTTTCAGTGCTTATAGCCTGACTTGCATGATTTTCAAATCAAAAATCAAACAAGTATGTTAATCTAACTCTCATTTTAGTCAAAACTGTTTTAGTAAAAAAACCAAAACAAAAATGGTCAAAGTGATGAACTAGGGGCACAGTCGACTCAGGTGTTCTGTCTTTCCCCCGTAATCAACATACTTGCCAGAAGGGCACCCTATTCGCCAGAAGAAGGCACAGCTAAAGCTGTCTGTAAATGGCTGAAAGCTCTCAATATCCTCCAAACAACGAGGTATTAAGCCAAGTGCGAAGCACAAATCAGAATGAATCAAGATACTCCATTCTCCATCCGGAACATCGACTAGACGTCACCGGAAGAAATAGCCGCGAGCCAATAGTGTTGGGCATGAACCCGCGACTTCCTATTCATCTATCAACCACTCAGGGGAGGGATAAAAAATGAGAGATTGAAGAATAGAGAGATGTACGATGAGAGAAAAAGTGAGAAAATGGCTTTTTCAGAAAAATAGAGATTGAGTGCCAGAGTGATGTAAGAATCACAAATCAGAAAGGGTGGGAAACCATACCCGGAGGAACTGGCTCCTCGAGATTTGAGGTCTCTCGTTTTGTAAACATGTCCGTGTGTCGTGTCTTTTGTCTTGTTTAGCCCAACTTTCGTTTTGGGTATTTTCCAAGCGTGTTTCGTTGTGTTTAGGTCGTGTACCTTTTGGTTTGAGTCTTTCCCACTGTGTTCAGTTGTAGGCTCGATACCCCAGTCGAAAAACCCTTTTTTTTTAAATTTCAAAAATCATTTGTGTTCAGAGTGCTGTGCCGTTCTCTACATTTATGCGAACCAAAAGAAGAAAGGGAAAGTTTGGGTATCTGAGTGTGTTTCAGTTTCAGCCGATTCCGTCTTCGTACTCCGTCTTGTCAGATTAGACTACTGCTCAGAGTTGCCGTGTGCAGAATGAACCAAGCGTTGTGTTACGGGCTGTATGCAGATTAATTCTCAGCAGAGTATGGGCTGTGTGTTCAGGTTGAGCAGTGGTTTGTATGGGTTGTTTTGCTGTTAGTTGGTTCGTTATCTGTTTATTACAATGTAAGTGTTCAATTTTCAGATAGCAGATCAATTTCATTTACATTGTGGTGTAACATGGTGCAATGCAGTGCAAAGTATGAAATGTAAAGATGTAAACACTTTTTCAGACAAAAAGAAAGTTTGTTTCATTTCATCATCTGTTTCAAGTACATAAGTTTTGGAAACAAAAACCTGCCTGCAGCAGTACAAAATATCCTAGCTACCAACCAAAAAGAAAAATTACAAAAAAGAAGAAAAACAGCAAAAATCTGTATCAATATCAAGTGGCCCCAGGCCTGAAGGTCCGTCCTAGTCCTCTTCCTGGACGAAGGTCCAGAAGCATCATCAGCACTGTCATCTGAGTTTGAGCCCGAGCCGTCTCCGGTCTCCTCCTCGGACGACTCTGCCTCCGCTTCTGCCTTAGCCTCGGACTCCTCATCATCGTCGTCATCAGGAACTGGCGCCCGAGAGCTACTCCCAACGTGAGTGCGCCCCGCCTTGGTACGGGGGTATACTCTGCCCTCTCCATCTCCTCCGGCAAGAACAGAAGGCCTGGCTGGAACACCTCCTACGGTGGGAATCTGGAAGGGAGGCTGAGAAGTACAAAAGGCAAATGCATCAGTATACTGTGAGCAGTTTATCAGTGCAGAATGCAGTGTATGAGTACAGTGTGTGAATGTCGTGAGCAGTTTATCAGTGCAGAATACAGTGTATGAGTAGAGTGTGTGAATGTCATGAGCAGTTTATCAGTGCAGAATGCAATGTATGAGTACAGTGTGTGAATGTCGTGAGTAGTTTATCAGTGCAGAATGCAGTGTATGAGTACAGTGTATGAATGTCGTGAGCAGTTTATCAGGAGTTACGTGGTGCATCAGATTATGTGAAACAGATTGTGTAGATTTTGAGACTGCGGTTGAAGAACATACCGGAATACTATAGAGGGCCAGGAGGTCAAAAGTCCGCTGTAACATCCCCATCATGGAGGCATTCAGCTCCAGAGACTGCTGGGTGTACTCGGAGGAAGTCTGCAAAAGTATTAGATGCGTCAGTATTCTGCAGAACATTAAAAAAAATAAAATGAAATGAAACGACAATGCAAGATGCAAAATGCAGTAGTACATACCAGAGGCAAGTCGTGGAAACCGACTAACTCATAATCAGCCGGAGGAGGAGCAAAGGGGATCTAGTAGGTCGCCCCACCCTACCCTCTGTATGTCATCGTCGTGGGCAGAGCAGGCCAACCAGCCCCCCGCTCTCTCTAAGCTCTACCCCTGCCGTGAACCCGAACTCTCCTCGACGCTCCTGCTCCAACCCCCGCCCCTGCCCTAGCCGCCGGCGCCATGGGCCTCTCTCCCTCAACTCAATGACCACCGCTCAAAGGCCACATGATATACGTCTGCACGTACTCTCTGTAGTCGCCTATACCTCTGAAGCGGATCGCGTCCCAACCGATCGTATAGTCGGCCATCTGCTTAGAAGTGAACCTCTTAGTATCCCTCATATGCTTAGGAGGGTGAATCGGGACTATCTGCTCTGGTAACCCTAGGGTCTGGCGTAGGAAACGCTCACCCAGGTACCAAGCCCGACAGACCAGGCCCTCCAGCAGAAGCCTGAAGCGGGCAGTCTCCTCCGCACCTACAAACCGCGCCCGAAACTCATCTGGCACTAAAGCCCAGGGCTGCCAGGTAATCTGGAAATGAAATGCAGTTTGTTATCTATCTGTTATTAAAAAAAAAATGGTACAAAGCGAAGCTTAAGCAAACTCTGAAGTTGAACGTACCTCCGCGGGGGTGATGGTGTCAAAATAGCGGCGGAAGAAGATGAAAGACTCCCGAGGTCTCTGCACACACTTGACGTCAAACCGGCGGGAGAACGGAATGACAAGAGGAGTCTCCACATCGGGCACTGGGCTAGTCTAGGAAAGTAGGCATAGACCCATAACTGCAAAGTAAATACCAGTATACTTATTAGATAAAGCAGAATGTAGAATAAAGTAGAAATAACAGGGCTGTGTATTGTGCAGGCAGTGTATTGTGCAGAGTGTACAGTGTGAGTAGTGTACAGTCGGTGTAAAGCAGAGTATATGTGTGCCGTGTGTGCAGTATACAATCGGCGTAAAGCATACCGCAGTGTGTGCAGTGTACAGAGTACAAATAATAGAAAGCAGGAAAGTAAAGCAGAAAAAGAAATGTACCTCCCAAGCACGCCAGTAGCCCCCGAGCAACTGTCGGCTGCCACGGGAAGCTGAGCTCATGTACCCATAGAGGGTGGCCAAAGCGGCGCCACCCCAGTCATAGCGTAGGATCTGTGTGACGTCCACGAGAGCGCTGAGCAGATAAAGGGGCACGGTGTTCGCCCGGTCGGCAAAAATAGTCGTCCCCAGCAGGAACATGAGAAAGCCGCGTGCGTATCGCTCCACAGCCTCCTGAGTCATCGGAGCCTCCTCAACTAGGACTGGCTGGACCCTGAACTGGACCTCAAACCATGAGTATCGGACGAAGCCGGGACGTGCAAGAGGTGGCACCTCGCCGAGCAGGTAGATCTGAGCAGCCGTCCACTTGTCCATGTCAGTATCAAAGGGGATCGAATCACCCCCTACCCCGATGCCTGTGAGCATCGAGAAATCATAGGGAGTCATCGTCATATCTCCTGTGGAGGAAAGGTGGAACGAGTCGGTGGTGTCCCACCACCTCTCCGCTAGAGCAGCAAGGAGAGGCCTGCTCGTGGTGAGTGTGGAAAGTCCTCTGCAGAACGCACCGAACCCGGCCTGGTCCACGATCTGGCGAACCGCATCGGGTAGCTCTGCGTACCAATCTCAAGCGGCAATATTCCCATACCCACGGACGGTATGGGAATCTCCCTGTTTTCAAGCAAATAATTGCGAAGCAAGATAAAACATACAGTTTTGAAAAGCATTTAGAGTTGGTAATGATACGCAGTGTGTGCGCGTGTTCAAGTTCAAACAAATACCGGGTGCCGGTGTGCGTACAGTAAGCTACAACATGCGATGTGTCAGTGTGTTTGCATGGTTCAGTACAGATATAGCGTGTGTGCACGTTTTCAAGTTCAAACAAATATCGGTTGCCGGTGTGCTCGTAGTGAACTACAGTGAATGATGTGTCAGTATGTTTGAGTGGTTCAGGGCAAGTGCAGTGTGTGTGCGCGTGTTCAGATTCAAACAGATATCAGTTGCAAGTGTGTTCACAGTCAACTACAGTGTACAGTGCATCAGTGTATTTGAGCTAAGTAGTTAAGAACAGAATCAACTATGGCAGTTAAGCGTTCTACATTGCGGAAAATGAAACCGGGAAAGAATGTACCTCGGAGACGCCGTGTGACAGATGTGACTCTGGCTCACGTAGTAATAGCTCGGATGGCACACCCCTCTCAAAGCTCCTGAACTGACGAAGTCCGTCAGGAGGCAGAATGTGAATCGCCGGCCAGTAGGTCGTCGGGTCGAACGGGCGGACGCTCAAGGGAAGGAGCTCGGCCTCTGGGTCCATCTCATGCTCTGGGGGAGTCCCGCCCCGTGGAGTATCATCCGCCATATCAAAGGTGATGAGAAAACGACCGAAAAGTGAAAACCAGGCTAGAATGTGAAAAGTCAACGAAAAGTCAACCCCCGAGAGGGTGGAAAATGGCCGGAAAAGCTGGGAAGTGGAAAAGGTGCAGAAATTGAGAGGAACACGAGGGGAACAAACCCCAAAAAGTGGAAATAGTAAAGGAAACACCGAAACAAACAAATGTTCGGTCCAAAATGTTTGAAACGCGAAGGAGATCGCGAATCGAACGATCAAACGGGGGCTAAAACCAAAGAAAAACGGAGAATAAGGCTCAGGAAATACTCTAGAGAGAGAGTGAGAGATTTCAGCTAAGAAGAGTAAAGAAAATAGGGTTTGGAACCCTATTTTAAAAGACCCAAGCCAAAAGGACAAAACTGCCCCGATTCAGGCATTTTTGGCCGATCGGCTACATTTTTGGCCGGCCGGCCAAATATTTGGCCGGTGATGTGTTTTGATGGCCGGTGGATGGCCGATGACTTCCCCTTCTGCCCGATGAGCCACCTATAACCTTGTTTGGGTCAGATCTGTAGTTTGGGGCCTTAATTGCTCAAGATAGTACAAGAAAAAGCATTTTCGAAGCTCAACCGGCCTCCGTTTTGACCTCGGACCATGTCTTCTATGTGTGGAACTCGAATTCGTGCAAGGTGTATCCTTTCCGTATCCTTTTGTCTTTTACAAAACTCGAAAGTTGCCCCATCGCATTTCAAATCAATCGCACTGTCTTGTGCATTTCATCGCAATTGCGCTATTCTGCGCATCACACCGTTCTGTGTGCTACGGTCTAAGAGACCTTAAATCCTTGGAAGGTGCAAGACCTTCGGTGCATTGGTGTGCACAGTACATGCATTTTCATGCATTTCAAGCGACTTGCGTTGTCGCGCACTCTACGGTCTAGGAGACCTTAAATCCTTGGAAGGTGCAAGACCTTCGGTGCATTGGTGTGCACAGTACATGCATTTTCATACATTTCAAGCGACTTGCGTTGTCGCGCATTCTATGGTCTAGGAGACCTTAAATCCTTGGAAGGTGCAAGACCTTCAGTGCATTGGTGTGCACAGTACATGCATTTTCATGCATTTCAAGCGACTTGCGTTGTCGCGCACTCTACGGTCTAGGAGACCTTAAATCCTTGGAAGGTGCAAGACCTTCGGTGCATTGGTGTGCACAGTACATGCATTTTCATGCATTTCAAGCGACTTGCGTTGTCGCGCACTCTACGGTCTAGGAGACCTTAAATCCTTGGAAGGTGCAAGACCTTCGGTGCATTGGTGTGCATAGTACATGCATTTTCATGCATTTCAAGCGACTTGTGTTGTTGCGCACACTACGGTCTAGGAGACCTTAAATCCTTGGAAGGTGCAAGACCTTCGGTGCATTGGTGTGCACAGTACATGCATTTTCATGCATTTCAAGCGACTTGCGTTGTCGCGCACCCCATGCAGCATGCATTTCAAAAAAACAAAAAATAATGCGTATGTCATGCATTTCATTGTATATAGTGCATATGTCATGCATTCCACTGTAAATATTGCATTTACAAACATCCCATTGCATTGCAGATAGTGCATATGTCAAGCATTTCATTGTAAATATACTGCATATGTCATGCATTCCATTGTAGATAGTGCATATGTCATGCATCATTGTATATAATGCATACGTCATGCATTTCATCATAATATAGTGCATATGTCATGCATTTCCATCGTAAATATCCATCCCATTGCATATTGTAAATATCGTATTGTGGCTCACATGCATCCACTGCATCATCACCTCCATCTTTGGCTTGCACCTCTCCTTGTTGAGCTTGGTTTGCTATGTGCTCATACTTTTCACGTTAAAGCACAGTTCTGCATGTGCACGCGCCTATTCCTTGATGAACTTGGTTTGAGGGTGGCGGCACCTTTTCTGTGTTAGACGCAGTTCATTTGTGTACATGCCTTTCCTAGGCAAGATTTGGTTTGGCCTGCGTGCCTTATCCATCGTATCTATCCATCCCATTGCATATTGTAAATATTGCATTATAACTTGCATGCATCCACTGCATCATCACCTCCATCTTTGGCTTGCACCTCTCCTTGTTGAGCTTGGTTTGCTATGTGCTCATACTTTTCACGTTAAAGCACAGTTCTGCATGTGTACGCGCCTATTCCTTGATGAACTTGGTTTGAGGGTGGTGGCAACTTTTCTGTGTTAGACATGGCTTGTATGTGTACATGCCTTTCCTAGGCAAGATTCGGTTTGGCTGCATGCCATATCCACTGTATATATTGCATTGTAGTGTAATTTTTGCATCCAGCATTAGGATCATTGTCCTTTCGTTAGCGGGTTGTTTCCCCACTTATGTCATTCCACCCAATGCTTGTTCTTGTGTCCATCTACATCACTCATAGTCTTGCATGTGTACGCGTGTTGAGGGTTACGACACCTTTTCTATGGTAGACAGACTTGTTACTTCCATCAATCTATTTGACATTTGTGTGGTTTTGAACCGCTCATGATTGGATCATGTTTCAATTGCATTGCATTTTCATTTGCATTGTTTATACATAGTTTTGTATATATTGCATATCATTTTGCATTCATTTTGCATGTTTTGCATGTCGCTAACAATATTGTACCTGTTAAGTTGTTTTCTTTTTCAGGCACAATATTGTATATACGGTTCATTTGAGGCTGGTGTAACCAGACGAACCGCACAGGTATTGTATCCTCCGAGTGAGACGTAGCGAGAATTGCATAATTCTCTCATATCCTTTCTGCATTGTAGTGTAGTTTGGTGTATGCTAGCTTAAAACTGTCGCATGTTATGCTTCGTTACAGCTTTCTTTGCATGATCATAAGTTATGTCCGGCTTTGTGCATTATCTTGCATTTTGCCCCTGCCTTCAGGTGCGTATCTTTATTGTCTTGCATGCTTGTCTAAGTCTTCGGCCCTGTCAAAAATGGGTCGTCTCTGGGCTTTGACATTCACTCCCGTCATTGTTATGACTTCCGAGTTCTGTCAAAGAGGGGCAACTGTAGACACCCCATTTTTGACCGTCCTCAAGACTTGGATGTCACCGCTTGAACACTCGGTGATCATCCATGTTTGTGTTCGTCTTGAGTTCCCGGAGGTCTCGGCTACGCGCCTTGCCTCAGGATCTCTCGACTCGACTGTTTCGTGTCTGGTTTTGCACCAAACACTTATGCTTTGCCTTGGAGGGGCAGAGAATGGCTTGTGGGCCATCCCCACACTCCACCGGCCATGGCTTGAGGCCACCGGCTATGTTTTGTTGCCACCGGCCAAATGTTTGGCCGGCCGGCACTATAGATGGCCGGCCGGCTATCTTTTTTTGGTCAATTGCACTTTTGGCCGGCCGACTACTGTGCATCTGCTTTTGCAGATATTTTTGTGCAGCTGGCATGCACTTGGCTCCCCTCCATACACGTGTATGGAGGGATCTCCCTCTTGTTTGGCTTGTCTTGTAAGCTTACAAGATTGAGCTCTATAAGAGGGAGCCTCTTCTCTTTTGTTTTAGGGTTAGCAAAAATAGAGAGGAGAGCTCTGGTTTTTAGGGTTAGCATAGTTGTATCTATTTCTATCTCTATCTCCCTCTCTTTTTTGCCTTAAGGTGTTTTAGTCTTATTTTTGCACACAAACACCTAGAGTTACACCTTCCTTGAGCTACTGAGGTACTAAGGAGCTATTTTCAGAGGATTTGAGCTGGTTTTGAGCTAAGGAAAGCAGCTGGAACTCCATCCTTGAAGGGGTCTACAAGCGTAAGACTTTTGTCCCTTTTTATCCCATTTTTGCATTGTATTTTTGCCTATCTTACAACTGTTTTTGAACTTAACGTATAACATAGAAAAGTTCTGTTTTTTCTTGCTCTAAATAGTTGCTTAAGGGTGTTTCAAGCTTTGGAGTTGTTTGACCCCTCTTAAGGCTTGTTTGGCCCTTGTTTTGTGCCATTTTGGTTGAGCTCCAGGACCATTGTGTTTGGGCCTCCTCACCACTGAAATCCCTTGAGGGATTTCAGAGGTGAGGATGGTGCCTTGAGGTCCCAAGAAGGAGAGGGCCACCCCCTTTCCTTATTGTCCTTGAAAAGGACCATTTTTGCCTCATATGTGAGCATATTGTTTAGGTTCATGTTGGCCATGCCTTAACTGATTTTTGTGCTTATTATGTCATAATATAGCTCTGTTTTCAATTGGTTTAGACACACCTTGCATGCCTTGCATACATGTCTTGTAATGCCATCATTTAGCCTTAACATGTCTTATGCTTTGAGCCTTTGTTCTAGCATGTTTTTGGCCAAGCTTTGTGAAGCTTCCAAGCTTGTTTTGGTATGCTTGAAGTCTGTTTTGGGATGCTTTGGTCGACCATGGCATGCTTTGTATAGCTACCTTACATTTTGGCTTGCTTGCCTTAAGTACTTGGACTAATTGCATGCCATGCTTGTCTTGTTTAATTGGTTTAACACTTTCTATAAACATGATTTTAGAGCTTTCCATATATGCTAGTTGTCCATGTTTACCTCCTTTTAAGAGTGCTTAGAAGTTGGCCCTTTATGCTTAGGAATTGGACCATGCTTACATGCATATGTGTGTGTGTGTGTGTGTGTGTGTTGACCCTCACTCCCTTGGCATTGGCCACTGATTTTGGCATGCTTGCGAGCTATCCATATTAATTTAAGTCCACCCCTTTGCATGTTGTTGCATGCTCACCTTGTATGTTGTTGCATATTTGTGTGTTGTTGCATAGTTGAAGTTGCATGATTGAATGAAGTCACATATTTGCTTGCATGCTTGAACACCCACATTGTGCCTTGCATACTTGTGGGTTGCATTGTCTCATACCTTGCATGTCTTGCATGACCATGGTATGCCTTGCATGCTTCTTTGCATTTCCATGGTTGCATGCTAGCTCACATGCTTAGGATTGCATTGCATTGGCATGCATGCTTTGCCTCTTGAATTGCTTGTGATAGAGGTTAAGCCTCCTTGTGTGTTTATGTGCATTGCATTCCATATCAAAATGCACACTTGATTCTTTGGGCCATCATGCATGGAAATGCGTGATTGGTGGTCCGAGAATCGAGGCCCATCCTCCTTTGAGTCATACACATGATAAGGAGTGTGGTTGGTGCATACATTGCTTGAAATGCATTGCCATGCCAAGTATTGTCCTCTACTGCTGTCAAATCAGTTTCTGCAGGAAGATTTGGCCGGCCGGCCATCTTTAGTGCTGACCGGCCATCAATTGTTGGCCGATGGAGTATTTTGCGGCCGGTGACCATTATACATGGCCGGTGATCAATCCTTTTAGCCGGTGGTGTTCTACAACACTCAGAGAAGCAACCCTGGGACTTGTGCAGTCTTCAGAGGAGGATAACAGCCAAAGCAGAGGCATCTTATGCATGGCAGTGACTTCCGAGCAGGAACCGAGCGCGCATGCATTAGACCCTCTTCCCGAGGCTGCTGTTTACTGCTTAATTATATTCAATTGATTTGTCAATTAATTAGGTGGTCTGTAATAATTAATTAGCTTGTAGGTTAATTAATTGCATTAATCTTTCGGTCCCTCCGAGCAAGGGCAAATTTGTAATAAGTGTGGGTGCGTGTGTGCATGTCTTCCAACCCCCACTTCTTTCTCCCTTTTACTTACTTGCTTTGATGGTTAGTATTAGGACATGTTTAATCTAGCATACCTAATGATGTGCATGCGTGCATCATCCATTAGTATTGCATGCACCGGGCTCGGCGCATCATGCTAAATGCATAAGCATTTCAAATCTAACTTGAATACATGCTACTTGCGCATTTTCACATGCCATTCTTAGATTAGCCGAGCCTATTCTAGTGACATTCCGTATGCGTTACATTAGGCATTTAAACATGGACTTGGATCATGCATGATTACTAACACGTTCTTGTTTTGGCTTGGAGTACTAGGTAAGCTTTTATGCTTTAGCATACCACATGTGTGTGAGTGTTGCCGTAATAGCATGATTACCATGAGGCTAGTTGCTTATGTGATATAAACTGTCTGAATGCCTGTGGGTGAAGGTTGGATTGTTTGAGTTGAAACAACTCATTGAAATCCGTGTTTTAGCCTACTTGTGAGTAGCAAATCCCAAAGCGTTTTCCAAACAAACGGATATGCAATGTTTCATTCCAAATTAGGCAATCTAGTCTATACTTGTTTGCTGTGCGCATAACGTAGTAATTCTAGGCTAATAATCGGAATAAGAACATATAACGTTTTCAAAATAAGATATCACGGTTAGTAAAGGCCGACCTTCGGATCGGGCGAGAGGGGGTGCTCGTAGCTGACCTTCCCCAATCGTACCCAAGCTCCCGAGCCGAGGCGACTTTGGTGATGACGGACACGTGGTTTTTGGCACCGAGTCAGGGTTTCCTAAATTCCCCCATTAAAAATATTTAGGTGGCGACTCTGTATCTAGCAAAGCAGTTCATGTTTGGCACTTCTTTTCTAAAAATCTGTTTTCTCAAAACGATTTGCCGGATTTGGACTCTTTAGTTCAGATTAAGAACCGTGATAAATTGAGTCCGAACTGTAACCCGTGAGGTCCCTCGCGGACTTGTTACAATATGTTATTCATTGGGCTTTAGCTCACTGTTTATATTTATATATAGGTGTCCAGGCACCAGACTGGAACTAGGAGCGTCGGGTTAACTCCCTTTTTGTCAAGCCAACCATTGTGCCTCACCTCGAGGTTCCAAGTCTGACCGAGCTAAGGCTGTTTTAGGGTGTCTCAGTTTCACCCTTGTCTCTGTTCTGTAATAAATGTTTGAGACTTGACTGTATAGCTACGGTGTAGGGATTTGGTCCCTAACCTGAATGTTTGTGTACACGATGTATATATCTTTTGTTTATGAATGTGTTTCGTTTATAAAAGTATTTTCGCATTCAGACTGTCACGGCTCATTGGACATCTTTTATTTACTATTTTGGCTTCCGTCAGCCCCTTACTTGTATTACTGTCATTACTATTAAGCAAGCCTTTGGTAATCACGGATTACTGGCCGATTACGATGCTTAAACCCATAGGGGCGGGTTTGGGTCGTGACACTCTCTCTCCCCCACTGTGTTCGTGTTGCTCACTCTCTCCCTTCCGTCTTCTCTATTTATTGAGCTCCCTCTTGATTTATCGATCCACTACAAGAAAATGCACTTTTAGCGACCATTTTGTCTCTCTCTCACTCACCACTCTGTCTCTGTTTCTCTCTCTCTCACTCATCTCTTTCTCTCTTACCACCCATCTCTTTTACCACCTTCACCACTACTGCAAACGCCATTTCACTACCACCACTACTACCACGGTCGCCACTTCACCTCTACAACTACCATTACTACTATCATCGCCACCACTCCACTACCACCAATACCACTATTGCCACTACTATTACTACCATTACCTCTCCTTCACCCCTGCCACTCCATCTACTCTACCACTACCACAACTTCACCACTAATCTCCTTCGCCATCACCACCGCCACCACCACCACCACCACCTTCACCACTACTACCGCTCCCTCTCATCTATCACAAAATATTACCTCTACTTCTACCAAATAAAAAATAGTAATAATTTTTTTTTCATTAAAATAAAAATAAAACAAATAAATTTTCAATCTTAATAACTAAAAAAAAAATAATTTTTTTTTAAAAAATTCATTAACTACAAAAAAAAAATTCATTTTAACAAAAAATAAATTTTTTTGGCGACAGCAACCCCTGTCACAAAAAAAAAAAAAGAAAAGAAAAAAAAAAGGTTAAACCACATTATTTAAGTTTATTGTTTAAATTTCATTTGTAACCGAAATCTCTCCCCCCCCCCCCCCCGGCGGGTCGCCCAAAACCAAAAATCCATAATCTCTTCTTACCCCTCTCTCTCTCGATCGACGGCGTCTCTATTGTCATTGCCAAGTCATTCTCTCACATGCTTAACTTGGCTAACCTTGCTGAGGAGGTTCAGATTGCTTGCCGTCGACGAATCAAGTTGAAAAAGGGGGATTTTGCTGATGAGAACTCGGCAATGACTGAATCAGACATTGTAGAAACTCTCAAGAGACTTGTGGGGGAACTGAAGAAATCTCCCGAAGAAGTTTTTGATGCTCTGAAAAATCAAACTGTCGATCTGGTCTTCACTGCTCACCCTACTCAATCTGTCCGCAGATCTTTGCTTCAAAAGCACGGAAGGTTTGTCATTAAATAGTTTGTAATCTTTCATTTGTGTTGTCAACGTGTTATAATCTTTGATGCTATGAATTGTTTTTTATTTGCTTTGATCAATCCCTTATTTTTTTCGGTCAGGATTCGTAATTGTTTAACCCAATTATACGCCAAAGATATCTCTCCTGATGATAAGCAAGAACTTGATGAGGCTCTACAGAGGGAGGTAAGTTTGACTGCATAATGCATTATCTTATATATACCATCATGCTTTGGCATTTTTCCCAATACGTGACAAAGATGATGAAGAAGTCCTTAAATCTCACAGATTTCTTTATTTTTAATCATGCACCCAAATTTTATACTGCTACTTCTTGGTAGAAGTAATGTTTTGTAATGCATGTCACTCTCTAACATGGTTGATCAACATGGAGATTTATTTATTTATACATGGAGAGAGAGATTGAGGGAGAAAAAAATAAGATGCTCGCTTACCTGTGTGTGTGTGTCTTTTTTTTTTTGGGGTGTGTGGAAGTGATATGACATTAGGGATTAGGTGAGTCCACAACCATGACAACTAGACTATTCAGTCCAAATTAACGAGTTTGCTTCGTAGTTGATAGTATATTGAGACAAAATGATAGAAAAATTTGAATAAGGAAAATTTCGTCCCATTAAATTAATTACAAGTACATGGAATTAAATTTTGATTCAACCCGAGCTCGCGTTCTACAGACATATAAAATGTTGCATTATTATTATTTTTATTGCTTTCATAATAATCATGTTTGCATTTTTTATTTCAAATTTTATAATGTTTGATTAAGAGAGGGTTTTACAAGACAACAACCATCTGGATTAAGGTCTACCAGATTTGCAATTTTTTTATTCTAAACAAAAGGGGTAAAAAATGTGTTGTTTGGTATACTCTTTTTGAATCAAATCATATGGGCAAGGAACCAAGGCAGATACAAAATTGTTCTAAAGAATCATCATTTTGGGTATTTTTTATTGTGACTTGAGAGACGACCCAAGTAGGATTTGGTTGTGACTTGACATTTTCTACATTATCTTGGTATTTGGTTGTGATTGGATTTTGAATTTATTTTGAATGTGTTTGTGTAGTATAAATTGAATTGATGAAGTGTAAGGTTTATATATAAAATAAATTTGAGTTATTAATTTTTTAGGTAAATTTTGGATTTCTAGTATTGTTGATTTGAGATATGCATAAATTTGGAATTCATGATCAATAAAATTTGTATTTTTGTAAATTTTATGTCTGCACAAATTTAATGACCGTCTCTGAATGGTATGTTAATTGATCAACATTTTTAAAGAAATTAATTCTTTTATAAAATAATATATAGTTGTGTATTCAATCAAATTATTCATTTATTTGAGGATATAGAACCTTTGTTGTTAATTGGATTTGGACATGTTTTCACTATGGTATTTTTGGAAGATGATTATTACTCGGTGCTGAGATGTTTTGGAAACTTTCAAATTACCAAAGAAAGATAACATATGAAACTTATGATTGGCAAGTGGGGATGTAGCTCAAATGGTATGCGCTCGCTTTGAATGCTCCAAAATTTTACTTTTATTTTTTGTAGTTTTGTTTCTAGCTTTACTGGTTCACCAAATTAAGGGCTTTGGTTGGTAGCTCAAAAAACTGTGGCCCTAATGGCCCTAATTTCCATATCAGGTAAAAAAAAAAAAAAAAAAAAACAAACTTATCCAAAAAGGAAATTAGGGCCATTAGGGCCACAGTTTTTAGGGTCACAAAACATTTTTCCCAAATTAAACACATCTTATGCTGAGAGTTGGGAGATCGTCACTTTGTTTCTCGTCCTCAACGAAGCTTTCAGTTCCAGAATTAAACTATTTGATTTTTGCTGAAACGTAATCCTTCCATCCATCTCATTGCACATTAAATTCATTTTTCCATTCAACTTTGTTTAGCTTGGAAAATAAAAAACAAGTATTTTTTGAGAGGTGACTATTGTTTAATTTTACTTTTTTGAATTTTGCGAGTGAAATTCAAAATTTCTTTTATATTGGATTTTGGGCAAATGTAAATGATGAAGTTTAATCCAAAAAATAAAAAAATCTCACATCAAAAGTAGTACAGAATCTTATCATAACAACCGAATGGAAAGAAGTTTGGTTTGATGAAGATGTAATAAACAAAACAATTGAAAGTCTGTTAAGACAAATAGAATCGTTAGTATTTATTCTGTCCATCTAATTACTTTATGTCAAATAGAGAATATTTATTTATTTCCCAACTTCATCCAAAAAATTGAATTTTGATTTATTTTTTTTCTAATTTTTTAGATAACCAAATAAAAGTTTTAAAATTTTTTAAAAATTGAAGTCAGAATTTAAGAATCAAACAGGGTGATTCGTTTTTGTTACAGTATTAAAATTTATAATTTTTTTTTTGTATTTGATGCTATAGTAGTTAAATTTTTATTTTTGTATTTGATTGAGATGTTTAATTATCCATGTGGGATTTGATGACTAACAAAAAAAATGTTGTATTCGATGCTATAGTAGTTAAATTTTTATGTTTTTTTGTAATTAACATTAACACATAATTATATTGTCATTAATTATTTTTATTTTTATTTTTATTTTTCAGATATTTCTCATGTAGGAGTGTGCTTCTTGTGGAATGCATGCCTGTGGAGAATGTGGCTAACTTTTATTTTTGTTATCTACGAAGAATGATGAGAAAAATATTTAATTTTGGTTTATGTTATTTTGAATTATGAACAAAATCATGTATTTAAACATTATATATGTATTATGGAACATTATGTAGTGGGATAATTTTGTTGATGTGTAATTATGAATGGAAGAATATTTTATTATGAAGAAATTGTTATTTTTATACAGGAATTTTTATATTATTATGCAATTATTATGGAGAAATTTTAATATTTTTAATAATTTTATCGGAGGATGTTTTTTTTCTTTTTTGTGGCGGCACTACACTTTCACAAAAAATAGAAAATTTTAATATTTTTATTGATTTTGTTACAGGTTTTATTTTTTGCGACGGCACTAAATTGTCGCAAAAAATAGAAATTTTATTATTTAAAATAGAAATTTTATTATTTTTTTAATACTTTTTGCGACAGCAGTACACTGTCGCAAAAAATAGAAATTTTTGTATTTTTAATACTTTTTGCGACGGCACCACACCGTCGCAAAAACAGTGTTCTTGCCGTTGCAAAAAAAAAAAAAAAAAAAACTATTAGCGACGGCATCTTTTGCCGTCTCAAATAACATTTTTAACGATGGTAAAATAGTGTTATCACAAAAAGTCAAGAAATTTCAAACATTATTAGCGATTGCAAAGTGCCGTCGCAAAAGGCAAAAATGCTGTCACAAAACATTAGCGACGGCACTGTGCCGTCGCAAAAACTCTTTTGCAACCCCCCAGTTGCGACCCCCCTCTTGCCGTTGCAAAAAGTCATTTGCCGTCGCAAAAAGTTTTTTACAACGGCATTAGGAGTATTAGCGACGGCATTTTGCCGTCGCAAAAAACTGAAATTTTAGTAGTGCCGCGTTGTGATTCACGTATTATATTTGATTGTTCAAAACCATTATCGAGTGAATGGAAAATTAAAACCAAAATAAGCTCCATAAAAATGGTGTTTTGGTGGGTTTTCCAAAATTGGAGGAAGGAAAGCCTGTCCCACATTACTTGGCTAGGTTAACATTGTTGGGTTTATAAGAACATCCGGATCAAGCTAGATAAATTTTAGTCAAATTTTGGCTAAAAAAGTTACTTTTTTATTTTAGCTAGCTATGCTTTTGAATGTCTTTTGCATCAAACTCCATATTTAAAAAATATATATTTTGTTTAAATAACCTTTATTTGTTTTTTATTCCTATTGTCAATTATCATATTTTTTAAATCATCAATTTTCGGAATATTTTAAACAAAAATTATACAGTCATATTTTTTAACCTTTATAAAAATTTAAACAAAAATTATATTTTATAATGGTAATATTTTAACAATCATATTTTTTATACAGTCACTTTTCCTAGATTAAGAAATTGCATTTTCATAACTGTTTTGTTAACTTTAATTTCAAGAATTAATTTATGAGATGTACAAAAATTAAAATAATTCAAATTTATATGTGAATAAAAACTATAAGTACTAACAAAAAGAATAATCCTATGTTTATCATCTATTTTGATTATTTATATTTTACTATTTGATGTGACATACTTTATTATCATTAATATAATAAATCTCACATACATATAATTGGTATCTAAGAATTATGGGGTGTATCACATCGTATAGTAAAATAAATAATAATTATAGTATTTAAAAAAAATAAAAACAAAACAGTGGGAGATAGATGAACACTGTTTCATATATTTTATTTTTTTTAAAATTCAGTGTTGAGTCTTCAAAGGCTGGCTACATGTTCTAAAATGGCACAAGCACGAGCGAGCTTGATGCAGAAGGAAATTGATGGCTTTACTCCACAAATTAACAAAAAAAATGCTTTGGCGAGATTAATATTGATGCTCTAAGCCTTGGATTTTCAACTTGGGGAGGGCCTAAGGGGTATCCAAGTTTTGTAGAAGAGTAAGGTTATGGGTAAAGTGGGCTAGACCTATTGGACCCAAAACAAACACATGTGCGCGTTACCGTCGCCGTTTATTTTTTCTAAAATTAAATTCTTGCCGTTTGGAATTTGAATTTCGGTTTGAAATTCAAACTTAATTCTGAAATGACCCCAACGTATTGAAACATTGGCAATTTGGTCCAACACACTTGTCCAGATTTTCTTCCAACCGAACAGGTCTGTTATCTATTCAAATTGCAACCTGAACAAGTTCTATTTGTCCGAACAAGTTTTTACCTGTTCAACAATGTCCCAAACATGTTTTTTACGTATTGAAATCTATTTTGAAAAGCTACCAGTTTATCTATAAACAGACAGTCCCTCATTTGGATTTTGCATTCAATTTTCGTTCTTCTTCTCTGCTTTTATTTCTTGCATTTTGTTGCATAAATTCCTTGTGAGAAAGAGTAGAAACACAAAGTGTGTTCGTTGGACAATTAGCTGGTAGTGCTGCTACTAGTTGTCGTTGATCATTTCATCTTAGGAGATAGATGTCCAATATTTGTGAGTACTATAGAGAGGATGAATACAGTAAAGATTGTCTGACACATAGGACAAATGTCCCTAACAAATTTTCAAAATTGAAAATTTGGGATGTGAAATTCTGTATTTTTGAGGTATTAATATTTTAGTAAGAGGTATTGGTATTTTATTTTATTTTAGGTAATAGTTTAGTGATGAGATTTCTAGATAAAAACTTAATCTATTTTCTTATATTTATTTTATCTCTTTTTATTCCTATCTCATTATTGTTCTTTTTTTTAGAATTTTTTTTACCATTTATCATTATTCTTCCCTATCAAGGAAAAAAATAAAAAAATAAAAAAATTGAAACGTGGTCAGTAAGCCCACTACCACACCCATGACATTACCTCCCCACCCCGGTTGATTTCCCTGATTATGCCCTTTTTAAAACTTTAGTCTCATTTTAGGATGGATTTTTATCTTTATTCTCATAATAATAGGGTACAACGACTTTAGCAATGCCATTTTTCAAAAAACGGCTTTTAAAAAATCATGTTTCGTGATTAAAATAATAATAAAATTTGAATACAAAAACTGGCTTTGAAAAAGCTGGTTTTAATTAAGTTTTAATTAATTTTGAATTAATTAAAAACGATTTTGGTAAAATCATTTTTACACTAATTTTTTTTAATATATATTTTCAACATAAATATTTTTTGACCAAAAATATTTTTGATAAAAACGGTTTTAGAAAAGTCTCTATAAAACGGATTTAGAAAAATCGTTTTCACAATTATTATTATTTTTTATTTATTTATTTACTTTTTCATGTGGGAAGGTTGGACTTTGGGAACCGAAAAAAGAGTGAGAGAGAGAAATAATTCCAATGCATTCGAATATTTTAGAATACATCAAGTAGAATATACTTGCAAAAAATCAAGTTAATCAGATATTGTTTACCGATTTATCAACTCACATTTGTATTCATTTTAATACTTTAAATCACAATTATTATTTATTTTTGTAGATATAAATGTGAGTAGATGAATGGGTAAACAATATCCGATTAACTTTATTTTTTGCAGGCATGTTCTACTTGATGTATTTTAAAATGTAAACGGTTCAAATTATCAACATAGACCCTGAAATGGGTCTATTTTGCCGCACAACAGCCACTGCTGCATAGCAGCATCCCCATATCCTTCAAAGATGGGTTTCTTTAGAAAATCACAACACAGAAAAAAAAAAGAAAAGAAAAACATAATCCATATTAATACTCCAACAAAGAGCTTGGGCTTGTTTGGTTTGTATTTCAAGATATAATTTTTTTTTTAAATTTGGTTCAAAATTTTTGAAGGCCGAGCATCAGAGGCCAGCGGGTTTGTTGCAACCCTTACCTATTGCCGAGTGGAAATGAGAGCATGTCACTATGGACTTCGTTGTAGGTCTTCCGAGGACTTAGCGGGGTAGTGATACTATTTGGGTGGTTGTAGACCGGTTGACTAAGTCGGCGCACTTCATTCCTATGCGCGTGAGAGATTCGGTAGATCATCTTGCCGACTTGTATATTCGGGACATAGTGAGGTTACACGGAGTCCCAGTGACGATCGTCTCAGATAGAGATCCTCGTTTTACTGCAAGGTTGTGGCAGAGTTTGTAGAGTGCCTTGGGCACTAAGTTGACCTTTAGTACAGCTTACCATCCTCAGACTGACGGGCAGTTCGAGCGTACTATTTAGATCCTTGAGGATATGCTTCGGGGTTGTGTCCTTGACTTTAGTGGGACGTGGGAGAGGCACTTGCCATTGGTGGAGTTTGCCTACAACAACAGTTTCCAGTCTGGCATCGGTATGGCACCGTTTGAGGCCTTGTATGGCCGACCGTGTAGGTCTCCAGTTTGTTGGGCCGAGATAGGTGATGCACCTTTGTTGGGTCCGGAGTTGGTGAGGGAAACAACGGAGAAGATTGAGCTTATCCGTAGGAGACTTGTTACAGCCCAGAGTCGTCAGAAGTCATATGCGGACCGTAGGAGGAGACCTTTGGTGTTTGAGATGAGTGATCATGTCTTTCTAAAGATATCACCTAGGCGGGGATTGATGAGGTTTGGGAAGAGTGGGAAGTTGTCCCCTCGGTTTATTGGCCCTTTTGAGATCCTTGAGAGGATTGGTGAGGTTGCCTATCGTTTGGCTTTTCCGCCGCAGTTGTCCGGAGTTCATGACGTGTTTCATGTGAGTATGCTTCGGAAGTATGAGCCGGATCCATCACATGTATTGGATTGGACCAACTTAGAGGTAGATGAGGATGCCTCGTATGAGGAGAGACCGGTTCGGGTCTTGGATAGGCGGGATCAAGTCCTGCGTGGCAAGACCATTCCTTTGGTAAAGGTTTTGTGGAAACATCACGGAGTGGAGGAGGCCACTTGGGAACGTGAGTTGGAGGTCCGAGAGAAATATCCGGACCTATTTGTGGATGTTTGAACGTATGTTATATATGTATTGTTGTATTGTTGGACTTTAAGATCATTAAGTATGTCTTAAGTTGTAAAACATTGTAAATATTTTGGTTTATGGAAATATTGTAAAACTACCTTGATATGGGAGTTGATTGTAATATTGCATATGTTGGCCATATTATAGAACTGGAGATGTATCATGAAAATTGTTTATGATATGAAATTGTGAACCATGTATGTTGAAAATGGTTGAGAAGGAAAGGAAATGCATGATGAAATGTATTTGTTATGTCTCTTGACAAGAGATGGAATGACCGGTAATGGGTCGAGTTATTAAATGTTGAAATTTAACATTGTTTAAAAACGGAGAAAAACTTATTTTTCAAAAAACTTGTCCTTAATTTCGGGGACGAAATTTCCTAAGGTGGGGAGGTTGTAGCACTTGTGCCTTTTAAGGCTTTTGGTAAATGTATTTGGACCCTTCATTCTATTTTGGGAACCTTTGGTGTGTTTGTTGGAAGTCCCACTTCGGTTACAAGACACATTTTAAGGTGGACAAACTTCTATATATAGGTACAAGTGCATAGGGTTAGCTTACCAACTTATATAGTTCTTTCTTGGTTTAATGAGCCATTACGAACCAAGCTTGAGTTATAAATTTTAGTTGCGCCGAGCTGGATTTTGGCCATAGTTCCATTGGGATTTTGGCCATAGTTCCTTTGCCAAAGTTGTGTTATTTCTCGAGGGCTGTGTGGTGTGTGGTGGAGATCGAGTTTCAACTCTTTTCATCTTCTCCGTTTGAGCTTCGAATTTGAGGTAGGGATAACCTACTCCTCTTTATGAGCTTTGTCTTTAAATTTTAGCATTTTGATATGTTGGGGGTTGTTGTGTAATTTTGGAAAAGTTTGGGGCTTTTGTGTAATTTTATAAAAGTTAGGGTTTTATTTATAATAAACCTATATGCATGTTTAGCATAGAGAAATGTTGGAATTGGGAATGTATGGGGTTAAAGGATGTAATGGGGCAATTTACTGTTCACCTAGTTGAAATGTTGATTTTATATTCATTTTGTGCATTTATTTTCTGTTTACAAATAACTGTTTTGGGCTATCGGTGGAGGATAGTCTTGATTGTTGTAGACAATGCATGATGATTAGGCAAACTAAAACTAATCACTAGAATGTGTCATTGAGTATGACGATTGAAAGAATACATTAACTTTATGTATTGATTGATGATGTGTATAAAATTGTTTATATGCATTGTGTTGTGTTGGAGGAGATAGGGGATGTACTCCACGGTTTAGGGAAAGATAGGGGATCGACCTCTAAACCGGGTGTTTTGTGGGAGGAGATAGGGGATGGACTCCGTAGATACAGCTCATATGCTTGTCTATTGATGTGATGATACAGCTCATATGCTTATCTTTGGAAGTGTTGATATAACTCATATGCTTATCTGTTGCTGTGTTGATATAGCTAGTATGCTTATCTATTGTGAAATGAGGAAATGTTTAATATGAGTTACTGTCTCATATCGGTTATTTGGTCAGGTTCTGAACCATGGTTATGAATTGAGAATTGTAAAGGAATGGAAAATGAAACTGTAATGTGTTATGAAAGAATGTAAAAGTGTTAATCATCTATCAAACTGTTAATCTTTTAGTCATTGTTCATAGCTGGTTTAGTATATTTCTACTGGGCTGTTAGCTCACCCTATACGGGAATATCATTTTCAGGTACAGGTAGCATGCCACCTCCAAGGATATAGCTTGGGAGGCTTAAGGCGGGCAGACTTTATTGTCTTTCTTTCTTTTTATGTATTACATGTGGATTCAAGCCAAGGGCTTAATGTGTAATTGAGTTAGTACTCTCTTTTTGTAACCAAGTGTTAACTTAGAAAGTTGTAAGCCCGTAGGGCATTTGTTTGTTGTTTGCATGTAATACATTTTGTAATGGAATACTCTGATGAATAGAAGAATGAGGGTCTTTTATGTATCAATGCATGTTAAAAGTGATGGGTTTTACGTATTATTTTGAGGGCGTGACATGGGGGCACTCCGACGATCAAGTCAGTTATCTCTCAAAGATAGCAAAAGTGCTTAACTCACTATTCAGATCATAAAAAACATACCTTAGACTCATGAGGGTAGCTCTCTTATATAGTAACACTTACCTAATCCCAATAGAAGCCTAACTTCAATGGACTTAGGATTACTGCTAATCTTGGACTCCCAGTAGGATTGGGATAAACTCTCTAAGAGTCTTATCTTTACCCAAACTGAAGTCTTCTCCCAATCTAGGACTCTTGTCCTTTATCCACTTATCCCGGATTCCGGTATCTTCGCAGATAACCTCGGCCTAGCCGAGACGATCTCGGCATCATGACCAGGACACGTGACACCTCGGCTGGCACTTCGATGACACCTCGGCCACGTGTTGTCATTCAAAAATTATGTCCCCACAGTGATGAAAAGAAATTATTTTGAAGTAATTTAGGTGGTATACAATATGCTTCCTTTAAATCTCTTTACAAAGAGTGTTCTTTTAATTACTTTCAATTTATACTTCGTCTGTTATATTGATCATTTGATAAATTTTGTGAAATTATTCTCTGTTGATTCGTTTGATTATTCTGGTCATATGATAAAATTCTGTGAAATTATTTTGTGTTGACAATGTTGATTTGTTTGACTAAATATCGTGAAAATGCTCCGTACATGGATTAAGTGGACCTTGCCAATAGCTTGCACCAATGTACCCAAATAAGCGGTTGTGCTTGGGTGAGGTAGGTGTAACGCCCTAAAATAACTATGATAAACTCATCTCATAGGCGGAAGTAAAATTGGAACAACATACTTTTATTCATCAGAATTAATATATAAAAGGTGATACATGCGATATACATTCATAAATAGCTCATCCTGAATCTAAAGCATATGATACAATAGTAAAAAGGAATAAAAGCTAAACAGATATTCATATACCCTAAAGGTTTAGATCTTTCCAAGTCACTACTTGGTTATAACAAAAATGAGTCTAACTCAATGCAATCAAGCCTTGGCTATGCAAAGTAAATACAATAAAAAAGAAACTCTTGCTCCAAATCCCTCCCAAGCTACTGTCTTGGCGGAGGCATGTTACCAACACCTGAAAATCGTTTTTCCCAAATAGGGTGAGCCAAAACCCAGTAGAGATAATCTAACAAAAAATATGAATCTTAACAAAGATATAAGTATGATGTGTACATACAATACCCATGATTAAAATCATTTACAACTCTTTTCCAAAACCATGCTATGCCAAGCTTTATATCTCAATTCATTAATCATGTCCATTTCATTCAATCAACCAAACTGAGGATACAACTTAGTGGGTTTCTAATCAATATACTTTTCATACAAACACACCTATTTGCCATTTTACAAAAATTTCGTCCGCAGGAATCGGCACCCATGTATATGCGTGGTTTTTAGGACTTTCACCCAGGAGACCAACTTAATTTACTAGAGTCCATCCCCTTTCTTCTCTCAAACATGGAGTACATCCTCTTTCTCCTCTCAAACATCATACATATACAATGTGTTAAAAACACAGTCATATTCAATGACAACCGATAAGAGATTAGTTTCAATTCACCTAATCCTCATGCAATTTCTACAACAATCACAGCTATCCTCTACCGATAGCCCAAAACAGATATTTCAAAACAAATATACAATCTTCAAAATAGATAAACTATCCAAATTTCCATAGGTGAGAGATAATACATAACCGACTCCACTATTTATACAAACATCTATCCAATTTCATATTCCCACTACCAATTTCATTTATTTATACAAAATAACAATTTGAGCCATTTTAGGACAAAACTCCATTTTCTTCCAAAATCCACCCCGGATATCAAATCAACAAATTTATCACAACACAACCTCACATCTACTCCCATAACTATTTTTGACACATACATTTGAAAACCCCTCTTTTGATTTTAAACTAAAACCCTAGGTTTGTTCAAAATCACCTCAAGTTCCAATATTTCTTACATATCAACAAATAACTAAATTAAAACTCATAGAAGAGTGTAGAAAGTCCCTACCTCAAAGTTAGAAGACGAGCAAAGCAAAGGGGAAACTTCAAAGATGCCGAAACAAAGTTTTGTTCGGATCAAAATGGAGCTCTTGAGATGCTCTACATTTTTCCCAAAGACACTAGAGTAGAGAAACCAACAGATCTAGGTAAAAATGTAGAGAGAGAGAGAGAGAGAGTTTTAGAGAGAGAGGCTATAGATTTAGGGTTATTGAAATGTTTAGAGAGAGTGTAAGATGAAAAAGTGATGGCAAAAGTGACTTTTACAAACTGATATACGCACAATCCTCTTGAGTGCAAGAAGTGACGCTCGAGCACAGATTACACACATCCAGTAGTTTTGCAGACAACAAACCAACGCTCGAGCGCAAGAAAAGGACGCTCGAGCGTAGAATACACTCTCCTAGTAGTTTTGTAGACCTGCAAAAGTATTGAGAGTTCACAAAGCCCGCTCGAGCGGAGGAGCAAAATTTTGGGCACCAAAAGTTTGGAAATCAAGCAACTAACCTGTCCCAAACGCAACCACAACCATCCAATAGCCAAAATTAAAGGAAATACAAGGGAAGCAAGATATGAACAACAATACGAAACTATGAAACCCGAGTCCAGAATACAACAAGGGTCGGATCAAAACCGGAATCGCTATAATCTCCCCCCTTATGGAATTTCGTCCTCGAAATTTCAAATCAAGCCTTAAAGTTATGTTTAAACCAAACAGAATAACTATAATTAATCAATTCCATTACCATGACCTATTCCCCGGTCATCCATTCTCATCAACTCGATACACAAGTTTCAATATTGAAAGTACAATTCACATTTTCCCAAAACATTTACAATATTTATATTAAACCCATGTTTCCAAAACTTATACAACATATACAATGTGTCCATATTCTCAAAACATATACAATATTTTCATATTTTGTTAACATAATTAAAACTTTAATACATGCTCAAACATCAACAAATAAGTCTGGATACTTCTCACGGACTTCCAACTCATGTTCCCAAGTTACTTCATCAACCCTGTGATGTTTCCATAATACTTTAACTAAGGGAATCGTCTTGCCTCGTAAGACTTAGTCCTGAGTATCCAAGACTCTCATCGGTCTCTCTTCATATGAGGCACCATCATCTACCTCTAAGTCGGTCCAATTCAATACGTGTGATAGATCCGACTCATTCTTCCGAAGCATACTAATATGAAATACATCATGAATCCCAGAAAGCTGTGGCGACAAGGTCAAACGATAAGTTACCTCTCTAATCTGCTCAAGGATCTCAAAAGGCCCAATGAATTGAGAGGACAACTTCCCACTTTTTCCAAACCTCATCAAACCCTTCCTAGATGATATCTTCAAGAAGACATGATCTCCCACTTTAAAAGATAAGGGTCTCCTCCTACGGTCGGCATAACTTTTCTGGCGACTCTGGGCCATAGCCAACCTTTTACGAATAAGTGCAACTTTCTCAGTCGTTTCCCGAACTAACTCTGGACCCAATATAGGTGTATCACCCACCTCGCCCCAACACAAAGGGAATCTACATAGTCGGCCATACAAGGCCTCAAACGATGCCATGCCAATACTCGATTGGAAACTATTGTTATAGGCAAACACCACTAAGGGCAAGTGTCTTTCCCACGATCCCTTAAAGTCAAGAACACAACCCTGAAGCATATCCTCTAAAATCTGAATGGTGCGCTCTGACTACCCGTCAATCTAAGGATGATACGCAGTGTTAAAAGTCAACTTAGTGCCCAAGGCACTCTGTAAGCTCTGCCACGACCGAGATGTAAAACATGGATCTCTATTCGATACAATCGTCACAGGGACTCTGTGCAACCTTACTATGTCCCTAACATAAAGGTCGGCAAGATAATTTACCGAGTCACCCACGCATATAAGTATAAAGTGCGCCGACTTGGTCAATCAGTCAACTACCACCCAAACTGCATCACTACCCCGTTGAGTACTCAGAAGGCCCACAACAAAATCCATTGTGACATGCTCCTACTTCCACTCGGCTATAAACAAGGGTTACAACAAACCCCCTAGCCTCTGATGCTCGGCCTTCACTTGTTGACAAGTAAGGCACTTCGATATAAACACGACCACATCCTTTTTTATTCCTTTCCACCAAAACTGGTGGCTAAGGTCGTGATACATCTTCGTGCCTCTCGGATGCACCGCAAGGCATAAATGGTGAAACTCTTGAAATACTTCCTCTCGGCAAGACTCCGATACAAAAAGGCGGTCAAGGTATCTAACACTCGAGTCAGAGTACACATTTAAGCCTCTTTCAACCTTCCCACTGGAGATCTTCTCCTGGAGGGATTCTACCTCAAGGTCACCCATCTGTGCTTCAATCACTCGGTTCACAAGTGTAGGTTGTGCAACTACCGAAAACAAGGTTCAGACTCAACAGACTCGCCAAGATGCAAGTCAAACTCACCAATGGTGCCCAACATCTCCCATTCTCGAATGACAATACTAGCCACACTACTAATGGATTTCCTACTCAAGGCATCGATCACAACATTGGCCTTTCCCAGATGATAATGTAGCTCAAAATCATAATTTCTATAAACTCCATCCACCTCCTCTGCCTCAGATTCAAGTCTTTCTGTGTAAACAGATATTTCAGACTCTTGTGATCAGAAAACACTTCAAACTTCTCACCATACAAATAATGCCTCCAAATCTTTAAGGCAAAGATTACCGCCGCTAACTCTAGGTCATGAGTAGGGTAGTTCCTCATGTGTTTTCAACTGCCGTGAGCCATAAGCTACTACCTTCCTCTCTTGCATCAATACACAACCCAAACGTTCCCGTGAAGCATCATAATACATCAAATAGCCCAAATCCCTCTTCGGAATAATCAATATTGGAGCAGTGGTAAGTCTAACCTTAAACTCTTGAAAAGACTTCTCACATGTCTCATTCCATACAAACTTGATCCCTTTCCTCGTCAATCTAGTCAATAGTGAGGCTAGCCTAGAGAAATCCTTCACAAATCTACAACAATACCCGACCAACCCCAAGAAACTACGGATCTCGAAAGCATTCTTAGGTTGTCCCCAGTTTTGCACTGCCTCTATTTTGGATAAATCTACAGTCACCCCTTCACCAGATACCACATGGCCTAAGAACTTAACTGCTCTCAACTAGAATTCACACTTCCCAAACTTAGCATACAGTTTGTGAGCTCTAAGCAACTCAAGCACCACTCACAAGTGTTCCTCATGCTCCTTCTCGAATGGTGAGTAAATCAAGATGTCGTCCATAAAGACGACTACAAAGTGGTCTAAGAACTCATAGAAAATCTGATTCATCAAATCCACAAACATGGTTGGTGCATTGGTTAGCCCAAAGGACATGACTAGGAACTCATAATGGCCATACAACATACGGAATGTCGTCTTCTGGATATCCTCCTCCCTTACTCTCAACTGGTGATAACCCAATCTCATGTCTATCTTAGAGAAGCAACAAGGCCCTTTCAACTGATCAAACAAATCATCTATACGAGGCATTGGGTACTTGTTCTTGACGGTTACCCGGTTCAACTTCTAGAAATCTATGCAAAGTTGTAATGCACCATCTTTCTTTTTGGAAAAGAGAGCTGGTGCTCCCCAAGGTGAAGTACTAGGGCAGATAAAACCCTTATCTTACAATTCTTAGAGTTGAATCTTCAACTCACTCAACTTAGCAGGTGCAAACCTATACGGTGCCGTAGAAATCAGTAACGTGCCAGGCACTAAGTCAATAGAGAACTTGATCTCTCTGTGAGGTGGTAAACTATGGGTATTCACAAACTACCCTTGGCAACTCAACTCGGCCTTCATCACACTCACTACTCAAGAAGTTGCCAAGAAGGTAACTAAGTTCACTCCACCCACGCAGATCATATACCGGTGATAAGGCTTTATCCACACAGTCCCTCAAGAAATAAAAGCAATCACCGCTCAAGGTACATGTAGTAACCCTCTGACGGTAGCAATCTATAACAGCTCGATACGATGACAACCAGTCCATACCCAAAATAACATCAAAACTAGACATGTCAATCAACACAAATGCAAAAAGAAGTTGGCGATCGACAACCTCTATGTCACAACCCTGACACCCCTGCTTTAAAACAATCTCACCACCAATAGGTGACTCTATATAGATAGGAGATGCTAACCGAGCCAACTCTAACCCCAAAACTGATGCAAATGTAGACGAGATAAAGGAATAGGATGCACTTGTATCAATTAACACATTAGCAACTGAATTGTAAAACAAGAAAGTACCTCTTACTACCGAAGGCGCTAGTACTAGTTTTGACGATGTAACAGCATACACACGCCCTGTAAGTCTCTACTTTACTAGCTCACCCCTCGGAGCATAAGCTTGATGCACTGACTGAGCCAAAGAGGCTCCCTGATTAGCCCTCGAGACCTGTGCTAACTATGCCGGCTGGTGGCTCTATGTCTGCCTCGAACCAGATACACCAGATGTGCCACCCAACTGAGGGTAAAATCTTTTCATGTGGCTTGCTTGCCCACACTAATAACAAGTGAGCGGCCGCCTTCAGCCTTGACTCTAGCTCTAGGGACAAGCCGAAAAAGATACAGATCGTTGCCTTCATTCCCTCTGCAGGCAAGCTGGAGACTTATGGCCCAACTGGCCACACTTGTAATAAGTGAAATCTCCCTGACCATCTCTCTTAAAACCTGAACTCGATACTGGAAAGGTGTTTCTCGACTGTGCTTCCTAGGACGACTGTGGGTTAGATCTCATCTACCTCTTATTGTCCCCCTAAATATCCTGACTCCTCTTGGAGCCCCTCATCCTCTCCTCCTCTATCTGTATCATGGTCTCAAGATGAGCCGCCGCCTTCACAGGGCGTCCATAATCTTTAATCATCGACCTGGCCATCTTGAACATGAGCCCAGTCCTCAATCTCTTCTCAAACTCTAGACAACAGCATTCCTTAGTTGCCACGAGTTCCGGTGCAAACCTCGACAAACACTTAAATGTGGCCTTAAACTCGGGCACTGGAGTGTTCAATTGCACAAGTTTGGAGAACTGATCTCTCAACTTCTTGTACACACCCCATTTTTGACCGCCCTTAAGACTTGAGTGCCTTAGGTTGATCACTCGATGATGAAAAGTTATGTTGTACAAACATTTGATTTCTTCAATAAGAAGAGCTTCTAAATCCCAACTTTACACCCAATTTTGACCAAAACTATTTTAGACCTTAAAACCCTCTTTTTCAAAATATTTTTCCAAATGTTTCTATGATGTTCCGAGGCTCGCATTTCGTTTTAATATTGCATTCTTTGGTAAACCGAGCAAGACAAAGTGGAAATAAGTGGAAGGGAGGTGAAATCTTTGAAAAATCTTTAAAAACATCTTATTTATAGGTTTGGAGTTAGAGGAAATATGAGAGGAGGAAAGAAAACTAGTTGGGAGAAAGGTTGGGCATTAAACCGTTAAGAACTAAATGAGCAGCTTTCACTAAATTAGGCATATCTCTTTGCACACTTAGAATTTATAAGTGAGGCCACCACCATTGGAAATTCGACTTCCGAGGCTTCAATTTAGACTCAAGAATTACCTGAAACCAGGTTCGGATGAAGGAGATATGCCCGTTTGAAGTCGAGCTTGAAAATAGATTTTTATTTGGCTGGCCACTAATAGTGTACGGCTGGCCAGTTGTGAAAAATTAGGCCATTTCTAGTGGATTAGCCAGCCAAGTGTCCTCATAACCCACTAGTGGCCTGCCGGCCACTTGTGTCAAAAGCCAAATCTTTTTGCTACCTGTGCCAGTTGTCCCCACAGGTGCATGCACTGCACCTGCTGTCTCTATACTGATATTTCCGATAGAGTAACACATTTTTCTCTATATAGATGACCACCCCTCTTGAAATTAGGTTAGAAAAAATTCCTAAAGGGCCAAAACTTGCATAGCTCTCTCTCTCTCTCTCTCTACACTTCCTAAGCAAAAAATTTAGATCTTTTTGCTAAGGTTCTTGAGCTCAAATCTCAACCCTTGAGAGTGAGAACTTGTTGGTTTGTGAACAAATGAGTTACTTCTCTTTAAGAGGTATAACTACTAACTCCCTTGCACTAATTCTTTCCTATCTTTTCTTACTGTTTTTGGACTATTTTTCAACTATTTTTATGGGCTGAAACTTGTGGTTTAAGACTAGTAAAGGTAAAGGAGTTAATCACCTTTTCTTGAAGCTTGTTCTCTAAGCTTTTACCCTTGAGTTTCCCATCTCTTTATCAACTTTTTTTGAGCTTTTTCCCATTGATTTTCAGAGGCTTAAAATGTTGTTTTGAAGTCCCAAAAATGGAGGGGTTAGCCTCTCATCCTTTGGCTTGTTTACTAGCTTAATTGCCGCATTATTTTAGCTTGCTTTTGTAGATGTTTTTACCTTAATTTCAATGCTATTTTAGCCTATTTTAGGAATGTTTTAAGTTGGTCATGTCATTTATACTTTGTATTACATGCTTGTAGTGTAATGGTCCTCATAGGTTTGGTGTTTTAGGCATTAGACACCAACCGAATTGAGTTGATAGCATTTATTTCAAGCTTTCCATACTTGTGATCATCTCTAATCATCTCTGTACTTCTCTTATTTCTTTGCTTCTTCCTTGCTTTGAGAGTGGTTTCAAACTGATTGTTTGTTTAGGCTTGAGATAGCGATCGTTGTGCTTAATGGTTTAATCTCTTCGGAGGTTCATTTCCAACGACATGACATCTCTTTCATGCCTAAAATAACCCTTTGTTTGACACTTTCCTCCTTTAGTGGACTTAATGTTCATTTTAGACTAAAATGACTAATGAATGGAAAGGTAATTAAAAGGGTAATTAATGGCTTAAAATGGAGCAAGATAATAAAATGGTTTGGGTTCAATCGGACGTTAATTGAACCCATTGAGTCTTGAGTTGTTTAATACTTGTTACTGATGAAAACGGTTCAAGAGTTGATGTCAATTGCTTCCCTTGATCAATATCATGATAGGGAGGACGTTCATGAGTCTATAATTGGGCATTTATTGAAATTGTATCCCTTGGTTCATAAGTCATCATGCAATGAATTTGTGCCGATTAATGGCTTACGAATTGAGCCTACCCCTTATTTGAGCTGTCTGATGATAAGGAGAGGCAAGGTGGACAAACATCCCTTGAAAATGCTCTGTTTGTTTTCTATTACAGTAGGAGAAACCCAACATTAGTGGCGGACAGACCACCTTTACCGTACGGCAGGCCACTATTAGTGGGTGTAGACACCCCATTTTTGACCGTTCTCAAGACTTGGGCGTCACCGCTTGAACACTCGGTGATTATCCATGTTTGTGTTTGTTTGGAGTTCCCGGAGTTCTCGGCTACGCGCCTTGTCTCAGGATCTCCGAACTTGACTGTTTTGTGTCTGGTTTTGCACCAAACACTTGTGTTGTGCCTTGGGAGGGCAGGGAATGCCTTGTGAGGCATCCCCACACACCACCGGCAGTGACTAGAGGCCACCGGCTGGTTTTTGTTGCCACCGGCAATATATGTTGCCGGTCGGCACTCTTTATTGCCGGTCGGCAGTCATTTTTGTCAAAATGACATTTTTGGCCAGCCGACTACTGTTCATCTGCTTTTTCAGATATTTTAGGACAGCTGTTTGGCATTTTGTTCCCCTCCATACACGTGTATGGAGGGATGCTCTCCTTGTTAGCTTTCTTGACAAGCTTTACAAGGTTGGTTGCCTATAAGAGGAGCCCTCCCCTCTTGGCATTAGGGTTGGACACTTGTGAGACACTTGTTAGACATTTTAGACAGCTTTGGAAAAGCTTGAGTTCTAGGGTTAGGGTTAGATATATTTTCTATCTCTATAAGTGTGTGTTTTGTGCCATTTTTGCTCACACACACACACTAGCACACCATCTCTTGGACTTGAGACCCTTGGAGGCTTGTTTGAGTGTTTTGGAGGTGGATTCAAGCCAAGAAGGGCTGTTGGAGCATCATTTGTGAAGGTGGTCTTCAAGGGTAAGAAACTCCCCTTTTATTCCCCATTTTTGCATCCTATTTCTACCTATCTTAGAGCATTTTTTGTGTTTAGTGTATAATACAAAAAAGTTCTGTTTTTAGGCCCTCTTGATAGTTTATTAAGAGTGTTTTGTGGTTTGGGTGTGTTTGACCACCCTTAGGCCTTGAAAGGCCCCATTTTGTGCTATTTTGTGCAAGTTTCGAGACTTTGGTGTTTGGGCCTCTTCACCACTGAAATCTTGAGGGATTTCAGTGGTGGGGATGGTGCCTTGAAGTCTCCAAAAGGGGAGGGCCACCCCCTCTCCTTGTTGTCCTTGGAAGGGACCATTTTTGGCCTCTTGAGGAAGCCTATGTTAGAGTGTGTGTTGATCATGTCTAGGCTGCATTTCATGCTTATTATGCCATAATATAATCATGTTGTATGTTGGTTTTGGCACTCCATGCATGCTTAGTATAGTTGCCATGTAATGCCCCCTTGATCCCTTAATATGCCTTAGGTTGTTAGCCTTTGTTCGAGCATGTTTTAGGCTTAGCCTTGTGAATGTTTTGTGCTTATTTTGCCATGCTTTAGGTCTGTCCATAGTTGTTTGGATCGATTTTGGCATGCTTAGTATAGCTCCTTTGCATTTGTGGCTTGTCGGGCTTGTATACCTCAAGTATGTGAATGCGTAGCATGTGTTGATTGCATCATTTTGGTGGTTTGGAACCATCCAACATGTAATTTCAGTCCCTTTGCCATGCTCATATGCTTGCCTTAGTTGCCTCTTTAATGCTTTGAAAGCTTGTGTTGAATGCTCCATGTTTTGGTCATGGCGCATGCCTTCATATTTGAGCCACTTAGATGCCATCTAGGTGGTCCCTTGGCCTTGTTTTAACGTACTAAAAATCTGTTTTTAGTTACTTAATGCGTGCCATGTTTGTTATGCTAAGTGTGCTTCAAAGTCTCATTACCTTGCTTTAAGTACTTGGACCATGTTGGTATGCTAATATTAGCTTCATTTGAGTTGGCACCACATTCTAGCATGATTTTTAGAGCTTATATGGCATGTTAATTGTCCATGATATCCCCTTTCAAGTATGCTTGAAAGTTGCTTGTTTGATGCTTAAAGTGTTGGACCATGATTGCATGCATGTGTGTGTGCATTTTGGCCTTCATTTCCTTGGTTTTGGCCACTGATTTTAGGCCTAATTAGAGCTGCCTAATTCATGCTTAAGACCATCATTTGCTTGGTTGTATGCTTACCTCATGTTTACTAGTATGCTTGCACAAGTGCCTTGTCATGCCATGTTGCATCCTTAGCTTGTATGCCTAGGTTGCATTGCATCTTGCATGCATGCCTTTGTTCCTTGATTTGGTGATAGGAATTGGGCCTCGTTTTGTTTGATTGGTTTGCATTTCATTTGACATGAAAGTTGCACACCCGGTTCTTTGGGCCATCATGCATGGAAATGCGTGATTGGTGGCCCGAGAATCGAGCCACATGCCCCTTTGAGTCTCAAACATGATAGGGGGCATGATCGGTGCATACATTACTTGAATTGTATTGCCATGCAAGTTTTGCCCTCTGCTGCTGTGAGTTGCAGGTTCTGCAGGTATTGTTTGCCGACCGGCAACATTTTGTGCCGGCCGGCAGTAAGTCATCAGCCGATGGGTTCATTTTGTGCCGGTGACCACAATTCACTGCCGGTGGTCATTCTACTTGGCCGGTGAGATCCCCCAGTGTCCTGAGAGACATTCCTGAGACTTTGGCAGTTTTCAGAGGAGCAAATCAGGGAAAACAGAGGCAGACTATGCATGGCAGTGCGATTCCGAGCAAATCCCGAGCATGCGCTGCATCTGACCCGCTTCCCGAGGGCCTTACTGTTTTAATTAGATTAATTAATTTGTTGATTTAATTGATCTGTAATATTTAATTAGCTTGTGTAGTTAATTAATTTGTATTATTTATTCAGTCCCTCCGAGCGAGGGCAAATCTGTAATAAGTGTGGGTGAGTGGTGTGTATGTTTTCCAATCCCCACTTCTTTCTTCCCTTTTATTTACATGCTTTTGATGGTAGATCAGGGCACGTTTATTTTTAGCATACCTTATGCAATGCATGCGTGCATCCATGCATTTGTTGACATGCACCGGGCTCGGTATATCATACAAACCGCATTGTATCTTCAATTCCAAATTGAATACGTGATAATTGTAACATTTCACATGCCATGTTAGGGTTAGCCGAGCCTATCCTAATCACATTCTGTATGCGATGCATTAGTCATACTAACATGAACTAGGACATGCATGTTTGCTAACTAGTTTATTATTTTGGCATGGAGTACAATGTGAGTATTTATGCTTTAGCATCTCACATGCGTGTGAATGTTAGCATGACAGCATGATTACCATGTGGCTAAATGCTTATATGAGATAAAATGTTTGAATGCCTGTGGGTGGAGGTTGGATTGTTTGAGTTGGAAAAACTCGTTGAAATCCGTGTTTTAGCCTACTTGCGAGTAGCAAATTCCAAAGCGCTTTCAAAAAAAACAAACGGATATGCAATGTTTGTTTCCAAATTAGGCAATCTAGTCTATACTTGTTTGTTGTGCGCATAACATAGTAATTCTGGGTTAATAATTGGAACAAGAACACATAACGTTTTCAAAATTGGATATCATGGTTAGTAGAGGCCGGTCTTCGGACCGGGCGAAAGGGGGTACTCATAGCTGACCTTCCCCGATCGTACCCAAGCTCCCGAGCCAAGACAACTTTGGTGATGACGGACACGTGGCCTTCGGCACCGAGTCAGGGTTTCCTAAATTTCCCATTTTAAAAAAATATTTAGGTGGCGACTCTGTATCTGGCAAAGCAGTCCATGTTTGGCACTTCTTTTCAAAATCTTTTTTTTCTCAAAACGATTTGCCAGAGTTGGACTCTTTGGTTCAGATTAAGAACCGCAACAAACAAAAGGAAGTCCGAATTGTAGCCGAGGTCCCCCGCGGACGTGTTACAGTGGGCGACCGGCCACCATTTTTGGCCTACCGCCACCTTTTTCAGCTAGGCAGTACCACTTTATTTCATAGAGCAGAGCAAAGGTTGAGGTGCAAAATAGTGCAGAGGCATTCTCGGGGGAGAAATTCATGTGCATGCATAAGCCATTTCTTTGCTCCTCGGGACCCGTTAGATTTTTGTTAATAGTAGTATGTTGTCAGTGAACTTGTAATTAATTTCTTAGTTAATTACTTCTGTAATGTAACTAATTAGTTAGTTTAACTAGTTAATTAGTTAGAGTGTGTTGTAATTCTTTAATTAGTTAGAATAGTTAGTTACATGTGACGTTGTAATAATTAGTTAGCTAGCTTAGCTAATTCATTTATTCGGACCCTCTTGCGTGAGGGAAAACTTGTAATAATCTGCATGTCTTCCAACCCCACATCTTTCTTCCTTTTATTTACTTGCTTATGATGGATAATGGCCCTGTTTGGTAGAGCTGTGGGAAAATGCTTATAGCTTATGCCTTAACAGCTTATAGCTTATAACTATGAACATAAGCTGATTTCTGACTTATTAATTAAGCTTCTCCTGCCCCACTCAAAGAATAAGCTGATTTCTGACTTACAAAAAGCTATAAGCTGCATTGTTAAGCTAAACCAAACACATCAAAATAGCTTAAATTAAGCTAAAAGCTGAAATAAGCTGAAAAAAAGTTATACCAAACAGGGCCAATATAAAACATCATGCTTACTTAGCATTTTTCATGATTTGCATCCATTGTCTTGCATGCATTAGGCTCGGTGCATCATTCTAACTGACATTGTTATTTAATGCTTCTTTGAAAATGTGCTCAAACCGCATCACATGCCACGATAGTAGCCGAGCCGATTTAAATTGCATATCACATGTGTTGCATTAGTCATGTTGCATTAGTTAGGGGCATGCATGTTTTATAACTCTTTTGTTTTATCTCTTTTGGCTTGCCTCGGAGTACTAGGTGAACACTTATTGCTTTAGCATATTGCATGCGTGTGATGGTTGCCATGTCGAGCATGATTACCATAAGGCTAAGTGCTTAAGTGCTATAACTCTTGAATGCCCGTAGATGAAGGCTAATTACTTGAATTGGAATAATTTGAATAATGTACATATAAGATCACTTTTTCTAGTGGTACATATTCAAAATATTTCAAAACACACATGAAATCAAAGTTTTCCAATTTTTGCAAATTAGTCTATACTTGTGTGCAACACATAGTAAATTAGCCTAATAATTGGAACAAGAGCATATAATGTAAATAAGAATCACATCATGATTAGTAGAGGCCGATCTTTGATCGGGCGAGTGGGGTGCTCAATTCATGACCTTCCCTTCTCGTACCTAAGTTCCCGAGCTGAGACATTTTGGTGATAATGGATAAGTGGCCTTTGGCACGAGTCTCGGGTTTCCTAAATTTCTCAAAAATATTTAGGTGGCGACTCTGTAATCTGGCAAAGCAATCCATATTTGGCATTTTGATTCAAAATCAATTTTCCAAAAGATTTGTCGAATTTGGACTCTTTTGTGTTTATCTATTTTACATTGCACTTATGAGATCAGTTTCAGAACCATGGCATTCCGAACTGTAGGGCTATCGTATCCACAAGGAGCACGAAAAGCAAGCCACAGTTTCTGACGACTCTGCTGGGGAATTTAGAGAACTTGACTCGAACTTCATGATGTGAAATTTTATCTACACTTAAATATTCTTTGCATTGCATTTACATTGGTGCGCTTAAGTCACTGTGTTTGTCATTTGCTATTCCTGAACGGTTTGCTGGAGACTTGCCCAAAAGCTTGCCAAAAGGCTGACTGGTCATGGGCTCTGCCATGTTGGGAACACAACCCTTGTATCTGGACTACCGTTATTCCGTTTGATCCTTCTTTCACTTCTCGGTGTTAGGTGTGAGAGGTATATTAGGTAGTCTTGTTGAGGTATCCCTATTTTGACCATTTGGCCTAATTGCAAATAGAAAAGCCATAGAGACTGTTCCAAACTAGGACAGGATGCTCACCATTGTGCAGGATTGTGTGGAACTACTTGCTTGAAGTAGTAAAACCCTAGACCATGGCAAAAACTAGGACAGGATAACCCTATCCCCTCATAGGGGTGTTTTGGTTCTCTTTTAAACTGGTATGTGCTTTACATTGAAATTGTACAGGAAAGTTCATATTAGTGGCATAGTTGGTATCTGTTTTGGGACAGAATGCAACGGGGAGTACATTCATTCAGCTGTGATCATATCTGTTCTAGTGAAAATGGGCTAAGGTGCTATCTATTTTCTCTTTTGCAAGGTAATCGTGGAACCATAGCTTCAGAAGGCTCTAATATCCCCTAGGTACTCTAGACTCATGTCGATAAACTTTGTCAGGTTGGAAATTTAGTTTAGAGGTAGCTGGTGTTTGCTTCGCTTTCACCGGTGGTAAGACAAAGGAGGGCATACAAGGTTCACCAATTCCACTGTTCCGACATTCACCAGTTAGATCACTTTTGTTCACCTCATCCTGGGCATCTACTCCTATCATGGCTTAGTCTCCGACAAATCTAGAGGATTTACTGATTTGTCTTCAGCAAACAGTAGATTTGCTCCAGCACGATATGGCCCGACAAACTAAGGTCACTAATAGGTTGCAACAACAACAACAACAGCCTGCTGCGGCTTTACTTCTCATGCACCTAACGTGGCTACTCCTATTGAGTGTTTCTATTCCTCCAGTTCAGATAGATCCAGTCCAGGTTCAAATGTCTAAAGCTCCAGCCGAGGCACCTTGCGAGTTTGAGTTTGATACGACCCTACTCAAAGTCAACAAACTTAAAAACTATTCAAGAAAGCGCAGGGGGTTAGCTCCATTCCGGGTATTGAGGATGGATATACTGAATCAGCCGTTACTTTATCGGAGCAGTTCAAGATGCCGCATATTGACCGTTTCGATGGCTCTGGAGATCCAATAGTGCATCTACGCTTGTTTTCTAATATCCTGCGACCAATGAATTTGACCCGAGTTTAGAAGTTATTATTATTCGACCAACCCATGTCTGGAACAGCTACCATATGGTATGCTAAATTGGAGGACTCTGTGAAGCAAAGTTGGAAGGACTTGGTCGAATCCTTCGTTGCCCAATATCCCTACAATACGCAGATCAAGGTCACAACGCGTGATCTTAAGGCAACGCGTCAGGAGTCGAAGGAGGGTGTAGACGTCCCCAAACGTCCCGAGAGGGAAATCCCGTTTTGTTCGATTTTGGGCTCACTACAGTTCAGGACTCAATGTCACGGTCCTGTATCTAATCTCGCAGAGTGTAATGCAAGACCGATGAATCATCAAAGAGTCCAAATCCGGCAAATCGTTTTGGAAACAGATTTTTTGAAAGAAGTGCCAAACATGGACTGCTTTTCCAGATACAGAGTCGCCACCTAAATATTTTATTTTGGGAAATTTAGGAAACCCTGACTCGTTGCCTAAGGCCACGTGTCCGTCATCACCAAAGTTGCCTCGGCTCGGGAACTTGGGTACGTTTGGGGAAGGTCACTTCGTGAGCACCCCCGTTCGCCCGATCAAAGATCGGCCTCTACTAAACGTGATATCTGGTTTTGAAAACATTATGCGTTCTTATTCCGGTTATTAGCCTAGATTTACTATGTGATGCGCACAGCATACAAGTATAGACTGGGTCGCCCGAATTGGAACAAGACATTTCATGTTTGTTTTTGAAAGATGGTTTGCTACTCGCAAGTAGGCTTAAAATGCATATTTTGCCACCCTCGGGTGGGTTTAGAAAACATAGTTTTGCCACTATCTAGTGGGCTTAAAACTCACAGTGAATGAATTGTCCCAATCCAAATAACCCAACCTTCACCCACAGGCATTCAGGCAGTTATATCACATAAGCATATAGCCTCATGGTAAGCATGCTATCATGGCAGTCACTCACACACATGCAAGGATGCTAAAGCATAAAAACTTACCGAGTACTCCAAGCCAAAGCAGAAGCTAATTAGAAATCATGCATGATCCTAACTATACAGAAATGCCTAATGCAACACATGCAAAAATGCAATTATAGCAAGCTCAGTTATTCTAAACATGGCATATGGAATGCTACAACTAACATGTATTCAACTCGGAATTGAAATACAAATGCAGTTAGTATGATGCGCCGAGCCCGGTGCATGCAAGACAGATGAATGAATGCAAACATGCTATCATACTGTATGCTAATTGAAACATGCCCTAATCTAACCATCATAAGCTGGTAAATAAAAGGGAGAAAGACGTGGGGTTGGAAGACATACATCACACGCATGCACACTTATTACAACATTGTGCCCTCGCTCGGAGGGTCCGAATAAATAATATACAGTTCCAAATAAATAGTTACAGTCCGAATAAATACAAAATCCTAATTAATTAACAAATTAACTAAGGAAAGCGATAAACTAGCATGCAAGCTAGGGACTGCCTCGACTCTGCTCCGGATGATGGATGATGCGTGTTCGGGTTGCCTTTGCGCGGAAATCCACTGCGATGCCCCAATTAGCCTCTGTTTGCAATTGTTCTTGGAAAGCACGCCAAGCTCCGAAAGGCTGCAGATTCTTGATTTGCTGCAATAGAGAGCAGGAAAGGGGCATAGCAATGTATTTTCACATATGTATGCATGCCTCGATCCTCGTGCCACCAATCACGCATCTCGATGCATGATGGCCGAGGAGTCGATTTGCACCACTCAATATGAAATGAATGCACATGAAAATATAACAATACCTAAACTCCATCATGAGTAATCCGGAGTGTCGGTGACTGGGGAATTGAGACACGTTCCGTCACTCGGAGTACGAAACGTACCTCGTTTCCCATGCTCGGGCTAACTCCTATCTCAAACACAATGCAATATGCATGAGATGCATGAATGCAACTAAGATACAACCTAACATACGCAATGCTATGAAATGGCATACGCGATGCACGAGGTAACATGGCATACATAATGCACTAACATACAACTTAGCATACACAATGCTGAAAAATGAAATGGCATACACAATGCATAATGGACTTACACCAACACAAGTGGACCTCAGCCACACTCACATAGGAGGCCATTAGGATGGAAATGAGACACTCGAGATGCGTGCACACATGCACGCAAACCGAGGACCGAACCTAAGGCACAAATACCACTCTACCAAAGCATGATAAGGCATGGAACATGATATGCAAATGAGCAAATTTCAGCACTAAAACATGATGCTAAACAGCCCCGAAACATGGCAATATGGCACCCGATGCATGAGGTGAGACCCGAAACTCAAAACTAGGCACATGGAATGACTTACAGCTATACAAAGCATGCATTATTTGAACATGAAGCATGAAGACAGAGTCAAGGCAGTCCCAAAACATGGACTTTTCCAGTTTAGAGTGTGGCCAAAAAGTGCTAGCAAGATGGCTTAAATAGCATGCGATTTTGACTAGTAAACATGGTTTACATGGCAAGTACATGATGCAGGTAAGAACTCATCAAACCAGCAAAAATTAGTGAACTAAACATGCCAAAATACGCCCAAATACACATGGAAATGCAGCCAATGCATGCCAAAATGAGGGGCTTCTTTGGAGGGCCATGCAAGGGGTTGTTAAGCACATGTAAGATGGACATTCAACAAGGCCACACCAACTCTGGAAATGGCTCAAGAGGGTCCCAAAACCCACTAAAAAGGGCCTGGAACAAGGCCTAGAGGCATGCAAAATGGGGTCTCTTTGGAAGGCCAAAAAGGCCACCAAACAAGACAAGGAGAGAGGGGGGGCACCCCCCTCTAATTTGGGCTCTCAAAATAGTGTCTAAGCCACTGAAAATCCGCTGGATTTCAGTGGCTAATAGGCCAAAACGAGGCCAATGCGAATGCTCACATGTATAGCTCAAAACATGGAGAAATAAAGCATGCAAAGAGGGAGATGACTCCAAAAAAAAATGGAACCTTAAACAAACTCAAAGAGGAGGTCAAAACAATACCTTTTCTAGTTTATATCAAAACTCAAAAGTGAACACAAATAGGGCTAATCTACCATGCAAAAATGGCCCTAAAAGGAGAGATAAAGGCAAGGGACAGCAGTTGGCCCCAAATGGTGAAGAGTCCTTCAACAAAGTTGAAGATGGGCTCAAAATAAGGCACTTTACAGTTTACATCAAGCCACGAAAATAAACACAAGTAAGGTTAAACTAGCATGCAAGAAATGGACCTAAAGGAGGGGTAAAGAGACAAGTGGTAGCTGCTGTCCTCAAACAGAGGAGAGCCCTTCAACAAAGTTGAAGAGAGACTCAAAAAAAGTCTCTTTCCAGTTTATGACCAAGTCTGAAACAGCTCACAAATAAGCCTAAAATAGTATGCAAAAATAGGCCTAAATGGAGGGTTTAAACACAAAGTGTAAGAAGGAAACCTCAAACAGAGAAAGACCCTTAATAAAATATGAAAAAGAGCTCAAAATATGACTATTTCCAGTTTGGGTCGGAGCCCAAAAATGTAAGCAACAAAGGCTAAAATTGCATGCAAAGAAAGAGCCAAAAGAGAGGGAAAGGAGACTTACCCTTGTAGACTAAGCTTCCAGCAGCTTTTGGACCAAGGAATGGTGCTTTCAACCTCTGCAAAAGGCTTCCAAGATGTTGGAATGAGTGATGGAGGTCTTGTGCTATGAGGTATAGTGCAAAAATGCAAAGAAATCCAATTTCCAAGCTCTAACCACAAGCAATATAGAGAGAGAGGAAGCTTTTTGCCCTTCTAAAACTCAGAACCCTCTGAAATGAAGGAGCCCCTTGCTTATATAGAGGAATGCAAAGCTAAAGCTTCTTGAACAAGCTTGGCAAGAGCTTCATCCCTCCATACACGTGTATGGAGGGCAGATATGAGGAATCCAGCTGGTACAAAAGATCTTCCCAAAAACCAGCTGAAATAGGGGGGTGCCGGCCATCAGTAATGGCCGGCAGTGCCACACTGATGGCCGGCAGGGCATCATCAGTGGCCGGCAGGGGCCAAGCCATGGCCGGCAGTGCACCACAGGGGCCACCCTGAAAGGACCAGGTCAGGGTCCAAAAATGAGACAAAAAGGATATAAGGTTCTGAAAACTCGAACCAGTGACGTTCCGCCGCGACAGTCGAGTGCTAGGCGAGCAATCGAACCAGTTGTTGGGTGTACCTACAAGCACAACCAAGTCTTGAGGACGGTCAAAAATGGGGTGCCTACAGAGGGCTTTTTAGAGTTTGTTACTCGATAGAGGACAAAGGTGGCTATGATGGCGAACAGGCCTCCAGAGAAAGAGCAAGTCTATATCATTGTTAAAAATCTGTATGAAAGGCTATTATAGAAAATGATAGTCTTTTCGTTATTCAATTTTAAAGACCTCCATGAAATTGGGGTTCAAATCAAGGATGTCATCAGACAATGGATCATTGTGGAAGGTAATGAGACTATGAGGAAGAATGTTGTTCATAGTTCCAATACTACTACCAGTGGTAGCATAGCTGCGAAATGCTCAGAAGTAAACATTGTTACCACCCTCATCAAGAATCAATTTCCTAATAATAGCCAAAAACCTACCACTTCAACTCGGCCCCAAGCCCGAAATTTCCATCCTCTTTACATGAGTATCTCTCAAGCCTTGAAAACACTGCTAGAAAAAGGGCACCTAGAGCTCTTAGAACCCCGACCCCTCACAAATCCTCTTCCACCAAGACATGACCCCGCGAAACATTGTGCTTATCATCAACAACTAAGCCATGATACAAACCATTGCATCTGCCTCCGCCATACAATTTAGGATCTTATTAACGACGAGATCATAGCTCCACCAAAAAGACCTTATACTACCACTAGCCCATCATCTCCACACCTCAACCTAATCCATACATTGCCATCCATCTATAACCCCAATATATACATCATCGCAGCCCATTTACCCAAGCTTGAAGTGTTCATTCCAGAAAGCATGAACTTATGTATGATGGATGCACTTGAACCCTAATCATCTCAAACCCTATCAAATACACCGCGAACACCAATGGCTGAGCCCACTACTTCTGAGCTGTTGAGCATGGTTGAGGATCTTCAGAGAACTGTGGCAGATTTAACCTCTGGGATCTTGGTTCTATTATCAACCACATCACATACTAGGAATTTCACGTCAAAGGGCTCCTCAATCTTGGGACAAGTTGTAGTTGGAAAGGGCCAACCCGAAGTTATCTCAAGTCTGGGTAATGACATGTCAACAATGAATAGGCCTCACTTCGATATAGCCACCCAATCTCTTGGTAAAGATGAAACAAGTGGAAAGAACAAGGTTGGGGCATGCATTGATCCCTATGAACATCTTCAGTGGGCTATTGAGGCTTTGAAGGTCAAAAGGTAGAGCAAACAGCAAGTGCTTGCAGTTGTTGCAAAGACTGTGGATGACATTTTTGTCGTTCAGGTTGGGGGCATTTTGAATCCAGGGATAAACCATGAAAAAGGCTGTCGTTCCAGAAACACCCCTTTCAGCTCCAATTCTACACCCATCAGAGATCTCCAAACCCAAGCAACACCTGCCAACCCCTCTATCAATCTTTCCAAGACTGGTAACCGCACCTTCAATCCCCTTTACATGACCTTATCCAAAGCTCTCCAAATCCTCATAGGACAAGGCCATCTCAAACCCCTTGACCCTCAACCTCTCCCTAATCCCCTTCTAGTTAAGTATAATGCTGCCAAGTACTGTGCCTTCCATCAGCAAATTGGCCATGACACTTATCATTGTTTTTGCCTTCGCCATGAAGTACAAAATCTGATTGACAACAAGGTCATCACTCCACCGGGTCCTACAAGGTCTATCAACGCTAGATCGATGAACTTGGGGGATAAGATGACTATGTGATCGAGGATGAACCACCTGCTGATAGCGCTTATTTTACTCCAGATGTGGTGGATGGCACGCACTATTTTAGCACTTTGAAAATGTTGTTTATTTTACTTTCGGACTTGGGTATTAGGTCAGTCTTGTCGTATTGAGTTAGTCTTGTTGTGTTAGGGTTAGGTGAGTTCGGGCATGTTAAACTTGGACATTACTTCCCTATTTATTTCTGTTTGTCTTTTCACTCTTTCTTTTGCGTCTGCTTCTATCATTGAGCCAGTTGAGCTAGAAGTTCTGAATGAAACGACAGTAAATTCCACTTACTTCTCTGTGCCTTTAAATCATTACATTGACCTAAGTTTTCAAAATTGTTTCCAAAACTGTGATGAAAACAAAGAGGAAGGAATTCCTCGGGATTTGTAAAAATTTGATCAACTGAGAGGAAGAGAGGCTCGCTAAGCCCTTAATAAATGAGATCATGTCTGTTAATGTGAGTACTAAGAAGGATTCTAGCTTGCCCAGATTAGTTCTACATTGTCTTCAGATAAGCCTGAGCGATTAGTCGCGCGACTAGCCGCTTTATTGAAAGATTTCAAAAATGTTTTTTTTTTTTTTTTTTCGCATGGTCCTATGAAGACATGCCTAGAATTGATCTTGAGATCGTACAGCATAGGATCACTCTCGGCCTCAAGACTCAACCCCTTTGCTTTCAAACCTTGAACCTTTTAGAATGATCAACGATCAACCAAAATATGAGGCTTGCATGGCCGGATTTGAAGTAGCCCTTGAACTAGGGGTAATAAGGTCATATGTCATCAAAGGAAGCTTACATAGCTGGATTAGAAACAGTCCTTGAACTAGGGGAAAAAAGGTCAGATGTGCTCGACGATTTAAAATTGGGTCATTTCTCAAGCTGATGGAGATTGAAAAGAAAGCCAAATCCCAGAATCTAAGAGAAGAAATTTTTGCTTCACTGAAGAACAATCAGGTTCCTATCTATGACACTAAGGACAAATTCTGACCTAATTGGATGGGCCCTTACATCATCAACAAACAGTAACCATTTGTCACGACCCAAACCCGCTCCTATGGGTTTAGCATCGTAACCGGCCAGTAATCCGAGATTACCGAAGGCCTGCCTAACAGTAGAACAGTAAAACAGAGTACAGGGGCATGACGAAAGCCAAAACAGTAAATGAACAATGTCCAATGAGCTGTGACAGTCTGTATGCAAAAAGACTTTTCATACATATAGACATTCAGTACAGAAACAGTATATACATACATGTACAATCATTCAGTAGACAGGGACTAAATCCCTGTTAACAGTACAGTACAGTGCAAAACATTCAGTCCATACAATAGTACATAAGATACAGTGGCAGACGGGGGATTAAAACACCCCTAAGCCATAGCTTGGCAGACTCGGAACCTCGCAGTGAGGCTCAGTGGTTGGCTTGACAAAACTGGAGTTTACCCTGACGCTTCTAGCTTTGATCCGGTGCCTGTACACTTACATATATATATAAGCAGTGAGCTAAAGCCCAGTGAATAACATAATGCGTAAAGAGGTTAAGAATGAATGTCCTTACAGTAATGAAAACAGTTCATTAAATCAGTATTTCAGTCTTTTAGTCAAAATAGTCATTCAGTCATATGTGGTACATCCATTAGCATAACAGTACAGTAAAAAGTAGGTCTTAAAAGACGGAACGGTAAATGATGGCCATCAATCAGTAAACAGTAGTGGTTTCAACGAGGGAACCGACAGAGATCTCTGTAATAGTAACAGTCAGTAACAGTAGTTGCTAAGGATGCCACAATACAGTTCAGAATATAGGACATACATTCATTCAGTTAACAGTAACAGTTCGGAAAACAGTACAGTTCAGTATTCAAAAGATAATCATTTTGAACATATCTTTACACAATTGTTACTCACAGAGTTCTGGGCTACAGTAGGCTAGAGCGTCTCCTTGAAATGCCAACCCTAAACAGTACAGAATGAACACACACTAAGCTACACAGTTGGGAAGGATAAAAATAGTTTAATCCCTAATTGCCTCGGTGTGTTCTACATCTATATCCTCAATAAGATGCCTTAAATATGCCCTAGGAATGCCTAGGATGGAAAGAGGATGCAAAGATGTATTCAGAAAATATTTTCAGAATTTTTCAGTGAAACAGGGTCCCGCTCGAGCATAGGTTACTCCGCTCGAGCGTACAGGCAAACAAAGGTCCCCGCTCAAGCGTCAACTTACCCGCTCGAGCGGACCAAAAAGTACTAGATAGGTGAAATTCACGCTCGACGCCCGCTCGAGTGTGTCACCTAATACTCTGCTCGAGCGTACATTCCTTCGCTCGAGCGGACTGATAAACAGTGCAAAGTACCGGGAGCTCGAATTTCCCGCTCGAGCGCCGTTCTCCCCGCTCGAGCGGAAGACTAAAATCTGGAAAATCCAGATTTGAACTTCCAAGCTCAAATCAAGTTCAAATGCACAAATTTCGATCCTTTTGGGCTAATTTTCTGGAAAACACTTGTAAACACATAGAACAACATGATTCTAAGCTCAATTTGAGAAATCAAAGCCCAAGGGTGTTTAATTCAAACTCAATTTCAAACCAATTTTCATGAACATGCTACAAACATGACATGCATGAGTTTAAATCATTTCAAAGCTCTAAATACAAGCTCAAATGAGCTAATTCTTTCAAAAACAGGATGGTTTCATGGACTTAAACATAAATATGAGCATGCATGTAACCTTTTGCCGTGAAAAACAACTCAAAACTCTTCAATATATACATGCATGCATGGAAAGAGCTTCAATTCAACATGCTAGAACTAAATCATGCCTTAGCTTTACAATTTGACATGAATCATGCAAGGATCAACTTAAAGACAACAATGAGAGGTTGAATTTTCCTTACCTAGGTCCTTAAATACAAGTCTAGAGGCTCAAGAAGGCAAATCTCCTATAATTTCTTCCAATTCCCAAGCAAATCAACAAGTTGAACTCAAACTCTCACTTTCTCTCTCTCTTGGTCAGTTGAGCTCTCAAATATGGTTGAGGAAATGTTTTGTTCTAGTGTAATAAGGAGGCTCAAATATGTTATAATAAAGGGCCCACTAACATGGCAATTTGGTAAATTAAGCCAACAATGCAATTCAACTTATTTTAATCTAATTTAATCATACCTAATCAGTTTTCAGATAATTACACCATAAAATCACATAAAATCTAATTAACACAGAACATCAATCAATTTCAGATTCGGCCGCCGACAAGGCCTTCAATTTGCAGTTTAATATAAAAATATGAACAGATAATCAAACAGTCAAACAGATAGAAATGCATTTAAACAGATACAGTCAATCAATCAGTTCCGGATTTCAGTCAGTTAATTCAGTATTTCAATCAGTTCCATTACTTATCATAATCAGTCTCAGTTTAGTAGTATTCGGTAGTTAATCGGTAAATAGTGACGAGGGTTGTTACAGTCTCCCCTCCTTAAAAAGAGTTTAGTCCTCTAAACTCGAGTTACCTTCGGTCTGGAAGAAAACAGGATTCAGTGGAAACAGTTCAGGGTATCTTTTAGCCATGTCATCTTCCCTTTCCCAAGTAGCATACACGCCACCATGGTTTTGCCAGTCCACTTTCACTAACGGGATCTCTTTGTTTCTCAGTTTCTTGATCCGTCTGTTCACAATCTGGATAGGCCGTTCTTCATAAGTGTAGTCATCACTTAGCACTACACGGGTCGGCTCAATCACATGGAAAGGATCCCGGAGGTAGTCCCTCAACATAGAAATGTGGAAGACGTTATGCATATGCTCCATTTCAGGAGGAAGCGCAACTTGATACGCCACCGGATTGATTTTCTCAATAATCTCATACGGTCCGACATATCTTGGCGCTAACTTGCCTTTGACTCCAAAACAAGTCTGGCCTTTCATCGGTGTCACTTTGACAAATATGTTATCACCCACTTCATATTCTCTGTCTCGCCTTCTGACATCCGCATAACTTTTCTGTCTGCTCTGTGTAGTTTTCAGTCTCTGTTGTATCAGTTTCACTTTTTCAGTTGTTTCATACACAATCTCGGGCCCAAGCAAAGGCCCATCTCCAACTTCTGCCCAGCAAATCGGAGATCTACATTTTCTGCCATACAATGCCTCAAAAGGCGCCATACCAATACTTGAATGATAGCTGTTGTTGTAGGCGAATTCAGCTAAGGGCAAATGGCTTTCCCAGTTTTCCTGAAAATCAAAGACACACATTCTCAATAAATCCTCCAGAGTCTGGATAGTCCTTTCTGATTGACCATCTGTCTGAGGATGATAGGCACTACTCAGTCTCAGTTCAGTACCCAATGCAGTCTGTAAGCTTTGCCAAAATCTCGATGTAAACTTCGAATCCCTGTCAGAAACAATGGACACAAGCACTCCATGCAGTCTAACAATTTCATCAATATAAATCACAGCCAATTTGTCCGCATTATAGAGTGTTTTGACAGGTAAGAAGTGAGCAGATTTAGTCAGTCTATCAACAATAACCCAAATTGAGTCCATACCTTTACTGGAGCGAGGCAATCCCACAATGAAATCCATGGTGATATGTTTCCATTTCCACACCGGTATTGGGAAGGGCTGCAATAAGCCTGCGGGTCGTTGATGTTCGGCTTTGACTTGTTGGTAATGAAGACATTTTGATACAAAATCAGCAATTTCTTTCTTCATTCCCGGCCACCAGAAATTCAGTTTCAAATCTTGGTACATTTTCGTATTCCCCAGATGAATAGAAAATTTTGAATTGTGGCCCTCTTGCAAAACCCTTCTTTTCAATTTAGAATCATTCGGTACACACAGTCTTTCTTGAAATTTCAGTACATTATTTTCAAATTTGAAACCCGGTCTTGGTTTAGATTCCCTTTCTTCGATGATCTTCTTCAAGAAGTCATCCTGTTGCTGTTTCTCCTTAATTTCTTCAATCAGTGCCGGTTAAGCAGAAATAGCGGCTATTGTTCCACCTTGTTCTCGCAAAACAATTTCAATTCCAGATTTTTCAAGGTCACAAAGCAACTCTCTCTACCCAGTAAGCAAACAGGCTAAGTTCCCAATCGATTTCTGACTTAATGCATCGACAACGGTGTTGGCTTTTCCCGAATGGTACAAAATCTGTAAGTCATAATCTTTAATCAGTTCTAGCCATCTCCGCTGTCTCATATTCAGTTCTTTCTGTGTGAAGAAGTATTTCAGACTCTTGTGGTCGGTGTATACTTCACATGTTGCCCCATACAGGTAGTGACGCCAGATTTTCAGTGCAAACACTACTGCAGCAAGTTCCAAATCATGGGTCGGGTAGTTCTTTTCATGCGGTCTCAGTTGTCGGGAAGCATAAGCAATAACTCTCCCATTCTGCATTAAAACACATCCCAAACCCTTATGAGAAGCATCACTAAAAATGGTAAAACCATCCGTACCTGAAGGTAAGGTAAGAACTGGTACAGTCACGAGTCGAGTTTTCAACTCTTGAAATGCTAATTCCCTTTGGTCAGTCCAGTCAAATGATATCCCCTTTTGTGTCAATTAAGTCAACGGTAAGGCAATTTTGGAGAAATCTTTGACAAATCTTCTGTAATAGCCAGCCAAACCCAAAAAGCTTCGGACTTCTGTCACATTTGTTGGTCTAGGCCAGTTCACTACAGCTTCAATTTTCTGTGGATCAACTGAAATCCCATCTTTGCTAATAACATGTCCCAAAAATATAACATGGTCAAGCCAAAATTCGCATTTAGACAGTTTAGCATAAAGTTTCTGTTCTCTTAGGGTCTGTAGGGCAAGTCTCAGATGATGTTCATGTTCCTCTATACTTTTGGAGTAAATCAGTATGTCATCAATGAATACAACAATAAAGTCATCAAGGTATGGTTTAAAGATTCTGTTCATGAGGTTCATAAATGCAGTAGGTGCATTGGTAACTTCGAAAGGCATAACTAAAAATTCATAGTGTCCATACCTCGTTCGAAAAGCAGTTTTGTCTATGTCCTCTGGTTTAACTTTCAACTAATGATATCCGGATCTGAGATCAATCTTAGAAAACACTTGGGCACCCCGTAACTGATCAAATAAGTCATCAATACGAGGCATTGGGTATTTATTTTTCACAGTTACCTTGTTTAGTTCACGGTAATTAATACAAAGTCTCAGTGAGCCGTCTTTCTTTTTCACAAACAAGACAGGTGCGCCCCACGGTGAAGTACTAGGCCTGATGAACTTTTTGTCTAACAGTTCTTGCAGTTGCACTTTCAATTCTTTCAGTTCAGTTGGAGTCATTCTGTAGGGAGCTTTCGATATTGGCTGTGTACCCGGAATCACATCAACGGTGAACTCAATCTCCCTGTCAATCAAATCCCCTGGCAGATCATCTGGAAATACATCTGGGAATTCTTTGACTATAGGAATACAGTTCACATCAATTTTAACATTATCATCAGTAGATATAGTCAATACAGAACACAAATATCCTTTACAACCCTTTCTAATCAATTTAACGGCTTTCACGGATGAAATCAAATACGGAGGAGGTACTACTCCAACCCCATTAAACACAAATTCAGGCAAACCCGGTGGACGAAAAACTACTTGTTTCGTTACACAGTCTATGGTGGCATGATATTTTTGTAACCAGTCCATCCCCAATATTACATCAAAATGGTCAATGTTCAATGGCAGTAAATCAATAAACAGATGCATATCCCCAACAATGATTTCACATGCAAGGTACATATAAGCACATGTCATGGATCCCCCAACAGGTGACAATACAGCTAACAGATATTTCATGGGTTCTAAGGGTCTATTCAATTTCCGTGAAAAAGCATGCGATACATATGAGTGTGTAGACCCCGAATCAATCAGTACATATGCATTTTGAGTGCAAATAGAGAGGATACTTGACACAACGGTCTCAGTGTTTTGCACATCTCCTGGTACTAGGGCGAACACTCGGCCCTGCCTCATAGGCTCTTTTTCGGTAGCTTTGGGGTTCGGTTTTGGTGCTACAGTTGATACTGCTGCGCTTGGTGCAGCTTTACTATTGCCTGGAGCAGTGGAAGGGCAATCTTTAACCATGTGGCCCACCTTGCCACACCTGTAACAAGCACCAGAAATTTTGTAACAAACTCCCTTGTGATTCTTACCACATTCGGAACAGGGCGGAATGGAACGATTCCCTTGACTAGAAGTAGTCGTTGACCCTGTATTTTGCTTTTTGTTCAGCGGGTTGTTCTTGCCTTTCTTGAACTTAAAACCCTGCCTCTTACTACGTCATTCAGATGTTGGTATTTCAGATTGTTTCACTGCTTCGATGTTCGACTCAGCCATCAATGCTCGGTCAAGAATACCTACATAGTTTGGTAGCTTTAAAACACTTATTCTGTCAAGTATTGCAACATTAAGGCCGCCTTCAAATTTTCTGGCCTTCTTATAATCAGTGTCCACCATGTGTGGTGCATAACGGGCAAGCTCGGTGAACTTTGTTTCATATTTAGCAACAGACATTGTGCCCTGTCTCAGTTGTTCAAATTCAGTTACTTTTCTGTCCCTGACACACTGAGGGAAATACTTTTCAAAGAAGGACTCCTTAAACTGAGCCCAAGTCACTATAGTGTTGGTGTCACGGACTAGCATCCACCACCTTCTGGCCTCTTCTTGCAAGGTGAAGGTAGCTAATAGTACTTTATTTGCTTTCGAGCACGGAAACACTTCAAATAATTTTTCTGTCTCAAGAACCCATGCTTCAGCCTTTAGCGGTTCCAGACCTCCCTGAAAGGATGGCGGTTTCATCTTGCTGAACTTATGGGTGAGAGCAATTATGTCCCCATCATTAACATTGACATTCTGTACATTCACATTCTGTTCCGGCTGTACCGGAGAAGGGGGTGGGGGCTGTTGATTCTGTTGTTGATCCAGTCTTTCAGTTATCAATTCCATCATTCTTTCCATTCTTGCCATTCTTACCTCAGTGGATGAGGATTCAGATTCATTTGCAGTTCTTGCATTATCCATTTCACTATAAGCAGTTATAGCAATTATAAACATAAGCAGTTGCATACTTAACAGTTTATCACATTAGCACATATTCAGTCATGTCATAACCAATAATTTGTAAGACTTTGTATTTTCAACTTGTGTAGATATTCTATTTGTATTTTCAATTGAAAAAGAGTTTAAATATTCTGTTGTGTTTTCAATTTGGAAATCCTTTTATTAAATGACAAGTGTTGATATTTGGTATTTTTGTGTGGAAAATATAAGGCTTAATTTTGTCATTTCTTTAAAATCAAATTAAATAATTTTTGAACAAAAAAAGGTAATGAAATAGTTTTGATAATGTATTGTTTTCTTATATGTATTTATTATTGGTATTTGACAATTTACTTGATAATCTTTTGATAATGTTGAATAGGATTGTTATCAAAAAAAAAAAAAAAATGTTGACAAGTTGTTATATTATGTTCAAAATTTTTAAAAGTTTAAACTGCCAAACCGATTCGCATTCATCCGGCAATCCGCCAATCCGCTCAATCTGCATCCGTCAAATGTTGACAAGTTGGGTTTTGTTTGGTTTGGTTTGGCTTAGTATTCTATGTTGTTGTTTTTGTTTTTGAAGAAGTGGGTGTGTTCTCTAGTGGTAGTGGTTAGGGGTGTGCATGTTGTGCGTCGGTGTGATTTAGAGAAAAATAAAAACCGTATGGCAGGTAGCAGATTGATAAAAGTGTCATTAGAATTTGAATAAAAATTATCAATATGACTTTACATATAAATGAAAATTATCAGTAAGTGGTGAGTTGTTGTAATAACCAGTTTTTTTCAAATGCTCCATATGCTTTAATTCCCTCATTATCTGTGTGATTATGTGTGACTATGTACTTGATGTGAAATTCCATGTTTTAATGTGTGAATTACATGTTTATAAATTTGTATCTGTTGGTTATGAGAAAACCTATTGAAATTGCGACCTTTGGACTGAAAATTGAAAGCCTTAGAGGCGCGATAAACCGAAATTGACTTTACAGTTATGATTAGCATGATTTTTAGGACATTATATGAAGTTTTGTAAAAATTTGATTCGTAATGAATTAATTAGTTTTATTTAGCTAAAACTCCTAGAGTTAACACTTTGAAACTGAAATTAACGACTTTAATGAGTTCAAAAATCAAAATTGAGTACATGAATATGCTAATGTGAATTTTTAGAGCCATTCGGGTAGTTTAATTGAAAATTGATTTCGTTTGATTCGTTAAGTTATGTTTGGTTGGCCTATAAGATACATAGGACTTCTTATATATATTTGTGCTCATCTTTAGCCTTTAAGAGACAAAAAAAAAAAAAAAAGGTTGGAGAGAAAAAATAGAGAAGAAGAGGATACAATTCTAAGCTTGGGGATTGGAGGAATTAAAGAAAGTAGCTCAAAGATTGGCTTAAGGTAAGTGTTAATCAACTCAAATACTTGAAGTGTCTTTTCAATTGCTTGGAATCAAAACCTAAGATGAAGCTTTTGCACTCATAGAAGTTAGGGTTTTGAGTTATGATCTTGGTTGAACAAATCTCATGAAAATAAACATGTAATCCTTGCAATTGCTTGATTTATGAGTTTATTTCTTTATTTGGAGTTTGATTTGAGTTAGATTGTGGAATTGTTAAGTAATCTTGAGCCTTTGCATGATTTGAATTCATGTAGCTATATATATATATATTTATATGTATTGTGAAAGGATGGAAAATGAAGGAAATATAAAGATTAGGATTTTATATATTAAATTAAAGGAAGTTTGATCTTATTGGGCTTGAATTTCATAGTTATTATGATAATATATTATGTTTTTGAAATAAAATTGCTTGAATTAGAACCTTGAAATGCCTTTGGAAAGTTTGATTTTTGGGGATTTTCAGATTGCTCAAACAGAGCCCAGAACCACACGTACGGGATACACAGCTGCACATGCGAAAAACAGGGGAAGCAAATTAGGCATTCTGAAATAAAAGCACGTGCGGAGCCGCACACGTGGCATACTTTCCCGCACGTGCGGAGAGGGACTCCCACAAGTGCAACTAGTGGAGAAAAATTCTGTCAACTTCTTTTGCTCTTTTTGACCCTCTGAATTTGTTAATGTGTCTATTTGATCCCTTTAAAATGCTTAAGAATGAATAGGAAGTGAACAAACAGATGAATGATAAAAGAATAGCATCTACAAAAAGAATGTGTTGATTATTCATTTGTGTGTATGCCATGTGTAGGTCACTTGCAGGAAGCGACCATTGCGGGACTAAACCACTATGAGTAATAATAGTGTAACGATATGGTTACTTCTGTATTTTTGTTTATGAATTATGTACCTTGATCATGTTTGATATATTCGAGATAAATTGTGCAATGATTTATGTATTATGATTGTGAATGGCATACATTACATAAAATATACCTTGGTGAAAATGATTGAGAAAGGGTACAAGTATGAGCAATGGCATAAGAAATGGACCTGAGGTCTTTCTATTTCTGTTCTATATGACGGCCCTAAGGCCGAGGGAGGGGAGGTGGAGACATGTCGATGTTCCATCTACTCTACTATGATATGAATTGTTATGATTTAATGGCTCTAAGGCCGAGGGACATGGAGACATGCCAATGTTCCATTTACCCTATAAGGTACATAACAGCTGTTGATATGTTGGGCCTGAGGCCATTCTGTTATTATTGGGGCCGAGGCCGTTCCGTTATTGTTAGGCCTGAGGCCGTTCTGTTGTTATTGGGCCCGAAGCCGTTCTGTTATTATTGGGCCTAAGGCCGTTCTGTGGACTTGAGGTTATTCTGTAAATGTGATTTAAGAAAAGTATGAGTTTATATTATTATGTTTACTGTGATGTTGGGCTCATTCATTTAAACCTCTTTATTATATTATTACTCATTGAGTTTCGCTCCCTCCATATTTTATATGTATGTAGGTGATCAATCTGGAGACCAACCTTAGGTCAGCCTCAGGAGTTCTTTGTGGATCTGTTATGTCAAGCCACCCAAGATACACCTCTATGCGAGGCTTTAATTTTGTATTGTTAGAGTTTTGTATTTTGTTGAGTCTTATATGTGTGTGAGAGAGATACATAAGATGTGTATATGCATATAAATTACTAGTGTGTCTGCATATTTAATTATTACAGTTGTCATGTATGCACAAGCTCAATGGATATTATTATTTGTTTTGCTTTCTCTTTAGGCCCCGTTATGATTTAATATTTTGAAATTTTGTCTCTGAGGCCTGAGTATAGGCCAATCATGACCTAAACTTTTGGGGGCGGGTTTGGGTCGCGATAGTTGTTATATATATAAAAAGAGAGAGAGAGAGAGAGAGAGAGAGAGAGAGACAATAGAGAGAGCGGCGAGAGAAAAGAGCAGAGAGAGAGAACAGAAAGAGCAGCAAAAGAGAGAGAGAGAGAGAGCTACGTACTGACAACGAATAGGCAACGCCGATTGACAAGGTAAGGAGAACGCAGAGGTAGCGGTGAGGAGAGGCTTACGGCAGTGACAACAAGGCTACCGACGAGTAGGCAGTGCCGAGCAGCAAGGCAAGGAAAATGAATGAGATGAGATGTTGTGCACAGTCCTAACGGCGATGAATTGATGATAAATTAGATGAAATGTGGGTATTAATTAGGTTTAATTGAGGAATTATTGTGTGTGTGTGTAATGGATGTAATCAAATGGTTGGAATTAACTTGTTGAATGTATATATAATAGATGATATTTTTTGACACAGTAGGCAGGTTTGGTCGGTTTATATGGCGGGTTAGAAATTTTTAACCGCTACCTGTGCTGACTCGCCACTCCTGGGACTTTCGCTCGCCCAACCGCCTGCCAGAGTTGAAAAACTGTGCAGTTCGGAGCGATTCAGTGCAGTTTTGGCGGTATTATGCACAACTCTAGTAGTGGTGGTGAGAAAAGAAAAAAAGAGTTGTTTCAACAGATAAAACAAAACAAAACAAAAAATGAAAATTTTTCAACAGATAGAGAGAGAAAAGAGACAGAAAAGATTAAAAAAAAGTGAAATTGTAAAAATTCAATAGATAAAAAAAGAGAAATATATAGAGACAGAAAAGAAAGGTATAGAGAGAAACAAATAGAGAGAGAGAGTTTGAAAATGGTGTAAATTTGAACAGGTAGAAAAAATAGATTATAAAAATTCAATAGAATAAAAAAAATAATATATAGGTTTAAAAAATTTGAACAGATAGACAAAAAAATTGGACAGATAGTTAAAATTTTTGAATATATACATATAAATTTGAACAGATAATCAAAAAAGTCAACACATTAAAAAAGTCAACAAATAAATTAAGAGATAAAATTTAAAATAAAATGTACTTCAAAATAGACAAAAGAATTTTTCACCAAACTATTTCACAATGGGTCACCAATAAAAAATATACATTGAACATAATGCCTTATACCTTCCTTAGATTGGATTTTTCAACAATTATCTTATTATTTTTTTTTTTTTTTAAGTATCTATGTTAGGTAACAAATTGAAATTATAACTATAAAATCATGGATTAACTAAGAAGTACAATTCACCTATTTAGGCCTATTTTGGCAACATCTAAAAAAAATTAATTTATTGACTTATTGTTATATTTGACTCATGTTATATTTTTATTTTTTTGTACATCTTTTCATAATAAACAAAAAAAAAAAAAAAATCAACTTATAAATCATTCCCACAACAACCCTTAAAAATCAAAATCCAATTCTGAGTTGAGAAAAACAAATTAAAAATTATACTATTTGATTTGTATCAGATCAATTCATAAAAATTTCAATGTTTTTTTTGAGCCCTAATTGTATGGCTACTCAAGCCTTTGGGCTTGAGATCTGGGCCCTAATACCTCGTATCAATGTTTAGAAATCTAGATTGGACCAGCCGGTCAGACCAGTCCATAACTTTGACTTGGTTTGGCATAATAAAAAAAAATTAAAAAGTCACTATCTTATTTAAATCATATCATCTTATTTAAGTTAAATCATCTCTCTATCACATCATTTTAAACTTAATCCATATTTTATAAAAAATTAAAAAATATATTTATTTAAAACACCCTAACAACCCCTTTGCTCCGGTCCAAGAAAAACCTTCTAAACCCGAACTTCGTATAAAATGCAAGAAAGAGGTCAAACCGCGTGATCCGGACTGGATTTAAGTATTGGCTGGTTTTGTTGAACATATATATATAGCGCTAAAAAAAAACCCAAATCATAGGGCTACAGAAGGGTTTTCGGGTCCTCTCTCTTTCCTGGGTGTTGCCAGTTTCGGCCATTCTCAGGATTGTCTTTATTTACGCATCACATTTAGGGTTGGTTTGGGGTGTCCTAAAAAAGTGCACTTTTTGTCTTTTTGGACTAAAAAAGACAAAAAAAAAATATGAAGGTTTGGGTTAACTTTTTGAATTTTTATGGAAAAATGTGTATTAAAAAATTGTATAAAAAAAAAGTGTGTAAGAGATGATTGGAGAGGAGTGGGGCCCAGCCGTACACTTTTTGTACAACCGGCTGAGTGTTATAGAGCTGGAAATGATTGGGTAATTTTTGTACAAAGCTTTGGACGGTTTTGTTTGGCCCGTGGGGGTCATCACGGGTCCCATTTTAATAATCTGAACCGTTCAATGTGTGTAACTCGTCGAACACTATATACTTATAAAAAATCACGTCAATCAGATATCGATAGCTATCTGATCAGATTTATTTATTTTTCAATCATTAATTATAACACTATCCATTTTTTATATATAACTGATTTGATCATATAGTTATCGATATCCGATCAATGTGATTTTTTGTAGACATATAGTACTCGACGATTTCTACACATTGACGGTTCAGATTATCAAAACGGGACCCATGATGGCCCCCATGAGACAAACAACGGTGTGTGTAAAAAATACACCCAATCATTTTTTTTTGGTTTGAAAATGGCGCAACAGCAGCCTGCAGCGTCAATTCCGTGTGTACGGGAGGTTTGAAAAAAATTATTATTATTATTTTTTTTTTGGTGAATAGTAATATCTTTTTGAATTTTGAAGTAACTTTTTGACTTTTTAACTTATACAGCTTATGCCAAATTAGCCCTTAATTTTAAGACATATCACTATTCAATTCACATTTTAATAATTTAAAATAACATAATTTTCTCAACACACCCCCCCCCCCCCCCCCCCAACGTTTTATTATTTTTATTTTTGTGCCACACCAGTTAGTACACACATCCCAAAAAAAAAAAAAAAAAAAAAAACAACTTAACTGTTAGACACTTAGGCCTCGTTTGGAAGTAGTTATTTTAATCAAAAAAATCAAAAAATTATTAAAAATTATCACATTTACCTTTTTATTTTTCTACATAACTTTTCATAAAAAATAAAAAAATTACTAAAATATGCTGTTCCCAGCCATAATCAGCAACCACCATCAACGCCAACCATGGCTTCCGCCGTCAACCCTTCCTTTCGTCTTTGCAACTGTCGCTGCCCACTTCCCAGTCCTGTAAGTCGCCTCCATTCCTAGAGACATACCACTTCGCAGATTGTCGCCACTCTCTAGTGAACCACCCTTAGCCTTCCTCTCCCTGTCCCGTGACCCCAGTGGCACACCTCCGACTGAGAGAGATAGATAGAGAAAGAGAGACGATTGTGATCGCGATCTGTACTCTCGCAATCTACGAGATGGTGGGGTTGAGGGAGGGTTGACGGCGGCGAGGATCTGTGATGATGGGGATTCGCCGGAACTGAAGAGGGGCAACGAGGCAGCGGCGGTGAAATGGCGGTGGTTGCAGCAGTGGTGGCTAGGGTTAGGGTTTGGATGTATATTCAATTAAGGTATGTATTTGACATTTTGGTCATTTTAAGTAAGGATATTATTGTAATAAAAAATAATAAATTAATGGTATGGCTAGACACCAAATGTGGTGTTTGGTGGTGTGCAAGTAGAGGCACTCCTCTCACTCTCACTTTCTCTGTCCAGCAGCCACAGAATTCCGGTGAGCATTTTGACCTCTGCTGCTCTGTTTCTCTGGGCTGTTCCGGCGAGGGGTTGTTTTGTTTCGGGTAACTATTCTCTTTCTGTCTCTTCTTCTCTCTCTCCCCCTTCTCTTCCTCTTCATCTTTCTCTTCCCTTCTACTACTACATGGTAAATTTTGTAGCTTTCAATTTCAAGTTTGGGCCGCTTGTTTCTGTTCAGTTTGAGGCAAAGAAAAGTTATTTTTTTAAATACTTGAAATTATCACCCTTCCTTGCATAATTGATTATGAAGATACCTTATTATTGTTTTCATTTTTCACTGATTTTGCCAATAAATACACCCTTCACATTTTCCCAATTTTCCATTGCTGACCCTCCGAAGCTCCATCCACCACCAATTTTCACAATCCAGTGCTCTTTAAACATGTATTATCACTAACCAAATTAGCCAAATCCTGAAACAAAAAAACTGAAAGTGAAATTGGAGCTTCCATATTGCAATTATTTAAATGTTTGTTTGTTAATGTAGTTGAACAATCCAGTTCATTTTTTTTTTTTTTTTTTTTCTTTCATAGCTGTTATATACATGATAATAAATTTCTGATTTGATGTTATTTTTGATAATAAATTTATGATTTCAGAGCTGTTAGGTAATACATAATAATATTTGAAAAATCTATTATTTTGTTGAATTTAATTTTTTTTTCATTTTTATACTTATATTTTTAATATATTTATGATGTAATTATGGCGCCATGGTTCTACCACTTCAACCCGGCGGTTGAACCGGTGACCGTCTATCTGGTCCCTTTTCCGGTTCGCTCACTGGTCCAGTTTTCAAAACATTGCCTCGTATAAACTTGGTTCCCTTTGTAGTCTTGTAAGTTGTAACTCTCTCTCTCTCTCTCTCTCTCTCTCTCTCTCTCTCTCTCTCTCTCTTCGCAGTAGAAACTGGTTTGGCAGTAGCTGTAGCAGATACTCAGTGAACCCTCAAATGGCCTCTGAAAGCAAATCCAAGTCCAGAAACAATACCACTACCAACAAGAACACCACGAAGAGGAAGCAAAGATATCTCCCCTACAACGTCAGCTCTCTCTGTGTATTCCTATATATATGCATTTGATTTTCTGATGCTAAAATCCAATTTCTTTTTAATTTTTCAGAGTAGTGTGAAGAAGGGTTCGTACCCATTACGCCCCGGAGTGCAGGGATTCTTCATCACCTGCGATGGTGGGAGGGAACGCCAAGCCTCTCATGAATCCACTAATTTTATTGACTCTGTATGACCGATTCTCTCACCTTTTCTCCTTACAACCACACATGTTCTACTTGTTTCTGTATTGCTATTAATTATACAATCTTTTCTTGCCACTTCACTTTTCTTTTTTCCCTATGCCTATACATGTTTGCTTGTGTTAACCGTATGATCTTTTGTTGCTAGCTTTCCAAATTGGTTTGTTTTAGGGAAAAATTCATTTAAACCCGTTTGACCCATGTGTGGATTACCCCTATTATTTGAAAATAATCACATAACCCCTTGTGATTAATAGGAAGTGTGAAACAGGTGCCAAGACATAAGTTTATGTGCTCATTTTCAAATGTCAAGGGTAAATTGCACATGGGGTTAAAATGAATTTTGCTTCAAAAAAACAAAAAAATGATGAAAATATCTTTGCACAATGAGGTTACTTGTGTACAAGGGTATTTTAGTCTTTTTGCTTAAGCCGTTAACGGACTTGATTGTACAATTTAGCCCACAAATCACATGGGGGTTATGTGCACATTGGCCATGTGTTACCAGAAAATGCTAATAATCTAGCGAATTACGTATTTGTATGTATGTTCCAAAATATGGTTACACTTTCGTTCCAAAAAGGTAAATTAGTGATTCGAAGTGATTTCAAAAGTTTTTTCTAATATATTTCCTTAAATGTTATCTTCGGAGGAAAAAAATCAAATATAATGAACTAAAATCTAAGGTGACTTAAGTTTTGACAAGACAAAAATATCAAAAATGAATATATACATATATATTATTGGATGCCTAATAATTAAAAGAAAATTACTCTGAATGTACCTTAAATTCTCAAGTGTAATATGTAAAAGTCTACCTCTATCGTACCACATTTTATAGCATGTGGCGTACCACGTTCCCATTCTTGTTTCATGTACCAAAGCGATCCGCACTCCAAGTAACATAGGGCCAAACCACAAGGAGGCCCCTTGCTTTTATCATCCAAATTGCATAGAATATTTTTTGTTGTTATTGTAAAAACAACTATATGTAGTATTTGTATGAATGCCATGTTGGACCAACAAAAAAAAGAAGAAAATGTGCTGTGTTCGTATTTTAGGTGAGCTTATGGGCCCATATGAAAAAAATTATTGATAGGTTCTTATTGTTTTGCTTAAATTGTGTGATACTTGTGATAGATTGCCTTTTGTGGTAATGTTTCATTTTTCTCAAAGCATCTTATATTTGTGGCAAAAAATTTATGGGTAAAAATTGAGTTGGGGTATAAAGACACAACTTCCCCCTAAATGTACTTGATGATAATGGGATTTGATTTCCCCAAGATTCATGATAAAATTTTCTTTGGGAGAAATGAATACTTAAATATACTCTTGCATGTAGTTGGGTGAGCCCCCTATGAAGTTTTCTGTATATCATATACTCATATGTGTGTCAAGTACCTGTACAATATTGCTGATAAGTATTTCAATGTATACTTTTCCATGAAACAAGCAGTTTAACTTGGCTAAAAAGATGCAATAGGCTCTAGTTTCTAAGATATCTAATGGTGATCAACATTAATTACTAATAATAAGAGCCGCATTCCATCTATGTATCATAAGTTATATGAATTTCATTTTACCATAACACTTTGTCAGGGACATTCATTATTATCTTTTACCTCTGACTTGGTGTTATCTTTACAATGTTGTTCTGCAGTACGCATAACTTGATTTATATTGTCCGTATAGTTGTATGACTAATTTTAATGCCCTGTATTCAGAAACAATCATTACATCGACAAAATGACAAGTTGTTTCTTTGCTGAGATTCCTATAGCATGTGTTGCTGTTAACGCATGCTTCATATTTTAACTGTCCAATTGAAACTTGGGGCCTTTTTGTTTTCTGCTTCTTTTTGTTTTTCTTTTTCCCCATTTGGTAGGGATACTATGGTTGTATAATCTCTGTAATTTTCTCTATTGTCATCCATTATGCTTTCCATGAGGAACAACTTAATTTTTCATTTTTTATAAGCAATTGAGTCTAGATATTGATAGGGACTTAATGTCCAATTATATCTCTTGTTAAAACTGCTTTATTGATGTTGACACTGTTAGTTATCTATCTTATGCAATTTTTTTGGTTCTTTGCTTTCATATGCTTTCTTGAAGTATTTTTTCTTTTTGCAAATTCATCATATGCTTTCTCAGATACTTTTAAGATCATGTGGTCATTCTTCTACTCATTAGACCTCCACATTATTTTACTTTATTGTTATAGATGCATTCTTGTTCTTCTTTGTTTCAATATGCTTTCTCAGTCTTTGCCATTTTGTAAATTCATCATATGCTTCCTTAGATCCTTTTAAGATCATGTGGCCATTCTTCTTCTCACCCGATGCATTATTTTAAATTATTATTATAAAATCTTTGTATGGTTACTCTGGATACGAAAACCACTTTCATCTTCTCAAGTCTCTTAGTCACTGATGATGGAATGGTGAACAAAGATGTAAATTAAGCAGGCAAATTCGATAAAGTGCTCTTATTAAAAGTAAACCTTGCCCCCTTTGATGATAAACCTCTTAAACTCCAATCCCACACTACTTCAACTTAAAAGAAACCTGAAGACAGTTTGACATGTCCTAGGTAGCGAACCTACTTCACAATCTAAAATAGATTTGAGAGCATCTATATTCACCACCTCACGAATCATGGTCAACTTTTATTATATGCAAATTCACCTTCAAACCTATCATAACTATAATTCACAAAAGGTGACAATGTAGGTAGCTAAATTTCTTTAAGTCCATCCCAGCAAAATGTAACTGCAAAATGAAAATAAGAAACCACCATAGGAAACCAATCTCTTCCATTTTTTGGAAACCTTCCATATATACACCCTATGTAGTCTTCCCATCATTCTACTCAATGCGTCAATATCCAATTATGCGAAAGTATATAAACAACCATAACCCTATCATAATGCTATAAGAATAATACCATGGGTATAATCTTCTCTAGACAAAATCAAAAAAGGAAAAAGGTGTAATTCTATGACACGGAATACTATTTTCTACTGTCACAAACAGTCCAAATAAGCACTCTTGAGTTACATAGTAACATCATACACTTTTTTGTGTGTGGATCTTGCGGAATCTACAGTTTCTATACATATTGACTGAATCTAACCATTACGGGATGAAACTTTCATTGAAAGATTTGTAATTAAGCTTGAATTTCTTTTTCATCTGATAATTTTGCCAACTAGGCATGCAATCTGATAATTTTGTTATTTTTTTAAATCATATAAATGTAGTTTATAGTGTTTAATGGTTTCATTGAGATGCATAGAAGTATTTCCATGAAGAAAAGTGATTTGTGTTGTAACATTTTGTTTGATTTGAACTTTATACTTTGAAATTTGCCTCTATATCTAACTTAGTTCCTAAGAAAAGCATGTGTCTAAAATTAAAATTCCAAAAAAATGGGTGTAGTGAAGTGTAAAGCTGACTTCAAAGAATAATTTTTATATGCATGGAACAGTTCCTCCATATATGCCAATTAAAAAAAATGGTTGACCATATATTCGTTCTGAAAATCCTCTGGCTTCAAGCTTTGTTGTGTCAATTTCTTTTAAAACATAATAATATATAAGTTTGTAATCTTTCTAATGGTTTTGAGAGAAAATTGAGTTATAAAATGGAAGACGGTATGCTGTTCTATGTCTTTTATGCTGATGGCGTCATGCCATGCTATTTTATTAGTGGGTATAAAACTACCAACCAATGTATAAGTTGAATCATATCCAGTGACATTGTTCATGTGCATTTTCTTCCGTTATTTATTTGATGATTGTATTGGTTTCTGTTCGTGAATGTCCTTGCTCTCTCTCTCTCTCTCTCTCTCTCTCTCTCCTCATTGTAGACGACACTACAGCAATTACAGTAACATTTTCAACATCCTTTTCTTTTTTAATTCTTGCTTAACATTAGATCGCTACTGCTTGATTTTGATGAATTAAACAGCCTTGTCCAAGCTGTGTCCAGATTTCATTATTGCTTTCACCCTTATGTTGCTTCTATCTCTCCTATTATTGTCCTATTTTCCAATTAATTTGCATGATTCATGATAATTTTATTACCATTTTGTGGAAGATGGATTAAACATTGTGGGAGAAAGGGTCATTAAAATACTTTATCTATTCAGCTAGGATATGCAGATTGGCTACTTTAGTTGTTGCATGCAAAAGATTCAAAATAGTGAATGCACCATTAAACTTGCATGCGATATGGAATTGAATGAGATACCCGTTACTGAGCTTCTGTTTTTTTGGTTATATGGTGCAGTTCTATGAAGTGCTAGTCCATGGGAAGGCTTCAGGCATAAAACTTGGACAGTTACCCGATAAACCTTTGAATAAAAAGACTAAATTCACATATTCTGATCCTTCTAGTAGTGATGATGATGATGATGATGTTGATGATGATGATAACGAGGACGATGATGATCAGAAGGAAAAGGAAGAGGACCAAGATAAACCAGGAACTCATGCAGAGGATGATGCAAATCATGAAAGTTCCATAAATGCAAACCCAGATCCTCATAAACAGGAAGAAAATAAAGATGATAATAAAGAGGCTGCTACATGTCATAAAAGTCCAGAAGTTGAAGGTGAGGAGCCACCAACAAAGAAACAATGCCTAGAAACAGATACACTAATAAAGTGGAGGAGAAGTCCATAGATAATTGAAGCAGAACTTGAAGAGTTGACTGACAGAAGCAAGGTAAGTCAATGATAGCTTCTGAAATAGTTTTGGCACTTTATATATATGGGAATGATATTGTGAACCCAGATTCTGTGTCATTAAACCATTTTAGCTTATGGCCTAAGAAGCATGAACACGGATACGGATGCGGATGCAGATGTGGACACGGACACAGATACAGATATGGATACGGCACGGGATACGACAAATTAAAAAAAATGGGGACACAAACACGGCGGGGACACGACAATAAAATATGTTTTCATATATTTTTATTTACTATCTAGATTAGTATTAGATCCACAAACAATCAATATTAACAAAAATTAATTCTAATTCTATATATATATATATTTTTATAAAAAAGCACTTTTGAATTAACACTTACAATTTTTATTTTTATGGATGATCTATTAAGTATTTAAATCTAAGAAAAAAATAATAAACATTCAACATTTATCAAAAACACTAAAGAAAATGGAAGAAAAGACAACTTGGCATGTCCCTACTGTGTCCCCGGTGTTTCCCCTAAAAATTAATTAATTAAATAAGGAGACACGCCATGTGGCGCGTCCCATACGTGTCCCCGTCGTGTCTGTGTGTCCAACACAGATACGACACTTGTTTTGAAGTGTTGGTGCTTCATAGCTTATGGCTGTTTTGTTTTATTTTGTTCTTTTTTTCAAAGAAATTTATTTTAAATCCTTCTTGTCCTTGGTTATTATCATGGTTTTCAGCAATTTCATTTCCAGCAGTTTGCGCTGGAAACTTTTGCATGTCTTCTTCTATTTAGTGACATATGCTAGTGATGGTTGATGCATACAGAATTACTTTTAGTTATCTACTTGGTAACATTAATGTGGATTTATATCTTCACCACAATTGAAATTTGTGGAAAGTATGTTCTTGTCTCAATGGTCTTGTATATTCAACCAAATCTGCCATGAAAATTTTTAAAAAAAAGGAAAAGATATAAGAAAAATGGAAGCATCCAATTCAATATGCTCACTAAGCTTTTATTTGTGCCTATTATTTTTTTATGATTTTTTTTCTCTTGCCTATTTACTTCCTGTTCTTACCAACAAAGAATCACTCAATTTTTTAAGAGTTATCTCACACTTTCTTCAAATTCCACAATTCTTAGTGGATAAACTTTTTCCTAATGAAAAGAAAAAGATTTGGTGGAAACTTTGTAATTTGTATTCCTGGAGATTGGAGGGTTTCAGTGTCTATAATTAATAAGTAAATTGTTTTGTTAGCTTTACCATTTGTGTGGAGTTGACGCCTTTTTTGGATAATTTGATTGTATATTCAATATCGGATTCCATCTTTTGAGGGGACAATTTGTAAATCATTTGATGCATCTATATGCATAGTTATGATGTCTCAAATTGTGGGTAAGATGCCAAGTCTCCTAGAGCTTGAGTGCAAAGTGCAATGTTAAGTGTGATCTGAGTGAAACTATAATAGTTGTATCTTGTATATATTAAACATACTTACATTTGAAAACAATTTATAATCTATATATATTTTTGACAAATTAGGAGCTTCCTATATTACTTAAAGCATATTCTTATCCTAGATCCTTGAATCTTTCTCCTGTTTTGATAATAAATTGTTGTGTTTTTGAAACAGAGGCATTTTAACAACCTTGATTCAGGGTGCAATGGTGTTGTATTTGTTCAAATGCGCAAGAAAGATGGAGACCAAAGCCCCAAGGATATTGTGCAACACATGATCATGTCAATTGCCTCAACAAGGAAACATATGTCAAGGTTCATTGGATTTTGTCTTAATATGTTACCTTTGTACTGTTAATAGGTTATTTTATCTTAAAAGATGTACAGATGGTTCACAATCTGGTTTTAATCAGGTTCATCTTACAGAGTGTTACCTGCCGAACTATGCTTCAGAAGATGAAATCACAAGGGCAATCCAACCACTCATTTCACAATACTGTCCTGTGGAAACTCAAACTGCACTCAAGGTACTATTCGCTAACTTTGTATCAACATTCAAAAAGGAAAAGGAGGGGGGGGGGGGGGGGGGGGGGGAGTTGCATTTTGTCTCGTACTACTGCCAAGGTAAAAAATTTGGAAAGAAATACGTTAATAGAGCAAATTTTAAAGTCTACAGCCAAGGGTGATGTGGCTACCTGGAAATCTCTTCCCTAGTTGTGAATTTCCCTGATTAATGTTGGTATTCCTATGATGAAATTGGCTATAATTTGTGGATGTGAACTCAAGTGTTGTGTTTTGACCTGGACATGTGTGCCAGATGAGGATGGTATCCAAAATCCAGGGCCGGGAACATTGATAAGTTTATGCTTGTGAATTTACTTTATTGACCGAGAACAATGATCTATACGCATATAAGCATGCAGAAGAGCAATGCAGAGCACAAAAATGATAAAAAATAATAGTCTCGGTGTAGTCTCCTTCGCAAGGAGCCACATATAGCTCACATATGTGTATTTTTAAGATTACTGTGGATAAAGAACCTGTTTTTTGTGCAAACTAGTTTGAACATGTGTGGCAGTGTCAAGTTGTTGACACTGTCAACGAGTCTCAGCTCTCAAGATGCAAATCTTTCTCAAAGGATGGGGAGAAAATGTCATTCATGTCATAACAAAGTAGTGGGTAAAGTTGTTCGTTCCACCAAACTTGAGCAGCTTTGTTATCATAAAGAGGCAGTTGGAAACACCAATGGGGATGCAAAGATACGGTGAATCCAGGAGATCTGGGAGAAACATGTCCATGCTGGAGTGGCTTATCTCTCTTTCTCTCTCTTTTTGTTTTTTTAAACATTTTATTGCATTGCATTATTGCTGGTAACTTTGGAAAACAAACACACATTCTGAACTTCACTTTTCGTGTTGATGTTCTTCGAGAATTTCAGCATATATTATATAGATTTGGGATATTTAATACATCTGAACTAGAAGTCATATGCTATAAGTTTAAGACGTTTTTCTTTTTAGTGGTGAAATTCGTTAATTGTGGCTGGGGAACAATTAAGTTAGCACACTTCACTTACTGGTTTACCAACATTAAACCACTTGTTCTTTTTTGAGCCTTAACGAACTCCAATGTTGGGAAAGATGGGTGGGAAAAAAAAAGAAAAGAAGAAAAGAAGAAAATGAGGTTGGGTTGGAATTGGATCGTGTTGTGAGTTCACCTAGTTTGGAATTCCATGTTTCGAACACGAACTGTAATCTGTTGCCTGGACTTTTCTGACTTAATTATCTTTTGTAGTTTGCAGTATTGTATGAAGCCCGAGCAAATACTGGTGTAGATAGAATGAAAATCATCAATGCAGTTGCAAAATCTGTTCCTGCACCTCACAAGGTTGATCTCAACAATCCAGATAAGAACATAGTGGTTCATATTGTCAAGGTAAGATGTGCTTATACATGTGAAATTTTGCCTTGTGTATGTCCACTTGTAATGCTTGTTTATAATGCAACCAGTTTTTAATTGTTAAGTTGATTGTCAGGTACAGATTTTGGGATAGTTCATCCTCGTGCCTTGTCAATCTGGTTCACACATTCAGATTAATGCCTTGTCAACCTGGTTGATCAATCCTCTGCTAATACCATTTATTATTATTTTCTAAAATTTTGTTTATTTACGGTAATACATCAAAGGACACAGACAAACCATTTCATTTGCAGGGAAGATGAGGAAAATGAAATAGATCTGTTGATAAATGCTTTGAAAACCTGCCTCTTAACTCAATGAATTGACCTGAAACTGCATGTTAACTGTTTTCTATCAAGTGGTTATTACTCTTGTTTGTTTTGTTTGAAAGACACATGGTTAAAAGTTACCCGTTCCCTTTGATGGTTTCTCCAAGAGTATGAGCAATTGTTGCTTGGTTCTATGGATTGACAGCTTAAATGTGAAATCTGAGGCAGCTCACATCATCCTTTATAATAATTGTTATTTCAATGTGGCATTACAGAACACTCAAATCTAACAATTGACATTTCAATTAGTGCTTTCCATGGGTACATCACATCTTATCTATCCATGTAAGCATCAGAGCACATTGAAATATAATTGTTAAGAACTTCTAGATGATTAAGGTTTGTGTTCCCATCTTTGCTTTGTCGGACATGCTTGTTGGGTATACCTTGTCATGTTTGATGAGGGTACACCTTGTCATGTTTGATGGGATGTCCATTTCTGTTGTGGAATTGTCATTTTACTCTCCTTTAGTTTTTACATAATCCTCTATCTGTACTTGTAGAAATCAAAAAAATTCTACATATGCATTGTGTATTAGAAGTTTATGTATACAATGCGTATTAACCCAGTGTACTGTAGGGGCATTTAAGAAAGCCTTTTGAGGGACTATAGAGCCCACAAAATCTATCCCTTATTTTTAATATGCAATTTCTAGATAAATTGTTAAAGGGTTTACACTTTTTATTCCTAAACTATCGGCAAATTGTCTACTTAGTCCCTAAACTATCGATCGAATCTATTCAGTCCCTAAAGTATATAAATCAAAGTCTAATTAGTCTCTAAATTATCGATTGAATTTATTAAGTTCTTAAAGTATTTAATTCAAACCTATTTAGTCCTGAAAGGATTACAAAAATGAAATATATGTTCATAAGTATTATAAATTAGTAAAAGACCCTACCCATTTTAGGAGATAAGTAAGAAAATACTATAGATAATTATCATTACCCTTATAAAGGAAATTCACCATAAGAACTAACGCCCACTTTTCAAAGACAAAATAAAAATTTAGGATTTTTTAAAAAAAAATAAATTTTTAACTAGATTGGGTCTTTTACTAATTTATAATACTTGTGGGCTTATATTTTATTTTTGTAGTCCTTTTAAGGACTAAACAAGTTTGAATTAAATACTTTAGGATTTAATGGATTCAATCAATAGTTTAGGGACTAAATATACTTTGACTTATATACTTTAGGGACTTAGTAGACTCAGACTCAATCAATAGTTCAGTTTAGGGACTAAGTAGACAATTTGGCAATAGTTTAGGGGAATAAAATGTAATAAACCCATTTTTAAATTATGTTGTTTATGCTTTGTGTTCTGGGGCAAGTAGGACAAAAAATGCTTAGCTTATAGGCCTCTATCTTCATGTGGTTTTTGGTGAAAATTGTGGGTTTCTTTTGTTAAAGCCACTTGTATAAATTTGAAATTGAAATTTCTCGGTGGGCTGTTAATTACTGCTTTCCCATTGGGGTTGACGTGTAGTATAGTCAAACAAGACTCTTGCGAGTGTCACATTCAAGGTTGGGATGAACTAGTTAGTGCGTTTTCCTGTAGAATCGATTGTGATTCATCCTTTTTAGAGCCCAATTGGCGAGCATGAGTCTGAACATTTGCCTCGTTTGCAACTGAATGAAATTGTATTGAATTGTCTTAATAGCATATGCTATCGTTCATGCATTATAAGTTTCTTTAATTTATGATTATAAGTTTGTTAACCTTTCTCTCTTTCACAGACTCTGCTTGATGGGAATTGTTGAGAAACACAAGGAATTGGCCAAGTACAATCTGAGGCAGCTATCATCCAAACAATAGTTTCTTCCACACTTTTTTGGGTATTATTATAATTGGGAGTTGCTTTGTAGTTTTTGTCAGATGTTATCAAATCGTTGTTAGGTTAAAGATTTTGATGAAAATCAAAAGATGAATTAAAGATCTAGGACCTGAGAGATGAGGAGCTGTTTTCTTTTAAATTATTTAATAACATGCTTATCATTCTAAAAGTTTAATGTAACATGGCTATGTTTTTATTACCCCTATTAATTCTACTTCTGGAGGCTTTGTTAAGCTGTTTGACTAAGTAGTATTATTATTGTTATATATCTAACTGAACAGACTGATGGAGCTGCTGACAAAGATGTTCATAGGTTGCATCTTTACTCATCCAGTATCATCCCTTAAATCTTCTGTGATTCCTAACAAGACTGCCTAATATTAGAGTTTGTGTGTGAGCACATGGTGCTGCTCAAACAAGAAGCAAGCTTAGAATTTGGTTAACGAAACAAATCGTTCACAAAGCTGCTAGTGTTCCCTAGTAAATGAAATTTTAGCAATTCCTGATAGTAGCCAAAGACCCCGATACCTTTCGTAAATTTTAAATTTTACCAATGAAAATTGTTACAGAACATATATTAAAATGAGGGTTGACCATATGGATTTGACTGATATTTTTTCACTTTCAATAACGAGTGTCATGTGTATAATTTGGCCTGTGGTGTCGACTGGTCCCAAAATCCTTCATGTGTCCTTATCCGAAAGTTTGTGACAACCTTTCGTAAGGATGTGCCATGAGGCTCTGGGTAGCAGCTAACTGAACCAATTTGATTTCTCAGATATTTTTCCAGTTTACTAATTTTCCTGACTGTTCATGTCCTGCTTGTATTTAGTTTACTATTATCATTGGAGTTCTTACACAGAAACCCAAGAACAAACAGAACAAGGAGCAAACAATAATCTTGTTTTCCAATCCAAACTCAAACTAGCAAATTCATTAGTACACTTCATTTTTAACTGCAAATATCCATGAAATCTCATTTTTCAGTTAAAACAAGACACATTTGTTGACTTTTTGACTTTCGAAGGGTATTTTTGTAAATGTGAGCGTGCCAGCAAGGATCAATCAGTCCTTACAGAATTTATAATTGCCAACCAATTATCAGACGATTGCGTTTTAGTTCTTTCAGCCTCAATGAAGAGTACTTTTACTGGTGGCTTGACTTAGGAGAAATTAAGTAAAATAACAATCAAATGACGAACAATTGAAGTATTTCATTAAAATGAACTCTTACAATGATCCAAACTCAACCTCGAAGAGGTTAACAGTGACGATCTACTTGAAACTACTCCTATGAATCGAAGTGCAGTGCAGGAATGTAAAGAACATGTATTTAAAGTGCAAAAATTTAAAGTGCAGGAAATGTAAAACTGGAAAAGAAAATATGAAGTAAATGACTGGTTTGTTGGATCTGAGTCTAGGGGCTTTTTCTGGGACCTTCCCTGCTATTTATACTTCTCAAGAATGACCTTCGAACTGCACTTCAAACCGTCAAACTGCTCATCCATGATCGCTGATCATGTTGCCTTATAAGTAGTTCCACTATGCCATCACTTGCAGTTGAGCTTCCCTCCTGTATTTGAATTTGAAAATGAGTAACCGTTGAAGCCACGTCACCTTGCATCTCTTTATTGATCTAGTGCTACTCAAATCACGTGAGAACCAATATTAATTCCCACGTGTATGATCAGGATTGAAGACTTGAATAATCTCCCCACAATACCCTTACTCTGCTACGTGTCGAATTGTAACTGGCTTTTACAAAATATGTAGCCAACATTATCCCCCGCACTAATATACCCAATATTTGGTGATATTAGTGGATCATAGTTTTTTCCCGCGCTTTTAGAACGTGCATGGAGTCCATATTCTAGAAACGCAACCATCACCTGTTTGGTGATCATTTGCATTAACTCTCTTTCAATTTGTCGAACATCCCAATACCTTAGTATTCGAACAGACCATGGCTAAATCAACTTCCCTTTCTACTGATCAAGCATATGAAGAGCTATTGAGTAATGCTGCTTCCCCTCGAAAGAACCTCCACGCATTCATTAGCCACCTTTACCCGCCTTTCTATATTCAGGTCATGGGAGCTGTTGCAAATTATCAACCTTTGGACTACGAGCACATTGCCCTTAATCCTTCGATTCAAAAAGTTGCAGATATAGATACAAGAAGTTCTTCCTCTAACCTCCCCTTGTACTTCGAACGAACTGCTCTCAAGCCTTTGACTCGGCAAGTTGCAAATATGGACTTGGGAAACTCTTCTTCGCAAACCTCTGCATGGGATGAAGCTGCGACTTCTTCCTCTTCTGGGGTTTCTGACTGGACAAGCTGGTCAACACCTAAGTCCTGGGATTTGAGGGAACGAATCAACCATTATTTTGTTGAGTTCACTGACCCTTTAGAATTTCCTTCTTACGCTCGAAGTTCAGTGGTCTACCCCTACGTGCCCATTGACCATCGACGTAATTTGGAAGAGAATCTGCTTGTAGCATGGTACACATCCTCCATGCCTACAAAGATAATGCATGCTACCCGGCGCCTAGAAGAAGCACAAGGGTACAACCCATCATTCTTAGCCAAAAAGGCGAAGATTTGTTCTTCTGACTGGCTTGATTATATTAATGCTTTTGTTCCTTCCGCTCCCGTGCCATCTCCCATAATAGAAGCATCCACACCTTCTTCTCCATCTTCTGAAACAGAAGCATCTATTTCATCTTCTGAAGCAGAACCATCTACCCCTTCTCCTCCAATAACTCTTTCCTGGACAGAGAAACTGAGGCTTGCCCTTCCCATGGATAAGGTCTTCCCACCTTACAAACCTCCACCATTCCCTACTTCAGCTGAGCGGAAATAAGCTCAACTTTTGCTTGCAGCTTTCTCTCACTTGCCCTTCAATATTCTTAAGGACGCAGTCCTTCTTAAGAACTTTCAATGGGCTTGTGATATTCTGACTAGGAGCCATGTCTTTAATCCCCTTGCCCAAGCAGAACTTCATATGTTCCTGGACCAACTTCCATTGCTCTTCTACTGGCATTGAAATTCCAAGGCTACTATGCAATCTTTAGACCAACTTTCGTCTCTTCGAATTCATGCCCAGTACGAAGTAGAAAACTTCATCGAAGAATTCGATGATTTCAAGAATAAAGATTCTGCGTATTGGGATGATTTGGTCATAGACAAACTGGAACAAAGATTGAGAGAGGAAGCTTTCGAAATAAAGACTGAAGAGCTCTACTACGAAGTGAAAGCACATCAACTCATGCAGCCAACATTAGAAGAAATAGAAGATATAATAAAGAAAGAACAAAAATTCATTGATCACTGTTGGACCAAATTTCATGATCTTGTTATTTATTCCATTCCTTATTTTTATGAGCTTGAGTTTGTACCCAGATAGGGTTACTTGATGTAATTGCCTTGGCTTGAATACAAACAAAGTTCTTCTGTATTTGACATTGTTTGACTCTGTTTCCTTTTGTCTTTAAAAGCCAATTCAAAGCTTCGAATTGAATAATCTCATCCTTCGAATCTGGACTTAATTGTTTTTAATGAAACACTAAAAGGAACCAACATGTCTTTTTCCAATTTATGGAGTAAAGTTGACAATTCTGGCTGATATCATCTAGAATTAGTGCTTCGAATTTAACAACTTTACCCTTCAAAACTAACTATAACCAATATATGGTCATGGTTGATATAGCCAATCAATTTTAAATTGACCACTTTTACTTCGAAGAACAGTCCATGCTGTTTTAGTTTAAAAGACAATCTCCTTTTATAAAAACCAACGATTGGTTTCGATGTTTCGAATAGTAATTCTCATCCTTAAAGAATCCTAAGTTTTGCTTCGAAGGCCGTTATTTTCATTAATAATCCTCAAACAGGTCTTTAAACTCTTTGAAGTAGACCAATACTCGAGCATTCTAGCATCTTTAAGCATGTAGTATGCTTCGAAGCCGGCTTCTGTATTTCGAAGTCGTTGTTGTTTGATTTTTTGGTGCCAAAATTTGGCTTCGAAGCCAAATACCCTACTTCGAAGCTAGTCTCAGCATCTGGGTTGTGTTTTTTCCCTCCAAAAGTATCAATATTGAAGGAAACTCTTCGTATTCGTACTCTTTAGTACTTAACGACTTACGCAATATATTTTTCAGACATGAAACCTTCAAAAGCCCTTTTGTTTTGTGCTCTGAAATCACTTGCTTTTTTAACACACAAACCCTACCGATCCTCTATTAACCCTCTCTTCCTCAATGGATCCTTTTTCACTGAAAGTGCTCGCTGGCAATTGTATCAGCCCTACCATGGCTTTGAAGAAATGCATCGATGAAGAAATCACCAAACTAACAACTGGTGGGTTGAGCGCTATAGATGGACGTCTCTTTATTCCTCGTCACAGCAACCAACAAGAATACGTCCTAGGTCCCATCTTTCGGGAGGCCCCTGACCAACTTCCTGCTTTGTACCCTCGTTTGGAGGATCACTTTCTTCTATACGAAGGAGGGCTTGACTGGAGCAACTGGAGAATGACCAGACCTCATCGCTGCTGGCCGACACTGAGAACCGAATGGAAGGAGTGGTATGACAGGGTTGTACCTACGAGAGAAGATGACCTACAGGAGCTCTATATCCTCGACGCCCTTCGTCTTTCCAGGTTCATCATCCCTGAGGACCTCTTTTTAATTCCAGCTGCTTTATGTTTTTGGAATATGGCTTTTAATTTCTTCCAATTTCGATGTGGCATGATGGCTCCCACCATTCTCGATATTTGCCATCTTTTAGGGTTTTCCCCTCATGGCTCTCCTTTTACTCCCAACTATCCGGACCTCCCTGTCAAATTTACCCTTCCAGCCTTAAATTCTTCTTATAGTGACTTTGTAAAGGCTGAAAATAAAAAGGAAGGCCCTGTGAAAGACAGAGAACTTTTTTCCTTTATTTTATACTGGTTATGCAAATTTCTTTTTTGCACATCGTCTCAGAGGATTATGCCTGAGTTCGCTCCCCTCGCGAAGGCACTTGTCTTGAAAAAACATATAGCTCTTGCTCCTTACCTTTTAGGCTATGTTTACAGAGCTTGCTCCCAATTTTGTGAAAGACCACTTGATGTTAACCAAGGAGGTCCCCTCTGGGTGCTCTAGCTCTGGCTCTTCGCCTATTTTACTGATCTGCATTCAAAATGCCTAAAATTCCTTGTTCAGGATCCTAGCACTTATGGGGAGAAGTATGCTAGGATTGTCCTTTATCCTGCTTCTTTTGCTTATTACTTTACTTTCTTTTACCAACTCCCTATTTCTCCGTCTGCCTCCTTCTTTTGTTCGTTCGAAGCCAATAGAGGACCATCCTGGCTGCAAACTTTTCTGGCTGATAAAGAGTGCTCCACCTTACCTCATAAAGATATGTGGGCCTCTATACTGCTACCAAGGGAATTGTTCATTGGCACTTTGAACCCTCGAGCCTATAAATGCATATCTGAGGTGTATTGCCCTTTCCAATTTGCCAGACAATTTGGGCTCACTCAAGAGATACTTGTTCCACTTTACAGTCTCTCGAATGTCCACCTTACTGCTAGAGATTTGAAAATATCCAAATCCAAGCTAGAGACGGCAATACTCAAACTGCAGAAGGAATTGAATGAGTTCCAATTTGTCCCCTTTCTTCCATCTGGCTTAGTTTTGAAAAGATTCCAGAACTGGTGGACAGCCAATATGGAAGTGCGCCTATCTGTGCACCCTCATGACTTGCTAATAGGGTTGGGAGTGCCTTCAAAGGCTAAGTCAGCAACAGCTGAGAACATTCCCCCTCTTCCTGAGGCTGCCACAACTACTCCTGCAGCTTCATCCCCTCCAGCTAGAGTTACTAGAGCTGCTTCGAAGAAGGGTAAATATTTTCAGATTTCCCTTTTTCTTTCTTTTGAATCTTTTGTTAATTTCTTTTACACTTATGTTCTTTGGTGCAGGGTCTCCGCAAGAAAAATCCCCCAAGAGAGCTGAAACTTTAGCTATTCTCAAAAAGAAACAACAACAAAAACAGAAAAGGAAGCTAGTCCTCCCTCCTGAGGAATCTGAATCTTTGGAAGAAGAAGAGGTTGAGCAAGAGCAAGAAGTGCCCTTGCAAAGAACAAAGAGACAACAAGTGGCTGCCTCCCCTTCTGATATAATCGAACATCCTCCTCTCGAGGAAACTACTACAGTAATGGGAAAAGAACTTACCTCTGAAGAATCTGAACCCCAAATTGAAGAGAGGGAGATCGAAAAGGAGCCAGTAGCAACACTGCCAAGAAGGAAGAGAAGGAAAGTGACTGTTCCTGCTACTGACTTGGTTGAAGACCTCATTCATGAAGCAGCTGCCAAGGCAGTAGAGCAGGAACATTCCAAGGTAATAATTGTCTTCGAGAGGGCCAAGAAGAGACGACAACAACAATTTTTGAGAGATGAAGCCGCTGCTGCTGACGCACTACAAAGGGAAACTGCAAGAAGGCAACAAACTGCCGAACATTATTCCCTTCGCAACTCTCCCATCAGTGCTAATACCTCTGGAACAAGTAATTTCTCTCACACTTCCGCTGTTTTTCTTTTGTTAACTTTTGATATTGAATTTTGACAGTCCTTTGTATTTCTTCCTTTTGCAGCAACAACTACTGCGTTTCTCTTTCCAGTGAGGCCTCCTTCGGTTTCAGTTGAAGTTGACCAGATGCAGGATGTGAAGACTACTCAAATTATCCTCCCACTTCCAAGGTCTACACTTTCTGTACTTTCCCTGAGGCCAAGCATTCCTGCATCTCTCTTTCTTGGCTTAGAGCCATACCTCCCTTTCCTAACTTTTGATCTACCTCAGTCCACTTCTTCTTCGAGCCTTGCTCTTCCTCCTTCCTTCACAGAAATTCCAACTGCTACTCCATCTCTGATGGCAATTGATCCCCTTACAGAGGGTGCTAGTAGTCTTCCAACCCATAGTTCATCACCTTTGCCTACTTCCAGCCCCTTTTCCCTTGATTCATTGGTGGCTAAGACCATAGAAGCTGCCAAAGATGCTCCCTTCATTTCTCCTATCCCCATGCAGTCTTCTGTGCCTTCCACCATAGCACTCTCTGCACCCTTCATGTCTATGGATGAGGTTGATGTTTTTGAGGCTAGATTAGCTAGTCTTTTTGACATACCTTCTACCTCTCTCATATCCAGCGTTGAAGTTGAGCCATTAGTTTTGGCTAACTCCTTGTTGGAAATTCTTGAGAGCTCTTCTTCTTCTAGCCACAAGCCTTCTGTACCTTCAATAGACCTGGACACATGCCTGGAACTACTGATTTCCTTTTCGAGGATTCCCTTCGAGGCTCTACAGAGGCCTATAATTAGAAATGGGTTCCTCCAGTGCTGTAAACTTGCTGAACAGTCAGGCATGGATGTTTCAAGTCATTTGTCTCAGGCAGCAGCTACTGTCGATTTTTACATCAGCATTTGTCAAACTGCCAAGGCTGAGGCTGATAAATTGATTGGCGACCAGAGTTTTGTTTCTCAAGTACATTCTGAAGTATCAAAGCATAAGGAACAACACTCCTCAGCCTCCCACTTTCGAGTCCAGCTGCTGGAGAGGAAAACTCAACTTGAAGAGGAGCTAGCTGCAGTAAACCAGGCCTTGGATCGAACTGACACTAAATTGCAAATCACCAACCAAGAACTGGCCGATCGAAAGGGAGAGATGGCTACAGCTATTCAATTATTTCCATCACTTAACAATAGGAAATCTACTGTACAAAAACAATTGAGACATTGTAATGATTTCTGGGCCAATTTGTGGCAAAATGTACTTAATTTTTTATAAAGGAACAAATTTTTGTCTATCATCTGAGTAGTCTTGTATTCTTATACTTGGTTTTTTACTTTACTCCTTGTGTTTCCCAAATGGTTGGAAAATAAGGCTTCAAGTATCTGTCATTAATCTTTTTGGGATGTATATACCCATTCAAATTTCTCAAATGGTATGCTCCAAAAGGCAGAACTCTATGAATCTGATGTGATCCTTCCCAATTAGGTGACCATTTGCCAAACTTATGGCTTTTAATTCCTATTGAGAGTATTGTTTTCCATACCAAATCACCTTCATCAAAGCCAATGTGTTTGACTTTCTTGTTATAATTCTTGGCTACTTTCTTCTTTTGGAAAAGAATGCTATTTAATGCCAAAATTCTGGCTTCATCTATGCTTTCTAACTCCAAGAACATACTTTGATGGTATTGCTCAGGATCTAACTGGTCTTGGCATCTTACCCTCAAAGATTTAACATTAATTTCCACAGGTAAAACTGCATCATGCCCATATACTAAGGCATAAGGAGTGACTCATGTGCTTGATCTTGGGGGAAGTTCTGTAAGCCCATAAAACATCCAACAAAAGGTTATACCAATCTCTGGGATTATCCTCCACAACCTTTTGTATTCCTTTTTTCAAGGACTTGTTGGATGATTCAGCTTGACCATTGGCTTGTGCATAATAAGGTGTGGAATTAACAAGGCTAATTCCAAACTCTGTCACAAAAGACCTCACCATTTTTCCATCGAACACAGTCCCATTATCCACAGTTATGGTTTGTGGGATGCCAAATCTATGAATCAAATCTTTAATGAACCCAATGACTTCTGTTTGGTCTACAGCCTTGTATGGCTTGGCTTCGACCCACTTAGTGAAGTAATCAGTAGCCATTAGAATGAAACAATGATGCTTCGAAGAAGGTGGGTGTATTTTTCCCATCATATCCATGGCCCATCATCTGAATGGCCAAGGCTTCACTACTGCATGTAGGTCAGTTATGGGCACATGCCTTATTGTGCCATGCTTTTGGCATGCCTGGCAACCCTTTGCATATTCTATGCAATCTTTAAGGATAGTTGGCCAATAGTAGGAATGCCTTCGAAGCAACCATCTCATCTCCACACCAGGCTGATGAGCACCACAGATGCCTTCATGAACCTCAGCCATAACTGTTAATGCTTCTTGTAGAAATTGAGAGAGAGAGAGAGAGAGAGAGAGAGAATAAATGCAAGAAAATGTTGAAACAATAATCTCGTTTAAATCTTTCTTTAAAATGTTGAAACAATAATCTCGTTTAAATTTTTCTTTCCTCCAGAAGAAAGAGAATATGTGTGGGTAACTGCCAAACCACTTTTAACATCTGCAGATGGGGCTAGGCAGCAATAGGCTTGTATAACTTCCCCACCATCTTCCTGTATTCTGTAAGAGACGAAAGATCAATATTTCAGCCATTAAAGTCTATAAATTCATTTGAAAGTTGAATATATATATACCAAAAACAAAAATAGTTTACCTTCTTGGTTGCTCCAAAGTGATGCTACTTGTGTGTTTAGAGGTGAGCTTGTATTTGGTTCTAAATTCAACACCACCAACTGCCAAAAACAAGAAAGAAAAACATTGAAGAAGATAAGAAGCACAACCATAACAATCAAATGGGTATTCTAAATGTTGTTTAAAACATGAAAAAAGAAAATAAATTTAGTGAATAATTTTACCTCCAAGCAGACTCTGGATAGAAAGCAGTATGGTTGCAGTATGGTTAAGCTGATGACCATTTATCCTAAACAAGAAGCACAATTCACAATTAGCAACATACATACATTATTAATGAAAATCTATAATGACAAATTATAACAATATCACCTTTTTGTTTATTTGGATTCATTCAATAATCACCTGAAGGATGTCCAAGCATATGTTGCCATATAAATCTACATTGGGATGAAAACAGGCGGTCTTGAATTTGATCTTGGGAGGCTTAAAGGGGAAATCGTTGGGAAAGGAGAGGGACGGCTTGTACACTATTCCTTCAAAGACTGTGTCTTTGATTCCAGTAATGGTCCATTTCCAGCAGAATATGTTGTTTTCCTCAGGGAATGCTGATACAAGGGAATCACCACTCATCTTTACATTGTGACAAGAAAGAGAGAGTTTATCAGAGGACCCTTTTGAAGAAACTAGTCAATGCTCAAAAAAATTCACTCTCTGTGAATGATTCTTACCATTAAGGCCATCAATTCATATTGCAACCTGTTTTGGTAAAAAAAAAGAAGAACAACAAGAACAAGAAGAAACGATTCAGAAATCCTTGAAATCACAAGTTAATTAGGAAATAAATGATAAGCTAGCTATGTAGAATGCAATTTGTTTCAGGGAAACACAAGCACAAAAATAAAAAAACAAAAAAAAATCAATGAAATAAAGAAACAAAAAGTAATCTATTTAATGAAAACAGATTAGTAAAGCAGAGCTAGAAAAACCCAATAAACAATATGTTACTTCAATAAAGAAAAAGGTATAGACTTTTATCTTAATTTTACTTCGGTCCATCACCTTCAACCCATGTTTCAATACGGTCTTCCCGTCATCCACAATTTAAAATAGAGAGTAAGTTAGAACATGAATAATCAAAATGGAAATTGAAGAAAATTTAAGAGAGAAAAATTGTAATTTGTTTTATAACTTCCACCCCCCCTAATGCCCCGTAAAACATGCTCACGTAACCTTCACATGAGCATTTTCCATCCAAATTTTAAACAAAGAGTGAACCAATTGAAACACGGAATGAAGTTGAAGGCTTAATTGTTGTCATAGAAGGTGAACAACAAACTAAAATTTAAAAATTGGTGGGTAAAAGTGTAATTTACCCCAAGTCTGTGTTTAGTTGTGGGATTTGGAAAATGTATGTTCACCTATTTTTTTTCCTTTTTCTTTTAAAATCCCTTCCTAAATCCACCAACCGTAAATAATGTAAAAAAATTCCAAAGCATAAGCTACAACATATATTTTGTAAAAACAAAAACACAAAAGAACTATCTAAAAATGCAAATAATCAAAACACAGTTAGACCAATCAAGTTTAAGAACAAAAGGGAGACTAATTCAACACAAAATCCTACTCCAGAAACCAAACTTTCAACTCATACATTGATAGAAATTGATGAAAATCTAAGTAAAAACTGATGGGTATTAGGGATGGCAACAGGCTGGGCCCGGGGTGGGGATCACACCTCTGGTCCCCGATCCCCGATGGTGAAAATTTTCCCGTCCCTGGCCCTGATCCCCGACGGGGAACCTATCACCATCCTCGTCTCCGCCCCTAATAGAGATCGGGTTTCCCCGACCTCGAAAATTCTCTGGCCCAAAAAAAAGAAAGACAAAAAACAAAAACAAAGCAGAAGCAACACAAATCAAGATCATTGGGATTAGGAGGAACCTGTCCTGCTCGTGAACATTCAACCTGGGGCTTTGCTCGCCGTTTTCGTGGCTTCCACCATCGGGAGTCGCCAGAGTAGCATCGGACATCGTTACCGAATGTAGACACCCCATTTTTTGACCGCCCTTAAGACTTGGGCGCTTCATTTCGAGTACTCGATGATGAAAGTTACATTATGCAAATCATTCAAATCTTCAGCAAAAGAATTTGGTTTCGAGCTCTAATCCCAAACCTTACGCCCCATTTTGGCCAAACTATTTTAGACCTTAAAACTCTCTTTTCAAAATATTTTTCTAAATGTTTCTACGATATTCCAAAGCTTGCATTTCGATTGAAATATTGCACTTTTTAGTAAACCGAGTAAGAACAAAGTGGAAATAAATGGAAGGGAGGTGAACTCTTTGAAAAATCTTTAAAAACATCTTATTTATAGGTTTGGAGTTGAAGGAAATATGAGAGGATGAAAGAAAACTAGTTTAGGAAAAGGTTGAGCATCAAACCATTAAGAAAGAAATTAATAGCCTTCACTAAATTAGGCATATCTCTTTGTACACTTATAATTTAGATGTAAGGCCACCACCATTGGAAAGTAGACTTTCGGGGCTTTAATTTGGACTCAAGAATCACCTAAAACCAAGTCTGGATGAGGGAGATATGCCTATTTGAAGTCGGGCTTGAAAACAGTTTTTTGGACCTGGTCAAGTATGTTTAGATCCGGCTGTGGCTTGTTTAGAGCCGGCCAGGTTTCAATGAAAAATAGTCCATAGTGCCTTTCATTTTTGGGCTTGGCCATGTATTTTGTGGCCGGGCCAGGTCCCATTAGCGATAAACAAGACAGTTGGCTGGAATTCGCCAACTGTTGTTTTTTTGAAGATATTTTTTACCAAAACGTCTCAAATTCTATAAATAGACCCCCTGCCTTCAGAATTAAAGGTTAAAAGATTTTCCTAAAGGCTTTGAAAGATATTGAGAGTTAAAACCATCCTTCTTCCTCCCTTGACTTCCATATCATCCTTTGGCTATACATACACAATACATACACCATTAGAGCTTGTTCTTGAAGCTTTTTGTTGAAATTTCAAACCATATTTCATAAACCTGAGGGTGTTTGGAATCAAGTTTGTCAATTAAGAGCTTATCTCTCTTTTCAAGAGATATAGCTTTGCATTTCATCTTTACTTTTCTTTCATTCTTTTCCTCTGTTTTTCTTGCCTACATATTGTTTTTCAAATGTTTTGAGGGGCTGAAATATGTGATTTAAGGCTACAAAAAGTGGAGGGGTTAGCCACCCTTCCTTAGGCTTGCTTGCTAAATTTGTTCTCCTCCATTTTTGTTAATATTTTCCTCCTTTTAAAACTGATTTTTTAGCACAATTTTGTGTTGTTTTTGGGGTTGTTTAATATCTTTTAAATTTATGATTTGAATATTATGATTGTATTGTTATAAGTCCTCATGGGTTTGGTGTGTTTAGGACATAGCCGAGAATCCATTTGAGTTGATAATCATTTTTTTTTTTCATTTTCCTTATAGCTTTCATGTAAATATTCAAGTATTCATGTCATTGTAATCCTCCACTTTCCATTTATCTCTGTAATCTCCCTCCTTTCTTTATTTCTTTTGATTAACAGTTGTATCAAACAAAAGATCTCCACTCAAGGTATAAGGAAGAGACCCCTCATGCTAAATGGTTTAATCTCTTCGAAGGTTCATTACCAAGGCATTATATCTCTCTTATGCTAAGCATAATCCCTTGTTTGATATTATCCTTAATCACTGGTGCATTACTTTTAAGGGACTAACTTTTTATTTTAGACCCTTGGAAATCATAAAAGAAGGTTTCATTATACCTTGTTATCGGGTTTGAATTTAGAGTCATTATTGTCCGTTTCGGGTTTGACTCCGAATGCATTATTGCTTGTAAATGGGTTTGATTCCTTCTTTGTAATTTCCCTCGAAGAAAAGGACACGAAAGGTTCATTTCTCGAGTCAAGCCATGCTTGCTAATCTTTATTGATTTGGACATTAGTAGACTTAAACATCACCATTGGACAAAAAGGAAGAAAAGATAAGAAATGGAAAAGTAAAGTAAAATGGATAATAGAACTGGGATAAAATCAGAGTAAAAAGATAATAAAATTGGCTAGCTTTAGTCAGACGTTATACTGAATTTGTCGCTTCTAAAATCATTGCATACTAAATTAGTGATGTTTGATGGTTCAAGAATCATGTCTACCTGTTTCTTGAATTAACTTCATGATAGGAATGAGGTAATGTTTGTCTTTTTGTTTAGTTTATTGAATTCTTATCCTATTGCTTCTAAAGATCATCATGCAACAAATTTGCATTGGTTAATGATTTAAGAAGTGAATCTACTCCTCCCTTGAATATCTTCATGATAGGGAAGGGCAGAAAGGACAAACATTGCTTAGAAGCACTTTGTCTGCACTGTTTTCATCTCAGTGCACAAAACAGTTATCTGCCAAAAATTAGGGCAAGGCCAGATTTGTTTGGGCACGGCCGGGCCTCATTGTGGGCCGGCCGACCTCTAATGTATGGTACATAGAGCACTTTTGTTGAAATACAGAGCAGTGGCTGAGGGTGAACGCAGAACAGTTTCCCAAGAGGCAGACATAGTAGTTTCTGAGGGCTATCTTCATCGACACGCATGAGATCTTTGTTCATTCTTTACATATTACTGTTGTAAAAAATTAGATAGTTTTTCATTTATTACTCATTTGGATTTGTAATAAATAGTTGATTCGGACACTTGGACATTCGGACCCTCCTGCGCGAGGGCAAATATGCAATAATATTGTGTATATCTTCCAACTCTCATTTCTTTCTCCATTTTATTTATACGCTTATAATGGTAGCATTATGTTTTACATTTTCATATCATTGACATGACTAGTATCCATTTTGCATGCATTGGGTTCGGTTCGTCATTCTAACAATATTGTCATTTTTTACTTACTTGAATACGTGTGCTACAGCATGTTTTAAGTTGATTCACATGACATATTAAAAATTGAACCTCATAGTTGCATTTTGTATGTGTTGCATTAGTCACTTGCATATTAGAGCATGCATTTTTCTAATTATTTTCTTCTATTTTGGCTTGCCTCGGTTGAGTACTAGGTGAATGTAGACACCCCATTTTTGACCGCCCCTAAGACTTGGGCACCTTCTTTTGACCACTCGCTGATGAAAATTGAAATGTGCCATTTTATGAATTTCTCAGTCGAAAAAAAAATCAAATTGAAGCTTTAATCCCAACCCTCGCCCATTTTGACCATCATTAATATTTTATTAATTTGTAATATTTTATAATTTTATATTTTTATATAAATTTATGTGTGTGTACATATTTTCAGACGGTGTTATATAAATTGGTACATTTTAACTATTTTGATAAATAAAAAATAATAAATACAAAATATATATATATATGTTTATATACACTATACATGATAAAATATATTTTAGTCCGATAGGATTTGGGATAAAAAGAGGATTTTTTTTGCTAGAATCAATAATGATGGAATAGACATTATGATGATATTTTTGTGGGTGGTGAAAGATATTTGTTAGCGACAGAGAAGGAGATTAGGTGGTCAAAAAGTGCTTTTGAAAATAAATAACTTTCTTGAAGGGCGGTGGAAAAGATCATGCACCATGATAAATTTGATTAAAAAAAGAAAAGGGAGAATGTTACACACATGCGTCTGCACTATAACACACTCTCTCTCAATTGTTGTTCAGTGGTGGTGGGTCTCGAGATAAAGAATATATTGGTATGTATGTAAAATGGTGGAGGGTGGACAAGGGTAGACTCAATCTGTTGCTAGATTCTAGAATAGAGAAGAAAGAAAACCCATTGACACAGAGATAGAGACACCACACTTCCAGCAGCTAAAGAAAAAACTCAAGACAATACACACAGGGAGGGAGGGGGACTGATTTCTCTCTCTCCCTTCGGTTTACATCTTTCACTCTCTGCCATTGTTGCCACAAGTTCCACCTCCCTCCCTTTCTACACCACCACAGCCATCACACACCACACATTCACGACATGCATTGATCTCTCCCTCCCTCACGGCAGCAGCACACCATCACTGCCATCCCAACACACACCATACAACACACCCAGCCACCCATATACCTCTCTCCCTCCCTCACGGCATGCACAGCCAGCTCACGGACAACACATGACACACACAGATTAACACAGAGGGAGGAGCTGCTCCATCTCTCAACCGGACCCCTCTCTCTCTCTCTCTATAATGGAGATAAGCACACACATGATACTTGTATGGAGAAGATAACAAATCTCTCTCTTCTGTTCCATCACTGGACCTCTCTCTCTCTCTAAAAAGAAACACACACCCATACACCCACTCCTCACCCATGCACACACCTCTCGCTCACAATGCACGGCTGATACACAAAAAACCCAGCACACACTCACACACACCGTGCACACACACACATAGCACACCACACTCCACACACACACGCACACAGCAGCCCAAACACACACACACACAGCACACACTCACGACACACACACACGGCAGGCACACCCATGCACACACGCACACTGCACACACACACGGCAACCCAGCAAAACACACACGCACACAGCAGCCCAAACACACACACACACACAGCAGATTCACACCATTCACAAAGAGCACACAACACTACACACACGGGCTCTCTCTCTCTCTCTACGAAGAAACCCACCCCTCTCTCTCTCTAGAGACCCACACAGACCACGCACACCACCAACTTCTCTCTCTATAATGGAGACACCCATACACACCCATGCAGACCCAGAGAGACACTGAGATATACCCACACGGTTTAGAGAGAGAGGACCATTCGGACACACACGGTGATAGAGGGACAGACTGCCATCTCTCTCTCTCTCTCTCTCTCTCTCTCGTTAGAGAGCTTCAGTGGCCTGTTCATCAAGCTTTGGCCATGGTGTTGTGTATCTAACTCCGGCGTTGATGCTACGGTGAGCATGACGATGCTGTGCTTCACGTTCATTTGGCATGAAGTCCCCTTCCTCCTTCAGAGTATCTGCCATGGCAGTGTACAAAGTGAAACCGATTGAACCTGAGGGTGAAGAGAACGAGTTTGATGCCCCCAATGATACATACATCCTTGACTCAACTGAAAACGCAGGACTGGAGTTGCCCTACTCGTGCAGGGCTGGTGCCTGCTCTACGTGCGCTGGGATAATGGTTTCTGGATCCGTGGACCAATCAAACGGTTCATTTCTTGATGATAATCAGATGAAGAAAGGGTACGTGCTCACCTGCGTTTCATACCCCACTTCTGGTTGTGTGATTCAAACTCATAAAGAAAGTGAACTTTATTGAGTGATGTTTGTCGTGTGAGTGTTTGGTCTTGAACCCAATGTCCTCGAATCTAGAAGGCAATACATTCAGCAGAACAGTCTGTGAAAGAGTTCATCTTTAGACCAGAAATATGATTTCCAAGAAAGTGAAAGGCAACAATGCATGTGCGCACCATGGATTCAAAGGAGTCATTTTCTCTTCCCAGCTGGGAAGAATTACGCCAAGGCAGATGCACTACAGAAGCAAATTGTTGATTCAGGATTAGTGTAATTAATTAGTTTAGTGAATTAGAATTTTATAATTAATTAATTAGTTTAGTTAAAGAGTTAGTTCATTAGAATTTTGAGAATTTTATACTTAATTAAGTAGTTTAGTTAAATTAGAATGTTATAAGTAATTAATTAGGTTCGTTAATTAGTTAGTTCAATCATAGAATTTTATATTTAATTAGTTAATTCATTAGAATTTTATAATTAATTAATTAGTGTAGTTAATTAGTTAGCTCATTAGAATTTTATATTTAATTAATCACTGTAATTAATTAGTTAGTGTAGATTAGTTAATTGGAATTTTATAAGTGTTTAATCAGAATTGTAAAATTAATTTATTAGTGTAATTAGGTAGATAAGTTAATTAAGAATTTTAGGTAAGTAGGTAATGAGGTCGTTAAATAGAAATTTATAATTAATTCATTAGTTAATTAGGTTGTTAATTAGCATTTTATAATTAATTAATTTGGTAATTAGTTAATTAGATAGTAAATTTTATAATTAATTAATTAGGTAATTCATTACTTAGTGTAATTAATTCATTAGTTAATTAGACTTGTATAAATTAATTAATTAGTGTAATTCATTTAATTAGTTAATTTGAGTCTAATAAATGTGTCAATTAAATAGTTAATTCGAATTTTATAACTTAGAATTATATAAATTAATTAATTTATAATAATTAGTGTAGTTAATTAGTTAGTTCATTATAAGTTTATATTTAATTAATTAATGTAATTAATTAGTTAATTTAATTAGGATTTTTAATTAATTAGTGTAATTAATTAGTTAGTTTCAATTTGTAATAATTAGCTAGAATAATGAATTAGTTTAATTATTAATTAGTTAGTCCTAATTATTTAATCAGACTCCTTTAGATAAGTTATTTAATTTGATTAGCTATTTAATTAGTTAATTCATACTCACTAGCTTAGCATAATTAGTTATTTACTTGTTGTAATAATTAATTAGCTCAGACAACTAGCTTATTTATTCAAATATTGTAATAATTAGTTAAGTAATTTAGTTATTCGAACCCTCCTGCGTGAGGGCGCATTAGTTCATTCGGACCCTCCTACGCGAGGGCAAACAAATTTGTAATAATGTGTATGTCTTCCAACCCCACGTCTTTCTCCCTTTTATTTACCAGCTTATGATGGTTAGATTAGAGATATCATGTTTTATTTAGCATACTCATGTTTGCATCCACTTGTATTGCATGCACCAAAGCTCGGTTCATCATCCAATTTGCATTGTCGTTTCAATGCTTCTTTGAATACATGCTTAGACCACATGCGATCAATTCATTTCATATGCCATATTAGTAGCCGAGTCTAGTAATTGCATATCACATGTGTTGTATAATTAGGAATCATGCATATTTTCTAACTTTGTTTTGTACCTTGTTCGCGGGACGTCGGTAAATATGTGAGTTGTTATGCTTTAGCATCCCGCTTGTACATAATTTTCTTATTATGTTTAGCATCCTACCATAAGGCTAATTGCTTAAATGATAAACTGTTTGAATGCCTGTGGATGAAGGCTTGTTGCTTAAATTGGAATGATTCAACGAATGTACGTTTTAAGATTCACAAACCTAAGCCCACCTAAGGGTGGCAAATTAAGCCCACCTAAGGGTGGCAAATTCAAACCTTTTTTGAGAAACAAACATGAAATTGAATTGTTCCAATTTGAGCAAACTAGTCTATACCTTGTATGCTTCACATAATAAATTTTATGATTTATTAAATAATCAGAATAAGAACATATATTGTACATAAGAATCACATCATAATTAGTAGAGGCCGATCTTTGATCGGGTGAGTGGGGTGCTCATTATTGACCTTCCCCTCTCATACCTAAGTTCTCGAACCAAGACACTTTGGTAACGACGGACTAATGGCCTTTGGCACGAGTCATGAGTTTCCTAAATTTCTCATAAATATTTAGGTGGCGACTCTGAAATCTGGCAAAGCAGTCCATTTTTGGCATTTGATTCAAACATCGATTTTTCCAAAAACAATTGCCGGATTTGGACTCTTTTTGTGTTTCCACTGTTTCACATTGCACTTGTGAAATCAGATTCAGAACCAACACAAGTGGAGTCCGAACTGTAAGGGCTATTTCATTCTTCCGAAAGGGGGCGCGAAAAGCCGAGCTACAGTTTCTGGCGACTCCGCTGGGGATTTAGAGAACTTGACTTGAAATTTATGATGTGAATTTTTATCTACATTTATATGTTCTTTGCATTTGCATTTGCATCGGTGCGCTTAAGTCCCTGTGTTTGCCATCTGCTATTCCTGGACGGTTTGCTAGAGGCTTGCCCACAAAGCTTGCCAAAAGGCTGACCGGTCATGGGCTCTGCCATGTTGGGAACAGAACCCTTGGATCTGGACTACCGCTGTACTGTTTGATCCTCCCTTCACTTCTCGGTGTTAGGTGTGAAAGGTATATTAGGTAGTCTTCTTGAGGTACCATTTTTGACCAATCGGCCTAGCTGCATATAGTAAAGCCATAGTGACTCTTCCAACTTAGGACAGGATGCCACCCATTTGTAGGATGTTGTGAACCCGCTTGTTTGAATAGTGAACCCTAGATCATCTCAAAAGTTAGGACAAGATAACCCCACCCTCCATAGGGGTGTTTGTTCTCTTTCCTGCTATGTGTTCTGTGCAATTTATTGGATCTATACAGGGGTTCTCAAATTCTAAACAGTGGTTCAGGTATTTCAGTTTGTGGGCTTGAGTTCAGTGTGTCAGTACGAGTTAGCAGTAATCAGTGATCAGTTGAGTCGAAACGCTGCTAAAATTCTGATTGGGGGTCCCATCGCAAACATGGCTTCACACAAAAAAAAAAAAAAAAAGAAAAAACAAAAAAAGAGAAAAGAAAAAAGAAAAAACTAATACCAAGTCAACTAATTTTATTTGTGTTGTTATGTTACACCAAAAAAAAAAAAAAAAAAAAAATCATCATTGAGAGGGAAAGGGTTTTGTTTTGTTTTCTTTTATAATGTGTTTTTGTTTTGAGTATATATATATATATAAATATCATTGATTGTGTTGGTTTAGTACTTGTTTTTTTCACTACTAGAAAAAACACTTTTGGTGACCACCTATTTTTTTTGGTCGTAAATAGTCTACTTTCTGCAACTAAAATTTAACTTTTGGCGACCACAATTTTTTGGTCGCGGAAAATCACCCTTTGGCGACCAAAAAAAAAAGTTGGTCGCGGAAAGTATACTATTGGCGACCAAAGGATTTTCTGGTCGCGGAAGATCACCTTTTGGCGACCAAAAAAAAAGTTGGTCACGGAAAGTATACTATTCGCGACCAAAGGATTTTCTGGTCGCGGAAGATCACCTTTTGGTGACCAAAAAAAAAAGTTGGTCACGGAAAGTATACTATTCGCGACCAAAGGATTTTCTGGTCGCGGAAGATCACCTTTTGGCGACCAAAAAAAAAAGTTGGTCGCGGAAAGTATACTATTGGCGACCAAAAGGGTTTTTTGGTCGCGGAAGCTTACCCTTTGGCGACCAAAAAGAAAAGTTGGTCGCGAAAAGTTATGGCGGGATAAATCTAAAAAAAAAAAATACTACTGTAATTACATGTTTTTGTTTTTTGTTTAGGCATTAAAAGTTTTATAAAATAATATATAACCCAATTTTTATGGGTTATATATTTTTATTTCCAAATATGAACAAGAAGCTTGTTGTTGGTAGAGTGGATTGGGTGTGTGGTGACTCTTTGGTCAAGAGTTCAAATCTCAGGCAGCGCAAAAGAATTATATTTTTTGGGCCAAGGCGTTGACTTTTGGCGACCAACTTACCTTTGGTCGCTAAAAGTTTACTTTTGGGTAATATGAATTGGACTTTCCGCGACCAAAAAAGTTGGTCGCGAATGGTCACTTTTAGCGACCAAAGGCTTTTTTGGTCACAGAAAACTATCTGTGACAAGGCTTTAGCGACCAACTCGCGACCAACATATTTTGGTCGCGAAAAGGTTTTAGCGACCAAATATGGTACTTTTCGTGACCAAAATGTTGGTCACAGAAAGTGTTTTTTCTTGTAGTGTTTACCAAAAAAAAGGGAAAGGGGTTTGTTTTCTTTTATAATGTGTTTTTGTTTTTATATATAAAAAAAAAAAATCATCAACTCATTTTGTTTGTGTCGTTTTTGTAATTGTTGTTTTTTTTCCCAAAAAAAAAAGTTTTTTTTAAAAAAACAAAAATGGGAATGGGGTTTGTTTTCTTTTGTTCATAAAAAATGTGTTTTTGTTTTTTGAGTATATATATTTAAAAAAAAAAAATCTAATATCCCACAAGTCCACCAATGTAAATAAATAGAACTTGTGGGATATCCGACCATTTCTGTAATTGGTGAGTGACCACTTGTTGATTACACGGGTTTTATTTTGAATGTTCTGGATGGTCCACATGTTAACTGGCAATTTGAGAATGGTTTTATTCTGAGTTCTGAATTGACTATTAAGTCTAAGTTTGATTCCACCAAGTTTGTAGAGTTGGGGATCAGACTCGAGTCATTCTAGTGAGTCAAAGTCTGTTGATTTCAAAAGTGTTAAATCTAGACATTTCTGTCATGTCTAGATATTCTTTGTCTTTTTCTTTTGAGTCTGTTATCATTTCTGAGTCATAGTCTCTTTCCAAAAAAACAAAAAAAAAAAACAAAAACAAAGCAAAATGTCATAGAGTCTGCCTACTTCTCTGTGCCTTTAAATCATTGCATTGACCAAAGTTTTTCAAAACTTTTTCCAAAATTCTGATAAAAGCAGAGAGGAAGAATTTCCTCGGGATTTTCAAATTTTGATCAACTGAGAAGAAGAGAGGTGTACTAAGCCCTTGATGAATAAAATTATTTTTGTTAATGTGGGTACTGAGAAGGATCCTGGCTTGGCCCAAATTGGTTCTATCTTGTCTTCGTAAGAGTACGAGTGATTAGTCACTTTGTGAAAAGATTTCAAAAAAACTGTTTTTGCGTGGTCCTACGAAAACATGCCTGGAATTGATTAGACAGCATAGGATCCCTCTTGACTCGAGGTCCGACCTCCTTAGCTCCTTAGCTTTCAAACCTTGATTCGAAATATTCAATGATCATTCAAAGTGTAAGGCTTGCATAGTCGAATTGGAAATAGCCCTTGAACTAGGGGCCATGATGTGATTCAAATGGAGGCATCCCTTCAACTAGGGGCAATAAGGTCGAATATGATTTAGAATGGACATAACCCTTGAACTAGGGGCAATGATGTGATCTAGATGGGAAATAGCCCTTGAACTAAGGGCCATGATGTGATTCAAATGAAGGCAGCCTTTTTTTTATTCAGAGTTGAAACAGCCCTTGAACTAGGGGCAAAAGTGTGAGGCTTGCATAGCTGAAATGGAGGCAGCCCTTGCACTAAATAAGGTACCACCCATGAGAGACTCGCTGGGCCGAAAACCCGGAAGGGCGACCCAGGCAAAAGTTAGAGCCAAAAAAAAAAAAAGAAGAAGAAGCTTGCAAGGTTGAAAACCCGAAAGGGCGGCTTTGACAAAAGTTAGAGCGTAAAAGGAAAGTGTCAATACCCGAGTGAACCTTAGCCAGAACTATGTAGGACTTGTGATTCAGATTGGAAACAACCCTTGAACTAGGGGCAAAAAGGTCGGATGTGATTTAGATTTAAAGCAGCCCTTGAACTAGGGGCAAAAGTTTGGATGTGCTCAAAGAGTTAAAATTGAATCGTTTCCCGAGTGAACCTTAGCCAGAACTATGTAGGACTTGTGACTCAGATTGGAAACAACCCTTGAACTAGGGGCAAAAAGGTCGGATGTGATTTAGATTTGAAGCAGCCCTTGAACTAGGGGCAAAAGTTTGGATGTGTTCAAAGAGTTAAAATTGAATCGTTTCCCAATGAAGACCGCCCAGAAAGGCAAAACCCAGAATTTGAGAGAATGAATGTTATTATTAAAGGATAGTCGAGTTCTTATCCACTATACTAGGGGCAAATACAGACCCAATTAGCCTAGTCCCTACATCATCATATCTACTGGTCAAGTGTAGTAGTTGTTCTGATAGATGGCCTAGAGATTTCACACCCAATCAACATGGACAAAGTAAAATGAAAGTAACCCTTGAGAGGCTCGCTGGGCCGAAAACCCGGAAGGGCAACCCAGGCAAAAGTTAGAGCAGAAAAAAAATAAAATAAAAAATTAATGAAAAAAAATATATATATATATATAGAAAAAAAAGAAAAAAAGAAAAAATGAAATGATGATGAAACAAAAAGGAGAGTGTTAATACTCGAGTGAACCTTGGCCGGAACTACGATAGCCTGATTCCTATCTTGAAGATACGTAGGTAGCTTCATCTTGAAGTTCGGCCCAATAATTTTTGTTAACTTAGTCATTTCGTCCATGTTTGATTGGTGTATCTTCAGTCGACTTGGTTGTCCTATCCGTGTTTGATTGGTGTATCTTCATTCTGCTCAATTCAATTGGTTCAATTCAACTTGGTTTAGTTCGGTTTGGCGGTTTGGTTCGGTCCAGTTCCGCTCGGCTTCATTCGGTTCGGATTGGCTTGGTTCGGTTGGCTTGGTTCGGATATCACCTTTGATTATCTGGTTTGGGACTATGCACCCCAATGGTTGATTCCATGTTAGTTGAGTAGTGGCCATTTGCAAAAATAGGTTTTGATTAATTTGAATGAAGTTGACTAATTTTTCTCGAAAATTGTTCCATTTTTGCCAAACTTGGACCATTCTTTGGATGTGAAAAAGGAAAATTTTCAGTGCTCACAATTTAGCTTACATGATTTCAAGACTGAAAATGGAATAAGTAGGCTAATCTAGCTCTCATGTTGATCAAAACATTTTACAATAAAAAACAAAAAATCAAGAAAAAAAATTCAAGGTAATGAATTAGGGGCATAGTTGAGTTAGAGATTTTGTCTCCTCCCCCACTCGAGTCAACTTGTCAGTGTATATAAGTGTGTTCCGTTCATGCCAGTCAGTGTATTTATACCAGTCAGTGTATATCAGTGTGTCTTCATACCAGTCAGTGTATTTATACCAGTCAGTGTATATCAGTGTGTCTTCATACTAGTCAGTGTATTCATACCAGTCAGTGTGTTTGGATTGTTTTACTTAGTTTTTTCTGCTTGCGTTGAGTCAGTCTTGTTTTTATTCAGGTCAGTATCGATCAATGTCCAATTCAGAGTTCAAATTTCAATCATTTTCAAATTCAAACAAAAGTATTTTCAAACTCAAAGTGATATGCCAGTCACACCATTGAGATACAAAACTGAAATTTTTATACAGTCAGGGGAGGACATCCCCGATTACAAAGACTCCAAAAAAAAAAAAAAACAAAAACTCTTTTTTAAGTGACATATATTCAAAACTCTTTTTTTTCTTTTTTTTTAAAAAAAAAAAACATGAAACCAAAGCATTTCGAAGTGAACGAAATAGTCTATATTTGTGTGCCTCACATAGTAATGTTAGCATAATAATCGAAACATGAGCATATACTGTATATAAGATTCACATCATGATTAGTAGAAACCGATATTTGATCGGGTGAGTGGAGTCATGACGTTCCCTTTTCATACCTAAGTTCCTGAGCGAAGACACTTTGATTATGACAGACAAGTGGCCTTTGGCACGAGTCACGAGTTTCCTAAACTTTTCAAAAATATTTAGGTAGCGACTCTGATATCTGGTAATGCAGTCCACTTTTGGCATTTCTGATTGTAAATTGATTTTCCAAAGATTTGCCGAATTTGGATTCTCATTTGTGTCTTTCTGTTTCACAATGCACTTGTGAAATTAGATTTAGAACCAAAGGAGTACGAACTGTAGGGCTATCGTATCTAAGGAGGCTAAACCCCTCCGAGGAGCACGAAAGCAAGCTACACTGAAACCCTAACTCCACAAAACACAAACCACAAAACACATGAGGAGAGAGAGAAGAGAAGAGAAGACAATGAGAGAGACGGAGAAAATGGAGAGAGTGGCGTAGGAGATAAGATAGATCGAGGAGTCGAAGACAGATTGAGGAGTCGGAGATGAGAGAGAGAGAGAGAGAGAGAGAGAGAGAGAGAGAGAGAGAGAGAGACTTACCAGTTACCAAACTGGCAAGTGGAGGCGATCTAAAAAGGATCGATGGAGATTGACAAGGCTATGCTAACAACGGCGGAAAATGTGGTTCAGGTGGGGAGGTCAACGGTGGTGGTGGATTTGGATGATGATAATGATGATGATGATGATAAGTGAGAATGAGAGAGAGAAATCTGAGTGAGTGAAGGAGAGAGAGATGAGCGACGGTCTAAAAGAGAAGTGAGATTAGGGTTTGGTTTATAGATAGGGTATAATAGTAATTTCACATTGGGGGGAAACGGGAACGGGGACGAGGACGGGCCGGGGTTGGGGAACATATCACCGTCCCCAGCTCGAAAATTATCGGGCATTCATTTTCGAATACCATCCTTGGCCCATCGGGGGTATTTTTCGGGAAAAAACCGTTCTAATTAGGGTTAGGAGGCCAGGTCCCCGTAGGGTCGGGTTCAAATTGCCATCCCTAATGGGTATGGCCCAGGAAAGCCCAACCCATGGTTTCCATGGGCTACCCAGAAAATTACTTGATTAATTATCACCATAAAGTCTAACAGATGAGGCCCAATAGTGGGCCCAATAGAGAACCCACAATGGTCTAAGCCCAGTTGCAGCTAGACATGTGTCGAGTTGGGAATTAGCCACGTGGCAGACAAAGATTTTATACAGTTATTGAACCCACGTGCCAAGCATTAAATGAGACTGCCAAAGCATGAAATCCAATAAGACCCCTTACTCTGGGGCATGGTGACACCACCAGAGTGAGGCGTGATAAAACCACCATGGCCGACGGCAAATAGGCTGTAAACTTTCGGCCAATGGGACAACACAAATGGACAAGGAAATGATTAGTAAGAGATATAAGGAAGCTTTTGAGGAATATTTGGTAATAAGTTACTCACTCTGTCTGTCTCTCTACTCCCAATTACCTCTCTAAGTTTTCATTCTTTCCATGTACTCAACCAACTCCACAGGAAGGAATCACCCCCATTTTAGAACCTTCTTACTGGACTTGTTGTCGGTGTGGATAAGAAGATGAAGGCTAGTCGATCTGTAGGGTGCTTGGATCAGTCTGACCCGTCCTCTGTTGACCAAACTACATTATCAAAAACAAATCCAGAATGTCATCATGATCAAATTTGGATTTTAAAACATATACATATGTATTAGGTGTTTAATTGTACCTCTTGAGGAGAGGGAAAGTGTCGATGCGCTTTGTCGTGGGAAGAGGCTGTTTGGAGGATGCGATTGTCGTGGCGGTGACCACCTTGTTATTGCCTTGGTTGTGGTCGTTGATTTTAGTCATTATCTTTTTGAATCAATCTCTCTCTCTCTAGTGGGTGACTAACATCAACATTAGTCACCGCATTGTTATTGCCTTGGTTGTGGCTGTTGTTATTGCCTTGTAATTTATAAAAGATGTGGCCATTGATATAATTTGTTAGTCATCATCTTTTTATAAAGAGTACCGCCCACTTGCTTTATTTTTTGGCTTTAACCACTTTAAAATGACAGTGATTTTTTGTGCAGCATCATTGTACAATAAAACTGCAGAGTCATTTGAATGGTTATTTGAAACTTTTTGGGATGCAATGTCAAGAGAAAAGCCTATTAGTTTTTTCACAGACCAAGATCAAGCAATGGCTAAGGTAATTTCACAAATCATGCCTAAGGTTTTTCATGGGTTGTGCATGTTTCACCTAATGCAAAATGCTTTGAAGCATTTAGGTTACTTGTTCAAGAGTGGTTCAAATTTAATAGTGATTTAAAAGCCTGCATTTATGACTACGTGAATGAGCATGAATTAATTGAAGCTTGGAATTCTTTGATTGATAAATACAACTTGCAAGAGAATGAGTGGATGAAAAGAACTTGGAGGAAAAGAGAGCAATGGGTACATGTGTATATGAAGTGGGTATTTGCTAGAGGAATGCGAAGCACACAACTTAGTGAAAGTCTGAATGGTACATTAAGGGGATATTTGAAAGGTGATCATAACATTGTTCAATTTTTTTACTCATTTCAATCGGATTGTTGTAGATAAGCGGTGTGGGGAAGTATTTTGTGAATGACAGCACGTGGCTAAGGTGATGCTGAAGTGTCAGTCAAGGTGCCACCTGGCATGGTCACACTGCCGAGATGATCTCAGCTAGGCCGAGGTTATCTATGGAGATACCGGAATCTGAGATAAACAGATAAGGGGCAAGAGTCCTAGAATAAGGGAGGATCTCTGTCTAGATAAGGATAAGGCTCAAGAAGAGTTTATCTCAATCTAGATGAGGATCTAGGATGAGCATTGAGCCTGAGTCCATTGAAGTGATGGCTTCTAAGGGGATCAGGTCACTACTAGTTTTAAAAGTAAGGAACACTCGCAGGTTAGAGGTAAGTTCTTTCTTATGAGTTTAAGCACAATTTGTTATCTTTGAGAGATATTGATTACTGACTTGATCATGGGAGAGGATCTCTTTTTTGTTGCAGGTTGTTAGGCTAAATCTATTCTGCCGGTACTCTCCAGCTGAGTTCCCGTTTTGGTTGTGTGGTCGGAAATCTACACCCACAATTTGGCACCGTCTGTGGGAACTTAAGGAGAATAGATGGCCAATAACGGGTAGGAAGAAAAGATTGGAAATGACATCAACAGTGAGAGTTGTGAACATGTAGATCCTAACATCGAGGAGGTAAATCATAATGAAGGAGCACATGATTCGAATCTTGGGGAGAAAGACGTTAGCAAAGAAGGTAACTATAACGATTCCGGTTTTGACCCGACCTATTTGATATTCTGGACTCGGGTTTTGTGGTTGGTGAATGTTGTTCTTGTCTTTTTCCCTTTATTCGTACTTGAGTTTGGCTATTGGGTTGTATCAAGTATGTTTGGAACAGGTTGGGTGCTTAGTTTTCAAACCTTTTGTTGTCCAAAATTTAGCTCCTTCGCTCGAGCGACACTTCTTGCGCTCGAGTGGCTTTGTGAATTCTCAATATTTTGTAGGTCTGCAAAAATACTGGGAGAGTGCATTTTATGCTCAAGCGGCGTTTCTTTCACTTGAGCGGTCTCACGCTCGAGCGGTCACTTCTTGAGCTCATACGATAGGCTTCTGTCTATAAAACTACTGAACATATGTATTTTTTGCTCAAGCGGTCATTTCTTGTGCTCGAGCAAAACATTGTCTCTGACGCTCGAGTATCACTTCTTGCGCTCGAGCAGACTGTGCGTATATCAATTCGTAGCAACACCTTTTTACCTCACTTTTTCACATCCATTCTTCTCAAAACCGTAGATCTAAGAGCTTCTCTCTCTAAAACACACACTCTCTCTACTTTTTAACCTAGATCTAATGAATTCTCTACCCTACTCCCTTTGTTGAAAAGGTAGAACATCTCAAGAGCTCTGTATTGATCTGATTGAAACTTGGTTTTGGCATTGTTGGAGTTTCCACCTTGCTTTGCTTGACTCCTAATTTTGAGGTAGGGACTTTCTTCACTATTCTATAAATTTTAACTTAGTTATTCGTCGATATGTAAGAAATATTGGGATTTATGGCGATTCTAGACAAATCTTGGATATTGGTTTAAAATCAAAAGAGGGGTTTTTGAATAAATGTTTTGGAAATGGTTATGAGAGTAAATATGAGCTTGTGTTGTGTTAAAACGATTGATTTTGGTGTTTGGGAAGATATTGGGAAGAAATGAGATTTTTCCCTAAAATGTTATCAAATAATTATTTTGTATAAATAACAAAATTAGCATTGGAAATATGAAATTGGATGGGCGTTTAAAAAAATGGTGGAGTTAGATATGTATTACCTCTCACTTATGGAAATTTGGATGATTTATCTGTTGTGAAGATTGTATATATGTTTAGAAATATCTGTTTTGGGCTATTAGTGAAGGATAGCCATGATTGTTGTAAAAATTGCATAAGGATTAGGTGAATTGAAACTAATCTCTTATCGTTTATCATTGAATATGACTGTGTTTGTAATACATTGCATATGTATGATGTTTGGGAGGAGAAAGGGGATGTACTCCATGTTTAGGATAAGAAAGAGGATGGACTCCAGTAAATTAAGTTGGCCTGTGTGTCCAGGGCGAAAGTTCCGAAAACCATTTGTGTACATAGGTGCCAATCCCGCGGACGAAATTTCCGTAAAATGGCAAAATATGAGTGTTTGTGTGATGGTTGTATTGATTAGAGAACCACTGAGTTGTATCCTTAGTTTGTTTGATTAAATTAAATGGGTATGACTCATGAATTGAGACAACAAGGATTGAGATGTAAGTTCGGCATAGCATGGTATTGGGATAGAGTTGTAAAAGATTTTATCATTTGACATTGAACTTATGCATCATACTTATATTTTTGTTAAGGTTTATATATTGTGCTAGATTGTTTCTATTGGATTTTGGCTCACCCTACTTGGGAAAATCATTTTCAGGTGCCGGTAACATGCCTCCTCCAAGAACTTAGCTTGGGAGGCCCTGGGAGCTGAAGGCTCTGTTTTGTTGTTTTGTATTTGATATTTGTACAAGCCTAGGGCTTTATATGTACAAAGCTTAAGAATTTCTCTTTTGTTGTAACCAAGTATAATCTTGGAAAGCTGTAAGCCTATAGGGCATTCATTTTGTTGATCACTTAGTCGATATTACATGCTGTAGATTCAGGGTAGAGCTTATGAATGTATGTCACATGTGTCACTTTTTTGTAAATGGACTCTGATTAATGAAAGCTTCATATCTTGTTTATTTTACTTTACATTATTGATTGGTGATGGATTATTGTAATTATTTTGGGTACGTTACAGTAACGCCCTGAAGAAGGGTGGCCGAGATGAGTACTACAAGGAAAGCAACCTCCAGATATGGAATGATACATGCCTGATGAGGGATGGCGAGATGAAGGGGATGTCAAACAAGTTGGCCGACCTACAGTCAATGGTCAACTTCATGATACAGAACAACGTGATACAACCACCATTCCCGTTGCAGGACACGCCAGTACCAACGGCCAAGATTGATGCACAAAAAGGAAGGGCAGAAAGCAATCCTAATAGCCTCACTGCATGGTAGGGGAAAGGAGCACTCATATCAGACATCAAGGGATGTCGGGCAGACAAAATCCGTAAAAGGTGAGTCCTAGAGGACACCATGAACCAAGGAGAGTTATGTCAAAGAACCTTGGCATCTCCAGGAGAAGGGTCTGTGTTTTGACACAGTGAATGAAGAGAAGTCCAAGAGGACACGTAATGACACCGGGAGCAGCGCACCAAAAAGGCTGAAATCTGCAGATAGCCGAGCTCCCGGTCGAATGAAGAAGAACTTGAGAGACTACCTCTAGAAGAAGCGACTCAACGCCAAGGTCACATCCCCCGTCAAACCAAAGACCCCTTTTTCGGTGGAGTTGGATACATTTGAAGCCCTAAAGAGATTCCACATACTGAGGTTCCAGATTTATAACGGTAAATCTGACCCAAACTTTCATGTTGGCTTGTATTTAAATTCTATGGCTTTGTATAGCGGGAATGAGCAGTTGTTATGGAAGGTATTCCCTTCATCTTTTGGGAAGATTGCATCAGATTGGTTCCACAAGTTACCGAGAGGAACTATGAAGAATTGGGAAGGCCTGGCTGAAATATTTGTGGCCAGGTTTGTCACAAATAAGTTGCAGCCACTAAGGGTAAACTCCCTGTTGGCTTTGAACGTTAGTGAGGGTGAAAGCCTCAGGGCTTATGCTAAACGATATTACGAGGTGTTCAACCGAATACCGGCATGTAACTAGGACCTAGCGGTCGTATCTTCAAAAAATAGCCTAGAAGATGAATGCTCGCTTTGAAAGTCACTTGCAAAAACTCTACCAAAGAGTATGGAGGAGCTTATGGCACGAATTGAGAAGTATGCTAGAGCAGAAGAGGACACATAAGGAGCAAAGACACCGAAACAGGAGAAGAGAAGTGGCTCGTCGAAACGAGGCTGAGGTAATTTCGGTGTAAACAGGCAGGAGACAAGGTTGAGGGTTGCGCAGGCAGTTACCACTGTATTCAGGATCTCGATCTATAAAGTTGTGGAGAGAATTAGGAACCAGCTGTATTACAAAGTGCTAGAAAAGGTTCACAATGAGTTTATGGAAAGGAGCATTGGGAAGCACTGTGGTTACCATAATGAGGATGGGCATTTGACGCAAGAATGTAGGGCCCTGAAGACGCACTTGGAGGATTTGGTCAGACAGGGTCGCCTGAGAGACCTAGTGGATGAGGCTAGGACTAGGGAAAAGCATGCGAGGTTCCCTCCGGCACCAGCAGCACAGCCTCCACCACCTCTGCCGCAGTAGGCAGATGTACCCCAGGTGATAAATGTGATTCACTTAAAGGTCAATGAGAATGATATGCGATGAGAGACCCAGAGAGTAAGGCATTTGTAGCATGTATATCAAGTCCAGTAGAAGAAGCCTAGGACAAATGATTACTAGGGACGAATGGTTTCATTTTCTGAGGCAGACCTGGATTTGGTGCAGCATCCACACAACAATGCCCTGGTGGTAACCCTAAAGATTTGAGAATGCTAGGTGAGGTGCATACTGATCAACCAAGGCAACTCTTGTGACATCATGTATGTCAGATGTTACAAGGAGCTTGGCTTTCACCCAGATGATCTGGAGCAGTCCAACAGCCCCATGGTCGGGTTCAACGAGACGCCGACATGGCCTCTAGGAGCCATGAATTTGGCGGTGCAGGCAGGCACCAGGAAGGTCAACACAAAATTTACAGTAATTGATACCCCCTCTCCTTATAATGTTATTTTGGGAAGACCGTGGTTGCACGCAATGAGGGTTGTTCCCTCAACGCTGCACCAGTTGTTGCGGTTTCCAACTGAACAGGGGATTGAGGAAGTCAGAGGAGATCAGGTGCAATCAAAAAATTGCTCTATGTCCAAATTCGACAATTTTTTTTGAAAAATTGATGTTTGAATCAAATGCCAAAAATGGACTGCTTTGCCAGATTACAAAATCGCCACCTAAATATTTTTGGAAAATTTAGGAAACCTGAGACTCGTGCCAAAGGCCACTTACCCATCATCACCAAAGTGTTTCGGCTCGGGAACTTAGGTACGAGAGAGGAAGGTCATGAATTGAGCACCCCACATTCCTGATCAAAGATCAGTCTCTACTAATCATGATGTAATTTTTATTTACGTTATATACTCTTGTTCCGATTTTATTAGACTAATATTGCTATGTGACGCACATAAGTATAGACTATTTTGCAAAGATTGGAACACTTTGATTTCATGTTTTATTTGAAAAATTGTTTTTTGATACTCGTCACTTGAAAAGGTGAGTTTGTATGCACATTAATCAATTTGTCCCAATTTTGGCAATTAGCCTCCATCCACAGGCATTCAAATAGGTATATCATTTAAGTAATTAGCCTCATGGAAATATGCTTGGCATGGCAACACAAACATTTGATGCAAGATGCTAAAGCTCAAACTTGCTCACATAGTACTCCGAGCTAAAACAAAGCAAAACAATTAGCAAATATGTATGCTCCTAACTAATGCAATATGGCTAAATGCAACGCACACATTATGTAATTTATAGGCTCGGCTATGAGCATGGCATATGATTCCATTCAAGACATGTAATAAAGCACGTATTCAAGCAATGAATTTGAACATTGATATTGGGTTAGTATGATGAGCCAAACCTTAGATGCATGCAAGACAGTAGATGCAAAGCATAAGAATGCTAATTTGAAAAATGATGTTCTTTACTAACCATCGTAAGCAAGTAAGTAAAAGGGAGAAAGACGTGGGGTTGAAAGACATACAACTTATTACATATTGGCCCTCACATAAGAGGGTCCGAATCGAAGTCTGAAAGTTCGAATTAAACTAATTATTACAAAATTGAATGAATAAATAAGCAAAGAATTAACTAGCTAGCTACTCTATTACAATAAGGATAATAATGAGAAATAAACTAGCTATCTAAGTTAATTAGCTATAACAATTACAAATAAACAATAATAATAATGATTACAACAATAATCGGAGCATTAATTTACAACATTGATATAAGTAAGGATACACAAGGGTTGCATGCACAGTATCCAAGAACTGCTCTGTCTGCCTAGGCCTGCTATGTTTCACCTTCAACCACTGCCCTCTGTTTTCTGCAAAACTTACTGCTAACCAAACATTGATGCCCGGCCGCACCCCAATGAAGCACGGCCGGGCCTAAATTAGGCCAGCTGTGCCTCAATTTTATGCAAAATCCTGTTTTGTGCTCTAAAGTGAAAACAATGCAGACAAAGTTATTTTGAACTCTATTTGTCCCTCTCACACTTCTTTGTCATGGGAAAGCCTCGAGAGAAGGTTGGAATCGTTTCCAAAACCATCAATGAGCAATTTGTTTGCTTGATGATTTCGGCCACAATTTGGATGAAATTTAATGAATGTAATGAATAATAACCATCCTCCATTTATCATGGGATGAGCTCAAAAGGGGGAAGTAAAGACATTTCAAGGGTCATCAAAACACCATGAATTTACGTGTGACGAATCTTGACATAATAGAATCGGCATAATGTTCGGCCGAGCCCAAGCAATATAACTCATTTTTTTTATGTGGGTTGGTTCATTTTAAGCCAAATTCATTAGTCTTTGCCATTCTTTAACCCATTTGTCCAATATGATTGTTATGTCTACTAAAGATTATGTCCACTAAGTGAGAAACATGTCAAACGAGAAGTGATTCTCAACATGAAAAAGAGACTATGCCGTTAACAATAAACCTCCGTAGAGATTAAGCCATTAAGCATAGATCTCTAGTTCATGTTTTGAATAACCGTCAACCAATTGAAACAACTCTTACATGAAAGAAATGAATGGTAAGTTGATTATTAAAATGAGGCCCTTAAACAAGGAAATTAGACAAGGAAAGGCTAAGAACAATATGCAACAAGCTATGTATAAGGACTTGTTAGACAACAAGCAAACTAATCAAAGCATGAATTAATTAAACAATCTAGGACAGTCCTAAAACAACCTCTAATAGGTGAAAAACAGTGGCTCAAAGTGCATGAAAAAAGCCTAAAAAGCTAAACAACAAAGAAAGGAAATAAGGCTAGTAAGTAAGAACAAGGAGGGGTGGCTAACCCCTTCACTTTTGAAACTTCAAAGCATGATTTTTAGCCTCTTTTAAACTCTAAAAATCAATTTAGAAAGCAAAGAAAATGGTGTAAAAGCAAGGGTTTGAGCTATAGGTGAAGGTGTAAGAAAGAGTATTAACTCTCTCTACCCTTTTGGTAGCTCTCCAAACCCAAGCTTAGACACTTAAAGGAAGATCAAAACAATAAAAAAATACAAGGACTTGATAGTAAATGATAGAAAAGAGAGCAAGAGAAGAGATAGTAAGCTTATACCTCTCAAGAAAGGTATGCTCTTTATTGTGAATCAAACTAAGTCCAAACATACTCTCAAGCTTGAATTGTGATACTCAAGGCTCAACCAAGGTTCCTAGGTTAAGGTGTGAAAGTGTATATGGTGTATGTATATAGGTTCAAGGTGGTAAGCTTGCTCAAAGGTTGCTTGCAAAAGAAGAAAGAGCTCTCAAGAAGGTGTATAGGCTTTTTAGAAATTCTTCAACCCTCAAAACAAAGATACAACTTCGTTTTTATAGAATTTGAGCAAGGAAGGGTCATAAATATCTTCAAAAATGGACAGTTGGCGGGCTCCAGCCCAGAACAGTGTTTCTCGCTACTAAGGCATAGCTGGCCATCAATAGCCACGGCCGACTCTCAATGAGGCACGGCCAGGCCTCAAAGGGATCCCTTGTTTCCCTGCTTCAGACTCAGCACAGGGTGGTACAATGTGTAAAAATGGATTTTTTGAGTATAATAAGTGGGAATATGGAAGGTTTGGGATTGTTTTGGAGCTTAAACATAGCCCCTTTGTTGAGACCTCGAACTACGCACAACACCACTTTCATCATCGAGTGTACCTGGCAAAGTGCTCAAGCCTTGCAGGCAGTCAAAAATGGGGTGTCTACACAAGGCAGCAATGAAGTCCATTTGCAATGTACGAGAAGCAGAAACAGTGGAAATTGAAGACGAGGACAGGGAGGTCCTTGATGATGTCGATAAAGAACTAGCCAACAAGAGTGAGGAAGCAATGAAAAAAATTCTGGTCCAAAAAGGTGATGAGGAGTGTGTAGACACTCCATTTTTGACCGACCATAAGACTCAGACGTCACTGATTGAGCGCTTGGTGATGTTGCATATTGTGCTCGTTCTGAGGTTGCAGAGTCTCGGTTGCGAGCCTTGCCTCCGGACTTCCGAACTCTTTTGTACCTTGCCTCGGTTTGCGAATCGGATCCTGTTTTCTCCGTTTTCTCTTCCCTAAGGGAGGGAGAGGTCTCATAGATCATCTCTCAGTGGCCATAGGCTATGTTTTGTGGTCGTAGGCCATTTTTCCCATTTGGAGCCCGGTTCTCGATTTTCGGAGCCGTCGGCCGTGTGCCTCGGTTCGGGACCGCTTAACCACCTCCGTTTGCTCCTATTTTTGGTACACACCTTATTTACTCCCTTTTGAGGGACACTGTGGCTTGAGAGACCAACTTCATGGTCAAACGCCACCTCCGGTGCTTAACAGTCAGTTTTCGGGGCCTCGGGCTGCGTGTTTCAGCCCCCGAACCTTCGATTTGCATCGGTTTGGGTTCTTTTTTCGCAAGGACCTTATTTTCATTGTTATGAAGGTCGTAGAAGGGTGGGAGGCCAGCAATTGTTCTGAAGACCAGCTTTATTCCTTCATCGCTCTCCGTCGCCCGTTTTCCTCGCTAGAAAGCTGGTGTTGACCATTCCCGGGCCACTTTCTTGGACCCTCAACCACATATTTGTGTTGTACACACTTGGGAGGCCACCAATATGGCATGGCCGGCCATTAACTCTTCCTGACCCTTTTGAACCCCTCTAAAAAGTTGGTTTTTCTCTCTCCTGGTTCACATTTTCAAGGTTTTGACCACATAGCTATGTTGTGCACACATGGGAGGCCACCTTTTGGGGGTGGCCGGCCACTAATTCTCATTGACACTTTTGACCCTGGCCGGTCGACCAGGGGAGGTGGCTGGCCGGCCACTTGAACCCTCTGAACCTGGCCGGCCATGACCCCCTCACCTGGTTCCTTACAACTGCACCCTCCTTTTTCCCCCAGATCTTGTATCCGAGAGGGGGTCTTTTGGGGGGGGGGGGAAATTTGAATTTGATTTTCCCGCCCTTTTCCTCCACTCCTCCCTCTATAAAACCAGACCCCCCAGCTCCATTTTTGAGGGTTACAAATTCTTGTTTAGAGCCTTGCTTATATCTTTCCCTCTCTCTACTTCAACCCTCTAAACCCTAAATGCCTTGCACCATTTCTACACCAACCCATAGCATAACACCTCCACACTCCATTCCATCAACTTGAGGCTATTTTCCAGAGGTGAAGAGCTCCCAAACCTGATCCAAAAGTTGTTGAAGCTTGGTTCTACAAGGGTGAGTCCCATTTTTCCTCTTCCTTGCCTTGTTTTGCATGTTTTCTAAGCCATACTTGAAAGCATTTTTGGGCTCCTACCAGAACTACAAATAGTCATATTTTGAGCTCATCTCCATGTTTGATCAAGGGTCTTTTCCTGTTTGAGATCTCCTCATCACCCTTTGTGTTTAAACTCTCTTTTAGGCCTATCTTTGCATGATATGTTAGGCTTATTTGTGAGTTGTTTTGGACTTGGTTATAAACTGTGAAATACCTTGTTTTGAGCCTCTCTTCAACTTTTTTGAAGGTCTCTCCTATTTTTGAAGTCAGCTGCTACCACTTTCTTCTTTATCCCTCTTTTAGGCCCTTTTCTTGCATGATAGTTTAGCCCTACTTGTGTTCATTTTCGAGATTTTATGTAAACTGTAAAGTGCCTTTTTTTGAGCCCCTCTTCAACTTTGTTGAAGGGGTCTTTGCCATTTGGGACCATCTGCTGTCCCTTGTCTCTATTCTCTCTTTTAGAGCCATTTTTGCATGATAGATTAGCTCTATTTATGTTCATTTTTGAGAGTTGTTATAAACTGGAAAAAGGCTTATTTTTACATCATCTTCATGTCTTATTAAGGGCATTTTCTTATTTGAGGTCACATACTTCCTTGAATGCTTGATTGTCCCTTGTTTTGGGCCTTACACCCTAGCCCTTGTTGCATGCCTTGTTTGACCTTCTAGCCACTGGAATACAGTGGATTTCCAGTGGCTTAAATGCTATTTTGAGCCTCCAAATCAAAGGGGGGTGACCCCCTCTCACCTTGACTTGTTTGGTGGTCATTTTGGCCTTCGAAAGAGACCCTATCTTGCATGTTTTGAAGTCACATTTTAGGGTCAATTTGGTGAGTTTTGGGACTACCATATTTGATTTCCAGAGTTGTTTTGGTCATGCTTCATGTCTATCTTGCATGTGCTTAATAACCCCTTGTATGCCCTTCCAAAGGAGCCCCTCATTTGTGCATGTGCTGGCTGCCTTTCCATGTGTATTTGGGAATATTTTGGCATGTTTAGTTCACTGATTTTTGCTGGTATGGTGAGATTCCATGTGCTTCATATACTTGCCATGTAAACCATGTTTGATAGTCAAAATCGCATGCTATTTTAGTCCATCTTGATAGCACTTTTTGGCCATGATTTAAACTAGAAAAGTTCATGTTTTAGGACTGCCTTGACTCTGTCTTCATGCTTCATGATAAAAAAATGCATGCTTTGTATAGCTATAGGTCATTTCGTATGCCTAGTTTTGAGTTTCGGGGACCATTCCATGCATCAGGTGCCATATTGCCATGTTTTGGGGCTGTTTAGCATCATATTTTAGCGCTGAAATTCGCATGTTTGTATGCTATATTCCATGTCTTGCCATGCTTTGGTAGAGTGGCATTTGTGCCTTAGGGTCGGTCCTCGGTTTGCGTGCATGTGTGCACGCATCTCAAGTGTCTCATTTCCATCTCATGGCCACTGATGTGAGTGTGGCTGAGGTCCACTCATGTTGGTGTAAGTTCATTATGCATTGTGTATACCATTTCATTTCATAACATTGCGTATGCTAGGTTGCATGTTAGAGCATTGTGTATGTCGTGTTACATCGAGCATTGTGTATGCCATTTCATAGCATTGTGTATGCTAGGTTGTATATTAGTCGCATTCATGCATATCATGCATATTGCATTGTGTTTGGGGTAGGAGTTAGCCCGAGCACGGAAAACGAGGGACGTTTCGTACTCCGAGTGACGGAACGTGTCTCAATTCCCAGTCACCGACACTCCGGATTACCCATGATGGAGTCTCGGTCTTGTTGTGTTTGTATGTGCATTCATTCCATATTGAGTCATGTAAATCGACTCCTCGGCCATCATGCATCGAGATGCGCAATTGGTGGCACGAGGATCGAGGACTACGCTCCCTGAAGAGTAGTCAAGCATACATATGTGAAAATACATTGCCATGCCCCTTTCTTGCTCTCTGTTGCAGCAAATCAGAAACCGACAGTCCTTTGGAGCTTCGTGCAATATTCCAGGCCTCATTGTAAACAGAGGCTAATTGGGGGCATCGCCATGGATTTCCGCACCTAGCAGCTCAAACATGCATCATCCATCATCCGGAACAGAGTCGACGCAGTCCCTAGCTTGCATGCTAGTTTACAGCTTTCCTAGATTAATTTGTTAATTAATTAGGATTTTGTATTTATTCGGACTGTATTATTCATTTGGGACTGTATTATTTATTTGGACCCTCTGCGCGAGGGCAATATTGTAATAAGTGTACGTGCGTGTGATGTATGTCTTCCAACCCCACGTCTTTCTCCCTTTTATTTACCAGCTTATGATGGTTAGATTAGGACATGTTTCAATTAGCATACAGTATGATAGCATGTTTGCATTCATTCATCTGTTTTGCATGCACCAGGCTCGGCGCATCATAACTTATTGCATTGTATTTCAATTTCAAGTTAAATACGTGTTAGCTGTAGTATTCCATATGCCATGTTTAGAATAGCCGAGCCTGCTATAGTTGCATTTTTGCATGTGTTGTATTAGGCATTTCTGTATAGTTACGATCATGCATGGATTTCTAATTAGCTTCTGTTTTGGCTTGAGTACTCGGTAAGGTTTTATGCTTTAGCATCCTTGCATGTGTGTGAGTGATTGCCATGATAGCATGCTTACCATGAGGTTATTTGCTTATGTGATACAACTGCCTGAATGCCTGTGGATGAAGGTTGGGTTATCTGGACTGGAACAATGCATCAACTGTGAGTTTTAAGCCCACTAGATAGTGGCAAAACCACCTATTCTAAGCCCACCTGAGGGTGGCAAAATCCGTATTTTAAGCCTACCTGCGGGTAGCAAACCATCTTTCAAAAACAAACATGAAATGTTTTGTTCCAATTCAGGCGACCCGGTCTATACTTGTATGTTGTGCGCATCACATAGTAAATCTAGGCTAATAACCGAAGTAAGAACGCACAATGTTTTCAAAACTACATATCACGGTTAGTAGAGGCCGATCTTTGATCGGGCGAGCAGGGGTGCTTACGAAGTGACCTTCCCCAATCGTACCCAAGTTCCCGAGCCGAGGCAACTTTGGTGATGACGGACACGTGGCCTTAGGCACGAGTCAAGGTTTCCTAAATTTCCCAAAAATAAAATATTTAGGTGACGACTCTGGATCTGGCAAAGGCGTCCATGTTTGGCACTTCTTTCAAAAAATCTATTTTCTCAAAACGATTTGCCGGATTTAGACTCTTTGGTTCAGATTAAGAACCGTGACAAATGGAGTCATGAACTGTAGTGAGCCCAAAACAAACGGAACGGGACTTATTCCCTCCCGGGGCGTTCGGGGACATCTACAGTTTCTGGCGACTCTGTTGGGGATTTAGAGAACTTGACTCGAACTCATGATATCTTGTTTTGATTACACTTATGTGTTTCTTTGCATTGCATTTGCATTGGTGCGCCTAGGACACCGTGTTTGCCATCTGTTATTCCTGAGCAGTTTGCCAGAGGCTGCGTGCCATAAGGCTTACCGGTTACGGGCTCTGCCAGTATGGGAACACAAACCCCGGTTTTACTGGGGCACCCTTTTGACCATTCGACCTAGTGCATACTCGGATCCGTAGTGACCATTCCAAACTAGGACAGGTTGCTTACCCGATTATAGGTTGTTTGAAACCGCTGCATGCATAGTGAAACCCTAGCTCCTGACAAAATAGGATAGGGCAACCCTACCCCAACATAGGGGTGTTTTGGCTCTCACTTATCTGCATGTGCTTTTAGAATGCGTCTCTACAGGGAATACATGTATCAGTCTATGAGTTTGGGCATCAGGCCTGTGGGCATCAGTCAGTGTGTGAGAATCAGTTATCTGCGGGTATCATATTCAATTTTTGGGACAGTGATTCAGGGATAATGATCAGTATTTGAGGACAGTGTGTATTCAGCTTATCGACCGTGTGTTGTTATGCCCAGCTGTGTGTTGTGTATTTATTTTAAGCTGTTATGCTATCTATTTATCTGGTTGTTATTTCCTTATTGCTTTATTTATCTTTTTGCTAGGACAGTTTTAGCATAATTGCTTCAAACCCAGCAGATATTCCCCAAGCACTTTGGATAAGAGGCCGTCGGCTCAATCGATCTGAGGATCTGGTTGACGGACAGCCAGTGTTCCATTCTCTACCCCCAGTTCTCAGAAAAAGGCCGAGAAGGCGTAGTGTGTCTAAGCAGAGGTTACCAGAGCAGTGGCCTACCCTAGCAGTGAACAGTCAGACTGAGGTCTTAGTTTCTTCCATAGAGATACACATACCAGTCAGTCAACAGGATCAGCAGAATATGGCCGGGATGGAAGAAATGATGTGCCAACTCCAAAAGAGTATGAGGCAGATGCAAGAGGACGCTGTCCGCTAAGCGGAGTTCTCTAAACAGTAGGCCACAATCATGGCCCAACAGGCCGAGCTCATCACTAGACTGCAACAGCCGAATGCGGCATCTGCCTCACATCTAGTTCCTCCTCCACCAGGGGCCCCGTTACCCAAACAAACACCAACTGTCCAGAATGTCCTGCCAAACATCCAAAACACCTTGCCAAATGTCCAGAACATCCAGGAGGACACAGACCTTCCAACGGGGCCAACTCCGCCCCCACTTCCGCCTCAACTGTCCAAGACACATACACCCGTCAACCACCCAGACTCTCCCTTCGAGTTCGAAGTAGACCCTACGGCACTGAAACTGAGCAAACTCGAGAAGCTATTCAAAAAATCCCAGGGGGTAAAGGCTATTCCGGATATCGAGGACGGATATACCGATGTGGCTGTGACATTGCTGGATAGATTCAAAATGTCGCAGATTGATCGCTTCGACGAATCTGGTGATCCCATGGTCCACCTCCGACTATTCTCAGATATACTACGGCCAATGGGCCTAACCAAACCCCAGAAGCTTTCACTATTTGGCCGAACCCTGTCGGGAGTGGCCGCTATCTGGTATGCGAAGTTGGAGGATGATGTCAAGCGGAGTTGGGATGAAATAGCCGAGGCCTTTGTTGCGCAATACTCTTACAACACCCGAATTGATATTATAACTCGTGATCTCGAAACAACAAGGCAGGAGCCCAACGAGAGTTTCTTGGATTTCATGACCCGGTGGAGGGCGAAGGCCTCGATGATGACTTTAAGGCCCACCGATAAAGACCAGATCAGGATGATTGTGCGCAATCTCCAGCCAAAACTGATGCAAAAAATGATTGTACTCCCCTTCCCCACCTTTTCTGATCTGTACGAGATGGGGGTACAAATTGAAGATGCAATGAAACAGGGTCTGATTGACCAAGATAGGGAGCAACCCCGGAGAACTTTTAACCGCAACAACAATGCAGGCCCGAGTGGTGCCGCAACTGCAAGAACTTCGGAGGTTAGCATGGTCGCCACCATTCCCTCTCCCCTTCCAAGGCCCATGGCAGCCACACCCTTCTCCGGTGCATCCGGAAGCAGTACCCAGACCACTAAATACCAACCCAGAGGCCAAAGAACCTTCACCCCACTGTACATGCCCCTGTCCAAAGCTCTAGGGGTCTTAATCAGAAAAGGGCATCTGAAACACCTGGAGCCAAGGCCGTTACCAAGTCCACTTCCCCTCACTCATAACCCGGCCAAATACTGTGCATATTACCAGCAACACGGTCAAGACATCGACCAATGCTTCAAATTGTGTCACGAGATTTAGGATCTCATTGACAAACAGGTGATTTTGCCACCAGAAAGACCCAATGTTACAACCAACCCACTCCCTACACACAACCAAGCTCCACCTCCCAAAACAGTCAACTTTATCTAGACTGGGGTCGTGTCTTACGATCCTAGCATCTATATCATTCCCTCCCATCTACCTAAGCCGGAGGTGCTCCTTCCCGACTGCACTGACTTTTTGTGCATGTTGGACATCTCTACAACCCAACCTAGGCTAATGGTGGTGGCTGTTGAAGACGGTGCAGGAGAGATTGCAGATGAGGATAGAATGGTTAAGTCAGGGTTTGAGCAGTCTGGGAATTTTCTGGGGAAGCCTACGATCTGAGTGAGTACATTTTGTCAGCAGGCCAGTTTGAGTCAAGTATAGAATTGCCAGAGAAAGCAGAACTGTGTGTGATCCGGGGGGACAGATTTGAGCAAGGGACGGATGATCTGACGGTCGTAGAAGAGGGCTTTGCCAACCTACAGTTTTTCGATGACCAAGAATCAGGGGGCACAACAGTCAACTGGTTTGATTATGAGGAATCGGAAGAGGCCACTGGATGGCTGGATGATCAACTGGATATGGTGGAAGAGTTCCAACTAGAACAGGGCCCGACAGGGGCGAGGGTATCAGTGTTGACCAGAAGGGCCGAAAGTCAGAGTACATTGCTGGAGAGCGCCGGTACGAAGAATTTCACTCGGAACCGGAGCATTGTGAATGCAGGGAAAGCTGAACAACAAACTGCGCTAACGCAGGTGGAACAATAGAAGATTTGGGATTCTGAGAGAATCCGGAAAGCTAAGGCCCATGAAGGGATTGAAAGTGCTGTGGGCACGAAGACAAAAGATGCTGTGAGCATAGGGGCTGCAAGTGCCGCAAGTACAATCATGCCGGAGCCAGACAGGTGCCTTTCGAATGCCAATGGGATGTGGTGGGAAGACGATGATTTATGTCTAGCCCACACAGACGAAGGTTGGGGGAGCAATCAACCAGATGACACCTTGTACCTCGATGAGGTTGATCACATGACAAGAAGCGGGTGGTATTTCAAGCCCTCGCACCTAGACGAGCCAGAGGCATCGGGGAAGGATAAGGAAACTGAAAAGCAGAAAGAGAAGCAGATTGAAGAAGAAGCTATGCTGAAACAGCTAAAAAAGATACAAGCAGACATCTCCATCTGGGGACTGCTTATGGCGTCACGAGTGCACAGGCAGGCTGTCCTGTCTGCTATGGACAAGGCTAAACTCTCTATAGATACCACACCAGAGCAGCTAGTCGGACTGGTCTTTCCGGGAGGAGGTTCCCCGGCGATAACCTTTTCAGACAAAGAACTGCCGCCTGATGGCGCAAATCATAACAAACCCCTCTACATCTCTGTGGAATGTAGAGACAAGTGGGTGCCAGTGGTTCTTCTCGACACGGGATCCGCCATTAATGTGTGCCCGTCAAGGACAGCATATGCAATTGGGTTAAAGCCCGTGGACTTCGTACCGACTACTCAAGTGATCAGAGCCTATGATAACACCAGTAAGGAGGTGATGGGGACTATCAAAATCCAAACTCAGGTTGGTCCGGGACAACACAACATTGAATTCCATGTCTTGGACGTTCCTGCAACATTTAATCTACTCTTGGGGCGGCCATGGTTGCACCTAATGAAGGCAGTCTCTTCCACTTTGCATCAGATGTTGAAGTACCCTCACGGGAAGGGGGTGGCCATTGTTTTCGGGAATTCGTCAATCCATCCACCGCCAGAAGTGTCCACACCAGTCTTGGAAATCGAGCACGGCATGGAGGATGTGTTCTTATCAGGGTTTACTCTGGCTGAGGCTCGGGTTATACAGAATATCATGGCTGTTAATGAGGGAGTGTACGTCAGTGCTCAATCTGTATACCTCATAAACAAGCTACAACACATCCCCGGGATGGGATTAGGAAGAAGCGGCCGGAAGGGCATCGCAGCATTGGCCGAAGTGCCACATAACCCTCATACCTTTGGATTGGGTTATCTACCCACCAAAGAAGACTGGATAAGAAAGGGAAAGGAAATGGCTGGGAGAGCCAGAGCAAAGAAGGCTGGGAAGCCATTTGAGCTGATGCATAGGCCCATTCAGGGTACCCTAAACGGACGTTTCGTCCGAGAGGGGGAGGACTTTCTGTTTTGTGGCTTCCCTGAGCCATGGTTGAACGCGGAGAAGAAGCGCGTACCAGGCTTCGAGATTTTCTTCGACCTACAACTATCCGGGGATGACGTTGCTGAAGAGCAGACAGACCCATCAGCTGAGGTTGAGCAGTGTAAGGCAGTGGACTCCGAGGGCGCTGAAATTGAAATTGAAATTGGGGTAGCATTGGCTTGTCTACTTTCAGATCCTCCGATCGACCAAAAGTGCTTGAGGGATTACTTCTCGGTTTCCATGATTGGGGATGAAACGGCTGTGAGCCTACCAGCGACTATTTTGGATGTATCTATCGCACCCTCTCTCACTTGGCAATACGAAGAGGGATTTTTGTCTAGCAGTATCGAGTCAGGTAGTGAGCCGGAATCTGATTCCACCAAATCTTGTGAGTCGGAATCAAGTTCCAGCTCGACTGAGTCTGAGCCTAGTAATCTTGGGGATGATAACCCGGATGCCACAGTTATGTCCAGGTCGTTTTTTTCTTTCTCATTTGAGTCTGTTGTAACCGAGGAATTAGACGATTTGGATGTGCTTAATGAGAATCAAGTAGCTGTGGTTTCTGAATACTTTTCTGTGCCCTTAATTTATTGCATAAACTCAGACTTTCAAAATTTTGATGAAAACAACGAGGAAGAAATTCCTCCAATTTTGCAACGCTTAATTGAACAAGAGCAAAAGAGATTTGTTAAACCCCTAATAGATGAAATCACTACTGTGAATATTGGTACTGAGGAGGACCCGCGGCTGGTCCAGATCGGGTCCACGTTGTCTTCGGAGGAACGCGAGCACTTAGTCGCTTTATTAAAAGATTTCAAAGATGTTTTCGCGTGGTCCTACGAAGACATGCCTGGATCGATCCTGAGATTGTACAGCACCGGATCCCCCTTGACCCCGAGGCCCGACCAGTCAAGCAGAAACTCAGAAGGATCCGCCCGGACTGGGCTCTCAAGATTAAGGAGGAGGTCACCAAGAAAATCGACGCAGGCTTCCTGCTGGTATCCGAATACCCGACTTGGTTGGCCAACATCGTTCCAGTGCCAAAGAAAGATGGCAGGATCCGGGTATGCGTGGATTTCAGGGATTTGAACAGAGCTAGTCCGAAGGACGACTTTCCCTTGCCGCATATTGATGAATTAGTGGACTTCACAGCAGGGCATGCTTTGCTCTCATTCATGGATGGCTTCTTAGGGTACAATCAGATAGTGATGGCACCTGAAGACCGGGAAAAGACTGCATTCACCACCCCGTGGGGACATACTGCTACAGAGTGATGCCGTTTGGATTGAAGAATGCTGGAGCTACTTATAAATAGGCCGTGACCACAATATTGCACGACATGATCCACAAAGAGGTTGAGGTGTACGTAGACGACATGATTGTCAAGTCCAAAGAAAGAGAGGGCCACTACACCGCCTTGCAAAAGTTCTTTCAAAGGATCAGAGAATTCCGGTTGCGACTGAATCCTCAAAAATGTACATTCAGTGTTACAGCGGGAAAAATACTGGGGTTTCTGATTACACAAAGAGATATCGAAGTCGACCCTTCCAAAATCAAGGCCATCCTAGAAATGCCCCCACCAAGGACTGAAAAGGAGGTGCGAGGCTTTCTGGGTAAAATGCAATTCATAAGACGGTTTATCTCAAAATTAACCTTGACTTGTGAACCACTTTTTGGTCTCTTGAAGAAAGGCAAGAAATTCCAATGGGACGGCCGATGCCAAGCTGCTTTTGAACAGATCAAGGAATACTTACAGAACCCGCCCGTGTTATCGCCGCCAGAGCCGGGGAAACCGTTGATATTGTACCTTTCAGTGACTGAGACTACAATGGGCTGTATGCTCGCACAAGAATCGGAGGACAAGGTGGAGAAAGCCATCTACTATCTGAGCAAGAAGATGCTAGAGTATGAGACTCGTTACACACCGTTGGAGAAGGCTTGCTTAGCTTGGGTATGGGCTACCAGGAAGCTGCGGCACTACCTGTTAGCTCACTCCGTAATGTTGGTTTCACGACTCGATCCCATCAAATATCTTTTCGAGAAACCAGCACTTACGGGTAGGCTAGCTCGTTGGTTGCTGTTGCTCTCCGAATTTGATCTGAAATATGTGACACGCAAGTCAGTCAAGAGAAGAGCAGTAGCAGAATTCTTAGCCGACCATCCAGTGGAAAGGGGTGAAGCGGTCAAGTACTTATTCCCAGATGAAGCCATTTTGCACATCGATGATGAAACTTGGACGATGTACTTTGACGGAGCGTCAAACCAGTACGGATATGGGATAGGAGTGTTGCTGATAGCATCTGACAAGTCCCGTATCCCTCTAGCCTTCAAACTCCGATTCAAAGTCTCAAACAACGAAGCAGACTATGAGGCATGCATTGCCGGTCTAGAAGCAGCCCTGGAACTAGGGGTAAGACGGTTGGACGTCATTGGAGACTCGAACCTTGTTGTATCTCAAGCAAAAGGAGACTGGAAAGTCAAAGAAGAAAAGATGATGATGTATCACCAGACCTTGGATTTGTTAATTCCTCGGTTTGAGAAGCTAAACTTTGCTCATCTACTAAGAGAGAACAACAGGTTCACAGATTCTCTAACAACTCTATCTTCTATGATAAACATCCCGTTCGGAGTCCAGATGCGTCCAGTCATCATTGACCAGAAATTTATGCCAACCTACGAGTCGATTGCTGCTATAGATGAGGCTCAGGACGAAAACCCCTGGTATTACGACATTTGGAATTTCTTGGAGAAAGAAGCATACCCGCCAGGGGTAAATGCCAAGGATAAAAGGGCAATCAGAAGAATGGCCGTTCAATTCATCATCTGTGGGGGTAAGCTGTATAAGAGAGGTCATTTGGGAATGCATAAGCTGTGTGTCGATGCCGAAGAATCAAAGCGTCTGATGGAGGCCATCCATGGAGGGGAATGCGGTGCGCATATGAACGGAGTAATGCTAGCATGGAAGATCCTCAGACAGGGTTACTACTGGTCCACCATGGAGGAGGATTGTATCGGTTTTGTTCGGCGATGCCACAAATGTCAAATTCATGCAAATCGCATGAACATTCCGCCGTCGAAACTGTACAATATGACTTCGCCATGGCCATTTTCAGTCTGGGGAATTGATGTGATCGGGGCCGTCACTCCGAAGGGGTCGAATGGGCATGAGTTCATCCTGGTCGCGATAGATTATTTCACAAAATGGGTCGAGGCCCAATCCTATGCGGTGTTGAAGGCTTCACATGTTGCGAAGTTTATCAGAAACAACATCATCTGTCGCTACGGAGTCCCAAACGAGATAATTTCAGATAACGGTTCCCACTTCAAGAAGGAAGTGATTAACTTGTTGGAAAAATACAATGTGACTTTTCATAAGTCATCTACCTATCGGCCACAAACCAATGGAGCGGTTGAGACCGCCAACAAGAATATCAAACACATATTACAGAAGATGGTGGAAACCTACCGGGACTGGCCAGATAAGCTGCCGTTTGCTCTGTGGGGCTACCAGACTTCAATCAGAACTTTTACTGGGGCGACTCCGTATTCATTGGTTTATGGGATGGAGGTCGTTCTACCTATCGAGATTGAGGTTCCGTCATTACGAGTACTGGCTGAGTGTCAGATAGCCGAAGCAGATTGGCAGCAGAGCAGGTTTCAGGAACTCATGCTCTTTGATGAGAGAAGACTGAAAGCACTGTACCATGTCCAAGGTTATCAGCGCCGAATTGTCCGGGCTTTCAACAAGAAAGTTAAGTCCAGGAATCTAAAAGAAGGGGATCTGGTGCTCAAGGACAGCCGAGCTCCCATCCACGACCCAAGGGGCAAGTTCAGACCCAATTGAACTGGCCCCTACATCATTAAGTCTATCTGGTCAGGTGGAGTTGTGGTTCTGATAGATCTAGATGGCTTGGAGTTCTCACAACCGATCAATATGGACAAGTTGAAGAAATATTACCCCTGAGAGGCTCGCTAGGCCGAAAACCCGAAACGGCGACCTAAGCAAAACTTAGAGCACAAAAATTGGAAATTATAAAAACTGAGCTCGCAAGGTTGAAAACCCGCAAAGGGCGGTCTTGGCAAAAGTTAGAGCGTAAAAGGAGAGTGAAAATACTCGAGTGAACCCAAGCCTGAACTACGTAAGGCTTGATTCCCATCTTTGGGATACGTAGGCAACTTCATCCTGAAGTTCAGCCATAAACTTTTCCCCGATCAACTTTGTCCATTTGATCATCTCAGTCATCTTTGTCCATTAGCATTCATCATGATCTCCGGTGCAGTGCTTTTTAGACGAGGGGCAACTTTCCGTTGCCATGAAGTGTCGCGGTACTATTCAGACTAGGGGCAACTTTCCAGTTGCAGGAATCCTGGGTTGTGCATCTCAGTGACAGATCTCAGGCGTGTCCAGTTCTGATCCATATCGAAAATGGTTTTGAAGAGTTTTAATAAAAGTTGACTTTGTTCAAATTAATCTTTTTACAACTAAGACCATTTTTGGACCAAAGCGAAAAATTTTCAGTACCCACAACCTTCAATTTCATTGATTTCAAAACAGAGTTCTCCTATTCTTGCATACAAATTGAAGTTGCTTTTTTATTAAATTCATAAAGAAAAACTTGAAAGTACTGGTAAAGCAATAAATCCGGGGCATAGATGAGTCAGGTGTCCCTGCGCCCCCTCCCAGAGCTGGTCGAAGCCTCTGACGCCAAGCTGGGCCCAATCTGTGCCTCTTCATTAAGCCAATCCAAGCACTCGTCAGACAAAGTACAACTGAAAGTGGGAGCGGAGGCCAGGAGCTCTCTAGTCCTCCATGCTGTGGCATACCAGGCAAGCTGTGCACCTCGAACCAGGAATGTGGCAGGATACTCTATCCCCTCTGGCGGGCAAGTCTGATCGTGACCGAACTGACGCAGGAACCGGAATGGAAAGTAGAACACATAGTGAGTCAGACCAATCAACTGGATCCCGGTCCGGGACATGTTATAGCTCATTGCCGGGAGATTGAGCCAAGGACAGTGCCAAGCAATGCGATCTGTAGACAAATTACACATCCAGTCGAACCACTACTCCTCATCAGGGGCATCGACTAGGCGTTGCCGAAAGAAGTAGCCGCGAGCTGAGTAGGCTGGGCAAGAGTCCACAACCTGCAATTTATCCATCAACCATAGCTAGGGAGGGATGAAAAATGAGAGAATAAAGAATAGAGAGATGTACGATGAGAGAAAAGTAAGAAAAGGGTTTTGTGAGAAAAACCGAGCCCGAGGGCCGAGTGATGTGAGCAATATATACGTGAGATTGGGTGGGAAACATTACCTGCAGCAGTAGTGGGCTCCTCGCGAATCTGGTCGTCTCCCGGTGATGGAAAGCATCTAAGCCCATCAGTGTCTCGGCCAAAGTCATGGCAATGCAGCTCTTTCCTTCCTTCAAGCCTTACGCAACTTCAATCAGACGGATGCTAGATCCACTGAAGCTTGGGGCAAGCAAAAAGTGAGATAGCATGCACAAGCAAAGGGCGTGTTGCCGAAAACCTTGCCAATAATGGTTGCCGCGGTCACCGGCATCAAAAAAGCGATGAATCAGGCCGAGGATGTCCAGTTCCCCATGGCAGATCAGAGACCGTGCATCATGCATGGTGAGTCCACACATTCGCCCTAAAGCTTGGGCGTGACCAAAGCGAAACTAAGGCAAAATTTCTTCACAACGTTCGGATTCCATCAAAACTTGAAAATCTTCGAAAGTTAGACATACCTCTTACCCGCCGAAGCTGAAAACATGTGTTACCAGGTTCCAAAATCTCGTCGCGGCATGAAGGAAGGGAAGGTGCAGCGGAGTGCGGCTCAGCGTGAATAGTGCATTCAAGCCGAAACCCCGGAAGTTTAACTTTTCCGAGCCATCTAGAGAAGCGATCCAAGCTGTCAGATTTTCGACGAGAAATGCCTCCATTTTGGTGCAAAACTGAGATGAAATGAATCAACCACGAGGCTAGAGCTTTTAAAGAGGATAAGACACTGTTCGGGGGACACGTGTCAAAAATTTGGTGGTTGCTGAGCTAGGTGGCCGGCCGGCCACCTTTTCTGGCAGGCCGGCCACCCCTCTCCTCTCCAAGGCAAAAAGCTGGCCGGCCATGCTCCCGAGTGGATCTTTGGTACTGTTTTACCCTCAGGAAGGAAGTTCCTAGCATTTCCATGCATCGGGAGTGTCAAAGGCCTCCATTTCCCTCAGTCTCGGATGCGTTCCGTCACCCAGATCATCCGAAATGCACTTTGTTCATAGAGTTGTTGTTAAGTCTTGCTTATCGAGTTGTTGTCTTGCTTATCGAGTTGTTTTTCTTATCGAGTTGTTAAGTTTGTCGAGCTGTCAAGTGTCGTACATTGAGTTGTTGCTTCTGTTTAAACAATTATGTTGTGCCTTACTTGTCGAGTCATCAACTTTGGTGTGTTTTTGCTTATCGAGTTGTAAACTTGCTAAGATTTTGTTATTTTCTTAGTGAGTTAAGTGGTTTAGTTTGTTGTGTCGGTTCACTACCTGCCTGGGCAAATACATAATGCACATTTCCATTCAATCCCATTTTCATGCAAAATGATGCGATACGATGCTAAGAACATAAAATACAACACTTTTTCAAAAAGCTGTTTCATTCTATCATGCTTCCTTTGTTACAACATTTTACAACAAGGGTACAAGTTTTACAGAAAATGAAACTACCTAACAATGTACAATGTGCTAAAACTACTAGTAAAAGGTAAATAAAGCAGGGAACAACTGCATTGATGCTCTCAAGAGCAGGAATAAGTGGCCCTCTTCGTCCTCTTCTGCGGAACAGACTCTACGCCATCATCACCATCATTGTCGTCTGAGTCAGAGCCGCCATCCTCGGAACCCTCCTCAGCCTCGTCTCCATTACCGGAACCAGGATCGGAGCCACCCTCTCTATCTGCAGACGTCTCTGACTGGGGATCTGCATCCTCCTCCTCCTCCTCGCCAAGCTCCTCCTCTATGATGTCCGCCCTGCGTCCGCCTCGTCCGCGAGACGACTCCCCTCTCCTAGATCCTCGAGAAGGCCTAGATGGCCCAGATCCTCGGGAAGGTCTGGATGGCCCGGCCTGCGACTGAGCATACACCGGAGGCATCTGAAAATGAAGAATGCAGTTTGAATACATCAGCCAAAACATGTATATCAGATACAGATGCAAGTAAACTACACAGAGTGGATGTATGCAGGAATAGTGCATGAATGTGGTGTGTGTCAGATGTGCTCTACACAGGCAGCCCATTAATACAGCAAAATGTTCAAGATCAGCATGTCATCAGAAGTATGATAAATGCCAGAAAACTGAAGGGTACCTGGAAACCCATGATGGACAACTGCGCCTCTCTCCGCAGGACCATTCCCTCAAGTGAGGCTACCATCTCGAGCACCTCATCCATATACTCGACAGGAGGCTGCAGATGCAAAGGCAAGAGTATCAGTAAAGGAATGAACGTCCAAGTATATGAGTAATGAATCAAAGCTGTGAAGCATACCGGTGGTGAGTCGGGGTCTCTGACATATCGGGGTCTCTAACATATCGGTGACCAGGCATCGGAGGCTCTATCGGAATCGGAATCGGGAAGGTGGTCCCATATTGCCATCCCATCAACTCAGTCGGCATATCTGGCCACCCAGGATGATGATGAGTCGGAGGAATCGGGGGAACCAATCCACCCCCACCTCTGGATGTGCCAGCCCTGCTGGTGGAAGGGACATCTGCAGTCCGAGCCCTGCTCGATGAGGGCATGCCAGCGGACCTCCTCATCGGGGTACGGACTCCTGTCAATGGAGGCATCAAATAGGTGTGGCGGTAGGTCGCATACTCCCCCTGCTCCAGATGTAGGAAGGCATCAGTACCTTGCATAGCATCAACGACCTCCTAGGGAGAAAGCCTACCAGCGGTCCGCATATCGTCTGGAGGCGCCGAAGGAATGTTCTGCTCAGGGTAGCCCCATACCTAACGTAAGAAGTGATCTCCCAGAAACCAGGCCCTCCCAACTGGCCCCTCGAACAAGATCCTATATCGAGAGGCTCCCCACGCTCCGGCAAAATGGAATCGGAGGTCTCTACCTAGAGGTGCCCAGGGCTGCCAGGCGATCTGCGGATAACCAATGCATAAACTGATCAGAAATCGCAAAATGTGCAAGATAAATCAAAGACTGGAAACATGAAGAACTGAGAGTTCTGAAATACCTCTGACATCCGCACTGTGTCAAAATACTGTCGCAGGTAGAGGAAAGACTCCCGAGGTCTCGACTGGTACCGACCCTTGAATACAAGTGAATATGGGGTCATGAGAGGCACCTCTACCTCAAGCTCTGGGGCTAGTATCGGGAAGTATGCCTAGATCCATAACTGTGAGAAACAGAGCAATAACCATCAGAATACAGAATGCTGAGTGCAGAATGTAAATACAAAATGCTGAGAGAAAAATGCAAGGTACAGAATGTAAAATGCGCTATGGGTGCAATGTACAAATGATGAGAAGCAGAAATGTAAATTGAGAGGGCAGAAAATACCTCCTAGGCCCTCCAATAGCCGCCAACCATGTTCCCCCGCCCACGGGAGGTCGCGCTTATATAGCAATATAGAGTAGCCAGGCTGGCACCACCCCAGTCATATCTGTTGACCTGTGATAGGTCCACTAGAGCGCTCAGCAGATAAAGCCCGACAGTGTTCCCCCTACCGGCGAACAGAGTGGTGCCAAAGAGGAACATCAAGAATCGACGAGTATACTGTGCCCACCTCCTCAGGAGTCTTAGGCTCCATCTCCGCCCTCCTGAAATGGGAAGAGAACCAGGTGTATCGGACTCTGCCCGAAGATCTGTCAATAGGTGGGCAGCCCCCAATAAATATAACCAGGCAGCCTCCCACTCGCCCATGTCCTTGTCGTATGGGATGGCCCAACCTCCCACATAAAGACCCGTCAGTATGGCGAAGTCGAACGGGGTCATGGTCATATCCCCGGTGGCAGAAAAATGGAAAGAATTGGTGGTGTCCCACCATCTCTCTACCAAAGCACCCATCAGTGCCCTACTGGCAAGACAGCGGGAGATCCCGGTACAAAACGGCCCAAACCCTGCCACGTCCACCAAATCCCGGACAGCCTCCGGGAGCTCCGCAAACCACTCTCTCACCGAGACGGAACCATATCCTCGAACAGTACGAGCAGTCAGCTGCATTCAAGATGAACACATGTATTCAGTTTCAGAATGAGATGAATAAGCTACGTGCAAATGAAATGAATAAGCTGTGTGCAAATGAAATGAATAGGCTGCATGCAAATGAAATGTATGAGCTGTGTGCAAAATTGAATCAGATACAGAATTTGGGCTGCGTGTTTAGAAAATTCATAGTTCGGGCTGTGTGTTCGACATCAAGTGTTTGGGCTGCATGTTCAACTCTCAGTCAGTGTGTGCTGCGTGTTCACAATCAGTGTGAGCTGTGTGTTCATCCCAAAGTTCGAGCTGTGTGTTTGACATCAAAGTATGGGCTGTGTGTTCATCTCAGAATTCAAAGTTTAGGCTACGTGTTCAACTCACAATCAGTGTGGGCTGTGTGTTCATCCCAAAGTTTGAGCTGTGTGTTCGACATCAAAGTATGGGCTGTGTGTTCATCTCAGAATTCAAAGTTTGGGCTGCGTGTTCAACTCTCAATCAGTGTGTGCCATGTGTTCACCTCAACAACGAGCTGTGTGTTCGACATCAAAGTATGGGCTGTGTGTTCATCTCAGAATTCAAAGTTTGGGTTGCGTGTTCAACTCTCAATCAGTATGGGCTGTGTGTTCGATTCTCAACAAGTGTGTGCTGTGTGTTCACAATCAATATACAGGATACATGTTCAGAAAGTCAGAGTATTTGAACTGTGTGTTCAAGATGCAAACGGAATACGGTGTTATGAACTAAATATTCAGAACAAGCTGTGCGCTTGAATGGGCAGATAAACATAGCGAAGGCACGAAATACACAGAAAATGCATAATACATTGCATAAAATGCAAAAGTGAAGTAAATACCTCTCGTGCCTCATGAGAGAGGTGGGACTCTGGCTCTCGCAAAAGCAGATCCCTAGGCGCTCGGTCGTCGAAGTCAGTGAAATGGTAGAAAACCGCCTGCCGGAGGATGTGCTCCTAAGGATGATACCTCTCGGGATCAAACAGCCGAACTCTCGAGGGCAAGGACATGATATCTGGCTCACCCCCGGCACCTGGAAAACCTCCACCATAAGGGAAATGACCAGCCATCTCGAAAAATCTGCAAAAATGAGCAAAAATCAGCAAAATGAGCCAAAATTGGAAAAAGTCAAACAAAAGTCAACTCTCAGGAAATGAAAAAGTCAACCAAAGTCAACTCCTGAGAAAATCTTCCAAATGTTGATACAAACTTACCTCAAGTGGTGAAAATGAGAAAAGAAGCTCCGAAATCAAAATTTAATCGGTTCAAAGTGACGAAAACTGAAAGATTTCGTGAAAACAACTTGCATGGGGCGTTGGAAAACGCGTATAGAGCGCAGATCTGAGAGAGAAAATGGTTTGGGAAGAAGGAGAGAGCAATTTCGGAGCTGCACTTGTGAGGAAAAGTGCTTTGGATAAGCACATTTAAAGAAAAGAGGGTGAAAGGACCAAACTGCCCCGAATTTGGGCTAGGTGGCCGGCCGGCCACCTTTTCTGGCAAGCCGGCCATCTCCTTGCTCCCCCCCTGGCCGGCAGCCTCCCCTTGGGACCATACATGACCGGCAGCCTTCCCAACATGGTCTTCAAGCTCTCTGCAAATTTTGGTGATGATTGGAGTCTCCGACACCCGAGAAAGTACAAAGGAAGTGCACTTTTTGCCGCGAAATCCTCTCGCGAGAACTTCAACTCCAACTTTCAATGTATGTTTCATCATCACTCGCCGAGAGCAAGGTGTATCCTTTTTGAATACGTTGTGACCAATGTTTTCAAACCCAGACCGGACTGGCCGGTCGAACCGGTTGGACCGGGAACCGGGCCTAGTTCTGGTTCGGTCAACCCCTTGAAACCGGATTGGGGCCAAAACCGGGAAAACCCGGCGACCCAGTGGTCGAACTGGCCAAAACCGGTCAAGTTTTTTTTTTTTTTTTTTTCTTTCTTTTCTTTCTTTCTTTCTTATATATATATATTTCAAAATTTTGACTAAAAATTCTTATTTAAGGAGTCTCTTCTCATAAGGAAGAGTCTCATTGAAAGCTTGAGAACAATATGAAAGTCTATTCCTATTTATAGGAAAAGATTTTTCAAAGAGAACCTACAAAATTCTATGTGGGATTCAATCAAATAATTTGAAACATATTGATTGGAGGGAGAGTTGAAAATTTCATTTCCCTCCAAAATTAAATCTAGCATTCAATCAATTTATTTGGAGGGAATGTTTAAAAAAATTAATTTCTTTAAAATAAGTGACTTTTTTTTATCAATTAAGACTTTATAAAACATTATTAATAAATATTATGCAACAATTTTTATTTTTATTTGATTATTTATATATATTTTTATTTATTTATAATTTATAATTATATTTTTTAATTATATAATATTAATTATGACGTCACGGTTCGACCGCTTTGACCCGGCGGTTGAACCGGTGACCCATCCACCCGGTCCCTTTTCCAGTTCACTCACCGGTTCGGTTTTGAAAACATTCGTTGTGACCTTCCCGGGAGGTAAACCGGAGGTCGCGATCAAGCCACCTTCGCCGAAGTTTGCATTGCTTTACTCGTTGTTTCGTTTCAAAATGTGCATTCAAGATTACACTTATCCTGCATTGTTATGCACGTCACTTGCATTCTCATGCACACCACTTGCACTGTTGTGCACGTTTCACGAGTATTGTCATACCTCCATGCTTAAACTTGCATTGTCACGCACGTTGCTTCTCGCATTGCGATACACTCACCCATCAACACCGCATTTGTCTGTGCTCGATATCACACTGAACATATGTTGCTAACTATGTTGTGCTTGTTGAGTTTCTTCTTTTTTCAGGCACGATATTGTATGTACGGCTCATTTGAGGCTGGTGCGACCAGACAAGTCGCACAGGTATTGTATCTTCTCCGTGTGAGACGCGACGAGAATCGAACAATTCTCCGCATTCTTAACTGCATGAAATGTAGTTGTTGCTTCCCATTCTTGCTTAAAATTATTGCATCTATTATGAATATTTGCTTCATTACAACTTGCTGCTTCGCATGATCTTTGAGTTACATTCGGCTTTGTGCATATCGCTTTGCATTTTGCCCCTGCCTGCAGGCATGCTTGCGGGAACATTTCTCTGTTATCTAGTATGTTTGTCTAAGTCTTCGGCCTTGTCAAAAATGGGTCGTCTCTAGGCTTTGACATTCACTCCCGTCACTTATGACTTTCGAGTTCTGTCAAAGAGGGGCAACTGTAGACACTCCATTTTTGACCGACCATAAGACTCAGATGTCATTGATTGAGCGCTTGGTGATGTTGCATATTGTGCTCGTTCTGAGGTTACGGAGTCTCGGTTGCGAGCCTTACCTCCGGACTTCCGAACTCTTTTGTACCTTGCCTTGGTTTGCGAACCGGGTCCCGTTTTCTCCATTTTCTCTTCCCTAAGGGAGGGAGAGGTCTCGTAGATCATCTCTCAGTGGCCGTAGGCTATGTTTCGTGGTCGTAGGCCATTTTTTCCGTTTGGAGCCCGGTTCTCGATTTTTAGAGCCGTCGGCCGTGTGCCTCGGTTTGGGACCGCTTAACCACCTCCGTTTGCTCCGGTTTTTGGCACACACCTTATTTACTCCCTTTTGAGGGACACTGTGGCTGGAGAGACCAACTTCATGGTCAAACGCCACCTCCGGTGCTTAACAGTCAGTTTTCGGGGCCCCAGGCTGCGTGTTTCAGCCCCCGAACCTTCGATTTGCATCGGTTTGGGTCCATTTTTGGCAAGGACCTTATTTTCATTGTTATGAAGGTCGTAGAACGGTGGGAGGCCAGCAATTTTTTTGAAGACCAGCTTTATTCCTTCATCACTCTCCGTCGCTCTTTTTCCTCGCTAGAAAGCTGGTGTTGACCATTCCCAGGCCACTTTCTTGGACCCTCAACCACATATTTGTGTTGTACACACTTGGGAGGCCACCAATATGGCATGGCCGGCCATTAACTCTTCCTGACCCTTTTGAACCCCTCTAAAAAGTTGGTTTTTCTCTCTCCTGGTTCACATTTTCAGGGTTTTGACCACATAGCTGTGTTGTGCACACATGGGAGGCCACCTTTTGGGGGTGGCCGGCCGGCCACCTGAACCCTCCGAACTTGGTTGGCCATGACCCCCTCACCTGGTTCCTTACAACTGCACCCTCCTTTTCTGTCCAGATCCTGTATCCGAGGGAGGTCTTTTGGGGGGGCAATTTGAATTTGATTTTCCCCCCCTTTTCCTCCACTCCTCCCTCTATAAAACCAGACCCCCCAGCTCCATTTTTTAGGGTTACAAATTCTTGTTTAGAGCCTTGCTTATATCTCTCCCTCTCTCTCTACTTCAACCCTCTAAACCCTAAAAGCCTTGCACCATTTCTACACCAACCCATAGCATAATACCTCCACACTCCATTCCAGCAACTTGAGGCTGTTTTCCAGAGGTGAAGAGCTCCCAAACCTGGTCCAAAAGTTGTTGAAGCTTGGTTTTACAAGGGTGAGTCCCATTTTTCCTCTTCCTTGCCTTGTTTTGCATGCTTTCTAAGCCATACTTCCAAGAATTTTTGGGCTCCGACCTAAACTGTAAATAGTCATATTTTGAGCTCATATCCATGTTTGATCAAGGGTCTTTCCCTGTTTGAGGTCTCCTCCTCACCCTTTGTGTTTAAACTCTCTTTTAGGCCTATCTTTGCATGATATGTTAGGCTTATTTGTGAGCTGTTTTGGACTTGGTCATAAACTGTTAAATACCTTTTTTTGAGCCCCTCTTCAACTTTGTTGAAGGACTCTCCTCTTTTTGAAGTCAGCTGCTACCACTTGCTTCTTTATCCCTCTTTTAGGCCTTTTTCTTGCATGATAGTTTAGCCCTATTTGTGTTCATTTTCGAGATTTGATGTAAACTGTAAAGTGCCTTGTTTTGAGCCCCTCTTCAACTTTGTTGAAGGGCTCTTTGCCATTTGGAGCCAGCTGCTGTCCCTTGACTCTATTCTCTCTTTTAGGGCTATTTTTGCATGATAGATTAGCCCTATTTATGTTCATTTTTTAGACTTGTTATAAACTAGAAAAGGCTTGTTTTGACATCATATTCATGTTTTATTAAGGGCATTTTCTTATTTAAGGTCACATACTTCCTTGAATGCTTGATTGTCCCTTGTTTTGGGCCTTACACCCTAGCCCTTGTTGCATGCCTTGTTTCACCTTCTAGCCACTGGAATCCAGTGGATTTCCAATAGCTTAGATGCTATTTTGAGCTTCTAAATCAGAGGGGGGTGACCCCCTCTCACCTTGACTTGTTTGGTGGTCATTTTGGCCTTCGAAAGAGACCCTATCTTGCATGTTTTGAAGTCACATTCCAAGGTCAATTTGGTGAGTTTTGGGACTACAATATTTGATTTCCAGAGTTGTTTTGGTCATGCTTCATGTCTATCTTGCATGTGCTTAATAACCCCTTGTATGCCCTTCCAAAGGAGCCCCTCATTTGTGCATGTGTTGGCTGCCTTTCCATGTGTATTTGGGAATATTTTGGCATGTTTAGTTCACTGATTTTTGCTGGTATGGTGAGATTCCATGTGCTTCATATACTTTCCATGTAAACCATGTTTGATAGTCAAAATCCCATGCTATTTTAGTCCATCTTGCTAGCACTTTTTGGCCATGCTTTAAACTAGAAAAGTTCATGTTTTAGGACTTCCTCGACTCTGTCTTCATGCTTCTTGATCAAAAAATACATGCTTTTTATAGCTATAGGTCATTTCGTATGCCTAGTTTTGAGTTTCGGGGACCATTCCATGCATCGGGTGCCATATTGCCATGTTTCGGGGCTGTTTAGCATCATATTTTAGCGCTGAAATTTGCATATTTGTATGCCATATTCCATGTCTTGCCATGCTTTGGTAGAGTGGCATTCGTGCCTTAGGGTCGGTCCTCGATTTGCGTGCATGTGTGCACGCATCTTAAGTGTCTCATTTCCATCTCATGGCCACTGATGTGAGTGTGGCTGAGGTCCACTCATGTTGGTGTAAGTCCGTTATGCATTGTGTATGCCATTTCATTTCATAGCATTGCGTATGCTAGGTTGCATGTTAGAGCATTGTGTATGTCGTGTTACATCGAGCATTGTGTATGCCATTTCATAGCATTGTGTATGCTCGGTTATATATTAGTCGCATTCATGCATATCATGCATATTGCATTGTGTTTGGGATAGGAGTTAGCCCGAGCACGGAAAACGAGGGACGTTTCGTACTCCGAGTGACGGAACGTGTCTCAATTCCTAGTCACCGACACTCCGGATTACCCATGATGGAATCTTGGTCTTGTTGTGTTTGTATGTGCATTCATTCCATATTGAGTCATGCAAATCGACTCCTTGGCCATCATGCATCAAGATACGCGATTGGTGGCACAAGGATCGAGGACTACGCTCCCTGAAGAGTAGTCAAGCATACATATGTGAAAATACATTGTCATGCCCCTTTCTTGCTCTCTATTGCAGCAAATCAAAAACCGACAGTCCTTTGGAGCTTCGTGCAATATTCCGGGCTTGATTGTAAATAGAGGCTAATTGGGGCATCGCCATGGATTTCTGCACCAAGCAGCTCAAACATGCATCATCCATCATCCGGAACAGAGTCGAGGCAGTCCCTAGCTTGCATGCTAGTTTACAGCTTTCCTAGATTAATTTGTTAATTAATTAGGATTTTGTATTTATTCGGACTGTATTATTCATTTGGGACTGTATTATTTATTTGGACCCTCTGTGCGAGGGCAATACTGTAATAAGTGTGCGTGCGTGTGATGTATGTCTTCCAACCCCACGTCTCTCTCCCTTTTATTTACCAGCTTATGATGGTTAGATTAGGGCATGTTTCAATTAGCATACAGTATGATAGCATGTTTGCATTCATTCATCTGTTTTGCATGCACCAGGCTTGGCGCATCATAACTTACTACATTGTATTTCAATTTCAAGTTGAATACGTGTTAGCTGTAGCATTCCATATGCCATGTTTAGAATAGCCGAGCCTGCTATAGTTGCATTTTTGCATGTGTTGCATTAGGCATTTCTGTATAGTTACGATCATGCATGGATTTTTAATTAGCTTTTGTTTTGGCTTGGAATACTCGGTAAGTTTTTATGCTTTAGCATCCTTGCATGTGCGTGAGTGATTGCCATGATAGCATGCTTACCATGAGGCTATTTGCTTATGTGATATAACTACCTGAATGCCTGTGGGTGAAGGTTGGGTTATCTGGACTGGAACAATGCATCAACTGTGAGTTTTAAGCACACTAGTTTGTGGCAAAACTACCTTTTCTAAGCCCACCTAAGGGTGGCAAAATCCTCATTTTAAGCATACCTGCGGGTAGCAAACCATCTTTCAAAAACAAACATGAAATGTTTTGTTCCAATTCAGGCGACCCGGTCTATACTTGTATCCTGTGCGCATCACATAGTAAATCTAGGCTAATAACCGGAATAAGAACGCACAATGTTTTCAAAACTAGATATCATGGTTAGTAGAGGCCAATCTTTGATCGGGCGAGCGGGGGTGCTCACGAAGTGACCTTCCCCAATCGTACCCAAGTTCCCGAGCCGAGGCAACTTTGGTGATGACGGACACGTGGCCTTAGGCACGAGTCAGGGTTTCCTAAATTTTTCAAAAATAAAATATTTAGGTGTGTAGACGTCCCCGAACGCATCCCGGGGTCCCCCCGTTCTGGTTCGATATTGGGTCTACTACAGTTCAAGGACTCAAATGTCACGGTTCTAAATCTTGAACCAAAGAGTCCAAATCCGGCAAATCGTTTTGAAAACAGATTCTTTTTTGAAAAAAGTGCCAAACATGGACTGCTTTGCCAGATACAGAGTCGCCACCTAAATATTTTTAAATGGGAAATTTAGGAAACCCTGACTCGGTGCCAAAAGGCCACGTGTCCGTCATCACCAAAGTTGCCTCAGCTCGGGAACTTGGGTACGATTGGGGAAGGTCACATCGTGAGCACCCCCGCTCGCCCGGTCAAAGACCGGCCTCTACTAACCATGATATCTGCTTTTGAAAACATTGTATGCTCTTATTCCGGTTATTAGCCTAGGTTACTAAGTGATGCTCGCAGCAAACAAGTATAGACTGGGCCGTCTGAATTGGAACAAAACATTTCATGTTTGTTTATGAAAGATGGTTTGCTACCCGCAGGTAGGCTTAAAATGCAGATTTTGCCACCCTCAGGTGGGCTTAGAAAACAGTGATGTTGCCACTATCTAGTGGGCTTAAAACAAACATTCAATGATTTGTTCCACTCCAAATAACTCAACCTCCACCCACAGGCATACAGGCAGTTATATCACATAAGCATATAGCCTCATGGCAAGCATGCTATCATGGCAACACTCACACGCATGCAAGGATGCTAAAGCATAAAACTCACAGAGTACTCCAAGCCAAAACAGAAACCGGTTAGAAATCATGCATGGATCCTAAATATGCTAAAATGCCTAATGCAACACATGCAAAATGCAATTATAGCAGGCTCGGCTATTCTAAACATAGCATATGAAATGCTACAGCTAACATGTTTTCATCTTGGAATTGAAATACAAATGCAGTTTGTATGATGCGCCGAGCCCGGTGCATGCAAGACAGATGAATGATGCAAACATGCTGTCATACTGTATGCTAATTGAAATATGCCCTATATCTAACCATCGTAAGCAGATAAATAAAAGGGAGAAAGACGTGGGGTTGGAAGACATACATCACACTCACCCACACTTATTACAGTTGTGCCCTCGCGCAGAGGGTCCGAATAAATATACAGTCCGAAATAAAAGAATAATACAGTCCGAAATAAAAGAATAATACAGTCCGAAATATTACAGATTTCTAATTAATTAACAAATTAAATAAGAAAAACTGTAAACTGGCATGTAAGCCAGGGACTGCCTTGCTTCTGATGAATGATGTATGCTGGGCTGCCTGGCGCGGAAATCCACTGGGATGCCCCAATTTGCCTCTGTTTGCAATGTTTCTCGAAATGCGTGCCAAACTCTGGAAAGTCGCTGATTCTTCATTTTGCTGCAACAGAGAGCAGGAAAGGGGCACAGCAATGTATTTCACAAATATATGCATGCCTCGATCCTCGTGCCACCAATCACGCATCTCGATGCATGATGGCCGAGGAGCCGAATTGCACAATTCAATATAGGATGAATGCAGATGAATGCTACAACAAAACCTAACTCCATCATGGGTAATCCGAAGTGTCGGTGACTTGGGAATTGAGACCCGTTCCGTCACTCGGAGTACAGAACGCACCTCGTTTCCCGTGTCCGGGCTAACTCCTATCCCGAACACAATGCAATATGCATGAGATGCATGAAATGCAACTAAGATACAGCCTAGCATGAACAATGCTATGAAAATGAGATGTCTCGAAATACGTGCACGCGGGCATGCAAACCGAGGCAATGGCATACGGAATGCAATGAGACTAAAATGCAAATTGGACTTACACTAATACGAGTGGACATCAGCCACACTCACATAAGAGGCCGTCAAATAAAAAAAGGAGATGCCTCGAAATGCGTGCCCACGGGCACGCAAATCGAGAAATGCAGAATGACATGCGAAATGCAATGATTGGCTTATACTAACATGAGAGGGCCTCAGCCACACTCATATAAGATGCCGGCAGGTAAAAACAAAGTGCCTCGAAATGCGTGCACACGGGCACGCAAACCGAGGCATGGCCCGAAGGCATGAAATGGCATACGGAATGCAAATTGGGCTTACGCTAACATGAGAGGGCCTCAGCCACACTCACATAAGCCGCCGACGGATGAAAATGAAGTGCCTCGAAATGCGTGCACACGGGCACGCAAACCGAGGCATGGCCTGAAGGCATGAAATGATGTACGAAATGAGACGTGGCAAATGACACATGGAAAATGCAAATTTCAGCAGCTAAAATGATGCAAAACAGCCCCCGAATTATGGCAAAATCACACCCGATGCCCGAAATGCTATGCTATGCGCCCAAAATGACTTGCAGCTATGCCAAATATCCAGAATATGGACATGAAGTGTAAAGACGGATGCTAGGAAGTCCCTAAAATAGCATTTTTCCAGTACAAAGAATGGCCAAATAACAATCACAAGTATGGCAAAAACAGCATGCAAAAATGGGGAAAAAGTGGAGGATTATGAAGTAAGTGGTATATACAATGCCCAAACTGAAAAACACAGTTCTACAACAGTGAAGAGGGTCCAAAAATATGAACATTTACAAGAGATGACATCCCCCAATTCAGTATATAGATAGGCTAAACATAGCATGCAAAATAATGAGCCAACAAAGGCTATAACATGAGGTACCAAAAGCATGCATCAAAAAACCTTGGACCCTTAACAAAACATGAAGAATGGGTCATTTTAAGACACTTTCTAAGCCTGATGAAGGCTGAAAACAGAAGCCAAGAAAGCCTAACAAAGCATGCAATTTTACGGAATCAAAGATGGTATTACATGAAGTACCAAAAGCATGCACCAAATGGCCTAAGACCCTTAATAAAACATGAAGAGAAGGCCAAAATAAGGCTCTTTTCAAGCCTGATTAAGGCTGAAAACAGAAGCCAAATAAGCTTAAAGAGGCATGCCAAATAGGAGTAGAACATGAATTCAAAGCAAGTGGCATGTAGAGCATGAAAACCAGGTTGAGCCCTTCTTCAATGTTTAAGAGGGGCTCAAAATAAGCATAATATCAGTTCATGAGATGCTCCAAATCAAATCACAAATAGGCCAAATAAACCATGCAATTTTACGGAAAATATGGAGGATTACAAAGCAAGTGCATGATAGAGCCATCAAACATGATGGAGCCCTTCTTCAATGTTGAAGAGGGGCTCAAAATATGCCCACTCACAGTTTATAACAGGCTCGAAATCAGATCACTCATAAGTCAAATAAAGCATGCAAAATAATGGCATAAAGAGTGATATTGAAAGAGGTGTGTCATGGAGACACCAAACAGAGTTGAGCCCTTCTAGAAAGTTGTAGAGGGGCTCAAAATAAGCCTAAAACCAGTAAGGGTCGGAGCCCAAAACTGAAAGCAAGTAGGGTAAAGAATTGATTCAAAATTATGCTAGAAAAAGGGAATTAGTGGCTTACCCTTGAAGACAAGTCTTTTGTTGCTTCTTGGCTTCAATTTGTTGGTCCTTAGCCTTTGAAAAACCCTCCTTTGCTGCTGGAATGGAGGTGGTGATGGTGAGGCTTAGGGTTGATGAAGGAATGGCCTAGAACCTTGAAGGTTTTTAGGGTTTTTGAGATAGAAAATGGAGGTTTTGGAAGAGAGGTTCTTGAGAGAAAATCTTGTAACCCTAGGGAAGGAGCTGTCCAGCCCCTTAAATAGACCAAAAAGGGTGTAAAAGGGGAGGGAAATGCACCCAAGCTTTCCCTCCCAAAATATCCCCCGGAGGACAGGGATATTTTGAAAAACAGCTGGACAGCTGTAAAGAGGTGAAAAGCAGAAAGCTGGCCGGCCAGGTGGCTTTCTGGAAGGTGGCCGGCCGGCCACCCCAACTGGTCGGCCAGCCACTCCCCCTGGCCGGCCGGCCATGGCCAAAAATGGGACAAAAAAATTGCTGGCTGACCACCATGTTTTAGGGTCCTCCCAGGTGTGTAGAATAAGGCCCCAGGGTTGGAACTTGGCAACACTGAAACAGGAGTCACAACATTGCACTTGAAGAAGAGGCTCAAAAATGAAAATCTAAATTACTGGCCGACCACCACTTTTTAGTGTCCTCCCATGTGCCCTCATCACAAATATGTAGTCCCGGCTCGAAGAAAATATCCCCAGGGTGTTCAACATTGGCCCGGAAGTGAGCAAAACGGGCGCCGGAGGAGCGAAACTGGTTTTCTGGAACAATTGCTGGCCTCCCACCCTCCAGTGATCTTCTTGATGCTAAAACAGAGGTACCTGCCAAAATTGAACAAAAACTAATGCAAAATGAATGCTCGGGGCCCAAACCGCGAGGTTCGGGGTCCCGAAAATGGGCTGCAGGCACCGAAAGTGGCGTTCGGCCACGAAGCGGGCATCAGAGGCCCCAGTGTCCCTCGGTATGATAAAACAGAGATACTCGCCGAAAATGAACAAAAACCGATGCAAAATGAATGCTCGGGGCCCAAAACACGCAGTTCGGGGTCCCGAAAATGGGCTGTAGGCACCGAAAGTGGTGTTCGGCCACGAAGTGGGTATCTGAGGCCCCAGTGTCCCTCGGAATGATAAAACAGAGGCACTTGCCCAAAACCGGAGAAATCGGAGATGGTTGGGCGGTCCCGAACCGAGGCACACGGCCGGACGGTCCCGAAAACCGGGAACCGGGCTCCGAAATGGGCAAAATGGCCTACGGCCATGAAACGTAGCCCACGGCCACCGAGAGATAGCCTACAGGACCACTCCCTTCCCTCAGGAAAGAAAACAGAGAAAACCGAGTCTGGTTCGCAAACCGAGGCAAGGCACAAGAGAAAGTTCGGAAGTCCGGAGGTAGGACGCACGGCCGCGACTCTGAGACTTCTGAACGAGCACAGTATGCAACATCACCGAGCGCTCAATCGGTGACGTCTGAGTCTTAAGGTCGGTCAAAAATGGGGTGTCTACAGTTGCCCCTCTTTGACAGAACTCGGAAGTCATAACAATGACGGGAGTGAATGTCAAAGCCCAGAGACGACCCATTTTTGACAAGGCCGAAGACTTAGACAATCATACAAGATAGACAAAGATGTGCCCGCAGGCGTGCCTTCAGGCAAAAGGGGGCAAAATGCAAAGTGATAGGCGCGGAGCCAAGTGATCATGCAAGTGCAGCAAGCTGTAATGAAGCAAGTATTGACAAATAGATGCAACAGTTCTAAGCAAGAATGCAAAGCAACAACTACATTTCATGCAGTTAGGAATGCGGAGAATTAGTCAAGTCTCGTCGCGTCTCACACGGAGAAGATACGATACCTGCGCGATTCGTCTGGTCGCACCAGTCTCAAATGAATCGTATATACAATATCGTGCCTGCAAAATAGAGAAATTCAACAAGAACAATATGCTAACAACATATATTCAATGCGATTCCTATGATTCCAAGAGTTGGACACACACAGTGTCGGCGAATGAATGCATCGCAATGTGAGAAATGATAATGCGTGACAACGCATGTTTAAGCACAGAAGTATTATACATCAAGAAATCATGCATGACAATGCAAAATATTCATGAAAATGCAAATTACGTGCAAAACAATGCAAAACGAGCATAAATCAGGGCGCCCGTTTGTTGCGCAACAACGAGCTGGGAAACGCGCATTTCGGTGAAAGCAACTTGATCGCGGCCTTTGATTCACCTCCCGGAGAGGTCACAACATATTTAAAAAGGATACACTCTGATTTTGATGAATAATGATGAGACACATGTCAGAAATTGCATTTGAAGTTCCGGTGGAGCAATTCGGCGCCAGAAAGTGCACTTTTCTTGAACTTTTTCAGGTCCCGGGAATTCTGATTTTCCTCAAAATTTGCAGAGAGGTAGGGGAGGGGGTGGGGACCACCAACGGCCAGCCCATTTCCCTAGGAGAGGCCATCGGCCAGGGCAAAAAAGTAAAGGGGCCGGCCAGCCAGAAAAGGTGGCCGGCCGGCCACCTACCCAAAGCAGGGGCATTTTGGTCATTTTTCCCATTTCTATATATACACACCTCCATTCAATCCGAAATCACACCCAAAGTTGTGAAAACTCCTTCCCTTGCTCCCTAGACCATTTTCTCCTTCAAATCTGCATTTTATACGCGCCCTCCGGCCTTCCACGCAAGTTGTTTTTGCGAAATCTTCCAGCGTTAAGCACTTCGAGCCGACTAAATTTTGATTCCGGGGCGTCTCTTCTCATTTTCACCACTTGAGGTAAGTTTGTCTCAATATTTGGAAAATTTTCCCGGGAGTTGACTTTTGTTGACTTTTCATTTCCCGAGAGTTGACTTTTTGTTGATTTTTTCCAATTTTGGCCCATTTTTGCTCATTTTTGCTTCTCTTTGCAGATTTCTTGACATGGCGGGTCATTTTCCTCACGGTGGAGGTTTTCCCGGCGCCGGAGATGATTTTGATATTATGACATTGCCCCCGAGGGTTCGCCCTTTTGTTCCCGATCGATACGCCCCAGCGGTACATAGGCTTCCGCGAGCCGTTTTTCGTCATTTCACCGAGTTCAACGATCGGGTACCAGGGGATCTTCTTCTGCGAGAGCCAGAGCAGCACCTCTCCCACGATGCAGAGGTATTTTACTTTACTTTCTGTATCTTTCGCGCATTTTGTACCTTTGCCATGCTTAGACACACAGTTTAGCTTACGACATAGTACTTGCATCCTGAACATGTGACTTAGCCACTTGAATTTCATGAACACACGGCTCATTGACTGATTGTGAACGCACAGTACACATTAGTTAGAAATTGAACACACGGCTCAAACATTGGTTCACCGCACACACAACCCGAAGTTGAAAATGAGCACACAGTACATACCGACTAAGAGTAGAACACACAGTCCCAAAACTCAGATTTACTGAACACGCAGCCCAGATTTGAAGCGAACACACAGCCCACTGATTAAGAGTAGAACACACAGTCCCAAACTCTGATTTACTGAACACGCAATCCAAATTTGAAGCGAACACACAGCCCACTGATTAAGAGTAGAACACACAGTCCCAAACTCTGATTTACTGAACACACAGCCCAGATTTGAAGCGAACACACAGCCCACTGATTTAGAGTAGAACACACAGTCCCAAACTCGGATTTACTGAACACACAGCCCAGATTTGAAGCGAACACACAGCCCACTGATTTAGAGTAGAACACACAGTCCCAAACTCTGATTTACTGAACACACAGCCCAGATTTGAAGCGAACACACAGCCCACTGATTTACTGAACACACAGCCCAGATTTGAAGTGAACACACAGCCCACTAATTAAGAGTAGAACACACAGTCCCAAACTCTGATTTACTGAACACACAGCCCAGATTTGAAGCGAACACACAGCCCACTGATTTACTGAACACACAGCCCAGATTTGAAGTGAACACACAGCCCACTAATTAAGAGTAGAACACACAGTCCCAAACTCTGATTTACTGAACACACAGCCCAGATTTGAAGCGAACACACAGCCCACTGATTTACTGAACACACAGCCCAGATTTGAAGTGAACACACAGCCCACTAATTAAGAGTAGAACACACAATCCCAAACTCTGATTTACTGAACACACAGCCCAGATTTGAAGTGAACACACAGCCCACTGATTTACTGAACACACAGCCCAGATTTGAAGCGAACACACAGCCCACTGATTAAGAGTAGAACACACAGTCCTAAACTCTGATTTACTGAACACGCAGCCCAGATTCGATGTGAACACACAGCCCACTAATTTTCTGAAATTTGAACAGGCAGCCCAAATACCAAATTTACTGAACACGCAGCTCAGATTCGATGTGAACACACAGCCCACTAATTTTCTGAAATTTGAACACGCAGCCCAAATACCAAATTTGCAGCTCATTTTCACTTCATTTGCTGCTCATTTTCACTTCATTTGCTGATAGCTCATTTTCACTTCATTTGCTGATACATGCATTCATTCTTAAATGCAGGCTGGCTCTCGCACAGTGCGAGGATATGGCTCCACTGCCGCGAGGGAGTGGTATGCTGAGCTTCCGGAAGCTGTCCGGGACTTGGTTGACTTCGCAGGATTCGGACCATTCTGCAGGGGGTTATTACACTGTCTTATCAGTAGGACATTATTTGCTGCTCTGGCGGAGAGATGGTGGGACACCACCAATTCTTTCCATTTTTCTGCGACCGGGGACAAGACCATGACCCCGCTGGACTTTGCTGTACTCACCGGCCTAGACATAGGTGGTGGACCCATTCCCTACGACGAAGATATGGGTCAGTGGGAGGCTGCTTGGATGCATCTATTGGGGGCACTTCCGCCTGTAGACAGAGCTTCCGGGAGGGTTCGGTATACTTGGTTCTCTTCCCATTTCCGGCGGCCACAGATGGAGCCTGAGTCTCCCGAGGAGGTCGAGCAGTATACCCGTGGTTTCCTCATGTTCCTCTTCGGTACCACCCTGTTTGCTGATAGAGGGAACATGGTCGGGCTGTATCTCTTGAGTGCCCTAGTAGACCTATCACAGGTCAATCAGTATGATTGGGGCGGCGCTGGCCTAGCTACCCTTTATTGCTACATGAGCGCAGTCTCTCGCATGCGGGGGGACTTACTCGGCGGCTACTGGAGAGCCTGGGAGGTACATTCTGTCCTCTTGATTTACATTTTTGCTCCTCATTACTTGTTCACTGCACACACGGCGCACTTTGCACTCTATATTCTGCCTTTAGCACTTTGTATTCACATTCCGCACTGTTTTTCTCAGCTATGGGTATATGCATATTTCCCCACATTAGCCCCGGAGATGGAGGTGGCAGGACCTCTTATGACTCCATTTTCATTGATGTTCGAGGGCGAGCACTTATCGAGGCCTCGAGAGACTCTCTTCTCTCTGCGACAGTACTTCGACACTGTTCGGGCAACAGAGGTATTTCAGAACTCTCAGTTCCTTTCATTTTCATTCTTGGCTTGCTCTATATATTCTGATTTCTGATTGATTTATGCACTGGTTATCCGCAGATCACTTGGCAACCCTGGGCAGTCTTTGGCGATGATCTCGAGAATCAGTACCCCGGAGGGTCGACTAGTTCCCAGTATAGGTTCCTGCTCGAGGGACCAGTCGGTAGGGCTTGGTTCCTGGGGGAACGCTTTCAGCGCCAGGTGTGGGGGTATGATTCTCAGGACCCTCCTGCTGTGCCTCCACCCACTATGCGGACTGCCGACAGGCTATCTACTGAGGAGGTCATTAGGGACATGCAGGGCACCGATGCTTTATTACATCTCATTGAGGGGAACTACGCCACCTATCGCCGCATATATCTGATGCCCCCCTTGACGGGAGTACGGACTCCACCACTGAGGCCTACTGGCGCACCATCTTCGAGCCGTGTCCGTGCTGCAGACATCCCTTCTTCTAGCAGGGCTGGTGCATCTAGAGGTAGAGGCAGTTCGATTCCTCCGATCCCTCCGACTTTCGATCATCCTGGATAGCCAGATATGCCGACTGAGTTGACGAGTTGGTAGTATGGGACTACTTCTCCGATTCCGATCCCTATGGAGCCTCCGATGCCTGGTCACAGATATGTCAGTGATCCTGACTCACCACCGGTATGTTCTACCATTTTCATTTGTCACACAGACATTTTGGCAGTTGCTTTATTTATTGATGAGTTGAGCTTGTGTCTGCAGCCACCTCGGGAGTACATAGACCAGATGCTCGGGGTGGTGGCCTCACTTGAGGGGATGGTCCTGCGTAGAGAGGCACAGATGTCCATCATGGGCTTCCAGGTACCCTTCATCTCTTTTTCATTTATCATATTTCTGTTAATGCTAGTTTTAAACATTCTGTTGCACTGATAGGCTGTGTAGAACACATCTGGCATGCACCCCATTCACATACTGTACTTGAACCTACTTTTTATGTTTGAACTGATGTATTGCACTTTCATTTTCAGATGCCTCCCGTATATGCTCCTACGCGGGGCGGGCCACCAGGGCCTTCTCAGAGAGGTCGAGGTGCTAGACCTACTCGAGGTACAGGGCCTCGAGGAGCTGGGCCATCCAGGCCTTACCGAGGAGCTCGAGGAGCAGGGTCGTCTCGCAGACGCAGGGCACCCATTGTCGAGGATGAGGAGGAGGAGGTCGCAGACCGTGTGTCAGAGACATCTCCTGGGAAGGGAGGCTCCGGTCTTGGTTCCGGGAGCGGAGACGAGCCCGAGGGGGATCCAGAGGATGACAGCTCTGATCCTGATGGTGATGATGATGCAGAGATTATCCCGCAGAAGATGATGAGAGGACCTCCTCATTCCCGTTCCCGAGGATACTGATGCCATTTCTTGCTTTATTTTACTTTTTGGCTAGTAGTTTGTAGCACTTTGCACATTGTTAGGCAGTTCTATTTTTTGTAAAACTTGTACCTTTGCTTTATTGTAAAACATGATGGAATGAAACAGCTTTTTGAAATTCTTAACATCGCATCGCATCATATCATATCATTTTGCACAAAATGGAATTGGATGAAAATGTGCCTCATGTATTTACCGGGTCAGGTAATGAACCAACGCAACAAATCAAAACAAACCGACTCACTAAGAAATAACAGAATCTTAGCAAGTTTACAACTCGATAAACAAAATACAACAATGTTAACGACTCAATAGACAAGACTTAACAAAATTGTGTAACCAAAAAGCAACAATTCAAAAACACAAAAAGCGACAGCTCGACAACACTTACAACTCGATAAACAAAACAACAACTCGACAAGCAAAATACAACAGAACATTCTTCAGACGGACAATCTGGATGACGGAACATACCCAAAATTGAGAGAAATGGAGGCCTTCGACATTCCCGATGCATGAAAATGCCTCGAACTTCCTTCCGGCGGGCAAAACAGGACCAACGCGCGGCCGAAAACATTTTGGATTTGGAGACTAGAGGGTGGCCGGCCTACTAGGATAGATGGCCGGCCGGCCACCTTCCCCGTAACCTCCAGAAATCTGACACGTGTCCTTTGAATAGTGTTTTGCCTCTCTATAAAAGCCCCACCCTTGGAACTTATTCATTTCATCACCTTTCCTCTCAAAAATTGAGGCATTTCTCGCAGAAAATCTCTCATCTTGGATTTCTTCTTTAGATGGCTCGGAGAAGTTGAACTTCCGGGGTTTTGGCTTGAATGCACTATTCACACTGGGGCGGACCCCACTGCACCTTCCTTTTCTCTATGCCGCAGCAAGGTTTTGGAACCCGGTAACGCACGTCTTTAGCTTTGGCGGGCAAGAGGTATGTCCTACTTTTGAAGATTTTCAAATCTTGATGGAGTTCGAGCAAGGCGAGGAAATTCTGCCCCAGCTCAATTTTAGCTATGCCCAAACCTTAGGGCGGATGTGCGGTCTTAATGCGCATGATGCTAGGTCTCTGATTGGTGATGGCATGTTGGATATCCCGAGCCTGATTTACCGATTCTCTGATGCCGGTGACCGCAGCAACCACTATTGGCAAGGCTTCCGGCAGCACGCCCTCTGCTTGTGCCTACTATCTCATTTTCTGTTCGTCTCGGGCTCCGGAGGAGCTAGCATCCGTTTGATTGAAGTCGCCCAAGGCTTGAGGGATGGGAAGAGCTGTATTGCCATGACATTGGCTGAGACACTGATGGGCTTGGATGCTTTCTACCGCTGGGAGACAACCAGGTTTGCGGGGAGTCCCCTACTGTTGCAGGTAATGTTTCTCACCCAAGCTCACATGTATATTCACTCACATCACTCGGCCCTCGGGCTCGGTTTTTCTCACAAAACCCTCATCTTACTTTTTTCTCATCGCACATCTCTCTATTCTTTATTCTCTCATTTTTCATCCCTCCCCAGATATGGTTGATGGATAAATTGCAAGTTGTGGACTCTTGCCCTGCTTATTCAGCCCGCGACTAATTCTTTCGGCAACGCCTAGTCAATGCCCCTGATGAGAACTGGTGGTTTGAATGGATGTGCAACTTGTCGGCAGATCGCATTGCATGGCGTTGCCCTTGGCTTAATCTCCCGGCAATGGGCTACAGCATGTCCCGGCAGGTTGGGATTCGACTGGTTGGTTTGACCCACTGTGTATTCTATTTTCCATTCCGCATTTTGCGCCAGTTTGGCCATGATCAGACTTGCCCTCCGGAGGGGATTGAGTATCCGGCTACATTTTCGGTTCGAGGTGCACAGTTGGCTCGGCAGGCCGCAGCGTGGAGAATTAGAGAGCTCCTGGCCCCTGCTCCCACTTTCAGTTATACCTTGTCTGATGAATGCTGGGATTGGCTTAATGAAAAGGCACAGACTGGGCCTAACTTGGCATCAGAAGCTTCGACTAGCTCTGGGAGGGGGCGCAGGGACACCTGACTTGACTATGCCCCAAATTTATTGCTTTCTTAGTACTTTCAAATTTTCATTATGAGTGTAATAAAAAGCAACTTCAATTGTATGCAAGAGCAGGAGAACTCTATTTTGAAATCAATGAAATTGAAGGTTGTGGTACTGAAAATTTTCCGCTTTGGTCCAAAAATGATCTTAGTTGTAAAAAGAGTTAATTTGAACAAAGTCAACTTTTATTAAAACTTTTCAAAACTATTTTCGATATGGATCAGAACTGGACACGCCTGAGATCTGTCACTGAGGTGCACAACCCCGGATCCTAGCAACTGGAAAGTTGCCCCTAGTTTGAATGGTACTGCAGCACTCCATTGCAACGGAAAGTTGCCCCTAGTCTGAATAGCACTGTACCGGAGATCACGATAAATGCTGATGAATAGAGATGACTGAGACGATCAAAATGGACAAAGTCGATCGGGGAAAAGATTGTGGCTGAACTTCAGAATGAAGTTGCCTACGTATCCCAAAGATGGGAATCAAGCCTTACGTAGTTCAAGCACGGGTTCGCTCGGGTATTTTTACTCTCCTTTTGCGCTCTAACTTTTGCCAAGGCCGCCCTTTGCGGGTTTTCAACCTTGCGAGCTCAGTTTTTATATTTTTCAAATTTTTTTGTGCTCTGAGTTTTGCCTAGGTCGCCCTTTCGGGTTTTCGGCCTAGCGAGCCTCTCAGGGGTAGTATTTCTTCAACTTGTCCATGTTAATCGGTTGTGAGAACTCCAAGCCATCTAGATCCATCAGAACCACAGCCCCACCTGACCAGATTGACTTGATGATGTAGGGACCAGTCCAATTGGGTCTGAACTTGCCCCTTGGGTCGTGGATGGGAGCTCGGTTGTCCTTGAGCACCAAATCTCCTTCTTTCAAATTCTTGGACTTAACCTTCTTGTTAAAAGCCCGGGCGATTCTGCGTTGATAACCCTGAACATGGTACAGTGCCTTCAACCTTCTTTCATCAAAAAGCATGAGTTCCTCGAATCTGTTCTGCTGCCATTCTGCCTCGGCTATTTGGCACTCGGCCAATACTCTCAACGACGGAACCTCAATCTCAATTGGTAGAACGGCCTCCATCCCATAGACTAATGAATACGGAGTCGCCCCTGTAGAAGTTCTGATTGAAGTCCGGTAGCCCCATAGAGCAAACGGCAGCTTATCTGGCCAGTCCCGGTAGGTTTCCACCATCTTCTGTAGTATGCGCTTGATATTCTTGTTGGCGGCCTCAACTGCTCCATTAGTTTGCGGCCGGTAGGTAGATGACTTATGAAAAGCCACGTTGTATTTCTCCAACAAGTCAATCACTTCCTTCTTGAAGTGGGAACCATTGTCTGAAACTATCTCATTTGGGACTCCGTAGCGACAGATGATGTTGTTTCTGATGAATTTCGCGACGTGTGAAGCCTTCAACACTGCATAAGACTGGGCCTCAACCCATTTCATGAAATAATCTATCGCTACGAGGATGAACTCATGCCCATTCGACCCCTTTGGCGTAACAGCCCCGATTACATCAATTCCCCAGACGGAAAAAGGCCATGGTGAAGTCATGTTGTACAGCTTCGATGGCGGGATATTCATGCGGTTTGCATAGATCTGACATTTGTGGCATCGCCGAACGAAACCAATACAATCCTCCTCCATGGTGGACCAATAATAACCCTGCCTGAGGATCTTCCTTGCCAGCATTACCCCATTCATGTGTGCTCCACATTCTCCCCCATGGATGGCTTCCATCAGATGCTTTGACTCCTCTGCATCAACGCACAGTTTATGCATTCCCAGATGACCCCTTTTATACAGTTTACCCCCGCAGATGATGAACTGAACGGCCAATCTTCTTATTGCCCTTTTGTCTTTGGCACTTACCCCTGGCGGGTACGCTTCTTTCTCCAAGAAATTCCAGATATCATGATACCAAGGGTGTTCGTCCTGAACTTCATCTATGGCTGCAATCGACTCATAGGCAGGTGCAAATTTCTGATCAATGATGACTGGACGCATCCGGATTCCACTCGGGATGTCTATCATAGATGATAGAGTTGCTAAAGAATCTGTGAACCTGTTGTTCTCTCTCAGTAGATGAGTAAAACTTAGCTTCTCAAACTGAGGAATCAGCAAGTCCAAGGTCTGGTGATATATCATCATATTTTCCTCTTTTACTTTCCAGTCTCCTTTAGCTTGAGACACAACAAGGTTCGAATCCCCAATGACGTCCAGCCGTTTTGCCCCTAGTTCTAGGGCTGCTTCTAAACCGGCAATGCACGCCTCATATTCTGCTTCGTTGTTCGAGACTTTGAACCGGAGTTTGAAGGCTAGAGGGATACGGGAATCGTCGGGTGCTATCAGCAACACTCCTATCCCATACCCATGTTGATTTGACGCTCCGTCAAAGTACATCGTCCAAATTTCATCGTTGATATGCAGAATTGCTTCATCTGGGAACAGATACTCAACTGCTTCATCCCCCTCAACCGGATGGTCGGCAAGGAACTCTGCTACCGCTCTTCCTTTGACCGACTTGCGGGTGACATATGTGAGATCAAATTCGGAGAGCAACAGCAACCAACGAGCTAGCCTACCCGTAAGTGCTGGTTTCTCGAAAAGATATTTGATAGGATCGAGACGTGAAACCAGCATTACAGAGTGAGCTAACAGGTAGTGCCGCAGCTTCCTGGTAGCCCATACCAGAGCTAAGCAAGCCTTTTCCAGCAGTGTATACCGGGTCTCATACTCTAGCATCTTTTTACTCAGATAGTAGATGGCTTTTTCCACCTTGTCTTCTGATTCTTGCGCGAGCATGCAGCCCATTGTAGTCTCAGTCACTGACAGATACAAAATCAACGGCTTCCCCGGTTCTGGTGGTGATAAAACGGGCGGGTTCTGTAGATATTCTTTAATTTTCTCAAACGCAGCTTGGCATCGGCCGTCCCATTGGAACTTCTTGCCTTTCTTCAGGAGGCCAAAAAGTGGTTCACAAGTCAAGATTAGTTTTGAAATAAACCGTCTTATGAATTGCACTTTACCCAGAAAGCCTCGCACCTCCTTTTCAGTCCTTGGTGGTGGCATTTCTGAGATGGCCTTGATTTTGGAAGGGTCGACCTCGATGCCCCCTTTGTGTAATCAGAAACCCTAGCATCTTTCCCGCTGTAACACCAAATGTACATTTCTGAGGGTTTAGCCGCAACCGGAATTCCTTGATCCTTTGGAAAAACTTATGTAAGGCGGTGTAGTGGCCTTCTCTTTCTTTGGACTTGACAATCATGTCGTCCACATACACCTCAACCTCTTTGTGGATCATGTCATGTAGTATCGTGGTCGCGGCCCGTTAATATGTAGCTCCAGCGTTCTTCAACCCAAACGGCATTACCCGGTAGCAGTATGTCCCCCACGGGGTGGTGAATGCAGTCTTTTCTCTGTCTTCTGGCGCCATCACTATCTGGTTATACCCTGAGAAGCCATCCATGAATGAGAGCAATGCATGCCCTGCTGTGAAATCTACCAACTCATCGATGTGCGGTAAGGGAAAGTCATCCTTCGGACTAGCTCTGTTCAAATCTCTGAAGTCCACACACACCCGGATCCTGCCATCTTTCTTTGGTACCGGCACAATGTTGGCCAACCAAGTTGGATATTCAGATACCAGCAGGAAGCCTGCGTCGATTTGCTTGGTGACCTCTTCCTTAATCTTGAGAGCCCAGTCCGGGCGGATCCTTCTTAGCTTCTGCTTGACAGGTCGGGCCTCGGGGTCAAGGGGGATCCGATGCTGTACAATCTCAGGATCGATTCCAGGCATGTCTTCGTAGGACCACGCGAAAACCTCTTTGAAATCTTTTAATAAAGCGACTAAGCGCTCACGTTCCTCCGAAGACAACGTGGACCCGATCTGGACCAGCCGCGGGTCCTCCTCAGTACCAATATTCACGGTAGTGATTTCGTCCACTAGGGGTTTAACAAACCTCTCCTGCTCCTGCTCAATTAATCTTTGCAAAACCGGAGGAACTTCGTCCTCTTCGTTTTCATCAAAATTTTGAAAGTCTGAATTAATGCAATAAATTAGGGGCACAGAAAAGTACTCGGAAACCACAGATAATTCATTCTCATTAGGCACATCCAAATCGTCCGATTCATTGGTTACAACAGACTCAAATGAAAAGGAAAAAGACGACCTGGACAAGACTGTGGCATCCGGGTTAACATTCCTCGGATCACCAGACTCAGACTCAGTCGAGCTAGAACCTGATTCCGACTCGCAAGACTCGGTGGAATCAGATTCCGGCTCACTACCTGACCCGGAACTGCTGGACAAAAATCCCTCCTCATACTGCCAGGTGAGAGAGGGTGCGATTGATGCATCCAAGATAGCTGCTGGTCGGCTCATGGCCGTTTCATCCCCAATCATGGAAACCACGAGGTTATTCCCCAAGCAGCCTTGGTCGATCGGAGGATCAGAGAGGAGACATGCCAGTGCCACCCCCATGTCAAATTCAATGCCCTCAGCATCCACTGCCTTATTCTGCTCAAACTCAGTTGGTGGGTCTGTCTGCTCTGCGGCAACGTCATCCCCGGATAGTTGCAGGTCGAAAAAGATCTCAAAGCCTGGCACGCGCTTCTTCTCCGCGTTCAGCCACGGCTCTGGGAAGCCGCAAAATGGAAAGTCCTCCCCCTCCCGGACGAAGCGTCCGTTCAGGGTACCCTGGATGGGCCTATGCATTAAATCAAAAGGCTTCCCAGCCTGTTTTGCTCTGGCTCTGCCAGCCATTTCCTTTCCTTTCCTCACCCAGTCTTCTTTGGTGGGCAGATAGCCCAGTCCAAAGGTATGCGGGTTGTGTGGCACTTCGGCCAATGCTGCGACTCCTTTCCTGCCGCTTCTTCCTAATCCCATCCCGGGGACATGCTGTAGCTTGTTCATGAGGTAGACGGATTGAGCACTGACGTACACACCTTCATTCACAGCCATAATATTTTGCACTACCCGGGCCTCAGCCAAAGTGAATCCCGACAAGAACACATCCTCCGTGCCGTGCTCGATCTCCAGAACTGGTGTGGACACTTCCGGCGGCGGATGGATGGATGAATTCCCAAAGACGATGGCTACTCCCTTTCCACAGGGGTATTTCACCATCTGGTGTAGAGTGGAAGAGACTGCTTTTACTTGGTGCAACCACGGCCGCCCCAAGAGTAAGTTGAAGGTTGCGGGAACGTCCAAGACATGAAATTCGATGTTATGTTGTCCTGGACCAACCTTAGTCAGAATGTTAACAGTCCCCATCACTTCTCGACTAGTATTATCATATGCTCTAATTACCTGAGTAGTTGGTAAGAAGTCTGCGGGCTTCAACCCGATTGCATATGCCGTTCTGACTGGGCAGACATTGATAGCAGACCCGGTATCAACAAGTACCACCGGTATCCACTTTTCTTTACATTCCACAGAAATGTAGAGGGGTTTGTTATGATTCGTGCCCTCAGGCGGCAATTCCTTGTCCGAAAAGGTCAATGCCGGGGAACCTCCTCCCGGAAAGACCAACCCAACTAGCTGTTCTGGCGTAGTTTCGATGGAGAGTTTGGCCTTGTCCATAGCAGAGAGGACAGCCTGTCTATGCACCCTTGAAGCCATAAGCAGTCCCCAGATGGAGATGTCTGCTTGTATTTTCTTTAACTGCTTCAGTACAGCCTCTTCTTCAACTTGCTTCTCTCTCTGTTTTTCCGCGTCTTTATCTTTCCCTGATGCCTCGGGTTGATCAAGGTGTGGGGGCTTGAAATACCGCCCACTCCTGGTCATATGGTCCACCTCTTCAAGGTACCAGGTGCTGTCCGGTTGAGTACCTGCCCAATCCTCATCTGTGTGGGCAAGACATAAGTCGTCGTCTTCCCACCACATTCCGCTGGCATCCAACAGACACCTGTCTGGTTCTGGCATATTTGCGCTCTCAGCATTTTCCTCCCACATGCTCACAGCATGTTCAGTTTTCGTGCTTACAGCACTTTCAACTTCCTCATGGTTCTTTGCTTTTCGGATCCTCTCAGAATCCCATTTCTTTTCTTGTTCCTCCAGCGTTAATTGTTTGGTTTTCAAAGTGTCTTGCTCCTGAGCGAAATTCTTCATACCGGCGCTCTCCGGCAATTCAATCTGACCCTCGGCCCTTCCGGCCACAAATGGTACAATGTCTGGCTGATCATCCAACCACCCGACGACTTCTGCTGACTCCTCGTATTCGAACCAGTTGATTGATGCATCCCCTGATTCCTGGTCGTTGAAAAACTGGAGGTTGGCGAAGTTCTCTTCCATCGTTGTCAGATCATCCCCCACTGATTCAAGTTTGTCCCCCCGGAGCATACACAATTCAGCCTCTTCCGGCGGCCGCACACTCAGCTTAGGCTGGCTCATTGACAAGATATATCCACTCGGATCATAAGCTCTGCCAGCTAAATTCTCAGACTGCTCCACCCCAGACTCAACAGTTTTGCTCTCCTCGGAAGCCTGCCCCGTTCCATTTTCGGTGGTCGCCACCTTTGGCTCAGGTTGGGTTGTGAAGGTGTCCATCATGCACAAGTCAGTGCTATCAGGAAGGATCACCTTCGGCTTGGGTAGGTGGGAGGGAGTAATGTAGATACTAGGGTCGTAAGACACGTCCCCAGTTTGGATGAGATTGATTCTTTTGGGTGGATCTTGGTTATGTGCTGGGAGTGGGTTAGTTGTGACGTTGGGTCTCTCGGGAGGTAGAATGATGTTTTTGTCAATGAGGTCTTGAATCTCATGAAGCAGCCTGTAACATTGGTCGGTATCATGACCATGCTGCTGGTGGTATTTGCAATATTTGGCTGGGTTGTGGGAAGGGGGGAGTGGATTTGGAGGGGGCCTCGGCTCCAAGGGTTTCAGATGCCCCTTTCTGACTAGAACCCCGAGGACTTTGGACAAAGGCATATGTAGTGGGGAGAAGGTTCGTTGACCCCTGGATTGGTATCTTGAAGCTTGGTTACTGCTCCCAGATGCATCAGAAAAAGGTGTGGCCGCTGCGGACCTTGGCTGGAGAAGGGGAGTGGTGGTGACCATACCGACCTCTGAAGTCCTTGTATTAGAAGCGCCACTCGGGCCTGCGTTGTTATTGCGGTTAAATGTTCTCCGGGGCTAATCCCGGTCTTGGTCAAACAGACCTTGCTTCATCGCATCCTCGATCTGCATCCCCATATCATGTAGATCTGCGAAGGTCGGGAAGGGGACTACAATCATCTTCTTCATTAACCGCGGTTGGAGATTGCGCACAATCATCCGGATTTGATCTCTGTCTGTGGGCCTCAAGGTCATCATCGATGCCTTTGCCCTCCACCGGGTTACAAAGTCAGAGAAAGACTCTTTAGATTCCTGCCTCGTTGTCTCGAGATCACGAGTTGTGATCTCGATCTGTGTGTTGTACGAATATTGTGCAAGGAAGGCCTCAGCCATCTCATCCCAGTTTGTTTTCACATGATCTTCCAGCTTTGCGTACCAAGCGGATGCCACACCCGACAAAGTTCGACCAAACAGGGAAAGCTTTTGTGGTCGGGTTAGGCCCATCGGCCGCAGGATGTCTGAGAACAACCGGAGATGGACCATAGGATCCTCGGACCCATCAAAACTGTCAATCTGTGGCATCTTAAATCTGTCTGGCAATGTTACAGCCACGTCAGTGTACCCGTCTTCAATGTCCGGGATGGCCTTCACCCCCTGTGACTTCTTGAAGAGCTTTTCCAGCTTGCTCAATTTCAGAGCTGTGTGGTCTACCTCGAACTCAAATGGAGAGTCCGGGTCGTGGGGTGTAAGATTCTTAGACAGTTGCGGCAGAAGCGGGGGCGGAGCTGGCCCCGTTGGGTGGCTTGTGTCCTCTTGAACATTCTGGACATTAGGCAGAGTATTTTGGGTGTTTGGGAGGGTATTCTGGGGATTTGGCGGGAGATTCTGAGGGTTTGGAGGGGGATTCTGACCAGTGGGTGCCTGCTCGGGCAATGGAGCCCCTGGCGGAGGAGGGACCTGGTGTGCCCCTGGTGGAGGAGGAACCTGATATGAAGCAGATGCTGTATTCTGCTGTTGCAGCCTGGTGATCAGCTCAGACTGCTGGGCCATGACAGCGGCCTGCTGTTTGGAGAATTCCGTTTGGCGGATAGCATCTTCTTGCATCTGTTTCATGCTTTCATGCATCTGGCGCATCATCGCCTCCATTGCTAGTGTAGTCTGTGGTTCCATCTGAATAGCTGGCAAGTGTATCTCTATAGCGGACACAGAAATCTCAGTTCGACTGTCTGTTGCTAAAGTAGACTGCTGTACCAGTAATCTCTGCTCTGATGGACTGCGTTTCCTCGGCCTCCTTCTGATAACCGGGGGTAGTGAATGGAACACCGGATGTCTGTCAACTAGATCCTCAGATCGAGTAAGTCGGCGACCTCGTGTCCAAAGTGCTTGGGGAATATCTGATGGTTCGGAAGCAATTGTGCCACAAACTGCCCTAGCAAAAGATAAATAAAGCGAAAAGGAAATAAATAACCAGAAAAATGGGCAGCACAACAGCTTAATTTAAATACACACAACACACAGTCGGGCATACAACACGCAGTTAATAAGCTGGAAATACACTGCCCTCAACCACTGATCATTGTTCCTGTATCACTGTTCCCCAAAACTGAATCGGATATCCGCAGACAACTGATTCTCAGATACTGATTGATGCCCGCAGGCCTGATGTCCAAACTCAGAAACTGATACATGCATTCCCTGTAGAGACGCACTCTAACAAGCACATAGCAGATAAGTGAGAGCTGAAAACACCCCTATGTTGGGGTAAGGTTTCCCTGTCCTATCTTGTCAGGAACTAGGGTTTCACTATGCACACAGCGGCTTCAAACAACCTATAAACGGGTAAGCAACCTGTCCTAGTTTGGAATGGTCACTATGGATCCGAATATGCACTAGGTCGAATGGTCAAAAAGGGTGCCCCGGTAAAACCGGGGTTTGTGTTCCCATGCTGTCAGAGCCCAGAGCCGATCAGCCTTACGGACATGACTTGACAAGACAAGCCTCCAGCAAATCGTTCGGGAATGGCATATGGCAAACACGGTGTCCTAGGCACACCAATGCAAATGCAATGCAAAGAAACACACAAGTGTAGTCAACAACCAGATATCATGAGTTCGAGTCAAGTTCTCTAAATCCCCAGCAGAGTCGCCAGAAACTGTAGACGTCCCCGAACGTATCCCGGGGTCCCTCCCCCGTTCTGGTTCGATATTGGGTCACTACAGTTCAAGGACTCAAATGTCACGGTTCTTAATCTTGAACCAAAGAGTCCAAATCCGGCAAATCGTTTTGAGGAAAACAGATTTTTAGAAAAGAAGTGCCAAACATGGACTGCTTTGCCAGATACAGAGTCGCCACCTAAATATTTTTTAAATGGGAAATTTAGGAAACCCTGACTCGGTGCCAAAAGGCCACGTGTCCGTCATCACCAAAGTTGCCTCGGCTCGGGAACTTGGGTACGATTGGGGAAGGTCACATCGTGAGCACCCCCGCTCGCCCGGTCAAAGACCGGCCTCTACTAACCATGATATCTGCTTTTGAAAACATTGTATGCTCTTATTCCGGTTATTAGCCTAGGTTACTATGTGATGCTCGCAGCAAACAAGTATAGACTGGGCCGTCTGAATTGGAACAAAACATTTCATGTTTGTTTGTGAAAGATGGTTTGCTACCCGCAAGTAGGCTTAAAATGCAGATTTTGCCACCCTCAGGTAGGCTTAGAAAACAGTGATGTTGCCACTATCTAGTGGGCTTAAAACAAACATTCAATGATTTGTTCCACTCCAAATAACTCAACCTCCACCCACAGGCATACAGGCAGTTATATCACATAAGCATATAGCCTCATGGCAAGCATGCTATCATGGCAACACTCACACGCATGCAAGGATGCTAAAGCATAAAACTCACAGAGTACTCCAAGCCAAAACAGAAACCGGTTAGAAATCATGCATGGATCCTAAATATGCTAAAATGCCTAATGCAACACATGCAAAATGCAACTATAGCAGGCTCGGCTATTCTAAACATGGCATATGAAATGCTACAGCTAACATGTTTTCATCTTGGAATTGAAATACAAATGCAGTTTGTATGATGCGCCGAACCCGGTGCATGCAAGACAGATGAATGATGCAAACATGCTGTCATACTGTATGCTAATTGAAATATGCCCTATATCTAACCATCGTAAGCAGATAAATAAAAGGGAGAAAGACGTGGGGTTGGAAGATATACATCACACTCACCCACACTTATTACAGTTGTGCCCTCGCGCAGAGGGTCTGAATAAATATACAGTCCGAAATAAAAGAATAATACAGTCCGAAATAAAAGAATAATACAGTCCGAAATATTACAGATTTCTAATTAATTAACAAATTAAATAAGAAAAACTGTAAACTGGCATGTAAGCCATGGACTGCCTTGCTTCTGATGAATGATGTATGCTGGGCTGCCTGGCGCGGAAATCCACTAGGATGTCCCAATTTGCCTCTGTTTGCAATGTTTCTCGAAATGCGTGCCAAACTCCAGAAAGTCGCTGATTCTTCATTTTGCTGCAACAGAGAGCAGGAAAGGGGCACAGCAATGTATTTCACAAATATATGCATGCCTCGATCCTCGTGCCACCAATCACGCATCTCGATGCATGATGGCCGAGGAGCCGAATTGCACAATTCAATATAGGATGAATGCAGATGAATGCTACAACAAAACCTAACTCCATCATGGGTAATCCGAAGTGTCGGTGACTTGGGAATTGAGACCCGTTCCGTCACTCGGAGTACAGAACGCACCTCGTTTCCCGTGCCCGGGCTAACTCCTATCCCGAACACAATGCAATATGCATGAGATGCATGAAATGCAACTAAGATACAGCCTAGCATGAACAATGCTATGAAAATGAGATGTCTCGAAATACGTGCACGCGGGCACGCAAACTGAGGCAATGGCATACGGAATGCAATGAGACTAAAATGCAAATTGGACTTACACTAATACGAGTGGACCTCAGCCACACTCACATAAGAGGCCGTCAGATAAAAAAAGGAGATGCCTCGAAATGCGTGCCCACGGGCACGCAAACCGAGAAATGCGGAATGACATGCGAAATGTAATGATGGGCTTATACTAACATGAGAGGGCCTCAGCCACACTCATATAAGATGCCGGCAGGTAAAAATGAAGTGCCTCGAAATGCGTGCACACGGGCACGCAAACCGAGGCATGGCCCGAAGGCATGAAATGGCATACGGAATGCAAATTGGGCTTACGCTAACATGAGAGGGCCTCAGCCACACTCACATAAGCCGCCGACGGATGAAAATGAAGTGCCTCGAAATGCGTGCACATGGGCACGCAAACCGAGGCATGGCCCGAAGGCATGAAATGATGTACGAAATGAGACGTGGCAAATGAAACATGGAAAATGCAAATTTCAGCAGCTAAAATGATGCAAAACAGCCCCCGAATTATGGCAAAATCACACCCGATGCCCGAAATGCTATGCTATGCGCCCAAAATGACTTGCAGCTATGCCAAATATCCAGAATATGGACATGAAGTGTAAAGACGGATGCTAGGAAGTCCCTAAACTAGCATTTTTCCAGTACAAAGAATGGCCAAATAACAATCACAAGTATGGCAAAAACAGCATGCAAAAATGGGGAAAAAGTGGAGGATTATGAAGTAAGTGGTATATACAATGTCCAAACTGAAAAACACAGTTCTACAACAGTGAAGAGGGTCCAAAAATATGAACATTTACAAGAGATGACATCCCCCAATTCAGTATATAGATAGGCTAAACATAGCATGCAAAATAATGAGCCAACAAAGGCTATAACATGAGGTACCAAAAGCATGCATCAAAAAACCTTGGACCCTTAACAAAACATGAAGAATGGGTCATTTTAAGACACTTTCTAAGCCTGATGAAGGCTGAAAACAGAAGCCAAGAAAGCCTAACAAAGCATGCAATTTTACGGAATCAAAGATGGTATTACATGAAGTACCAAAAGCATGCACCAAATGGCCTAAGACCCTTAACAAAACATGAAGAGAAGGCCAAAATAAGGCTCTTTTCAAGCCTGATGAAGGCTGAAAACAGAAGCCAAATAAGCTTAAAGAGGCATGCCAAATAGGAGTAGAACATGAATTCAAAGCAAGTGGCATGTAGAGCATGAAAACTAGGTTGAGCCCTTCTTCAATGTTGAAGAGGGGCTCAAAATAAGCATAATATCAGTTCATGAGATGCTCCAAATCAAATCACAAATAGGCCAAATAAACCATGCAATTTTACGGAAAATATGGAGGATTACAATGCAAGTGCATGATAGAGCCATCAAACATGATGGAGCCCTTCTTCAATGTTGAAGAGGGGCTCAAAATAGGCCCACTCACAGTTTATAACATTCTCGAAATCAGATCACTCATAAGTCAAATAAAGCATGCAAAATAATGGCATAAAGAGTGATATTGAAAGAGGTGTGTCATGGAGACACCAAACAGAGTTGAGCCCTTCTAGAAAGTTGTAGAGGGGCTCAAAATAAGCCTAAAACCAGTAAGGGTCGGAGCCCAAAATTGAAAGCAAGTAGGGTAAAGAATTGATTCAAAATTATGCTAGAAAAAGGGAATTAGTGGCTTACCCTTGAAGACAAGTCTTTTGTTGCTTCTTGGCTTCAATTTGTTGGTCCTTAGCCTTTGAAAAACCCTCCTTTGCTGCTGGAATGGAGGTGGTGATGGTGAGGCTTAGGGTTGATGAAGGAATGGCCTAGAACCTTGAAGGTTTTTAGGGTTTTTGAGATAGAAAATGGAGGTTTTGGAAGAGAGGTTCTTGAGAGAAAATCTTGTAACCCTAGGGAAGGAGCTGTCCAGCCCCTTAAATAGACCAAAAAGGGTGTAAAAGGGGAGGGAAATGCACCCAAGCTTTCCCTCCCAAAATATCCCCCGGAGGACAGGGATATTTTGAAAAACAGCTGGACAGCTGTAAAGAGGTGAAAAGCAGAAAGCTGGCCGGCCAGGTGGCTTTCTGGAAGGTGGCCGGCCGGCCACCCCAACTGGTCGGCCAGCCACTCCCCCTGGCCGGCCGGCCATGGCCAAAAATGGGACAAAAAAATTGCTGGCTGACCACCATGTTTTAGGGTCCTCCCAGGTGTGTAGAATAAGGCCCCAGGGTTGGAACTTGGCAACACTGAAACAGGAGTCACAACATTGCACTTGAAGAAGAGGCTCAAAAATGAAAATCTAAATTACTGGCCGACCACCACTTTTTAGTGTCCTCCCATGTGCCCTCATCACAAATATGTAGTCCCGGCTCAAAGAAAATATCCCCAGGGTGTTCAACATTGGCCCGGAAGTGAGCAAAACGGGCGTCGGAGGAGCGAAACTGGTTTTCTGGAACAATTGCTGGCCTCCCACCCTCCAGTGATCTTCTTGATGCTAAAACAGAGGTACCTGCCAAAATTGAACAAAAACTAATGCAAAATGAATGCTCGGGGCCCAAACCGCGAGGTTCGGGGTCCCGAAAATGGGCTGCAGGCACCGAAAGTGGCGTTCGGCCACGAAGCGGGCATCAGAGGCCCCAGTGTCCCTCGGTATGATAAAACAGAGATACTCGTCGAAAATGAACAAAAACCGATGCAAAATGAATGCTCGGGGCCCAAAACACACAGTTCGGGGTCCCGAAAATGGGCTGTAGGCACCGAAAGTGGTGTTCGGCCACGAAGTGGGTATCTGAGGCCCCAGTGTCCCTTGGAATGATAAAATAGAGGCACTTGCCAAAAACCGGAGAAATCGGAGATGGTTGGGCGGTCCCGAACCGAGGCACACGGCCGGACGGTCCCGAAAACCGGGAACCGGGCTCCGAAATGGGCAAAATGGCCTACGGCCACGAAACGTAGCCCACGGCCACCGAGAGATAGCCTACAGGACCACTCCCTCCCCTCAGGAAAGAAAACAGAGAAAACCGAGTCTGGTTCGCAAACCGAGGCAAGGCACAAGAGAAAGTTCGGAAGTCCGGAGGTAGGACGCACGGCCGCGACTCTGAGACTTCTGAACGAGCACAGTATGAAACATCACCGAGCGCTCAATCGGTGACGTCTGAGTCTTAAGGTCGGTCAAAAATGGGGTGTCTACAAGGTGGCGACTCTGTATCTAGCAAAGCAGTCCATGTTTGGCACTTCTTTCAAAAAATCTGTTTTCTCAAAACGATTTGCCGGATTTGGACTCTTTGGTTCAGATTAAGAACCGTGACAAATGGAGTCCTGAACTGTAGTGAGCCCAAAACGAACGGAACGAGACTCATTCCCTCCCGGGGCGTTTGGGGACGTCTACAGAGTGCTTCATTCTTTTCAGCTTAGGTTTAGCCGAGGAGGAGGAAAAGGAGTTGGAGGCTTTTCTGCAAGCAAACATAGAAGTGTTTTCCTAGACGTCTTATGAGATGTCCGGCATTGACCCCTAGGTCACCTACCACAAGCTCAACATCGACAGGTCGGCTAAACCTGTCATCTAGTGAGCAAGAAGGCCGATGTTAATACATGTGGAGGCAGTTGAGGAGGAACTGGATAAGTTGCTGGAAGCTCAGGCCATTCGGGAAGTGAACTACCCTACTTGGTTGTCCAACACAATGGTGGTGAAAGAGAAGAATGGTAAGTGAAGGGTCTGCGTAGACTTCACCAGTTTGAATAAGGCTTGCCCCAAGAACAGTTTCCCACTGCCCAAGACTGATCAACTAGTACATGCCACTTTAGGGCATGTGAGGATGAGTTTCCTGGACGTATACAGAGGCTACCACCAGATAGCAATATATGCCCTAGATGAAAAGAAGACGAAATTCATCACCCCGAAAGGAATCTATTGTTATAGAGTGATGCCTTTCGGGTTGAAGAATGCAGGATTAACCTACCAGAGATTGGTTATCAAGATGTTCAAACATCTAATTGGGAAGACAGTAGAGGTCTACATTGATGACATGATTGTGAAGACCAAAGAACTTGGGAACCATCTAGCAGACTTAAAGACAGTTTTTGATATCTTAAGAACATATCGGCTTCGACTCAATACTTCGAAATGTGCATTTAGTGTCGGGTCTAATAAGTTCCTAGGATACTTGGTCACCAGAAGGGGTATTGAGGTAAGCCTATTCTTGACCTAAAGAGCCCGACATCAGCCAAACATGTCTAGATTTTGACCGGCAAGGCAACATCCCTGAACATGTTTATCAGCTGAAGTTCTGATAAGTGTAAACCATTTTTCAGTTTGTTAAAAAAGGCCACAAACTTTTTGTGGATAAAAGAATGCGAAGTCGCCTTGGCCGACTTGAAAAGGTACTTGACAACAGCTCCAGTTTTGTCAAATCCAATACCTAGAGAGGAACTGTTTCTATACTTGGCAATTTCAGACCACGTCGTAAGTGCAGTGGTAATTTTGCCAAAAAAATGTTTTGTGCACTGAGGTGAGAACAGTGCAGACAGAGCCTTTCTAGGCTTTGTTTGTCCCTTCAGCCCCTCTTTGTCATGGGAAACTCAAGAGAAGAGCTAGTTCGAGTCTGAAACCCCCAACAAGCACAATTGGATGGCTTAATGATTTTAAACACAATTTGGACAAGACAATTAATAAATGCAATGAAGACGACCACCCCTCCCTCTCATCATGGAGGCTCAAAGAGGGAGATAGTGTCACGACCCGAACCCGCCCCTAGAAGGTTGGCGTCGTAACCGGCCAGTAATCCTTGGATTACCACAGGCCTTCCTGTACATAACATAAATAAATCGGGGCTCGCGGAAGCGAAAACAATTATTCTATAGTCCAAAGAGCTGTGCATTTATATGAACATACAATTACATACCAAAAGTGTTAATTTACCCACTTCATTACATAACATGTATCAAACATTCATACATACATCATACATACATCTTAGGCTCTTGCCACATATACAGTCAAAACGTAACACGTACGGCCTTCCAGGCCTAGCCCCAACTCGGAGGCACACAAAACTTTGGTGGCTTCAAAACTGTGGCTCGATGCAAAACTCAGCCCAGGCTTGACTTCCAGACTGTTCACCTATAAATATATAAATACGGGGGTGAGCTAAAGCCCAGCAAGTACCATTTAAGTAAAGGGGTTAGTGAACGAATCCCAACATTCATATAAATCTGTAAAACATAACATTCATATACATAATCATCATATAAGAACATACATAATGGCATACTCCATAGAACATAACATAACATTTCATAACATTTGTCGTCCAACGACTAGAATAACCGGTTCCGGACACCGATTAAACACATACCGAGATCTCGTAAACTGGTCATGGGCCTACATTTCCATGCCGTCCCCCATGACTTAAGCGCATGGGCCTGCACTTCTATGTCGTCCCCCACGACTTCAACTAACCATGGATGCCATACTAGATTCGCAAATAGGACATTCGTTCACAGAAGACATTTATCATTTCAAAAACATATCATACGTATCACTTTTGAACATACCTCATAAAAACATACCATTTACAGAAATGTTACTTACAGTGGGTTTCCGGTAGCACGGTCTTCACGTTTTGTCCTGCAAACATTAACATTATAACACATTTCTTAACATTCTTTACCATCATTCATGATTCCATTCTTCATTTACATTCTCTCGTGTTCATTTCATCCCATAATCTCCTTATCTTAACTTACTTAAAGCTTAAACATGTTCAAAATGCCATAAGGATGTCAAAATATGTCTTAGAACACTTAGACAAAATTTCTGAATTTTAGGTCTTCGCTCAAGCGAAGCCCTACTCGCTCGAGCGAGCATGCAAAAATGTGTCTAGTCGCTCGAGCGCACATACCTTCGCTCGAGCGATCTGCTACTGATGCAAAACTTCTGGGAGCATGAAATTTACGCTCGAGCGAGCCTTTGGTTGCTCGAGCGGAGAGCACGACTACAGAGTGGTCGCTCGAGCGAGCTATCCTTCGCTCGAGCGAGCCTGCAAAATCTGGAATTTCCAGATTGCATCCTCAAGCTCAAAATCGACATTCAACCTTTCAAAACTCATCTCTTGGGCCCTAAAACTTGAGACAACATAGTAAACTTGTAGAATATGAACTTTCAAAGATCATTTTACAAAAATCATGGCCCAAGGTTTGGTAAAAACCCACATTTTCAACCTTAACTTCAAAAATGTTCATGAACACAACATGCATGGACTTTATCTTGTTTCAAACCTTCCAAAACACAATCAACTTGATATTTTGATGGAAAACAATTTGAATGACCAAAATGTAAGAGAAATTAACACATGCATCATATCTACAACCATGAACTAAAATGAAAACCCATGAACTAACATATTAAAGCTTCATTTCTTCATATCCATGGAGGTTCTCCCTCAATCATGCTATATAATCATAAATTCATGCCATGCATGCACCAATTACACATGATTTTCTTTTCCATTCTCTTATTTACCATGAATTTATGCATGAATCAACTTTACTTTCAAGAATTAGAGAAGGTCCTTACCTTAAACTCTTAATTGAAGAAAATTAGCTTGAATCCTCTTCCTTTCTCTCCTTCTCTTGGTCTCTCACTCTCTCTCACGAATTCTCTCTCTTTTCTTTTCTCAGATTTTCCTCCTCTCTTTAGTTGAGTCAAATGGGTCAAATAAAGCCCCACATCCTTACCTCATAAGTCTTATACATCAAATAACCATTATACCCAAAACATTTAAGCCAAACAAGGCCCTTGTACCTATCTAACACATATAATCCACTTAAGCCAAAAACGTGAGCCAAACGAGACTTAAATTCAGTCTTCAATTTAATGTCCCAATTGGTTCTAAAAATTCCCAATATCACATAGGCATATTCAATTTCATTTTCTGAACCCATTACAGTTGTCAATTTCAGTCCCGAAGTTGTAATTCCATCAGATATTTTGCAATTAATTCATCTAATCACATAATTAATTACGGATAATTATGACGTACATTTCGGGGTCATTACAGATAGACACCCTTCAAGTTTTGTCAAAATATCATGGATTGATAAGTGACAATTCTTAAAGCAATGGACTCGGCATAACGTCCGGCCGAATCCAACTAATTTTATTCATCTTCTTTATGTTGGTTTCATTGATTTTAGGTCAATTTTTATTAGTCTTTTCCATTACTTAATCAATTTGTCCGAAATGATGTTTATGTCTACTAAATAAGAATATTTTAGCCCTTTCAAGTAACCTCTGGCAGTGCACAAACTCAAGGAAAATGAAGAAGATGATTAGTAAAAACAAAGGAAAAAGACGGGTAAGAAGTACACCTCTTTAAAGAAGGTGTATGGTTGTTGATCAAACTTGATTCCAAACACCCTCAAGTTTATGAAATATGGTTTGAAACTTCAACAGAAAGATTCAAGAAGAAGCTCTAATGGTGTATGTATTGTGTATGTATTGTTCATGAATGTTTGAAGATCAAAGGAATAAGGAAGATGGTTATAGCTTTCAATCTCCTTCAAAGCCTTTAGGAAAATAATATAACCTTCAATTCTGAATACAAGGGCTCTATTTATAGAGTTTGAGCCAAATTGGCCAAAAATATCTTCAAAAAACAACAGCTGGTGATTTCTCGCCATCTGTCTTATTTGACACTATTGAGAGCTGGCCAGCCACCAAAACACACGGCCGAACCCAAAAATGAAAGGCCAGCTCTAAAAAGGCATTCTAGACAAATTTTCATTGAAATCTGGCCGACTCTAAATGAGCCACGGCCGAATCTAAATGGACCCGGCCGGCTTCAAAAATCTGCATTTCAAGCCCGACTTCAAACGAGCATATCTCCCTCATTCGGACTCGGTTTTAGGTGCTTCTTGAGTTTAAATTAAAACCTCGAAAGTCTACTTTCCAATTATGGTGGCTTCATATATAAATTCTGAGTTTGCAAAGAGATATGCCTAATTTAGTCAAGGCTGCTCATTTCTATCTTAACGGTTTGATGCCCAACCTCTTCCCCAATTAGTTTTCTTCCATCCCCTCCTATTTCCTTCAAATCCAAACCTATAAATAAGATTTTTTAGAATATTTTTCAAAGAGTTCACCTTCCTTCCATTTATTTTCATTTTGTCCTTACTCGGTTTACTTAAAAGTGTAATGTTTTAAACGAAATGCAAGTCTCGGAACATCGTAGAAGCATTTGGAAAAATATTTTGAAATGAGGGTTTTGGGTCTAAAATAGTTTGGCCAAAATGGGGTGCAAGGTTTGGGATTAGAGCTTGAATCCAAATTTCTTCATTGAGAATTTAAAAGATTGTACAGTGTAACTTTCATCGTTAGGTGTTTGCAATAAAGCGCCCAAGTCTTAAAGGTAGTCAAAAATGGGGTGTCTACACCCTCCTATTGGGCCTTTTTTGTGTGAAGCCCACAGAATAAAATAATGGGCTCAAAAGTCCCTCAAATTAAAAAATATGATAAAAAGACTGAAATACCCTTCCATATAAATGGGCAAATATGAAATAATTGAACTGAACAGATAAAAAACAAAACAGATAACATCAAAGTAAAATTTTACACTCATTTTATCAAACAAAAACAAAGCACATATCAGAGTAAAATTTTACTTTCATTCTGTCAAACAAAAATAGAGCACATACCAGAGTAAAATTTTACTCTCATTTTGTCAAACAAAAACAAAGCACTTACCAAAGTAAAATTTTATTCTCATTGTATCGAACAAAAACATAGTACATATCAGAGTGAAATTTTACTCTCATTCTGTCAAACAAGATTAGATCATACACAATATAAATAAATAAAAAACAAATACAAACAAACAAACAAAAAAACTAATCAACAAATCAACATACCTGATTGAACTCAAACAATAATCAAACACGTGATCGAAGCAAAACCTCTAAAACTCGATCAATACTCACAAATCTCGATGAAACTCTCAAAATCTAATATAGATTTGTACATATTTGAAATGTAATCTTTCATTTAATTGAGAGTGTTGATCGTCGGCGGCAAGATCGTCTATTGTTGACCAAGGGCAAGATCTTCGGCAGCGAGATCTTTAGATTTAGAGATCGTCTTCATGGATTTCGTAGATCGTGTTCACTGATTTCACAAATCGTCTTCGTAGATCTATGTATGTATCAACTCAGATTTTCAAATATATGATACATATATAGGAGGGCAATATTGTCAAAAAAAAAAAGAGACAAACTATAGAATGTCCTTATTAAGGCAAGCGTCTCATATTCAGGGGCTTTTTGAAGGAAAATTCATTGAGTTGTCCTTAACCCTAAAAAAAGCCCAAAAAAGTGGGTTTCACCAAAAATCCCTTTAAAAAAAGGGACACTTATTGGTAGATCTCATATAAAAGGTTCAAAATCTATCTAATCTCAAAATAAAACAGTTGTATCAATTAATCTTATATATTTTTAATTGTTATCAAAAAAAAAAAATTTAAAAAATTTAAGATGCTGTTACATTCCACCATCGCCGGACTTCCGATAGACGGCCACCGGAAACTCACTGAAATGTTCAACATTACCGAGAAGTTGTTGGAGTATCGTCAAAAATTTGCCGGAGTATCGTCAAAAATTTGCCAAAGTATCGCTGGGGTGTTTTGAACATCACTAGAAGTCACCGGAATGTCCAGAACATTCGCTGGACATCAAGAACATCGTCGGAGACTCACCAAAATGTCTAGAATATTACTAGGGAAAAATAAGAGGAATAAATGGAGAAATTAAAGAAAAAAAATATAACAAAATATGCTAAATATTGAAAAACTGAAAGAAAAAAAATGTAACATCAACAAACCACAACAATAAGAAAAATATATGTTATTTTTCAATTTTGTAGGATTTAAACAAATAATCTCCAATTGATCAAATTGAAAAGCAAGTTTTGAAACTGTAAAATTGCTACAGTTTCAAAGCATGATTCTATTAAACATTTATCCTTATTAATCAAACTGAAAAAAAAATGTTATGAAACTACAAAATTTTACAATTCTAAAACATGTTATGAAACTAAAAAATATTTCAATACCAAAAAAATTAAATTTAAATTTAAATTTTTTTTTATAGTTTTCGCAACCTGTAATTAAAACTCGAAAACAATTTGTTCAAAACTTAAAAAAAATTTCCATTAAAACAGGAAAAGAGAAGTGTGTAGTAGAGAAAAAGTAAAAAAATTGAGAGATTGGAGGAGAGAGATAGATATAGAGAGAGGATTATACTCCGACAATTATTTTTAGCTTAAATCTAGCCGGATCTGATCAGATATGAGTAGATCTACTCATCTTCATCGCCAGAAACTCATCTCTTTCGCTGTTAGTGAAGGCAAAGCAAGGAGTCGGTGGTCAATGGTTGCTAGTGAACCTCAATTGATGGTGGTCACCGGTGACTATGTAACAGCACGGGTTGAGATCTAACCTTCATTTCTTTTTCGTATAGAGATAGTTGCACCCAAAAAAAAAAAAAAGTTTTTGTCATAATTGGAGTAAGCCCGAAAATTTTCTAAGTGTGGAATTGGATTTTTCAAAATTTATGATTTTGAAAATAATTTTTGGCAATAATTGTTCCTTATATATTAAATAGTCTAATTTGATTTTATGGGATTTTTCTATGAAGTATTAACCCTTTTACTTCAATATGAAACTTAGAAATTTCAGTCAAAAAATTATTTTTGTACTAAAATTGGAGAACCACTTTTTTATTTAAATGGATTTTGATTTTTTTTTTTTTTTATTATTTTTCTTTGAATCCAAGTAGGGGGTACTTCTTTATTTACATTGTAAACTTAAAATGGAAATAAGGTTGATGTATAGAGAGTACCTTAAGAACTGAGTTTGTGAGGCAATGTCTGTCCAACAAATCACAGTTCGCTTGAGCGCAAGAGTGAGTGTTCGAGCAGTCTGCTCTCCATGCCTGATAATCTGGGAGCCTTCTTTCTTTGCTAGAGCGCAAGAGTGAGCACTCAAGCGGTCTATTTGGAATCAGCTTATTATAAATCGACTTTTGCTCATTTCTTTCCAACTTTTCCATTTCCTCTGTCCCTTTATCACCTACCTAACCCAAAACTCTTGATTTCCCTCATTTCTACGATGTATTCACCTTAGATCTTCCAAGATAAGTGAAGCAAGCTTAGATCAAGATTTTCACCGATTGTTTCTCATTTTCTTCAAAGTTCTTGTTGGGCTTCCATCTCCTTGTCTCCATTCTTGAGGTATGGATACTTTTAACTTGGTATATCTATAATTTGAGGTATATATATGGTATTTTCTTAGTTATAGTGATGTATGAGATGATTTTTGTTATATAAAATGAGTTTGATAAACAAAAAGGGGCTTATACCTAATTTATGGGAAAGATTATGAATATTTCTTGTTGATTGTAGATGTTGATGATGAATCTTGGTTCTTAAAGTGAAAAAGGGGAATAGCCCCAAATTGCTCAAAAACCTTAGTTTTCAAACTTGATTCGATAATGGGGTTTTGTTTAATTGACTCTTAAATCTTGAAATTTGGTGAATGACTGTTACAAATGTGTTGAGACATGTAAGTTTTGATTCATCTTGTAAATGTGTGTTGAGATAGATGAATGTTGGAGTTGTGGAAATGAAAAATTAGAGAAAATCCTTTTGTTTCTTGGTATTGTTAAATCTTTCTTATAAATTGAATAAATCTTAGGCAAATTGAGATTTGTGAACTCATGCATCATATGCATTGTGATTTTATCTTTGTAATCCTATAATCTCTTGAATTTTTGGAAATGTTGAAAGGGGTAAATAACATATGAGTCTAGGTAGTGAATCGGGTTTTGGAAATGAGTTGTGTATTGTATTGGTACTCGCGTGGGGAGTCAATGTGCCTAATTGCCCTATCTTGAGATTATCGCCAGACGGATGTGGGAAAAGATTTTTGGGTGTCCACGAGCCCGCCATTTCAGGAATCAGCAAATGTGGAGAAAAAAACATGACTTTGGGTGTCCACGAGCCTGCTGTTTCAAGAGTCGGCAAATGTGGAAGGGAAAAGGTTTTGGGTGCTTAAAGCCCCGCTGTTTTTAGAGTCGGCAAATGTAGGAATATTTTTAGTATAAAAATCTATATATGTAGGTATAGTTTTGCGGCTCTTGCTTGGGACATCATAGCATATTTACTACCCTATGTTTGTGGATGAGATTTTAAATAGAAATCATGCATTGAATATCATTGATTTTAAAAGAGAAAATACGGATTTTTCTTAACACATGCATAACATAATCATATGCATCTCGATCATTTATATATTCTGTTAATAGTATTCCTACTGGGCATTAACTAACAATGCTTCAGGAATTGATGGTGTGACTCAGCCTAAGTGACTTGGTGGTGGAAGTGTTTTGAATGGAGCACGAAGGCTTAATGGATGTTTTGTTGAAGCTCCGAAGCTATTTTGTAGTTTGGGACTGAATATCTATTTTTGTGTAATCAATGACTATTCTTGAAAATGTATACTCTATTAGGGCACTATATTTTTGTATTCTCTTACCCTTTGAACTATTATTATTTATGATTGTATGTTAATGAAACAATGATGTATATTTCACTTGGAATAGTTGAAAGAGAAATAGATTATTTTGGGTGAAATTCTTTAATGGTATTCATTGTAATGGTTGGAAAATATTGAATGGTTTTAATTATAAAATGGATGACAAATTTTGGGATGTTACAAACTACATATCAGAAAGAGAAAGAGTAAGAGAAGAAGGATGGCGTGATCATCGGTCGTCAAATATCAGAAAGAGAAAGAGAAGAAGGAAAACGTAGAGAAAGATAATAAGAAAAACACGCAAAACCTTTGGGTCTATTTAAAAAGGTTGTGGGATTAAATAGAGTACACATCTTTCAAAGAGTACATGAGGATAATTTGCCCTTAAAACAAATAATAATAATAATAAATAAAATAAAATATCTACTTGCAAACTATATTTCAAGTTCCAAAACGTGGATTATTTATTTTTCAATCTAACTAAACGCATGACATTGGCAACTTCTAAAGCAATTCTAACGGTAGATTTTCAAAGTTAAATTTTGACAATGTTACATTGTCAAAATACTAAAATTTAATAATGTTGCTTTTGCGATGCAATAATCATATTTTTTTGTACAACCTCCCCCTCTCTTCAGAAATCCCTAGTCGGCGATCATCTCCCAAAAAAAAATTAAAAAAAATCCATCAATCTCTTTTTATTCATCAATTCTTTTCTCGTTTAGTGATCATCTCCACGAATGCAAAAAAAAAAACTTCATCAATCTCTGTCTCCATAAATCTCCCTCTTTATTAATTACATAATCGATGACCTCCCTAGCTCCATCGAGTGTATTTTCATCAACACCCATTAGTCGATTCGCTAGAAATAATCTAGTTGTAGTGATTTTGGCACCCATTGATCAAGATTTTCGATACCATTTGTCGTAGTCATCTATCTCTCCTAGAGAGGCTTAATTTATGGTTTAGTTTGATTTGCATTACCGTTGAGTTGTAGCGGTGGTTTCTAAGTGGTCATTGAAAGTTTCAATAAATGTCTAGTTCTAGGGGGTTTTATTTTTATTTTATTTTAAAGTAAAGATTTGGCATATTTGAAAATTGTCAATTAGCGTCAAATTTGACACAAATTAGGAGGGACAGCAATAGTAGAGAACCAAAATTTTGAATGTATCTAAATTTTGAGTTTAGCAGCTCCTTTAGCAATTTATGGAGTGTTTAGAAAATAATATAAATAATAAAATTGTTCTTCTTTCTAGCAACTTAAGATTTTAGATGAGTTGGTGATCAACAATTTATATAGTATCAAAGTAGGTAATAGATTCTGCCACACGTGAGGGGCACGTTGAGAAACTATTAGCTTATTATTGTTTCCATCGAGCAATAGTTACAACTACGTCTAACAATTAATCCTATAACATATACCACACATTCGACAATTAACACGCGTTAACAATTTTATTTATTATGGTGCACCTATTATAGACTTTGTGATGGAACCTTACTCAATTAGCATTTTCTTTCAATGCTAGCTATTTTTGTTTGGTTTAAAAAGTTTTATTTGGGTTAAATTTTAGCTTTTTAGTAAGTAATTTGGTGATCGTGAGAGAAAAAATTAAACGATTATGATTTGAATGTGATATTTTATCTTATTTTGCCTTTTAAACCTATTTTATCTATTTATAGGGGCTCAATCCATTTTCCAAACGAAGCCTTCTCTCTATCATTTTATGCGTCTTTTCATAAAAAAATTTAAAAAATCAATTAAAATAGTACATTTTTAAAAATAAACCTAATGTGGGTGTTTGGGAAGTTGACTGTCTCGTTTGGGAACATCACTTTTTAGTTTAAAAATCAAAAAGTCATTAAAAAAGCCAAAAAGTCAACAAATTATACAAAAAAAAATTAAAGATTCCATTCTCTCTCTATTTTTTGCATATTTTGTCATTAAAAACTAAAAAGTCATCTCAAAATACTAATTTTTATCTCATATTTTAACTAAAACACCAAAAAGCTACTAAAATAGCATGTTCCCAAACGAGGCTATTGATTTGGATAAAAAAAATTCAAAACTTATAACTAAATGAACAACTAAAAACTCAATTCAAAAACTCTTTTTAAAATTCATAACCAAACTCTTTTCAAAACTCTATTTTTAAAATCAAAATCAAAATCAATTTTTTTTTTTATTTTGTTCTTTAAAATTATTTTTTATTTTTCTCAAAAAAAAAAATTTCAAAAAATATATATCTTTTTAATTTTTTCAAAATTAATATTTTTTTATATTTTTAAGTATTGGTCAAATAATTTGTTATGATTTAGATATATATATATATATATATGTGGGTGATCCTAAAATTTTAAAAATAAATTTAATATTTAAAAAATAAATAAAAAATATTCAAAAAAAATAAAAAATATTTAAAAATAAAATAAAATATTTAAAATAATAATTGTATGTTTAAAATAAAAAAATATATATTCAAAAAATATATATTTTTTAAAAATACTGCGCACAAATGTAGTAAATATAGTGCACATTAAAAAATAAAAAAATATTTAAAATAAAAATATTTACCCTAAAAAAATAAAATTAAGAAAATTTTTAAATATTAAAAAAAAAATAAACCCAAAAAATTTCAAAACACAATCCAAAACTCAAAAACTCAAAATACAACTTAAAACTCTTTTCAAAACTCATAACCAAACAAGTTTTCTCTTTTCAAAACTCATTTCTCTTTTCATAACTCAAAATACAACTCAAAACTTAAATCATGATTCAAAAATTAAACCGAACATAGCCTAAAAATTTCTACAAAAAATTGAAAAAATCAAAAGAAGTAAAAAAAAAATTTGTGCGTCTTTTATGGACTTTTTTTAAAAAATTTAGGGCTTGTTTGGTTTATTTTTGGGAGAGTTGTTTTTGAAAAAAATTTGAGAGAGTTGTTTTAGAAAATTTTTTGGTTTGTTTGGTTATATATTTTGAGAGAAATTTTTTTTGTGGGAGTTTGGGATGATTTGATATTTTGGAAGAATTGAGTAGATATGTGTGAGAGAAAAAGTGATTGAGAAGGAGAAATGAGAGAGAAAAAGTGATTAATTGATGTGTAAGAGAGAGAAGTGATTTTGAAAATTGTTTGAGAAAAATCTCAAACCAAACAAATTTTGGAATTTTTTTTTCTAAAATTCATCTCCCAAATTCAAACCAAACAAGCCCTTAATTTTCTGCTTCGTTTCATGAAACTGACGTTTGGGAACAGGCTAATTTAGTAACTTTTTGGCTATTTGGCTAAAATGTGATGTAAAAAAAACTAGTATGTTTGGGATGACTTTTTGGCTTTTTACGAAAAGATGTGCAAAAAGTAGAGAGAAAAGGGAATCTTTGACTTTTTGGTATGGGTTTTGACTTTTTGACTTTTTTAGTAACTTTTTAGCTTTTTGGCTAAAATAGCCTCTTGCCAAACGAGGCCTCATCTAGAAGCTAATTTCTTTAAAACTAAAAACAATCCACTAAAGATAAAAATATATATATACCAAATGAGAAAATCAACATTTTAAAAAATACAAATGTTATGAATACACCCTCATCAATCCATAATTTATGCCAATATGTTTGTATAGTGAAGATTAAATTGATAAAATGCGAGATTTATGAGTAAAATGAATTTTAACTATTAATTTTTTTTATAGATGAAATTTGAGTACATAAAATTGAATTTGTAGTGTTGTTGTTTACAAAAACTGAAACTGAGGTTGGATTCTTGGAGTTTACTTTATAAGTTGCAGCCCAATTTCGATTGCCAGAACAGAAGGGACATGAACCTACAACTCTAGTGTAACAGCCTGTTTTGAGTGATCGTTCAAGCGGTCAATTGACGCTCTAGTGGTGAAACAAAACTCCCAATATCTTACCTGTTTGCTGGTGAGACCGCTCGAGCGGTAGAGTGGTCGCTCGAGCGTAGAAATGAATCTCCCAGTATTTTTACTGTAATTTTGCAAAACTTCTGGGATATTGAATTTACCGCTTGAGCAATGGAAAGTTCGCTTAAGCAGTCTACTTGTATTGAGTGTATCGCTCGAGTGATGAAAAGTTCGCTCGAGCGGTCTGTTCAGGACATTAGTTTTAAAACGCGATATGCACACCTTTTGGGCTCACTTTTTCATACTCCTCTTTCTATCACTTATTTCCGAAAACCCTAACTTATAAACACTAGATTTCATCTATTTTTAGTAAGAACCCATCTTTGTTCCTTCATCAAAGTTGATAATCTCACCAAGAGCTACATTTTGAACCGATTGGATCGCATTGTTTTTGGAAGTTCATTCCTTGAGTTTTCATCTCTTCTCTCACAATTTTGAGGTAGGAATATCTTTAAGCTTGTATATCTATATTTTGGTTTGAATATGTGATAATCTCATGTGTGATTTGGATCGGATATTGATATATATATATACATATGGACATAAATGGTGATAATAAAATTTCTCCAATATGTATTTTTCAATTGGACCCAAACGTAGCATCATAGTAATAGTACAAATGAAAAAGAAAAAAAAGAAAAAAGAAAGCATCGCAATGTGCATAAACACATAGACCAAAACAAAAAGAAGAAGAAGAAGAAGAAGCAGCTAACAATACACCATTATATCTATATAATAAGGGAGAATGGTTTTTGAAAATATATTAAAATGTATCAGAGATACATTTTGATTTGATGACTGAGATTAATCCCAAGTTTATATCAATGGTTCAGATCAATATATCTCCCGCCCAAAGACTTCTCTCCCTAAAAGCATCGTTGTTGCTTTCCCACCTACCCATGTCTGCCTCCCCTCCTTCCCTCTCTTCTTATCTGTCCTTCACAGATACATCTCTCTCTCTCTCAAAACTTTTCTCTCTTCCTCCTATTTCTTTCATACGTTACTCTCTTCTCTTGTGATGACCACTGCCGTCGACACCGACGACCACCGACCACCTCTCCTCTCCCTCGCTAGAGACCCAAACCCGAACCCTTTATTCCTGTCCTCCTCCCTCTCTCCCAGCCATAACCTTAATCCCTTCATCTCCCGCTCCCTCATCCCCCTTCATCACTTTAGGGCTTTATTCATGTACTCTGTTTTTTGCTCATTTTCCTCTCTCTCTCTCTCTCTCTCTCTCTCTCTCTCTCTCTCTCTCTCTCTTCATTTGTTATGGGTTTTAGTATAACTTGGTTCGATTCATAAAGTTGGTTCAGAGAGCATTGATATATGATCTTCTTCTTCTGGTAATGTACTCTGCTTTCTTTTTCTTTTCTTTTTTTAAGTATAAAAATGTGGGTTTCTTATTACTTATTAAAATTGATGAAGTTGCTGAAAATGAAGTTGAAAATTTGAGCAAGATGCTATCATGGCACCACACTACAAGTTGAAGGGGTGAAGCCCATATACAGATCGTGGACCACCGTGGGCAGTTTGGTGCCGCAGAACTTCGTGGTGGTGAAACAAGCCAGAAGCATTGGGTTCGAATGGGTGGCCTTGAGGGCCATTCCTGTGGATGTCCTAGCCAACGCCTACCATATTTCGTTGTGTTATGGTGATTAGGGCCATTCCTGTGTATTTTAAAGTTTTAATCTATATATATTTGATGAGTTTTTGAGAATGGATTTTTGAGATTCAAGTTTTTTTTTTTAATGTTTGATTTTATTTTGCTTTTTTGTTTTTAGGGGTTTTCCTGTTTGGTTGAAGTATGTTCCAGGCATCAACAATCTTTCAAGGTCTCCCTCTCTCTCTCTCTCTCTCTCTCTCTCTCTCTCTCTCTCTCTCTCTCTCTCAAGATTAATCTAAAAAATTTTCCAAATGATGAAGGATGAGAAGTTGTTTGAGTCTCAAGGTGGTCCTATCATCATCTCCCAGGTGTGGCTTTTTGTGTTTCTTTGCCTCTTTTTCTATAATAAAGTTTATTTTTATTTGAATTTGTATATCATGCAGTGGTTACCTGAATGCAGTGGTTATCTGAATTTGTATATCATAAAGTTTCTTTGCCTCTTTTGAAATAGTATAATAGCTTCGATAAAGACGTTATATTTTCATACATCATGCAATGGTTACCTTATCAGGGGATGATTTCAATGCTTTTTTGTGAAGTAGATTGTTAAATTGATTATTAGGGGAAGATTTCAATGCTTGATTTTGGTTATTAATTTGATAGAACCTTTTGTAGGTTTCATGAGGAAATGTCTCTGAAGATGATAATAACAGCTTTTGGCATTTGAGTTCTACTTGGGTTTTGAAAAATCTTGCATTGATTAGTTTTGAGCATAACTAAAAATAATACATAAGTTTATTAGTAGCATAATCATTAGACAAATTTTAGTGACTACTTGAAATTTTTTCCTCTATTTTTTTTTTAAATATTTTTTCTTCTATGCTAAGATATATGCGTGATTTTCAACAGGAAATGATAATTGTTTGCTTTGAAAATGCTCCTTCAATTGCAAGTGTAGACAGTTCAAGGATTTTCTGGTGTTTATTACTATAAAATATTTCATTTCGCCTCTAAACTCTTTTCTATGCTTTTACTCCAACTTTAATTCCTCTTCTTATTTTCCTGTTGTTTATCCTTTTCTGTTTCAGAGTTCAAAAGAGAAGCGTTTCTTATATGATATTGTTGCAAGTATATCACTTATCTCTTTTCACTTCCTTTGGTTTGTGTGTTTTATTTTGTGTTTATAATTTTTTTTTTTTTCTTGACTTGCTTAGCAAGGATGCTTTTATTTTTATTTTTTGTGTTGATATGAAATTTATACTTTAGAGTCATAAAGTTTGTTAATAAAACCAAAATGTTTTGTTATTTTAGGGTTCTGTTTTAGAGTTTATTTGGTGTATTGAGGAAACCGTTGAGTTTCATGATTTTGTTGTTCGAATTTGGTACAGCTGTTCAATTTCATGATTTTGCTGTTTTACTATGAAGTTGAGGGCTTAGTTGAAGTGCTCTGTTTCTATAAATTTTCTGAATTTGGATTCTGAATTTGAAGTTTATTTGGTGTATTTTAGTTTCATGTCTTCATTTAGGAAACTGTCAAGTTTGGTATCAAGATCGCTAACATTTGTATGTGTATGATTTTTTTTTGTTCTTGTCTTTGTTCAATTTCATGATTTTGCTGTGAAATTTGGCTCTCCTTTCCCAGATTTCTTTAGTCCAGCCACAACCACGTCATAGTTGTACCGCTGTTCAAAGGTAATTTCATAACCGTCGAGTTTCATGATTTTGCTGTTCAAATTAGGTACCACTGTTCAATTTCATGATTTTGCTGTTTTGCTATTTTGGGGTTGGATTGTTTTACTATGAAGTTGAGGACTTAGTTGAAATGCTCTATTTCTATAAATTTTATGAATTTGGATTCTGAATTTGGAGTTTATTTGGTGTATTGAGTTTCATGTCTTCATTTAAGAAACTATTGAGTTTGGTATCAAGATCGCTGACATTTGTTCATGTCTTTGCTCAATTTTAAGATTTTGTTGTGAAATTTAGCTCTCCTTTCCTAGATTTCTTTGTTCCTGCCACAACCACATCATCGTTGTACCGCTGTTCAAAGGTAGTTTGATTTCTCTTTGTCTCCCTTTGAGTAATTGAGTAATTTAGTTCGCATGTTCGAGTTTGGTATCAAGTTTGCTGATTTTCTTTGTTCAATTTCATAATTTTGCTGTTTGAAGTGTTGGTATAGGGTTTGCTGACTTCTTTCAGGTATGAGTTTTTGTATGTGTATGGTTTTTTGAGGGCTTAGTTGAAGTGCTGATAAAGTTGGTGTTTTCTGAATTTAGTTGAAGTGCTTAGTTGAATTTTCTATAAATTGGTGTATTGAGTTCCATGTCTTCATTTAGGAATATTTTTTCTTCCTGTGAATTCACTCCCTACTCTTTGAAAAAAAAATAAATAAATAAAATTGAGCCATAATGCATCTTGAGGGAGTCTGCAGTTTATGGAAAATTTTAGGACCATAATGCATGTTTGTTCCATGCCTAAAGCATTCTGTTATCCATGTAGAACTCACTACTCTTTTCACTGCCAATGCACCACTACAGCTTTGTCCACTAACCCCCATATAGTTGTCTCAAACACTTTAGAGAAGCAAGTGATCAAGTAAAATTGGTTAAACAAATACTTTAGAGAAGCAAGTGATCAGGTATGGTTATTGAGTTTATTTATTCCTTTATTTATTGTGTTTGTGTGCCAAACGAGTTCACTGAGCCATTTCCATTTTAAAGTCTTTAGATAATTCATTCCCTTTGCCTATAGAATAATTAAGCCCAAAAAATGTGAAAAGAAAAAAATTAAACTACTATTCACAATTAAACTGCTGTTCTGTCAATTAAGACAATGAAAAGAAAAAAAATTAAACAACGGTGAATGCCTCCATCATTTTGATGCGACAGGAAGATGTGCATAGGGGAGGAAAAACACCATACGTTACATGTGTAAGCAAGCATGTATGTTACAACAACATTCAAATGCATACCATGTCATAAGCCATACCTGTGCAATAATATCTTTTTCCCATATTGATGCTAAGGGAATTAAAAGAAACAATACAAGCCTCTCATCCAATACTTCTCTTGCACCAGCTTTATGCAAAAGCCTATATAAACAGACTCTGCAATAATATCTAATTCCCATATTGATGCTAAGGGAATTAAAAGAAACAATATAAAATAGTAGATAGATATTCTGTTATTATGGACAAGTTTGGGGGCTGAGTAACATCACCCATGAAATGAACAATATTTGGGTGCCACCGAAATAGATTGTTTATGTTAGTTGTTGAGTTTTATATTCTCCCCCCTTCCCCCCCCCCCCCCCCAAAAAAAAAAAAAAATTAGTTGGTTCACTTTTTTTTTTTTTTCAAGTACATTAGTTAGTGTCATTTGGTTTTATTAGTTGATACTCCTAATACTAATACAATTTGTTGTTACTTTGTATCTTGATATAGTGACTTATTAATGTTTCATATCACTACTACTAATTAATTATTGAAGTGATTAATAAAGCAGGTGCTTTTCAGGTAATCTAGATGTTTGATAGGTTGGATTTGCATTTTCAGGTATTTTTCAATTCGATTTTCACAGTTCTCATGCTTTGAATATGTTCTCAAATAGAGGCCTTCACTTGAATTTCGATTTTGATCGTGAATTGTATAGGGTAAGGATGAATCTAATGATCCGCTTTCTAGGTTGGGTTTTGTATTTCTTACTAATGATTTCTTAGTGGTGGTTACCAAAATAAAATATCACTTGGCTGGTTCTATTTTTGATTAAATAGACAATGGTTGTTTGCCTATGCCATTTTCTGTTCTGATAAGATTGCTAATTGTTTCTGTCTTTTACCCGGTTCAGAATTGTTGTGTTGATTTCTGCCTCTCCCCTTCAGAATTGTTGGCTTGATATTCAAACAGGTTATTTTAGACCAAAAATGACTTAGATAAAATATCACTTGGCTGGTTCTATTTTAATTAAATAGACAATGGTTGTTTGCCTATGCTATTTTCTGATATGATAATCTAGATGATTGATAGATTGGGATAAATAGTATAATGATTTCTTAATGGTGGTTACCCAAATATAATATCACTTGGTTGGTTCTATTTTTGATTAAATAGAATGATCGTTTTACAGTGTTGCAATGGTTCCTGTTGTAATTTTTTTAATTAGTTACATTTTTTTCGATTAAAGGCATATAATGATTTCTTAATGATGGTTACCAAAGTATAATATCACTTGGCTGATTCTGTTTTTTATTAAATAGACAATGGTTGTTTGTCTATGCCATTTTCTGCTATGATGATCTAGATGTTTGATAGATTTGGGTAAATAGTATAATGATTTCTTAATGGTGGTTACCAAAATATAATATCACTTGGCTGGTTCTGTTTTTTATTAAATAGAATGATCATTTTAGTGAACATTATAAATCTTATATGTTTGTTTCTTAATTTGCATTAAGGCTAGGGGAAGTTGTTATTTTATTTGAGTTTTACTTATGGTCATGTATTGCTTAACAAATATTCAAAATGTATTTAAGGTTGGAAGCAAAATGAATCTGAATGGGTGTAGGTGAAGATTGAAGGTGATGGAGGGTGGTTACATACACAAAACTGATGGGACTAAACTGATATAATAAATGGCTTTGGGCTTTTGGACAAAATAAATGGGGTTTTTTAGGCTGTGTTGATTTGTAAATGATGGGGGAATTAAGTTAGTTAGAGTTTGTTGTTAAATTACCCAGCGAAAAGTTTGCTTTCTGAATTTTATTTTATTAAATTCTTTCTTAAATTTTCCCTCTAACCTTATGTGATCAATTAAAGGAAGTTCCAAAAAGAAAGAATTGAAAAAAAATAAAACCCAAAGAAAATATTGATTGATTTGTGTAAATTAATGTTTTTATCAGTCATTAATTTTTATATGTGTTGTGTTTGTTCATAGTGTTTGTATTGGGTAACCAATTATTATTTTGCAACGATGTTTGTGTTTAGTTTGAATTCGGTGTCTATAAAAAAAACCTTTCATTAGTGTGACCATGCATGTGTTTGTTTTGAATTGGGTAGTCTCTTTTAATTATAATATTGGCTTTTTTCTGTATTTTACAGGTGGATAAAGACTAGAAGCGAATGGCAATATTGACTCTTTTTTTACAGGTCTACATTTTTTTAAGCTTAAGTTTTTCTTATCCCTTTAATGATTTTGTATTTATTGTTGTGTAAACTAAACGTGCACCTCTTTGATTGATTAGTGTTGAAAGAGTGGCAATCTCGATGGCAGAATTTACACTATTTTTGGTTTCATCGTTGACAAACTTTGAAAATGATTGACGTTGTATAAAGTTAAAGATTATTTAGAGACAGGTTGATGTTGTGTAAACTCATATAGATTTGGTTTGGTTTGAGATGTAGACATTTGGAGGTGTTTGTTATTTAGATTTTGATGAAGAATACCATTTTTGTATTGGCATGGTGTGCTCCAAAGGGAGAACACCATTTTGTTATTTCTCTTATTTTGAAATTGTGTTTATAATAAAGGGGATCCTCTTGCTAAAATGTATGTTATCTATTCATTTTTTTTATGTCATAGGAAAATAGAATTTTAGGTATACTTGATTCTTAATGTTCCTAGCTTAAGAGAGAATGATAAGTGAAGATTATTCAAACAAAATATTATTTACACCGTGCCTTTAGGCACGGGCATACACTAGTACATCTATATTGACAAACAAATTGACAGCATAAAGTGATAGAAAATTATGTAATTTTTATTGTCCTCGGAAAGATATTGAAATAGTTAAAATTAAGCTAAATTGTTATAGGTGTAGAAAATGTATTTGTTGGAGGTATGCATATTCATAACCATTGTTGCATTTTGATCGTTTCCATTTTGTTAATTTCTCTTTTGTTAACGTTTTTCTTTGTCTACTTGTTGCTTTCCTTTTGTGTGGTTGTATTTTTAAAAGGAGAAATGAGAGTTCCAAAATCCTTTGTTTCTTTTTCTTTTCCTTCTTTTTCTAAAGAACTTACCATATTGATTGTCAGACTATTTAATGAAATTGAAAGAAATTAATAATAAATTGGAAAGAACCAATAGAATAATTATAAATGTATTTTTTTATTTAAAAATTAAAAAAATCATAAAAAAAAATGTATTCAGTGTGTTTAGTTTGAGTTTTCTGGATTAAGTTTTTTGAAAACTAAGTTTAATGGTTTTCGTGTTTTTTTGTTTTTAGTGAATATTTTTTAAATTTTAAACAATTTTTTTACTTTTTTAGATGCACCTTACTTAGATATATCTAAAAAGTAAAAAATTTGTAAAAAAATATTTTAAAAAATTAATAAATACATAAAAATACAAAAAAATGTACTGAATTTTTGTTTTGTTTTGTTGTTTTTTTGTATTTTTGGTATTTAGTGAATTTTTAAAAGATTTTTTTTTACAATTTTTTTACTTTTTAGGTATATTTATGTTAGGTGTGTCTAAAAAGTAAAAAAATTGCTTAAAATATTAAAAAATTTCAATAAAAACAAAAAAAAAAAACACAAAAAATAAAAAAGTAGAATTTTCTAAAAAATATTTTTGAAAAAATGTAACCAAGCAAGAATTTTGAGACTCAAAGAGCCCAAAACATTTTTGTCTATATTATAATATATATATTAGTGAAAAAAGGCCCGTGCGTTGCACGGGTCCAAGGTAAAAATGAAAATATTATATGAAAAATGTAGTTTACTTAAATCAACATATAACATTTATACTTGGAATTTTGTCAGTAAATAAAACAAATATTATTTGCACCACTAGATCAATAGCTAGCTAGCCATTTAGCTATTGGATTATTGTAGTTTCTAGTAATGAAAAAAGTCAAATGCAATATTTTAGCAATGGTGGAATTGTAATTTCTTTTATTTTTCACGTAAAATGTTAAATAGAAATGCTATATACGAGTCTCATCATGAGATGTAGCAACAAAAAAATTGTTATAGCTAAATCTCGTGTCAAATTTGGTACAAAATTTAACAAATTTAAAATATAGTACAATTAGGGCTGCAAACGAGCCGAACTTTAGTGTGTTTGGGCTTGTTTATTAAGATTTTAACGAGCTCGAGCTCGAGCTGACTAAAAATTTAACGAACCAAGCTCGAGCCGAGTTGGCTTAGGCTCGACTCGAGCTCGAGCCTGTTCACGAACCTTAACGAGCCAAAAAATTTATAAATTCATACTTACATGTGAGACTAAAGTTACAATTAAAACTTTGATTATATAATTATATATACAATATATATAAACATACTAAAAAAAAGTCCGTATTTTACTAAAATAATATCTACTACCACTATTATATAAATATACTATCTATAGTTAAGTATTATTTACATTTATATTTTTTAAATATATAAATAGCATATTTCTCTTATTTTTTATACATAATTTTATATTATTTAATATATAAATAATAAATATTGAACGAGCCAGCTAACGAGCCGAACTTATGAGCCGAACTTTAGAATGTTTGGGCTTATTTATTAAAAATTTAACGAGCTCGAGCTCGAGCTCGAGCTCGAACGGCCAAAAAAATTAACGAACCGAGTTCAAACGAGCTCTTACTGAGCCGAGTTCGAGCTTGTTCATGAACGGCTCTGTTCATTTGCAGCCTTAAGTACAATGTTTATCTAGTTGTTGCCAAGTTCCAAATTAACCTTGATGTCATTTTTGACAATAACATCCCTTTCGGGGTAAATTATACTAACTTCCTATAAGGTTTGAAGAAAATACAGTAAATTCTACAAGTTTGACATAATTATACTAAACTCTCTAATGTTTTAATTCATATAATACTTAGATCCCTTTTCATCAGAAATTCGTTAGTTATATGAATAAAAGAAAATGATCTTATCATCTCTTTTACATTGTAATATATATTTTATCTTATATTTTTGCAAAACTTTAAGAGAGTTCAGTGTAATTGACTCTTTTTTTTCTTTTCTTTTTTAATCATATCATTAGATAAGTTAAGTCTTCTTTAAAAATGACAACAATACAAAACAAATGGTAAACCAAAAATAAAATAAATCAATGGTCAACTAAGTTGAGCATGCCAATGAAACCCACAAACTAAAAGAAATTACAACAGGTATTAGAAGTTGTAAAATTTTGAATGTATCTGGGTAGTTTCACCATAAATTTGCATAACAAAAAATATCATAATTAAGTTACAAATTTTTACAACATCAAATATAAAATTTTGAATATTTTGTTGTGCCAATTTATAGCAAGGTTATGCATTTTGTGATAAAATTACACATTTGCACCCCTGAAAGGATGTACACCATAGGAGAACTCCTGAATGTATAAAGGGCAATTATTTATCCAGTCTCACTTTTTAGTGAATTGATACATAGTCACCTATAAAGTTAAAAACTTACTTGTCTTAAAAAAATAAATAAATGAAAGGAATGTGATTTGAACTTTCGACCTTCAATCAATGAAAAGATTCTTAACACTAGTTTGTGCTATGCTAACGAACATTGGAAACATTGGGAAAAGATTCTCTCTATCATTTTATGCGTCTTTTCATAAAAAAAATCAATTAAAATAATTTATTTTAAAATAATCTTGACGTGGGTGTTTGGGAAGTTGACGGTTTCATTTGGGAACATTACTTTTTAACTTAAAAGTCAAAAAGTCGTTAAAAAAAATCAAAAAGTCAACAAATTATACAAAAAGTCAAAGATTCATTTCTCTTTCTACTTTTTGCACATCTTGTCATTAAAAACTAAAAAGTCATTCCAAAAATATTAAGGCACTGCTTGGAAGAGTTTTGAAAATATATTTCTATCTCTTAATTTGCACGTGATATTTGGTTATTGTTTTCAAAAATTAATTCCACATCCACTTTTAAAAACTCTGTCGAATGCGAAAAAATTTGGGCTAACTGGTCGTCCCCCCAGACATCTGACTGGTCGTCCCCCTGGATGTCTGGCCGGTTGACCGGTACAGTACAATATATATATATATTTTTAACAATTGGCACCTGTTATTTTTTATAGTTTAAATAAAAAAAAATTCAAAATTTTTTAATTTTTTTATAAGTTTTGAATAGAATTTTGAATGGTGTGTTTGGTTATAATTTGTAAGTTTTTGTATCAAATATCATATGCCACATCAAAAATTTCCTACTCAATCCAAAACTCTTTTCAAAACTCATTTACCAAACAAATTTTCCACACTCAAATCATAATTTCAAAACTCACAAACTCAAAATACAATTCCTATTCTCAAATCATATTTAGAAAACTCTACCAAACGCTATCTAATTTTTTTTACCTCATATTTGAACTAAAACACCAAAAAATTACTAAAATAGCATGTTCCCAAACAAGACTATTGATTTGGATAAAAAAAAATTCAAAACTTTTTCCAAAATTTATAACCCAATATACTTAAAACTCATAACCAAACTCTTTTCAAAACTTCATTTAAAAAAAAAAAAAAAATCAATTTTTTTATTTTGTTCTTTAAAATTATTTTTTATTTTTTAGAAAAAATATTTTTTGAAAAAATATATATTTTTATTTTCGATTTTGTTTTTAATTTTTTCAAAAAAAATAATTTTTTTAATATATTTTTAAGTATTGGCCAAATAATTTGTTATGATTTAGATATATATGGGTGATCCAAATTTTTTAAAAATTTTTTAAAAAACAAAAAAATTAAATATTTAAAATAATAATTATATGTTTAAAATAAAAAAATATTCAAAAAATAATTTTTTTTTAATACAATGCACAAATGTAATAAATATAGCGCACATTAAAAAATAAAAAATATTTACCCTAAAAGAATAAAATTAAGAAAATTTTTAAATATTTAAAAAAAATAAACCAAAAAAATTTCAAAACATAATTCAAAACTCAAAAACTCAAAATACAACTTAAAACTATTTTTAAAACTTAAAACTCTTTTCAAAACTCATAACCAAACAAGTTTTCTCTTTTCAAAACTCATTTCTTTTTTCCTAACTCAAAATACAACTCAAAACCTAAATCATGATTCAAAATTAAACCGAACATAGCCTAAAAATTTCTACAAAAAATTGAAAAAATCAAAACTTTGAGAGAGTTTAGTGTAATTGACTCTTTTTTTTTTTTTAATTATATCATTAGATAAGTTAAGTCTTCTTTAAAAATGACAAAAATTCAAAACAAATGGTAAACCAAAAATAAAATAAATCAATGGTCAACTAAGTAGAGCATGCCAATGAAACCCACAAACTAAAAGAAATTACAACAGGTGTTAGAAGTTGTAAAATTTTGAATGTATGTGCGTAGTTTCACCATAAATTTGCATAACAAAAAATATCATAATCAAGTCACAAATTTTTACAACATTAAATATAAAATTTTGAATATTTTGTTATGCCAATTTATATCGATGTTATGTATTTTGTGATAAAACTACACATTTGTACCCCCTAAAAGGACGTACACCATAGGAGAACTCCTGAATGTATAAAGGGCAATTATTTATCAAGTCTAATTTTTTAGTGAATTCGTACATAGTCACCTATAAAGTTAAAAAATTACTTGTCTTATGTCATATGTCTTTCATTTTTTATTTTAAAAAAATAAATAAATGAAAGGAATGTGAGTTGAACTTTCGACCTTCAATCAAATGAAAAGATTCTTAACACTAGTTTGTACTATGCTAACGAACATTGGGCATTTACCATTCATTCATTCATAATATTAATAAATATTATGGGGACATATTTTTTGAATAAAGACACGTGGCCAAGGTGACACCGAAGTGCCAGTCGAGGTGACACGTATCCTAGTCATGGCGCCGAGGTCTCGGCTAGGCCGAGGTTATCTGCAGAGATACGGAATCTGAGATGAACAGATAAAGAATAAGAGTCCTAAAATGGGGGAGGACCTCAGCTTGGATAAGGATAAAGCTTTTAAAGAGTTTATCTTTATCTATTGGAGAGTCCAGGATAAGCATTAAGCCAGAGTCTAAGAAGAGCTAGGCTTCTACAGGGATCAGGTTAGTACTGACTATAAAAGTAAGGCACCCTTATGGGTCAAAGGTACGCTTTTTGTATTCAGGCTTGTGAGTTAAGCACAGTTGGTTATCTTTGGAGATATTGATTACTGACTTGATCGTCGGAGTGCCCCCGAGTGGACGAACCACCGCCGGAGTCTTATCTTTTTGTGACAGGTCGTTCGAGCGCAACCTATTCTGCCAGTGCTCTCCAGCTGAGTACCTGCTTGGCAGTGTGGTCAGAAAACAGCACAGACAATTTGGCGCCGTCTATGGGAAAGAAAGGAGAATAGATGGCCAACGACGGACAGAAAGAGAAGATTGAGGACGACATCTACACTGGAAGTGGTAAACACATTGATCCTAACGTAGAGGAGGATAACCGCAACGAAGAAAATCGGGGTCAAAATCCCAGAGAAAAAGATGTCGGCCAGGAAGGCGACGTACCAAAGAAGTCAAACCGAGGCGAGTATTATAACGAGAACGACCTCCAAGTATGGAAAGACAGATGCCTGCGGAGGGACGGAGAGATGAAGGGAATAGAGAACAAATTGGCGGACCTGCAATCGGTCGTCAATTTCATGATGCGGAACAACGTCATGCAGCCACCATTTCCGTTACAAGACACGCCGATTCTAGCGGCCAAGAACAATGCACAGAAATGGGGGCAGAAAACAGTCCCTGCAATCCCCCAGCACACCAGAACCAAGGAACACTCTCACTGGCCTTCAAGGAAGGTTGAGCGAGGAGAGTCAATGAAGGGAGATTCTCAGAAGACGCATCGTACCAAAGAAGCTGACCCCAAAGAACATCGGCATGTTCAAGGGAAGGAACTTTGTTTCGACGTAACTAATGGAGGGAGGTCCAAGAGAACCCATAACGACACCGGGAGTAGCGCACCAAAGAGGCTGAAATTCGTAGATAGCCGAGCTCCTACACGAACCAAAGAGGATCTAAAAGATTACCTCCAGAGAAAGCGACAAGATGCCGAAGTAACCTCTCCAGTCAAGCCGAGAACGCCGTTCTCAGTAGAATTGGACAAATTTGAAGCCCCAAAGAGGTTCCACATGCCAAGATTCCAAATATACGACGGTAAGTCTGACCCTAACTTTCACGTCGGCCTGTACCTGAACTCAATGGCACTATACATCAGAAACGAACCGTTGCTTTACAAGGTGTTCCCCTTATCCTTCGGGAAAATCGCATCAGACTGGTTTCACAAGTTACCGAAAAGAACTGTGAAAAGCTGGGAATGCCTAGTCAAGATGTTCGTGGCTAGATTTGTGACAAACAAACTACAGCCGTTGAGGGTGGACTCCTTGATGGCTCTGAGAATTGGCGAGGTTGAAAGCCTCAAGGCTTACGCCAAGAGGTATTATAAGGCATTCAACTGAATACCAGGATGCAACCAAGAGGTGGTGGTTTTGTTTTTTAAGAACGGCCTGAATGATAATTGTTTGCTTCAAAAATCACTGGCAAAAACACTGCCAAAAAGTATGGAAGAATTAATGGCCAGAATAGAGAAGTATGCCAAAGCCGAGGAGGATACACCTGGGACAAAGGCGTCAAAACAGGAGAAGAGAAACGGCTCGCCGAAGCGAGGCCGAGGTAATAGTGGCTACAATAAGCAAAAGACAGGACTGAGGACTGCACAGGCAGTCACCACCGTGTTCCGGATTCTGGTTTACAAAGTCTTGGAAAGAATCCGGAATCAGCCCTATTATAGAGCACCAGAGAAGCTTCTTGGTGAATTTATGGAAAGAAGTCTGGGGAAACATTGTACCTACCACAATGAGGATGGGCATCTAACTCAAGGGTGCAGAGCCCTAAAGGCACATCTGAAAGACCTAGTGAGACAAGGTCATCTAAGGAACCTGGTAGATGAGACCAGGATAAGGGAAGAGCAAGCGAGACTGCCGCAAGCACCGGCAGCACCACCTTCTCTAGCATCACAGCCACAAGCAAGTGGACCTTGAGTGATTAACATCATCCACTCGAAGGTTAATGAGAACGAAATACGTGGGGAAACTCAAACGGTAAAACACTTACAGCTTGTGCGTCAGGTTCGGCAAAAGAGACCTAGGGCAGACGAGTGCCAGGGACCAGTGGTGTTCTTTACTGAAGACGACCTAGAGATGGTGCAGCATCCACAAAACGATGCCTTGGTAATATCCCTACAGATTGGAGAGTGCCAGGTAAAGCGAATTCTGATCGACCAAGGAAGCTCTTGTGACATCATGTATGTCAGATGTTACAAGAAGCTTGGCCTTCACCAAGATGATCTGGAACAATCCAATGGTATAATGGTCGGGTTTAATGGAATGCCGACGTGGCCCCTGGGAGCAGTAAGTTTGGAGGTGCAGGCTGGCACCAAGAAGGTAAAAACTGAGTTCACAATAATTGACACTCCCTTCCTTTACAATGCTATCCTAGGAAGGCTATGGCTGCATGCAATGGGGGTTGTTCCCTCAACATTACACCAGCTGTTGCGGTTTCCAACGGAACATGGAATTGAGGAGGTTAGAGGAGATCAGGTGCAGGTAAAGAATTGCTCCATGGCAGCAATGAAATCCACCTGCAACATACGAGAAGCAGAAGTAGCGGAGATTGAAGATGAGGACATAGAGGTCCTTGAGGATGTCGGCAAAGAACCAGCTGAGAAAAGTGAGGAAGCCCTGAAGAAGATCTTGGTCCAACAAGGAGATGAAGAGCGTTTCTTCCTTCTCGGCTTAGGCTTGGTCGAGGAAGAAGAAAAGGAATTAGAAGCATTCTTGAGAGCAAACCTTGAGGTATTTGCTTGGACACCATACGAGATACCTAGCATTGACCTCAAGGTCACTTGCCATAAACTGAATGTGGACAGGTCGGCTAAACCTATCATCCAGCGAGCAAGGAGGCCGACGTTGATACATATTGAGGCAGTAGAAGAGGAAGTGGATAAACTTCTAGAGGCCAGAGCCATTCGAGAGGTAAACTACCCAACATGGTTATCAAACACGGTTGTTGTAAAGAAAAAGAATGGGAAGTGGAGGGTCTGCGTGGACTTCACCAGCCTGAATAAAGCTTGTCCCAAAGACAGTTTCCCACTGCCCAAGATTGATCAATTGGTGGATGCCACTTCAGGGCACGAAAGGATGAGCTTCCTGGACGCTTATAGAGGGTACCATCAGATAGCCATGTACCCTCCAGATAAGGAGAAGACTGCATTCATCACCTTAAAAGGGTTGTATTGCTACAGAGTGATGCCTTTTGAGTTGAAAAATGCAAGAGCAACTTACCAAAGATTGGTGACTAAAATATTTAAATATCTAATAGGCAAAATAGTGGAGGTATACATTGATGACATGGTCGTAAAGACCAAGGAACCTGAGGATCATCTAGCCGACCTGAAGACAGTCTTTGATATCCTAAGGACATTTCGGCTCTGATTTGATGCATCAAAATGCGCATTTGGAGTTGGGTCAGGGAAGTTCCTGGGATACTTGGTCACCAGAAAGAGCATTGAGGCAAGCCCGGATCAAATCAAAGCCATCTTGGAGTTGATGAGCCCAACGTTGGCAAAACAAGTGCAGATGTTGACTGGAAAGGCTATAGCCTTAAATAGATTCATAAGCAGAAATTCTGACAAATGCAAACATTTCTTCAGTTTAGTGAAGAAAGCCACAGACTTCTTATGGACAGAAGAGTGCGAAGTCCCCTTGGCCGACTTGAAGAAATACTTGACCACCGCTCCAGTTCTCTCAAATCCAGTACTTAGAGAGGAGCTGTTCTTATACTTGGCGGTTTCAGAACATGCAGTAAGTGCAGTGATAATCAGGAAAGAAAAGGGAGAACAAAGAGTAGTTTACTACGTGAGTAAAACCCTAGCAGATGCAGAGACCAGATACCTACCCTTAGAGAAACTGACACTGGCTTTAGTAATGGCCTCCAAGAAGCTGAATTATTACTTTCAAGCCCACAAGATTGTAGTGTTAACTGAGCATCCTTTGAAGTCCCTTGTTACAACAAGGAGACCTGACAGGCAGGATAGCCAGATGGGCAGTGGTGTTAGGCCAATATGACCTGGAATTCAGACCCAGAACAACAATCAAAGGCCAAGTTTTGGCCGACTTCGTGGCCGAGTTCACACCAGGCGCCATCATACATCGGGCTCTGTTGAGCCGAGGTATACGATGTCTAGGTGAACAAGGAGAAACCCAGCTGGGGATAGCAGAACAGAGGAAATGAGAGAAACTCAGGCCCTGCAGTATTTACGTCGGCAACTCCTTCCGCCTGTTTGTTGACGAAAGTTCAAACCGACAAAAAGCGGGGACAAGAGTAGTGCTAGTATCACCGGATGGGCAAATGCTGGAACAATCCATCCATTTAAGGTTTAAGGCCTCGAACAACGAAGCAGAGTATGAAACACTGATCGCAGAATTAAAGTTGGCAGCAGCAGTGGAAGCCGACGAGGTAATGGTTTTCTGTGATTCCCAACTTATCGTCAACCAGGCAACAGGCGAATACGCAGCCCGAGATGAAAGGATGATAACCTATGTAAAAGATGTGAGCAGACTGATAGCATTGTTCCAAAATTGCCGACTACAGCAAGTTAGCCGAGATGACAACAGCCATGCTGATACTTTGGCCAACCTGGCTAGTGCATTAAAGTAGGAGAGACAAGAACAATAATGGGTGACTACTTGTCAGGCCCAAGTGTAGAACCGCTGAACACAAAGCATGAGGCAATGTGTGTGGAGATTGGACCAAGCTGGATGGATGCAATAATAGTATTCCTTAGAGATGGAAAACTGCCAGATGATCATAAAGAAGCACACAAGATCAGACTGAAGTCGGCAAGATTCAGTCTGACAGCAGAAGGGCATCTCTACAGAAGTTCTTTTACTGGTCCTCTTTTGAAGTGTGTGCATCCTTCACAAGTTGAAGACTTCTTGTATGAGATGCATGAAGAAGTATATGGAAACCACACTGGGGCCAAGTCACTTGCTCATAGGGCCATTACTCAAGGGTACATGTGGCCCTATATGCAGAAAGATACTGAAGCCTATATCAGAAAGTGTGAGAAGTGTCAAAGGTTTGCACCTTTGATATACTAACCAGCAGCAGATTTGAACCCAGTGTCCAGCCCTTAGCCATTTGCCCAATGGGGCATGGATCTTGTTGGACAACTGTCTCAAGCAACTGGACAAAGGAAGTTCCTACTAGTGGCAACAGATTACTTCACCAAGTGGGTTAAAGCTAAACCCCTTGCAAAGATTCGGGACATTGATGCAAAGAACTTTATATGGAAGAACATCATCACCAAGTTTGGGATCCCAAGAGCAATAATAGCAGACAATGGTACGTAGTTTAACAGTAAGCTAATCAAGAGTTTTTGTGCAAAGTACAAGATCAAGAATTACTATTCCACTCCAAGTTTCCCTCAAAGCAATGGACAAGCAGAAAGATCCAACAAAACTATCCTAAATGGAATTAAGAAAAGGCTGGAAGCAGCAAAGGGAAAGTGGGTGGATGAGTTGCCCAATGTACTTTGGGCATATCGGACTATTGCGAGAACTGGTGAATCCCTATTTGCAATGGCTTATGGCACAGAAGCAGTTATTCCACTAGAGGTCAACATCCTAGGGATCAGAACCCAAAGTGTAGAGAATGGGACTAATGATGCATTTTCAGCCCGAGAACTGGATCTATTAGAAGAAAGAAAGGAAAATGCAGCAATTCAGCTGGGAGCATACTAGCAACAGCTTGCCAGGGCTTACAATAAAAAGGTCAACCCACGAGAGTTTCAAGTTGGTGACCTCGTCCTGAGAAAGGTCGTCGGTAACAAGAAAGACCCCAAAGAGGGCAAGCTTGGCCCAAACTAGGAGGAACCTTATGGAATCATCTCGGTCCTGGGCAATGGGACATATCGGCTTGAAGACATTAAAGGCAGAGAGTTGCCAAGACCTTGAAATACTTGTAACCTGAAGTTTTTCTATCATTAGATTTCTTTTTGTTTTTTTAAAAGTCTTTTGTTATTAGTCGAAGTTATAATAAAATTTTAGCTCGATTTTTTCAAACTTGTGTAAAATGATGAACTAAGTTAGCGATGTTTCTGATTGAAACATGACGAATAACTTAGACTTATGATATGGCAGAGTTGAAATACACTTGCATATAATAGAGTTAAACTAAGTTGGCAATATTTCTGATTGAAACATGAAAAATAACTTAGACTTATTATATGGCAGAGCTGAAATACACTTGCATATAATAGAGTTGAACTAAGTTGGCGATGTTTCTGATTGAAACATGACGAATAACTTAGACTCATTATTTGGCAGAGTTGAACTATATTTGCATATAATGGAGTTGAACTAAGTTGGATTTAACCTAGATTTACTGTGTCGACAGAATTAAAACTTTGAATGATATTAAGTACATGTTAGTTAGATTAACAGAGAAACTGAGGTTGATAACCTCGGCCAGTCTCTGTTTGAATCTGACCACGGCGCCAAGATCATTGGTACACACTTAATGTGAATATAAGTGAAACTTAAGTTCACATTAGGGAGCAGAGAGCTGGAGAATTATAAAGAAAGTTTAAAAACCTGACAAGGGAAGGCTTGTCAAATCAATTTACAAGCTAGAGATTGGCTCAAACACTTGTTGAAATTTCAGAAAAATTTACAAGTTAAAAATACGCAGAGGTAATATTACAAAGAAGTACATTCGTGGTTGCCGAGATGACCAGATTACCCAGCTCTGAGATAAGTGAAGACAAAAGTCTTGATAATTGAACATGAAGTGGCAAGTTTTAAATAAACACTTGTGAAAATATTTTCTACAGATGTTTTCAAATGTTAAGCGAAGGCCGAGATAAACAAGACTCGAAGATATATCCAAGGCACATTATCCCAAGAAGATTGCATAGTTAAGGTGTACTCTGAAGACATGCAAATTATTCTAAGTATGGAATCACACAAAGAAGACAAACATATAAACACTTGAAAGAAGAAGTTGTACTTGCATTAAAAGAAACAAAAGGGCACTTCGGCCTACAAAGAGACTACTTGTTCAGATTACAAAAGTGGCACGTCGGCCAAATATGAAAACTAAAGACATTGTTCAGAAAATCATTAAGTACAAAGGAAAAGATTATAGCAAGACTACTCAGCGTCGATAGCAGGCTGTGTCTCGGCCCCAGAAGACAACTGGGGAACCTTCTCGGCAGCCTTCTCAGCCTCAAGCTCGGTGTCGATCTCTTGTAGAGTCTGATCAATGCTCTTTTCGGCGATTGGCACCTCGGATGTTGTCTTATGGGGGGAGGCACCTTTTGAGACCTCGCCCTCCTCATCCTGAGTCAAGTCTAGGACTTGCTCATTCAAAGTTGGGGACTTGGCCCTAGTAGGATCTTCAACAATAGCCACCCCGGCCTCTTCATCTTCGGCTTCCTCTCCTTCTTTCTCTTCTTCTTCCTCCCCAGCCTTAGCCTCAGACTGGCTTGAAGTGGATGGGAATGACGGCATAAGTCGGCTTACGTCCCTCAGAGGAGAGTTCTCAGGAACAGCCAACTCCTTCAAAGCGACCATCCAACCAAGGGTGAAACCCTTGTTGCATGCCTCTATAATTTGTTTTTTGTAGTCCTCGCGGATGTCGGCTGCCCCCTCGGCGTAGGCTTTCTCGTCCGCCGCTTTGATCTCGACGACTTTTTTGGCCAAGGCAGCGAGGAGCTCGGCTTGGGCTTCGGTAGTTTTTTCTTCGGCCTCTTTCTTCTCGGCCTTGAGGACCTCAACGATAGCCACAGCAGCCCTCACCCTTTCCTCGGCCTCGTCTTGGGCTTGTTTGGTTGCCTTGGCCTGATCTACCAATGTTCTCATCTTCGCCTCAACGTTGTTTAGCAATTTGAGCAAGCCAGCAGCTTCCTTGGTCTTGCGGGTCAACTCCTTCTTGATGTCAAAGGCCTGCATCACGAATGAGTGAACGTGCTGGATCGCCTAGAAGAAATAAAAAAAGACAAAAGTTAATAAAACTCTTTAAGTATGGAAAAACAGAGAATTGAAAAAACCAAGTTTTGGGGGCTTACTTGTACGGAGTGCTGCAACATCATAATGAAATTTCCATATTCACTGACCTCGACGTTGCGTTCGTGGTCTTGGGGAAGGAGCAAGGCAATAGAGAGGGTAACGTCGACTTCAATGTCAGTCGCGCTGTCTCCAACTCTGATTGGCTTGTCCTCGATTGTGATTGAAGGGGCCCAGGGGGCATTAGATTTCAAGGACCCCGAGGCTGTAGCTGACCCCGACCTCGGCTTCTTTGACCGGGTGGATTCGCAGGGAGCAGCCTCTACGAGCCTCTTTTCAGCAGTAGAGGCACTTTTTTCCGCCTCGGCCATTTTTGAAATCGACAAGGTATCCTCAGAATCAATCTGAGTTACCGTTGCCTTTGCTTGGGCTTTCTTCAGCCTCTTTGGCTTTGGCTTTGGCTTTGGCTAGGATTGTGATGGGAAAGATTGGACCGTAACAACATTGGGGATGTCAGTCAAGAGGTCTTCGGTAACTGTCTTCTTGCATCCCATCTCATCGGAGGTTGCGGCGACTGTGACTCTTGTGCCAAAATGAATTGCTAGCAAGGCAATGGGAGGATTGGTTGGATCGTAAGAGGACGCCTCGGCACTTCGGCGTCTTCAGTACAAGTCCTGCCTACTGGTGCGAGCAGTGGAGCTCGACGTCAGCATTGGCATTGAGAAGGTGGAATCAGTTGTGGAGCAGAGGTTAATGGTTGTTCTGCTGGATCAGAGGTTGATCCCTGATCTAGCCGAGGTGACGAAGTTGTAGCAGGAGTTGTAGCAGAAGGAGGGGACTTGTTCTTCTTCGGGACGTCGGGCAAAGTGGACTTATAGGTTGGGATATAGTTCAGGAGCAGAGGAGCCTTGCGCTGATTAACAAGCAAGTCCAGTAGCTTCTTGAAATCTTTACTTGGGAAGAATATTTTGGAGAAACCCTTTGGTGGCTGAGGAAGGACTGCAAGTAAAAAAACAAACAGACATTAGAGCATACAAAAATTTCAAAGAAGACTTGAAAGCAAGTAAAAGTGACACTTGGTTCTTACCATCTCCCTCTCTGAACACTGTACGGCTTAAAGGGTAGAGGTAAAGGTCATCCTCTGGAGGGAACTCCCAATTGCCTGAGACGATGAAATAATCGTCTCCGGCGCCTTGTTGGAATTATGGAGATCGGTGATGAGTTTGTATTCTGTCGACCTCGGCTTAAGGTAATAAATGTAGTCTTTTTCTGACTTAAGGCCACACATGGTGTAGCAGTACTGGATGTCGGCTAGAGTTACACTAGCATTTTCTCGGCTAGCTAACACAATGATACCGTTAATGACTCTGTAAGAGTTAATGACTAATTGCATTGAGTTAAGTTTATAATAATGAAAGACTTCTCGGAAAAGGATGTCAAGAGGGAACCTAAGTCCACAGGGAACCTAAGTCCACACTCTATGAAGGCTACTACTGGGAAGGGTATAGAGTCATCTTTGGACATGATGGAGTCTTCCTCCCCAGCCAACCTGAGATGAACATTAGCAGGGATGGAAAACTCCTGCCTAAAGTATTCTAGCTTAGTTGGGATGTCTACCCTCCAACTGAACATACCTATAACGTCGGCTATATGGGGAAGGTGTTAGATTTCAAATGGAATTGTTTTGTTAAGGTTTAAAGGACCTCGGCTAAAACCTAAACATGCGCTGGGGTAAGAGTTTTTGAGGATTAAAGGGGAATTTGTTTCAATTTTTCCTAAAGTTTGTAAGTTCTAGAACAAATTCGAAACCTAAGACTATGGAAACAAGAATTGAAGACAAGAAGCTGGAAAAGACAACAAGAAAACAGGGCAAAAAGCATGATTCAGAAGCAAGAAGGGATTCAAGAACATTGAACAAAATGTAAAACGAAGACAATGGTAATTCACAAGAACATCAAGTATGTGTGTGCATGGGTAGACCCAGAAAACAGAGTGGGCAAACACAAGATTGCAAAATAGAAACATGCTCAAACAGACGAATGATAAAATTCAAAAACGTAAGTAAAGACTGAGTACATTCATGAAAATAGAGTGCAAATGCAACAGAGTTCGAAGTGAATCAAAAAACGAAACAAGGAGGAGCAGTAGCTTACCAAATAATGTGAGGCCGGTATGGAGTTTGCCGGAGTCAGACAGTGGCAGTGAGTGGAACAGCAAAAGCTTCACCAGAGGAGGTGAACGGAAACGGTTGCAGAAAGCTTTGAGAAGATGACAATGGTGGTTTAGAGAGAGAGAAAGTTTGAAGCACAGAGAGAAATCAGAAAATGTGAAGTAAAAAGACGAAGAGAGAGGGAAGTGTTTTTGTCAAAACACGAAAAAGCGGCAAATCGCAATTAGTGTGCCTAGGACGACGTGCTTGTCAAGCGGCGTACGCAAGTGCGATACGACTTAATGGCGCATGTCAGGTACGGTTCAATAAGGAAGAGACGCGTGACAAAAACGGTTGAGTTATTGTGCATGGCAGCTCATACGCGTGTAAAAACTCTTGGAGTTCTTGATTTAATGAAGCAAATACCTCGGTTTGGTGAACGGTCTCGGTTGAAGAACTTGAAAAAACTTGGTCCTTGGTTTAAAGGTATTGATGAAAACAGACTACAAGTCTTGGTCATATGGAGCCGACGAATGATGACCTCGGTAACGAATGATTGAGCAAACCTAGCCAATGTGCTATAGGTTCAAATGATATAGGTTCCATCACCTCAGGATGCCGAGGTGATAAAACCTAGGAGGCAATTGTGGGGACATATTTTTTGAATAAAGACACGTGGCCAAGGTGGCACCAAAGTGCCAGTCGAGATGCCACGTGTCCTGGTCATGGTGCCGAGGTGATCTCGGCTAAGCCGAGGTTATCTGCGGAGATACCGGAATCTGAGATGAACAAATAAGAAATAAGAGTCCTAGAATGGGGGAGGACCTCAGCCTGGATAAGGATAAAGCTCTTAAAGAGTTTATCTTTATCTATTAGAGAGTCCAGGACAAGCATTGAGCCAGAGTCCAAGAGGAACTAGGCTTCTACAGGGATCAAGTTAGTGCTGACTATAAAAGTAAGGCAAGGGTCAAAGGTACGCTTTTTGTATTTAGGCTTGTGAGTTAAGCACAATTGGTTATCTTTGGAGATATTGATTACTGACTTGATCGTCGGAGTGTCCCCGGATGGACGAACCACTGCCGGAGTCTTGTCTTTCTGTGATAGGTCGTTCGGGCGTAACCTATTCTACTAGTGCTCTCCAGCTGAGTACCTGTTTGGCAGTGTGGTTGAAAAACAGCACACACAAATATAAGGGGCAAAATACGGAAAAAATTAAACAAACCCTACTAAACTTGAAGGGGAGGCTCTATTTACACCCAAAAAATTAGGTTGGACATCACAACTTAATGACTTTTTTTTATCACTATGATGTCCTTATTTAAAATGATTAAAAAGTACTTGATATTAAAAAACGTATAAATCAAAGTATTTTAAACACCCTATTCATAATCAGTCTTAATCATCTTTTCTCTCTTCTCTTCTTATTCTACTCACTATACATTTTCACACTCAACTCCATTTTGCTTGAATCCATCATCCTTGCATGCTATTTGATATTGAAGTCAATAATGGATAATGAAGACGAGGTTTACAAGTAATTTTTTTTTTTAATTATATATGTATATATATATATTCATCATTTTTTACTATTGGGTTACGAAATTTATTAAAAAATTCAATACTGAACAAATTATATTTATTTGAAAACTTATTTCTAAATAAAATTCATATATTTAGTAGCAGTGTGTTTTTGAATTAATAGCCATTGTTCAGTATTTAATATGAACATTAAAAAAAAAAATTCATATTCAAATTCTGAACAAAAAGATTTATTTGGTAATGTATTTCCAACCAAATTATTTATGTTTGAAAACTTGTTTCTAAATAAATTAGATTTTGTTCAGTATTAAGTATCTAAAATATTTTTTTTTTTTTGAATATTTACCTCTATTATACCTATTGGGCTAATGGGGTGAATGTGAAACATGAGCAGATGACGTTCCAAAATAGATTAATAATTTTTCATCAAATAGTCCATGTATTTAAGGGTGGTTTGGGATATTCTAAATAAATATACTTTTTAATTTTTTATAATAAAAAAAGATGTAAAAAAATAAAGAATAAATATTAATTGATGTGATCTAAAAAAATATAAGTATATTAAAAAAAGATATTTTTTTTAGCGTAGGCTAAATACCTACTTAGGCCAAGTTTGACAAATTGAAAAAAAGTCAAAAAGTCAAAAAATTACTCAAAAAGTAAAAAAGTTGTTACTATTCACCAAAAGTCAAAAATTAAGGTTGCACAACTCCCAATCTTAATTTTTCCCTACACACTAATTTATACAATTTTTAATACACATTTTTTCATAAAAATTCAAAAAATTAACTCAAATAATCATATTTTTTCCTCAACATTTTAATTTAAAAAATTAAAAAATACACTTATTTAGTACATCCCAAATAACCTTTTAAAGTCTCATCAATATAGAATGATGTAGGACCGGTTAAAAGACAGGTGGTGTAGGTGTGGGGCAATAACTTCAGGGCCAGTGCATTAAAGAGAGGCATTTACCAAAATAAGCCTAAACAGTGAAGGAATTCCCAAACTAAGTCTATTTTGGGAAATGCCTCCATTAAAGAGGCAGCCACACAGTTCACGTGGACACAGTTCGCTAGATCCGTAAATAAAATAAAATAAAATAAAATATATGCGATATCTGTACTTCTATCTTTCTTTCTATCTAGGTTATGGCTCTTAACTTATATCATTGCTGCGGCGGCTCAAGTTCTGTCTCTCTAAAAAAAAAAAAAAAAAGGAAAAAAAAAAAAAAATTCAGATTCTATCCAGCAGATTTCATCGGTGAGTTTTTAGTTTATATGCATTATTTTTTATTTTTAATTATAAGACAAGATGATATTGGTGGAAGGTAAGATATTGGAATTGTCTATGTAACGTGGATCCGTAGATCGACGGATCTGGATGTTTGGTTGTTCGAAAGTTTATTATGATGTTGGTCAACGAACTGATGTTTGTGTACACCAAACAAAACAGGATGCTAATTTTCATGGATCTGGAAACATTGGCGTGTAAAGTAGCAAAATAAACCGATGAGAAAATGGAAAAAAATGCCAGAAAGAACACGGGTGAGTTATAGTTTACTTTTCTATTGATTTATAGTGTTTATGGATAATATGTGATGAATCAGATAAAGTTGTTTGTTACTGGAGGAAGAATGAAAAATTACGATTCTACTCTTGCGGCTTTGCGCTTGTATAAACCATTCACGTGCTACCAAACATTGTTTATATTTCGTTTTATTTTTTATTTATTTTTTTATTTTTTTTATGACAAGGAAATTCCAAGTTCACGCACACATAATAAACTGGGCAAAGTTAAGGCCAATTTGCATAGTTGATCTTGAGAGAGTGAGAGCAATCTGGCAGCAAATTGGATTATAAAAGTGGTATTTAATTGCCTTCTAGATTTTGATCATTTAAACATAGTGTTATTATTTTTGTGACAAATTAATAAAATTTAAATTTGGAAGATCAAGGTAACCGATAACATATGCTTTTGAGATATTCAAACTCGACTAAAGTGACACATTGTGCCAGTCTCATAGATTATTTAGTCTTTTTTGTTTCTTTTTCAACATATAGATTGTTGGGTGAACTATAGCCATACTTCTCAAGTTTGGAACAAATAAGAAAGTTCTAAGACCAAATTGATGAAATACCAAATTGAAATTTTAAGGAAACTAGGAGAACCACTTATGTAATTAGCCCTAGATTATTTATTTGGTCAACAAAACAAGATCCCCAAATAGGGTTGCCTAAAGGGTTACCGAGAATTGGATGGTGGCCAAATAGGGTTGTGTTTTTAGAAAAGAGATCACTTTAAGGGCCAAAATAGTGGGGAATTTAAGGTTTTAATTATTAAATTGAATAGTCATAGGTAGGGAAAAGGTTTAGCATTGATTTTGGCTTGGGCTTAGGGGATGAAGGGCACTTTTTTTTTTTCTTTTTCTTTTTTTCTTTTTTTCCCTTTCCTTTCCTTTTCTTTTCTTTTTTGATCAACGAAAAGGAGACTTTATTAATGAGATCGATTAATACACATTGATACAAAACCTCAATAAAGTAAAAAGAGTGTACCAAGCATCAAAGCAAAACTCATCCTTTTAGCAGCCAATAACACCTTCTGTAAATCATGCACCTTCTGTAACACAATAACACAATCACCCAACAACAGACCCCAAACAAACCAGCAATAGCAGCCAATACCTTCTGTAAATCATGCACCAAAGCTCATCCTTTTAGATACAAATTTCTTAGTCCAAGTTTACCAACAAAACTAGACCTGTCCACTTTCAAAGCCAATCCTTAATGCTCTAAAAATGGAATATAAAATCATTCACAGATAAGTCATTCAAATGCATCTTGGATTGAATTGAATTGAATTGAAATAACCACATTTGAAATAATTCTTTCTTGAACCTTAAACCAATCTGGATGACCATCATTAAACAATCACTCATTTCTCATTTTCCACAATTCCCCGAAAATTGCCAAAGGTAATATATCCCAAATCACTTTTTATTTTTTTCTCATAGGAAAATTAAGCCACCACGAGCAAATTGATTCAGGTGCCACCCACATCAAACCCCACCATCGAAAACACATCGCCCAAATCCTCCAAGAAAAATGGCACTGAAGAAATAAATGATCCACCGTCTTAGTATTTATTTTACAAAAAAAAATGCGTAGGCATCAATTTGGGTCAATGATCACGTCGAATCTCCAAAGCACATCTGCAACTTTAACCCTACCACTCCAAACCAGCCACCAGAAAAATTGAATTTGTGGAGGTGCCACATTACACCAAATTAGCTCCGAAATCCTCAATTTCGGTCCAAGCGATTCTTCAACCAAGACATATAACAACCGAATTGAGAAATATGATTGTTCCCCGGCCCAAATCATTCTGTCATTTCTATTCTCTACTAACAATGGATATCAAACCATTTACTCTTGAAATCTCAAGAAAGCATCCTCTTCCCAAGATCTTAATGCTCTCTTGAATAAATTAGCAAACGAAAATCCGAATTCCATCTTTCGAAGAATTGCATTACCATGTCATCACGAAATAAAGATAGACGAAACAGATTTGGAAACTCAGAACTATGGTTTATTGATCCCAACCAACAATCTTTCCAAAAAGAAAGATCATGTCCATTGCCAATGGAAAAACCAATCTTAGATACAAAAATACTAAACATCCTTGGGCAACTAACCTTTATGTCAATTATATCTTTCCATATACGAGATGAATTATAAGAAGTCATCCTAAATGGAAGCCGCCCATAGTTGGTGATTTTGGATTTGGATCATATAATAGATCTCCATAGAGCCTTCTTTGTAGCATTGAATAGTGATTTTGTGAATTGTAACTCAACATCAAATAAAGTACAAAAAAGTAAGTGACTGTGAAGAAGATGAAGAAAAGATTCTTACAAACTATTACACAATGAAAATTGCTAGAGATATCAAAACTTTTACCAACATTTCTACCAAATGTCTCACACGATTTAGTGTAGAAATTTTGATAAAAGTTTTGGGGTCTCTAGTATTACTCTTACACAATTTCACGTACAATTCCAATCTTTTACAACTCAAATTTCTCTTCAAAAAATAAGGATGAGGTTCATTGTTTACAATTCCAAAATCCATAGTTTAGGTTCATATTCACAAGCTCTACTCCTTAAGCTTTAGGACTTAAAAATTAGGGTTAAATTTATTTTACCCCTTGTGATTTGAGGCTAGAGTACTTTAGGTTCGAATATAGCCAGAAAGTCCCCATGTAATTTTGGATTAAAGTGCACCGTTTGTTTTGCAATCCAAACTAACAGAAAGTGTCATACACCAATTTTTAGAGTGTATTTTTTTTTTTTAAATAAAGTGAAATTAACAAAAGGTGAAGATAATTTTACCCTCATTTCCTTCAAACCTAAATTTCATTAATATGTTAATTAAAATAAAATAAATTAAAATATAATTAAGGATTGATCTAAAATATAATTAAATAATAATTAAGAATTGATTTAAATATAAATTAATTACAATTAGATTAACATATTAGGAATTATTAAAAATTTAGGATTAATTATGATCTAAACTATAATTAAATTAAAATTAGATTAAAAGTTTAGAAATTACTATAAATTAAGATTAATTGTAATCCAAAATATAATTATATTAAAATAATAAGGTAAGAATTACAACAAATAACTTAGAATTTATGATTAATTATGATTTTATTAAATTAATGTTAGATATTATAAATTATGTTTATGGGAGTGGAGAGATAAAGAAAATAACAAAAAAATAATTCGGTTTGAGAGTATTATAGTCATTTCACATCTATAGTTAATGGTGTTAAGGGATGTATTTTAGTCTAAAATCACATAGGACTTTCTGACTATATTTGAATCATAAGAGATAAAATGTGTTGCCCTCAAACCACAAGTGAAATGAAATTTTCCCTTAAAATTATAATCTATGAATATTTAAACACGACTAATATTTCAGACTAACTAAGATGCCTAATAAAATTAAAATTGTATTACCTAACCCACAAGTCGACCTACACCCAAGGTTCTAAATATCGGCCGGTACGTGCCGTACCGGCCGGTTCGTACCGGAAAATTGGAGTGCCGAGTTGGATACTCACCGGTATACCGGTGATAATGAATTTCGCGTCCGTAACATCCGAGTCCCAGTACGTAGTGGCTTGAATCTGACACATGGGCCGATACGGGCCGATACAGTCGGATATAGATTTGCTTTTGTTGTTGTGCTCTATTTTTTGTTGTGCTCTGTTTCTGGTGTTTTTTTTTTTTTTTTGTCGATCTAAATCTGAATTTGTCTGGGTTTGACGGGATTCTACAACTTCCGGTCAACATTTTGAGAGAGAGAGAGAGAGAGGATTGTTTGTGGTTGTATTATGTATGCGAGTCTGAGATTGAAATGGATATACATGGAGGTGCATTATCAGTCTGAGATTGAAATGGGTAAAAAGAGAGGTACTTAAGTACATGGAGGTGCATGGATTTATGGTGGATTTGTAAATTGTAAATGTTTAAGTTTTTTTTTTTTTTTTTTTTTTCTATTTATTTGTTTATACACCTACACCTCCATTTATATTAATATATATATATATTTTCTCAATACAAGAAAAATAAATATTCAAATCAATTTTTTTATTAAAAGTTTAACATATACCAAAAATAAATACATATAATTTAGTTGAAAATGAGTAAAAAATGATCCTACATATCAAAATTTTGATTAAAATGTAACAAATTAAGGTTAAAAGAGTCAAAAAATGCATAAAATTCAGTTTTAGAGGGATTGCTAATAATTTTTAAAATTTCACGGTCGCGACACCCGATTCCCGATAGTACAGGCCGATACTACCGATACCGATACTCCGCGATCGATACCGTTACGTTACCCGATACCGCGATTTAGAACTATGCCTACACCTGATATTTACTTCACATGTCTAATAATAAAATACCTAACTATTAAAATTAATAGAATAATGTAATAACATTTATACCTCAAAATTATTTAAAAAATTCAGCCCTTAATGTCCTAAACATAATTTGTATAAAATTATCAAAATTTGTTTTTTTTGTTTTTCTTTTTTCTTTCTTTCTTTCCATGCTTGCCATCAAAGAGGGAGGAGGGAATGTAAACCTGCTTTTGAAACATAAGAAAACACATTTTATTTTATTCTAAAATTGTGTAAATTTTGGAAGATGTGTTTCTTTCTTGCAAAAAGATAATATTTGAGAAACATGTTTCCCATTCTTAACCTTGCTAATTTCTATTACAAACATGTGTTTGCTTATTTTTGCAAAAACAAAAATATTTTTGATACACTAAGACTGTTTGGTAATATTTATATTTTCAATTTTTATTTATATTTACAAAATTTTAAAAATTGTAAACAAAAAAATTATGTGAAAATTAGGGAAAGGTCCTCCATATATGTTTATGTAAGAGTTTAAGGACAACAAAAATTAGTTTGGTAGCTAAGGTACCTAAGAGAGACTAAAATGCCCTTTTAATCCTAGAAATCCTCACTTTTTTCTCTAAATTTTCACCAGTTCTCTCTCTCTCTCTCTCTCTCTCTGGTACCATTTCTATTGTATCTCCAGCGTCGTCACCACATCCATGAGTGTTCATCTACTGACACTCGTTCTTTTTTTCTCTCTTTCAATCACATCTACCGATACTCCGTTATCTACCACCTCCATTCACTATCACTGTCAGCTTTTCTCTCCGATTTATGCATAAATCTATCATGTTTTACTTTCTCTTTGGTCAATTTGTTTCATAATGGCCAATTTGTGCACAAATACTTTGATAAAAAATAAACATAAATATGTTTAATAATTTTTGTAAACAAAAATTTGTTTACAAGATTTTTAAAACTGTAAACAAAAATTTAATATAATTGACATTTTTTTATATAAAAATAATGCTTTCCATAATTGGAGTGAGGGATTAGCTGGAGTCAACGTAAGAAGGGTGTCATATGAGGTAGGGGGCCAGGGCCAGGGGTCGTAGGAGAGGAGTAAAATGAAAAACTTGCTTAAAACTTGATCAAACAAGAATTTTAAAACATGCAAGCATTTACAATTAATGGATTATTAAACTTGCAAGCTATAAATGCCCTTTGGAAACACTTGTATATAAAAAAATACAAGATCACAAGTATATTTATACAATTTTGGATGTACATATATTGTTTTTTTTTTTTTTAGAGAGATTTAATACCATAAGTCTCATATATATATATATATATATATGTTTTTTAATAGCTTGAGATTATTGGATATGGTTATATTTAATACCTGGAAAATCCTATAAAGGGGTGTACACCATATGCATCTTACCATAAATTGGCGTAATTTTATCATAAAATTTCGTACTATTAATTACAAAATACGTAACCTCTTTATAAATTGACTTAACAAAAAATGTCGTAACCAAGTCGCAAACTTTTATAACATCAACTACAAAATTTTGGACATTTTGTTATGCTAATTTGTAATGAGATTATGCATTTTGTAGTTGATGTTACGAAATTTTGTAAATAAAATTGCGCAACTTTTGATAGGGTGCATATGGTATGCACCCCTAAGAGGGTGCACACTATAGAATTTCTCATTTATATATCATGAGAACTCATTTGTTTAGTGGTATAAAACTGGGGGTAGGGCATTTACAGGCTTGTGTCTGAAATGGTTATGGAAATGATTGTATTGGATTGTGAATCAAAAGATATTTTATAAATATCAAATCTTTAATCGTAGATATTCAAATACTTTTTTAAAAATACTCAGTACATAAGAAAATGAGAAATGCTAGAGAAGAAGAATAATATAATTGAATGGCTTAATCTAGAATGGAAATTAGTTTATGTATATATACTGATAAAGATCTACAAGATAGGAAATAACATAAAAAGAAACAAAATCAAGGCCTAAACAATGGCTATAAAATAAGACCTAATTAATTCTAATTCCAACACTCCCCCTCAAGCTGATGCGAAGACATTCAGCAAACCCAGCTTGACAAAGGATGGACTCATAATACTAGTATGATCCTTTTCTCGAATGAAATATATGTCAACCTCAATGTGTTTCGTCCACTCATGAAGTACTGAATCAGAGGATAACATAATAGCTGATTTGTTGTCACAAAACAAAAGAGATGAAACATCCTCAGTAAATCCTAACTCTGCAAGAATGGAGCGAAGCCATAAAACTTCAAATACATGTACCCTGTGCCATTGCTCGATACTCAGCTTCAACATAAGGCCTAGAACTGTTTCTTACTTTTCTATGATATAAGGTGATCACCATAAAAAGTACAGAAACTAGATGTGGACCGTTTATCAGTTCTAAATTTTGCATAGTCTGCATCAATGAAACAAGAGAGTCCTGATTGATGACCAATTGTGAAAAATAATCCCAAACCAGGAGAAGTCTTCAAATACCACAAAATATGATGAACAACATCAAGATACTCTATAAGAGGTGCATGCATAAATTGACTTACAACACTAATCGTAAAGTTGGGTTAGTATTCATGCTCGAATCCTTCAGTATATGCCAGACTCTAATGTAGGCTTGAGGTTAGGATCCATAGGAGTAGAAGTTGGCTTACACCCTGGCATTCTAGTGTTGTAAAGAAGATCAAGAACACATTTCCTTTGAGACAATGAATTCTCCCGACGCAAATGAGCAACCTCAATACCCAGAAAGTATTTGAGAGGACCCAGATCCTTAATGTCAAATGCTTGACTCAAATTTCTCTTTACTTGAACTATGCCAACTGAATCATCACCTGTAAGAATGATATCATCAGTATACATATGCAAAATAATACACTGACCAGTGGAAATCTTGCGAATAAAGCAAGTATGACCTGAGTGGCACTAAACAAATCCCATGGATAAAATAACAGAGCTAAAGCAACTGAACCAGGCCCAATGAGACTATTTAAGCCCATATAAGGACTTGCGCAGTTGACACACTATCCCTGCATACTCCCCCTCAGCTCGAAAACTAGGTGGAGGATCCATATAAATAGTCTCAAGTAAGTCCCCATGCAAAAAGGCATTCTTGACATCCAGTTGATGTAGAGGCCAAGAATGTGAGACAACAAGAAAGATAAGGAGCCGAATAGAGGAAAGATTGGCGACTGGTGCAAAGGTAGCCCCAAAATCCTTACTAAGAACCTGAGTAAAGCCCTTGGCAACCAGCTGTGCTTTGTAGTGGTCCACAATGCCATCTACGAGATACTTAATAGTGAATACCCATTTACAGCCAACAATCTTTTCACCAGATGGAAAAGAGATACAAACTGCTTGTTACACCCCAGATTTCCAAGATTCGACTCACGGAAATTTAAGTATAAATAATAAAATAAAAGAAAATAATTTAAATAAAAACGAAGTCTCTAATATAGATGGTTATAACAATGTCATACATTTTATGAGATTTGTCCAATTACATGCATCTTAAATTCATCATCTAGATGGAGTGAATATATAGTATGTAAAGCAAAATAATAATATAGTAAATAAGTAAAGTGCCCTTAGGCGTACATCAACGATAGGGTTCAAAAAAAAAAAAAAAGGCACACAACCTACAAAAGATGGCCCAACCTACAAATCAAGAGAGCTCTTATAGGTTGCGCATATATTCCACCACCTCATCTCAAGGTCGGGGCGCTCCACCAATACCTGAAAAAGATTTTAGCCGCGTAGGTGAACATATAGGGGTGTTTGGCAAGAAAAAAAAAACTTAGTTTAGGCTAAAATTCACAAAAAGAAAAAATAGGCTAAAATAGCTAATAAAACAAAATATCACATCAAACCCATAATCATTTCACTTTTTCTCTCACAAACATCACATTCAACCACAAAAAAATCCAATTATCTTCCCAAACACAAAAATTTTAGCCTACTAAAATAGTCAAAAACTAAAATAGCTTACTAAAATAGCAACTTCCCTAACGAAGCCATAGTCTAGTAAGATAACATTTCAAAAGATAATATACATTGATATGTGCATGATCATGATGCTCTACATGAATATAACGTGCTCAAAACCATGGGAGAGAAAAGTAAAGGGGGAGAGAGAGAGAGAGAGAGAGAGAGAGAGAGAGTTAAGAGTGTAATGTGCAGAGTGGGTTTTAGGTTCAGAAATATCTAAAAAGTGGTTCAAAAATGCTAGGTGGAGGTGTAGCCACATTAGTCCATTTTAGCATGGCCGCTTGAGCGGTGCCTACCTTAGACCATTCTGCCTAGTCACGGTTCGAGCGCCTGTTTCCCCTTACTCATGCGCCCAATAATTACACTGCTTGAGCGGTGTTCCTAGCCGCTCGAGCAGCCCGTTCTTGGGCAGGCTTTTGCTCCTAATTCAATTTTAAGGTTCGTTGGTTCTCCCAAATGCTGGGAACAAGTTTAACAAAAGATGAGTGATAAGCAAGAGAGACAGTAACCAAAACCAAAACGAATATGATAATCAAGAGAGACAGTAACCAAAACCAAAACCAAGGCTTTTGCTCCTAATTTAATTTTAAGGTTCGTTGCCAAGGAATGAATGATAAGCAAGAGAGACACTATTATAAAAAAGATACTGGGAAATATGATGATTAGTACCCACTAAGATAACCAAAACGACCGGGAGGATGTCTATTACAAGGAGGGTTGTGATGAGGAACAGTAACCAAAGGAGAAGAATTACCTGACCCGTGTATCGAAGAGGCTGTTAGCAGGGGACGAGGATGACGAGAATATACCTGCAATAGAGGAGGAGGAAGAGGAAGAGGGGCCTCAGCTTCAATCTTAAGAGAGACGGCTTCAATCTTATTAGAAATGGGAAGACGCCGAACATCAAAGGCCACAAATTGGACAAGAGTGAAAGAAGAATCTTGCACAGAAGAGTGAGTACCAAAAAAGGGAATCTCCTCACGGAATGTCACATCACAAGAATGATAGTACCTACGAGTGCTAGGATCATAACACCGATACCCTTTGGATATAGTATTTAACTTAGTGCGAGTAGGACTCAGGTTCTTAATAGAACAAGTGCACCCAAAAACCCAAGGTAGAAGAGGAAAGGGAGTCTTTGTAAGGTGTAAGGCCTAGAGGGGCAAGACCATGTAAGACACGACTAGGAGTGTGATTAATAAGATAAATCGGGGTAAAAATAGTGTTATGCTAGTAAAACGTAGGTACATTCATTCCCTTGAGAAGACAACAAATCATAGACATAATGTGACGTTTTTTCGTTCCTCATTCCCATTTTGTTAAAAAGCATTAGGATAAGTAAGTTGTTGAAGTATAGTAGCCTGACTAAGATGGGAGCGAAAAACATCAGAGATGTATTCCCCATCATTATAAGATCGGATATTTCGAACAACAGTACGAAACTGGTTTTAACTATCTGAAGAAACTAAACAAATATAGGAAAGACATTAGATTTACGCTTAGCAAGATAAACCCAAGTACAACGAGCGTGGTCGTCTATAAAGGTCACATAATATTTATGGTTGGACAAAGCAATAACAGGTGAAGGGCCCTAAACATCATAATGAATAAGATCAAACACAGAAGAAGCACGAGGAATATAAGTAGTACGTGTATGTCTAACTAACTCACACACATCACATTGAAACTTATGATTCTTACAAGCTTTATTAAAATTTGGAAACAATAAACATAAATACTAGAAATTTGCATGACCCAAACGAGCATGGCACAATGCTAAAGTCTTAAAAGAAAAAACATAGTAGGATAAATCCTCAAGTAACATAGAAGTGGAAAAACTAGAAAGAGGCGGCTGATTTGGTGAATCTCTGAAGTAGTATAAACCGTCACACTCATATCCCCTACCAAAAATCCTTTTCGAACTCAGGTCCTATAACAAACAAGAATTGGGTAAGAAAATGACAGCACAATGAAAGGCCTTGGCAAGCCGACCCACAGATAAGATTATACGCAAAATTAGGGACATGTAGGACAAATGAAAGAGTAATATCAGAAGATAGAGTAACACCACCCCGATGACGAACAGAGGCAGCAGAACCATCAGCAAGACAAATAGTTTAGGCTGTAACAAGAACTGGAGAAGAAAGGTAGGAAAGCTCATCCGCCATCTGGTCATTTGCCTTAGAATCCAGAACCCAAGTAGGACATGCAGAGCGAACATGGAAAGTAGTAGGAGTACTTGTAGCCAAAATGACAGTAGAGGATGATGGTCCAAAAAATATCATAAAACCAAGTTGAGCCAAAAGCTAACTAATCTGAGTCTAAAGGAGATGCAAATCTGGAGTAGTAAAGCACGGGACGGTCTCCACAACAGCAGCGGTGCGGGAGGAGCCAGATGGATGAGCACATGAGAAGCGTTGTCACTAGGGATGGTCATGGGGCAGATTTTTGTTGGATTTGTTAATACACGCACCCTCTGCTTCGTCCCCCGCCCCGTCCTTGTTACTGTAAGTTTTTCTGAATGATCGATATATTCAACTTGTAAATAATACAAAGATTACAACCAATATTTATAGGAATCCTAAACCTAATCTAGAATAGGAAATACAAACCTAATTCCATATTTACATAGCATTCCATAATTACGTAGCAACCTAATTCCATATTTACATAATAGTCGTAAGTTACACAATATATTCTCACACCCCCGCTCAAAATCAAGGTGTTGTAGCAAAAAACACTGAGAGTTTGCTAAGAAACTGAAACCAAGCAGTAGTGTGAGTCTTGGTGAAAAAGTCCGCAAGTTGCAAAGCCAATGAGATGAAAGGAAGCAAAAGAGAGCCAAACTGCAGATGTTGTCGGACAAAGTGACAATTAATCTCAATGTGTTTCGTCCATTCATAGAAGACAGTATTGTGGGCAATCTGAATAACACTGCAGTTGTCACAATAGAGAGAGGTCGGAGAAGACTGAGGGACACCCAAATCAGAGAGAAGGCAACGAAGCCAAACAAGCTCAGCAGTAGCATGAGCCATAGCACGGTACTCAGCTTTGGCAGTAGAGCGAGCAACAACAGTTTGTTTCTTGCTTTTCCAGAAGATTAAGGAATCGCCAGGAAACATACAGAAACCAGAGGTGGACTTGCAATCATTAACATTACCAACCCAATCAGCATTAGCATAAGCCACCGAGTCTAAAGAGAAAGTAGAGGACAATAGTAAACTCTAAAAGATGGTACATCGGAGATAGCGAAGAATGCAAACCAAAGCAGCCCAATGGGTAGAGCGAGGAGTAGAAATGAACTGACTAACCACATGAACAACATAAAGAAAATCAGGGCGAGTGATAGTCAAATAAACTAAACAACTCACAAGCTCGCGATAGATCGTGGGATCATGCAGAGGGACACCATCAGTAGAGTTGAGCTTCACATTAAGCTCAATAGGTGTATCAGAAACCTTAGTATCAGTAAGACTAGCACGGTGAATAACCTCATTAGCATACTTGGCCTGAGACAGAAAGTTGCCCTTTGGAGAAGAGGCAACCTCAATACCAAGAAAATACCGCAATAGACCCAGATCTTTTATTTCGAAGGTGTGGAAGATATTTTGCTTGACCTTAGGGATAACAAAAGAGTTAGAGCTAGTGATGATCATATCATCTACATAGAGTAGGAGAGCAGCAAAACCAGCCGAGGTATGTCTCAGAAGCAAAGTAGAGTCGGAAGGAGAAGGATGAAACCCAAGCTCGGTAATAGCAGTCTAAAAGCAATCATACCAAGCACGAGGAGACTGCTTCGGACCATACAGAGCACGCCGAAGGCGACAAACCTGTTCAGAGGAATGGGGAAGGCCAGAGGAAGGACGCATGTAAACCTCCTTAGTAAAATGGCCATTAAAAAAAGTATTCTTAACATCCATCTGATAAAGAGGCCAAGAACGAACAACAGCGATAGAAATCAAAGTACGGACAATAGTCATCTTGGCAACAGGAGCACATGTCTCCTTATAATCAATATCATACTCCTGTGAGAAACCTTTGGCAACCAGACGAGCTTTGTAGCGCTCAAGAGAACCGTCAGAATGAGTCTTGACTTTGTAGACCCATTTGCAACCAATCAGATTCTTATTAGCAGGCAAATGAACAAACTCCCAAGTACTAGTTTTTTGTAAAGCAGACAACTCATTCTCCATAGCTTGAACCCAATGAGGATCCTGACAGGCCTCATTGTAAGACTAAGGTTATGAAAAAGAGTGAATAGCAGACAAAAAGGTACGATAGGAAATAGAAAAACATGTATTAGACCAACCCAACCTGTTTGGAGGATGACGTGCTCGAGTAGGATATCGGTGTGCAACAGGATCAGAGTCGCTAGAAGCAGGATAATTAGCAACAGGGGTAGAGACAACCGGTGGAGGAGGAGCCTTGTGACTAGAATAAACTAACAACGGAGGAGGAGGAGAAACCGAATGAGAAGCAGCTAGAAGTGAAGCAGGAGGAAAAGATAGAACAAGCTCAGGAGGAACTGTGGAGATGTACTCATCAGATGAGACCTCAGAAGGAAACAGATCAATATGAACCAAATCCTCTTTGGAAACTGGGGCGGTAAGAGGAGGAAGCTGAAAGTAGGGTAGACGTTCGAGAAAGGCAACATGGCGGGAGACATAAAAACGATGGGACACAAGGTCATAACAACGACAACCTTTCTGAGTGAGACTATAACACAAAACGACACATAAGACAGACCAGACACTAAGTTTGGTCCTATCTTTACAGGGTAAAAGGACAAAACAGGCAAACCCAAACACACGATGGAGAGAGTAATTGGGAAGTTGAAAAAATAAAGTCTCATAAGGTGACCGACTAGAAAGAAGGGGGTAGGCATACGGTTGAGAAGAAAAGCAGCAGTAAGAACTGTCTCATCCCAAAACAGAGCCGGAACGGAGGTAGAGAGAATGAGAGATCTAGCTGTCTTAAGGAGATGACGGTGTTTACGCTCAGCTTGACCATTTTGGGCAGGTGTATCAGTATAAGAAGTTTGGTGAATGGTACCAAATTTGGCCATATCTTCACAGAATTCAATTTTAATGTATTCCTCGCCCAAGTCAGACCACAACAATTTAATAGTAGACCCAAATTGTATAGTGACCATAGACTAGGAAGTACGGTTTATCTAGTAGAAGTCGGACTTATGTGTCATAAGATAAACCCAAATGTACCGAGTGCAATCATCAACAAATGACAAATAATAGGCAGAAACCCCTTTGGTGAGAACGGGAGAAGGGTCCTTAACATCAGTATGAACTAAAGAAAATGGTGTATCAGATATAGAAGTACTTTTATGAAAAGGTAAGGTTGCCATTTTGGCAAGTTTACACCCCCGACATTCAGTAAGTTTACTAGAAGAAACTTTACCCAATATATCAGACTGAGCTAAAGACTGTAAGCGATTAGCAGACAAATGCCGTAATCTAGAATGCCACAAGTAGAAAAGACTAGACAGAGAATCTAACTAAAAAGAGGAAAGGGCAGTCAGAAAGGTTGCCATAGGCAGATGCAAGCTCTCCACCACATAGAGGTCTTCAACTATACGACCGGTCCCAATCTGCTGGTTAGACATCTGATTCTACACAGAACAGATAGAAGAAGAAAAGATAACAACAAAACCATAGGCATCAAGCTAACTGATAGATAATAAATTGACAGATAACCGGGGAACATAAAGGATAGATGGAATAGAAACAACAGACATAGCAGACGGTAGGACAAACCTAATAGATACAATAGACATACTAGACCCATTAATGGCATTGACAATAATAGAAAAGAGGGGAGAAGTACAATTTTGAAGTAAGGAGAGATAGGGAGTCATATGATGAGAGGCACTAGAGTCAAAAATCCAAACAGACGAAGAGATACCTGAAGAAGACCCAAGCAAACCTGAATGAAGAGAGGAAACAATAGTGGTAGACGGGGATGGCTAGAAGGTAGACAGTATATGCTAAAGCTAACTAATCTGAGCACTCAAGGAAGCCAAGTTAGGATTAAAAGCCGAAGCAGATGCAATAAAACTGGCGGGAGGTCAAAAAGTGCTTGGAGGAGGAGCTTGGAACTGGGTTTGAGACTGCTGAGTAGATAAGGCAGACAAGCATCCTTTCTTCGGACAATGATACTTCCAATGGCCTCTCTGATGGCAGAAGGCACACTCATCAAAAGTCAGAGACATCATAATAACCAGAAAGCAGAAGTCTAAGTGTAATATCGCAAAATAGCCAAACCAGAGATCAAAGGCTTATAACTAGAAAGCTGTGGGGTTCAAAATGTAATAAACCCAAAATTGACCACAATAACTAAGCCAGGGGTCAGAGTATACATAACAGGAAACTAAGGGGTTTCTAGTGTAATAAACCTGAAAGGGTTTTAAGTGTAAATACCCAAGAAATAGAATCACAGAACCAGCCAAGAAGTAGACCTTACGATGAGGCTCAGACGAGAGAAACCATTGAGTGAGAAAGAATCGAACCAGAGTGAGAGATCAATAGCGATCAGACCAAGACCAGAATATCGTGACTTCGGACCACTAGTTAGAGGACATTCACTACTTCAGACTAGAGAACATAGGAACCAAAGATGTCACGAGTATGAACCAGATGGGTCGTGAACTCAGATGAGTTGTACAAGCCAGAAAAATCAGAGGATCGAAGAAATTGACCTAATGATGAATTAGATGAACCAGACGAGAGGGAGCAGAGGATCGATCGAACAAAGCAGATGACCCAAACGAAGACAGGAACAAAGAACTCAATTGAATCAGAGATCAAAACCAAAGAGAGATTCGTGTTGGCTGCTAGGGTTTCGAACCTGGCTTTGATACCATGTAAGTTTTTCTGAATGATCTGTATATTCAACTTGTAAATAATACAAAGATTACAACCAATATTTATAGGAATCCTAACCCTAATCTAGAATAGGAAATACAAACCTAATTCCATATTTACATAGCATTCCATAATTACATAACAACCTAATTCCATATATACATAATAGTCGTAAGTTACACAATATATTCTCACAGTTATGGGGTGGAGTTTTTTTTCTTGCCCCAGCACATCGGGCATCCGAACCCCCCCTCATTAACCTGACTAAGTAAACCAAACTTGTTGCTTCATTCTACTGGAATAAAAGTAAAGATTAGTGGTTTAAGAGAGTTAATTTTTTTGCTCACAAGACATAATCCAATTTATAAAACTCATTCATTATAAAAGAGAACCTGTTAAACAAAACTTATATAAAATGTGATATGGAACCTGTTAAAGAAAACTTGATAATAAAACAAGTAAAATAACCTATTTATGTAAAAACAAGATAAATAATATATCAAACAAAGAGTTCATTAACTTTTAAAAATTTTAAAAAAAAGAAAAGAAGAAGAAGAAGAAGAAGAAGAAGAAGAAGAAAACTAAATCCATGCCATCTCAAATTCATAAAGTCTCAAATGTTAAATAACCAAAACAGAAGCAAAAATTACAAACTAAGTTTTGCGCCAAACCAAAGTAAAACTGTCTAATTGACCAAGACAAAACACCTTTTGAGTAAACAAAACAACAATAAACCCCTGCTACTTCTCCAGCTCGGTGACAACACTTTCCTCTTCATGATCATCATAATCATCAAGAATTGTTTGTATTGTGCTATCTTTTGGCATAGAGGAAGAACCTACAAACAAAAGCAAATAATATAAAACAAATTAAACCCCGTAAATTTTTTTTAAAAAATCTTAATTTCATAAAATAATAAATTGTAGTTTTCTTACCTTTGATTTCACTCCATAATTAATTTTGAGCACACATCAACGCCTCCAACGTCTTTGGATGAAGCCGACTACGGTGTGGACTCAACAATCTCCCACTAGTGTTAAAAGCAAATTCTGAAGCAACTATTGACACGGGAATAGCCAAAATATCCCTTGCAATGCGTTGCAAAGTAGGATACTTGAGACCATTGGTTCTCCACACAGACAAAATATCAAAATTTGAGGTTCTTGGTAACACTCCATCCTCGATGTAATGATCCAACTCCCATTTGACATTGCTACTCTTTCTATTATTATTACTATTAATAATCAAATCAAAGTTGGACTGTGATTCTTGGATCCTAGATTGAGAGCTCTCAATTACACAAGATAAAGAGATATCGTAATTTGTTTCTTCATCCATTTTCCTACAACGATACTCATCAGGCAAGTCATAGAAAATTTCTTTTTTCTGGTCAATTTCTTCATAAGACTAGGCACCATAAATTGTGGACGAAAACCACTTCAACAACTTTGTGGGTGTTTGGGAAGTGGATTTTTATGTAGGCTTTTTTAGTTGTAGGATATTATTGGATAAAAATTTTTTTGGTGTTTGAGAAGATAGTTGGGTTTTTTTGTGGTTGGATGTGATGTTTGTGAGAGAAAAAGTGAAATGATTATAGGGTTGGATGTGATATTTTGTTTGGATGTGTTTTTTTTTTTTTGGTTTTGCAAAAAGTTTGTCTTTTTTATGAAAAAAAGCAAAAAAAACCCAACACACAAACTTCCCAAACACCACCTTCATCTTATATCTTGGATCTAAAACAACAACAACACTCATAATACCATGAACCACATTCCAATCATGTTCAAATTTGTCTAACATACTGGATGCCATCTTCTTAATCAATTCATTTGGACACTTGATCCATTCACCCAAACCAATTTTTAATTCACCAACCTTGGGAAAATACATGTTAATTGTAGGGTAGGTAGTACTAGCAAAAAATTCAATCACATTATAGAATAGGTCTAACCTCCCACAAATATCTTTAGCTACCTCCCAATCATTCTCACTTGGCATGCTATTATAAGATGAATCACGTTGTCTCAAACAAAAAAAGACATCTATATAAACTAAAGCAGTTGAAAGCATCAAGTATGTAGAGTTCCAACAAGTCTTACAATCAAGAACCAATTATTTAGTGCTTGAAACACGTAATTGTCTTGTTGTTTCCTCAAACTTTTGCTTTCTCTTTGATGATGCAGTCCAAAAAACTACATTACCACGAACCCTCTCAATACCTTTACCAATAACAGATAAACCATCTTGAACAATCAAATTAATGATATGAGCAGCACAACACATACGCAACATTGATCCACCTAAAATAAGTGAACTGACTTGGAGCTTGTCCAATAGAATTTTTATAATGGCATCATTTGTAATACAATTATCTATAGTCATAGTAGATAACTTCCTATCAACATTCCACTCTAACATGCAATCTAGAAGAACATCGGAAATGACTTCCTTTGTATTTGTAAATGAACCTAAAACAATAAATTAAATGATTACAACATAATTTAACCAATAAATTATCGATAGAAAAATTAATCACTTAAAAAAAATTACCTCATAATCCGATTTTCCAAAGTCCAAGAGTCATCAATATAGTGTGTTGTGACAACCATGAATCCTCTCTTTTTATTACTTGAAGTCCACATGTCAGTTGTGATTGCAATTCTGCTTGAACTCTTCTCCACTTTAATCAAAGTCTTCTCCTTTTCTTGGTCATAAATTTTCAAAATGTCCCTCTTTAAGGTGCTGCTAGAAATCATGAAATTTTTTTAAACTCGAAGTGTTCAATCACTGTAAGAGGGTACTCATGCAAGATGACCATGTTAGCAAGATCCCTCTTTGCTACATCTTGGTCGAAATGATAATTGGTAAGACTCACTTTTCTATCTGGCTTATTTTGTTCTTTTATTAAAATTTGTTGCCTCAAATCTCCAATATCTTTAAACTTTCGCCTTTTACATCGGTTGAAGTAACCACACAAATGGCTAGTCCCTTGTTTGCTATCTCTTAAAAACAATTTATTACAATAATTACATTCTTCCTTGTCTTTTCCATCAACCTTCCGTTTCTTAAAATGATCCCAAACAGGTGATCGTGCCTTTCTTTTAGTATCTTCCGATGAAATTACAATCGGATTGTCACTAGGGACATTGCCCTTGTTTGTATTTGTGTCATTTATCAACACTGTAGATTGAAAGGACGGAGTTGTAGTGGCCAATGGTGGGACTGAGACAGACTCATCTTCCATCTACGAAGAAATAGGACTTGTTAACATTATAAATTATTATCACTGTATATGTGTATATATTACTTGTATTTAAATGTCTAGAATATATTAAATTGGAGAAACAAAAACATTCAGATTAGATAACATAATTGACTGAGACAGACTCTTAAATTTATTCACAATAATATAATTGAGTGCATTACAAATTAAATGTTGACACCTAACATGTCTCACATCATTGTAGGTCAAATTATGAAAATATATTTTACTAACATTTTCTAGGATAGAAGGTAGTTGTTGTGCAGAAAGCACAATAGTCTCCATTTTGTGATTCTAGGTCTTACTTTAATGATCCAAACCGTTCACTTTAGGATACATTGAGTAGAATATTCTTGTAGAGAATCAAGTTGATTGGATAGGATTTGGAGTGGCTATTGTGCCCCATGCACAACAACCATTGTTGTGTGCGCAATGGGGCTTGTTTTGTATCTTATTTCGATTATATGAATTGTTCACTTTGTAGAGTTCATTGAGTAGAATATTACTGCAAAAAATTAAGTTGATCGGGTATAGGTAGGCCCTTAATTAAATTAAATTTGTATCTGTAACCAAAAAAAAAATAGCGGATATCATTTTGAGTACAAAAATTCATACAAATGTGATTTGATCATAGGCTTACTAATATCCAATCAGCTTAATTTTTACATGAATATTCTACTCGACGTACCATAAAAGGTGAATGGTTCAAATTATCAAAGTAAGATCTAGAATGAACCTCAATTTTTTTAGGCATATTATAAAATACTTTAACATAAGAACGTGATTATAATGTGTAATTGAGAAAACATTTAGATTTATTACAAATAATGTGGATCAAAATTCCACCAATTAGAAGTATAATTTGGTCTAGTTTGGTTTTGAAGTAAACCACGATCAAACCATTATTTATGATTTCATAAAATTTGAAACCAAACCAAACCAAACCAAGCCTTAAGTCCCATCAAATGGGGTCGGCTACATGAATCCTTCTTCTCCACGCGGCCCTATCAAAGGCCATTTCATTAGTCAAATTAAGTAAATTCATATCTCTATTTATAACGCTAGTCAACGTTAATCTAGGCCTACCCCGTCTCCTAACACTTCCAGCTACCGTTACAGCATTGCATCTCTTCACTACTGCCTCTGTTGGTCTCCGTTGAAACCAAACCAAACAATGAAAAATCTTAAAATCAAATTGAACCAAAAAACAAAAAAAAAAACAAAAAAAAACAAAGTTCTGTTTGGTTTGAAACTACGATTTTCATGAACCGTGAAATCATTCACAATATAATAACAATTTGCTCAAAGATCAAGAAGTATAATTATCATTTACAAACAAAATTGTTTAAATGATCATTTAAAACTAGTTCTACTATATAGAAGAACACACTTGTAGGCAAAGTGTTAACAATTAAACAGTTCGGTTAGATTCTAAACTCAAACCATAACTATAAAATTACGAAATTGAACCGTAAAGTATGGTTCACCTATTTTTAGAACTAAGATCAAACCATGCATTGAGAAAATCAAATCAAACATGTTATTTGATCTAGATCGGACCGGTTTACAAATCACTCGAAAATCAAACCAAACCACCAACACCACACACTACCACCACCATATCCCAAAACCTAATATAACAATATCAAAACTCAAATCACTCGAAATTACCATCAAAATCAAACCCTATTGTTGAAACCCTAACCCTCATCATTAAAACCTTAACTCTAACCCCAATACCACCATTCCTTATCCATTACAATCACCAATTCAACCTAAACCATCAAACCCAAAAATCAACAACAAATGAAATAGAGATGGAGAAAAGAAAAACAGAATGTTGTCAATCACAGAGCACCAATTTGAGAAGATGGCGTTAGTAGAGGTGAGATCGTGCTAGGAGGGGTAATGACGTCATGATCTAGTTCAAAGAAGGGGAAGCAACGCCACAATTGTGCTTGGAGAGAAAAAATAGTTGTGGCATGGTTAGAAGGATGATAGTGTCATAGAGGTAAGAGGAAAGGAAATACCATTGTGAGGTAAAGGGGTGTTGGGGGCAATGGTAGGGGTTAGGGCATGCGATGACCTGGTGTTGGGGTAATGGAGGTAAAAAGGCATTAGGGTTGGCGGTAGGGAGGGGTTAAGGGATGCGATGACTTGGTGTTGTTGGGGTAATGGAAAAGGCAGTGGCAATACGGTGGAATGAGGACTAACGAAGACAAGGTATAGGGGAGAGAGAGAGAGAGAGAGTGATCTATGGTGACAAAAAAGACATGAATTTATTTAGGCCTCGTTTGGAAGCATGTTATTTTAGCAACTTTTTGGCTTTTTACGAAAAGATATACAGGAAATTGAGAGAGTGGTGTGACAACTTATAGTGACTTTTTAGCTAAACTATTTAGTCCCCAAACGAGGCCTTAATTTAATTTATCATATAGGCTTTGATAAAGTAGAATAGAGAAAAAGAATTTATGTAATTGATTTCACTTGATTGAGACACAAGATTTAGTTTGATTTGAAATATGAGATTTTTATGAAAAAGTTTGGGAAGGGACTTTTATTTCTTACTTAAGGGTTGGTTTGGGATGTCCTAAAAAAGTGCACTTTTTGACTTATTGGTGGGTTTGGGTTGGGTTTGGGTTGGGTTTGATGTGATGTGTTAGAGAGGTGATGTGATTTAAATAAGATGATGTGACTTAAATAAGATAGTGACTTTTTGACTTATTTAGTACATGCCAAACTGAGAATTAGAGTTACTTGTATATTTCTATTCCAAATGATATAATCATGGGGACCTAGAATCACATTTTAATTCTCCCTCAAGATTATTTTCGGCAAAGTTAATATTAATAATTTTTTTTGGAACTAATATCCAATTTAAAATAAGATTATTAATTAAGAGAAATAATAGAGACACAAAATCATTTACAATGATATACTATGAAGCACGGACACGGACACAGATACGGACACGGGACACGTCAATTTTTAAAAAATGGAGACACGGACACGGCAGGGGACACGTCAAACTTTTTAATTTTTTTATAAATATTTTTATTTTAATACATATTAATTATTTTATTTATTTATTATATTTTTAAGTAATATGTTATAATTAATTATTTTATTTTATTTTATATACATGTTTATTTATTTTCATTAATATGCATAAGTATATATAATATAATAGTTATATAATAATAATAGTTATCTATATAAATAATAAGTATAATATGAATCCAGCAGATCAGCAGAAAAAGGAGATAAAGATGCGACTGAGAGAGAGAGAGAGGAAGAAGCGATCGATCGCGATCGCGAGGGAGAGAGAGAAGGTGAGAGAGAGAGAGCTCGTCGAAGTCGAAGGGCGACTGGATTGTCGAAGTCGAATGGGATGGAGGTCGCCGGCGAGTCGACTGGACTGGATCGAAGTCAGGTTTGCACTCTTCTCCTTTCCTCTTCTGTTTTGCTCTCAACTGTCATAACCATACCAGTGGTCACTGTACTCTTCTCCTTTCCTCTTCTGTTTTGCTCTCTGTGTCCAGATTTGGTGGACACGCGTGTCTCCACCGTGTCCCCTGCAAAAAAATAATTAAATTAAAGGGACACGCCACCCGGCGTGTCCCGTATGTGTCCCCGGCGTGTCCCCGTGTCAGACACTGCCACAGCATGAAATCTGCCGTGTCCATGCTTCATAGATGATATATAGAAAACAAATTAAAATATGTATAATGATTAAGTGCATAATAAATTAAAAATTGACACATGATCAAATTAGAATTTTGGGCAAATTACCAACACCCCCATTGAGATTTAGGGCTGGTTTGGCAACTATAAAAAAAGCTAAAAGTCAAAAAGTTACCAAAAAAGTTAAAAAGTTATCACTATTCACCAAAAAAAAAATAATAATAATTTAATATACATAATATCAAATACCAATCAACTTCACGGTAGCCTATGTACAGACCTGAAAGCATAGGAGTGAAAGGAATATATATATATTACATGTGTATATTTATTAAATTGGATGGTAAAGTTGGGCCCATGGGGGCCCACCACGGGTCCCGTTTTTCTAATCGGAACCGTCAAATGTGTAGAAATCACTGAGTACTATATGCCTGTAAAAAATCATGTCTATCGGATATCGCTAACTACATGATCAAATCAGTTTTGTATAAAAAATGGATGGTGTTATAGTTAACATGTGACAAAAAAAACTAACACGATTAGATAGCTATCGATATCCAATGAGAGTGATTTTTTACAAAAATATAATACTCGACAAGTTCTACACATTGAACGGTTTCGATTAGAAAAACGGGACCCGTGGTGGGCCCCCATGGGCTGAGACAATTTTTGAGAGAAGATTTTAAAAACTTGTTTGGTTAAAAAATTTTGAAACAAAAAAAATCCAAATTTTTTTCTATCTCTACTACACATCAATCTTCACTTTTTGTCTCTCATTTCTCCATCTATCACATCCTATAATATATCAATCAATCACTTTTTTTTTTCTCACACCCATCCATTCAACTACAAAAAATAAAAATAAAAATAAATAAATAAATCATCCCAAATTCTAAAATTCTAAAACTATTTTCAAAACATACAACCAAATAAATTTTCAAATTTTGTTAATTCTTTCCAAAAAATTATTTTACAAAATACAAACCAAGTAAGCCACATATTCTCCTCTCGTTTAAAGTAATTTTTACAATATGAGGGGTAACTTGTATTTTTATTAAACCTCAAGGGGTGTTGGTAATTTTTGTGAAACCTTGAGGGGTGTTAAACCCCTCAAAATGGGTGATTTTACTTACACAATTATTTTATCTCTTTACATCCTCTATATGAGTTTTTTCTTCTTTTTTTTTCTCCCCTAATTTTATCCATTTGTGAAATTACCTTTAAGGATAAAATATTAAAATTAAATATATTTTGTTATCTCCTTACACGCCTTGGTCTTCAATCCGTACTCTTCTTTTTCCTTTCTTAATTTTTCTTTTCTCTTACACATCTCTTTTCAAAAAGTGAGAATTATAGTATTTTGATAATTCAATAGATGAAGAAATGGTGGTGAAGAACCATCAAAAAAGTGAAATTGTGAGTTTTGTTATTTATTTGGTAGGTTTTTGTTTTGTTTTTTTAGACTCGTGTTCGACTTTCGTTCGGTGGTTTGAAATCAAACAAAATAAAATGGCCCAAAACAAAATAGAATGTATCACTGAACAGACACTTCACAAATGACCCAAATTAATTTCTTGTTATCATCTAATTGGACGGCAACATAATGTTGGAAAAAAAATATTGTCCGATAACATAGCACCAAAGTAATTTAAATTAATTAGCGTTGTATTATCGAACAGAGCCACCACAAATTAAAAAATCATTTTTTGAAAGAAAGTGGCTCTGTAAATATATAGTAATAAAATGTTAGATATATCAATTTTTTCTGGCAGTATAATACCGGAATAATGTAAATTATTTACTATCGTGTTATCAAAATTAACGATATAAAGAGATGAAATAATTAATTTAGAGTTAATTTTGATAATATATTAGGGATATAGTAAGAATTATATATATATTTTTAATAATGTAATGAGATGAAGGGCGTAAATAGATTAAATAGTGATGTAAATAGAATCAACCCTCAAAACAGCCAGGACCCTAAACTGAGCCGCAAGTCATCAACCCAAAAAAACCCTAGACGAAAGTAAACCAGCTCAGCAGAACGGAGATGGCAAGGATGCTTTCGTGCTGCTTGAAACGGTAGAATTTCATATCTTATTTTCAAAAATCCATCAATTTCATTCGACAAAAAAACAAAGAAAACCCTTTTCGTTTGTCTCTCCTCTGGCCAAACCCGTGGGGTTTGAGCCTCATTCTGCATTCTTGATACAAAGCTAGGGAAGACTTAGTGTGGCTTGGTTATACACTGCTCATCTCTTTTTCTTGTCAAACTTTTGTTGATTGAAACTTCAAAGAGTAGGGTTTTCTCCATATTATTGCTTTAAAATCTATGTCAGGTTATTTTTAAAAAAAATGCCATGATAGGAGTTGAATTACGTATATATTGTTCATGATTATGATTGGTTATTTTATTTGACAAAAATCATGTTGAAATGTTATTTTCCATGTTTGATTTTGGAATTTATTTCAGAAAATCAGTTTATGTTCATGAACACATATAAGAACTATCAAGTTGAAATTAGAGAGTGGTTTTGGGATTACGAACTCTAAAGGGTGTTATGTTCATGACATTTGATGAATATTGATATATGGATTGTCATCTTTGTTCATTTTTGTGGAAATGAAAATATAAGATTTGAGGTTTTGAACTTGAAACTTTAAAAAAGTGTACTATTGGGCATATTTCATGAATTTTAATATAAACATCGTGTTGATTAGTTAATTTTGGGGAAGTTATAAAAATTGCCGAGTGGGGAGAATTTGGGAATAATTAGCTATTTGAGAAGATTGGCAAGAAATAGGGTTATAGTTGAAAAATGATAAATGTTCAATTATGTTTGGTGTATTTCCTTGGGAAACTATGAATATGATGAGTTTACTAATTTAGTGGATTAAATTAGTTTGGTTAATTTGATTTAGTGTCAAATATAGTTGAACTTAAAGAATTGGTTGAGTCCAGTGAGTTGAGTAATTGATTACTAGTTTTACTAGTTGAAGGATTTTAAATGTGTTATTTTCTTTTCTTTTTTTAACCTTAAATTCATATATGAGATATTTGAATTGATAACCTTTAATGGGTCAGTTAAGAGTCAAATAGATTACTTTCTAGTGAGAAAAAGTGGACCGTCTAAAATGCAGTAACTGTAAGGTGATTCCTAGAGAGAGCCTAACGTCTCAACATAGGATTTTGGTACTAGATTTATGCTTTAAAGGGCAATACCAAGCTAAGAAGGATAGTGAGTTTTAAAAAAAAAGCTAAAGAAGGATAGTAGGCGTCGTAGGAGGAGATGGTGAGAGCTAAAAGGGGATAAATTAAAATTATTTAATAATAGAATGGATAAAGAAGGTATTTGGGACTTGGCAGATGATGATAACACTATTTGGAACTCGATGGCCAATTGTATGAGGAGAATCTCAAGGAAAGTTCTTGGAGAGTCGAAAGGAAGGGAACCCAATTTTAGGGAAAGTTGGTGGTGGCGGGAGGAGGTTCAAGCGGTAATAAAGATTAAAAAAGAGTGCTTTAAAAAGTGGCAGAAGGATAGAGTTGTGGAAAACCTTAAGAGCTATAGATTGGCTAATAAGGAGGTCAAAAAAGTAATGAGAGAGGCTAAGTTGAAAACTTATGATGACCTATACACTAGGCTAGATAGTAAGGAAGGAGAGAATAGAATATATAAACTTGCTAAGATAATAGAGAGGGAAACAAGAGATTTTAATCAGGTTAAGTGCATCAAGAGTGAGGACTCTAAGGTATTGGTGAAGGATGAGGAGATTAAGGAGAGGTGAAAAAACTATTTTGAGAAGCTGTTAAATGAGGAAGATGGAGGTAGGCCAATAGGGGAGGAAGTAGCTAGTAATAAGGAAAATCAAGACTATAGGTTCTATCATAGGATTAGGAACTCTGAAGTAGAGTTTGCACTTAAGAAGATAAAATCTAATAAGGCTTTAGGACCCGATGATATCCCTATTGAAGCTTAGAAATGTTTGGGTAAGAAGGGGGTTGTTTGGTTGATTAGGTTATTTAGTAAGATTTTGTTGACTAGAAAAATACTAGAATGGACGAAGAGTATTTTAGTGCCAATCTATAAGAATAAAGGAGATGTCTAGAATTGCAACAATTATGGATGAATCAAGTTAATGTGTCATATAATGAAAGTGTGGGAGAGAGTGATGGAACGTCGATTGCGAGATATAACAGATGTTTCAGAGAATCAACTTGGGTTTATGCTTGGTAGGTTAACAATGGAAGCGATCTATCTTTTGAGGAGAGTAATAGAAAATTATAGAGAAAGAAAAAGAGACATTCATATGGTTTTTATTGATTTTGAGAAAGCATATGATAGAGTGCCTTGTGATATAATCTAGTGGGTGTTAGAGAAGAAAGGAGTGACAAAAGGTTGCATTGATGTGATTAGGGACACGTATGACAGTGTGGTGACCACTATTAGATCGTCTGCTGGAGAGACAAATGAATTTTCAATTACTATAGGGTTACACCAAGGATTAATTTTAAGTCCTCATTTTTTTGCTTTAGTTATGAATGAGTTGACGGGAAATATTCAAGATGATGTGCCGTGGTATATGCTTTTTGCAGATGATATTGTGTTTAGTGGATGAGACTAGAGAAGGAGCTAACACTAAGTTAGAGACTTGGAGAAAAGTACTTGAATCTAAAAGATTTAGGATAAGCAGAACTAAGACAGAGTATATGGAATGTAATTTTAGTAACAGTAACAATGGGAGTAGAGAAGAAGTGAACATTGAGAACAAAGAACACCTAAGAGTGTACGTTTTCGTTATTTAGGTTCGATTATCACAACGGCTGGGGAGATTGGAGCGAATGTGATTCATAGAATTAAAGCGGGGTGGCTTAAGTGGAGGAGTGCGTCTGGGATACTGTGCGATAAACGAGTACCCACTAGACCAAAAGGAAAGTTCTATAGAATGGCTATTAGACCAGTGATGTTGTATGGGACGGAATGTTGGGCAATTAAGAAACAACATGTATATAAGATGAGTGTGGCTGAGATGGAGATGCTAAGGTGGATGTGTAGCAAGACTAGGAAAGGTAGAATTAGGAATGAGTATAATCGAGAATGGGTGGGAGTAGCACCGATAGAAGATAAATTGAGAGAGAATAGATTGAGATGGTGGCAGTAGTAAAGAGATGCGATATAGTGATGATAGATGGAAGTGTTAAGGGAGAGGGTAGACCTAGATTGACGTGGGCTAGCGTAGTAAATAGATATATGAATTTACTTAATTTAACTAACAATATGGCCTTTAATAGAGTCGAGTGGAGAAGAAGGATTCATGTAGCCTACCCTATTTGATGGGACTGAAGGCTTGGTTTGGTTTAGGATCAAACAACAGGTTTACCTTGACATATAGTTATAAAGTGGTGATGAGCCGTAGTGCATTTTTTTTTTCCTTAAGCCGAGTATTATACTTTGTAAAGGGCAACACCCTCTTATTATTGTAAGCCTTTGGGGAATTCTGTTTATAAAAGAATATGTTATATTCAATGAAATACACGGAGAGTGGGTTTAATGGTTTTCATCAATGGTATTTTCTTGTATTGATGTGTGAAGAGTAGAGAAAATGTTTAACGAAAAAGGATTTTTGATAATTAATTGAATGAGAATGTGATTTCTTTCAAAAACCTCACGCTTAGGTTAATTAGTTTTTGCCTAATTAATCTTTGAAAATCGGGATGTGACAACATGGTATCAGAGCTAACCGGGTTTGAATACCTTAGTTCGTAGGAAGTGGTTTTGACTACAGTTGGGTTTTACCTCGAGATTGTGAGCGACATTTGCATTCTATGTGATACCATGCTTATGTTCTAAGATGTTATATTTTTATGTGGGAATGGGGTTGAGTCTGTGGGAAGTTGTGTCGGGTCTAGAAATTTTCTTAGAAATCTCATTGGAAATGCCTTTGATCAACGTGATTTCCAGCATGAGGTCTAAAAGGATTTCTAGGACGACTAACAATCTTCGTAGGAGCAGCCCATTATCTCTTATGTGGATATGTTGATTTATGCAGTGTAATGTGCATATGTAAAGTGTTGGAGTGTGATGTATGTCTCGGTGAGATTTGTTATTTATTTGGAATTATTATTTTTCATGATAGTCAAGTTGTTTGACTCATTGAGTAAACCTTTGTAGGGATAGTGTTGGACCTTAGGTTGAATTCCCTTGCGTGTTTGGAAAGAGGCATGGCCTCAGCATGGTGAAACTTATTAATGGTGGTAAGGGACGTATTTCCCTAGAAATGTTCATTGTTTGGAGGTTTTGTTGCAAAATCTGTAAAGTGCAAACTATGTAAGGTTTTAAAGATCAGATTTGAAATGGACAATATTTATAATTGTTATTATTCTTAATTTTTTGTCCCTGGGTGTCAAGGGGAAGTGTCTTACACTCGTTGGTAAGAGAGTTATTTTAAGGGAATGGGCAGAGTAATCTAGGTCTTAGATTGTTTTGGCCCATGTGCGGTTTGGAATGGTAATTGGTATCATCGTTGTGTAATTTGGGTAGCTTCGAGAACTAGGTTCTCTTTTCCTTGCAACTAGGTAAGTTGGAATGATTTAAATTCTAGGTTTGTTTGCTGAACCTCGGGGGTTGTTCCCTAGAAGAGGAGTGGAATCTCTGGTTGGTTAGCCCGGGGAATGGCATTGTTGTTTTAAGTATCCCGTGAGTTTGTGTTAGTCAAATCATGGTTGCATTCTGGGTGGACCTTGTGGGTCACCGTAATACTAGTGTGGAGTTTGTGTTGTAACTCGGAGTAAATGTCTTAGAAGTTGAGTTGAATTAGCTTTTGAGCTTGGGGGCCATGTATAGTTTGGGTGTTTACCTAGTCGTGTTGAGTCTTGCTTAGACTTAAGGCATATTGTTGAGACTTTCTGTGAACTCCACGTCAAAGTGGAACCATCTTGGGTTGAGTTGTGGTCCTTCTTGATGGGAATCCTAGGTCGTTGTCCATATTGATTCTATTTCATTTGGGTTACAAGGTGTGGCATCACCCTAGCATTAGTAAAGTATTGGTTGTCGTTGTCTTGTGACGGTTGACAGTCACTGTATGAGTTGGTGGTTAGTGTTCTTGAAGGGAGATTGTTTTCTTTTGTTAAGGTCTCAAAGTGGTAATAGTGGTTTTGGCCTTTTGATGCATTGTTCATTAGGTGATGGAAATAGTTGCTTGATGGTGGGTTATCACAAATAAGGTATGGTGTTCTAGTGTTCTTTGGTTTTCTTTTGCAAAATTTTGTCATGCTTAGGAGATGATTCTCTTTTATTTATTTAATTATTTTTTTGGGCTCAGTGTAGGTCGAGAGACTGGTTAGTGGTTTGCACTAGTAAGGATTTTGAAATCAGTTGCTGTGTGAATGTGATGGTTTGAAAATGATGTTTTGTTGATATCCGGGGTATGTTTATTGATTTATGTTAACTGGTTGGGGGTCAATTAAATAAATTGGATTGAAGGGATTAATTTACAAAATCATTAAGTTATGGCATGATATGATTTTATGTATACGTATGGTATCAATGTACCCGCATGTCTTTTAATGTTATAATATGAAATTGTTTGGTGAGTTAGTAGTTTGCTCACTCCCTCCCTGTACCGAGAATGTTTTCGGACTTGAGGATCAAACAACTGGTTTACCTTGACATAGTTATATAGTGGTGATGAGCCGTAGTGCATTTTTTAATTTTTTTTTTTTCTTTAGCTGAGTACCATACTTTGTAAAGGGCAACACCCTCTCATTATTGTAAGCCTTTGGGGAATTCTCTTTTATAAAAGAATATGTTATATTCAATGTAATACACGGAAAGTGGGTTTAATGGTTTTCATTAATGGTATTTTCTTGTATTGACTTGTGAAGAGTAAAGAAAATGTTTAACGAAAAAGGATTTTTGTTAATTAATTGAATTAGAATGTGATTTCTTTCAAAACCTCATGCTTAGGTTAATTAGTTTCTGCTTAATTAATCTACAAAAATAGGGACATCTCAAGAATTTATGAAAGATGTTAGAATCTCAATATGCAAATTGTATAGTTTTTGTTTTGTGTTTTGTGTTTTTTTTTTTTTTCTTTCTCCAATTCCAGTTCATTTTCTCTCTTCTTTTCTTCCGGTTTGTACTATCCTTACTTCATTTTTCCTATTGCAGGGTCATATTGCCCATTCCTTCCCTGGCTAGGATGGCCAGGAAGGTTACTACTGGTATATAGATTCTTAACTTGATTCTTTGTCATCTTTAAATTTTGTTCTATTGAATCTCTTATGGGTAATTTTTTACTTGCTATTATCTTAGGTCATGTTTGGCATAGAACAAAGTTTGATTTAAACGGATTCTTCAAGTCAAATTGATTTGGTATTTGATTATCAGTGGGGATTACATTGCATCTAAAATTGATAGAGCCCTAGTTAATGAATCTTGGCTTGACAAGTACCCTGAATCAAATGCATCTTTCCTTCCCTCTAGTACTTCTGATCATTCCCCTATAGTTGTAACTGTTTCAGATGAGAAAACCTCTTACAAAAACCTTTCAAATACTTTGAATTTTTGTCCAACATGATGATTTTCTTCCTAGTGTTTTAACCACTTGGAACCAGTATATTAGAGGTGTTCCTATGTTTAGTTTGTGTGAGAAGTTAAGAGCCTTGAAACACATTCTCAAATCTTCGAACAAAAAGGATTTTAGTGATATCTCCACTAGAGTGAGCACCACTAAGTCTAAGTCTAAGTTGAAATTCCATACAATTGAAATTGGATAGACCCTTGTAATATGGAAATCCAACTATTGGAGAGGTATACATATATGAAATTGGTGGACCATTGATGTCCATCTGTTCAAGAACTTCTACATGATCATTGATCACATAATGTGTGTCCTTTACCAGTGATATCATATGCCTTGTGTTACCCAACTCCCTAACTAGCACATGTTCTAAAATCAATGTCTAGATTCTGATATTTATTGAGAGTATTTTGTAAAAGTTGATTGATCTAGGTGTTAGTTTCACATCCTTTGGTGTTAGAAAGTTATTATACAACTAGGCAATAAGTTTGAGGAAAGATGTGTGATGAAATCTTTGTAACATCTTTGTATTATATCAGTATGTCATTAACATTTTTGATATGTTTTTGCAGACGCAAAACCTCCATCTTTGGAGAAAAAGGGTCTTCTAAAGGAGGCTCTTAAAGGTAATTGATTATTCATTTTAGGTGATATTTCCCATTTCCCACTTCACATCTATATGATTATTCATTTTATGTGTGATGAAATTATTCCTTTTTTTGTATTTCTTGTAGGTGATGGAGCCAAATTCTACAGAAGTTGGCTGGCTCATTTTCAGAGAGCAGAAGGTTGATTTTATAATCTCTCTTGTCTTTTAGTTTTCATGTGATGAAATTATTCATTTTTTTGTAATTCCTGTAGGTGATGGAGCTAACTTCTACAACAGTTGGCTGGCTTTTGTTAGGAAAACAAAAGGTTGATTTTTTAATCTCTCTCGTATTTTGTTTTTGTTTTTGTTTCGTTTCAATGTGTTAAACAAATTCCGTTTTTATTTTAATTGTTTTCTTTGTCTGTCAAACTAAAATAGATTGGCTCGAGGATGACACTATCATCAAACGCCATGCTGCGCTCATCACTGTGGCCGCTGGGTGGTTTGGCGCTATTGCGTGTCTGCTTGACTTTCTAAGAAGGCATAGTCAAGAATTGAAAAAGAGAAACGATATGCTAGAACTTGTGGACAGTGCGACAGCATCGAGCAAATTATTCAGCATTTTGGCTGTGTCCCAATTGAGCTTAGCAAATGCTAAGCTTAGTACTTTGGTCGGCACTGCCAAACTGGTACAATGCATTCTCTTTATATTATATTTTTATGAGTAACTATTATTCAAAATAACTAAATTATGTTTGTCTTTATAGCTGTGTACAATGCATTCTCTTTGGATTATGTTTTTATGAATGACTAGATTATTCGAAATATAATTTGGTGCAAATTTTTTTTGCAGATACTGAATGCCATTGTTGTATTTGCTTTTTTGGTTAGCATTTACATCACGTACAAGATCTGTTCTAATTAAACAGGTATAACTATTTTCAAACTTGTTTCACGTGTCAATAATCCAAACAAACACGAGTCTTTTTAGAGCATTCCACCAAAGGGCACTGCTTATTCTCTCTCTCTCTCTCTCTCTCTCTCTCTCTCTCTATAATATGATAAACATAATTGCTGAAAGTTTACTTAATTTGAATCGATGTATTTCCAACCGCTGCCGGCAAACGTGTAGTTGTTCAACAAGTTTTGAGATGTTTTGTGTGCTTGATACTTGGTTGAATTGTTTGCTTACAACTCTGTTTATCATTTGTAGTTGTTGGAATTTGACGAGTCCAAGACTGCATCCAAAGATGGTGATGATCTCCCTCCCTCTTAACCTTACATTTATCTTTGCAAAAAGCATTATCTCCTCCTGCCTTTTCAATTCATCTCTCTCACCATTGTCTCCCTCTCATTATGTATCCCTCTCTGAGAAACCCGTCTCCCTCTCATAGTGATACAGTCTCTCTCATTTGAAACCTTTTTTCTTCTCTTAATCTCTCTTTGCTGGTGGTAATGGTGTTAATCGACAACGATGATGATGATGTTGAGATCTAAAGTGAAGTTGAGTCTCTCTACTCTCAAATCTATTTTCATATTCAATATTCTGAGATCTATCTCTTCTACTCCATTTGTACATGTTTGAATCACAACATGAGAGAAAATGGGGAGTAGATTTGAGTTGCATAGGTAGCTCACCGACTGCCAATCCGAATGGTGGGTTGCGGTTGATTTCAAATGTATTCTCAGTTGGCAGGGAGGCAAATTTTCTAAACCAATATATTCGTTGGTGGGCTGAGGGTACACCCGAGTTGAACCGACCCGTGAACACCCCTACGTGAAACCACTCCAATTACAAATATTATAGTACGTCACGTCGAAATAATGTATTTCCTTTTTTAGTCTTCTATATCTTCCTAGGTTATCGAAAGCTTTTCTTCGGGATCTATTGGTCCGTCCGCATCGCAAAGCTGGTTGATGCCAATTGTAATGGTTGAAAATCCAAGACCCCTAATAACGCTTTGTTTGATAAAGCAAACAGTTCGTTTCAACAACTTTGGACCAGGCTAATCCCCTTGAATTAGCCGATTTTACTAGATCGATTGAGCAGGCTGGTTGGGAAGGGGTGATTCGCGGAGAAAAGAATCGCTGAGAGATAGATTCTACTATTTGGTCATGACGAATGTGTGGCTGTGAAGCATGCTCGGGAGGAGATTGACCCTTCCCCAAGTCAGTGGGCAAGACAAGCCTTCACTAGTGGTCGACTAGGCCAGGAGGCCTGTCAACAAAGACTAATCAAGACAAGGATTGGCCTTCGGTGAGGATTTCGACCAACCCAGGTGAGTTTCGAACCCTAGGGTGATCTTCTGTACTGATTTCGACCAACCAGGGTGAGGAGAGAACCCTAGACAGACATCAACCAGCCCAAAACGACCCGGGTCCTTCTTGGCTTGAGCCGAAACCCTCAGGGTGGAGTTGGCTTGAGCAGACAGAGAGAGACCTATCGGCTGCTGAAGTGGTGGTCACTAGCTGCGTGGGTTGTCTCCGGCTGGTGGCTCCGGTGGCTACCAGGAATTGTATGGGTAGATGGGTTTAGGTTTTAGGATTAGGCTCTGGTACCATGATAATATGGAGAATACCAAGACTAGGGAATGATTGTGATATCGTTCCCTTTTTATATTAATGAAGATTATTAATTACAAAGGAACTCTAAGGTATAGAATAATTACAAATTATATACTATTCTAACAAGATGAAGTCAAGTTGAGGGGGAAATGATGGTGAGGGTAAGAAGAATCTTGTAGTTGGGATGTAAATAGCAGTTTTGGATAGCTCTATTTCTGAGAGGTGTGAAGAGAAGGCGACGATGTCTACAGAGTCATGTCCTTCTCTGGCTATGTTTAATCTAAATGATGGGGGTCTTTTGTTCAATGACAGTCGACGAGGAGGTAGAGGTCAAAAAGATGGACAGGGTATTGTTTACTAGCAATGTAAGGGGGGTGGAGTTCTATGTTGAATTTGATGATGATGACTTTTTAATATTGATGAAAGTAGGCAAATCTACTTGTAATTGCGAGAAGTTTTCATGCATTATTGATAAGGGAGGTAGTTTGAGCCATGAACAGATTGAACAATTGGTTAGGAAGGTGAGTGAATTGAGAGTAGAAGATAAAAGTTGGGAGATTAGATTGATGGTTGTGCCATCCCATTAATGTGTTGAATTATTTTAGCTATATACATATCTCTTAAATTTTATATATTTTTTAAATCTCCACAAATACTGAAAATTGATGAAATCGTTCCAGAAAAATTTTGGTTACTAAATTTGTTTTAATGCCATTGACATATACTGCAAATTGCCTTGAGATGAGCAGAGACAAATGTAGTGTGCGGGTGACATAAGTTGCTTTTCCACACGATTGTCTTCTTCTTCTATGATGATGGAGGTCACCTGCAGTGATTGTGTCCCATGCTTGCCCAGTAGGACCAACACTAACCATCCTAGCTCTCTTAATTTTTCGGGTCTCGTAACCTGTGTCATGATTCTGCTAGATATTTTGGCAACTTTTCTGTATGTATACAATGAGAGGCATGCTAACTTCTTAGCATTGCAATTGCTTGCATCTATTCTTAAAGAGGTGAATGAAAGGAAAAAAAGCTTACCACTTCTGACTTTCATGTACCAAAAATTTAGCTCTCTTGAAGCACTCTCAAACTGCCAACTATGCCCTTTAGTTTATCAAGTCAAGTCATTTCATTTCAAGTAATGTGTTGCACACAAACTCTGAAGAAGGGGAGGAGGGAAAGAGAACCTTGTTTTGTGGCAAACATATTAACAATCCTCTACATCTTTTCTGCCATGTAGAGAAATGTCGGTGAAGCCCTCACTTAATTGGCCAGGACACTTGCTGGTAGCCTGCTATCATCTATGTGAATCCCCCTATAATCTTACTCACCATGTAGGTATTTTTACTCTGGGTGTTCAGAGATTATAGTTTTGCTATTTCTGTGATTCACTTAAATTTTGGATAGTAATAAGATTTGTACCCAATCCACCCTCCTAACTCCACCCAATTTTGACAGAACAAAATGGCGAAAAAAGATTCATGAGCCAACCCCACTTGTGTCATGTTAACGTGTGTCCTTGGGGCACATATTAAGAAAGAAAAATATTATACATTCTTTATCGCACCCACTTTATGCATAATGTATAATCTTTCTAGGCATCTTAACATGTGGCATACATTAGCAAAATCCATTTATATTTAGACTATTTTGGATCACTCCTTTTCATGCACATTCTTCACCAGTTGCTATCCTCTTAATGCTGATATATGTATTTATATATATATATTACTATCCTCTTAATATATACATAGATGTCCTTGGAACTGTGTTTTTAATTTGGTCAATTGCTGTCTGTTTGTAGCAGCAGTCATGGTATGATCCAGAAGAGGAGATGTGTAACGCTCAAAAGAGAGGCAGTGGAGGCAGCTCATCAAAAATGCATACACCACAATTATCCCCCCCCCCCCAAAAAAAAAAAAAAAAAAATTAAGGTTTAAATTGAGCTTGGATCTTCTCTTCTATGTCAAACATTTTTCCTTCCATTTTTTTTTTCCTGGTCAGTTTGTTAAAAATATGAAAATTGTAGTTACTAATTTTGGACACGTCTGTTAGCATTTCATATTTTAGATTATATTTTATCTCAGTACACATTATTTATACCATCTAGATATCAATTTTCAAATAGGAACAAAATGCTCGAATATCAAATTTTGAATAAAAATCAATTGTTAGAACAAAAATCTTGTTCAATAGTTGATATCCGAACATTTTTATTTTATTCAAAAGTTAATATTTAAACGGCACAAATGGAATGTTTTGAGGCAAAGGGGGTGTTTGGCAAGTTGGATTTTAGCCTTTTTTTTTTGTTAAAATTCACAAAAAAATAGAATAAATTAAAATAGCTAATAAGATAAAGTGTCACATCAAATTCATAATTATTTCATTTTTCTCTCACAAATATCATATTTAATTACAAAACAATTTATCTTTTTAAATACAAAAATTTTAACTTTCTAAAATAGTCAAAAATTAAGATAACTTATTAAAATAGCAACTTTTCAAACATTCACAAAGTGCGGTGTGCAAATAGAATCACTCCATACTTTATTTAAGTTGGAAATATCAACAAATATGTGCAAGCAAATGCAATCACTCATAATAGTTCTGAATCAAGGAAAAAAAAAAAAAAAACATTATCAAAGTTCAATGAGGGCGTGTATGTTGGCGGAGGGGCTATGCACTGTGGTGGTTGTGTGGTGTTGAAGGTGCATTTTCCTGAACAGGATAAATCAGTCATTTAATTTTTTAAATTGGGTAGATTTTTAATGTATTTCAATATTAGAGTAAAATGCGATTCAATATTTACATATAAAAGGGTAGATTTATATAAAAAAATGTATTTCAATATTAGGATAAACAAAGGGTAGATTTATATAAAAAAATGCCCTTACTAAAAAAGCACCTTTTTAATAAAAAAAAAAGTTTTATCCAAGTCATTTATATGAAAAACTTTCTTAATAACACCTTTTATATATCCCACACTCCCCTTTGTTTTTTTCCTTTTATTCTCCTCACTCTGTAATCAATGTCCTCCATTTTTGACACTCCGGCCACAACCATCACTCCCTGCCTTCTCTCTTCTTAGAGACTTGCATTGTCAATCTCACCACCACCACCAAGTCCATCTCTCTCTTTATTTTTGAACACTAGTTTTCAAATATTTGAGGGTAAATTACATTGACACCTCTCGAGATTTATGTTTATTATAGTTCCTCCCCTCACCTTTTGAAAATTACATCCCCCTCCATGAGGTTTAAGGTTTCATTACAGATTGCACCCTCCAGCAATTTAATTTTTTTAAATACCAATTTTGCCCTCACTGGGTAAATTACGTTGACACCCCTCACATTTTGGAAATTACAATCCCCTCCCCAAGGTTTAAAGTAGTATTACCAATTGCCCAATCGGTTAGTATTAGTAAAAAAAAAAAATTCATTGGGAAAAAAATTATTTGAAAAAAAAAATAATTGAAAAAAAATTATGATTTTATTGTTGTCTAAATATAAATTTTGAATTTCTTTTGTACATATTGTTTGTTTATATTAGACAATCTTGATTAATTTTTTATTTTTTTTATGTGAATGAATAAGGAAAAAGGAAAAATATAAAAATGAGCACTACAATCTCTAAGCAGATTAGCTACTATGTCCTCCACTTTTCTAGTTACATTTAGTCACAATTCAAGTTTACATATAAAAGGGATTGTTAGACACTGCTTGGGCCCTAAAGAGTTTAGGACTGACCCTAGTTACTTGGGTTCGGAAGATATTAGGACCAGTCCTGGTAACCTGTGATCTATTATAGTGACTTGTCATTAGGCTTGGTCCTGAGATTTTCAGGCCCAAAGCCGATAATCAACTAATAAATATCACTAGATCATTTGGGGTCCTTTATATATATATATATATATATTTTTTTTTCATTCGACGAAATTTTTTTTTGAAGGTAAAGGACGAAAGATTTGTGTTAAAATAAAAAAATACTTAACATTACATTACGACAATTAATAAGTATCACTTGATCCTCGCTCTTCTTGCATTTTTAGAAGTAAATAAATCAATCATACTTGCTCTGAATTCTTGAAAAATTCGTTAGTGCTTTGTTATGCCGTTTCTCTCAAATTTTTGGGAAAATTGAATTTTGAGTTAGGATTAGGAATTAGATAGGAAAAGAGAATGAACCCTTTTATTTTGAATGGTTCCTTTTAATTTTGAATGGGCATTTTAATTTTTTAATAGGTCTATTTATTTTAAGTTAGTTTGGGTCTTCTTTAAATTTTTTTTTGGACTTAGATAGGGGGACTTACCAACCGGTCCCATGGAAACAAATTAATACCCACCAAGTCCTGCCCTATTTCAGTTTTTAATTTTACCCCTCAATGTCACACCACATGCATAAAGCAAAGAAGATATCACGAGGTCTCCCCTGCGCGCGTGACACACACACTCCTTCTCAATTGTTCTAATTTGGAAACTATTCTGAGACGATTTGGAAACCATTCTGAGGCGATTTGCAATTTCGAAATCAAAACAAACGAAGAGATTTTCCCTAAATCTCCCATCGTTTCCAAAGAAATCACCTCTGTTTCGATCTATATTCTGATTCTGAACAGATCCCCAGCAAATCTTCCACCGTTTCGATCTATATTCCCTGTTTAGTTCATCTTCAACAAACATGCGAATCAAATGTAAGTCGTATTCATCTTCCGTTCTTTTTTTATAACTATAATTAAGTGATATTCAACTTCATAATAATCATATCTTCATGTTCATTTGCTATACAATAACATATTTGCTTATTTTGCCTAATTCAGTGAAAAAATTTGCTATAAGAATGATAGATTTACTTAATTTTCTTAATTGAGTGATAAAATTTGTTACAATGATGGATTTCCTTCCCTTCTTCTTTCATAACTATAATTGAGTTATAAAATTCGACTTGAAGCTATTTTCAATGTGTATTATACAGTATTAATTTATGATTGATATTCAACTTCATAATAATCACATCTTCATGTTCATTTGCTATACAATGATGGATTTGCTTACTTTGTCCAATTCAATGAGAAAATTTGCTATAAGAATGGTAAGTTTGCTTAATTTTCTTAATTGAGTGATAAAATTTGTTATAATAATAGATTTGCTGTTCTTCTTATTTCATAACTATGGATTTGCTTCCCTTCTTCTTTCATAATATAATTGAGTAATAAAATTCGACTTGAAGCTATTTTCAATGTGTATTATACCGCATTAATTTATGAGTGATATTCATCTTCATAATAATCACATCTTTATGTTCATTCGCAATTGAGTAACAAATTTGTTCTAGTGATAGGTTTGCTTAATTTTCCTAATTGAGTGATAAAATTTGTTATAATGATAGATTTGTCTCCCTTCTTCTCTCATAACTATAATTGAGTGATACAATTCGACTTGAAGCTATTTTCAATCTGTACCATACAGTATTAATTTATGAGCGATATTCAACTTCATAATAATTACATCTTCATGTTCATTTCCTATACAATAATGGATTTGCTTACTTTTGCTAATCCAGTGATAAAATTTGATATACAATGCCAGATTTGCTTACTTTGCCCAAATCAGTGAGAAAATTTGCTATAAGAATGATAGATTTGCTTAATTTTTCTAATTAAGTGATAAAATTTGTTATAACGATGGATTTGCTTCCCTTCTTCTTTCATAACTATAATTGAGTGATAAAATTCGACTTGAAGCTATTTTGAATATGTACCATACAGTATTAATTTATGAGTGATATTCAACTTCATAATAATCATACATTTATGTTCATTTGCTATACAATGATGCATTTGCTTACTTTTGCGAATTCAATGATAAAATTTACTATACAATGACAGATTTGCTTACTTTACCTCATTGAGTGATAAATTATCAGTTGTTTTCATCTTCATCATGATACTTCATGTTCTTTTGCAATTTGGAATCTAAACTTTGCTATACAGTTATATATTTGCTTAATTTGCATAATAGAGTGATAAATTCTTCTTAGTTTGCCTAGTTCACTGATAAAATTTTTCTTAATTTTCAATGTTCATGCTCAATGTTTTTGTACAGATGTTCCCAGTCATCGTAAAAGATTACGTCGTCGACAAACAAGTTTCTCAAAGAAGAAAAAGATTGAAAAAGTTGAGTTTGTTATAGAGCCAACAATACATGAAAGTGAAAATCAACTAGAAGTTAAACCTGAATCTAACATTGACAATGAGGAACCCAAACAGGAACAACTGAAACAAGCTACAGAGCTCCACAAAGCAAGAGGGAAGAAAAAGATTGATGGAAGAAAAACTAGGACTAAACAGATACATGATAATGAAGCAAAGTATGTCTACCATTCTAACATTCAATCTCTTATCAAATTTTTCAAGACAACAAAACTCAGAGAGGAGCATTTGACACTATTGAGAAAAACACCTTTTTCACTTCTGGTTGATACATTGAGTGAAAACAAGGTTAAAAGAAGAGATTCAATTAAATATGATGATGTGGTTGCAAAAATTTTGCAAACTTACCAAATGGATGGAACCACATTTGAAATTGCTGGGAAGAAGCTGAAATTGAAAAGAAATGACTTCAAGTTAATTTTTGGGATTGCATGTGGACAGAAGAAGATGAATCTTGCATACGGAAGAAAAAATGAGGTAGCTATGGTGCAAAGAAGGAAAATAACCGAGAGCAGAATGACAAGTGCTTCAATCCAAAAGTTGATAACGAAACTTTTGAGAAGCAACAACAATGAAGATGTAGAAGATGTCGTTAGGCTTGTGTGCCTTCTGGTTTGTTTGCTTTTGTTGTATCCTGGTACTAGGATAAAAATTGGTTAGGGGTTCATGAAATACCTCGAGAATATTGACGAAATGAAGTCTTATGATTGGTGTGGCGCAGCAAAACAACATCTTACAAGATCAATAGCACGCAACATCAACCAAATTGATAGAGTCTGCGGATGTGTGATCATCTTATTGGTAAGTAAATACCTCACTTACAACTTATAAACTATAATATTTACATTTATTAAATACTAATTTATAACATTTTTTTTGTCCTCAACAGTATTAAATATGTGAGCATGCAAAGATCATCAAACCAAATGACAACAATCCAATCCCAAGATTTGCAAAATGGAACATTACACATCTGGGAGAACAATTGGCAAAGTCATTCTTGCATGATCTGAAACATATTGAGGTATCCATTGATATCCTTTGTTTTGTTTAAACAAATATTAGATTTTGTTATGCAGTGATAAATTTTAGCTCGACTGATAAATTCTTCTTAATCTTCATGGTGTCACATTTGTGGTAGAAAATTATTTAGGCATTTCATCTGTGCTAGGAAATTATTCAAGAAACAAGTTTTATCAGTGTACAACCTTTATTTCTTTAATTGAGTGATGAATTTTGCTATGCAGCGATAAATTTTGATATGGACTGATAACTTTTTGCTCACAGTTATAAATTTGTTTAGCTAGCTACAATTGAGTGATAAATTTTGCTTAATGTTGCTAATTCACTGATAAAACTTGTTATCATGAACCAAATCACTAGTCTGATTATAAATTTGAATCACTGAATGATAAATTATTACTGAACTTTGTGTCATATCATTCTTTTTAATAATTTTCATTCATGTAGAAGAGCAATTTGAAAGACACAATTGAAGGACATAACATATACAAACAATTGCAACCACAAACAGATGATGAGCATAAAGATGAAGAATGTAACTTTGAGGAACATGAGCAGACTGAATTATCTGAAAAGGAAGAAGAACCAATTATCAAAAAGATATTCAGTCTCAGTCCAGGAAGAAATTCACCGAATCCCAAGCATCAAACAGGTGCTGGAAAAAAGAGGAAATCAACAACATTGCAATAAAAAAAGAATGCAAGAAGGAAAGCCAACTTTCAGCATGAAACTGAAGAAGGTCCAGTTCATGCGCAAAGAAATGAGCTTTCTTTTGACAAGCTAGAAAATGATGAAGAAGAAACAATGATCAAACAGAAAGTTGGTCCAACAACTTCACCGGGATTCAAGCATCAAACACTGGCTGAAAAGAGGAAAGCAAAAAGGAAACTTGCCTATGAAACAAATATCTACCATGTCAAAATTAATGAACATACATTTCAGAAACTAGAAGAGAATGTGCTGATAATCCAAAGGCTAGAAATGGAGAAGGCAAGAATCCAAGCAGGAAATGATGAGCTTAAGGACCAACTCATGAAGCTCAGTAAACAAATGAAAGAACAGAGCAAGAAAGCAAAGACACAAATGGAAGTGAAAGATGTGGAAATAGTGCTACTTAATGAGAGAATTGAAATGTTGGTTGAATCAAATCTCTACCTGGACAGTCAAGAAGAACAAATCGCAGTTGAAGTTGAAGCCACCACTCCCAAAACATTGCATCTTGCGAGTTCAATGATAAAAAGGGCGAAAAATAGAGAAACAAGAAAAGAGCACAAAGATCCAGATTTTTGGTACATAACGAAAAGACAACCAAAACAGAACAAGACAGTTGATGAAGTAGAACCAATGGTTGAAGAAAGTGCAAAGACCAGAAAAGAAGAGCAGACACAACATCAACATCCAACAAAACAAATTGACACTTCCTATCCAGTGTTTCACAAATTGCCAAAGAAATCAAGGATGAAACTCACTAGTCTTTGGGCAACAAAAACCAGCAGGTAAGAACATGATTTGGTCCTAAAATTTCCAAATTTGGAATCTAAATTTTAGTATATAGTCATGCATTTATCAATGTATAACCTTTGTTTACTTCATTCATTGATAAATTTTGATATACAATGATAAAATTTGCTACATAATGATAAATTTTACTTAATTTGTTTGGTAGAGTGATATATTTTGCTAATCTTCATAGTGTCTCATCTATGGTATCAAATTATCTAGGCATTTGAGTTTATGTTCTGTACTTCATTTCATTGTTGGGATTTGATACATCAAGTAAAATTTGATGCTCAATTTGTTCCCCTAACCTTTGTTTCATTAATTGAGCAATAAATTTTGGTATACAGTGATAAATTTTGTTTTCACATTTGCAGTTATCCAATCTTACAAGGAAAGGAAGTAGGCAACTATTTGTACTTGGATGATATTGACAAAATAGTCAAATGCGAAGAACTTTCTGGAAATGTAAAATCAAATCCCTATTTGTGCATATATCAATTGTAATACCAAATAATAATTCTCTCATTAACTTTGTTTGCTTTTGTTTTTAAAACAGGCAATAAATGCATATAAGGAAATCTTAATGACAGAAGAGCAACCGAAACCAAAGTTCAACCTGAGTTCGCAAGCAGGAACAACATATATATTTACTACATCATGCCATGTAAGTAAATTACATATATATATATATATTTCATTACAATATCATCCATTCCCCTTGTCTATATCAAGTGCATAAGTTCTCATTCATCCAGTGTTATAGTGATAAAATTACCATTAACGAATTACATTGTAATCAAAACTAATATATTTGCAAAACACAGTATTTGTTCACCACAAAGGATGAGGCAGAAACAAATCAATTGTTGAACAAAATGATGTTAGAAGCTATCAAGGAAAGATATCTTCTTTTCCCAATTTTCAATGAAGAGCATTGGATGTTGTTGGTACTCGATACTGAAAATGGCTCATGGAAGTTTTACAATTCAATGAGACCAAGCACAGAAACAGATAACCACTTAAATGAGGCAAACAAAGTGGTAAAACACCAATTAATTATGATATCATCCATTCCCCTTGTCTATATCAAATTTTATTATGCATATATTGTCAAACACCAAATAATTATTAATATATTTTGCAGAGAAAGGTTATTGAAAAATACCTTCAACATCACAATCCCAAACTTATTGAAGGTAACAAGTTTCATGAAGAAATAAAAATTGCAATGAATTGTCCCCAACAAGTTGATCATTCGTAAGTTTCTGAAAACCAAAACACACTACATTGATAAAATTATCATTAATGACTACTAACTTTGTTTTTCCAATGTCATCGTAGACTTGATTGTGGCATCATAGTTTGTTACCTTATGAGAGAATATGTCTGTAACAAAGACATCTTTCCCAACTTAACAAAGGAGCAGTGCCAGCAAATCAGAGCAGATATCATAGATGCTTTGTTGACTAACCAATAAACAGACACCCAGCAAATCGTTGACAAGGCAATAGAAGCGGTGCTTGAAGACAAGGAGTTTTGGGACACAATAGACAATGACAACAATCCTTGAATAATTTGGGATAAAGATTATAATCATTTTGGTTCTTACTTTGCTTCAATGAATATTACAATGCTTGGTTGTTATAATGTCAAATTTGCTTCAATGAAACATTTAGTCTTTTATAACCATATTGTTACTAGATCTGGCTTTTGATATAGGTCTTGTTTTATGCAAATTTCATTCAAAAAATTGATTATGATCTGATTATTTGTGTCAAATTTAATTTAAAACTTAATAATAGGTTTGGAGTCACTATACTGATAAATTTATTTTTTTATAGTGTTTTGTTTTCACTAATAAATTTATCCATGTTTCAACAAATTTATCATTATAAACACTGATAAATTTATCACTGTTTAAACAAAAAAACCAGCACCTCTCTCTCTCATTCTTTTTTCCAAACTCAATTAAACAAGGCACTATAAAAAAATAAAAAAATTACCTAAATTGAAAATTAAAACACAAACACTATTACATTGTTTTGATCATTTTGGTTCTTCATTTGCTTCAATAAAACATTTAGTCTTTTTTATCCATATTGTTACCAGATCTGGCTTTTGATATCACTCTGGTTTTATGCTAATTTCATTCAGAAAATTGATTATAATCAGATTATTTGTGTCAAATTTAAAGGTTAATAACAGGTTTGGAATCACTATACTGATAAATTTATTTTCTTATATTGTTTTGTTTACACTGATAAATTTATTACTATTCAAACAAAAAAACCAGCACCTCTCTCTCTCTCTCTCTCTCTCTCTCTCTCTCTCTCTCACATTCTTTTTTCCAAACTCAATTAAACAAAGCACTATAAAAAATTTACCTAAATTAAAAATTAAAACAAAAACACTATTACATTGTCTTGATCATTGTAAAATTTTTAAAAATAAGATATAAGTACAGTTAGAATAAATTTGTAAAAAAAAAAAAATTATTTATAGTTACTTACACATGAGCTCAATAATGTTGAAAAATCATATTATAATTTTACAATGCAAAATACTAATATTTAAGAATTAGGTATTATTAAAATGCTCAAGAGTGTTCTCATGTTTATAAAATGCTCAAGAATGTTCTCATGTATTATATTTCATCTGAACATGAGAACACTGAAGCATTTCCTAGACTGAAATTTTGAACAATTTAAACTAAAAATGAATTGCAAAACTCAAAATATCTTGCTACTGTAGCAAGATATTTTCCACTGATAAAAAAATAAAAGAAAAAGTACTATTGTAAAATCTCTCTCTCTCTCTCTCTCTCTCTCTCTCTCTCTCACACACACACATTCTTTTTTCCCAATTTAAGTAAACAAAACACTATAGAAAATAATAAAAAATTTACCTAAATTAAAAATTAAAACACAAATAGTATTATATTGTTTTGATCATTTTGGTTCTTAATTTGCTTCAATGAAACATTCAATCTTTTTTAGCCATTTGTTACCAGATTTGGCTTTTGATATCAGTCTTGCTTTATGCAAATTTCATTCAAAAAATTGAATATAATCTGATTATTTGTGTCAAATTTAAAAATTAATAAAAGGTTTAGAATACATTCGTAAAAAAAAAAAATTAAAAAAAATTATTTGTACGTAGTTACACATGAGCTCAAGAATGTTAAAAGATTATACTATAATTTTACAATGCAAAATACTAATATTTAAGAATAAGGTTTTATTAATATTAAGTTGATAGCTAATTTAATTTTTTAAATTTTTTTTTAATAAGTTTTACAAATATTTTATTTCAATACCAAATATAATATGTTTATATTTCATTTGAATATGAATATGAGAAAGCTGAAGCATTTTCTAAACTGAAATGTTGAACAATTTAAATTGAAAATGAATTGCAAAACTCGAAATATCTTGCTTTGTACCAAGATATTTGCTATTAATAAAATTATCATCGATAAAAAAAAAATTAAAAAAAAGGTACTATTCTAGCACAATATATTTGCCAAACAGGGGAAACAAAAGCGTGAGTCACGCGATTGAAGCCCTGCTTTTCTCATTCTCCACCGTCGGCGAATCCCTTCCACTCTCAGGCGGAACAACGAACACAACTCAGGCGATTCGAACACCAAATCAACCGATTCGAACAAAAAATTCGAGGAAACATGCCTGTAAAACATAAGCAACTGAAACCCTTATTTCTCTCCCTAGTCAAACATATTTTCAAAAACCCTAGATATGGTTCAATTACAACTTGCAAATTTCAACAATATTAAGGCATTTTCGGAAAATAAAACTTGTGAATATGTGAAATGTTCGTTGATCAAGTGATAAGGGTGTTGGTTTTTAAGTTCAAAATTAGGTTCATTTTAAAATATATTTTTTTTAAATTTTTGATACGAAAAAATTCAGTTAACAAAAAAGGAGGCAGTCAGTTCAAGAGATTAAAGTATGGAGTGGGTTCAAGAGATTAAAATGAGTTGTTCACATATATAATAGTAATTAGAACAGTGCACACACTACATGTGTGTGATTTTTTATAGATTAAATTTTGTGTGACTTTTGTTTAATATTTGATTGATAATAACTTGCATCCTTCTTTTGATATATTTTATTTTATTTTTTATTTGGTTATTTCACTATGTCCAATTTCTCAAAAATTGTAATTTTTTTTTACACCTTATAGATTGATTTTTTGTCTGATTTTTGTTTAATATTTGATTGATTATAAACTACACCCCTCTTTTGGTAACATTTTTATAATTGATATTTTTTTTTCTTTTTTCTTTTTGGAAAATGGTTGTTTGAGCAAATTTTCATACTAAAATTCCACTAAAAGAAATAGCTTAAACTGTATACAGATGTACTAACAATTGAAATACCAATTGTAAATAGAAAAAAATAACTCAATGATCTTTATCAAACTTAAATATACAAATCATGTTGTTGATGTAGCCTACAAATATAAGCCTTGCAATACTTTTACCTTATAGTAGAAGTGCATCAAATCAAGGCATCTACCTTGATAAACCTTTTTTTTGTTGAACTCAAACCAATTTATAGATTTGATAATTAAACCATATTATAGGGTGTGGTTCTGTAACTGTTTGTTCCCATAAGAGAGTAACTGACATCAAGTAAAATTTGATTAGTTTTTTTTTTTTTTTTTTAAATTATGTAAATGCCACATGGCAAAAGCTTCAACAAACCAATATAGGGGCTCACATAATATAATAGTATAGATAGTATAGATAATAGTAACAATAGATACATAACAACTAATAAGTTTATCAAACCAACTCATAAGTTTGGTTCACATACCAAACCAACTGATAAGTTTATCACTTACACATCCATCTCCATTTCTATGTAGGGATACATTTGCAAAAATTTGATGTAGGCAGAAGATGATTGACACAATAGTCAATAGACTCACCAACTTAAACAAATTTGATCTCTTTTGGGGAAGAATTTGCCTCAGTCTATTTTTCTTCTTTTTCTTTTTTATCACTGAATTTGCCTCAGTGATAAATTTGGTAATTTTCATAATTCTTCTTATTCTTATTTGATTGTTTGAATTATTTTGTTTGCTAACTAACAAAATGAATCCAGATGAATTATGAATATATTCAAGTTTTATCAGTGTTTTTTTGCTTAATTAAATGATAAATTTTGTCGTATATCCATAAATTTTGCATGGTTTGCCTACTTCATTGATATCCTTCTTTTATATAGATGTTGTGAGCTCTCTCATGACATTATCTATGCTAGAAAGAAGATCTTTAACTGCAAAAATACAAAAGCAAGAAGAGAAAGACAACAAAGAGACAAAAAAGCAACAAGATAGCAAAAAGGAAACCGCAAGAACAGAAACAACAAGCAAACAGCAAGAAAGAAACAAAAGACAGAGACAATAGAAACATGAACCTGCAACTGAAGCTAAAAAACAAGCAGAAGCAAAAGAAAGAATAAGGAAACAACAACAATGCATTAAAGGTAAAACACAATAGCAACTTATATAGATGTCACACGTGAATTGGTAAATTTATCATTCTTACAATAAAATAATCCACCAACTTGTCCAAACCAACAAGTGATAAATTTGTCACTGTATAAAACACCAAAAACAACAACTACATTTAACCCAAATCAAATAATATAAATCTATGAAACTTAATCTCGTAAAAATATCAGCAAAAAATATAATTTCTGTTCAACAAATTCCTCAATCATTCAATGCAAGTACCAAAATGATCCATCTTTCCAAAAATACTCAATCATTCAATGCAAGTAATGCCTCTCAACTCTCAACAAAGTAATTCAATTAAAATCAATACAACTAAAGCAAAGCTTCTTTACATGTCTTCCGATTATGGGTTCCCATCTTTCCACACCTACTGCACCTAATTCTCTTGATTTCGTCCTTAGAAGGTATTCTCTCTGTTCTTGGACGTCCAGCTGGTCTCTTACAAAGAGGAGATAAAACAATGTCATCATCAACAACTACATTTGGCTTCCACATACTAGGAACTGGATAGATAGAATATGAATAAGAATCACAATAACTACTAACACGATAGTAATCATCAAGAAAACAATTCAGATCCTTCCCACTCCTCTTTATAGCACAAAAATCATGTTTGCAAGGAAAAGAATCAATTTCCCACAATCGACAAGAACAAGAATGTTTCCCAATATCAACCATAACTGAATGATCCAATTGGATTTCATAAATGTCATCGCTACATTTCTTAACTATCCATGCTTTTGTATTATTAAAAACTTTTTCCAACTTTTTCTCTGCAAAAGGACAAACAATATGATTCGACTTATTCCCAGCTTCTCTCCTTCTTGAAAATTGCTCCATTAGTTTCACCCGTATAGCATCAACAAGACTAGTTGAAAACAAATGGCGTTCATCCCTAATCCATGAATTAAAAGATTCCGCAGCATTTGTGCACATTTCACCATACCTCTTGCCTTGAAAATAAGCATTACACCAACACTCATTAGGCAAATCCTCAAGAAACTTCTCAACACTACGACCACAACGACCCTTAAATTCTTCAAATAGCTCATTAAACGACTCAATAGTAGGAGAATATGCACATCTACTAAAAAGAGTAAGCAAATACTCTTTAGATTCACGACTCTTCACTGACAAATAAGTCTTCAAGTTTGTCTTCAAATGCGTTAGACAAAAAGAATGAGAAGAAAATGGAAAGACCTCAGCTAAAGCTTTCAACAAACCTCCATGCCGATCAGTAACAAACGCAATATCCCTTCCTGGAGTCAAAATAACAAATAACTTTGACAAGAACCAATGCCAACTATCATAACTTTCACTATCAACAATGGCAAAACATAACGGATATAAAACTACAAACAAAATATATATACACGTTATCAATAACAAATAAAAAAAATTACAAAAAGAAAATCAAAACACAAAGTATATAACATATAGCACCAGCCATACATAAATTTATCACTGAATAAATATAAAAATTTAACAAAAGTATATAGCATAAATTTATTACTAATAGATTGACCATACTCAATAATCAACGCTCTCCAGTAACAAAAATGATATAATTGTCACTGTTTTAATAATAATAACAAATATACACAGAATATATCTTGGTTACCATCTTTTGCCATAGCAGCCAATAAACAACATTTGTGTCTTCCTTTCAAGAAAGTTCCATCAAGTATCAACACAGGCCGACAATACTTGAAACCATGAATACATGCCTCAAAAGCGAAAAACAAGCATTTGAAATGTCTTCCTTTACTATCAATATCAAATTCCATATCAAAAACACTCACCGGATTGCGAGCATTAGCGGCATCAACATACCAACGAAGATCGTCAAATGATAATGAATAGTCACCAAAAACAAGACGCCTTGCTTTTTCAACACCCATCCAAGCTCGCCGATAAGAAACTTTTGTTCCATAATAGTCCTTGAAATCACAAACCACCTCACTAACCGATATCAAAGCCTTATTACGAATATCACTTGAAATTAACCCACCAATCATGCTTGAAGTCATCCTAGCATATTTAATTGTACGAAAAGAAGATCCACAAGTATGAACAACATCAAATTGTTTAATAACAAAAGCTTTACTATAATTTTCCACTCTAGCATGCATGCTCCATAAACATCCCAAATCAGCCATTCTCTTACAATGAACAGTGACACGATTCTTATCATTTTTAACAAAATCAAAATTAAAACCGAAATGAATAGAATACTTTGACAACGCATCTCGAAATTCAACAACTCCTTGAGAAAACCTTTGTCCCACTCCTTTTATACAATTAACCCACCCATCGGAGAGCAAAGGTTTCTGTTGATTTGAATAAAATGAAGGCAAAAAATCAGTTTCACAAACAACACTACTACTACTACTACTAGCTTCACTATCACAAATCATAAAACCTTCACCCAAAGAACAACACTTTACAAAAACATCAATACGATGAATATCACAAGAAAGTGCCAGTCCAACCATAACCTCCAAATCCTCTTCACTTTGTAGACCATAAGAAGAATGTCCAGGCATTGAATACGATATATTCAAAGAACTACCAACTAACTCACTTCACTTTGCACACAATTTATATACTAAATCATTGAAACTAAATCCATCATTATACTTGATAACCAATGTCACACCTCTAAACTTGCACATAAGAAACAAACAATTCTCTATCACTATAAATCCTGCAACAAACAATAATTATATTTCAGCAAACAACTCAAACACCCTAAAACAAAATCAAATACATTCATAAAATTATCGACCAACTCAAACACATCCAAAAACCAACACTGATAACTTCAACAGTTAACACCACCAAAGACCAAAAACAGTGAATAAGGCTTACACTTATTAGACATGGTAACTCGACTTGAATCTTACTATTACATTATGCAACCTTTTCATCTCTTATTCCCATACTCACTGATAAATTTATCACTATTGAAAAAGTTAATCCAACAATACCCCCAAAATACTCAGTGATAAAATTATCACTGTATAAAATAACAAACCAACACTTGTGTTCCATCAAGACAATTTCGTAACCAAAAAAAAGAAAAATCTAAAATTCTTTACATATACATATCTCAAAGCTTTCAATATCATGATCAAAATACAAATTCAATCGTAGCTGAAACAACAGAATAACAACAATATCACAACAAAATCAAAATCACCAACTCAAACTAAAAAGAACCAAAACATTGAAATTGAAATCAAAATCAAACATACCAGTCGACCTAACTCCACAACATCGCAAATCAGAAAATGTAACTATACACCAAACGCGAAATCGCAAATAGGAAGATTCACCAAGCACGCAATCGCAAATCACAAATCGCGAAGATACACCAAGCGCGAAATCACAAATCACAAAGCTCCACAATAATAATACATTAGCAAATCGTGAAATTCTATAGAAATCCAAATCACAAACCCATACTCACAACACAATATTTTGATGGAAAATCCAAGCAGAAACGTGCCAAAAGGGGAGGGGTAAAACGGTACAAAAAAAAAAGGCTCAGGACCTGTTGGTGCACAAGAGCAAAATTCAGGACTAAGAGGGGAATAAGTGTAAAAGGTAGGACCGGCCAGTAAAAAAACCCTAAAACTTACCTGATATATTACACTAACCTGTCATTGTGTGTTTTTACACATTGAGTTTATTAGACATTGCTTATCCTAGAAACAATGCCGTTCATATAACATTGCTTTATCATCATGACAACTAAAGTGTGATCTTTTCACATTCAGCTTTAGTCATTGTGGACGTCGTGTCCTTTTTGATGTTTAAGGCACATTTCCATACTATGTTATACCAACTCATTATCCCATATCAATAAAGTCACCACTTAATTTTTATGAAAAGCTAAGAAACTATTAACGATGAAGATTAAAATAAAGGCAAACTTCACTTTAACCCCTTATGGTTTGGGCCATGTGCAGCTTACCCCCCTACCATTTAGAAATGACCACATAACTCTTATGTGGTTTGTGGACTAAAGTGCACCGTTAAACATTACGTCTAACTTAACAAGTGTGAAATAAAATAAAAAAATAGCATGTGTAAAATACGTGGCAGACATGAGGGGGTTATATGTTCATTTTCAAATTTCAAGGGGTAAATTGCACATGAAATAAAGCATAGAGGGTTAAAATGCACTTTTCTTCCAAGCAAATGACGAAAATATCCGTAGTTTACACACTTAAGTTACTTATATGCAGGGATATTTTAGTCTTTTATTAAATTGTTAATGGGTCTAACGGTGCACTTCAGTCCACAAACCACGTAGAGGTTATATGGTCATTTCCAAATGTTATGGGGGTAAACGACACATGGCCCAAATCACATGGCGGTATAGTGAAGTTTGCCCATTAAATAAAGGCATCAATCCGTCATAAACAAATAATATAGGCTCGGGAACTTAGGTACAAGATGGGAAATTCATTAATTGATACACCCCCTCTCGCCCAATCAAGTAGTTGGCTACTACTAATATTTTATTTTATGAGATTATATGATTTAATTATTTCACAAACTTCATTATTAACCCTAATGCATTACTAAATCTAATCAACTAGATGATTGAATAAACAAGTATGGATGCATCACTACAACCACATCAAACCAATAACTTTTTCATAAAACCATGATTTTAAACAACATATAGCCATAATCATGATTCCAACTCAAATAATACTATCAAAATCATTCAAAATACACCATTGATCCAAAAAAAAAAAAACATATAGCTTGCATTATTTAGAGAACAATGCACTAAGTTAAGTAGAATGCTATGAAAGACAAGAAATTTATCCAGATTCCACCACGAAATGACCAACACGCAAAACATGATTAAAATAATAAATACATGATCCTAAACATGCTACTAATCAAACAAGATGCAAACCTAAGTTCGGTTTAAGGGTGCTAACACGATTTAAAGCAAATAAAGCAACTAACAAGCAAAACTAACATGCTAAATATTACATGAAGATTAAACCGGACTTAATCCATGATTACATCATGACTGAACTAACCTAAACATGCAGCAACTATGCATTCAACATAAAACATATAAAATAGAGCGAAAACATGCAAATTTAACAACCTACATGATGCTTTTATGATGGCTAACACCCTAATCATTATCAAACAATGAGAACATAACTAAAAGGTACTGAACTTAACTAAAGTCAGAAGCTTACTTGCTGGTTTGAAACAAACCAAAGAGCACAACCGAAAAGGTGAGAAAAAGATTATATTTCCTTGCTTGAAAGCTTCTCTCAGGTTTAGCTTCACTTTAATTCACTTTCTTTAAACCCTAGATCTACTTTTAGGTTGGTAGAGCTACTGTTAGGGTTTGTGTATCTCAGATTTGAGGGTGGGTGGTTAAGGTTCACTTACAAACTTAGTTCAACACGCTCAACAATTGCTTCAAAACTTGGTCCCTCAAAGAGGGGGTAGACGAGTGGTTATTTATAGGCAAAGAAGAGCTTGAGGGCCAAGCAAGGCGCTTCTAGGGTTGTCCCATTGCATTCTCCTTGCGCCTCCCATCCAAAATGCACCAACAGTCCTGATTGAAATCAAATTCTGGGTTGTCGGGAGGATGTGCGAGCTCACTAGGGAAGTGTAGCCACACAAGCAATGTGCGGCCGCATGACCTAGGTACGGGTGTACTTTGCACGTGCAGGTGCACATGCCATTTTGGGGACACGTGTCCACTCGCAATTCAGAGGTACGGGGTTCCATGCCTTTGGGCTTACTTGTTGCCTAAGTAAGCCCAATTAACTCTCAATCGACGTTTTTAAGCAAAATCGATCCATTCTTTTGAAAATATCACCAATTCAAGTTCAACTGGACCTTCTTCTCTCCATCTCTCCTAAGTGGGACTAAAGAGAGGTTTTTGGATAAAAATAGGGCAAAATGGTCATTTTCACAAAAAGGTGGTTTTGGCTAAAAACAAGACAATACAACAACTCGTAACAATTTCAAATATTTCTAGGGACGATGTATTTATCATTTCATCATCAGGAAGCTTTCAAGTAGCCAAAGTCCTAAGGTCAATCAAAATATGGTGTCTACAGTCATTATATCTACTGAGTTGGAGAAGACAACAATGTACTTATAAAAGAATCACCTTTAGTCATAACAATAGGTACTCTTGTCAATAAATACTAATTTTGATTTGACGACACTTAATTGGTACAGTTGTTATTGTAAATTGTACAGTAATTTATCTCAAATTGTAACAATGTGATTTCTCATTGCCTGTTTAATATAACCTATTGTCTTCATTCAAGTGGACATTAGAGTTGCAATCTATCTAAGTACCATAGACATGGATGCAAATCACACTAACCAAGGTCGTAGTGGATTTGAAATGGGGGAGAGTCCTCACCAAAAATTGCCAAAAATAGATTATGCAGATGGTTATATCGATTCCTTTGGAGACTAACGTTTCTACACAAATGGATTTCCATTATGGAGTTTAGAACCTCTATGGGATTAAAATTGCTCTCCTTGCAAAGATGTTAATCTAGGCTACTATTTTGGAATTCCGACTTTCATTGTTTGCAAAACGAGTGAAATGTGGATACCACTTCCCACATTTCTTTTTTGAAAGTGACAAAAGCACGTTCGGTTGTAATGAAACAACAATACCCCAAGGTCAGAGAGTCTCAAATCGCTTAGTATTAGCAAAGTGAGATTGATCAAATGACTCGTTAATTCAACAGGCATTCATGCATAAAGAAGGCAAAGGCAGAATCCAAAATGAATGGATTGAACCCTGTAAATGCTATCATGGTAATTATGGAGGATCATACACTTGTTTATGGCCTCGAGCTTTCAAATTACTCAAAACTGAGGCGGTTGATTTGAGCGATAATTAAGGTTCTATATTTGTGATACAATATGTTGGATTCTCCATTAGAGTGAGTATTATTATTATTATTATTATTATTATTATTATTATTATTATTATTATTATTATTATTTTGGTTTTTTTTATTAGAACTAGGTTGTTTATTTTATATTATGTCATTATGTCATCTTGTAATATACCTGTCACGACAGAATGATAACCTAGGCTACATAAGTAAATGTTTTCACTTGAAACTATTCATAATTTTCTTCCTCTGTATGTATATTTTTTCTTTTGTTAATCAATTTCTTACTTAAAATCATTAAATTAGGTTGATTAGGAAGTGAAAGATATGTAGATTTTAAAAAAAAAATTTCTAAGAATGAATTACGTTTTTTAAAATAGCCCACTTGTTCCTTAAATTTAAAGAAATTGGGCAAAAAGAAATTGGTGCATTAGCAAGCACCACTCAGTTCAGTTTCAATGGAGAAATTAATAACTTACTCATGGCATCAAAATCGTCGCTAAAAATTATAGGCCAAAAGAGAAACAGAGAGAGGTTACACCTAGATTTTATTACTGAATTACAGTTGCACAAAGGATCCAACACTGCACAATATTAGCACAATGGATCCAATCTTGTCATGACACGTGTGACTGTCATTGATTTTCCTTACAAGCCTACCCCATCCCCATCCCCATCCCCATCCCCATCCCAATCCCAATCCCATTCCCATTCCCCTTTCCCCACCCTCGTGTACAAATATAATTCCTCTTAATTCCTGAAGTATTTATCAAAAGAAGAACCAGAACTTGTTAATCTTTCCTAACATATAATTACCTCTCAGAAATTCACTTCCAACTGAAATGAAACAAACTTCTAAGTGCCTTAGCTTCAAGTCAATAGCATACAATGTCGGATGAATTAATCTTGCTTGCTTGCCTGTATCAAGTATGTGCTTTCACTTCATCACACCAATCACCCCCAAAACCACCAAACCATTCTTGGTTCCGTGTTGCGAAGATCGAATGACTGAAGATATAAATGCAGGTGTATCCACAAACAATCATCACTGGAACGACTCCGCGAAAGACCACATAATAAACCCTGCAAAAATATCCGATTCCAGGAACTCTATATGAGCAGCCCGTCCAATGAATGTATTCAAGTTCCTGCCTTGGGGTGAGGTATCAAAATTGCCATCACATTGCATGAACAGCCTATGCTCACACGAGGGTGTTGTATCTGATCCAAGCAATCATTCAGCATCTCCAGGAAGACTTTGCCCTTCTTTGAGTTGTCTCCCGAAGCTGCCTGGCATAATTCAATTCTGGCCGGATGATATGGAACATAACCATCCTGAGACATACGCAATCAAATAACAGCAGTAGGGTGGTCATTATTTTTTTGATCAATAGCAGTAGGATGGTCATTATGTGAAAGTATAAATAAGCAAAGAATAGAACAAGCAATTACAGCCTATTGAAACAATAGTAGTGCAGAAACTTAGTCCTGATGCCAATCAGGTTAGTGATATGTAGTTTCTAATTATAAAATAAAACTCAAGATTTTTATGAGTTGCAACCTTTAAAAAAGATTGAGAAAAGCATTCCTCAATGCCAGAGTATCATTTCTTCCATTCCCAAATCTGTATTGAATCCTTCCAAAATATTAAAACACAGAGGTGTTTATAGTGTCATGAGTTCTGATAAAGCAATGCAAATCTTTCTCCCAAAGGGAGATTGTAACTATCAGGCAAGAAAGCATTTTGTTTCAAAACTAATTCTTCTACAGTTAACAATACACACAAACCCATACGAGACCAAATCCAAAACATCATAGTTTACTCAGGAGACTCGGGACCTAATGTCCCTGGAAGGAAAATATGATGCTGGCGAAATGCAAGCAAATTAGATTCTGTCATATTAGATTCAAAAGCTGCAAGAAGTTTATCTAGAAAATAAAGAAATACCTGGGGTGAAGATAACAAGACTATAATCTTGAAATTCTCAAGTGTCTTTTGCTGAAAGAGGGAAAGAAATAATATCAGAAACTCAACCGAGGTGAAAGAAGAAATAACTCTCTCCTCCTTTGAAATGAATAAACTCATTCTGACATACACAATATACTGCCACTAATTTGGCAAAATCATAATATGCCAAAGTCAACAAGCAAGACTAACTATAAGACCATAATATCATATTGAAGAACTGGCTTGGTGAACCATCCCCTTTTTCCCCCCACCCCCTTTTCCTTTACCCGAAAACCTAAGAAACACGGGAACACCTACGGAGGAAGCGTGTCATGTTCAACACTCGTGTCCAACACGACGACTCAACGGACACTCTTAAATGCATGTCCAACACTTCTTCAACGTGTCTTAATTAAAAAATTAAATTCATAATATCGGACGCTTTATCGACACTTTAAACACATTTCGGCAACACTTCTTCAATCCTCTGAACATGTCCTATGTAACGAATACCTTTATAATAACAATGTTCTACATTATTCAAAACACAACTTATGCACTTTAAGGGCTGGTTTGGCATTTTTGAAAAAAGCCAAAAAGTCAAAAAGTCACTATCCTATTTAAGTCACATCACCTCTCTAACACATCATTTCAAATCCAACCCAACCCCAACCCCAACCCATATTTCATAAAAAGTCAAAAAGTGCACTTCTTTAGATCATCCCAAAAAATCCCTAAATATGTTCTACAACATTTATAAGACGAATACATACATGTGTATTACAATGTTTAATAATTGTTTGCATTATTTAGAATGTAATTGTTACGTGAATGATATCTTGAAGTTTAAAGTTACAGAATATACATATATATAAATATAATTAATGTCATGTTACATCTTTTTCATCATCTTTGAATAAATTATTCATGACATAATAAATTTGTAAAAATATAAAATTTTAACGTGTCCCAAGTGTATCGTCTCCTGCCTTTTTTTCTTGAAAATCAACGTGTCAACAAATCCATGTCCCGTGTTGCATGTCCATGTCTATGCTACTTAGCCGAAAACAAAATTAAATGAAATGAGAACTTAACCATATGTTACCCTCCTCAACATAATATGGGGAATGTTGAAGTCTATTTAGGTACCTTGGAGAGTTTGTAGAAGAAAGTATTTTGGATATCTGGATCATCAGTATAAGTAAGTTGATGAATGCACTGTGTTCCCCTGAGCTTCTTCAGGAGCCAAAGTCCTGAGTTAAATAAAGAGTTTGAACTGTACAGATAACCTAAATGTGGACCAGATACAGAAAGATATGCATACAGGTAATCTTAAGTATGGCTCCATAATGCTCTCTGCAAGAATAAAAGCACAAACTTAGCACTCCATTGCTAGCAAATTGAAAAACAGGTCTCCAAAGCTAGAAGTGCACACCTGTTAACGCAGCTCTTAATGAAATGAGCCAGCCTTACTCCCATTTCTCTGAAGTCTCCAGACGTTTTGTCTTCATTCACCTCTGACATAAGACACTCTACCTTGGGATCTATCAAAAGCCATTGATTCTGAACAAACCATAAATCAAGGTGGTGTCCCTGTTTATGTTTTATCATGAACAACATTAATAAATCTACGTTTGGGAATACAATGTGATACAAGTTATGCATGAAATCAATTTCACAACCAATATTCTGACAATTGAAGACAGTATTATACCCAGTTGACTCTGCAGAATAAATTTGGTTACAATTTTCAGAATTCAATATTCTGAAATTTGAGTTTCATGTCTCCCATCTTTTTTTTTTGTTTTTAGTGACTTTTTTAATATTTTAAGCAATTTTTTTACTTTTTAGATGGATCTAATCCAGATGTACCTAAAAAGTAAAATATTTATAAATAAATACACAAGAATACGTAAATGTATTCAATTTTTGCCCTTTTTTTTTTTTTTTTTTTTTGTATTTAGTGAATGAAAAATTCACAAATATTTTACTTTTTAATTGTATTTATATTAAGTGTATCTAAAAAGTAAAAAAAATTGTTTAAAATAGTAACGAAATTCACTAAAAAAAATTTAAAAAAAAAAACCAAAAAACAAAAAATTAAATTTTTAAAAATTGAATTATGAAAATTGGAACCAAACAAGGTGAATAATGCCAATGTCATATTGCACATCTATGATCAAAAAGCATTCCAACTATTGGATGCATATCAAGAAGCACAAGTTGGTTATGAATACCAAGACAAGTATAAATTGAAATATGCTGCACAAAAAAGATCAACAGGTGGGTACAGTGAATAAGCAAGAACACTTCACAAGAAAAAAAGTTTTCTCAAACTTCATCTTGAAAGCCAAATTCTAACCCTGTGTTCCCAAGAGGTGCCTCATAATGTCATTGTCAACTTGACTTGAATTTTGTACCTTCAAAAATACAACTGCTGCGCTGCAAGATGTGACAATAGTCAAGATAAACTACTTAAGAAGTATAAAATTATGTACATAACTTCCACTATTTGCTGCAGATAGAATGGTTTTATTCATATCCATTCGCCAAAGGGCCAATTGACATATCTTTGCTTGCTTCAATGGCCATTCAGTGCAGCCCTTAATCAGTTTCCAATGGAAACACAACAGACGAAGCCAAATGGTTGTAGAAACAGTGCTTTTCTAGTGATCATGATCATCTCAATATTATCGATATGCAAGTATTGTCAGCAGCAGCATTATTTAATAGCATGCCACAAACCTTTTTTTTTTTTTTGTGTGTGTGGATAAATAGAGTAAATATTATTAAAAGAGCATCAAGACGATGCAAACAAATACAACCAACAAAAAGGTTGTATCGGTGGATCATCCAAATCAAATTGTGATTGAATAGTACACATAATCGGGCCATCAGAACCAACCCATAGCCTGCATGGTTTTGAATTCTGTTACATGTAATCTATTTTAGAACAAGAAACTCAATTTCATTTTTACATATTTCAAGCAGTTGGAAGTGGTTGCAATGGACAGCTTCTTTGCCTCAAAAATGAATTACATGCAACCAATACTGTAGTTCCCCGGCTGGTACAACTAAAGTTAGTTTAACTTGCAATAAGATTCTGGGTTTCTTATCAAAATTAAGAGATAGTGACCATACTCAACTTTGAAGTTTAAACCGCAGAATAAACAGGTAAGCCTCTTAACATGCATGAACTGGCAAGCCAGTCAAGGAAGTACAAAGCATAGCAGTTGGTTTTTTTCTTTTTCTTCTATTCAAGCATTAAGAAAACTTCAGTTTAGTACTACTCAGTTTGATTTTCCAATATTATGATGTCTTCACAGGATGATCAAGCAAAAAATTACACAAGATTTTAAAGTTACCTCAAATTAACATTCTAGACTTGAAAGATAAATGGGGAACCATGGTAGCACTAAAAAGTTTACAAGAGAACCAGCTGTCTTGATTATAAATTTGTAAGACCTAAGTACTCATATGGTACTGTCAATATGCAAGGCCCACAGAAGAGCTTTTGGAGTCACATTAATACATCAAAGAGTTTAATTAGGCCCCAGTTACCCATTCAAATCTTACGGTTGTTGGGTCTTACATATTTAAGCTTTTATATTTAAAATTTAAATTAAAACTACAATAACAGGTTCCCATATATGGCATTAATTTTCATGTTAATATATCTAGTCATTAACTACTATAGAAGTGATTAAGTGTTTAATTTTTTCATCCTTCTGTTTTCACTCTTTTCTTGTTGGTACTTTTTTTTTTTTATAATAGGATAACAGAAATTATTCAAAAGAACAAAATCTATAGTTTTCAGATCCTAAGTCTGTATATACATATCGTAATCACACTTTTGAAGGTTCAATCACGAACAGCGATTAATTCTCTATATCTCTTTCTTTCTTGACTGTGTAATCACCTTCAATTTGATTGTGATTGCTTGGAAAACCCTAGGTTGTGTTTGATTTGTAATTCAAACCATGATTCCACACTAATAATCAACTCTCTGTTTGCTCACAGTTTTCAAATCATGATTTCAAATCAATTTCAAAACACATTTTGAAAACATTTTTGATAAATCAAAGAGTTTTTGAATTTTTGGTATACCCGGTCCTCCGCCTAGACAATTTTTGAATTTTTGGGTCTACCCGGACTCCTTCTGGACGCTCGGCCGGTTGACCAGAATAATTTTTTTTTAAAGCAATTGGCTCCTGTTATCTGGAAAATATATATATCTGTATATATATATATTTGTTTTTGGTATTTTTTAAATATAGAAAATATTTTCTTGAGACCCAAATGACATTATTTGGACATTTATTTAAAATTAACAAAAAAAAAAAATTTGAAATAAAAATTAATTTGTCACCGTGATTTTAAAAAAAATAAAAATATAATGTATATTTTTTAATATTTTAAATAAAAAAATTATTTTTGTCAATAATTATTTTTTTGAATTGAAGTTTAAAAAGAGTTTGATTATGAGCTTCGAATAGAATTTTCAATAGAGTTTTATGAGTTATAAGTTTTTGAATTAAGTTTTAAAAACTCTTTTCACAATTCATAATCAAATAACTTTTCACAAACTCAACACTCATTTCAAAAATTCAAAATTCAATTCAAAACTCATAACCAAACAAATTTTCTCTTTTCAAATCATAATTCCAAAACTCACAAACTCAAAATACAACTCCACACTCAAATCATAATTCTAAACACAAACCAAACGCTACCCTAGGTGTGCTTGCCTAGGTTTTTCACTTTTCTGCTTCCCTTTCATTCACATATTTTCCCATTAAGTCCCTGAGAATTTAATCCACTGTTCTCTCTACTTGATTTAAGTACCTACAGACCACTCATTCAGAAGTTATAAACCCAAAACATAATCCCAAAACCCAATTCTACCTATTCCCAAGAGCCCTAAACCTCTTTTACAATCAACTGTAACTCCAACTACACACAAACATAGTGCCCAGTGCTAAGATCTTACTAATAACGTAATAAATAGAAAAAAGGATGGTTAATGAGTGCCCTAAGGGCATTGGTTAACAATGTTTAAAGTGACTATACATTGCATGTTGCACAGACTCTCATGCATTATGTACAACCATTTCAAGCTTCTTATCAAGTGTCATAAGGTCACTCATTAACAAGGTTTCAAAAAGCAGTTGCGGTCGCCGTAACAACTGCGGTGGCGCGACTGTAGTTGCGGAGTGTAAAAGCTGTAGTGTAACGGTTGCAATAACTGGAACCATGAATTTTTTTATTTTTCACACAATTTGAAAAAAAAATTACCGATACGCATTTTTTTTTTTTCAGAATCACATATACTGGGGTTTAAAATAGATTTTGATCGATTTTTGTTAGTTTTTAAGTATGATCCAATATATTTCATATTTTTAAATCACTATAAAAGGAGCTTTCTACATTTTATTTCAATATTTAATGACTTTATATGTCATAAAACCATATTGTACCTATTATTTTTATCTATTTGTTTAAGAATAATTGATTTTAAATGTCTACAAATTTATCTTTGACCAATACCTGAACTAACTAAATAAAAAATATTTACAATTATTAAATGAAATGATTATTAAAAAAATAGTGTCATAAACAAAAATTATTTTTGAGCTACTGAATATTGCTAAATATGTATAATGTATATTTTGTACGTGCAGAATGTTTCTAATGTATAGTTTGAAAGCTTTTTTTTTTAGAAAGAAAGTTGTTCAGAATATTCTAAAGGTGTGTAACGGGCCATTACGATATCGCTACGGCCGTTACATAACATCGAAACGGTCGTTACACGTGTGAATTTCCGTCACATGCAAAAGCAGGTATAACGGGTAGTGTCTACTGCCGCAACTGTTACGTAACACCACTTTTTGAAACCTTGCTCATTAACAAAACCCAATAAAAAATAATCTCCATCAAGGGTACCATTTTTCATGATTGACTAATTCAGATAGCAAATCATGTATGTATGTATTAAGAGTGTTAGGAAAGCATCTCTTCCTAACCAGGATCAATGAGACACAAAATAGAACACAAGAAAAATAAAATGAATAGAAGATATCACACACACAAGAACACAAAGATTTACATGGTTCACCCCCGAATAGGGTTACGTCCACGGCTCCTGCAATTTTCCCTATGATCAGAAAATGATACAACTCTTTACAATATAAGAGGTGCCCCCTTCATCTATTCATAAGTATAAAATTATAGCAATACGGAAGCAACAAGAAATTACCAAAGTATCCAAAATATTCGGGCCGGGGGACCCTCATCCCTTGGGGGAGGCCCTTAGTTGCACGAAGCGGGGGCGGGGGCGGGAGCGGGAGTGGCGGAGCGTGAGCCGATAGAAGTTTCTTAGGTTGGGAGCGCCTCGGGGAGTGGTAATATATATATATAATAGTTATTTTTAAATTATGTTTATTATATAAAGGTGATTTAAATAGTTATTTTTAAATATATTTATTATTTTTATGTTGGTATTATTTTTATTGATAATATTTTTAATTTATTTATATAATTATTTTTATTTTTAATTGGTGTATATTATAAATAAAAAATATAACAAATAAAGAATAATAAAATATGTAAATAAAAGTAAAAAATTGGATATTTATTTTATAGATTTAATTTGATATTTTTTTATTATATTTGATTTAATTAGATTTATTCTTACATAATAAATTATATTATTTATTATATTTATTATATGTTACAAAATGGGAGGGGGAGACAGAACATAACATAAATCGACGAGAGAGAGAGAGAGAGAGAGAGAGAGAGAAGAAGAAGGTGAAGAAGCAGATCGAAGACGGCTGGCGAAGGCGAAGGCGAAGGTGAAGGCGATGTGGAGAAGATCGAAGGCGAGAGCAGATCGAAGGTCCAGGAGCAGATCGAAGGTCCAGGCGATGTCGAAGGAGAAGGCGACAGCGAGTTCAGGTTTCTCTCTCTCTCTCTCTCCCCCTTGCGATCCCATCTTGGACTGGATCGCGTTACTCTCTCCACAGAAACGCGATTCCTACATGTTTCTTTCTAGGAAGCGCCTAATCGCGATTCTTACTCCGAATCGTCACCTGGTTGCACGATTCCTGCAACTAAGGGGAGGCCCCCCTCCCAAACCCCCCATTAGACCCAGAGCTCAATGTACAAAACTTATCAGGGTCCACAAGACCAAACAATTAGAGCTTATGATAACACCATTCTATAGGACATTGAATATTTGAGTATTTCACAATGGGAATAACAGAGATTAACTTCTACATAAATCCACAGAATGCTATGGACCAAGTCTACTTGCATAAATGATTAAGTTTGACATCAAGATGATTTCAAATACTTCACAAGATAAACAACAATAAGCAACAAATGTCTTGCAGGGAAAACTACAAAATATTCCACGGCGAGAAAACCATAGAAAAGAAAGCAATCAGGAACAGTACAAAACAGGCTATGCTATCTATAAATTTTAGCCATGATGTGGAAGAACATAACATACCTGAAAACCATGCACAAATACAACAATCCTCAAAACACGACCATTTTGTCAAGGGCAAGCAGCAGATAATTTGCTTTTTCCCTTAAAACCAATATCAGTGGACAAGCTAGATGTATCTTTCTGGTTGAGGTGAGTGAAATATGAATTTCCGCTGGTAGAACACAATGGTGCATTCACAACATGTTCTACAATTATAATGGGAATGCCTGAAGGATCTCCAAATATATGCATGTCTCGTATAGACCGGTTGTTGATCTGCAAAGGAGCAGTAACTGTCATTAAACTCCAACATACAAGAGGAAGAAAACATTGCAGCACTTCATATGAAAGCATTAACTAATGCTCATTTGCTCAATACTTCACCGATGAAGTTCAGCTCACATTGCTGCTGTCTGTGCAAGCTACACAAAACACAAACAAAAAAATTCAGATCACTACACTGTAAAGAGCACATCCTTTCTCAACAAAGATGTATAAAATAAGTACTTGATCTATTACATCATCAGTTAACTTTCTCAAAACTGATACTTTTTCCACGAATAACCATGGTAGGACCCATCCACCCCACTAGTCATATATATTGGTGTGGCATGTCCACCGTAAGAGTATACCATCCAAATTGACCATTCAGCTCTCCTGTCAACAGCCCATACATCTCGCAGATATTCCAGAATCTTTATTTTGTTTTCCCTGAGTAAAGTTAAACATCAGCATTTGAACTACTTCCACAAAGCAATAAGCACAGATAATAGCAGAAAATCAAGAGGTTTGATTCTCTAGTTTACCCTTTCTGTGAACAAACTGAAAAAGACAGCATTATTTTTACAACATGAACTAAAGATAACTAAGTAATAAATGAAGATAAGAGAGAAAATATTTCACACCAATTTAAATTATCCAAAATCAAAAATCAAGACCAAAATCAAAACAATTTTGTATCCAGCAGTTCCCCAAACCAATGAATCGATATTAAAAGTAGTCTCAATACCAGGCTGATTCAATTTTAAAAAGGTGTGGTTCTTGGAAGTTGGAACCAATAACGCCAGATAATGCACCCAAATTTAGTCACAACATCAGATAATAGAATTGAAGCACGGACAACATATATCTAATAAGCAATGAAATATTTAATCAAAAATGACAAGGGATAGTCAAAAAATAAAGTTATGGATGCAAATATATATATATAAGACTTCAATCTAGAAGTTGGTTGACTACATTTATAAGAAATGAATTAAAACCCAAACAAAACTGTCATAAGAAATGAATTAAAACCCAATCAAAACCTAAGAAGCATGGACACGCAACATGACATAGACACACTGACACAACAATTTTCAAAAAGAGAAAGACACGACACGTGGAGGACATGTACAAAATATATAATTTTATATATTTATTATATATCATATATATGAACATATACTTCAAAGAGAATAAAAAAATGCATAATAAATTGAACTCCCATAAATTTACATTGTTTTTTCTTTTAGCATTGTATCATCCTAAGTATTTTTTCAAACTTCTAATTAATTTCATTTCATGTATGTCAAAACGATGGACACGTGTGTACTCCAAGTGTCCAAAAAGTGTCCAAGTCTAAAAAATTTATTAAAACATAAGACACGTTTGGACAAGTATCAATGTCCAACATGGACACAACAACACGGACACGCCACCTTCTTAAAAATATCCGTGCTTCTAAAGACAAAACTGTCCAGTTGGACTGCACCAACTGAAAACCAAGTCATTTTGCATTTCTTAGACCCCATACTCTTCCCCAAACTGTCCATTTTTAGCAAACTCTCCCAACTACTCGTTACAGCAAACCGAATGACCCATTCACAAATAGGGTAAAGCAAACGAATTAAAAGGCAAATGCTTCATAGATAGTGCTTTTTTATTTAAAACCCCAAGTATAGCACAGTATCTAATATATTGCTTGTTTTGATAGGTAATTGAGATTTAGAAATAAAAAAAGTTGCAAAGGAGGCAAGTACAAAAGCAAAATAATAACTTAAATATATAAATAAAAGAGCTCAACAACTATCAATCCTCAAGCAGCATTAAAAGACCATTAAATCAACAGAAAACTAGCACATCCAAGACTCTAATCAAGCCTAGGGCAGTCAACATTAAGGACCTCCACTCCAACCCTTATATTTCTAACATTGTAATTTATTGTGTTAACAAAATTCTTTAACTCCCTTCCACATCTTGCTTTACTATACCCACTCCGCCTTGCCACCATACCATCCATGTTTTGGCCACTTATTTTCTTCGACTGCCAGTAACAGCTTCAGTGCCTCATCCTCAAAAGCTTCACAAGGGATCCCAAGAAATTTGCTTAGTCCTTTGAAGCAGTTCATTAACCTCTCTGATGGCTTAGTACCTTCATCCAATTTAGAATGGACCTCTAATGCCCCCAGTCCCTTCACCCAAAAAAGTTTTACAATGCTATTATCATATTTACAAAGATGGCTTACAATGCTTGTAAAAAATTTGCATCTCATTAACAAACAAAATAAACTAACTTCAGCATGATGCAATTATTTTCTTTGAGTTAATTAATTAATGCATTTCTCCTTTTTAAGCTTTTTTTTTTTTTGGTCAAAGGGAAATTGGTTACTTTGTGCACCATTATTTGTTGTACATTTGTATCATCCTCTAATTATGATGATGATGGCAAAGCAATCATAATCATCTCTTCATAAATCAACCTGTCATTTATTTATTTATTTTTGGGTAAATTACATTGAACGCCCTTGAAGTTTGGAGAAAACATAGTAAGCCCAAGAAGTTTGACATAATTACATTGGACTCCTTTAAGATTTTAATTCACATAACACTTAGTCCCCTTTTAATTAATAATTTGTCAGTCATATGAATAAAAAAAATGTTGTCATCATCTCTTTTACACTGAATATATATTTTACCTTATTTATCTTTGTATTTTGAAACCATTTGCATTGGTTATGGCCCTTTTAACATTACTAAAAAGGCAGGTTGGTGAAATTATGTCAAAACTATGGGGCTGCTTGTATTTTCTCCAAACGTCAAGGGAGATCAATGTAATTTACTCTGTTAAAAAATAAACAAAAATTAAAAAATTGGTACCCATAATCTAAGGAAACCATTGCATTGTTTATGTAAAATTCAAGTGTTTGGAGAATTTGACAATGTTCGATATACATTATTTAGAACTTGATTCATATAAAGTTCAAAATGTGACACTTACTACGTTTGTTATGAATACATGACTTTTGTGTGTGTGGCTGTGCACATGAAGTGGCAGACCATCCATGCATGCTTGGTAAGTCCATGAATATCTTATCAAGGATGGCCCCAAGGAAGAGGAGTTGAACCTGACTTTTTCATGGCGTGAGGTAACCGGGCACTCAATCTACCCCTTGGGGTTAAAGCATACGATATTAGTCTAAAAAAGGACCAAACATCTCCATGCTACAGATTCTGTTCTGAAAAATTGAAAGCACTGAAAGTGAATGTAGCCAGGCTTTTTCTTTTTTCTTTTTTTTTGATAAATAACCAAACTTCATAAGAAAAGCATCAAGAAGATGCAAAGAATACAAACTAGAAGCCACAAAGGCTCAACATATTAACAAGTCAAATCCTCCACAAAATCTACAAATGCCAAAACATCAGGATCAACCAAACAGGTCAGCCAACTATGCAAAACCATGAGCAATCGGTGTTCCAACCAAGGAACCGAATGAGACGCCCCCTGGAAAACACACCTATTACGTTCCAACCAAACCAACCAGACAAGACAATGAGAAGCAAGCAACCACGCTTTCCAAATGAATGTAGCCAGGCTTTTTGACTTTAGACAAAACCTTATAAAATGTTTTAAGAATGTTCAACTCAAACACAAACCTATTAAATACTTGTCATATATTGACAACACCCAAGTGTTTGGTCCTATACTTTTATCGTGTCAGCATCACATGAAAACCAAACAGATTATTCATTTGGAACTGTCCATACAACAGAATCACAAAGAATGCCAAAAACTACTTTCCAGAGTTTTTGGCAAGTTTGCCGTCCCAAATATCATAATCCCCTTTGGTAATTAGCAAAAAGGAAAACTTTTACAAGTCAAATATATCATTTAAGACGAACTAATTTTATCATGTACACCTGTCTGTACAAAAGGACTGCAACCATTATGTAGTAGTCCCGATTAACAGGTTGAAAATAACAAACTATCTATTTGACCCATTAAATAGATCAAAATTACAAAAATCAGTTTCATGCAATGAATTTAGCTGATTGATATAGTTAAAAGTTCAATGAATGACTGAGTAACCTTTAAGATGTTAAATGGTCAATTCTCAACTGAATTAAAAAAAATGACTGATCTACTCAATTGTTCCATCAGCCACGGTCCTCATCCCCTTCTCAATGCTAATACTTACTGGTTGCATGCTTGATTATAATTGATCAAAGCCTGCATTGGGGAAGCACCATAACATGGTGAATATGAGACATCCCCTGGGCTCGTCATCATTGGGATGAGAGAAAATTATGTTTGAGAGAGATCATTTAATTACACTAATTCTCAGTAGCCCAAAAATAAATAAATTGTGCATCAATGGTTCTAATAAACAAACAGGGAAGGGTGCAGAATTTCTCAGATCTGGACCCTAGCCACAGGAAAGTTTGTATTAAAGATGGGAAACAGGGTGCTTATGTAATAAAAGAAAGAGAAGGACCATTAGAAGTGTAGAGCTTCTTCCTATTCATAATCTTCAGGTTAGGATCAATCTAAATCAGACCAATATGTATCATACCTAGTATGGGAAAGAAGAGGACTCTAGAGGTATTACTAATCGAGTTGAGGATCTGAAGCCTAAAGAAGTGCTTTTCAGGTTATAAGGATTGGTTTTAAAGAGTTTGTTTTCCTTCTTTTCTTTAGCTGTTTGCAAATATGCCATATGTGCTGAGGCTCCCTACTCTAGCATCACAAGGTTTCTATTAATCAGGAAAAGTAAAAGAAAAATAAGTCACTTCTGTGCAATTAACTGCGATTGTCTTCTCCTTATAGCTATAACAAATATAAAAAGAAAGGAAGAAAAGTTCTTGCTTACATACTCCTTCAGATACCAATCAGAAATGCAAAATTATTGAATTTAAGATGTAACTAGCACAAACCTGTGAAATTTCAGAAAGGTATTCCATAAATACAATATCTGACTCCCAAGTGAATGGAAATAGTACAAGAGTTCATCCTTGGATAAGGAATGGAAAAACTCATTGCTCTGAAAATCAACAATACCATTCGGCTTCTGTTAAAGGACAAAAAAACGATATGTATAAGCCAAAAAAACCATAGAAGTGTCAAGATTACAAACAAAACTGTGAGTACTTTGCAACACAAAATCAAGACCTCAGAATCCATTCGTGACTTTGCCAGATGCTTCTGTTGAACGTTCAGCATGTGTAGTCTTCACGCCTCCTCGCAGAGAACCAAACCTTGAATCATCCAATCCAGAAGTAAAATCAGTCAAGGAGCTCATTTTTATCTTGGCATGGGTTGTAAACAGGGAAACTATAAATTGGCTTGGAAGTAGCACCATTATTTTGTTGTGATGCTTGTGGAATGAAATAGACAGGAGAGCTTTTGAAGGAGTAGAGAGATTGATTATGTGCTAGGAAGAAGCATTGTTAGTCTGCATGTTTTTTTGGCTAAGGAAGACTTTTCCTTTTATCTTCTTTTGCTGACTTTTCGGGGAGTTGTATATCCCCATACATATATATAGGAGCTTTTTGTTTTATTTTTTACATTGCATATACTATGTGTTTAAGGTTGCAGTCCCTATGATGCATTTTTAAATGAATAATTATCTTTACTTATATATATATATAGATTACAATACAAAAAAGATGCATTATTAAATGCTTAAGTTAGTGTGCTACTGTAATTGACACAAGATAGGACATAGTGGGACTATAATTGTAATAATTAATCAAACCAAAAAGCTATCAAAATGATGGCGATATGTCATCACAAATTTGCAGGTGTAAATCTGTTGACGAGAGTAGATACGAATTATAGATATGTCTAGATGCCAGGGACATAACACCGAACCAAACTGAAATAAAGAAGGCATTAGTTCCCTTCTCAACAATAATTTCCACATACCACATGTCCTATAGTTGGATAACAAAAATAGATGGATTATCCTTTAAATTAACCAGCTCATAGCAATACCAGATATCAAGCTAAAAACATATACAATTCCCGATATAATAAGATATGCCTTTGTATGAAAAACCAACACATTTGAGCAATAAGCACTTTGTAGATGGTTTTATTTATCCAAAACCCAACAAAGGGGTTTGGTGAGAAAAAGGAATCAAACACTTGAGTGTGTGTGGGTATGTATGTATGTAAAGACTTCAAATTGGGAAGTAAATAAATAAAAATGATATACCTTCATATTGAACCACTCTAGCCGGTGTTCCGAGACAAGTATCGTCACCGTCCTCCCGTCTCATTGTAATCTTAATCTGATACCATCTACAATGCACATAAAAATAAATAAATAAATAAATAACAAAAAAAATAAGAAATGATCAAATAGAAAGAGAAATGGATATCGAAGAAGAAGAAGTAATAGAAGAAATGGAAGCATACATACCCTTGTTGGAAGAGGTCGAGATTATGAAAGGGATGAATGAAGATGGCAATCTCGTGAACAGCCTCTAGCATAGGCTGCTTAGGCTGCTTGTGTGGGTGTGAAGAGAGCTCTGGTGATGGTGATGGTGATGGTGATGGTGATAGTGATAGTGATGGTGATGGTGATGGTGATGGTGATGGCGGTGGCGGTGGCGGTGGCGGTGGCGGTGGCGGTGGCCAGGAGAGAAGCTTGGCAGCAGCATGAGGTAACCTCTTGGGATGGTTGGAGGAAGAAGAAGAAGAAGAAGATGAAGAAGATGAATTTCTATTGGAATTGAGGCCAATGATCCATCTGAGACCCCGTAGTAACATCACTCTTCTTCCCCAACACTTGAATCCCTCTTATTCTTCTGTCGATGATGATGATCAAAACCCCTAGATTTGGATTTTGACTAGAACTCAAAATACTCTCTAGTTCTCTTTGTTAACAGGGTTTCTAGGGCTTCTGCTTTCAATACTTCATTGAACGGCAGTGACCTCACTTTAACCATGGATATCTCTCTTAATGTGTCTGAACCATTGAGAGCTGAGGATTCCGCTGTGACCATTAGGTCACTTGCGATTAATTACTCCTCCATCGTGGAATTGGCATTCTGATTTGAGAGATTCGAATTGCTAATTCAATCACATAAATTAATAATTAAAAGAAAATTTTACCTCTCACTTAAATGCTTGTGAATGGGAAAAGTATAGAATTGAATGCGCTCTACCAAGGGACAAGCTTCCATGTTGTGGGACTCTTTGAAAGGAAAAATTATTACTTAGTTTTAATCATAATTTATCATATTTATTTATATTTTTTAATTATTTAATATAAATTCATAAATTCTATTATTTTCACCAATCACAATATTATTAAAATACCACGTAACGATGCCCCGAGAACAAATAACTTCTCCTTTTAAAGAACTGTGGCAGTTCACCAATCCCCCAAACATTAATTTCAAAATGGGGTCCACAAACCCACCTAAACTTGGGGGACACTATCCTCTCTTTTCCTTCCTTATTTCCCAATTTTCTTTGCCATTTCTTCTTTTGTGTCGTCACTCATTTTTGAGTCATCATCACCCCCAATACACATACCCTTCCCAAAAGTCCTTTTCTTTTCTATGTCATTGTACACTTTATTGCATCTCACAGTATTACTCAGCTATCAGTTTTGCATGCAAATAACATTATGTTTATCCAACACCATTATATAATGCTATCTAGTGAGAGAGCAGTGATTAAAACTATGTTAGATAGAGGACTACATGATGATAAACAACCACAAAAATCCACCAAAGCAGTTACAATCTTCAAAATGAGCAAAAGTACCTTGCATATTACTGCAATGTTAATGGCATCCGAAGGTCGAAGATCAAAGCTAACACTCTCCGTTTCATTACCCAACTGAGATTTTAAAAAAAAAAAAAAAAAAACTTTATCAGTTAAATATTACTATTAAAGCAAGTTTTATGGAAAATATTAGTCAAACAAAATACAGGCTTGTAACAGGAATATGCCTTTGTGAGGTATAACTGAGCAAAATATGCTTCATGTACCCTCTTGGTGACTCGAACAACCTTCACCTGCATTAGAAACAAAGAGTTATATCAAATGGAGGTCTTACAAAAGAGAAATCAAGGTATGAAAAGATAGAGGCATTGCTAATCACGAGAAGTATTGCTAATCATGAGAAGTAATAAAAGCAAATCCAAACTTACTGCATAGCCCATCTTGTCAACCATCTCCTTTACAACTTGATACATAGTGGGCCTAGCCAGAAAAGTCATTGACAATTGGTATGTTTTAAGTTAACACAACAATTTAGATGGGAAAAAAAAGTTTCCAAAATGAAATACGACAACTTACGATTTGGACATCGTGGATAGCTGCCATGAGCAACACACTTGGCATCTCCACTACAATTAAAAGCAAATCATTAATTGAGAGTTAAAAAAGGAAAAAGAAAAAAAGGTTAAAATGCACAATCCTAAGAGAATATTCTTCATTGTAGAAAGTATAAAATGTGATATGTACATACAAACAATTATTGGGAGGAGAAGGCCAGTCCCATCTTCCATCTTCAATACAATAGCAGGATGTGGAGCATAATCAGGCAGATGTCCACCCTGAGGGTTGTTATGAACACATCTTAAATGCCTACCATTTCTCATCGTAATCATAAAACCATCTGGGCCACTCTTCACCTCAACTACACGGGAAAACCATAGAGACATGAGCATCAATGAGGTACGATGCATATAACTACAATTTACAAACTTTAGCAAGTAGTGCAGAAGTAAACAGCCCAACAGCACACTGCTTAGAGCTATAGAATTTCGGACAACATGATCATAGTCATCATCCATTGACAATAATACTATAAGGGATCCATAACTGTAGAAACATGCATGTTGCACAAGAAGGTGTGTTATTAAAAACTGAAAAAGTTATAAAAAATTAAATTCGCAGTAACATGGGAACAATTTAGGAATGAGAAAAAGTGTGACAAAGCTTCAAAACGGTGTTCAAACCAAATGGGCTTCATATAAGTATATGTAGATGAAGAGCGGGGGAAAAAAAGTAAGCTACTAAGGCTAGGTTGCAAAGTATATAAAGAGGGGTGTTGAGATGTATGTATTCTATTCCTCCAAATTGAATAAAGGAAAAATGGCACAAAAGGATGCTTAAAGGAACATTTGTGTTTACATTTCTCATTTTTTGGCAAGAAGCGAAACGACAATATACGGATACTCTTAGACGTAAGAGATTGATGTTTCCATGTTCTGTGCTCTAATAGAAAGCAAAATGACAACACAATGCGTGACTAAAAAGATGCTTAAAGGAACACCAAAACGATGTTTTGTGTTTACATTTCTCATTTTTGGCAAGAAGTGATATGACAATATTCCGGATACTCTTAAAAGTAAGAGTTTGATGTTTCAATTTTCTGTGCTCTAATAGAAAGCAAATGACAAAACGCAATTTTCTTTTAACTGAATTATAAGCAAATGCATTTTCCAAAAGCAGAACCAGACAAGCCAAAAGAATTGCATTCAATGGCATGGAATTTAAGAACATACACAATTAACGTACGTGCTTCAACTACACTGGAGTTGACATAATCTTCATCATTCTCATTGAAATTCTCTGCCATACTACCGTTACCATTGGAAGATGAACTGAAACTACAATGCACCTTCTTGCACTGTTGCACGTGTAGTTGATGACTCACATTAATCCTAGCACCCATGATTCCACTGAATCCCCATAATCCACTTCTAAGAAATTTAGCCTTCAGTAAGGGCCCATTAACAGACCCAGTTTGTTTTGCTCGGAAAAAATTCAAGAAGAACACAAAAACAATAATATAGCCTAACTTAAAACTCTTAATTTTCCTTTGCAAGACCTAAGCTACAGTTGTTTGCTGAGTTTTTTTTTTTTCAAGTTGGTTTAGGCATATTATCAAACACATGGTGAACAATAGATGGAAGCCAAAACATCTCAATCTCTTAGTCAAAGATATTTGCAAACACATGGTGGATAAAGCATCTCATACCAAAAAAAAAAAACAGAGCATCAATAAAATAAGGCCATGGAATCTCATAAAAAAATAACACAGCATCAATAAAATAAGGCCATGAATGTATAATAACATTAAATACAAGTAGGCGTAAGACAGGAACACCCACAGAGAAGATGAACAAACCGGTTATTTTGTTTGCTATAGATACAAATAGGACCGACATCAGCAGCAAAAAGTATATATATAATACTAGTTCTCCTTTCAGTTCATAGTCGGTTTGTTTTTGCTGTCTCTTGCTTTCCCAAGAGGTAGAATCAAGCAGGTGACTCATCAGCATCAAGCAGCTGAATCATTCTGAGTACCATCCTCAGCCAAAAAGCAACAGGCGAAATGCAGGACCAAAAAAAAACAAACCAAACCGACTTACCGAAGCATCAACAATCGAGCCAGGACAAATGAGGGACTTCAAGGCGTTAGATTCAAACGGAGCTGCCTGCTTCCCTTCTTTTATCTTGGAACTTTCAAGAAGGGTGGTGAAATTTGTCTTCTTCTTCTATTGTGTATGTGGATGATTTGAAGCCCCACGTGTCTAGCCCAAAATCTGCAAGGAAAGAGTAGGAAACCAAGCAAACAGGAGTGTTATATCACTGCAAGCAGCAGCGTTATACCACTCTTACACACTTTTAATATATGTTATAGATATATATATATATAGATTACAATACAAAAAAGACGCATTATTAAATGCTTAAGTTAGTGTGCTACTGTAATTGACACAAGATAGGACATAGTGGGACTATAATTGTAATAATTAATCAAACCAAAAAGCTTTCAAAATGATGGCGATATGTCACCACAAATTTACAGGTGTAAATCTGTTGACGAGAGTAGATACGAATTATAGATATGTCTAGATGCCAGGGACATAACACCGAACCAAACTGAAATAAAGAAGGCATTAGTTCCCTTCTCAACAATAATTTCCACATACCACAACATGTCCTATAGTTGGATAACAAAAATAGATGGATTATCCTTTAAATTAACCAGCTCATAGCAATACCAGATATCAAGCTAAAAACATATACAATTCCCGATATAATAAGATATGCCTTTGTATGAAAAAACAACACATTTGAGCAATAAGCACTTTGTAGATGGTTTTATTTATCCAAAACCCAACAAAGGGGTTTGGTGAGAAAAAGGAATCAAACACTTGAGTGTGTGTGGGTATGTATGTATGTAAAGACTTCAAATTGGGAAGTAAATAAATAAAAATGAAATACCTTCATATTGGACCGCTCTAGCCGGTGTTCCGAGACAAGTATCGTCACCGTCCTCCCGTCTCATTGTAATCTTAATCTGATACCATCTACAATGCACATAAAAATAAATAAATAAATAAATAACAAAAAAAAATAAGAAATGATCAAATAGAAAGAGAAATGGATATCGAAGAAGAAGAAGTAATAGAAGAAATGGAAGCATACATACCCTTGTTGGAAGAGGTCGAGATTATGAAAGGGATGAATGAAGATGGCAATCTCGTGAACAGCCTCTAGCATAGGCTGCTTAGGCTGCTTGTGTGGGTGTGAAGAGAGCTCTGGTGATGGTGATGGTGATGGCGGTGGCCAGGAGAGAAGCTTGGCAGCAGCATGAGGTAACCTCTTGGGATGGTTGGAGGAAGACGAAGAAGAAGAAGACGAATTTCTATTGGAATTGAGGCCAATGATCCATCTGAGACCCCGTAGTAACATCACTCTTCTTCCCCAACACTTGAATCCCTCTTATTCTTCTGTCGATGATGATGATCAAAACCCCTAGATTTGGATTTTGACTAGAACTCAAAATACTCTCTAGTTCTCTTTGTTAACAGGGTTTCTAGGGCTTCTGCTTTCAATACTTCATTGAACGGCAGTGACCTCACTTTAACCATGGATATCTCTCTTAATGTGTCTGAACCATTGAGAGCTGAGGATTCCGCTGTAACCATTAGGTCACTTGCGATTAATGATGTTGAGATTAGGCCTATCGGTGGACCTATTGTGTTAGAATCTGAGTGTGAGAAACAAGCAAGTCTTTCCACAGCAGATTCTGAGAAGGGTGTCAGCGCAGGGACAAGGGGTACGGCAGATTCGATTCAAGATATTTCGGATCGTTTTAGCGACCTCGTCGCACAACTTCGTCAAGATTCTCAATCGACTCCGGTGGTTCCAAACCCAAAGTGGTCCGAGCTGGTAGATGGAAAAGAGAGCTCTAGGTTTTTGAACCTCCCTGTTGCAGAAGCGAGTGGTGCTAGCAGATCTGATGCAATGATAGAGCAGCGGTTGCAAGCCTAGGCTACTACATCGGATGTCGATGGCTTAGGCCTGTCGGATTTGGCTGGAAAAGCCTCTGAGACGAGCTGTAACCATCCGCTCCGCGTCGGCCTCAATAAATTTTTACACAAATTATAATTCAAATTTCACTTTTGTATTTTAGCAAACTAACCTATCAACCGTCCTATGTACGGAATAATTATAAATATTTATATTTATTTTAGATTTTTTTTAATATATAAATTATGTTTTTTAAAATTTTTTATAAAATAATTTAACAATATTATCAATAATCATAGTTTATAAAAAATGTTGAAAAGAATACTACAATAACTACACACGAATTGTATCTATAATTATTTGTATGAAGAGATTTTAAACACTAATAGGGGATTGTATCAATAAATGTAGGCATGTGGAAAGATATATGGATTGAAAAAAAGTTAATAACTGCTGATCAAAGGATTTTGACCAAATCAATAAATACTGAATTTTTTTTAATAAAAAAAATTAGAAAATTCAGATTGGGATATTGAAACTCCCACAAGCCTTGGGGGTTAAAAACCCCATTTTTCTTAATATATAGTATTAGTCTATCACCCGTGCTATGCACGGGATAATTATATGTATTTTATATTTGTTTTAGATTTTTTTTAATATATAAATTATGTTTTTTAAGATTTTTTATAAAAATAATTTAACAATCTTATCGCTAGCCATAGTGTATGAGAGAAATTCAAAAAGGTACTGCAGTAACTATACATGGATTGTATCTATAATTATTTGTATGATAGGATTTTAAATGCTGATTAGGGGATTTTAACCAAATCAATAAATGCAGGCATGTGGAAAGACATGTGGATTGAAAAAATTTAATAAATACTGATCAGAGGATTTTGACCAAATCAATAAATGCTGAGATTTTTTTTAAATAAAAAATAAAAAATTTAGAAAATTCAAATTGGGATATTGAAGCTCTCACAGACCTTGGGGGTTAAAAATCCCATTTTGCTTAATATATAGTATAGATTTCTTATTTAATAGGTATACTTTATCAAACTCTCTATTCAAAAATTTTATTTTATTAAAATATTATTTTTTATTCTTTTATCTTTTTTAATTTAAGTATATTTTTTTCAGTGCACCATAGTAGCAACAAAGAGCAGTAGTTGAAGGAGACAAACCCACTGAGGGGCGGTCGGCCAGTCAAGCTAAAACACATAACCAAAATTGAGTGATGTTACATATGATATTTGATACAAAAACTTACAACTCATAATTAAAACACACAACCTAAAATTCTATTCAAAACTCATAAAAAAAAATTAAAAAAATCAAAAATATTTTTTTATAATATAAAAATAACAAGTAAAAAAAAAAAAAACCCGAATACTGTTTCCGGTCAACCTATCAAACGTTCAAAGGGACGACCGGATAGACGTGTTTTCAAAAGTGTGTGTGGAATCAATTTTGGAAAGCGCTAACCAAACGCTATACTCAAACCAATGGGTCAAATTAATTTTCTATAGCCTTACCAAACACAGCCAAAATTCATTATTCCGGTTGTTCATCAAGATCCAAGTTTTCAAAACAATATTCTTGTGATTGATATGCTTGTACCATCCCCATTAGCTAAATGGGAATCTTGTCTGGTTAGATATTTCATTGATCGAATACTTCCCTTTAACTATATCAAGAATAGTGCTTTCAATATGTGAAAGAATTTAGGGCTTTTGGACGTACGGGTCAACGATAAATGGTTTATCTTCTTCATTTTTTAAAATCAAGATAGTTGTAAACAAGTTATTGATGAAGGTCCTTGGTACATTGGCGGCATTCTTTTGATTTTGAAAAAATGGCACAGAATGATGAAGCCAACTAAAGAAGACCAGGGCATTATTCCTGTTTAGGTAAAATTTTACAATGCTCCCATGGAATTTTGGAAAAATAAGGGGCTTAGTCGTATTGCAAATTCTATTGGAGTACCTCTGTTCATGGATCACCTCATAGCTTTTGGGAATCGGATTTCTTTTGCAAGAGTGTGTGTCAAAACAAGGCAAATTCAATCCTGTCTGAGGAATTCTTTATAAAATGTGAGGAGGACATTGTGAGAATTGAAGTGGAGTACTAGGGTGTACCTGTAAAATGCACTTACTGTGAGGTATTTGGTCATGAGACTAAAACCTGTGTGTCCGCCGAAGTTACACAATTAATAGCTCTGCAAGAATCTTCTGAGAATAATCCAGCTAATGAAGAAGGTTAGACTAAAGTCAAAGATAAGGGGAAAAGAAAAGTTGGTGACCCAGAGCAGATCCCTGTTGCTGTTCTTCCTGATTTATCAATGGAGGATGGGGTGGCGAAGGTAGCTGTCAAGATTGCTAAAACAAACATAGCACATCCCATTCAAATGTTCTTTATATAGCACAACTGGCGAATCCATGGCTGCAGTTATAATCAAGGAGATGGAGGAGGAGATTAGACAGTCTCAGTAGGAAACACTTGTTGTAGTAACAAAAAATAAATCGCCTGCAAAAGAAGAGGTGGAGATAACGAAAAAAACATAACTCCGGCAAAAGTTCCAGCAACCAAAGAAAGAAAAAGAGGTAATTTTGCTATCCGATTGTGATTTTTTTTGTGTTGTTTCTCATGACTATTAAACTTGCTTTTTGGAATATTAGAGGGTTTAATGACCCCTCTAAACACAAAGCGGTTTTTGATTTGGTGAATAAAGAGGATATTAAAATCATGGATATCTTGGAAACAAAAAATAAAAGCTGAAAATGAGAATAAAATTTTTGATCTAAGGTTCAAGACTTGGAAATTTTTGTCAAATTCACAATCAGATAGTAGTGCTAGGAGATGGGTGTGTTAGGATCCAAATTTTTGTGATATTCTCAGGATTAAAATGAATAATCGGTTCATATTTTGCAAAGTGACTGTTTTTTAGGGGGATATCAGTTTTTTTGCTATTTTTGTTTATGCTAAAAATAAATATATTTTGAGGCTTCCTTTGTTCTCTGATTTGTTGAATATCTCTAAGTGTCATTCTAGTGGCCCGTTGATCTATTTAGGGGATTTCAATGCGATTAGGTACAGTCATGAAAAAGTTGGGTGAAGGGCCAACTGGGAGAATGCAAAAGAGTGTTTTAACAATTATATTATTGACTCTGATTTGTCTGATCTTTTTTTATTGCGGGTGCCAATTTACCTAGGCCAATAAAATGGGGGAGGGGGATTTTATTGCCTCAAAAATTAATAGGGTGTTAGTGAATGATAACTGGCTAACTGTCAATCCTAACTCATCTGCTAATTTCCTCCCCTTTAGTATTTCTAACCACTCTCCGACTGTCATCACTATTGATCCCAACTCTGGAAATTTCAAGAGACCATTTAAATACTTTGATTTCTGGGTGACTCGTCTGGATTTCATTCCCAAAGTGTCTGAGGTGGTCCCCGATGTTTAGAGTGTGCAAAAAATTGAAAACTCTTAAGCCTATTCTGAAAAGCTTAAACAAGAAAAAGTTTAGTGAGATCTCTACCAGAGTGATTGAAACCAAGTCTAAGCTGGATAGTATTCAAATCAAACTCGATAAAAATCCCCTAGATTCTAACCTTCAAGAGAAGGAGAGGACTTTTACTCTAAGTTTGTGGACCTTTGTGAGGTCGAGAAGAGCTTGGCTTACCAAAAGTCGAGAGTTCAGTGGTTAAGGTTGCGTAATAGAAACTCTAGTCTATTTGGTAGAGCTTTGTAAATTTAAGTCCACCCCTTGATTTGAGTGTGTTGTTTGGTGAGAGCTTTCAAAAATTAATTCTGCACCCATGGTTGAAAACACATCTACCCGGTTATCCTCTCGGACGTCCGGTCGGTTGACCAACAGTGTTCTCTTTGTTTTTTTTTTTTTTTTTTTTTTGGGCACCTATTATTTTTATATTTTAAATAAAAAATATTTTTGATTTTTTTTTTTTTGAGCTTTAAATAGAATTTTGAGTTATGTGTTTGGTAATGAACTGTAAGTTTTTTAATCAAATATCATATGTCACATCAAAAATTTTAAACTCAATTCAAAACTCATAACCAAATAAATTTTTCACAGTCAAATCATAATTCAAAAACTCACAAACTCAAAATACAACTCTATTCTCAAATTATAATTTTAAAACTCCACCAAACACTACCTAGATTTTTCTTTCGCACCATTAAGGGAAATGTTAATAGGGGGAGGATTAATCAGGTTGTTTTGAACAATGAGGAGAAGATCACCAAATCGGAGGATGTGATTTTAGCCTTCGTTAACACATTCTCGGATTAGTTTGGAAAACTGTTTGAAGACAATTACAATGGCTATGGTAGAATTAGCTCTCTGATAAAGAATAAAATTACTCCTTCCCAAGCTGAGTCTCTTGCTAGAGATGTGACTAATAAAGAGATTCATGATATTTTCTGGTCCATGAAAGCTAACAAAGCTCCTAGACTTGATAGGTATTTTGTTGGCTTCTTCAAACATTCTTGGGGGGTGATGGGTAGAGAGGTGATCGAAGCCATTAAATCCTTTTTCAAATCTAGTGAACTTCTTCAACAAATTAACAGCACCACCATTGCTCTTATACCCAAAATCCCTAATGCGGAGAAAGTGGGAGGGTATAGACCTATATCTTGCTGCAATACTGTGTATAAGTGTATATCAGAAATTATTGCAAATGGACTTAAGGTGGTTCTCCCGGCCCTTATTAACCCTGTTCAGTCTGTGTTTGTAGAAAGGAGAAGAATTTTTGATAATATATTTCTTTCTCAGAAATTAATGAGAGGTTACCATAGAAAATCCCTCTCTCCTAAGTGCACCATGAAAGTCGATATCATAAAAGCATATGATAATGTTAGGTGGGAGTTTCTGATTGATGCATTAAAGGCTATGAATTTTCCTCCCATCTTTATTAATTGGATTGTTGCTTGTATGACTAGCCCCTCTTTCTCCATTTGTATTAATAGGGGTCTGCATGGGTGTTTTAAAGGGGTTAGGGGGCTTAGACAAGGGAATCCTATGTCTCCTTTAACTTTTTGTGTTGGTTATGGAGGTGTTGTCTAGGATTATTGCTGAAAAGGCTTCCCTCCCCAGGTTTAAGTATCATTGGAAATGTAAGAAAAACAAGATTGTTAATCTTTGTTTTGCTGACGACTTTATGATCTTTTGTAAGGGTGATGTTCCTAATATTGTGGCTATTAGAGAGGGTTTACAAGAATTTCAGACTTTGTATGGACTCTCCTAACAAGAGCTATGTCTTTTTCTCTGGGTGTGAGAAGAAACTAAGAGATGAGATTCTTGATGTTACTAAGTATGTTGAAGGCCAGCTTCCTGTTAGATATTTGGGGGTTCCCCTCATCTCTTCTAAAGTCAAAGTAGTTGATTGCCAACAGCTTGTAGAGAGAATCACTAAGAGAATTAAGAGTTGGAAAAACAAATGCTTGTCCTATGTTGGTAGAGCCCAGTTGATCCAATTCATCCTTTTTTTCTATGCAAGTGTATTGGTTCTTGTAATGACTCAGATTTTTTTTTTTAAATAGCCAGTGCATAATCTAATTGAGCAAATTTTTGAATTTGATTGTTGTGTAAATTATGTGCGAAAACAGTTAAGTTTTGTATTTTTTAAAAATAGTTTTCAATCTCAGCAAATTATGAAATTTTTATATGTTGTTCCCATATGAGTCTAGCACATTGAATAAAAATTTCAGAATTAAATGATAAGTATTTATTTTATGAAAATTCATAGACTGATTGGTGTTAAGTTTAATTTATAACAGAATTTGAAATTGAGTTTTGGGTGTTTGTACCAGGATTTGAGATAAATTTGTTGGGATTATTTTGGTATATAATTGGACCATGTTTGATTTATGGGTGAGACCCATGATTTAGATTTAATTTAATTTAAGTTTGTTTAATGACTCATGTTTAAATATTTGGTCCTTTTTAATTAGGTGATTGGTAGTAACCACCTTAGAAGTTGTTATTATTTATTATATAGGATTATAATAAATATTTGATAGTTGATTTTATGGTGTGTACCATATGGCAAAAAATTATATATTTTATAAAGAATGAAAATGTGTATATTTCGTAGTGATCAAAATATTATATTTTGTGGTGAGAAAAATTATATCATTTTATAATTTATATTATAAATTTGAAAGTATTATTACAAAAGTTATATATATATATATATTTTAAAATACCAAGCTTTGTGAAGACAAATCCACACGGGTTGGCCCCCCTTTTTGTGCTGGTCATCATTTCCTCTTCCTTTCCTTTTCATCTCATTTCATTTCTTTGTTGGGTTGGCAGAGAGCTTGGCTCTCTTTCTCTCTATCTCAGCGTGTCTTTCTCTCTCTCTCTTTCTCTCCCTTTCTCTTTTCTCCATTGTTACTCAATTTTTGAGCTTCAAATGAGAGTTCTTAGAGTGAGATTTTGCAAAAGTGTTGTAAATGAAAGTCGGAGAGCTCATTGTGATCTTCATAATAGTAGTCTCGGATCCATGATTGGGTGATGTTTGCATTTTCGGATTAGCTTTTCTTCACATTTGAGGTAGGGACTTTCTTCATATTTTTACATTAAAACTATATTAGGGTTATTTTGAGAAAATATATCATTATAAGAGGTATTGCATATATATATTTTCATATTTTTGTTTGGTAATTTTTGGAAGAAAAATTATGTTGAAATGTTAAGAATGTTGGCATTTTGAGGTTGATTTGGAAAAATCATTTTGTGTTGATAATTTTGTAAAATAAATCTGAAAATAAAATTTAATAGTTGTATGGATTGTCTCTACATCATATTATGATTAGATGATTTATTTTGAGAAATATAAAGTTGAATTTTTTTTTATCTTTGATTTGGAATTTATTTTTGAGAAAAATAAATTAATGTTGAGGATATGGAGTAAATGCTTAAGTAAGAATTATAGAATTGCTTTGGGATTAAAAATTCTAAAAGTGTTATATTCATGATATTTTATAAAAGATGATATGTTGATGATTAAGTTGTGTTCATTTTTATGAAAATAAAAATGTGAAATGTGGACTTTCAAACTCATAACCTTGAAAATGTTACTATTGGGCATATTTCATATTTTTTTATGTAAATATCATGTTGGTTAAGTAATTTTAGAAAAAGTCGTGAAATTGTTATTGGTAGAGAATTTGGTCAAAATATTACCTCGTTAAATAAATTGTTTGATTGGCTAACTATATATGATTTTGAGAAGCAATTTCTACAAGCCTACACCAATGCAAAATTCAAAGATGTTCAAAGAGAGTTGAAGATATTAGTTTACTATCAAGCCTTGATTGTCAAAGAAGATGAATCAATTTGTACATATAGTGTCCAAGAAGCGATGGTAGTTTGTGAGAAGATGAAGCATATGGACTTTGTTGCCTATTTTAATTCAACTGAATGTGAAGTTCAATGTATGTATCAGTTGTTTGAGTTTAGAGACATTTTGTGTACTCACTCACTCGTTGTGCTTGTGAAAAGGTGTAACAACCTCGACCCATGATTAACGTTAATCCGTACTTAATTATGCCTAACAGTAATTAGGAGGGATTTGGAATTAATTTGCATGTGTTGCATTATTTTTGTATCTCTATCTATTCGGTGTAGAAAGATCTGTTCTAGCTTGAACTTCGATTTGCAAATTGAAAGCCTTTTCGGTGTCCGAATGAGAAATTGACTTGTGTTATGTGTTAGTTAGGATTTATAGAATTTTATGGTAGGTTTAATTGAAATTTGATTTGGAACGATTAAATTTGATTAAAATAAAGCCATTTGTTTACTTTTGATCAATTACTACTTATTAGGCCATTTTGACTCCACTAGCTTATATTTTCTTTATTCACTCTTCCTCAACTTGATGAAAACGTGAGAGAGAGTGAATTGAGGGATTTGGGTCCTAGTTCAAGAATTGAATTCACATAGAGAGAGTTGCTTTGAGAAAAGAAGAAATTGGAAGCTTTGTTCATCTAGTTCAAGATTCTAGCACCTAAAGCCCAATAGATCATCTAAGGTATGGAACCAAGCCTTTAGCCTTGAAGTTATGTTGATTCATGCATGAGTTCAAGTAAATTGAGTTGTATGATGTAAGAATCAAGCTTAAAGAGTAGAGAGGTAGATCAATCCATGCATGCATGTGCATTTTTTCACAATTTGAGCATGATTTCAAAGAATTTCCGTATGCATGTGTTGAGTTCACTTTAATTTTGGAAAAGCAATGAGTTTCATGTTATTTAGTAGCAATTGATCATGTTTTGGAGAACTTTGGTTCAAAGATGTGTATGCATGTTATGTTCATGAATTAATCTTGAGTTTAAAGTTGGGTTTTGCACAATTGGCATGCTTTTGGGCCATGATTTCTTGCTTTAATCCTTTAAACATGTTGTTTTATGAGTTTTCATGTATGTCCTCAAGTTTTGGCCCAAAAAAATGAGTTTTAGATGCTTCAAATGTTGAGTTTAAGCTTGGTGATCGAATCTGAAATTTCCAAAAATTTGATCCACGCTCGAGCGGGGAACTTCATGCTCAAGCATGCACTCTAAGTACATGCATTTTCGCTCGAGCGACGATGGTTATGCTTGAGCGACGATGGTTACGCTCGAGCGTGAAATGCATATACCCAGAAGTTCTTGTGTTTTGCAGTCCGCTCGAGTGAGGGAATCTACGCTCGAGCGGGGGTCGAGCGTCCGTTGAGCATGAAAAACATGTAACCAGTACTTTTTCAAGTTTACAGTCCGCTCGAGTAGGGAAAGTCACGCTCGAGCGGAGCTGCATTGTCTGCATGTCCGCTCGAGCGGGGAAAGCCACACTCGAGCGTGAACCTTATTTTCAGCAAGTTTTAAGAAATGTTTTTCAATGCATTCTTGCATCCTCTTTCCATCCTAGGCATTCCTAGGTCATGTTTAAGACTCCATAATGAGGATTAAGGTTAGAAACACACTAAGAGCAAACGAAATAAGTTCTGTACAATTCAAACGTGTGTTTCAAGTGTGTATCTGTTATGTGTTATGTAGGTCACATGCCATACCATTTGATCAGTCTGCTCCGTCTGTCTGTCTCAAGGCCAACTGTGAGTAATAACATAGTAAAACTATGTTCAACTTTATTTATTTTCTGTGTAATGAATTAAGATCTGTTTTCTGAAATGATATGTTCTGTACAATGAATGATTGTCCAATTTCTGATATGTATTCGTGACATCCTTAGCATCATGTGATATCTGTTGGCTGTTACTCGATATCGGATGTTCCATCATGGAACTTAATATGTTTGCTCTCTGTTACCCGTACTAGAGGCTCCATCATGGGGCTTAGCGTATGTATTCTCTGTTACCCAGATCCGGAGGTTCCTTTATGGAACTGGTTATTCGTAACCCTCACGTGTCTGTATCTATTATGTATCTGCTCTGTTAATACTAATGGATGTATCACGTATACTTAAGCATGACTTATGATTTATGTATATGATCTGAACAAACTATGAATTTGCTACGAAACTGAACTATGATATCTGAATCTGTACGGACTCATTCATTGAAACCATTTTACTCTGTTATTGTTCACTAAGCTTCCGCTCACAGTTTATTATATGTATGTAGGTGAGCCGGCGCGTGATTAGGGCCAAAGTTGACGGCCTTCATTTCTGTTTTTGTCAGCCAACTGTTGTGCCTCCCGAAGAGGTTCCGATCGAAGTCTAGTTACGTGGCTATTTTTGTACTTATGTTAGTCTCTGTCTGTTTTGTAAAGTTGGGTCCTGGATATTACACTTTTGTAAATGTGGTGTGATTATAATATCCGTTGATCGACACTCTTATGTATATACAAGTTTTGAAATATCCTATCCCATGTATGTCGACATAGCTCATTGGACTATTTATTTTTATGTATTTGCTTCTGCAGCCCCTTATTATATGCTAATCTGTCAGGAGGCCTTTGGTAATCTAAGGATTACTGGCCGGTTACGATGCTAAACCTACAGAGGCGGGTTTAGATCATGACAAAAGGTGCATAAACGAGGTTCCAAATAAAAACATTCTGTCACGATGGAGAAAAGATTTGGATAGAGAGTACAGATGTATCAAAATCACATACCCTAGCTTTAGGGATGATTTCAATGCAAGTTGCTATGAGAGGCTGAACAAGAAATTAATTGGCATTGTACAAGTTGTGTAACAACCCCGACCTCTGATTAACGTTAATCCATGATTTAATACTCCTAATCTGTAATTAAAATGAAATCTTGAGTTGCTTATTTGTACATTGCATTATTGTGTCTTTATCTGTCTATCGTAGGAATATCTGTTTGAAATTCTGTTATAGTTTGTGAATTGAAGGCCTTATCGGTATCCAATCATGAAATTGACTTGATATATGTGTTATTTGGAATTTTTAGAACATTATGGTAGGTTCAATTAAAATTCGATTCGGAACGAACCAAATTAGAATAATTTATGTCAATTGCCTAACTTAAGTTAAGATTAATTAATGTCCAAAGCAAGCCTATATAAGGCCTATACGCATCACTTGAGTCATCCATTTTTCTCATAATCTTTGAGCCTTTAAAGAGGAAAAACGTAGAGAGAGAGAGAGAGAGAGAGAGAGAAGAGAAGAGAAGAGAAGATTGAGCTCATCTTAGGAGAATTGCAAAAGAATTTGGAGGGTTTGACTTGAGACTTCAAACATTGATCATTGAGAGTATAATTGACCATTGAAGGTATGAATTCAACCTTCTAGCTTTGAGATTAAGTCATTTAGCACGTGAATCCTAAGAATTGAGTTGTATAGTGCAAGAATTGAACTTAGATGGTTGACTATGGGAGTGTATTATGCATGCATGCTCATTTCATCACAATTTGAAGTTGTTTTCAAAGAATCTCTTCTTGCATGTCCTTACCTTGATCATCTTTTACGAAGTCAACATGTTTTTGAGTTAGACACCTCATTGGATCATGTTTTGAAAGCTTGGAACTTGCACCTCTACATGCATGATATGTAATGTTATGTTTTCAAAGATTAAGGTTTTGTTTTGGACAATTGACAAGCTTTTGAGCCTTGATTTGGTGAAATGATTTTGAATTCACCATGGTTTTACCATTTACAAGTATTTTCTTATAGTTTCCTCAAGTTTTTGGCCCAAAATACCATGTTTTACAACTTTGAATTTGAGTTTTGAGCTGAGAAGAGTAGTGTGGAAATTCCAAAATTTTGCTCTCTGCTCGAGCAAAAGAACCTGCGCTCGAGCGACCAATCTGTGATCTTACACTTCCGCTCAAGTGACTTGAAGTCCACTCGAGCATTAAATGCAAGCTCCCAGAAGTTTCACGTTTTTGCAGAATGCTCGAGCGACAAGAGTTGCGCTCGAGCGAAGACTTGAGTCTCACGCTCGAGCGAGGACTTGAGTCTCACGCTCAAGCGACCGTCGAGCGTGAAAATCACATAACTAGTACTTTTTCAAAGTTTTCAGACTGCTCGAGCAAAGAAAGTTGCGCTCAAGCGTCCCCTTACATGTTTGCATGTTCGCTTGAGCAAAAGAAGTTACACTCAAACGGGACCCCTATTTCAGCAAAATTTGTTAAGTGTTTCCAAGTGCATTTTTGGCATCATTATTGTATCCTAGGCATTTCTAGGCCATGATTAAGACTCAATAAGGGGTTAAGACTTAGAAACACACTAAAAATGAAATGAAAGAAGTTAAGTACCAACCAAGTGTGTATTTCATTATGTGTTTCTGTTATCTGTGTAGGTTACGCACCACAAGATAATTGAATTGCCTACTCTGTTCATTTACTTTGAGTCATTTGTTCTTTGTGAGTAATAACTTAGTAAAACTATGTTCAAGTTAAATTATTTCCTGTATATGGAATAAGATCTGTTCTATGAAATGCTATGTTTTCTATTATGAATGATTGTCCAACTCTGACAAATATTTGTGACATTAATCTTATGGTTCAAGTATGCTATCTGTACCCGGACCGGAGGTTCCTTTATAGAACTAACAAGTTATCAGTACCCGGGTGAAGGTTCTTTTATGGAACTGACAAGTAATCCGTTTCCAGTCGGGAGGTTCCTTTATGGAACTGACAAGTTATCCATACCCGACCGGAGGTTCCTCTATGGAACTGACAAGTATGATTTTGATACTCTGTATGTGATCTGTTAACGCTAACGGATATACTATGTAAGATTAAGCATGAACTCTGATTTCTGTATATGTCCTAAGCAAGAATACGAACATGAATCTGTCTTCGATATGAACTATGGTTTCTGAATTGGTTTTGGGAGATCATTCATTTAACTCTTTACTTTGTTATTATTCACTGGGTTCCCGTTCACTATTTATTTATTATGTAGGTGAGTAGGCTCGTGACCAGGCTTAAGATGATGCCTGAAGAATTTTGTGGGAGGTTCTGGATTAAGTCAAGTCTGTGCCCACGTTTTGTAAATGTTTAAGACTTTGTTTCTTTTGGCTTACGAACAAAATTTCTATTTATATGCACATGGGATGACGTAAAATTGATGTATCTTTATGACGTCATATGTATGCTTATAAAATTTAAGACTATCTGGTCCATGTATGTTTGCACAGCTTGATGGACTATGCATGTTTTTATATATCTGCTTACACAGCCCCTTGCCATATGTTATTCTGTTAAGAGGCCTTTGGTAATCCAAGGATTACTGGCCGGTTACGACACTAAACCTATAATGATGGGTTTGGGTCGTGACAAGTTGTTGGCAACTTTGAAGGCAAAATTAAAATTATAGACCTTGGGTTGGATGCAATCAAGGATAGAGTCATGAAATATTAATTGGGTGATGGGAATAATTTACCACCTTCTACTAATCATGTACCATCTTCCCCAATTGCTTGTTCGATTGCCATCGGTTCTACAAAAGGAGCTAGTACTAGGAAGGTGATTAGTCATTTGGTTGCTCAGTGAAGAGGCCATCTAGTTACCAAACAAAAGTTTGCCAAAGTAGATCAAATAGTGAATCGGTTCAAGGCAATGACAAAAAGAAGAAGAAGAAGAAGAATGATGAGGTAAATTGTCTATTCAACTTTTTTTTTTTTGACAAACTTTATTCAACTACATTAAAGCAATTCATAAATTTCAACCATTGATCATTCTTGATTATTATAGGCTACTAAGGTGCTTCGATTTGAAGCTCAAGCTAGTGCATATACACCGTATTATCCTTATATGGTTGGCATGCAAAATAATATGTATATATCGGTACGTGTTCATAAGATGACTTTACATCAATTGCCTATTTTCATTTAGAAATATATATATTTTTTTAACATGTACTTTTATTTGAATTATCACAGGTGGTAAATGCTATTTGAGGCACATCTCTTACCCCTTCAGGCTTTATAAGAGGCACACCGAGAAGTTTAATGAGTGCTCTAACTCAGATTTTGGATCTGGATCTCTAACCCCATTGGGTTTTAATGCATGCACACTAGGAGTGATGGACATTATGGACCTTATGTCCTAGTTTATTGAGCTTTTACAGTTTGTGTTTGAGATTGGAACTTATTATGAAGAAACTTTTATATTGTGTCTTGAGATAAATATTTTGTTTGAACAGCAGTTACAATGTGTATGCAAATACTAAACAAATTCTACAAGTTTAAACAAGTCATATTCTATTCCACTCACAACAAAACATGTACAGTAGTTGGGTTTTAATACACAACAAAACATAACTTGCTCTTAAACATCACAGTACCATATAAGAGTATTCAGTCTACTTCTACTTTTACTTCTAACTTGCATATATAAATTATTACATTTTCATAAGTGATAAGGCAACAATTACAAGCAACACAAATAACACATATTCTATTTTTTTGTTTCTTTGCGCTCTGAATTCAAAGTTGATCCCTTATAGATCTTTGTTGTTCAGTTATAGATTGAAGTTGTTCACCGACAATTAGCACTTCTCCTTCTACTTATCTTGGAATTTTATCACCTCTACATTGTGTATTCGTAGACAAGTACCATTCAATAAAACCACCACAATCATTACAAGAGTAGAATAACTTGTCTTTGTTTTGATCGGTTTAAAAAATCAGAATAGTGGCCTTTTTATTACATCTAGGACAATTTTTGTTGAAGTATGTCAACCGATCTGAACTACTGCCATTCACACTTGAAGTTGACATCTGAAAAAATATAAACCCAAAAAGTATAATGATTATATTTTCATAAAGTCCAATGTGAGTTTTCAAAATTATTATAAAATACAAATCCTCATTAAACTGTGAATGCACCTATATTCAAGTTAAAACAATGGATGGTAATAGGGCTATCATGTTTTGGGCTCACCTAGCCTCTTATTCATATAATTCGCACACAAAATACATTTATTAAGACCAAGAATCAAAAGAATCTTAAATTCATCACTTTAAATATACATGTGCGTACAATACATAAGATATATATAAAATGTGTATGTACATAAATACATGAAGAGAGAGCATAAAAATAGAGACAACCAAAGCAGAGTTATATACAAAATGTGAAACCTTTGTTGCATGCCTCTCTGATTTGTTTTTTGTAGTCCTCGCGGACGTCAGCTGCCCCCTCGGCGTAGGCTTTCTCGTTTGCTGTTTTGATCTCGGCGGCTTTTGTGGCCAAGACAGCGAGGAGCTCAGCTTGGGCTTCGGTATAGTTTTTTCTTCAGCCTCTTTCTTCTCGACCTTGAGGACCTTAGCGATAGCCATAGCAGCCCCCGCCCTTTCCTTGGCCTCGTCTTGGGCTTGTTTGGCTGCCTTGGCCTGATCTACCAATGTTCTCATCTTTGCCTCAATGTTGTTTAGTGATTTGAGCAAGCCAGCAGCTTCATTGGTCTTGTGAGTCAACTCCTTCTTGATGTCAAAGGCCTGCATCGCGAAAGAGTGGGCGTGTTGGATCACCTAGAAGAAATAAAAAAAGACAAAATTTAATAAAACTCTTTAAGTATAGAAAAACAGATAATTGAAAAAACCAAGTTTTGGGGCTTACTTGTACGGAGTGCTGCAACATCAGAGTGAAATTCTCATATTCACTGACCTCAACGTTGCGTTTGAGGTCTTGGGAAAGGAGCAAGGCAGTAAAGAGGGCAACGCCGACTTCAATGTCGGTCGCGCTGTCTCCAACTCTGATTGGCTTGTCCTCGATTGTGATTGAAGGGATCTAGGGGGCATCAAATTTCAAGGACCCCGAGGTTGTAGCTGACCCCGACCTCGGCTTACTTGACCGGGTGGATTTGCATGGAGCAGCCTCTACGGGCCTCTTTTTGGTGGCAGAGGCACTTTTTTCCGCCTTGGCCATTTTTGAAATCGGTAAGGTATCCTCAGGATCAATCTGAGTTACCGTTGCCTTTGCTTGGGCTATCTTCAGCCTCTTTGGCTTTGGCTGGGATTGCGATAGGGAAGACTGGACCATGACAACATTGAGGATGTCAGCCAAGAGGTCTTTGGCAACTACCTTCATGTGTCCCATCTCATCGGAAGTTGCAGCGCCTGTGACTCTTGTGTCAAAATAAATTGCTGGCAAGACAATGAGAGGATTGGTTGGATCGTAAAATGACACCTCGGCACTTCAGCGTCTTCAGTTACGAGTCCTGCCTGCTGATGCGAGCAGTGGAGCTCGACGTCAGTATTGGCACTGAGAAGGTGGAATCAGTTGTGGAGCAGAGGTTAATGGCTGTTCTGCTGGATCAGAGGCTGATCCCTGATCTGGCCGAGGTAACGAAGTTGTAACAAGAGTTGTAGTAAAAGGAGGGGACTTGCTCTTCTTCGGGACATCGGGCAAAGTGGACTTGTAGGTTGGGATATAGTTCAGGAGCAGAGGAGCCTTGCGCTGATTAACAAGCAAGTCCAGTAGCTTCTTAAAATCTTTACTTCGGAAAAATATTTTGCAGAAACCCTTTGGTGGCTGAGGAAGGACTGCAAGTAAAAAAACAAACAGATGTTAGAGCATACAAAAATATCAAAGAAGACTTGAAAGCAAGTAAAAGTGACACTTGGTTCTTACCATCTCCTTCTCTGAACACTGTACGGCTTAAAGGGCAGAGGTGAAGGTCATCCTCTGGAGGGAACTCCCAGTTGCCCGAGACAATGAAATAATCGTCTCCGGCGCCCTTGTTGGAATTAGGGAGATCGACGATGAGTTTGTATTCTGTTGACCTCGACTTAAGGTAATAAATGTAGCCTTTTTTCTGACTTAAGGCCACACATGGTGTAGCAGTACTGGATGTCGGCTAGAGTTACCCTAGCATTTTCTCGGTTAGCTAAGGCAATGATACCGTTGATGACTCTGTAAGAGTTAATGGCTAATTGCATTGAGTTGAGTTTATAATAGTAAGGACTTCTCGGAAAAAGGATGTCAAGAGGGAACCTAAGTCCACACTCTATGAAGGCTACTATTGAGAAGGGCATAGAGTCGTCTTTGGACATGATGGAGTCTTCCTCCCCAGCCAACCTGAGATGAACGTCAGCAGGGATAGAAAACTCCTGCCTAAAGTATTCTAGCTTAGTTGGGGTGTCTACCCTCCACCTGAACATACCCATAATGTCGGCTAGATGGGGGAATGTGTTAAATTTCAAATAGAATTGTTTTGTTAAGGTTTGAAGAACCTCAGCTAAAACCTAAACGTGCGCTGGGGTAAGAGTTTTTGAGGATCAAGGGGGAATTTGTTTCAATTTTTCCTAAAGTTTGTAAGTTCTAGAACAAATCCGAAACCTAAGACTATGGAAATAAGAATTGAAGGTAAGAATCTGGAAAAGACAACAAGAAAAAAGGGCAAAAAGCATGATTCAGAAGCAAGAAGGAATTCAAGAACATTGAACAAAATGTAAAACGAAGACAATGGTAATTCACAAGAACATCAAGTATGTGTGTGCATGGGTAGACCCAGAAAACAGAGTGGGCAAACACAAGATTGCAAAATAGAAACATGCTCAAACAGACGAATGATAAAATTCAAAAACGCAGGTAAAGACTGAGTACATTCATGAAAATAGAGTGCAAATGCAACAGAGTTTGAAGTGAATCAAAAAACGAAACAAGGAGGAACAGTGGCTTACCAAATAATGTGAGGTCGGTATGGAGTTTGCCGAAGTCAGACAGTGGCAGTGAGTGGAACAGCAAAAGCTTCACCGGAGGAGGTGAACGGAAACGGTTGTAGAAAGCTTTAAGAATATGACAATGGTGGTTTAGAGAGAGAGAAAGTTTGAAGCACAGAGAGAAATCAGAAAAATGTGAAGTAAAAAGACGAAGAGAGAGGGAAGTGTTTTTGTCAAAACATGAAAAAGCGGCCAATCACAATTAGTGTGCCTAAGTGTAATGACTCAAAAATATATATATATATATATATATTTTTTAAAGATAAAAATAAAGGAATATTTTTATGGTGATGATACTTTATTTTTTTTAATACACTATAGCTATGTATTGAGTGCTCACTTTCAATAAAAGAGAATAACTAGAGAGAGAGAGAGAGAGTGTGACGAAATGATCATCAGTACTAGTGTAAAACAGGAGAGACAGAGGACAGCGAAGAGGGGAGGGGGAGACTGGTGGGTGTGCGTGCGTGTGAGAGTGAGAGAAACAAATTGGGGATCATATTCATATTCATAGTCATATATATATGCAACTAGTCTCTCTCTGAATCAATTTTTGGTCAAAGGAGCTGCTCAAAGATCGATTCAATGGCGGAGGAGATGAAGAAGAAGATAGCATTGTTATTAATTATTACAGTAATTTTGGTGGGAATTGGAGTGGTGGAATCGGAGTACATAGAGTACAACACATCACAGAGGATGATCAACAATGGCAAAATCAACGTCCATTTGGTCCCTCACTCCCACGATAACGTTGGTTGGTTGAAGACCGTCGATCAGTATTACGTCGGTGCCAATAATTCAATTTGGGGAGCTTGTGTTCAGAACGTCTTGGATTCTGTAATTTCGGCATTGTTGGAGGATAAGAATCACAAGTTCATCTATGTTGAAATGGCATTCTTTCAGCGTTGGTGGGGCAGCTTGTTTTGATAAAGAAAAATATTTTTTTGTTTTAGTGGGGAACAAGAGAAAGCAAAGATAGGTGGACTATGATGATGCAGCTTTTGGTGGTGAGAGACACTAAGGGTAAAGAATATTTTATTTGAGAAAGAGATTACAAAGTGTTAGTATTCACACTATATTTTGTTGGGGGGACAAGGAATCTGAACCATTTTGGCTTAAACAGGGTTTTGTGTCAATAGGGGAGGTTGACACCAAGGGTAGAGCTCGCAGGCTGCCTATCAAGGCCGACATTCGTAGAGCATTATGCTTTCCTGGTGGGTCGACCCTCATGGTTTCTCATCTTAACAAAGACAGCTCAGCTAACCCTGAAGAGCCTCCAAAGCTTTGTTCTTCATTAAAGCCTCCCGATAAGTCTTTGCCATCTGCTATTGTTCAAAATGGGCTTGAAGGTATTAAAGAGAGTCATGATCCTCTAGATGTGGTAAATCTAATGACGGCCTTGACTGAGTACTCTCGTCCTCAATCATTGGTGAACCGTGGATTTCAAATGGATGGTGAACAAGGCCTGGTTCATTTTGAGAGCATGGACTGCAGCAACAAGCTAATGATTTAGAAGTAACCTTAATTAGAGAGGATGCTGATGTGAAGCATTGCTCTTGTTCCTCACTTGGTGAAAAGAAGAGGGTCTGGGAAGCCTCATATACCTCACTGGAAAAAAAAAAAAAAAAAGATAAAAAAAGTAAAGGGATGTCATCAAGTGGACTGTCAATTGGATTCTAAGGATTTAGTTCCGGAAAGTGATGGAACAAATGATTCTCCTTTTCATGGATGCTCCTCAGGAATTTCCAAAAATAAATCTTTGGTTGATGTAACTCCCAGAGATCCCTTGAGCAGTACTTATTTGGAAAAGACAAATGAAGAATGTCAACCAGTTAATATCATATCAGAATATCATGACAGCATGGAACTGCTGGAAAACGGAGAAAGCTTTAGGATCATGCTGATGAATATTGCTGACAATGCTAAAAAAATCGAGTCTCACCAAGGTTTTAGACCCATGATCTTGAGACTAAAATAAAGAGCTTGGCGAGAGTAACATTTTGACCAACGGAGCTCGAATTTCGGCAACGTCGGATTTTGGGGTTCATCTCAAATTCTCTTCTTGGCTTGAGGTAGGGATTTTCTTTGAGTTATATATATATATTTGCAAGATTTAAATAATTTTAGAAATCATATTTTGATTTGTTTTCAAAAATATATTGTTGATTCAAGAAGGTAAATGATTTTGAAAGTAGGTTTACTTTCTTTTTCTTTAAAAAAATAGAAATTTATATTTTTGAACTATGTTGATGAAAGAAAGATATTTTTGGTGAGATCTTCTCAAATAATTGAAGATGAATGGCTTTTGGTGAGAAAACCTCGAAATTAAGAATTTTTAAGAAAGATGCTGAAAATTTTTAGATTATGTTGTTGTATTTATTTTGTGTGCCAAAATAAATGATATTTGAAAATTGTTTATTTATTTACATATAAATGATGTTTTCATGGAATATGAAAATTATTGAAATTTTGGGCATTATTGTTTAAAAGTATTAATATAGTCTTGAGATGACTAAATTGTTGAGATTATTTGAAATGTGGGAATTATGCTATTCCTTTGATGAACTGAAATAAGAATATTTATTCATCTTGTGAAATTGCATTGAGATGAGAATTTTGATCACAATGGGAATATTGTGTGGGAGTATTGAAAGTGAAAGAAGTATTGCATTACATTTTTAATATGGTATTGGCATATCATTTCATTTCATCACATTACACTTTGATGGTCGATTTGAAAACTTGCATTGAGAAAAGAATGTTGAGAAATAGTTTTCATGAAATGGTTTTGGGGTAAATAATGATGGTAAGTCTTGACAGGTGGTGTAGAATTAAGTTGGCCTGCGGGTCCGGGGTGAAAGACCGAAAAGTCCGCGCGGATAGGTGATTGTTGATTTTTTTTTTCCAGTTGCGATTGGTAAAAAAATAACAATTTGGTAGTACTTGTATAGTCTACTTGCAGACACCGGCCTAGGGATTACCAGAGACGTATTTACCGCCCTTGAAATAAATTGTTAAGTTTTGAACAATTGAACTTGCATGGCATCATTGAGCATGATGGTTTTGGAATAAATGAAGATGTGTTCTTATTTTTCAAAAGAGCATGGCATGGCATATACATACTTTTTTTTGAGACTTGTATAAAATGTATATACTTTGTTAAGAATTTTCTATTGGGCTTTATGCTCACCCTATGGGATTTTTGTGCAGGAAAAGATGTGGTGATTCCACCTAACTAGAGGCGTGGAAGTATATGTGTTGGGAGTACAATGCTCTCATTTTGCGTGACTCTGTATTGTAAGCCAAGGGCTTTGTATGTATGGGTTCGAATAACCATTTTGTGTAACCAGGCTCAAGCCTTGGAAACTTGTAAACCCATGAGGGTATTTATTTGTTTTATGTTATTTTAATTTGAAGTGAATGTATTATCATTTGGGCATGAAAATTGGGACGTTTCACTAAGACTACGTACTTGTCAAGCGGCGTACGCAAGTGCAATACGACTTAATGGCGCGTGTCAGGTAAATAAAGAAGAGACGCGTGACAAAAACGGTTGAGTTATTGTGCATGGCAGATCATACGCGTGTAAAAACTCTTGGAGTTCTTGATTTAATGAAACAAATACCTTGGTTTGGTGAACGGTCTCGGTTAAAGAACTTGAAAAAACTTGGTCCTTGGTTTAAAGGCATTGATGAAAACAGACTACAAGTCTTGGTCATATGGAGCCGACGAATGATGACCTCGGCAACGAATGATTGAGCAAACCTAGCCAACGTGCTATAGGTTCAAATGATATAGGTTCCATCACCTCAGGATGCCGAGGTGATAGAACCTAGGGGGCAGTTATGGGGATATATTTTTTGAATAAAGACAGGTGGCCAAGGTGGTACCGAAGTGCCAGCCGAGATGCCACGTGTCCTGGTCATGGTGCCGAGGTGATCACGGCTAGGTCGAGGTTATCTGCGGAGATATCGGAATCCGAGATGAACAGATAAGGAATAAGAGTCCTAGAATAGGGGGGGGATCTCAGCCTGGATAAGGATAAAGCTCTTAAAGAGTTTATCTTTATCTATTAGAGTGTCCAGGACAAGCATTGAGCCAGAGTCCAAGAGAAACTAGGCTTCTACAGAGATCAGGTTAGTGCTGATTATAAAAGTAAGGCACCCTTATGGGTCAAAGGTACACTTTTTGTATTCAAGCTTGTGAGTTAAGCACAATTGGTTATCTTTGGAGATATTGATTACTGACTTGATCGTCGAAGTGTCCCCGGGTGGACGAACCACTGCCGGAGTCTTATCTTTCTGTGACAGGTCGTTCGGGCGCAACCTATTCTACTAGTGCTCTCCAGCTAAGTACCTGTTTGGCAGTGTGATCGAAAAATAGCACACACAAATATAAGGGGCAAAATAGGAAAAAAAAAAAAACCCTACTAAACTTGAAGGGAAGGCTCTATTTACATCCAAAAAATTAGGCTGGACATCACAACTTAATGAAACTTTTTTTTTATCACTATTATGTCCTTATTTAAAATGATTAAAAAGTACTTGATATTAAAAACGTATAAATCAAAGTATTTTAAACACCCTATTCATAATCAGTCTTAATCATCTTTTCTTTCTTCTCTTCTTATTATACTCATTATACATTTTCACACTCAACTCCATTTTGCTTGAATCCATCATCCTTGCATACTATTTGATATTGAAGTCAATAATCGATAATGAAGACGAGGTTTACAAGTAATTTTTTTTTAAAATTATATATGTATGTATATATATATTCATCATTTTTTACTATTGGGTTACGAAATTTATTAAAAAATTCAATACTGAACAAATTATATTTATTTGAAAACTAATTTCTAAATAAAATTCATATATTTAGTAGCAGTGTGTTTTCGAATTAATAGCCATTGTTCAGTATTTAGGGATGGTTTGGCATCGCCTATATAATCAATCTTTTATCTTTTTTCCATCACATCACCTCTCTACTTTTCTGCACATCTTTTTATAAAAAGACAAAAAGTGTACTTATTTAGATTATCCCAAACAACCTCTTAATATGAACATTAATAAGAAAAATTTCATATTCAAATTTTGAACAAAAAGATTTATTTGGTATTGTATTTCCAACCAAATTATTTATGTTTGAAAACTTGTTTCTAAATAAATTAGATTTTGTTCAGTATTAAGTATCTAATTTTTTTTTTTTTTTTTTTTTTTTTTTGAATATTTACCTCTATTATATCTATTGGGCTAATGGAGTGAATGTGAAACATGAGCGGATGACGTTCCAAAATAGATTAATAATTTTCCATCAAATAGTCCATGCATTTAAGAGTGGTTTGGAATATTCTAAATAAAATATATTTTTTAATTTTTTATAATAAAAAAAATATGTAAAAAAATAAAGAAAATGAATAAAAAAATAAAGAATAAATATTAATTGATATGATCTAAAAAAATATAAGTATATTAAAAAAAATATTTTTTTTTAGCGTAGGCTAAATACCTACTTAGGTCAAGTTTGGCAAGTTAAAAAAAAGTCAAAAAGTCAAAAAATTACTCAAAAAGTTAAAAAGTTATCTCTATTCACCAAAAGTCAAAAATTACGACTGCACAACTCTAAATCATAATTTTCCCCTACACACTAATTTATACAATTTTTAATACACAATTTTTTCATAAAAATTTAAAAAATTAACTCAAACAATCATATTTTTTTCCTCAATTTTTTAATTCAAAAAATTAAAAAAATATATTTATTTAGTACATTTCAAATAACCCTTTAAAGTCACATAGGCAGTGTTTGAGAAGTTGGTTTGGGCTAAAATAGCTACAAAAAAACAAAATAGGCTATTTTAGCCCACAAACATTCAATCCATAATCATTACACTATTCTCTCACAAAAAAAATTCAAAAAATCCTTCCCAAACTAAACTTTTTAATCCAGACTAAAATAGCTAAAAAAGTCAAAAAACTAAAAAAATCAACCCAGTTCCCAAACCACCCCCATAATGATGTAGGACCGTTTAAAAGACAGGTGGTGTAGGTGCGGGGCACTGACTTCAGAGTCCGGATCCTCTCCTTGAGGAGGGTCCTTCATTTCCTGCGGGCAACGGCTCAGATGAGCCGTTGGTCATCCAACGGCTGAGATTATAAAAAAAAAAAAAAAAAAAAAAAAAAATAAAATAAAAATTGAAATTTCATTTTCATTTTCATCTTCCCGCCCAAAGACACAGAACAGAGCTATACAGATTTTGGTTATACAAATCTCAAACCCTTGTCTCTCTCTCTCTCTCTCTCTCTCTCTCTGGAATCTAATGGTTGAAAATGGTTTCTGAAATTGCTGAAAATGGTTTGAAACGAGTTTCTGAAGTTGCTGAAAATGGTTGAAAATGGTGAATGTACATTTGAAACTTCATAGTTTTAACCATTTTCGCAAGACACCTATGTTGTTTGAAAGGGCTACACGGTTTCAGCATCTTGTTCTACAGTACGCACCTCGCTTCCAGAAATATGACTGTTTGGAATTGAAGGACTCATTTGGTTCATCAAATTGTTAAAGCATATTTTATCAAATTTTTATTAAATTTAAATCAAACTGGTGAATGTACATTTGAAACTTCATATCAAACTAAGCAACTTCAGAAACTCCTTTGAAACTTCATATCAAACTAAGCAACTTCAGAACAGAGCCCATCAAATTGCTGAAAATGGTTGAAAATGGTGCTGAAAATGGATTTGCAGTATTGAATTTATAAAATTTTGGGTTGAGTTGTTTGTGAATTTGAGATGTTTGTTAAATGCCTCAATGAAATGTTGATTTAGTTACATGTTCAAAAGTATTAAAGAAATGTTGATCTATAAAATTATGTGTTCAATTTTTGTTAGTTTCTATTGATACAAATGATTTTGATATTCAATCTTGATATTCTGCAAATGATTTTCTTGTAGAATATGTGAGTGTGATGTTCCACTTTCTTGCTGAGAATTTGGAAGGGAAAAAGTAAAAAAAAAAAACCAAAGAAACAAGGAAAAACAGAGCAAGTTCAGCAACTATAAACAACAAATTCAGCATCTATAAACAACAAATTCAACAAACCAAGTTCAGAAACTATAAACAAAAAACAATTTCAGCATCTATAAACAACAAATTCAGCACAATTTCAGTGTGAATACAAGCCACTCTCAAGAACTTAATCAAATGTTCTTGATATGTGCATTTCTCTCCCTAAAACTATATAATTTAATCATAATACCAACACTCATTTCTACTAGCTGCAAAACTTATAGACATGCTATATTGAGGGGTCCATCCATCCAAGCAAACTCTTCATTTCCAAGCTCAAAATCAAAATCAGGAAGATCACTTGGTTCATTGTCTTTAGAGATTGAGTGCCTTTACAGAATCTGGAACGATTTGAGATTGGGTTACCGTCGTCGGATCGGCGACGACGTCGATAGTGGGTCGCCGCCGGTATTGGGTCGTCGGTGAAGATGGGTTCGACGGAGGAGAAGGGCTGTGTGAGTGCTGTGTGAGAGTGAGAGTGAATGTAGGGAATGGAGCTCTGAGCTGTGTTGTTGTTTCGTTTGGGCGGGAGCTCTAAAAAATTTCATTTTTAATTTTTTTTTTTTTTTTATCTCAGCCGTTGGATGACCAACGGCTGATCTGAGCCGTTGCCCACAGGATTTCAAGGACTCTCCTCAAGGAGAGGATCCTTACTCCTGACTTCAGGGCCAGTGCATTAAAGAGGCAGACACACAGTTCACGTGGACACAGTTCGCATAGATCTGTAAATAAAATAAAAATAAAATATATGCGATATCTGTACTTCTATCTTTCTTTCTATCTAGGTTATGGCTCTTAACTTATATCATTGCTGCGGCGGCTCAAGTTCTGTCTCTCTTTAAAAAAAAAAAAAAGGAAAAAAAAAAAAAAATTCAGATTCTATCCAGCAGATTTCATCGGTGAGTTTTTAGTTTATATGCATTATTTTTTATTTTTTATTTTTAATTATAAGATAAGATGATATTGGTGGAAGGTAAGATATTGGAATTGTCTATGTAACGTGGATCCGTAGATCGACGGATCTGGATGTTTGGTTGTTCGAAAGTTTATTATGATGTTGGTCAACGAACTGATGTTTGTGTACACCAAACAAAACAGGATGCTAATTTTCATGGATCTGGAAACATTGGCGTGTAAAGTAGCAAAATAAACCGATGAGAAAATGGAAAAAAATGCCAGAAAGAACACGGGTGAGTTATAGTTTACTTTTCTATTGATTTATAGTGTTTATGGATAATATGTGATGAATCAGATAAAGTTGTTTGTTACTGGAGGAAGAATGAAAAATTACGATTCTACTCTTGCGGCTTTGCGCTTGTATAAACCATTCACGTGCTACCAAACATTGTTTATATTTCTTTTTATTTTTTATTTATTTATTTATTTTTTATGACAAGGAAATTCCAAGTTCACGCACACATAATAAACTGGGCAAAGTTAAGGCCAATTTGCATAGTTGATCTTGAGAGAGTGAGAGCAATCTGGCAGCAAATTGGATTATAAAAGTGGTATTTAATTGCCTTCTAGATTTTGATCATTTAAACATAGTGTTATTATTTTTGTGACAAATTAATAAAATTTAAATTTGAAAGATCAAGGTAACCTATAACATATGCTTTTGAGATATTCAAACTCGACTAAAGTGACACATTGTGCCAGTCTCGTAGATTATTTAGTCTTTTTTGTTTCTTTTTCAACATATAGATTGTTGGGTGAACTATAGCCATACTTCTCAAGTTTGGAACAAATAAGAAAGTTCTAAGACCAAATTGATGAAATACCAAATTGAAATTTTAAGGAAACTAGGAGAACCACTTATGTAATTAGCCCTAGATTATTTATTTGGTCAACAAAACAAGATCCCCAAATAGGGTTGCCTAAAGGGTTACCGAGAATTGGATGGTGGCCAAATAGGGTTGTGTTTTTAGAAAAGAGATCACTTTAAGGGCCAAAATAGTGGGGAATTTAAGGTTTTAATTTTTAAATTGAATAGTCATAGGTAGGGAAAAGGTTTAGCATTGATTTTGGCTTGGGCTTAGGGGATGAAGGGCACTTTTTTTTTTTCTTTTTCTTTTTTTCTTTTTTTCCCTTTCCTTTCCTTTTCTTTTCTTTTTTGATCAACGAAAAGGAGACTTTATTAATGAGATCGATTAATACACATTGATACAAAACCTCAATAAAGTAAAAAGAGTGTACCAAGCATCAAAGCAAAACTCATCCTTTTAGCAGCCAATAACACCTTCTGTAAATCATGCACCTTCTGTAACACAATAACACAATCACCCAACAACAGACCCCAAACAAACCAGCAATAGCAGCCAATACCTTCTGTAAATCATGCACCAAAGCTCATCCTTTTAGATACAAATTTCTTAGTCCAAGTTTACCAACAAAACTAGACCTGTCCACTTTCAAAGCCAATCCTTAATGCTCTAAAAATGGAATATAAAATCATTCACAGATAAGTCATTCAAATGCATCTTGGATTGAATTGAATTGAATTGAAATAACCACATTTGAAATAATTCTTTCTTGAACCTTAAACCAATCTGGATGACCATCATTAAACAATCACTCATTTCTCATTTTCCACAATTCCCCGAAAATTGCCAAAGGTAATATATCCCAAATCACTTTTTATTTTTTTCTCATAGGAAAATTAAGCCACCACGAGCAAATTGATTCAGGTGCCACCCACATCAAACCCCACCATCGAAAACACATCGCCCAAATCCTCCAAGAAAAATGGCACTGAAGAAATAAATGATCCACCGTCTTAGTATTTATTTTACAAAAAAAAATGCGTAGGCATCAATTTGGGTCAATGATCACGTCGAATCTCCAAAGCACATCTGCAACTTTAACCCTACCACTCCAAACCAGCCACCAGAAAAATTGAATTTGTGGAGGTGCCACATTACACCAAATTAGCTCCGAAATCCTCAATTTCGGTCCAAGCGATTCTTCAACCAAGACATATAACAACCGAATTGAGAAATATGATTGTTCCCCGGCCCAAATCATTCTGTCATTTCTATTCTCTACTAACAATGGATATCAAACCATTTACTCTTGAAATCTCAAGAAAGCATCCTCTTCCCAAGATCTTAATGCTCTCTTGAATAAATTAGCAAACGAAAATCCGAATTCCATCTTTCGAAGAATTGCATTACCATGTCATCACGAAATAAAGATAGACGAAACAGATTTGGAAACTCAGAACTATGGTTTATTGATCCCAACCAACAATCTTTCCAAAAAGAAAGATCATGTCCATTGCCAATGGAAAAACCAATCTTAGATACAAAAATACTAAACATCCTTGGGCAACTAACCTTTATGTCAATTATATCTTTCCATATACGAGATGAATTATAAGAAGTCATCCTAAATGGAAGCCGCCCATAGTTGGTGATTTTGGATTTGGATCATATAATAGATCTCCATAGAGCCTTCTTTGTAGCATTGAATAGTGATTTTGTGAATTGTAACTCAACATCAAATAAAGTACAAAAAAGTAAGTGACTGTGAAGAAGATGAAGAAAAGATTCTTACAAACTATTACACAATGAAAATTGCTAGAGATATCAAAACTTTTACCAACATTTCTACCAAATGTCTCACACGATTTAGTGTAGAAATTTTGATAAAAGTTTTGGGGTCTCTAGTATTACTCTTACACAATTTCACGTACAATTCCAATCTTTTACAACTCAAATTTCTCTTCAAAAAATAAGGATGAGGTTCATTGTTTACAATTCCAAAATCCATAGTTTAGGTTCATATTCACAAGCTCTACTCCTTAAGCTTTAGGACTTAAAAATTAGGGTTAAATTTATTTTACCCCTTGTGATTTGAGGCTAGAGTACTTTAGGTTCGAATATAGCCAGAAAGTCCCCATGTAATTTTGGATTAAAGTGCACCGTTTGTTTTGCAATCCAAACTAACAGAAAGTGTCATACACCAATTTTTAGAGTGTATTTTTTTTTTTAAAATAAAGTGAAATTAACAAAAGGTGAAGATAATTTTACCCTCATTTCCTTCAAACCTAAATTTCATTAATATGTTAATTAAAATAAAATAAATTAAAATATAATTAAGGATTGATCTAAAATATAATTAAATAATAATTAAGAATTGATTTAAATATAAATTAATTACAATTAGATTAACATATTAGGAATTATTAAAAATTTAGGATTAATTATGATCTAAACTATAATTAAATTAAAATTAGATTAAAAGTTTAGAAATTACTATAAATTAAGATTAATTGTAATCCAAAATATAATTATATTAAAATAATAAGGTAAGAATTACAACAAATAACTTAGAATTTATGATTAATTATGATTTTATTAAATTAATGTTAGATATTATAAATTATGTTTATGGGAGTGGAGAGATAAAGAAAATAACAAAAAAATAATTCGGTTTGAGAGTATTATAGTCATTTCACATCTATAGTTAATGGTGTTAAGGGATGTATTTTAGTCTAAAATCACATAGGACTTTCTGACTATATTTGAATCATAAGAGATAAAATGTGTTGCCCTCAAACCACAAGTGAAATGAAATTTTCCCTTAAAATTATAATCTATGAATATTTAAACACGACTAATATTTCAGACTAACTAAGATGCCTAATAAAATTAAAATTGTATTACCTAACCCACAAGTCGACCTACACCCAAGGTTCTAAATATCGGCCGGTACGTGCCGTACCGGCCGGTTCGTACCGGAAAATTGGAGTGCCGAGTTGGATACTCACCGGTATACCGGTGATAATGAATTTCGCGTCCGTAACATCCGAGTCCCAGTACGTAGTGGCTTGAATCTGACACATGGGCCGATACGGGCCGATACAGTCGGATATAGATTTGCTTTTGTTGTTGTGCTCTATTTTTTGTTGTGCTCTGTTTCTGGTGTTTTTTTTTTTTTTTTGTCGATCTAAATCTGAATTTGTCTGGGTTTGACGGGATTCTACAACTTCCGGTCAACATTTTGAGAGAGAGAGAGAGAGAGGATTGTTTGTGGTTGTATTATGTATGCGAGTCTGAGATTGAAATGGATATACATGGAGGTGCATTATCAGTCTGAGATTGAAATGGGTAAAAAGAGAGGTACTTAAGTACATGGAGGTGCATGGATTTATGGTGGATTTGTAAATTGTAAATGTTTAAGTTTTTTTTTTTTTTTTTTTTTTTTCTATTTATTTGTTTATACACCTACACCTCCATTTATATTAATATATATATATATATTTTCTCAATACAAGAAAAATAAATATTCAAATCAATTTTTTTATTAAAAGTTTAACATATACCAAAAATAAATACATATAATTTAGTTGAAAATGAGTCAAAAATGATCCTACATATCAAAATTTTGATTAAAATGTAACAAATTAAGGTTAAAAGAGTCAAAAAAATGCATAAAATTCAGTTTTAGAGGGATTGCTAATAATTTTTAAAATTTCACGGTCGCGACACCCGATTCCCGATAGTACAGGCCGATACTACCGATACCGATACTCCGCGATCGATACCGTTACGTTACCCGATACCGCGATTTAGAACTATGCCTACACCTGATATTTACTTCACATGTCTAATAATAAAATACCTAACTATTAAAATTAATAGAATAATGTAATAACATTTATACCTCAAAATTATTTAAAAAATTCAGCCCTTAATGTCCTAAACATAATTTGTATAAAATTATCAAAATTTGTTTTTTTTGTTTTTCTTTTTTCTTTCTTTCTTTCCATGCTTGCCATCAAAGAGGGAGGAGGGAATGTAAACCTGCTTTTGAAACATAAGAAAACACATTTTATTTTATTCTAAAATTGTGTAAATTTTGGAAGATGTGTTTCTTTCTTGCAAAAAGATAATATTTGAGAAACATGTTTCCCATTCTTAACCTTGCTAATTTCTATTACAAACATGTGTTTGCTTATTTTTGCAAAAACAAAAATATTTTTGATACACTAAGACTGTTTGGTAATATTTATATTTTCAATTTTTATTTATATTTACAAAATTTTAAAAATTGTAAACAAAAAAATTATGTGAAAATTAGGGAAAGGTCCTCCATATATGTTTATGTAAGAGTTTAAGGACAACAAAAATTAGTTTGGTAGCTAAGGTACCTAAGAGAGACTAAAATGCCCTTTTAATCCTAGAAATCCTCACTTTTTTCTCTAAATTTTCACCAGTTCTCTCTCTCTCTCTCTCTCTCTCTCTCTCTCTCTCTCTCTCTGGTACCATTTCTATTGTATCTCCAGCGTCGTCACCACATCCATGAGTGTTCATCTACTGACACTCGTTCTTTTTTTCTCTCTTTCAATCACATCTACCGATACTCCGTTATCTACCACCTCCATTCACTATCACTGTCAGCTTTTCTCTCCGATTTATGCATAAATCTATCATGTTTTACTTTCTCTTTGGTCAATTTGTTTCATAATGGCCAATTTGTGCACAAATACTTTGATAAAAAATAAACATAAATATGTTTAATAATTTTTGTAAACAAAAATTTGTTTACAAGATTTTTAAAACTGTAAACAAAAATTTAATATAATTGACATTTTTTTATATAAAAATAATGCTTTCCATAATTGGAGTGAGGGATTAGCTGGAGTCAACGTAAGAAGGGTGTCATATGAGGTAGGGGGCCAGGGCCAGGGGTCGTAGGAGAGGAGTAAAATGAAAAACTTGCTTAAAACTTGATCAAACAAGAATTTTAAAACATGCAAGCATTTACAATTAATGGATTATTAAACTTGCAAGCTATAAATGCCCTTTGGAAACACTTGTATATAAAAAAATACAAGATCACAAGTATATTTATACAATTTTGGATGTACATATATTGTTTTTTTTTTTTTTAGAGAGATTTAATACCATAAGTCTCATATATATATATATATATGTTTTTTAATAGCTTGAGATTATTGGATATGGTTATATTTAATACCTGGAAAATCCTATAAAGGGGTGTACACCATATGCATCTTACCATAAATTGGCGTAATTTTATCATAAAATTTCGTACTATTAATTACAAAATACGTAACCTCTTTATAAATTGACTTAACAAAAAATGTCGTAACCAAGTCGCAAACTTTTATAACATCAACTACAAAATTTTGGACATTTTGTTATGCTAATTTGTAATGAGATTATGCATTTTGTAGTTGATGTTACGAAATTTTGTAAATAAAATTGCGCAACTTTTGATAGGGTGCATATGGTATGCACCCCTAAGAGGGTGCACACTATAGAATTTCTCATTTATATATCATGAGAACTCATTTGTTTAGTGGTATAAAACTGGGGGTAGGGCATTTACAGGCTTGTGTCTGAAATGGTTATGGAAATGATTGTATTGGATTGTGAATCAAAAGATATTTTATAAATATCAAATCTTTAATCGTAGATATTCAAATACTTTTTTAAAAATACTCAGTACATAAGAAAATGAGAAATGCTAGAGAAGAAGAATAATATAATTGAACGGCTTAATCTAGAATGGAAATTAGTTTATGTATATATACTGATAAAGATCTACAAGATAGGAAATAACATAAAAAGAAACAAAATCAAGGCCTAAACAATGGCTATAAAATAAGACCTAATTAATTCTAATTCCAACACTCCCCCTCAAGCTGATGCGAAGACATTCAGCAAACCCAGCTTGACAAAGGATGGACTCATAATACTAGTATGATCCTTTTCTCGAATGAAATATATGTCAACCTCAATGTGTTTCGTCCACTCATGAAGTACTGAATCAGAGGATAACATAATAGCTGATTTGTTGTCACAAAACAAAAGAGATGAAACATCCTCAGTAAATCCTAACTCTGCAAGAATGGAGCGAAGCCATAAAACTTCAAATACATGTACCCTGTGCCATTGCTCGATACTCAGCTTCAACATAAGGCCTAGAACTGTTTCTTACTTTTCTATGATATAAGGTGATCACCATAAAAAGTACAGAAACTAGATGTGGACCGTTTATCAGTTCTAAATTTTGCATAGTCTGCATCAATGAAACAAGAGAGTCCTGATTGATGACCAATTGTGAAAAATAATCCCAAACCAGGAGAAGTCTTCAAATACCACAAAATATGATGAACAACATCAAGATACTCTATAAGAGGTGCATGCATAAATTGACTTACAACACTAATCGTAAAGTTGGGTGTAGTATTCATGCTCGAATCCTTCAGTATATGCCAGACTCTAATGTAGGCTTGAGGTTAGGATCCATAGGAGTAGAAGTTGGCTTACACCCTGGCATTCTAGTGTTGTAAAGAAGATCAAGAACACATTTCCTTTGAGACAATGAATTCTCCCGACGCAAATGAGCAACCTCAATACCCAGAAAGTATTTGAGAGGACCCAGATCCTTAATGTCAAATGCTTGACTCAAATTTCTCTTTACTTGAACTATGCCAACTGAATCATCACCTGTAAGAATGATATCATCAGTATACATATGCAAAATAATACACTGACCAGTGGAAATCTTGCGAATAAAGCAAGTATGACCTGAGTGGCACTAAACAAATCCCATGGATAAAATAACAGAGCTAAAGCAACTGAACCAGGCCCAATGAGACTATTTAAGCCCATATAAGGACTTGCGCAGTTGACACACTATCCCTGCATACTCCCCCTCAGCTCGAAAACTAGGTGGAGGATCCATATAAATACTCTCAAGTAAGTCCCCATGCAAAAAGGCATTCTTGACATCCAGTTGATGTAGAGGCCAAGAATGTGAGGCAACAAGAAAGATAAGGAGCCGAATAGAGGAAAGATTGGCGACTGGTGCAAAGGTAGCCCCAAAATCCTTACTAAGAACCTGAGTAAAGCCCTTGGCAACCAGCTGTGCTTTGTAGTGGTCCACAATGCCATCTACGAGATACTTAATAGTGAATACCCATTTACAGCCAACAATCTTTTCACCAGATGGAAAAGAGATACAAACTGCTTGTTACACCCCAGATTTCCAAGATTCGACTCACGGAAATTTAAGTATAAATAATAAAATAAAAGAAAATAATTTAAATAAAAACGAAGTCTCTAATATAGATGGTTATAACAATGTCATACATTTTATGAGATTTGTCCAATTACATTCATCTTAAATTCATCATCTAGATGGAGTGAATATATAGTATGTAAAGCAAAATAATAATATAGTAAATAAGTAAAGTGCCCTTAGGCGTACATCAACGATAGGGTTCAAAAAAAAAAAAAAGGCACACAACCTACAAAAGATGGCCCAACCTACAAATCAAGAGAGCTCTTATAGGTTGCGCATATATTCCACCACCTCATCTCAAGGTCGGGGCGCTCCACCAATACCTGAAAAAGATTTTAGCCGCGTAGGTGAACATATAGGGGTGTTTGGCAAGAAAAAAAAAACTTAGTTTAGGCTAAAATTCACAAAAAGAAAAAATAGGCTAAAATAGCTAATAAAACAAAATATCACATCAAACCCATAATCATTTCACTTTTTCTCTCACAAACATCACATTCAACCACAAAAAAATCCAATTATCTTCCCAAACACAAAAATTTTAGCCTACTAAAATAGTCAAAAACTAAAATAGCTTACTAAAATAGCAACTTCCCTAACGAAGCCATAGTCTAGTAAGATAACATTTCAAAAGATAATATACATTGATATGTGCATGATCATGATGCTCTACATGAATATAACGTGCTCAAAACCATGGGAGAGAAAAGTAAAGGGGGAGAGAGAGAGAGAGAGAGAGAGAGAGAGAGAGTTAAGAGTGTAATGTGCAGAGTGGGTTTTAGGTTCAGAAATATCTAAAAAGTGGTTCAAAAATGCTAGGTGGAGGTGTAGCCACATTAGTCCATTTTAGCATGGCCGCTTGAGCGGTGCCTACCTTAGACCATTCTGCCTAGTCACGGTTCGAGCGCCTGTTTCCCCTTACTCATGCGCCCAATAATTACACTGCTTGAGCGGTGTTCCTAGCCGCTCGAGCAGCCCGTTCTTGGGGTAATGGAGGTAAAAAGGCATTAGGGTTGGCGGTAGGGAGGGGTTAAGGGATGCGATGACTTGGTGTTGTTGGGGTAATGGAAAAGGCAGTGGCAATACGGTGGAATGAGGACTAACGAAGACAAGGTATAGGGGAGAGAGAGAGAGAGTGATCTATGGTGACAAAAAAGACATGAATTTATTTAGGCCTCGTTTGGAAGCATGTTATTTTAGCAACTTTTTGGCTTTTTACGAAAAGATATACAGGAAATTGAGAGAGTGGTGTGACAACTTATAGTGACTTTTTAGCTAAACTATTTAGTCCCCAAACGAGGCCTTAATTTAATTTATCATATAGGCTTTGATAAAGTAGAATAGAGAAAAAGAATTTATGTAATTGATTTCACTTGATTGAGACACAAGATTTAGTTTGATTTGAAATATGAGATTTTTATGAAAAAGTTTGGGAAGGGACTTTTATTTCTTACTTAAGGGTTGGTTTGGGATGTCCTAAAAAAGTGCACTTTTTGACTTATTGGTGGGTTTGGGTTGGGTTTGGGTTGGGTTTGATGTGATGTGTTAGAGAGGTGATGTGATTTAAATAAGATGATGTGACTTAAATAAGATAGTGACTTTTTGACTTATTTAGTACATGCCAAACTGAGAATTAGAGTTACTTGTATATTTCTATTCCAAATGATATAATCATGGGGACCTAGAATCACATTTTAATTCTCCCTCAAGATTATTTTCGGCAAAGTTAATATTAATAATTTTTTTTGGAACTAATATCCAATTTAAAATAAGATTATTAATTAAGAGAAATAATAGAGACACAAAATCATTTACAATGATATACTATGAAGCACGGACACGGACACGGATACGGACACGGGACACGTCAATTTTTAAAAAATGGAGACACGGACACGGCAGGGGACACGTCAAACTTTTTAATTTTTTTATAAATATTTTTATTTTAATACATATTAATTATTTTATTTATTTATTATATTTTTAAGTAATATGTTATAATTAATTATTTTATTTTATTTTATATACATGTTTATTTATTTTCATTAATATGCATAAGTATATATAATATAATAGTTATATAATAATAATAGTTATCTATATAAATAATAAGTATAATATGAATCCAGCAGATCAGCAGAAAAAGGAGATAAAGATGCGACTGAGAGAGAGAGAGAGGAAGAAGCGATCGATCGCGATCGCGAGGGAGAGAGAGAAGGTGAGAGAGAGAGAGAGCTCGTCGAAGTCGAAGGGCGACTGGATTGTCGAAGTCGAATGGGATGGAGGTCGCCGGCGAGTCGACTGGACTGGATCGAAGTCAGGTTTGCACTCTTCTCCTTTCCTCTTCTGTTTTGCTCTCAACTGTCATAACCATACCAGTGGTCACTGTACTCTTCTCCTTTCCTCTTCTGTTTTGCTCTCTGTGTCCAGATTTGGTGGACACGCGTGTCTCCACCGTGTCCCCTGCAAAAAAATAATTAAATTAAAGGGACACGCCACCCGGCGTGTCCCGTATGTGTCCCCGGCGTGTCCCCGTGTCAGACACTGCCACAGCATGAAATCTGCCGTGTCCATGCTTCATAGATGATATATAGAAAACAAATTAAAATATGTATAATGATTAAGTGCATAATAAATTAAAAATTGACACATGATCAAATTAGAATTTTGGGCAAATTACCAACACCCCCATTGAGATTTAGGGCTGGTTTGGCAACTATAAAAAAAGCTAAAAGTCAAAAAGTTACCAAAAAAGTTAAAAAGTTATCACTATTCACCAAAAAAAAAATAATAATAATTTAATATACATAATATCAAATACCAATCAACTTCACGGTAGCCTATGTACAGACCTGAAAGCATAGGAGTGAAAGGAATATATATATATTACATGTGTATATTTATTAAATTGGATGGTAAAGTTGGGCCCATGGGGGCCCACCACGGGTCCCGTTTTTCTAATCGGAACCGTCTAATGTGTAGAAATCACTGAGTACTATATGCCTGTAAAAAATCATGTCTATCGGATATCGCTAACTACATGATCAAATCAGTTTTGTATAAAAAATGGATGGTGTTATAGTTAACATGTGACAAAAAAAACTAACACGATTAGATAGCTATCGATATCCAATGAGAGTGATTTTTTACAAAAATATAATACTCGACAAGTTCTACACATTGAACGGTTTCGATTAGAAAAACGGGACCCGTGGTGGGCCCCCATGGGCTGAGACAATTTTTGAGAGAAGATTTTAAAAACTTGTTTGGTTAAAAAATTTTGAAACAAAAAAAATCCAAATTTTTTTCTATCTCTACTACACATCAATCTTCACTTTTTGTCTCTCATTTCTCCATCTATCACATCCTATAATATATCAATCAATCACTTTTTTTTTTCTCACACCCATCCATTCAACTACAAAAAATAAAAATAAAAATAAATAAATAAATCATCCCAAATTCTAAAATTCTAAAACTATTTTCAAAACATACAACCAAATAAATTTTCAAATTTTGTTAATTCTTTCCAAAAAATTATTTTACAAAATACAAACCAAGTAAGCCACATATTCTCCTCTCGTTTAAAGTAATTTTTACAATATGAGGGGTAACTTGTATTTTTATTAAACCTCAAGGGGTGTTGGTAATTTTTGTGAAACCTTGAGGGGTGTTAAACCCCTCAAAATGGGTGATTTTACTTACACAATTATTTTATCTCTTTACATCCTCTATATGAGTTTTTTCTTCTTTTTTTTTCTCCCCTAATTTTATCCATTTGTGAAATTACCTTTAAGGATAAAATATTAAAATTAAATATATTTTGTTATCTCCTTACACGCCTTGGTCTTCAATCCGTACTCTTCTTTTTCCTTTCTTAATTTTTCTTTTCTCTTACACATCTCTTTTCAAAAAGTGAGAATTATAGTATTTTGATAATTCAATAGATGAAGAAATGGTGGTGAAGAACCATCAAAAAAGTGAAATTGTGAGTTTTGTTATTTATTTGGTAGGTTTTTGTTTTGTTTTTTTAGACTCGTGTTCGACTTTCGTTCGGTGGTTTGAAATCAAACAAAATAAAATGGCCCAAAACAAAATAGAATGTATCACTGAACAGACACTTCACAAATGACCCAAATTAATTTCTTGTTATCATCTAATTGGACGGCAACATAATGTTGGAAAAAAAATATTGTCCGATAACATAGCACCAAAGTAATTTAAATTAATTAGCGTTGTATTATCGAACAGAGCCACCACAAATTAAAAAATCATTTTTTGAAAGAAAGTGGCTCTGTAAATATATAGTAATAAAATGTTAGATATATCAATTTTTTCTGGCAGTATAATACCGGAATAATGTAAATTATTTACTATCGTGTTATCAAAATTAACGATATAAAGAGATGAAATAATTAATTTAGAGTTAATTTTGATAATATATTAGGGATATAGTAAGAATTATATATATATTTTTAATAATGTAATGAGATGAAGGGCGTAAATAGATTAAATAGTGATGTAAATAGAATCAACCCTCAAAACAGCCAGGACCCTAAACTGAGCCGCAAGTCATCAACCCAAAAAAACCCTAGACGAAAGTAAACCAGCTCAGCAGAACGGAGATGGCAAGGATGCTTTCGTGCTGCTTGAAACGGTAGAATTTCATATCTTATTTTCAAAAATCCATCAATTTCATTCGACAAAAAAACAAAGAAAACCCTTTTCGTTTGTCTCTCCTCTGGCCAAACCCGTGGGGTTTGAGCCTCATTCTGCATTCTTGATACAAAGCTAGGGAAGACTTAGTGTGGCTTGGTTATACACTGCTCATCTCTTTTTCTTGTCAAACTTTTGTTGATTGAAACTTCAAAGAGTAGGGTTTTCTCCATATTATTGCTTTAAAATCTATGTCAGGTTATTTTTAAAAAAAATGCCATGATAGGAGTTGAATTACGTATATATTGTTCATGATTATGATTGGTTATTTTATTTGACAAAAATCATGTTGAAATGTTATTTTCCATGTTTGATTTTGGAATTTATTTCAGAAAATCAGTTTATGTTCATGAACACATATAAGAACTATCAAGTTGAAATTAGAGAGTGGTTTTGGGATTACGAACTCTAAAGGGTGTTATGTTCATGACATTTGATGAATATTGATATATGGATTGTCATCTTTGTTCATTTTTGTGGAAATGAAAATATAAGATTTGAGGTTTTGAACTTGAAACTTTAAAAAAGTGTACTATTGGGCATATTTCATGAATTTTAATATAAACATCGTGTTGATTAGTTAATTTTGGGGAAGTTATAAAAATTGCCGAGTGGGGAGAATTTGGGAATAATTAGCTATTTGAGAAGATTGGCAAGAAATAGGGTTATAGTTGAAAAATGATAAATGTTCAATTATGTTTGGTGTATTTCCTTGGGAAACTATGAATATGATGAGTTTACTAATTTAGTGGATTAAATTAGTTTGGTTAATTTGATTTAGTGTCAAATATAGTTGAACTTAAAGAATTGGTTGAGTCCAGTGAGTTGAGTAATTGATTACTAGTTTTACTAGTTGAAGGATTTTAAATGTGTTATTTTCTTTTCTTTTTTTAACCTTAAATTCATATATGAGATATTTGAATTGATAACCTTTAATGGGTCAGTTAAGAGTCAAATAGATTACTTTCTAGTGAGAAAAAGTGGACCGTCTAAAATGCAGTAACTGTAAGGTGATTCCTAGAGAGAGCCTAACGTCTCAACATAGGATTTTGGTACTAGATTTATGCTTTAAAGGGCAATACCAAGCTAAGAAGGATAGTGAGTTTTAAAAAAAAAGCTAAAGAAGGATAGTAGGCGTCGTAGGAGGAGATGGTGAGAGCTAAAAGGGGATAAATTAAAATTATTTAATAATAGAATGGATAAAGAAGGTATTTGGGACTTGGCAGATGATGATAACACTATTTGGAACTCGATGGCCAATTGTATGAGGAGAATCTCAAGGAAAGTTCTTGGAGAGTCGAAAGGAAGGGAACCAATTTTAGGGAAACTTGGTGGTGGCGGGAGGAGGTTCAAGCGGTAGTAAAGATTAAAAAAGAGTGCTTTAAAAAGTGGCAGAAGGATAGAGTTGTGGAAAACCTTAAGAGCTATAGATTGGCTAATAAGGAGGTCAAAAAAGTAATGAGAGAGGCTAAGTTGAAAACTTATGATGACCTATACACTAGGCTAGATAGTAAGGAAGGAGAGAATAGAATATATAAACTTGCTAAGATAATAGAGAGGGAAACAAGAGATTTTAATCAGGTTAAGTGCATCAAGAGTGAGGACTCTAAGGTATTGGTGAAGGATGAGGAGATTAAGGAGAGGTGAAAAAACTATTTTGAGAAGCTGTTAAATGAGGAAGATGGAGGTAGGCCAATAGGGGAGGAAGTAGCTAGTAATAAGGAAAATCAAGACTATAGGTTCTATCATAGGATTAGGAACTCTGAAGTAGAGTTTGCACTTAAGAAGATAAAATCTAATAAGGCTTTAGGACCCGATGATATCCCTATTGAAGCTTAGAAATGTTTGGGTAAGAAGGGGGTTGTTTGGTTGATTAGGTTATTTAGTAAGATTTTGTTGACTAGAAAAATACTAGAATGGACGAAGAGTATTTTAGTGCCAATCTATAAGAATAAAGGAGATGTCTAGAATTGCAACAATTATGGATGAATCAAGTTAATGTGTCATATAATGAAAGTGTGGGAGAGAGTGATGGAACGTCGATTGCGAGATATAACAGATGTTTCAGAGAATCAACTTGGGTTTATGCTTGGTAGGTTAACAATGGAAGCGATCTATCTTTTGAGGAGAGTAATAGAAAATTATAGAGAAAGAAAAAGAGACATTCATATGGTTTTTATTGATTTTGAGAAAGCATATGATAGAGTGCCTTGTGATATAATCTAGTGGGTGTTAGAGAAGAAAGGAGTGACAAAAGGTTGCATTGATGTGATTAGGGACACGTATGACAGTGTGGTGACCACTATTAGATCGTCTGCTGGAGAGACAAATGAATTTTCAATTACTATAGGGTTACACCAAGGATTAATTTTAAGTCCTCATTTTTTTGCTTTAGTTATGAATGAGTTGACGGGAAATATTCAAGATGATGTGCCGTGGTATATGCTTTTTGCAGATGATATTGTGTTTAGTGGATGAGACTAGAGAAGGAGCTAACACTAAGTTAGAGACTTGGAGAAAAGTACTTGAATCTAAAAGATTTAGGATAAGCAGAACTAAGACAGAGTATATGGAATGTAATTTTAGTAACAGTAACAATGGGAGTAGAGAAGAAGTGAACATTGAGAACAAAGAACACCTAAGAGTGTACGTTTTCGTTATTTAGGTTCGATTATCACAACGGCTGGGGAGATTGGAGCGAATGTGATTCATAGAATTAAAGCGGGGTGGCTTAAGTGGAGGAGTGCGTCTGGGATACTGTGCGATAAACGAGTACCCACTAGACCAAAAGGAAAGTTCTATAGAATGGCTATTAGACCAGTGATGTTGTATGGGACGGAATGTTGGGCAATTAAGAAACAACATGTATATAAGATGAGTGTGGCTGAGATGGAGATGCTAAGGTGGATGTGTAGCAAGACTAGGAAAGGTAGAATTAGGAATGAGTATAATCGAGAATGGGTGGGAGTAGCACCGATAGAAGATAAATTGAGAGAGAATAGATTGAGATGGTGGCAGTAGTAAAGAGATGCGATATAGTGATGATAGATGGAAGTGTTAAGGGAGAGGGTAGACCTAGATTGACGTGGGCTAGCGTAGTAAATAGATATATGAATTTACTTAATTTAACTAACAATATGGCCTTTAATAGAGTCGAGTGGAGAAGAAGGATTCATGTAGCCTACCCTATTTGATGGGACTGAAGGCTTGGTTTGGTTTAGGATCAAACAACAGGTTTACCTTGACATATAGTTATAAAGTGGTGATGAGCCGTAGTGCATTTTTTTTTTCCTTAAGCCGAGTATTATACTTTGTAAAGGGCAACACCCTCTTATTATTGTAAGCCTTTGGGGAATTCTGTTTATAAAAGAATATGTTATATTCAATGAAATACATGGAGAGTGGGTTTAATGGTTTTCATCAATGGTATTTTCTTGTATTGATGTGTGAAGAGTAGAGAAAATGTTTAACGAAAAAGGATTTTTGATAATTAATTGAATGAGAATGTGATTTCTTTCAAAAACCTCACGCTTAGGTTAATTAGTTTTTGCCTAATTAATCTTTGAAAATCGGGATGTGACAACATGGTATCAGAGCTAACCGGGTTTGAATACCTTAGTTCGTAGGAAGTGGTTTTGACTACAGTTGGGTTTTACCTCGAGATTGTGAGCGACATTTGCATTCTATGTGATACCATGCTTATGTTCTAAGATGTTATATTTTTATGTGGGAATGGGGTTGAGTCTGTGGGAAGTTGTGTCGGGTCTAGAAATTTTCTTAGAAATCTCATTGGAAATGCCTTTGATCAACGTGATTTCCAGCATGAGGTCTAAAAGGATTTCTAGGACGACTAACAATCTTCGTAGGAGCAGCCCATTATCTCTTATGTGGATATGTTGATTTATGCAGTGTAATGTGCATATGTAAAGTGTTGGAGTGTGATGTATGTCTCGGTGAGATTTGTTATTTATTTGGAATTATTATTTTTCATGATAGTCAAGTTGTTTGACTCATTGAGTAAACCTTTGTAGGGATAGTGTTGGACCTTAGGTTGAATTCCCTTGCGTGTTTGGAAAGAGGCATGGCCTCAGCATGGTGAAACTTATTAATGGTGGTAAGGGACGTATTTCCCTAGAAATGTTCATTGTTTGGAGGTTTTGTTGCAAAATCTGTAAAGTGCAAACTATGTAAGGTTTTAAAGATCAGATTTGAAATGGACAATATTTATAATTGTTATTATTCTTAATTTTTTGTCCCTGGGTGTCAAGGGGAAGTGTCTTACACTCGTTGGTAAGAGAGTTATTTTAAGGGAATGGGCAGAGTAATCTAGGTCTTAGATTGTTTTGGCCCATGTGCGGTTTGGAATGGTAATTGGTATCATCGTTGTGTAATTTGGGTAGCTTCGAGAACTAGGTTCTCTTTTCCTTGCAACTAGGTAAGTTGGAATGATTTAAATTCTAGGTTTGTTTGCTGAACCTCGGGGGTTGTTCCCTAGAAGAGGAGTGGAATCTCTGGTTGGTTAGCCCGGGGAATGGCATTGTTGTTTTAAGTATCCCGTGAGTTTGTGTTAGTCAAATCATGGTTGCATTCTGGGTGGACCTTGTGGGTCACCGTAATACTAGTGTGGAGTTTGTGTTGTAACTCGGAGTAAATGTCTTAGAAGTTGAGTTGAATTAGCTTTTGAGCTTGGGGGCCATGTATAGTTTGGGTGTTTACCTAGTCGTGTTGAGTCTTGCTTAGACTTAAGGCATATTGTTGAGACTTTCTGTGAACTCCACGTCAAAGTGGAACCATCTTGGGTTGAGTTGTGGTCCTTCTTGATGGGAATCCTAGGTCGTTGTCCATATTGATTCTATTTCATTTGGGTTACAAGGTGTGGCATCACCCTAGCATTAGTAAAGTATTGGTTGTCGTTGTCTTGTGACGGTTGACAGTCACTGTATGAGTTGGTGGTTAGTGTTCTTGAAGGGAGATTGTTTTCTTTTGTTAAGGTCTCAAAGTGGTAATAGTGGTTTTGGCCTTTTGATGCATTGTTCATTAGGTGATGGAAATAGTTGCTTGATGGTGGGTTATCACAAATAAGGTATGGTGTTCTAGTGTTCTTTGGTTTTCTTTTGCAAAATTTTGTCATGCTTAGGAGATGATTCTCTTTTATTTATTTAATTATTTTTTTGGGCTCAGTGTAGGTCGAGAGACTGGTTAGTGGTTTGCACTAGTAAGGATTTTGAAATCAGTTGCTGTGTGAATGTGATGGTTTGAAAATGATGTTTTGTTGATATCCGGGGTATGTTTATTGATTTATGTTAACTGGTTGGGGGTCAATTAAATAAATTGGATTGAAGGGATTAATTTACAAAATCATTAAGTTATGGCATGATATGATTTTATGTATACGTTTGGTATCAATGTACCCGCATGTCTTTTAATGTTATAATATGAAATTGTTTGGTGAGTTAGTAGTTTGCTCACTCCCTACCTGTACCGAGAATGTTTTCGGACTTGAGGATTAAACAACTGGTTTACCTTGACATAGTTATATAGTGGTGATGAGCCGTAGTGCATTTTTTAATTTTTTTTTTTTCTTTAGCTGAGTACCATACTTTGTAAAGGGCAACACCCTCTCATTATTGTAAGCCTTTGGGGAATTCTCTTTTATAAAAGAATATGTTATATTCAATGTAATACACGGAAAGTGGGTTTAATGGTTTTCATTAATGGTATTTTCTTGTATTGACTTGTGAAGAGTAAAGAAAATGTTTAACGAAAAAGGATTTTTGTTAATTAATTGAATTAGAATGTGATTTCTTTCAAAACCTCATGCTTAGGTTAATTAGTTTCTGCTTAATTAATCTACAAAAATAGGGACATCTCAAGAATTTATGAAAGATGTTAGAATCTCAATATGCAAATTGTATAGCTTTTGTTTTGTGTTTTGTGTTTTGTGTTTTTTTTTTTTTTCTTTCTCCAATTCCAGTTCATTTTCTCTCTTCTTTTCTTCCGGTTTGTACTATCCTTACTTCATTTTTCCTATTGCAGGGTCATATTGCCCATTCCTTCCCTGGCTAGGATGGCCAGGAAGGTTACTACTGGTATATAGATTCTTAACTTGATTCTTTGTCATCTTTAAATTTTGTTCTATTGAATCTCTTATGGGTAATTTTTTACTTGCTATTATCTTAGGTCATGTTTGGCATAGAACAAAGTTTGATTTAAACGGATTCTTCAAGTCAAATTGATTTGGTATTTGATTATCAGTGGGGATTACATTGCATCTAAAATTGATAGAGCCCTAGTTAATGAATCTTGGCTTGACAAGTACCCTGAATCAAATGCATCTTTCCTTCCCTCTAGTACTTCTGATCATTCCCCTATAGTTGTAACTGTTTCAGATGAGAAAACCTCTTACAAAAACCTTTCAAATACTTTGAATTTTTGTCCAACATGATGATTTTCTTCCTAGTGTTTTAACCACTTGGAACCAGTATATTAGAGGTGTTCCTATGTTTAGTTTGTGTGAGAAGTTAAGAGCCTTGAAACACATTCTCAAATCTTCGAACAAAAAGGATTTTAGTGATATCTCCACTAGAGTGAGCACCACTAAGTCTAAGTCTAAGTTGAAATTCCATACAATTGAAATTGGATAGACCCTTGTAATATGGAAATCCAACTATTGGAGAGGTATACATATATGAAATTGGTGGACCATTGATGTCCATCTGTTCAAGAACTTCTACATGATCATTGATCACATAATGTGTGTCCTTTACCAGTGATATCATATGCCTTGTGTTACCCAACTCCTTAACTAGCACATGTTCTAAAATCAATGTCTAGATTCTGATATTTATTGAGAGTATTTTGTAAAAGTTGATTGATCTAGGTGTTAGTTTCACATCCTTTGGTGTTAGAAAGTTATTATACAACTAGGCAATAAGTTTGAGGAAAGATGTGTGATGAAATCTTTGTAACATCTTTGTATTATATCAGTATGTCATTAACATTTTTGATATGTTTTTGCAGACGCAAAACCTCCATCTTTGGAGAAAAAGGGTCTTCTAAAGGAGGCTCTTAAAGGTAATTGATTATTCATTTTAGGTGATATTTCCCATTTCCCACTTCACATCTATATGATTATTCATTTTATGTGTGATGAAATTATTCCTTTTTTTGTATTTCTTGTAGGTGATGGAGCCAAATTCTACAGAAGTTGGCTGGCTCATTTTCAGAGAGCAGAAGGTTGATTTTATAATCTCTCTTGTCTTTTAGTTTTCATGTGATGAAATTATTCATTTTTTTGTAATTCCTGTAGGTGATGGAGCTAACTTCTACAACAGTTGGCTGGCTTTTGTTAGGAAAACAAAAGGTTGATTTTTTAATCTCTCTCGTATTTTGTTTTTGTTTTTGTTTCGTTTCAATGTGTTAAACAAATTCCGTTTTTATTTTAATTGTTTTCTTTGTCTGTCAAACTAAAATAGATTGGCTCGAGGATGACACTATCATCAAACGCCATGCTGCGCTCATCACTGTGGCCGCTGGGTGGTTTGGCGCTATTGCGTGTCTGCTTGACTTTCTAAGAAGGCATAGTCAAGAATTGAAAAAGAGAAACGATATGCTAGAACTTGTGGACAGTGCGACAGCATCGAGCAAATTATTCAGCATTTTGGCTGTGTCCCAATTGAGCTTAGCAAATGCTAAGCTTAGTACTTTGGTCGGCACTGCCAAACTGGTACAATGCATTCTCTTTATATTATATTTTTATGAGTAACTATTATTCAAAATAACTAAATTATGTTTGTCTTTATAGCTGTGTACAATGCATTCTCTTTGGATTATGTTTTTATGAATGACTAGATTATTCGAAATATAATTTGGTGCAAATTTTTTTTGCAGATACTGAATGCCATTGTTGTATTTGCTTTTTTGGTTAGCATTTACATCACGTACAAGATCTGTTCTAATTAAACAGGTATAACTATTTTCAAACTTGTTTCACGTGTCAATAATCCAAACAAACACGAGTCTTTTTAGAGCATTCCACCAAAGGGCACTGCTTATTCTCTCTCTATAATATGATAAACATAATTGCTGAAAGTTTACTTAATTTGAATCGATGTATTTCCAACCGCTGCCGGCAAACGTGTAGTTGTTCAACAAGTTTTGAGATGTTTTGTGTGCTTGATACTTGGTTGAATTGTTTGCTTACAACTCTGTTTATCATTTGTAGTTGTTGGAATTTGACGAGTCCAAGACTGCATCCAAAGATGGTGATGATCTCCCTCCCTCTTAACCTTACATTTATCTTTGCAAAAAGCATTATCTCCTCCTGCCTTTTCAATTCATCTCTCTCACCATTGTCTCCCTCTCATTATGTATCCCTCTCTGAGAAACCCGTCTCCCTCTCATAGTGATACAGTCTCTCTCATTTGAAACCTTTTTTCTTCTCTTAATCTCTCTTTGCTGGTGGTAATGGTGTTAATCGACAACGATGATGATGATGTTGAGATCTAAAGTGAAGTTGAGTCTCTCTACTCTCAAATCTATTTTCATATTCAATATTCTGAGATCTATCTCTTCTACTCCATTTGTACATGTTTGAATCACAACATGAGAGAAAATGGGGAGTAGATTTGAGTTGCATAGGTATCTCACCGACTGCCAATCCGAATGGTGGGTTGCGGTTGATTTCAAATGTATTCTCAGTTGGCAGGGAGGCAAATTTTCTAAACCAATATATTCGTTGGTGGGCTGAGGGTACACCCGAGTCGAACCGACCCGTGAACACCCCTACGTGAAACCACTCCAATTACAAATATTATAGTACGTCACGTCGAAATAATGTATTTCCTTTTTTAGTCTTCTATATCTTCCTAGGTTATCGAAAGCTTTTCTTCGGGATCTATTGGTCCGTCCGCATCGCAAAGCTGGTTGACGCCAATTGTAATGGTTGAAAATCCAAGACCCCTAATAACGCTTTGTTTGATAAAGCAAACAATTCGTTTCAACAACTTTGGACCAGGCTAATCCCCTTGAATTAGCCGATTTTACTAGATCGATTGAGCAGGCTGGTTGGGAAGGGGTGATTCGCGGAGAAAAGAATCGCTGAGAGATAGATTCTACTATTTGGTCATGACGAATGTGTGGCTGTGAAGCATGCTCGGGAGGAGATTGACCCTTCCCCAAGTCAGTGGGCAAGACAAGCCTTCACTAGTGGTCGACTAGGCCAGGAGGCCTGTCAACAAAGACTAATCAAGACAAGGATTGGCCTTCGGTGAGGATTTCGACCAACCCAGGTGAGTTTCGAACCCTAGGGTGATCTTCTGTACTGATTTCGACCAACCAGGGTGAGGAGAGAACCCTAGACAGACATCAACCAGCCCAAAACGACCCGGGTCCTTCTTGGCTTGAGCCGAAACCCTCAGGGTTGAGTTGGCTTGAGCAGACAGAGAGAGACCTATCGGCTGCTGAAGTGGTGGTCACTAGCTGCGTGGGTTGTCTCCGGCTGGTGGCTCCGGTGGCTACCAGGAATTGTATGGGTAGATGGGTTTAGGTTTTAGGATTAGGCTCTGGTACCATGATAATATGGAGAATACCAAGACTAGGGAATGATTGTGATATCGTTCCCTTTTTATATTAATGAAGATTATTAATTACAAAGGAACTCTAAGGTATAGAATAATTACAAATTATATACTATTCTAACAAGATGAAGTCAAGTTGAGGGGGAAATGATGGTGAGGGTAAGAAGAATCTTGTAGTTGGGATGTAAATAGCAGTTTTGGATAGCTCTATTTCTGAGAGGTGTGAAGAGAAGGCGACGATGTCTACAGAGTCATGTCCTTCTCTGGCTATGTTTAATCTAAATGATGGGGGTCTTTTGTTCAATGACAGTCGACGAGGAGGTAGAGGTCAAAAAGATGGACAGGGTATTGTTTACTAGCAATGTAAGGGGGGTGGAGTTCTATGTTGAATTTGATGATGATGACTTTTTAATATTGATGAAAGTAGGCAAATCTACTTGTAATTGCGAGAAGTTTTCATGCATTATTGATAAGGGAGGTAGTTTGAGCCATGAACAGATTGAACAATTGGTTAGGAAGGTGAGTGAATTGAGAGTAGAAGATAAAAGTTGGGAGATTAGATTGATGGTTGTGCCATCCCATTAATGTGTTGAATTATTTTAGCTATATACATATCTCTTAAATTTTATATATTTTTTAAATCTCCACAAATACTGAAAATTGATGAAATCGTTCCAGAAAAATTTTGGTTACTAAATTTGTTTTAATGCCATTGACATATACTGCAAATTGCCTTGAGATGAGCAGAGACAAATGTAGTGTGCGGGTGACATAAGTTGCTTTTCCACACGATTGTCTTCTTCTTCTATGATGATGGAGGTCACCTGCAGTGATTGTGTCCCATGCTTGCCCAGTAGGACCAACACTAACCATCCTAGCTCTCTTAATTTTTCGGGTCTCGTAACCTGTGTCATGATTCTGCTAGATATTTTGGCAACTTTTCTGTATGTATACAATGAGAGGCATGCTAACTTCTTAGCATTGCAATTGCTTGCATCTATTCTTAAAGAGGTGAATGAAAGGAAAAAAAGCTTACCACTTCTGACTTTCATGTACCAAAAATTTAGCTCTCTTGAAGCACTCTCAAACTGCCAACTATGCCCTTTAGTTTATCAAGTCAAGTCATTTCATTTCAAGTAATGTGTTGCACACAAACTCTGAAGAAGGGGAGGAGGGAAAGAGAACCTTGTTTTGTGGCAAACATATTAACAATCCTCTACATCTTTTCTGCCATGTAGAGAAATGTCGGTGAAGCCCTCACTTAATTGGCCGGGACACTTGCTGGTAGCCTGCTATCATCTATGTGAATCCCCCTATAATCTTACTCACCATGTAGGTATTTTTACTCTGGGTGTTCAGAGATTATAGTTTTGCTATTTCTGTGATTCACTTAAATTTTGGATAGTAATAAGATTTGTACCCAATCCACCCTCCTAACTCCACCCAATTTTGACAGAACAAAATGGCGAAAAAAGATTCATGAGCCAACCCCACTTGTGTCATGTTAACGTGTGTCCTTGGGGCACATATTAAGAAAGAAAAATATTATACATTCTTTATCGCACCCACTTTATGCATAATGTATAATCTTTCTAGGCATCTTAACATGTGGCATACATTAGCAAAATCCATTTATATTTAGACTATTTTGGATCACTCCTTTTCATGCACATTCTTCACCAGTTGCTATCCTCTTAATGCTGATATATGTATTTATATATATATATTACTATCCTCTTAATATATACATAGATGTCCTTGGAACTGTGTTTTTAATTTGGTCAATTGCTGTCTGTTTGTAGCAGCAGTCATGGTATGATCCAGAAGAGGAGATGTGTAACGCTCAAAAGAGAGGCAGTGGAGGCAGCTCATCAAAAATGCATACACCACAATTATCCCCCCCCCCCCCCCCCCCCCCCCCCCCCCCAAAAAAAAAAAAAAAAAAATTAAGGTTTAAATTGAGCTTGGATCTTCTCTTCTATGTCAAACATTTTTCCTTCCATTTTTTTTTTCCTGGTCAGTTTGTTAAAAATATGAAAATTGTAGTTACTAATTTTGGACACGTCTGTTAGCATTTCATATTTTAGATTATATTTTATCTCAGTACACATTATTTATACCATTTAGATATCAATTTTCAAATAGGAACAAAATGCTCGAATATCAAATTTTGAATAAAAATCAATTGTTAGAACAAAAATCTTGTTCAATAGTTGATATCCGAACATTTTTATTTTATTCAAAAGTTAATATTTAAACGGCACAAATGGAATGTTTTGAGGCAAAGGGGGTGTTTGGCAAGTTGGATTTTAGCCTTTTTTTTTTGTTAAAATTCACAAAAAAATAGAATAAATTAAAATAGCTAATAAGATAAAGTGTCACATCAAATTCATAATTATTTCATTTTTCTCTCACAAATATCATATTTAATTACAAAACAATTTATCTTTTTAAATACAAAAATTTTAACTTTCTAAAATAGTCAAAAATTAAGATAACTTATTAAAATAGCAACTTTTCAAACATTCACAAAGTGCGGTGTGCAAATAGAATCACTCCATACTTTATTTAAGTTGGAAATATCAACAAATATGTGCAAGCAAATGCAATCACTCATAATAGTTCTGAATCAAGGAAAAAAAAAAAAAAAAAACATTATCAAAGTTCAATGAGGGCGTGTATGTTGGCGGAGGGGCTATGCACTGTGGTGGTTGTGTGGTGTTGAAGGTGCATTTTCCTGAACAGGATAAATCAGTCATTTAATTTTTTAAATTGGGTAGATTTTTAATGTATTTCAATATTAGAGTAAAATGCGATTCAATATTTACATATAAAAGGGTAGATTTATATAAAAAAATGTATTTCAATATTAGGATAAACAAAGGGTAGATTTATATAAAAAAATGCCCTTACTAAAAAAGCACTTTTTTAATAAAAAAAAAAGTTTTATCCAAGTCATTTATATGAAAAACTTTCTTAATAACACCTTTTATATATCCCACACTCCCCTTTGTTTTTTTCCTTTTATTCTCCTCACTCTGTAATCAATGTCCTCCATTTTTGACACTCCGGCCACAACCATCACTCCCTGCCTTCTCTCTTCTTAGAGACTTGCATTGTCAATCTCACCACCACCACCAAGTCCATCTCTCTCTTTATTTTTGAACACTAGTTTTCAAATATTTGAGGGTAAATTACATTGACACCTCTCGAGATTTATGTTTATTATAGTTCCTCCCCTCACCTTTTGAAAATTACATCCCCCTCCATGAGGTTTAAGGTTTCATTACAGATTGCACCCTCCAGCAATTTAATTTTTTTAAATACCAATTTTGCCCTCACTGGGTAAATTACGTTGACACCCCTCACATTTTGGAAATTACAATCCCCTCCCCAAGGTTTAAAGTAGTATTACCAATTGCCCAATCGGTTAGTATTAGTAAAAAAAAAAAATTCATTGGGAAAAAAATTATTTGAAAAAAAAAATAATTGAAAAAAAATTATGATTTTATTGTTGTCTAAATATAAATTTTGAATTTCTTTTGTACATATTGTTTGTTTATATTAGACAATCTTGATTAATTTTTTATTTTTTTTATGAAAATGAATATTTTTTTTTTTATGTGAATGAATAAGGAAAAAGGAAAAATATAAAAATGAGCACTACAATCTCTAAGCAGATTAGCTACTATGTCCTCCACTTTTCTAGTTACATTTAGTCACAATTCAAGTTTACATATAAAAGGGATTGGTAGACACTGCTTGGGCCCTAAAGAGTTTAGGACTGACCCTAGTTACTTGGGTTCGGAAGATATTAGGACCAGTCCTGGTAACCTGTGATCTATTATAGTGACTTGTCATTAGTCTTGGTCCTGAGATTTTCAGGCCCAAAGCCGATAATCAACTAATAAATATCACTAGATCATTTGGGGCCCTTTATATATATATATATATATATTTTTTTTTTTCATTCGACGAAATTTTTTTTTGAAGGTAAAGGACGAAAGATTTGTGTTAAAATAAAAAAATACTTAACATTACATTACGACAATTAATAAGTATCACTTGATCCTCGCTCTTCTTGCATTTTTAGAAGTAAATAAATCAATCATACTTGCTCTGAATTCTTGAGAAATTCGTTAGTGCTTTGTTGTGCCGTTTCTCTCAAATTTTTGGGAAAATTGAATTTTGAGTTAGGATTAGGAATTAGATAGGAAAAGAGAATGAACCCTTTTATTTTGAATCGTTCCTTTTAATTTTGAATGGGCATTTTAATTTTTTAATAGGTCTATTTATTTTAAGTTAGTTTGGGTCTTCTTTAAATTTTTTTTTGGACTTAGATAGGGGGACTTACCAACCGGTCCCATGGAAACAAATTAATACCCACCAAGTCCTGCCCTATTTCAGTTTTTAATTTTACCTCTCAATGTCACACCACATGCATGAAGCAAAGAAGATATCACGAGGTCTCCCCTGCGCGCGTGACACACACGCTCCTTCTCAATTGTTCTAATTTGGAAACTATTCTGAGACGATTTGGAAACCATTCTGAGGCGATTTGCAATTTCGAAATCAAAACAAACGAAGAGATTTTCCCTGAATCTCCCATCGTTTCCAAAGAAATCACCTCTGTTTCGATCTATATTCTGATTCTGAACAGATCCCCAGCAAATCTTCCACCGTTTCGATCTATATTCCCTGTTTAGTTCATCTTCAACAAACATGCGAATCAAATGTAAGTCGTATTCATCTTCCGTTCTTTTTTTATAACTATAATTAAGTGATATTCAACTTCACAATAATCATATCTTCATGTTCATTTGCTATACAATAACATATTTGCTTATTTTGCCTAATTCAGTGAAAAAATTTGCTATAAGAATGATAGATTTACTTAATTTTCTTAATTGAGTGATAAAATTTGTTACAATGATGGATTTCCTTCCCTTCTTCTTTCATAACTATAATTGAGTTATAAAATTCGACTTGAAGCTATTTTCAATGTGTATTATACAGTATTAATTTATGATTGATATTCAACTTCATAATAATCACATCTTCATGTTCATTTGCTATACAATGATGGATTTGCTTACTTTGTCCAATTCAATGAGAAAATTTGCTATAAGAATGGTAAGTTTGCTTAATTTTCTTAATTGAGTGATAAAATTTGTTATAATAATAGATTTGCTGTTCTTCTTATTTCATAACTATGGATTTGCTTCCCTTCTTCTTTCATAATATAATTGAGTAATAAAATTCGACTTGAAGCTATTTTCAATGTGTATTATACCGCATTAATTTATGAGTGATATTCATCTTCATAATAATCACATCTTTATGTTCATTCGCAATTGAGTAACAAATTTGTTCTAGTGATAGGTTTGCTTAATTTTCCTAATTGAGTGATAAAATTTGTTATAATGATAGATTTGTCTCCCTTCTTCTCTCATAACTATAATTGAGTGATACAATTCGACTTGAAGCTATTTTCAATCTGTACCATACAGTATTAATTTATGAGCGATATTCAACTTCATAATAATTACATCTTCATGTTCATTTCCTATACAATAATGGATTTGCTTACTTTTGCTAATCCAGTGATAAAATTTGATATACAATGCCAGATTTGCTTACTTTGCCCAAATCAGTGAGAAAATTTGCTATAAGAATGATAGATTTGCTTAATTTTTCTAATTAAGTGATAAAATTTGTTATAACGATGGATTTGCTTCCCTTCTTCTTTCATAACTATAATTGAGTGATAAAATTCGACTTGAAGCTATTTTGAATATGTACCATACAGTATTAATTTATGAGTGATATTCAACTTCATAATAATCATACATTTATGTTCATTTGCTATACAATGATGCATTTGCTTACTTTTGCGAATTCAATGATAAAATTTACTATACAATGACAGATTTGCTTACTTTACCTCATTGAGTGATAAATTATCAGTTGTTTTCATCTTCATCATGATACTTCATGTTCTTTTGCAATTTGGAATCTAAACTTTGCTATACAGTTATATATTTGCTTAATTTGCATAATAGAGTGATAAATTCTTCTTAGTTTGCCTAGTTCACTGATAAAATTTTTCTTAATTTTCAATGTTCATGCTCAATGTTTTTGTACAGATGTTCCCAGTCATCGTAAAAGATTACGTCGTCGACAAACAAGTTTCTCAAAGAAGAAAAAGATTGAAAAAGTTGAGTTTGTTATAGAGCCAACAATACATGAAAGTGAAAATCAACTAGAAGTTAAACCTGAATCTAACATTGACAATGAGGAACCCAAACAGGAACAACTGAAACAAGCTACAGAGCTCCACAAAGCAAGAGGGAAGAAAAAGATTGATGGAAGAAAAACTAGGACTAAACAGATACATGATAATGAAGCAAAGTATGTCTACCATTCTAACATTCAATCTCTTATCAAATTTTTCAAGACAACAAAACTCAGAGAGGAGCATTTGACACTATTGAGAAAAACACCTTTTTCACTTCTGGTTGATACATTGAGTGAAAACAAGGTTAAAAGAAGAGATTCAATTAAATATGATGATGTGGTTGCAAAAATTTTGCAAACTTACCAAATGGATGGAACCACATTTGAAATTGCTGGGAAGAAGCTGAAATTGAAAAGAAATGACTTCAAGTTAATTTTTGGGATTGCATGTGGACAGAAGAAGATGAATCTTGCATACGGAAGAAAAAATGAGGTAGCTATGGTGCAAAGAAGGAAAATAACCGAGAGCAGAATGACAAGTGCTTCAATCCAAAAGTTGATAACGAAACTTTTGAGAAGCAACAACAATGAAGATGTAGAAGATGTCGTTAGGCTTGTGTGCCTTCTGGTTTGTTTGCTTTTGTTGTATCCTGGTACTAGGATAAAAATTGGTTAGGGGTTCATGAAATACCTCGAGAATATTGACGAAATGAAGTCTTATGATTGGTGTGGCGCAGCAAAACAACATCTTACAAGATCAATAGCACGCAACATCAACCAAATTGATAGAGTCTGCGGATGTGTGATCATCTTATTGGTAAGTAAATACCTCACTTACAACTTATAAACTATAATATTTACATTTATTAAATACTAATTTATAACATTTTTTTTGTCCTCAACAGTATTAAATATGTGAGCATGCAAAGATCATCAAACCAAATGACAACAATCCAATCCCAAGATTTGCAAAATGGAACATTACACATCTGGGAGAACAATTGGCAAAGTCATTCTTGCATGATCTGAAACATATTGAGGTATCCATTGACATCCTTTGTTTTGTTTAAACAAATATTAGATTTTGTTATGCAGTGATAAATTTTAGCTCGACTGATAAATTCTTCTTAATCTTCATGGTGTCACATTTGTGGTAGAAAATTATTTAGGCATTTCATCTGTGCTAGGAAATTATTCAAGAAACAAGTTTTATCAGTGTATAACCTTTATTTCTTTAATTGAGTGATGAATTTTGCTATGCAGCGATAAATTTTGATATGGACTGATAACTTTTTGCTCACAGTTATAAATTTGTTTAGTTAGCTTCAATTGAGTGATAAATTTTGCTTAATGTTGCTAATTCACTGATAAAACTTGTTATCATGAACCAAATCACTAGTCTGATTATAAATTTGAATCACTGAATGATAAATTATTACTTAACTTTGCGTCATATCATTCTTTTTAATAATTTTCATTCATGTAGGAGAGCAATTTGAAAGACACAATTGAAGGACATAACATATACAAACAATTGCAACCACAAACAGATGATGAGCATAAAGATGAAGAATGTAACTTTGAGGAACATGAGCAGACTGAATTATCTGAAAAGGAAGAAGAACCAATTATCAAAAAGATATTCAGTCTCAGTCCAGGAAGAAATTCACCGAATCCCAAGCATCAAACAGGTGCTGGAAAAAAGAGGAAATCAACAACATTGCAATAAAAAAAGAATGCAAGAAGGAAAGCCAACTTTCAGCATGAAACTGAAGAAGGTCCAGTTCATGTGCAAAGAAATGAGCTTTCTTTTGACAAGCTAGAAAATGATGAAGAAGAAACAATGATCAAACAGAAAGTTGGTCCAACAACTTCACCGGGATTCAAGCATCAAACACTGGCTGAAAAGAGAAAAGCAAAAAGGAAACTTGCCTATGAAACAAATATCTACCATGTCAAAATTAATGAACAGACATTTCAGAAACTAGAAGAGAATGTGCTGATAATCCAAAGGCTAGAAATGGAGAAGGCAAGAATCCAAGCAGGAAATGATGAGCTTAAGGACCAACTCATGAAGCTCAGTAAACAAATGAAAGAACAGAGCAAGAAAGCAAAGACACAAATGGAAGTGAAAGATGTGGAAATAGTGCTACTTAATGAGAGAATTGAAATGTTGGTTGAATCAAATCTCTACCTGGACAGTCAAGAAGAACAAATCGCAGTTGAAGTTGAAGCCACCACTCCCAAAACGTCGCATCTTGCGAGTTCAATGATAAAAAGGGCGAAAAATAGAGAAACAAGAAAAGAGCACAAAGATCCAGATTTTTGGTACATAACGAAAAGACAACCAAAACAGAACAAGACAGTTGATGAAGTAGAACCAATGGTTGAAGAAAGTGCAAAGACCAGAAAAGAAGAGCAGACACAACATCAACATCCAACAAAACAAATTGATACTTCCTATCCAGTGTTTCACAAATTGCCAAAGAAATCAAGGATGAAACTCACTAGTCTTTGGGCAACAAAAACCAACAGGTAAGAACATGATTTGGTCCTAAAATTTTCAAATTTGGAATCTAAATTTTAGTATATAGTCATGCATTTATCAATGTATAACCTTTGTTTACTTCATTCATTGATAAATTTTGATATACAATGATAAAATTTGCTACATAATGATAAATTTTACTTAATTTGTTTGGTAGAGTGATATATTTTGCTAATCTTCATAGTGTCTCATCTATGGTATCAAATTATCTAGGCATTTGAGTTTATGTTCTGTACTTCATTTCATTGTTGGGATTTGATACATCAAGTAAAATTTGATGCTCAATTTGTTCCCCTAACCTTTGTTTCATTAATTGAGCAATAAATTTTGGTATACAATGATAAATTTTGTTTTCACATTTGCAGTTATCCAATCTTACAAGGAAAGGAAGTAGGCAACTATTTGTACTTGGATGATATTGACAAAATAGTCAAATGCGAAGAACTTTCTGGAAATGTAAAATCAAATCCCTATTTGTGCATATATCAGTTGTAATACCAAATAATAATTCTCTCATTAACTTTGTTTGCTTTTGTTTTTAAAACAGGCAATAAATGCATATAAGGAAATCTTAATGACAGAAGAGCAACCGAAACCAAAGTTCAACCTGAGTTCGCAAGCAGGAACAACATATATATTTACTACATCAAGCCATGTAAGTAAATTACATATATATATATATATATTTCATTACGATATCATCCATTCCCCTTGTCTATATCAAGTGCATAAGTTCTCATTCATCCAGTGTTATAGTGATAAAATTACCATTAACGAATTACATTGTAATCAAAACTAATATATTTGCAAAACACAGTATTTGTTCACCACAAAGGATGAGGCAGAAACAAATCAATTGTTGAACAAAATGATGTTAGAAGCTGTCAAGGAAAGATATCTTCTTTTCCCAATTTTCAATGAAGAGCATTGGATGTTGTTGGTACTCGATACTGAAAATGGCTCATAGAAGTTTTACAATTCAATGAGACCAAGCACAGAAACAGATAACCACTTAAATGAGGCAAACAAAGTGGTAAAACACCAATTAATTATGATATCATCCATTCCCCTTGTCTATATCAAATTTTATTATGCATATATTGTCAAACACCAAATAATTATTAATATATTTTGCAGAGAAAGGTTATTGAAAAATACCTTCAACATCACAATCCCAAACTTATTGAAGGTAACAAGTTTCATGAAGAAATAAAAATTGCAATGAATTGTCCCCAACAAGTTGATCATTCGTAAGTTTCTGAAAACCAAAACACACTACATTGATAAAATTATTATTGATGACTACTAACTTTGTTTTTCCAATGTCATCGTAGACTTGATTGTGGCATCATAGTTTGTTACCTTATGAGAGAATATGTCTGTAACAAAGACATCTTTCCCAACTTAACAAAGGAGCAGTGCCAGCAAATCAGAGCAGATATCATAGATGCTTTGTTGATTAACCAATAAACAGACACCCAGCAAATCGTTGACAAGGCAATAGAAGCGGTGCTTGAAGACAAGGAGTTTTGGGACACAATAGACAATGACAACAATCCTTGAATAATTTGGGATAAAGATTATAATCATTTTGGTTCTTACTTTGCTTCAATGAATATTACAATGCTTGGTTGTTACAATGTCAAATTTGCTTCAATGAAACATTTAGTCTTTTATAACCATATTGTTACTAGATCTGGCTTTTGATATAGGTCTTGTTTTATGCAAATTTCATTCAAAAAATTGATTATGATCTGATTATTTGTGTCAAATTTAATTTAAAGCTTAATAATAGGTTTGGAGTCACTATACTGATAAATTTATTTTTTTATAGTGTTTTGTTTTCACTAATAAATTTATCAATGTTTCAACAAATTTATCATTATAAACACTGATAAATTTATCACTGTTTAAACAAAAAAACCAGCACCTCTCTCTCTCATTCTTTTTTCCAAACTCAATTAAACAAGGCACTATAAAAAAATAAAAAAATTACCTAAATTGAAAATTAAAACACAAGCACTATTACATTGTTTTGATCATTTTGGTTCTTCATTTGCTTCAATAAAACATTTAGTCTTTTTTATCCATATTGTTACCAGATCTGGCTTTTGATATCACTCTGGTTTTATGCTAATTTCATTCAGAAAATTGATTATAATCAGATTATTTGTGTCAAATTTAAAGGTTAATAACAGGTTTGGAATCACTATACTGATAAATTTATTTTCTTATATTGTTTTGTTTACACTGATAAATTTATTACTATTCAAACAAAAAAACCAGCACCTCTCTCTCTCTCTCTCTCTCTCTCTCTCATTCTTTTTTCCAAACTCAATTAAACAAAGCACTATAAAAAATTTACCTAAATTAAAAATTAAAACAAAAACACTATTACATTGTTTTGATCATTGTAAAATTTTTAAAAATAAGATATAAGTACAGTTAGAATAAATTTGTAAAAAAAAAAAAATTATTTATAGTTACTTACACATGAGCTCAATAATGTTGAAAAATCATATTATAATTTTACAATGCAAAATACTAATATTTAAGAATTAGGTATTATTAAAATGCTCAAGAGTGTTCTCATGTTTATAAAATGCTCAAGAATGTTCTCATGTATTATATTTCATCTGAACATGAGAACACTGAAGCATTTCCTAGACTGAAATTTTGAACAATTTAAACTAAAAATGAATTGCAAAACTCAAAATATCTTGCTACTGTAGCAAGATATTTTCCACTGATAAAAAAGAAAAAGAAAAAGTACTATTGTAAAATCTCTCTCTCTCTCTCTCTCTCACACACACACACACATTCTTTTTTCCCAATTTAAGTAAACAAAACACTATAGAAAATAATAAAAAATTTACCTAAATTAAAAATTAAAACACAAATAGTATTATATTGTTTTGATCATTTTGGTTCTTAATTTGCTTCAATGAAACATTCAATCTTTTTTAGCCATTTGTTACCAGATTTGGCTTTTGATATCAGTCTTGCTTTATGCAAATTTCATTCAAAAAATTGAATATAATCTGATTATTTGTGTCAAATTTAAAAATTAATAAAAGGTTTAGAATACATTCGTAAAAAAAAAAATTAAAAAAAATTATTTGTACGTAGTTACACATGAGCTCAAGAATGTTAAAAGATTATACTATAATTTTACAATGCAAAATACTAATATTTAAGAATAAGGTTTTATTAATATTAAGTTGATAGCTAATTTAATTTTTAAAAATTTTTTTTAATAAGTTTTACAAATATTTTATTTCAATACCAAATATAATATGTTTATATTTCATTTGAATATGAATATGAGAAAGCTGAAGCATTTTCTAAACTGAAATGTTGAACAATTTAAATTGAAAATGAATTGCAAAACTCGAAATATCTTGCTTTGTACCAAGATATTTGCTATTAATAAAATTATCACCGATAAAAAAAAAAAAAAAAAAGGTACTATTCTAGCACAATATATTTGCCAAATAGGGGAAACAAAAGCGTGAGTCACGCGATTGAAGCCCTGTTTTTCTCATTCTCCACCGTCGGCGAATCCCTTCCACTCTCAGGCGGAACAACGAACACAACTCAGGCGATTCGAACACCAAATCAACCGATTCGAACAAAAAATTCGAGGAAACATGCCTATAAAACATAAGCAACTGAAACCCTTATTTCTCTCCCTAGTCAAACATATTTTCAAAAACCCTAGATATGGTTCAATTACAACTTGCAAATTTCAACAATATTAGGGCATTTTCGGAAAATAAAACTTGTGAATATGTGAAATGTTCGTTGATCAAGTGATAAGGGTGTTGGTTTTTAAGTTCAAAATTAGGTTCATTTTAAAATATATATTTTTTTAATTTTTGATACGAAAAAATTCAGTTAACAAAAAAGGAGGCAGTCAGTTCAAGAGATTAAAGTATGGAGTGGGTTCAAGAGATTAAAATGAGTTGTTCACATATATAATAGTAATTAGAACAGTGCACACACTACATGTGTGTGATTTTTTATAGATTAAATTTTGTGTGACTTTTGTTTAATATTTGATTGATAATAACTTGCATCCTTCTTTTGATATATTTTATTTTATTTTTTATTTGGTTATTTCACTATGTCCAATTTCTCAAAAATTGTAATTTTTTTTTACACCTTATGGATTGATTTTTTGTCTGATTTTTGTTTAATATTTGATTGATTATAAACTACACCCCTCTTTTGGTAACATTTTTATAATTGATATTTTTTTTTCTTTTTTCTTTTTGGAAAATGGTTGTTTGAGCAAATTTTCATACTAAAATTCCACTAAAAGAAATAGCTTAAACTGTATACAGATGTACTAACAATTGAAATACCAATTGTAAATAGAAAAAAATAACTCAATGATCTTTATCAAACTTAAATATACAAATCATGTTGTTGATGTAGCCTACAAATATAAGCCTTGCAATACTTTTACCTTATAGTAGAAGTGCATCAAATCAAGGCATCTACCTTGATAAACCTTTTTTTTGTTGAACTCAAACCAATTTATAGATTTGATAATTAAACCATATTATAGGGTGTGGTTCTGTAACTGTTTGTTCCCATAAGAGAGTAACTGACATCAAGTAAAATTTGATTAGTTTTTTTTTTTTTTTTTTTTTTAAATTATGTAAATGCCACATGGCAAAAGCTTCAACAAACCAATATAGCTGCTCACATAATATAATAGTATAGATAGTATAGATAATAGTAACAATAGATACATAACAACTAATAAGTTTATCAAACCAACTCATAAGTTTGGTTCACATACCAAACCAACTGATAAGTTTATCACTTACACATCCATCTCCATTTCTATGTAGGGATACATTTGCAAAAATTTGATGTAGGCAGAAGATGATTGACACAATAGTCAATAGACTCACCAACTTAAACAAATTTGATCTCTTTTGGGGAAGAATTTGCCTCAGTCTATTTTTCTTCTTTTTCTTTTTTATCACTGAATTTGTCTCAGTGATAAATTTGGTAATTTTCATAATTCTTCTTATTCTTATTTGATTGTTTGAATTATTTTGTTTGCTAACTAACAAAATGAATCCAGATGAATTATGAATATATTCAAGTTTTATCAGTGTTTTTTTGCTTAATTAAATGATAAATTTTGTCGTATATCCATAAATTTTGCATGGTTTGCCTACTTCATTGATATCCTTCTTTTATATAGATGTTGTGAGCTCTCTCATGACATTATCTATGCTAGAAAGAAGATCTTTAACTGCAAAAATACAAAAGCAAGAAGAGAAAGACAACAAAGAGACAAAAAAGCAACAAGATAGCAAAAAGGAAACCGCAAGAACAGAAACAACAAGCAAACAGCAAGAAAGAAACAAAAGACAGAGACAATAGAAACATGAACCTGCAACTGAAGCTAAAAAACAAGCAGAAGCAAAAGAAAGAATAAGGAAACAACAACAATGCATTAAAGGTAAAACACAATAGCAACTTATATAGATGTCACACGTGAATTGGTAAATTTATCATTCTTACAATAAAATAATCCACCAACTTGTCCAAACCAACAAGTGATAAATTTGTCACTGTATAAAACACCAAAAACAACAACTACATTTAACCCAAATCAAATAATATAAATCTATGAAACTTAATCTCGTAAAAATATCAGCAAAAAATATAATTTCTGTTCAACAAATTCCTCAATCATTCAATGCAAGTACCAAAATGATCCATCTTTCCAAAAATACTCAATCATTCAATGCAAGTAATGCCTCTCAACTCTCAACAAAGTAATTCAATTAAAATCAATACAACTAAAGCAAAGCTTCTTTACATGTCTTCCGATTATGGGTTCCCATCTTTCCACACCTACTGCACCTAATTCTCTTGATTTCGTCCTTAGAAGGTATTCTCTCTGTTCTTGGACGTCCAGCTGGTCTCTTACAAAGAGGAGGTAAAACAACGTCATCATCAACAACTACATTTGGCTTCCACATACTAGGAACTGGATAGATAGAATATGAATAAGAATCACAATAACTACTAACACGATAGTAATCATCAAGAAAACAATTCAGATCCTTCCCACTCCTCTTTATAGCACAAAAATCATGTTTGCAAGGAAAAGAATCAATTTCCCACAATCGACAAGAACAAGAATGTTTCCCAATATCAACCATAACTGAATGATCCAATTGGATTTCATAAATGTCATCGCTACATTTCTTAACTATCCATGCTTTTGTATTATTAAAAACTTTTTCCAACTTTTTCTCTGCAAAAGGACAAACAATATGATTCGACTTATTCCCAGCTTCTCTCCTTCTTGAAAATTGCTCCATTAGTTTCACCCGTATAGCATCAACAAGACTAGTTGAAAACAAATGGCGTTCATCCCTAATCCATGAATTAAAAGATTCCGCAGCATTTGTGCACATTTCACCATACCTCTTGCCTTGAAAATAAGCATTACACCAACACTCATTAGGCAAATCCTCAAGAAACTTCTCAACACTACGACCACAACGACCCTTAAATTCTTCAAATAGCTCATTAAACGACTCAATAGTAGGAGAATATGCACATCTACTAAAAAGAGTAAGCAAATACTCTTTAGATTCACGACTCTTCACTGACAAATAAGTCTTCAAGTTTGTCTTCAAATGCGTTAGACAAAAAGAATGAGAAGAAAATGGAAAGACCTCAGCTAAAGCTTTCAACAAACCTCCATGCCGATCAGTAACAAACGCAATATCCCTTCCTGGAGTCAAAATAACAAATAACTTTGACAAGAACCAATGCCAACTATCATAACTTTCACTATCAACAATGGCAAAACATAACGGATATAAAACTACAAACAAAATATATATACACGTTATCAATAACAAATAAAAAAAATTACAAAAAGAAAATCAAAACACAAAGTATATAACATATAGCACCAGCCATACATAAATTTATCACTGAATAAATATAAAAATTTAACAAAAGTATATAGCATAAATTTATTACTAATAGATTGACCATACTCAATAATCAACGCTCTCCAGTAACAAAAATGATAGAATTGTCACTGTTTTAATAATAATAACAAATAGACACAGAATATATCTTGGTTACCATCTTTTGCCATAGCAGCCAATAAACAACATTTGTGTCTTCCTTTCAAGAAAGTTCCATCAAGTATCAACACAGGCCGACAATACTTGAAACCATGAATACATGCCTCAAAAGCGAAAAACAAGCATTTGAAATGTCTTCCTTTACTATCAATATCAAATTCCATATCAAAAACACTCACCGGATTGCAAGCATTAGCGGCATCAACATACCAACGAAGATCGTCAAATGATAATGAATAGTCACCAAAAACAAGACCCCTTGCTTTTTCAACACCCATCCAAGCTCGCCGATAAGAAACTTTTGTTCCATAATAGTCCTTGAAATCACAAACCACCTCACTAACCGATGTCAAAGCCTTATTACGAATATCACTTGAAATTAACCCACCAATCATGCTTGAAGTCATCCTAGCATATTTAATTGTACGAAAAGAAGATCCACAAGTATGAACAACATCAAATTGTTTAATAACAAAAGCTTTACTATAATTTTCCACTCTAGCATGCACGCTCCATAAACATCCCAAATCAGCCCTTCTCTTATAATGAACAGTGACACGATTCTTATCATTTTTAACAAAATCAAAATTAAAACCGAAATGAATAGAATACTTTGACAACGCATCTCGAAATTCAACAACTCCTTGAGAAAACCTTTGTCCCACTCCTTTTATACAATTAACCCACCCATCGGAGAGCAAAGGTTTCTGTTGATTTGAATAAAATGAAGGCAAAAAATCAGTTTCACAAACAACACTACTACTACTACTACTAGCTTCACTATCACAAATCATAAAACCTTCACCCAAAGAACAACACTTTACAAAAACATCAATACGATGAATATCACAAGAAAGTGCCAGTCCAACCATAACCTCCAAATCCTCTTCACTTTGTAGACCATAAGAAGAATGTCCAGGCATTGAATACGATATATTCAAAGAACTACCAACTAACTCACTTCACTTTGCACACAATTTATATACTAAATCATTGAAACTAAATCCATCATTATACTTGATAACCAATGTCACACCTCTAAACTTGCACATAAGAAACAAACAATTCTCTATCACTATAAATCCTGCAACAAACAATAATTATATTTCAGCAAACAACTCAAACACCCTAAAACAAAATCAAATACATTCATAAAATTATCGACCAACTCAAACACATCCAAAAACCAACACTGATAACTTCAACAGTTAACACCACCAAAGACCAAAAACAGTGAATAAGGCTTACACTTATTAGACATGGTAACTCGACTTGAATCTTACTATTACATTATGCAACCTTTTCATCTCTTATTCCCATACTCACTGATAAATTTATCACTATTGAAAAAGTTAATCCAACAATACCCCCAAAATACTCAGTGATAAAATTATCACTGTATAAAATAACAAACCAACACTTGTGTTCCATCAAGACAATTTCGTAACCAAAAAAAAGAAAAATCTAAAATTCTTTACATATACATATCTCAAAGCTTTCAATATCATGATCAAAATACAAATTCAATCGTAGCTGAAACAACAGAATAACAACAATATCACAACAAAATCAAAATCACCAACTCAAACTAAAAAGAACCAAAACATTGAAATTGAAATCAAAATCAAACATACCAGTCGACCTAACTCCACAACATCGCAGATCAGAAAATGTAACTATACACCAAACGCGAAATCGCAAATAGGAAGATTCACCAAACACGCAATCGCAAATCACAAATCGCGAAGATACACCAAGTGCGAAATCACAAATCACAAAGCTCCACAATAATAATACATTAGCAAATCGTGAAATTCTATAGAAATCCAAATCACAAACCCATACTCACAACACAATATTTTGATGGAAAATCCAAGCAGAAACGTGCCAAAACAGGGGAGGGGTAAAACGGTACAAAAAAAAAAGGCTCAGGACCTGTTGGTGCACAAGAGCAAAATTCAGGACTAAGAGGGGAATAAGTGTAAAAGGTAGGACCGGCCAGTAAAAAAACCCTAAAACTTACCTGATATATTACACTAACCTGTCATTGTGTGTTTTTACACATTGAGTTTATTAGACATTGCTTATCCTAGAAACAATGCCGTTCATATAACATTGCTTTATCATCATGACAACTAAAGTGTGATCTTTTCACATTCAGCTTTAGTCATTGTGGACGTCGTGTCCTTTTTGATGTTTAAGGCACATTTCCATACTATGTTATACCAACTCATTATCCCATATCAATAAAGTCACCACTTAATTTTTATGAAAAGCTAAGAAACTATTAACGATGAAGATTAAAATAAAGGCAAACTTCACTTTAACCCCTTATGGTTTGGGCCATGTGCAGCTTACCCCCCTACCCTTTAGAAATGACCAGATAACTCTTATGTGGTTTGTGGACTAAAGTGCACCGTTAAACATTACGTCTAACTTAACAAGTGTGAAATAAAATAAAAAAATAGCATGTGTAAAATACGTGGCAGACATGAGGGGGTTATATGTTCATTTTCAAATTTCAAGGGGTAAATTGCACATGAAATAAAGCATAGAGGGTTAAAATGCACTTTTCTTCCAAGCAAATGACGAAAATATCCGTAGTTTACACACTTAAGTTACTTATATGCAGGGATATTTTAGTCTTTTATTAAATTGTTAATGGGTCTAACGGTGCACTTCAGTCCACAAACCACGTAGAAGTTATATGGTCATTTCCAAATGTTATGGGGGTAAACGACACATGGCCCAAATCACATGGCGGTATAGTGAAGTTTGCCCATTAAATAAAGGCATCAATCCGTCATAAACAAATAATATAGGCTCAGGAACTTAGGTACAAGATGGGAAATTCATTAATTGATACACCCCCTCTCGCCCAATCAAGTAGTTGTATTTTATTTTATGAGATTATATGATTTAATTATTTCACAAACTTCATTATTAACCCTAATGCATTACTAAATCTAATCAACTAGATGATTGAATAAACAAGTATGGATGCATCACTACAACCACATCAAACCAATAACTTTTTCATAAAATCATGATTTTAAACAACATATAGCCATAATCATGATTCCAACTCAAATAATACTATCAAAATCATTCAAAATACACCATTGATCCAAAAAAAAAAAAAAAACATATAGCTTGCATTATTTAGAGAACAATGCACTAAGTTAAGTAGAATGCTATGAAAGACAAGAAATTTATCCAGATTCCACCACGAAATGACCAACACGCAAAACATGATTAAAATAATAAATACATGATCCTAAACATGCTACTAATCAAACAAGATGCAAACCTAAGTTCGGTTTAAGGGTGCTAACACGATTTAAAGCAAATAAAGCAACTAACAAGCAAAACTAACATGCTAAATATTACATGAAGATTAAACCGGACTTAATCCATGATTACATCATGACTGAACTAACCTAAACATGCAGCAACTATGCATTCAACATAAAACATATAAAATAGAGCGAAAACATGCAAATTTAACAACCTACATGATGCTTTTATGATGGCTAACACCCTAATCATTATCAAACAATGAGAACATAACTAAAAGGTACTGAACTTAACTAAAGTCAGAAGCTTACTTGCTGGTTTGAAACAAACCAAAGAGCACAACCGAAAAGGTGAGAAAAAGATTATATTTCCTTGTTTGAAAGCTTCTCTCAGGTTTAGCTTCACTTTAATTCACTTTCTTTAAACCCTAGATCTACTTTTAGGTTGGTAGAGCTACTGTTAGGGTTTGTGTATCTCAGATTTGAGGGTGGGTGGTTAAGGTTCACTTACAAACTTAGTTCAACACGCTCAACAATTGCTTCAAAACTTGGTCCCTCAAAGAGGGGGTAGACGAGTGGTTATTTATAGGCAAAGAAGAGCTTGGGGGCCAAGCAAGGCGCTTCTAGGGTTGTCCCATTGCATTCTCCTTGCGCCTCCCATCCAAAACGCACCAACAGTCCTGATTGAAATCAAATTCTGGGTTGTCGGGAGGATGTGCGAGCTCACTAGGGAAGTGTAGCCACACAAGCAATGTGCGGCCGCATGACCTAGGTACGGGTGTACTTTGCACGTGCAGGTGCACATGCCATTTTGGGGACACGTGTCCACTCGCAATTCAGAGGTACGGGGTTCCATGCCTTTGGGCTTACTTGTTGCCTAAGTAAGCCCAATTAACTCTCAATCGACGTTTTTAAGCAAAATCGATCCATTCTTTTGAAAATATCACTAATTCAAGTTCAACTGGACCTTCTTCTCTCCATCTCTCCTAAGTGGGACTAAAGAGAGGTTTTTGGATAAAAATAGGGAAAAATGGTCATTTTCACAAAAAGGTGGTTTTGGCTAAAAACAAGACAATACAACAACTCGTAACAATTTCAAATATTTCTAGGGACGATGTATTTATCATTTCATCATCAGGAAGCTTTCAAGTAGCCAAAGTCCTAGGGTCAATCAAAATATGGTGTCTACAGTCATTATATCTACTGAGTTGGAGAAGACAACAATGTACTTATAAAAGAATCACCTTTAGTCATAACAATAGGTACTCTTGTCAATAAATACTAATTTTGATTTGACGACACTTAATTGGTACAGTTGTTATTGTAAATTGTACAGTAATTTATCTCAAATTGTAACAATGTGATTTCTCATTGCCTGTTTAATATAACCTATTGTCTTCATTCAAGTGGACATTAGAGTTGCAATCTATCTAAGTACCATAGACATGGATGCAAATCACACTAACCAAGGTCGTAGTGGATTTGAAATGGGGGAGAGTCCTCACCAAAAATTGCCAAAAATAGATTATGCAGATGGTTATATCGATTCCTTTGGAGACTAACGTTTCTACACAAATGGATTTCCATTATGGAGTTTAGAACCTCTATGGGATTAAAATTGCTCTCCTTGCAAAGATGTTAATCTAGGCTACTATTTTGGAATTCCGACTTTCATTGTTTGCAAAACGAGTGAAATGTGGATACCACTTCCCACATTTCTTTTTTGAAAGTGACAAAAGCACGTTCGGTTGTAATGAAACAACAATACCCCAAGGTCAGAGAGTCTCAAATCGCTTAGTATTAGCAAAGTGAGATTGATCAAATGACTCGTTAATTCAACAGGCATTCATGCATAAAGAAGGCAAAGGCAGAATCCAAAATGAATGGATTGAACCCTGTAAATGCTATCATGGTAATTATGGAGGATCATACACTTGTTTATGGCCTCGAGCTTTCAAATTACTCAAAACTGAGGCGGTTGATTTGAGCGATAATTAAGGTTCTATATTTGTGATACAATATGTTGGATTCTCCATTAGAGTGAGTATTATTATTATTATTATTATTATTATTATTATTATTATTTTGGTTTTTTTTATTAGAACTAGGTTGTTTATTTTATATTATGTCATTATGTCATCTTGTAATATACCTGTCACGACAGAATGATAACCTAGGCTACATAAGTAAATGTTTTCACTTGAAACTATTCATAATTTTCTTCCTCTGTATGTATATTTTTTCTTTTGTTAATCAATTTCTTACTTAAAATCATTAAATTAGGTTGATTAGGAAGTGAAAGATATGTAGATTTTAAAAAAAAAATTTCTAAGAATGAATTACGTTTTTTAAAATAGCCCACTTGTTCCTTAAATTTAAAGAAATTGGGCAAAAAGAAATTGGTGCATTAGCAAGCACCACTCAGTTCAGTTTCAATGGAGAAATTAATAACTTACTCATGGCATCAAAATCGTCGCTAAAAATTATAGGCCAAAAGAGAAACAGAGAGAGGTTACACCTAGATTTTATTACTGAATTACAGTTGCACAAAGGATCCAACACTGCACAATATTAGCACAATGGATCCAATCTTGTCATGACACGTGTGACTGTCATTGATTTTCCTTACAAGCCTACCCCATCCCCATCCCCATCCCCATCCCCATCCCCATCCCAATCCCAATCCCATTCCCATTCCCCTTTCCCCACCCTCGTGTACAAATATAATTCCTCTTAATTCCTAAAGTATTTATCAAAAGAAGAACCAGAACTTGTTAATCTTTCCTAACATATAATTACCTCTCAGAAATTCACTTCCAACTGAAATGAAACAAACTTCTAAGTGCCTTAGCTTCAAGTCAATAGCATACAATGTCGGATGAATTAATCTTGCTTGCTTGCCTGTATCAAGTATGTGCTTTCACTTCATCACACCAATCACCCCCAAAACCACCAAACCATTCTTGGTTCCGTGTTGCGAAGATCGAATGACTGAAGATATAAATGCAGGTGTATCCACAAACAATCATCACTGGAACGACTCCGCGAAAGACCACATAATAAACCCTGCAAAAATATCCGATTCCAGGAACTCTATATGAGCAGCCCGTCCAATGAATGTATTCAAGTTCCTGCCTTGGGGTGAGGTATCAAAATTGCCATCACATTGCATGAACAGCCTATGCTCACACGAGGGTGTTGTATCTGATCCAAGCAATCATTCAGCATCTCCAGGAAGACTTTGCCCTTCTTTGAGTTGTCTCCCGAAGCTGCCTGGCATAATTCAATTCTGGCCGGATGATATGGAACATAACCATCCTGAGACATACGCAATCAAATAACAGCAGTAGGGTGGTCATTATTTTTTTGATCAATAGCAGTAGGATGGTCATTATGTGAAAGTATAAATAAGCAAAGAATAGAACAAGCAATTACAGCCTATTGAAACAATAGTAGTGCAGAAACTTAGTCCTGATGCCAATCAGGTTAGTGATATGTAGTTTCTAATTATAAAATAAAACTCAAGATTTTTATGAGTTGCAACCTTTAAAAAAGATTGAGAAAAGCATTCCTCAATGCCAGAGTATCATTTCTTCCATTCCCAAATCTGTATTGAATCCTTCCAAAATATTAAAACACAGAGGTGTTTATAGTGTCATGAGTTCTGATAAAGCAATGCAAATCTTTCTCCCAAAGGGAGATTGTAACTATCAGGCAAGAAAGCATTTTGTTTCAAAACTAATTCTTCTACAGTTAACAATACACACAAACCCATACGAGACCAAATCCAAAACATCATAGTTTACTCAGGAGACTCGGGACCTAATGTCCCTGGAAGGAAAATATGATGCTGGCGAAATGCAAGCAAATTAGATTCTGTCATATTAGATTCAAAAGCTGCAAGAAGTTTATCTAGAAAATAAAGAAATACCTGGGGTGAAGATAACAAGACTATAATCTTGAAATTCTCAAGTGTCTTTTGCTGAAAGAGGGAAAGAAATAATATCAGAAACTCAACCGAGGTGAAAGAAGAAATAACTCTCTCCTCCTTTGAAATGAATAAACTCATTCTGACATACACAATATACTGCCACTAATTTGGCAAAATCATAATATGCCAAAGTCAACAAGCAAGACTAACTATAAGACCATAATATCATATTGAAGAACTGGCTTGGTGAACCATCCCCTTTTTCCCCCCACCCCCTTTTCCTTTACCCGAAAACCTAAGAAACACGGGAACACCTACGGAGGAAGCGTGTCATGTTCAACACTCGTGTCCAACACGACGACTCAACGGACACTCTTAAATGCATGTCCAACACTTCTTCAACGTGTCTTAATTAAAAAATTAAATTCATAATATCGGACGCTTTATCGACACTTTAAACACATTTCGGCAACACTTCTTCAATCCTCTGAACATGTCCTATGTAACGAATACCTTTATAATAACAATGTTCTACATTATTCAAAACACAACTTATGCACTTTAAGGGCTGGTTTGGCATTTTTGAAAAAAGCCAAAAAGTCAAAAAGTCACTATCCTATTTAAGTCACATCACCTCTCTAACACATCATTTCAAATCCAACCCAACCCCAACCCCAACCCATATTTCATAAAAAGTCAAAAAGTGCACTTCTTTAGATCATCCCAAAAAATCCCTAAATATGTTCTACAACATTTATAAGACGAATACATACATGTGTATTACAATGTTTAATAATTGTTTGCATTATTTAGAATGTAATTGTTACGTGAATGATATCTTGAAGTTTAAAGTTACAGAATATACATATATATAAATATAATTAATGTCATGTTACATCTTTTTCATCATCTTTGAATAAATTATTCATGACATAATAAATTTGTAAAAATATAAAATTTTAACGTGTCCCAAGTGTATCGTCTCCTGCCTTTTTTTCTTTTAAATCAACGTGTCAACAAATCCATGTCCCGTGTTGCATGTCCATGTCTATGCTACTTAGCCGAAAACAAAATTAAATGAAATGAGAACTTAACCATATGTTACCCTCCTCAACATAATATGGGGAATGTTGAAGTCTATTTAGGTACCTTGGAGAGTTTGTAGAAGAAAGTATTTTGGATATCTGGATCATCAGTATAAGTAAGTTGATGAATGCACTGTGTTCCCCTGAGCTTCTTCAGGAGCCAAAGTCCTGAGTTAAATAAAGAGTTTGAACTGTACAGATAACCTAAATGTGGACCAGATACAGAAAGATATGCATACAGGTAATCTTAAGTATGGCTCCATAATGCTCTCTGCAAGAATAAAAGCACAAACTTAGCACTCCATTGCTAGCAAATTGAAAAACAGGTCTCCAAAGCTAGAAGTGCACACCTGTTAACGCAGCTCTTAATGAAATGAGCCAGCCTTACTCCCATTTCTCTGAAGTCTCCAGACGTTTTGTCTTCATTCACCTCTGACATAAGACACTCTACCTTGGGATCTATCAAAAGCCATTGATTCTGAACAAACCATAAATCAAGGTGGTGTCCCTGTTTATGTTTTATCATGAACAACATTAATAAATCTACGTTTGGGAATACAATGTGATACAAGTTATGCATGAAATCAATTTCACAACCAATATTCTGACAATTGAAGACAGTATTATACCCAGTTGACTCTGCAGAATAAATTTGGTTACAATTTTCAGAATTCAATATTCTGAAATTTGAGTTTCATGTCTCCCATCTTTTTTTTTTGTTTTTAGTGACTTTTTTAATATTTTAAGCAATTTTTTTACTTTTTAGATGGATCTAATCCAGATGTACCTAAAAAGTAAAATATTTATAAATAAATACACAAGAATACGTAAATGTATTCAATTTTTGCCCTTTTTTTTTTTTTTTTTTTTTTTGTATTTAGTGAATGAAAAATTCACAAATATTTTACTTTTTAATTGTATTTATATTAAGTGTATCTAAAAAGTAAAAAAAATTGTTTAAAATAGTAACGAAATTCACTAAAAAAAATTTTAAAAAAAAAACCAAAAAACAAAAAATTAAATTTTTAAAAATTGAATTATGAAAATTGGAACCAAACAAGGTGAATAATGCCAATGTCATATTGCACATCTATGATCAAAAAGCATTCCAACTATTGGATGCATATCAAGAAGCACAAGTTGGTTATGAATACCAAGACAAGTATAAATTGAAATATGCTGCACAAAAAAGATCAACAGGTGGGTACAGTGAATAAGCAAGAACACTTCACAAGAAAAAAAGTTTTCTCAAACTTCATCTTGAAAGCCAAATTCTAACCCTGTGTTCCCAAGAGGTGCCTCATAATGTCATTGTCAACTTGACTTGAATTTTGTACCTTCAAAAATACAACTGCTGCGCTGCAAGATGTGACAATAGTCAAGATAAACTACTTAAGAAGTATAAAATTATGTACATAACTTCCACTATTTGCTGCAGATAGAATGGTTTTATTCATATCCATTCGCCAAAGGGCCAATTGACATATCTTTGCTTGCTTCAATGGCCATTCAGTGCAGCCCTTAATCAGTTTCCAATGGAAACACAACAGACGAAGCCAGATGGTTGTGGAAACAGTGCTTTTCTAGTGATCATGATCATCTCAATATTATCGATATGCAAGTATTGTCAGCAGCAGCATTATTTAATAGCATGCCACAAACCTTTTTTTTTTTTTTTGTGTGTGTGGATAAATAAGAGTAAATATTATTAAAAGAGCATCAAGACGATGCAAACAAATACAACCAACAAAAAGGTTGTATCGGTGGATCATCCAAATCAAATTGTGATTGAATAGTACACATAATCGGGCCATCAGAACCAACCCATAGCCTGCATGGTTTTGAATTCTGTTACATGTAATCTATTTTAGAACAAGAAACTCAATTTCATTTTTACATATTTCAAGCAGTTGGAAGTGGTTGCAATGGACAGCTTCTTTGCCTCAAAAATGAATTACATGCAACCAATACTGTAGTTCCCCGGCTGGTACAACTAAAGTTAGTTTAACTTGCAATAAGATTCTGGGTTTCTTATCAAAATTAAGAGATAGTGACCATACTCAACTTTGAAGTTTAAACCGCAGAATAAACAGGTAAGCCTCTTAACATGCATGAACTGGCAAGCCAGTCAAGGAAGTACAAAGCATAGCAGTTGGTTTTTTTCTTTTTCTTCTATTCAAGCATTAAGAAAACTTCAGTTTAGTACTACTCAGTTTGATTTTCCAATATTATGATGTCTTCACAGGATGATCAAGCAAAAAATTACACAAGATTTTAAAGTTACCTCAAATTAACATTCTAGACTTGAAAGATAAATGGGGAACCATGGTAGCACTAAAAAGTTTACAAGAGAACCAGCTGTCTTGATTATAAATTTGTAAGACCTAAGTACTCATATGGTACTGTCAATATGCAAGGCCCACAGAAGAGCTTTTGGAGTCACATTAATACATCAAAGAGTTTAATTAGGCCCCAGTTACCCATTCAAATCTTACGGTTGTTGGGTCTTACATATTTAAGCTTTTATATTTAAAATTTAAATTAAAACTACAATAACAGGTTCCCATATATGGCATTAATTTTCATGTTAATATATCTAGTCATTAACTACTATAGAAGTGATTAAGTGTTTAATTTTTTCATCCTTCTGTTTTCACTCTTTTCTTGTTGGTACTTTTTTTTTTTTATAATAGGATAACAGAAATTATTCAAAAGAACAAAATCTATAGTTTTCAGATCCTAAGTCTGTATATACATATCGTAATCACACTTTTGAAGGTTCAATCACGAACAGCGATTAATTCTCTATATCTCTTTCTTTCTTGACTGTGTAATCACCTTCAATTTGATTGTGATTGCTTGGAAAACCCTAGGTTGTGTTTGATTTGTAATTCAAACCATGATTCCACACTAATAATCAACTCTCTGTTTGCTCACAGTTTTCAAATCATGATTTCAAATCAATTTCAAAACACATTTTGAAAACATTTTTGATAAATCAAAGAGTTTTTGAATTTTTGGTATACCCGGTCCTCCGCCTAGACAATTTTTGAATTTTTGGGTCTACCCGGACTCCTTCTGGACGCCCGGCCGGTTGACCAGAATAATTTTTTTTTAAAGCAATTGGCTCCTGTTATCTGGAAAATATATATATCTGTATATATATATATATATTTGTTTTTGGTATTTTTTAAATATAGAAAATATTTTCTTGAGACCCAAATGACATTATTTGGACATTTATTTAAAATTAACAAAAAAAAAAAAATTGAAATAAAAATTAATTTGTCACCGTGATTTTAAAAAAAATAAAAAAATAATGTATATTTTTTAATATTTTAAATAAAAAAATTATTTTTGTCAATAATTATTTTTTTGAATTGAAGTTTAAAAAGAGTTTGATTATGAGCTTCGAATAGAATTTTCAATAGAGTTTTATGAGTTATAAGTTTTTGAATTAAGTTTTAAAAACTCTTTTCACAATTCATAATCAAATAACTTTTCACAAACTCAACACTCATTTCAAAAATTTAAAATTCAATTCAAAACTCATAACCAAACAAATTTTCTCTTTTCAAATCATAATTCCAAAACTCACAAACTCAAAATACAACTCCACACTCAAATCATAATTCTAAACACAAACCAAACGCTACCCTAGGTGTGCTTGCCTAGGTTTTTCACTTTTCTGCTTCTCTTTCATTCACTTATTTCCCCATTAAGTCCTTGAGAATTTAATCCACTGTTCTCTCTACTTGATTTAAGTACCTACAGACCACTCATTCAGAAGTTATAAACCCAAAACATAATCCCACGACCCAATTCTACCTATTCCCAAGAGCCCTAAACCTCTTTTACAATCAACTATAACTCCAACTACACACAAACATCATTCATCAACAACATTTTCCTTAGCAAGTTGAGCACAACTCATGAAATTTTATATACGCAAATTACTAAACAAAAAGCTACAAGCCCGCTTGAAAATGCCTAGCAAAAAAACTATGACTGTAGCAACACATGAAAAATACCAAATTAAAAACTGTAAAAATACATTCGACATCCTAAAACTATGTCAGTCGCCCAGATCAGTCATCGGAATCAGACTCCAATGGCTCAACATCCACTTGCTCATATGGTATTAGCATAATCAATAAAGCTTTAGCAGCAACAAGGGCTTTGTGCCAGCCATGTTTGAATCCCCGATTTTCAAACTTGGGGACTTGGTCCAAATACTCGGCGAGTCCAACATTTTTCCCGGCCTCGAATACTTTGGAAGCCTCCGAGTCGGCTATTTCCTTTGCTGCCTTCATTTCAGCCAACTCAGCCTCCAGTTTGGAGACCGCCTTCTGGGCCAATTTGAGCACATCTTCGCTCGCGTCCGCCTTCTTCTTGGCATCCGATCTCAATTGATCCGCTTTACGAGCCCTCTCCACCTCGGCCTCGGCCCTTAAGGCTTCCTTGTTCGCCCTCAAAGCTTCGACCTCGGCCCTTCTCCTCTGGCCCTCAACTTCCTTTCGTAAACGACCAATCTGTTTGACAGCGTCGCGATGGCGACGGCCCATATCGGCTATCCTTTTGACGGTCTGCAAAATAAGAATTTAAAACCATAACTTCAACAGTATTTGGATTAAGTGAAGCAAAGTCCGAATATGTACCAAAAGTGCCGATTGGGCAGCTAGTGCTGTCGTATTCAGATCTGGTTCCACCTGGAAAGCCTCCTTATCAGACGGCATCGACACAGACGTAGCCAAGCTGAATGCGACTTTTGGATCTTTAAGCGCCGAAGCATTAGAAGAAACCGGCATTTTTTTATCATCGGTTGAATGACAAAAGGAACGATCACATTCGATCCCTCTAATCGAGGACGTTTGCTGCCTTGTTCTTCTGAGCCGGCCTCAAACTCGACAAGGCGTTTCTCTGCCTCTTCCTCAACTTCTTGGCTGGCCTGCACGATCAAAGTAGATTCGGCATTCCGATTTTTTGCCGTCTCCACCTCAATAACGCATAAGGACTCTGATTCGCTAACAGGCAGGGAGAGTTGAGATTCGATGGCGGGTGGTACTTCAGACGGAAGGACCTTCGCTTTTCGCCGTGCGGCCAACCTTTCCGCATTCACCTTCCTGGCAAGTTTTGTCAGGCTTAACCCGGCCATGTCTTCGGGGCCTGCGGCGGGAAGATCCCCTAAGTCGTGAAAAACGCCGTCAAGTGAAAGATCCCCTCGGCTCGAAGTGGCTGGAGGATCGGCCGAATTCAATATCTCGTCAGACTCGGTTTCGGACTGATCTGATTCGGTAACATTAGCTACATCCCGCTCCGAATCAGATCCTTCAAAACCAACCTGCCTCAAGTTTTTGAAGTCGGACAAAATAAGAGCGATAAGAGAATCTTCACCCTCCGGAACCGGGATATTTTTCGCCGCCGAGAAGGTCATATATGTTGGCTCGTAACGAAGCAGAACGTGGGCCACCCTCTCTTGTTTCTGAAGACTTTGACGGCCGAAATACTTAAGCGCAACTTTGATATCCGAAAGAACGGCGTCGTCAGTTGAAGACAGGACTTTCTTCAAATCGTTCCCTGCACAAGCCAAGCCGTAACATTTCAAAGAAGAGGTTTTACAACAAAAATGAACAAACAATAAAAGCGAGAAGGCAATCAGCCACTTGGCTCGCCCCTCCGTCTAAGAATAGGGTCGACGTGATCCTCCCCTTCGCCAAATTCCCAGTTACCCTGGACAACGACCATAACATCATTAACTCATTTCCCAGAACTGGAAAGCATAGTAATTAGCTGATGGTCGATATCCGTGGCCCTAAGGAAGAAACGCCCGTGTCGACCAGAAGACTTAGCCAAGGCATAGCAATGCCGGATGGCTGGAATGCCAAGGTTAATTCTAAGGTGACGGTTGAGCGCTATAACCCCCATTATAATTCTAAAGAAATTCACATTGAATTGGGAAGGGATTAAACCCCAATGGCGAAGCACAGCCCTAAGAAACGGGTGAAGGGGAAAACGGACTCCACCCTCTGCGATTGACAAAAGAGGAAAGACAATCGTGGTTTTGTCCTCCCTCTCCATATCAAGAGTGCCGTCTGCCACAAGCGACAGACGGACATCATCAGGAATGGAGAAATGGCGTTTAAAGCCAGCAATTCGATCTGATGAGAGAAAGTTTTTTAAATGTTTCGCCATACCCTACAGTTTATAAGAATATGCCAAGGAATGAATAAACCAGAAAGAGTCTTCGAAGCAAGGAATGAGAGAACTTGCAAAGGACGAAGAGGATATCGGAGAAGAGAGTTGCAGGGACGATTCAAAAGGCAATCCAGTGACGAGAGTCATAAAATACATACTTGAAAGGACGTCAAAATTTTAAATCGCAATAAATAGACACGTACGAGGGGGCGGGAAGTCGACACGACAACCGAAAGGGTTGCGCTTAGATATCTGCATAAGGATGAGGCCAACCGCCGAATTTTGGCTCTGACTTTTCAAAATTCAGAACCAAGCACTCCAGCCAACTGTCGTTGGTAAAGTGCTTGGGGGGCAATTGTGGGAGCCGAATAAATAGAAGAGTCGAAAGGTGCGTACCCTAGAAATCAGATATTATTCGGCTTCATATTACGTGACTAGAATGCCGAATACGTTAGGAAGGCCGAATAGCCGGAGATCAGTAGCTTCGAATAAATAAAAGGGGAATGGGATAAAAGTAGGCTCAGGCTTGTACGGGAAAGAAATTCACCTTATCGTATAATCCTGTTGATCAAGTCTGCGTTCCTCTATACGTCGTCGTTCCACCACCTGAAAACACAAACGTGAGCTGGCCGGCGGGTGTGTGCCGGAAACCTCTCCGATGCCTAAGTCAGTAAGCAAGACAAGAAGGCAAAAGCTCTATGTATTCAGGGAGCAAAATTGTGTTACCTCTCCAAAGGTGATATTGGTGAGCTTATATAGGTTTCGCGTGGCACAATCCTGGTAGGACTCTTACTCCTCCAAGTGTAGAGTCCTTCTAGGATTACTCCTCCTCGTGTAGAGTCCTCCTAGGATTCAAACTCTTGGAAGACAATGCTTATCCTCCAACACCCTCCTCACTACTTAAGCCAAGTGAGATGGCTTTACTATGGCCGAACTCCAAATGACCGGAGTAACTGTTAGTTCGGCACTAACCTTATTCTCCCTTACCACGGCTTTCACATGCTAAAACCGAGCTATCCACAAAGGAGGTTAAGCCGAACTACCTTCACGACCGTAGCTTACCTCGGTCCACCGTATTCCGAGACCGAAGTAACTATTGCACACCGAAATATTCACACCATTTCTACTCAACCGGAGTAGAAATAAGAAGTCACGCGACCGGACTAAACACTGCGTGTACGTAACCGGTCTAACCTCCAAACCGAAGTGGCCCATCTTATTCGCCCCTTTTACCTCGGCCCATAACGGCCCAAGACCTAGCTCGGCCCAATTTGCGTATAAATTGCCCTCTCAATTGCCCCTTAATTCCATCTGCAACGCATGATTGGGATTACCTGTTCACGAACCGAACTAAAGTTTTTAGCTTATCCAGCCGAGCTACAGATTTAATCACTTCAGCCGAGCTAAAACTCTAAGTCTCACCAGCCGAGCTAAACCTAAGCCGAGCTGTAAAACGTCCGGTCAGAACGTCTCTTCAATTTACAGAAACTGAATCGATTGTCCTTCCAATGACACGTGGCATGCTCTGCTTGGCTCTAGACAGCTGTAACGCCGTCCCTCGTACTTCGTAACTTTTTGAACAGTTCCCGCCCTTTTGGCTTTTTACACAAAACAAACTTCTCGAATTCAAAATCACTCCACACACTGTTTATCTTCTCTCTCTCCCTGTGCTCTATCCGTTCTTCCTGCTCCTGAGCTCGTGCCCTTGCTGTTTTTGAAGCTTCCATCTTCTCTTCATCCTCTTCATCTGGTAAGTAACTCCAATCTATTTCTCTTGTTTTTGTTTTCGCTTCAATCCAGAGCAATTTATCTTATATACTTGCCAAGCATGTTTTTGTTTTGAAGTTTCCGAAAAACCTCCCACAAGAACACTTATGAACACAATGAAACAGCACATAGAACACCTTTTTGATCCAAAAAACATACCCAACCGAACTAGGAAGCTGTTTCTGCTATCTAGGCAAACTGGAACCGAACTAGAACTTGTACATGCCTTAACAGTTTTATTCAGACCATAAACTAATCCACATCAACCGAAGTAAATATTCACCGCATAAGAAATTTCGAGACCGAGCTAAGCCTTGGGGGTTTAAACAAACTTTCTCAGTACTAAAACCGAACTCAGAAACCTTAGCACTTGACCGAGCTAAAGCTTCAGGGGCCAAGCCAGCATTCTGAGTTCTTAAACCGGACTCAGAAAGCTGCCCCTTGACGTTCAGCCGGAGTAACGGCAACAAAAGAGTAGAACCGAGATAAAACCTACCCCTTAACAAACCGAAGTAGATCCCATAGTAATGCTTCTAGCCGAAGCAAAGCTTCCTTTCCTTGTTTTGTTTTTATAGCACGGTCGATGATCTGTGCTTAACACCTTGTTTTTCCACTTTGCAGACTTAGGTTGCCCAGATACTTCCTCCGTGCGCTCAACCGAGCTCCCGAGTCCAAATCCCCAGCCGAACTAAATTATTTTTAAGTTATTCAATAAATGGGGAAGTACAGATTTTTGGTAGAAACCCCAGGCGGTCTAGCCGAATTCAGAAAACATTACAGTATACCAACCGATGTAAACCTCACCCTAGCCGAACCAGACGTAGACCCATGGGGCAACCCAGGCTTTGTCCCTTTCACCATTCAATCAATAATAGAAACCGGACTACGATTCCCAGTCCAGCCTTTAATATGTGAATTCCTTAGGCAAACCAGACTTTGCCCAACCCAACTCTCCACCAACACATACCGTATAATAATGGGCATAGACGCCCTAAACCGCCAAACCGGTCTAAATCTAGGCTTAGCCGAAATACTCCACCAGTACTCCTTAGGCTCCAAAAATGAAGGCTGGTGCTATTACCTTAGAATACGCCGAGGCCGAGAAAAAATAATTAAGGACACGCCGGACAAAGACCTCAATGATGATGACTTCTTCTGGGTGTCTGGCAACTTTGAAGACCAACAAGCCAATATTCCTGGCCGAACAATAAATTGGAATAAAGGAGAACCCGGTATACATACTCCGGTTACCTTTCTCATTTTTCTTTATCTCGGCTTTTCTCTCTTGAACCGAACTAACAGTTTGTCTTTCTTTCTGCAGATTCAGCTCATCTTCACTTGCTTTACAACTACCCCAACCTAGGCGTTCTGCGCGCCGCACTACGGGTTCGGAAAAGAAGTTGGGCTAAATTGCTTGACTTCGAACCGACATATCGCTACTCCGGTCGCCGAAAAGCGAGGGTGACCGACTTTTTGCTTGAAGAAGCACCAGAACCGGACCCAACCTTGCCAGAAATTGTCCTCGTGCCACTAACAGCCGAACAAGAGATGGCGAAGAAGAACAAGATGAAGGCCATGCTTACCGCAACCACAAGGGCCGAAGTGCCACCAACCCAACAAACCACCGAAGCCGTGGTAGCTCTTCCCTCGCAACAACCATCTTCCTCACGCCGAGCTAAGCGCGCCCGGACTACTGAGACCGAGCAGCGTTTGGTTGATGAGGTCGACACCATTCTTCCACCAAGCCCCGAGCCCAACTTGCAACCGGAATCGTCTGACCGAGCTGCGCCTACCAACAAATGGGCTCCACCCTTCGTCTTCAACAACCGAGATATCGACGAAGGTGACTCCGTTGTTGCTGACAAGGATCACCTACTGGCCTTCAACCTGGCCAGGGGTGTTTGTCTTCCCAAAGACATGGAGCACCACAGTAAGCAGCTGAACACCGAGCTGAAGGCCATCCGGTCATCCACGAAGTCGATGATTTTGGTAAGCAGTACTGTTTTTTCCTTTGATCAGTGTAATTTTTCCAACTCTGAGCTCGGCTAACAAGGAACTCTCTTTTCGCAGGCCATCCAGAAGAACACCATTGCCCATAGGCAAATAATGGAACTTCGCAAAACAACCAGGCACGCAATAAGGGACGCTGAAGCCAGGACAGCCGAGCTGGCACTGTCCAAACAAAGGTCGGCCGAACTAGAGGCCGAGGTAGCACGTCTGACCGGACTGGTTGCCTTGGCTGATAGTGACAAACAGCGCGCCGTGACCGAGACGAAAGATAAATATTTATGGGAGATGGCAGAGCTTGAAAACAAAAAGAACACCGAAATATCTGAGCTTAAGCAGAAGGCTGAGGACGCTTTCAAAGAAGGGTTCAAAGAAGCCGAAGCTGGCTACTCTTTGCAGTGCGAAGCCGCGAAACAACTGTTCTTCAAGTGCGGTTGGAGAGGTGCAGTGGAGAAGGTCGGTTGTGGACCTGAAACCGAGGTCTACAACGCACCTGAGCACTTTATTCCGGCTTCACTGCAAGAGTATGCAGACGAGCTCCAAAAACAATTCCTCGGTTCGTCGGATGATGATGATGATGACGAAGAGGCAGCAGGGACTTCGGCTATCGAAGAGCAAGCTGGCGATCAGACAGCTCGGTCAGAGCCCATGATTGAAAATGCCGCGCCCGAGCTCCCCACCGATCTAGATGCTGAGATAGATGATCTTTTTTGATTGAACTTGTGCTTTTTCTTTTGTTGGACAAGTGTCATCTCGGTTAGCCATATAACTTACTAGCCAACCACTCTTCAGCCGATGTAACTTACTTCGGCTGAAGAGTACAAAGAGTTGGTTTAATCCAGCCAACCACTCTTCAGCCATGCCCTTACTTCGGCTGAAGAGTACAAAGAGTTGGTTTAATCCAGCCAACCACTCTTCAGCCGTGCCCTTACTTCGGCTGAAGAGTACAAAGAGTTGGTTTAATCCAGCCAACCACTCTTCAGCCGTGCCCTTACTTCGGCTGAAGAGTACAAAGAGTTGGTTTAATCCAGCCAACCACTCTTCGGTCATCCCCATACTTCGGCTGAAGAGTACAAAGAGTTGGTTTAATCCAGCCAACCACTCTTCAGCCGTGCCCTTACTTCGGCTGAAGAGTACAAAGAGTTGGTTTAATCCAGCCAACCACTCTTCAGCCATGCCCTTACTTCGGCTGAAGAGTACAAAATGTTGGTTTTAATCCAGCCAACCTCTCTTCAGCCATACCCATACTTAGGCTGAAGAGTACAAAGTGTTGGTTTAATCCAGCCAACCTTTAGGTTTGGTTTTTCCAGCCAACCTAGAATATAGTGTTTGGTTATTCCGGCCAAACGTCCTGCAGCCTGGATCCTTATCCTGGGCTTAGGAAGGGTCATAGTTGGTTTAATCCGGCCAACTATGGTTACAACGCTTACTTACTTATAAAAAGTTACTTTCTACTAGAAACAAATATGCTAAAAAAGAATCGATTTGTTTTATTGATGAAGTGGAAAATTACACATACTAAAAGTAAAATAACTTAAGATTGGCAGTGTTCCATGGCCTAGGAATTGCTTTGCCGTCCTTATCTTCCAAATGGTATGCCCCTTTGCCCGCTAATCCGACCACTTTGTAAGGACCTTCCCAGTTGGGCCCTAACTTGCCATCTCCTGGGACCAATGTGTTGCCTATAACTTTGCGAAGTACCCAATCGCCAATCTTGAACTGCCTTGGATGGACTGTTTTGTTGTATTTCCTGGACAATTCTTGCTGGTAGGAGGCGATGTGAACTAATGCCTTTTCTCTTCGTTCTTCCGCGAGATCAAGTTCTAATGCAATTGCTTCAGCGTTTAAGTCTGGATCAAAGTTTTCACTCCGAATTGTAGGAAGGCCAACTTCTAATGGGATGACCGCTTCCATGCCATATGCTAAGGAGAATGGTGTTTTTCTTGTTGATCGTCGAGGTGTGGTGCGGTAAGCCCATAAAACATGAGGGAGCTCTTCTGCCCACTTGCCTTTGGCTTTCTCCAACCTTTTCTTCAGTCCATCCAAGACTACCTTGTTCGAAGCTTCTGCTTGTCCATTTGCTTGGGGATATGCCGGTGTGGAGTTGTAGAACTCTATCTTGTACTCTTCACAAAAGCTTCTGAATATTCTGCCATCAAACTGAGTGCCGTTGTCTGAAATCAATGCTTTTGGTATGCCAAAGCGAGTAATGATGTTCTGCCAGACAAACTTCTTCACATCTTTTTCCTTGATTGACGCCAAGGCTTCTGCTTCCACCCACTTTGTGAAGTAGTCTGTTGCCGCAAGAAAGAACTTCCTATTGCCTGGTGCTGTTGGGAGTGGTCCCACTATGTCCAAGCCCCACATTGCGAAAGGCCATGGACTAGTGAGGGGTAGGAGTTCTCTTGCAGGTTGGTGTATTTGATGCGCAAACTTCTGACACTTTTCGCATTTTTTGACATACTTCTCCGAATCCGCTTGCATGTATGGCCACCAATATCCTTGTGAAATAGCTCGGTATGCCAATGATCTTCCTCCTTGATGGCTGCCACAAACCCCTTCGTGTATTTCAAACAAGAATGCTTCTACCTTGCTGGGGTGGACACATTTTAAGTAAGGTCCTGAGAACGACTTCTTGTATAATGCCAAGGATGGAGAGAGCCAAAATCGCTACGACTTTGCTCTTACTCTGTTGGCTTCTTTCTTTTCCTCTGGGAGGGTGCCGTCCTTCAGGAACTGTATAATGGGATCCATCCAAGAAGGACCTAACTCCGCACAACATACCTCTTCAGCTTCTGGGTCTTCAATACTTGGTCTAGGCAGGTAGTCGATCAATAGTGGATGAGGAATGGAGGTATCTGCCATTGAGGCGAAGCCTGCTAGTTCATCTGCTCTACTATTCTCCTCCCTGCCAATCTGTTCTATCCTTACCACTTCGAACTTCTTGATCTCGGTTCTGACTAGCTCTTGGTACTTAGCCATTCTGTCGTCCTTTGCTTCGTAGTCGCCAGAAATTTGATTCACCACCAACTGTGAGTCACTGTAGACCATGAGTTCGGTGGCCTTCATGTAGGCCGCTGACTTGAGTCCTGCAAGAAGTGCTTCGTACTCCGTTTCATTGTTTGATGCTGGGAAGCCAAGGTTGATCGCCTGTTCCACTACTAGGCCGTCTGGAGAGATGAGGACTATGCCAAGTCCTGCTCCATGTCGGTTGGATGCCCCATCCACAAAGAGCTTCCACATCTCCCCGACGAACAACTTCCAACAAGTGGAGGGGTCGGACGATGCCTTGGGGTCTTCCATGCTAGTGTCTTCTTCAGAGTCCATAATTGCAGTCTGCCCCTTGTCTTCTGATGGGCCCAAGTCATTAGTCGCTAGTGAATTTTGACTTGGTGTAGTAAGGTTGGCCTCCTCCTCGCCCTCTCTACTCTGGTCTGCCTTGGGTTCTGACTGAGTAGCCTGTACTAGGGGTTGCGCTATTCCGGCGTCAATCTCTATCCCTAGTTTGGTTATGTCAGTCAGGTCGATTGGGCAGACTTGGTGGCTTCCAGGAGTGAACTCTGCGACGAAGTCTGCCAAAGATTGGGCCTTTACTGCGGTTCTGGGTTGGAACTTCACATCATATTGTCCTAACTCCACTGCCCACTTCAAAATTCGCCCGGAAAAGTTGGCCCTCTCAAACAGAGCTTTTAGTGGAAAAGCTGTGAGGACGACAATGGTGTGGGCGTGAAAGTAGTGCGCCAATTTCCTGGAGGCCATCATTAAGGCCAGTGCTAGCTTCTCTAGAGGCAAGTACCTTGTTTCGGCTCCTAGCAATGTCTTGCTGACATAGTAGATGGGTAGGTGTTGGATTCCTTCCGCTCGAACCAACACTGCACTTACTGCGTGCTGAGAGACTGCCAAGTAGAGGAAGAGTTCTTCTCCAGGTATGGGGGTAACAAGTAATGGTGGAGAAGACATGTATTCCTTCAGACTCGCCAGAGCTTGGGCGCATTCTTCGTCCCACTCAAACTTAGCTTTTAATGACTGAAAGAATGGACGCAATCTGTCTGAAGACCGGCTGATAAATCGGTTAAGTGCTGCCGCCATGCCGGTGAGATGCTGCACTTCTTTCACTGAGTTGGGCCTCTCTAACTCCTGAATTGCTTTGATCTGAGAAGGGTCTGCTTCTATGCCTCGATTGGTCACCAAGAAGCCTAAGAACTTGCCTGATCCTACTCCGAAAGCACACTTCGACGCGTTGAGGCGTAACTTATGCTTTTTCAGGATCTCGAACATCTCACTTAGGTCCTTGAGATGGTTACCCTCGTTCTTGCTCTTGACCACCATATCATCGATGTAAGCCTCCATTGTTTTGCCTAACAATGGTTCAAACATCTTGGTGACCATTCTCTGGAATGTCGCCCCCCGCGTTCTTTAGGCCAAAGGGCATGACCTTGTAACAGTATAGTCCTCTTGGAGTGGTGAAGGACGTGACCTCCTGGTCTGGTTCATGCATCGCGATCTGGTGGTAGCCTCTGTATGCGTCGAGGAAGCTGAGCCTGCTGTGACCAGCTGTTAGGTCTACCAATTGATCTATCCTTGGTAGGGGGAAGCTATCTTTGGGACATGCTTTGTTGACAGTTTTGTAATCGACGCAGACGCGCCACTTGCCATTTTTCTTTGGTACCACGACCGTGTTGGAGATCCACCTGGGGTAGTGTACTTCTCTGATTGCCCCTGCTTCCAACAAGTTTCCCACTTCTTCTGCTACTATCTCGGCGTAGTGGAGTGCCGATCTGCGAGTGCGCTGAATGACTGGCCTGGCAGATGGATGGACGTTGAGTTGGTGGCAGATGAAGTTGGGATCAATGCCTGGCATGTCGTATGGGGTCCAGGCAAACACTTCGATGTTAGAGGTCAAAAATTCCAAGACCTCTAGCCTCTCAGCGCTAGACAACAACGAACCAAGCAGGAAGAACTTGTCCGGGTTCTTTTCATCTATCCTGACTTCCACCAAGTCTTCCACTGCTTTCTGGCTTGCTGCTTTGCCGACGTCTGCAAATAATTCGTTACTCTCCGGTTCTTCCACCGAATGAACATACCCCTTCGCAGCGCGGCTTCCATTTACTGTCACAAAGCACTGTTTCGACATGATCTGATCCCCATAAACCTCCTCTATTACTCCGGTGTCATTGGGGAACCTCATCACTTGGTGGTAGGAGGACGCCACCGAGCACATGGCGTGCAGCCATGTTCTGCCTAAGATGATGTTGTAGGTAGAGGGGACCTTCAGCACCCAGAACTCCACTTGCTTCGTCACACTTCCCGCCCTGACTGGAAGGATGATTTTGCCGACTGGCCACTCCGGCATAGAATTGAATCCAATCAAAGGGGATACGGCAGGGGCTAAGTCATTGTCCTGCAGCTTGAGTTGCTTGAAAGTTTCATAGTACATGATTTCACATGAACTACCTTGGTCGATCAAAATCCGCTTGACGTCAAAATCCTTGACTCGGAGAGTGACGACCAAGGCGTCATTGTGTGGGCAATATATTCTGTCCAAGTCTTTATCCGAAAAAGTCATGACGTTGGTAGCTTCTGTCCTCCCCTTTTTGACGACTGGTTGGGCACTTAGTACTTCTCTTAAGTGCTCTGCTTTTTTGATTGAACCCCTGAGCTCGCATACGTGCTCTGGTTCAAAGACTCTATGAATTACGTTGATGACGCCTTGTGGCGGGGCGTCAATCGGCATCCCGTTAGGTTTGTTGTGATCCTGAGGGGCTGGCTGCGCCCCTCCTTCTATGTATTTATCCAGGTGGCCCGCCGCCACCAACTCTTCCAGATGCTGCCTCAATGGCGTGCAGTTCTCAGTTCGGTGCCCCTTTTCCTTGTGGTAGGTGCATCTGGATCTGTCATCATAGTCCTTCTGGGCCTCGCCCAACTTGGCAGGCCACTTGACGAAAGGCTCGTCTCGAATCTCACTAAGTATACGGCAGATTGGTTTTTTGAACACTGTGGTAATGGCGGTGCGGACTCTCAACCACCTCTTGTCCTGGTCTTCGTCATTGTCTCGCCTGCCCCGTCCGTTTCGGTTTCGGCGATTTACCGTATTGACCTTTGCCGAGGTCTTCTTCTCTGGTGTTATGGTCGCGCCAGCCTTTGCTTTGGCACGAGCGCCATCTTCTTCTACCCTGATGTGCTGATGCACTCTCTCCATCAGGGCTTCCATGGTGAGGGGTGGCGTCATGGTGATAGAGTCCCTCAGTCTGTTCCCGACTGGTAGACCTCTTTTGTATTGCGCAATGGCGAGGTTAGTTGGGCAGTCCTCGATCTGGTTGAATGTCTCCCAGTAGCGACTGTTGTATGACCTCAAGGTCTCCTTGTCACCCATGTCGATGGAGAGTAACTGGTCGATTTCCACCGGGGTTTTTGTGTTTGTTCTGAACCGCGTTACAAACGCCTCTGCCAATTGGGCCCAAGAGGCTATGCTGCCCTCTGGAAGCTTCTCAAACCAAGTCAAGCCTAGGTCGCCGAGGCTTGAAGGGAATAGGATGCACATCAACGCCTCATTCTGCCGGTATACAGCCATAACCTGGCGAAAGTGGCTCAAGTGGGTGTAAGGGTCCGTCTTCCCTTCATACGTCGTGAATTTGGGTTGTAGGAAGCCTGACGGAAGGGGTGCGTTCTCAATCTCTGGGACGAATGGTGAGGTCTGCAGCCTCGCCAATGCCTTATCCGCTGGTTCGTATGCCAAGTGCGACATTGGCATTCCAACCTCGATGCTTCCATGCGTCCGAGGAGCCAACCGTTGCAAGGCAGGAACCCTGTGGGGATCGCGCGCTCTGGCGTCCTCCTTCCATCGTGCCTTCTCTTCTGACATGGATCGCAGGTCGGACGACCTCGGTAATTCCGTCTGTCTAGACCTCGTATGGTGCTTATGTGAGGGCCAATAGGTACTCCCCTCAGTGTATGACCTTTCAGACCTCGCCCTCTCAGACCTGGAGTGGCGAGTCCTGGAAGATACGGATCGCGTGTCGCCTGTCCTGAGGCTTCTGTCCTCTGGTTGAGAGGGTGTAGAATTCCTACCACGACCCTCTGAGTGGCGAGGGGGCGTCTTCTTGTTGCGCCCCTCTCCTGTCGCCACTTCTTTTCCTTTCATCTGGCGCTTCAGAGACTCCATGTCCGCCGCCATCTTACGGATTAGTTCATCTTGTTCTCTGACGCGATCCTCCAGAATTTGAGGATCAACTCTGCGCCTTTGTCTTTCTGGGCTTTGCGAACGAGAGGGATGAGGGCTCTTATTCCTCCTTCGTCCCCTTGCATCTCTCCTGGAATTTTGCCTTTGTGGTTCCAGGTTCGCCATGGGGGGGGACCAAAGATAGGCCCTCGCGCCTTGCACCTCCCTCTGGAGTTTGTCCGTCAATGGCGGACTGAGGCAGTTCTTCGTTGTTCGCCATTGATGTTCAAGAGAAAGCTTGATCAAGAGGTTGTTCTTGTCTGTTGTTCCCACAGACGGCGCCAATTGTACGGGAAAGAAATTCACCTTATCGTATAATCCTGTTGATCAAGTCTGCGTTCCTCTATACGTCGTCGTTCCACCACCTGAAAACACAAACGTGAGCTGGCCGGCGGGTGTGTGCCGGAAACCTCTCCGATGCCTAAGTCAGTAAGCAAGACAAGAAGGCAAAAGCTCTATGTATTCAGGGAGCAAAATTGTGTTACCTCTCCAAAGGTGATATTGGTGAGCTTATATAGGTTTCGCGTGGCACAATCCTGGTAGGATTCTTACTCCTCCAAGTGTAGAGTCCTTCTAGGATTACTCCTCCTCGTGTAGAGTCCTCCTAGGATTCAAACTCTTGGAAGACAATGCTTATCCTCCAACACCCTCCTCACTACTTAAGCCAAGTGAGATGGCTTTACTATGGCCGAACTCCAAATGACCGGAGTAACTGTTAGTTCGGCACTAACCTTATTCTCCCTTACCACGGCTTTCACATGCTAAAACCGAGCTATCCACAAAGGAGGTTAAGCCGAACTACCTTCACGACCGTAGCTTACCTCGGTCCACCGTATTCCGAGACCGAAGTAACTATTGCACATCGAAATATTCACACCATTTCTACTCAACCGGAGTAGAAATAAGAAGTCACGCGACTGGACTAAACACTGCGTGTACGTAACCGGTCTAACCTCCAAACCGAAGTGGCCCATCTTATTCGCCCCTTTTACCTCGGCCCATAACGGCCCAAGACCTAGCTCGGCCCAATTTGCGTATAAATTGCCCTCTCTCAGGATCAGAAGAGTATTTCCAAACCACTTCTCCACAGTGGTGTCAATTGTCAGAGAGTATGCCGGAGAGGGTGAGTTTGCATCTTTCTTTTGAAATTTATAGCCAAGATATAATTTTTTTAACTTTTTCCATTTCAAATTTGACGGTAGGGGCTAAATTGATAAGATTTCAAAAAATTTGAGGGTAAATTTGAAATTATTCAAAGTCTTGGAGTGTAATTGAAAATCGAGGCAAAGTATAGGAATAAAAATAAAATTTTCTCTATTTACTATTTGGTTGCTTGTATTTTAGTTATTTCATTTTGCCATTTTCTTTTATAATATTTACCAGTATTAGTGATATTAATTTGGATGAAGGGTTTCTTGTAATTATGTAATGACTTTTTGGTCAGTTGTAAAATATGAATCTTTTGTTTTTTAGTAAATTACAAATGCATCCTGAGATTTGTTTAAAATATGAATTACTCCTATAATACTATAAATTACAACGACCCATTATTAAAAATTTTAATTTAACATAATAAACAAAAAACAATATAATTACTCTTCTATGCAATAATAAAATTATCAAATATGTTCATTGAAAGATATTTCTCATCATTTAGAGAAAATTTCATTTTTACCTCTATACTTTGCCTCGATTTTTAATGACACCATTAGATTTCGAATAATTTCAAATTTATCCCCAAAATTTTTAAAATCGTATCATTTCTACCTCTACCATCACATTTGAAACAAAAAAAAGTTAAAAAAAATTATATTTTGGCCCTCACACACTCCTACCCAAACTTTCTCTCTCTCTCTCTCTCTCTCTCTCTCTTTCCTCTCTGTACCTCTATAACTCCACTGGCCACCGCCGGTGACGGCAGCTAGCCCTTTTATGCTGATATTTGCGGTAGCCTAGCTTCCACTCTTTCAACCCAATGCAAACAATTTCAAATTCAAACCCCAAACCCATCTCTTTCCGTCACCACTACCACCATACGTTTTCTTTTGTTATTATGGTTTGTGTGGACTATTAGGAGGTTCGAAAAGGTAAGGAGGTTCGTGGGTCATTGTTCAAATTGGGTTTTGATTAGGATTTGTTCGGATTTGTTTGGGAGAAAAATGACAATTGAATACTGAAATTTAAGAAAAATTTCTATATAGAATTGTGTATGCGCCAGTTCTTGGTAGTTTTGTTGTCATTCTCATAGACAGATGATTTGTAATTGAAACTTGTTTTTTAATCTCATTAACAAAGCGACCACTTTCTCTTATCTCAACCAAACTCACACTCAAATCATCATCAACGGTCTTCACGACGACCTCACAACGGTCACTAAGCTCACCCACAAGCTCTCAGACCTCAATCACATATATCACGCAAGTCTCCTCTATTCCACATTTCCCAATCCTGATCTATTCATCTTCAATGTCCTTATCAGAGGCTTCTCAAAGAACAAATCACCTTACAATGCTCTTTCTATCTTTTTTCATCTTCGCACAAACACAACCCTTAAGCCAGATAACTTTACTTATGCTTTCATTGTATCCACATCGTCTTCTATGTCTGAAAAAGTAGGTTTTTTGCTTCATTCCTATTCAATTATTGATGGGTTTTGCTCGGATTTGTTTGTTAGGTCTGCTCTTGTTGATATGTATTTTAATTTTTCAAAGGTTTTATCTACGTATAAAGTGTTTGATGAAATTCCCAAACCAGACACTGTATTGTGGAATACATTGATTTCTGGGTTAGTAAAAAACTGTTTCTTTGGCAAGGCAATGAAGGTTTTTTTGTAATATGGTTATGGGTTAGATGGCATTGAGAATGGTTTCATTGATACACCCAGCATGGTTTCTTTGATGTATCAATGACATTCATTTATGTTTTTAATTTATGGATAAAAATTTATGAAAAAATTTATGGTCATTGTGGAAGATGACAACGGAGGAGAGAAGTAGAGGGTGGCGAGGGATTTGGGTAATTCAGAGGGTGGCGGAAGTGGGAAATGGTTGGGGAATGAAGGTTGCTGAAAGAAAAAGTGGAAGATGTGGGGAAAGAGAGTGAGTTTGCATATTTCCTTTGAAATTTGAGATCAAAATGTAATTTTTTTTTTTAATCTTTTTCCGTTTCAAATGTGATAGTAGGGGTAAAAATGATACGATTTCAAAAACTTTGAGGATAAAATTGAAATTATTTGAAATCTAAAGGTGGCATTGAAAATTGAGGCAAAATATAAGGGTAAAAATATAAATTTCTCCATCATTTAATTGACTTAATAAATCATTGTGGGGAAGTGGTTTGGAAATACTCTTCAAATCCTGGGGGACGCTCGTGATCCTCAGCTAGCCATCTGAAAAGGAATGAACAATCCGGTCGGGGGTACCGGGATTAGCACTCCGACGGATAAGTCAGTATATACTCTCTTGATTGCTTATATCTTAAGTTAAGCACACTAGTTCTCACATACCTTTCTCTGACTGATGATCCTATATTTATATTATTCTCTTTGGGCCTTAGGGCCAGGCCTATCCTTGATCCTTTACATGTACTTCTACTCGGCCTTTGTTCTACTGGTTGGAATGCCGATTATTTTATTCGGCTCTTCAATTGACTAGGATCAATGCTGAATAAAGGTTATGCCCCGGACTGGACTCGTCCATTCATCCCTATTGATCTAATGAAATTCGGCTCCCACAATTGCCCCCCAAACACCCCACTAGCATCAATTAGTCGGCGTGTTTGGCTTCGAGCCTGGAAAGTCAAAAATTTGGCGGTTAATCCTCTTTCCAATGCGTGTCAGAATGCGCACACGCTTTTTGGTCATTATAACGATTTCCCGCCCCTTCGTACACTGCCTTCATTTAATGGGATTTAAAATTGTCTCTTCGAATGTATGTTTTGAATACTCAAAAGTATCTGGTTTGCCTTCTAATGCAACTCCTTCACTTCGCGGCTTCTGCAACTCCTTGTTTCTCATTTTCCCCTTCGTCTCCTATAAGTTTTCTTCTCCTTCACTTCCGATCCCACTTCTTTGTTTGCTTTTAGTTTTCCATAATCCTTGGGCTGGCCAGGATGGCAAAACATCTGAAGGAGCTCCTTTTAGCGGATTGAATCTCCGGCTTTCGACGCCATTTTTCCATCCCCGATGACGTCCATCTGTCATTTTTGGCAGACAACACCACTGATATGGAGAGGGATGATGAGAGCACAATCGTCTTCCCTCTCCTGTCAATTCCTGAGGGCGGAGTTCACTTTCCCCTTCACCCATTTTTGAGGGCCGTTCTTCGACACTGGGGTCTAATCCCTTCCCAGCCCAACGTGAATTTTTTTCACATCATAATGGGGATTGTAGAACTAAACCGGCGTCTTAGGATTAATTTAGGTATACCTGCCGTTCGGCATTGTTATGTTCTAGCCAAATCTACTGGCTGGCTAGGACGCTACTTTCTTAAAGCCAAGGATACCGATCATCACTTAGTGACTATGCTTGCCAGCTCTTCCTAGCATGTCGATGACGTGATAGTCGTTGTTCGAGGCAATTGGGAGTTCGACGAGGGTGAAGATCGCCTAGATCCCGTGCCAAGGAGAAAAGGCGAACTAGGTGGCCGATTAGATCACTTATGTTTTGTTATTACCATATTTGTATTCGGCCCTATATACATCTAACCGCTTTGTTTATGCAGGCAGTGACTTGAAGAGAGTGTTGGTTTCAGATGACGACGTTGTTCTTGCAAAAATTAAAATCGTGCTACAATTCGTCGGCCATCCAAACCTTCAAAAACAAGGGAGGGTGGCCCATATTCTCCTGCTGTACGAGCCGACTTACACGACGTTTTCGGTGGCAGACAACATTCCAATCCCGAGAGGCGACAACCATCTTACAGCCCTTATCTTTCCCAGCTTCAAAAACTTAAGACAGATTGGTTTAGAAAAATCTGATTCGGAACACGTAGAAAAACAAGCGGCCGAACCAATCGTCGAGGACCCGAACCAGTTGGCAGCGGAGGTTGACGAAGCACTTAATTCGGCCTTTGAAGAAGCCGGACTCAACTCGTCCAAACCTCCGTCCACATCGGGCCGAGGGGACATCTTTGAAGATATTTTTACAAACTTGGGAGACCTTCCCGGCACTTATTCTGAGGGTATGGCTTGGGAAAGTCTTACGCAATTGGCACGAAAGAGAAACACCGAACGAATTGTTGCCCGACGAAAAGTCGAGGCCGTCCGTTCTGGACCTGCCGCGACTGAATCTATTGAACCTATTATTGTAGAAGAAACAACTCAAATTGATGTGGCCGAGATGGAGAAGGAAGCTGAATGGCCGATTCAAGAAGAACGGCCGATTCTAGAAGATCGGGGAGAAAAATGTACCGCCGAGAGCAAGGCCGGCTCTAAGGAGAACCCTGTTGATAAACGACCACGCTTAGAGGAGTCAGATGTGGTTGCTCCTTTTGTTGTTCAACCAAAAATAAAAAACATGTCGATCTCCTCTGAAGTGTCGGCCTTGAAAGATCCAGCTGTGGCGTTGAGCTTGGCTGCCTCGGTCTCATTATCGGCTGACAAGGAAATCTTTCGGGTGGAGCTGGATTTGGTAGCAATAGCATTAGCTTCCCAGTTGGCCCTTCTGGTATGTGACTTGATCCTAACTCCTTGTTTTGGTTTGGTTTGTAGACGGTATTTCTTGGTATGTGACGATCCCTTCCTTGTTTTGCAGATGGTTGGACGGATAGCCGAATTAGGCCGCCGCCAGCACGATGCCATTGAGAGAATTGGCTGTTTGAAGTCGGAAGTCGAGGGTGAGAGGAGTAGGGCCGAGTTCGAGGTAGTGAGGACGACAATGGAAAGTGCACGGGCCAAAGCTGAGAAGGAAAGGGCACGGACTGTTGACCAGCTCAGATCGGAAGCCGAGGAGAGGGCAAGCGCGAGCGAGGAATCGCTCAAGTTAGCCAAGGAGGCACTTTCCAAGCTGGAGGCCGAGTTGGAAGAGTCGAAGGCGGCGAAGGAAAAAGCCAACTCCGAGGCTTCCGAAGCGTTCGAGGCTGGGAAGAAGGCCGCCCTTGAAAACTATGTAGAAGAAGTCCCCAAATTCGAGAATCGGGGATTCAAACACGACTGGCTCAAAGCCCTTATTACCGCTGGAGTGACATTGGCCATGTCGATTCCATACGAGCAAGTGGACGTTAAGCCGCTTGAGTCTGATCCCGAGGATTGATTTGGGAGTCACTTTAGTTTTGTTAGGTATTTTCAATGTATGTAAGTTTTTGTAAACATGTTTTGTTTGCTTAGTAGACATTTATTTACTTGGGGTAATCTTCATGTATAAAATGATGACTATCTGTATTCACTTTATAAATGAAAATTTTCCTTGCCTTGCATTATTTCCTGTAGTTAATTATTGTTATCAATGAAGATTACTGTTTTATTTTTGCTTTTTTGGGTAAAGCTACTGCTGCCTGTTGCGCGGTAGATAAACGTTCGTGTAAAACCTGCCGATTAGATATCTAAGGGTAAATAAATATGATTAGATTAATAAATGTGATCTTGCCGAATATTATTAGTTCATGGAGTGGCTGCGACATAAATCAATCGGCACCGGGCTTAGGTATTTGGCCGATCAGATTAATAAATCTGCCCTTGCCCCAGCCAATGTATGAACTCCGAAAGCCGAATATCATTAGTTCATGGAGTGGCTACGGCATGCGTCGATCAGCATCGGGCTTAGGTATATGGCCGATCAGATTAATAGATCTGCCCTTGCCCCAGCCAATGTATGAACTCCGACAACCGAATATCATTAGTTCATGGGAGGACAGGTGTGATCCTTTCTGCCAGCCTTTTCGGCCATTGATATTCATGAACTTGCCTTTGTCCCAATTCTGGATGAATCAACAATGCCAAATATAGAAATGAATCAACAATGCCGAATATCGAAATGAATCAACAATGTCGAATATCGAAATGAATCAACAATGCCGAATATATAAATGAATCAAAAATGTCGAATATCGAAATGAATCAACAATGCCGAATATCGGTGGTTGCAGGCGTGTGCGCATTGATAAGGTCGCCTCGGGAGTGGAGTGCACTCCTGAGTGATTAAAAAGCGTATGAGAGATTCCATCTGAGTTTCATAAAGCGATTCGATTTTGCTCGTCCTTCGTGGCCGGAAAAGCGTGAATGTCAACCAGACTTTGCTTTAATAGTAAGGGAGATGGTAGGACGCTGGTGGAGCTGGATTCATCAATGAATTGAGGCGACGAGCCTCCTTGTATGGGAGGCAGGGCATCTGCAGAACACGAGAGGCGCCACTCTCCTCGTCGACGAAGCAGGTCACCAAGGAAGGAGAAGCGCTAGCGAGGGAGCTCCCTTCGTTTGCAAAGTAAGGCCAGTGGGCCACTACGCCCATTGAGCTTTTCTGTTTTCGTTGGGAACAGACCGATGACAGAGGTAGATTCCATCATCTGGGACCCGAACGTGGTGGTCGAGTTTGAACGACAGATTTTTTCGCCAGAAGTCCAGAAGTCGATGGTTGGTTGACCTGACTTCGAGGTGTTTCGAGAAGGCGTTCATGGGGCGGTAAAAGGGCTGTACACCGCCTATGAAATCGGCATGCGCCTTCGTGCTGTGCGACGAGAAATAGAGAAGAAGGATGAGCGCATTCGAAACTTGGAAGCTCGCGTGGAAGCGGCTGAGCGCGAGCTAAGGAAGGTCAAGGCCGCTCAGACACAACCAGCCGGATAAGCTAACCCAGTTGTAAAAGAAAGGGTGACCCAGTGGCTTATCAGTAGTGCAATTACCGATCGTGATACGGCGAGCATGTTTGCAATAGAGTCCACGAAGGGGAGGGCTTATGAAAAAGGCTTCCATGAAGGCCGGAAAGTAGGGATAGAGAAGACTAGGGAAAAGCTCGCCAAGAAAGTTTGCCGATGTGAAAATTGTGGATTTAAGCACAGTTGGATCAAGGCATTTCAAGCCGCGGAGGCTCTCCGAGCAGCGGGCGTTGATTCGGTGTTGCTGCTATACCAACGTGATCACTTCCCCTTTTCCTCCTTCGAAATCAAGAAGAGTGACGATGAGGGAGACGCTGGATAAAAATAGACATTGTAATGCCGAAACGCAGATTGCGTGCAAAATTATGTAATTATTTGGCTAATTGAATAAAAATGTTTTATTTTAAATGTTTGTGTTTCATTTTAAATTTTTTCATGCTTAATTAGGCATCTCATTTCGAATGTTTGCATGTTTTGATTTGTTTATGCGGTTGCGCCAGCCCAAGTTAACTAAGCATTTCATTTTAAATGTGTATGCTTTGACCTTCGTCGTGAAGGGCGCTCCAAATTCGGAGTCTTATTCGGCCCATAAGTGTCATGCACGAAGTTCGCTCTAAATCCAGAGGCTTAATCAGCTCTAAGGTGTCATGTGCCGATGGGGCTCGGAATCCGGAGACTGGCCAGTCGTGATATCCTCGAAGGGCGCTCTGAATCCGGAGGTTTTATCGGCCCAAAGGCCTCATGCGCCGATGGGGCTCCAAATCCGGAGATTGGCCAGTCGTGATATCCACGAAGGGCGCTCCGAATCCGGAGGCTTTATTGGCCCAAAGGCGTCATGCGCTGATGGGGCTCCAAATCCGGAGACTTTATTTGGCTAGTCGTGATATCCACGAAGGGCGCTCCGAATCCGGAGGCTTTATCGGTCCAAAGGCCTCATCCACTGATGGGGCTTCGAATCCGGTGATTGGCCAGTCGTGATATCCACGAAGGGTGCTCCGAATTTGAAGGCTTTATCGGCCCAAAAGCGTCATGCGCCGATGGGGCTCCGAATCCAGAGACTTTATTTGGCCAGTCGTAATATCCACGAAGGGCGCTCCGAATCTGGAGGCTTTATTGGCCCAAAAGCGTCATGCGCTGATGGGGCTCCAAATCCAGAGACTTTATTTGGCCAGTCATGATATCCATAAAGGACGCTCCGAATCCGGAGGGTTTCTCTGCCCAAAGGCGTCATGCACCGATGGGGCTCCGAATCCGAAGACTTTGTTTGGGTAGTCGTGATATCTACGAAGGGCACTTCGAATCCGGAGGCTTTATCGGCCCAAAGGCGTCATGCGCCGATGGGGCTCCAAATCTAAAGACTTTATTTGGCTAGTCGTGATATCCATGAAGGGCACTTTGAATCCGGAGGCTTTTATCGGAACACTTTTGAACTAGATTTCGTAGTGAGTAAACAGGAATCTTTGCATTACAAAAGTGGAATGTGTACATGGTGAACCATTCAAAACTAGTATCATTCCCCACAGGTCGGGTTCAATGATAGAATTTACGCGAGTTCGTTAAATTCCAAGGTCATGGCAGACTCCTTCCAGACATATCTTTGAGCTGATATGCCCCTACTCCTGCGATCAAATCAACCTAATAGGGGTCGTCCCAGTTAGGACCCAATTTTCTATCAGCCGGTTTCCTGGCAGTCGTTTCTTCAGGACCAACTCTCCTGGTGTGTAGTGGCGCAGCTGAACACATTGATTGTACGACTTAACGAGCTGTTGCTGGTATTGTGCCATGGACGCAAGGGCACGGTCTCTTCATTCTTCGATCAGAATCAAATCCAAAGCCAGCATCATGTCGTTTTGACCCATATCAAAAACTTGCGATTTCAAGGCTGGGTGGCTGATCTCCAGGGGTATGATCGCCTGGGTTCCAAAGCATAAAGCAAACGGCATTTCCCCAGTGGATCGCCTCGGCGTAGTTCGATGAGCCCACAATATACTCGGCAATTCTTCGACCCATTTGCCTTTAGCTTTCTCGAGTCTCTTCTTGATGCTGTCCAAGATGGATTTGTTAGAGGCTTCGGCTTGACCATTGCTTTGTGGGTAAGTCAGCGTGGAAAAGTAAGGCCGGATACCATACTTGCTACACAGCTCTCGATAGACGCCATAATCAAACTGGGTGTAGTTGTCTGAGATAAGTGCTCTTGGAATGCCGAATCGTGTTATGATATTTCTCCATTCAAAGTGCTTAACATCAGCATCTCGAATATGTGTTAATGCCTCCGCTTCGATCTATTTTGTGAAGTAATCTGTCGCGACGATCAAGTATCGCTTGTTCCCTGGGGCCCTCAGCAATGGTCCGACTATATCAAGTCCCTACTGGGCGAACGACCAGGGACTGGTGATAGAGCTTAACTCTTCAGCAGACAGATGGGTTAACGGGGAGAACTTCTGGCACTGTTCACATTTTTTCACATAACATTCGGCATCAGTTTTCATTGTCGGCCAATAATACCCCTGCATTATAGCTCGATGGGCCAAAGAGCGCCTGCCAGAATGGGCACCACAACTGCCTTCGTGTATTTTAGTCAGAACCTCTTCGACTTTGTCCGGATGTACACATTCCAGGTATGGACCAGAAAGTGATTTTTTATAAAGCTTTCCTTGCGGATCCAAATAGTATCGCAGGGCTTTATTTTGCAGCTTGTGCGCTTTTTTCTTGTCCGCTGGGATCAGTTCGGAAGATAGGAATGCAGCAATGGGGTCCATCCAACTCGGACCTGATTCTATGACATTGACCTGGACTTCTTCTGAAGGGCCAATGCTCGGCTCCGAGATGAAACCTACTTCAACGGTCCATTTAATCTCTGAGTCAATGGCGGAGGCTAGGCAAGCCAGGGTGTCTGCATGTGTGTTCTGATCACGTGTTATTTGATTCAATTCATAATGGTAAAATTTTGCCAACAAGGAGCTAGCCAATTTCATGTAAGCCGCCATACGGTCATTTTTGGCCACGTACTCCCGCTTTAGCTGATTGATCACCAGTTTTGAATCACAAAATACAAGCAAACACCGAGCACCCAGAAGATGTGCATTTTGCAAACTGGTCAGAAGGGCTTCGTATTCGGCTTCGTTATTTGAGGCTTCGAAGCTGAGTTTGATGGCCTGTTCAATTATTGCGCCGTCGGGAGCCATGATTACTACTCCGGCTCCGCAGCCTCGTTGATTGGATGATCCATCACAGTACAACTGCCAAATGTCCCCAACATAAATTCTCCAGTTCGGCTTAGGTCGAATTTCATTAGACTTGAAGTCAGCAAGACCCCTAGTGAATTTGGCCACAAAGTCGGCAAGCACCTGTCCCTTGATGGATGTTCTAGGCAGAAACTGAATATCGTACTGGCAGAGTTCAAGAGCCCACTTTGAAACGCACCCTGATGCTTCTGCACTACGGAGTACCGACCGAAGGGGGTAGTCCGTTAACACCCCGATGGTATGCCCCAGAAAGTAATACATCAGCTTTCTCACTGCCATGACGAGGGCCAGAATGAGTTTTTCCAACAGAAGGTAGCGTGTTTCGGCGTCAACCATTGCCTTGCTCACATAATACATTGGCCGCTGCTCCCCCAGCTCTTCCTTTATCAGTACGGCACTGACGGCCCGGTCGGAAACTACTAGATACAAAATGAGCAGGTCACCTGCCGAAGGTGTTGTCAAGAGTGGAATGGATCGAAGGTAGGTCTTGAGGCTGTTGAAAGTGGCTTTGCACTCGGCGGACCATTCAAAAGCCTTGTCTTACTATAGTGTATGAAAGAATTGTCGGCAGCGGTGCGTGGAACGACTGATGAATCTGTTGAGTGCGGCAGCCATCCCCATTAACTTCTGAACCTCCTTGACCGATCGAGAGTTCCAGGATTACTGTGATTTGCCTTGGGTTGGCTTCGACTCCTCAGTGGTTGACAATGTAATCCAAGAATTTGCCAGAACCGATCCCAAACGCACATTTGGAAGTGTTCAGCTTCATTCTATATTTGCGTAGAAAGCCGAATGTCTCTTCTAGATCGGCTATATGGTTCTACTCTTCCTTGGACTTGACCACCATATCATCAATGTACACCTCCATAGTGTAGCCGAGTTGCGCCTTGAACATGGCGGTGACTAGTTTCTGGTAAGTTGCCCTTGCATTCTTCAGTCCAAAAGGCATAACCTTATAGCAATAGGTTCCTCTTGGGGTGAGGAATGCGGTTTTGTCTTGGTCCTCCGGATGCATGGAAATTTGATGGTAGCCTCTGTAGGCATCGAGGAAGCTCATAGGCTGATGACGTGTCGTAGCATCTACAAGTTGGTCTATCCTAGAAAGAGGAAAACAATCTTTGGGGTAGGCTTTGTTTAGGTCCGTGAAATCGACGCAGACTCGCCAAGTCCCACTTTTCTTCTTCACAACCACAGTATTTGAAAGCCATGTCAAGTAGGTCATTTCCCTAATTGCCCCAGCCTCAAGCAACCGGTCAACCTCTTCAACAACGACGGCAATGTGCTCTGCAGCTGACCGCCGACTTTTCTGAATAATCAGCTTGCATTTAGGGTCAACATTTAAACGATGCTGCGAAACAGACATATCTACACCCGGCATCTCATATGGAGTCCACGCAAATACATCAAGGTTGACGAGCAGGAAGGAAATTAACTGCTATCTGTCAACTTGATTCAGGGAGGTGGCGACCATGAAAAATCTGTCTGGGTTTCCGTCGATTTCAACTCGATCTAGGGCTTCCGTGGTCTTTTCGCTTGGGAGCCGCCCAACATCGTCGAGGCTCTCTCGATCCGGCACCTCAATAGAATTCACTTGCAACTCTTTTGGCGTCTTTCCAGCAAGGAGATAACATGCTTGGGCCAATTTCTGGGAGCCACGGATTTGCTCAATGCCGTGTTCTGTCGGGAAGCGTAGCAGCTGATGATAGGTGCTTGGCAAGTGTGCAACCAAGTTCGCCCCATGATGAGATTATACGGCGATGGCAGCTTGATGACCAAGAATTCCACTTCCACTGTTCGGGAGCTCGCTCAAACGGGTAGTGTGATTTTCTCCAACAGGTATTCTGGATTGGTGTTGAAGCCGAATAGTGGATAAGGTACTGGAGAACGATCCGATTCGGAGAAGTCAAATTTGGTGAATGTCTTGTAATACATAACTTCCGATGTGCTCCCCGGATCAATGAGTACGGGCTCAACGGTGAATCAGTTTACGCGTAACTCGATTACCAAGGGATCGATGTGGAAAAGTGTCACTCCGGCCAAATTTGAATCATCAAAAGCAATGCTCGCTGCTTCATGGGGTCGCTTAGCTGGAGTGAGTTGATTGTGTGGGTCGGGATTCGACTAAATCGTATGCACCGCGAATGATATTGGCAGGCTGTATATCATGTGGATTACGCCGAGTGGAGGTGAATCCTGTCGTAAGGCTATTGCTTTGGTTGAGTTGCCTTTGCGGACATACTGTTGCAGCCAACCATCTTGTATCAATTCCTCTAGGTGATCCTTCAATGCGTAACAACTCTCAGTATCATGGCCGTGATCCTTGTGATACTCGCACCGCCTATCCCGTCTTCTTGTTTCAGGTGGTCCCACTATTTTGGACGGTCATTTGAAGAACGGAAGGTGTTGGACTTTGGACATAACTGCGCTGATCGGCTCTAACAACTTCATGTATTTCTTGTCTGAGCGCCTTGCACGCTTGCCATCGACTTCCAGTTGTTCATTTTCCCGGTGGGGGCACTGGTCACCTGATCGGAGAGAATCCCGTCTCTTGTCTCGTTTAGCTCAATGCCGTGGTTCAGAGCTCTGAGGTGGTATAGAATTTAACGGCTGAGCAATTTCAGAAGGAGCCGTCTTGTTGGCCGTGTTTCTGACTTTAACTCGCAAGGCGTCATCTTCCACTTTGTAGTATTCCTTAACCTTCTTCATCAACGACTAGACCATTTTGGGGGGTCTTCTAGTCAAGAAGCTACGAAGAGCACTGTCAGGATACAAACCCATTTTAAAGGCGGTGACGGCCATGGAGTCATTGCAAGTGTCATCAACAAGATTGAAACACTCCCAATAGCGCGCCGAATACGCTCTTAATGTTTCTCCTAGCTGGATCTGCATTGCCCAGAGAGAGTCGGCTTGTTTCGGCTGAACTTTGTTGGTGATGAATCTTGCCCTGTAGGATTTTTGTAATTGATGGAAACTCTTAATCGACGCCGGCTCCAGCTTATAATACCATCTGACTACCAACGGTTCCAAATTGCTTGGAAATATTCTGCACATGAGAGCTTCGTCGTCTGCATGCAACATCATGGTTTGCTTATAGTAATGGATATGATCCGTGGGATCCGATTTCCCGTCGTACAAGGTGAACGACGGGGCTTTGAACTTCTTGGGTAGTACTGCCTTTGCGATCTGTCGCACAAAGGGATCGTGCTGGTCCTCTTCGTCTGAACCATTTCGTCTTCACTTATGCCTTGTACGTGGACTCTCTTAAGAGGAACTGGTAGTTTCGGGTCGTCCATTCTTTCTGGGCTCCGGGGATAATGAGTCGGAGTCGCTGTCAGTTTCTTGTTGTCGGGCTCGAGGTCGTCGACCACCTGCCCTCAGAGGTCGTTCCGGATCTTGGCGTACAGCTTGTTTGGACTTCGTCACTTCCAAGGCCAAATCCTGACGGAGACGTTCGTTCTCAGTGATCATGTTCTCCAACCTCTGTTCGTTTTGCTTTGCTTGTTCCATGATCGCTTGCATTGTCTCATGAGCTGAAGTTGAGGGTGAGGCGAAGTTCAAGGCGCATCTTGCGGCAATGGTCTCCAGTCCAAGCATGTTTGGTGGAGTGAGGTCATCTCTCTGTGTGGTATCATCAGTGACTATCGGAGGGTCTTCTGTTACACCCGCCATGGATGTATTTGAGTATTCCCACAGACGGTGCCAATTGTGGGGAAGTGGTTTGGAAATACTCTTCAGATCCTAGGGGACGCTCGTGATCCTCAGCTAGCCACCTGAAAAGGAATGAACACTCCGGTCGGGGGTACCGGGATTAGCACTCCGACGGATAGGTCAGTATATACTCTCTTGATTGCTTGTATCTTAAGTTAAGCACACTAGTTCTCACATATCTTTCTCTGACTGATGATCTTGTATTTATATTATTCTCTTTGGGCCTTAAGGCCAGGCCCATCCTCGATCCTTTACATGTACTTCTACTCGGCTTTTGTTCTACTGGTTGGAATGCCGATTATTTTATTCGGCTCTTCAATTGACTAGGATCAATACTGAATAAAGGTTATGCCCCGGACTGGACTCGTCCATTCGTCCATATTGATCTAACGAAATTCGACTCCCACAATCATGATCATTTCTTATGAGACCATGATTTATTTATATATCTCTAGACTATAGAGAGTGTTGAGACTTGTACTTTTTCTTTCCCTTTTTGTCATTTTCTTTTTTTTGTTATTTACAGTTCTTCTATTCCCTCCTTAAAATTAAAAGAAGTTGAGCACAACACCTTAGACAAAAAGAAAAGTCGTGGCCGTCTATTTATGCAACATATTTGTTTGTTTTTTTGTTTTTATAATATATATCTCTATCTAATGTATTTATAAAAAATTACAAATATATTTCATCAGATTTATTTAAAATATGAATTGTTCCTTATAATTTTGAAAATTATAAATACTCTTCTTATCATAATTTTTTTATTGTTGTCGTTTACGCAACAATAAAATTACTAAAATTGCTAATTAAAATATATTTCTGACATCATTAAAATTATTAATTGATTTAATAATTTATAAATAAAAGGGGTACTTTGTTATGCAATTAGAAATTAAAAGGGGTAGGATATTACAATTTTCAGAATCATAAGAAGCAATTCATATTTTAAACAAATCTCAAGAAGTGTGATTATAATTTACCGATGTATTTATCTGTTTAATATAAGGGCAAATTACATTTTAACTCCCGCAGCTATTGGTCAGTATTATTTTACTTCTTTAACTAAAAATTATAAAACTTAATTTGAATCTTAATTACAAAAGTTTCTGAAAAACAAAAATTAAATTAAATTAAATTACATTAAATATGAAAAAAATTCACAAAAGATAATTATAAAAAAGAAAAAAGAAAAAAAAAAAGAGATAATTATTGAATAGTCCAAGATGGGAAGAATATAAGGCATTAAATTCAATTAAATTTTTTTGTTGGTGAGAGATCCATTATTTATAAAATAGTGTGGTGAGAAGTTCTTTCATTGATTTTGGAAAACATTTTGGGTATGTTTGAGGAGAGAGTTTTAGAGTTTAGAAATATTTTGAGTAGTTTTTAAAAATTGTTTTGGGGAGAGAGTCTAGAAATTTTTTTGATTTGTTTGGTTGTGTATTTTGAAAGTAGTTTTGGAGTTTGAGAATTTGGAATGATTTGATATTTTGTTGTAATTGAGTAACTGTGTGTGAAAGAAAAACTGATTAAGAATGAGAGAGAAGAGAGAAAAAATGATTGATTTATGTGTAAGAAAGAGAAAGTGATTTTGGAAATTGTTTTGAAAAAATTACAAACCAAACAAGTTTTTTAGAAAAAAATTTCCCAAAATCACTTGACCAAGCATATTGTTTCTAATTTTATCCATTAATTTATCTGTTGGCTTTTCGTTCACTATCTGTTCAAATTTATGTCTATTAGTTCAATTTTTTTTTCCTTGTGTAAAATCATATCTATCTGTTCAATTTTTTTCTACCTGTCCAAAATTACTTCTATCTGTTTAAATTTTTTAATCTATTCAAAATTTTTTTATCTGTTCAAATTCTGAACATATTTTATTATCTTTTGAAATTTATCAGATAAAAAATTCTCTGTTTAAATTATCTATTGAAATTCCATCATTTTTTTTAATAATCTGTTCAATTTGTTTGATTTTTATCTGTTTCAATAAATAACAAATTTTCTTTTTATCTGTTTCAAGGCATTCCAGGTGACCGAGTTCCTCTCAGGCATTTCATCGAACACTTGGTGGGCACCAACTAAACACCCACAGACCGAATACATGTTGACCAAAGCTGTTTGCACATAGATGTGATATTCAAACCCAGCTTTGATAGTGAGAGAAAGAGCCCGAGAGATTACCTGATGTCGAATAACACAAAACAATATCAAATTCATATTATTCACAATTAGAGCATCTCCAATCCTTGAAATAAAGTGATCAAACCTCATTGAAAAAAACTCAGAAATTTAATCGCCCAAGTTACCAACAAAAACAACCAGATATTAACATTCAGCTCAGAAATCACTTCCCATTCAGCATTCTAAATGCAGAAACACCAAAATACAGTAAAACTAGTACTAAACTCCTAATATTCACACATCTTTATTTACCGATAAAGCAGATTTTACTCAACCTGGACATGGAACAAATCAGACCTCTCCTCATCTTTCACCTTGGGCACCATACCATTTTTCATCTCAGCCTTAATCTGATCAAGCTTGAAGAGCTTGTCCGGGAGATCAGTCATACCGGAGGGTGAGTCAAACCGATCAGAGTGTGGAAAAAGGAGCGTCGAGCAATATCAATCTTGGCAAGGCATCAGGGCTAATAGGTTGAATGAACGACGGCGGTGCTGGTGACGTTCCACCGCGGTGGTGGCGGATCCGGATCTGCGGCAGCGATAAAGCGACGGATCTCACAGTGGTGGTTCTGGATCAGCGGCGGATCCGAAGAGAGAGAGAGAGAGTAGACAGAGATCGGTCGTGGAGAAGGGTTTTGGAGAGGCAATGAGTGAGATCGGCGAGGGAAGAGTGGCGATCAGAGACGATGATGCTGGTGTCGCAGCTGCTGTAACTTCGCTTAGCACCGCCGCTGGAGACGGCCTGCAAGAGCTGGTGACCGTCCTCAGATCGGCCGCGACCGCCGCGGCTGCGGAGAGTGGCGGGGCTGGCGGTCTCGCCTCCTCCATCCTATCCCTCTAATGCACGTGGGTTTTGGCTCTTGGCTGCGTGTTATTTTGACTGAGAACAAAAAAGTAGATTGGAAAATAGGTAATTTGGTCATTTTGTGGAGGGATGTCCTTAGGCCAAAATATTTTAGCATGTAGATTGTTCGACCAAATAAATTTTAGGTTGACATATGTCTAAAAAGTTAAAAAGTTTTTTAAAAAGTTAAAAAATTATCATTATTCATCAAAAGTTAAAAAGTGTGACTGTACAATTCTCAATCATAATTTTTTTCTACACATTAATTTATACAATTTTTTAATACATATTTTTTCATAAAAAATCAAAAAACTAACCTAAATAATCATATTTTTTCTTCAACTTATAATCTAAAAAGTGAAAAAATATATTTATTTAAGACATCACAAATAATCACCTAATTTAGACTTTTTGACAGAATGTCCTAAAAACAATAATAAACTCCAAAATGTTTCTTTTTTTTTTTTTTAAAACCAAATAGATTGATAATATCATTTTAAGTATTCCAATTGATAAGTTATGTACAAGCCACAGATCAATTTTTTTTTTGATAAGTTACATACAAGTAACATATCAATTTTTTTTTTAAAATCAATTTAAGAAACAAGTCTGTAAAAAAATGTTTACATTAATATAAATTACTAATTTTAAAAGAAAAAAAGCAAAGGAGGTAAAATAATATTAAATAATAGTTAAAAGAGATAATTTATAAATTATCCTATTGCTAAAATGGCATTTCCATATTAGCAAATAATTATTCCATTATATTTACTTCTACTAAAAAAAACCTTAAAATCAAAAACTAAATAAATGGCAAGTCGCCCGTGCCTTGCACGGGACTCATATACACTAGTGTGTATATCTATTTATATGGGGTAAATTATACTTTGCGTCTTTATATTTTGTACCAAATCTCACTTTGGCCCCTACATATGAAATCTGTTGGCTACATATTTTGTAAAAGCCAGTTACAATTCGACACGTGGCAGAATAAGGGTATTATGGGAAGATGATTCCAATCTTCGATCCTAATCGTACACGTGGTAATGAATATTGGTTCTCAAGTGATCTGAGTAGCACCAGATCAGTAAAGAGATGCAAGGTGACGTGGCTTCAACGGTTACCCATATTCAAATTCAAATATAGGAGGGAAGTCCAACTGCAAGTGATGGCGTAGTGGAACTACTTCTAAGGCAGCATGATCAGCAATCATGGAGGAGCAGTTCGACGGTTCGAAGTGCAGTTCGAAGGTCATCCTTGATAAGTATAAATAGTAAGGAAGCCTCCAGAAAAGACCCCCAGACTCAGATCATACAAACCAGTCTCTACTTCATATTTTCTTTTCCAGTTTTACATTTTCTGTACTTTAAATTCCTGCACTTTAAATACCTATTCTTTAAATACCTGCACTTTAAATACCCGCACTGCACTTCGATTCATAGGAGTAGTTTTAAGTAGATTCCAGTAGACTGTTGCTGTAAACCTCTTCGAGGCTGAGTTTGGACTATTGTAAGTGTTCATTTTAATGAAATACTTCGATTGTTCTTCATATTAACTGTTATTTCTCTTAATTTCTTCTAAGTCAAGCCACCAGTAAAAGTCCTCTTCATTGAGGCTGAAAGAACTAAAACACAATCGTCTGATAATTGGTTGGCAATTATAATTTCTGTAAGGACTGATTGATCCTTACTGGCACGCTCGCATTTACAAAAATACCCTTCGAAAAGCCAAAAAGCCAACATATATTTTTGGCATGCCCAGTGGGACTAATTAAAATGGCTAGACGAAGACGACAAGGAGAAAATGAACGCCTAGAAGAAGGCGTAGAAGGAGAGGTAGAGATACCTAATCCAGAGGAGAATGTGGTAACACCCTGTGGAGACTCCTATGCTATCAGAACCTTTGGTCGAACAGACCAGCACTTCTGGACAAGAACCATATGTTCATAATATTGGACGAAACCAAGGAATTGGACCATCCACCGTTCCATCTACTCAGCCAACAAATCCATGGGATGGCTTAGTAGATGCTATGGGACAACAATTAATGAACACAATGGAAAGGTGGGCAACATCCTTTTTGGATCGAATGAATAACCACCAACCAACAAATACAAGACACACAGAGGAAATTTTAAATGTCCCTCAGCAAAGATTGGCTAGAGAAAAACAGCCTATGCAAGTTAATGGACAATCTAATGGTCACACTAGTACTCAGAACTATGAAAGACCACCGCCTCAGTCTTGGTATGAACCCATTTCGAGGCCTGTAGTAGGCCAAAATGCCTCAGTACTCAACAATGAAGCCACACAAGTTGGTGGATCTGGCCAAGTACAAAAAACTAGCATAAGAATGATGGCAAATCCCATGTTCAAAGCCATACCTGGCACTAGGGGGTATAATAATCCCTTATTCGAATTTATACCCAGGGGGTTGGAAGGTTTTCCCACAAATGGAAGGGACACAACACCTGTTCCAGCACCTTTCACAGGTCCTTTCGCAGGATAGGCTCAAAGGGGTTACCCATACCCCCAACAGCAACCTGCACCACAGGGGCAACCAGTCCCAAATGTACCACCTTATGGACCAAGAGGACCACAGGCGCAAGTTTGTCTACCAAACCCTGTGTTTGTCCCTCCAGTAGTGGTTCAGCAAGCACAAAATATGGTCCCTAGGGACCAAATTGCTGATATTGTTAGGGAGATGTGTGAGCCGATGGCTCGGGGGGTCCAGACTCCTGTATACAGAAAACCATACCCAGAATGGGTAGATAGGGTACATGAATACCCAAGAGGATTCAGAATACCAGATTTTACCCTATTCTATGGAACGGGAAATCAATCAACAATAGAGCATGTTGCCAGATTCGTTGCTCAATGTGGTGAATTCACTAATCATGACTACATGAAACTGAGACTATTTCCAAATTCTCTAACTGGGGGAGCATTTGTATAGTATATCAACCTTACACCTGGCTCCATTCAAACTTGGCAACAAATGGAAGAGGCATTTCATGCCCAATTCTTCCAATCGGAGCCAGAGGTGTCCATGGCAGACTTGGCAAGATTGAGTCAAAGGCCTGAAGAAAAGGCTACTCAGTTTATTGCCAGATTTAAAAGGGCTCGAAATAAATGTAGAGTCATCCTTCCAGAGCCAGAATTTGTAAGATTGGCTCAAAACGGTTTAGAGTTCAGGCTTCGAAAGAAGTTTGACTCAACTGAATTCAGGGATTTGGTCGAATTAACCTATAAGGTGTCTCGATATGAAGCATTACTAGAGGAGGAACAAGATCGAAATAATGCTTCGTATAAGACATATTATAGAGATCCCAATTATGAGATCGATGCAGCAGAGATTGTGGGCAAAGTACCTGTAATCTGTGAAGCATTAATTCATAAGGATACAACCATCGACCAGCAGTTTAAAAAGAAAGACTTTCACAGAAAGTACTCTTTTGATTTGACAAAAGCAGATGACATTTTTGATCATTTGCTTGCAGCCAATTTCCTTAAGTTACCAAAAGGAGTAAAACTGCCATCTCCAGATGAACTTAAAGGAAAAGTATACTGTAAATGGCATAATTCTTGGTCTCACTCGACTAAAAACTGCATTGTTTTTCGAGACAGGATCCAAAAGAAAATTCGGAAAGGAAGTTTGAAGTTCCCAGTCAAAACAGAAAAAGCCATGGGGATTGACAGTAACCCGTTTCCAGAAGTTGGAGAAAGCGCGGCTAATGTGGTTGTACCAAACTTTCAGAATCTATCTTTGCAGGAATTGGAAGAGGTCAATGTGCAAATGCATATTGCCAACCAGACAACTGCCAAGAAGGAGACTAGAAACCCACCAGTTATTGGACAAGGTTTCTCACATTAGAAGGAACACTCTGATGAAGAAGCACTGGATGGTGATTCCTTGGAAGCAGCTGTAATGTAGAGAATGTGTCCCAGATGCAGACTAAGCTACAAATGGTTGAAGGGGCTTCCAATTGATGGGAAGCAATACTATAGGGATGTTCAGAGACATCCTAGATCAACCAACGCTTACAACAAAAGGCCGTACCCGGCTAGTGATAGGCAGCGACCATTAGTGGTTGAGCCTGCAGTTGACAGAATACATGCTAAAGGCAAGAGGCCCTTGTATGAGTCTAGGCCACTTAACTACTACAGAATGGAGAGCAAACATTCTGAAAGAAGATTGGAGAGAAGTTCAGGTTATGGGACTAAGGCCAGAGATTGGCCCCCTAGACCAACCTCACACAGAACAGAAAATGGCCACCTCCATCAAAGGCCAGAATCAGGCTCGAAACATGAGACCAGAACCAAGCACTTACCTCCACGGCCAGTTTCGAAGATGGCTTCGAGGGTAGAAAAAGGTGATGCAACATTTGAGTCAGTAAGCTCTTGGGTACCTGGAGTTCCAGACTGGTTTGCAATGCAAAACAAACCTAGGGAAGTGTCTGCCAGGAGAGATGTTGGAATCCCAGGCAGGATGGTCAAGCCTTCTTTGGTGGCTCCGAACAACTGGGTATTGCTGAAACACCGAAAGACAAAGGAACCAAATATGGTTCCAGTTATTTCCAGATCACAAAGGAGGAAGATTCAGCGCAGATACACCTAGTACCAGCAAGATCTGAAAGAAAGTGGAGAGAGTTCTTCATAGGTCAAAACAGAAGGAAAGAAAACTTCGAAGTCAGATCATGCTCCAAAACCGACTCTACAAAGCAAAGTGGTTTGTAGCAGAGAACAGTTGGCCCAGGTTCATTCTGAACTAAATGCCAGAGAGAAGTCTAGTTTGGCAGGGTTGGAGAAGGCTCTGATGGAAAGTGATAGCGAAACGGAAGAAGAGATTGGCATGAGCCAAAAGAAGGAAATGGCAGAAGAAGAAATGTTCGAAGCCTTCATGGCTGAACAAACATTTCTGACTGAAGAAACAGTTGAGAAGGATCTTTCGAAGGGATCAGTTATCAATGAAGTACCAGAGTGCAGCATGGAGGATGCTGCTGAAGACACTGAGCAAGGTAGCCAAGAGGGGAAGAAGGTACAGCCAGCCATCCAATTTGGGTCATTTCCCCTTGTATCAGTCAATATGGTACACATATTGCCTCATGAATTCCAGGCTGGAAATGAGGACCAGGGTGACCAAGACATGGATCCAATTCCAATCTCTAGTGAAGAGTCACAAGTGAGTATGGTACAGGATGCTCCTGGAATGGCTACTCCAATGGAAACTGAGTGTGAAAGCGATGAAGAGGTGAGCATCAACCTCCCATATCCTTTTGAATATCCCTCGAGTTCCATGACCCAACATGTCAAGCCTTTGTACATCAAGGCTTTCTTCGATGGGATACAGCTGAACCGAGTCCTAATAGACAATGGGGCAGCGGTAAACTTATTACCGAAATCTTCTTTGAAGAAACTAGGGAAAAAGAATCCCAGGTTGATCCCAACCAGCACAACCATCGCTGGCTTTGTTGGAGATAAACAGATGGCTCAAGGGATTCTGCCCATTAACTTGAGTGTGGGAACCAGGGACTGCATGACAGCATTCTTCATAATCGACAGCAATGCTAAATATAATGCTTTACTTGGGAGAGATTGGATCCACACCAACAAATGTGTGCCTTCCTCTTTGCATCAGAAAATCATGATGGCCTCAGGCAATGGAGAGACAGAGGAGATTGATGCAAATCCTCAACCTTTCATAGCCTGTGCAGACTTCGCAGAGGCCAAATTGTATATTGAGGGGGTGACACCACTCAGTATACTGAGGAAAGCTGATGGCTCAGCCGAAGTGACGGCTGATGAGGAAGTGACACACCTGAAGCACTTAGTCCAAGAGAGTGCTGATGAAGAGATTGTCGTTAAAGATAACAATGATGCCTGGTTGTAGGCAAAGAGATGAAGAACAAGAAGCCAAGTCCTTGGCTCTTATTAAATTTTCAACATTGGACGTAAAAGCAATAGTCCAGAAAGTACAGAAGCAAGAGAGAGAGGCCATGATAATTGGCTGTAAACAAGAGCAGCAACAGGTCAGAAGTTTGACCCTTGGGAAATACTGTGCATTGGACATTGAAACAAAAGTCCAGGAGATACAGGAAGAAGACGCCTTGTGGATAGATTTTGTCTATGAGGAAGAGGGCAGAGATGTTGAATTAAAGAACCTAGGAGCAGAACAAGGCAAAAAGGTTGCTTCGAAGGTTGAAGAAACCAAAGAAGAAGCTTCAATAAGTTCTCAGACACAAGACCCCTTAGAAGAAGTGAATTTAGGGGAAGGTTCTGTGCAGCAGCCCACCTATATAAGTATTTGTTTGAATGTTCTGGACAGAGACCAGTTATTGGTTGTTCTAAAGAAATACAAAGATTACTTTGCATGGTCTTATAATAAACTACCAGGATTGGATAGATCATTAGTGGAACATAGGCTCCCTATGAAGCCTAATTTCAAGCCATACAAGCAGAAACCAAGAAGGATGAGTCCAGAAGTAATTCAGAAAGTCAAGGAAGAAATTCTTAGACTACTCAAGGCAGGCTTTATTAGAACAGCCAGGTATGTTGAATGGCTATCTAATATTGTGCCTGTAGTTAAGAAGAATGACAAAATGAGGGTATGCATCGATTTCAGAAACTTAAATCTAGCAACTCCTAAAGATGAGTACCCTATGCCTATAGTGGATCTGCTGGTAGACAGTTCAGCAGGGCATCAAGTTTTATCAATGATGGATGGCCACTCTGGTTATAACCAAATATGCATTGCAGAGGAGGATATCCACAAGACATCATTCAGATGTCCTGGGAATATTGGCACCTTCGAATGGGTTAAAATGCCATTTGGACTGAAGAATGCTGGGGCTACATATCAGAGGGCTATGAACACTATCTTTCATGATCTCATTGGAGGGTATCTAGAGTGTTATATTGATGACATTGTGGTGAAATCCCAGTCCATGGAGGAGCATTTGTTTCATTTAGAAGCAGCTTTCGAAAGAATGAGGAAGTTCAAGTTGAAACTTAATCCTCTTAAGTGCGCTTTTCGTGTATCATCTGGAAACTTCTTGGGTTATGTAGTGCACAAGAAAGGAATATAGATTGATTAGAATAAAGCTAAAGCCATCATTGAAGCTAGGCCTCCATCAAGTAAGAAAGAATTACAAAGGTTCCTAGGGCAGGTTAACTTTCTTCGAAGGTTCATTTCTAACACTGTAGGGAAAACTAAAGTATTTTTTTCCTTGTTAAGGCTGAAAGATGAAGAGGAATTTGTGTGGACAGCAGAGCATGAAATTGCTTTCGAAGGTATCAAAGCCTACTTGGCCAACCCTCCAGTGCTGATGCCACCAAAAGGGAATAAGCCCTTGAAGTTATACATAGCTGCAGCAGAAGATTCATTGGGAGCTTTCTTGGCCCAAGACAATGAAGAAGGCAAGGAACAAGCTGTTTATTACCTTAGTAGGTTTTTAAATTCTTGTGAATGTAAATATTCAGCTGTTGAAAAGCTGTGTCTTGCTTTGTATTTTGCTGCAATGAAATTAAGATATTATCTTTTACCTACAACTGTCTTGGTAATTGCAACCACAGATTTGGTTAAGTACATGTTATCTAGACCTATGTTGAGGGGAAGAATTGGCAAGTGGATACTAGCCTTATCAGAATTTCATTTAGAATATGTCCCTCAAAGGGCAGTAAAAAGGCAAGTCTTAGCCAATTTTCTGGCAGATCATCCATCTCAAACAGAGAGCCAAGAGATAATGGAACTCGGTATGGCTAGTGTTGAGCCATGGCAAATGTGGTTCGATAGATCGAAGGCCAATGGGTTAATTGGAATTGGTATTGTGATTAAGTCTCCACAAGGGGTAGAAACCACACATGGTTTCAGAGTGGATGAAGCTAGCTGTTCCAATAACCAAGCTGAATAGGAAACCTTAATAGTGGGACTAGAAATCCTTATTGGATTACAAGTACATGCAGTTGACATATTTGGGGACTCTCAATTGATAGTTAACCAAGTGAAAGGGATTTTCAAGTGTTAAAGCATAAACATTTTACCATACTATGTTGTTGCATTACATCTACTTTCTCAATTTCAAATAGCAAATATAACTCATGTTCCAAGATTCTTGAACAATAGAGCTAATGATGTGGCTCAGAAAGCTTCGAACTTCAAGAGAAGGGATAATACCCAAAGGGATATAAGCCAAACAACATATCAAAAATTAATACAGCCTTTGAATAAAAGGAATGTGGTCTTGGAAGTCAACCATAATGACTTGCAAGAACAAGATTGGAGGCATCCAATAATGCAGTACTTAGCTGGTCCATCTTCGAAGGCCAGTAGAAAAGTCAAATTGCAGTCTATGCAATACATGATATATGGTAATGCTCTCTACAAAAGGGGGGGAGTGGCTTATTGTTGGAATGTTTAGGCCCAAAAGAAGCATTAACAGCCATGACTGAGGTTCATGAAGGCATCTGTGGTGCTCATCAGCCTGGTGTAAAGATAAGATGGTTGCTTCGAAGGCATTCCTACTATTGGCCAACTATTCTTAAAGATTGCATAGAATATGCAAAGGGTTGCCTGGCATGCCAAAAACATGGCACAATAAGGCATGTGCCCATAACTGACCTACATGCAGTAGTGAAGCCTTGGCCATTCAGAGGATGGGCCATGGATATGATGGGAAAAATACATCCACCTTCTTCGAAGCATCATTGTTTCATTCTAGTGGCCACTGACTACTTCACTAAGTGGGTCGAAGCTAAGCCATACAAGGCTGTAGACCAAACAGAGGTCATTGGGTTCATTAAAGACTTGATCCATAGATTTGGCATCCCATAAACCATTACTGTAGATAATGGGACTGTGTTCGATCGAAGAATGGTGAAGTCCTTTGTGGCAGAATTTGGAATTAGCCTTGTTAATTCCACACCCTACTATGCACAAGCCAATGGTCAAGCTGAATCATCCAATAAATCCTTGAAAAAGGGAATACAAAAGGTTGTGGAAGATAATCCTAGGGATTGGCATAACCTATTGTTGGATGTTTTATGGGCTTACAGAACTTCCCCAAGGTCAAGCACAGGAGTCACCCCCTATGCCTTAGTATATGGGCATGATGCAGTGTTACCTGTGGAGATTAATGTTAAATCTCTGATGGTAAGATGCCAAGATCAATTAGATCCTGAGCAATATCATCAAAGCATGTGCTTGGAATTAGAAGGCATAGATGAAGCCAGGATTTTGGCGTTAAATAGCATTCTTTTTCAAAAGAAGAAAGCAGCCAAGAATTATAATAAGAAAGTCAAGCATATTGGCTTTGATGAAGCTGACTTGGTATGGAAAACAATACTCCCAATAGGAATTAAAAGCCATAAGTTTGGCAAATGGTCACCTAACTGGGAAGGACCATATCAAATTCATAGAGTTCTGCCTTTTGGAGCATACCATTTAAGAAATTTGAATGGCTATGTACATCCCAAAAAGATTAATGGCAGATATTTGAAGCCTTATTTTCCAACCATTTGGAAAACACAAGGAATAAAATAAACATTATGTACAAAAACACAAGATATTCAGATAATAGATAAGAATTTGATTTTTCATAAAGAACCAAGTACATTGTGCCACAAATTGGCCCAAAAATCATTACAATGTTTCAATTGTTTTTGTACAACAGATTTCCTATTACTAAGTGATGAAAACAGGTGAATAGCTGCAGCCATGTCTTCTTTTCGATCGGCCAGTTCTTGGTTGGTGATTTGCAATTTAGTGTCAGTTCGAACCAAGGCCTGGTTTACTGCAGCTAGCTCCTCCTCAAGTCGAGCTTTCTTCTCCAGCAGCCGAATTCGAAACTGGGAGGCAGAAGAGTGTTATTCCTTGAGATCTGACACCTCGGTATGCACTTGGGAAACAAAACTCTGGTCCCTAGCTAGTTTCTCATCCGCAGTCTTAGAAGCATGACAAATGTTGAGATAGAAATCAATAGTAGCTGCAGCCTGGGATAGATGACTTGAGACATTCATGCCAGACTGCTCAGCAATGTTACAGCATTGAAGGAACCCATTCCTGATGATAGGCCTTTGTAGAGCCTCGAAGGGGATCCTCGAAAAAGAAGTCAGCAGTTCCAGGCATACGTCCAGATCTATTGAAGGTGTAGAAGGCTTGCTGCTGGAGGAAGGAAGACTCTCGAAGATTTCCAGTAAGGAGTCGGCCAAAACTAATGGCTCAGCTTCAGCACTAAATGTTGGAGAGGTTGAAGGTATGTCGAAGAGACTAGCTAGTCTTCCTTCGAAGATGTCTACCTCATCCCTGGACATGAAGGGCATAGAGAGTGTTGTGGTGGAGGACACAGAGGACCGCATGGGGATGGGAGAAATGGATGGAGCATCTTTGGCGGCCTCTATGGTCTTAGCCACCAACGAATCAAGTGAAGAGGGGCTAGAAGTAGGCATAGGTGATGAACCATGAATTGGAGAACTACCAGCATCCTCTGTGGAAGAATCAACTGCCATTGGAAATGGAGTAGCAGTTGGAGTTTCTGTGAAGAATGGAGGAAGAGCAAGGCTCGAAGGAAAAGAGGACTGAGGTAGGTCAAGGGACAAAAAAGGGAGGTATGGCTCTAAGCCAAGAAGAAGAGATGCAGGAATGCTGGGGCTTAAGGAAGGTATAGAAAGTGTAGGCTTGGGAAGTGGAAGCAGTATTTGAATAGTCTTCACATTCTACATTTGATCAACTTCGACTGAAACTGGAATAGGCCTCATGGGGAAGATAGTTGTTGCTGCAAAAGGAAGAAATGCAGAGCAATGTCAAACTTCAATACAAGAGTTGACGAAGGAAAAACAGCAGAAATATGAAAGAAATTACTTATTTCAGAAGTATTGGCACTGATGGGAGAGCTGCGAAGGGAATAATGCTCGATAGTTTGTTGTCTTCGTGCAGCTTCTCTTTGTAATGCATTAGCAGCAGTAGCTTCATCTCTCAGAAACTGTTGCTGCCGTCTCTTCTCAGCCCTCTCAAAAACGATTATTGCCTTGGAATGTTCTTGTTCTACTGTCTTGGCAGCTGCTTCATGAAGCGGGTCCTCAACCAAGTCAGCAGCAGAAACAGTCACCTTCTTCCTCTTCCTCCTTGGTAGTGATACTACTGGTTCCTTTTCGATCTCCCTCTCTTCAATTTGGGGTTCAGATTTTTCAGAGGTAAGTTCTTTCTCCATTACTATAGTGGTTGCCTTGAGAGAAGGATGCTCAATTGTATCAGAAGGGAAGGCAGCCACCTTTTGTCTCTTTGTTCTCTGCAAGGGCACTTTTCGCTCTTGCTCAACCTCTTCTTCTCCCAAAGATTCAGATTCCTCAGGAGGGAGGACTAGCTTCCTTTTCTGTTTTTGTTGTTGTTGTCTCTTTTTGAGAACAGCTAAAGTTTCAGCTCTCTTAGGAGATTCTTCTTGTGGGGGCCTTGCACCAAAGAACAAAAGTGTAAAGGAAATGAACGAAAGATTCAAAAGAAAGGAAAAGGAGAAATCTGAAAATATTTACCCTTCTTCGAAGCAGCTCTGGTAACTCTAGCTGGAGGGGGTGAAGCTGTAGGAGTAGTTGTGGCAGCCTCATGAAGAAGGGGAATGTTCCTAGCTGTCGCTGACTTAGCCTTCGAAGGCACTCCCAATCCTACCAGCAAGTCATGGGGGTGTACAGATAGGCGCACTTCCATATTGACTATCCACCAATTCTGGAATCTTTTCAAGACCAAGCCATACAGAAGAAAGGGGACAAATTGGAACTCATTCAAGTCCTTCAGCAGTTTGAGAATTGCCGTCTCTAGTCTGGATTTGGATATTCTCAAGTCTCTGGCAGTGAGGTGGACATTCGAGAGACTGCAAAGAGGAACTCGTATCCCTTGAGTGAGTCCAAATTGTCTGGCAAATTGATAAGGGCAGTACACCTCAGATATGCATTTGTAGGCTCGAGGGTTTAAACTGCCAATGAACAATTCCCTTGGTAATAGTATAGAGGCCCACATATCTTTATGAGGAGAAGTGGAGCATTCTTTATCGGCCATAAAAGTTTGCAGCCAGGTTGGTCCTTTATTGGCTTCGAAAGGACAGAAGAAGGAGGCAGATGGAGAGATAGAGAGTTGGTAAAAAAAGGTAAAGTAGTAAGCGAAGGAAGTAGGATAAAGGGTAATCCTAGCATACTTTTCCCCGTAAGTACTAGGATCCTGAACAAGGAATCTTAGACACTTGGGATGTAGGTCAGTGAAATAGGCGAAGAGCCAAAGTTGAAGCACCCAGAGGGGACCTCCTTGGTTAGCATCAAGAGGTGTTTCGCAAAATTGGGAACAGGCTCTGTAGATATGACCTAAAAGATAGGGAGCAAGAGCTATGTGTTTTTTCATGACAAGTGTCTTCGCAAGAGGAGCAAACTCAGGCATAATCCTCTGAGATGAAGTGCAAAAGAGGAATTTGCATAACCAGTATAAGATAAAGGAAAATAATTCTCTGTCCCTCACAGGACCTTCCCTTTTATTTTCAGCCTTTACGAAGTCACTATAAGAGGAGTTTAGGGTTGGAAGAGAAGAGTTGACAGGAAGGTCCGGGTAGTTGGGAGTAAAAGGAGAACCATGGGGTGAAAGCCCTAAGAGATGGCAAATATCAAGCACGGTGGGGGCCATCATGCCACACCGAAATTGGAAGAAATTAAAAGCCATATTCCAGAAGCATAAGGTAGCAGGAATCAAAAAAAGGTCCTCAGGAATAATGAACCTGGAAAGACGAAGGGCATCGAGGACACAAAGCTCTTGCAGGTCATCTTCTCTCGCAGGCACTATTCTATCATACCATTCTTCCCATTCAGTCCTCAATGTCGGCCAGCAACGGTGAGGACGATTCACTCTCCAGTTCCGCCAATCAAGCCCTTCTTCATAGAGAAGGAAATGGTCCTCCAAGCGAGGGTATAGAGCTGCGAGTTCAGTAGGAGCTTCCCGAAAAATAGGACCAAGAACATACTCTTGCTTGTTGCTGTGGCGAGAAACGAAGAGACGCCCATCTATGTTGCTTGGTCCACCAGTCGTGAGTTTGGCAATTTCTTCGTCAATACATTTCTTCAGAGCCATGGTAGGGCTGAGATGATCGCCAGCGGGCACTTTCAGTGAGGAAGGATCCATTAATAGCGAGTAGTAAGGAAAAGAAGGTTAACAGAAGATCGGTAGGGTTTGTGTGTTGAAAGAGCAAGTGATTTCAGAACACGAAACAAAGGGGTTTTTTTTTAAAAAAAAAGAAGCTTTGTGTCTGAAAAATATATTGCGTAAGTCGTTAAGTACTAAAAGTACGAATACAAAGAGTTTCCTTCAATATTGATACTTTTGGAGGGAAAAACACAGCCCAAATACTGAAGTCAACTTCGAAGTAAAACATTTGGCTTCGAAGCCAAATTTTGGCGCCAAAAGCCAAAGGACAACGACTTCGAAATATAGAAGCCGGTTTCGAAGCGTACTACATGCTTAAAAATGCTAGAATGCTCGAATATTGGTCCACTTCAAAGGGTTTAAAGACCTGTTTGAGGGTTATTAATCAAAGTAACAACCTCCGGAGCAACTCCTTGGATCCTTTAAGGATGAGAAGCACTCTTCGAAGCATTAAAACCAATCGTTGGTTTTTATATATATAAGAAGGAATTGCTTTTTGAACCAAAACAGTATGGATTACTCTTCGAAGCAAAAATGGTCAATTTCAAATTGATTGGCTATATTAACCATGACCATATATTGGTTATAGTTAGTTTTGAGGGGTAATGTTGTTAAAATTCAAAGCATTAAATCAGCCAGAATTGTCAACTTTACTCCATAAATTGGAAAAAGACATGTTGGTTAGCGTTTCATTAAACAATTGAGTCCAGATTCGAAGGATGAGATTGTTCAACTCGAAGCTATGAGTTGGCTTTTAAAGACAAAAGGAAACAGAGTCAAACAATGTCAAATACAGAAGGACTTTGTTTGTATTAAAGCCAAGACAATTACATTAAGTAACCCTATCTGGATACAAATTCAAGCTCATAAAAATAAGGAATAGAATAAATAACAAGATCATGAAATTTTGTCCAACAATGGTCAATGGATTTTTGTTCTTTCTTTATTATATCTTCTATCTCTTCTAATGTTGGCTGCATAAGTTGGTGTGCTCTCACTTCATAATAGAGCTCCTTAGCCTTTAGTTCAAAAGCTTCCTCTCTCAAACTTTGTTCCAATTCATCTATGACCAAATCATCCCAATACGTAGAATCTTTATTTTTGAAATCATCGAAATCTTCAATGAAGTTCTCTGCTTCGTACTGGGCTTGAATTCGGAGAGATGAGAGTTGGTCCAGAGATTGTGTAGTAACCATGGAATTTCGATGCCAGTAGAGGAGCACTGGGAGTTGGTCGAGGAACATATGAAGTTCTGCTTGGGCAATGGAATTAAGGACATGGCTCCTAGTCAGAATATCACAAGCCCATTGAAAGTTCTTGAGAGGGATTTCGTCCTCAAGAACATTGAAGGGCAGGTAAGAGAAAGCTGCAAGCAGAAGTTGAGCTTCTTTCCGCTCAGCTGGAGTAGGGATTGTCGGAGGTTTGTAAGGTGGAATGACTTCATTCATGGGGACGGCAAGCCTCAGTTTCTCTGTCCAGGAAAGCGTTGGTGGAGAGAAGGGATAGCTAGTTCTGTTTCGGAGGATGGAGAAGAAGGTGTGGATGCTTCTATTATGAGAGATGGTATGGGAGCAGAAGGAACAAAGGCATTAATATAGTCAAGCCAGTCAGAAGAGCAAATCTTCGCCTTCTTGGCTAAGAATGAAGGGCTGTACCCTTGTGTTTTTTCTGGGCGCTGGGTAGCATGCATTATCTTGGTAGGCATGGAAGAGGTGTACCAGGCCATAAGTAGATTCTCTTCCAAACTATGTTGAAGGTCAATGGGCACGTAAGGATAGACCACTGAACTTCGAGCATAGGGAGGAAACTCCAAAGGGTCAGTGAATTCAACAAAATGATGGTTGATTCGCTCTCTCAAATCACAGGTCTCAGGGGTTGACCAACTTGTCCAGCCAGACGCCCCAGAAGATGAAGAAGTTGTAGCTTCATCCCATGCAAAGTTTTGTGAAAAAGAGTTTCCTGAGTCCATATCTGCAGCTTGCCGAATCAAAGGTTTAAGAGTAGTTGGTTCGAGGTACAAGAAAGAGTTAGAGGAAGAGCCTCTTGTATCTGTGGCTACAACTTGTTGAATCGAAGGATTAAGGACAATGTGTTCGTAGTCCAAAGGTTGGTAGTTTGCAAAGGCTCCCATGACCTGAATATAGAAAGGCGGGTAAAGGTGGCTAATGAATGCGTGGAGATTCTTTCGAGGGGAAGCAGCATTACTCAATGGCTCTTCGTATGTTTGATCAATAGAAAGGGAAGTTGATTTAGCCATAGTCCGTTCGAATGCTAAGGTATTGGGATGTTCAACAAATTGAAAAAGAGTTAATGCTAATGATCACCAAAGGGATGACGGTTGTGTTTCCAGAAGACAGACTCTATGCACGTTCCAAAAGCGCGGGAAAGGCTGTAATCCACTAATATCACAAAGTATTGGGCATATTAGTGCGGGGGGTAATGTTGGCTACATATTTTGTAAAAGCCAATTACAATTCGACACGTGGCAGAATAAGGGTATTATGGGAAGATGATTCCAATCTTCGATCCTAATCGTACACGTGGCAATGAATATTGGTTCTCAAGTGATCTGAGTAGCACCAGATTAGTAAAGAGATGCAAGGTGACGTGGCTTCAACGGTTACCCATATTCAAATTCAAATATAGGAGGGAAGTCCAACTGCAAGTGATAGCGTAGTGGAACTACTTCTAAGGCAGCATGATCAGCAATCATGGAGGAGCAGTTTGACGGTTCGAAGTACAGTTCGAAGGTCATCCTTGATAAGTATAAATAGCAAGGAAGCCCCCAGAAAAGACCCCCAGACTCAGATCATACAAACCAGTCTCTACTTCATATTTTCTTTTCCAGTTTTACATTTCCTGTACTTTAAATACCTGTTCTTTAAATCCCTGCACTTTAAATACCCGCACTGCACTTCGATTCATAGGAGTAGTTTCAAGTAGATTCCAGTAGACTATTGCTGTAAACCTCTTCGAGGCTGAGTTTGGACTATTGTAAGTGTTCATTTTAATGAAATACTTCGATTGTTCTTCATATTAACTGTTATTTCTCTTAATTTCTCCTAAGTCAAGCCACCAGTAAAAGTCCTCTTCATTGAGGCTGAAAGAACTAAAACACAATCGTCTGATAATTGGTTGGTAATTATAATTTCTGTAAGGACTGATTGATCCTTGCTGGCACGCTCGCATTTACAAAAATACCCTTCGAAAAGCCAAAAAGCCAACAAAATCATAACAATCAAGTCCTGCACTTCTGGTTAAATCTCACTTTGATCCTTACATATGAATTTGTGACAGTTAACTCTCTGTATTTTTGGTTAAATCTGACTTTGATCTCTACACAAGTGTCTATGTTCCCTTTCTATTACTCAATTGCTTAAATCTTTAACATAATCTAATCATGTGACAAGAATGTGATTGCGAAATGAGGGTAAGAGAGAAAAAATAACCTATATTTTTCACCATCAAATTATGACTGTAGTAGGCTAAAACAAAATGTAAATTGTAAACGATTAAGAAGATGAACTAGGGTTTTGCATAAATTGAAATCACAAAATTCTGTTTTTCACGATAACACAATCTTCTGTCTATTCATTTTCCTTGCTCTTTGATTTTTTTATCGCATTTTTATTTATTTCAAAAGCGATATTTTCTTGCCTCCTCATCCTAATTTTTAGTATATGAACATATATATATATTGTATTATACAACTCTCATATGCTTATCACGTAGAACAAAGTGTATTGGTGGGAAACATAGATGATTTTCCTCTGTTATGTAGTCACATTTTTGTCACACGATTAGATTTTGTTAAAAATTTAAAAATTAAGTAACAGAAGAGAGACAATGACACTTGTGTAGGGACCAAAGTGACATTTGAGCAAAAGTATAGTGCAGGGGGTTGACTGTCACGATTTCATGTATAGGGACCAAAGTGAGATTTGATCAGAAGTGCATGAGGTTAACTGTTATGATTTCATGTCTAGAAGTCAAAAAGAGATTTGATGCAAAATGTAATTTGCCCATCTATATATTATAAATGGCACTTTGATTTAGGAAAGCATGCCATGGGTTGCTCCGTTTTGTTCTTCTTACCCAATTTGCCCCTATATTTTCTTCAAATACCATTTTCTAGAGTTCAAGGGATTTTTTTTTTTTTTTAATGATAAAGTTCAATGAAATTTTTCTTGTACATGTTTTTTTTTTTTATAATCATAGTAGTGGGGTATTTAAAAATAATTATAAATTAATGACAATTTATATATACATATATATATATATATTAATAAATAAAATTGTAATTTTTTTTTATAAATAAGTATATATTTTTTTTGACACCCCATTAGAGTGTAATTAAACAACGCTATTTGAGACCCCTAAATATATCTACAATGATGTGTTAGTGACGTAAAATCCTACATAATTGAGTATGTAACAAATCAAAAATTGACACCTAACATTCCACATCATTGTGGGTGAAATTGTGGGGATTTTATTATTAGTCTAAAATTTTTTCCTTTATAATTATTCATTTCTATTTATTGGGCCTAATTTTATCTTTTCTATTTATTTATTATTTTATTGAAATTATATTTGTAACACTCTAAAATAATCACAATAAAACCATCCACAATATTAATAAATAACAATACCATTTCGAATACAATATCCCTTCTATTTCATACAATCAGAGTATACAAAAGATGTCACATGCAGTTATACATTCATAAGTTCTAACTCTGAATCTATAACATGTAATACAAATTAAAGATATGAAATAAGAGTTAAACAAATAATAAATACCCTAATGGCTACAACTTTCCAAGACATTACTTGATTACAACAAAAATGAGTCCAAGCTCAATACAGTTAAAGCCCTACGCTACAAAATAAATACAACAATTAAGCAAAAAGAAGCCTTCAACTCCTAGTTTCTCCCAAGCTATGTTCTTGGCGGAGGCATATCATCAGCACTTGAAAATGATTTTTTCACATAAAGTGAGCCAAAACCCAGTAGAAATACTCTAACACAATTTATGAATCTTAACAAAGTTATAAGGTGAATGCATATGTAATACTCGTGCCAAAACATTTTATATATTTTTCCAAAACCATGCAATGCCAAGTTTATATCACAATTTATACAATCAATTCATTTTCAATAGAAAACAGGGGCAGTGGATACAACACTGGGAATCTCTAAGACGTGTCTGGAAGTAGGCTACAAGCACTACCAATTTATCATTTTTATTGGTATTAACTGGAAGGCTCGACACCTAACCGCGCAGGTTTCTAGACTTTCACCAAGGACACACAAGCCAACATAATACCGCAACTATACTCCTACCCAGATTCACTAAGTGTAGACGGGCTTGAATGTCCTGGGAAAATCCCGTTTTGTTCATTGGGCTCACCACGGCTCGAACTCAAATGTCACGGTTCTGAATCTAATCTTGCAAAGTGCAATACGAGATTGATAAATCACCAAAGAGTCTAAATCCGGCAAATCGTTTTGAAAAACTGATTTTTAAGAAAAAAATGCCAAACATGGACTGCTTTGCCAGATACAGAGTCGCCACCTAAATATTTTGTTTTTGGGGAATTTAGGAAATCCTAACTCGTGCCTAAGGCCACGTTTCCGTCATCACCAAAGTTGCCTCGGCTCGGGAACTTCGGTACGAGAGGGGAAGGTCATGCAATGAGCACGCCCGCACGCCCGCTCGCCCGATCAAAGATCGGCCTTTACTAACATGATATCTTGTTTTTGAAAACGCATGTGCTCCTATTCTGGTTATTATCCTAGAATTATTATGTGATGCGTACAGCATATAAGTATAGACTGGATTGCCTAAGTTGGAACAAGACATCTTATATTCGTTTGTTTTGAAAACAGTTTGCTACTCGCAAGTAGGCTAAAATACGGATTTTGCCACCCTCAAATGGGCTTAGGAAAATATGGTTTTGCCACTCTCAAGTGGGCTTAAAACTCACAATCAATGAATTGTTCCAATTCAAGTAATCCAACCTTCACCCACAGGCATTCAAACAGTTATATCACATAAGTGAATAGCCTCATGGCAAGCATGCTATCATGGCAGTCACTCACACACATGCAAGGATGCTAAAGCATAAACATTCACCGAGTACTCCGAGCCAAAACAAGAACTAGTTAGTAATCAATGCATGATCCTAGTTCATGTTAAGATGGCTAATGCAACACATGCAAAATGCAACTAAGATAGGCTCGGCTATTCTAAGATGGCATATGAGATGCTACAGATAACATGTATTCAACTTGGAATTGAAATACCATGCAGTTAGTATGATGCGCCGAGCCCGATGCATGCAAGACGGATGAATGGATGCAAACATGCGAGCATAAGGATGCTAATTGAAACATGCCCTAAAACTAACCATCATAAGCTAGTAAATAAAAGGGAGAAAGAAATGGGGGTTGGAAGACATGCATCACACACACACACACACACACACACACACTTATTTACAACAGTTGGCCCTCTCGACGGAGAGTCCAAATGAATAATACAGAACCAACTAGCTAATCTAAACTAATCTAATTAAACTAGTTATTACACAACAAAATAAATAACAAGCTACAGCTAATTATTACACAACTCTAATTAATCAACGAATTAACTAAGTTAGCAACTAAGTTAGCATGCAAACTTCATGAATGTGGACTGCCCTAGCTCTGCTTTGAATGACAAAAGATGCATGCAGGCTTGAATTGCCTTGTTCGGAAATCCCTCGCGATGCTCCAACACGCCTTTGTTTGCAATTGATCTCAGAAACTTGCACAAAGCTTCAGAGAGATGAAACTCCACCCTAGGAATCTGTGGGAAGGCTGCTGACCAGCTTATAGGCATTGGAGACCAACTACCGACCACCTTTTGTAGTGGAAACCAAAAAAGTGGTCGGCCTGCCAGTAAGCTTGGCCGGCCGACCAGTTTCCTCTCCTAGTTTCTGGTTTTCTGCAACAAAGGGAAAGAGAGAGGCATGGCAAAGTATTTGCAACCATGTGTGCACGACCACTCTCCCCCTCATTGCATAAAGTCAAGGGAGTGTAGTCCTCAACCCTCGGGCCACCAATCACGCATTTCGATGCATGATAGCCGAGGGACCGAATTGCACTACTCAATGTGAAATGAATGCACATACAAGCTCCTAAAGCCAACAACTCCATCATGGGTAGTCAAGAATGTTGGCGACCGGGAATCGAGGCACGTTTCGTCACTTTGAGTACGAGACGTCCCTCGTTTCCCATGTTCGGACTAACTCCTATCCCAAACACAATGCAACAAACATGGCATGTACAAATGCGACTCTAGCATGCAATCCTAATGCAATGCAACTAAGTGATGCAAACATGCAAGGAATGACATGCAAACATACAACTAGCATACACAATGCTATAAGCTACATGGTATGCACAATGCTCATGACACTAGCATACACAATGCACATGGAACTAATATACACAATGAGATGAACAAAGCATGCACAATGATATGATCAATCATGCGACAACGTGGCATACTCAATGCTATGAACTACAATGGCATACTCGATGCAAAATGGACTTAAAACGAAAATGGACGGGCCTCAGCCACACCCAAATCAGTGGCCAAAGATGATGAAAATAAAGCCCCAAAACACATGCAAGCATGCACAATGCAATGGACCAAGCTTAAGGCACAAAACACAATTTTCCAAATGCATTGAAAGAATGAAATATGGAGTGCAATGACACATGTTTCAGCTCTGAAATGGCATACAAAATGACTCCAAATGATGTAAACAACTCACACAATGCATGTTGAATGGCTCAAGCACCGAAACTATTGAAGTGTATTACACTATAGGCATGAAGGCAACGCTCAAATGGCCAAACCAACTCCAAACAAACCCTATGCAGGCGAGAATAGGAGCAAAAGTGAACTAAGATGATGGCTTGAAAGGCGCAAAAATGAAGCTCATGCAATGGCTCACAAATGGGGTATAATGATGCAACTCTCAAGCACATTGAAAGAGTGACAAACATGAGAATATGGCCAAGAAATAAGCTCTGAAATAACATTCCTCATAATGTCAAAACATGCAAGTACCTCAAGTTAAGCATGTAAGGGACCTTAAAACTCAAAGCTAGGCAAGGCTATTACACTACAACCATGCATGGCAAGCATCATTCGACTAAGAGGCCTCAAAACAGAGCTAAGGAAGCCCAAAATATGAACAAAATCAGTTTGGATCATGGCCAAAATATGCTAGAATAGAGGGCCAAAACATCATGCAATTCAAGCTAGTAAACATGATTTACACTACAAGCATATGAAGCATATGAGAGGCTACCAAACCAGCCAAAAACAGAATCATGGCATGTCAAATGATGGCCAAAAACCCACTGAAACATGACCAATACATGCAAGAATGAGGTGTTACTTTGATAAGCCATGAAAGGGATTATTCTACACATACAAGAGGCAAACACAAGGTGACCAAACCAGCCATAAACAGAGTCTAGGCAGGTCCCAAAAGTCACCAAAAAGGGCCTAAACCAAGCCTTGGAAGTATGAAAGTATGTGCTCCTTTGAAAGGCCAAAAATGCAAACAAACAAGGCCCAAAGAGAGAGGGCCTCCCCTCTCTGATTTAGGCCCTCAAAACCACATGCCAACCATTGAAAATCCGCTGGATTTCAGTGGCTAAAAGGCCAAGTAAAGATCAACACAAAGGTCTCATGGCATGGAACAAAACAAGGCTAATTAGAGCATGCAAGAGGGTAGATGACCCTTAACACCAAAAGAGCCTTAAACAAACATAAAAAACACTTAAATATGAAGCTTTTTTCAGTTGGCAACAAAGCCAAAATATGCATGCAAGTCTGGCTAGGAGAATGATCAAGATAGAGCTTAAAAAGAGGGAAAATGAGTTACCCTTGAAGCTCAGCAAAACCAGCAAGTTTCTCAGCCAAAAACAAGCTCTTGAGCCCTCTCAAAACCCTCAAGCAACTCAGCTATATGGTAAGAGAGGTTTGGTGCACAAGTGTGAAGCAAAACCACAAGATAAAGAGGGAAAGAGAGAGATATATGGAGAGATATATGCTTATCCCTTAGAGGAATTTTCAGAACCTGGTATAAGGAGAGGGAAAGCCTCTCTTATAGAGTTTCAAAGCCAAAGCTTCTCCAAGAAGCTAAAAACTTGGTTGCAAATCCTCCATACACGTGTATGGAGGATCCAGTCTGTGCCTTCTAGCTGGCACAGCTGGCATGCACTCAGACAGACAAAACAGGAGGAAGCTGGCCGACTAGAAGAGGTGGTCGGCCGACCACTTTCCCTGGTCGGTCGACCAGGGCAAGTGGTCTCCCAGAAAAAAGGGTGGTTGGCCAGTGCAATGGGTGGTCTCCACACTGAGACCAAGCCTATGGTAGGGTGGGGAACCTGTAAATGTGACCCAAAGATCAAGAAAAACAATTTCCCGACAAGAAAACTGGCTGGCGCGGAAAAAAGTGGTTTCCAAGGAGAAAGCTGGTCTCCCACCCTTGCACCACCTTCCAAACAAGGAAAACAAGGTTTGTGCCAAGAACAAACCCACACAGATGCAAAATGAGAGTTCAGGAGGCAAAGCGCGCGGCCGGGTGCCTCGAAAACTGGCTGTTGAGCACCGAAAGTGGCATGCAACCACAAAAGTGGTCTCCTGGACCACAGTGTCCCTCTAGATAGAGGAAACAAGGTGTGTTCCAAAAACCGTTCCAAACGGAGAATGTTAAGCGGTGCCGAACCGAGGCGCATGACCGACGGCCCCAAAAATCGAAAACTAGTCTCCAAACGGGAGCAGTGGCCTACGACCATGAAAAGTAATCTACGACCACTGAGAGATGGTCTACAAGACCTCTCCCTCCCTCCGGGAAGAGAAAACAAGACTTAGTCCGCAGACCGAGTCAAAGTACAAAGAGTCTCGAGGTCCGGAGGTGAGGCTCTCAGCCAAGAACTCTGAAACCTCAAAACGAGCACAACATGCGCAATCACCGAGCACTTAATTGATGACATCTGAGTCTTAAGGTCGGTCAAAAATGGGGTGTCTACAGTTGCCCCTCTTTGACAGAACTCAAAATTCATAAGTGACGAGAGTGAATGTCAAAGCCCAGAGACGACCCATTTTTGACAAGGCCGAAGACTTAGATGAAACAGGCAAGATAACAAAGAGATGTGCCTGCAGGCAGGGGCAAAATGCAAAGGACATGCACGAGGCCGAACATAACTTATGATCATGCAAAGAAAGTTGTAATGAAGCAAATATGCACAATAAATGCAACAATTTAAGCAAGCGAATACAGACCAAACTACTTCACATGCAGAAAGGATGTAAAAGAATTACATAATTCTTGCTATGTCTCACGCGGAGAATGTGATACCTTCAGGTTCATCTGGTCGCACCAGCTTCAATTGAACCGTACATACAATATCGTCTGGTCGCACCAGCCTCAAATGAACTGTACATACAATATCGTCTGGTCGCACCAGCCTCGAATGAACTGTACATACAATATCGTGCCTGCAAAAGAAGGAAATTTAACAGGTACAATATAGTTAGCAATACATGTTCAACGCCATATCGACCGCGGATATGTATGACACCGATAGCAATGCAAGTAAAACGTGCGTGACAACGCAAGTATGAACGCATGATAATACCAGTGAAACGTGCACAACAATGCGAGTGGTGTGCATAACAATGCAACTTCAAAAGCATGCTTGAAACAAAACGCTGAGTAAAGAAGTATGAGCCTTAAAGAGAGCAACTCAAACGCGACCTCCGATTTACCTCTCGGAGGGGTCATAACGCACTCAAAAAGGATACATCTTGCTCTTAGCGAGTAACGACGAGCCACATGTCGAAGACTTGAATTGAAGTTCCCGCGGAGACATCTCGCGCCGAAAAGTGCACTTTTCTTGTACTTTCTCGAGAGCCGAGGACTCCAATCATCACCAAAATGCACAGGGAGAACCAAGGGACCTTGGAGACCAACCAGGGGGGATGGCCGACCACCTAGAATATCCACCGACCAGTTTTTGTTCACAAGGTGGTCGGCCAGCTAGAAAAGTTGGTCGGCCGACCAGTTTACAAAAATTGGGGCAGTTTTGTCCGTTCAGGTTCGGATCTTTAAGTGCACTTGGCCAAATCACTTTTGCTCACACCTCTAAGGCCGAAATTAGCTCCTCTTGCTCCCTAGATCATTTTCTCCCTCAAATCTGTGCTTTATACGTGTTTTCCAATGCCCCATGCGAAGTTGTTTCGCGAAAACTTTCGATTTTCTTCACTTTGAACCAATTAAAATTTGATTTCGGAGCTTCTTTCTCCATTTTCACCACTTGAGGTATGTTTGTCTCGAACTTTTGGCACATTTTCTTAGGAGTTGACTTTTGTTGACTTTTTCCTTTCCCGAGAGTTGACTTTTTGCAATTTTGGCTCATTTCGCTCATTTTTTTGCTCATTTCTGCAGATTTCTTCGGATGATGGATCACTTTCATCATGACAGAGGTTCTCCACATGCCGAGGACAAGCCAAACATCATGTCATTGCCTCAGAGGATTCGGCCTTTCAACCCGGAGAGGTACCACCCTCGGGAGCACGTCCTACCTCCTACTACTTTCTATCACTTTACCGACTTCGATCGACGGGCGCCCCCGGATTTGCTGCTACGGGAGCCTGAGTCCCACCTATCTCATCACGCGCATGAGGTACGTACTTTACTTTAGTTTTCTGTGATGTATTTTAACTGCTCATTCTGAACATATTGACATACACAATACTTCTGCTCACAACATCCAATTCATTTGGCACACAGCTCTCAACATAAAACTTTGCTCATGTGGCACATAGCACATAACACTGCTCATTTTGAACACACAGTCCATAACACAGCATTCTGTTTAGTCTGAACACACAGCTCATCTGGGCACATGGCACATTTTGGCGCACAGCACATTTTCGGGCACACAGCTCATTTTCGGGCACACAGCTCACTCTTCGGGCACACAGCTCATTTTCGGGCACACAGCTCATTCTTCAGGCACGCAGCCCATTCACTTTACTTTGAACACGCAACTCACACATTTCAATTCTGAACACGCAGCTCATACACTTTCATTTGTGAACACATAGCTCATGCATTCTACTTTGAATATACAGCTCACACATTTCAATTCTAAACATGCAGCCCATACATTTTCATTTGCACGCAGCCCATTTCTAATTCTGAACACGTAGCTCATAAATCTTCATTTCTGAACACACAACTCATTTACTTCATTTCTGAACACACAGTTCATTTACTTCATTTGCATGCAGCTCATATATTTCATTTTGAAACTGAATACATTTGTTCATTCTGAATGCAGGTATCTTCCCATTCCACACGGGGTTATGGATCGATCCTTGCTAGGGAGTGGTATATGGAGCTCCTAGATGTTGTACGTCACATTGTGGACGAGGCGGATTTGGACCTTTCTGTGCGGGGACATCACGTTATCCGGCGAGTAGGACCCTCATGGAGGCACTTGTGGAGAGATGGTAGGACACCACCAACTCGTTCCACTTTTCAGCTACTGGGGACATGACGATGACCCCGTATGACTTCTCTATGTTGACGAGCCTTGACGTGGCTGGCCGACTAGTCCCCTATGACGCAGACATGGGCGAGTGGGAGGCGGCTTGGATTTATCTGTTGGGAGCCCGTCCACTGATAGACAGATCATCAGGTAGAGTCAGGTACACCTGGTTCTCCGAGCGGTTCAAGGGGACTATGCCTGAGACTGTCGAGGAGATAGAGCAGTATGCCTGGGGTTTCTTGCTGTTCCTCATCGGGACCACTCTGTTCTCCGACAGGGGGAACACAGTTGGACTTTATTTGCTTAATGCTTTGGTAGACCTATCACAGGTTAGCGAGTATGATTGGGGTGGTTCCAGCCTCGCCACCCTTTACTGTTATATAAGCGCGACCTCCCGCAGGTAAGGGAACATAGAAGGTGGCTACTGGAGAGCCTGGGAGGTACATTCTACCCTCTTGATTTACATTTCTGCTTTTCATTATCTGTACACTGCACACACAGCACACATTTCATTCTATATTCTACCTTCTGCACTCAGCATTCTGTATTTTCTATACATTCTATATCCACATTCTGCACTCGGCAATCAGTATTTTTTGTACATTCTGTTTTCTGACAACCACTGTCTTGTTTTTCACAGCTATGGGTTTATGCATACTTCCCAACGCTGGCCCCTGAGCTCGAGGTTGAGGTACCCCTGGAGATCCCCTACTCTTGTAGATTCGAGGGTCGGTGTCGGCCGAGGACTCGGGAGACTTTGCCCTATCTTCGACAGTTCTTTGATACTGTATGACCGACAGAGGTAATCAAGAACTCTCAATTCTTCATGATTTCAGCTTTGATTTATCTTGCATATTTATGACATCTGATCAGTTTATGCACGTGCCATCCGCAGATTACCTAGCAGCCATGGGCACCCTTGCCAGCAGATACCCAGTTCCGGTTCCCTAGAGGGTATACAAGACTTTATTTGAGGGGCCAGTTGGCAGGGCCTGGTTTCTGGAGATCGCTTTATGCGTCAGACGATGGGCAACCCTGAGCAGGGTGTCCCCTTAGCACCTCCAGATGACATGCGATCTACTGAGAGACTCACTCCCGGGGAGGTCGAGGTCCTTATGTTGGGTACTGATGCAGTTTTGTTACTGGAGGAGGGGGATTTCGCGACCTACCGCCATACATATTTGATGCCTCCACTGACGGGTGTCCGTACTCCCAGGAGGAGGGCTGTTGACATGCCTTTCTCGAGTTGCGCCTGAGTTAGAGACATTCCTTCGACCAGTGGAGTCGGCATATCGAGGGGTGGGGCTGGATGGATACCCTCTACTTGCCAGTATGCTGGGTGGCCGGATCTTCCGACCGAGCTGATAGGCTAGCAGTATGGGGCATCCTACCCGATTCCATTGGAGCCTCCATTACCTGATCATCGATACGTCAGTGACCCTAACTCGCCACCGGTATGCTTTACAGTTTTGATTTACCACTCAAATATTCAGACATTCATTCATTCACTGATGACTTGCACTTACATCTGTAGCCTCCCAGAGAGTACATGGATGGGCTGCTCGGAGTGGTGGCCTCGCTCGAGGGCATGGTTCTGTGAAGGGAGACACAGCTGTTCATTACCGGCGTCTCGGTACTTTTCAATTTCCTTGCATTTATCATGCTTCTGATGACATACTGAAATTCAACATTCCATTACATTGGTTGACTATATGTGTAGAGCACATCTAACACACCAGATTCACATACTACATCCACAAGCACACACTCTACGCAGCATTCCCACATCTGCATCTGATATACATACTGTGACTGATGTATTCAAGCTGCCTCTCTCTTTTCTTTTTTTTTAGATGCCACCGCTACAGGCTGGGCCATCCAGGCCTTCTTGAGGAGCTGGGAGAGGGGACTCAACTCGCAGCCGAGGCAGGCGTAGAGCGCCTATTAGAGATGATGAGGAGTCTAGCGAGGAGGAGGAGTCTGCGCATTCTCAGGCAGAGACATCCACAGGCAGAGAGGATGACTCTGGTTTCGGTTCTGAGAGCGGAGGTGATGCCGAGGAGGATTCCGAGGACGGCAGCTCCGATTCGGATGGTGATGGCGCAGAGGTTGCTCGGCCGAAGAGGACGAAGAGGGCCTCTGAGTCTTGTGCTTGATAGCACTGATGCAGATGTTCCTGCTTTATTTTCTTTTTGTTTTTACTAGTAGTTGTAGCACATCAGCTTTAGGCAGTTTTATTTTCTTTAAAACTTGTACCCTTTTGTAAAATGTTTGTAAAAAAGAAGCTATGATGGAATGAAACAGCTTTTGTTGAAAAAGTGTTGTATTTTGCATTCTTAGCATCGCATCGCATCATTTTGCACAAAAATGAGATTGAATGGAAATTGAGCACTGTACATTGCCAAGTCAGATAATGAGCCAACATAGCAAACTAAACAACTTAACTCACTAAGAAACAACAAAACTTTAGCAAGTTTATAACTCGATAAGCAAATTTCGACAATGTTGAGAAGCAAAGAACAACAATTTGATGAACAAAACTTGACAACTCGATAAGCAAACTTAACAACTCGATAAACAAAACTCGACAACTCGATAAGCAAAACTTAACAACAACTCAATAAGCAAATGCATTTCTGGCAAATCGGGCGACGGAATGCATCTGAAACAGAGGTAAACTCGGACCTTCAACACTCCTAACACATGGAAAGGCTAGGAGCTCTCCTCTAAAGACTAGGAAAAGGCCAAAAACTAGCTTCTTTTCATGGCCGACCACCTAAAGTGGCTGGCCGACTAGTTTTTTGCCTTGGACACCAGTTGTGTGGTCGGCCGACTAGAAAAATTGGCTGGCCGACCAGAAAAAGTGGTCGGCCAACCAGTTGGCCTGGCGACCTCCAGATTTTTGACACATGTCCTCCCAACAGTGCCTTATCCTCCATAAAAGTTCTAACTTCGTGGCTCTCTCATTCCATCTTAGTTTTACATCAAAATGGAGGCGTTTCTCATCCAAAATCTCATAGCTTGGATTGCTACTTTAGACGGCTCGGAAAAGTTGAACTTCCGGGACTTCGGCATAAATGCACTATTCACTCTGAGTCGCACTGTGCTGCACCTTCCGTTTCTCCATACCGCGGCAAGGTTTTGGAACCCGGTAACACATGTCTTTAGTTTTGGCGGGAAAGAGATGTGTCCTACCTTCGAAGACTTCCAAGCTTTGATGGAATTCGAGCACAACGAAGAAATCTTGCCCCAGCTTTGCTTCGGCCACGCCCAAGCCTTAGGACGAATGTGTGGGCTCACTATGCACGACGCTCGGTCTTTGATCTCTGACGGAATGCTGGATATCTCGAGTTTGATTCGTCGATTTTCCGATGCCGGTGACCGCGGCGACCATCATTGGTAGGGCTTTTGGCGACATGCGCTTTGCCTGTGCATGTTGTCCCATTTCTTGCTTGCCTCAGGCTTCAGAAGATCTAGTGTCCGGTTGATCGAGGTCGCCCAAGGCTTAAAGGAGGGCAAGAGCTGCATTGCCATGACACTGGCTGAGATGTTGATGGGCTTGGATGCCTTTCATCGCCGAGAGACGACCAGATTTGCGGGGAGTCCACTACTGCTGTAGGTAATGTTTCCCACCCTTCCTCAGATATATATTGCTCACATCACTCGGCCTTCAGGCTTGATTTTTCTCACAAAACCCTTTTCTCACTTTTCTCTTAACGTGCACCTCTATATTCTTTATTCTCTCATTTTCCATCCCTCCCCAGGTGTGGTTGATGGATAAGTTGCAGGTTGTGGACTCTTGCCCAGCATACTCAGCTCGCAGTTACTTCTTCCAGCGATGTCTAGTCGATGCCTTTGATGAGGGGTGGTGGTTCAACTGGATGTGCAGTTTGTCCGCAGACCGTATTGCTTGGCGTTGTCCTTGGCTCAATCTACCAGCAATGAGCTACAGCATGTCCCGGTAGACTGGGATTTAGTTGATTGGCCTGACACACTGCGTGTTCTACTTTCCTTTCCGATTCCAGTGCCAGTTCGGCCATGATCAGATTTGCTCGGCAGAGGGGATAGAGTACCCAGCTGCATTTCCGGTCCAAGGTGCACAGCTAGCTCGGTATGCCACGGCATGGAGGACGAGAGAGCTTCTGGCCCCCGCTCCCACTTTCAGTTACACCCTTTTTGATGAGTGCATAGATTGGTTCAATGAAGAAGCACATAATGGGCCTAGCTTGGCATCAGAGGCCTCGACCAGCTCTAGAAGGGGACACGGGAACACCTGACTATGCCCCTGATTTATTTGCTTTAATCAGAACTTTCAAGTTTTCTTTATGAATGTAATAAAAAGCAACTTCAATTTGGTATTCAAGAGTAGGAGAACTCTGTACTGAAATCAATGTAATTAAAGGTTGTGGGTATTGAAATTTTTTCGCTTTGGTCCAAAAATGGTTTAAGTTGTAAAAAGATTAATTTGAACAAAATCAACTTTTATTAAAACTTTTCAAAATCATTTTCGATATGGATCAGAACTGGACACGCCTGAGATCTATCACTGAGATGTACAATCCCGGATTCCAGCAATTGGAAAGTTGCCCCTAGTCTGAATAGTGCTGTACCGGAGATCACAACTGAAGCTCTTGAATGCGGAATAGACAAAGATGACCAAACATGATCACATGGACAAAGTTGATCGGGGAAATGTTTATGGCCGGACTTCAAGATGAAGTTGCCTACGTATCCCAAAGATGGGAATCAAGCCTTAAGTAGTTCGGCTCAGGTTCACTCGTGTATTAACCCTCATCTTTTACGCTCTAACTTTTTCCAAGGCCGCCCTTTGCGGGTTTTCAACCTTGCGAGCTCAGTTTTTATAATTTTAAATTTTCTGTGCTCTAACTTTTGCCTAGGTCGTCCTTTCGGATTTTGGCCTAGCGAGCCACTCAGGGGTAATATTTCTTTAATTTGTCCATGTTGATCGGCTGTGAGAACTCTAGGCCATCTAGGTCCATCAGAACGATAGCTCCACCTGACCAAATAGACTTAATGATGTAGGGACGAGTCCAATTGGGTCTGAACTTGCCCCTAAGGTCGTGGATGGGAGCTCGGTTGTCTTTGAGCACCAAATCTCCTTCTTTCAAATTCCTGGACTTAACCTTCTTGTCGAAAGCCCTGGCAATTCGTCGTTGATAACCTTGAACATGGTACAATGCTTTCAGCCTTCTCTCATCAAAGAGCATGAGTTCTTCGAATCTGCTCTGATGCCAATCTGCTTCGGCTATCTGGTACTCAGCCAGTACTCGTAATGACGGAACCTCAATTTCGATAGGTAGAACGGCCTCCATCCCATAAACCAATGAATACGGAGTCGCCCCAGTAGAAGTTCTAATTGAAATCCGGTAGCCCCACAGAGCAAACGACAACTTATCTGGCCAATCCCGGTAGGTTTCCACCATCTTCTGCAAAATGTGTTTGATATTCTTGTTGGCGGCCTCAACTGCTCCGTTGGTCTGCGGCCGATATGTGGATGACTTATGAAAAGCCACGTTATATTTTTTCAACAAGTCAATTACTTCCTTCTTGAAGTGGGAACCGTTATCTGAAATAATCTCGTTCGGGACCCCATAGCGACAGATGATGTTGTTCCTGATGAACTTCGCAACATGTGAAGCCTTCAACACCGCATAAGATTGGGCCTCAACCCACTTTGTGAAATACTCTATCGTGACCAGAATGAACTCATGCCCATTATACCCGTTCAGAGTGACAGCCCTGATCACATTGATTCCCTAAACTGAAAATGGCCATGGCGAAGTCATATTGTACAGCTTTGACGACGGAATGTTCATGCGGTTTGCATGGATCTGACATTTGTGGCATCGCCGAACAAAACTGATACAATCCTCCTCCATGGTGGACTAGTAGTAACCTTGTTTGAGAATTTTCCGGGCTAGCATTACCCCACTCATATGTGCTCCACATTCTCCTCCATGGATGGCTTCTATCAAGTGCTTCGATTCTTTGGCGTCGACACACAGTTTATGCATTCCCAGATGACCTCTCTTATACAGTTTTCCTCCATAGACGATGAACTGAGCAGCCATTCTTCTAATTGCCCTTTTGTCCTTGGCATTTGCCCCTGGTGGATACGCCTCTTTTTCCAAGAAGTTCCAGACATCGTAATACCAGGGGTTCTCATCTTGAACCTCATCTATGGCGGCAATTAGCTCGTAGGCCGGCGCAAATTTCTGTTCGATGATGATCGGACACATCCGGACTCCAAAAGGGATGTCTATCATAGAAGATAGAGTTGCTAGTGAATCTGCAAACCTATTGTTCTCTCTTAGTAGATGAGCGAAGTTCAGATTCTCAAACCAAGGAATCAGCAAGTCCAAGGTCTGGTGGTATATTCTCATCTTTTCTTCTTTGACTTTCTAATCTCCTTTTGCTTAAGATACAACAAGGTTCGAGTCCCCGATGATGTCCAACCGTTTTGCCCCTAGCTCTAAGGCGGCCTCTAAACCAGCAATACATGCCTCATATTCTGCTTCGTTGTTCGATACTTTGAATCAGAGTTTGAATGTTAGAGGAATACGGGAATTATCGGGTGCCATTAGCAACACCCCTATCCCATACCCATATTGGTTTGACGCTTCGTCAAAGTACATCGTCCAAAATTCTTCTTCGACATGCATAATGGCCTCGTCTGGGAATAAGTACCCAACTGCTTCATCCCTTTCAATTGGGTGATCGGCTAGGAACTCTGCTACCCTCTCCCCTTTACTGACTTGCGCGTCACATATTTCAGATCGAATTCGGAAAGCAGAAGCAACCAACGGGCTAGCCTACCCGTAAGTGCCGGTTTCTCGAAAAGATATTTGATGGGATCTAATCTTGAAACCAACATTACAGAGTGAGCTAACAGGTAGTGCCGCAGCTTCCTGGTAGCCCATACCAAGGCTAAGCAAGCCTTCTCGAGTGGAGTGTAGCGGGTCTCGTAATCCAACATCTTCTTGCTCAAGTAGTAGATAGCTTTTTTCACTTTGTCCTCAGACTCCTGTGCGAGCATGCAACCCATTGTAGTTTTAGTTACTGAAAGGTACAAAATGAACAGTTTTCTCAGCTCAGGTGGTGACAACACGAGTGGGTTTTGTAAGTATTGCTTGATCTGTTCAAAAGCAGCTTGACATCGGCCGTCCCATTGGAACTTCTTTCCTTTCTTTAGGAGACCAAAAAGTGGTTCACAGGTCAAGGTTAATTTTTTAATAAACCGTCTTATGAATTGCACCTTACCTAGAAAGCCTCGCACCTCCTTTTCAGTCCTTGGTGGTGGCATTTCTAAGATGGCCTTGATTTTGGAAGGGTCGACTTCGATACCTCTCTGTGTAATCAAGAACCCTAGCATTTTCCCTGCTGTAACACCAAACGTACATTTATGAGGATTCAGCCGCAACTGAAATTCTCTGATCCTTTGGAAGAACTTTTGCAAGGCGGTGTAGTGGCCCTCTCTTTCTTTGGACTTGACAATCATGTCATCTACGTGCACCTCAACCTCTTTGTGGATCATGTCGTGCAATATCGCGGTCGCAGCCCGTTGGTATGTAGCCCCAGCATTCTTCAGCCCAAATGGCATCACTCTGTAACAGTGGGTCCCCCTCGGGGTGGTAAAAGTAGTCTTCTCCTGGTCTTCGGGTGCCACTACAATCTGGTTGTAGCCTGAAAAGCCATCTATAAATGAGAGCAATGCATGCCCCGCTGTGAAGTCCACTAACTCATCGATATGCGGCAAAGGAAAGTCATCCTTTGGACTGGCTTTGTTCAAATCTCTGAAATCCACACATACCTGGATTCTGCCATCCTTCTTCGGCATTGGAACTATGTTGGCCAACCAAGTTGGGTACTCAGATACCAGCAGGAACCCTGCGTCAATTTGCTTGGTGACCTCTTCTTTAATCTTGAGAGCCTAGTCTGGGCGGATCCTTCTGAGTTTTTATTTAATGGGTCGGGCCTCTAGGTCAAGAGGGATTTGGTGCTGTACAATCGCAGGATCGATTCCAGGCATGTCTTCGTAGGACCACGCGAAAACATCTTTGAAATCCTTTAATAAAGCGACTAAGCGCTCGCGTTCCTTCGAAGACAACGTGGACCCGATCTTGACCAGCCGCGGGTCCTTCTTAGTACCAACATTAACTGTAGTGATTTCATCAACCAAGGGCTTAACAAATCTCTCATGCTCTTGATCAATTAAACGTTGTAAAACTGGAGGAATTTCTTCCTCGTCGTTTTCATCAAAATTTTGAAAGTCCTGATTAATACAATAAATCAAAGGCACAGAAAAGTACTCAGAAGCCACAGCCATTCCATTCTCATTAATCACTTCCAAATCGTCCGATTCCTGTGTTACAACAGACTCAAAAGAGAAAGAAAAAAACGACCTAGACAGGACTGTGGCATCTGGGTTGTCACCCCCAGGAATACCGGACTCAGACTCAAACGAGCTGGAACCTGATTCCGACTCCACAGACTCGGTGGAATCAGATTCCGACTCACTACTTGACCCGGTGCTGCTTGATAAAAATCCCTCCTCGTACTGCCAGATGAGGGAGGGTGTGATGGATGCATCCAAAATGTTTGAAGGTGGGCTCGCAGCCGTTTCATTCCTGATCATGGACACCGAGAAGTTATCCCCCAAGCACTTCTGTACGATCGGAGGATCTGAGAGTAGACAAGCCAGTGCTACCCCCATTTCAATCTCGGTGTTCTCAGAATCCACTTTCCCATACTGCTCAACTTCAGCTGATGGGTCTGTCTGCTCCTTGGCAACATCATCCCTGGATAACTGTAGGTCAAAGAAGATCTCAAACCCTGGCAAGTGACACTTCTCTGCGTTCAACCATGGCTCTGGGAAGCCGCAGAATGGAAAATCCTCTCCCTTCCGGACAAAGCGCCGGTTTAGGGTACCCTGGATAGGTCGGTGCATTAACTCATAAGGTTTCCCTGCCTTCTTTCCTCTGGCTCTCCCAGCCATCTCCTTGCCTTTCCTCATCCAGTCCTCTTTGGTGGGCAGATAACCCAAACCAAAGGTATGTGGGTTGTGCGGCACTTCGGCCGATACTGCAATGCTCTTCTGGCCACTTTTTCCTAGCCCCATCCCAGGGATGTACTGGAGTTTGTTCATGAGGTCTACTGACTGAACGCTAACGTACAACCCTTCATCAACAACCAAGATGTTCTGTACAACCCGGGCCTCGGCTAGGGTAAAACCCGATAGGAACACATCCTCCGTGACATGCTCAATTCCCAAAAACTATAGCCACCCCCTTCCCGTGGGGGTATTTCAACATCTGATGTAGGGTGGAAGAGACTGCCTTCACCTGGTGCAGCCACGGCCGCCCCAGGAGTAGATTGAAGGTTGCTGGAACGTCCAGGACATGAAAGTCAATCTCTTGTTGTCCTGGGCCAACCTGGGTCTGGATTTTCACAGTCCCCATCACCTTTCTGCTTGTGTTATCATATGTCCTTATCACCCGGGCTGTTGGCACAAAGTTCGTGGGCTTCAACCCGATTGCATATGCCGTCCTTGACGGGCACACGTTAATAGTGGATCCCGTGTCGACAAGAACCACCGGTATCCATTTGTTTCTACACTCCACAGAGATATAGAGCGGTTTGTTGTGATTCGCGCCCTCAGGTGGCAGTTCCTTGTTGGAAAAGGTCAACATTGGGGAAGCCCCTCCCAGAAAAACCAATCCTACCAGCTGTTCAGGCGTGGTGTCTATTGAGAGTTTGGCCTTGTCCATTGCCGATAGGACAGCTTGTCTATGAACACGTGAAGCCATAAGCAGTCCCCAGATGGAGATGTCTGCTTGTATCTTTTTCAACTGCTTCAGCACGACCTCTTCTTCAAGTAGCTTCTCTTTCTGCTTCTCCAACTCCTTGTCCTTCCCGGATGCCTCTGGTTGATCTAGGTGCGGGGGCTTGAAATACCGCCCACTCCTAGTCATATGGTCAACTTCACCAATATACCAGGTATCATCTGGTTGATTGCTCCCCCAGTCTTCATCGGTGTGGGCAAGACATAGGTCATCGTCTTCCCACCACATTCCATCGGTAGTCGACAGACACCTGTCCGACTCCGTTACGACTATCCTTGTACCCACAGCACCACCTTCCGTCCATGTGCTCACAGCACATTCAGTCCTTGTGCACATAGCACGTTCAGTCCCCATAGGAGCTTTGGCCTTTCTGGCCCTCTCAGAATCTTCGATCCCATCCCATTCAAATTGCCTCAGTGCAGCCTGCTGTTCAACATCTCCTGTACTCAAAATACCCAAATCCCGAGCGAAATTCTTGGCACCAGCGCTCTCCGGCGATGCATTCTGATTTCCGGCCCTTCCGGCCACAGCTGATGTCCTTGTCCCTGACAGGCTCTGTTTTGGCTGAGATTCTTCAACAATATCTGGTTGGTCGTCAAGCCACCCTGTAACCTCTGCTGACCCATCAAAATCAAACCTGGATCTTGTTCGTTGAAAAGCTGAAGGTTAGCAATGTCTCCTTCCAGAGCTGCTAAGTCATCTACCCTCTGATCAAACCCATCCCCCCCGTACTACACAAATTTCTGCTCTCATTGGCAATTCCACATTTGGCCTAACCTGGCCCACTGACATAATGTAGCCACCCGGATTGTATACTTCCTCAGCAGAGCTCCCAGATTCCTCAGACCCTGAATCACTAGTTCCACTTTCCTCCGAAGTCATCCCTGTTCTATCTTCGATAGTCACCACTTTTGGGTCAGGTTGGGTTCGGGAGATGTCCAACATGCACAAGTCAGTGCTGTCAGGAATGAACACCTCTGGCTTAGGCAGGTGAGAAGGGGTGATATATATGCTAGGGTCGTATGACACGACCCCAGTTTGGATTGAGTTGATGCGTTTGGGAGGTGGAGCTTGGTTGTGTGGTGGGAGAGGGTTGGTTGTGACATTCAGTTTCTCTAGAGGCACGATCACCCTGTTGTCAACGAGATCCTGAATCTCGTGACGCAATCTAAAGCAATGGTCAGTGTCGTGACCATGCTACTGGTGAAAGGCACAGTATTTGGTTGGGTTATGGGAGGGGGGAAGTGTTTCTGGCAATGGCCGCGGCTTTAGGGGCTTCAAGTGCCCTTTCCTGATTAAAACCCCCAGAGCTTTGGACAGGGGCATGTATAATGGAGTGAAGGTTCTTTGTCCTCGAGGTTGGTACTTGGTTGTTTGTGGGTTGCTTCCGGACGCACCGGTGAAGGGTGTAGCTACAAGGGTTCTTGGGGGAGTGGTGGTGACCATGCTTACTTCTGAGGCTCTGGCAGTTGCAGCACTGCTTGTGCCTGCATTTACGTTGCGGTTGAAGGTCCTTCTGGGCTGTTCTCTGTCATTATCAATCAAACCCTGCTTCAAAGCGTCCTCGATCTGCACCGCAATCTCATGTAGATCTGCGAAAGTGGGGTGAGGGAGGACGATCATTCTCTGCATGAGCTTGGGCTGAAGGTTGCGCACAACCATCCATATTTGATCTTTGTCAGTCGGCCTAATGGTCATCATTGAGGCCTTGGCCCTCTAGTGGGTTACGAAGTCAGAAAAGCTCTCTTTCGGCTCCTGTCTAGTCGTCTCAAGATCACGAGTTGTGATCTTGATCTGTGTATTATAAGAGTATTGAGCTACGAAGGCCTCGGCCATCTCCTCCCAGTTTCTCTTGACAGAATCTTCCAGTTTTGCGTACCAGATAGCCGCTACACCTGACAGGGTTCGGCCGAATAAAGAAAGCTTCTGTAATCTGGTGAGGCCCATCGGCCTTAGTATGTCCGAAAACAACCGCAGATGTACCATAGGATCACCGGATCCATCAAAACGGTCAATGTGTGGCATCTTAAACCGGTTCGGCAGCGTCACGGCCGCGTCGGTGTACCCATCTTCAATATCTGGAATGGACTTGACACCCTGAGATTTCTTGAACAGCTTTTCAAGCTTGCTCACTTTTAATGCTGTGGGGTCCACCTCGAACTCAAAGGGAGCATCCGGTAGGTTGGCAGGTGTTTTGGATAGCTGGGGTAGGATTGGGGGCGGAGCCAGCCCTGTTGGAATGTCCGTATCTTCCTGGACATTAGTTGTCTCCCCGAGTATTGGCACTCTTGGCGGGGGAGGAGCTTGGTGTGAAGCGGATGCTCCGGTTTGCTGTTGTAGCCTGGCAATTAACTCTGCCTATTGAGCCATGACCTCGGCCTGTTGTTTGGCAAATTCTGCTTGACGAACAGCGTCCTGCTGCATGGATTTCATACTTTCTTGGAGTTGACACACCATCTCTTCCATCCCTACCATACTGCCCTGATCTAATTGAATTGCCGGTATATGTTCCCTCTCTGTGGGAGAAACAGAACTCTGATCCCTATTATACTCAGGTGGGGTAGATAAAGCCCCCTGAACTGACTGCTGAACTGATATCCTCTGCCTAACTACCCTCCATCTAGTAGTCGGGGGTAAAGAATGGAACACTGGTTGTCCGTCTACCAGATCCTCAGATCGATGGAGTCTGCGACCTCTAGTCCAGAGTGCTTGGGGAATATCTGCTTGGTCGGAAGCAATTGTGCTAAACTACCTAGCAAAAAGATAAATAAAGCATAATAAGGAAATAAACAACCAGAAAACGGACAACATAACGGCTTAAATAAACACAACACACAGTCGGTATGACAACACACAGTTGGCATTTGTAAGCTGAATATATTGTTCTCAACTACTGATCATTGTTTCCAAATCACTGCCCCAAATCTGAATCTGATACCCGCAGATATAACTGATTCTCAAAACACTGACGCTGATGCCCGCAGGCCTAATGCCCAGACTTGTAAACTGATACATGCATTCCTGTAGAGACGCACTCTAAAAGCACATAGCAAGCAAGTGAGAGCCAAAAACACCCCTATGTTGGGGTAGGGTTTCCCGGTCCTATTTTGTCAGGAGCTAGGGTTTCACTACGCACGCAGCGGTTTCAAACAACCTACAATCGGGTAAGCAACCTGTCCTAGCTTTGGAATGGTCACTATGGATTCCGAATATGCACTAGGTCGAATGGTCAAAAAGGGTGCCCCGGTAAAAACCAAGGTTTGTGTTCCCATCGTGGCAGAGCCCGTAACCGGTCAGCCTTATGGCACGCTTCTCAAAACGAGTCTCTGGCAGACCGTCCAAGAATAGCAGATGGCAAACATGGTGTCCTAGGCGCACCAATGCACATGCAATGCAAAGAAACAAATAAGTGTAATCAAAACAAGATATCATGAGTTCGAGTCAAGTTCTCTAAATCCCCAGCAGAGTCGCCAGAAACTGTAGACGCGCCCGAACGTCCCAGGAAAATCCCGTTTTGTTCATTGGGCTCACCACAGCTTGGACTCAAATGTCACGGTTCTGAATCTAATCTTGCAAAGTGCAATGCGAGATTGATAAATCACCAAAGAGTCCAAATCCGACAAATCATTGTGAAAAACTGATTTTTAAGAAAGAAGTGCTAAACATGGACTGCTTTGCCAGATACAGAGTCACCACCTAAATATTTTGTTTTTGGGGAATTTAGGAAACCCTGACTCGTTCCTAAGGCCACGTGTCCGTCATCACCAAAGTTGCCTCGGCTCGGGAACTTCGGTACGAGAGGGGAAGGTCATGCAATGAGCACGCCCGCACGCCCGCTCGCCCGATCAAAGATCGGCCTTTACTAACATGATATCTTGTTTTTGAAAATGCATGTGCTCCTATTCTGGTTATTATCCTAGAATTACTATGTGATGCGCACAGCATACAAGTATAGACTGGATTGCCTAAGTTGGAACAAGACATCTCATATTTGTTTGTTTTGAAAACAGTTTGCTACTCGCAAGTAGGCTAAAATGCAGATTTTGCCACCCTCAAGTGGGCTTAGGAAAATATGGTTTTGCCACTCTCAAGTGGGCTTAAAACTCGCAATCAATGAATTGTTCCAATTCAAGTAATCCAACCTTCACCCACATGCATTCAGACAGTTATATCACATAAGCGAATAGCCTTATGGCAAGCATGCTATCATGGCAGTCACTCACACACATGCAATGATGCTAAAGCATAAACACTCACCGAGTACTCCGAGCCAAAACAAGAACTAGTTAGTAATCAATGCATGATCCTAGTTCATGTTAAGATGGCTAATGCAACACATGCAAAATGCAACTAAGATAGGCTCGGCTATTCTAAGATGGCATATGAGATGCTACAGATAACATGTATTCAACTTGGAATTGAAATACCATGCAGTTAGTATGATGCGCCGAGCCTGATGCATGCAAGACGGATGAATGGATGCAAACATGCGAACATAAGGATGCTAATTGAAACATGCCCTAAAACTAACCATCATAAGCTGGTAAATAAAAGGGAGAAAGAAATGGGGGTTGGAAGACATGCATCACACACACACACACACACTTATTTACAACAGTTGGCCCTCTCGACGGAGGGTCCGAATGAATAATACAGAACCAACTAGCTAATCGAAACTAATCTAATTAAACTAGTTATTACACAACAAAATAAATAACAAGCTACAGCTAATTATTACACAACTCTAATTAATCAACGAATTAACTAAGTTAGCAACTAAGTTAGCATGCAAACTTCATGAATGTGGACTGCCCCAGCTCTACTTTGAATGACAAAAGATGCATGCATGCTTGAATTGCCTTGTTCGGAAATCCCTCGCGATGCTCCAACTCGCCTTTGTTTGCAATTGATCTCAGAAACTTGTATAAAGCTTCAGAGAGATGAAACTCCACCCTAGGAATCTGTGGGAAGGCTGCCGACCAGCTTATAGGCATGGGAGACCAACTACCGACCACCTTTTGTAGTGGAAACCAAAAAAGTGGTCAGCCTGCCAGTAAGCCTGGTCGGCCGACCAGTTTCCTATCCTGGTTTCTGGTTTTCTGCAACAAAGGGAAAGAGAGAGGCACGACAAAGTATTTGCAACCATGTGTGCACGACCACTCTCCCCCTCATTGCATAAGCTCAAGGGAGTGTAGTCCTCGACCCTCGGGCCACCAATCACGCATTTCGATGCATGATGGCCGAGGGGCTGAATTACACTACTCAATGTGAAATGAATGCACATACAAGCTCCTAAAGCCAACAACTCCATCATGGGTAGTCAAGAATGTTGGCGATCGGGAATCGAGGCACGTTTTGTCACTTTGAGTACGAGACGTCCCTCATTTCCCGTGTTCGGACTAACTCCTATCCCAAACACAATGCAACAAACATGGCATGCACAAATGCAACTCTAGCATGCAATCCTAATGCAATGCAACTAAGTGATGCAAACATGCAAGGAATGACATGCAAACATGCAACTAGCATACACAATGCTATAAGCTACATGGTATGCACAATGCTCATGACACTAGCATACACAATGCACATGGAACTAATATACACAATGAGATGAACAAGGCATGCACAATGCAATGATCAATCATGCGACAACGTGGCATACTCAATGCTATGAACTACAATGGCAACCTCGTTGCAAAATGGACTTAAACCAAAATGGACGGTCTTCAGCCACACCCAAATCAGTGGCCAAAGATGATGAAAATAAAGCCCCAAAACACATGCAAGCATGCACAATGTAATGGACCAAGCTTAAGGTACAAAACACAATTTTCCAAATGCATTGAAAGAATGAAATATGGAGTGCAATGACACATGTTTCAGCTCTGAAATGGCATACAAAATGACTCCAAATGATGTGAACAACTCACACAATGCATGTTGAATGGCTCAGGCATCAAAACTAGTGAAGTGTATTACACTATAGGCATGCAAGGCAACGCTCAAATGGCCAAACCAACTCCAAACAGACCCTATGCAGGCGAGAATAGAAGCAAAAGTGAACTAAGATGATGGCTTGAAAGGCGCAAAAATGAAGCTCATGCAATGGCTCACAAATGGGGTATAATTATGCAACTCTTAAGCACATTGAAAGAGTGACAAACATGAGAATATGGCCAAGAAATAAGCTCTGAAATAATATTCCTCATAATGTCAAAACATGCAAGTACCTCAAGTTAAGCACGTAAGGGACCTCAAAACTCAAAGCTAGGCAAGGCTATTACACTACAACCATGCATGGCAAGCATCATTTGACTAAGAGGCCTCAACACAGAGCTAAGGTAGCCCAAAATATGAACAAAATCAGTTTGGATCATGGCCAAAATATGCTAGAATAGAGGGCCAAAACATCATGCAATTCAAGCTAGTAAACATGATTTACACTACAAGCATATGAAGCATATGAGAGGCTACCAAACCAGCCAAAAATAGAATCATGGTATGCCAAATGATGGCCAAAAACCCACTGAAACATGACCAATACATGCAAGAATGAGGTGCTACTTTAATAAGCCATGAAAGGGATTATTCTACACATGCAAGAGGCAAACACAAGGTGACCAAACCAGCCATAAACAGAGTCTAGTCAGGTCCCAAAAGTCACCAAAAAGGGCCTGAACCAAGCCTTGGAAGTATGAAAGTATGTGCTCCTTTGAAAGGCCAAAAATGCAAACAAACAAGGCCCAAAGAGAGAGGGCCTCCCCTCTCTGATTTAGGCCCTCAAAACCACATGCCAACCGTTGAAAATCTGCTGGATTTCAATGGCTAAAAGGCTAAGCAAAGATCAACACAAAGGTCTCATGGCATGGCACAAAACAAGGCTAAATAGAGCATGCAAGAGGGTAGATGACCCTTAACACCAAAAGAGCCTTAAACAAACATGAAAAACACTTAAATATGAAGCTTTTTTCAGTTGGCAACAAAGCCTAAATATGCATGCAAGTATGGCTAGGAGAATGATCAAGATAGAGCTTAAAAAGAGGGAAAATGAGTTACCCTTGAAGCTGAGCAAAACCAGCAAAACCAACAAGGTTTGTGCCAAGAACGAACCCACACGGATGCAAAACGAGAGTTCAGGAGGCAAAGCGCGCGGCCGGGTGCCTCGAAAACTGACAGTTGAGCACCGAAAGTGGCGTGCGACCACAAAAGTGGTCTCTCAGGCTACAGTGTCCCTCTAGATAGAGGAAACAAGGTGTGTTCCAAAAACCGTTCCAAACAGAGAATGTTAAGCGGTCCCGAACTGAGGCGCACGGCCGACGGCCCCGAAGACCGGAAACTAGTCTCCAAACGGGAGCAGTGGCCTACGACCATGAAAAGTAATCTACGACCACTGAGAGATAGTCTATAAGACCCCTCCCTCCCTTCAGGAAGAGAAAACACGACTTAGTCCGCAGACCGAGTCAAAGTACAAAGAGTCTCGAGGTCTGGAGGTGAGGCTCTCAGCCAATAACTCTAAAACCTCGAAACGAGCACAACAGGTGCAATCACCGAGTGCTCAATCGATGACGTCTGAGTCTTAAGGTCGGTAAAAAATGGGGTATCTACACTAAGGTATTCACCAATTTTTCTCAAAATGATAACCATTTTCAATGTGTTAAATATGCTATAATGCCTAATGCAAATAGATGAGAAAATAATTTCAATTCTCCTAATTCTCATGCAATATCTACAACAATCATAGCTATTCTCCACCAATAGTGCAAAATAGATATTTCTAAATAGATAAATAAATTTTTAGTAAGGTTATCCTTTCCAAAATCTCAAAATGGGTGTGATAATACATATCCAACTCTGCCATCCATATCAACGTCAATCTAATTTCACAAATCTAACATCAATTCCATTTATCTATACAAAATCAACATTCGATAAATTTAGGGCAAAATCCCCTTTTTCTTTATTAATCAGTCTCAAGGATAAAAATCCATCTTTTCATGATAACTCCACAGTAAATACATTTCCTCAATCATTTCTAACAATTCATTTGAAAACCCCTATCTTGATTTTAAACCAAAGCCCTAGATTCATCCAAAAATCCCCAAATCACAATGTTGTTTCAAAACACAAATATCAAAGTTGAAAGTCATAAGAAAGTGCAAAGATATCCCTACCTTAAAGCTAGAAGGCAAGAGAGAGAGAGAGAGAGAGATAGAGATAGAACCCCAATAACGCCAAAATCCAACTTTGTTCCGATTAAAAAAAAAAGCTCTCGGAATGCTCTACCTTTTTGTCAAAGAGACTAGGGTGAGAAATCAACGAATCTAGGTATATTTGTAGAGAAAATGTGAGTTTTAGGGAGAGAGGGTCTCAACTTAGGGTTTTGAAATGCTTAGAGAGAGAGGGATGAAAAAGTGACTTTTACGAACTGATATATGCGCAGACCGCTCAAGCGCAAGAAGTGTCGCTTGAGCGACCAGACACAATAAGTGGGACAAAGTGACCGCTCGAGCAAAGAATACCAACTCTCAAAAGTTTTACAGACAGAGGACCATTGCTCGAGTGCAAGAAAGACTACTCGAGTGAAAAATGCCATCTCCCAGTATCTCTGTAGACCTGCAAAAGTATTGGAAGTTCACAAAGACCACTCGAACGCAGGAATCAATTCTTGAGCGAATAAGAAGAATTCTAGGCAACAACGGTTTTGAAAAATAAGCTACTAACCTGTTCCAAATGCAACTGAGACACTCCAATAACCAAACTCAATCAGAAATAAGGAGAACAAAACATGAACAATCATATAAGACAATGAAACCCGGATCCAGATCATCAAATGGGTTGGGTCTAAACCAGAATAGCTATAACCTCCCCCCTTAAGAAATTTCGTTCCCGAAATTCTACATCAAACATCAAAACCATATTTAAACCAATTACAACAATGATAGCAAATCAACTTCATCACCATGGCCCATCCACTGGTCATTCATTCTCATAAAAATGATAAACAAGTTCTCGATACTGAATATACAATTCACTTTTTCAAAACATATACAATGTTTATATTAGATCAACATAACAAGAATCCCAATACAATTTCAAACATTAACAAATAGGTCCGGATATTTCTCACAGATTTCTGCCTCACGTTTTCAAGTTGCTTCCTCAACTCCGTGATGTCTTCATAACACCTTCACCAAAGGAATTGTCTTGCTACGCAAGACTTGGTTTCAAGTATCTAAAACTCTAATTGGTCTCTCTTCGTATGAAGCATCCTCATCTACCTCTAACTCAGTCCAATCTAACACGTGTGATGGATTTAGCTCATACTTCCGAAGCATACATATATGAAACACGTCACGAACCCCAGAAAGTTGTGGCAGCAAGGCCAAATGATAAGCTACCTCCCCAATCCACTATAGGATCTAGAAAGACCCAATAAATCTAGGAGACAACTTCATACTCTTCCCAAATCTCATTAAACCCCATCTAGGTGATATTTTTAAGAAGACGTGATCTCCTACCTCAAATGATAACGGTCTCCTCCTACGGTCGGCATAGCTCTTTTGATGACTCTGAGCCTTTTACGGATAAATGCAACCTTCTCCATTCTTTCCCGGACTAACTCAGGACCCTAACATCGGTGTGTCATCTGCCTCAACCTAATACATAGGAGATCTACATAGTCGGCCATACAAGGCCTTAAACGGTGTCATGCCAATACTCGATTGGAAGCTATTGTTATAGGTAAACTCCACTAAAGGCAAGTGTCTCTCCCACGATCCCTTAAAGTCAAGAACATAACCCCGAAGCAAGCTCTGACTGCCCATCAGTCTAAGGATGATAGGCAATACTAAAAATCAATCTAGTGCCCAAGGCATTCTATAGGCTCTGCCATAATCGAGCCATAAAACGCGGATCTCTATCCGAGACAATAGTCACAGAGACCCTATAAAGTCGAACAATGTCCCTAACATAAAGGTCGGCAAGAAAATCTACCGAATCACTCATGTGCATAGGTATAAAGTGCGCTAACTTAGTTAACCAATCAACTATCACCCATATGATATCATTACCTCGTTGAGTCCTTGGAAGACCCATAACAAAAACCATTGTGACATGCTCCCACTTCTACTCGGCTATAGGCAAGGGCTATAACACACCCGCTAGCCTCTGATGCTCGACCTTCACTTGTTGACAAGTAAGGCACGTCGATACAAACACGACTACGTTTCATTCCCTTCCACCAAAACTGGTGACTAAGATTGTGATACATCTTGGTGTGTCCCGGATGTACCGTAAGGCGTAAATGATGAAACTCTCGGAGTGCCTCATCTCTGCAAGACTCCAGCACAAAAAGACGATCGAGGTATCTAACACTTGAGTTAGAATACACGTTCAAGCCCTTCTCTACCTTCCTACTAGAGATCTTCTCCCAGAGGGTTTCTACCTCATGATCACCCCTCTATGCTTCTATAACTCGACTCACAAGTGTAGGTTGTGCAACTACAGTGAACAAGGTAGTTGACTCAATGGACTCCCAAAGATGCAAGTTGAACTCACCAATAACACCTAACATCTCCCATTCCCGAATGGAAATACTCACTATACTGCTAATGGACTTTCTACTCAAGGCATCGGCCACTACATTGGCTTTTGCCAGATGATAATGCAACTCAAAATCATGATCCTCTATAAACTCCATCTATTTCCTTTGCCTCAAATTCAGATCCTTTTGTGAAAATAGATACTTCAAACTCTTGTGATCGGAGAATACATCGAACCTCTCACCATACAAATAATGTCTCCAAATCTTCAAGACAAAGATCATTGTTGCTAGCTCTAGGTCATAAGTAAGATAGTTTCTCTCATGTGTTTTCAACTAACATGAGCCATAGGCTACTACCTTTCCCTCTTGCATCAAGACACATCTCAAACCTTCTCATACACATAATAGCCTAAATCCATTTCTAGAATAATTAATATTGGAGTAGTGGTAAGTCTAATCTTTGGTTACGTTTGGTAGAGCTTTAGAATTATGATTCGAGAATAGAGTTGTATTTTGAGTTTGTGAGCTTTGGAATTATGATTTGAGTTGTTTGGTTATGAGTTTTGAAAAGAGTTTTGAATTGAGTGATATGACATATGATATTTGATTAAAAAATTTACAACTTATAACCAAACACACAACCCAAAATTCTATTCAAAGCTTATAAATTTTTTTTTAAAAATTTCCAAAAATTTTTTATTTAGAATATAATAATAACAGGTGCCAAAAAACAAAACATGAACACTGTTACGATCAACCAATCGGACTACAGGCCAGACATTCGGGGGAATGTCTAGGAGGATGACCGAGTAGAATCAAAATTCAAAAATCATCTGCTTTTCAGAATGGAGAACACGAAAGAGAGAGAGTATCCAAATAGGAAAGAGAAATATGTTTTGAAATATGTGGTGGAAGCACAATTCCAAAAGTCTATCCAAACAATGCATGCAAATGGAGGGGTCGAATTAAGTTTTCAAAGCTGCACCAAACAGAGCCTTAAGTTCTTAGAGTGACCTTTCACAAGTCTCACTCCACACAAACTTAATTTTCTTCCTCGTTAGTCTAGTCAAAGGTGAGGCTAATCTAGAGAAATCATTTACAAACCGACAATAATACTTGGTCAATCCCAAGAAACTACAAATCTCAAAGGCATTTTTAGGTTGTTCCCAATCTTGCAGTGCTTCTATCTTAGAAGAGTCTATAGTCACTCATTTCCCGAATACCACATGGCCTAAGAACTTCACTTCTTTCAACCAGAATTCACACTTCCCGAACTTATCATACAATTTGTGGGCTCTAAGCAACTCAAGCACAACTCACAAGTGTTCCTCGTATTCTTCTTCAAATCGTGAGTAAATCAAGATGTCTTCAATGAAGACAACCACAAAACGGTCTAAGAATTCACGAAAGATCCGATTCATCAAATCCATAAACAAGGTTGGTGCATTAATTAACCCAAAAGACATCATTAGGAACTCATAATGGCCATACCGCGTACGGAATGCCATTTTTTGGATATCCACCTCCCTCATTCTTAACTGGTGATAACCCGATCTCAAGTCTATCTTAGAGAAGCAACAAGACCCCTTCAACTGGTTAAACAAATCATCCATACGAGATAGTGGGTACTTGTTCTTAACAGTTACTCGATTCAACTTCGGGTAGTCAATACAAAGTTGCATTGCGCCATCCTTCTTCTTGGCAAAGAGAGCTGGTGCTCTCCAATGCAATGTACTAGGGCGAATAAAACCCTTATCTAACAATTCCTGGAGTTGAATCTTCAACTCACTCAGCTCGGCATATGCAAATCTATACGACGCCATGGAAATCAATTCCATGCCAGGCACTAAATCAATAGAGAACTCGATCTCACAGTGAGGTGGTAAACTAGTAAGATCCTCAGGAAAGACGTTCAGGGTATTCACAAACTACCCTCGGCAACTCTACTTAAGCCACATCATTCTCAACACCTAAAAATGTAGCAAGAAGGAGACTAAGTTCACCCCGACCACACAGATCATACACTGGCAACAAGGCCTTATCAACTCGGCCCCCCATGAAATAGAAACAATAACCACTCGAGGTACACACCGTAACTCTCTGACGGTAACAGTCTATAATGGCTCGATAGGATGACAACCAATCCATGCCTAAAATAACATCAAAACTCGACATATCAATCAACACAAAAGCAAAAGGAAGTCGGTGACTAGCAACATCTATCTCACAACCCCGACACCCCTGATCCAACACAACCTCACCACCAACTAGTGACTCTACCCTGAGTAAAGATGCTAACCAAGCCACTTTTAACCCCAATGTTGATGCAAATGCAAACGAGATAAAATAATGGGATACACATGTATTAATCAACACATTGGCAACAGAATTACACAACAATAAGTTACCTCTTATTACCGAAGGTGCAGACAACAAATTTGGCGTGGTAATAGCATACACACCCTGTAGGTCTCTACTCCATCTGCTCACCCTTCAGAGCATAAGTCTAATACACAAACTGAGCCAAAGAGGCTCCATGATTGTCCCTTGAGGCCTAAGCTGACAATGTAGGCTAATGGCTCTGTCTGCCTTAAACCACACACACCAAATATGCCACCTCCCTGAGGGTAAAACCTCTTCAAGTGCCCTGACTTCTCACATTGATAACAGGTTAGCGGTTGCCCTCTCCCTTGACTCTAGCTTTGAGAACGGGCCGAAGACGGTACAGACTGTTGCCCTCCTCCTTTCTGTGGGAAAACTATGGACTTGTGACTCAGCTGGCCACACTTGAAATAAGTGATCCCCCTCTAACCACCTCCTCTTGACCCAGAACTTAGTATAGGAAAAGCAGACCTAGACTGTACTCCTTGGGACTACTATGGGGTGGAACCCCTCTGCCTTTTATTATCCCAAGTCTCCCCCTGAACCTCTTGATTCCTCTACTTGGAGCCCCTCATCCGTTCCTTTTCAGTCTGAATCACGGTCTCGAGATGAGCCGCTACCTTCACAAGGCGTCCGTAGTCCCTAATTATGGATGCGACCACCTTAAAAAAGAGTCTGGTTCTCAACCTCTTCTCAAACTCCAAGCAATGGCATTCCTCCGTCGCTACAAGCTCAGGTGCAAACCTCGATAAATTTGTACAGGTAGCCTCAAACTTGGCCACCGATGTGTTCAACTATTTAAGCTTAAAGAACTGCTCTCTCAACTTCTCCCTCACAGTGGGAGGCAAAAACTTGTCTTGGAAGGCGTTGACAAAAGCCTCCCAATATGCCCTTATACAAACTTCCACCATTGACCTGCATCTCCCTTCAACTGGAAAGATGCCAAAGTCACCCTCAGCCCATCGTCCTTGATGCCAAGCATCTCGAACGTCTTCACCATCTGCTCCAACCACTCATTTACCTTTAGTGGCTCCTTCAGATCTCCCAAAAACTCATCCGGATTATACTAGAAATACTCTCTTTTCAAGAAAGACAGCCTTATCTCAACAACAAGGGCTTAGACTTGATTCTCAGCCCTGAGAATGTCCATGGATTCCCACAAAGCTCCGGCCATCTCGCGGGCTAAAGCACCTATGGCCTGTTAACCAATCAGTTTTGCCACATTGGCCTAACCAACGCTTTCCTCCTGCGTCAGAATATCATCCGGCAATGACACGTCTTGCCGTCTAGGCCTGCCAGACCTACCATCACCACGTCTACGTCCTGACATCTTAATGAAGGTAACACAAGAGATTAGCACATTTACAAATGTCCCAAAGCTAACTCACTCGCGTTCTATTGCGGTGGACAACAGATAATTCACTCCATATAAGCACATAACCATATACACATATACGAATTTCTTTTCTAGATAATAATCGTCCCGCGACGTTGCTAGAGTTCCAGTTAGAAATAGTAGTGATCAAGTGCTCTTCTAACAGGATTTATAGAAACTCGTAGACCCAATCAATATCTTAGAAATTAAATTCCATACCCACTTATTCACATAAGCATATTATCACATAGCATACCAGGTCATTCCTAATACTATCTAACGAGGTAACCCATTGTGGCAAAAACCATATCCCACGATCCCAAAGTATTCAAACTCGGTAGCTCTAATACCAAGTTGTAACGCCCTGAAATAATCATAATAAAACCATCCACAATATTAATAAATATCCCTTCCATTTTGAATACAATATCCCTTCCATTTCATACAATACCATTTTAAATACAATATACCTTCTATTTCATACAATCAGAGTATACAAAAGATGTCACGTGCAGTTATACATTCATAAGTCCCAACCCTGAATCTATAACATGTAATACAAATTAAAGATATGAAATAAGAGTTAAACAAATAATAAATGCCCTAATGGCTACAACTTTCCAAGACAGTGCTTGGTTACAACAAAAGTGAGTCCAAGCTTAATACAGTTAAAGCCCTAGGTTTATAACAAAATAAATACAATATTTAAGCAAAAAGAAGCCTTTAATTCCCAGTTCCTCCCAAGCTATGTTCTTGGCGGAGGCATATCATCAGCACCTAAAAATAGTTTTCCCACATAAGATGAGCCAAAGCCCAATAAAAATACTCTAACATAGTTTATGAATCTTAACAAAGTTATAAAGTGAATGCATATGCAATACTCGTGCCAAAACATTTTATATCTTTTTCTAAAACCATGCAATGCCAAGTTTATATCACAATTCATACAATCAATTCCTTTTCAATAGAAAACATGACAGTGGATACAATACTGAGAATCTTTAGGACGTGTCGGCAAGTAGGCTATAAGAACTACCAATTTGTCATTTTTACCGGTATTAACTGGAAGGCTCGACACCTAATCGTGAGGGTTTCTGGACTTTCACCAAGGACACACAGGCCAACATAATACTGCAGCTACACTCCTACCCAGATTCACTAATGTATTCACCAATTTTTCTGAAAATGATAACCATTTTCAATGTGTTAAATATGCAATAATGCCCAATGCAAATAGATGGGAAAATAGTTTCAATTCTCCTAGTTCTCATGCAATTTCTACAATAATCATAGTTATTCTCTACCGATAGATATTTCTAAATAGATAAATAAATTTCCAATAAGGTTATGCTTTCCAAAATTTCAAGATGGGTGTGATAATACATATCCAACTGCGCTACCCTTATCAATATCAATCCAATTTCACAAATCCAATATCAATTCCATTTATCTATACAAAATCAATAGTCAATAAATTTAGGGCAAAATCCCCATTTCTTTATAAATCAGTCTCAAGGACAAAAATCCATTTTTTCATCATAACTCCAAAATTAATAGATTTCCTCAATCATTTCCAACAATTCATTTGAAAACCCCTCTTTTGATATCAAACCAAAATCTTAGATTTGTCCAAAAATTCCCAAATCACAATGTTGTTTCAAAACACAAATAACAAAGTTAAAAATCATAAAAAAAAAAAAAATGCAAAGATATCCCTACCTTGAAGCTAGAAGGAAAGAGAGACAGAGAGTGATAGAACCCCAACAATGCTGAAACCCAATTTTGTTCCGATCAAAAGAAAGCTCTCATAGTGCTCTACCTTTTTGTCAAAGAGACTAGGGTGAAGAAATCAACGGATCGAGGTGTATTTGTAGAGAGAATGTGAGTTTTAGAGAGAGAGAGAGAGTCTCACTCAAGTACACAAAGTGACCGCTCGAGCGCAAGAAGTGTCGCTCGAGCGACCAAACACAATAAGTGGGATTACTTGAGTACACAAAGTGACCGCTCGAGCAAAGAATACAAATTCTCAGAAGTTTTACAGACAGAGGACCATCGCCCATGCGCAAGAAAGACCGCTCAAGCGAAAAATGCTATCTCCCAGTATCTCTGTAGACCTACAAAAGTACTGGAAGTTCACAAAGACCGCTCAAGGGCAGAAATCACTGCTAGAGAGAAGAAGCAGAATTCTAGGCAACAACAGTTTTGAAAAACAAGCTACCAACTTGTTTCAAATGCAACCGAGATACTCTAATAACCAAACTCAATGATGAATAAGGAAAGCAAAACATGAACAACCATATAAGATAATGAAACTCGGATCCAGATCATCAAATGGTTCGGGTCCAAACTAGAATTGCTATAATATTTTCTTTGTTTTATCTTCTATTTGTTTTGCCCTTTTGTTTGGTATTATTTACTATTGATTACCTATATTTTAGTTTTTTCATTTTGTCATTTTCTGTTATAATATTTATCAATATTGGTGATATGAATTTGGATGAAGGTTTCTTGTAATTATGCAACAATTCTTGGTCAGTTGTAAAACATGAATCTTTCATTTTTTAGTAAATTGCAAAAACACCATGAAATTTGTTTAAAATATGAATTGTTCCTATAATACTATAAATTACAACTATCTATTGTTAAAATTTTTAATTTAACAAAATAAACAAAATATATATATATATATATATATGAGAGGGTAATTTATGTCTAAATTGGGCCGAGCTAAGTAGAAGACTTCTTTGGTAATTGGGCCGTAAGAAGGACCGAGGTAAAAGCATATTTACTTCGGTCCAAGAGACTAAGCGGTTATGGGCCGAGCTAGCTAGGCACTGAGCTTGTGAGAGCCGAGCTAGCTTGGCATTATGCATTGGAGCGCCGAGCTAACTTCTACCTCGTACTTGGTTAGCTCGGTATTAAGTAAACAGCCTAGTTGGAGTATGTCAAACCAAGGTACACACAGTGAAAGGAAGAACTGAGCTAATTGGAGCTCAGTCTAGTCAGCGGCTTTAGCATGGTCATGTTAACTCAGTCGTATTGACATCCAACCGTGGTAAAACCATCTCACTTGGTTTAAGCAGTGAGGGGGGTGTTGAAAGATAAGCATTATCTTTCAGGAGTGTAACTCCTAGGAGGACTCTACATGGAGGAATAAGAGTCCTACAAGGATTGTGCCATGCGGAACCTATAAAAGCTCATAGCATCACTTATGGAGAGGTAACACACAACTTTGATTCCCGAATACACAAAACTTTTGTCTATTTGTCTATTTTGCTGACTTAGGCATCGGAGAGGTATCCGGTACACCCGTTAGCTAGCTCACGTTTGTGTTTTTAGGGAGTAAAACAACGACGTACGGAGGAGTGCAGACTTGATCAACAGGATTATACGAGAGGAATATTTTGTGCTCGTACAATTGGCGCCGTCTGTGGGAATAACAGAAAGAACAAAACCTCTTGATCAAGTTTTTCCTCTCTAATTAGGAGTAATGGTGCACAATGAAGATTTGCCGCTGTCCGCTATCGACGAACAAACCCCAGAGGGGGTGGGAGGCGCGAAGGTTTGCCTCCTATCCCTTCCATGGTGGATTTAGAGCCCTAGCGACAGAACCCCATGAGGGATGCAAGGAGGAGGCGGGCTAACAGCCCTCGTCGCTCTCGCTCTCAAAGTCCTGAAAGACAAAGGCGGAGGATCGACCCTCAAGTTCTGGAGGATCGTGTGAAGGAACAAGACGAATTGATACGAAGGATGGCGGCGGACATGGAGTCAATGAAGCGCTAGATAAAAGGAAAATGAGTGGTGACAGGAGAGGAGTGCAAAGGCAACACGCCCCCTCGCCACTCGGAAGATTGTGGTAGGCATACCACACCATCGCAAGCAGAGAGTAGGAGCCTAAGAACAGGCGACACTCAATCAAGGATTTCCAGGACTCGTTACTCCAGGTATAAGAGAACGCGAACGAGAACAGAGAGGTCATATACGGAGGGAAGCACCTATCAGCCCTCGTGCACGCACCAAACGTCATCTAGGCAGACGGAGTTGCCTAGATCGTCCGATTTGCGAAGTGTGCTTGAAGAAAGGGCACGATGGAAAGAGGATACCAAGGCACGCGACTTGCGCAGAGTTTCAGCCCTTCAGCGGTTGGCTCCTTGAACGCATGGAAGCGTCGAGGTAGGAATGCCAATACCGCGCCTTGCTTACGAACCAACAGACAAGGCATTAGCAAGGCTGCAGACCTTGCCGTTCGTTCCAGCAATTGAGAACGCGCTCTTATCCTCAGGCTTTCTTCAACCCAAATTCACCACGTATGAGGAGAAGACGAACCCCTACATGCACCTAAGCCACTTTCGCCAGGTTATGGCAGTATACCGGCGGAACGAAGCTTTAATATGCATCCTATTCCCATCCAGCCTTGGCGACCTAGGTTTAACCTGGTTCGAAAGGCTACCAAAAGGCAGCATCGCCTCTTGGGTGCAATTGGCAGAGACGTTCGTGACAAGGTGTAGAACGAACACCAAGACGCCAGTGGAGATCGATCAGCTACTCTCCATTGACACGGGCGACAAGGAGACGTTGAGGTCATACAACAGTCGCTATTGGGAGACCTTCAACCAGATAGGAGATTGCCCTACAAATCTCGCCATTGCACAGTACAAAAAAGGTCTTCCAGTCGGAAACGGGCTGAGGGACTCAATTACCATGACGCCCCCCTCACAATGGAGGCCTTAATGGAGAGGGTACACCAGCACATTCGGGTGGAGGAGGATAGCACCCGTGCTAAAACAAAGTGTGGCACAACTGCAATACCAGATAAAAAGACTTCAGCAAAAGTCAATGCGGTAGAACGTCCAAGCAAAAACGGGCGAGGCAGGCGGGACAACGGAGAGGACCAAGATAAAAGGTGGTTGAGAGTCCGCACTGCCATTACCACGGTATTCAAAAAATCGATCTATCGAATTCTCAGAACCATTCGTCCGATGGCCAGCTAAGTTGGGAGAAGCCTAAAAAAACTATGACGAAAGATCCCGGTGCACCTTCTATAAGGAAAAGAGGCACCGCACTGAAAATTGCACACCATTGAGGCAACATCTAGAGAAGTTAGTGGCAGCTGGGTACCTAGACCAGTACATAGAAGGAGAGACACAGCCAGCCCCCCAAAACTACAACACCCCTGACGGAATGCCAATCGACACCGCACCTCAAGGCGTAATTAATGTAATACATGGAGTATTCGAACCTGAGCGTGTATGTGAGCTCAGGGGGATGATCAAAAAGGCTGAGCACTTAAGGGAGGTACTAAGTGCACAACCTACCATCAAAAAGGGGAGAACAGAACCCACAAATGTCATATCTTTCTCAGACAGAGACTTGGCAAGGATGTATTGCCCTCACAATGACGCTCTGGTTGTCGCTTTACGCATCAAGGATTACGACATCAAGCGGATTCTGATAGACTAAGGGAGCTCATGTGAGATAATGTATTACGAAACCTTCAAACAACTGAAACTGAAGGATAAAGACTTGGCGCCTGCAACATCTCCCCTGATCGGATTCAACTCAATGATAGAGTGGCAAGTGGGCAAGATAATCTTCCCTGTCAGAGCAGGAAGCATGACAAAACAAGTGGAATTCTGGGTATTGAAAGTCCCTTCCACTTACAATATTATCTTGGAGAGGACATGGTTGCACGCCATGCGCTTAGTAGCTTCAACCTACCATCAGGTATTGCGGTTCCCCAATGAAGCCGGAGTAATTGAAGAGGTCTTTGGAGACCAAATTATGTCCAAACAATGCTTCATTACAGTAAATGGTAGTCGCGCTGCCAAAGGGTATGTGCAGATGGTAGAAGAACCTGAGAGCAATGAATTATTTGCAGATGTTGGCAAAGCCGTTGAACAGAAGGCAGTGGAAGACTTGGTACAGGTAAGAATAGATGAAAAGAACCCGGAAAAGTTCTTTTTGCTCAGCTCATCTATGTCCAGCACTGAGAGAATAGAGGTCATGTAATTCTTGACCTCTAACATCGAAGTGTTTGCCTGGACGCCGTATTACATGCCTGGCATTGACCCGAACTTCATCTGTCACCAACTGAACGTCCATCCAATTGCCAGACCAATTATGCAGCGCACTCGTAGATTAGTGCTCCACCATGCCGAGATAGTGGCAGAAGAAGTGGGAAACCTTCTAGAAGCAAGAGCTATCAGAGAAGTGCACTATCCCAAGTGGATATCCAATACAGTAGTGGTGCCAAAGAAGAATGGAAAATGGCATGTTTGCGTGGACTACAAAACAGTCAACAAGGCATGCCCAAAGGATAGCTTTCCCTTGCCGCGGATAAACCAACTGGTAGACCTAACGGCAGGACACAATCAACTTAGCTTTCTTGATGTGTACAGAGGTTACCATCAGATCGCAATGTATGAACCAGACTAGGAGGTCACATCCTTTACAACGCCAAGAGGACTGTATTGCTACAAGGTCATGCCCTTTGGCCTTAAAAACGCAGGGGCAACATTCCAGCGGATGGTCACCAAGATGTTTGAACCATTGTTAGGCAGAACAATGGAGGCATACATAGATGATATGGTGGTCAAAAGTAAGGATGAGAATGACCATCTCAGCGACCTAGGTGAGATGTTTCAGATCCTGAAGAAACACAGGTTGTGCCTGAATGCATCTAAGTGTGTGTTCTGCGTAGGATCAGGCAAATTCCTAGGCTTCCTGGTAACTAACCGAGGTATAGAGGCAAACCCCTCTCAAATCAAAGCAATTCAGGATCTAGAGAGGCCCAACTCAGTAAAAGAAGTACAGTATCTCACTGGTATGGCAGCTGCGGTCAACCGGTTCGTAAGTCGATCGTCAGACAGATGTCGACCATTTTTTCAAGCGTTAAAGGCCAAGTTTGAGTGAGATGAAGAATGTGACCACACTCTCGAAAACTTGAAAGAATACATGTTTTCTCCACCATTGCTAGTGACCCCAATACCTGGAGAAGAACTCTTTTTGTACCTAGCAGTTTCATAGCACGCAGTCAGCGCGGTGTTGGTCAGAGCAGAAGGAATCCAACACCTACCCATCTTTTATGTCAGCAAGACATTGCTGGGCGCAGAAACCAGGTACCTTTCATTGGAAAAACTGGCCTTAGCCTTAATGATGGCATCAAGGAAGTTGTCGCATTACTTTCACGCCCACACTATAATCATCCTCACAGCTATTCCATTAAAAGCTTTGTTTGAGAGGGCGAACTTTTCCGAGCGAATCTTGAAGTGGGCAGCGGAGTTGGGACAGTTTGACATCAAGTTCCAGCCCAGAACCACAATAAAAGCCCAAGCTTTGGCAGACTTTGTGGCAGAGTTTACACCAGGAAGTCATCACATCTGCCCAGTTGACTTAACCGATACAACCAAAATAGGGATGGAAAGTGGTGCCGGAATAGCACAACCCCTAATATAGGGTACCCAGCCACATCCCAGGACAGACCAGAGTGAACAAAAAGAGGAAGAAGCAAACCATGCTACACCAAGCAAAGACTCATCAACAAATAAAGACTTGGTACAATCAGATAGTGAGGGGCAAACATTAAGTGTGGACTTTGAGGAAAACACCAGCAACACTCAGGACCCCAAGGCATCATTCGATCCCTCTACCTGCTGGAAGCTATTCGTTGGAGAGATGTGGAAGCTCTTTGTGGATAGAGCATCCAACAGGCACGGTGCAGGACTTGGCATAGTCCTCATCTCACCAGATGGCCTGGTAGTAGAATAAGCAGTCAACCTTGGCTTCCCAGCATCAAACAACGAGGCGGAGTATGAAGCACTTTTAGCAGGACTGAAATCAGCATTCTACATGAAGGCAACCAAGCTAATGGTTTACAGTGACTCCCAACTAGTTGTAAACCAAATTTCAGGTGACTATGAGGCAAAGGATGGAAGGATGGCTAACTACCAAGAGTTAATCAGAAAGGAGATCATGAAGTTTAAAGTAGTGCGGATAGAGTAGATTGGGCGAGAAGAAAATAGCAGAGTAAATGAACTAGCAGGCTTTGCTTCAATGGCAGATACATCTATCCTACATCCATTACTGATCGACTTCCTACCAAGACCAAGCATTGAAGAACCCGAAGTATAAGAGGTATGTTGCGCCGAACTAGGCCCTTCATGGATGGATCCCATTATAGTGTTCCTAAAAGACGACATTTTACCCGAAGAGAAGAAGGAGGCCAACAAAATAAGAGCAAAATCACAGGGATTTTGGCTCTCCCCATCAATGGCCTTGAACAAGAAATCCTTCACAGGACCTTACCTGAAGTGTGTCCATCCCAGCAAGGTCGAAGCATTCCTGTTCGAGATTCACAAAGACATATGCGGCAGCCACCAAGGAGGAAGATCTTTAGCCTATAGAGCAATATCACAAGGATATTGGTGGCCTTACACGCAAGCAGATTCAGAGAAGTATGTCAAGAAGTGCGAGAAATGTCAGAAGTTCGCACACCAAATACATCAGCCAACTAGAGAACTACTACCATTAACTAGCCCATGGCCCTTCGCAATGTGGGGCTTGGACATAGTAAGACCACTTCCAACGGCACCCAGCAACAGAAAGTTCTTTCTTGTAGCAACAGACTACTTCACAAAGTGGGTGGAGGCAGAAGCACTAGCATCAATATAGGAGAAAGATGTGAAGAAGTTCGTTTGGCAGAATATCATCACTATGTTCGACATACCAAAAGCTCTAATATCTGACAACGGCACTCAGTTCGACGGTAAAATTTTTAGAGGCTTTTGTGAGGAGTACAAGATAGAATTCTATAACTCTACACCGACATACCCCTAAGCAAATGGCCAGGCGGAAGCATTGAACAAAGTCGTCTTGGATGGATTGAAGAAAAGGTTAGAAAAGGCAAAAGGCAAGTGGGCTGAAGAACTTCCTCATGTTTTATGGGCCTATCGTACTACACCTCGGCGGTCAACTGGAGAAACACCATTCTCTTTAGCCTATGGCATGGAAGCAGTAATCCCACTAGAAGTTGGCCTCTCCACAATTAGAAGTGAAAATTTTGATCCAGACTTAAATGGAGAAGCCATAGCATTGGAGCTTGACCTTGCAGAAGAAAGAAGAGAAAGAGCACTGGTTCACATTGCCTCATACCAACAAGAGTTATCCAGAAAGTATAACAAGCCAGTACATCCAAGGCAATTCAAGATTGGAGATTGGGTACTGCACAAAGTGATGGGAAACACCTTGGTACCCGGAGATGGCAAGTTAGGACCTAATTGGGAAGGACCATACAAAGTGGTTGGATTAGTAGGAAAATGGGCATACCACTTAGAGGATAGAGATAACAAAGCCATTCCCAGGCCATGGAACACTGCCAATCTCAAACTATTTTATTTTTAGCTTCTCTTTAAAGTACTTGTAATTTTTCCTTTTTTCAATAAAACAAGTAGTTTCTTTTCAGTATAATATTTTTTTTACTGTAAAAGGTTGTTTTAGTGAGTCAGGGGCATTGAAAGCAGAGTTGGCCAGAATAACCAACTTTGCGCTCTCTTCAGCCAAGATTAGGATCGGTACTGAAAAGGTTGGCTGGAAAAACCAACACTTCTCCTAAGCCGAAGATAAGGATCTAGACTGCAGAATGTTTAGCAGGAATAACCAAACACTTTACTCTAAGTTGGCTGGAATAACCAACTTTGAGCTCTCTTCAGCTAAGATTAGGATCTGGGTTGTAGAGGTTGGCCAAAAAAACCAATACTTCTCCTAAGCCGAAGATAAGGATCTAGGTTGCAGGACGTTTGGCAGGAATAACCAAACACTTTACTCTAAGTTGGCCGGAATAACCAACTTTGAGCTCTCTTTAGCTAAGATTAGGATCTAGGCTGAAGAGGTTGCCTGAAAAAACTAACACTTCTCCTAAGTCGAAGATAAGGATCTAGGCTGCAAGACGTTTGGCAGAAATAACCAAACACTTCACTCAAGGTTGGCAGGAAAAACCAAACTTTGAGCTCTCTTTAGCTAAGATTAGGATCTGGGTAGAAGAGTGGTTGGCTGGAAAAACCAACACTTAGGCCTCGTTTGGGAACAGGCTAATTTAGTAACTTTTTGGCTAATTGGCTAAAAAGGTAAGTAAAAAAAACTTGTATGTTTGGGATGACTTTTTGGCTAATTACGAAAAGCTGTGCAAAAAGTAGAGAGAAAAGAGAATCTTTGACTTTTTGGTATGGGTTGTTGGCTTTTTGGCTAAAAAAGTAACTTTTTGGCTAATTGGCTAATTTAGCCACTCCCCAAACGGGGCCTTAGTACTCTTCAGCCGAGATAAGGATCAAAGCTGAAGAGTGGTTGGCTGGAAAAACCAACACTTAGTACTCTTCAGCCGAGATAAGGATCAAGGCTGAAGAGTGGTTGGCTGGAAAAACCAACACTTAGTACTCTTCAACCGAGATAAGGATCAAAGCTGAAGAGTGGTTGGCTGGGAAAATCAACACTTAGTACTCTTCAGCAGAGATAAGGATCAAGGCTGAAGAGTGGTTGGCTGGAAAAACCAACACTTAGTCTCTTCAGCCGAGATAAGGATCAAAGTTGAAGAGTGGTTGGTTGGAAATCAACTTTTTGTGATCTTCAGCCGAGGTAAAAACCTAGGCTGAAGAGGTTGGCAGGTATTATCAGAGATTTCAAGGTTTAGACCGAGATGGGTATCTCGGTTGGAAAATGTTATACTTCATTCAGATTACAGTTGGAAAGTAAATGCAAGCATGGAAGTAAACCGAAACAATAGTTGGAACAACAGAAGGTTTCATTGAAAATTCAAAACAAGTACAAAAGGTGGGGCTCAGCCTAGTTACAATTTCAGTTTCTTTCCTAAAGCAAAAAGAAGAAAGTACAAGACTAAGCAAAGAGGTCATCAAGATCCGTATCCAGTTCAACTTGGAGCCCGGTTTCAACTGGTAGCTCGATCATCAGGTCTTCTACCGGTGGAGCGGGATCACTGACGACTGGGGCATTGTTAGGCTCAGTTTCTTCTTCATTGTCCTCAATTTGAAGGAATTTTTGTTGAATGGCTTGAGCGTACTCCGCCACGTAGCTCGGTATGAAGTGCGGAGGAGGGTTCAGGAAGACCTCGGTGTCAGAACCGTGACCGAGCTGTGCCACCGCCGCTTTCCACCCACACTTGAAGAATAAATCCTTGCCAACTTCGCACTGCAAGATGTAGGTTGCTCCGCCTTTCTTGTAGCCGCGGTCTTCTGCTTCGTCAATCTTCTTTTCCAACTCAGTTATCTCGGCCTTCTTCTTCTCCTCAATTGTGGCAAGCTCACACAGGTAATGATCCTTCAGCTCGGTCAAAGCTTTTTGTTTCTCCACTTCGGCTGAGTCAACTAAACCAGAGAGGCGGGCGACCTCAGATTGTAGCTCAGCCATTTTTTGTTTGGCCTCACTTAGCTAGGCCGTCTTCTTGTCAGCCTCAGCCACGGCTTGCCTTGTTGTTCTACGCAACTCTAGCATATGCTTATGTGCAATCTGGTTCTTTTGCATAGCCTGCATAAGGGTGGTAAGCAATCTTGAGTGAGAACTGAGATATCAGATGCACAAAATGGAAAAACAAAGGAAAGAGTACTCACCAGCACCATTGATTTGGTGGCCGAGCGGATAGCTTTTAACTCAGTGAGGTGGGCATGGTGATCCATGTCAGGGGGTAGACACACGCTCTTAGCCAGGTTGAAGGCTAGCATGTGATCTTTATCTGCCACCACTGAATCTGTTTCCCTGATGGCTCGGTTATGATATGTTAGTCTCGGTGCCTAATCAGAAGTGTTAGCTCGGTCTGAGCTCTCAGGTTGTGGGCTTGGTACTACGGTTGGGGGAAGCACAGTTTCGTCCTCATCGACAAGGCGTGGCTCGGTTGTAGAAGACCAAGTGCGCTTGCGAGTCCGAGATGATGAAGGCTAATGGGATGGTAAGGCTACCACGGTCTCCTGTGTTTGACCGGGTTGTGGTACCTCGGGCTGATTTGTCTCAGTGAGGAGGGCTTTTACGGCTCTTTTCTTGGCCATTTCTGGTTCAGCAGTTAGTGGGATCAGGTTGATGTGAGGTAATGTTGGATCCGCTTCAGGAGAGGCTTCCAACAAAAAGTCAGTTATCCTGGTCTTTCGTCTACTGCTGTATCTATACGTCGGTTCAAAATTTAGTAGCTCGGCCCAACTTCCATTGGGATATCGCAGTGCGGCGCGAAGTGTGTTTAAGTTGGGGTAGCTGTACTGGGACTTGAGAAAGTTCAAATCTGCATGAAGTAAAAAAAACAACAGTCAGTGCGGTTCAACGTAAGAAAATCGAGGTAAAAGAAAGCAGAAAACTGAGCCGATGTAATTATCCCGGCGACTTCTGGGCTTCCCGGTCTTCGAAATTCCCAGAAACCCAGAAGAAATCATCGTCGTTTACGTCCTTATTTGGGGTATTCTTTATTATCTTTTCACGCCGGCGCCTTATTCTTAAATAGTAAACCCAGCCATCTTCATTTGAACCTATGGAATATTGGTGGAAGAGCTCGGCTAAACCGAGGTGAAGGCTAGCCCGGCGGTTTAGCTCGGCGATGCCATTTATTATGCGGTATGAATTTGTGGAAAGCTGGGTAGGGCAGAGGTTGGTTTGTCTGAGGAACTCGCAAAGAAGAGGCTGTACAGGGAATCTAAGTCCGGTTTCTACAAGGGAAAGAAGGGTGAAGGGAACAAAACCCCGGTTTCCCCAAGGTGTGATATCTAGTTCGGCTAAAGTAAGATGGACATCATCAGGGATATGGTAGTCCCTTTGGAACTCGGCCATAGCACCTGGTGTGTTTACCAAAAACCTATATTTACCCATGAAGTCTTAAATTATGTATAAATTAGCAGAGTACTAGCTCGGTGCTGAGATGACGTTGGTTATCTCTGTTGGACGTTCAAAAGAGTGCCTGGGCAACCTAGTCAGAGTCTGCAAAGTGAAAAAGAAAGGTGTTAAGCACAGATCGTTGGACCGTGCTAAAAGAAACAAAGGCAAGATAAATGAAGTCCTAGCTCGGCTATGTGGGATACTATCCATTCTTAGCCCAGTTTGAGCAAGGGTCTTTTAGCCCGGTTGAGCATTTGGGGTAGTATTCTTAGTTCGGTTTTGACTAAAGGAGCTGGTTTAGCCCCAAGTTGTGGCTCGGTCGGTGGTTAGGGCTTTCTAGCGTGGTATTGCGCAAACTTAAGGCAGTTCGCTAGCTCGGCTAAGTAAAGCAAAAGGTACTTGGACCTACTGAAATTACAGATTCGGCATGAAGTTTTAGTTTGGTCAGTTGAAGAGTTATCTAGTTTGGCTGGGTGCACACCTAGAAGGTTCCCTAGTTCGGTTAAACCTAAGCCTTGAGATTGCCCAAACAGGTTTCTAGCTCGGTCACACTACGATTCCAGATTCAAGCATTGTGATTTTTGAATCTGGAGGGTGTGCTCTTAAAAACATGAACCTATGGTTTGGGGGTCTTGCTTTTTCTGTTCTTACCCATAACGTGTTTATATAGAGTATGCTTTGTGATATATATGTGTATGTATATATCTATATTATGTGTATTTGCAAAATGAATGGAAAGCAAGAGAATATTGAGTTACTTATGGATTGAAGACGCAAGGATGGAGATCTGAAACCACGAAATGGTGAAGAGGGTGCAAGCTTCGCAAGTACTGAGATTGCAAAAATGGAGGCTTGAGCAAGAAAGAGAGAGAAGATGAATAGTGCAAATGGATGGTTCAAGGCCTAGGGGTTTGGTTTTGTGAAAAGGGAAGGAAAAAGGGCGGGACTGTTCAAATTTCTCGGAGTACAAAGACGGCGTAACAGCTACGCTGGGCCAACAAGCGTTCGCCATGTGTCCACGGAATGGGAAGCGATTCAGTTATAGCGGCTGAAAAGACGTTTTGACCGGACAGGTTAGTAGCTCGGTGTGAGTTTAGCCCGGTTGAAGACCACTTTTTAGCTCGGCAGGAAGAAGAGTAATCCCAATCATACTACGCAGATGGAATTAAGGGACAATTGAGAGGGTAATTTATGTCTAAATTGGGCCGAGCTAAGTAGAAGACTTCTTTGGTAATTAGGCCGCAAGAAGGACCGAGGTAAAAGCAGATTTACTTCGGTCCAAGAGACTAAGCGGTTATGGGCCGAGCTAGCTAGGCACTGAGCTTGTGAGAGCCGAGCTAGCTTGGCATTATGCGTTGGAGCGCCGAGCTAACTTCTACCTTGTACTTGGTTAGCTCGGTATTAAGTAAACAACCTAATTGGAGTATGTCAAACCGAGGTACACACAGTGAAAGGAAGAACCGAGCTAATTAGAGTTCGGTCTAGTCTACGGCTTTAGGATGGTCATGTTAGCTCTGTCGTATTGACATCCAACTGTGGTAAAACCATTTCACTTGGTTTAAGCAGTGAGGGGGGTGTTGAAAGATAAACAGTATCTTTCAGGAGTGTGACTCCTATGAGGACTCTACATGGAGGAATAAGAGTCCTACAAGGATTGTGCCATGCAGAACCTATAAAAGCTCATAGCATCACCTATGGAGAGGTAACACACAACTTTGATTCCCGAATAAACAGAGCTTTTGTCTATTTATCTATTTTTCTGACTTAGGCATCAGAGAGGTATCCGGCACACACCCGCCGCTAGCTCACGTTTGTGTTTTCAGGGAGTAAAGCAACGACATACGGAGGAGTGCAAACTTGATCAACAGAATTATACGAGAGAAATATTTCGTGCTCGTATATAACTACTCTCTTAAGCAACAATAAAGTCATCAAAAATGTTCATTTAAAGATATTTCTCATCATTTAATTGAATTAATAAATCATGATCATGACCATAATTTATTTATATATCTATAAACTCTAAGAGAGTGTAGAGACTTGTACTTTCGTTTTCCAATTTTACCATTTTCTTTTTTTTTGTTATTTATAGTTCTTTTATTCTCTCCTTGAAATTAAAAGGAGTTGAGCCTAGTGCCTTAGATACAAAAGAAAAGTCGCCGCCATCTATTTATCTGGCGTATTTGTCGTTGTTGTTTATTTATTTATTTATTTTAGCTCTATTTATTGTATTTATGGTAAATTATAAATATATTTATTAGATTTGTTTAAAATACGAATTGTCTATTATAATTTTAAAAATTATAAATACTCTTCTTGTCATAATTTCTTATTATTATCTTCTACGTAACAATAAAATTACTAAAATTGCTAATTAAAATATATTTTTAACATCATTAAAAATATTAATTGACTTAATGATTTATAAATAAAAGGGATACTTTGTTATGTGATTAGAAATTGAAAGGCATAGGATATTACAATTTTCAGAATTACAGGAAGTAATTCATATTTTAAACAAATCTCAAAAAGTGTGGTTATAATTTAATGATGTATTTATCTGTTTAATATAAGGACGGAAAATTACATTTTAACTCCCACAACTATTGGTCCATATTATTTTACTCTTTTAACTAAAAATTATAACACTTAACCTCGTTTATTAATTTTTTCTAATTTGAATCTTAATGATAAAAGTTTCTGAAAAAAATTAAGTATGAAAAAATTTCCCTAAAAATAATAAACTGCAAGATAATTTTTAAAAATTAAAGTAAATAGACTAATAATATCATTTTAAATATTCCATTTGATATTAAACAATAGTTGAAAGAGATAATTTACAAATGATCCTATTGCTAAAACGGCATTTCCGTATTAGCAAATAATCCTTCCATTAAAAAAAACCCTTAAAATCAAAAAAAAAAAAAAAAAAAAAAAGAGAAAAAAAAATAAATGGCAAGTCGGCACGGACCTCGTATACACTAGTGTATCTATGTGTGTGTATATATACGACATAATGAGAGAGGAGAGGATCTGTTCACCAAAACAACAACAACAACAACAATAAAAATAGAAAAGAAAAAAAAAAGGCGAGAGAATAGGCGTTGTTTAGGGTTCGAAAAGAAAGGGAAGAGGGTGAAGTGTCTGGTATTGCTATTTCTTTTCCATTGTTTCCCCTATATTTTATCTTTTATTTGTTTTGCCCTTTTGTTTGGTATTATTTACTATTGATTACTTGTATTTTAGTTTTTTTATTTTGTTCTTTTCTTTTATGATATCGAAAAATGTTTGAGGGTCACAATTTTTGTGGCTCAAATAGCTCAAAATTGTCAAAACGACGTTGTTTTGGCGATTTTGATGTTGTTTTAGACTCAAAACGACGTCGTTTTGGCAATTTCGAGCCATTTGAGACACAAAAATTGTGACCCTCTACCATTGTTGTATAATATTTATCAATATTGGCGATATGAATTTGGACGAAGGTTTCTTGTAATTATGCAACGATTCTTGGTTAGTTGTAAGGCATGAATCCTTTATTTTTTAGTAAATTGCAAAAATACCATAAAATTTGTTTAAAATATGAATTGTTCCTATAATACTACAAATTACAACTATCCATTGTTAAAAATTTTAATTTAACAAAATAAAAAAAATAAAAAATAAAACTACTCTTTTATGCAACAATAAAGTTATCAAAAATGTTCATTGAAAAATATTTCTCATCATTTAATTGACTTAATAAATCATGATCATTTCTTATGCGACAACGATTTATTTATATATCTATAGACTATAAGAGAGTGTTGAGACTTGTACTTTTGTTTTTCCATTTTTCATTTTCTTTTTTTGTTATTTACAGTTCTTTTATTCTCTTCTTAAAAATTAAAAGAAGTTTGTGGCCATCTATTTATCTGGCGTATTTGTTTTGTTTTGCTTTATTTTTTATTTTTATTTTTTTTGTTCACATCCATCCACATCAACATCCATCAAATTTCACCTTTTCAACATTTGTTCTATTTATCTGTAAAAAAAAAAAAAAAAAAAAAAAAAAAACCATTTAGGTAAATCCCCTTTTTATCCAAAATCCATTCCACGTCTCGAAATTAATAATTTCATCACAACTCTATCTTATTTCCTTTCCCACAACCATTTTCAAGAACACGTTAGAGGGACCCCTCTTTTGATTTTAAACAAAAACTCTAGGTTTGTTCAAAATTCCTCCTAATCACAATATTGTTCATACCAACAAATAGCCAAGTTAAAAAACCATAGAACAGTGTAGAAAATCTCTACCTCAAGCTTAGAAGACCAAAGGAGGGAATGGAGAAACTTCAAAGATGCCTAAACTCGACTCTATTCGGATCAAATGAAAGCCTTCAGAGTGCTCTATCTTTTTATCAAAGAGAGTAGGGTCAAGAGATCCTTAGATCTAAGTGTAAAAGCAGAGAGAAAGAGAGAGAGAGAGAGAGAGAGAGAGAGAGAGAGAGAGATGAGCTCTAGATTTAGGGTTTTGAGGGAAAAAGATATGAAAAAGTGATGTAAAAAGTGATCTTCATGGACTGATATACGCATAGTCCGCTCGAGCGCAAGAAATGCACACTCCTAATAATTTTATAGACTGTAGACCAACACTTGAGTACAAGAAAGACCGCTCTAGCTGAGTCCACTTGAGCTCAGAAACTACCGCTCAAACGTTGATTATGCCTTTCTAGTAGTTTTGCAGACTTACAAAAGTACTGAGAGTTCACAAAGCCCGCTCGAGCGTAAGAAGTGACGCTCGAGTAGAGAAGTAAAATCCTGGGCAATAAGAGTTTGAAAACCAAGCTAGGGTTTTGCATAAATTTGGAATTACAAAATATTGTTTTTCACGGTAACATAATTTTCTGTCTATTCATTTTCATTTCTCTTTGATTTTTTTTTTTTTTGCATTTTTATTTATTTCAAAAGCTCTATTTTCTTGCCTCTTCGTCCCAATTTTTAGCATATAATATATATATTGTATTATGTAACTCTTGGGTGTTTATCACATAGAACAAAGTGTATTGGTGGAAAACATAGATGATTTTCGTCTCTTTCCTTAATTTCGTAGCCACATTTTTGTCACACGATTGGATTTTATTAAAGATTTAGAAATAAAGTAATAGAAGAGAGACATTGACTCTTGTGTAGGGACCAAGGTGAGATTTGAGCAAAAGTGCAAGGGATTGACTGTCACGATTTTATGTGTAGGGACCAAAATGAGATTTGGCCAAAAGTGCAAGGAGTTAACTGTCATGATTTCATGTCTAGAAGCCAAAGTGAGATTTGATGCGAAATGTAATTTACCCATCTATACATTATAAATGACACTTTGATTTAGGAAAGCATGCCATGGGTTGCTTCGTTTTGTTCTTCTTGCCCAGTTTGCCCCTATATTTTCTTCAAACACCAACTTCCAGGGTTCAAGGGATTTTTTTTTTCAAATGATAAAGTTCAATGAAATTTTTCTTGAACATGTTTTTTTTAATCATAGTTGTGGGGTTTTATAAAAATAATTATAAATTAATGAAAAAATTTATATATATATATTAATAATTAAGATTGTAATTTTGTTTTTATAAACAAGTATATATATATTTTTTACACCCCATTGGAGTGTAATTAAATAATGGTATTTGAGACCCCCAAATACATCCACAATGATGTGTCAATGATGTAAAGCCCTACATAATTGAGTATGTTCCACATCATTGTGGGTGAAATTGTAGGGGTTTTATTATGAGTCTTAAAAATTTTCTATTATAATTACTCATTTCTATTTGTTGGGGAAAATTTTATCTTCTTTTTTTTTTATTATTAGTTTACTGAAATTATATTTTCTTTGTTTTATCTTCTATTTATTTTTCCCTTTTGTTTGGTATTATTACTATTGATTACCTGTATTTTAGTTTTTCATTTTGTCATTTTCTTTTATAATATTTATTATTGGCGACATGAATTTGGATGAAAGTTTCTTGTAATTATGCAATGAATCTTGGTCAATTGTAAAACATGAATCTTTTATTTTTTAGTAAATTGCAAAAATACTATAAAATTTGTTTAAAATATGAATTGTCCCTATAATACTATAAATTACAACTATCCATTGTTAAAATTTTTAATTTAACAAATAAACAAAATATATATATATAACTACTCTCTTATGCAACAATAAAGTTATCAAAAATGTTCATTGAAAGCCATTTCTCATCATTTAATTGACTTAATGTAGGGGAGGTTCATGGTTAGAAAAATAATTAGAGAGGCAAAACTATGCTAATGGTCCAACAATGGTGGAAGTGGCTAGAGAATGAGCAGCAGCAACTGTCTGGAAAGATGGAGAGGGTGTAGCTGGGTAAGGGTGAAGCAAGTGGTTCAAGAAGAAATGCATAGCAGTGCACAAATGTGCAACATCTCCCCCAAATCTCCAAAATTCCTCTCTTTGAACCTTGGGAAATGGGTCTTATTTATAGGCTTTTCCTTTGTACCAAGAGAACACCAAAGGGCCAAATAGAGAGAGGACATGTGTCCCAAAGGATCACATGGAATATTCTGCCTTGAACTACCAGGCTGAAGGTGCCACGTGTCCCTCTGCATGTACTTTGTACTGTGTACTATGTACTATCTGTTTGCCTCCGCAGCTACCTTTTTTTGAGCCTCAGCAAGTGCAGTTGCGACGGGAGTGTTTGCTTCTGCACTTGCCTTCTCAGCCTGAACCTTAGCAAGTACACTTGCAGCGGTAAACCTTGTTGTTGCACTTGTCTTCTCAGTTCTACTTGCCTAGTACATACATTCTCAGGACTCCATTAGTCTGCTATAGACTATGTTTGTGCTCACCTCAGTGAAGCCTTCACCCTTAGCCGCCTAACCACAAACTCCCTAGCTTCCCAAGGTGAAGGCCATAGCCAAGCCTGCTATCAGCCATGCCGTGCCTTAGTACCAAGCCCAAAGGGGTTTCCTTAGTCCTGCCTGTGCGACTAAGGCAGGTCCATGACCTAGGTAATGGAAAGAGAGTCCCTTATGCTCAGGCTATCCTACTCCCATCTTTACGGGATCGCTGCAGTAAACTGGTATCTCTGGGCCTGCTATCAACTCCAACCAATAAGACTTGCGGCCGGCTATCAGCGCTATGTTAAATAAACTTTGGGGCCTGCTATTAGTGCCAAGCATTAGCCTCTACTTGCAAAGGGGAAGCTTTTCCCAAAGGCTGCTATCACCTTGGTGGGATGTTCCCTCTGCAATTTGGTTATGGTAACTATAGTTGTTGCTGCAGTTATTTCCTGTGGCAAGTTCAAATGACAAGACCGACAATATTAGAGATGGTGGCACTGACAAAATGCCTCCGCAACTTGGGCGCCGCAAGTACTGCCTTTACAACTTAGTTACTTCGATTTTCTCCTTCCCTCAGCAACTCTAGATGGCTATGGTACCGACATTATTTGGAATGGCGGCAACACCGACGTTACTTGAAATGGCAATATTGCGGCAAAGGGCCTTTGCAACTTGGCCGTTACAAGTCTTGCCTTTGCAACTTAGTTGCGTTGGCTTTTTATTTCCCTCAGCAACTTTAGATGGCAGCGAAGCTAAAGATATTAGGAATGGCGACGCTAAGGCAAAGTGCCTCAGCAACTTTCCCATTGCATGTGTTGCCTCTGCAACTTGACTTAGGCATTTTCCTTCGTGGAGTCCATCTGGACCCTTGGCGGGTTGAATCAGCTTCGGTCCACTGTTGGCCCACTTCCCCTAGGCTTTAGCCCATGCTCCTCCTGTCATTCCTGGTCGCCTTAAAGGGACAACCCTAGCGCTTAGGTCCATACTTAATTTGGGGTTTAATTTCTGACCCTTTACATTTGCCCCCTGCACGAGTGGGGAACGCACTCCTGGTTTCCCGCGCGTGCATGACGTCAGCAAGTAACCCAATGGTTGCGTCGGTTAGGTCAGAAGTTGCGTCGGCTCTTAAAAGGTACCCCCTTTGACTAACGGGTCATAATGAGCCTAAGGAAGCGTGTTGGCACCTTTTTGCTGCTTTCTTTATAAATATCCCCCTTAGGTCCACCGATCCCCCACTTCTACCACAACACACTTTCTGTCTCCTTGTCTTTTTCTCTTCCTTGCCCCTACTTTCCAAAGTCTTCTTCACTTTTCTTTATTCTTCCTCATGGCCAGCATAGGGTTTCTACCTGATAGGGCTGCCCCACCCCCTACTGAGTGGAGGAGGGACCTATACTTCAGAGGGCTGGCTGACCCTTTGTGAAAGGCAGTTGACTCCTTCGTTCCTGATACCCTTCCTCTGGAGGAGCCTCTACTCCCTTTTGGTGAGGCTACTTTGGATGATGCTAACATGGTGAACCCAGTCTCTGTGCTGCAGTTTCACGTGGAGCGTAGAAACTTTCCCCATTCATACATCTACTATCGCATTCACAACGGCCCTCCAGCAGACTAGTTCTTTTGAGTTGATGACATCATTGCAGATAGTGGCTTCGAGCAGCGCTTGAGGGATATTCGTCTCTTCAATATCGTTTTGATTTCGAGGGAGTTGTCAGTGCGCAAGGTACAGACCAACACTGACATGGTTGTCTCTCGTTAGAGCCGCAACACTTACACCTTTGCCTTGGCATGGAGGGAGATAACTCCAACCCTCAAAGATGTTGCCGTCCTTTTACACTTAAGTACTCCTAGAGATCACCCCTTTGACCCAACATCCTTGACTTCTGCAGAACAAATTGTTATCATCGCCCTCCAAAGTGCCTTTTGAGAGGCACGAAAGTATGGCTCCTGGTACAATCTTAAGATTAGGGAATTACTCCAGGAGAGGCCCAAGAGGGACAAGACCACCTACCTTTCTTGGCTGAAACATTTCTTCAAGGACCTGCAACGAGTTGTGGGCGACATCACAGAGGAGAGCCACAACTCCGTAGTTGGGCCAGGTTACCGTGGTGACTTGTACCTGACCGCCTTTGTTAGTTATTTCATCTCTTTTTTTGTTCTCCCTAGCAACCCAGCTAAGAGTATCAATCCTCTGGTGTTCTCTTTGGCTATCAAACTTTTTAGCGGTAGTCAGATCCCTCTAGCCCCCCTCTTTTTGAGGAACTTATACTTCCACCTTGACCTTATTCATTCAGACATAGAGAGGTCCATGGGCTGCTATGATGTATGGAGCTTTGTACACACTCAATTCTTGACCGTTTTTTTCTACGAGCGATTCCTTACTATGGGCCATGTCCCTAAAGAGCATGAACCCTTCTTCATCGACGAAGTCCTTGATGCAGAGGGTCATCCTGTTCTAGAAGCAAAGGGTCGACCTGTCACGACGTAAGTGCGCCAATCCCTCCCTCGCATCTCTTGGTGGTCTGGTCTTGGCACCAACAGACCCTTTGCAGATTACGTCGATCGCATGGAGGAGTGTGTGTTCCGCCCTTTTACTCAGCTTCTTCCAGGCATTTCTGTTGTCCCGTTTTATTTCTCAGAGGCTCGTCATGTTGATTTCTCCTTTGACAACGTCCAGGCCAACTCTCTTCTACTGGCTGCCATGATATGTCCCGGGTTTCTGTCCGTATGGAATGAGGAGGGCATGTCTAGTGTTGTTTACAGATCAGATAAGGTCCTTAGTCAATTTGGCATGGACCAAGGTATTTCCTACGCCCCTTCACCTCTGACAGATTTTCATCAGAACTTCCAGAGGTTTGCTCGTGACTACACTGCCTTACTCGTGGAGAGATTAGGCCTCATAGAGTTGCCTTCACTTGGACGAGAAGGTGCCTTTACTCCCAGTAACAGGCTATTCTGGCATCGCAACCTTAACTCTTTTTTCAACTTTGCAACATTGCTCCCGTTGTCCCTGCGATGGAACCCATTTCGCAGCCTGACTTATCCCTTCGTTTTCCCTCTAGTCGAGGGAAACAAACCAGTATATTTTGTCGTTTCAAGCTTCTGTCTCTACCTGCAGTAGAGGAGCCTCATCCATCTGGGGCAATGTCCGTCCAACCCCTACAAGTTGCTCTTCCCCCAATTGGTGTAACAATACACATGACCCGTTTTAGATTGAAGGCAGCCCAAAAGGCAGCAGCATCAGTTGCTGAGGCACGTGCCTTACCAAGTAGGAAGAGACTTCGAAAGGTACCCATATTTAGAAAATATTTTGCATTACTTCCTTAGGCTTTTTACACTTATTTTAGTAATCATATGATCTCTTTTTTTTTTTTTTTTTAGGGCCCATTGGCCATACCACCTTCGGGTCTCGGAGGTTCTTCTATTGCCATTAGAATTTCCTCAGATTTAGACAATGATGACAATGACCTTCCTATTGCTTCAAGGGTCTCAAGATTCAGGACCCCCAGAATGATACTTCTAGATGTTAAGGAAGGACCAAGTGCTGAAGCCGAACCAACTACTGAGGCTAAGCCAGTTGCTGAGGCTGCAGAAAATGAACAAGTCCTCCCTACTGTGAAAGTTGCAACGGGTATATAATTGTTGAGGGTACAAAACCTTCAAACCCTGCTGATTCTGTTCACTCTGACCGTTCCTCTATCAGCGGAGATGATTTTGTTCCAGAGACTCCTAAAGAGGATCGTGGTGTAAGAGAGCCACTAGAAGTTGTACCGCCCCCTCTGGGAGCTATATTTGGGTGTTCTTTATAGTCCACTGAATCTCCACTAGTTCCACAGATCCCACTTCTCAATGTTCAAGTTGCTAAGGGAGGTGCAGATGCAGCGGTTGTTCCTGTTGTGGGCCCCCCAAGTTTGGCCCAACTTGCAGAGGCAGCTACCAACCTGGCTACTCATGGTACTGCTATTATTGTTAATGCTTTTGACCTAGTTGCCTCAGTAACTTCTGAGCAGCTCGCTGACTTGTACCCCACTCACTTCCCTGAGGTGCCAGCTAACCTTGAGGGATCATGAGACTTTTATGTGGGCATGGACACCACTGTTGTGCCAGATCTAAATGTTGAGGATTACCATATGGACGACCTCTTTTCGGAGAGACATGATGGTGCAGGCAGCTTTGCCCTTTCTCGTGAGGCCAATTCACCCGATCGCCACCCAACATCTACCCACTCCAATGCTGCTGGGCAATCATCTTCAGGAAAAGTGTGTCGCCTTCAGACCTTTGGTCACTCTGCCAATCTTCCTCCAGTAATTGAAGCCGGTGGCGGTGTGAGAAAGTCCCCTCAGTCCTCAGGAAAAGTTTCTTTTCTAAGTTATTGGGTCTCCTCTGAAGCTGCTCCCACTCTTGCCCACATCCAGGCGCTGCACCCTGGTACCTTTACTCCTTTTAATGTTCCTGGATCTATGGTGTAGACAACGCTGCTAGAGTCACTTGCTAGCTTCATTCGTGACCTTGCTGCTAAGAAGATTCTGACAACCCCCAGCAAGTTCGTGGAAGGTGCTGAGGCCAACTTGAGCGGCTTTGAGAGGAACAGTTTGGACCTATTGTGGATGAAGGATAGGCTTCAAGCAGTCAATGGTTCCCTTGAACATGCAGATAATGTCATGATGATTGCATCTTTGGAGGAGACTATCAAGGAGTGTGAAGGTGCCTTGGAGCAGCATCAGTAGAACCTGGCTCGGTTCAAAGAGAAAGACTCTGCACTGGTTGTTCAGCTTCCTAAGGATGTGACCCTGATGGACTCCCCCATGAAGGGTTTGATTTGATTTAGTGTGACTCTGTTATGGCTCCTTTTCTTTGTACTTTTGCTATCTTTTTTTTCTTCTTTTGAACATTGTAAAACTTTGATGTTTATGAGAAGCAAAGATATTAAGTCTTACTTCATTGCATTCTCTTCATTGCCTTTACATATCTCCTAAGGCTGAACAAAACTCTTGCTATGAACGGAACTCCGCCATGACTAGGTTTTTACAAGGCTAAAATTTCGCTAAGTATGGAAAACTTTCCTCGCACTAAGTATTTACAAGGGTAACAGGTTTACTAAGTGTATGACACTTTCTTTACACTTTGCTTTGGAAGTATTAACAAAAAAACTTACAACTCTTTTTTCTGGACAAAAGAAATTAAGGAAAATACTCTTTGACATACTTGGCATTGATAGAGCCAGTTCTGAACCCATCATCTACTCTTGTCAACTTGTAGTACCCACTGTTGCTTGCCTCAGCAACTTTGTAGGGGCCTTCCCATCTAGGTGAGAACTTGGGGATTCGTTGCCCCCTCGTGATTGCATCTACTGTTTTATATACCGAGTCCCCCTCATCGAACTTCTTGTGTTGAGTAGATTGATTGTAGGAGCGAGCTATGGATTGATGATACTTTTCCATTGCCCGCGAGCCTGATCTCTTTTTTCTTCAACTGCCTCTATGTCATTCTTCCTACTGTCTGGAACTAAGTGTGCTGACATAGCCATTCTTGCTGAGGGCACTGCCAACTCAACCGGTAACATAGCTTCAGATCCATATACTAGGGAAAATAAGGTTACCTGAGTTGGCTTCCTCTTTGACGTTCTATACGCCCAAAGTGCTACGGGGAGTTGTTCGGACCATGTGTCCCCTGCTTCATCCATCATTTTACTCAATATTCGGATGAGAGTTTTGTCGGTCACCTCAGCTTATCCATTCCTTTAGGAGGTATGGACTAGACTTGTGGTGCTTGATCTGGTAGGCATCCAGTAGTCTTCCTACATAGCGATTTACAAAGAGAGTTCCATTGTCAGACAACATTACTTTGGGTATGCCAAACCTACAGATTATGTTTTCTTTGATGAAGTTGGCTACTCCTGCACCATCTGCCTTCCTCATCGGTATAGCCTCTACCTACTTGGTGCTAACTTCAGTCGCTACAAGTATCCATCTGTGGCCTTTGGATTATTGGCTATAGGACCTACCAGGTCAAATGCCCAAGTATGAAACGTGTAAGGAGTCTTGATGTTGTGCAGTTTAACCGCCGGTGCATGCATCAAGTTCCCAAACTTTTGGCAAGATTGGCATCTCCTTACAAAGTTTTTAGCATCTTCTTCCATTGTCTGCCAGTAGTAGCCGAGGTGAATAAGATGTCCATATAATCGTTGCCCTCCATAATGCTCTGTCTTGTGGGCTTCCCTTAGCACCTCATTTGCGTTATCTTTTGATAAACACGCCAAAGGTTCCCCTTCAAAGCTTCTTCGGTACAACTTGCCTTGGTCAAAAAAGAAGTGGAGGGCCCGCCTCTTAACTTTGATTGCATCGGCTTTGTTCTCAAGCAGTGTGCCATTTCCAAGATAGTCAATATACGGCTGTCTCCATTCCTCACTGCTTAAGAAATGGGCTTTTTCCTATTTAGGATGAGACTGACATTTTACAAATTGCCTTTGTAACTCAGTGCTTTCCTTTTCTATCTCTGGCCAGTGATACCCTTGCCTCTATATTCGTCGGTATAGACGGACATCTCCATCTCCATAGGACTTAGCATGGATCTGCTCAAGTCTATAAGTTACTTCTTGTCTGCTAACACACCTTGCCAGCAGGTTGTTGGGACGGTGAAAATACAACTCTCCTCTGAGGAGCAGAAATGATGCAAGTTCTGCTGGTCTGATTGTTCCCTGGCCTGTTTTCAACTGTTGGATTATATCTGCTTTCTACCCCTCAGCATTTTGCTCTGTATGTTCTTCGGCTAAAACTGTTGGTGTTGTTCTTTTCTCAATGACGATGGCTATACTATCATCTGGTATATCCACCTTTGCCCCCAGTGTAGCCAAGGCATCGGGGAAATGGTTATGCGTTCGAGGGGTATGTTGGATTTGGACATCATCAAATTGAGTGAGCAACCTTTGAACCACAGTGAGATATAGGGCTAACAAAGCCTCCTTCAAGGCAAAATCACCCATTGTTTGCTTGACAACTAACTTGGAGTCGCCCCAAATTTTCAACTTGTAGAGGCCCTCCTTTTGGGCAGCAATTAGACCTAGTATCAACGCCTCATATTCAGCCTCGTTGTTTGAACATTCAAAGTCAAGCTTATATAATAGATGAAACTTCTCTCCTTCTTAACTGGTTAGTGTTATGCCAGCTCTACCTTTTCTAGCTCTGGAAGCTCCATCAAATTTTAAGTCCCAATAAGTCTCAACTGCAGTTGTTGAGACATGGACCTCACCTGGTAGAGGTACCCTGTCACGACCCAAACCCGGCCCGATGGGTTTAGCACCGTAACCGGCCAGTAATCCGAGATTACCGAAGGCCTACTTAACAGTAATACAGTAAAACAGAGTATAGGGCCTGGCGGAAGCCAAAACTGTAAATAAACAATGTCCAATGAGCTGACAGTCTGTATGCAAAAAGATTTTTCATGCCTTTATACTTACACATAATAGTATGCACAAAATATACAATCAGTCAAAACTGGGACTTAATCCCTATTAAACAGTACAGTATGGTGCTATCAGTCTATACAGTAAACAAAACAGTTATAGAGACAAACGGGGAAATAAAACACCCCTAAGCCCCTAAGCCATAGCTTGATAGGCTCAGAACCTCGCAGTGAGGCACAGTGGTCGGCTTGACAAAATTAAAGCTTGCCTGACGCTCCTAGCTGCGGTCTGGTGCCTGTACACCTACATATATATATGAGCAGTGAGCTAAAGCCCAGTGAATAACACAATGCGTAAAGGGGTTAAGAATAAATGTCCTTTCAGTATTGAAAACAGTCATTTCAGTCAGTTTATCAGTCATTCAGTTTGTGGCTCATATTTTAGGTCAGAACAGTCATTCAGTTAAAGCAGTGATATGTGGTACATCCATTGGCATAACAGTACAGCAAACAGTAGGTCTTAAAAGACCGGGTCTTAACAGACCAAACAGTAAATGATAGCCATCAGTAACAGTAACAGTAACAGTAACAGTAACAGTAACAGTACTACTTCAGAGAACAGTACAGTACTTGTGGATTCAAGAGGTGTCTCGCACAGATTCTAGAGGTGGCTCACACTGTAGCACTTAGTTTCGTAGATTCTAGAGGTGGCTCACAATGTAGCACTTAGTTCCGTACAGCACTTTGTTCCATATCAGAAATACAGAATGGCCATCATAATAGTAAATAGTAGTGGTTCCAAACTTAGGAACCGACAGAGGTCTCTCTGTCACAGTAACAGTAAATAGTAGGTGCCAAGGATGCCACAGTACAGTTCAGAATATAAGACATACGTTCATTCAGTACACAGTATCAGTTCAGTGAACAGTTCAATTCAGTAAACAGTATCAGTTCAGTAAACAGTTCAGTAACCAGTTTAATTCAGTAAGCAGTTTCGTAAACAGTTCAATTTAGTAAACATTTCAGTTCGGTGAACGGTTCAGCAAACAGTTCAATAAAGTAGACAGCTCAATAAGGTAAACAATTCAATAAAGTAAACAGTTCAGAAGATAATCATTTTTGAACATATCTTTACACAGTTATTACTCACAGAGTTCTGGGCTATAGTAAGCTAGAGCGTCCCCTCAGTAAGCCAACCCTACACAGTATACAGGATGAACACACACTAAGCTATACAGTTGGGGAAGATCAATAACTTAATCCCTAATTTGCCTTGGTGTGTTCTACATCTATATCCTCATTAGGATGCCTTAAACTAGGCCTAAGAATGCCTAGAATGGGATGAGGATGCAAGAATACACTTAGAAAACATTTTACAAAACTTGCTGAAAACAGGGGTCTCACTCGAGCGAGCCTTCCTTCGCTCGAGCGAGCTTCCAAAATCAAAGGCTTCGCTCGAGCGAGAAATCCTTCGCTCGAGCGGTCTGTCGAACAGTAAAAATACTGGATGCTGTGATTTTACGTGCGATGGTCGCTCGATGCTCGCTCGAGCAGAGCCCTGGACAAAGGTGCTCGCTCGAGCGAGGAATCCTTCCTCGAGCGAGGAAGCCAAATCTGGAATTTCTAGATTTGCCTCCCAAGCTCAACCAAGCATTCTACCACTCTAAACTCGACCTCTTGGGCCCAAATTCTGGAAAACATATCTAAATTCATTGTATAACAAGTTTCAAAGCTCAATTTATGAATTCAAGCCCTAAAGGTGAGTCAATTAAAACCATTTTTTCAAACCCATTTTCATGAACATGCTCCAAACATGACATGCATGAATTTCAAACCAAATTGAAGCTCCAAAGCTTGCTCATTTGAGCTCATTCCTTCAAAAACATTGTGATATCATGGGTTATGGTCACAAGATGGACATGCATGCAAGATTCCCATGAACTCAAACTCAAAACTCTTCAATATGCACATGCATGCAACAATTGAGCTCTAATTCAACATTATTAGACCAATTTGTGCCTTCACTCCTTAATTTAGCATGAACTATGCAAGAATCAACCTTAAACCTAAGAATAAGGAGATGAATTCCTACCTTAAGCCTAGTAGTTCAAGTGTAGAAGCTTAGATATGGAAATCAACCTCCAATTCCTTCAATCACGAAGCAACTTACAAGCAAAATTGAGATGAAATCAATTCCTCAAATTCCTCTCTCTCTCTCTTTCTCTCTCTCTCTATGAATTCGGTTGAGTTCTCAAATTGGCTGAGGAAAAGGTTTGTTTCAAGTGTAATAAGGCTCCATAAATTGTTAAACAAAAGCCCACTAGATGGCAAAGGTGTAAATAAGGCCACTTATGTGTTTTAGCTTATTTTAATCTAATTTAATCATACCTAATCACATTTTAGATAAGTATACCATTAAATCACAAAAATTCTACTGATCATGAAACACTTAACAATTTTCAATTCGGCCGCCGATAAGGCCTTCAATTGACAGTTTAAACATAAAAACTCAAACAGATAATCACTCGATCAGACAAATAGAATATACAATACAATAGATAAACTCAATCAATTCGGTTTTCAATTTCAGTCAGTCAGTTCAGTAATTTATTCAGTTCACTTATCAGTCACAATCAGGTCAGTTTATCGGTAATCAGTGCTTATTCGGTAAACAGTGACGAGGGTTGTTACAGTCTCCCCTCCTTATAAAGAGTTTGGTCCTCCAAACTCGAGGTAACATATAATAACAGAGATAATACCTAGCATAAAGGTAACTTTCACTCTATAATAATCATATTAAAACAAAATCTTATGCACATTCAGTTGTCAGTCAAGGACAGTTTCGGATGTATATTCATTTCCATATTCTTGTTCAGAGCATACATAGATGCCACAATTCTTACTTAGGCATACACGGTGCATTCATTAGCACTACTAGAGCAGATACAGAACAGATATAATGCAGAACAGATGTAGTTGCATAGTAGTGCATAACAGTGTTAGTACAGTGACAGTACAGTAACAGTAACGGTAACAATACAGTAACAGTACAGTAGCAGTATAGTAGTATTCACACTACTTATATTAAGTATTTATCGGGGTTATAGATTTGCACTGGTCTCAGTTTCATAAGTAATTTCCCCCGTTAAGTTACAGAGTTTCGATTCATTCTCTTCCGAGTTGTTCACCCGGTCTTAGTTCAATTTGGTTCTCAATTCGGTAATCCATCACAGTCAGTCCAGTTCCTTCGGGAGTTATCGCGAATATAAAGCGAATTGTACATTACTCCCATAGCAGTAGGCAGAATTCTGGAGTAAGTATTCATTTACTATTCATCAGTTCCAGTCTTTACAGATTCAGTCATAGCATATGTCAGTACGAAAACAATCATACAAATTACATATACTTCCAGACAGTCAGAGTTTATGATTAAAACCAGTCTGTTGTCAACAGATCCCATCAGTTCTGAAGTACAGTAATTACCAAAGCAGTCATTTCCTAGTCAAACAAGTTCACGGTCATAACAGTAATACCGGGTAAGTCATCACATGCCACATACTCAGTTTTCCCCACATTGTAAGCAAATCAAGTAATAGCTCTCAATGGGGGTTCCCTCAGGTCAATTCGATGAAAGTTCGACCAGGTCATGTCAGATGCAAGTTCTGCTCAATCATTTCAAGTAAAAGTTCAAAGCACAAGCATCCAACAGAAATTCTATCAGTCACACAAAGGGTTTCATCAACTCACCGTTCTATCAGATTGGATCGGATAACAGTCCCATTCCTATCATTTCCAGATAAGGGATAGGAGTTCATACTACGGTCATTTCGGTACATAGTCAGTAGTTTCACAATCAATCTGAGTTCATCAATTGTCAAACTTACATCCGAATCCGGTACCATTACAGTTCATATCAAAGCAGTACAGGTCATATGCAACGTGTTCCTCCCAATAAGTTTACAGGCAAATGCATAGGCATGCAGTTATTCACATTGAGAGGTAAGCGTCACAGTCAATATAGCAGTTTTCCAAAGAAATCTTTCATAAAGACACACGGTACATAGTAATACATCACACCAGGTTTTTGGTGACACATAATAGTGAGTTGCCCTACGAGGGCTCCAGATCAGTCATACAGTCATTGAAGCATAGGTTCGCAGGTTTAATCAAACAGTCATGTCAATTTTCCACAATCACAATTCCCAGTCAAGAGTTTATCAGTTGGGGTCTTCATTCAGTCATGCAGTTACAGGGTCATAGTCCCAACGGTTAAATTATCGATAAATAACTTAACAATCATTCCGAGCAAAGGTATCATCATATGTGTGCATGTTCAGAGTCTACTAACATTCCCAATTCAGATTCACGAGTTCGATGTACAATGCCAAATAGTTTCCCCAAATACGATAGTTAAGGTAACCAGTCATACGTCTATTCAGTTTAGTAACATCCTTAAGCAAAGGTAAGCAGATATGTACATAAGTCTAAACAGTTTCCATAGCACAGGTAAATGTTAACATGAGGTTTTACAGTGTTGTACCTATAGTTCGCATCAACAGTAGATTTCAAGAGATTCACTAATCACAGTCCATTCCTCTCAGTCTTGATAGTATCACAAGCATGGGAATATATATACAGGTGTGAGTTCAAAAATCAGTTTTTCATGTAGGCATTCGTTCACAAATTCATAAGCAGAAGTTCATCTTCATGGACCAATATGGGTTCTTAATTTCAGCAGTCCCACACACAAACAGTTCATGTGTATAATTCGAGTTCCAGAGTTCGTTCATTCAATGATGTCCGTCAATAGCTAACAGTTCAATACGAATCATAGTTGTAGAAATTTCTCGAATTACAGTCAATCATAAGGTGTCCCCATATTCAACAGTTCTAACACAATTCAAAAGGTCACATCTAACAGTTCACATTTGGTTGTCGCAATACGTTACAAGGACCTAACTCAGCAAGTTCTCGCCGTTCACAAGTCCTAACAGTTCTCATAATATCTGGTTCATAGTTCCGGTAACTCAATCGGTTCAGTCAATATGTTCACTTTGCTTCTTCGACCTTCATTGGTCAAAGCTATTACCCGAGATTTTCCATTCACGGAGGTCACTGATTTACCGGTCATTTTCACTTTCTGTTACTTCCGTTTCATTTTAGTTAACGATGTTGATTTGGATATTTCAATGCTGCTACGTGTAACACGTCCCGCGTGGGACCTCGCTACAGTTCGGACTCCCTTTTTGTTTGTTGCGGTTCGTAATCTGAACCAAAGAGTCCAACTCTGGCAAATCGTTTTGAGAAAAACAGATTTTTGAAAAGAAGTGCCAAACATGGACTGCTTTGCCAGATACAGAGTCGCCACCTAAATATTTTTTAAAATGGGAAATTTAGGAAACCCTGACTCGGTGCCGAAGGCCACATGTCCGTCATCACCAAAGTTGTCTTGGCTCGGGAGCTTGGGTACGATCGGGGAAGGTCAGCTATGAGCACCCCCTTTCGCCCGGTCCGAAGACCGGCCTCTACTAACTATGATATCCGATTTTGAAAACTTTACATGTTCTTATTCCGATTAATTAGCTAGAATTACTATGTTATGCGCACAGCAAACAAGTATAGACTAGATCGCTTAATTTGGAAATAAGCATTGCATATCTGTTGGTTTTGAAAACGCTTTGGAATTTGCTACTCGCAAGTAGGCTAAAATACGGATTTTAATGAGTTTTTCCAACTCAAGCAATCCAACCTCCACCCACAGGCATTCAAACAGTTTATTTCACATAAGCATTTAGCCACATGGTAATCATGCTGTCATGTTAACATTCACACGCATGCGATATGCTAAAGCATAAATACTCACATTGTACTCCGTGCCAAAACAGAAACTAGTTAGCAAACATGCATGCCCTAGTTCATGTTAGGATGACTAATGCAACACATACGGAGATGTAGTCTAGGATAGGCTCGGCTAACCCTAAAATGGCATGTGAAATGCAATAATTCGGTGCACGTATTCAAGTTGGATTTGAAGATACAATGCGGTTTGTATGATGTACCGAGCTCGGTGCATGTCAACAAATGTATGGATGCATGCATGCATTGCATAAGGTATGCTAAAATAAACGTGCCCTAATCTACCATCGTAAGCAGGTAAATAAAAAGGAAAGAAAGAAATGGGGGTTGGAAGACATGCACACACCCACGCACACTTATTACAGATTCGCCCTCGCTCGGAGGGACCAAAAGAATAATACAAATTAATTAACTACACAAGCTAATTAAATATTACAAATCAATTAAATTAACAAATTAATCTAAGAAAAACATTAAACCGCCTTGGGACGAGGGCTCAATGCATGCGCGCTCGGATTCCGCTCGGAATTGCACTGCCATGCCTAGCCTGCCTCTGTTTTCCCTGCTTTGCTCCTCTGGAAACTGCCAAAACCTCATAAATGCCTCTCAGGACACTAGGGGATACCACCGGCTAGAGGAAATAACCACCGGCACTAGGATGTGGCCCATCGGCACAAAATATATCCACCGGCCATCGATTGATTGCCGGCCGGCACGAAATGTTGCCGGTCGGCAAAGAATGCCTGCAGAACCTACAACTCACAGCAGCAGAGGGCAAAACTTGCATGGCAGCTCAATTCAAGCAATGTATGCACCAAACACACTCCCTATCATGTGAATGACTCAAGGGAGGATATGCCTCGATTCTCGGGCCACCAATCACGCATTTCCATGCATGATGGCCTAAAGAATCGAGTGTGCACTTTCAATTTCAAATGCATACAAACCATGTAATCACACAAGGAAGCCTCAACCTCTATCACACTCACTTCAAGAGGCCAAGCATGCACAATGCAATGCGATCTTAGACATGTTAGCTAGCATGCAATATGGACAATGCAAGGCACTCATACAAACATACAAGCAAGCATGTAAGGCAAGCATGCAAACCAAATAAAAGAGGGACTTAAACATGAATTAAGCATCTCTAAATAGGCCTAAAATAGTGGCCAAAGTGCCCAAAAATGAAGGCTAAGCACACACACGCGCTTGCACATGTTAAGGCACAAACCTAAGCATTAAACAAGCAACTCTCAAACACACTTGAAAGAGGCTAAATATGGACAATTGGCCTGGAATGAAAAGCTTTAAAATCATGTCAAAATGTGGTGCCAAGCCAACCCAAATGAGACAAGCATAAGGATGCAAGCATGGTCCGAGTACTTGCGGCAAGTCATGAAGCTTTAAAGCACATTTAGCATAACAAACATGGCATGCATTAAACAACTAAAAACAGATTTTAGCATGTTAAAACAAGGCCAAAGGATTACTTAGATGGCATCTAAGTGGCTCAACTTCAAAGGCATGCACCATGGTCAAAACATAGGGCATACAACACATGCTCTCAAAGCAACAAAGAGGCAACTAAGGCAAGCATATGAGCATGCCAAAGGGACTGAAATTACATGTTGGATGGTTCCAAACCACCAAAATGATGCAAGCAACACATGCTACACATTCACATACTTGAAGCATACAAGCCTAACGAGCTACAAATGCAAAGGAGCTATACTAAACATGCCAAAATCGATCCAAACAACTATGGACAGACCTAAAGCATGGCAAAATAAGCACAAAACATTCACAAGTCTAAGCCTAAAACATGCTCAAACAAAGGCCAACAACCTAAGGCATGTTAAGGGATCAAGGAGGCATTGCATGGCAGCTATACTAAGCATGCATGGAGTACCAAAACTAACTTAATACAAAGTTATAATGTGGAAATATAAGCATAAAATACAGTCATGGCATGCTCAACACACACTTGAACAAAGACTTCCTTAAGAGGCCAAAAATGGTCCCCTTCAAGGACAACAAGGAGAGGAGGTGGTCCTCCCCTTTTGGAGACTTCAAGGCACCATCCCCACCACTGAAATCTCTCAAGATTTCAGTGGTGAAGAGGCCCAAACACCAAAGTCTCGAAACTCACCAAAATAGCACAAAATGGGGGACCTTTCAAGGCCTACGAGGGGTCAAACTTCCCCAAACCACAAAACACTCTTAACAAACAATCAAGAGGGTTAAAAAACAGAACTTTTTTATGTTATACACTAAACACAAAAACAGCTCTAAGATAGGTAGAAATAGGATGCAAAAATGGGGAATAAAAGGCTAGTTTCTTACCCTTGTTGACCACCTTCACAAATGTTGATGTTGTTGCCTCCCTCAGCTTCAATCGAGTCAAAAATAGCAAGAACAAGCCCTTGGGACCTCAGTAGCCAAAGGAAGGTGAAGCACTAGGTGCTTGTGTGCAATAGTGAGACAAAACACACACACTAAGCTTAAAGGAGAGAGAGAGAGATATAGGATAGATACACAAACCCTAACCTAGAACCAGAGCTCTCTCTGAGTTATTTCCTCTCTCAAATGTCTAACCTCTCATGCCAAGAGAAGACCCCCTTTTCTTATAGGCAACCAAGTTGTAAAGCTTATACAACAAGCTTACAAGGAGGGCATCCCTCCATACACGTGTATGGAGGGGAACCAAATGCCAAACAGCTGTCCCAAAATATCTGAAAAAGCAGATGAACAGTAGTCGACTGGCCAAAAATGTCATTTTGACAAAAATGACTGCCGACCGGCAACAAAGAGTGCCGGCCGGCAATATATATTGCCGGTGGCAATAAAAACCAGCCGGTGGCCTCTAGCTAGTGCCGGTGGTGTGTGGGGATGCCTCACAAGGCATTCCCTGCCCCTCCAAGGCAAAACACAAATGTTTGGTGCAAAACCAGACACAAAACAGTCGAGTTCAGAGATCCTGAGGCAGGGCGCGTAGCCGAGAACTCCGAGAACTCCAAACAAACACAAACATGGATAATCACCGAGTGTTCAAGCGGTGACGTCCAAGTCTTGAGGACGGTCAAAAATGGGGTGTCTACAGTTGCCCCTCTTTGACAGAACTTGAAAGTCATAACAATGACGGGAGTGAATGTCAAAGCCCAGAGACGACCCATTTTTGACAAGGCCAAAGACTCAGACAAACATGCAAGACAAACAAGGTATGCGCCCGAAGGCAGGGGCAAAATGCAACTGAAAATGCAAGAAGCCGAGCATAACTTATGATCATGCAAAGAAAGCTGTAACGAAGCACACATGCAACAGTTTGAAGCTAACATACACCAGACTACACTACAATGCAGAAAGGATGTAAGAGAATTATGCAATTCTCCATACGTCTCACTCGGAGGATACAATACCTGTGCGGTTCCTCCGGTTGCACCGGCCTCAAATGAACCGTACATACAATATCGTGCCTGCAAAGAAAGCAAACTTAACAGGTACAGTATCGTTAACAATATGTATGGCAATGTAATCGAAAGTGCGTGACAACGCAAGTCGTGCAAGTCGTGCATAGCGAAATGGTAGGATTGAACACATATGAGTAAAGCAAAGCACGCATGCAAGCAATGTGTATGGAAAGAGAACTTGAACACATGTGAGTAAAGCAATGCACGTATGCACGCAATGTGTATATAAAGGAACTTGAACACATATAAGTAAAGCAATGCACACGTGCACGCAATGTGTATAAAAAAGGAACTTGAACACATATCAGTAAAGCAATGCACACGTGCACGCAATGTGTATAAAAAGGAACTTGAACACATATCAGTAAAGCAATGCACACGTGCACGCAATGTGTATAAAAAGGAACTTGAACACATATCAGTAAAGCAATGCACGCATGCACGCAATGTGTATAAAAAAGGAACTTGAACACATATCAGTAAAGCAATGCACGCATGCACGCAATGTGTATAAAAAAGGAACTTGAACACATATCAGTAAAGCAATGCACGCATGCACGCAATGTGTATAAAAAGGAACTTGAACACATATCAGTAAAGCAATGCACACATGCACACAATGTGTATAAAAAAGGAACTTGAACACATATCAGTAAAGCAATGCACACGTGCACGCAATGTGTATAAAAAAGGAACTTGAACACATATCAGTAAAGCAATGCACACGTGCACGCAATGTGTATAAAAAGGAACTTGAACACATATCAGTAAAGCAATGCACGCATGCACACAATGTGTATAAAAAAGGAACTTGAACACATATCAGCAAAGCAATGCACACGCACGCAATGTGTATATAAAGGAACTGGAAGACAATGCAAATGGGGTACGCATGCTAATGCAAATAATGACACGCATGCCGATGGAAATGAGGAGGCACAAGTGCCTATGAAAATGTGACACACATGCCAATGAAGACGAGGCACACGTGCCAATGAAAGTGAGGAGGCACACGTGCCGATGAAAACGAGGCACACGTGCCTATGCAAAACGAGGCACACGTGCCGATGCAAGCGGGGCACACGTGCCGATGCGAACGAGGAGGCACACGCGCCGACGCAAACGGAGAGGCACACGTGCCAATGCATGGGGCACATGTGCCAATGCGAATGAGGAGGCACACGTGCCAATGAGAGTGGGGCACACGTGCCAATGCGAATGGGACACATGTGCCGATGAAAATGAGGAGGCACACGTGCCGATGCAAGTGAAGAGGCACACGTGCCAATGCGAATGAGGAGGCACACGTGCCAATGAGAGTGGGGCACACGTGCCAATGCAAATGGGGCACACGTGCCGATGAAAATGAGGAGGCACACGTGCCGATGCAAGTGAGGAGGCACACGTGCCAATGAGAGTGGGGCACACGAGCCGATGCAAATGGGGAGGCACACGTGCCTATGAAAGCGGGGCACACGTGCCGATGCGAATGAGAAGGCACACGTGCCAATGAGAGTGGGGCACACGTGCCAATGAAAATGAGGAGGCACACGTGCCGATGCAAGTGAGGAGGCACACGTGCCAATGAGAGTGGGGCACACGTGCCGATGCAAATGGGGAGGCACACGTGCCTATGAAAGCGGGGCACACGTGCCGATGCGAATGAGAAGGCACACGTGCCAATGAGAGTGGGGCACACGTGCCGATGCGAATGGGGCACACGTGCCAATGAAAATGAGGAGGCACACGTGCCGATGCAAGTGAGGAGGCACACGTGCCAATGAGAGTGGGGCACACGTGCCGATGCAAATGGGGAGGCACACGTGCCTATGAAAGCGGGGCACACGTGCCGATGCGAATGAGGAGGCACACGTGCCAATGAAAGTGGGGCACACGTGCCAATGCGAATGGGACACACGTGCCGATGAAAATGAGGAGGCACATGTGCCGATGCAAGTGAGGAGGCACACGTGCCAATACGAATGAGGCAGACGTGCCGATGCAAATGGGGAGGCACACGTGCCGATGCAAGTGAGGAGGCACACGTGCCAATGCGAATGAGGAGGCACGCGTGCCAATGCAGATGATAAACGATGCAAGTGTGACATGCATGCCACACGGAATGGAAAATGACGCAAACGATGCAAATGAAACAAATGAGACACGCATGCCTCATAAGAATGTAAAATGATATAAGTGTGACACACATGCCACACGGAATGTAAAACAACGCAAATGAACTCGTGTGCGCGACAACGCACGTTCTTTCTTTTTGAAATGCATGATAATGCAAAACAAGGAGATGCACCACAACACGAATGATGTGCGAGGCGATGTATGTATTGAGGTGCATGACAATGCATGACAACGCTTGTAATAAAATGCATGACAATGCATGAGGGATGTGCATGACGGCGTGACGCAACGCACCGGACAACATGATGAATGCATGCAACGCACGCGGGGCAACTTTTGAATCTTGTAAATGGCAAAAGGATACAAAAGGATACAACATTGCATGAATTTGAGTGCCACGCACAGAAGACACGGTCCGAGGTCAAAACGGAGGCTGGTTGAGCGTCGGAGATACACTTTCTTGCACTTTCTTGGGCCATGAAGACCAGAAACCACTCATATTGCCTAAACAAGGATGTGGGAACATCACCAGCTGGGCTAGGAGGCCACCGGCTACCTATCGGCTGAAAATAAATTCCATCGGCACAATATTATGCCGGCCGGCACAAAATGTTGCCGACCAGCAAAAAGTTGCTGAGTCGGGGCAGATTCGACTTTTCACCCCGGGTCTTTTAAAATAGGGTTTCTAAACCCTATTTTCTTATTTCTCCTCCGCCGAAAACCATCTCTCTCTCTCTAGAGCTTTTTTCTCTCCTCATTTCCTCATTTCTTTGCGTTCTCGCGCCTTTTCCGTCGTTCGATTCGCGAAGTTCATCGCGTTTCGAACATTTTCGACCGATTGAAATTTCATTTCGGCGCTCCCTTTGCCATTTCTGCCTTTTTGGGACTTGTTCCCCTCGATTTCCTCTTCATTTCCATACCTTTTTCCCATCCCGACCTTTCCGGCCATTTTCCACCTTCCCGGGGGTTGACTTTTCAGTTGACTCTTCGTATTCCAACCCGATTTTCATCCCTCGACCATTTTCCCATCATTCTCGATATGGCCGACGACATTCCACGCAGTGGGACTCCCTCGGATCACGAGATGGATCCCGAGGTCGAGTTCCTCCCATTGAGCGAGCGCCCTTTCGACCCGGCGACCTACCGGCCGGCGATTCACGTTCTACCACCTGACGGACTACGCCAGTTTAGGAGCTTTGACATGGCGTTGGACCCCGAGCTGCTGCTACGCGAGCCTGTCTCCCATCTATCCTCTGGCGCTTCCGAGGTAACTTTCTTTCCCTGCTTTACTTTCTGCAATGTAGAATGTTTAACTGCCGATTGTCATAACTGGCCACATTCTTTAATTGCTTAGTTCCCATACACTGATACACTGTACATTGTAGTTGATTACAAACGCGTTTGCAACTGATTATCTGTTTAAGACTCACACGCTCGCAGACTGCACTAGCCTTGAACCACTCAAACCACGGCACACACCGTATTTCACTGCAAACACCGTCATCCGATACCTGTTTGAATCTGAAAAACTTGCACGCATGCCACATTTGCACCGAGCCACACAAACACACTGACGCATCATATGTTGTAGTTCAATGTAAGCACACCGGTACCCGATAACTGTCTGAATTTGAAAAACTTGCACGCATGCCACATTTGCACTGAACCATCCAAACACGCTGACGCATCACACGTTGTAGTTCACTATAAGCACACCGGCACCCGGTATCTGTTTGAATCTGATGAACTTGCACGCATGCCGAATTTGCACTGATTTATTGTTTCTTCAAAACTGTACATTTTATTGCTTCGCAATTATTTGTTTGAAAACAGAGAGACTCCCATACCATCCGCGGGTATGGGAACACTGTTGCTCGCGAGTGGTATACCGAGCTACCCGACGCAGTTCGCCGCATCGTAGACCAAGCTGGTTTTAGCGCCTTTTGCAGGGGACTCTCTAGGCTCACGACATGCAGACCTCTCCTCGCCGCTCTGGTGGAGAGGTGGTGGGACACCACCGATTCGTTTCATTTGTCGGCGACCGGGGACATGATGATGACCCCTCATGACTTCTCGATGCTCACCGGCATCGGGGTAGGGGGTGATCCGATCCCCTTTGACATTGACATGGATGAGTGGACCGCGGCTCAGGTTTACTTACTTGGCGCAGCACCGCCTCTCGTGCGTCCCGGCTTCGTCCGGTACTCCTGGTTCGAGGTGCAGTTCCGGGTCCAGCCCCTCCTCGTTGATGCAGCCCCGATGACCCCAGAGGCCGTGGACAGATACGCACGCGGCTTCCTTATGTTCCTGTTCGGGATGACCATCTTCGCCGACCGGGCGAACACAGTGCCTCTTTGCCTTCTCAGTGCACTGGTGGATGTGAGGGACATCTTACATTTTGACTGGGGTGGCGCCGCTCTAGCCACCCTTTATGGATATATGAGCTCAGCCTCCCGTGGCAGCGGACAGTTGCTCGGGGGTTACTGGCGTGCTCGGGAGGTACATCTCTTCTCTGCTTTACATTTCAGTTCTATATTTTCTGTACTCTGTACACTGCACACACTGTAGTCTGCTTTACACTTGCTGTATACTGTACACACGACATACACATACTCTGCTTTACACTGACTGTACACTGCTCACACTGTACACTCTGCACAATACACTGCACAACACACGGCTCTGCTATTTCTGCTTTTACTCCATATTCTGCTTTATCTGATAAATGCACTGGTATTTATTTGGCAGTTGTGGGTTTACGCCTACTTTCCCAGGCTTGCTCCTGTACCCGATGCAGAGACCCCTCTGGTCATCCCTTTCTCGCGCCGCTTCGACAGGAGGTGCACCCGAAGGCCGCGAGAGACATTCAGCTTCTTCCGGCGCTACTTCGATACCATCACCCCCGCCGAGGTATGTTCTACTTGCAATTCATTTAAGCCTCATCCCTCCACTGCATATTTCAATAACAGCAGATAACAGACTGTATTTCAATTTCAGATCACCTGGCAGCCCTGGGCTCCTTTTGCCAGCCGTGACGCGGGATCAGTTTGCCGGTGCCGACGAGACCTCGCGTTACCAGATTCTGCTCGAGGGCCCGGTCTGTCGGGCTTGGTACCTGGGTGAGAGTTTCTTGCGCCAGACCCTAGGCTTACGTGAGCAGATAGTCCCGGTGCACCCTCCTGAGCACATGCGGGATACCGAGAGGTTCACCGCCGATCAGATGGCGGACTACACCCTTGGCTGGGTGGCAGAGGACTTCAAAGGCGAGGGCGATTACTCGGAGTACGTCCGGACCTTCATCATGCAACCTCTGAGCGGCGGCCGCCGAGTGGAGAGGGAGAGACCAGCGGCGCCAGCGGCTGGAGCAGGAGCTGGAGGGAGAGCGCCGAGGAGAGCTCGAGTCTGTGGCAGGGGCGGAGTTCAGCGGGGGCGAGGGACCGGTTGGCCTGCTCTGCCCGCTTCATTGACTTTCCGAGGGTAGGGTGGAGCGACCTACCAGATTCCCTTCGCTCCTCCGCCGGCTGATCACGAGTTTGTCGGTGTCCCCGACTTGCCTCCGGTATGTATTACTTCATTCTTGCACAGTTATTTCATTTCAGTTTATTTGATATTCCGCAGAATACTGATGCATCTGATACTTTTGCAGGCGTCTTCTGAGTATACCGGCAGTCATTGGAGATGAATGCCTCCATGATGGGGATGCTACAGCGGACATTCGACCTCCTGGCCCTTTACAGCATTCCGGTATGTTCTTTCTGACCACAGCCTCAAATCATACAGAAACTGCTTTACATAATCTGATGTACGATACAACACCTGATAAACTGCTCACGGCATCTGATACACTGTACTCACACATTGCACCCTGCACTGATTCACTGCTCACGGCATACATACACTATATTCATACACTGTATTCTGCACTGATTCACTGCTCACGGCATACATACACTGTACTCATACACTGTATTCTGTACTGATTCACTGCTCACAGTATACTGATGCATTCACCTTTCATGCTTTTTCAGCCTCCCTTCCAGATTCCTCCGGTGGGCGGTGCTCCGGCTGGGCCTCCCATTTCTACCCGGGATGGCAGGATATATCCCCGCACCAGAGGGGGGCGCCCTCATGTCGGGAGCAGCTCGCGGGCTCCAGTTCCGGATGACGAGTCTGAGGCAGAGACAGAGGCGGAGGAGACCAGTGATGGCTCGGACTCGAGCTCAGACGGCGATGCCCCTAGTGGTGCCCCTGTTGATGACGCTCCTGGACCTTCGTCCAGGAAGAGGACCAGGACAGATTGACGGCCCCGGAGCCATTTTTGACATTTGATACAGATTTTTACTGCTTTTCTTTTCTTTTTACATTTTCCCATTTTAGTTAGTAGTTAGGGTACTTTGTACTGCCGCAGGCAGATTTTGTTTCCAAAACTTATGTACTTGAAAAGATGATATGAAACGAAACAAACTTTTTGTCTGAAAAAGTGTTTACATTTGTGTATATCTGTGTATTTCACACTTTGCACTGCATTGCATCATATTACACCTCAAATGTAAATGATATTGATCTGTTGTCTGAAAAATGAACACTTGCACTGTGATAATCGGATAACCAACCAACTAACAGCAAACAACTCATACAAACCAACTATTCAAACTAAATACACAGCCCATACTCTACTGGGGATTGATCTGCCCACGGCCCATAACACAACACTCGGTTCATTCTGCACACAGCAAACCCTGAACAAACAGCCCAATCTGACAAGACGGACCACAAAACTGAAACGGTTGAAGTTGAAACACACTCGGATGTCCCAAATTTTTCCTTTCCTTCTCTTGCTGCGCACGAATGTAGAGAATGGCACAGCATTCTGAGCACAAACGATTTTTTTTGAAATAAAGAAGGGTTTTCAACCGGGGTATCGAGCCTACCACATAACACAGCGAGACAGACTCAGACAAAGAAACAAAAGGCACATGACCTGAACACAATGAGACACAATCGGAAAAGACTCAAAGCCAAAATCGAGACCGACAAATCGAAAGACACGACACACGGACATGCTTACAAAAAGACCTCAAATCTCGAGGAGCCAATTCCTTCGGGTATAATGCCCCACCCTTTCTGATTTGTGATACTCACATCACTCGGCCCTCAAGCTCGGTTTTTCTCTTAAAAACCCTTTTCTCACTTTTTCTCTCAACGCACATCTCTCTATTCTTCAATCTCTCATTTTTTTATCCCTCCCCAGGGTGGTTAATGGATGAATAGGAAGTCGCAGGTTCACACCCAGCACTGTTAGCTCACGGCTATTTTTCCCAGTGGATAGAGTGCCCTTCTGGCAAGTATGTTAACGGGGGAAAGACAGAAGACCTGACTCAGTTGTGCCCCTAGATCATCACTCTGACCATTTTTTGTTTTCTAAAATAGTTTTGATCAAAAATGAGAGTTAGATTAACATACTTGTTCGATTTTTGATTTGAAAATCATGCAAGTCAGGCTGTGAGCACTGAAGATTTTCCCTTTCGGGTCCAAACATGGTCTAATTTCAGAAAATGAAATAGTTTTCGAGAAAATAGTCAACTTCAGTAAAAATTTTCAAAAACTATTTTTTTTACAAACAATCGATGCTCGACGAGCACGGAACTTACCCTCGAGATGTGCAACCTCGGATCGGGGACGATGGAAAATTGCCCCTGGCTTAAAGGGGGGGATAAGGCAATGGAAAGTTACCCCTGGTTTGGACGGCAACTCAGGGCAATGTATGGCAATACATGGCAACGGAAAGTTGCCCCTTGTTTGGATGATGCCATGGCACGTTGTAAGCCAGTCCTTGTTGATGACGATCAGACCGTTGGACGTAGAGGAGACAAAGACGGTTTGAATCAATATATGGACATAGTCACCTGGAAGGTGTTGGTGGTCGGACTTCAAGAGGAAGTTGGTCACGCGGTTCCAGGTTGCTGCAATCGAGACATCGGATGCGGAGAAAGCACAAGTGATCAAAACCATGACATGGACTGATACGCTATGGAAGCGTTGGGGGCTGGACTTCAGGGTGAAGTTGCCTACGTATCCCAAACATGGGAATCAAGCCTTACGTAGTTCCGGTTAAGGTACACTCGGGTATTTTAACCTTCACTGTTTAGGCTCTAACTTTTGCCAAGGTGCCCAATGCGGGTTTTCGACCTTGCGAGCTATGTTTTTCTTTTTTCTTTTTCTTTTCTTTTCTTTTCTTTTCTTTTGCTATTTTTTTGTTCTTTTCTTTTCTTTTTTTGCTTCTTTTTTATTTGCATTTTTTTTTCTTTTTTTTCTTTTTTGCTTTCTGTATATATCTTTTCTTGCTCTAACTTTTGCCTGGGTTGCCCTTTCCGGGTTTTCGGCCCAGCGAGCCTCTCAAAGGGTAAAAAGTGTAGCAAGCCCATGCCAAATGGTTTTAAGATTGAAGCCTCTTTGTATCCAGGAGAGTGACTGTTGTGTTGATTTGCAGAAAAGTCCATCACGGTTGCTTCACGAGCCTTGCCTGGTGGGATCTGATCTCCTTGATCTGACTTTGATGCCTCTTGCTCGAGGGCTGCCTCAAAATGGGCCACGCAGGCGTTTCATGGCACTGTTGAACGTTTTGAACGGATTCCAGTTTGCAACAGATAAATTGAACCTTGAGGCTGAGAGCGATCCTGGGCTGTACAATCTCAAGAGCGATTCCACACAGGTCTCCGCAAGACTGCGCGAAACATTTTGTTTTTAAAAGTTTTTAAGAAAGCGACACATCGCTCGCGCTGAAGATAGTGCGGAACCAGTCTGGACCAAACTAGGATCCTTCTCAGTACTCACGCCGACAAGCATGATTTCATTCATTAAAAGCATAGCATACCTCTCTTTCTCTCAAAATGACCAAAATTTTACAAAACCCGAGGAATTGCTTCCTCTTTGTTTTTATCACCTCAGTGTTCAAAAAAGGTTTTTATGAAAAGCTTAGGTCAAAGCAGTAATTTTCGGGGTGCAGAAGAGCAGGTGGAACGTGCTGCCACCCCATTCGAATTCTCTGGCGCAACTAGCCCAAAACAAACAATAAGCACAGAAACATGATAGCCACAGCTGTTTCATTCAGGTTTCTCGGATGCAACTGGCTCTATGGTAGAGACAGACTCAAGAAGAAAACAAAAGGGTAATTACAAAGCAAAACGGTGTTCGAGGCAACAACCCCAGAATCACCTGGTATTCTATACAAAGGGGACTGATTGGCTACAAAAGATAGACCTGTAAGCAAAAGGACTGACTCAAGACCATGAGACAGACTCAAAACAAAACAAAACAAAAGACTGACTCGACACCCAAGCCAGAATTTACAAAACTAGCATTCGCAGATGCTCAAAAATGCGTGCCAGACGCCACATCAAAAACACTAGGCGCCGTTCGCAAGTGGTCCCACCCTGATCACATACTCACAGTATCTGTATCCTCAAAATCCAATAGCTGGGTAGTAACAGACTTGGCTGAGGTGGGCGGGAGGATAACCTCGTTGTCGATCAAATCTTGCACCTCATGACGGAGGCGGAAGCAATTATCAGTAGCATGGCCTGTCTGCTGGCGGTACGCACAGTATTGAGCAGGGTCATGAGTATCAGGGAGATTCTTCGGGAGAGGCCATGGCTCCAGGGGTTTAAGGTGTCCCCTCTCGGCAAGGATTTGAAGTGCCTTGGACAATGGCATGTAGAGAGCATGGAAGACCCTGCGCCCCCGGGGCAGGTACTTTGAAGCTTGAGCACTCTTGCTAGATGCACTAGCGAACGGATCGGCGGGTGCGGCCTTGGATTTCTGATCCTTTCCAGATGCAAGGTTGGGAGTGGGAAGAACTGTTCTGACATGACGGGGCCTATCCCGGTTCTCTGATTGACTGGAACTGCCCTCAGGCGGAGTGGGGAAAGCGTCCTCTACAGCTTTTGTCACAACCGCAGATATCTGTTGCTTGTTCATTCCCCCGGCTTTCAAAGCCTCTACTGCCCGCAGCAGTTGTTCGATAGGGTCGGCATCTGCCTTCATCTTGCCCTTGTCCCTGGCCTCAGCCTGCTCTAGGGTTTGGGTTGGTACATCATTGCCATAACTGGTGGCCATCTCCGGTTGGCTGAGTTCAATTACAATTCGTCCCAGTAGCGGGGGCTCCTGGGGTACAAAGCCTCCGGCATATGGTACGGCTGGTGGTGAAGCAGACATTCCATAGGCGAGATCTACCACAGATCTTTGAAGATTACCTGTCATCCCCATTAGCTCGAATGTGGTGGGCTCGCGAGCCTGATATAGCTGGGGGGTCCAAACTGGGTGCGCAGCGGGCGACCTGGGCGGATGTAGCATATCAACAGTAGTCTCACTGTGTAAGGTGATTCCCTGATCCAATGCAGCCGTCATGACCACGATCTCTTCTGAATTCTGCGTCATGCTCAGTCCTGCCTCAGCAAGGAGAAGACACTAGCTGTTCTGGATTAACTCTCTGAATCTCTGAACTGAAATGAAAAACAGGCAGCATTTCAGCCCCAAACAGATCAAACATGGGTGTAGCCGGACAACTGCACCCTACTACTGATCACTGTTCCCTAGAATCACTGTTCAAAACTGAACTGATACTCCCAGACATAACTGATTCTCAACAACACTGATACTAGTGCCCTCAGCCCTGATGCTCAAACTTTGCAAACTGATATATGCATTCCCCTGCGGAGATACACTCTAAAAACACATAGCAGATAAATGAGAGCCAATACACCCCTATGTTGGGGTAGGGTTTCCCTATCCTATTCTGTCAGGAGCTAGGGTTTCACTACGCACGCAGCGGTTTCAAACAACCTATCGGGTAAGCAACCTGTCCTAGTTTGGAATGGTCACTATGGATCCGAATATGCACTAGGTCGAATGGTCAAAGAGGGTGCCCCGGTAAAAAAGGGTTTGTGTTCCCATACTGGCAGAGCCCGTAACCGGTCAGCCTTATGGACATGCCTTGACAAGACAAGCCTCCAGCAAACCGCTCAGGAATAGCAGACGGCCAACACGGTGTCCTAGGCGCACCAATGCACATGCAATGCAAAGAGACACATAAATGAAATCAAAACAGGATATCACGAGTTCAAGTCAAGCTCTCTAAATCCCCAGTAGAGTCGCCAGAAACTATAACACGTCCCGCGTGGGACCTCGCTACAGTTCGGACTCCCTTTTTGTTTGTTGCGGTTCGTAATCTGAACCAAAGAGTCCAACTCTGGCAAATCGTTTTGAGAAAAAAAGATTTTTGAAAAGAAGTGCCAAACATGGACTGCTTTGCCAGATACAGAGTCGCCACCTAAATATTTTTTAAAATGGGAAATTTAGGAAACCCTGACTCGGTGCCGAAGGCCACATGTCCGTCATCACCAAAGTTTTCTTGGCTCGAGAGCTTGGGTACGATCGGGAAAGGTCAGCTATGAGCACCCCCTTTCGCCCGGTCCGAAGACCGGCCTCTACTAACTATGATATCCGATTTTGAAAACTTTACATGTTCTTATTCCGATTAATTAGCTAGAATTACTATGTTATGCGCACAGCAAACAAGTATAGACTAGATCGCTTAATTTGGAAATAAGCATTGCATATCCGTTAGTTTTGAAAACGCTTTGGAATTTGCTACTCGCAAGTAAGCTAAAATACGGATTTCAATGAATTTTTCCAACTCAAGCAATCCAACCTCCACCCACAGGCATTCAAACAGTTTATTTCACATAAGCATTTAGCCACATGGTAATCATGCTGTCATGTTAACATTCACACGCATGCGATATGCTAAAGCATAAATACTCACATTGTACTCCGTGCCAAAACAGAAATTAGTTAGCAAACATGCATGCCCTAGTTCATGTTAGGATGACTAATGCAACACATACGGAGATGTAGTCTAGGATAGGCTCGGCTAACCCTAAAATGGCATGTGAAATGCAATCATTCGGTGCACGTATTCAAGTTGGATTTGAAGATACAATGCGGTTTGCATGATGTACCGAGCCCGGTGCATGTCAACAAATGTATGGATGCACGCATGCATTGCATAAGGTATGCTAAAATAAACGTGCCCTAATCTACCATCGTAAGCAGGTAAATAAAAAGGAAAGAAAGAAATGGGGGTTGGAAGACATGCACACACCCACGCACACTTATTACAGATTCGCCCTCGCTCGGAGGGACCAAAAGAATAATACAAATTAATTAACTACACAAGCTAATTAAATATTACAAATCAATTAAATTAACAAATTAATCTAAGAAAAACATTAAACCGCCTTGGGGCGAGGGCTCAATGCATGCGCGCTCGGATTCCGCTCGGAATTGCACTGCCATGCCTAGCCTGCCTCTGTTTTCCCTGCTTTGCTCCTCTGGAAACTGCCAAAACCTCATAAATGCCTCTCAGGACACTGGGGGATACCACCGGCTAGAGGAAATGACCACCGGCACTAGGATGTGGCCCATCGGCACAAAATATATCCACCGGCCATCGATTGATTGCCGGCCGGCACGAAATGTTGCCGGTCGGCAAAGAATGCCTGCAGAACCTACAACTCACAGCAGCAGAGGGCAAAACTTGCATGGCAGCTCAATTCAAGCAATGTATGCACCAAACACACTCCCTATCATGTGAATGACTCAAGGGAGGATATGCCTCGATTCTCGGGCCACCAATCACGCAATTCCATGCATGATGGCCTAAAGAATCGAGTGTGCACTTTCAATTTCAAATGCATGCAAACCATGTAATCACACAAGGAAGCCTCAACCTCTATCACACTCACTTCAAGAGGCCAAGCATGCACAATGCAATGCGATCTTAGACATGTTAGCTAGCATGCAATATGGACAATGCAAGGCACTCATACAAACATACAAGCAAGCATGTAAGGCAAGCATGCAAACCAAATAAAAGAGGGACTTAAACATGAATTAAGCATCTCTAAATAGGCCTAAAACAGTGGCCAAAGTGCCCAAAAATGAAGGCTAAGCACACACACACGCATGCACATGTTAAGGCACAAACCTAAGCATTAAACAAGCAACTCTCAAACACACTTGAAAGAGGCTAAATATGGACAATTGGCCTGGAATGAAAAGCTTTAAAATCATGTCAAAATGCGGTGCCAAGCCAACCCAAATGAGACAAGCATAAGGATGCAAGCATGGTCCGAGTACTTGAGGCAAGTCATGAAGCTTTAAAGCACATTTAGCATAACAAACATGGCATGCATTAAACAACTAAAAACAGATTTTAGCATGTTAAAACAAGGCCAAAGGATTACTTAGATGGCATCTAAGTGGCTCAACTTCAAAGGCATGCACCATGGTCAAAACATAGGGCATACAACACATGCTCTCAAAGCAACAAAGAGGCAACTAAGGCAAGCATATGAGCATGCCAAAGGGACTGAAATTACATGTTGGATGGTTCCAAACCACCAAAATGATGCAAGCAACACATGCTACACATTCACATACTTGAAGCATATAAGCCTAACGAGCTACAAATGCAAATGAGCTATACTAAACATGCCAAAATCGATCCAAACAACTATGGATAGACCTAAAGCATGGCAAAATAAGCACAAAACATTCACAAGTCTAAGCCTAAAACATGCCCAAACAAAGGCCAACAACCTAAGGCATGTTAAGGGATCAAGGAGGCATTGCATGGCAGCTATACTAAGCATGCATGGAGTACCAAAAATAACTTAATACAAAGTTATAATATGGCAATATAAGCATAAAATACAGCCATGGCATGCTTAACACACTTGAACAAAGACTTCCTTAAGAGGCCAAAAATGGTCCCCTTCAAGGACAACAAGGAGAGGAGGTGGTCCTCCCCTTTTGGAGACTTCAAGGCACCATCCCCACCACTGAAATCTATCAAGATTTCAGTGGTGAAGAGGCCCAAACACCAAAGTCTCGAAACTCACCAAAATAGCACAAAATGGGGGACCTTTCAAGGCCTAAGAGGGGTCAAACTTCCCCAAACCACAAAACACTCTTAACAAACAATCAAGAGGGTTAAAAAATAGAACTTTTTTATGTTATACACTAAACACAAAAACAGCTCTAAGATAGGTAGAAATAGGATGCAAAAATGGGGAATAAAAGGCTAGTTTCTTACCCTTGTTGACCACCTTCACAAATGTTGATGTTGTTGCCTCCTTGAGCTTGAATCGAGTCAAAAATAGCAAGAACAAGCCCTTGGGACCTCAGTAGCCAAAGGAAGGTGAAGCACTAGGTGCTTGTGTGCAATAGTGAGACAAAACACACACACTAAGCTTAAGGGAGAGAGAGATATAGAATAGATACACAAACCCTAACCTAGAACCAGAGCTCTCTCTGAGTTATTTCCTCTCTCAAATGTCTAACCTCTCATGCCAAGAGAAGACCCCCTTTTCTTATAGGCAACCAAGTTGTAAAGCTTATACAACAAGCTTACAAGGAGGGCATCCCTCCATACACGTGTATGGAGGGGAACCAAATGCTAAACAGCTGTCCCAAAATATCTGAAAAAGCAGATGAACAGTAGTCGGCTGGCCAAAAATGTCATTTTGACAAAAATGACTGCCGACCGGCAACAAAGAGTGCCGGCCGGCAATATATATTGCCGGTGGCAACAAAAACCAGCCGATGGCCTCTAGCTAGCGCCGATGGTGTGTGGGGATGCCTCACAAGGCATTCCCTGCCCCTCCAAGGCAAAACACAAGTGTTTGGTGCAAAACCTGACACAAAACAGTCGAGTTCAGAGATCCTGAGGCAGGGCGCGTAGCCGAGAACTCTGAGAACTCCAAACAAACACAAACATGGATAATCACCGAGTGTTCAAGCGGTGACGTCCAAGTCATGAGGACGACCCAGACCCGGCCCTATGGGTTTAGCACCGTAACTGGCCAGTAATCCGAGATTACCGAAGGCCTGCTTAACGGTAATACGGTAAAACAGAGTACAGGGCCTGGCGAAAGCCAAAACAGTAAATAAACAATGTCCAATGAGCTGACAGTCTGTATGCAAAAAGATTTTTCATGCCTTTATACTTTCAGTACATAATAGTATGCACAAAATATACAATCAGTCAAAACTAGGGCTTAATCCCTATTAAACAGTACAGTACGGTGCTATCAGTCTATACAGTAAACAAAACAGTTACAGAGACAAACGGGGAAATAAAACACCCCTAAGCCCCAAAGCCATAGCTTGATAGGCTCGGAACCTCGCAGTGAGGCACAGTGGTTGGCTTGACAAAATTAAAGCTTGCCTGACGCTCCTAGCTGCGGTCTGGTGCCTGTACACCTACATATATATATGAGCAGTGAGCTAAAGCCCAGTGAATAACACAATGCATAAAGGGGTTAAGAATAAATGTCCTTTCAGTATTGAAAACAGTCATTTCAGTAAGGTACATGAGGTCATATATGTGATAATTTGTTTTCTTTATACCTGTATTATGAATGTATTTATTCCTGGATTTGTGCTAATGTAAGGTTAATTAATTGTTTAAGTTTGAGGTTAGTGGGACGTCACCCAAGTCGCGTTAGGTTAGGTCAAATACAGAGTGTGTGAGGACCGTTGATGCCTGTAAATCGTTGACAGACGTGCTAGCCATTTCAAGCTAGACCTTTAGTGAGCACCTTTAATGGTATCAGAGCCAAGTTCAAATCGTTACATAATATAAGTATAAATTAAATAAATTATACATATATGACCACCATACATCATGACTGAACCCCAGGAGAATACCGTAACAGTACCAGAAAATGAATCCGTTACTTCTTTAGGAAATACAATCTCCTCTTTAGCAGAAGCAGCCGAAATGGTCGCCTACCAGGATGTAAAAGACGCCCTAGATAAATGGACAATACCACCCGTCGATCCAAAAACCATTTATAAGAAAGGAAAATTTCAATGGTTTAGTAAGACAATCATTAAAACATTTGAACATGCATCATGTATTCAGAATAATGATGAAGTAATCCGACTAATTCATATTAATGACTTTGTTCCGTTTGTTAAAGATTATAAGTACATTCACATAGGATTAGTACAAATAGCCTTTAAACCTTTGACTCTCCTAGGTCAAAATACCAGTATTCAGTGTACCCTCCGGGATGGTAGATGCCTCGATTGGAGAGCATCTCTTATGGGAGCTATTGAAACCAGTCTTTCCCATGGACCAGTATATTTTGATATCTATCCGAATATAAGTATCTCTATGACTGATAGAAATATATCCGACTTGTTAGAACTGAGAGTTCTCACTCATGGATATGAGTATAAACCAGGATCCCCTCTTTTTTCAGTACATTCCCGAATTTACATTAAGGCTTTAACAACTTTAAATCCTTATGTAAGAAAAACAACTGAAAAAGAAAATACTGTATTAATTGAAACTAATTTATACAGTAGTCAAGTAGCTGTACCTAGACAAATTCCATGGTCATCTATAACCTTTCCAGAACGATGGCATATTCCTAATGCCGTACCTCCTCAACCGATGATCCAGCATCATTTAGATGATGTTATCCAGACACAAGAAGGTAATGTTTATCTTCAATTCCAGAAACCTCAATTCACTCGCAGCAACTCGTCTAATGCTAGTTTTAGAACAGCTCCTAGAAGCCTGTCTAATAATAGCTTTAGATCTGCTAACAGAAGTTTTTCCAATAACAGTTTCCAATCAATGCCTCCTTATAGGGTTGATTTACCTGAATCCAGTCGACAATCTGTAGACTCTCTACAAATACCTGATAGACCACCTAGTAGACCTTCTAGTGATCCACAAGAAGACCAACTAGATCCGATGACATCAGAAATACAAGGAATCCGATATTCTAAAAATAAAATTCCTCATGGTGTTTATAACAAACCAATTCAACCACCAGATAGTCCAACGGCCAGTGATATGAATTTTGATATTTAATGGATTTTACACCAGGTAGTGAAAATAGAAAATTAATAAACCAGGAATTTTATCAGGATAAAAATAAAGAATTTAGAGGATGGTATTTTACCACTCATACTCCAGAACAATTAAACCAGTATAAGACTCAATATTACCAACATCTTGAGTTACACCAGAAGATAATATTTTTTAAAGAATGGTTTCACACTGAAACTCAACCAAAAATAACCGTCATAGAAGACCAATTTAAGACCTGGACAACAGCTGATGGTCAAGTTATCAACTCTATCCATCCACCTCCTCAGGCTTTAGAATTAGTTCCTAATGGGGAAACCACTAGGCAACCTCTAGTAGCCACAGCATATATTGATGCACAAACCGGTAGATTTTCAACAAAAGAATTTGCTCAACTTAAAGATTTAGGTATAATTATCCGCCAACATAATTATACTAATCTGATCTGTCAAACCATGAGTAAACAATTAACCAGAATTGAAAATTTAGTTTCTACCTTTAAAGATAGAAGCCTAGCTCCACCCGTATCTGGGAGCTCTCTTATCCATCCGGTATCCATTAAACCTCCCTTGGAAATCAGTAATTTTAAGCTGAAAGCACCTGATAATGAATTTATGGATGCTCTGTTACAGAAAATGCAACATCTAAATGTTCGCCCTCCAGAGAACTTACCCGAATCCACTAGTGGAACAATTAACATGTTGCGATCCGAATTCCCTATTAATGAAGAATTATCACCAGAACAAATAAATGAAATTCAACTTAATTTTCAGGAACCGTCTCATGTGAATAAATTACATGGTTATTCATCTAGCCGACCACAATTTCTTCCCTACACCAGAAATTATTATGCTAGACCTACTCCTCCCGATTTGTTATACGAAGAAACTTATATCCCTAATCAGGAAAGTTATCATGGTAAAACTATCTATGAATGGAATATAGATGGTGATTCCGAATATGCTATTCTTAAAAAACTACATCAGATGTTAATGTTTGCTACTATCTGTAGGCAATATAGTAATCAGGATCATGCCATTGCTAAATTTATTATAACTGGCTTCACCGGACAACTTAAAGGTTGGTGGGATAATGTAATTTCTCTTGCCCAACAAAATGAAATTCTTACATCCGTTAAAACTGAATTAGATCCTACTACTAATCAACCAGTTCAACACCAGGATGCTGTTTATACCCTTATCCAAACCATCATCCTCCATTTTATTGGAACTAGTACCAGTACTCAAGATCGCAGTCGCGAACTTCTCCAGAATCTCCGTTGTCCATCCCTTACCCATTTTCGATGGTATAAGGATGTTTTCCTCATCAAGGTTATGCAACGCCCTGATGCTAACAGTGAACATTGGAAAGCCAAGTTTATTGATGGCCTTCCTACTCTTTTTGCCGAGCGCGTTCGGAAAAAACTTCGGGACCGCCATGACCGGATGTCTATTCCTTACGACCAGTACACTTATGGACAACTTTGCTCCATTATAACCGATGAAGGTCTTTCTTTGTGTAATGATCTCAAACTTCATTACCAAATGAAACAACAGAATTTAACTGGTAGAAAAGAATTAGGTGAATTTTGTGATCAATTTGCCTATGAGCCAGTAGTCCAGTATCCGCAAAAGACTAGGCGAATATCCCATAAGAAATCTTCTTCAAAACCTTATAGGAAATCTCATAAGTCTAGCCATCCAAAATCCAGTAAGAAGTTTTATCCCAAGAAATCTTCAACCAGTAAATCCACAGGAAAAAGAAAAAATAAATCTGAAATTAAATGTTATAAATGTGGACAAACAGGACACTATGCCAATAAATGTAAATCTAAAGCTAAATCTAAAATTAATGAATTAATAATAGATGATAAGCTTAAAGAACAGATAATTAATGCTTTAGAAGACGAAGAAAATTCATCCAGTAATGAATCTCCATCAGATGATGAGATTAATCAGTTATATTCCTCATCCTCTCCTAGTGATGAAGAACCAACAGAAACTTGTCCCTGTAACACGAATCAGGACCAACTATCAGAAATTAACTATTGGAAATCCATCGTTGAAATGAATGGTTTAAACTTAGGAGAACCTAGGAGTATTAATGTTTTAACTGACACCCAAAAGGATATGCTTGCCGTAGCAGACCAGATACAAGATCCGGAAATAAAATTAAAATATTTAAAAATGTGTTATGAACATCAACAAACTGCACCAGAAGCGCCAAACATACCCGATTATTCTTATAATTTAAAACATGTGGTTGATCGAATTCAGACCATAAAATCTGTTAATAACCAACCAACTACAATCCAAGATCTGAAAATGGAAATAAATATTTTAAAAACAGAAGTAAAACATTTACAAACAGCTAGTGCAGCAGCCATAAAAGATATCAAATATCTACACACCCAGCTGCCACAAAAACAGAAAGAAAAAGAAATAATTCAAGAAACTGAACAAAAACTTGAAGATAAAACCGAAGAAAATCAGTATTTGTTACTCGTTAATCAAGTAACTTTCCAAAAATGGTATATCAAAGTATCTTTTATGATTAAACCCGATTTTATTATTAAAGATGCTATTGCTTTGGTAGATAGCGGAGCTGATATGAACTGTATCCAAGAAGGTATAGTTCCAACCAGGTATTTTGAAAAAACTACCCAGAGTCTAACCAGTGCAAGTGGTAATTCCATGCAGATCAGGTATAAGATACCAGAAGCTTATATTTGTAATAATGATCTCTGCCTTCCAACCTCATTTGTGTTAATCAGAAATCTTGCCACAAATATTATTTTAGGCACACCATTTTTATGTCTGTTAATGCCTATTGATAAAATTGACTCAACAGGAATCTATTCCCAATTGCAGGGAAGATCTGTTATCTTTGAATTTATTACACAACCGTACACTAAAGAATTAGATCAAATTCGTGATTTAGTGTCCTTCAAACAGAATCAAATTAATTTCTTAGCTAAGGAAGTTTCTTTCTTAACAACAGAACAGAGATTAAAACAAACCTCTTTGCAACAGAAAATTAAACTTATTGAAAAAGATTTTCAAACAGAAGTTTGTGGTACTATTCCTAATGCTTTTTGGAATAGAAAGAAATATACAGTAACTTTACCATATGAACCCGATTTTGATGAAAAATATATTCCAACTAGAGCTCGCCCTAGCCAAATGAAAAAGGAATATATGGAATTATGCAAAACAGAAATTCAAAGTCTTTTGGACAAAAAATTAATCCGACCTAGCCATTCTCCTTGGAGTTGTACCGCTTTTTATGTAAACAAAAATGCTGAAATTGAACGAGGTGTTCCTCGCCTTGTTATCAATTACAAACCATTAAATGAAAAATTAAAATGGATCCGTTATCCTCTTCCTAATAAAAAAGATTTATTAGATCGTTTACAGGATGCAATCATATTTTCCAAATTTGATTTAAAATCTGGATATTGGCAAGTTGAAATCGCTGAACAGGATCGTTATAAAACTGCATTCACCGTACCATTTGGACATTATGAATGGAATGTGATGCCCTTTGGTCTTAAAAATGCTCCATCCGAATTTCAGCATATTATGAATGATATTTTTAATCCGTTTTCTGAATTTACTTTATCATATATTGATGATGTATTAATTTATTCTTCATCAATTGAACAGCACATTAAACATCTTAACATTTTTAAGCATGTCATCCATCGAAATGGTTTAGTACTTTCTGCACCAAAAATGCAATTGTTTCAAACCACTATCAGATATCTTGGACATAATATTTCTAATGGTAGTATTATTCCAATCAACCGCAGTATTGAGTTTGCTTCTAAATTTCCCGATGAAATTAAGGACAAGACTCAGTTACAAAGATTCTTAGGAAGTCTCAATTATATCCGTGATTACTATCCTAATGTTGCATCTGATTGCAGTATCCTATTCACCAGACTTCGCAAAAATCCTCCCCCTTGGGGCCCTGAGCATACTACAGCAGTACAAAAAATTAAAGCTAACGTTAAACAGTTACCATGTTTACAGTTACCTAATCCTAATTGGAGAAAAATTGTTGAAACCGATGCATCTAATGAAGGATTTGGTGGGATCTTAAAACAGCTTAATCCCAAAACCCAGAAGGAAGAATTGTTAAGATTCCATTCTGGCCATTGGAATAAAGCCGCTTTAAATTACCCGACCATTAAACAGGAATGCCTAGCTATTGTTAAATGTGTTTTAAAATTTCAAGATGATCTTTTAAACCAACATTTTCTTATCCGTGTTGATTGCTCTGCTGCTAAACAGATTTTCAAAAAAGATGTAAAAAATTTAACATCTAAACAGATATTTCTTACTTGGCAAAGTTATTTATCTAATTTTGATTTTGATATTGAGCATATCAAAGGTGAACATAATTCTTTGCCTGACTTCTTAACCAGGGAATATCTGCAACAGTCCGCTCCTGCCGAGGAGCATGACCAGTAAAGGCCATCGGGGCCGTGGACGTGGCCGTGGTGGTCATACCCCACGCTATGAAACAGAATATCCTGTTCTCTCTCGAGGACAAACCAGTACTGAATCTGCAAGAGATATACTTCTGAAACCAGAAGATCCGTATACCCCAAACAGTATCACAGAGGAGACTGTCCTCTGGATTGATTCAGCTGATGAACAATGGATGCAAGATCCATGGGAACTGAAAAAACGTTATCTGACCACTCAACAGTCACCACCACATTTTGACCAGTATCGCTACATTTATGAGCAAATCTTAACAGAAACTGGAGCTTGTGAATTTAAGCATCATCTCCATGATCCGCATAAATCCACCAGCCCGATCTCCTTTAGTAAAATTACTATCCGTAACGTTATGCCTATTGCTAATTGGGGCATTCATCCGCATACCTTACGCGATCTTGATCTGCGTAATAAACAGACTAAGTATACATTCTGGGATTATACTGATGCCTTTACCCAGGTGTTTTACTATCAGAATCCTATCCATTCCCATTCATGGTTTATCCGGATTTGCCCTGACGTCCTTAAACACGATGTCCCAAATTGGTTCCTCGTGTGGTGGGATAAATTTGGGTTATCACTTGACATTTTACCAGAAGAAATCCGACATGCCTACAATGATTGGCATTATGCTTATTCTCGAGCTTATGCTTATCTGAATAAAAACAGGGATTTGTCTATCAGTAAATCACTAGTCCATTTTACCATCCGTTTTAGTATCCCATGGATTTGGAAATGGGACTTTGCATGTGATTACCAGAATAAGGTACCCCGCCTGAAAAGAATTTTCTTTGTTAAATGGTGGAATAAGGGTATGGATCCGATTATCACTGAAACCGTAGCTAAAATCCAGGAGCATGCTCAGGCATGTCGAGAAACAGTCAAACAAGCAGCAATCCCTGCTCCACAACCAGCATTATCCAACAATCCGTTTATCCAAATTCAAAAAGAATTGAGAAATCAGTATCCTGACTTATCCGAAAATGAGATAATTCTTAAAAGCATGAATTTTCTCAAAGAACAGTTTTTGCAGACCATGCCTCTAGAGGATGATGTATCTATGAGGTCAGGTACCAGTCAGCCCTCATCCGAACCTGATGCTGATCCAGCCGAACACGTGTTAGCTGGAGAGAGCCAACTACCCGATGATGAAGATACCCACTTTGGAGATTTCTGGGATGCCATGACAGATGTCCTCACCGAAAAATTAGCCAAAAGCAACCGCAAAGGAAAGCGACATGACTAGGTGTCGGCACATCCGGACAACAAACTTTGAAAAAGCAGATTCCCACTATCCGTGTTTATCATTATAGCAGCCAACGTCATGGATGACCTCATCAGTGAGGATAAGATGTAATATCGTCGGTCAAATTAAATTGTAACATCTGTCCCCCTTTTTATCCGTTTTTGTTTATAAAAGGGATGCCTCACCCTTGTTGAAGGCAGGTTGAATTTTAGTTTCTTTCTTTGGTTTTCTTTGTTTGTACTATTTCCTTCCAACCCCCTCTTGTAAAATAATTGTACTTCCTCAATAAAAATTAGTATTTTCTATGTATGCCCTCTGTCGATGCACTTGAACAATATTTATGATTGTTAAATTTTTGGGAAAATCAGAAAAATCATTATCTTAATACACCTGTAGATTATTATACCCAACCGTATATTACTGCTCGTATTGCCGAGTGTGATCAGCATATAGCAGAGGTCAAGGCGTTGATTCAAGAACAGGTAGTGGCCTGGGCGGCCAGGAGGCTTCCTCCGCCTCCTCAACAGTAAGGTACATGAGGTCATATATGTGATAATTTGTTTTCTTTATACCTGTATTATGAATGTATTTATTCCTGGATTTGTGCTAATGTAAGGTTAATTAATTGTTTAAGTTTGAGGTTAGTGGGACGTCACCCAAGTCGCGTTAGGTTAGGTCAAATACAGAGTGTGTGAGGACCGTTGATGCCTGTAAATCGTTGACAGACGTGCTAGCCATTTCAAGCTAGACCTTTAGTGAGCACCTTTAATGGTATCAGAGCCAAGTTCAAATCGTTACATAATATAAGTATAAATTAAATAAATTATACATATATGACCACCATACATCATGACTGAACCCCAGGAGGATACCGTAACAGTACCAGAAAATGAATCCGTTACTTCTTTAGGAAATACAATCTCCTCTTTAGCAGAAGCAGCCGAAATGGTCGCCTACCAGGATGTAAAAGACGCCCTAGATAAATGGACAATACCACCCGTCGATCCAAAAACCATTTATAAGAAAGGAAAATTTCAATGGTTTAGTAAGACAATCATTAAAACATTTGAACATGCATCATGTATTCAGAATAATGATGAAGTAATCCGACTAATTCATATTAATGACTTTGTTCCGTTTGTTAAAGATTATAAGTACATTCACATAGGATTAGTACAAATAGCCTTTAAACCTTTGACTCTCCTAGGTCAAAATACCAGTATTCAGTGTACCCTCCGGGATGGTAGATGCCTCGATTGGAGAGCATCTCTTATGGGAGCTATTGAAACCAGTCTTTCCCATGGACCAGTATATTTTGATATCTATCCGAATATAAGTATCTCTATGACTGATAGAAATATATCCGACTTGTTAGAACTGAGAGTTCTCACTCATGGATATGAGTATAAACCAGGATCCCCTCTTTTTTCAGTACATTCCCGAATTTACATTAAGGCTTTAACAACTTTAAATCCTTATGTAAGAAAAACAACTGAAAAAGAAAATACTGTATTAATTGAAACTAATTTATACAGTAGTCAAGTAGCTGTACCTAGACAAATTCCATGGTCATCTATAACCTTTCCAGAACGATGGCATATTCCTAATGCCGTACCTCCTCAACCGATGATCCAGCATCATTTAGATGATGTTATCCAGACACAAGAAGGTAATGTTTATCTTCAATTCCAGAAACCTCAATTCACTCGCAGCAACTCGTCTAATGCTAGTTTTAGAACAGCTCCTAGAAGCCTGTCTAATAATAGCTTTAGATCTGCTAACAGAAGTTTTTCCAATAACAGTTTCCAATCAATGCCTCCTTATAGGGTTGATTTACCTGAATCCAGTCGACAATCTGTAGACTCTCTACAAATACCTGATAGACCACCTAGTAGACCTTCTAGTGATCCACAAGAAGACCAACTAGATCCGATGACATCAGAAATACAAGGAATCCGATATTCTAAAAATAAAATTCCTCATGGTGTTTATAACAAACCAATTCAACCACCAGATAGTCCAACGGCCAGTGATATGAATTTTGATATTTAATGGATTTTACACCAGGTAGTGAAAATAGAAAATTAATAAACCAGGAATTTTATCAGGATAAAAATAAAGAATTTAGAGGATGGTATTTTACCACTCATACTCCAGAACAATTAAACCAGTATAAGACTCAATATTACCAACATCTTGAGTTACACCAGAAGATAATATTTTTTAAAGAATGGTTTCACACTGAAACTCAACCAAAAATAACCGTCATAGAAGACCAATTTAAGACCTGGACAACAGCTGATGGTCAAGTTATCAACTCTATCCATCCACCTCCTCAGGCTTTAGAATTAGTTCCTAATGGGGAAACCACTAGGCAACCTCTAGTAGCCACAGCATATATTGATGCACAAACCGGTAGATTTTCAACAAAAGAATTTGCTCAACTTAAAGATTTAGGTATAATTATCCGCCAACATAATTATACTAATCTGATCTGTCAAACCATGAGTAAACAATTAACCAGAATTGAAAATTTAGTTTCTACCTTTAAAGATAGAAGCCTAGCTCCGCCCGTATCTGGGAGCTCTCTTATCCATCCGGTATCCATTAAACCTCCCTTGGAAATCAGTAATTTTAAGCTGAAAGCACCTGATAATGAATTTATGGATGCTCTGTTACAGAAAATGCAACATCTAAATGTTCGCCCTCCAGAGAACTTACCCGAATCCACTAGTGGAACAATTAACATGTTGCGATCCGAATTCCCTATTAATGAAGAATTATCACCAGAACAAATAAATGAAATTCAACTTAATTTTCAGGAACCGTCTCATGTGAATAAATTACATGGTTATTCATCTAGCCGACCACAATTTCTTCCCTACACCAGAAATTATTATGCTAGACCTACTCCTCCCGATTTGTTATACGAAGAAACTTATATCCCTAATCAGGAAAGTTATCATGGTAAAACTATCTATGAATGGAATATAGATGGTGATTCCGAATATGCTATTCTTAAAAAACTACATCAGATGTTAATGTTTGCTACTATCTGTAGGCAATATAGTAATCAGGATCATGCCATTGCTAAATTTATTATAACTGGCTTCACCGGACAACTTAAAGGTTGGTGGGATAATGTAATTTCTCTTGCCCAACAAAATGAAATTCTTACATCCGTTAAAACTGAATTAGATCCTACTACTAATCAACCAGTTCAACACCAGGATGCTGTTTATACCCTTATCCAAACCATCATCCTCCATTTTATTGGAACTAGTACCAGTACTCAAGATCGCAGTCGCGAACTTCTCCAGAATCTCCGTTGTCCATCCCTTACCCATTTTCGATGGTATAAGGATGTTTTCCTCATCAAGGTTATGCAACGCCCTGATGCTAACAGTGAACATTGGAAAGCCAAGTTTATTGATGGCCTTCCTACTCTTTTTGCCGAGCGCGTTCGGAAAAAACTTCGGGACCGCCATGACCGGATGTCTATTCCTTACGACCAGTACACTTATGGACAACTTTGCTCCATTATAACCGATGAAGGTCTTTCTTTGTGTAATGATCTCAAACTTCATTACCAAATGAAACAACAGAATTTAACTGGTAGAAAAGAATTAGGTGAATTTTGTGATCAATTTGCCTATGAGCCAGTAGTCCAGTATCCGCAAAAGACTAGGCGAATATCCCATAAGAAATCTTCTTCAAAACCTTATAGGAAATCTCATAAGTCTAGCCATCCAAAATCCAGTAAGAAGTTTTATCCCAAGAAATCTTCAACCAGTAAATCCACAGGAAAAAGAAAAAATAAATCTGAAATTAAATGTTATAAATGTGGACAAACAGGACACTATGCCAATAAATGTAAATCTAAAGCTAAATCTAAAATTAATGAATTAATAATAGATGATAAGCTTAAAGAACAGATAATTAATGCTTTAGAAGACGAAGAAAATTCATCCAGTAATGAATCTCCATCAGATGATGAGATTAATCAGTTATATTCCTCATCCTCTCCTAGTGATGAAGAACCAACAGAAACTTGTCCCTGTAACACGAATCAGGACCAACTATCAGAAATTAACTATTGGAAATCCATCGTTGAAATGAATGGTTTAAACTTAGGAGAACCTAGGAGTATTAATGTTTTAACTGACACCCAAAAGGATATGCTTGCCGTAGCAGACCAGATACAAGATCCGGAAATAAAATTAAAATATTTAAAAATGTGTTATGAACATCAACAAACTGCACCAGAAGCGCCAAACATACCCGATTATTCTTATAATTTAAAACATGTGGTTGATCGAATTCAGACCATAAAATCTGTTAATAACCAACCAACTACAATCCAAGATCTGAAAATGGAAATAAATATTTTAAAAACAGAAGTAAAACATTTACAAACAGCTAGTGCAGCAGCCATAAAAGATATCAAATATCTACACACCCAGCTGCCACAAAAACAGAAAGAAAAAGAAATAATTCAAGAAACTGAACAAAAACTTGAAGATAAAACCGAAGAAAATCAGTATTTGTTACTCGTTAATCAAGTAACTTTCCAAAAATGGTATATCAAAGTATCTTTTATGATTAAACCCGATTTTATTATTAAAGATGCTATTGCTTTGGTAGATAGCGGAGCTGATATGAACTGTATCCAAGAAGGTATAGTTCCAACCAGGTATTTTGAAAAAACTACCCAGAGTCTAACCAGTGCAAGTGGTAATTCCATGCAGATCAGGTATAAGATACCAGAAGCTTATATTTGTAATAATGATCTCTGCCTTCCAACCTCATTTGTGTTAATCAGAAATCTTGCCACAAATATTATTTTAGGCACACCATTTTTATGTCTGTTAATGCCTATTGATAAAATTGACTCAACAGGAATCTATTCCCAATTGCAGGGAAGATCTGTTATCTTTGAATTTATTACACAACCGTACACTAAAGAATTAGATCAAATTCGTGATTTAGTGTCCTTCAAACAGAATCAAATTAATTTCTTAGCTAAGGAAGTTTCTTTCTTAACAACAGAACAGAGATTAAAACAAACCTCTTTGCAACAGAAAATTAAACTTATTGAAAAAGATTTTCAAACAGAAGTTTGTGGTACTATTCCTAATGCTTTTTGGAATAGAAAGAAATATACAGTAACTTTACCATATGAACCCGATTTTGATGAAAAATATATTCCAACTAGAGCTCGCCCTAGCCAAATGAAAAAGGAATATATGGAATTATGCAAAACAGAAATTCAAAGTCTTTTGGACAAAAAATTAATCCGACCTAGCCATTCTCCTTGGAGTTGTACCGCTTTTTATGTAAACAAAAATGCTGAAATTGAACGAGGTGTTCCTCGCCTTGTTATCAATTACAAACCATTAAATGAAAAATTAAAATGGATCCGTTATCCTCTTCCTAATAAAAAAGATTTATTAGATCGTTTACAGGATGCAATCATATTTTCCAAATTTGATTTAAAATCTGGATATTGGCAAGTTGAAATCGCTGAACAGGATCGTTATAAAACTGCATTCACCGTACCATTTGGACATTATGAATGGAATGTGATGCCCTTTGGTCTTAAAAATGCTCCATCCGAATTTCAGCATATTATGAATGATATTTTTAATCCGTTTTCTGAATTTACTTTATCATATATTGATGATGTATTAATTTATTCTTCATCAATTGAACAGCACATTAAACATCTTAACATTTTTAAGCATGTCATCCATCGAAATGGTTTAGTACTTTCTGCACCAAAAATGCAATTGTTTCAAACCACTATCAGATATCTTGGACATAATATTTCTAATGGTAGTATTATTCCAATCAACCGCAGTATTGAGTTTGCTTCTAAATTTCCCGATGAAATTAAGGACAAGACTCAGTTACAAAGATTCTTAGGAAGTCTCAATTATATCCGTGATTACTATCCTAATGTTGCATCTGATTGCAGTATCCTATTCACCAGACTTCGCAAAAATCCTCCCCCTTGGGGCCCTGAGCATACTACAGCAGTACAAAAAATTAAAGCTAACGTTAAACAGTTACCATGTTTACAGTTACCTAATCCTAATTGGAGAAAAATTGTTGAAACCGATGCATCTAATGAAGGATTTGGTGGGATCTTAAAACAGCTTAATCCCAAAACCCAGAAGGAAGAATTGTTAAGATTCCATTCTGGCCATTGGAATAAAGCCGCTTTAAATTACCCGACCATTAAACAGGAATGCCTAGCTATTGTTAAATGTGTTTTAAAATTTCAAGATGATCTTTTAAACCAACATTTTCTTATCCGTGTTGATTGCTCTGCTGCTAAACAGATTTTCAAAAAAGATGTAAAAAATTTAACATCTAAACAGATATTTCTTACTTGGCAAAGTTATTTATCTAATTTTGATTTTGATATTGAGCATATCAAAGGTGAACATAATTCTTTGCCTGACTTCTTAACCAGGGAATATCTGCAACAGTCCGCTCCTGCCGAGGAGCATGACCAGTAAAGGCCATCGGGGCCGTGGACGTGGCCGTGGTGGTCATACCCCACGCTATGAAACAGAATATCCTGTTCTCTCTCGAGGACAAACCAGTACTGAATCTGCAAGAGATATACTTCTGAAACCAGAAGATCCGTATACCCCAAACAGTATCACAGAGGAGACTGTCCTCTGGATTGATTCAGCTGATGAACAATGGATGCAAGATCCATGGGAACTGAAAAAACGTTATCTGACCACTCAACAGTCACCACCACATTTTGACCAGTATCGCTACATTTATGAGCAAATCTTAACAGAAACTGGAGCTTGTGAATTTAAGCATCATCTCCATGATCCGCATAAATCCACCAGCCCGATCTCCTTTAGTAAAATTACTATCCGTAACGTTATGCCTATTGCTAATTGGGGCATTCATCCGCATACCTTACGCGATCTTGATCTGCGTAATAAACAGACTAAGTATACATTCTGGGATTATACTGATGCCTTTACCCAGGTGTTTTACTATCAGAATCCTATCCATTCCCATTCATGGTTTATCCGGATTTGCCCTGACGTCCTTAAACACGATGTCCCAAATTGGTTCCTCGTGTGGTGGGATAAATTTGGGTTATCACTTGACATTTTACCAGAAGAGGCCCAAACACCAAAGTCTCGAAACTCACCAAAATAGCACAAAATGGGGGACCTTTCAAGGCCTAAGAGGGGTCAAACTTCCCCAAACCACAAAACACTCTTAACAAACAATCAAGAGGGTTAAAAAATAGAACTTTTTTATGTTATACACTAAACACAAAAACAGCTCTAAGATAGGTAGAAATAGGATGCAAAAATGGGGAATAAAAGGCTAGTTTCTTACCCTTGTTGACCACCTTCACAAATGTTGATGTTGTTGCCTCCTTGAGCTTGAATCGAGTCAAAAATAGCAAGAACAAGCCCTTGGGACCTCAGTAGCCAAAGGAAGGTGAAGCACTAGGTGCTTGTGTGCAATAGTGAGACAAAACACACACACTAAGCTTAAGGGAGAGAGAGATATAGAATAGATACACAAACCCTAACCTAGAACCAGAGCTCTCTCTGAGTTATTTCCTCTCTCAAATGTCTAACCTCTCATGCCAAGAGAAGACCCCCTTTTCTTATAGGCAACCAAGTTGTAAAGCTTATACAACAAGCTTACAAGGAGGGCATCCCTCCATACACGTGTATGGAGGGGAACCAAATGCTAAACAGCTGTCCCAAAATATCTGAAAAAGCAGATGAACAGTAGTCGGCTGGCCAAAAATGTCATTTTGACAAAAATGACTGCCGACCGGCAACAAAGAGTGCCGGCCGGCAATATATATTGCCGGTGGCAACAAAAACCAGCCGGTGGCCTCTAGCTAGCGCCGATGGTGTGTGGGGATGCCTCACAAGGCATTCCCTGCCCCTCCAAGGCAAAACACAAGTGTTTGGTGCAAAACCTGACACAAAACAGTCGAGTTCAGAGATCCTGAGGCAGGGCGCGTAGCCGAGAACTCTGAGAACTCCAAACAAACACAAACATGGATAATCACCGAGTGTTCAAGCGGTGACGTCCAAGTCATGAGGACGACCCAGACCCGGCCCTATGGGTTTAGCACCGTAACTGGCCAGTAATCCGAGATTACCGAAGGCCTGCTTAACGGTAATACGGTAAAACAGAGTACAGGGCCTGGCGAAAGCCAAAACAGTAAATAAACAATGTCCAATGAGCTGACAGTCTGTATGCAAAAAGATTTTTCATGCCTTTATACTTTCAGTACATAATAGTATGCACAAAATATACAATCAGTCAAAACTAGGGCTTAATCCCTATTAAACAGTACAGTACGGTGCTATCAGTCTATACAGTAAACAAAACAGTTACAGAGACAAACGGGGAAATAAAACACCCCTAAGCCCCAAAGCCATAGCTTGATAGGCTCGGAACCTCGCAGTGAGGCACAGTGGTGGGCTTGACAAAATTAAAGCTTGCCTGACGCTCCTAGCTGCGGTCTGGTGCCTGTACACCTACATATATATATGAGCAGTGAGCTAAAGCCCAGTGAATAACACAATGCATAAAGGGGTTAAGAATAAATGTCCTTTCAGTATTGAAAACAGTCATTTCAGTCAGTTTATCAGTCATTCAGTTTGTGGCTCATATTTCAGGTCATAACAGTCATTCAGTTAAAGCAGTGATATGTGGTACATCCATTGGCATAACAATACAGTAAACAGTAGCTCTTAAAAGACCGGGTCTTAACAGACCAAACAGTAAATGATGGCCATCAGTAGCAGTACAGTAACAGTAACAGTAACAGTACTACTTCAGAGAACAGTACAGTACTTGTGGATTCAAGAGGTGTCTCGCACAGATTCTAGAGGTGGCTCACACTGTAGCACTTAGTTCTGTAGATTCTAGAGGTGGCTCACAGTGTAGCACTTAGTTCCGTACAGCACTTTGTTCCATATCAGAAATACAGAATGGCCATCATAACAGTAAACAGTAGTGGTTCCAAACTTGGGAACCGACAGAGGTCTCTCTGTCACAGTAACAGTAAACAGTAGGTGCCAAGGATGCCACCGTACAGTTCAGAATATAAGACATACGTTCATTCAGTACACAGTATCAGTTCAGTGAACAGTTCAATTCAGTAAACAGTATCAGTTCAGTAAACAGTTCAGTAACCAGTTTAATTCAGTAAGCAGTTTCGTAAACAGTTCAATTTAGTAAACATTTCAGTTCAGTGAACGGTTCAGCAAACAGTTCAATAAAGTAGACAGCTCAATAAGGTAAACAATTCAATAAAGTAAACAGTTCAGAAGATAATCATTTTTGAACATATCTTTACACAGTTGTTACTCACAGAGTTCTGGGCTACAGTAAGCTAGAGCGTCCCCTCAGTAAGCCAACCCTACACAGTATACAGGATGAACACACACTAAGCTAAACAGTTTGGGAAGATCAATAACTTAATCCCTAATTTGCCTTGGTGTGTTCTACATCTATATCCTCATTAGGATGCCTTAAACTAGGCCTAAGAATGCCTAGAATGGGATGAGGATGCAAGAATACACTTAGAAAACATTTTACAAAACTTGCTGAAAACAGGGGTCTCGCTCGAGCGAGCCTTCCTTCGCTCGAGCGAGCTTCCAAAATCAAAGGCTTCGCTCGAGCGAGAAATCCTTCGCTCGAGCGGTCTGTCGAACAGTAAAAATACTGGATGCTGTGATTTTACGCGCGATGGTCGCTCGATGGTCGCTCGAGCAGAGCCCTGGACAAAGGTGCTCGCTCGAGCGAGGAATCCTTCGCTCGAGCGAGGAAGCCAAATCTGGAATTTCCAGATTTGCCTCCCAAGCTCAACCAAGCATTCTACCACTCTAAACTCGACCTCTTGGGCCCAAATTCTGGAAAACATATCTAAATTCATTGTATAACAAGTTTCAAAGCTCAATTTATGAATTCAAGCCCCAAAGGTGAGTCAATTAAAACCATTTTTTCAAACTCATTTTCATGAACATGCTCCAAACATGACATGCATGAATTTCAAACCAAATTGAAGCTCCAAAGCTTGCTCATTTGAGCTCATTCCTTCAAAAACATTGTGATATCATGGGTTATGGTCACAAGATGGACATGCATGCAAGATTCCCATGAACTCAAACTCAAAACTCTTTAATATGCACATGCATGCAACAATTGAGCTCTAATTCAACATTATTAGACCAATTTGTGCCTTCACTCCTTAATTTAGCATGAACTATGCAAGAATCAACCTTAAACCTAAGAATAAGGAGATGAATTCCTACCTTAAGCCTAGTAGTTCAAGTGTAGAAGCTTAGATATGGAAATCAACCTCCAATTCCTTCAATCACCAAGCAACTTACAAGCAAAATTGAGATGAAATCAATTCCTCAAATTCCTCTCTCTCTCTCTCTCTCTCTCTCTATGAATTCGGTTGAGTTCTCAAATTGGCTGAGGAAAAGGTTTGTTTCAAGTGTAATAAGGCTCCATAAATTGTTAAACAAAAGCCCACTAGATGGCAAAGGTGTAAATAAGGCCACTTATGTGTTTTAGCTTATTTTAATCTAATTTAATCATACCTAATCACATTTTAGATAAGTATACCATTAAATCACAAAAATTCTACTGATCATGAAACACTAAACAATTTTCAGTTCGGCCGCCGATAAGGCCTTCAATTGACAGTTTAAACATAAAAACTCAAACAGATAATCACTCAATCAGACAAATAGAATATACAATACAATAGATAAACTCAATCAATTCGGTTTTCAATTTCAGTCAGTCAGTTCAGTAATTTATTCAGTTCACTTATCAGTCACAATCAGGTCAGTTTATCGGTAATCAGTGCTTATTCGGTAAACAGTGACGAGGGTTGTTACATACCCCTACAGGTTCATGTTCACCAGATGGGAATTGGGCCAATAAGTCTGCAAGTGCTTGGCTCTTAATTGCCTTGGAAGTAACATAAGTGATGTAATATTCTGCTAGAGCCAAAAGCCATCTTGTTATTCTTCCAGTCAGAGGCTTGCTTACCAAGTAGCGGATTGGATCACTCCCGGTCATAACCTGGATCAGGTATGCCAAAAAATAGTGGCGTAACTTCTGTACTATGAAGATTAAGGCCAAACAATGCCTCTCAATTGGGGTATATCGCGACTCGGTACCATTGACTTTGCAACTGATGTAATAGACTGGCTTCTCCATGCCATCTATGTCTTGGACAAGTAGAGCTCCAATAGACTAAGGTGTAGATGTCAGGTACAATAATAGAGGCTTTTCGGGTTGCGGGGTAATCATTGTAAGTGGAGAGGTAAGTGTTTTCTTCACCATATCAAATGCCTGTTGATGTTCTTGCAACCATTCGAACTTGTGATTCCCTTTCAGTAGTGTTCCAAAGAAAAAGGTTATCTCAGCAGGGGTTGAACCTCCTGAGGTATGACACTTTGCTTAGGAATTTCTTCAAGGCCATTTGAGAGTGTAGTAGTGGCATCTCCATGATTGACTTAATCTTATCCCCATCTACTTCAATCCCCCGCCGGTGTACAAGAAAGTCAAGGAACACTCCGGCGGTAACTCCGAAGGCACACTTGAGAGGGTTCATCTTTAGGCAGAATTTGCAACAATGTTGAAAAAGTTTTTCCAAGTCGCAGAGGTCTCGGTTTTCCTCAATAGACTTGACCACCAGATCATCCATATATACTTCCACTTTATGATGCAATATGTCATGGAACACTGCAGTCCTAGGCCATTGGTAGGTTACCCTCGTATTTTTCAAATCGAAGGGCATCATCGTATGGAAAAAATTTCCCAGGGGCATTCTGAAAGCTATCTTTTCTGCATCTTCTGGTGCCATTTTGATCTGGTTGTAACCATTGAACCCATCCATGAAAGAGAACATCTAATGGCCCGCAGTAGAATCGACAAGTGTGTCAACATGGGGCAATGGAAATTCATCTTTCAAGCATGAATTATTCATGTTGTGAAAGTCCACGCACACCCTGATCTGGTCATTCTTCTTCTTCACAGGTACAATATTTGCTAGCCAAGTTAGGTACTGTATAGGGTCAATGAACTTGGCCCTCTGCAACTTTTCTACCTCTCTCTGCCTTAATCTTTGCTTCAAGATCAAGGTGATACTTTCGAGTATGCTGCTTGATTGGCTTAGAGTTGGGAAAAGTGTCTAGATGATGAGTGATAAGGGATGGGTCAAAACCAGGCATCTCGTCGTATGTCCAAGCAAAGACGTCATTGTACCGCTTTAGTAGTGTTATCAATTCTACCTTAGCTACTAGAGCCATTGTATCGCTGATAGACACGTGCGTGCTCTGCCCTGATAAGTCGCTAAGATTGACCTCAACAAGTACCTCCTGCTGTGGCTTAGGTGTATCTTGCAGGCATTCGGGAGCGGGCTCAGGCGTCTCCACCAACCCTTCTTGGGACTCATCACCATCACATTTATTCGTCTCGGGGCCATCCTCCCAAGGTATGAAGTTTGGCCCCCAAGACCGTCATAAGTAGTAAACCATCTTACCACCCTCATGCACCTTAACAATCTTGGGCAGAGGACTTGTTGACTTGCTGCTCCTCTTCGGCCTACTACTTTCTGAAGCAGCCTCTGCATGCCAAATGTCTTCCCATTTTGGTAATTTTACCCCTGTAACTTTACCAGTCCTTGGAGTTTTATCCGTTGACAACTCAATAAAGAAAATTGCATCCGAATAGTGTGCCTCCTCCACTCCGAATGGCTTTTCAGATGCATTTATGGTTACTGTGTGCTTTCCCAACTTTGCCTTCATGCATTGGTGATATCATGACGGGATAGCCCCATATCGGTGCATCTAAGCTCTGCCAAGTACCATATGGTAATTTGTGTTCGCTTAAATCACATGGAACTTTGTTGCGGAATGGATCTCACCAACTGCTAAGTCCATGACAACATGGCCTTTAGTAACTTTTTTCTCATCACCAAAACCTGTCATGGTGATAGGTTGGCGAACCATCCTAGACTCTGGGATACCATCCTTTGAAAAGGTGTCTATAGTGATGATGTTTATGCACACCCCACCATCGAGGAAAGCACGCTTGAACTCTACATCATTGATGTAAGCTGTGACAAAAAGAGGACGGTTATGAGGAAATGGGTATGCTCTGTCTGCTTCTGAAAAAGTAATGGCCCCATAATCTTCCTAGATACGCCGAGGCACATACTCCTTAGCCTCAACAACTTCAGCGTGGTGCACTTCAGAAATGTTAATGAGGGCCCTTGTCGCTTCCAACTTGGCGGCTTGGCTCAGCCCCAGCTAGTAAAAGAAGGTGCAAAAATTAACAGAGTTTTGCAAGGTCTGAGCGTGAGTATCCTCTGCAAATTTTGCCTCTGTAGGTACTGTCTCAGGTAGCTGGCCGCTAGCAATTTCTTCTAATTCATCATAGTAGGATGCCATGTGCACTTGATCGCGCACGGGCCTAAGGTACCCAATCATATGTACATTCTTCTCCTTCTTCTTGTGGTTAGGATAAGGGTCCTTCTTTACATTACGGTTACTGGTATCTTTGAACTTCAGCTCATTCGCTTCAACTTTCTTCTTGAAGATACTTTTCAAAGTCCAACAGTCCGTAGTAGGGTGTCTAGTGGTTCTGTGATAGATACAGTAATCTGGGCTTTCTTTGTCTTTCTTGGTTGGAGGGACATTAACCGGAGGCAAAGTAAGTTCACCATCAACTACCCATTCTTTAACGAAGGCCTTAACATTCTCAAGGCTGCAAGGATATGGATTTTTGTCCTCACAACTCTTTCTTTTCCGAGAGGATGACGCCTTCCCTTGCGAGCGGCTCCCTCCTCAAGAGGTTACCGCAGCAACTCTGCTACTGCGGGAGTAGCGGTGACTGTCGCGAGATCTATGCAGAGAGCCAGTGGTGCTGAGGTTCCTAGTTGCCTCAACGAAGGCTGAAAAGGTAGGCAGATTATGGTTCACCAAGAAAATTTTGTAGTCACGTATGGCACCCTCCACACATATGCTGACTAAGTGGGCCTCATCCACTAGTTTATGACAATCAATAGCCTTATCTTGGAACTGCTTAACATAGTCCAATATATCTTCGCCTTCTTTTTGGACATCTTGCCCAAGTGTGAGGGTTGTAACTTTCTCTTGGACTTGAAAGAACTTCGTGTGGAACTTGTTCACCATCTCCTCCCAACTCTTGATCGAGTTAGGAGCCAAGTTCAACTACCAGTTGTAAGCTCTTTCAGTAAGTGATTAGGAGAACTCCCAAAGGCGCAGAGAGTGGTCACTGCCATGGACACCAAGAGTTTTAATGAACCTCACCACGTGTTCTCTGGCATTGCCTTGTTGTCCATCAAACGCAATAAACTTGGTGTAGACACCCCATTTTTTACTGCCCTTAAGACTTGGATGCCACTGATTGATCACTCGATGATGAAAAGTTATACAGTGTAATCACTCAATTTCTTCAGCATGAAGAGCTTCTAAATCCCAACCTTACAACCTATTTTGGCTCAAAACTATTTTGACCAAAAATATTTTAGACCTTAAAACCTTCTTTTTCAAAATATTTTTGAAAATGCTTCTACGATGTTCCGGGGCTCGCATTTTGTTAAATAGTGCACTTTTCGGTAAACCGAGCAAGAACAAAGTGGAAATAAATGAAAGGGAGGTGAACTCTATGAAAAATCTTTAAAAACATATTATTTAGAAGTTTGGCGTTAAAGAAAATAAGAAGGGAGGGAAGAAAACCCGTCAGGGAGAAGTTGGCATCAAACCGTTAAGAGAGAATTGAGTAGCCTTCACTAAATCAGGCATATCTTTTTGTACACTTAGAATTTCGATGTGAGTCTCCCACCATTTGAAAGTAGACTTCTGGGGCTTCAATTTAGACTCAAGAATAACCTGAAACGGAGTCCGGATGACGGAGATATGCCCATTTGCATTCGGGTCTGAAAACAGATTTTTACGGCCAGCCACTGACTACTGGCCATTGGTGAAACTTTTGCCCCTTTTGAGTGTTTGCCGGCCACCAATGATGGCCGGCCGGCCACTGGTGTCAAAAAGTAGTTTTTTTGCAGATATTTATGCCAGTTGTTTCCATAATGCTCCACCTGTCTTTTTATGGATATTTCAACCTGAAGCTCATCTTTTTCTATATATAGAGGACCTCCCTCTTGGTTTCAAGGTGAGGAAAAATTTGGGGAAAGAAATTAGGGATAGGGTTAGGGTTACAAAAATCCTAAAAAGCTCCCAACACTTGCATAGCACTTTCTCTCTCTACCTTGCAACCTATACACCTTCTCTCTGCACTTTCTAAACCAATATTGGAGCTCTTCTTGCTGAGGTTCTTGTGTCCAAATCTCAGCCCTTGTGAGTGACAATTTGTGAGTTTGTTAACAAAAAAGCTACCTTGCTTCAAGAGGTATAACTTGTGCAATCTTTACATTACTTCCCTACTATCTTTTTTTGTTGTTTTCATACTATTTTTGAGCTGTAAAACCTCTATTTTTGTGGGATGAAATTTGTGGTTTTAGGCCATTTAAAGTTAAGGGGTGGTCCACCCTTTCTTTCTTCCTTGTTTGTAAGGCCTTTCCATCTTTGTTTCCCACTTTCAAACTTTTTTTTTTTGGTCATTTAAATACTAAATTTCAGAGTAATTTCAGTGTTAAAATTCATGTTTTGAAGTCCAATTTTTGAGGGGTTAGCCTCCCCTCCTTGTGTCTTGTTTGCTAGCCTAGATATTAGCATATTTTTCTAACCTTTTGTAGCTTAATTCCAACATGTTTTAGGCTCTGATTTGGACTATTTTAACTCTATTTTTGGTTGGTTAAGTCATTTGAGTCTTGTATTGAATGCTTGTCGTGTAAGTGTCCTCATAAGCTTGGTGCTTTAGGCCTTTAGACACCACTTGTTTGAGTTGATTACATGTTTTAGTGCTTTTCTCACTTAATTTCACCAAGCATAATCTCTGCAACCTCCTTCACTTCTTGACTTTTTATTTTCTTTGAGGGTTGTTTCAACCTTAAGATTGTGTAAGCTTGAGATTGAGGTCCATGCTTAATGGTTTAATCCTCTTTGGGGGGTTCATTATCAACGGCATGACACCTCTCTCTTGCCTTACATTACCCCTTGTTTGACACTTCCTTCTCTTTAGAGGACTTCTCACCAATGAACTTAATTGGTTAAAAGAATGGAAGGGTAAGTAAAATGAGTGACTAGAAGTGGAAACTAAAATTTTGCAAGTTAAGAATTTGGTTATGTTTTGGTGTGTTCAATCGGACGTTAATTGAACATAAGGAAAATTGGGGCATTTCATACTCAAAGTGATGAGATGTGCCAAGTTTCCTAGGTCTCCATTTGCCCTTGATCATGCATGATAGGGTGAAGGATGTGGGTCTTATTTGCTCATTTATTAACTTGTACACCTTGGTTCTTTAGCCATCATGAAATGAAATTGCTTGATTGATGGTTTTTGAACCAAGTGTATCACTCCTTTGAGCTTGTTTTGATGATAAGGAGGGATACATAATACAAACAACCTATTAGAATACCTTTTCTTTGCCCTGTTTGCTCTCTGTTGCAGCAAGAAATGGTGCATCATCAGTGGCCTGCTGGCCACTGTTCCTGGCCTGCAGGCCATCAGTGTTGGACGGAAACCCCCTATTGGTGGTCAGTCGGCCACCACTTCTGGCCTGCCGACCACAGTGAAATTTTAGCAGAATGTTTGTGAAGTAGAGCAGATTTGGTCCAGAAGTGGAAAATCAATGCAAAGGTTGTGCAACAGAGGCTTTCAGAGGCAAACAGTGGATGTTGTTCGGGTGGAAACCAAGCATGCATGGGCCTCCCTCACTTCCCGGGACTAGTTAATTAGTTTAATTAGCAATTAGTCATTTATTTGTTGTACTTAATTAGTTATAGCTAATTAATAAAGTGTTGTACTTAGTTAATTAATCCATGTTGTAATTAATTAGTTGTAGCTAATTAGTTTGTTTTGTACTTATTTAATTAGTTTAGATTGATTAATTAAATTAGTTTGTGTTGTAAATATTTAATTAGCTTAGCATGGTTAAATTATTTAATTGTTGTACTTAATCAATTAGCATAGGGTAGTTAATTATTCATTTGTGTTGTAATAATTAGTTAAGTAGTTTAGCTTTGCTAGTTTATTCATTCGGACCCTCCTGCGCAAGGGCATCAATGCTGTAATAATGTGTATGTCTTCCAACCCCACGTTTTTCTCCCTTTCATTTAACTGTTTACGATGGTTAGATTTGGAGCATCACGTTTCTTTTAGCATACTCATGTTTGCATACATTTGTCTTGCATGCACCAGGCCTCAGTTCATCTTTCAAACTGCATTGTCGTTTAAATAGTTTTTTGAATGCGTGCTTAGATCGCATGCTATTTAATTTATTCATATATCGTACTTATTAGCCGAGCCTAGTAGTTGCATTTTTGCATGTGTTGCATTAGTCATAATCGCATAGTTTGAATCATGTATTTTTCTAACTTTGTTTCTTTTTTTGGCTTGGAGTACTAGGTGAGTTTTAGTGCTTTAGCATACTTGCATGAGTGTGAGTGACTTCCATGACTAGCATGCTTGCCATGAGGCTAAGTGCTTAATTGTTAAACTGTTTGAATGCCTGTAGATGAAGGCTTGTTGCTTGAATTAGAATAATTCAATGAATCTATGTTTAAGCCCACTTTGTCAAGTCACGTGACCTTTGGCACGAGTCATGGGTTTCCTAAATTTCCTACAAATAAAGTATTTAGGTGGTGACTTTGTATCTAGAAAAGTAGTCCATTTTTAGTAGTTTGATTCAAAATCGATTTTCCCAAAGATTTGCCAAATTTGGACTCTTTGGTGATTATCTATTTCGCATTGCACTTGTGGAATTAGATTCAGAACTGCAGGAGTCCGAACTGTAGGGCTTATTTCAAACTTCCGAAAGGGGGCATGAAAAAGTCGAGCTATAGTTTCTGGTGAGTCTTCTGGGGAATTTAGAGAACTTGATTCGAACTTCATGATGTAAAATTTTATCTATACTTACATGTTCTTTGCATTGCATTTACATTGGTGCGCTGTGTTTGCCATCTGCTATTCCTGGACAGTTTGCCGGAGGCTTGCATGAAAAGCTTGCCAAAAGGCTGACCGGTCACGGGCTCTGCCATGATGGGAATACAACCCTTGGATCTGGACTACCGCTGTACCATTTGATCCTCCTTTCACTTCTCGGTGTTAGGTGTGAGAGGTATATTTGGTAGTCTTGCTGAGGTACCCTTTTGACCATTCAACCTAGTTGCTTATCGAAAAGCCGTAGAGACTGTTCCAAACTAGAACAGGATACTTACCTTAATATAGGACTGCGTGAAACCGCTTTGTTTGAATAGTGAACCCTAGTTCCTGACGAAACTAAGACAGGGTAACCCTACCCCCTCATAGGGGTGTTTTGGCTCTCACTTAATTGGTATGTTCTTTATAGTGAAACTGTATAGGAATGTGCATATCAGTTGCAAGTTTGGTATCTGATTTTGGGGAGAAACTCAGTAAAGAGTACAGCCATTTAGCTATGATCATATATGTTCTAGTGAAACCAGGTTGAGGTACTGTCTGTTTTCTCTTTTGCTAGGTAGTCTTGGAACTATAGCTTCAGAAGACTTTGATATCCCCCGGATATTCTGGCCTAGCATCGATAGACTTTGTCAGATCAGAAATTTAGTTCAAGAGCAACTAGTGTTTCCTTCGGCAGTGTCAAGGAAAAGAAGGGCCAAACAAGGCTAACTGGTTCCATTGATCCGACAGTTACTAGTTAGATCACCTTTGTTCAACTCAGCAGACCCGTGATGGCACAGAGTCCAGAAGAAGTTGTGGCCATGGTAGCGGCATTAAACCAGGGAATTGCCATGCAGGATGAGACCAATGCTGAAATGTAACACCCATCTAGGACACCTACCACACATCCAGTCTCGGGCCCCTAGCCGAACTTTGATCCACCTCTACCAACTGAAGATTTGCAAGGTCCAGATCCCCGAGAAGGGTTGGCTCAAGCTTGAGTTTTCAGACCCTTGGTGCAGCCTAATGAGGGGCTTTATCCTCTTGATACTAATGACCTTGACCCGACCTTGGTAAAAATTGCTAACCTTGAGAAGCAATTCAAAAAGGAACAGGGAATTACCTCCATTCCCGACATTGAGGATGGGTACACTGAGGCTACCGTGACGGGTCTGGAGATCCTATGGTACATATCCGACTTTTCTTAGATGTCCTAAAACCAATGGGTCTGATTAAGCCTCAGAAACTCTGTCTGTATGGAAGAACCCAGTCGGGTATAACAGTCACTTGGTATGCCAAGTTGGAGGATACAGTGAAGCAGAACTGGGAAGAGTTGGCTGAGGCATTTGTCAATCAGTACTCTTACAATACCCAAATTGAAATAACCACTCAAGACCTTGAAGCAACCCACTAGAATCCTGGAGAACCTTTTGTGGAATTTGTTGCAAGGTGGAGAGCAAAGGTCGCACAAATGACAGATCGACCTTCTGAGAGGGACCAAGTGTGGATAGTGGTACAAAACCTTGAGCATGATGTACTGAAAAAGTTAATAGTTGCTCCACTATTCACTTTCAAAACTTTGCATGAATTAGGGGTTTAGATTAAGAGTGCATTCAACAAAGGGATTATTCCCAGAATAAGCGAACCAACAAGGAGGGTATTTTCAGGGAGTACCAATGCTAGTAGTAGCACTATTCCTAAACCCACTGAAATCAACACCATCGCCACTCCCAAAACTGCTGACCCTTTTGCCAATACCAATCCACAAACAGCCGGCCCAACTCGAGCTCAAGGCAGAACTTTCATCCCCCTCTATATGAGCCTAACCAGCACACTAAAAGTCCTGATGGAAAGAGGGTATCTCAAAGCCCTTGATCCTCAACCTCTGCCTAACTTACTCCCTGCCAGACATAACCCCACCAAATACTGTGTGTACCATCAACAGCGCGGTCATGGCACTGATCGTTGCTACCACCTTCGTCATGAGGTTTAGAATCTCATTGACAACTAGACAATAGCTCCACCTCAAGACCCCAATGTTACCACTAACCCACTTCTCATCCATGGCCAAGTATCTTATCCACACCTTAACCTTTTCCATACACTGCCACCTACCTACAACCCCAGCATATACATCACCCCAATCCATTTACCCAAGCCTGAGATGTTTATTCCAGAAAGCATAGACTTGTACATGATGGATGCACTCGAACCTTAATCATCTCAAACCCATGAACCCACTACTTTTGAGCTGATGAGCATGATTGAAGATTTGCAAAAAACTGTGGCAAATTTAGCTTTTGGGATTTTGGCTCCATCATCGACCATGTCACATGCCAGAAATTTCATACCAAAAGGCTCCCCAATCTTGAGGCGAGCTGCAATTGAAAATGGCCACCTAGAAGAAGTTATCTCAAGTCCAGGTGATGATAAGTCGACAACAACTGGGCTCCACTCTAATATAGCCACCCAATCCCTTGGCAAAGTGGAGGCAAGGGGCAAGAACAAAGTCGAGGCAAGCATCGATTCCTATGAACATCTTCAGTGGGATATTAAGGCATTGAAGGTCAAAGGGCTGAACAAACAGCAAGTGCTTGCAGTTGTTGCAAAAATTGCGAATAACACTTTGGTTGCTCAGGTTGGGAACATTTTGAATCCGGGGATAAACCAAAAGGGATGTCGTACCAGAAACATCCCTTTCAGCTCCAATCTTACACCTATAAGAGATCATCAAACCCAGTCAACATTTGTCAACCCCTCTGTCAATCTTGTCAGGACTGGTAACTGCACCTTCAATCTCTTTTACATGACCTTGTCCAAAGCTCTCCAAATCCTCATAGGGCAAGGCCATCTCAAACCCTTTGACCCTTTACCTCTCCCTGATCCCCTTCCATCCAGGTATAATGCTACCAAGTATTGTGCCTTCCATCGACAAACCGGCCATGACACTGACGGTTGTTTTCGTCTTCTCTATGAAGTTCAAGATCTGATTGACAATAAGGTCATCACTCCACCGAGTCCTACAAAGTCTATCGGCACTGGACCGATGAACTAGGGGGATAATGTGATTGTGATCGGGGATGAACCACCTGCTGATGGCGCTCATTTTACTCCAAATGTGGAGGATGGCACACACTTTTCAGCACTTTGAAAATGTTGTTTATTTTACTTTCGGACTTGGGTATTGAGTAAATCTTGTTATGTTAAAGTCAGGTGATTTCGAGCGTGTTAACTCGGACATCACATCACTGTCTTGTTTTTGTTTGTCTTTTTCACTCTTTGAGTCTATTTCTACCATTGAGCCAGTTACGCTAGAAGATCTAAATGAAATGACAGTACTTTTCTACTTAATTCTACTGTGCCTTTAAATCATTACATTGACCAAATTTTTTTTAAAACTGTTTCTGAAATTGTGGTGAAAACAAAGAGGAAGGAATTCCTCGGGATTTGCAAAAATTTGATCAATTGAGAGAAAAAGAGGCATGCTAAGCCCTTAATGAATGAGATCATGTCTGTTAATGTGAATACTAAGATGGATCTTGGCTTGATCCAGATTGGTTCTACATTATCTTCAGAAGAGCATGAGCGACTAGTCGGTTTATTAAAAGAATTTCAAAAATGTTTTACGTGGTTCTACGAAGACGTACCTGGAATTGATCTTGAGATTGTACAGCAAATGATCACTCTCAGCCTCAAGACTCGACTCCTTTGCTTTCAAACCTTGAACCTTGATTCAGAATGTTCAATGATCAACCAAAATATGAGGTTTACATGGTTGGATTTGAAGCAGCCCTTGAACTAGGGGCAAGAAGGTGTAGACCGCCCGAACTCTCTCCGCGTGCGAGGGCGCGAATTATAGTTCTAGCTACTACAGTTCAGGCTCCTGTCACGGTTCTGAATCTAATCTCACAAAGTGCAATGTAAGACTGATAAATCACCAAAGAGTCCAAATCTGACAAATCGTTATGGAAAATCAATTTTAATCAAAAAACGCCAAACATGGACTGCTTTGCCAGATTTTAGAGTCGCCACCTAAATATTTTATTTCAGAAAATTTAGGAAATCCTGACTCGTGTCTAAGGCCACGTATTCGTCATCACCAAAGTTGCCTCGGCTTAGGAACTTGGGTACGAGAGGGGAAGGTCTTGAAATGAGCACCCCCGCTCGCCCGATCAAAGATCGGCCTCTACTAACATGATATGTTGTTTTTATAAACACGTGCGTTCTTATTTGGGTTTATTAGCTAGCTTACTATGTGATGCACACGGCATACAAGTATAGACTCAATCACGTGGATTGGAAGAAAACAACTCATGTTTGTTTTTGAAAGTGGTTTGAAAGTGCTACTCGCAAGTAGGCTAAAGCTCGGATTTGCCACCCTCAAGTGGGCTTCAGAAAAAAATGATTTTGCCACTTCAAATGGGCTTAAAACTCATAATCATCGAGTTGTTCCAATTCAGGCAATCAAACCTTCATCCACAGGCATTCATGCATTTAAACACATAAGCACATAGCCTCATGGAAGCATGTTATCATGGCAGTCACTTACATATATGCAAGGATGCTAAAGCGTAAACACTCACAGTGTACTCCGAGCCAAAACAAAAGCTAGTTACAATTCATGCATGATCCTAGCTATGTCAACAATGCCTAATGCAACACATGAAAAATGAAACTAAGTAGGCTCGGCTATCTAAGATGGCATATGAGTGCAACACTCGATAACATGCTTTGAAACATGTATTCAAGTAAGTATTGAGATTCAATGCAATTTGAATGATGCGCCGAGCCTGGTGCATGCAATACGAATGAATGATGCAGACATGCATAGCATAAGGTATGCTAATTGAAATATGCTCTAGTCTAACTATAGAAAGCGGATAAATAAAAAGGAGAAAGACGTGAGGTTGGAAGACATTCACACACACACGCACCCTTATTACAACATTTTGCCCTCTCGACGGAGGGTCCGAATAAATAATACAAGTTAGCTACGCTAAGCTAAACAAACTAGTTCTAGCACTCTTTTGCATGTAATTTGGAGATATGTGTTAGATTTCCATGAATTGGGTAAAGAAGAGTTGAATTGCATACATGTATGTACATTTTGAGTTAGAATCCATGAAATTCTCACATGCATGGCATTTTTACAACTTAACTTGAGGGTTTTATCATGCTTTCATACTTGTCATGTAGGTTGATCAAGTTTTGGAAAGATATAAGAAGATACAAATTCAATTTGATGCATGCATGGTTCATAATATAGAATTTCAAGTTTTAGGTTGTTAAATGGATCATGGTTTTGAGTAAATGGTTTCAAATTGGGAGTGTTTTCAAGTTATATAATGATTTTCCATGTTTTCGTACCAGAAATACAAGTTTTGGGACTTGGAATATCATTTTTGAACTTCAAACACAGTTATGGGAATTCCAGAATTCGCACTGTCCACTCGAGCGAAGAAATTGTCGCTCAAGTGTGAAAATTGAGCTCCCAGAAGTTTTACAAAATTTTACAGATCGCTCGAGCAACCAAAGTGGCGCTCGAGCGAGGACCCTTTTTACTCAATCTTCCGCTTAAGTGACCGTCGAGCGGGAATTTCACGCAACCAGTACTTTTGCCAAGTTTGTAGACTGCTCGAGCGACAGAAGTTACGATCGAGCAACCACCCTTATTTTTGAACCCCCGCTTGAGCGAAGAAAGTTGCGCTCGAGCAGAGACCCTATTTTTAGCAAAGTTTGACTAACTTTTTTAAGTGCATACTTGCATCCTCATGTCATTTCAAGTACTATTAGGCACCAATAGGGATGGCAATTTGAACCCGGCCCGAAGGGGGACCCGACCCCTCGATCCCGATTAGAATGGTTATTCCCCGAAAAATACCCCTGTGGGGACGAGGATGGTATTTAAAATTAAATCCCCGATTAATTTCGGGCCAAGGACGGTGATTGATTTCCCAAGCCCGGCCCCGCCTCGAAATTTCCCCGTATGTATATATATGTTTAGGATATATTAATATTATATGTATCTATGTGTTTAGGTTATATTAATATTATATCTATCATTCTAATCTATTTCAGCTTTCTCTCACTTTCATTCTCTCTCACTCTCGTCTTTGAATCTGAAGCTGCCTCCTTTCTCTCTTATCTCTTCACTTGCTCATCACACCACACCCACCGTCTCTCTCTTTCGTTCTCCTCTACTCTCTTCCCTCTACACTCTCTTCCATATCCGAAGTCAACTCGTCGCCTCCTCCGACGCCACCACCTCCTTCGACACCACGACCACCGTGCTACCCCTGCCACCGTCCCTCTCTAGATCCTCACCGCTGCATATTTACTCCAGGGAAAACGAGATCGATCGAGCATGGTGGAGTCCTCCATAAACCATTTCAAATCTAGATCTAGTTTCTCTCTCTCTCTCTCTCTCTCTCTCTCTCTCTCTCTCTCTGTGTCCATGTGTGTATATATCTATATATTTGTGTGTTTTACAACTTCAACTTCCGATTTTGATTGTGTTTTTATATTGTGATTGTGATTGTGGAATAAAGAGGTGATTTTGATTTTGATTCTGTTTAGGGTTTTGAGTTGGTTATGATTGTGCTGTTAGATTAGATCTGCAACTGGAGCGAATTTTTTTTTTGTTCCGGGAAATTTCGGGGTCGGGGAAACCCGATCCCCGTTAGGAGGCGGGGACGGGGATGGTGATAGGTTCCCCGTCGGGGATCGGGCCCGGGACCGGGGAAAATTTTGCCATCGAGGATCGGGGATGGAGAGTGTGATCCCCGGCCCCGTCCCGGCCCGTTGCCATCCCTAGGCACCAATTGGACTCACACAGTCATGGAATAAGCTAGAAACACAAAGAGAATTGAATTAAAATGAAATGGTGCTTCAATTGTGCTTTTGTTATGTGCTTTGTTTAGGTGGACGTCCGAGGCTTAGTGACAACACAAACCACTATAAGCAATAACTTTATAAAGATATGTTCAAATTATATTTATTTCGAAATGATTACTGTTTTCGAAATTGTAATGTGATTGATTGAATAGTTTATTGAAAAGTTGATTTGTAATGATGAATGAAGTTCTGCTTTGAAATGATATTGTGGCATCCACTGAACATAGGCCCTTGCATGTGGGAAACAATACCATGGCTAGGCCCTTGCCTGGAGGAGACAATACCATGGCTAGGCCCTTGCCTAGGGGAGACAATATCATAGCTAGGCCCTTGCCTGGGGGAAACAATACCATGGCTTTTGGATTGATTGACACACAGAGATCTCTAGTGTTAGACAGTTATGATCCATTATCATTGGAATGTTATTACTTCATGGATGTACCACATAAAATGATAGCGAAAGATCTTGATGAAGTTAATGAATTATTGAGAACAGAAATGAAATTTGTTTTGGCAATGTTATTGAGCTTCATTCATATAATCTCTTTATTTTGTTATTACTCACTAGGCCTAGCTCACTATTTATTTATATCTATATAGGTGGCAAGCTGAACATTAAAATTAAGAAAGGCTAGAGTCAACCTGGGTCAGCCTTTTGAGGAGCTTCCAAGAGAAGTAACTAGGCTCAGTTGGAGCCATGCTAGTTAAACTCCTTTTGCTTGACAAATACTTTTTGTATGTGTGTATATCTTTGGGTTTTGTATAACTATAAGGCGTGGATATTTGGAACTAATCTGGTGTACGTATATAAAGAGTGAATCGTTACTTATGATATGAAGTCCTTTTCATATATGCACGGCTCAATGTAAATTTTTTTATGTTATTCTAGACTTCCGCTAAGCCCCGTATTATATTAAAGAGTTTATTTGTATGGAGGCCGTAGGTAATCTATGATTACTGGCCGGTCAAGACGCTAAATCTATAGGGGCGAATTTGGGTCTTGACATCAACAGCCTTTACAACAACCTCATAACGGTCACTAAGCTCACCCACAAGCTCTCAGACCTCAATCACATATACCACGCAAGTCTTCTCTATTCCATATTTCCTAATCCTGATCTATTCCTCTTCAATGTCCTCATCAAAGGCTTCTCAAAGAACAAATCACCTTACAATGCTCTTTCTGTCAATCTTTATCTTCATACAAACACAACCCTTAAGCCAGATAACTTTACTTATGCTTTCATTGTATACACATCGTTTTCTTTGTCTGAAAAAGTAGGCTTGTTACTTCATTCCCATTCACTTATTGATAGGTTTTGCTTGGATTTGTTCGTTGGGTATGCTCTTGTTGATATGTATTTTAATTTTTCAAAGGTTTTATCTACGTTTAAGGTGTTTGATGAAATTCCTAAACTAGACACTGTTTTGTGGAATACAATGATTTATGGGTTAGTAAAAAATTGTTTCTTTGGTGAGTCAATGAGGGTTTTTTGTAATATGGTTCTGGATTACATGCTATTGAGAATGGTTTCATTGATAAACCCAGAATGGTTTATTTGATGAACCCAGAATGGTTTCTTTGATGTATCAATGACATTCATTTATGATTTTAATTTATGGATAAAAATTTGTGGTCATTGTGGAAGATGACATCGGAGGAGGGTAGTAGAGGGTGACGAGGGATTTGGGTAATTCAGGGGGTGGCAGAAGTGGGAAACGTTTGGGGAATGAAGGTTGTTGAAGGAAAAAGTGAAAGAGGTGGGGAAAGATGGTGAGTTTGCATTTTTCTTTTGAAATTTGGGGCCAAAATCTAAATTTTTTTTTTTTGTAACTTTTTCCATTTCAAATGTGACAGTAAGGGTAAAAGCAATATGATTTCAAAAATTTTGAGAATAAAATTTGAATTATTTGAAGTTTCATTGAAAATTAAGGCAAAGTATAGGGATAAAAATGAAAATTTCTCCATCATTTAATTGACCTAATAAATCATGATCATTTCTTATGCAACCATGATTTATTTATATATCTATAGACTGTAAGAGATTGTTGAGACTTGTACTTTTATTTTCCCATTTGTCATTTTCCTTTTTTGTTATTTACCGTTCTTCTATTCTTTCCTTAAAATTAAAAAAAGTTGAGCCCAGCACCTTAAACAAAAAGAAAAGTCGTGGCCATCTATTTATGTAGTGTATGCGTTTTTTGTTTTGTTTTTTTGTTTATATATATATATATATATATCTATCTAATGTATTTATGAAAAATTATAAATATATCCTATCAGATTTATTTAAAATATGAATTGTCCCGTATAATTTTGAAAATTATAAATATTCTTTTTATCATAATTTTTTTATTGTTGTCGTTTACGCAACAGTAAAATTACTAAAATTGCCAATTAAAATATATTTCTAACATCATTAAAATTATTAATTAACTTAATAATTTATAAATAAAAGAGGTACTTTGTTATGCAATCAGAAATTAAAAGGGGTAGGATATTACAATTTTGAGAATCATAGGAAGCAATTAATATTTTAAACAAATTTCAAAGAGTGCGATTATAATTTACCGATGCATTTATCTGTTTAATATAAGGGCAAATTACATTTTAATTCCCACAGCTATTGGTCAGTATTATTTTACTTCTTTAACTAAAAATTATAAAACTTAACTCGTCTATTAATTTTTTTCCAATTTAAATCTTAATGACAAAAGTTTCTGAAAAACAAAAATTAAATTAAATATGAAAAAAATTCACCAAAGATAATTTTTTTTTTAAAAAGAAAAAAAAGAGAGATAATTATTGAATAGTCTAAGAGGAGAATACATGGCATTAGATCCAATTAATTTTTTTTGGTTGATGAGAGATCCATCATTTGTAAAATAGTTTGGTGAGAAGTTCTTTCATTAATTTTGAAAAACATTTTGTTTCTAATTTTACTCTTTAATTTATTTGTTAACTTTTCGTTTACTATCTGTTCAAATTTATATCTATTAGTTCAAATTTTTTTCCCTGTGGGTAAAATCATATCTATCTGTTCAATTTTTTTCTATCTGTCCAAAATTACATTTATCTGTTCAAATTCTAAACATATTTTATTATCTGTTGAAATTTATCTGACAAAAATTCTCTGTTCAAATTATGTATTGAAATTCCATCATTTTTTTTTTAATAATCTGTTCAATTTGTTTGATTTTTATCTGTTTCAATAAACAACAAATTTTCTTTTTATCTGTTTCAAGGCATTCCAGGTGACTGAGTTCCTCTCAGGCATTTCATCGAACACTTGGTGGGCACCAATTAAACACCCACAAACCTAATACATGTTGACCAAAGCTGTTTGCACATAGATGTGATATTCAAACCCAGCTTTGATAGTGAGAGAAAGAGCCCGAGAGATTACCTGATGTCGAATAACACAAAACAATATCAAATTCATATTATTCACAATTAGAGCATCTCCAATCCTTGAAATAAAGTGATCAAACCTCATTGAAAAAAACTCAGAAATTTAATCGCCCAAGTTGGAACAACCAGACATTAACATTCAGCTCAGAAATCACTTCCCATTCAGCATTCTAAATGCAGAAACACCAAAATACAGTAAAATTAGTACTAAACTCCTAATATTCACACATCTTTATTTACCGATAAAGCAGATTTTACTCAACCTGGACCTGGAACAAATCAGACCTCTCCTCATCTTTCACCTTGGGCACCCTACCATTTTTTATCTCAGCCTTAATCTGATCAAGCTTGAAGAGCTTGTCCGGGAGATCAGTCATACCGAAGGGTGAGTCATACCGATCAGATTGTGGAAAAAGGAGTGTCGAGCAATATCAATCTTGGTAAGGCATCGGGGCAAATAGGTTGAATGAACGGCGGCGGTGCTGGTGACGTTCCACCGCGGTGGTGGCGGATCTGGATCTGCGGCAGCGATGAAGCGACGGATCTCACGATCTCACGGTGGTGGTTCTGGATCGGGTTGGATCAGCGGCGGATCCGAAGAGAGAGAGAGAGTAGACATAGATCGGTCGTGGAGAAGGGTTTTGGAGAGGCAATGAGTGAGATCGGCGAGGGAAGAGTGGCGATCAGAGACGATGATGCGGGTGTCGCAGCTGCTGTAGCTTCGCTTAGCACCGCCGCTAGAGACAGCCGGCAAGAGCTGGTGATAGTCCTCAGATCGGCCGCACGTCGTTGATTCGGCGGCCGCAGCAGCCGCGGAGAGTGGCGGGGCTAGTGGTCTCGCCTCCATCCTATCTCCTGGGTTTTGGCTCTTGGCTGGGCGTTATTTTGACGAGTAAGGCTAGGATCATCACACAAAAAAAATAATAATAATAATAATAATCATCATCAAAATGATCATGGAAGATTTTTTATTTTTAAATTATACGTACAATAAAATATCACACATTAATAAGAGGATGAAAAATTTTCATGATATTTTTTTCATAATCCCTAATATTATTCTACTTGCGTATGCCCGTGCCTGAAGACACGGTGTAAATAATGATGAATAGCTATCATTGGTGCAATTTCCCCTTTACTGAATTACTAAAATTCTATGGCACCACCTTTGTTTACAACAATTAATTTCTTCATTAATCCATCATGGAGATCGACAAATAATGGATAAAAAATAGTGCATGTATTAAGCACTCAGTACAATAAGGCAAACTTATTGGAAAAGAGCTGCAGATCTAATATAAATTATATAGCCTATGTTTGGAAAGTTGGGTTTGAGGACTTAGCAAAAGAAGCCAAAGAAGCCAAAAATGTTGGGTTTGAGGACTTAGCAAAAAAACCCAAAAATGTTTTTCAAGTTTCAAAATTATATAGTGGTAAATACTGCAAGATAAAAGTCAAACCAGTCATGTACTTCAATGCAATAATCAAACAGCATAAAATATAATCATCAAGCCTAATTCATACTGTTTCTTCCAGTCTATCAACTGGGGATTTGATTAAATATATAAAGCTTAAATAGTCAAATGGGAGGTCAGACAAAACAACCTGTGTTCACCTTTCCTTTCTTAAAAATTAGGAAGAAACTTCAATTGGTTGGGGCCCAAGTGTGCCATCAGGCCCCGTTTGGGGACTTACTTTTTTAGCCAATTAGTCAAAAAGTTACTAAAATTAGCCAAAAAGCCAACCACTCATACCAAAAAGTCAAAGATTCTCTTTTCTCTCTACTTTTTGCATATCTTTTCGTAATTAGCCAAAAAGTCATCACAAACATACAAGTTTTTTTTACTTACCTTTTTAGCCAAATAGCCAAAAAGTTACTAAATTAGCATGTTCCCAAACGAGGCCTCAGGAGAAGTAAAAACTTACTTGATTCAGTACATGTGGAAAAAGGGCATAATCAACAAATGCAATTAAGTGCAATTAAGTGCCCTATAAGTTTTCATAATCAACAATGGAAAAATGGCATTAAACTTGAAAAAACAATAGACGGGTAATATAATCCTGCTGAGTTGTGGGGCATTAAACTTGAAAGAACAATTGAAGTTTGGGTTTTAACATAAATAATAAAAGCATGCCAAATATTTTTAAAAGCTGTCACGCTTTATTATATAGATACACATCCATTTCCTAATACTTTAATAATAATGTAGCTCAAAGAGTTCCCAGAATTTAATCAATTGAGTTTAATCAATGGCAGAATATGACATATTTGCACCAAATAGCATTTTCGGTTACAGCAAGCCACCAATTGTGAACTAATAGTTCAGAGTTTAATCAATGACAGAATATGACATACTTGCACCAAATAGCATTTTCAGTTGCAGCAAGCCACCAACTGTGAACTAATAGCTCAGAGTTTAATCAATGGCAGAATATGACATACTTGCACCAAATAGCATTTTCAGCATCATAAAATATTGAGATTAAAGAAAACGACACTACCATCGGAGATAATTTTCAGCATCATAACAGTTAAGACAGAACCATAATTTTCAGCAGCATAACAGTTAAAACAAAACCACTTAAAATTTGAAGTGTGATTCAAACCCAAGAACGAACAAAATCTCACAAACCATAAGAGGTAAATTTGTATTTAGATAAACGAACGGTCAAAAACCCAGAAATCCCACATTCACATGTCCCTATGTATGCCCATCCAATTCAACTAACAGTGTCAAATATAACTTTCCAAAAACAAACCCTTCTATCAAACTAATAAATAGACAAATACCATTGTATATGAGGCAATATGCAAAAACACTTTGATGAACACTATGATATTGTTTTTTGCACATAAATTGCTTCATACTAACAACATAAATGCTTCACTGAAATAGTGAATAGAACTCACTTGAGAACATGGGATGCTATCAGCAACTCAGGCTCTCTACCCCATACATAAGGTTGTCGAATTATTTCCACATACGCTTCAATGAACCTAAAACCCATGAAGAGAATGAATAAACACTTCCATTCCAATTTAACCATGTGCAATAACACTAACTAATGTACTTCAAAAAAATAAAAATCACACTAATTAATGTACTTCAAAAAAATAAAAATAAAGTTAAACCATACCTATTGTTTTCAATGTGTTTGATGAAGGAAGTCTTGAATTGCCGCAAGGGAAAAGGTTAATTTAAAGGATTGATTTGATGAACTCACTTATTCATCTCAAGCAGCTGGCAGTTACCAGAACCAAGTGGTTTGGCCGTGCCTGAAAGCACGGTGTAAATAATGATGGAAAATGAGGTGAGAAAGAAAAACCTGGTGGTGGTGGTGATATAGATGGTAGTCTCAAGTTACCATCTGAGTCATACTTTATTGGCCTCCCTCTCTTCTTCACCAACAAACCACCACCACCACCAACTACACCATCACCACATGTGGTGGTGATCTGTAGGCTTCTCTCCATGCTCATGTTCATCACTTCAATAATTAATAACTTCAATAACAAATTGTATTAGTATTAAAAAAAAATTAGAACAAATAAGTCCTAAATTCATACTTGGACATCAAATCAAAGGGAAAAAAAGCACTGTCATTAACTAATGTACTTCAAAAAAATAAAAATAAAAAAGCGCACCAACTAATTGGAAAAAAAAAAAAGAAATAACAAAATCTAAATCAACTACCAAATTGAACTCATCTTGGTAATGAAAAAAAGAAAAGAAACAGAGAATAACATTCAGATTAAAAAGTAACAAAGAATAACACTCAATGGTGTATTAAGCATGCTAGATGATCTTCAACCATATATGTATTAAGCATGCTATACTACCAGTTTTCTTATCATTAACCATTCCTACTGTAAGGGAATGTGTTTGATGTTTAACCAAATCTATATAGATAAATTACAATCAATAAAGATAAATTACCTCCGCAAATGGGCAATGCTTGAGATCAATTCTAACCAGTGATGTTTAACCAAATACAAAAACCCATCTCACAATTTGAACATGCACATACTTTATACTTTGCTACTTGCTGACTGAAAGTCGAGTCAATGCAAATAACCACTTGTAAGATTTTTTTGGGTCAGAAAATTTTCAACAATGCATAACAGAAAATATGCAAAGAAATAAGCATGTTAAGACCTTAAAAAAAAAATCCATATCTTGCCAACACTTCTACCGGAATGAAGATACTCAACTGCATCTGCAACAGATTTTATAACCCACAAATACAAATACAGTTTCAATTTGGTCTGATTTTGATAAGAAAAATACAACAATAATTTCATGGCTTTTCATAGATACCCATAGAAACCAAAATAAGAGAGAGACACTCAACTGCATCTGCAACAGATTTTAAAACCCACAAATACAAACGTGTTTAATTTTTCCAACACAAATACAAATACAGTTTCAGTTTGGTCTGATTTTGATAAGAAAAATACAACAATAATTTACACCACATCAATCTGCCTCTAAATAATCTTTAACTTTATACAATGTCAATCATTTTCAAAGTTTGTCAACAATGAAACCAAAAATAATGTAAATTTTGCCCTTGAGATTGCCACTCTTTCAACATTCATCAATCAAAAAAGTGCACGTTTAGTTTACACAACAATAAGTACAAAATCATTAGAGAGATAAGAAAAACTTAAGCTTTAAAAAATGTAGACCTGTAAAAAGGGAGTCAATATTACCATTCGCTTGTAGTCTTCATCCACCTGTAAAATACAGAAAAAAAAGCAATATGATAATTAAAAGTGACTACCCAATTCAAAACAAACACATGCATTGTCACACTAATGAAATGTTTTTTTATAGACCACCCAATTCAAACTAAACACAAACATTGTTGCAAAAATAATAATTTTTTACCCAATACAAATACTACGAACAAACACAACACATTGTCAACACAGATACAAATTAATGACTGATAAAAACGTTAATTTACACAAATCAATCAATATTTTCTTTGGGTTTTATTTTTTTTTCAATGCTTTCTTTTTGGAACTTCCTTTAATTGATCACATAAGGTTAGAGGGAAAATTTAAGAAGGAAGTGTTCTTAAGAAAGAATTTAATAAAATAAAATTCAGAAAGCAAACTCTTCGCTTGGTAATTCAACAACAAACTCTAACTAACTTAATTCCTCCTTAATTTACAAATCAATACAGCCTAAAAAACCCCATTTATTTTTTCCAGTTTAGTCCCATCAGTTGTGTATGTAACCACCCTCCATCACCTTCTTCAATCTTCACCTACACCCATTCAGATTCATTTTGTTTCCAACCTTAAATACATTTTGAATATTTATTAAGCAATACATGACCCGTGTTGAAAAGAAGTCATATGAAATTGTGGTTTAGAAGACAGATATAAAACGGGTACTCAGAGAATGGACGCATTTGATGGAGAAAACGAAAACCGAAAGAAAACGCATTACCTTACATTAAGATAAGTAAGTTTAAAAACAAATAATAAAGAAATTAATATTGAAATTGCAAAGAAATTGTGAAATTGCATGTTTAATGAATAATGAAAATGAAAATGAGAACATGCAAACTAAACTCGAACATGCGAACTAAATTAAAGTTGATTTTGTATGTTTGTCAAAAGAATAATGAAAATGTTTAAGCCACACAAAAGTATCTTCTGACTCCCCGAATCATAATATTATACGTTTGTGTGAGAGATAGCGATTTCCTATTTATCAAAAAATAAAACCCAGAGTTGATTTTGTATGTTTGTCAAAAGAATAAAAACTAACAACAAAATAATATTTTATACGTTTATATGTGAGAGAGTGATTTTCAATTATTTTATCAGAAAGTAAAAGCCAGAGTTGATTTTGTATGTTTGTCAAAAAAAATAAAAACCAACAACAAAACAAATAAATTATCAGAGCCAGGTTTCGATCATGGGACCTTTGGGTTATGGGCCCACCACGCTTCCGCTGTGCCACTCTGATAATAATCTACAATGCTTCCGCTACGCCACTCTGATTAGATGCAAGACAAATTATTTGTAATTCCTTTATTTGGCATTTTCTTGCAGGTGTTCATGAAAAATCTATGAAATAAATGCATACATAACCAAAATAAAATTTAAAAAAAAAATGATGTATAAACACTTAGATGCTAATATGAATAGATAAAAAAGCAAAATAGAACTCTTAGAGCACCATAATGAAGTGACTAAATTTGGGTGTTAATGTGTCATATAACATAAATATGAGGCCTTGTTTGACAAAGGTTAAAACTTGATTTTTTAGTTTAAAATTCACAAAAAGATAAAATATACTAAAATAACTAATAAGACAAAATGTCACATCAAACCCATAATCATTTTACTTTTTCTGTCACAAACAATACATCCAACTGCAAAAAATTCTAACCATCTTCCCAAACATAAAAATTTTAACCTACTGAAATAGCTAAAAACTAAAATAGCCTACTGAAATAGCCAACTTCCCAAATAGGGCCTAATTTATGTGTTAAACATTTATTAATTTAGAGTGTACAATGATGTGTTAAAAATTAAAATGTATGTTTAGTGATATATATGAAACTGATAAAAAAATAAAAATAAAAATACATGTGATTTTCACATCTTCTTCTAACTACTCTGCCATGGGACAATGTGGTTTCCCCCCTTCTCTTTCTTCATGGCTTGGCTAAATGAGTTCAGATCCTCTCCAACATTTTTTCTCCAGAGGCACGGCCTAAATTGGGTCACGTCACTACACTAAAAATTTGTGACTTAGATTAGTTAAAAAAGAAAAATACAAAATTCCCTTTGACACTCTCTCTCTCTCCCTCACTGATGTGCTCTCTCTCTCTCTCTCATTTCTAATAAAAATTAAAAAAAAATTATTTTAATCTTTTTCATTTTATTTTCATAATATATATATACTACTGTATACTCGTGCCTAAAGACACAGTGTAAATAATATTGGGATCGAAATATATTTGTAATTTATATGTATCATACCCTCTATAGAATTCAATAAAAAATAACAACTCCTCCTAATCTTAATGCAAATTAAGGAATAAACGTATAAAATTTATAATGTTCATTAAAATTAAATTGTAAACTAATGTTCTATAATTATAATAAAATAAAATTAACCAAACAATGCACACCAGTGCTCTGCAATTCTAAAATAATTTAATTAAAACAAAACAACAAACAATGCACACCAACCAATCATCTATAATTTAAAAAAATAAAAAATAAATTAAAGTCAAATCTTATAGAAAACTTTCCAAATGTGAATGTAAGACCAAAATTTGGGTCGTACTCATCACAGATCAGAACACCAACATTTATCTATCGTAGACATTAGACCTATATATACAAAAGAAAATGTACAGTAAGAAGATGAGTAAATTAAATAAAAAAAATTATAAATAGGTGATAACTTCACAAAATATTAAAAAACTCACTGATTTGTAATTTTTCCAATGAAATAAGATGAGTAAAGAGAGCCAATATTATAATTTGGTGCAAATCTCCATCGTCCTATGAAAATAAAAGAAAAGAGAATTTTATTAGAAGAGAAGCAATTGATTAGATATATTTCATTAGTACAAAAGAGCAAGAAATCTGTTCTAGCAAAGAAACATGTTGTAGATGAAAAATTAACAATTATACATCAAAACGTTATAAAATTATCATAGATCCAAACACAACCTTAGGGTTTTGCTTGAACGGTACTTGTTTCGAGAAAACTAAAACTCAATAAAATTCATTGTGCAGTGCTTAATAGATAGGGCTGAGCAAGGAATCCATAAAATCCGTAATCCGATCCGGTCCAGTCCAATCCGATAGGTTTGGATTGGTTTTTTGAATCCGTGGTTCGGTTCCGGATTAAAATTTTCAAAATCCGTAGGCCACGGATCGGTTCCGGATTGAACCCCACGGTTCCGGATTGGAACCGATCCGGACCATCTAGAAATTATCTATATTTTTATACTATATACCTTCCCACACCATATAATTTCTTATCTGATATAAAAAGTAAAATCTAACCTAACCTAATCCAGCAGCCTCACTCCATTCACGCCTCTTTCAAGTCTCTATATCGATGGTGTCTCTCTCTCTTCTCTTTCCCATCTCAGACTGAGTTCTCTCTCACACTCTCATCCATCTCAGATCAGATCGGTGTGCTGCTGCTCGTCTCTCTGTCGGTGAGCTCTCTCTCTCTCTCTCTCTCTCTCTCTCTCTCTCTCTCTCTCTTGGATCAGTGACTATTTTTGTTCCTTTGTTCCCAGATCATCCATCTCAGATTAGATCGATAGATTAAGACAGATGTGGAGACACAGGGTGATTTCATTAGGTTTCTCATCAAAGAAGTTGCGAATGCTGCATTCACAGACATTGAAGATGTTGTTCCATTGTGCTCCTGCTCTCAAGAAAATGCAGGTCTTGTTTGAAAAGTATGCTTGAGTTTTTTATCTGCAACCGTCATTTCTTGTTATATGAATCTTCAATGGAATTTGAGATTATAGATATCTAGATGTTGGTTAAATTGTTCATTTTAACTCTAATCCCTAATTTTAAAGTTGGTGATGTGATTAATGCAGATTGGAGCACGGTGTTTATAATCTCTCACGATTGAGAGAATCGGCTACTAAGCGATACAATGCATTTCATATTCCAACAGATTGGATGCTTGATTCTGGATATGTGAGTCAGGTAATTAGCATCTTCCTCAATATTTTTCCTAATACAAGTTTTGATATGTATAGCCTCTCTGTACTAATTGGATATATATTGATGATAACAAATATACCCACCATGGATAAACCTCTTTTTTTATGAATTAAATAGTTTCTATAGTGGGTTCCCTTTAGTGAGTCATACTTGTTAATCTTCAAAGGGAGGCAAGCAAAATTAGATTGACACAGTTTGACTCTGTTTAGTATTATACTATGAATAGTGGTTACTAGATGACAAAAAGGAATGGATAGAGTTTGCCTCATTTACTCCCTTCACTCCTGCATATGCTCACATGTGAAGTTCTCAGATGTCTAAATTGTAATTGCTTGTCTGATGATTGTTTACTTTAGATTTATGAGTTTAAAGGAGTATAGTTGTTGTGACAATTTATACGTTCTGGTAAATTTAATATTTTTTTAACACTGTATGATAGCATAATCATGAAAATAATTAATACTGTTTCTATACTGTTTAAATAATTAATACTGTTTCTATACTGTATAATAGCATTGCTTGCAAGTCTATGGGGAAGGTTAGTTATGCTTTTTATATTTTTATACTTTCTGTATGTTTTTAATGACTGTTATGGTACCTCTTTGCCCAAAGACTTGGGTAAAATCTCTTTTCAGATTTTGTATTCTGTATGTCACATGCTTTGGTTTGGCCTGTATACTCACAGCAAATTTCCAGGAACATTCATCTCTATCATTCACAATTTATGTGGACTTTGGCCTTTGTTTTTGTTTAAATCCGTGGTCCTAAACCGATCCAATCCGTGTTTCAACGGATTGGTTCGAATTGGTTCCACAATTTAAACGGATTGGATTGGTTTAAATTTTTTAGGAACCGTAGACCACGGATTGGTCCTGGTTTTCTCCCAATCCGCACCTGAAAAAAGAAGAGCGTTAAGTAATACAAAGTCTAAAATGTTTAGAAAAGCTTTTGAATCGAAATACCTTCAGAACTTCGACAGGGTTGGTCAGCGCAGTTGCAAAGGCACCAGAGAATGCTCCTGACGCAATCTTAACCAAAACACAGCCCGACAGAGAGAGAAGGGGAGAGGCAGAAATCTTACCTTGCAAGCCGAGTTCGAGAGGCAGAAGGAGTTGCTGTCAGTGGAGATCGGAGGAGAGAGAAGATTTGAGATCCGGGAGGGAGAAAAGATGAAGAGTTTCTGTCGGTGGAGTCCGGAAGCGGCGCAACGGTGGAAGCGGAGCGGCAGTGGAAAGGAGGGGGAGGGAGAGGAAAAGAGAGAGATTGACACCTGAGAAGAGAGAAGTGCAAATGTCACACAGTATCTCAGCCTTTAATGAGAAGTGCATATTGTTTGGGTTTGTCGTGGATGGGTCGGTGGGTCGGTGGGTGGGTGGGTGGGACGTTGCAGAGAGAGCGAGAGAGGGATTGTTTTGGGCGGGAATGTGAAAATGTCACAAAGCATCTCAGTCTTTAATGATTAAAAACAACTCATCTCAGCTGTTGAATTGAAATGTATCTCTCATATATTTGAAGACATTTTTAAAAAGTCCCTCGCCTTATTATATAGATTTTAAAGTGTCGTTTGGTAACACTTACGTTTTCAGTTTTCTGTTTATATTTACAAAAATTTTAAAAATTCAAATAAAAACTTGTTTGGTAAAATTTTTGATTTATAAATCAGTGGTCTCAGTTTATAAATTTGGCAAAAAAATTAAAACACAAAAAATGTGTTTCCGTTTTGAGTTTTGAGTTTTTTTTTTTTTTACCACCCAACACTAGCCATCACTCGCCACCATTTTCCACCACCGTCTTCTGCCACCACCCCCCACCTCTCACCACCACCTGCCACCACCACTCACCACCCATCAGCCACCACCAGCCACCACCCACCTGCCACCCACTCGCCACCACCACCACCACCACCACCCGCCTGCCATCCACCCGCCACCCGTCACTACCATCTACCGCCCGCCACTTACTTGCCACCACCACTCACCACCCACTTGCCACCACCAGGCACCTGCCACCCACCCGCCACTACCACGCACCACCCACCACCACCATCACCCACCACCCACACACCACCCACATGCCACCACCACCCACCACCACACCCACCACCACCACAAACTCGCTACCACTTACCACCCGTTACCATCACCCACCCATCCACCCATCCACCACCACCACCACCCGCCACCGTCACCCACCCACCATCACCCGCCACCCACCTGTCACCACCACCCACCACCTGTCCCCGTCACCCACCTACCCACCACCACCTGCCACCTACCCCGCCGCCACTACCACCACCACCCACTCACTACCACCCGCCACCGTCACCCACCCACCCACCCACCACCACCACCACCACCCACTCACTACCACCCGCCACCGTCACCCACCCACCCACCCACCACCACCACCACCACCACCACCACCTACCCGCCACCACCCACCGTCACTACTTTCCACCACCGTCTTTCGCCGCCACTTGCCACCACTTGTCATTTCTCACTCTTTTATATTTTTAAAATTTTTAAAACATTTTGTCAATTACCAAACGCATTTGTAGTTTATGTTTTTTAAAAAATAAACAAAAATCAGTTTATAAAATTTTTATAAATATAAACTGAAAACGTAAATGTTACCAAACACACCCTAACTGATAGAACAAAAAAAGTAGATTGGAAAATGGATAATTTTGTCATTTTGTGGAGGAATGTCCTTATGGCCAATATATTTTAGCATGTGATTGTTGGATTAAATAAATTTTAATTTGGACTTTTTGACATAATGTCCTAAAAAACTAATAAACTCCAAAATTATTTTTAAAAATTAAACCACATAGATTGATAATATCATTTTAATTATTTTATTTGAGATGTCATATGTAAGTCACATATCAATTTTTTTTTTTTATCTATTTAAGAAACAATTTTATTTGAGATGTCATATGTAAGTCACATATCAATTTTTTTTTTTTATCTATTTAAGAAACAAATTCATAAAAAATATTTACATTAATACAAATTAATAATTTAAAAAGAAAAAAAGCAGCATTTTTAGTTAAGGATGTAAAATAATATTAAATAATAGTTAAAAGTGATAATTTATAAATTATCCTATTGCTAAAATGGCACTTCCGTATTAGCAAATAATCATTACGTAATATTTTATTTCTATATATTAAAAAAAAACCTTTAAAAAAATTTTTTAAAAAAAAATGACAAGTCACCTGTGCAATATACACTAGTGTGTATATCTATCTATATAGGGTAAATTACGCTTTGTACCTTTACATTTTGTACTAAATCTCACTTTGACCCTTACATATGAAACCATGACAATCAACCCCTTGCACTTCTGGTCAAATCTCAGTTTGATCCTTACACATGAAATTGTAACAGTCAACCCTATGTATCTTTAGTCAAATCTCACTTTGGTTTTTATACAAGTGTCAATGTTCCCTTTCTATTACTCAATTACTTAAATCTTTAACATAATCTAATCATGTGACAAGAATGTGATTGCGAAATGAGAGTAAGAGAAAAAAAAATTTACATTTTCCACCAATATATACTTTGTCCCAAAATATACATCAAATTATGATTGTATTAGGCTAAAACAAACGTAGATTGTGAACGATTAAGAAAATGAACTAGAAGTTTGCATAAATTGGAACCACGAAATTCTGTTTTTCACGGTAACATAATCTTCTGTCTATTCATCTTCCTTTCTCTTTAATTTTTTTTTTTTTGCATTTTTATTTATTTTGAAAATTCTATTTTCTTGCCTCTTTCTTCCAATTTTTAGAGTATAATATATATATTGTATTATACAACTCTCGCATGTTTATCACATAAAACAAAGTGTATTGGTGAGAAATATAGATGATTTTTGTCTCTTACCCTAATTTCGTAATCACATTTTTGTTACATGATTGGATTTAATTAAAGATTTAAAAATGAAGTAACAGAAGAGAGACATTGACACTTGTGTAGGGATCAATGTGAGATTTGAGCAAAAGTGCAGGGGATTGGCTATCACGATTTTATGTGTAGGGGCCGAAATGAGATTTGATCAAAAGTATAGGAGGTTAACTATCATGATTTTATGTCTAGAAGCCAAAATGAGATTTGATGCAAAATATAATTTATCCATCTATATATTATAAATGGCAGTTTGATTTAGGAAAGCATGCCATGGGTTGCTCCATTTTGTTCTTCTTGCCCAATTTGCCCCTATATTTTCTTCAAATACCAGCTTCCAGGGTTCAAGGGATTATTTTTTTAAAATGATAAAGTTCAATGAAATTTTTCTTGTACATGCTTTTTTTAATCATAGTAGTGGGGTTTTATAAAAATAATTATAAATTAATGAAATTTTTTATATATATTAATAATTAAAATTGTAATTTTGTTTTTATAAATAAGTATTGTTGGCTACATATTTTGTAAAAGCCAATTACAATTCGACATGTGGCAGAACAAGGGTATTATGGGGAGATGTTTTGATCTTCGATCCTAATCGTACACGTGGCAATAAATATTGGTACTCAAGTGATCTGAGTAGCACTAGATCAGTAATGAGATACAAGGTGACGTGGCTTCAACGGTTACCCATATTCAAATTCAAATATAGGAGGGAAGCCTAATTGCAAGTAATGGCGTAGTGGAACTACTTCTAAGAGAGCATGATCAGCGATCATGGAGGAGCAGTTCGACGGTTCGAAGTGCAGTTCGAAGGTCATCTTTGACGAGTATAAATAGCAAGGAAGTCCCCAGAAAAAGCCCCAGACTCAGATCATACAAACCAGTCTTTACTTCATATTTTCTTTTCCAGTTTTACATTTCCTGTACTTTACATTCCTGTACTTTAAATACCTGTTCTTTAAATACCTGCACTTTAAATACCTGCACTGCACTTCGATTCATAGGAGTAGTTTCAAGTAGATTCAAGTAGACTGCTGCTGTAAACCTCTTCGAGGCTGAGTTTGGACTATTGTAAGTGTTCATTTTAATGAAATACTTCGACTGTTCTTCGTATTATTGTTATTTCTCTTAATTTCTCCTTAGTCAAGCCACCAGTAAAAGTCCTCTTCATTGAGGCCGAAAGAACTAAAACACAATCGTCTGATAATTGGTTGGCAATTATAATTTATGTAAGGACTGATTGATCCTTGCTGGCACGCTCGCATTTACAAAAACACCCTTCGAAAGCCAAAAAAGCCAACATATATTTTTGGCACGCCCAGTGGGACTAATTAAAATGGCTAGACGAAGACGACAAGGAGAAAATGAACGCTTGGAAGAAGGCGTAGAAGGAGAGGTAGAGATACCTAATCCAGAGGAGAATGTGGTAACACATCCTGTGGAAACTCCTATGCTATCAGAACCCTTGGTCGAACAGATCAGCACTTCTGGACAAGAACCATATGTTCATAATATTGGACGAAACCAAGGAATTGGACCATCCACCGTTCCATTTACTCAGCCAACAAATCCATGGGATGGCTTAGTAGATGCTATGGGACAACAATTAATGAACACAATGGAAAGGTGGGCAACATCCTTTTTGGATCGAATGAATAACCACCAACCAACAAATACAAGACATACAGAGGAAATTCTAAATGTCCCTCAGCAAAGATTGGCTAGAGAAAAACAGCCTATGCAAGTTAATGGACAATCTAATAGTCAGACTAGTACTCAGAACTATGAAAGACCAGCGCCTCAGTCTTGGTATGAACCCATTTCGAGGCCTGTAGTAGGCCAAAATGCCTCAGTACTCAACAATGAAGCCACACAAGTTAGTGGATCTGGCCAAGTACAAGAAACTGGCATAAGAATAGTAGCAAATCCCATGTTCGAAGCCATACCTGGTACTAGGGGGTATAATAATCCCTTATTCGAATTTTTACCCGGGGGGTTGGAAGGTTTTCCCACAAATGGAAGAGACACAACACCTGTCCCAGCACCTTTCGCAGGACAGGCTCAAAGGGGTTACCCATACCCCCAACAGCAACCTGCACTACAGGGGCAACCAGTCCCAAATGTACTACCTTATGGACCAAGAGGACCACAGGCACAAGTTTGTCCACCAAACCCTGTGTTTGTCCCTCCAGTAGTGGTTCAGCAAGCACAAAATATGGTCCCTAGGGACCAAATTGCTGATATTGTTAGGGAGATGTGTGGACCAATGGCCCGGGGGGTCCAGACTCCTGTAGACAGAAAACCATACCCAGAATGGGTAGATAGGGTACATGAATACCCAAGAGGATTTAGAATACCAGATTTCACCCTTTTCTATGGAACTGGAAATCAATCAACAGTAGAGCACATTGCTAGATTTGCTGCTCAATGCGGTGAATTTACTAACCATGATTATATGAAACTGAGATTATTTCCAAATTCTCTAACTGAAGGAGCATTTGTATGGTACATTAACCTTACACCTGGCTCCATTCAAAATTGGCAACAAATGGAAGAGGCATTTCATGCCCAATTCTTCCAGTCTGAGCCAGAGGTGTCCATGGCAGACTTGGCAAGATTGAGTCAAAGGCCTGAAGAAAAGGCTACTCAGTTTATTGCCAGATTTAAAAGGGCTCGAAATAAATGTAGAGTCATCCTTCCGGAGCCAGAATTTGTAAGATTGGCTCAAAACGGTTTAGAGTTCAGGCTTCGAAAGAAGTTTGACTCAACTGAATTCAGGGATTTGGTCGAATTAACCTATAAGGTGTCTCGATATGAAGCATTACTAGAGGAGGAACAAGATCGAAATAATGCCTCGTATAAGACGTATTATAGAGATCCCAATTATGAGATTGATGCAGCAGAGATTGTGGGTAAAGAACCTGTAATCTGTGAAGCATTAATTTATAAAGACACAACCATCGACCAGCAGTTTAAAAAGAAAGACTTTCACAGAAAGTACTCTTTCGATTTAACGAAAGCAGATGACATCTTTGATCATTTGCTTGCAGCAAATTTCCTTAAGTTACCAAAAGGAGTAAAACTGCCATCTCCAGATGAACTTAAAGGAAAAGTATACTGTAAATGGCATAATTCTTGGTCTCACTCGACTAAAAACTGCATTGTTTTTCGAGACAGGATTCAAGAGCAAATTCGGAAAGGAAGTTTGAAGTTCCCAGCCAAAACAGAAAAAGCCATAGGGATTGACAGCAACCCGTTTCCAGAAATTGGAGAAAGTGCGGCTAATGTGGTTGTACCAAACTTTCAGAGTCTGTCTCTGCAAGAATTGGAAGAGGTCCATGTGCAAATGCATATTGCCAACCAAACAACTGCCAAGAAGGAGACTAGAAGCCCACCAGTTATTGGACAAGGTTTCTCACACCAGAAGGAACACTCTGATGAAGAAACACTGGATGACGATTCTTTGGAAGCAGCTGTGATGCAAAGGATGTGTTCCAGATGTAGACTAAGCTACAAATGGTTGAAGGGGCTTCCAATTGATGGGAAGCAATACTATAAGGATGTTCAGAGACGTCCTAGATCAACTAACGCGTACAACAAAAGGCCGTACCCGGCTAGTGATAGGCAGCGACCATTAGTGGTTGAGCCTGCAGATGACAGAATACATGCTAAGGTCAAGAGGCCCTTGTATGAGTCTAGGCCACTTAACTACTACAGAATGGAGAGCAAACATTCTGAAAGAAAATTGGAGAGGAGTTCAGGTTATGGGACAAAGGTCAGAGATTGGCCTCCTAGACCAACCTCACACGGAACAGAAAATGGCCATCTCCATCAAAGGCCAGAGTCAGGCTCGAAACATGAGACTAGAACCAAGCACTTACCTCCGCGGCCAGTTTCGAAGATGGCTTCGAAGGTAAGAAAAGGTGATTCAACATCTGAGTCAGCAAGCTCCTGGGTACCTGGAGTTCCAGATTGGTTTGAAATGCGAAACAAACCTAGAAAAGTGTCTACCAGGAGAGATGTTGGATTCCCAAGCAGGATGGTCAAGCCTCCTTTGGTGGCTCCAAACAACTGGGTATTGCTGAAACACCCAAAGACAAAGGAACCAAATATGGTTCCAGTTATTTCCAGATCACAAAGGAGGAAGATTCAGCGCAGGTACACCCAGTACCAGCAGGATCTGAAAGAAAGTGGAGAGAGTTCTTCACAGGTCAAAACAGAAGAAAAGAAAACTTCGAAGTCAGACCATGCTCCAAAACAGACTCTGCAAAGCAAAGTGGTTTGTAATAGAGAGCAGTTGGCCCAGGTTCATTCTGAACTAAAGGCCAGAGAGAAGTCTAGTTTGGCAGGGTTGGAGAAGGTTCTGATGGAAAGTGATAGCGAAACGGAAGAAGAGATTGGCATGAGCCAAAAGAAGGAAATGGCAGAAGAAGAAATGTTCGAAGCCTTCATGGCTGAACAAACATTTCTGACTGAAGAACCAGTTGAGAAAGATCCTTCGAAGGGATCAGTTATCAATGAAGTACCAGAGTACAGCATGGAGGATGCTGCTGAAGACACTGAGCAAGGTAGCCAAGAGGGGAAGAAGGTACAGCCAGCCATCCAATTTGTCTCATTTCCTCCAGTATCAGTCAATATGGTACACATACTGCCTCATGAATTCGAAGCTGGAGATGAAGACCAGAGTGACCAAGACATGGATCCAATTCCAATCTCTAGTGAAGAGTCACAAGTGAGTATGGTACAGGACGAGTCTGGAATGGATACTCCGATGGAAACTGAGTGTGAAAGCGGAGAAGAGGTGAGCATCAACCTCTCATATCCTTTTGAATATCCCTCGAATTCCATGACCCAGTATGTCAAGCCTTTGTACATCAAGGCTTTTTTCGATAGGATACAACTGAACCGAGTCTTAATAGATAATGGGGCAGCAGTGAACTTGCTACCGAAATCTTCTCTGAAGAAACTAGGGAAAAAGAATCCCAAGTTGATCCCAACTAGCACAACCATCGCTGGTTTCGCTGGAGATAAACAGATGGCCCATGGAATTTTGCCCATCAACTTGAGTGTGGAAACCAGGGACTGCATGACAACATTCTTCGTCATCGACAGCAATGTTAAATATAATGCGTTACTTGGGAGAGATTGGATCCACACCAACAAATGTGTGCCTTCCTCCTTGCATCAGAAAATCATGATGGCCTTAGGCAATGGAGAAACAGAGGAGATTGATGCAGACCCTCAACCCTTCATAGCCTGTGCAGACTTTGCAGAGGCCAAGTTGTATATTGAGGGAGTGACACCACTCAGTATATTGATGAAAGCTGATGGCTCAGCCGAAGTGACGGCTGATGAGGAAGTGACACACCTGAAGCACTTAGTCCAAGAAAGTGCTGATGAAGAGGTTGTCATAAAAGATGACAATGATGCCTGGTTATAGGCAAAGAGATGAAGAACAAGAAGCCAAATCCTTGGCTCTGATTAAATTTTCAACATTGGATGTAAAAGTAATAGTCCAGAAAGTACAGGAGCAAGAGAAAGAAGCCATGATAATTGGCTGTAAACAAGAGCAGCAACAGGTCAGAAGTCTGGCCCTTGGGAAATACTGTGCATTGGACATTGAAACAAAAGTCCAGGAGATACAAGAAGAAGATGCTTTGTGGACAGATTTTGTCTGTGAGGAAGAAGGCAGAGATGTCGAATTAAGGAACTTAGGAGCAGAACAAGGCGAAAAGATTGCTTCGAAGGTCGAGGAAACCAAAGAAGAAGCTTCAATGAGTTCTCAGACACAAGACCCCTTAGAAGAAGTGAATTTAGGGGAAGGTTCTGTGCAGCAGCCCACCTATATAAGTACTTGCTTGAATGTTCTGGACAGAGACCAGTTATTGGTTATTCTAAGGAAATACAAAGATTGCTTTACATGGTCTTATAATGAACTACCAGGATTGGATAGATCATTAGTGGAACATAGGCTCCCTATGAAGCCTAATTTCAAGCCATACAAGCATAAACCAAGAAGGATGAGTCCAGAAGTAATTCAGAAAGTCAAGGAAGAAATTCTTAGACTGCTCAAGGCAGGCTTTATTAGGACAGCTAGGTATGTTGAATGGCTATCTAATATTGTGCCTGTAGTTAAGAAGAATGGTAAAATGAGGGTATGCATTGATTTCAGAAATTTAAATCTAGCAACACCAAAAGATGAGTACCCTATGCCTATAGTGGATCTGTTGGTTGACAGTTCAGCAGGGCATCAAGTTTTATCAATGATGGATGGGCATTCTGGTTACAACCAAATCTGCATAGCAGAGGAGGATGTCCACAAGACAGCCTTCAGATGCCCAGGGAATATTGGCACCTTCGAATGGGTTAAAATGCCATTCGGTCTGAAGAATACTGGGGCTACATATCAGAGGGCTATGAACACTATCTTTCATGATCTCATTGGAGGGTATCTAGAGTATTATATTGATGACATTGTAGTGAAATCCCAGTCCATGGAGGAGCATTTGTTTCATTTAGAAACAGCCTTTGAAAGGATGAGGAAGTTCAAGTTGAAATTCAATCCTCTTAAATGCGCTTTTGGTGTATCATCTGGAAATTTCTTGGGTTATGTAGTGCACAAGAAAGGAATACAGATTGATCAGAATAAAGCCAAAGCCATCATCGAAGCTAGGCCTCCATCAAGTAAGAAAGAGTTACAAAGGTTCCTTGGGCATGTTAACTTTCTTCGAAGGTTTATTTCTAACACTGCAGGGAAAACTAAAGTATTTTCTTCCTTGTTAAGGCTGAAAGATGAAGAGGAATTTCTGTGGACAGCAGAGCATCAAATTGCTTTCGAAGCTATCAAAGCCTACTTGGCCAACCCTCCAGTGCTGATGCCACCAAAAGGGAATAAGCCCTTGAAGTTATACATAGCTGCAGCAGAAGATTCATTGGGAGCCTTCCTGGCCCAAGACAATGAAGAAGGCAAGGAACAAGCTGTTTATTACCTTAGTAGGTTTTTAAATTCTTGTGAATGTAAATATTCAGCTGTTGAAAAGCTGTGTCTTGCTTTGTATTTTGCTGCAATGAAATTAAGATATTATCTTTTACCTGTCTTGGTAATTGCAACCACAGATTTGGTTAAATACATGTTATCTAGACCCATGTTGAGAAGAAGAATTGGCAAGTGGATACTAGCCTTATCAGAATTTCATTTAGAATATGTTCCTCAAAGGGCAGTAAAATGGCAAGTCTTAGCCAATTTTCTGGCAGATCATCCATCTCAAACAGAGAGCTAAGAGATAATGGAACTCGGTATGGCTAGTGTTGAGCCATGGCAAATGTGGTTCGATGGATCGAAGGCCAATGGGTTAATTGGAATTGGTATTATGATTAAGTCTCCACAAGGGGTAGAAACCACACATGGTTTCAGAGTGGACGAAGCTAACTGTTCCAACAACCAGGCTGAATATGAAGCCTTAATAATGGGATTAGAAATCCTTATTGGTTTACAAGTACATGCAGTTGACATATTTGGGGATTCTCAATTAGTAGTTAACCAAGTGAAAGGGATTTTCAAGTGTCAAAGCATAAGTATTTTACCATATTATGTTGTTGCGTTACATCTGCTTTCCCAATTTCAAATAGCAAATGTAACTCATGTTCCAAGATTCTTGAATAATAGAGCTAATGATGTAGCTCAGAAAGCTTCGAACTTCAAAAGAAGGGATAATGCCCAAAGGGACATAAGCCAAACAACATATCAGAAATTAATACAGCCTTTGAGTAAAAGGAATGTAGTCCTGGAAGTCAACCATAATGACTTGCAAGAACAAGATTGGAGGCATCCAATAATGCAGTACTTGGCTGGTCCATCTTCGAAGGCCAGTAGAAAAGTCAAATTGCAGTCTATGCAGTACATGATATATGGTAATGCTCTCTACAAAAGGGGGTAAGATGGCTTATTGTTGGAATGTTTAGGCCCAAAAGAAGCCTTAACAGCTATGGCTGAGGTTCATGAAGGCATCTGCGGTGCTCATCAGCCTGGTGTAAAGATGAGATGGTTGCTTCGAAGGCATTCCTACTATTGGCCAACTATTCTTAAAGATTGCATAGAATACGCAAAGGGTTGCCAGGCATGCCAAAAACATGGCACAATAAGGCATGTACCCATAGCTGACCTACATGCAGTAGTGAAGCCTTGGCCATTCAGAGGATGGGCCATGGATATGATGGAAAAAATACATCCACCTTCTTCGAAGCATCATTGTTTCATTCTAGTGGCTACTGACTACTTCACTAAGTGGGTCGAAGCTAAGCCATACAAGGCTGTAGACCAGACAGAGGTCATTGGGTTCATTAAAGATCTGATCCATAGATTTGGCATCCCACAAACCATAACAGTTGATAATGGGACTGTGTTTGATGGTAAAATGGTAAAATCCTTTGTGGCAGAATTTGGAATTAGCCTTGTTAATTCCACACCCTATTATGCCCAAGCCAATGGTCAAGCTGAATCATCCAATAAGTCCTTAAAAAAGGGAATACAAAAGATGGTGGAAGATAATCCTAGGGATTGGCATAACCTATTGTTGGATGTTTTATGGGCTTACAGAACTTCCCCAAGGTCAAGCACAGGAGTCACCCCTTATGCTTTAGTATACGGGCATGATGCAGTGTTACCTGTGGAGATTAATGTTAAATCTCTGAGGGTAAGATGCCAAGATCAATTAGATCCTGAGCAATATCATCAAAGCATGTGCTTGGAATTAGAAGGCATAGATGAAGCCAGGATTTTGGCGTTAAATAGCATTCTTTTTCAAAAGAAGAAAGCAGCCAAGAATTATAATAAGAAAGTCAAGCATATTGGCTTTGATGAAGGTGACTTGGTATAGAAAACAATACTTCCAATAGGAATTAAAAGCCATAAGTTTGGCAAATGGTCACCTAATTGGGAAGGGCCATATCAAATTCATAGAGTTCTGCCTTTTGGAACATACCATTTAAGAAATTTGAATGGTTATGTACACCCCAAAAAGATTAATGGCAGATATTTGAAGCCTTATTTTCCAACCATTTGGGAAACACAAGGAATAAAATAACATTGAATACAAAAACATAAGATTACTCAAAAGATAGACAAAATTTGTTCTTTTATAAAGAATTAAATACATTATGCCACAGATTGGCCCAAAAATCATTACAATGTCTTAATTGTTTTTGTACAATAGATTTCCTATCACTAAGTGATGGGAACAGTTTAATAGCTGCGGCCATGTCCTCTTTTCGATCAGCCAGCCCTTGGTTGGTGATGTGTAATTTGGTGTCAGTTCGAACCAAGGCTCGGTTTGCTGAAGCCAGCTCCTCTTCAAGCTGAGCCTTCTTCTCCAGTAGCTGGATTCGAAACTGGGAAACAGAGGAGTGTTATTCCTTGAGTTCTGATACTTCTGTATGCACTTGAGAAACAAAACTCTGATCCCTAGCTAGTTTCTCATCCGCAGCCTTAGCAGCATGACAAATGTTGAGATAGAAATCGATGGTGGCTGCTGCCTGAGATAGATGACTTGAAACATTCATGCCAGACTGCTCAGCAACGTTACAACATTGAAGGAACCCATTTCTGATAATAGGCCTTTGCAGAGCCTCAAAGGGAATCCTTGAAAAAGAAACTAGCAGTTCTAGACATGTGTCTATGTCTATCGAAGGTGCAGAAGGTTTGCTGCTGAAGGAAGAACTCTCAAAAATCTCTAACAAGGAGTCAGCCAAGACTAATGGCTCAGCTTCAGCATTGAATGATGGAGAGGTAGAGGGTATGTCAAAGAGACTAGCCAGCCTGGCTTCAAAGATGTCTACCTCATCCATAGACATGAAGGGTGCAGAAAATGCGGTGGTAAAAGGCCCAAAGGATTGCATGGGGATAGGAGAAGTGAAAGAAGTGTCTTTGGCAGCCTCTATAGTCTTGGCCACCAGTGAATCAAGTGAAGAGGGGCTGGAAGTAGGCATAGACGATGAACCATGAATTAGAGGACTACCAGCACCCTCTGTGAAAGAATTAGCTGCCATCAGAGATGGAGTAGCAATTGGAATTTCCGTGAAAGAAGGAGGAAGGGCAAGGCTCGAAGAAGAAATAAACTGAGACAGATCAAAAGTCAAAAAAGGAAGATATGGCTCTAAGCCAAGGAAAATAGAGGCAGGGATGCTTGGATTCAAAGGAGGTATATCGAATATAGGCTTAGAAAGTGGGAGTATGATTTGAATGGTTTTCACACATTGCATTTGGTCAACTTCAACTGAAATCGAGGAAGGCCTCGCTGGAAAGATGAATGCAGTAGCTGTTGCTGCAAGAGAAAGAAATACAAAGGACTGTCAAAATTCAGTATTTAAAAGTTTGACAAAGGGAAAACAACGGAAGTGTGAAAGAAATTACTTGATCCAGTGGTATTAGTACGGATGGGAGAACTGCGAAGGGAGTAATGTTCGGCAGTTTGTTGCTTTCTTGCAGCTTCTCTTCGGAGTGCATCAGCAGTAGCAGATTCATCTCTTAAAATTTGTTGCTGCCGTCTCTTCTCGGCCCTCTCAAAGACAATTATTGCCTTGGAATGTTCCTGCTCTACTGCCTTGGCAGCTGCTTCATGAATGGGGTCTTCAACCAAATCAGCAGCAGGAACAGTCGTCTTCTTTCTTGGCAGTAATGCCACTGTTTCTTTTTCAATTCCCATCTCCTCAATTTGGGATTCAGACTCTTCGAAGGTCAGTTCTTTCCCCATTATTGTAGTGGTTGTCTCGAGGAAAGGATGTTCGATTTTATCAGAAGTAGAGACAGCCACCTTTTGTTTCTTTGTTCTCTGCAAGGGTACTTCTCGCTCTTGCTCAACCTCTTCTTCTTCCAAAGAGTCTGGTTCCTCAGGAGGAAGGACTAGTTTCCTTTTTCGTTTTTGTTGTTTCTTTTTAAGAAGAATTAAAGTCTCAGCTCTCTTGGGGGATTTTTCTTGCGGAGACCCTACACCAAAAACACAAGGGTAAGGGAAACGAACAAAAGATTCAAAAGAAAGAGAAGGGAAATCTGAAAATACTTACCCTTCTTCGAAGCAGCTCTAGTAATTCTGGCTGGGGGGGATGAAGCTGCAGGAGTAGTTGTTACAACTTCAGAAGGAGAGGAAATGTTCTCAATTGTTGCTGATTTATCCTTTGAAGATACTCCTAACCTTATTTGCAAGTCATGAGGATGCATAGACAAGCGCACTTCCATATTGACTGACCACCAGTTCTGAAATCTTTTCAAAACTGAGCCAAACGGAAGAAAAGAAACAAATTGGAACTCATTCAATTCCTTCAGCAGTTTAAGTATTGCCGCTTCTAGTCTGGATTTGGATATTCTCAAATCTCTGGCAGTAAGGTGGACATTCGAGAGACTGCAAAGTGGGACAGGAATCCCTTGAGTGAGCCCAAATTGTTTGGCAAATTGGGAGGAGCAATATACCTCAGATATACATTTATAGGCTCGAGGGTTCAAAGTGCCAATGAACAATTCCCTTGGTAGCAGTATGGAGGCCCACATATCTTTATGAGGTGAGGTGGAGCACTCTTTATCGGACAAAAAAGTTCGCAGCCAGGTTGGTCCTATATTGGCTTCGAAGGGACAAAAGAAAGAAACAGATGGAGAAATTGGGAGTTGATAAAAGAAGGTAAAGTAGTACACAAAGGAAGCAGGATAAAGGGCAGTCCTAGCATACTTCTCCCCATAAGTGCTAGGATCTTGGACAAGAAATTTTAGACATTTAGAATGCAAATCAGTGAAATAGGCGAAGAGCCAGAGCTGAAGTACCCAGAGGGGACCTCCTTGGTTAACATCAAGCGGTCTTTCACAAAATTGGGAGCAAGCTCTGTATATATGGCCTAACAGGTAAGGAGCAAGAGCTACATGTTTTTTCAAGACAAGTGCCTTCGCGAGGGGAGCGAACTCAGACATAATTCTCTGAGACGAGGTGCAAAAAAGAAATTTGCATAACCAGTATAAAATAAAGGAAAAGAGTTCTCTGTCTTTTACAGGGCCTTCTTTTTTATTTTTAGCCTTTACGAAATCACTATAAGAAGAGGTTAAGGCTGGGAGGGAAAATTTAACAGGAAGGTCCGGATAGTTAGGAGAAAAATGAGAGCCATGAGGGGAAAGCCCTAAAAGATGGCAAATATCTAGAACGGTGGGAGCCATCATGCCACACCGAAATTGAAAAAAATTAAAGGCCATATTCCAAGAACATAAAGCAGCTGGAATCAAAAATGGGTCCTCAGGAATGATGAACCTGGAAAGGCGAAGGGTGTCGAGGATGTAAAGCTCTTGTAGATCATCTTCTCTCGCAGGTACAACCCTGTCATACCATTATTCCCATTCGGTTCTCAATGTTGGCCAACAGCGATGAGGCCGGGTCACTCTCCAGTTGCTCCAGTTAAGCCCTCCTTCGTATAGAAGAAGGTGATCCTCCAAACGAGGGTATAAAGCTGGGAATTGATCAGGAGTTTCCCGAAAGATGGGTCCTAGGACATACTCTTGCTTGTCACTGTGACGAGGAACAAAGAGACGCCCATCTATGTTGCTTGGTCCACCAGTCGTAAGTTTGGCAATTTCTTCATCAATACATTTCTTCAGAACTAGGGTGGGACTGAGATGATCGCCAGCGGGCACTTTCAGTGAGGAAGGATCCATTAATAGCGAGTAGTAAAGAAAAGAGGGTTAACAGAAGATCGGTAGGGTTTGTGTGTTGAAAGAGTAAGTGATTTCAGAGCACAAGACAAAGGGGCTTTTAAAGACTTTGTATCTAAAAATATATCGCGTAAAGCGTTAAGTACTAAAAGTATGAATATGAAGAGTTTCCTTCAATGTTGATACTTTTGGAGGGAAAAAACACAGCCCAAATACTGAAGTCAGCTTCGAAGTAAGATATTTGGCTTCGAAGCCAAATTTGGCCGCCAAAAATCAAACAACAACGGCTTCGAAATACAGAAGCCGGCTTCGAAGCATACTACATGCTTAAAGATGCTAAAATGCTCGAACATTGGTCTACTTCAAAGGGTTTAAAGACCTGTTTGAGAGATATTATTGAAAGTAATGACCTTAAAGCAAAACTTAGAATTCTTTAAGAATGTGAATTACTGTTCGAAATATCAAAACCAGTTATTGGTTTTTGTCCATTAAATTAAAACAGTATGAGCTGCTCTTCGAAGCAAAAGTGGTCAATTTAAAATTGATTGGCTATATTAACCATGACCATATGTTGGTTATAGTTAGCTTTGAAAAGTAAGATTGTTGAATTCGAAGCACCGATTCTAGATGATATCAGCCAAAACTGTTAACTATATTCCACAAATTGGAAAAGTCATGTTGGTTCCTTTTAGTGTTTCATTAACATCAATTGAATCCAGGTTTGAAGGATGAAGTGGTTAAATTCGAAGCACTAAATGATATGAGTCAGAATTGTCAAACTTGTTTCATAAATTGGGAAAAGTTATGATTAATTCTTGGTATTTTCATACTTAGACAATCTAATCTATATTCGAAGAATAAGATTGCTCAATTCGAAGTTCTAGATTGGCTTTAAAAGAAGGAAACAGAGTCAAATAATGTCAAATACAGAGGAACTTTGTTTGTATTCAAGCCAAGGCAATTACATCAAGTAGTCCTATCTGGGTACAAATTTAAGCTCATAAAAGTAAGGAATAGAATAAATAACAAGATCATGAAATTTTGACCAACAATGGTCAATGAATTTTTGTTCTTTCTTTATTATATCTTCTATCTCTTCTAATGTTGACTGCATAAGTTGATGCGCTCTGACTTCGTAGTAGAGCTCTTCAGCCTTTGTTTCGAAAGCTTCCTCTCTCAATTTTTGTTCCATTTCGTCCATAACCAAATCATCCCAATACGCAGAATCTTTATTTCTGAAGTCATCAAATTCTTCGATAAAGTTCTCTGCTTCATACTGGGCATGAATTCGGAGAGACGAAAGTTGATCCAAAGATTAGATGGTGACCTTAGAATTCTGATGCCAGTAGAGGAGCACCGGAAGTTGGTCTAGGAACAGGTGAAGTTCTGCTTGGGCAATGGGATTAAGGACATGGCCCCTAGTCAGAATGTCACAAGCCCATCGAAGGTTCTTAAGAGGGACTTCGTCCTCAAGAACATTGAAGGGCAGGTGAGAGAAAGCTGCAAGCAGAAGCTGAGCTTTTTTCCGCTCAGTTGGAGCTGCAGATGATGGGGGTTTATAAGGTGGAAAGATTTTGTCCATGGGAAGGGCAAGCCTTAGTTTTTCTGTCCAGGAAAGAGTGGGAGAAGGAGGAGGAGTAGATGATTCTGCCTCAGAAGATGGAGAAGGTGTGGATGCTTCCATTTCAGAAGATGGAGAAGAAGAAGGGGATGCTTCTGTTGTGGGAGATGGCACGGGAGTAGAAGGAACAAAGGCATTAATGTATTCAAGCCAGTCAGAAGAGCAAATCTTTGCCTTCTTGGCTAAAAATGATGGGTTGTATCCTTGTGCCTCTTCTGGGCGTCGGGCGACAAGCACTGATTTTGTGGGCATAGAGGATGTGTACCATGCCACAAGAAGATTCTCTTCTAAACTACGTCGAAGGTCAATGGGCACGTAAGGATAGACCACTGAACTTCGAGCATAGGGAGGAAATTCTAAAGGGTCAGTGAACTCAATGAAATGATGGTTGATTCGTTCCCTTAAGTCCCAAGACTCAGGTGCTGACCAGCTTGTCCATCCAGAACCCCCAGAAGATGAAGAAGTTGTAGCTTCATCCCAAGTAGAGGTTTGTGATGAAGAACTTCCCAAGTCCATATTTGCAACTTGTTGAAGCAAAGGTTTGAGAGTAGTTCGTTCAAAGTACAAGAGGAGTTTAGAGGAAGAACTTCTTGTATCTGTAAATTTGTAAACTGAAGGATTAAGGGCAATGCGTTCGTAGTCCAAAGGTTGATAATCTGCAAAAGCCTCCATGACCTGAATATAGAAAGGCGGGTAAAGGTGGCTAATGAATGCATGGAGATTCTTTCGAGGGGAAGTGGTGGTATTCAATGGCTCTTCGTATGCTTGATCAGTAGAAAGGGAAGTTGATTTAGCCATAGTCCGTTCGAATGCTAAAATATTGGGATGTTCAATAAATTGAAAAGAGTTAATGATCACCAAAGAGATGACGGTTGTGTTTCCAGAAGGCAGACTCCATGCACGTTCCAAAAGCGCGGGAAAGGTTGTAATCCACTAATATCACCAAGTGTTGGGCATATTAGTGCGGGGGGTAATGTTGGCTACATATTTTGTAAAAGCCAATTACAATTCGACATGTGGCAGAACAAGGGTATTATGGGGAGATATTTTGATCTTCGATCCTAATCGTACACGTGGCAATAAATATTGGTTCTCAAGTGATCTGAGTAGCACTAGATCAGTAATGAGATACAAGGTGACGTGGTTTCAACGGTTACCCATATTCAAATTCAAATATAGGAGGGAAGCCTAACTGCAAGTAATGGCGTAGTGGAACTACTTCTAAGAGAGCATGATCAGCGATCATGGAGGAGCAGTTCGACGGTTCGAAGTGCAGTTCGAAGGTCATCTTTGACGAGTATAAATAGCAAGGAAGTCCCCAGAAAAAGCCCCAGACTCAGATCATACAAACCAGTCTTTACTTCATATTTTCTTTTCCAGTTTTACATTTCCTGTACTTTACATTTCTGCACTTTAAATACCTGTTCTTTAAATACCTGCACTTTAAATACCTGCACTGCACTTCGATTCATAGGAGTAGTTTCAAGTAGATTCAAGTAGACTGCTGCTGTAAACCTCTTCGAGGCTGAGTTTGGACTATTGTAAGTGTTTATTTTAATGAAATACTTCGACTGTTCTTCGTATTATTGTTATTTCTCTTAATTTCTCCTTAGTCAAGCCACCAGTAAAAGTCCTCTTCATTGAGGCCGAAAGAACTAAAACACAATCGTTTGATAATTGGTTGGCAATTATAATTTCTGTAAGGACTGATTGATCCTTGCTGGCACGCTCGCATTTACAAAAACACCCTTCGAAAGCCAAAAAAGCCAACAAGTATATATTTTTTTTGACACCCCATTGGAGTATAATTAAATAATGCTATTTGAGACCCGTAAATACATCCACAATGATGTGTCAATCACGTAAAGCCCTACATAATTGAGTGCCATTTTGGGAACATGGTAAAAAGCCACGTTTTTGGACAAAATGTCCAAAAACGTGGTTGTCAAAAATGCCAGAAAAGCCATTTGGCAAGTGTCAAAAACGCAGTTGTAAAATTACAAATTAGGGCCTACGAAAAAAAAAATTAAAAAAAAAATCTCTTATATTGGATAAGGGTATTTTGGTCATTTTAATTTGATTTGACACCATAAATAAATATTAAACTAAAAAGTAAAAAGCCAGCTTTTTACCAACTTCCCAAATCACTTCCAAAAAAGCCAAAAAGCTTGGTAAAAAGCCAAAAACTAGCTTTTTATCAACTTCCCAAAACAACCCCGAGTATGTTCCACATCATTGTGAGTAAAATTGTGGGGGTTTTAGTATGAGTCTCAAAATTTCCATTATAATTACTCATTTCTATTTATTGGACTTGATTTTATCTTCTTTTTTTTTTATTTATTAGTTTACTGAAATTATATTTTCTTTGTTTTATCTTCTATTTGTTTTGCCCTTTTGTTTGGTATTATTTACTATTGATTACCTATATTTTAGTTTTTTCATTTTGTCCTTTTCTTTTATAATATTTATCAATATTGGCAACATGAATTTGGATGAAGGTTTCTTGTAATTATGCAACGAATCTTGGTCAATTGTAAAACATGAATTTTTTATTTTTTCGTAAATTGCAAAAACACTATGAAATTTGTTTAAAATATGAATTGTCCCTATAATACTTTAAATTACAACTATCCATTTTTAAAATTTTTAATTTAACAAATAAACAAAAATATATATATATAACTACTCTCTTATGCAACAATAAAGTTATCAAAAATGTTCATTGAAAGACATTTCTCATCATTTAATTGACTTAATAAATCATAATCATATCTTATGCGACCAAGATTTATTTATATATCTATAGACTATAAAGAGTGTTGAGACTTATACTTTTGTTTTCCCATTTTGTCATTTTCTTTTTTGTTATTTATAGTTCGTTTATTCTCTCCTTGAAATTAAAAGAAGTTGAGCCTAGTGCCTTAGATAAAAAGAAAAGTCACGGCTATCTATTTATCTTGCGTATTTGTCTTCTTTTTTAATCTCTATCTAGTGTAGTTATGGTAAATTAAAAATATATCTCATCAGATTTGTTTAAAATATAAATTATCCATTATAATTTAAAAATTATAAATTCTCTTCATGTCATAATTTTTTATTGTTATCTTCTACGCAACAATAAAATTACGAAAATTGCTAATTAAAATATATTTTTGACATCATTAAAATTATTAATTGACTTAGGCCCCGTTTGGGAACAGGCTATTTTAGTAATTTTTTGGCTTTTTACCAAAAAATGTGCAGAAAAGTAGAGAGGTGATGTGACAAGTTTTAGTTGACTTTTTGACTTTTTGACTAAAATAGCCACTCCCCAAACGAGGCCTTAATGATTTATAAATAAAAGGAATACTTTGTTATGCGATTAGAAATTGAAAGGCATAAGATATTACAATTTTCAGAATTACCGGAAGCAACTCATATTTTACACAAATCTCGAGGAATGTAATTGTAATTTACCGATGTATTTATCTGTTTAACATAAGGGTGGAAAATTACATTTTAACTCTTGCATCTATTCGTCCATATTATTTTACCCATTTAACTATAAATTATAACACTTAACCCGTCTATTAATTTTTTTCTAATTTGAATCTTAATGATAAAAGTTTCTGAAAAAATTAAATATGAAAAAATTTCACTAAAAATAATAAACTCCAAAATAATTTTTAAAGATTAAACTAAATAGACTAATAATATCTTTTTAAATATTCCATTTGATATTAAATAATAGTTGAAAGAGATAATTTACCAATTTTCCTATCGCTAAAACGGCATTTCTATATTAGCAAATAATCCTTCCATTAAAATAAAAAAAAAAACTTAAAATAAAGGGTAAATTATAAATACACCTTATGAGATTTACTTAAAGTACAAACTTTCTCTTGTAGTTTGAAAAGTTACAAATACTCCATATTAGAATTTTTTATTTAACATAATTAACTAAAAAAATGAAATTTATAATTGTCCTCCTATACAATAATAAAATTACATAAATTATTAATTGAAACATATTTCTAACATTATTAAAAACTATTAATTGACTTTATGATTTATTAATAAAATGAGCGATTTGTTATGAAATTATAAACCTTAGGAGGTGGAATGTAATTTTCAAAACTACATGGGGCAATTCGTATTTTAATCAAACTTTAGGGGGTGTATTAGTAATTTACCCTAAAATAATAATAATAAAAAAAAAGAATAAAAAATGACTAGTTGGCACGGGAATCATATACATTAGTGTGTGTATATATATATTAGCGATTGGCACATGCGATGTGTGTGCAATTTAAATAAGTAAAAATAAAATAAAATATTTATTATATGTAGTGTGCTAGTTAAGTGGTAAGAGTTTTTTTAATTTGACAATAGTCCAAGGTTCAAGACCTCTCCTTTTATCTATCTATTTTTTTATTTTTATTTTAAAATAAAAATGTAGACACATAGTAGTATAAGAAACCAAGGCTTCAGGATATCATAAGGATGTTTACTTTCTATATCGTATAGAATCAAACTTTAGGGGTGTATTTGTAATTTATCATAAAATAAAAAAATAAAAATAAAAAAGAGAAAAAAGAATGGCAAGTTGGCATGGGACTCATATACACTAGTGTGTGTATATATATACTAGCAATTGTGCAATTCAAATAAATAAAAATAAAATAAAATAATTATTATATGTAGTGTGCTAGTCAAGTGACAAGAGTTTTATTCATTTGACAATGAGAAAATTCTAAGGTTCAAGATCCTTCCTCTCATCTATTTATTTTCTTTCTTTAAATTAAAAAAATAGACACATAGTAGTATAAAAGATACTAGGTGTTCACTTTATATATATTTATATTATTCACTTTAGTCTCTTAAAACTCACTTTCTCCTTTTGTTACGTAGATTTTTTTATATCAAAAACGAAAAACTCACTTTAGTTTTTTAAAGCTTAATCTCTTCTTTTACCAAGTGAATTTTTTATATCAAAAAAGAAAAAAACAAATTATAAAATGAAATGTACAAAATTTAAACCTGAGATGTTGAGTTTAGAAAATAACACCTCCACCACTTGATCAACAAACATTATATATATTTCTAATAAGTAATCAAATTTTATATTTGACCACGCCAATCGGGTGGGCCTGCACCCTAGATATCAGGTGGGCCTGCACCCTATATATATATATACACAACACATAACAAGAGAAGAGGGGCTCTGTTCAACCAAAAAAAAAAAAAAAAAGGTAAACTACTGATAGGTATTATTTGGGAGACTTATTACCCAATAGATCCTACTTTGAGACTTATTACCCATTAAGTCCTATTTGATATAATTTATTAAGTGATAAAGACAAATTTTATCAGTCTTTTTTTTTAATGAATAATTTTATAGTGATAAATTTATCAGTCTCTTTTTTTATGAATAATTTTTTAGTGATAAATTTATCACTCTTTTATTTTTATAGTGTTTATTTTTATAGTGTTAAATTTATTAGTTAGGACCTGTAGATAAATAAGTCTAGTGAATAGAACTAATTGGTAAGTACCAAAAAAAAAAAAAAAAAAAAAAAAAAAAAAAAACGCGAGAGAAGAGGCGTTGTTAAGGTTTAGGGCTCGCAAAGAAAGGGAAGAGGTGATGTATCTGGTATCGCTATTTCTTTCCCATTGTTTCCCTTTGTATTTTCTATGATATGATGTTGCGTCTCGAGGAGATGATTAAATTATGTATGTCTAACATATGCAAGGTTGCTGGCTGCTGAATTTGAGGATGCCTTCATCCCAAACAATAATTCGAAACCATATGTTGTTTATCTTTCTACTATTGTTCTTTTTATTATCAATCAATAGATCTGTCAGTTTGAACACATTATTCAAACTTTAATTGCGGTTATTGTACCAGTTTTGATTGGAGCAATGCACATGGGTGGAATTTATGTTGGTATTTCAGTCGGCCTAGAGTATGTGATATTTTATTCATGTTTGATTTTTGTGCTGTTCACAAGTTATTGCCTTATAAATATTTGGGATAAGTTGTCTCATGTTGACCGATATCTTGTGGTAGGGCAAGTAATTACATGGCGTACAGGCGGGAAAGGTATTGTGATCTAAACATGACTATTATTTATCTGTTTTGTTTTATAATAGAATGGTTTTCATAATTTGTATGATAATCATGTTCGTTGGGATAACTTGTCTCATGTTAGACTGATTTCTTGTGATAGGGCAAGTGATTTGATGGAGTACAACAGGAGGCAGGCAAGGTATGGTGATCTAAACATGACTATTAGTCATAATTTTTGTTTTATAATAGGATGGTGTTCATAATTTGTATAATAATCACTTTTGTACACTCTCTCTCTTGTTTTAGTCATCACTATTTGTCATGTTTCCCAAATTGTGACATGTTTACGTATTGGGATTCATATTTTCTTTGGTGTTGTTTGGTAACACTTACGTTTTCAGTTTTCTGTTTATATTTACAAAAGTTTAAAAAACTCAAATAAAAACTTGTTTGGTAAACTTTTTGATTTATAAATCAGTGGTCTCAGTTTATAAATTTGGCTCAAAAATGAAAACACAAAAAATGTGTTTCCATTTTGAGTTTTCAGTTTTTTTTTTTACCACCCAACACTAGCCACCACACACCACCATTTTCCACCACCGTCTTCCGCCACCACCACCCACTGCCACCTGTCACCACCGTCTTCCGCCACCACCACCCACTGCCACCTGCCACCACCACTCACCACCCATCTACCACCACCATCTACCACCTGCCACCACCACCACCCACTAGCCACCCACCACCCACTTGTCACCCACTCGCCACCACCACCACCACTACTACCACTACCACTACCACTACCACCACCACCCACCTGCTATCCACCTGCCACCATCCCGCCACTACCATCCACCGTCCGCCACCACCACCCGCCACCTACTTGCCACTACCACTCATCACCCACCAGTCACCACCATCCACCACCTGTCACCCTCCCCCACCACCAGCCACTTTGCCACCCACCACCACCACCACCACCCACCCACCCACCACCCACACACCATCACCCACCACCCACCCGCCACCCACCTGTCACCGCCACCGACCACCACCCAGTCGTTACCACCCGCCACCGTCACCCCCGCCCACCCACCCCACCCACCAACCACCACTACCACCTCCACCACCACCCATTACCTACCCGCCACCCCACCTGCTACCACCACCCACTCGCTACCCCGCTACCACCACCACTACCACCCACTCGCTACCACCTACCACCCGTCACCGTCACCCACCCACCCACCCACCATCACCACCCATCACCTATCCGCTACCACCTACCACCACCCGCCATCCGCCACCCACCTACTACCACCACCCACCACCGCGCCACCCGCCGCCACCCCCCGCCACCCACCCTGCCACTACCACCTGCCACTACCACCACCACCCACCACCCACCACCGCCACCACCACCACCACCACCGCTACCACCCACCATCCGTCACCACCACCGTCACCCCACTCACCCCGCCCGCCACCACCACCGCCGCCACCGCCACCACCACCACCCACTCGCCACCCTCCCACCACCCACCACCGCCACTCGCCACCCACCGTCACCACTTTCTACCACCGTCTTCCGCCGCCACTTGTCATTTCTCACTCTTTTTTATGTTTTTAATTTTTTTAAATATTTTGTTAATTACCAAACGCGTTTGTAGTTTATGTTTTTCTAAAAATAAACAAAAACCAGTTTATAAAATTTCTTATAAATATAAATTGAAAACGTAAACGTTACCAAACGCACCCTTTGCTTTTGGTTCTGGTTTGTTCTTTTAGATTCTTTTAGATAGTGTGAATTCTTGGGAAAAATCCTAATTTTGTTTCCAGCCTTGACGACTTAACCCTTTTGACTTTAAATATTTTTATTTTTAGTAATTCACCCTCATCTTGTTTACACCCCTGAAGTTTACTCTGCAATATATATACTTATACACTCGCACATATATGGCACACATATATCCTGTACAAAATCTTGTTTGATTCCTTTTGGTGTTTGATGCTCCACCAATCTCTTGCAAATGTCATAATTAAACACTTGGGTAGTTTTTGGTTCACTCAAATGAAACGGAATGGAATGATCATTCCATCATAAAATGATGCTGTGATTTGTTAGTTTATACAATGAATGCAACCGAAATAAAGACAACACTGTGAAAAACAATAGTCTATCCAGCTACTTTAATACTACAGTGTGCAAGAACAAGATAACACAAAAAAAAAAAAAAAAGAAAAAAAAGAAAAAAGAAAAAAAAGAGAAGAGACAACTTTAGTTCACAAGCCTATTTGCCTCTTCAGCAAGCTCTGTAAAGATGAGAAACAAATGCCGGGTTAATTGAAGGATTGCTAGCAAGACCTCATGTTATATACTTGGAAGTAAATGTTCAACAAATTTATCAAACGTGAAGAATGAAGAGAATACTGAAAGGGCAGTGGTGACTGGCCCAAAACAGCCGCACACCTCATGTTGATCCTCTCTTGGAACTGTCAAGGAGTGGGGCGACCCTTGACAGTTCGGTTCTAGAAAGAGACAATTAGAGCTCATCGCTCCAATAGTCTTTTTAATGGAAACTAACAATCAATCAGGAAGTAGAATTCTAAGAAATTGAGTACTACATGTTGCATCGTTTTGCCATGTTTCAAAGAATGAAAAATACAGATTTCGGGAAGACGTGAACCCTAGATCAATGTTCTTCCAAAATTATTGATAAGTCGTATTTACAATCTACAGCACTTCTAACAATTCAATATTTATGAAAGAATAAACAATTTTGAGATTAGCATCTAAATCTTCTGAGCAAGAATGATAAAAAAGCTGGCATCTAATGAAAAATTAAATTTGAAAAATAGATGAATCAATTTTGTAGCATTAGTACCATCTACAAGGAAAAATTGATCTTAAGAAGCTTTGCCCTCTTTACACCTTCCGTAGAAGTTGACAGAGCAGCTGGATTGATTGCAACTCCTGTGACCAATCAAAAGGAATAGCCAGCTACGGGGACTATAATGCATTCCCCATCCAAAATGATTAACATCCTGGTAAAAGATATCAGGAGAATCAAACCGTTCCTGGTCTTTTTTTTGATATAACCTGTGTGTAAACATAAAAGAAGAAAATCCTTAGGGGAAGTCCTTTATATGTGTCCATTGTTCAGAAGTTGTTGCCTTATAAATATTTGGGATAACTTGTCTCATGTTGACCAATTTCTTGTGATAGGGCAAGTGATTTCATGGACGACAGGTGGGAAAAGTATTGTGATTTAAAGATAACTGTTATTTATCAGTTTTGTTTTATAATAGAATGGTGTTCATAATTTGTAGAATAATCACGTTTGTTGGGATAACTTGTCTCATGTTAGACCGATTTCTTGTGATAGGGAAAGTGATTTCATGGACAACATGTGGGCAAGGTATGGTGATCTAAACGTGATTATTATTTATCATTTTTGTTTTATAATAGAATGGTGTTCATAATTTGTAGAATAATCACTTTTTTACAATCCTTCTCTTGTTTTAGTCCTCACTATTTGTCATGTTTCTCAAATTTGTGACATGTTTATGTATTGGGATTCATATTTTCTTTCCTTTTGATTCTAGTTTATTCTTTTAAATCCTTTGCCTTAGTGTGAATTTTGGGAAAAGTCCTAATTTTGTTTCCAGCATTGACAACTTAACCCTTTTGATTTTTATTTTTTGTAATTCACCCTCATCTTGTTTACACCCCAAAGTTAATTCTACAATATATATACTTGTACACTTGCATGTATATGACACACATATATCTCGTACAAAAATCTTGTTTGATTCGTTTTGGTGTTTGATGCTCCCCTATCTCTTGCAAGTGTCATAATTAAACATTTGGGTAGTGTTTGGTTCACTCAAATGAAATGGAATGAAATGATCATTCTATCAAAATATTCATTCTCATGTTTGGTTAACTAAAACAATAATGACAAATGCATTATAAATGGAATCATCGTTCACCATTTCAAGGGAATGATCATTTCATGGGAATGATCATTTCATATGAGAAAGGAATGATCATTCCATTCTATTCCAACTCATTCCAGTAAACCAAATATAGCATTAGTTACAAAACACACATATTACACATCAAAAGTCGTACACACGAGCTAATTACACATACAAGTTTACCTTTTTTTATCATAATCTTACTATTCTCGATTTGATTCGCAATTTCTGCAAAATCAATATGAATTTATGGGTGAATCTATTTTGGAAGTTAATCTATGGTGAATGCACAATTCAATTCACTTTTTATGATTCTTGCAATTTTTGAAACTATCATTTACGACACAATTTGCTTTTTTCTCTCTTTTTAGTGAAATCAACATACTACAACTTCTAATAGCATTTAGTAGGTAAATAACTATATATATGATTTCTTGTTATTTTAGTGATTATGGAGTTTTTAACAGAATCCAATCAAATGACACCCAACATTTTTTTTAATAATTTTCTCATTTTTTTTTCGCTAAAAGAAAATCAAAATGTATCTTCTAAAAATGTTTAAAGTTAAACTAACTTGCACCCTAGATTATATATTGTTATTTTATTGAAATAAATATAGTCCAATATTACGTAAGTGAGGTCAATTAAACCCAATGATTCCACACTTCTTTTGTATTAACATTGTTGTTAAGTTGTAAATTTGATTCAAGGATATAATAATGTACTGAAGTTCTATTGTGCATGAATTAATTATCTATTGTTGCATGCTATATTTATTCCAAGGAACCTTACTGTTGCAATTTCAAGGTTTATACATTGTATAAGGTTTTGTTCTCATATGATATTTGTTTTTTCTTGTATTTATTTATGTTCTACTCGTTTTTTAAATTATAATTGTCAAATCCTAATTTGAATTGTGAATTGAAATGGCCTTATATCGAATTGTGAATTGAATCAAATCGTAAATCGTAAAGATTTAGTCACATTTTTAAAATTACTTGGATAATATATCTACACACTTAGATAGATATTAAATATATGTTATAAATATGAAATATTAAATCAATTAAAATGTTGTTTTGAATGATAATTACGCGGTCCAATAGGTAATAAGGTAAGCAACACGGGTTTCAATGTAATATCACCATCTTACCTTTTTATTTTTTTAGATATTTCTTATCAACCATTTTTTATAAAGAAAATAAACAAAGATGAATTCTCAATTTTTTAGTAACAATTACTTAAAAACGATATTGATATTCAGACAACAAGCTTGCATACCTTTCTAAGTGACAATGACATTTGGAATCCTTTATTTTTAAATTTAAAAACTCTCTAAAAGGTATGTATGCTTATTGTTCAATTTTAATTTATTATTTAACTAAATTCACTCATGTAATATTGATAATATATAATTCATGGTGCAACTTAGAAGATATATTATGATTTGTGTTAAGGAAAAAAAAAATGAGAAAAAGAGGTTAAAAACTCACTCATTACCCAAATAACAAAAAAAAAAAAAAATCATGCATATTTCCACTAAAAAGGGGGAAAAGAATGAATCGAAATATGTTGAATATGATAGTTTTAAAAATTACATGAACCGTGAAAAGTGAATTGATTGTTCAATTGTTAATCATGTGATTCACAATATATTCATTCACTTTCAAAATAGAGTCACACAGATTTGTATCAATTTTTTTATAAATGTGAATAGAATCATGAATTGTAAAACTATGATAATAGAAGTTTAAATAGAATATAGATGAAAAAAATCTTTTGATACAAGATATAATATGCAATTCATACAGGTTGTAACTATGCAAAGAGTGGTTGGAGGGGAGCAAAATCGTGCCCAATTCTTTCAAAACAAGAAGAGAGTATAGGATTTGGTAGGGAAAAGTTTTCCTATATAATTTTGTTCATTGTGGATTGAACACAGGAGAAGGGATTGGTGGTTTTAATTGGGTTGGGGAACTTTGTTTTGGTTTTTTTTTTTTTTTGGGTGGCGTGTGGCGGCTATGGTGTTGGGAAGTGGATAGAGGTGTCTAGGATGAGTAGAATATGGCGTTTATAGTTGGGAATTAGGATTACCTCAAGCATTGGAGCCATTTGTTTTGTCATCTTATATTTGCTCACTATTTATGGAATTTGAGCATCATATTTGAAATTGAAATATTTCACTAATTGAACAATGGTAGGATGGTGCACTTTTTTTCTTTTTTTTCTTGATGAGCAGTGAGGGATTAGTGTTGACTCATGAGTTAACTGGTGTGGCAAACAGTGTTTGAAATTGATGTTGAATTTTTTTAATCGTTCTTATTGATACCCTAAGAAGCACGGACAGGGAGACATGACACGACGACACGTTAATTTTCAAAAAATATAGGACACGACACGTGGAGGACACGCATGAAATATATAATTTTATATATTTATTATATGTTATATATATGAATATATCATTTAAAGATAATAAAAAATGCAATATGACACTAATTCTTATAAATTTATATGATTTTTGTTTTATTATTGTATCTTAAGTTGTTTTGTTCAAACTTATAATTAGTTTCACATGTATTTAATCGATAGACACGTGTGTTTAAGCAATTAACACGTGTGCCCTCCAAGTATCTAAAGAGTGTCGGGTTTTTAATGAAATTTAAAAATAGGACACGTTTTGAAAAGTGTCGGACACGTGTTCTAAGAGTGTCTAAAGAGTGTCGGTGTCCGACACGGACACGACACGGATACGTCACCTTCTTAGAAGTGTCCATGCTTCTTAGTTGATACCAAAAGCATTTTGAAATTGTAGTTCTTGTTGTGGACCTATAATATTTGAAGCATGAGAATGTACATTGGAGTTTGTTGTTTGTCCTGTATTGCTATACTTGATTCGTTTCTATTATGGGGGTCCTTGCAAGAGAGAGAGAGAGAGCACAAACAGTATTTTTAGAGCATTCCCTTGAAAGGTCCCTCATTCACTAATGATCAAGTGAGACAAAATAGTATTCCTGATGATTAGAACTTATTTGAATTGTATGCACTAGTCATTATATTCCTTATATGTCGTGTCATTCTCCATGATTATTTAGATTTATTGGCAAAGAGGTGAATACTGAGGTTAAAAACCAGCTTTGTCTTCCTACTTAGCACTTGAGTTCCTTTTCCCTCCCCCTCCTCCACTCTCCGCTTTCACATGTGGCAATAAACCAAGTGAACACAAGTAGTCTTTTTAGAGTGTTCCACCGAAGGGCACTACTTATTCTCTCTCTCTTGAAGATATATTTCTATTTCCTCAATTGACTAATGATCAAGTGAGACAAATTAAGTCTGGCGTTGGTCAGGGTTCTACCTCCATACTTGGTCGACCCTCTTTGTGAGGAGGCAATACAAAGCATATCAAAGGAACAAATGCCTATTTGATACAAATGCTTTTTCTTTGGTTGACAATAACTTGGGACTATGGAGGCATTTTGCTTGTAATTTGTGTTTGTTAGTAAATATATGGAATGATCATTTATTACATTGATAGTTCTTCTTTTTTTTGGTTGGGGGACTTGTTAATGTGCTTGCCTTTTGAATCAGGTACTATGAAAAGAACGATGTTGGCAGTTCGAGTGACAAATCTGGTTGAAGGAAGGAAAATGAGAACAATACTATTCACTAATTACTGGTAGTTAAAGACTATTGTTGTTATGTTTTCATGGTGTTTATTGATGGGAGCAGTGTAGATATTATGTTGACCTGTTTGTTTGCAAACTTAAATTAAACAATCTTCACCAGGCCATTGGGTACTTTACTGATGGAATTTCATGTAGCTGGCTTAATTTTATAAATGTATGATCACCCAGCCTTTACTGTTTGGGAAAATTTGTGTTTGCTAATATCCATTCTAGCTATTTCAGGGACTTTGCATGGCTAGTGCTCTTAGTATTGATGAGATAAGGACTAGCGATAGGGTGTCCTTTTGATTATAGGGTGTCTTTTGGATTGATGTGTTTTTTATTTGAGTATGTTTGGTATGATGAAATTGGTAGGAATGGAATGTCCATTCTAACTCTGCATTTCCTTTTTCTTGTTTGGTAAACTTTGTGAAATGGGATTAGTCATTCTTTCAGAATGGTCATTCCAACAGAAAGTAGGAATACTTACTCATTCCTCCAATTCAAAGAACAGCGCCGATTGGGACCCCCTCCCCCACTCACCCCCTCCACCCCCCACAGACACGTGGGGGTTGGTGAGTGGGGAGAAAAAAAAAAAAAAAAAAAAAAAAAAAAAAAACACAGTTTTCAGCCAATGAAAAGGGAAAGGGGGTGGTGGGGGTGTGTTGGAAAGGGGGTCTTAGTCTTTTTTCTTCAAAGAATAGGCATTATTTTTTATGGTGGAATCATTCTAAATGTTGCTATTACAACCATGTGTTCCTGCCACCACCATCCTACCATCATTGCCAAACACCACCACACTTTACCACCACTCTACAACTACCATTATTACTGCTGTCACCACCACCATCACCACCACCACCACTAGCTTTCCACTATCACCACCGACATCCACCATCCTACTATTATTGTCATAACAATCCTATTGCAACTGGCACCTTTACTGTTGTTGGCACCCCATCACCACCATCACCACTTGTTACAGTGACACATTTCTACCACCACCACCACCACCACCACCACCACCACCACCATTGCCACCTTGGCACCATCACTACACTGCCAACTAGGGCTGAGTAAGGGGTCCGTAAAATTTGTAATCCGATCCGGTCTAGTCCAATTCGGTAGGTTTGGATTGGTTTTTTGAATCCGCAGTTCGATTCCGGATTAAAAAATTAAAAATTCGTAGTCCACGGATCGGTTCCTGATTGAATCCCACAGTTTCAAATTAGAACCAATTCGAATCGTATACAAATAGCTTATATATTATATACCCTTCCGCATAGTATTTTCTTTTATTCCATATAAAATCTAAATCCAAACCTAAACCCGCATAGTATCTCTTTTATTGCTTTTTTTTGTTTGTTTTTAGTTTTAATTTGTAATGGTCTAAATACTTATGGTAGAACCAGTTTTTTTTTATAGTTGTTTAAATTCTAGAACAGTATGTTACTATTGTGGAAAGACATTGTTATTGTGGAATTAATATGATGCTATGCTTATGTTTTTATGAAATTAAAATGTTTTGTATATTTTTTTAATTTAATTATGTGAATCTGTGGTCCTAAACTGATCCAATTCATATTAAATGGATTGATTTAGATTAGTTTCACAATTTAAATAGATTGGATTAGTTTCAATTTTTTAAGAAATGTAGATAACGGATTGGTCTTAGTTTCACTCCAATCCAAACCAATCCGGGTCATGTTCACCCATACTGCCAACCACAATCCATCACCACTCCCACAACTACTTCCATAACTATTAGAACTTTCATGATCTAGACAATTGTTACTAGTTTGATAAATAAATAAAAAATAAAAAATATTACTCCTTTCTATAAATTTATCGAGTATAACTAATCCTACATTATATTTTCTTATTTTGTTTTATTTTTTAAATTTATTTAACAAAAGTCAAATCCATTACCAATCAATCTCTATATCAAAATATGGCAGGATCCTTCTTAATTTTCAAATCAAAATATGATAAAAGTCAATTTTAGTTCCTAAAGTACGTTTTTGGTTTTTTTGTTATTTTAGTCTTTAAAATTTTAATGTTGTCATTTTGATCTTTCAAGTTGTCAATTGAACTCAATTCGGTCCTAATTCTAATGCATGATATTGATATTCTTTTTGTTTTAATCCTTTTAAGTTTCAATAGTGGTCAATTTGAATTTAGCTCCAATCATATTAAGTCAAATGTCAATTTTCCTTAAAGATATACTTTATTGTATGTATCACCATGCACAACAACTAACCACAAAGGGACACCCACACCAGATAACAACAAAATTTGGGATTTAACTATTTGAAACTTATTAAATGGAAGAAAAAGCTAATTCTTGTACACAACTAGTACAAGAAAGACTAGCACGATCTAAGTCAAAGGTACATTAACGAACAATCGCAATCCTAGTGTCGCTCCAAGGCTGTATTCAAAAGCATTAGTCAAATGGTTCTTACACGAGATTTTGAAAGATGTAACTATGAGTCGAAACACCAATCATTCATATCTTGATACACAAAATGAAGCTAAGAAATACAAAATTATCCTCTCCTACCCGAGACACCACAAAATGAATCTAGAAATACGAAATTATCCTCTCCTACCTAGAAAAATAAACACTTCTAAATCCAGACGACTGTACTCGAGATCGAATACACATCGAATGACCCACAACTATACTACTAAGAAAACAAGATAATTCTCGCTCAAAAATTGTAAACGCTCACACTTAACTAGTGACTAAATTATTATAGAACGGTGGACTAATAATTAAGGGACCAAAATTAACCTCTACTTCAATCACCTAAACTATGCATACAGGCACACAACAAACCTAACGAAGATAATTGCAAGACTAGTAGGTAATTCTAGACATCACATCAGTCTAGTTTCACACAACATATGAGGAAGCCAAATTTTCATAACTACCCAATTCACACTACTGTGGTACCGGTCACCAAGTCCAAGGCTGCTCGGACTAATATTTGCATTTCTAGAGTCATCCCAAATTCTAGTTGGAGCCACTAGCCGGCCACACTATTACCACACAAACTCCGAAAAAATACAACAGAAGTTGCAATACCAACTATTGAGTATATCACTACCGATTTTCTCTAAGGTGTCTATTATGCCGAAAAGAGCAAGTAACACTCACATCTCACTTATTCTGAAACGGCCCCTGATGCTGACAATAATAACAGATGTTCTCCATACAACTCATCTTCCTGCGGGAAAGAGCCCACCAATGAGGTATCTAAGACGCCACCATCAATCAAACACAATGAGAAGGTTTGGAAAGAAGAGGTCAACAGTTTCCAATCAAAGTATTAAGTACTAATCATGATCATCATCAGTCACTTAACGTCAATTATACGTGTACCTCAACTTAATAGCGATCATAGACCAATATTCTTACAGTTCAAGGTATCCTCACTCTTGACGGTGAGACAAAAACTAAGCAGTAGACATTTCTTTTGACAACCAACTCACCATAAGATAATCTTTTAGACAAGGAACAATGGACCCAAGCTAATTTCTATTTCAATTATATAATTCATACTCTCATCGAGCCTAACCCAAAATGCTTATCTATATTTTTTCTTATTCACAACTCATAGCTTATAGGTAGGAGTAACCATAGAATTTGACATTAATTACTTTCGATAGATCAAGTACAACTTCCCTACAAAGATTCCCATGGCAAACTACATCAGCAAATTCATCACACTCATCGCAAGCGTCTATTGGATTGTAACAACCTCACACACCAACGCCAAAATTTACTTCTAAAATAGATATTGAGAGGGAAGATTTCCATCAGACAGTACGGCCGAGCTGAGGCGACGTGAAACTTGACGAACTGCACGGCGCCGAGCTAACTCCTCTATTGGTGCGGCCTGACTTGCACGGGCGGGGGCGTTGAGCGGACCGAGACGAGCTGGCCTAGCCGAGCTGTGACCGCGCGTGTTAGGCGGAGCTCGAGTGAGCGGGTACTGACCGAGTTAAGAAGTAGCCCGAGCTATACCATGGATGCGATCATGGTCAGTACGCCTTGGACCGATCAATCGATATAAGGTGGCTTCGTGTGACCGAGATTGATGGTAGATCGGTGAGAGGTCGGCATGCCTCGCAACCGGTTGGTAGTGATGAACCGATCATTAATAGTTCGGTCCCAGTGGTCAAGCTTTCACCTAATCCCAAGTCGCAGGTCGGTGGCACATAGCACGGTTAAGTGTATGTGATGGCAATTTTCCACCAAGTGTTAGGCCGGTCGTGGCACCTCGGTCAAGGGTGCCACCTGGGCCAATGGTGTGAAGGAGAGGACATCTGCTCCACGAACGCCTCAATACCGTTAGACAGTTCAGTGTGTACTGGTGGGAGGACAAAACCTTTACACGCGTAAGGTGGTGAGAGGCGCACACTGCCACCTGTCCAGGGAAGGACAATAGAGGTGGTGCGCGCACGATCTTGGGCTGCATGGCCAGCCTACAAGTAGAGGGGAAGAAGAAGGCAACAGGTATGCGAACTCACTCTCTCTCTCTCTTCTCATTGCCTTCTCCCTCAGTGAACTGACTTGAGCGTCGGAGGGTTTTTCCGGCACACCACCGCCGGGCAGCTCACCGTTCTTGTGTTGCAGAGACAGACGCCGTTACCAGAAGCTCGACGTTCAAGGCGTACGGAGAGCTAAGGATATTTCGCCCCCGTACAATTGGCGCCGTCTGTGGGAAGTCTTTGTTAATCAACCCTTGTTCTTCGAGCTTCTTCGACCATTTCCATGGCCAACAACGACGAAGTTCCGCTGTCGGTCGTCGATGGTGTCACTCCAGAGTATGCCCGGAGGAGAGAAGGCCCCCCGACTGTCCCAGCTATGGCGGGTCTGGCAGCTTCCTCGCGAGGTACGCGAGACAAACGTGGGAGGAGTTCAGATCGTTCGCAGAGCCCAGAAGGTCGCCGACGCCGGGGGGAGTCCCGTACGCAGCGCTTGGAGCACAAACTCAAAGGCCAAGACGCCCTCATTCGCAAGATGGCGGCAGAAATGGAGCTGTTGAAGCGCCAGATTAAGGGGAACAGTGTTGCTGGAGAGGGCAACCTCAGTGAGCGCACCCCCTCCCCTCGTTCTAGTAGTCGTCGCCAGAGGAGGACTCACTCTATCTCCATCACCAGGAACTATGGGGTTGGAGATTCCGACCAAAGTAAAGGCAGGTCCCTCTCTCGCGACAGCACCTACCACCCCTCACGCCCGACGCCGACGTCGCGATCTTCATTCTTCACACGTTCCAGGGACTTGAGGGATGTATTGGAGGAGAGGGCGCGCCGTCGGAAGGCTCAGAGAGTGCCGGCGTTGCAAAGGTTGAGCGCTCCAGTTCGTTGTAGTGAAGAGGTGGTAATACCAGCTCCTAGAGTGATGGCCCCTGCGCTGGAGGACAAAGAGCTGGCGCGACTTACAGCCACGCCGTTGTCCCCAGAGATTGAGAGCACACCACTGCCTGCCGGATTCCACCAGCCAAAGTTCGCTTTGTATGATGGCAAGACGGATCCGTACATGCATGTGAGTCATTACCGGCAAGTGATGGCTGGCCACCGGCGCAACGACGCCCTGATGTGCCTCATATTCCCAGCAAGCTTGGGAGAGCTGGGTTTGAAGTGGTTCGAAAGGCTCCCGGAGGGGAGTATTGGGGGGTGGCAGCAACTAGCGGAAGCCTTCGTCACCAGATTCAAAACCAACACTCGAACGCCGAAGGAGGTCGACCATCTCCTGGGCATCAAGATGGAGTCTGGATGGTCGTTGAAGGCGTACAATGCGGAGTACTGGGAAACCTACAATGAGATCCTCGACTGCCCCACCAATCTGGCGATTACCCAATACAAGCGTGGTCTCCCAGTCAGGCATAGGCTGCGAGACTCGCTCACAATGAATCAACCGTCGACCATGGAGTTGCTCATGCGACGCATTAATGAGCACATCCGAGTCGAAGACGATGCAGCCGCCGCTACCGTGACAGTGAGTCCGGTAATAGAGAACAAGATGACGGCCATGCAAACCACCGTGGAAGATATATAGGGAGTTCGGTTTTTGGAAGAAGAAGACCGAGGAAAAGGGGCATAAAAATCGCAGTTTTTAAATGGCCGATCCATTTTTAGAACATCGAGCTCAGCCAATCTAAAGTTTTGTTTTTGGTTCTGTTTCTGTAACCCTTTTTTGCCATTGGCACAATGAAACAAGTAAACTATTTTCATGAGAATTATTGTATGTTTGCCTCGCCAAGCGGATTTAGTGTGGACCGGGGGGCAACTAGCGATTATTTTGATGGAAAGATCAAAATTCCTGGCCGAACGGATTTTGCTCGGCAAGAGGTTCATTGATGGTTTTATCAACTTTAAAATTCCTTGTCGAATGGATTTTACTCGGCAAGAGGTTTGTTGATGGTTTTAATCGACCTTGGAGTTCCTTGCCGAGCTGACCTTGCTCGCCAAGAAGCTAGGCGCCGAGCGGACCTTGCTCGCCGACCTTGGAGTTCCTTGCCGAGCTGACCTTGCTTGCCAAGAAGCAAGGCGCCGAGCAGACCTAGCTCGCCGACCTTGGAATTCCTTGCCGAGCTGATCTTGCTCGCCAAGAAGAAAGGCGCCGAGCGGACCTTGCTCGCCGACCTTGATTTTCCTTGCCGAGCTGATCTTGCTCGCCAAGAAGCAAGTCGCCGAGCGGACCTTGCTCCCCGACCTTGGAATTCCTTGCCGAGCTGACCTTGCTCGCCAAGAAGTAAGTCGGTGAGCGGACCTAGCTCGCCGACCTTGGACTTCCTTGCCGAGCTGATCTTGCTCGCCAAGAAGCAAGTCGCCGAGCGGATCTAGCTCGCCGACCTTGGAATTCCTTGCAGAGCTGATCTTGCTCGCCAAGAAGAAAGGCGCCGAGCGGACCTTGCTCGCCGACCTTGGTTTTCCTTGCCGAGCTGATCTTGCTCGCCAAGAAGCAAGTCGTCGAGCGGACCTTGCTCGCCGACCTTGGAATTCCTTGCCGAGCTGACCTTGCTCGCCAAGAAGTAAGTCGGTGAGCGGACCTAGCTCGCCGACCTTGGAATTCCTTGCCGAGCTGACCTTGCTCGCCAAGAAGCAAGTCGCCGAGTGGACCTTGCTCGCCGACCTTGGAATTCCTTGCCGAGCTGACCTTGCTCGCCAAGAAGTAAGTCGGTGAGCGGACCTAGCTCGCCGACCTTGGAATTCCTTGCCGAGCTGACCTTGCTCGCCAAGAAGTAAGTCGGTGAGCGGACCTAGCTCGCCGACCTTGGACTTCCTTGCCGAGCTGATCTTGCTCGCCAAGAAGAAAGGCGCCGAGCGGACCTAGCTCGCCGACCTTGGAATTCCTTGCCGAGCTGAACTTGCTCGCCAAGAAGCAAGTCGCCGAGCGGATCTAGCTCGCCGACCTTGAAGTTCCTTGCCGAGCTGATCTTGCTCGCCAAGAAGAAAGGCGTCGAGCGGACCTAGCTCGCCGACCTTGGAATTCCTTGCCGAGCTGACCTTGCTCGCCAAGAAGTAAGTCGGTGAGCGGACCTAGCTCGCCGACCTTGGAATTCCTTGCCGAGCTGACCTTGCTCGCCAAGAAGTAAGTCGGTGAGCGGACCTAGCTCGCCGACCTTGGACTTCCTTGCCGAGCTGATCTTGCTCGCCAAGAAGAAAGGCGCCGAGCGGACCTAGCTCGCCGACCTTGGAATTCCTTGCCGAGCTGACCTTGCTCGCCAAGAAGTAAGTCGGTGAGCGGACCTAGCTCGCCGACCTTGGACTTCCTTGCCGAGCTGATCTTGCTCGCCAAGAAGAAAGGCGCCGAGTGGACCTAGCTCGCCGACCTTGGAATTCCTTGCCGAGCTGATCTTGCTCGCCAAGAAGCAAGTCGCCGAGCGGATCTTGCTCGCCGACCTTGAAGTTCCTTGCCAAGCTGATCTTGCTCGCCAAGAAGCAAGGCGCCGAGCGGACCTAGCTCGCCGACCTTGGAATTCCTTGCCGAGCTGACCTTGCTCGCCAAGAAGTAAGTCGGTGAGCGGACCTAGCTCGCCGACCTTGGACTTCCTTGCCGAGCTGATCTTGCTCGCCAAGAAGATAGGCGCCGAGCGGACCTAGCTCGCCGACCTTGGAATTTCTTGCCGAGCTGATCTTGCTCGCCAAGAAGAAAAGGCGCCAAGCGGACCTTGCTCGCCGACCTTGGTTTTCCTTGCCGAGCTAATCTTGCTCGCCAAGAAGCAAATCGCCGAGCGGACCTTGCTCGCCGACCTTGGAGTTCCTTGCCGAGCTAATCTTGCTCGCCAAGAAGCAAGTCGCCGAGCGGACCTTGCTCGCCGACCTTGGTGTTCCTTGCCGGGCTGAACTTGCTCGCCAAGAAACAAGTCACCGAGCGGACCTAGCTCGCCGGCCTTGGAGTTCCTTGCCGAGCTGACCTTGCTCGCCAAGAAGTATGGCGCAACTCAACCTCAGCTCAGACTTTGTGGTAAACCCAATCACGATAGCTCGGATGGGTTTAAGGGGCAATTGAGAGGGAAGATTTCCATCAGACAGTACGGCCGAGCTGAGGCGACGTGAAACTTGACGAACTGCACGGCGCCGAGCTAACTCCTCTATTGGTGCGGCCTGACTTGCACGGTCGGGGGCGTTGAGCGGACCGAGACGAGCTGGCCTAGCCGAGCTGTGACCGCGCGTGTTAGGCGGAGCTCGAGTGAGCGGGTACTGACCGAGTTAAGAAGTAGCCCGAGCTATACCATGGATGCGATCATGGTCAGTACGCCTTGGACCGATCAATCGATATAAGGTGGCTTCGTGTGACCGAGATTGATGGTAGATCGGTGAGAGGTCGGCATGCCTCGCAACCGGTTGGTAGTGATGAACCGATCATTAATAGTTCGGTCCCGGTGGTCAAGCTTTCACCTAATCCCAAGTCGCAGGTCGGTGGCACATAGCACGGTTAAGTGTATGTGATGGCAATTTTCCACCAAGTGTTAGGCCGGTCGTGGCACCTCGGTCAAGGGTGCCACCTGGGCCAATGGTGTGAAGGAGAGGACATCTGCTCCACGAACGCCTCAATACCGTTAGACAGTTCAGTGTGTACTGGTGGGAGGACAAAACCTTTACACGCATAAGGTGGTGAGAGGCGCACACTGCCACCTGTCCAGGGAAGGACAATAGAGGTGGTGCGCGCACGATCTTGGGCTGCATGGCCAGCCTACAAGTAGAGGGGAAGAAGAAGGCAACAGGTATGCGAACTCACTCTCTCTCTCTCTTCTCATTGCCTTCTCCCTCAGTGAACTGACTTGAGCGTCAGAGGGTTTTTCCGGCACACCACCGCCGGGCAGCTCACCGTTCTTGTGTTGCAGAGACAGACGCCGTTACCAGAAGCTCGACGTTCAAGGCGTACGGAGAGCTAAGGATATTTCGCCCCCGTACAGATATATAAATGAGAAAAGGAAATTCTCGATACACTACTTATATCATCTTCTTTATACACTACCTTGACCGTCAGCTCAACATAACTAACTTCCATCCTAAAGAAATTTAAAACTAGTTTACGTATTACAATGTCAACATTTCAAAACATTTGTCCTTGGGTTACTTTGGTCATCATTAAGATCTCAACCAAACAACACCACTATAACTAGCTCAATCTCCAATCCACTCTACTTCCAAGACTCGTCTTTTAGTTCACCTTTCATGATTTGATATAGGGTTCAAAATAATTAAACCGCTCATGACAACACCCCATGTGCATCAAACTCCTCATGACAACACCAGATGTGCTAAGGTCACGTTCATACACATACAGAGAGAGTCAATCTAAGGCTCTATACCAACTCTACAAATGGTTGTCCACATAGTTGGAACGAATAACTAATCAAGCAAAACCGTGTGACCAATTTAAGGCACTAATGCCTACCAATTAGAGTCATTCGCGTCCTAACCTTATATGAACACCTCAATTCACACCACATAAGCATATAGCCATATAACATATAACAGATTATTTCTTTAGGATTGTCTTTTGTCCCAAGAATGTTCCAAGAGTTCTCACATTAATTAGTTTTGATCATGCACTTTTTCCAATAAGACTTCTAACAATTTCCTAGGTTCAAATAATATCCTAGAAACTTAATCTCATACCCAATAGCCACATAATCATGTTATCACATAGAACACAACATGCAATCATTCCTCACCCGCGAAGTAAAACCCATTGTGATAAAAGCACGTCTCACGAGCCCAAGGCATTCAAAATCAATGAGCTTTGATACTGAGCTTTGATGCCAAGTTGTAATGTCCCAATTTTCTAAAAAATCCGAATCAATGAAATATGGCCTTTTTTGCAATTTAAGATATAAACTATAATCAACTTTTAAGAACATAATGAAGTAAAATCAGAATTAAAGAGATAGAGAACTGAACAAAAGATAAACCCTTATCTGTCTATTGCATTCATACAATTCATGAGCTACAGAGGTCACATGCATCCTATATCCAACTTACGACATGACATGAACACTAAACATGTGAAACACTACATAGATCTCTTGTTTCTGTATTCAAATAAAATGTCCTGTAGGCTTACGTGAAAAGGAAAGGGCATCGCCCTATCTACAACAAAAAAAGGTCTCAACCTGATACATAAATAAGGCCCTAGGTCATACAAACCACAAAATAACAAATAAGTGAGCTTCATGCTTGACAATCCCTAGGTCATCATCTTGGCAGAGGCACATCGTCAATACCTGAAAAATGATTTTCACGAAGGGATAAGCATTTGGCTTAGTAGAAATAATCTTATCTAAATAAATATGCTCTGAATATGGATATGATCATGAATGCAATGCACATGCCAATTTGTGACAACAATTTTCATGAGATAGAAATCCAACCAAATTCTCAACTTCTACAATTTTCCAAAAGAATATCTCATCCAATAAATTTTTTTGTGTCATTTCCAGTTTGCCAATGTAATAAATAAGAGAGAATAATTTTCGTAATCAAGTTCCGAACAAGATAACAAGGTAATGAATCCCCAGGTCAGTGTTTGCCAGTGGTCCTAAAATGCATGGACCACCAACACCACCCCCACTTTATCAGTTATTAGCTGGAAAGAAAGCGGTACCTACTCCTGCATGGATTTCTAGTCTTTCATGGACACTCTTGCCAGCTTAATTCACCAATATACCACCCTGATTAATTACTCAAACAAATATTAACAATCTAGTTTAACATCATAATCATGCAATCCTCCACCAATTGCTGACAACAATATATAGATATTGCTCAACCGAAATCAATATCCACAATAAAGAAATAAATTCCGATTTTACAATAAACTAATCCCAATTTCAACAATTTAATCCAAATGTACAATCTTCATGATGAGATATGAATGCTCAATGCATATGCCAAAATGATTTCATTTTCCCCAAGTTGTCAACAAAAGTTCTACAACAATGGCAATTCTCCACTGATTACGACAATACATCTCTAATTGTATTCCACATATCACAATCATAAGAATATTCTCACTTTATGAAAAATAGCTCAACACCAACATTATCATCAATTTCCTAATCCTAGTGTTTTGAAAAATTTAGTGCTTAAATCGTTTTAAGGTAAAACCTTGAAATTTATACACAATTCTTTACAATTGAAGAGAGTTTTAATGATTAAGAATATACATTAAAGCCCTAATTTTTAGTGCATTAAATATAAAAAACCTCTATACATTTTTTACAAATCCATAGCTAGGAGAATACCACATATACAATTCGAAATCATATTTATAGAGGTAAGATAATCCCTACATCAAATTAGAAGAACAGAAGGAAGAAAGCTTGAAAACCCAAAATGCTCTAACTGGGATCGGGCTCGGTAAGATCAAAGCCCTCGACGCGCTCTACAACTTTAATACTTTGATTTTTGATCACCTTACACTCTAGGTGGGGGAGATAAAGGGTTTTGTATGTTGAATCTAAGAAATGTAGAGAGAAGATATTTCAGATAGGAGAGAGAGAGAGAGAGAGAGAGAGAGAACAAAAGTGACGAAGAAGGAAGGAAAAAGCAGAACTAAAAGTTACGTCAACTGGGCGATCGCTCCCAAACAGATCGATCTCCTTTCAATCTCTCTACATTCTGCTCGAAATAGCAATCGATCCCTCCTCACATGCGATCGATCACCAGCCTAGTATTTCTCCCAAAAACTCTTCAATGCACTGCCTCAAGTCCCACAAACCCAAAGCATCAAGTGTGGAAAACTAACTACAATTTGATCAACACAGGCAATGTGGTTCTAGTGCAGGTGAATCAAAAATCCAAATGGGTCGGGTTTAGACCTGGACCATCACATAACAATTACGTCATAGTAATTATGGAAGATGTGGTAGCTAACTCCTTGTAAGCAGTAAGGATCAATAATAAAAAATTAAAAAAATGCGATGTTGGACATTTACTTTTACGGTTTAGCTTTGCTCCGGATTAAGATCAGACTGGATCGTATTGTTAGGTTTAAGGAGATTTATTACGGGTTTTGTTTTGAAAATTTGAATCGTTGAATATGTAGAACTCGTCGAATATTATATGCCTGTAAAAAATCACATTGATCGAATATCGATAATTTTGTGATCAAATCAATTTTGTATAAAAAAAATAAACGGTGGATAAATTAACGGTTGATAAAAAATTATTTTGATCACATAGCTATCGATATCCGATCAACGTAATTTTTTATTGACATATAATATTCGACGAGTTCTACATATTAACGGTTCGGATTTTCAAAACGGGATCCATAGTAGGCTCCCATGGGCCCAACAACACGGTCCAGTCCGATCTTGGATTGGACCAAAGCCAAACCCTACTTTTATTTTATCCACAGCCCTTAGATATAATACTATGCATATGAGACCTATTGTATTAATGATGAGTAATGCTACAATGACTATATTATTATATCACATTTAATTTATTATATGATATGTTATCATTATATTGATAATAGACATGAGTGGTGGAATCCATGCGTGAGGATCCTCTGAAGCAAAAGCCTGAAGTCATCTCCTAAAGTGATCCAATCCAACGGCTGAAATTAAAACTAACCAAAATGACATCGTTTTGGTTAGTAAGATGAAGAAAAAAATATATATATCATCTGCTTCTTCTTCCAACATTAGTCTCGTAATTCTCTTGAATCCTCATAGCTTCTCCTTGGCTCTCCATACTCGTTTGCTTCCAAAAATCAAAAAAATAAATTAGAAACAATCAAACCCAAATCAATGTAAACAAGAGAGCAAGCAAAGATTGATCTAGTAGAGTATATATAGATATATATATATATATATATATAGAGAGAGAGAGAGAGAGAGAGAGAGAGAGAGAGAGAGGGAGTGTGTTTATGAGAGCTGGAGAGAGTTCGGGAGAGTTGAACATGGACTTGGCAAGAGAAGGAGAGACGAGGCGTTGCTGAGAGATTACACTAGTGGACATATTGTGGTTGTTGCTGTAAGGTATGTCGGCAACGAATCTAGCACCGCCACCGCCACCGCCACTGTGGTTGTCAAGAAAACCTCCAAAACTCATGAAATAGGCCTTTTTTTGATCTGTAAATAAGGCAACTCACTCAATCACCCACCCTTTCTCTCACCTTGTTTCTCTCTCTAGATTTCTTCACTCTCTGCTAGACAAATCTACAAACACTTGTTGAACGAGTGTACAGACAATTGCATTCACAGATTAACATCATTTTTTTTTACCCAACTCGGAAATTTGGAGAGAAACAACAATCTAAAATACAGTGTTTGTTGTACTATACACAGAAAAACAAAAGATTAATTTGGGGGGGAAAAAAAAGAAAGAAAATTGGAGAGAAGAGAGGTAGAGGGAGCAAACCCAATGTCTCCAACTTCCTCTTTGGTGTGATTTTCTGAGAGAAAGAAAGAGAAAGAAGGCAAGCAAAGAAATTGTTTTTTTTTTTTTTTTTTTTTCAACTTACTAACCAAAACGATGTCGTTTTGGTTAGTTTTAATTTCAGCCTGTTGGATTGGATCACTCTAGGAGATCACTTCAGGCTTTTACTTCAAAGGATCCTCACGCGTAATCCATACAACCGATGCAATATGATAAATGAGATGGTACACCCATTGTGGTAAACAAAAATGATTATTGTAGCATTACTGTTTGATAATATCAAATGTTTTGTTTCTTGCCAGAAGTTTTAAAATAAATAAATAAAATTTAAATTGATAATATATTTGGAGATTTTCTATTATTTATATGTATAACATTTGTCTTCCCTGTTACCATTTTGTTTGACGCATATTCAAGTTTATCATGAATGCCCATCTAAATTGTATTGAATGTAAGGTTACAAGTTTTAGTTGGAAAGTGTATGAAAAACCTACGTGATTATAATAGATTTATTAATTGCAACAAATCCCAAATAATTAAAACTGACAATTTAAATCATCTAGCACATATAAAAAAAAATTCAAATTGTTGTTTCACAATTAATAAATCAACACAAACGACTTTTACGTGGAAAAAACCACAGTTGGAGTACCTCCAATTGTGATAAAAAAAAATCACAGACGAAATGCCACAAATCAATCCACTATGAAGTATGAAAGAATACAAATTTACAAACAATTTACCCAAACTCGGTAAAATTGTCTTTAACAATTTGTTCCTCTTTCACCAACGCCTTCGTCTTAGAATTGATCTGCTTGATGTCGAATCCACAACATCCACGTTGAATCCACAACCATGAGTAGTTTCGAACTCCTTCAAAGACTTCACACTCAAACCCTTGGAATCCATCGAAGAAGAACTTTTTTCTATTGAACGACCAAACACAAACCCTTTGATTTAAACCACTTAATTCATGAGATAACCTTACACAATTATCAAAAGAAACAATTAAAGAAGCTCTAGAAGAAAACCCTACTATCTAAGAAGAAAATCTAGAAGTCATGCCTTAGAATTGCACTTGTTCGCAGCTTTATAGTAGACAGATTCGCGATCACTGCTCGAGCCATGGAATGGTCGCTTGAGCGGTGTGACTTAAACGCGTGTTTTGCATAAGTGACTTCGCTCGAGCGATACTTTCACTTCTCGAGCGGTTAAGCCAAAAACTCAGGCACAATTACAACTCAATAACACATGTTTGTTCGCGAAACTAGCAACAAGTAGGGACCTAACAATCTCTCATTTTGTCAATTCCTGGACAAAACATTCTAACAATTTTGCCTATCAAACACATGCACTAGACACACAAACTAACTAAACAAACCACTACACAACTAGTCTAAAACAACCCTAGCAATATAAAGACCACCCTTGAACAAACCTCCTGCAATCCAAACACTAGAAATAGGATGATCAATCAAAACAAACATAATCAAGGTTAATAGATAGAAATCAAGATAACCAGAGTAACCCAAATCTCTCAAATCCAAATCATGATTAGTTCAAGTTAGTCCATAGCCTCATATCCCAGAGATCAATCAACTCGGTATCATCTACCCCCTCAATATTGTAGTAAGACTCTCACACCCAATCAAGATTCTGGCTACCTGAGAAGGAAAGGACAATATCACCCCCCAAAAGATCAAACACGTTCCTAATGGGTATAGACTCAAAAGTGTTAGGCTGAACATTCTGCTCTAGGTGGACAGTCCTAGAGGTGTAGAATTCTCTAAAAAGCTTGGCCTTTTCGGAGGATTGGAAACGGTCAAGGTTATAATTCAGGCAGTTGGCTGTAGACTTTCAACGTTTGGAGGAAGACATGGCTAAGAGTCAGACAACACACCCGACCTACCATGAAACCGAACCAAATAGAGAAATACCAACCCCCAAATACAAATCACAAGAGTAAAAACCATTAGTAACAAGAATCTAACCACAACATGAGTAGGTAAACAGAAGCAGAGTGAAACAAAGCAAGCAAAACATGCACACAATCACATCCAAATCGGACTAAGACACATAGGGCTTAAGCACATAGTGTAATCACGAGTCAAACAAACAACCTAACTACAAATGAGCATAGCATGAAGGCAACAACAAGATAAAGCAATTTGCACATAGAGATATGAGAGAGAGAGAGAAAAAAACACAAAAGTAAATCAACTCCCAAATTGCCCAAGCATAGTAAAAAAATGCATAGAACAGCTCAACATGAGGCTAGGACACACAGTCAGGCAAAATACTCAACACACTGTAACTCCCCAAAAAGAAATCAACCCTAGGTGCCTACAAGAAAAAAATATATAAAATAAAAAAATAAAAACAAACGTAATAACACCACACAAAAGGACATGAAGAAATGGAATAAATAAATAAATAAATAAATAAATGAGGAACTCTAGAGATGACAGGTGTAGAACCAATGGAAGGGAAAAAAAGGAAAAAAAAAAAGGGGAAAAATTGGAAAAGCTTACCAAAACACAAAAGAGGCAAGGTGGAGACGAGATTACAACCCAGAATGTGAAGAATCCAAGTGCAATTGACAGTGGGAAGAAGGGTGCCCTAGGAGAGAGAGGGGGCTCAAAGAAATTAGGGAAAAACTTAGAGTGGAAGAGACGGGTTTAGGGTTTTATACTTGGGCAGATCGCTCGAGCGAATATTTTACCCCTCGAGTGAACTCACTTATCCGTGACCTTCGCTCGAGCCATAACTTGTGCGCTCGAGTGTGGATTACAAGCTCTCAGAAGTTTCACCTCTCTGCAAAAGTACTAGAAGTGTGCCAAGATTGCTCGAGCGTAGGAATTACCAGTCGAGCAATTGCCAAAGGCAAGCAGCTCTTCAAGTAACCTGAAACACCCACCCCTGAGTATCCAAAACTACTCATGCACTCAAATATCACCTGAAACACAAATGGATTAGTATGATGGAGATACGAAGATGAGATAATCCACATACCATAAGGCTCACAATTTGGCAATTGAGACAATATGAAGCACACGATCATGAGCAAGACAGGTAAACATGGATCAATGAGCATAGACAACATGTGAATGCAGAACTCAAAGGCAAACATGAGAGCTCACATAATGAGTGAGTGTGTGTGCAATCATTGAGAGGCCACAATCACTAGAATTAATCCCGGTGATGATTGGATGGCTGGACCTCCGGTAAGAGAATCTAAGCATCATAGAGAAAAGTCAAACCACCAGGAATCAAGGGGTATTTGTTAAGTAAATGTGGAGACTCCCCCTCAATCAATGAGTCCCTTCTTTATTTATTTTTTGTAAATTTCCTTTCTTTTGGGCACTCACTAGCGACTTTCACGCTCAAAAATATAGAAACCAAACCAGAGAAGCATGGAAACAATTAGGATGGCCTGGTTGGTGCCTGTGAGGTGGCCTTTTTCTTAATGCCCGGACTTCAAGGAAATGAGAGAGAAACTGTAGAGGTGCAAAAAAGATGGTGAATGGCTAAGAGATTCAATATCACCCACGATATACTAGTATAGGTCAATTCCTCTAGGAATGCATATGATACAATGTGGGTGTTTTTGCTATTTTAGTAGGTTGTTTTAGTTTTTGGCTATTTTAATATACTAAAATTTTTGTGTTTGGAAAGATAATTGAATTTTTTTTAGTTAGATGTGATGTTTGTGAGACAAAAAGTGAAATGATTATGGATTTGATGTGATCTTTTGTCTTACTATCTATTTTATCCTATTTTGTCTTTTTGTGGATTTTAGCCAAAAAAAGCCTAAACCTAAGTAGCCAAACACCCCCAATATTAGAAGTCTATAGAGAAATTTGATCACTTACGCGGAAACCCCTGCAATAGTTTAACTCAAGGATGTGTACAAAATGAGATCATGAATTTAATGAGCATGTATATTCAAAATTAGCCATGGACAAAGACATGAATTCGTGTAAGCAACATGAGAGGTGTTCAAATATATCTATGTGCAAAGATGATAAGTATCAATGACAATGAGATTATAACATCTAAGTACACATAAAACTAATCATACTCACCCACTCATGCAACAAGTCACACTTTAGTTTAGTTTATGAGCACTACACCCAAGGTCTTTCTAAGGAACTCAAACCTCATAAGATCAAGGGGTTATCTAAAATATTTGCTCTTTCATGCTCAGTGGGTACATGTTCAAGAACAACAAGGCCTTCCTCTACTAACTCTTGAATGAAATAGTGACGAATGTCAATATGTTTAGTGCGAGAGTGTTGGACAGGATTTTTAGAGATATTGATGGCACTTGTGTTATCACAGAAAAGTGTAAGAGTGTGGACACTCCATTTTTGACTGCCCGCAAGGCTCGAGCGCTTTGTCTGGTACACTCGATGATGAAAGTGATATATGCATGGTTTGAGGTCTCAACGAAGGAGCCTTGTTTAAGCTCCGAAACAACCCTAAACCTTCTATATTCCCATCGATTATACCCAAGAAATCCATTTTTACACCTTGTGCCACCCTGTACTGAGGCTGAAGTAGAAAAATAGGGGAACACATTAAGGCCGACCGTGCCTTAGTGAGGGTCGATCGTGGCTATTGAGGACCGGCTGTGCCTTGGTAGCGAGAAACAATGTTCTGGGTGGGAGGCTGCCAACTGTCCATTTTTGAAGATATTTATGACCCATCTTGCTCAAATTCTATAAAAACGACCATATATCTCTGTTTTGAGTGTTGAAGAATTTCTACAAAGCCTTTACACCATCTTGAGAGCTCCATCTTCTCATTCTTCTTGTGAAAGCAACACTTTGAGCCAACCTATCACCTATCACCTATATCTATACATCATATACACCTTCACACCTTAGCTTAGGAACCTTGGTTGAGCCTTGAATACCATAATTCAAGCTTAAGAGTGTGTTAAGACTTAGCTTGAATCACAAGCAAAATCTTACTCCTTTGAGAGGTATAAGCTTGTTATCCTATCTTTTACTTCTTGTTCTTTCACTCGCTATATAGTTCTTGTAGTTTCATGTTGTTTTGATTCTATTTTAAGTGTTTAAGTTTGGGTTTGGAGAGCTACCAAAAGGATAGAAAGAGTTTACACTCTTTCTACACCTTTACCTATAGCTCAAACCCTTACTTTTATACTTTTTTTCTTTGTTCTCTACACTAATTTTCAAAGTTAAAAAAGGGCTAAAAATCATGCTTTGAGATTTCAAAAGTGGAGGGGTTAGCCACCCCTCCTTATTCTTGCTTACTAGTCTTGTTTTCTCTCTTTGTTGATTAGCTTTTTAGGCACTTTTTCATGCATTTTTAGCCGTTGTTTTTCATCTCTTGAGAGCTGTTTTAAGTTATTTAAATAGTTCATGCTTTGATTAGCTTAGTTGTTGTCTCAAAAGTTTGCCTCCATAGCTTGTTGTATATTGTTCTTGGCTCTTCTTTAACTCATTTCCATGTTTAAGGACCTCATTTTAATAATCAACTTGCCACTCATCTCTTTCATTTGAGAGTTGTTTCAATCGGTTGATGGTTATTCAAAATATGAACTAGCGGTTTACGCTTAATGGCTTAATCTCTATGGAGGTTCATTGCCAACAGTGTAGTCTCTTTTTCATGTTGAGAATCATCTCTCGATTGACATATTTCTCACTTAGTGGACGTAATCTCTAGTGGACGTAACAATCATCTTGGACTTAATGGATTAAAGGATGGTAAAGGCTAATGAATTTGGCTTAAAATGAACCAACCCACATAAAGAAAATGAGTTATATTGCTTAGGGTTCAGCCGGACGTTATGCTGAATCCGTTGTGTCAAGGGTTGTCTTATATCAATTCATGATGTTTTGGATGAACTTTGAAGCGTGTCTACCTCCCTCTTTAAGTTCACTCTATATAGGAAGGAGGGGTGGTTATTGTTCATTTCATTTATTGATTTTTGTCCAAATTGTTCTCGAAATCATCAAGCAATTAACTTGCTCCTTGATGGTTTTGGAAACAACACCAACCTTCTTTCGAGGCTTTCCCATGACAGAGAAGTGTGAGAGGGGCAAAAAGAGTCCAGAACACTTTGTCTGCACTGTTTTCACTTCAGAGCACAAAACAGAATTTTGCACGAAATTGAGGCACGACTGGCCTTTTTTAGACCCGGCCGGGCTTTATTGAGGGCCGACTGTTCATCAATGTTTGGTCAGCAGTGTATTTTTGCAGAAAATAGAGGGCAGTGGCTGAAGGTGAAACAGAGCAAGCCTGGGCAGACAGAGCTATTCTTGGACATTGTACATGTGCATGCAACCCTTGTGCATCCTTGCTTGCATCATTATCATTGTTATAATTAATTAATTTATTTAGTAGTGTTTGTTACAATTAGTATTGTTAATTAGTAGTGTTGTAATTAATTAATTTATTATTGTTTATTTGTAATTGTTATAGTTACTTAACTTAGATAGTTAGTTTACTTGTCATGGTTATCCTTGTTGTAATAGCATAGTTAGCTAGTTAATTCTTTAATTTATTCATTTGGCTTTGTAATAATTTGTTTAATTCGGACTTTCGGACTTTGATTCGCACCCTTTTGCACGAGGGCAATTATGTAATAAGTTGTATGTCTTCCAACCCCACATCTTTTCTCCCTTTTACTTACTTGCTTACGATGGTTGGTATAGGATATCATTTTTCAAATTAGCATTCTTATGCTTTGCATCCATTGTCTTGCATGCATCCAAGGCTCAGCTCATCATGCTAACTCAATATCAATGTTCAAATTCATTACTCGAATATGTGCTTTATCGCATGTCTCGAATGAAATCATATATCATGCTCATAGTCGAGCCTATAAAATACATAATGTGTGGGTTGCATTAGTCATATTGCTAATGAGGTTGAAAAGGACAACCTTAGGGTTGCTTATATCTGCGAGAAAGCCCAAGCCTGCTTTTACTCTCTGTCTCTTTGTCTGTGTTTGTTGATTTTTCTTTTGTTTTTTTAAGTGAATGTTGTTGTCAATCATATCAATGTACTTGGTCGTGATTCCAATGATAGTTATGATGTTTTGGAAAGATTAGTTAAGTGTATTTGGTTGTGCAAATTGAATTGTTTCGTTTTGTTTTTGAAAACACAAAGAAATTTTGATTTAGACAAATTTCAAAACACAGAAAATTAGAGAAATTGAGCAAACTAGAGAAATTGATGACACATGCATAGTAGTGCTCATGCTGATGAGAGTACAACACACCTGAAGGCCTTTCCACTCTTTCACCACATGGTCTAGCATTTAAAGCTGGTTTCGCTGCTGTAGGCACCTCATTTTGACCGTCCTCAAGACTTGGACGTCATCGCTTGTGCACTTGATGATTATGATTGCATGTGCTCGTTTTTAGTGTTTGAAGACCTCTGCGGAATGCCCTGCCTTTGATCCTTTAAACTCTGTCCATTTTGTGCCTTGTTTTGGACCAAAACCTTAGTTCTTTAAACCTCAAGACCCTGGGACCTGCAAGCCTCCTCTGGTGGGCTGCCGGCCACCCTTGTGCCTTGCCGGCCAATGGTGTGACCTGCCGGCCATCAGTGTCTTTTTTCAGATATTTTGTTGATAGTTGTGCCAGCTATTACCACAATTGCCCTCATCTTCATACACGTGCATGGATGGATATATCTCAGCCAAGGCTCATGCTTTATATATATAGGGGGTCTCTTCCCCAATTTTTAAAGGTTAGAATTTTTGGAGCAAAAATTATTTCTCTCTCGCTCTTGCAAATTTGTGCACATTAGCCTACATACACCACACTTTTACCTACACCTCCTTAACCAAAGTTGATCATCTTTGAGCTGAGATTCTTTGAAGCCTTCTTGGAGCTCTAGAAGGTGGTTTTGGCTTGAATTGTTGCCTAAAGTTGATATTTGCTTCAAGAGTTATAATACTTGCCTTTTTAGCTTGTTTTGCATACTTGTTTTTCTATCTTTTCCCACTATTTTTGGGCTGTTTTTGGACTCTAAAAAATGTATTTTTGTTGGCTGGAATTGGTGGTTTTAGGCCATTAGAGGTTAGGGGGTGTTTCACCCTTCTTTATTCTTTACTCTCAAGGCCTTTCCACCTTTGTTTCCCACTTTCAAACTATCTTTTTTTTTGGGCTTTTAAACACTGAATTTTAGAGTATTTTCAGTGGTAAAAATCATCTTTTGAGGTCCAAATTTGAAGGGGTTAGCCTCCCCTCCTTGTGTCTTGTTTGCTAGCCTAGTTAACTAGTGTTAGCTTATTTTTCTAGCTATTTGTAGCTTAATTCCAGCATGTTTTAGTTTCTATTTTGGACTGTTTTAACTTTGTTTTGGGTTCGTTAAGTCATTTGAGTCTTGTTTTGCATGGTTATGGTATAAGTGTCCTCACAAGCTTGGTGTTTTAGGCTTTTAGACACCACTTGTTTGAGTTGATTGCATATTTTAGTGCTTTTCATACTTAATTTCAGGAGGCATAATCTCTGCAACCTCCCTTATTTCTTTACTTTTTTGTTTGCTTTGAGGGTTGTTTCAACCTTAGGATAGTTTAAGCTTGAGATTAAGATTCATGCTTAATGGTTTAATCCTTTTTTGAGGGTTCATTATCAACGGCATGACACATCTCTCTTGCCTTAAACTACCCCTTGTTTGACACTTCCTTCTCTTTTAGAGAACTTACTCACCAATGGACTTAATTGGTTAAAGAATGGAATGGTAAATTAAAATGAGTAAACAAAAATGGAAACTAAAATTGTGCAAAGACTTGATTGTGTTTTGGTGTGTTCAATCAGACGTTAATTGAACACAAAGAAAATTGGGACATTTCATACTCAAAGTGATGAAATGTGCCAATTTTTTCTAAGGTCTCCATTGCCCTTGATCATGCATGATAGGGTGATGGTTTTCGGTCTTGTTTGTGCATTTATTAAACTTGTACACCTTGGTTCCTTAGCCACCATGCAATGAAATTGCTTGATTGATGGTTTGAGGACCAAGTGTATCACTCATTTGAGATGTTTTGATGATAAGGAGGGATACACAGTACAAACAATCTGTGAGAATACCCTCTCTTTGCCCTGTTCGCTCTCTTTTGCAGCAAGGAATAGTGCATTATTAGTGGCCGGCCGGCCACTGTTTCTGGCCGACAGGCTATCAGTGTTAGACGGCAACCCCTCAATGGTGGCCGGCTTGCTACCACTTTTGGCCTGCCGACCATCAATGAATTTTGAGCAGAATGCTTGTGAAACAGAGTAGAGTTGATCTGGAGAAGGAAATTAGTGTAAGGGTTGTGCAACAGAGGCTTCCGAGGGCAGACAATGGATGTTCTTTGGGTGGAAAACCGAGCATGCATGGGCCTCCATCGCTTCCCGAGATTAGTTGATTAGTTTAATTAGCATTTAGCCTTTTATTTGTTGTACTTAATTAGTTGTAGCTAATTAGTTTGTTTTGTATTTATTTAATTAGCTTAGCTTAGTTAAATTGTTTAATTGTTAAATTCTTAATTAGTTAACTAGAATAGTTAGTTTATTTATTTGTTGGTTAACTTAGCTTAGCTAGTTATTCATGTTGGTTTGTAATAATTAGTTTAATTAGCTTAGCTTAGCTTAATTAGCTAGTTAACTTATTCATTCAGCGTCTCTTTCGTGAGAGTGCAAAGTTGTAATAATGTGTATATCTTCCAACCCCACGTCTTTCTCCCTTTTATTTATCTGCTTTCGATGGTTAGATTAGGAGTATCATGTTTCAATTAGCATTCATCATACCTGCATTCATTTGTATTGCATGCACCAAGGCTTGGCGCATCATTCAAACTGCATTGTCAATACTTCGGTGAATACGTGCTTTAGACCGCATGCTATTTTGTTGACTCATATGCCATTTTAATAGTCGAGCTTATTTAGACTGCATTATTGCATGTGTTGCTTTAGTCATCTTGTGTAGTTAGGTATCATGCATATTTTCCTAACCCTTTTGTTTTATCTTAACTTGGAGTACTAGGTAAGTTTTTAGTACTTTAACATACTTGCATGAGTGTGAGTGATAGCCATGACTAGCATACTTGCCATGAGGTTAATTGCTTAAGTGCTATAATTACTTAAATGCCTGTGGATGAAGGCTTGTTGCTTGAATTGGAATGATTCAATAAATGTACGTTTAAGCCCACTGTGTTAAGTGGCAAATTCACAAAACTTTAAGCCCACTTTGTCAAGTGGCAAATTCAAACCCTTTTCGAAACATGAAATTTAATTGTTCTAATTTGGGCAAACTAGTCTATACTTGCTTGTGCGCATCACATAGTAAATGCTAGCTAATAAATCGGAACAAGAGCATATAATGTTGATAAAAATCATAACATGATTAGTAGAGGCCGATCTTTGATCGGGCGAGTGGGGGTGCTCAATTCATGACCTTCCCCTCTCGAACCTAAGTTCCCGTGCCGAGGCAACTTTGGTGATGACGAACACGTGGCCTTTGGCACGAGTCATGGGTTTCCTAAATCTTTCAAAAATAAAATATTTAGGTGTTGACTCTGTATCTGGCAAAGTAGTCCAATTTTGGCATTTTTTGTTCAAAATCAATTTTCCAAACGATTTGCTGGATTTGGACTCTTTGGTGTTTATCAATTTCACATTGCACTTGTGGGATTAGATTCAGAATCGCGGGAGTCCGAACTGTAGGGCTTCTTTCAAACTTTCAAATGGGGACGCGAAAAAGTCGAGCTACAATTTCTAGCGACTCTGCTGGGGATTTAGAGAAATTGACTCGAACTCATGGTATGACATTTTATCTACACTTATGTGTTTCTTTGCGTTACATTTGCATTGGTGTGCCTAAGTCACTGTGTTTGCTATCTGTTATTCTTGGATGGTTTGCCGAAGGCTTGCTTGGAAAAGCTTGCTAAAAGGCTGACCGGTCATGGGCTCTGCCATGATAGGAATACAACCTTTAGATCCGGATTACTGCTGTACCGTTTGATCTGCCTCTCACTTCTCGGTGTTAGGTGCGAGAGGCATATTAGGTAGTTTTTCCAAGGTACCCTTTTGACCATTTGGCCTAGTTGCATATCAAAAACCATAGAGACTGTTACAAACTAGGACATGATGCTTACCCAAATGTAGGATTGTGTGAAACCACTTTGTTTGAATAGTGAACCCTAGCTCCTGACGAAACTAGGACAGCGTAACCCTCCCCCCTCATAGGGGTGTTTTGGCTCTCATTTAATTGTTATGTGCTTTCAGAGTGAAACTCTACAGGAATGTGCATATTAGTTGTAAGTTTGGGTATCATATTTAGAGGCATAAATCAATGTAGAGTGGAGTTCTGCAGCTTTTGATTACAACTGTGTGTTGTTAACATCTGAGCTAAGGTGCTATGCGGTTTTTGATTTTTGCTTTCCTTTTGCTTTATTTCTTTTTGCTAGGTAGTTTATCACAATTACTTCAGACAGTTCGGATACCCCCCAAGCACTCTGGACCCGTGTGAGGAGACTTTACAGATCTGGAGATCTTGTTAGGGGACAACCAGTGTTTGCTTCGCTCCCACCGGTTACTAGACGGATGAGAGTTAGGCACAATTCACCAGTTCAGCAATCACCTGCATCTAGTCAGGCTCAGTTTTCTACATCCACTCTAGTTATTTGCCAGTTCCAATGACACAATATCCCCCAGTCAGCATAGAGGATCTAATCCATCACCTCTAGCAAACAGTTGAAACCATGCAGCAAGATGCTGCCCGCCAAGCTGAAGTTACAGCCCAACAGGCTGAAGTTATAGCCAGACTGCAATAACAACCACTACTGCCAACTGCGACTTCTTCATCCCAAGCACCTTCCCCTACAGCTAGCCCGGTGCCCGGAGCCGCTGCTCAGACTGTTGGTGTACAAGAAAACTAGGTCAATCAAACAGAGCCAATCCCACCACAAGCCTCCAAGGTGCCCATGTACCAAACTAAGCCTCTGTTTGAATTCGAAGTTGACCCGACTATGCTAAAAGTCAACAAGCTCGAGAAGCTTTTCAAGCGGGCGCAGGGTGTGAACTCTATTCCCGACATCGAAGATGGATATATTGACTCTGCAGTAACCTTGCCAGACCGATTTAAAATGCCACGCATAGATCGGTTTGATGGCTTTGGGGATCCCATAGTCCATCTGGGATTATTCTTTGATATCCTGCGGCCAATGGGCCTTACCAGACTTCAAAAGCTGTCACTTTTCGGCTGAGCCTTGTCAGGAGTAGCGACTATCTGGTATGCAAAGCTGGAAGATTCAGTAAAGCGGAGCTGAGAGGAAATGACCGAGGCCTTCATCACATAATACTCCTACAATACGTAGATCGAGGTCACAACCCGTGATATTGAGGTAACCCGTCAGGAGCTAAAGGAGGGCTTTTCAAGCTTTGTGATGAGGTGGAGGGCCAAGGCGTCGATAATGACTACTAGGCCATTTGAGAAGGATCAAATCAGGATGGTGGTCCGTAATCTGCAAGGGAAATTATTGCAGAAGATGATAGTTCTACCGTTGTTCACATTCACTGAGCTCCATGAAATAGGGGTTCAGATCGAAGATGCAATGAAATAGGAGTTGATAACTGATGAGAAGGAGTAGGCCAAGAGACCTTTTGTACGCAGTTCCAATGCAACCACTAGTGGAAGCACAACTGCGCGGCCATCTGATGTGGGTGTTGTTACCACCACAACCAAGACCGCTAACCCTTTCGCCAGCACAACTCCACAAACCTCAAACAACCAGGCCCGATCCCAGAGGACCTTCACCCCACTTTATATGCCATTATCCCAAGCTCTGAGGGTGCTGATCAAAAAGGGGTACCTCAAGCTGTTAGAGCCTCGCCCACCTAAACACAACCCAACCAAATACTGCACTTTTCACCAGCAGCACGGTCACGACACCGACCAATGCTTCAGGCTGCGTCATGAAATTCAAGATCTCATCGATAACAAGGTGATAGCACCACCCCAAAAGCCAAATGTAACCACCAAACCTCTTCCAGCCCACAACCAAGTTCGTCCACCCCGGAACCTAAACCTAATACATACACTGGCCATCCCCTATGACCCCAGTGTATATATTACCCCTTCCCACCTACCCAGACTGACTTTGTTCATCCCTGAGAGCATGAACTTGTGCATGATGGACACGTCCACACTTCAACCTGAACCCGTAGTGGTGATAGTGGCCAAAGAAGGGAGGTTGGCCTTAGAGGAGAGTATCAGTCCGCTGCCTAAGGATTTGACTGAGGGGGAGCATGATCCATGCTGTTACATTATGTCAACCGATCAAGCTATGCCAAAAGTGGTATTACCCACAACAGTGGAGATTAGTGTGGTTAGAGAAGATGGCCCAACTCAAGGATTAGATGATCTGGTAGAGTTTGAGGAAGACCTAGACAATTTGCAGTTCTACGAAGAGCAAGATCAGGGGGATGTGCAAATTGACAGGGTTGATCTGAATGGGTCGACGGACAACTTGGGGTGGTTAAGTGATGAACCTGACAAAGAGGAAGAAACTGAACTAAAACCTGAAGAAAAGGAAGTAAGAATAACTACAGTGGCCGGAATGGCTGAGGAAAAAGAAAAATTGCTGGAGAGCACCAGCATCAAGAATTTAGCTTAGGAACTAGGCGTTGTGAGTATCGTTGATACAGAATAGGAAGTCGCGTTGAAATGGTTTGTGCAAGAAAGGGATCAAGACAAACAGGAAGCTAGAAAAGCCCAACACCCTGTGGGGGGTACTTTTGATACGAGAATGATCAGACCAGAGCCGGACAATTGTTTGTCAGTTGCCGGAGGCGTATGGTGGGAGGACAATGATTTACTTCTGGCCTACACCGATGAAGACTAAGGTGAGTCCCTTCTAGACAATGCCTGGTACTCTAAAGAGATTGACCACATGACGAGGAGTGGATGGTATTTTAAGCCGCCGCACTTGGACCAAGCTGAAGCCTCGGGGAAAGATAGAGAGGTAGAAAAGCAGAAGGAAAAATAGTTGGAGGAAGAGGCAGTGCTGAAGCAGTTGAAGAAAATTCAAGCCCATATTTCGATCTGGGGGCTGCTCATGGGTTCTCGAGTGCATCGACAGGCTGTATTATCAACAATGGATAAGGCCAAACTGTCCATTGACACCACCCCTGAACAGCTGGTTGGACTAGTCTTCCCAGGAGGCGCCAAGCCAACCCTAACCTTTTCTGATCTAGAACTGCTGCTAGAAGGCTCAACACACAACAAACCTCTGTATATATCAGTTGAGTGTAGAGAAAAATAGGTGCCAGTGGTGTTAGTTGATACTGGGTCGGCTATCAATGTCTGTCCGTCGCACACAGTGTATGCCATTGGCCTGAAACCAGCCGATTTCGTGCCTCCAGACCAAGTGATCTAGGCATATGATAATACCAGCAGAGAGGTGATGGGCACAGTACAAATCCAAGTTCAGGTTGGCCCAGCTCAACAGGACGTTGAGTTTCATGTCCTAGATGTCCCGGCCACCTTCAACTTACTGCTGGGAAGACCCTAGCTGCATCAGGTGAAAGCTGTCTTCTCTACCCTCTACCAAATACTGAAATACCCTCACAGGAATGGAGTGGCTATTGTGTTCGGGAATTTGTCTATATATACTTCGCCAGAGGTAACTACACCTGTACTGGAGATTGATCATGGCGAAGAGGATGTTTTCTTTCTAGGGTTTACTCTAGCTGAGGCCCGGACAATGCAGAACATCTTGGCAGCTGATGAGGGCTAATATGTCAGCGCCTAATCAATCTATTTCATGAACAAGCTCCAGCATGTGCCATAGGGGTGGGCGCGGGTCGGTTGCGGTCATGGAATCTCCAATCCGCCATCCGTCCGTCAGATTGGCGGATTAAAGAAAATCAATCCGCATCTGTCCGCCAATCTGGCAGATGTGGATTGAGCGGATTGGCGGTTTGGCGGATGGATGCGAATCGGTTTGGCGGTTTAAAATTTTATAAATTTTTAACATAATTTAACTTATGCACTTCCTCAAAAAGAAAAGAAAAAAAAGAAAAAAAAAAGTATTAAAGTCAATTACTTAAAAAAGTATTACAATCACTGTATGCTTTATCCAAAGAAAAAAAGTTTAAAACTTTAGAATGTCACGATCACTGCATTCCTTATCCACATATTACAATCACAGCATGATTCATTCATATAAAGTATTACAATATGTGATTTTTAAAATATAATAACAATTCACACCACCAAAACCATGAACAGAGCAGTAGTAGAGATTGTATGTCTCTGTATTGTTACATCTACATATGTTTTTGAAAACAAAAAATCAACCAGCATATATCATATTTTCTATTTATTATTTTTAGAACTAGATTTAAAAACTAAAAAATATAGATAAATAATACATCTATTTTTTTCAATTCAAAAAATATATTCAAGTTAAAAACTTTTTTTTAACAGAATATTTAAATTCTTTTTCAATTGAAAACACAAACATAATATTTAAACAAATTAAAAATACAAAGTCTTATAAATTACTAGGGGTGTTCGCGATTTGGCGGTTTGGCGGTTCGGTTGTGGCCAAAGAAATCTCAAATCCGCCATCCGTCCGCCAAATTGGCGGATTAAAGAAAATCAATCCGCAACCGTCCGCTTGTCATCACGCATCCGTCCAAAATGTGGCGGATCGGTTCGGTTCGGTCGGTTTTGGCGGATCGATATATCCGCTGCTCACCCCTAATGTGCCAGGAATGGGGTTAGGAAGAAGTGGTCGGAAATGCGTTATAGCATTGGCCGATGTGCCACATAATCCGCATGACTTTGGTCTTGGCTATATGCCCACCAAAGAGGATTGGGTTAGGAAAAGAGTAGAGATGGAAGGCAGAGCTAGAGCCAAGCAGGTCGGAAAATGCTATGAGCTTAATCACAGGCCGATCCGGGGAATGCTAAATGGTCACTTTGTTCGGGAGGGTGAAGACTTCCTATTTTACGGCTTCCCCAAGCCCTGGATGAATTCTGAGAAGCAGTGTGTCCCCTGCTTCAAAATTTTCTTCAACCTTCAGTTACAAGACAATGACACCGAGAAAAAGGCTGGACCAACTGCTAAAGTTGAACAGAGCATACAAAGTGACTCGGACAGTAGTGAGCTTGGGGTGGGAGCAGCACTGGTATGTCTCTTTTTAGATCTTCCGGCCGATTCAGAGAGCTTGGGGGATAACCTGACCATTTCCATGATCGGGGACCAACTGGGTGTGAACCCTTTTAGCAGCATTTTGGATGCATCTGAAGCACCATCTCTCGTTTGGCAACTAGAGGAAGGCTACCTGTCCAGTAGTTCTGAGTCGGGTAGTGAACCGAAATCTGATTCCACAAAGCCTGTGGAATCGGAATCAGATTCTTGTTCTTCTAATTCTGAGTCCGATATTCCTGGGCGTGATAACCCAGATGCCAAGGTCTTGTCCAGGTCATCTTTTTCCTTTGCTTTTGAGTCGGTTGTAGCTAAGGAGATGGATGAGTTGGACCTTATAAATGAGAATGCCACTGCAGATTCTGAGTATCTCTTTGTGCCACTTGTTTTTGCATTAATCAGGACTTTCAAAATTTTAATGAAAACGATGAGGAATGAATTCCTCTGGTTTTGAAAAAATTGATTAATCAAGAGGAGGAGAGGTTTACAAAATCCCTTGCTGATGAAATCATTGCTTTTAATGTGGGTACTAAGAAGGATCCCTGTCTGTTCCAGATCGGGTCCACGTTGTCTTTGGAGGAGCGCGAGTGCTTAGTCGCTTTATTAAAAGATTTCAAAGATGTTTTCGCGTGGTCCTATGAAGACATGCTTGGAATCGATCCTGAGATTATACAACATCGGATCCCTTTCGACCTTGAGGCCCAACCCGTTAAGCAGAAGTTGCGGAGAATCCGCCCAAATTGGGCTTTGAAGATCAAAGAGGAGGTCACCAAGTAGATCGAAGCAGGGTTCTTGCTAGTATCTGAATATCTGACTTGGTTGGCCAACATTGTCCTAGTGCCGAAAAAGAATGGCAGGATCCGGGTGTGTGTGGACTTCAGAGATTTGAACAAAGCCAGTCCGAAGGACGACTTCCCTCTACCGCACATCGATGAATTAGTGGATTTCACCGCAGGTCATGCACTGCTCTCCTTCATGGATGGATTTTCCGGGTATAACCAGATTTTGATGGCGCCCAAAGACAGAGAGAAAACCGCCTTCACTACGCCGTGGGGAACCTACTGCTACAGAGTGATACCGTTTGGGCTGAAGAATGCCGGGCCTACCTATCAATGGGTTGCAACCACTATTCTGCATGATATGATCCATAAAGAGGTTGAGGTGTACTTGGATGACATGATTGTCAAGTCCAAAGAAAAAGAGGACCACTATACCGCCTTGAAGAAATTCTTTCAACGGATCAGAGAATACAGACTAAGGTTGAATCCACAGAAGTGTACTTTCGGCATGACAATAGGGAAAATGCTGGGTTTCTTGATCACATAGAGGGCCATCGAGGTAGATCCTTCCAAAATCAAGGCCATCCTAGAAATGTCATCACTGAGGACTGAAAAGGAGGTGTGAAGCTTTCTGGGTAAAGTGCAATTCATAAGACGGTTTATTTCTAAATTAACCTTGACTTGTGAACCACTTTTTGGTCTCCTAAAGAAAGGAAAGAAATTCTGATGGGATGATCGATATCAATTCGCTTTTGAGTAGATTAAGCAGTACCTTCAGAATCCGACCATGTTGTTGCCACTGAAGCCGGGGAAGCCTTTGATATTGTATTTGTTAGTAACGGACACAACTATGGGATGCATGCTTGCTTAGGAATCTGAGGATAGGGTGCAGAAAGCCATCTATTATTTGAGCAAGAAAATGTTAGATTACGAGACCCGCTACACCCCGCTGGAGAAAGCTTGTTTGGCCTTGGTATGGGCTACCAGGAAGTTGAGGTACTACTTGTTAGCTCACTCTATAATTATGGTTTTGAGATTAGATCCCGTCAAATATCTCTTTGAGAAACTAGTGCTTATGGGTAGGCTAGCCCGTTGGTTGCTTCTCCTCTCCGAATTTAATTTGAAGTATGTCACTCGCAAGTCGGTCAAGGGGAAAGTGGTAGCAGAGTTCCTGGCAGATCACTTAGTAGAGGGGGATGAAGCGGTAGAATACCTGTTCCCAGATGAAGCCATTTTTCAAGTCGAGGAGGAGACTTGGACAATGTACTTTGACAAAGCGTCTAATCAATACGGTTATGGAATAGGTGTGTTGTTAATAGCACCCGATGATTCCCATATACCTTTAGCCTTCGAACTTCGGTTCAAGGTATCTAATAATGAAGCAGAGTATGAGGCGTGTATCGCTAGTTTGGAAGCCGCCCTGCAACTAGGGGCAAAAAGGTTGGACATTATCGGGGACTCGAACCTAGTTGTTTCTCAAGCCAATGGAGACTGGAAGGTCAAAGAAGAAAAGATGAAAATTTATCACCAGACCCTGGACGTTTTGATTCCTAGGTTTGAAAAGCTGACTTTCACATATCTACTAAGAGAGAACAACAGGTTCGCTGACGCGTTATTAACTCTATCTTCTATGATAGACATCCCTCTTGGAGTCCAAATGTGTCCGATCATCATTGAGCAAAGATACACTACATGCCGGCCTATGAGACTATCGCCGCAATAGATGAAACGCAAGATCAAAACCCTTGGTACTTCGATATCTGGAACTTCTTGGAATAGGAGGTTTATCCACCAAGGGCAAATGCCAAGGATAAGAGGGTAATACGGCAAATGGCCATTCAATTTATCATTTGAGGAGGTAAACTGTACAAGAGAAGTCATCTGGGAATGCACAAGTTGTCTGTTAACGAAGAGGAATCAAAGCGCCTAATGGAGGCCACCCATGGAGGGGAGTGCAGAGCGCACATGAATGGAGTAATGTTAGCCCGGAAGATTCTCAGGCAGGGTTACTACTGGTCTACCATGGAGGAGGATTATATCGGTTTTGTTTGGTGATGCCACAAATGCCAAATTCATGCTAATCGCATGAACATCCCACCATCGAAGCTATACAACATGACTTCACCATGGCCTTTTTTAGTTTGGGGAATTGATGTCATCGGCGCAGTCACACCAAAAGGGTCAAATGGGCATGAATACATTCTAGTGGTAATTGACTACTTTACAAAGTGGGTGGAAGCTCAGTCTTATGTAGTGTTGAAAGTAGCGCATGTGGCTAAGTTCATCTGAAACAACATCATTTGCCGATATGGAATCTGAAACGAGATTATTTCAGATAATGGCTCATACTTCAAGAAGGAAGTGATAGGCTTGTTGGAGAAATACAATGTGGCTTTTCACAAGTCATCTACATATCGGCCGTAAACCAACAAAGCTGTTGAGGCTGCCAACAAGAACATCAAGCATATTCTACACAAGATGGTTGAGACCTATAGGGACTGACCAGACAAATTGCTATTTGCACTCTGGGGCTACAGAACTTCAATCTGGACGCCTACAGGGGCAACTCCTTACTCTCTTGTCTATGGAATAGAAGTTGTTCTGCCAATTGAAATAGAAGTCCCGTTGCTGCGAGTTATGGTTGAGTGTCAGATAGTAGAGGCGGACTGGCAACAGAGCAGATTCAAAGAGCTGATGTTGTTCGATGAGAGAAGGCCGAAAACATTGTACCATGTTTAGGGCTATCAATGCAGGATTGCTAGGGATTTCAACAAGAAGGTTAAGTCCCAAAATCTTAAAGATGGGGATTTGGTGCTAAAAGACGACCGAGCTCCCATCTATGACCCTAGGGGCAAGTTCAGACCCAATTGGACTGGTCCTTACATCATCAAAGCTATCTGGTCGGGTGGAGCTATTATTCTCATGGACCTGGATGGCCTAGAATTCTCTCAACCGATCAACATGGACAAGTTGAAGAAATACTATCCCTGAGAGGCTCGCTAGGCTAAAAACCTGGAAGGGCAGCCTCGGCAAAAGTTAGAGCACAAAAAATTAGAAATAAAGAAAAGCTGAGCTCGCAAGGTTGAAAACCCTAAAGGGTGGCCTTGGCAAAAGTTAGAGCTCAAAAGGAGAGTGTTAATACTCTAGTGAACTTGAACTGAACTACGTAAGGCCTAATTCTTATCTTTGGGATACGTAGGCAACTTCATCTTGAAGTCCGGCCGTAAACACCTTCAACTCAACTGTCCTGTCCATGTGTCTGATCAGGCCATCTTTGTCTGTTCTTTACCTACAAGTTTGGTTATGATCTTCTGTTGTGATATCCACTCTGAGAGAAAAGCTGGTTGTAGTGCAGAGCAATGCTATTCAGTCAAGGAGCAATTTGTGATCTTTTGATTTGGTGTTGTACATCTCGAGGATTGATTCCGTTTGTGTCAGGTGGTGATCCTTTTCAAAAATGGTTTTGGAAAGTTTTAATAAAAGTTGATTTTGTTCAAATTTTTTCTTTTACAACTTAGACCATTTCTGGACCAAAAGGAAAACTTTCAGTGCTCACAACTTTAATTTCATTGATTTCAACACGAAGTTCTCCAACTCTCTGATACAAATCAAAGTTGCTTTTATTACATTGAAAAAACTTGAAAAGAAAGATCAAAGCAATAAACTAGGGGCATAGATGAGTCAGGTGCTCCTACGTCCCCTACTTGTACTGGTAGAAGTTTCGGAAGCCAAAGTGGGCCTGATTTGTGCCTCATCCTCAAGCCAAGCTAGGCACTCGCCAGAAAGGGCGCAACTAAAACTAGGGGCAGGAGCCAGAAGTTCTCTCGTCCTCCAAGCAGTGAGATACCTAGCCAAATGTGAATCTCGGATGGGGAATGAAACTGGGTACTGTACCCCCTCATCTGGGTAGATCTGATCGTGCCCAAATTGACGTCTGAACCGAAAAGGAAAATAGAATACACAGTGTGTCAGGTCAATCAATTGAATGCCGGGCTGCCGAGCCATGCTATAGCTCATTTCAGTCAGATTAAGCCAGGGGCAACACCAGGCTATGTTAGTAGCAGACCTGTTGCACATCCATTCATACCACCACTCTTCATTTGGGAAATCCACTAGTCGGTGGCAGAAGAAATAGCCTCGAGCTGAATACTCAGGGCAAGAGTCCATTACCTTCAGCTTATCCATCAGCCACACCTGGAAAGGGATGAAAGAAAAGAGAGATTAAAGAATAGAGATATGTATGTTGAGAGAAAAGTGAGAAAAGAGTTTTGAGAGAAAAACAAAGCATGAGTGTCGAATGATGTGAGAAACACATATTAGAAAGGGTGGGAAACATTACCTGAAGAAGTAATGGACTCCCTACAAATCTGGTAGTCTCTCGCTGATGGAAGGCGTTTAAGCCCATCAAAGTCTCGGCCAACACCAAGCCAATGCAACTCTTGCCTTCTTTCAGGCCTTGCGTTACTTCAATCAGTCGGATGCTAGATCTGCCAAAACTAGGGGCAAGAAGGAAATGAGCTAGCATACATAAATAGAGGGTATGTTGCCGAAAATCCCGCCAAAGACGGTCGCCATGGTCACCAACATCAGAAAATCGACGAATCAAACTAGGAATGTCTAGCTCTTCGTTGTGGGCCAGAGATCTAGCCTCATGCATAGTGAGCCCGCACATCTGTCCCAAAGCTTGAGCGTGGCCAAAACGGGACTAAGGCATGATTTTCTCGTCATGCCGGGATTCCATTAGCACCTAAAATTCTTCAATTGTCAGTTATATTTCCTGTCCCCTAAAGCTAAAGACATGTGTAATCGGGTTCCAGCATCTAGCCGCGACATGAAGGAATGGAAAACAAACTTGAGTTCAGCTCAATGGAAAAAGTGCATTTAAGTTGAAACCCTAGAAATTCACCTTTTCTGAGCCGTCCAAAGTCGCAATTCAATCCGCAAGGTTTTGGGCAAGAAATGGCTCAATTTGTGGCAAAAACAACAGCTAGAATGAGTCATGGAGAAGAAATGATGAAGTTGAAGCTTTTGTAGAAGATATGGCAGTGAGTGGAAGCCAGCTGTCAACAATCTGGAGGTTCTACACATTGGTGGCCGGCAAACCCTGTATGTAGCCGACAGCCTTCTTTTCTGTCCTTCCGCCCACCTATGTGCTAAAAAATGCTGAAGACATGGGTTTTGTTCTGCTATTTATTTGTTTTAAGGTCTTGTTTTGAGTCCTTTCGTTTTTTTTAGCAAGTTTGTTGAATTGTACTTGAGTTGTTTTGTTTATCGAGTGGTTGTTTTGTTTATCGAGTTGTTCATTACATTTTGTAATTTGATTGTTGGTCGGTTCATTACTCGATTAAGCATTTTGTTTCAATCAAGTGCTCTTGGCCAATTCGATTCCATGTCCATTTCATGCATATATGGTGCTCATGATGCAAAAATACAACACACTTTCCATTAAAAAAAAAAAAAAAACTACGAGTTTTTTTTTTTCAATCATGGTTTTTCACAAAAGAGGAGTACAAGTTTTAAAGCAAAACAGAACTTCCTAAAACTATACATGTGCTAATGCTACTAACAAAAAGAAACTAAGCAAAAACTACAAATAGATCAGCGCCGGTCATCTCATACTCGAGAGGCCCTTTTCGTCCTCTTCCCAGGTAAGGACTCAGAGCTGTCTCCGTTAGCGTCACTATTTGACTCAGATGCCAAGTCGGAACCGGAATTATCGCTGCTCTCTGCCTCAGAGCTTGACTCAGCATCACCTCCACTCGCAGATCTCGAGCCACCATTATCTCCACTCTCAAAGGACTCAGATTGTGGACTCACTACCTCCTCAGAGTCGCTCGTTTCAGCATTATCATCACTCAGAATGGGCTCTGAAGGACCGTTCTCATCTCGGGTGCCCCTAGCTCTGCCTTGGTCGCGTGCTGGAGCCTGTTTCTCTCCCCTCACTGTTGCTAGAGGAGGTACTACTGGTGTAGGTGTTGCAGCTGCCCCTGGTGCCATCGGTATGGATGGGATCTGAAAAGACATCAGTTATAGCATATGTATCAGATGCAAGCATTGTGTGCAGAATGAATGTATGTAGAAATCAGATACAGTATGAGTACAGTATGAGTTGTGAATGTAGTGTATCAGATCAGTGTAGTTTGGAACAGACCACAGTCGAGATGCTAGTGTATTGGAAAATTGATAGCATGAAATGTAAACTGAAGAAATTACCTAGATACTGTAGAGACTGAGCAGCGCCTCTCTCATCTGTACCATACCCATCAGGGAGGCTATTAGCTCGAGAGCCCTCCCCATATATTCTATGGAGGCTTGCACGTGCATTTAGGTGATCAGTATCTGCAATGAACATATCTGAAATGCAATATGGGGTGCAAGCATAAAGAATGGTCCACACCTGAGTTGGGCCTCGAACCCCGACAAGTTCATGCCCAGCTGCTGCGAGCTCGATTGAAACCTGGTAAAGATCTCCAGTATGCCACCAGCATGTCAACACGGTCGGAAGCTCCAGCCAATCGATCCTCTGCCTCGCCTGGGAAGCCCCTCTATCATGGGCCTTGGTCGCCCTGGCCGTTCGGGTCACTCTAGGTGTCTCTCACGCAGCAGAAGCTCTCGCCTCCACACCTCCACGAGCATCGGTCAAAGGTGGCATGAGATGCGTCTGAATGAAGGCTATATAATCCTCATCCTCGAGGAAATAGTCAGCGTCTAAGCCCCCAGTGAACTGAATCATCTCCTGAAAGGAGAGGCTCTCTATAGTCCTCATAGATGCAGAAGGCGTCATGGGAACTACCGCCTCAAGCAAACCCATGGTCTGGCGCACGAACTGCTCGCCTAGAAACTAGGCTCGGCAAACTGGGCCCTCCAGCAGAAGCCAAAAACGGGAGGCCCCCCAAGCTCCGGCGTACTGGTCTCTAACTCCAGCCGACATCGTCGCCCAAGGTTGCCAAGCGATCTGCAAACAAAGAATACATAGATTGTTAGTTACCATCAGATATCGAAGTATGAATTAGAGCCGAAGTAAAGCAAAAATAATAGTGAGTTTTGGGTTACCTCATCGGCGGTCACCGTGTCGAAGTATCGGCGAAAGAATGCGAAGGTCTCTCGGGTCCTCTGTAGGCATCTGCCATCATACTGGTGAGAGTACGGTACAACGAGGGGCATCTCCACCTCCGGCTCCGGAGCAAGAGTCGGGAAATATGCATATACCCAGAGCTGCAAGGAAAAGGCAACAGTGAGTATACAATGTATAGATACAGAGAATGCAGAATGTGCGATGCAGAAAGCACAATGTATAGGTGTAAAGAATGCAGATGCAGTGTACAGAAAGTGCAAAGCAGAAAGCACTGAAAAAGAAAGTAGGAAAATATGAAACAGAAGTGAAAGTTGCACGGCATACCTCCCAGGCTCACCAATAGCCTCCGACCCTGTCTCCCCTCCTGCGGGACATGGAGCTCATATAGCCGTACAATGTGGCGAGGCTAGTGCCGCCCTAATTATAGAATCGCACCTGGGGGAGTGTCACCAAGGTGCTCAGAAGATATAGTCCTACGGTGTTCCACCTGTTCGCAAACAAGGTGGTACCGAAAAGGAACATCAAGAAGCCCCGGGCGTATTGATCAGTCTCCTCTAGTGTCTGCGGTTCGCTCCCGCGAAAATGCTCCGTAAACCAATTATATCGTACCATGGCTGGTCGGTATAGCGGTGGGTGTGCTCCAAGTAAGGAGATCCAGACAGCCTCTCACTCTCCCATATCCGTATCATAAGGGATCGAATGACCCCCTACTCCTACGCCAGTGAGCATGGAGAAGTCATAGGGAGTTATCGTCATCTCCCTAGCAGCAAAGAAGTGGAAAGAGTTAGTGGTATCCCATCACCTCTCTACCATTGCTCTGAGTAAGGGCCGACTCATTATGTGGCAGGAAAGACTGGAGCAGAACAAACCAAAACCGGCCTCATCTATGATAACACGGACCCTAGCGACAAACTCAAGATACTAGTCCCTAGTGGTCGTTGCTCCATAGCCTCTGATAGAGCGAGAGTCCTCTTGCGATCAAGATAATGATAAACAAGTGATCAAAGAGTAGTCAGATAAAAGACCGTGTGGAAAATACAGTGCAAATGCAAGAAATGCAATGAAAGTAAGCAATACGGTGCAAGAAATATAATGAAATCAAGATATGTAGTACCAAAATGCAGAAAAACACGAGGGTGTAGTGTATACCTCAGTGGCATCGTGAGAAAGGTGGAAGTCTGGCTCCCTAAGCAGGAGGTCCTCAAGTACGTGCTGTGCAAATGCACTAAAATGTGTGATGCCCCCGAGCGGCAGTACGTGTGTCTAAGGATGATATGTAGCTGGAATTGGTGGTTTTAGGCCATTAGAGGTTACAGGGTGTATCACTCTTCTTTATTCCTTACTTTCAAGGCCTTTTCACTTTTGTTTTCCACTTTCAAACTATCTTTTTTTGGGGCTTTTAAACAATGAATTTCAGAGTATTTTCAGTGATAAAAATCATCTTTTGTGATCCAAATTTGAAAGGGTTAGCCTTCCCTCCTTGTGTCTTGTTTGCTAGCCTAGTTAACTCGAAGTGTTAGCTTATTTTTCTAGCTATTTGTAGCTTAATTCCAGCATGTTTTAGCCTCTATTTTGAACTGTTTTTACTCTGTTTTGGGTTGGTTAAGTCATTTGAGTCTTGTTTTGCATGGTTATAGTGTAAGTGTCCTCACAAGCTTGGTGTTTTAGGCCCTTAGACACCACTTGTTTGAGTTGATTGCATATTTTAGTGCTTTTCATACTTAATTTCAGCAGGCATAATCTCTGTAACCTCCCTTATTTCTTTACTTTTTTGTTTGCTTTGAGGGTTATTTCAACCTTAGGATAGTTTAAGCTTGAGATTGAGATCCATGCTTAATGGTTTAATCCTCTTTTGAGGGTTCATTATCAACGACATGACACCTTTCTCTTGCCTTAAACTACCCCTTGTTTGACACTTCCTTCTCTTTTAGAGGACTTACTCACCAATGGACTTAATTGGTTAAAGAATGGAATGGTAAATTAAAATGAGTAAACAAAAATGGAAACTAAAATTATGCAAAGACTTGATAGTGTTTTGGTGTGTTCAATCGGACGTTAATTGAACACAAGGAAAATTGAGACATTTCATACTCAAAGTGATGAAATGTGCCAATTTTTTCCAAGGTCTCCATTGCCCTTGATCATGCATGATAGGGTGATGGTTTTCGGTCTTGTTTGTGCATTTATTAAACTTGTACCCCTTGGTTCCTTAGCCACCATGCAATGAAATTGCTTGATTGATGGTTTAAGGATCAAGTGTATCACTCCTTTGAGATGGTTTGATGATAAAGAGGGATACAGAGTACAAACAATCTTTGAGAATACCCTCTCTTTGCCCTGTTTGCTCTCTTTTGTAACAAGGAATAGTGCATTATCAGTGGCCGGCCGGCCAATGTTTCTGGCCGGCAGGCCATCAGTGTTGGACGACAACCCTTCAATGGTGGCCGGCCGGCTACCACTTTTGGCCTGCTGGCCATCAATGAATTTTGAGCAGAATGCTTGTGAAGCAGAGTAGAGTTGATCTGGAGAAGGAAATCAGTGTAAGGGTTGTGCAACAGAGGCTTTCGAGGGCAGACAGTGGATGTTCTTTGGGTGGAAAACCAAGCATGCATGGGCCTCCCTCACTTCCCAGGATTAGTTGATTAGTTTAATTAGCACTTAGCCTTTTATTTGTTGTACTTAATTAGTTGTAGCTAATTAGTTTGTTTTGTATTTATTTAATTAGCTTAGCTTAGTTAAATTGTTTAATTGTTAAATTCTTAATTAGTTAACTAGAATAGTTAGTTTATTTATTTGTTGTTGTAATAATTAGTTAACTTAGCTTAGTTAGTTATTCATGTTGGTTTGTAATAATTAGTTTAATTAGCTTAGCTTAATTAGCTAGTTAACTTATTCATTCGGCGTCTCCTTCATGAGAGTGCAAAGTTGTAATAATGTGTATGTCTTCCAACCCCACGTCTTTCTCCCTTTTATTTATCTGCTTTCGATGGTTAGATTAGGAGTATCATGTTTCAATTAGCATTCCTCATACCTGCATTCATTTGTATTGCATGCACCAAGGCTTGGCACATCATTCAAACTGCATTGTCAATACTTCGGTGAATACGTGCTTTAGACCGCATGCTATTTTGTTGACTCATATGCCATTTTAATAGCCGAGCTTATTTAGATTGCATTATTGGATGTGTTGCATTAGTCATCTTGTGTAGTTAGGTATCATGCATATTTTCCTAACCCTTTTGTTTTATCTTAGGTTGGAGTACTAGATGAGTTTTTAGTGCTTTAGCATACTTGCATGAGTGTGAGTGATTGCCATGACTAGGATACTTGCCATGAGGTTAATTGCTTAAGTGCTATAACTGCTTGAATGCCTGTAGATGAAGGCTTGTTACTTGAATTGGAATGATTCAATAAATGTACATTTAAACCCACTATGTTAAGTGGCAAATTCACAAAACTTTAAGCCCACTTTGTCAAGTGGCAAATTCAAACCCTTTTCGAAACATGAAATTGAATTGTTCCAATTTGGGCAAACTAGTCTATACTTGCTAGTGCGCATCACATAGTAAATGCTAGCTAATAAACCGGAACAAGAGCATATAATGTTGATAAAAATCATATCATGATTAGTAGAGGTCGATCTTTGATCGGGCGACCGGGGGTGCTCAATTCATGACCTTCCCCTCTCGTACCTAAGTTCTCGAGCCGAGACAACTTTGGTGATGACGGACATGTGGCCTTTGGCACGAGTCATGGATTTCCTAAATTTTCTAAAAATAAAATATTTGGGTAGCGACTCTGTATTTGGCAAAGCAGTCCAATTTTGACATTTTTGATTCAAAATCAATTTTTCAAATGATTTGCCGGATTTGGACTCTTTGGTGTTTATCAATTTCACATTGCACTTGTGGGATTAGATTCAAAATCGCGGAAGTCCGAACTGTAGGGCTTCTTTCAAACTTCCGAAAGGAGGTGCGAAAAAGTCGAGCTATAGCTGCTGCTTGCTAAAGTAGACACGAGCAGTAGACATAATACATACACACAATATGAAGTCAAACATTGCAACATATACAAGCACTGACCCTTTGTCTTGAACTGCCAACAATCTAAGGGATACTTCAAAATTGTCCAATCAAATACATAAACTGATAGCCTACACAAGAATATCAAGGAATTAAATTTTAGGACAGCACTCTTAAAGAATATCAATAAATGAAACAATCGATACAATTCTTGGTCTGTGATATATGAATTTGCCTCCTTGGTTTTCGAATTCCAATCCATTCAATTGAAAATGTTAGCAATTTAAAGACATTGAAAATGTCCAACAAATTAATTGAAATGCTTTTTTTCTCTTTAATCAAAGCTCATTAATTCTCTTGTAAGGCACATAGTTTAAACTAAGTATTGAAATATTAGTTGATAATTTATTTAGTAGCTTATTTTTATTGTAAAAAATTAATAAAAAGACGATTCAGTGTTAATCATTATTGCCTATGTTGATTGATTCCTAAAACAGGCAAGGCATCTGTGGCAATTGTTTATTAGTAAATCTCAACAATCAGAATTCCAATTCACCTAATAATGAAAATAAGTTAAGAGTTTTGCATGGAATTTAATGATGAGCCCAACACATGCTTATTGAATTAACTTGTATAGAACTCTGAATTGGTAAAGTAGGAACCACAGAAAGTATAAAAATGAAAGCGGAGGCTCCTCTTAACCAATTCCTACAGTACTGAAGTATTTGCATCACATAACAACGTACTTTTTTTGTAATAAAAATAATGACAACAGTAATGTTAATAATAATGATAACAGCAATAACAAAACCATCATAATAATAACAAAAGAAACATAGCCTACTCACTTCATTCTAGAAGATCATGAAGAAAACTGATACTAGTTTTGGGATCAACACTTAAAGCAATATTTTGAAACTAGAACCCACTCAGTAGGTGGACAACCCAGACGATAAACAACAAAGCTTCTAAACATTGAAAACCCCTAAGCCATTTTCCCCAAAATTTTATTTCTACTTTCCTTTCTCTATGTTATCTCAAAGAGCAAATTAATCATTATACAAACAATAGCAACCAATGAAAAAATCTCTTTGGAAGTCTTCCCTTTGGGAGTACCTTTTTATCTTAACCAACCACCAATCTTTTAAACAAACACTTTCATTTTTAAAACCTGAATAAAGAGCAAAAGAATCAATAAATACCATGAAATCCACATATTAAAAAAGCAAACAAAAAAATAAATTAACATCATATGCTTGTTTTAACTGATAATAATTTATGAATCTAAAAATCCGAAACGTTGTATCTGAAGATTTATAAACTGAATCCCAAGTCAATCCCATAATGAGCATTCACCAAGCAATGTTCAGCAAACAAAGAATGATTGACAAGACAGTTTGATAAATAAATATGTAGTCCTTAGACTTAAGCCCTGAAAATCCTTTCCTCTCCATTTGATTTGCAATTTTAGAACATTTTTCCACTCACCATGGCAAACATGTTGTTAACACTTAAATTAATAGAAATTAACACCGCAGCAATTCTCATTTAAATATTTACTAAGAGCTATTTTCCATAGTTATCAACAATTACTAAAGCAATGGAAAGAAGCAAAATTCACCTATGATGTTGAATATCTATAAAGACGACCAAAAGAGTTATCCATTATTGTTTGTAGCTTCTTGTTTGTGAATAGGACCTATCAATTAGCCATGTGATGAACCAAAGTCACAGCCAAGAGTACCTAAAGTTGCAGGCAGAGGCAATTTTGCAAAGCTAGGGCATAAACCCTTCAAATTCAAACCTTACCAAAAATTAAAATCAAATACAAATGTCAATCAACAAAAATCCCATATTTAGGTAGAGTATGACAAATTTAAAGCTAAAAGTAACGGCAAGGCGTAAAAGACATTCACCATATTGCAGAAACAAATTGTCAACTCTTCTCTCCACTTTTCGAAGTAAAACCATTCATAGCAAAATTGATAATAAAATCTAAGGAAATTACAATTCATTGTAAATTTTCAAAAAAAAAATTGTAAATCAATGGTAAAGCTTATCAACTTTAATAATTTAAGTGGTAAAGTTTCCCATGATTTTGCAAAAAAAATTTCATCTTAATACTGATTTGCAATGTCCTCGAAATTAATTTCAATAATTAAGTGTCACAGATAGAAAATACTTAATGGGTTACAATCCAAATGCGAAGAAATAAAAATATACAAAAAAAAAAAAAAATGACTTACCTTGCAATTTTTGTGAGCAACCTTGGTGAAAATTTTGCAAAGATACTAAAATTTTTTTGTCCTCAATCAGGCACTATAATTCACTATTTTAATTCATTTTCATATAAGACAATTAGCAAATGACTCGTGCCTAAAGACATTCCGAAAAGGGAAGAAAAAAAATATCTAAGCATGCTTTCTATCAATTCTTGCATACCCAATCTCATGAATGGTTCGTATGATTTCAAATAAATATATCAAATGGGTTATGAGTTCGAAAATAGTTATGATTAAAAATTAATAACTTACTGATTTGGAATCTAAGTTATTTTTAGCCATTTGATGCAAATATTTGGTAGTGTGGACACCCATATTTAGGTAGAGTATGACAAATAAATATAAATATAAATCCCATATTTATGTAGAGTATGAAAAATTTAAAGCTAAAAGTAACAGCAAGGCGTAGAAGACATTAACCATATTGCAAAAACAAATTGTGAACAACAAAAATAATAGAATGAAAATCATGGTATTGACATTTTACCAAAATACATATACCATCATAGTTTTGTAGCAAACACTTAATCTATCCCCAACTTAAACTAATTACCCAATCCAATCATTAAACCCCCGAAGTTTAAGCAATGTGAAAATTTCAATATGGTAATCCAGTGTCAATACCCATTTTCAAATGTCAACAAAATATACAAAAATGAAGGTTTAAACACTAAAATTAGGTAAACAAAAATACCACTTCAAGAACTCCAAAAACATCAAAGGGATATGAAGAAGGCCCAAGATCCTTTGTAAAGAAGAATCTAAAAAATAAAATAAAAAGAAAGCACATGGAAACTGTCGAGACTGTTGATCTTTGTTTTTGAGAACTACCTTAATTTTTGTTACTATCAATAAAAATCAACAATTAAGACCATTAGTTTCTGTAAACCGATTCATCCATGTTAAGGTCCACTAATTGATTCATCAACATTTCTGCTATTTGAATTGGGTTTCCTATGTTTTAACTTCAATTCCGTCAATTATGCATCAACGTCAGCACTGAAAGAAACCATTTGTTTCTAAACATAAGTTCCATCATTTTATAGACACTAATTACTACAGCTTTTGAAACAAAATTTAAGCTTTCAAACTTCAATTCAAGCACCAGAAAGCAAGAACAATTAGTACTATTAAAATTTATGCTTCAATTAGTATGTAATGCTCCTAATGAATGACATAGCGAAATATTTTACATGTGGGATAATGTTGGTCCACCTTTGTTGGTTGGTAGTTGAGAGACATTGAATAACTCTGTGCGTTTTGTGGTTCTTTAAGAGCAAACAACCAAAGTTACTATCGTGAGCAAATAACCAAAGTTACTATCACGAGTCCCAAGCAGTAATGAAAAAAATATATAAAATAAAAGCAGGAGAGAAAATAATTTCCTGAAACTAATGCCAAATAGAAGGATCACACGCCCACCAATTTGATAATTTTAAATTTTACACTTTCTTTACATTGTCTCAATTACCAAACAAACCTAAAGCACATCCACAATGAAGTTATCAAAATTTAAAATTATAAAATTATGATGCACAAAAAAAAAAAGAAAGAAAAGAAAAGAAAAGAAAAGAAAAAGAAAAAGAAAAAGAAAAAAGAAAGCTAATGCCAAAGTCAAGATACCATAGTCTAAAAAATGAAATATAACATTAAAAAGGAAAATATGCCATAATGATAGTATAGTTTGAAGGAGTGGACACCAAAAGAAAAAGGACAAAAACAAATAAAAAGAAAAAGTATAAAGTGTAGCTAAAGTCTACATAACCTACTAACATTCACTCATGAAGTTTCTGTAATGGATAAACCAAAGGCAAATGTAAAGCAAAAGGGGTTATGTGAGCATGTTGTGACTAGAACAATGTTGCATGCATTGTTAACAGAGAGAAGGAAAAAAGAATTGGATTAAAGAGATAAAAATCGATTCCAATATATAGATAGTTACATTCAGCCCCTTTTTATGACCAATTATAATTAGTTAAGATTGAAGTTGGACTTGATTTTTTTAGCCTAGCATTTTATTAAATTTGTAATTTAAGAGAATACAAAGCTTGGGTGATGATTATGATATCATCACCTTCTATATTAATTAATCAACTGTTATAAAAGGAAAATGAAGTCCTAAGGCACTAATTAAGGAATCACCTTTTATATTGATTGACTGATTGACCGATTAAGGAATCACAATTAATCAATCAATCAATCAATCAATCACAATCTAATCTAAATAAGGAAACAATGAAATATTCTAACAAAATTATCACACTATAATCCAATTTATAGACTTTGTTCATTGATTGTTCAAAATGGACATTTATTTTGGGACATTCAAAAATGAAAAAGTGAACCAACAAAATGGGATGGATTATTTATTTAATACATAAAAATCTTCTTAAAAGGCATAATATATACCTGAGTTAAGTAATGATGCATGGGTTCTGAAGCCATGTATCCTATCATAATATTGGTAGCTACCAGCACTGTAAAGACCCAATATCACTTTTCTAGAAGTCAGCAAATCTTATGTTCAATAAAAATTATAAACAATCATGCTATCATGCTTCCTAATGTTCTAAAACCAGGGAAAAAAATCTTATTACTGTGTAATCACTGACCCCCCAAAGTTTAAGCAATGTGAAAACTTTAATATGGTAATCCAGCGTCAATACTCATTTTCTAATGTCAACAAAATATACAAAAATAAAGGTTTAAACAAGAAAATTAGGTAAAAAATACCACTTCAAGAACTCCAAAAAAATCGAAGGGATATGATAATGTTCTTAAGGTGAGAGGGGAAAAGTGGATCTGAGAGGAGTTCTGGTGCGAGAGGTGAGAGAAATTAGGGATAGGAGAAGGAAAAAGCATAAGAGAAAAGACAACAATGGGCGGGAATTTGTCCAGCAAGTACTCTATAATTCTAAAAAATTAAAATTAAAATAAAATACCAAATAATGCACATGACAAATTATTAGATGCAACAAACAATATGAACGAAAAAGATGATGGCATGATCACCATTATAATTTTTCACATGTAACAGCTTTGAGAGAGCTTGCCATTTGGTTCAAATTTTCTTTTCAGTAGAGCATATACCAAAAAAATTTGAAAGTAATGAAAAAATCATCTTTCTCTACCAAAAAATAATACACAACGCTTTTTTACTAACAGTTAGCAGGCAACAAACGAATAATTGGACTTGAATACAATGCTAGAGGGGTTGCATGATCCAGTTAAATCTCTTGGCACAAATATAACTATAATTAAATCAAAAATAGAGGAAAAAACAAAAGCTATAGTCAAACTCCTATTTCTTTAATCAAAAAATAATACCATAAAAGATGTTATGACAAAACTTAGTCACTGGTTCGTACCATAAAAGATGTTATGACAAAACTTAGTTACTGGTTCGTAAAAACAAAATAAAAAAATGTAACTATAATTAACTTATGAATTTACCTTTTGTAGCTATAACTCATTCATCAACCTCAAAGTGCTCACACTACACCTGTAAATCAAAAATCACAAAAATGGCAAACAATTCTAATCGTAGGAACCTTAAAAAAAATAAATAAATACAAAAAAAGAAAAGAGAAAAGCAAAATGCAATGCCTTTACATGTAGAGATGTAAGATGAAGAAGGATGATGCTATCAGCTAAAATTACTTTGGTCAGTCCAAACACTTCCAAGAATTTGTTCATTGTGAATTAAACTACTCCACCTAAATTAAACTATAAACCTTCCCCAAACTATGAACTTTTAAATCAATGAATTGAAACCCACTTGTAATGATATTCAGAGGATTCAATCCGAAGCATCATTCCAAACCAAAACAAATAATAATAAATAAATAAATAAATAAATAAAATTGAAATCTCAAACCAGGTTTGAACTACTACCCCTTTACCCTTAAACATTAATCAAGAGGTTTTAAGATGATTAATGTTTGTTTTGGTGGACTAATTCCATACTTTTTTTCGGTTGTGAGGTGCCTTGTTTGTCCTTTTCCTCTTGTTCAAATAATATACAAAACCAATCATACATAAGAAATTACACACATTATAGTAGTGCAAGCCAATGAATTGATTAAATAGACTACAACACAATACCCAAATTCTTAGTTCACACTACGTTTTTTCTTCCAATAATTCATATGTACATCCAACATAAATATATTGTGTGTTTAACTAAATTTGCAATTGATCAAAGAAACATGAATGTGAAGTACCTGATAACAAAAAAGATATATTGTGTATATCGAATGAATCTCTGAGTACAAATATATATGACCTAAATGAAATAAACCCTAATAATCTAATAGACGAAACTACCCTAAATGACTAATATAAAATACAATAAAATTTACAATCTTCACACCCCCTTCAAACTAAGGATGCGAGCTCAGAAAGTATCGAAAGTTTGCCAAGAAGAAAACGAAAATGAGCAACAGTGTAAGTCTTTGTAATAAAATCGGCCAACTGAAGAGAGGAAGGAACAAAAGGGAGAGTAATAGTGCCAGCCTGAAGATGCTATCGAACAAAATGACAATCGATTTTAACATGCTTGGTCCGCTCATGGAAGACTGAATTATGGGCAATTTGAACAACACTTTGATTATCACAATAAAATGGAGTTGGATCAGAAAGAGAGACACCTATATCAGAGAGAAGCCAATGAAGCCAAACGATCTCGGAAGTAGCATGAGTCATGGTACAATACTCAGCCTCAGCAGTGGAACGAGCAACAACAGACTATTTCTTACTCTTCCAAGATATAAGAGAATCGCCAAGGAAAACACAAAGACCAGAAGTGGATTTGCGATCAGAGATGTCACCTGCCCAATCAACGTCAGCATAGGCACAAAGAGTCAAGTCCAAAGAGGCAGATAACAGCAGACAATGCAACAAAGTGCCCTAAAGTTAGTGCAGAGTACGGGGTAAGGCAGCCCAGTGTGTGGAACGAGGAGTAGAAACAAACTGACTGAGAATGTGCACAACATAGGAAATATCTAGACAAGTAATGGTGAGATAAAGAAGGCACCCAACCAACTCACGATACAAAGTGGGATCCTCAAGAGGAATGCCATCGGAAGTATAAAACTTATCATGCAACTCAAGAGGAGTGTCGACAATTTTGTCATTAGTGAAATTGGCACGAGAAAGAATATCACGGGCATATTTAGTTTGAGAGAGAAGATACCCAGTAGGAGAAGTAGCAACTTCAATACCAAGAAAGTACCGAAGAGACCCCAAATCCTTCATCTCGAACTCCTGAAACAATTGATGCTTAACCTTCTTAATAATACTACAATAGAGCCAATAATGATCATATCATCCACATATAAGAGAAGAAGAACAAGGCCAATAGAAGTGCACCGAACAAATAGAGCACAATCATGATGACTAGGGAAAAAACCAAGTTGAAGTCCAACAGAGTGAAATCGCTAATACCAAGCACGAGAAGACTACTTGAGACCATAGAGAGCACGACGAAGACGACAAACCACACCAGGAGGGTGAGAGAGACCCGGTGGAGGGCGTATATACACTTCTTTAGCAAGATGCCTATTCAAAAAAGCATTTTTGTTATTAAGTTGAAACAAAGGCCAGTGATGGATAGCAGAAACAGAGATAAGAGTGCGAACAGTAGTCATCTTGGCAACGGGGGCAAAAGTCTCATCGTTATCAATCCCAAACTCCTGAGAAAAGCCCTGGGAAACCAAACAAGCTTTGTACCATTCCAAAGAACCATTAGAAAGGGTTTTGACCTTATAGACCATTTACAGCCTACAACATTCTTATCAGCAGGTAATAGAACCAAATCCTAAGTCTGAGTGTTAGCGAAAGCAGTTAACTCGTCATTCATGGTAGCAATCTAATTGGGATTATGACAAGCTTCCTTGTAGGATCTAGGCTCAAAATAAGTATGAAGCCAAGAAAGAAAAGACTGATAGGAAAGAGAAAAACATGTATTACCAAAACCATACCAATTCGAAGGATGACGATCACGTGTTGGAAAGTGATGTGCAGGAAGAGCATGATCCAAAGAAACAGTTGGAAGGACAGTAGAGCTAGAGACAAGCAAGCTCGGAAGTGCTTTGTGGCGCTAATAAACAAGAAAATGAACAGGGGAAGCGGGTGCTGGAGAGGGAGTAATTACCAAGATATTAGAAGTACTAGGAAGAGGCAAGGTAGAGATCTCAAGATCAGAAACAAACTCATCAGGAGAAACATCAGGAGAAAGTGGGTCAACGTGAACCAATTCATCCTTGGTAATAGGGACTGGGGTGGAAGGTATAGTGTAGTAGGGTAGTTTTTCTAAAAAGATGACATGCTTAGACACAAAAAGCTTTTTGGTGGCAGGATCATAGCACCGATAACCTTTATGATTAATAACATACCCTAAAAAGACACATAGGACACAACGAGAACTAAGCTTAAAGCGCTCTTGTTTAGGAAGGAGCACAAAGCATGTAGAACCGAAAACACGAATAAGAGAATAATTGGAAATAACACTAAGAAGATGCTCATACAGAGATGAGCCGGAGAGAAGAGGAGTAGGCATCCGATTAAGAAGGTATACAACAGTGAGCACAGTTTCTCCCCAAAAGACAAAAGGGACAAAGGATGAGAGAAGCAAAGAACGTGCTATATCAAGGAGATGGCGATGTTTGCGCTCAGCTCGACCATTTTGGGCGGGAGAGTCTGAATAAGAAGACTGATGAATAGTACCATGAGTAGCTAAAAACTCCTCAAACTCAGACAAGTAATACTCACCCTGCAAATAAGAACGGAGAACTTTAATGATGGTGGAAAACTGAGTGCAAATCATGGAGTGAAAATTGGAATATATTTTGTAAAAATCAGATTTTCGTGTCATCAAATAAACCCATGTAAACAGATTGTAATCATCCACAAAAGACACATAAAATTGCGAACCTCTCTTAGTAACTATAGGGGAAGGACCCCGAACATCAATATGAACCAATTGAAAAGGAGAAGATGAAATAAAACTACTTTTATTAAAAGGAAGAGCAGACATTTTAGCCAGTTTACAACCACGACACTCTGAAATATCAGCAATGGGAAAATTGCCTAAATGTCCAAACTGAACTAACATCCTCAAATGATCACTCAACAAATGACCAAACCTAGAATGCCAAATATAAAATAAAGAAGACTTATTGTTTAAACAAAAAGAAGACAATGCAGTAGAAGACACATCTAAAGGAACATGTAAGTTGTCCAAGATATATAGTTATCCAACTCTATGCCCGATCCCAATCTGCCTCTTGGAGACCCGATCCTGCACAACACAATGAGAGGAAGAGGAAACAGCATCAAAACCAGAATTAGATAATTGACTAATAGAAATAAGACTGAGTGAGATGTGAGGTACATAAAATACAGGAGAAAGAGACAAATAAGAAGAGGAAATAGAACCAATAGAGGATACAGGCATAAAGGAACCATTAGCGGTAGCAATAGTGATACGAGAAGGAGGGGAGACACAATTACTAAGGAGAGATGCAACAAGGGTCATATGATGTGAACAACCAGAATCAAAAATCCACGAAGTGTGGATATTACCTGAAGAGGATGAACCAGACAAACCTAACTGAGAGGTAATTATAGCGGAAGCCTGGGACGAAAGAGTTGGATTGGCCACCATGAAAGACTGGAACTGCTCAAACATAGACTGCATATTGGAAGATGGACCATTCTTAGAAACTGGTGCAGAAAAGGCGACAGATAAGCGAGATCTCGAAGATGTTGGCTTAGAGGATGGTGGACCAAATGAACTGCTCTTGGGCTGTAACAGCTTAGGACAAACATGTTTCCAATGGCGTTTCTGGTGACAGAAGTTGCACTCATCCATAGAAACCTGAGATTTGGGCTTACCAGTAACCTGAAATAAAGGAGATGGTGGGGTGGGCAAGAGCAGAGGAGTGGCAAAAATTGACTGGGAATGAGGAGCACTATGAGCCACCTTGAACTGAGTTTCTTCCACAATAAGCTCACGGATAGCAGCATCGACAGAAGGCAAGGGGGAAGAATAGCACCCCAACGTGGCTCAAATTGATCACGAAGGGCCATATGAAACTGAACAAGACGTTGCTTCTCTCAATACTTGGTATAAGTGTCAAGTAACTGCAAATCTGATGGTTCCATTAGAGTAAGCTGATCCCAATAAGTAGTCATCTTATTGTAAAATTCCTGAATGGACTTATCTTTCTGACTAGCACTGCTAATAGACATCTCAAGTTCATACTATTTTGTAAAGTTAGACTCAAGGTACATAGTTTTCAAATAGTCCCAAACTTGATTAGAAGTCGAATTGTAGCACTCTATACTTTCTGTTATAATGGAATTATATTTGACTATTTGATTATCTTGATTGTAAACCTTCTTAGTCGATATTTGAGCCTTGGTTGAGGTGTTACTATAGTGGTTGAGTGAGATTGAATCAAAAACTCCAAATTCGAATAGTTGTTATTGAGTAGTCTTCAGTCTTTTATCATTTTCTCTCTTCATACTTTGAATCTTGATTTGAGGCTAGAACCATTGGAAAGCTTACTTCCGAGGCTTCAATATGGATATAAGAACGACCCTAAACGGAGTCTGGACGAGAGAGATATACTTGCTTGTGAGCATAGTGCGCTCGAGCCCAACTTTCAACGCTCGAGCATACAATGCAGAATCAAATCTTTAAAAGTCACTTTTTGGGCCAAACCCTTTCACTTTTCACTTCCCTTTCTCTCTCCTTTCGCCATTTTTGTTTTCTCAAGCTTTTTAGGCTTGATTTCATTTATTTCTATACATCTTTGACCCCTAGTTCCATTAACCAAAACGTAGAGCACGAGGAGGGCTTCCATTTAATCTCAATGGATCGTTGTTTCGTCACCGGTGATTTTTCTAACTTGTCTCCTCTTACTTCAAGAGGTAGGGTCTATTTCTTAAACTCAATATGAGTTTGGTAGTGTATTTGTGGTGTATTTTAAATATATAGATTCCATTGTTCTTGGATTGATTTTTGATGATTTGTTTGTAAGTTAGGGTTTGTTCCAAATGGGATTGTTCAGCTATGGTTTAGCTACAAAAGTTTATTTTCCACTTATAAAGAATGTTTATGAGTTTTTAAAAGTGAAATGCCCTAATTTGAAGAAACCCTAAAATGTTGGTCTTTTTGGGAAATTGTTGGATTATCAAATCAAAATGTAAAAGAGGGGTTTCTAAATGTTTTCTTGAAAAATGTTGTGATTATGAAATTGGAGTTGGTATTTGTTGAAATGAGCTATTTCTTGCATTGAAATGAATTTTCAAAGAGGAAGTGAGTTATGCCCTAAAATGTAATTTTTGAGAATGTAAAGAGGAAATGGAATAAATGTTGAGAAATGTGAAATTGAAATGATGATTAAGGATGATAGTGGAGTTAGATATGTATTATCACTTCCATTTGAGATTTTGGAGAAGTGTATCTCTAATGGAATTTATTTATCTGTTTAGATATATTTGTTTTGGGCTATTGGTTGAGGATAGCCATGATTATTGTAGAAATTACATGTTGACTAGGCAAACTAGACTATTTATAAATCATGCATATCATAGAGCATGCAATGGATTTTAAGGATATAAACTATATGTTTTCGAAAAAGATTTTAGAAATTCTTGTGTTATGTTTTAAGAGCATTTGTTTCATTTTGAAAATCATATTTTGGATCACATGTATTATGCTATTTGGAAAGAGTAAATAAAATGGTAAATTTGAGAAAAGGTTGTTGTAGAACATTGTATACGGATTAGGTAAATTGAAACTAATCTCTTATCGGTTGTCATTGAATATGACTGTGTTTTAATACATTATATATGTATGATGTTTGAGAGGAGAAAGGAGATGAACTCCATTGAATTAAGTTGGCTTGCAAAAATACTGAGATTTCCAAAAGACCGCTCGAACCAAGAATGCTCTAACGCAAGAAACACCGCGCGAACGAAAACACCATACTCCTAGTACTTTTGTAGACCTGCAAAAGTACCGAGAGTTCACAAGGACTGCTCGAGCGAAGAGGTCAAAATCTTTGGCCTTGTTTGGGGTGTCCTAAAAAAGCCAAAAAGTTAAAAAGTCACTATCCTATTTAAGTCACATCATCTTATTTAAGTCACATCACCTCTCTACCACATCACTTCAAACCCAACCCATATTTCATAAAAAGTCAAAAAGTGCACTTATTTAGATCATCCCAAACCACCCCAGACTTTCCTTTGGAAAACAAGTTATCAACCTATTCCAAACACGACAATGATACTTCAATAGCCAAACTCACAAGATGAATAATGACATAAACAGTGATACAAGACAAGATATCCGGAATCCAAAACAATAAACGGGTCAGGTTTAAACCAGAATCGTTATAGACACGAATGTGCAGATCGTCACAGCGCCGGTGATTGAGCCAACAGCTCTGGTGGATGATGGTGATTTAGAATCTTCTGGTGGTGATGGAGGAGATGGTAATAAAAAGAGAAGTATCATATTGGTTGTTGCGGTGGTTGTGGCATTTATTCTAGTAGTTGGGGTGATCTTGGGGGTTAGATGGAGGAGGAAGAGAGCAGACAAAATGGGGAAGATGAAAATGATGATGATGATGGAAAAGGAGGATAAATGGTCTAGATTCTTCTCATATGATTTAGATATGTTGGTAGCTGCAACTAATAATTTTTCCTCTGCAAATTGGCTTCTGTTCATTTCAGAGTGCCAACCAGGATGAAACTTGTATGATCTGATTCATAGATTATAGCATTTGACAAGCTAAAACTTTCTAATTCAATTACCTGCATCATTGTTATGAGCATCACAAGGAGTGCATACAAACCAATTCCACCAGCATACACCTATATATTCTTAGGACTCTAAAATTAGGCAAATCAAAAGGAAAAGTTCGTAGGAAAACTAATCACAACAAGTAAATGAATCCACACCTCATTTAACTCTCTTTGTTACAAAAAAAATTTCAAGATGAAATACAATGGCTGTGATGGGGGCCACTTAGATATGGCATCTTGAAAGAGAATCCCATGTATATTACAAATTGCAAGAACCATATAGAAAGAACTCATGCATATCCAGCGTAAGTGAGAATTTTACTGTTTATGTGAGAAACTTATCAACTATATGTGCATAGATATACATATTTCTACATGTATTACATGTTTGAAACATATTTAAGGAGCCTTCATTCCAAAACTTATCACAATAAGTGAAATATGAAGTGCTTATATTCAGGAGAAACACATAAAATGACATAACTAGTTACCTGATTGCTCTTCTTTGTTGCCCATGCCCATATATGAAGAATTCTGGTGTGCTACCTAACCTATTTCGTGGTTATACATTAGGTTATTCATTTAAAAATAAATTAGATTGGAGCAAAATACCAAGATAGGACTAAAATACATTATGTTGTTATTCATTGAAGAAGTGGTACTTGAATGGATTTTGCACTCTTTCTGGAAGAACAAATCAAGTCTGGAAGGATCAATCTCTAGCTCCACTGCAATCAAAATTCTTGGAAAGTCCCTGCTACAATTGCAAATAAAAAAATGGAAACGTTGAGAAGCAATAATTCCATCTAGAAGTACTACCAAAAAAAATTTGGGCATGTCAATACGAACACCAAAAATTACAAAGATAATTAAAAATTCAAATTAACAATAAAAAATTTAGTTTACTTTGCCAACCAAAAACAGAAACACAAAATTAGCAAAACAAAATCAATCAATATGCAGGTTGTATATACACATATATATGTGCATATATGTTTTTTTTTAAGCATGTATATGTTTTCCATTTTATCAGTGGACTCAGCAAAGCATGTCATGACAAGCATGTCAAGTTGGTTTGTTCAAATTTCACTGTAGGTATGGATCATAAATATTATACTGATATAACCGAGAAATAAATTAGATGAGATAAAATGAAATAATATCAAGATTAATAGTAAACAAATCAAAGGAGTTCAATTATCTTACTATCCAAATCCAGTACTAGGGTAGTGGATTTCATTTTCTGATATGATCATGGATATGCTTTACATATACAAAAGATATTTCAGAATCTGAGGATTTTAGTTCAATTTTTGCAGAACTAGTCACCTTGTTTGGTTTGGACTAATTTTCTAAAAATTAAGATTTTTAAAAGATGGCATAAGCTGATGCCCTATCTAGTCATTAAAGCAAAAAAATTGATCAATATAATGTTAGAATATCATTCTCGTAAGAAGTTGCCATAACAACTATAGTCACCAAAAGCCAAAGAACCAGAAAAACAAACAAAAACTTAATGAACCTTCAACCTTGTGATCACATTTTTTAGAAAATCACCAATCCATCATCCAAGTTTCAAAGATCAAAACACAAAATCAATGACTCCACTTGTTAATGAAGAATTAATTTCTTTCACCAACCAAGCCACACAAACCTTAAACAAGACAATGACATCCACCTAAATTCTTGCTCAAAAATATCTTTGTTTCTAATTAGCAAACATCAAAGAAACATCAAAGAGTACCAAATTTGATTTTTCACATTCCTATACCCCAATACAAACCACCAGGCAACAAAAGAATCCAACCAAAATTTTAATTTAATTAGTTATTCTTGAATTTTTGACTAAATTGACCCCAAAAAATTCATTCATCTAGGTCTTCATTAATTATTCTCCAATCTTTATATTTGGGAGTATTGTATTTCAATATTCTACTTGAAAGAAAAAAAAAGTTCCATAACATAACAATGCTTGGAACAAAACAGCAAGTTTAGCCAAGTTAGCCATTGCATAGTTCAACTTCAGAGGGCCGTCGTAACATTAACTATGTTGAACTCTAACAAAGAATTAGAATTTTGCTACAAGTACTCTAAAACCCAAGTGAAATGTTCCCTAAAGAGAACCTCATGAATTATGCATAAGAAGCACAATTAAAAACTAATTATCAACACTTACTTCCAGTTCAACTCATGACATTATACAAAGAGCAATTCCTAGATATTTGCAGAGCTCAATTCAAAAAGCAATTTAAAGGAACTCAAGTACAAGTTGGATTGGGATCAAGAATAAGTAGAGAAAACTTGTATCAAATAAATAGGAGAACCAGAATATAGGTTGTCCAAAACACAAAGTTCCAGTAACAAGAAGTTCCATTTCTATGATTTGACGAAGTAAGAAAAATTAAAAGACAAGTTTCGACAGTTTTGTACCTTTCTAGATGCCTTCTCAAATGCTGCTATCATTTCCAAAACTGACGTTCCTTTTCAATTGCAGTAGACCACACACTACAAGAAGAGGAGAAAACGCGTTCATATGTCAAAAACCTAATCAACAAATGATTTCAAATTTAACAAATAAATTCCAATAACATTGAAATTGTGCCTATATGATAACCATGAGTCATTAGAAATCATGAAAAACCACCAAGAAAACAAATAATACAACTTCAAAAAGGATGTTGCTAAGTCTAACCTTCAATACAAATAGTTTCATTCACAATTCCCTAGATACATCATACATTACTAAGAAGAGTCACATGCATAAATGATAAGCATAGATATTCATGTAAATAGATTCTTTAGATCTATATATCTATGAAGGTGTATTATATAAAATTCACACTCCAAACACAAAATGGGTGACTAGAATACAATATTTAGGACCTAATTTATTAATAAAGAAAAAATGTTGAAACTCTTTGCTCTACATTCACAAAACTAATCAAGAAACTAGTTCCATCTAAGGCCTTGTTTGGCATAACCTATATAATCCATCTTTTTATCTTTTTATCTTTTTTCCATCACATCACCTCTCTACTTTTCTGCACATCTTTTCGTAAAAAAACAAAAAGTACACTTTTTTAGGACACTCCAAACCAACCCTAAGTTTGTCTTTGACATGATATCTAACTTAGTCCAATGCCTAGCTAAATTGGAGAGGTAGCAAAATAGCAGAAGGCTAACCATCAAGCTTATTGCTTCAACTATATTTGACTTTGCAATTTTTCTAGATGATAAACCATCCTGGTATGGGAAACATTCTTCAAAATGGTTTTAATTTTCTATGATGAAATTCATCTCATGCTAGTTTGAGGTTCTGTTGGCTTTTTGGCTTTCGAAGGGTATTTTTGTAAATGCGAGCGTGCCAGCAAGGATCAATCAGTCCTTACAGAAATTATAATTGCCAACCAATTATCAGACGATTGTGTTTTAGTTCTTTCAGCCTCAATGAAGAGGACTTTTACTGGTGGTTTGACTTAGGAGAAATTAAGAGAAATAACAGTTAATATGAAGAACAATGGAAGTATTTCATTGAAATGAAAACTTACAATGGTCCAAACTCAGCCTCGTAGAGGTTTACAGCAACAATCTACTTGAATCTACTTGAAACTACTCCTATGAATGAAGTGCAGTGCAGGTATTTAAAGTACAGGAAAGGTAAAGAACAGGTATTTAAAGTGCAGGAAAGGTAAAGACTGGAAATGTAAAAACTGGAAAAGAAAATATATAAAGTAAGATGGGTTTGTATGATCTGAGTCTGGGGTTTTTTTCTGGGGACCTCCTTGCTATTTATACTCCTCAAGGATGACCATCGAACTGTACTTCAAACCGTCGAACTGCTCCTCCATGGTCGCTGATCATGCTGCCTTAGAAGTAGTTCCACTACGCCATCACTTGCAGTTGGGCTTCCCTCCTGTATTTAAATTTGAATATGAGTAACCGTTGAAGCCACGTCACCTTGTATCTCTTTACTGATCCAGTGCTACTCAGATCACGTGAGAACCAATTTTCACTACCGCATGTACGATCAAGATCGAGGACTTGAGTAATCTCCCTATACTACCCTTACTCCGCTACGTGTCGAACTGTAATTGGCTTTTACAAAATATGTAGCCAACATTACCCCCCGCACTAATATACCCAATACTTGGTGATATTAGTGGATCACAGTTTTCCCGCGCTTTTAGAATCTGCATGGAGTCTATCTTCTGGAAACACAACCGTTACCTATTTGGTGATCATTTGCATTAACTCTCTTTCAATTTGTTGAACATCCCAATACCTTAGCATTCGAACATACTATGGCTAAATCAACTTCCCTTTCTATTGATCAAGCACACGAAGAGCCATCGAGTAATGCTGCTTCCCCTCGAGAGAACCTCCACGCATTCATTAGCCACCTTTACTCGCCTTTCTATATTCAGGTCATGGGAGCCTTTGTAAATTACCAACCTTTGGACTTCGAACACATTGTCCTTAATCCTTCGATTCAACAAGTTGCAGACACTGATACAAGAAGTTCTTCCTCTAACTCCCCCTTGTACCTCGAACAAACTGCTCTCAAACCTTTGATTTGGCAAGTTGCAAATATGGACTTAGGAAACTCTTCTTCACAAAATTCTGCATGGGATGAAGCTACAACTTCTTCATCTTCTGGGGTTTCTGGCTGGACAAGCTGGTCAACACCTGAGACTTAAGATTTGAGGGAACGAATCAACCATCATTTTGTTGAGTTCACTAACCCTTTGGAGTTTCTTTCCTATGCTCGAAGTTTAGTGGTCTACCCTTATGTGCCCATTGACCATCGACTTAGTTTGGAGGAGAACCTGCTTGTGGCATGGTATACATCCTCCATGCCTATAAAGACGGTGCTTGTTGCCCGACGCCCAGAAGAGGCACAAGGGTACAACTCATCATTCTTGGCCCAGAAGGCGAAGATTTGCTCTTTTGACTGGCTCGATTATATTAATGCCTTTGTTCCTTCTATTCCCGCGCCATCTCCCATAATAGAAGCATCCACACCTTCTTCTCTACCAACTCTTTGCTGGACAAAGAAACTAAGGCTTGCCCTCCCTATGAATGAAGTCTTTCCACCTTACAAACCTCCACCATCCTCTATTCCAGCTGAGCGAAAACAAGCTCAACTTCTGCTTGCTGCTTTCTCTCACCTGCCCTTCAATGTTCTTGAGAACGAAGTCCCTCTAAAGAACCTTCGATGGGCTTGTGATATTTTGACTAGGGGCCATGTCCTTAATCCCCTTGCCCAAGCAGAACTTCATATGTTCCTGGACCAACTTCCAGTGCTCCTCTACTGGCATCAAAATTTCATGGTCACTACACAATCTTTGGATCAACTTTCGTCTCTGCGAATTCATGCCCAATACGAAGCAGAGAACTTCATCGAAGAATTCGATGATTTTAAGAATAAAGATTCTGCGTATTGGGATGACTTGGTCATAGATGAAGTGGAACAAAGATTGAGAGAGGAAGATTTCGAAATAAAGGCTGAAGAGCTCTGCTACGAAGTGAGAGCACATCAACTTATGCAGCCAACGTTAGAAGAAATAGAAGATATAATAAAGAAAGAACAAAAATTCATTGATCACTGTTGGACCAAATTTCATGACCTTGTTATTTATTCTATTCCTTATTTTTATGAGCTTGAGTTTATACCCAGATAGGGTCACTCGATGTAATTGCTTTGGCTTTAATATAAACAGAATTCTTCACTTGGCATTGTTTGATCCTGTTTCCATTTGCCTTTTAAAGCCAATCCAGAGCTTCGAACTGAACAATCTTATTCTTTGAATATGGACTCAATTGTTTGAAAATGAAAACACTAAGAACCAACATGACTTTTCCAATTTGTGGAATAAAGTTGACAATTTTGGCTGATATCATCTTAGAAACAGTGCTTCGAATTTAACAATCTTATCCTTCGAATATAGATCCAATCACTTCCAATAATGATGCTGAGATGAATTGTCCAATTTATGGACTACAGTTACCAACTCTTGTGGATTTTTGTTTGGAATTAGTGCTTCGAATTTTAACAATCTTTTCCCCTCAAAGTCTGTTTTAATCATAACCAAAATATGGTCATGGTTAATACTGACTAGTTTTGCGACAGTCCATACTTACAACAATATGGAAATTGCCCTTGGGGTACACTGTTTTAACCGAACCAACAATTCTGTGTGTAAGTACAAACCAACTATTGGTTTAGGTGTTTCGAACAACAATTCGCATCCTTAAGAGGCCTTAAGCTTTGCCTCAAGGGTACTACTTTTGTTAAGAAACCTATTACAGGTCTTTGATCTCTTCAAAGTAAACAAACCCTTGAGTATTCTTACATTTTTAAGCATGTAGTATGCTTCGAAGCCGACTTATGTATTTCGAAACCGTTGTTGTTTGATTTTTTGGCGCCAAAATCTGGTTTCGAAGCCAAATATCTTGCTTCGAAGCTGGCGTCAACATCCGGAATGCGCTCTTCCCTCAAAAAACTATCAATATTGGAAGAGACTCCTCGTATTCGTACTTTTAGTACTTAACGACTTATGAGATATATTTTTCGGACACAAAGGTTTTTAAAACCCTTTTGTTTTGTGTTCTGAAATCACTTGCTTCTCTTCAAACCCTTCTCTCTACCGATTTCTCTCTGCTTCCCTTTTGCTTACTACCAATGGACCCTTCCTCGCTGAAAGTACTCGCTGGCGACCGTATCAGTCCTACCATGGCCTTGAAACAATGTATCGATGAAGAAATCACCAAGCTAACATCTGGTGAGTCAAGCACCATAGATGGACGTTTTTTCGTTCCTCGCCACAGCAACAAACAAGAGTACGTCCTAGGTCCTATCTTTCGGGAAGCTCCTGCTTAACTCCCAGCTCTATACCCTCGTTTGGAGGACCATTTCCTTCTCTATGAAGGAGGGCTTGATTGGGGAAATTGGAGGGTGAATCGTCCTCATTGTTGCTGGCCAACATTGAGGACTGAATGGGAAGAATGGTATGACAGAGTTGTGCCTGCGAGAGAAGATGACCTGCAAGAGCTCTGTATCCTCGATGCCCTTCGTCTTTCCAGGTTCATTATCCCTGAAGACCCTTTTTTGATTCCTGCTGCCTTATGCTTTTGGAATATGGCTTTTAATTTCTTTCAATTTCGGTGCGGCATGATGGCCCCCACCGTTCTTGATATTTGCCATCTCTTAGGGCTTTCACCCCATGGTTCTCCTTTTACTCCCAACTACCCGGACTTTCCTGTCAAATTTTCTCTTCCAGCCCTAAACTCTTCTTATAGTGACTTCATAAAGGCTGAAAACAAAAGGGAAGGTCCTGTGAGGGACAAAGAACTATTTTCCTTCATCTTATACTCGTTGTGCAAATTCCTCTTTTGCACCTCATCTCAGAGAATTATGCTTGAGTTTGCTCCACTTGCGAAGGCACTTGTCTTGAAAAAACACATAGCTCTTGCCCCTTATCTTTTAGGTCATGTCTACAGAGTCTGCTCCCAATTTTGCGAAAAACCTCTTGATGCTAACCAAGGAGGTCCCCTCTGGGTGCTCCAACTCTGGCTCTTCGCCTATTTTACTGACCTACATCCCAAGTGTCTAAAATTCCTTATTCAGGATCCTAGTACTTACGGGGAACAGTATGCTAGGATTTCCCTTTATCCCGCTTCCTTTGCTTATTACTTTACCTTCTTTTACCAACTCCCTATTTCTCCATCTGTCTCCTTCTTTTGTCCTTTCGAAGCCAATAAAGGACCAACCTGGCTGCAAACTTTTCTGGCTGATGAAGAATGCTCCACCTCTCCTCATAAAGATATGTGGGCCTCTATACTACTACCAAGGGAATTGTTCATTGGCACTTTAAACCCTCGAGCCTATAAATGCATATCTGAGGTGTATTGCCCTTCTCAGTTCGCCGGACAATTTGGACTCACTCAAGGGATACCAGTTCCTCTTTGCAGTCTCTCGAATGTCCACCTTACTGTTAGAGACTTGAGAATATCCAAATCCAGGCTAGAGACGGCAATACTCAAACTGTTGAAGGAATTGAATGAGTTCCAATTTGTCCCATTTCTTCTATCTGGCTTAGTGTAGACACCCCATTTTTGACCGACCTTAAGACTCAGACGTCACCGATTGAGCGCTCGGTGATGTTGCATATTGTGCTCGCTCAGAAGTCTCAGAGTCGCGGCCGTGCGCCCTGCCTCCGGACTTCCGAACTCTCTTCTGTGCCTTGCCTCGGTTTGCGAACCAGACTCGGTTTTCTCTGTTTTCTTTCCTGAGGGGAGGGAGAGGTCCCGTAGACCATCTCTCAGTGGCCGTGGGCTACATTTCATGCCCGTAGGCCATTTTGCCCATTTCGAAGCCCGGTTCCCGGTTTTCGGAGCCGTCAGGCCGTGTGCCTCGGTTCGGGACCACCCAGCCATCTCCGATTCCTCTGGTTTTTGGCATGCATCTCATTTACTCCCTTTTGACGGACACTGGGGTCTTAGATACCCACTTCGTAGCCAAACACCGCTTTCGGTGCTTAACGGCCGATTTTCAGGACCCCGAACTGCGTGTTTTGGCCCCCGAGCATTCGTTTTGCATCGATTTTTGTTCATTTTAGGCAGGTACCTCTGTTTTATCACCAGGAAGATCACTGGAGGGTGGGAGGCCAGCAATTGTCTCAGCAACCAGTTATGCTCCTCCGGCGCCCCCCGGCGCCCGTTTTTCTCACTTCCGGGCTAATGTTGAACACCCTAGGGCCATTTTCTTCGAGCCAAAACCACATATTTGTGTTGTACACACATGGGAGGACCCTAAAAACACATGGCCGGCCAGTAATTGCAATTGACCCTTTTGAACCCCTTCTAAAAGTGGCATGTTGTCTCTCTTGTTTCAGAGTTGCCAATTTCCAACCATAGGGTCTTGTTGTACACACTTGGGAGGACACCAACCTTTGGTGGCCGGCCAGAAATTCTCAGTGACCTTTTTGACCCCTAGCCGGCTGGCCATAGGGGGTGGCCGGCCGGCCACCTGCAAGAAAAGTGGGAGGCCGGCCATGACCCTCTCAGTCCACACTTTACAGCTGTGTAGCTGTTTCCCCCAGAAAAGATCTGTATCCGGGGGATATTTTGGAGGGGAACACTTGGGTGCATTTCCCTCCACCTTCACCCTCCTCTTTTGGTCCTTATAAGGAGCCTCCCAACTCTTAGGCTAGGGTTAGAAAAACTCTCTTAAGAGCTTAGACACATATCCATCTCCATCTCTTGGATTCTTCTCAAGTTTGGTGCCATTTCTTCATCACCATCAAGCACCACCACCACCACTCCATTTCTAGCAGCAAGGAGAGGTTCTCAGAGGCTTAGAAGCAACATTTCTCAAGCCAAGAGGTAGAAAAGAAGAGGTCTTCAAGGGTAAGTCTCCATTTCCCTCTTTTGTAGCACTTTCTTGCTTCATTTCTTAAGCCTACTTGCTCACTGTTTTGGGCTCCGACCCTAACTGAAACTAGGCCTTTTTTGAGCCATTCTTCATGTTTGTTCAAGGGCTCAACCCTATTTGAGCCCTCCATCTTGCACTTGTTTCAATATCCTCTTATATGCCATTATTTTGCATTGAATATTTGGCCTATGAGTGATCTGTTTCCGAGCACAAGTAAACTTTAACTGGGCCTATTTTGAGCCCCTATTCAACATTGAAGAAGGGATCAACCCTATTTGGGCCCCCTATCTTGCACTTACTTCATAATCTCTCCTATTTACCGTAAATTTGCATGATTTGTTTGGCCTATATGTAAATTGTTTTGGAGTTTGTTATTAACTGTGAGTAAGCTTATTTTGTGTCCCTATACAACATGGTAGAAGGGATAAACCTTGTTGGGGGTCTCCATGTTATACTTGTCATTATACCCCTCTTTGACCCCCATTTTTGCATGCTTTTTTAAGCTTATCTAGATTCTGTTTTCGGCCATCATCAGAACTAGAAAGAGTCATATTTTGACCTTTTTGACATATTTCATTAAGGGTCTTTGCTGGTTTGATGAATTTTTGGGGTACCTCATGTTATAGCCTTATGTATCCCAGTTCTTGCATGACATTTTTAGCATGTTTTCATACTGATTTGGGGGATGTCATCTACTGTAAATGTGAATATTTTTAGTCCCTCATAAGTGTTGTAGAAGGATTTTTTTTCATTTGGGCATCGCATGTATCACTTGCTTCAATACCCCTCTTGGGGAGCCATTTTTGCATTCTTGCTTAATCCTATGTGTGCTTGCTGTTTAGCCCTTTTTATGACTGAAAAATGCTTGTCTTGGGGCTTCCTTGCTACTGTATTTTCATTCCATGTCTATATTGTGCATGTTTGGTATAGCTATAGGCCATTTCGGGTGCCTAAATTCATGTTTCGGGGCCATTTCATGCGTCGGGTGTACTTTCGCCTCATTTCGGGGCTGTTTTCCCCCACATTTCAGTGCAAAAATTCATTTGCATGTTTGCATATCATTTCCATGCCATTTCATGCCTTAGGGCCATCGCCTCGATTTGCGCGCCCGTGTGCACGCATTTCGAGGCACTTCATTTTCATCTCTCAGCCTCTTATGTGAGTGTGGCTGAGGCTCTCTCATGTTAGTGTAAGCCCATATTGTATTGTTTATGTCATTTTAGCATCATTGCATTCCGTATGCCATTGCCTCGATTTGCGTGCCCGTGCGCACGCATTTCGAGGCATCTCATTTTTCATCTCTCGGCCTCCTATGTGAGTGTGGCTGAGGCTCTCTCATGTTGGTGTAAGCCTATATTGCATCACATATCTCATTTTAGTCCTATTACATTCCGTATGCCATTTTCTCGGTTTGCGTGCCCGTGGGCACGCATTTCGAGACATCTCATTTTAGTCTCATTGTATATCATATTTCAGGCCGTTTCATGCCTTTATGCCATTGCCTCGGTTTGCGTGCCCGTGTGCACGCATTTCGAGGCACTTCACTTTTATCCGACGGCCTCTTATGTGAGTGTGGCTGAGGCTCTTTCATGTTAGTGTAAGTCCAATTGCATTGCGTATGCCATTTCATGCCTTAGGATTATCGCCTCGGTTTGCGTGCCCGCATGCACGCATTTCGAGGCATCTCATTTTCATAGCATTGTGCATGTTAGGATTGCATATTAGCTACATTTCACGCATATCATGCATATTATATCGTGTTCAGGATAGGAGTTAGCTTGGGCATGGGAAACGAGGCACGTTCCGTACTCCGAGTGACGGAACGGGTCTCAATTCCCAAGTCACCGACACTCCGGATTATCCATGATGGAGTTAGGTTTTGTTGTACATTCATTTGCATTCATCCTATATTTAGTTGTGCAATCCGATTCCTCGGCCATCATGCATCGAGATACGTGATTGGTGGCGCGAGGATCGAGACATGCATATATTTGTGAAATACATTGCTATGCCCCTTTCCTGCTCTCTGTTGCAGCAAAAATGAAGAATCAGCAACTTTTCAGAGTCTGGCACGCATTTCGAGAAACATTGCAAACAGAGGCTAATTGGGGCATCTCAGTGGATTTCTGCGCAAAAGCAGCCCAACATGCATCATTTCATTATCCGGAGCGGAGTCAAGGCAGCCCCTGGCTTGCATGCCAGTTTACAGTTTTTCTTAGTTAATTTGTTAATTAAATAGGAATTTGTATAGTACTTCGGACTGTATTATTCTTTCACTCGGGACTGTATTATTTATTCGGACCCTCTGCGCGAGGGCATAATTGTAATAAGTGTGGGTGAGTGTGATGTATGTCTTCCAACCCCACGTCTTTCTTCCCTTTTATTTACCTGCTTATGATGGTTAGATATAGGGCATATTTCAATTAGCATACAGTATGACAGCATGTTTGCATTATTCATCTGTTTTGCATGCACCGGGCTCGGCGCATCATACAAACTGCATTTGTATTTCAATTCCAAATTGAATACGTGTTAGTTGTAGCATTCCATATGCCATGTTTAGAATAGCTGAGCCTGCTATAGTTGCATTTTTGCATGTGTTGCATTAGGCATTACAATATATTTAGGATCATGCATGGATTTCTAACAAGTTTCTGTTTTGGCTTGGAGTACTCGGTAAGTTTTACGCTTTAGCATCCTTGCATGCGTGTGAGTGACTGCCATGAATAGCATGCTTACCATGAGGTTATGTGCTTATGTGATATAACTGCCTTGAATGCCTGTGGGTGGAGGCTGAGTTACTTGAAGTGGAACAAATCATTGACTGTTTGTTTTAAGCCCACTAGATAGTGGCAAAATCTTTTTTTTAAGCCCACCCGAGGGTGGCAAATCCACATCTTAGCCTACCTGCGGGTAGCACCATCAAACCATTTTCAAACAAACAAACATGAAATGTTTTGTTCCAATTCAGGGGACCCAGTCTATACTTGTATGTTGTGCGCATCACATAGTAACCTAGGCTAATAACCGGAATAAGAACTCACAATGTTTTCAAAATAAGATATCATGGTTAGTAGAGGCCGGTCTTTGACCGGGCGAGCGGGGGTGCTCACGAAGTGACCTTCCCCAATCGTACCCAAGTTCCTGAGCCGAGGCAACTTTGGTGATGACGGACACGTGGCCTTTGGCACCGAGTCAGGGTTTCCTAAATTTCCCAAAAATAAAATATTTAGGTGGCGACTCTGTATCTGGCGAAGCAGTCCATGTTTGGCACTTCTTTCAAAAAAATCTGTTTTCTTAAAACGATTTGCCAGATTTGGACTCTTTGGTTCAAGATTAAGAACTGTGACATTTGAGTCCTTCGAACTGTAGTGACCCAATATCGAACCAGAACCGGGGGGGGATTCGCACTCCCTTCCCCCGGGATGCGTTCGGGGACGCCTACAGTTTCTGGCGACTCTGCTGGGGAGTTAGAGAACTTGACTCGAACTCGTGATATCTGGTTTTGACTACACTTGTGTGTTTCTTTGCATTGCATTTGCATTGGTGCGCCTAGGACACCGTGTTTGCCATCTGCTATTCCTGAGCGGTTTGCCGGAGGCTTGTCTTGTCAAGGCATGTCCATAAGGCTGATCGGTTACGGGCTCTGCCAGTATGGGAACACAAACCCCGGTTTTACCGGGGCACCCTTTTTGACCATTCGACCTAGTGCATATTCGGATCCATAGTGACCATTCCAAACTAGGACAGGTTGCTTACCCGTTTATAAGTTGTTTGAAACCGCTGCGTGCATAGTGAAACCCTAGCTCCTGACAAAATAGGACAGGGAAACCCTACCCCAACATAGGGGTGTTTTCGGCTCTCACTTATCTACTATGTGCTTGTTAGAGTGTGTCTCTACAGAGAATGCATGTATCAGTTGAGTTTGGGCATCAGGCCTGTGGGCATCAGTCAGTATCTGAGAATCAGTTGTCTGCGGATATTCGATTCAGTTTTGGGGAACAGTGATACAGGAATAGTGATCCGCGATTGAGGACAGTGTATTTTCAGCTTATCAATTGCGTGTTGTATGCCCGACTGTGCGTTGTGTGTATTTAATTTAAGCTGTTATGCTGCCCGTTTTTCTGGTCATTTATTTCCTTTTTGCTTTATTATCTTTTTGCTAGGGCAGTTTTTAGCACGATTGCTTCCAAACCAATAGATACCCCCCAAGCACTTTGGACACGAGGTCGCCGACTCAACCGATCCGAGGATCTCGTTGACGGACATCCAGTGTTCCACTCTCTACCCCCAGTTATCAGAAGAAGGCCGAGGAGGCGCAGTGTGTCAGAACAGGGATTACCGGGACAGAGGGCTGCTTTGACAGTAAACAGTCCGGTTGAAATTTCTGTGTCTGCCGCAGAGGTACATTTACCGGTCATTCAGATGGAACAGCAAAATACATCAAGGATGGAGGCGATGATGCACCAAATGCATGAGAGCATGAAACAGATGTAGCAGGATGCCATCCGCCAAGCGGAATTCTCCAAGCAACAAGCCGTGGTCATGGCCCAGCAGGCCGAGCTGATCACTAGGCTACAACAGCAGAATGCAGCGTCTGCTTCACATCAGGCTCCTCCTCCACCAGCGGCTCCACTACCTAAGCAGGCATCTACTGGTCAGAATACCCTGCCAAATCCTCAGAATATCCTCCCGAACACCCAGAATACCTTACCCGATGTCCGGAACACTCAAGAGGACACAGGTCTTCCAACGGGGCTGGCTCTGCCCCCACTTCTGCCGCAACTGTCCAAGAAACTTACACCCAACCACCCGGACTCTCCATTTGAGTTCGAGGTGGATCATACAGCTCTGAAACTGAGTAAGCTGGAAAAGCTTTTCAAGAAATCACAGGGGGTGAAGGCCATCCCAGACATAGAAGATGGCTACACTGACGTGGCCGTGACACTGCCAGACAAATTCAAGATACCACAGATTGATCGTTTTGATGGGTCAGGGGATCCTATGGTCCATCTCCGGCTATTTTCAGACATCTTAAGGCCAATAGGCCTAACTAGACCACAAAAGCTTTCTTTATTTGGTAGAACTTTGTTGGGGGTGGCGGCCATCTGGTACGCAAAGTTAGAAGATTATGTGAAGAGAAATTGGGATGAGCTAGCTGAGGCCTTCGTTGCACAGTACTCGTATAATACGCAGATCGAGATTACAACACGTGATCTCGAAACAACGAGGCAGGAACAAAAAGAGACTTTCTCTGATTTTGTAACTCGGTGGAGAGCAAATGCATCGATGATGACCTTGAGGCCAACAGATAAAGACCAAATTCGGATGATTGTACGCAATCTCCAACCGAAGTTAATGCAGAAAATGATCGTACTCCCTTTACTCCCTTTTCCCACCTTCTCAGATTTACACGAGATGGGGGTACAGATCGAGGATGCGATGAAGCAAGGTTTGATCGACCAGGACCGAGAGCAGCCCCGAAGGGCATTCAACCGTAACAACACCGCAGGCCCGAGTGGCGCTGCCAACACAAGGACTTCGGAGGTCGGCATGGTCACCACCACTCCCCCTTCCCAACCAAGGCCCGCAGCGGCCACACCCTTTTCCAGTACCTCCGGGAGCAGTAACCAAGCCCCGAGATACCAATCCAGAGGCCAAAGAACCTTCACTCCACTATACATGCCCTTGTCCAAGGCTCTCGGCGTTCTAATCAAAAAGGGGCATCTGAAACCCCTAGAGCCGAGGCCACTACCAAATCCACTCCCCCATTCCCACAACCCAGCCAAGTACTGTGCGTACCACCAGCAGCATGGCCATGATACAGACCAATGTTTCCGGCTGTGTCACGAGATTCAAGACCTCGTTGACAAGAATATCATTCTACCTCCCGAAAGACCCAACGTCATAACTAACCCACTCCCCGCACATAACCAAGACCCACCACCCAAAAGAGTCAACCTCATCCAAACGGGGGTCGTTTCCTACGATCCTAGTATCTATATTACTCCCTCTCACCTACCCAAGCCGGAGGTGATCCTTCCTGATTGCACTGACTTGTGCATGTTGGACACCTTCACAACCCAATCTGAGCCAGAGGTGGTGACCTCCGAAGATGGAACGGGGCAGGTTTCAGAGGAGAGCAGAATTGGTGAGTTTGGGATGGGACAGCCTGGGAATTATGCGGGAAGAGCTTATGATCCAAGTGGATATATCTTATCAGTGAGCCAGTCTGAGCTGAGTGTGAGGCTGCCAGAAAAAGCTGAATTGTGCATGATTCAGGGGGACAGACTTGAACAAGGGGCAGATGATCTGACAACGGTAGAAGAAGATTTTGCCAACCTCCGGTTCTTCAACGACCAAGAAGCAGGGGACGCAACAATCAATTGGTTTGAATATGGGGACTCGGCAGAGATCGCCGGCTGGTTAAATGATCAGCCAGATGTTGTGGAAATTCAGCCAGAGCAAGGCCCGGCAGGGGCAGGGGTATCAATGATGGCCGGAAGGGCCGAGAGTCAGAATGAATTACCGGAGAGCGCCGGTACAAAGAATTTTGCTCGGGATCAAGATATTGTGAAAACTGAACAACAAACCCTACTAACACCAGAGGAGCAAGAGAAGCGGTGGGATTCTGAGAGAATCCGGAAAGCTAAGAACCATGAAGAGATTGAAAGTGCTGCGAGCACAAGAGCAGGACATGCTGTGAGCATGTGGGATGAAAGTACCGAGAGTACGAACTTGCCGGAACCAGATAGGTGTTTGTTGAATGTCAGTGGGATGTGGTGGGAAGACGATGACTTATGTCGTGCCCACACAGACGAAGATTGGGCAGGTGCTCAACCAGATGATACTTGGTACCTCGATGAGGTAGACCATATGACCAGGGGTGGACGGTATTTCAAGCCCCCACACCTTGACCAACCCGAGACATCTGGGAAATATAAAGAGGTAGAGAAACAGAGAGAGAAGCAAATTGAAGAAGAAGCTGTACTGAGACAGTTAAAGAAAATACAGGCAGACATCTCCATCTGGGGACTAGGGGTGGGCGCGGGTCGGTTGCGGTCATGGAATCTCCAATCCGCCATCCGTCCGTCAGATTGGCGGATTAAAGAAAATCAATCCGCATCTGTCCGCCAATCTGGCGGATGTGGATTGAGCGGATTGGCGGTTTGGCGGATGGATGCGAATCGGTTTGGCGGTTTAAAATTTTATAAATTTTTAACATAATTTAACTTGTGCACTTCCTCAAAAAGAAAAGAAAAAAAAGAAAAAAAAAGTATTAAAGTCAATTACTTAAAAAAGTATTACAATCACTGTATGCTTTATCCAAAGAAAAAAAGTTTAAAACTTTAGAATGTCACGATCACTGCATTCCTTATCCACATATTACAATCACAGCATGATTCATTCATATAAAGTATTACAATATGTGATTTTTAAAATATAATAACAATTCACACCACCAAAATCATGAACAGAGCAGTAGTAGAGATTGTATGTCTCTGTATTGTTACATCTACATATGTTTTTGAAAACAAAAAATCAACCAGCATATATCATATTTTCTATTTATTATTTTTAGAACTAGATTTAAAAACTAAAAAATATAGATAAATAATATGTCTATTTTTTTCAATTCAAAAAATATATTCAAGTTAAAAACTTTTTTTTAACAGAATATTTAAATTCTTTTTCAATTGAAAACACAAACATAATATTTAAACAAATTAAAAATACAAAGTCTTATAAATTACTAGGGGTGTTCGCGATTTGGCGGTTTGGCGGTTCGGTTGCGGCCAAAGAAATCTCAAATCCGCCATCCGTCCGCCAAATTGGCGGATTAAAGAAAATCAATTCGCAACCGTCCGCTTGTCATCACGCATCCGTCCAAAATGTGGCGGATCGGTTCGGTTCGGTCGGTTTTGGCGGATCGATATATCCGCTGCTCACCCCTACTGGGGACTGCTTATGGCTTCAAGGGTGCACAGACAGGCTGTCCTATCTGCTATGGACAAGGCCAAACTCTCCATCGAAACTACGCCAGAGCAGCTGGTTGGGCTAGTTTTTCCGGGAGGAGGTTCCCCGGCATTAACCTTTTCAGACAAGGAATTGCCGCCTGAGGGCGTGAATCATAACAAACCCCTCTACATCTCCGTGGAGTGTAGAGATAAGTGGATACCGGTGGTACTTGTTGATACCGGGTCTGCTATCAATGTCTGCCCAGTCAGAACGGCATATGCAATCGGGTTAAAACCTGCAGACTTCATACCAACCACTCAGGTGATCAGAGCTTATGATAATACCAGCAGGGAAGTGATGGGGACTGTCAAGGTTCAGACCCAGGTTGGTCCAGGGCAACACAACATTGAATTTCATGTCTTGGACGTTCCCGCAACCTTCAACTTGCTCTTGGGGCGGCCGTGGTTGCACCAAGTGAAAGCAGTCTCTTCCACTCTGCACCAGATATTGAAATACCCTCACGGGAAGGGGGTTGCAATTGTTTTCGAAAATTCATCCATCCATCCGCCACCAGAAGTGTCTACGCCAGTTTTGGAGATCGAGCACGGCACGGAGGATGTGTTCTTATCAGGGTTCACTTTGGCGGAGGCCCGGGTAGTGCAAAATATTATGGCTGTGAATGAAGGTGTGTACGTCAGTGCTCAATCTGTCTACCTCATGAACAAGTTACAACATATTCCCGGGATGGGATTAGGAAGAAGCGGCAGGAAAGGAGTCGCAGCATTGGCCGAAGTGCCACACAACCCGCATACCTTTTGGCTGGGTTATCTGCCCACCAAAGAAGACTGGATGAGGAAAGGAAAGGAAATGACCGGCAGAGCCAGGGCGAAGCAGGCTGGGAAGCCTTTTGACTTAATGCACGGGCCCATCCAGGGTACCCTGAACGGACGCTTCGTCCGGGAGGGGGAGGACTTTCCATTTTGCGGCTTCCCAGAGCCATGGTTAAACGCGGAGAAGAAGCGCGTACCAAGTTTCGAAATCTTTTTCGACCTGCAACTATCCGGGGATGACGTTGCCACAGAGCAGACAGACCCAACAACTGAGGTTGAGCAGAATAAGGCAGTGGATCCTGAGGGCACAGAATTGGAAATGGGGGTAGCACTGGCATGTCTCCTCTCTGATCCTCCGATCGACCAAGAGTGCTTGGGGGATAACTTCGCGGTTTCCATGATTGGGGATGAAACGGCTACGAGCCGACCAGCAGCTATCTTGGATGCATCGATCGCACCCTCTCTTACTTGGCAGTACGAGGAGGGATTTTTGTCCAGCAGCACCGGGTCAGGTAGTGAGCCGGAATCTGATTCCACCGAGTCCTGTGAGTCGGAATCAGGTTCCAGCTCGACTGAGTCTGAGTCTGGTACTCCTGGGTATGTTAACCCGGATGCCACAGTCCTGTCCAGGTCGTCTTTTTCCTTTTCATTTGAGTCTGTTGTAACCAATGAATTGGACGATTTGGATGAACTTAATGAGAATGAGGTGAATGTGGTTTCCGAGTATTTTTCTGTGCCCCTAATTTATTGCATTAATTCAGACTTTAAAATTTTGATCAAAATGACGAGGACGAAGTTCCTCCGGTTTTACAACGTTTAATTGAGCAAGAGCAAGAGAGATTTGTCAAACCATTAATGGATGAAATCATTACCGTGAACATTGGTACTGAGGAGGACCCGCGGCTAGTCCAGATCGGGTCCACGTTGTCTTCGGAGGAACGCGAGCGCTTAGTCGCTTTATTAAAAGATTTCAAAGATGTTTTCGCGTGGTCCTACGAAGACATGCCTGGAATCGATCCTGAGATTGTACAGCATCGGATCCCCCTTGACCCCGAGGCCCGACCTGTCAAGTAGAAACTCAAAAGGATCCGCCCGGATTGGGCTCTTAAGATTAAGGAAGAGGTCACCAAGCAAATCGACGCAGGCTTCCTGCTGGTATCTGAATATCCGACTTGGTTGGCCAACATTGTTCCGGTGCCGAAGAAAGATGGCAGGATCCGGGTGTGTGTAGACTTCAGGGATTTGAACAGAGCTAGTCCGAAGGACGACTTTCCCTTACCACACATCGATGAGTTGGTAGATTTCACAGCAGGGCATGCATTGCTCTCATTCATGGATGGCTTCTCAGGATACAACCAGATAGTGATGGCACCAGAAGACAGGGAAAAGACTGCATTCACCACCCCGTGGGGGACATACTGCTACCGGGTAATGCCGTTTGGGTTGAAGAACGCTGGAGCTACTTATCAACGGGCCGCGACCACAATACTACATGATATGATCCACAAAGAGGTTGAGGTGTATGTGGACGACATGATTGTCAAGTCCAAAGAAAGAGAGGGCCACTACACCGCATTGCACAAGTTTTTTCAAAGGATCAGGAAATTCCGGTTGCAGCTAAACCCTTAGAAATGTACGTTTTTTGTTACAGCGGGGAAAATGTTAGGGTTTCTGATTACACAAAGGGGCATCGAGGTCGACCCTTCCAAAATTAAGGCCATCTTAGAAATGCCACCACCAAGGACTGAAAATGAGGTGCGAGGCTTTCTGGGTAAAGTGCAATTCATAAGACGGTTTATTTCAAAATTAACCTTGACTTGTGAACCACTTTTTGGCCTCCTCAAGAAAGGGAAGAAGTTCCAATGGGACGGCCGATGTCAAGCTGCATTTGAACAGATTAAAGAATATCTACAGAACCCACCCGTTTTATCGCCACCAGAGCCGGGGAAACCGTTGATTTTGTATCTGTCAGTGACTGAAACCACGATGGGCTGCATGCTTGCGCAAGAATCAGAAGATAAGGTGGAAAAAGCCATCTATTATTTGAGCAAAAAGATGCTGGAGTATGAGACCCGATATATACCACTGGAAAAGGCTTGCTTAGCTCTGGTATGGGCTACCAGGAAGCTGCGGCACTACCTGTTAGCTCACTCTGTAATGTTGGTTTCATGACTTGATCCCATCAAATATCTCTTCGAGAAACCAGCGCTTACGGGTAGGCTAGCTCGTTGGTTGCTGTTGCTCTCCGAATTTGATCTCACGTACGTGACACGCAAGTCAGTGAAAGGAAGAGCAGTGGCAGAGTTCCTTGCCGACCACCCAGTTGAGGGGGATGAAGCGGTCGAGTACCTATTCCCGGATGAATCAATTCTGCATATCGACGAAGAAACTTGGACGATGTACTTTGACGGAGCGTCAAATCAACATGGGTATGGGATAGGAGTGTTGCTGATAGCACCCGACAATTCCCGTATCCCTCTCGCCTTCAAACTCCGATTCAAAGTCTCGAACAATGAAGCAGAATATGAGGCGTGCATTGCTGGTTTAGAAACAGCCCTGGAACTAGGGGCAAGACGGTTGGACGTCATTGGGGATTCGAACCTTGTTGTGTCTCAAGCTAAAGGAGACTGGAAAGTAAAAGAGGAAAAGATGATGATGTATCACCAAACCTTGGACTTGCTGATTCCTCGGTTTGAGAAGTTAAGTTTTACTCATCTACTAAGAGAGAACAACAGGTTCGCAGATGCTTTAGCAACTCTATCATCCATGATAGACATCCCGTGTGGAGTCCGAATGCGTCCGGTCATCATTGACCAGAAATTTGCACCTGCCTATGAGTCGATTGCAGCCATAGATGAAGTTCAGGACGAACACCCCTGGTATTACGACATCTGGAACTTCTTGGAGAAAGAAGCATACCCGCCAGGGGTAAATGCCAAAGACAAGAGGGCAATCAGAAGAATGGCAGTTCAGTTCATCATCTGCGAGGGTAAACTGTATAAACGGGGTCATCTGGGAATGCATAAACTGTGCGTTGATGCCGACGAGTCAAAGCGTTTGATGGAAGCCATCCACGGGGGTGAATGTGGTGCACACATGAATGGGGTAATGTTGGCACGGAAGATCCTTAGACAGGGTTATTACTGGTCCACCATGGAGGAGGATTGTATTGGCTTCGTCCGGCGATGTCACAAGTGTCAAATTCATGCAAATTGCATGAACATCCCGCCGTCAAAGCTGTACAACATGACTTCGCCATGGCCGTTTTCTGTCTGGGGAATTGATGTAATCGGAGCTGTTACGCCAAAGGGGTCGAATGGGCATGAGTTCATCTTGGTAGCGATAGATTATTTCACAAAGTGGGTTGAGGCCCAATCTTATGCGGTGTTAAAGGCTTCGCATGTAGCAAAATTTATCAGAAACAACATTATCTGTCGCTACGGAGTCCCAAATGAAATCATTTCAGACAATGGTTCCCACTTCAAAAAGGAGGTGATCGATTTGTTGGAGAAATACAATGTGGCTTTTCATAAGTCGTCTACTTACCGGCCGCAAACCAACGGAGCAGTTGAGGCCGCCAACAAGAACATCAAGCGCATACTACAGAAGATGGTGGAAACCTATCGGGACTGGCCAGATAAGCTGCCGTTCGCTCTGTGGGGCTACAGGACTTCAATCAGAACTTCTACCGGGGCGACTACGTACTCATTAGTTTATGGGATGGAAGCCATTCTGCCTATTGAGATTGAGGTCCCGTCATTACAAGTATTGGCCGAGTGCCAGATAGCCGAAGTAGATTGGCAGCAAAACAGATTTGAGGAACTCATGCTTTTCGATGAAAGAAGGCTGAAAGCACTGTACCACATCCAAGGTTATCAACGCAGGATCGCCCGGGCTTTTAACAAGAAGGTTAAGTCCAGGAATTTGAAAGAAGGAGATTTGGTACTCAAAGACAACCGAGCTCCCATCCACGACCCAAGGGGCAAGTTCAGACCCAATTGGACTGGTCCCTATATTATCAAGTCAATCTGGTCAGGTGGAGCTGTGGTTCTGATGGACCTAGATGGCTTGGAGTTTTCCCAACCGATCAACACGGACAAGTTGAAGAAATATTACCCCTGAGAGGCTCGCTAGGCCGAAAACCCGAAAGGGCGACCTAGGCAAAATTCAGAGCACAGAAAATTTGAAATTATAAAAACTGAGCTCGCAAGGTTGAAAACCCGCAAAGGGCGGCCTTGGCAAAAGTTAGAGCGCAAAAGGAGAGTAAAAATACCCGAGCGAACCCAAGCCTGAACTACGTAAGGCTTGATTCCCATCTATGGGATACGTAGGCAGCTTCATCCTGAAGTTCAGCCCCAATCTTTTTTCCGATCAACTTTGTCCATTTGATCATCTCAGTCATCTCTATTCATCAGCATTTATCGTGATCTCCGGTACAGTGTTATTCAGACTAGGGGCAACTTTCCGTTGCAATGAAGTGTTGCGGCACCATCCAGACTAGGGGCAACTTTCCGTTGCTATGAATCGCCGAGGTACTTTTCAAACTAGGGGCAACTTTCCAGCTGCTAGGATCTGGGGTTGTGCATCTCAGTGACAGATCTCAGGCGTGTCCAATTCTGATCCATATCGAAAATAGTTTTGAAAAGTTTTAATAAAAGTTGACTTTGTTCAAATTAATCTTTTCACAACTAAGACCATTTTTGGACCAAAAACGGAGAATTTTCAGTACCACAACCTTCAATTTCTTTGATTTCAAAACAGAGTTCTCTTGCTCTTACATACAATTGAAGTTACTTTTTTATTACACTCATGATGAAAACTTGAAAGTACTAATAAAGCAATAAATCTGGGGCATAGTCGAGTCAGGTGTCCCTGTGCCCCCTGCCAGAGCTAGTCGAAGCCTCTGACGCCAACCTAGGCCCAATCTGTGCCTCTTCATTGAGCCAATCCCAGCACTCGTCAGATAAAGTGCAACTGAAAATAGGGGCGGGGGGCAGGAGCTCTCTAGTCCTCCAGGCCATAGTATGTCGAGCAAGGTGTGCACCTCGAACCAGGAAAGTGACCGGGTATTCAATCCCCTCTGGAGGGCAAGTCTGATCATGACCAAATTGGTGCAGGATACGGAATGGGAAATAGAATACACAATGGGTCAAACTGATCAAACGGATCCCAGTATCCTGGAACATGCTATAGCTCATCGCCGGAAGGTTAAGCCAAGGACAGCGCCAAGCAATGCGTTCAGCTGACAAGTTGCACATCCATTCAAACCACCATCCCTCATCAAGGGCGTCAACCAGGCGTTGTCGAAAGAAGTAGCCGCGGGCTGAGTAAGCAGGGCAAGAGTCCACAACTTGCAATTTATCCATCAACCATATCTGGGGAAGGATGAAAAATGAGAGAATAAAGAATAGAGAGATGTGTGATGAGAAAAAAAAAAAAAGTGAGATGAGGGTTTTGTGAGAAAAACTGAGCCCAAGGGCCGAGTGATTTGAGCAAATACATATGTGAGCTTGGGTGGGAAACATTACCTGCAGCAGTAGTGGACTCCCCGCAAACCTGGTTGTCTCTTGGCGGTAGAAGGCATCCAAACCTAGCAGCGTCTCGGCCAACGTCATGGCGATACAGCTCTTTCCTTCCCTCAAGCCTTGAGCGACTTCAATCAAACGGATGCTAGCTCCTCCGGAGCCCGAGACAAACAGAAAATGAGATAGCATGCACAAGCAGAGGGCATGTTGTCGGAAACCTTGCCAATGATGGTTGCTGCGGTCACCGGCATCAGAGAATCGGTAAATCAGGCTCGGGATATCCAACATGCCATTACCAATCAGAGATCGAGCATCATGCGCGTTGAGACCGCACATCCGCCCTAAAGCTTGGGCATGGCCAAAACGAGACTGAGGCAAGATCTCTTTTGAGCGTTCAGACTCCATCAAAGCTTGAAAATCTTCAAAAGTAGGACATACCTCTTGCCCTCCGAAGCTGAAGACATGCGTCGCCGAGTTCCAAAATCTCACTGCGGCATGGAGGAAAGGAAGGTGCAATGGAGTCCGGCCCAGCGTGAATAGTGCATTCAAGCCGAAACCTTGGAAGTTCAACTTTTCCGAGCCATCTAAAGAAGAGATCCAAGATGTGAGATTTTCTGCGAGAAATGCCTCCATCTTTGCGCAAAACAGTGATGAAATGAAAGAGTTCCAAAGTTGGAGCTTTATAGGGGGGTAAAACACTATTCAGGGACACGTGTCACAATTCTAGAAGTTGCAGGAAAGGGGGCCGGCCGGCCACCTATTCTAGCAGGCCGGCCACCCTCCAATCCCCAAAAGCAAATGTGGCCCACCATGCTCATTGGTCCTGTTTTGCCCTCCGGAAGGAAGTTTGAGGCACTTTCACGCATCGGGAACGTCGAAGGCCTCCATTTCTCTCAGTTTCGGATACGTTCCATCATCCAGATCGTCCGTCCGAAGTACGCTTAGTTGTTTTTTTGCTTATCGAGTTGTTGTTTTGTTTATCGAGTTGTAAGTTTTGTCGAGCTGTCGCATTTTGTGTTTTGAGTTGTTACTTTTTTGTTTACACAATTTTGTTAAGTCTTGTTTATCGAGTCGTTAACATTGTTGTACTTTGCTTATCGAGTTGTAAACTTGCTAAGATTCTGTTATTTCTTAGTGAGCCGAGTTTTGATTTGTTGCGTCGGTTCATTACCTGACCCGGTAAATACACAAGGCACATTTTCATTCAATTCCATTTTGTGCAAAATGATGCGGTGCGATGCTAAGAATTTCAAATGCAAACATCTTTTCAAAGGCTGTTTCATTCCATCATGTTTTACAACAAAATAAAGGTACAAGTTTTACAGGAAATAAAACTGCCTAACAATATGCAAAGTGCTACAAACTACTAGCAAAAAGTAAAATAAAGCAGGAAATGGCATCAATATCCTCGGGAACGAGAATGAGGAGGCCCTCTCATCCTCTTCTGCGGGACAACCTCTGCACCATCATCACCATCCGGGTCAGAGCTATCATCCTCCGGATCCCCTTCAGCCTCGTCTCCACTCCCGGAACCAAGACCGGAGCCTCCCTCCCCAGCAGATGTCTCTGACTCACGGTCTGCGACCTCCTCCTCCTCCTCCTCCTCAATAATGGGTGCCCTGCGTCTGCGAGACGACCCTGCTCCTCGAGCTCCTCGAAAAGGCCTAGATGGCCCAGCTCCCTGAGAAGGCCTGGATGGCCCAGCTCCTCGAAAAGGCCCGGATGGCCCAGTACCTCGAACAGGTCCAGTACCTCGACCTCCCTGAGAAGGCCCGGGTGGCCCGGCCCGCGGCGGACCATATACAGGAGGCATCTGAAAGTGAAAAGTTCAAATACATCATTTCAAATATGAAAAGCAGATGCAAGTACAATATGCGAGTGGGGTGTGTGTCAGATGTGCTCTACACAGTCTATCAATACAGCAGAATGTTCAAAACCAATATGTCATCAGAAATATGCTAAATGTAGGGAAGATGAACAGTACCTGCACGCCCATAATGGCTAGTTGTGCCTCCCTCCGAAGAATCATGCCCTCGAATGTGGCCAGCATCCCAAGTATCTCATCCGTGTACTCAACTGGAGGCTACAGATACAAATGCAAAACTATCAGTGAAGGGATGAATGTCCAAATATCTGACTGATAAATCAAAGCTGTAAAACATACCGGGGGCGAATTAGGATCTCTGACATATCTGTGGTCAGGAAAAGGAGGCTCTAGCGAGACCTGGTAAGGAGTCCCGAACCGCCAACTCGTCAACTCGGTCGGCATGTCTGGCTACCCAGGATGATGAAGAGACGGAGGGATCAGAGGAATCGAACTACCTCTACCCCTGGATGCACCAGCCCTGCTAGATGAGGGGATATCCGTAGCACCGGCATGACTCGAAGATGGTACATCAGTAGGCCTCCATGACGGAGCACGCACTCCCGTCAAGGGGGGCATCAGATATATACGACGATAGGTGGCGTAGTCCCCTTCCATGAGATGTAACAAAGCATCGGTGCCTTGCATAGCACTAATGACCTCCTGGGCAGAGAGTCTATCGACAGTCTGCATAGTGGCTGGAGGTACAGTAGGAGGGTCCTGAGAATCGTACCCCCACACCTGACGCAGAAAGCGTTCCCCCAGGAACCATGCCCTACCAACTGGTCCTTCGAGCATGAACCTATACTGGGAATTACCCGATCCTCCGGGATACTGATGTCGGAGACCATCACCTAAGACCGCCCAAGGCTGCCAAGTAATCTGCGGATAGCCAATGCATAAATCAATCAGAAATCAGGAATTTACAGGGCAGATCAAAGATGAAAATGAAAGGAACCGAGAGTTCTGAAATACCTCTGTCGTCCGTACAGTATCAAAATACTGTCGCAGGTAGAAGAGAGTCTCTCGAGGTCTCGGTCGGTGCTCACCCTCGAATACCAGTGAAAACGGAGTCATAAGGAGTCCTGCCACCTCCATTTCCGGGGCTAATGTGGGAAAGTATACGTACACCCATAGCTGAGAAAAGCAGTGCGGAATGTGAATACAAAGTGCTAAAGGTAGAGTACAGAGTGCAAAGTGCGCCATGTGTGCAATGAACAAGTAATGAGGAGCAGAAATGTAAATCAAGAGGACAGAACGTACCTCCCAGGCTCTCCAATAGCCGCCAAGTAAGTCTCCCCGCCCACGAGAGGCTGCACTCATGTAACAATAGAGGGTAGCCAGGCCAGCGCCACCCCAGTCATACCGACTGACCTGTGATAGGTCCACTAGGGCACTCAGAAGATACAACCCGACAGTGTTCCCCCTATCAGCAAACAGAGTGGTGCCAAAGAGGAACATAAGGAAACCTCGGGTGTACTGCTCGACCTCCTCAGGAGACTCAGGCTCCATCTCCGGCCTCCGAAAACGGGAAGAGAACCAGGTGTACCGGACCCTCCCGGAAGCTCTGTCTACAGGTGGGCGAGCCCCCAATAGATATACCCAAGTGGCCTCCCACTCTCCCATATCCTCGTCATAAGGTATGGGCCAACCGCCTATGTCTAGGCCGGTGAGTACGGCAAAGTCCAGCGGAGTCATGGTCATATCCTCGGTGGCAGAAAAATGGAAAGAATTGGTGGTGTCCCACCATCTCTCCACCAAAGCAACTAACAATGTCCTACTGGCAGGACAGCGGGATAACCCCGTACAGAATGCTCCGAACCCTGCTGAGTCAACCAAATCCCGGACAGCCTCTGGAAGCTCAGCATACCACTCTCTCGCAGCGGTGGAGCCATATCCTCGCACGGTGCGAGAACCAACTTGCGTTCAGAATGAATACATGTGTTCAGTACACAATAAAATGCAAGCCGTATGCAAGTAACAAGCTGTGTGCAAAGGAAATGAAGTAGCTGTGTGCGAAGGAAATGAAGTAGCTGTGTGCAAATGAAACGAAGTAGTGGGCTGTGTGTTCACTTCAAATCTGGGCTGCGTGTTCAGTAAATCTGTGTTTTGGGCTGTGTGTTCAATCCTTAATCAGTGGGCTGCGTGTTCACCGTCAAATCTAGGCTGTGTGTTCAGTAAATCTGTGTTTTGGGCTGCGTGTTCAAATCCTACTCAGTGGGCTGTGTGTTCACTTCAAATCTGGGCTGCGTGTTCAGTAAATCTGTGTTTTGGGCTGCGTGTTCAAATCTTACTCAGTGGGCTGTGTGTTCACCATCAACTTGGACTGTGTGTTCAGAAAATCAAAGTTTAGGGCTGTGTGTTCTACTCTCAATCAGTGTGGACTGTGTGTTCACCATCAACTTGGACTGTGTGTTCAGAAAATCTGAGTTTTGGGACTGTGTGTTCACCATCAACTTGGACTGTGTGTTTAGAAAATCTGAGTTTTGGGACTGTGTGTTCTACTCTTAATCAGTGTGGGCTGTGTGTTCACCATCAACTTGGACTGTGTGTTCAGAAAATCTGAGTTTTGGGACTGTGTGTTCTACTCTCAATCAGTGTGGGTTGTGTGTTCACCATCAACTTGGACTGTGTGTTTAGAAAATCTGAGTTTTGGGACTGTGTGTTCTACTCTCAATCAGTGTGGGCTGTGTGTTCACCATCAACTTGGATTGTGTGTTCAGAAAATCAGAGTTTAGGGCTGTGTGTTCTACTCTTAATCAGTGTGGGCTGTGTGTTCACCATCAACTTGGACTGTGTGTTCAGAAAATCAGAGTTTAGGGCTGTGTGTTCTACTCTTAATCAGTGTGGGCTGTGTGTTCATCATCAACTTGGACTGTGTGTTCAGAAAATCAGAGTTTAGGGCTGTGTGTTCTACTCTTAATCAGTGTGGGCTGTGTGTTCACCGTCAACCTGGGCTGCGTGTTCAGAAAATTAAAGTTTAGGGCTGTGTGTTCTACTCTTAATCAGTGTGGGTTGTGTGTTCACCATCAACTTGGGTTGTGTGTTCAGAAAATCGGAGTTTGGGACTGTGTGTTCTACTCTTAATCAGCGTGCGGTGTGCTCACCTTCAAATTCGGGCTGTGTGTTCGACAGATCAGCGTTTGAGCCGTATGTTCAATTCTTAACTAATGTGTACCGTGCATTCACAATCAATCAGTCAATGAGCCGTGCGTTCAACAATTCAAGTGTTTAAGTCACATGTTCAGAATGCAAACAAAGTACTATGTCATAAGCTAAAACTGTGTGTTCAAGCATGGCAAAGCTACAAAATGCACGAAAAATGCAGAAAATAAAGTAAAATACCTCTCGTGCATCGTGAGAGAGGTGCTGCTCCGGCTCTCGCAGAAGTAAATCCCCGGGTGCCCGGTCGTTGAACCCAGTGAAACGACAAAAAACGGCCCGCGGAAGCATATGTACCGGTGGGGCGTATCTCCCGGGAACAAAAGGGCGGACTCTCGAGGGCAGTGTCATGATATCAAAATCATCCCCGGCATCTGGAGGACCTCCACCGTGAGGGTAATCACCCACCATTTCAAGAAATCTGCAAAAGGAGCAAAAATGAGCAAAAATGAGCCAAAATTGGAAAAAGTCAACAAAAGTCAACTCCCGGGAAATGGAAAAGTCAACAAAAGTCAACTCCCGAGAAAATTTTCCAAATATTGAGACAAACTTACCTCAAATGGTGAAAATGAGAAAAGAAGCCCCGAAATCAAAATTTAATCGGTTCAAAGTGCTTAAAACTGAAAGATTTCGCGAAAACAACTTGCGTGGAAGGCCGAAAAGCGCGTATAAAGTGCAGATCTGAAGGAAAAAATGGTTTGGGGAGCAAGGGAAGGAGTTTTCGCAGCTGTGGGAGTGATTTCGGAATGAATGGATGAGGATATATATAGAAAATGAGGCAAAAGACAAAATTGCCCCTGATTTTGGACAGGTGGCCGGCCGGCCACCTTTTCTGGCTGGCCGGCCATTTGCTTTTTGTTCCCTGGCCGGTGGCCTCCCCTAGAGCAACCACCTGGCCGGTGGTGTTCCCCACACCCCCCTCTAGCTCTCTGCAAATTTTGAGGAAGATCGGAGATCCCGGGACCCGAAAAAGTTCAAGAAAAGTGCACTTTCTGGCGCGAAATTGCTCCGCCGGAACTTCAGCTGCAATTTCTGACATGTGTCTCGTTATTACTCATCAAAATCAAGGTGTATCCTTTTTGAACATGTCGTAACCTCTCCGAGAGGTGAATCAGAGGCCGCGATTGAGTCGCCTTCGCCGAAATGCGCGTTTTCTTACTCGTTGTTTCGCAACAAACGGGCACCTTGATTTATGCTCGTTTTGCATTGTTGTGCATATAACTTGCATTCTCATGAACATTTTGAATTGACATGCACGTTTTCTTGGTGTACCGTACCTCTATGCTTGAGCATGCGTTGTCACGTACGTTCTTTTCTCGCATTGCGATGCATTCACTCGCCGACACTGCGTGTGTCAAACTTTCGGAACCACAGGAATCACATTGAATATATGTTGTTAGCATATTGTTCTTGTTGAATTTCTCTCTTTTGCAGGCACGATATTGTATGTACGGTTCATTTGAGGCTGGTGCGACCAGACGAATCGCGCAGGTATCGTATCTTCTCCGTGTGAGACGCGACGAGAATTGAATGATTCTCCGCATTCCTAACTGCATGAAATGTAGTTGTTGCTTTGCATTCTGGCTTAAAACTGTTGCATCTATTTGCGAATACTTGCCTCATTACAGCTTGCTGCATTTGCATGATCATTTGGCTCTGTGCATGTCGCTTTGCATTTTGCCCCCCCTGCCTGCGGGCACATATCTCTGTTCATCTTGTATGATTGTCTAAGTCTTCGGCCTTGTCAAAAATGGGTCGTCTCTAGGCTTTGACATTCACTCCCGTCACTTATTGACTTCCGAGTTTTGTCAAAGAGAGGCAACTGTAGACACCCCATTTTTGACCGACCTTAAGACTCAGATGTCACCGATTGAGCGCTCGGTGATGTTGCATATTGTGCTCGCTCAGAAGTCTTAGAGTCGCGGCTGTGCGCCCTGCCTCCGGACTTTCGAACTCTCTTCTGTGCCTTGCCTCGGTTTGCGAACCAGACTCGATTTTCTCTGTTTTCTTTCCTGAGGGGAGGGAGAGGTCCTGTAGACCATCTCTCAGTGGTCGTGGGCTACATTTCGTGCCCGTAGGCCATTTTGCCCATTTCGGAGCCCGGTTCTCGGTTTTCGGAGCCGTCAGGCCGTGTGCCTCGGTTCGGGACCACCCAACCATCTCCGATTCCTCCGGTTTTTGGCATGCATCTCATTTACTCCCTTTTGACGGACACTAGGGTCTTAGATACCCACTTCATAGCCAAACACCGCTTTCGGTGCTTAACAGCCGGTTTTCGGGACCCCAAACTGCGTGTTTTGGCCCCCGAGCATTCGTTTTGCATCGGTTTTTGTTCATTTTTGGCAGGTACCTCTGTTTTATCACCAGGAAGATTACTGGAGGGTGGGAGGCCAGCAATTGTCTCAGCAACCAGTTATGCTCCTCCGGCGCCCCCCGGCGCCCGTTTTTCTCACTTCCGGGCTAATGTTGAACACCCTAGGGCCATTTTCTTCGAGCCAAAACCACATATTTGTGTTGTACACACATGGGAGGACCCTAAAAACACATGGCTGGCCAGTAATTGCAATTGACCCTTTTGAACCCCTTCTAAAAGTGGCATGTTGTCTCTCTTGTTTCAGAGTTGCCAATTTCCAACCATAGGGTCTTGTTGTACACACTTGGGAGGACACTAACCTTTGGTGGCCGGCCAGAAATTTTCAGTGACCTTTTTGACCCCTAGCCGGCTGGCCATAGGGGGTGGCCGGCCGGCCACCTGCAAGAAAAGTGGGAGGCCGGCCATGACCCTCTTAGTCCACACTTTACAGCTGTGTAGCTGTTTCTCCCAGAAAAGATCTGTATCCGGGGGATATTTTGGAGGGGAACACTTGGGTGCATTTCCCTCCACCTTTGCCCTCCTCTTTTGGTCCTTATAAGGAGCCTCCCAACTCTTAGGCTAGGGTTAGAAAAACTCTCTTAAGAGCTTAGACACATATCCATCTCCATCTCTTGGATTCTTCTCAAGTTTGGTGCCATTTCTTCATCACCATCAAGCACCACCACCACCACTCCATTTCCAGCAGCAAGGAGAGGTTCTCAGAGGCTTAGAAGCAACATTTCTCAAGCCAAGAGGTAGAAAAGAAGAGGTCTTCAAGGGTAAGTCTCAATTTCCCTCTTTTGTAGCACTTTCTTGCTTCATTTCTTAAGCCTACTTTCTCACTGTTTTGGGCTCCGACCCTAAATGAAACTAGGCCTTTTTTGAGCCATTCTTCATGTTTGTTCAAGGGCTCAACCCTGTTTGAGCCCTCCATATTGCACTTGTTACAATATCCTCTTATATGCCATTATTTTGCATTGAATATTTGGCCTATGAGTGATCTGTTTCCGAGCACAATGTAAACTGTAAGTGGGCCTATTTTGAGCCCCTCTTCAACATTTAAGAAGGGATCAACTCGGTTTGGGCCCCCTATCTTGCACTTACTTCATAATCTCTCCTATTTACCGTAAATTTGCATGATTTGTTTGGCCTATATGTAAATTGTTTTGGAGTTTGTTATGAACTGTGAGTAAGCTTATTGTGTGTCCCTCTACAACATGGTAGAAGGGATAAACCTTGTTGGGGGTCTCCATGTTATACTTGTCATTATACCCCTCTTTGACCCCTATTTTTGCATGCGTTTTTAAGCTTATCTAGCTTCTGTTTTTGGCCATCATCAGAACTAGAAAGAGTCATATTTTGACCTTCTTGACATATTTCATTAAGGGTCTTTGCTGTTTTGATGAATTTTTGGGGTACCTCATGTTATAGCCTTATGTATCCCAGTTCTTGCATGACATTTTTAGCATGTTTTCATACTGATTTGGGGGATGTCATCTACTGTAAATGTGAATATTTTTAGTCCCTCATCAGTTTTTAGAAGGATTTTTTTTCATTTGGGCATCGCATGTATCACTTGCTTCAATACCCCTCTTGGGGAGCCATTTTTGCATTCTTGCTTAATCCTATGTGTGCTTGCTATTTAGCCCTTTTTATGACTGAAAAATGCTTGTCTTGGGGCTGCCTTGCTACTGTATTTTCATTCCATGTCTATATTGTGCATGTTTGGTATAGCTATAGGCCATTTCGGGTGCCTAAATTCATGTTTCGGGGCCATTTCATGCGTCGGGTGTACTTTCGCCTCATTTCGGGGCTGTTTTCCCCCACTTTTCAGTGCCAAAATTCATTTGCATGTTTGCATATCATTTCCATGCCATTTCATGCCTTAGGGCCATCGCCTCGGTTTGCGCGCCCGTGTGCACGCATTTCGAGACATTTCATTTTCATCTCTCGGCCTCTTATGTGAGTGTGGCTGAGGCTCTCTCATGTTAGTGTAAGCCCGTATTGTATTTTTTATGTCATTTTAGCATCATTGCATTCCGTATGCCATTGCCTCGGTTTGCGTGCCCGTGCGCACGCATTTCGAGGCATCTCATTTTTCATCTCTCAGCCTACTATGTGAGTGTGGCTGAGGCTCTCTCATGTTGGTGTAAGCCCATATTGCATCGCATATCTCATTTTAGTCCTATTGCATTCCGTATGCCATTTTCTCGGTTTGCGTGCCCGTGGGCACGCATTTCGAGACATCTCATTTTAGTCTCATTGTATATCATATTTCAGGCCGTTTCATGCCTTTATGCCATTGCCTCGGTTTGCGTGCCCGTGTGCACGTATTTCGAGGCACTTCACTTTTATCCGACGGCCTCTTATGTGAGTGTGGCTGAGGCTCTCTCATGTTAGTGTAAGTCCAATTGCATTGCGTATGCCATTTCATGCCTTAGGATCATCGTCTCGGTTTGCGTGCCCGCGTGTACGCATTTCGAGGCATCTCATTTTCATAGCATTGTGCATGTTAGGATTGCATATTAGCTACATTTCACGCATATCATGCATATTGCATCGTGTTCGGGATAGGAGTTAGCCCGGACACGGGAAACGAGGCACGTTCTGTACTCCGAGTGACGGAACGGGTCTCAATTCCCAAGTCACCGACACTCCGGATTATCCATGATGGAGTTAGGTTTTGTTGTACATTCATTTGCATTCATCCTATATTTAGTTGTGCAATCCAATTCCTCGGCCATCATGCATCGAGATGCGTGATTGGTGGCGCGAGGATCGAGGCATGCATATATTTGTGAAATACATTGCTATGCCCCTTTCCTGCTCTCTGTTGCAGCAAAAATGAAGAATCAGTAACTTTTCGGAGTCTGGCACGCATTTCGAGAAACATTGCAAACAGAGGCTAATTGGGGCATCTCAGTGGATTTCTGCGCAAAAGCAGCCCAACATGCATCATTTCATTATCCGGAGCGGAGTCAAGGCAGCCCCTGGCTTGCATGCCAGTTTACAGTTTTTCTTAGTTAATTTGTTAATTAAATAGGAATTTGTATAGTACTTCGGACTGTATTATTCTTTCACTCGGGACTGTATTATTTATTCAGACCCTCTGCGCGAGGGCATAATTGTAATAAGTGTGGGTGAGTGTGATGTATGTCTTCCAACCCCACGTCTTTCTTCCCTTTTATTTACCTGCTTATGATGGTTAGATAAAGGGCATATTTCAATTAGCATACAGTATGACAGCATGTTTGCATTATTCATCTGTTTTGCATGCACCAGGCTCGGCGCATCATACAAACTGCATTTGTATTTCAATTCCAAATTGAATACGTGTTAGTTGTAGCATTCCATATGCCATGTTTAGAATAGCCGAGCCTGCTATAGTTGCATTTTTGCATGTGTTGCATTAGGCATTACAATATATTTAGGATCATGCATGGATTTCTAACAAGTTTCTGTTTTGGCTTGGAGTACTCGGTAAATTTTACGCTTTAGCATCCTTGCATGCGTGTGAGTGACTGCCATGAATAACATGCTTACCATGAGGCTATGTGCTTATGTGATATAACTGCCTTGAATGCCTGTGGGTGGAGGCTGAGTTACTTGAAGTGGAACAAATCATTGACTGTTTGTTTTAAGCCCACTAGATAGTGGCAAAATCTTTTTTTTAAGCCCACCCGAGGGTGGCAAATCCACGTCTTAGCCTACCTGCGGGTAGAACCATCAAACCATTTTCAAAAAAACAAACATGAAATGTTTTGTTCCAATTCAGGTGACCCAGTCTATACTTGTATGCTGTGCGCATCACATAGTAACCTAGGCTAATAACCGGAATAAGAACTCACAATGTTTTCAAAATAAGATATCATGGTTAGTAGAGGCCGGTCTTTGACCGGGCGAGCGGGGGTGCTCACGAAGTGACCTTCCCCAATCGTACCCAAGTTCCCGAGCCGAGGCAACTTTGGTGATGACGGACACGTGGCCCTTGGCACCGAGTCAGGGTTTCTTAAATTTCCCAAAAATAAAATATTTAGGTGGCGACTCTGTATCTGGCGAAGCAGTCCATGTTTGGCACTTCTTTCAAAAAAATCTGTTTTCTTAAAACGATTTGCCGGATTTGGACTCTTTGGTTCAAGATTAAGAACCGTGACATTTGAGTCCTTCGAACTGTAGTGACCCAATATCGAACCAGAACCCGGGGGGGGGGGGATTCGCACTCCCTTCCCCCGGGATGCGTTCGGGGACGTCTACACTTAGTTTTGAAAAGATTCCAGAACTGGTGGACAACCAATGTGGAAGTGCGTCTATCTGTGCACCCTCATGACTTACTAATAGGGTTAGGAATGCCTTCGAAGGCTAAATCAGCAACAGCTGAGAACATTCCCCTTCTTCCTGAAGTTGCCACAATTGCTCCTGCAGCTTCACCCCCTCCAGCTAGAGTTACCAGGGCTACTTCGAGGAAGGGTAAGCATTTTCAGATTCTTTTTTTTTTTCTTTTGAATCTTTTGTTTTGTTTCCTTTACACTCACGTTCTTTGGTGCAGAGCCCCCACAAGAAGAATCTCCTAAAAGAACTTGAACTTTAGCTACTCTAAAAAAGAAACAACAACAGAAACAAAAAAGGAAGCTGATCCTCCCTCCTGAGGAATCTGAATCCTTGGTAGAAGAAAGAGAGTTTGAGCAAGAGCCAGAAGTGCCTTTGCAAAGAGCAAAGAGACAAAAGATGGCTGTCTCATCTTTTGATATAACTGAACATCCTACTCCCGAGGCAACTACCACAACAGTGGGTAAAGATCTTACTTCTGAAGAATCTGAACCTCAAGTTGAAGAAGGGGAGGTTGAAAAGGAGCTGGTAGTATCTCTGCCAAGAAGGAAGAGAAATAAAGTGACTGTTCCTGCTACTGACTTGGTTGAAGACCCTATTCATGAAGCATCTACCAAGGCAGTAGAGCAGGAACATTCCAAAGCTATGATTGTCTTTGAGAGAGCTGAAAAGAGATGGCAGCAACAATTTCTGAGAGATGAAGCTGCTGCTGCTGATGCACTACAAAGGGAAATGGCAAGAAGGCAACAGACTGCCGAACATTATTCTCTTCGTAGCTCTCCCACTATCGCCAACACTTCTGAAACAAGTAATTTCTTTCACACTTCTACTGTTCTTCCTTTGTCAGCTTTTGGTATTGAAATTTGACATTGCTTTACACTTCTTCCTTTTGCAGCAACAACTACTGCGTTTATCTTTCCAATGAGGCCTCCCTCAATTTCAGTTGAGGTTGATCAAATGCAGAATGTCAGGGTTATTCAAATCGTACTCCCACTTCCAAGGCCTACATTCGATGTGCCTTCTTTGAGTCCCAGCATTCCTACATCTCTCCTTCTTGGCTTAGAACCATACCTCCCTTTCTTGACTTTTGACCTACTTCAATCCAATTCTCCTTCGAGCCTTGCTTCTCCTTCTTTCACAGAAATTCCAGCTGCTATTCCATCTCTAATGGCAGTTGATTCTCCTACAGAAGGTGCTGGTAGTTCCCCCACTCATGGTTCATTATCTTTACCTACTTCCAGCCCCTCCTCGCTTGATTCATTGGTGGCTAAGACCATAGAGGCTGCCAAAAATGTTCCACCCATTTCTCCTATCCCCATGCAGTCTTCTGTGCCTTTCACTACAACACTCTCTGCACTTCTCATGTCTATGGATGAGGTAGATGTCTTCGAAGCAAGACTAGCTAGTCTTTTTGACATATCTTCTACCTCTCCAACATTCAATGTTGAAGTTGAGCCACTAGTCTTGGCTGACTCTTTGTTGGAAATTCTCGAGAGTTCTTCTTCCAGCAATAAGCCTTCTGCACCTTCAATAGACCTGGACACATGTCTAGAACTGCTGATTTCCTTTCCAAGGATTCCCTTCGAGGCTCTACAGAGGCCTATAATCAGAAATGGGTTTCTCCAGTGCTGCAGACTTGCTGAGCAGTCAGGCATGGATGTTTAAAGCCATTTATCTCAGGCAGCAGTTACTGTCGATTTTTATATTAGCATTTGCCAAGCTGCCAAGGCTGAGGATGAGAAATTGGCTAGTGACCAGAGTTTTGTTTCCCAAGTACATACCGAAGTATCAAAGCTTATGGAACAACACTCCTCTGCCTCCCACTTTCGAGTCCAACTGCTAGAGAGGAAAGCTTAACTTGAAGAGGAGCTAGCTGCAGTAAATCGAGCCTTAGTCCGAACTGATACAAAATTGCAAATCACCATCCAAGGACTGGCTGATCGAAAAGAAGAGATGGCTGTAGCTATTCAACTAGTTCCCTCACTTAACAATGGGAAATCAATTGTACAAAAACAATTAAGACATTGTAATGAATTTTGGGCCAATTTGTGGCAAAATGTACTTAATTCTTTATGAAAGCACAAATTTTTGTCTATCATTTGAGCAGTCTTGTGTTCTTGTATATAGTGTTTATTTTATCCCTTGTGTTTCCCAAATGGTTGGAAAATAAGGCTTTAAATATCTGCCATTAATCTTTTTGGGATGCACATAACCATTCAAATTTCTCAAATGGTATGCTCTAAAAGGCAAAACTCTATGAATCTGATATGGTCCTTCCTAGTTAGGTGACCATTTGCCAAACTTATGGCTCTTAATTCCTATTGGGAGTATTGTTTTCCACACCAAATCACCTTCATCAAAGCCAATGTGTTTGACTTTCTTATTATAATTCTTGGCTGCTTTCTTCTTTTGGAAAAGAATGCTATTTAATGCCAAAATTCTGGCCTCATCTATGCCTTCTAATTCCAAGCACATACTCTATGGTACTGCTCCGGATCTAACTGGTCTTGGCATCTTACCCTCAAAGATTTAACATTAATCTCCACAGGTAACACTGCATCATGCCCATATACTAAGGCATAAGGAGTGACTCCTGTGCTTGACCATGGAGAAGTTCTGTAAGCCCACAAAACATCCAACAACAGGTTATGCCAATCCCTAGGATTATCTTCCACAACCTTTTGTATTCCTTTTGTCAAGGACTTATTGGATGATTCAGCTTGACCATTGGCTTGTGCATAATAGGGTGTGGAATTAATAAGGCTAATTCCAAACTCTGCCACAAAAGACTTCATCATTTTCCCATCGAACACAGTCCCATTGTCCACAGTTATGGTTTGGGGGATGCCAAATCTATAGATCAAATCTTTAATGAACCCAATGACTTCTGTCTGGTCTACAGCCTTGTATGGTTTGGCTTCGACCCGCTTAGTGAAGTAATCAGTGGCCACTAGAATGAAACAATGATGCTTCGAAGAAGGTGGGTGTATTTTCCCATCATATCCATGGCCCATCCTCTAAAAGGCCAAGGCTTCACTACTGCATGTAGGTCAGTTATGGGCACATGCCTTATTGTGCCATGCTTTTGGCATGCTTGGCAACCTTTTGCATATTCTATGCAGTCTTTAAGGATAGTTGGCCAATAGTAGGAATGCCTTCGAAGCAGCCATCTCATCTTCACACCAGGCTGATGAGCACCACAGATGCCTTCATGAACCTCAGCCATGGCTCTTAATGCTTCTTTTGGACCTAAACATTCTAGCAACAAACCATCTCCCCTCCTTTTGTAGAGAGCATTACCATATATCATGTATTGCATGGACTACAATTTAATTCTCCTGCTGGCCTTCGAAGATGGACCAGCCAAGTACTGCATTATTGGATGTCTCCAATCTTGTTCTTGTAAGTCATTATGATTGACTTCCAAGACCACATTCCTTTTATTCAAAGGTAGTATCAATTTCTGATATGTTGTTTGACTTATGTCCCTTTGGGCATTAACCCTTCTCTTGAAGTTCGAAACTTTCTGAGCCACATCATTAGCTCTATTATTCAAGAATCTTGGAACATGAGTTACATTTGCTATTTGAAATTGAGAAAGCAAATGTAATGCAACAACATAATATGACAAAATACTTATGCTTTGACACTTAAAAATCCCTTTCACTTGGTTAACCACCAATTGAGAGTCTCCAAATATGTCAACTGCATGCAATTGTAATCCAATAAGGATTTCTAGTCCCACTATTAACGCTTCATATTCAGCCTGGTTGTTGGAACAGCTAGCTTCATCCACTCTGAAACCATGTGTGGTCTCTACCCCTTGTGGAGATTTAATTACAATACCAATTCCAATTAAGCCATTGGCTTTCGATCCATCGAACCACATCTGCCATGGCTCAACACTAGCCATGCCAAGTTCCATTATCTCTTGGCTCTCTGTTTGAGATGGATGGTCTGCCAGAAAATTGGCCAGAACTTGCCCTTTTACTGCCCTTTGAGGGACATATTCTCAATGAAATTCTGATAAGGCTAGTATTCACTTGCCAATTCTTCCCCTCAACATAGGTCTAGATAACATGTACTTAACCAAATCTGTGGTTGCAATTACCAAGACAGTTGTAGGTAAAAGGTAATATCTTAATTTCATTGCAGCAAAATACAGAGCAAGACACAGCTTTTCTACAGCTGAATATTTACATTCACAAGAATTTAAAAACCTACTAAGGTAATAAACAGCTTGCTCCTTGCCTTCTTCATTGTCTTGGGCCAAGAAAGCTCCCAATGAATCTTCTGCTGCAGCTATGTACAACTTCAAGGGCTTATTACCCTTTAGTGGCGTCAGCATTGGAGGGTTGGCCAAGTAGGCTTTGATACCTTCGAAAGCAATTTGATGCTTTGCTGTCAACACAAATTCCTCTCCATCTTTCAGCCTTAATAAGGAAGAAAATACTTTAGTTTTCCCTATAGTGTTAGAAATGAACCTTCAAAGAAAGTTAACCTGTCCAAGGAACCTTTGTAATTCTTTCTTACTTGATGGAGGCCTAGCTTCAATGATGGCTTTGGCTTTATTCTGATCAATCTGTATCCCTTTCTTGTACACTACATAACCCAAGAAGTTTCCAGATGATACGCCAAAAGCACACTTAAAAAGATTGATCTTCAATTTGAACTTTCTTATTCTTTCAAAGGTTGCTTCTAAGTGAAACAAATGCTCCTCCATGGATTGGGATTTAACTACAATGTCATCAATATAACATTCCAAATACCCTCCAATGAGGTTATGAAAGATAGTGTTCATAGCTCTCTGATATGTAGCTCCAGCATTCTTCAGGCCAAATGGCATTTTAACCCATTCGAAGGTGCCAATATTCCCAGGACATCTGAATGCTGTCTTGTGGATGTCCTCCTCTGCAATGCAGATTTGGTTATAACCAGAGTGTCCATCCATCATTGATAAAACTTGATGCCCTGCTGAACTGTCTACCAACAGATCCACTATAGGCATAGGGTACTCATCTTTTGGAGTTGCTAGATTTAAGTTTCTGAAGTCAATGCATACCCTCATTTTACCATTCTTCTTGACTATAGGCACAATATTAGATAGCCATTCAACATACCTAGCTGTCCTAATAAAGCCTACCTTGAGTAGTTTAAGAATCTCTTCCTTGACTTTCTGAATTACTTCTGGACTCATTCTTCTTGGTTTCTGCTTGTATGGCTTGAAGTTAGGCTTCATAGGGAGCCTATGTTCCACTAATGACCTATCCAATCCCGGTAGTTCATTATAAGACCATGCAAAGCAATCTTTGTATTTCTTTAGAACAACCAACAACTGGTCCCTGTCCAAAACATTCAAACAAGCACTTATATAGGTGGGCTGTTGTATAGAACCTTCCCCTAAATTTACTTCTTCTAAGGGGTCTTGTGTCTGAGAACTTATTGGAACTTCTTTCTTGGTTTCTTCTACCTTCGAAGCAATCTTTTCGCTTTGTTTTGCCCCCAGGTTCTTTAGTTCAACATCTTTTCCCTCATCCTCATAGACAAAGTCTGTCCATAAGACATCCTCTTCCTGTATCTCCTGGACTTTTGTTTCAATGTCCAATGCACAGTATTTACCAAGGGTCAAAATTCTGACCTGTGGCTGCTCCCATTTGCAGCCAATTATCATGTCTTTTCTCTCTTGCTCATGTACTTTCTGGACTATTGATTTTACATCCAATGTTGAGAATTTAATGAAAGCCAAAGACTTGGTTTCTTGTTCTTCATCTCTTTGCCTACAACCAGGCATCATTGTCATCCTTAACGACAATCTCTTCATCAGCACTCTCCTGGACTAAGTGCTTTAGGTGTGTCACTTCCTCATCAGCCGTTACTTCGGCTGAGCCATCAGCTTTCCTCAGTATACTGAGTGGTGTTACCCCCTCAATATACAGTTTGGCCTCTGCGAAGTCTGCACAGGCTATGAAAGGTTGAGGATCTACATCAATCTCCTCTGTTTCTCCATTGCCCAAAGCCATCATGATTTTCTGATGCAAAGAGGAAGGCACACATTTGTTAGTGTGGATCCAATCTCTCCCAAGTAAAGCATTGTACTTAGCATTACTATCAATTACGAAGAATGCTGTCATGCAGTCCCTGGTTCCCACACTCAAGTTAATGGGCAGAATCCCCTGGGCCATCTGTTTGTCTCTAGCGAAACCAACAATGGTTGTGCTGGTTGGGATCAACCTGGGATTCCTTTTCCCTAGTTTCTTCAAAGAAGATTTCGGTAGTAAGTTCATTGCTGCCCCATTATCTATCAGGACCCAGGATGTACAAAGGCTTGATATGTTGTGTCATAGAATTCGAGGGATATTCAAAAGGATATGAGAGGTTAATGCTCACCTCCTCTTCGCTCTCATATTCAGTTTCCATTGGAGTAACCATCCCAGGATTATCTTGTACCATACTCACTTGTGAGTCTTCACTAGAGACAGGAATAGGATCCATGTCTTGGTCGTCTTGGTCCTCATCTCCAGCCTGGAATTTATGAGGCAGTATGTGTACCATATTAACTGATACTGGAGGGAATGAGCCAAATTGGATGGCTGGTTGCGCCTGTTTCCCCTCTTGGCTACTTTGGTCAGTTATCTTAGAAGCATCCTGCATGCTGCATTCTGGCACTTCATTGCTAACAGGTTCCTTCGAATGGTTTTCCTCGACTGGTTTTTCAACCAAAAATGTTTGCTCAGCCATGAAGGCTTCGAACATTTCTTCTTCCACCATTTCTTTCTTTTGGCTTATGCCAATCTCTTCTTCTGTCTCGCTACCACTCTCCATCATAGCCTTCTCCAACCTTACTAAACTAGCCTTCTCTCTGGCTTTTAGTTCAGAATGAACCTTGGCCAACTGTTCTCTGCTGCAAACCACTTTGTTCTGTAGAATTGGCTTTGGAGCATGGTCTGACTTTGGATTTTTCTTTCCTTCTGTCTTGACCAGTGAAGAACTCTCTCCACTTTCTTTCAGATCTTGCTGGTACTGGGTGTACCTACGCTGAATCTTTCTCCTTTGTGATCTTGAAATAATTGGGACCATATCTGGTTCCTTTGTCTTTGGGTGTTTAAGCAATACCCAATTGTTTGGAGCCACCAAAGGAGGCTTGACCATCCTGCCTTGGTTTCCAACATCTCTTTGGACAGGCTTTTCCTTAGGTTTGTTTTGCATTACAAACCAGTCTAGGACTCCAGGTACCCACGAACTTACTGATCCAGATGTTGAACTGTTTCCTTCTACCTTCGAAGCCATCTTCGAAACTGGCTGTGAAGGTAAGTGCTTGGCTCTGACCTCATGTTTCGAGCCTGATTCAGACCTTCGATGGAAGTAGCCACTCTCTGTCCTGTGTGAAGTTGGTCTAGGGGGCCAATCTCTGGCTCTGCTCCCATAAACTGAGCCTTTCTCCAGTCTTCTTTCAGAATGACTACTCTCCATTCTATAATAGTTAGGTGGCCTGGACTCATACAAGGGTCTCTTGCCTGTAGCATGCATTTTGTCCACTGCAGGTTCAACCACTAACGGCCGCTGTCTGTCACTAGCCGGATACGGCCTCTTATTGTAAGCATTGGTTGATTTAGGACGTCTCTGTACATCCCTGTAATATTGCTTCCCATCGATTGGAAGGCCTTTCAACCATTTGTAACTCAGTCTGCACCTGGGACACATCCTCTGCATTACAGCTGCTTCTAAGGAATCATCATCCAGTGCTTCTTCATCAGAGTCTCCCCTCTGGCGTGAGAAACCTTGTCTAATGGCTGGTAGATTTCCAGTGTCCTTCTTGGTAGTTGTCTGGTTGGCAATATGCATCTGCACATTGACTTCTTCCAATTCTTGCAGAGATAAATTCTGGAAGTTTGGTACAACAACATTAGCTGTGCTTACTCCAACTTCTGGAAATGGATTACTGTCAATCCCCATGGCCTTTTCTATTTTGGCTGGGAATTTCAAACTTCCTTTCCGAATTTGTTCTTGGATCCTGTCTCGAAAAACAATGCAGTTTTTAGTCGAGTGAGACCAAGAGTTATGCCATTTACAATATACTTTTCCTTTAAGTTCATCTGGAGATGGCATTTTTACTCCCTTTGGCAACTTAAGGAAATTGACCGCAAGCAAATGATCAAAAATGTCATCTGCTTTAGTTAAATCGAAAGAGTACTTCCTGTGAAAGTCTTTCTTCTTAAACTGCTGGTCAATTGTTGTATCCTTATGAATTAATGCCTCACAGATTACAGGTTCTTTGCCCACAATCTTTGTTGCATCGATCTCATAATTAGAATCTTTATAATATGTCTTATACGATGCATTATTTCGATCCTGTTCCACCTTTAATAATGCTTCATATCGAGACACCTTATAGGTTAATTCCACCAGATCTCTGAATTCAGTTGAGTCAAACTTTTTTCGAAGCCTGAATTCTAAGCCATTTTGAGCCAATCTTAGGAATTCTGGCTCTGGCAGGATGACTCTACATTTGTTTCGAGCCCTTTTAAATCTGGCAATAAATTGAGTGGCCTTTTCTTCAGGCCTTTGACTCAATCTTGCCAAATCTGCCATGGAAACCTCTGGCTCCGATTGGAAGAATTGGGCATGAAATGCCTCTTCCATTTGTTGCCAAGTTTGAATGGAGCCAGGTGTAAGGTTAATGTACCACACAAACCCTCCCCCAGTTAGAGAATTTGGGAATAATCTCAGTTTCATATAGTCATGATTAGTAAATTCACCGCATTGAGCAGCAAATCTAGCAATATGCTCTACTGTTGATTGATTTCCACTCCCATAGAAAAGGGTAAAATCTGGTATCCTAAAACCTCTTGGGTATTCATGTACCCTATCCACCCACTCTGGGTATGGCTTTCTGTATACAGGAGTCTGGACCCCCCGAGCCATTGGTCCACACATCTCCCTAACAATATCAACAATTTGGTCCCTAGGAACCATGTTTTGTGCCTGCTGAACCACTACTAGAGGAACAAACACAGGGTTTGGTGGACAAACTTGTGCTTATGGTCCTCTTAGTCCGTAAGGGGGTACATTTGGGACTAGTTGTCCCTGTGGTGCAGGTTGCTGTTGGGGGTATGGGTAACCCTTTTGAGCCTGACCTGCGAAGGGACCTGCGAAAGGTACTGGAATAGGTGTTGTGTCTCTGCCATTTGCAGGAAAACCCTCCAACCCCCCGGGTATAAATTCAAATAAGGGATTAGTGTACCCCCTTGTGCCAGGTATGGCTTCGAACATGGGATTTGTAACCATTCTTATGCCGGTTTTTTGTATTTGACCAGATCTACCAACTTGTGTGGCTTCATTGTTGAGTACTGAGGCATTTTGGCCTGTTACAGGTCTCGAAATGGGTTCATACCAAGACTGAAGCGATGGTCTTTCATAATTCTAATTACTAGTTTGACTATTAGAATGCCCATTAACTTACATAGGCTGTTTATCTCTAGCCAATCTTTGCTGAGGGACATTTAAAACTTCCTCTGTGTGTCTTGTGTTAGTTGGTTGGTGGTTATTCATTCGATCCAAAAAGGATGTTGCCCACCTTTCCATTGTGTTCATTAATTATTGTCCCATGGCATCTACTAGGCCATCCCATGGATTTGTTGGCTGAGTAGATGGAACAGTGGATGGTCCAATTCCTTGGTTTCGTCCAATATTATGAACATATGGTTCTTGTCCAGAAGTACTGGTCTGTTCAACCATAGGTTCTGATAACATGGGAGTTTCCACAGGATGTGTTACTACATTATCCTCTGGATTAGGTATTTCTACCTCTCCTTCTACGCCTTCTTCGAAGCGTTCATTTTCTCCTTGTCGTCTTCATCTAGCCATTTTAAATTAGTCCCACTGGGCGTGCCAAAAATATATGTTGGCTTTTCGGCTTTCGAAGGGTATTTTTGTAAATGCGAGCGTGCCAGCAAGGATCAATCAGTCCTTACAGAAATTATAATTGCCAACCAATTATCAGACGATTGTGTTTTAGTTCTTTCAGCCTCAATGAAGAGGACTTTTACTGGTGGCTTGACTTAGGAGAAATTAAGAGAAATAACAGTTAATATGAAGAACAATGGAAGTATTTCATTGAAATGAAAACTTACAATGGTCCAAACTCAGCCTCGTAGAGGTTTACAGCAACAATCTATTTGAATCTACTTGAAACTACTCCTATGAATGAAGTACAGTGCAAGTATTTAAAGTGCAGGAAAGGTAAAAACAAGTATTTAAAGTGTAGGAAAGGTAAAGACTGGAAATGTAAAAACTGGAAAAGAAAATATATAAAGTAAGACTGGTTTGTATGATCTGAGTCTGGGGTTTTTTCTGGGGACCTCCTTGCTATTTATACTCCTCAAGGATGACCATCGAACTGCACTTCAAACCGTCGAACTGCTCCTCCATGGTCGCTGATCATGCTGCCTTAGAAGTAGTTCCACTACACCATCACTTGCAGTTGGGCTTCCCTCCTGTATTTGAATTTGAATATGAGTAACCGTTGAAGCCACGTCACCTTGTATCTCTTTACTGATCCAGTGCTACTCAGATCACGTGAGAACCAATTTTCATTGCCGCGTGTACGATCAGGATCGAGGACTTGAGTAATCTCCCTATACTACCCTTACTCCGCTACGTGTCGAACTGTAATTGGCTTTTACAAAATATGTAGCCAACAGGTTCTATTGTAAGAGAGTAATGAATTTAGTAGCTGCCTATGAAGCACGGGTACTCCAAAAATAGTGTCGTACAAGTACAGAGTACTTACCAGGTGCGGGTGCGGGTACGCATATCGGTATGGCGGTATGAGTATGCCAAATACATGCTGGGCATGGCAAATATGTTTGGGTATGTTGTGGGTATGGCATGGGTACAACGAGGTGATTTTTTTTTTTTTTGTGTGCAACTACTAGAATTTGTTATAGCCTCTATTATTATTCTTTCAACTTCAAAAATCATCAACTAATTTATTTCCAACACCCTTTACTCATAAATCATGGTTTTGCTCTCTTTTATATAATGTTTTAGACAATCAAAAAAGAAAAAGAAAGAATTATATAATTTTTTAGATAAGTTGTTCTCTTTTTAGTTTTGATGTTGAAATGTCGATTTGTATGTTGAATGTTTAGCTATAAATTTAAAAATAAAAAATAAAAAAAATTGACGTACCCTAACTGTACGCGTACCTTACTTTTTTAAGAATTTGTCATATCTATTAGAATACAGAATATTATATATTTAGGAGATTCCGTGATTTCTATAAATTATATTCATTTAGGGATTTGATTGTGTAAGTATTTAATTCCTTTTTCCTTTGTATCTTATATTGATTATAAATAGACATGGTCTCACCCAAATTACGATAAGCCAATATTGTACCACTTTCTTCTTGGTATCAGAGCCAAAGAAACCCTAGCCGCACCTACCCATCACCACTGTCAGCCTTTCCTCCCTTTCCAAGTAGCTGACTCACCTACCCTGCCCCCTTCAACCACCTTACACCACCCGAAACCCTTTCTCTCTCCCTCGGCAGCCCTTTCCAGTCACTATCGGGGTTTCTACAGCAGCCGACCAGGCTCTGTCCTAGTTCTGTACAGTTTGGCATCCTTCTAGGGTGGTCCGAGTTGGTTTCTAACCCTTTTAGGGTTGTGTGTTGCTGATATGGTAAGCATTCTGTGTGTGTTCCTTATTACTTGGGCTACCAGTTTGTTCGATAGCATCTTTTTTGTGTGATGCGGCTATTTCGGCTTTGTGGTGTTTCAGAATGTCTGACTTTGTTACACAAACCAAAGCATTATGCCTCGTATAGATGTTTCCCTTGCCTCCCATGTTCCGATTCATTGGATTACTAGTGTGTTGCTTAATGGTTGCAACTTTGCTGCTTGGAGTCAATCTATACGTCTCTACCTTGGGGGTAGAGGCAAATCTGGATGGCTTCTGGAAACCGAGACACAACCTCCCGTTGATGATCCTAAGTGGGTTCAATGGAATATTGACAATTGCACCTTACTTGGTTGGATGTTCAACTATATGGAAGAACGCATCTACAACATGATCATGTACTGTGATACAGTTCTTCAGTTGTGGAGTGCTCTTACCTAAATGTATGCACATGCTTACAATGATGCTAGGATTTTTGAACTCTATCAGGATATTTCTCATGCCTCTCAGGAAGCTTTGGGTTTTACCGTTGCCAATTTGTTTGGGTACCTTCAATCTCGCTAGGAGGAGTTAGCACAGTATGAGCCATTGAGTGATTTTCCAGCTGTTGCTGCTTCTATTGTGTCTGCTCGTCTTGCTCGCCAACACACCTATCAATTTTTGATGGGTTTAAAACCTAAATTTGAGTCTCTTCATATTCAGTTTTTGAACACATCACCTATGCCATCTTTATGATGCTTTTGCTACTATTGACAGCGAGAAGCGTCGTCGTCGATTGATTCAATCGACGGCTCCGCTTCCTTTCTCCATTCCTGTCTCGTCTTTAGTTTCAGATTAGATGGCTCTTACTGCCAAGTTTAGTTCTCGTGCTTTTAGTAGCAAGGTTATTTGTCACCATTGTGGCGTAGTTGGTCATGTCTAAGTACGGTGCTTCAAGCTTTATCCTGAGTTGAAGCAACGCTTTGCAAGGACACGCCCTTCAGGCCCTTCCCATACTGCTGTTATTGCTGATACATCTAGTACTTCTTAGCCGACTCATTCTATTGATCTTCATCAACTTCAATCTCAGATTGGTCGCCTTCAAGAGCAACTTGGTTCATTCATTACCATGCCTCCAAGTGTCCCTTCCACTGCCATACTCGCTACAAGTACTCCTACAGCGTTCCATGTTCGCACTACACCTACTTGGATATTAGATTCTGGGGGCAATGATCATATGACTGGTGAGTTTTTTTGTTTATCATCTCCTGTCTCTACTATTGCTCAGATTGTATGTCTTGCTGATGGGTCTATTTCACATGTCCAATATAAGGGTGATGTGTCATTGTCGTCTGATATTACACTTACTTTTGTCTTACATGTGCCCCATTTTGCTTATAATCTTCTCTTTGTTAGTCGCCTTGCAAAAAACCTTCATTGTGCTATTATTTTCTTACCTACTCATTGCATATTACAGGACCTGACTTCGAAGAAGATTTTTGGCAGGGGGTTTGAGCGTGACAGGCTATACTACTTCGGGGACCCAACACCTTTCCATCCTTTCACTTCTAGCTTGCAAGCAGCTGTGTTACCTGAGTCGTCTTCCTATGTGTTTTCTTTTCAGACTTTAGCCTTGCAGCATGCTCGTTTAGGACATGCAAACTTTAATTATTTATGTTTACTTTTTCCGTCACTTAATAAAGCTTACAAGGATCATCAGTTTCATTATGTTGTTTGTGAACTATCTAAACATACTCGTACTTCTTATATTACTCGCATGTATTGCGCCTCCTGTATGTTTGACCTTATTCACTCTAATATCTGGGGTCCTTCTCCTCTTTTGGCTTTTTCTGGGCATCGCTATTATATGACTTTCATAGATGACCATTCTAGGTGTACTTGGGTTTATTTGCTTAAAAAGAAGTCTGATGTTCTTCCAAATTTTAATTCAATTTCTACAAATGGTCAAAACCCAATTTCACACCGTTGTACGCAATATTCGTTCTGATAATGGGGGAGAGTACATCTCTGATGCATTTTGCTCCCAACTTAATCAGCAAGGAATTTTGCAGTAACTCATTTGTACTTACACCCCTGAACAAAATGGGATTGCCAAAGAAAAATCTTCATATTATGTCTGTTGTCCGGTGTCTTCTCTGTGGGATGAATGTCCTTAAATCCTACTGGCATATGGCTGTGCTTACTACTGTTTACCTCATTAATTGAACACCTAGTCAGATTTTCACGGGTTGGCCCCTTTTCAATTACTTTGTCCAGATACCGTGTTATTTCCTCTTGTGCCTCATGTGTTTGGTTGTACTTGTTTTGTTCAAGATCGTAGTCCTACTTGGACCAACTTAGATAACAAGTCTCTTAAATGCATCTTCTTGGGCTATTCAGCCCTCTCTAAAGGCTATAGGTGTTATGATCCGTTGCCTCGTCGTTTTTATCATTCTATGGGTGTCACATTTTGCGAAGATATGCTTTTTTTTTTTTTTGTTCTAACCCTGTGTTTTAGGATTCTGCCTCGAGTGCACCGCCTCTTGTTGTGTCACCGAGTGTTCACCCTATTCCTATCATTGATTCATTTGCTCCTTCATCATTACCTGTATCTGCACTTGCCAGTCCTCCGCTATTACAAACATACTCTCGTCGCCCTCGTGCTCTGCCCCCTCCAGCATCTTCTTCGCCCTCAGGCCCAGGTACTCCCTCTACTATTCACTCCCCAGCTCCTTCCCATTATCCAACTCATGAACACCGTCCCCCTAGTCAGTTTGGTTGGTTTAGTAGTACTAATCACCCTATTTCCTAGTTTTTATGTTATAATGCCCTTTCAGCTTCTCATCGCTCTTTTCTTGGCAAGCTTGAGTCGCTCTTTATCCTACAGTTTGTGTTTGAGGCTCTCCAGAATCCCTAATGGGTTGCAGCTCTACAAACTAAAATGGCTACTTTGGAGCATAATCACACTTGGGATCTTGTCTCTTTACCTTCTAGTGAGACGACTGTTGGGTGCAAGTGGGTTTTTACTGTTAAATACTTGGCTGATGGTACAGTGGACCGATACAAGGCTCGTCTTGTTGCTAAGGGCTTTACCCAGGTTCCTAGCAAGAATTTTGGGGCTATGTTTGCATTGGTTGCTAAATTGACCATTGTTCGTTTGCTTATTTCCTTGTCTGCCTCTTTTTCTTGGCCCCTTCATCAACTTGATGTCAAGAATGATTTTCTATATGGGGACTTACTTGAGACGATCTACATGGATCCTCCACCCTAGTTTTGGGCTAAGGGGGAGTATGCTGGCAAGGTCTGTCGTCTGCGTAAGTCTCTTTATGGCTTGAAGCAATCTCCTCGTGCATGGTTCCACCGTTTCAGCTCCGTTATCCTATCCATGGATTTTATTCAGTGTCACTTTGACCATACATGCTTCATTCGTTGTTAGCCCAATGGTCGATGTATTATTTTGTTGGTCTATGTAGATGATATCATCCTTATAGGAGATGACTCCATTGGTATTGCTAAGGTAAAACAAGAGCTTAGTTGAGTATTTGACATCAAGGACTTGGGTCCTCTCAAATATTTCTTGGGGATTGAAGTAGCTCGTTCTCGCAGTGGGATATCATTGTCCCAACAGAAGTATACTTTAGATCTTCTTCGGGACACCGGTATGATGGGGTGCAAGCCTGTATCTACTCTTATGGATCCAAATTTGAAACTTTCGGCTGAGTCTGGTGAGTTGCTTTCTGATCCATCTCACTACCAGAGATTGGTAGGATGTTTGATCTATTTGACTAATATACGACCATATTTGACATTTGCTGTGAGTGTGCTTAGTCAGTTTATGCATTCACCTCGTACTACTCACCTTGATGTTGTTCACCACATCTTGAGATATCTCAAGTCATGTCCAGGTTTGGGTTTATTCTTCAATGGTGGGATTCAGATAGGATTGTCCTGTTTTACTGATGCAGACTATGCAGGTTCATTGATTGATAGACGTTCCACTTCTAGGGTATGCACTTTTCTTGGTACCCATCTTCTGTCATGGAAAAGCAAAAAACAAGCGGTTGTTTCTCGATCATCTGCTGAAGCTGAGTACTGAGCCATGGCTCATGAGACATGTGAGTTACTATGGCTTTGGTCCATTCTTACTGAGTTAGGCTTTGAGAAGAATAATTCCTCCAAGCTATTTTGTGACAATAAGTCTTCCATCTTACTTGCCTCTGACTCTTTGCTTCATGAGCGTACTAAGTATGTCGAAATTGATATTCATTTCTTCCGGGAAAAGGTTCGAGTTGGCATTGTATGTCCCTCGTTTGTTCCATCTTTTGATCAGATTGCCGACATCTTTACTAAATCTGTCGGATCATCCCTACTTCGATCTTCCATTGACAAGCTAGGTTTGGTTGACATCTTTGATCAAGCTTGAGGGGGAGTGCTAGAATACATAATATTGTATATTTAGGAGATCTCCGTGATTTCTATAAATTACAGTTATTTAGGGATTTGATTGTGTAATTATTTAATTCCTTTTTCCTTTGTATCTTATATTGATTACAAATAGACAAGGTCTCACCCAAATTAGGGTAAGTCAATATTGTAAAACTTTCTTCTGTATTGGCATACCTATACATGTATCCGTACCCACACCCGTGCTTCATAGGCAGCTACAGATTCAGACAGGGACAAAGTGACATCTCAAATTTTGAATAAGTATAGGTTTGACTCTAAAATGTACACATTTGTCATTTTGGACAAAAACATATTTGAGGTGTTGACTTTGAAATTCATTTTCTCCAATTGCCTCATCGAAAATTATGACACTTTCCAAAAATATATTTGAGTTTAGTTTCTAACCTTGTTGTGTTTCGAATGATATTTGATAGCAGGAAAAAAAAAATGACAATGGGTTAGAATCTATCCAAGTAAAATAGGTAATTCTCCCTTAAATTTAAGTCAAAAGTGGCCCATCTTATGTCAAAATAAAGATAACAAAGGAGGCTAGGTTATGTAAAATTTTTAAAGTGTGGTTCAAAATACTCTAAGAGATATGAGCTTGAAAGTGGACTATTGTGTAGACAATGTGCTGGAAATTTGGTACAAAAGTCTTTTTGAGTTTTATAATTGGTCAAAGTGCCTCAAAGTGCTCTTGAAAGGTTCATGTAGGATGTACAAGTTTCTTAAGCCTCATCATAAACATCCCAAGCCTTCAATCATAGAATTAAATAAAATTAAATTAAAAAAGTGAATATAACCAACTATAGATAATGAGATTGTTAACTAGGACAACCGACTGCTCAAAATAATAACTTCTTGAACATGGAAATTGTAACAATTACCATCTTAAGAAGAAACGGAAAATGTAAATAACTTGGACAGTTTGGTCAATGAAACCCACATCTTTTGTTTCATTCTCTAGCTCCATCACCTCAATGCCTATAATTTAAGCAAAAACAAGAAAGCCCCCTCTCAAATTCGAAGATGTGACACAAACACTAACTATCTTCGCTAGTATGTTAGCAAGTTAAGAAACTATAAAGTTTTTTATATTCAGTGGAAGGCAGACTGAAACTCTAGCCCAACCAAGTGCAACTAAGGATTGAAAGAGTTCACAATGTGATCTTATGGGGCCTTAAACCTCAGAGAACAACTAAGAATGTCCATTACAATTATTTAAACACTATTCATTTTGTATTAAACTCATATAATTTCACAAGTGACCTAAAGAAAAACACTAAAACAAACAATATTACAGACTAGTGGTCTCAAAATTAGAAATGGTTCTCAAATGGACCAATTAAAAAACATAGAATGTTGTATGATACTAATATAAAATTTACAGATAGTTTTCATCTAATCCTATGACTGCAAAAGGGGAATACTATAGTCAGCAAAAACCTAAAAGCACCATGGACCAAAAGTACTATATCATGCAAAAACATAGTAACAAGTGGGAAAATGAGAAACATAAACAGATGTCCCTATACAAGCTATAGAAAATGAAAAAACTTCAGATCAATAATTTACAAAGTTGGAAGCCAGTGTCAGCTCTCTCAAATCACAAGTTAAGCCCACATATCATGCACATAATAAATAATGCAATAATAACACCAATTCCCATGTTAACTTAAAGTTTTTTTAAAAATATTAAATTAGTGCCCTAATACATTTAGCATAGGGGCACATGTTTGCTCTTGTTTTTCGGTTTCACTTCTAGATTCCTCTATTATTTCTTCCAAACTTATCACAATATGGATGATTTTTGCATTATGAAAAAGTTAAGATCATGACAAAAGCAAGCAAAATAAAGCATAAACTTGTGTCTGCTTTAATAAGAAAATAAACTTACATAATCAATTCTCAACAAATAAGAAAGAAGCAAAAGACCCATGTACACAAACATGTCAAGAGCTACTTTATATATATACTAGTGTATGCCCGTGCCTGAAGGCACAGTGCAATTAATAATGAGATTAAAATATAAATCAAAATAAAATTATTAAAACATAATGTTAAGATTTTCCTTTTCAATGGTGGTGGACAATCACAGAGCGAATGTGGCGATGAATCTCATAGTTCAACACCCATTTCTAAAACTTTTTCAAATTTTCTTAAGTTCTGTGAGTAAATTTTAATTTCTACTATAATATAGGAGTGGCAACGGGGCGGGGCGGGGCTGGGGATCACACTCCCCGTCCCCGATCCCCGACGGGGAAGCTATCACTCTCCCCACCCCCGCCCCCGATCGGGGATCGGGTTTCCCCGACCCCGAACTATCCCCGATCCTTTCTTTGTTTTTTTTTTTTTGATTTTGTTCAACACAACAACCCAAGAACAAAACAAAACAAAAAAAATTTAATCTGTTTTCATCATCCTCATCATCAACAACAACAATCATCACCTTTAAAAAAAAAAAAAATTGAAATTGAGAAACACTGGAAAAAAAAAATCTGAAATCTGAAAAAAAAAAAAAAAAAAAACTGAATCTGAAATCTAAAAATCCGAAAATCTGAAATCTGAAATTTTTTTACACATTACCGTGAGAAAAATGGAAATAGATGCGCCTAAATTGTTTCAACATCAACAACAACATCACATACATTTTCAACGACATACACAGATCATTAACAACAGATGATCGACGTGACTCCACCAGATCGATGATCGACGGAAGGATGATCGACGTGACTCCACCAGATCGATGATCGACAGTGGCGATGGACGATCGGAAGGCTGTGGCTGTGACTCCACCAGATCTAGGATCGACAGTGGCGATGGAGATCGGCGGAGGAGGGAGCTCGGCGGACGAAGGAGAGTGAAGAGAGATCGGCGTACCAGGGAGAGTGAGGAGAAAAGAGAGAGAGAAGACATTTTCAGATTTAGATCTGAAACGAGAGTGAGAGAGAATGAGAATAAGAGAGAGAGAGCACTGAGATATCTATCATTGATAGATATAATATTTTAATAAAACCTAAACAAATAGATAGGTATAATATTAATATAATCAAATATAATACTATAACATAAACAGAATACAGATATGTATATACAAGCGGGGAATTTCGGGGGAGTTTCGGGCCGGGGGCGGGCCGGGCCGGGGTTGAGACAGTTATCCCCGTCCCCGTCCCCGATGTCATCGGGGATTCATTTTTCGATACCATTCCCGTCCCCGCGGGGGTATTTTTCGGGGAAAACCCGCTTAAATCGGAGTCGGGATCGGGGATCCCCGTCGGGCCGGTTTCAAATTGCCATCTCTACTATAATACTATTATATGTATCAAAAATTCAGTTCATTAAATTTATTTAAATTTTTATTAAAAAATTATAAAATTAAATGTTAGTATTTTATGATGAAATGTCTTCAAATTATTCTAATTTCAAAGTTAATATTTTTTATAAAAAATATTAATTTTATTGAATTTATATTAAAAATAATACATGATATAGCGGTTTGGTTTGATTTTTTAAATTAGTTTTTGATTTTTTTGAAAAAATAGAAATTAATTTGACAAAAATACATTGTTTGGCTTGATTTTTCAAAAATTGTTTTAAAGGTATTTTCATTTATTTCATTGGATTTTTTTTTTTTTTGGTATTATACTCATTTTTTTTGTAGTTTTTAAATGCACCTAATTTAAATATATTTGAAAAGTAAAACAAACTGACTAAAATATTAAAAAATTCTAACAATAAAAAAAATTCTAACAAAAATCTATGCATTTTTATTTGGATTTTTGTTTTTTTTAATGAATTTTTTTCGTATTTTACTTTTTAAATGCATCTAATTTTGATATCTCTAAAAAGTACCCAAAAAAATGACTAAAATATGGAGAAAAAAAAAGTTGAGTAATAACAAATGAAAACTAGTCTAAAAATAATTTCTGAAAAATTAGACCAAACAAATATATTTCAACACCCATTTCAAAAACTTTTTCAAAATCATAAAAAATCAACACTCATTTTCTATTAAGGAATTAAATCCATTTCATAAATCAAACTGAAATCAAAACCCATTTTATGAAGATCAAATATTATTTCAGATCCAAAACTTTTTAAAAAATTAAATCCAAACCCTACATAAAAAAAAAATCTATATAAATAAAGAACAAACAGAACTTAAAAAAAATAAATAAAAAAAGAATAAAAAAAAAAAACCCAAACACATCTTAAAATTAGAAACACACAACCCAAAAAGCCTCTGATGCCACTCATTCTCTCTCACCAAAAGTCAATCTTCATCATAAAAAAAAACCCCAAATACATCTGCCTCGTCATCATCATTATCATCACCAAAAGCCTCTGATGCATTTTCTTCATGCTCCCCTTTGAAATTTTCAAATCTCAAAAAGTCTTAATAAGCAAGGTTTGAATAGCAATTCATGAAACAGCTAAAACATCTCAGCCACATAACTTGTATGCATAGATTTGCACTTTCTCTCTCTCTGAAAAAAGAAAGAAAAAAAAAAGAAAAAAAAAAAAACAAACCTAGATCTTTAAATTGTCTAACCTTCATTAATAGTAATCACCTGGACATAATTTCGCAACAACACTACCAATCTCACCAATCACCACACAAAAAAGAAAAAAGAAAAAAAAGTACATGAATTTGAAAATGAGAAACAAAATTAGAAGGTTTGATTGCTGCAGAGTAGTAGTAGGGGAGAGAGATTCCTTGCTCCTCCTCTATGCTTTAGGACGTCCCCCTTCTTGTGCCCAAACTGATGGATTCGCCGCCTTTGCTTTCGGACAAAGAAATCGTCAAATCGGTATTCAATAATACACTAAGCCATTGTCTAACCTTCATTTCAACTTGGCCCAAGTGATGTGGCTTGCTAATGTGGCAGTGATGTGTATTTTAACATTATTATTATTATTTTATTTATTTTATATTTTTTTAATTTTATTTTACATATATATATTTTTTATTTTTGTGATACCACCATTCAAATTCACAATTCTTTTCTATTCAGTGCTTCTCCTTGGCAACCAACATAAAAGGTGATTTTATCAAATTATGCAGCGCAAAGAGGAACAAAAACAAACAAACAAACAAACCAGAACCCACAGAAGGGCCACCAAGGCTCATGATAGCTCTGTAAAAAAGCACTTGAGCACAGCTTGATAAACTAATCACAGTGACTGGAAGAAGTTCCAGCAATGCAAGTAAACCCAAATTGACATTACTAATGCATACCCATCTGGGTAATATCAACACCCATTTATTCAAAAAAACCAATCTTGCATAATTTGACAAAAAATATGCTTAAAACATCCCAAAACTCAAAATTAAAAGTAGACCATGACGATTGAATAATTACACCAAGTAAGCATAAACACACATATCTATAAACTTAAATACATATAGAATGAAGAAAATATAAGATTAAATTACGGGGATGAAAGTTTAGGAATGAATATACACATACCTGAGCAGTTGAGAAACAGAGGAAGTCGGAAACTCCAAGGTGTGCTTTAGGACGTCCCCTTTCCTATGCCTATACTGATGGATCCGCTGCCTGTGCTTTCGGACAAAGAAATCGTCAAATCGGTATTCAATAATACACTAAGCCAGAAATCATCAAATCGGTATTCAATAATACACTAAGCCAAAAATCGTGAAATCGGTATTCAATAATACCATGGCTGGGTTGCGAGAGAGTCGTCGGAAAGAGATGTATCATTGTCGGAGAGGGAAGTAAAACAGAGAGAGAGAGAGAGAGAGAGATAGAGGGGATGGGTGTTTTGAAATTTGAAAATTGAGAGTGAGACTGGAAGACAGAGAGGAGAGTTTATAGAGAGTTGGATGAGCGTGGGTGTTTTGAAATTTGAAATTTGAAAATTGTGAGTGAGACTGAAAGAAAAAAAAGATGAGAGTTTATAGGGAGAGTTCAATGAGCGCGGGTCTCTTTTTTTGTAGGGAGTGGATGTGTGTGTTTTGAAATTTAAAATGTGGAAAGGTGAGGTGCGACAGATAAGGATGGGTGGTTGCAAAGTTTGTGGCTCTTGGGCAGGAAATTCAGGTAGAGTGAGAGAGAAGGTTTTCATCTCAGCTGTCCATCTAAATATAAAAATGAATCAGGACCATTAAAATCTCCTAGTAGGACAATTGTCTCTAACATATTTTCAAAAACCTTTGTGCCTTATTATATAGATATATATACATATATATATATATAGAGAGAGAGAGTAACAAAATAAAAAATGGTAAATCATACTTACGAGGGAAAATAAATAATTGGAATAGGGACACATTAGTTTCCTAAATTTCTGTATGCCATATCAGCATTTAATTCATTGTTTAAATTAGTTTGCTCCATGGAAAGACTTAATGTAGTTGAGGCTTCTAGTCTGAATATGGTTGTAAGCTCCTCCAAAATTGTTCAATAAATTTGTTGAGTTAGACCATAAATAGAAGGATGTTCCTAAAATCATTTACAATTGACATAAATAAAAAATAAAAAAATTCAAAACTATCAAACCCATGATTTGCAAGACTTCACAATTTTAAGTTCTCAACACTTAATAGTGAAAATGTGAGTCGAAGCTAGAAATAACAAGGAAGCATAATTTACAGCTAACACTTAACTGGAAGTTGGTTGCTTAAGATCTTTGATTCATTTCATCTAATGTTTTAAAACACGAACAATTTAATAAACCATGCAATAGACAGTATTAAAACTATGCTATTACAATTGTGTATTCTATCCCATGTTTGGATTGATTTGAGATTAAGATGAGAGATTCACAAAATTTTATCAATTTTATAATTTAACTAATTAGTCCAAATTTTACCCCTTTTTTTTTATCAACAAAAAAAAAAACTTTTATTAACGTCTATTTCCTTAGTCTAGAAATCAGGCCAAAATTTACCTTCTTTTTTATATCTTCCCAACAAAAAACTAATTAGTCTAGAAATCCATTGAGAAAGGGATAGACGTTATTGTTGTAGATGGAGGGGTTTTGGGTTTAGGGAATCGCAGAGGGGTTGAAGTTAGGATGAGAGTTTAGGATTTAGGAAAAATCACTGAAGTGAAGAGGGCAAAGAGTGATAGGATTTGTTCTGTTTGGTAGTTGTGGGCCGTTATTCTGTTACGGGATCTGTTACAGGAAATGGGATTATAAATAGGGGAGGGAGTTACAGATAGGGGGGTTGGTTGTATCTCTTCTTTTCTTCTTTTTCTTTTTCTCTCTTGTTGTAAATCTCCATAGAAGAGTTCTTCCTTTCGTTTGATGAGAATTGAATAACAAAAGCTGAGTTTTTCTTTTCTAATTTCTGAGATTATTTGCTAGAAGCTTATCAGTGGTATCAGAGCCACCGTTCTTCGGACTTAGGGAAAACCACATCGATAATGGCGAATGGTACACGATCTCAGGATATCAGACAAATCGAGGATCCTATTTGGCATCTAAAAGAAAGTTCAGATAAACAGGTCGAAGCCATGGTCGGAATCAAGGATCTGGTTTCAGCTTTGAACCTGAAATATGAGCAAATCGCAGAAAATGTGAGTTCTTCTTCTTCGGTTCCTCCAATCATTCCTATACCAAAACCCACCAATAATCCAAATCAGTGGCATAATAGATTTGCCAAATTGGATTTGCCAAAAATTTTCGATGAAGACCCTAAGGCTTGGGTATACAAATGTGAGAAGTTTTTCGAATTTAATCCGATCGATGAAACACAAAAAGTGCGATTGGCTTCAATACACATGGAAGGTAGGGCTATTCATTGGTTTCGATGGTATGAAAAGACCTATGTTCTCAGATCTTGGAGGGAATTTGTTGGGGCCCTGGTTGATAGATTTGGAGATAACTTATTTGATGATGCTATGGGACAACTATCGAAATTGAGATAGATATCAATAGTCCAAATCTACTAGGGGAAATTTAAAGAATTGGCTAATAAAACAAATGGATTATCAGAAGAATTCTTTGTTAGTTGTTTTGTGAGTGGCTTGAAAGATGAAATCAAGGTAGGAGTACAGATGTTTAGACTAAGAAATGTGTCACAAGCCATGGGTTTAGCAAGGTTACAGGAAGACAAAATTGAGGCCTTAGCCAAGAAGGATAGGGTTTATTCCAAAAGCTACAATACCAGTTTCCCTACAAGTACCAAATTAATGGATCATGCTCCAAAACTTGTGGAGTCAGTAACTACTGTAAAGAAATGACACAAAAGAAATTGGAGGAGAGATGAATGAAAGGATTATGTTATGGATGTGACGAGAGATATTTCAGAGGCCGTGTTTGCAAGAAGAAGCAACTCTTTATGCTCGAAGATGAGGATGAGGAAGATGTCTTTGAGAATGTGGTGCAGGACATGGACAAAGAAAATGTGCAAGAAGAATTGCAAATCTCAGTTCATGCCCTTTAAAGTTCTTTCTCTTATACGACTATGAGAATTACTGGAAAGGTTAAGAAGAATGTGGTCACTATATTAATTGATTCCGGTAGTACCCAAAATTTTTTGGACCCAATAATGGCAAATCGAACTGGAGCATCAATCCAATTCACCAATCTTTTAACAGTGGTGGTAGTTGATGGTATCAAGTTACAAAGTAATACTATGGTGAAGGATTTCCAATGGGTTATGCAGGGTACAAATTTTACAGCTAACATGAGATTATTACCTTTGGGGGGTTGTGACATGGTATTGGGAGTCTAGTGGTTATCTACTTTGGGACCGGTGTTATGGGATTTCCAAAATTTGCGGATGGAATTCACTGCATTTGGCAAAAAACATGTGTTGCGAGGTGGTGGAACAATAGAGATACAACAAATTGAAGTTAAGGCAATGGAGAAGTTGATGCAGAAAAAACCACAAGGAATCATAGCTCACCTTTGCAGCCTACATTCCAATTATGCTGAAGTTGACCACGAGGTTCATTCGAATCTTGATAGAATCTTACATGATTATGCTGATGTGTTTTAGGAACCTAATGACTTACCTCCAATTAGATCACATGATCACAAAATACCTCTCAAGGATGGTAGTCATCCCAAAATATCAGGCCTTATAGATACCCTTATATTCAGAAGAATGAGATTAAGAAAATAGTAAAAGAGATGCTGACTTTAGGGGTTATTAGGCATAGTGTGTCTCCTTTTTCTTCACTAGTCCTTTTGGTCAAGAAGAAGGATAACACTTGGCGAATGTGTATTGACTACAGAACTTTACATAAGGACACTATCAAGGACAAATACCCTATTCCCATGATTGATGAATTACTTGATGAGTTGCATGGAGCTCAATTCTACTCTAAGCTGGATTTAAGATCTGGGTGCCATCAAATATGGATGCATGCTCCTGACATTGAAAAAATAGCTTTTTGAAAGCATGAAGGCCACTATGAGTTTTTGGTCATGCCATTTGGCTTGACCAATGCTGCATCCACCTTTCAAAGTCTGATGAATGATGTGTTTAGGCCATTTTTTAGGAAGTTTGTGTTAGTATTTTTTGATAATATCCTCGTATACAATAAGAGTTGGGCTGAACATATGTCTCATGTGACCTTGACCTTGGAAAAATTGAGAATTCATTAACTATATGCCAAGATGTCCAAGTGTGCTTTTGGGAAGCAACAAGTGGAGTATTTGGGGCATATTATTTCTGGTTCTGGTGTGGCTGTAGACCCCGTTAAAATAGATGCTATGTCCACTTGGCCTAGACCTCAATCTTTGAAAGCTCTTCGAGGATTTTTGGGTTTGACTGGCTATTACTGACAGTTCATAAAAGACTATAGCAAGATCAGCCAACCCCTTACTACATTACTCAAAAAGGATGCCTTTAAATGGTCTGAGGATGCAGAACAAGCTTTCGTCCTATTGAAAAGAACTATGACTGCTGCTCTTGTATTGGCTTTACCCAATTATGATAAACCTTTGTGTTGGAATGTGACGCTTCTGATAAGGGGTTGGGAGCTGTATTGATGCAGGAGGGACAACTCATAGGCTATTTTAGTAAGTCATTGTCTGCCAGAAGCTTTGAGTTATCTACATATGAGAAGGAATTCTTGGCTGTAGTTCCAGCTATTACCAAATGGAGGCATTACCTTTTGGGTAGGCATTTCCACATTCGGACAGATCACCAAAGCCTCAAATTTTTGCTGGAGCAGAGAATTAGCACTCTCATGCAACAAAAATGGCTTTCCAAACTCATGGGCTTTGATTACGAAATTGTATACCGGAGTGATAAATCTAATCATGCTGTAGATGCCTTGTCCAGAAAAGGCGAGGAAGATGTCTTATTGCTGCATGACCAAATGAGCAGTATGTTAGCTCTCTCCGTTGTCCTCTGCCATTGGGTTAAGGATCTTTGAACCAGTTGGAAACAAGACCCTTCTATCTAATAACTTATCACAGATTTGACTCAGAATCCAACCAGTCATCCTTGTTTTCTTTGGCAGCATCAAATGCTCTATTACAAAACCAGATTGGTGGTGGGTAATTCACCTCAGCTAAAAACCACATGCATCAAGGAACATCATGCAACTCCCACAGGTGGACATTCAAGAGGGGAGAGAACTTATGGAAGAATCAAACAAGGCTTTTATTAGAAACGCCTCAAGTTTGATGTACTTAAGTTTGTGGCTGAATGTGACGTTTGTTAGAGGAATAAGTATGAAATAGTGGCAACACCTAGGTTGTTACAGCCCCTTCCCATTCCTACTAAGCTTTGAAGTGATATTTCGGTGGATTTCATTGAAGGGTTACCCATCTCTTCCCATAAAACTGTGATCTATGTGGTTGTGGACAGGCTTAGTAAATATGCTCACTTCATTTCCTTAACCCATCCATATACTGCTACTGTAGTAACTCAAGCATTCTTAGATAATGAGTTTAAACTTCATGGGATGCCTTTTTCTATTGTTTCAAACCGAGACCCTGTGTTTATTAGTAAATTTTTGAAGGAATTATTTCGATTGTAGGGCACTATCTTTTGTATAGGTTCTTCTTATCACCCCCAAACGAATGGCCAAATGAAAGTAGTTAATAGATACCTTGAGGGGTACTTGAGGTGCTTAGCGGGAAACAGACCTACTATATGGACCAAATGGCTATCTTTGGCTGAATGGTGGTATAACACTACTTACCATGTCACTACGAGAGTCACACTATATGAGGCCTTATATGGTCAACCCTCTCCCAGTTTGCACCACTATATTCCAGAGAATACTGATGTGGCAGTTGCTGATACTTTGTTGCAGGATAGAGATGCTATTTTGAAGTTGTTGAAAGAGCATCTAGTTCAGTCCCAGCATCGAATGAAACAACAAACAGATAAGCACAAGTCTAAGCGAGTTTTTTCCGTTGGGGATTGGGTTTTCCTTAAACTTCAGCCTTTCAAGCAAGTTTCCCTAGCATTACGGAAGAATGCTAAACTAGCTCCCAGGTACTTTGGTCCCTTTCAAATTCTGCAGAAGTTGGGACCTGTTGCCAAAAAATTAGATTTTTCATCTTCCTTCAAGCTACATCTAGTTTTCCATGTCTCCTTATTGAAGCCTAAACTGGGTCAAGGTATTGCTGTGCAACCTTTCCTTCTACCTACTAGTCCTGATGGGCAGCTACAATTGGAACCCATTGCGATTTTGGATAGGAAACTGATCAAGAAGCATGGCAGGCCTCTTACCATGGTTTTGGTCCATTGGTCTAATTCTGTTCCTGAGGATGCCACCTGGGAGACTTGGTACTCCTTGCAGCAATGTTTTTCTCATTTTCAACCTTGAGGTCAAGCTTCCTGGAATGATAGGATTTGTTCTGTTAGGCAGTTGTGGGTCTGCTCTGTTAGGCAGTTGTGGGCCGTTATTCTGTTACAGGATCTGTTATAGGAAAAGGGAATTATAAATAGGGGAGCGAGTTACAGATTGGGAGGGGGTTAGTTGTATCTATTCTGTTCTTCTTTTTCTTTTTCTCTCTTGTTGTAAAACTCCATGGAAGAGTTCTTCCTTTCGTTTGATGAGAATTGAATAACAAAAGCTGAGTTTTTCTTTTCTAATTTTTGAGATTATTTGCTAGAAGCTTACCAGAGAGAGAGAGAGAGCTCCATACTTGATATATGGTTGGAGAGAATGCCTTATTATCTTGTTATTGGAAATCAAGGGTAGTGCAGAGATTCAACAATGGAACCTAACAGAGGCTGGTAGTTGTTTCTGGAAAATCAAGGGTTACACAGTGAACCTTACACAAATGAAGAGAGCAGAGGAATAGAACAAGAGGGAGAGAAGAAAAAGAGAGTTGCTGAGAGAAGAGAGAGAGAGAGTCGAAAGGGTTAACTGGGCTGATTTCCCTGACTATGGCATTCTCAAAAGTTTAGTCCCACTGTAGGGTGTGATTTTTACTTTATTCCCATTATAGGGTAAACCGGCTTTACCAATGCCGTTTTCTAGAAAACGGCTTTACCAATGCCGTTTTTGGTGAATAAAAAATTAAAAAAAATTCCCTACACAAAAACGACTTTTAAAAAGCCGTTTTTACTTCACGTGTAATTAATTTTGACTTAATGAAAAACAGTTTTCGTAAAATCATTTTTTTGCAATAGTTTTTTTTCCCAATTTGTATTTTCAACATAAATATTGTTTCCGAAAATAAATTTATTTCATAAAATGGTTTTGTGAAAAACGTTTTGTAATACGGCTTTACAAAAACCATTTTATAATAAACATTTTCCTGGTCTTTACAAAAGCAACCAAATGAAGAGCAGAACTCCAACACAGTTTTCACTCCACTCCAACACAATTCACTTTGTCACTCACCAGAACTCAAAAGGAAGACCGACGACGAAGAGCAATCAAACGAAGAACAGGCAATGCGACACCACCGACAAGGAAGACCTTCAGCAAACATCCACATTCAGGTTTGTATTGCATAAATGAGGGTTTTCATTTGAGATTTGGAAATTAGGGATTATTGAAACTAGGGTTTTGAAATGGATAAAATTTTGGTATTCATGAGATATGTTGTGCAAGAAAGATCTAGTTTCATCAATGTTAAACAAATTCTTCTGTCAAAAAATTTTTAGAAATTAATTTTTCATATTTTGTATTTTATTTTAAATGGTTGTCATTAAATTCATTTCTGTCAAAATGAATTTGTATTCGTTTGTCATGAAATGGTTGTCATTATAATCGTTTGTCAAAGATGTACAGAATTTTTGTTTCCAATAAAATTTTTCTTTCATATTTTGTATTTTATTTGAAATGTGGGCATTAATTTATTTTCTTTGCAAATGATTTTATTTCCATTTTCATTGTAATGAAGGTAAAAAGTGAAATAAAATTTGTTATGTTTATGTTTTGAGAGGGCAAAATAAATTTGAATATATAGAGTGTAATGAAGGTAGAGTTTGCATATGTATAGGTTTGAATATATAGAGTTGATATAGTGTTAGAAACCTATCTTGTGTATGTATAGGTTTCAATATGTACGTTGAAGATTATATAGAGTTTTATAATTTCGGCTTTGTATAAGGCATCATAATCAAATGTCATATACTAACAGTTAAAGCATGGAAATATGTTTCCCAAATGTGGTTCCTTTATTATTTTGAAAATATTGAGTTAGTTTGAATGCAAAGTGTAGGTATGAAAGTTCTGAGCATTATGTTCTATTGGGGGGGAAACATTTTGCGAAATCGTGAGGAAGGTGTGTCGTACGACACTGAACCATAGGGGTTGTATAATGTGCATAGGGGGATAACATTGGATGAGTTGGAGGCTATGATGGTGCCGAAGGTCGGTACGTAGAGGGAAATAATGCAATTAAAGTTTAAATGTAGACTCCCATGTCAGGGGAAGTATAGGCTGCTACCAATCAACGATAATGAGACCTTAACTAATGTGTTAGAGCTCACACAGAAATTAGGTTCATATTTTTTGTTGGAAATCTATGTGGAGAAAGAGAGTAGTTTTGGTGGTACACATATGCCAATTCCGGTGGGAGGGGACATTCACGCAGATGTTGACACAATCGTAATCCCCTGACAATACAGTTATACAGTCTGCACACATGTTCCCTCAAGATTACTCGCTGTTCAATTATTCTTAGGGTTACACGAAATTTAATGCATCAGAGAACCTAGATGTTTATTACAGTGCCGGAGCAGATCCAATTCGTACAACAGAGACGGCTACCCAAATTTATGTATCCTCTGATGATACAGTGCCATTTGATGATGAGGCTGGAGTAAGTGATGAAGATTCCATGGAAGATTTTGATAGCATAAGGAAAGCTGAAGACATTGACTCTGGTGATGACGAAGTTGGAGGGCATGATGATATGCAGGACGTACTCCCACATATCCATATCCCTTTCTACCATAATGGGAATTTCGACAATGTGGGTTCCATCACTAGCCGCAATGTTGTCGAACGTTAGCCATTGTGGGACTCCGAAACTGCTCATTTGGAGACAAGAATGATCTTTACTGATAAGAAAAGCTTAGTGGACGCTGTTCAGTTGTATAACCTGAAGCGTAATCAAGAATGCAAGGTCGTAGAATGCAAGTTCATAATTGCATGCACCTCCCTCACTTGTGTACTTCCCTGCCAACATGGATAACCTAAAATTCACATTAGTCGAAACCGACAACAATCAGCCTATCCTTGAAGAACCAAAGTGCTACTCATTGCCAACAAAAAAAATAAAAGGTTTAAATAAGAAAAAAATATTATTTTTCATGGTTTTAGAGCAACACTTGAAACTATTGAGTGACCTTTCACTACTTCTTGGCCAAAATATAGCAAAAAATATTAAGTGATACAAGTTTCAACCAAAATGAACACAATTTGGCCAATAGCTAGATTGTGCAGTTAATATTAAAGTTCCCCAAGTTCCTCCAACTGGGGGGCTCATACAGTCCAGTCAGAATATGTAGAATAGATAACACTTACAAACTTATGTTGCTTGGGGTTCTTCCAATACTGAGGGTAGTAAAGTTGAAATACAATCTCAAACTGGGCATGAGAATGAGTCGCCTGCTAATATCTGGAGTTCTAATAAAAACAGTGAGTCCAATGGTAGCAAGGAGTGGGCTGTTGACAAAAAAAATAGAATTTGGGAGACGACACGACGTCAAAGGCAAGTGGTTGGGGGTCCAGTAGAGGGGGTTGAGGTTCTTCGAGTGAAGAGGGCCAGGGTAAAGTTGAATTACAGTCGCAGACAGGATGACAAAAAGATTGATCAGGCGATTCCTGGAAGAAGTTGAGTAAGAATGATGACCACACTGATGGGAAGGAATGAGGGGGTTGGTAGAAAACAAAATTTGGGAGCTGGAGAAACAATCTCAAAGTCAAGTGGTTGGTCCAGTTAGGAGGGTAACGTAGTTCAGACAGATGACGTGCCTTCTTCAACGACACAGAAAACAGAACAGGTAGCTCAGTCATGAGCTTCCCTTAACTAGGCTTCTTCAAATAATGATGGTTTGGATACATAATTTCAATATCTGAAACTCAAGAAGATAGAGTCACTATTCAATTCCGGGAAGTTTAATGAGGAGGACGACTCTGGTAAGGAATGTGGGGTTGATAGAAAACTAAACTTGAGAACTGGAGAAACAAGTTCAAAGCCAAGTGGTTGGTCTTGTTGGGGGACTAATAAAGTTCAGACAGACGAAGTGCCCACAATAAAGGCATAACAAATGTGAATGTGCAGCCCCATTAAAAACTTCCCTTCACTGTGCCTCTCCATCAGGACAGCAATAAGAGTCACCATTCAATTCCTGGCATTCCTGTCAGAATGAGGATCACAGCGATGGGAAGTCCAGCAATGGGGGGTTCACAAAAAACAACGTTTGGGGGCTAAAAAAATAATCTCAAAGACAATTGGACGGTTCACTGACAACATAGTTCTGGAAAGGACTGGGTGTTTGACAAAAAGCAAAAATTGGGGACTGAAATGAAAGGCAAAGTCGATCGTTCAGTAAGGGGGCCAATACAGCACACACAAAGGATAAACTCTCTACTAGACCACAAGAAGCATAACACCTATCTCAGTCCAAAACAACTGTTGCTTGGGGTTCAGGGGATGAGGGCCAAGGTACATTACAACTACAATCTCAGACATTATCGCATAAACAATCTGCTGTAAATGTCTGGAGTCCCAAAAAAACCTAATTTTGAACTTTAAATTCCCCAATCAAAAATGCAAACCCTAATTTATTCAAAACAAACCTTAATGTCAATGATAGAAGGGAGAGGTGCGACCATGTTTTGAGGTCTTTGTTTTCTTCGTTCTTACTACAACTCTCACGGTGGCCTTCGTCTTCTTGGCTTCCTCTGCGGTGCTCTTCGCGTCTCTTTCTTCTTTGCCTCCTTCGCGGTGCTAACGTTGAATGCAGAGTGTGTGTTTCGGACTGACCAAACCAGTTTTATGCCAAAACAAAACCCTAAAAAAATTTACTAAAAACGGTTTTAGAAAAGCTGTATTATAAAACGGGTTTCGTAAAACCGTATTATAAAACGGTTTTAGCAACACCGTTTTAATTAATAAAATGAATTTTGACAAATAATATTTATGTTGAAAATATAAATTTGAAAAAAAAATATTACTAAAAAACGGTTTTATAAAAACTATTTTATATTAAGGCTAGGTTTGGCATGTTCTATATAAGCCAAAAAGTCAAAAAGTCACTATCTTATTTAAGTCACATCATCCTATTTAAATCACATCACCTCTCTAACACATCACATCAAACCCAACCCAAACTCAACCCAAACCCACCAATAAGTCAAAAAGTACACTTTTTTAAAACATCACAAACCAACCCTAAGTCAAAATTAATTACACGCCAACTAAAAACAGCTTTTGTAAAACCCTTTTTGTGTAAAGAAATTGTATTATTTTTTTATTCACCAAAAAAGGGTTTGGTAAAACCGCCTTTTAGAAAATGTCATTGGTAAAACCGGTTTACCCTATAATCGGAATAAAGTGAAAAAGACACCCTAGTGGAGGAGGACTAAACTTTTGAAAATGCCATAGTCGGAAAAAAAACACCGGTTAACCGGTTGCCAGGTTTTCATTTTTCAGAATCAAACAATTCAATGATCTTGATCATTTCTTTCTAATCCAGGGTTGATACTTAGGCTGCATATGCTGTGCAACCCTAAAAACACCACCCTTACCCAAAATATGAAATAGAAGGGTTGGATAGTGAGTGAGAGTCCGGATCCTCTAGTAGTAAAGCAACAGTGAAATACTCGTCTAGTTTTGAAATTCCATTTTTGCGCCTTTGCAGAATCGGAATTGAGAATTCCTTTGTTTGATTTCTTCTCATTTTTCCCAAGAAGAGAATTCAGAGGTTGGGTTCGGAGATCTATCTAGGGTTTCTTCTTCCTTACTGTTTATGCAGGTACTACTATCCCCCACTGTATGTATGTCCAAATTAGGGCTTTTTCTAAGATTCAATTGGTAGATTTTGATTTTTATTGGATTGAATTTCCCCTCTAAAGCAATGCGTTTGCTAGTCTTTGATCGCAGATGGAGGCCCTTTACTCAAAGCTCTACGACAAGTACACCAAACTCAAGGTTTTCAGTTTTCTCTCTCCCTCTATATATATTTTGTACATGGGTTTCTCGTTTAGCAGCCCTAAATAGTTTCTAGGGAAAAAAAATAAAAAGTTTTCGTGGAAGATTTGGCAGGGAGAAGAAAATTTAATGCTGTGGTGTAAAAGTCATTTTCTTGAAACAAGGAGGGCCTCATCTTCTACCTATTTGTGTCATCTTATTATTATTTATTTTGGTAAAACTAATTTGTGATATTATGCTTGTTTTTAGACTGAAAAAGAGTCTAAAATAGACGAGCTCAACCGCGAGCAGGAAGCCAAATTTATGAACTATGTCTCTGGTATTTATTTCTCCATCTTATTCTTTTGGTTGTCTTTTTGATATTTCCTAGTTCTTATTAAAGTTCTGCATAAGTAAACTTGTATAAAGCAAAATTCATCTCTGTATATGTGTAGTGTGTGTGTTGAGTTGAGATATGTTTGATATATGGAATTGTTTCCAATTTCTAAAACTTGTGCCTACAATTTCCACATATGAAGAGTACAGTAAACACCATGGGTTTAGGAGGCATGTGACCGGAGGAAGCACTTGCTTCACTCTCCCTCTCTTGTATGACTTTGGGGTGGATAAGTAGCGAATCCAACTCTTCAGCATGAAAAATCAATTGGATCTTATGATATAGAGCTAGCTAGTGAAGATGCAACCCATGAATTCAAATCTTCAAATTTCCAAGACTTGGCTTGCAAATCAGCTAAATAGAGTACCTCAGTTCTGTGGTTAGACAAAAAATCATTGCAACTGGTTTGGCTGGAAAAATTTTACCTGAAAATTTAGTTTCCCCAGTTGAAACAAGTTCGAATTGATGGAATTCATGCCTAATGTGGTGTATATACAATTAACTTGGTTTCAGAAAGTGGCGTTATGACATGAATTTGGCAGGATAATGAGTTAATACTTAATATATGCAGAATATTGATATATAATTAAGTGGGAACAATATGTAATAAAATTTCAGTTTAGTGGCATACTGATCACTATTTTATCTTTTTATTGAAAAAGGTTTTTCCATTCAGTTTGGGAGTTCTGTATCCTTTTAAAGTAAGGGTACACTCTGTCTTGTAGGAAGTCTTTACCTTTGATGAAGGCCATCAACATATTTGCTGAACATTCCTGGGAGTCAGTTTATGACCTCAAAAGCACCTACTGAAGCTTGTTTGATGGTTAAACAAACATGTCATTTATTGCGTGTTTTCAACGTGTCCACTTGATGTAAGGGGACACACTGTCTTATAGGAACTCTGTACTCTTTTTTTTTCCATATAATGCGGTCAGTTTATGACTATAAAGACGCATATTAAAGTTTGATTCATGGTTTGCTGTCCTTGACTGAGGCTTGAATTTGATTAGCCCACTCTTTTATGGATTTTGAAATTTAATGGATTTTACACCAGGAAGTGAAAATCGTCGTATGATTAATCAGGATTTTATGCAACCTAAATACCAGGAGTTTAGAAAATGGTATTTTAATTACCACAATTCTCAATAGCTTGAAAGACTAAAAAACCAGTATTATTTCCATCTAGAAAAACACCAACGTATTATGTGGGTGTTTGAAAAGTGGGTTTTTTTGTAGGTTTTTTTAGTTGTAGGATATTATTGAAGAAATTTTTTTTTGTGTTTGGGAAGGTAGTTGGGTTTTTTTGTAGTTGGATGTGATGTTTGTGAGAGAAAAAGTGAAATGATTATGGGATTTGATGTGATATTTTGTTTGGATTTGTTTTTTTTGGTTTTTTAACCAATTTGTCTTTTAATGAAAAAAAACCAAAAAACAAACTTCCCAAACAGCGCCTATATCTTTTCCTGCGTGGTATTTTGATTTTGCCACCGTTATGGAACTACTTCCAGAACCATTACTTGTAGCCTATCAGGATGTGAAGGAAGCCCTACATAAGTGGACTATCCCAAATATGAAACCAGATACTATTTATAAAATTGGAATATTTGATTTTACCAGTAAGAAAATTATAAAAACTTTTGAACATGCAGTACCTTTACAGAATAATGATGAAATCATTAAATTACTTTATATACAAGATCTGGCACCTTTTTTCAAAAAATATAAATATATCCATATAGGATTAGTCTAGATAGCCTTTAAAACCTTAACTTTGTTAGGCCAAAATACTGTCATTGCTGTATTCTCTAGTTGTCTGTACTTTTTTTTGGTAGTCAAATGGGACTTGGAATAAATGGTTTAAATATGTACTGTTATCAGTTCAGATCTGACTAAAGACAATATGAATAAGGTTGCCCTTGGTCAGGATTAGGTTCAGTTGGATTTGGTAAGCAAATGGGAACAGAATATAAGCATTTTAAGTGCTTAATAATGTATTTTCTTTTTGTTGTTGCAGCTGCGGATGAATTGATAGAGCACTTAAGAAATGAAAATGGCAGGTTACATGGCCAAATCAATGACTTGAGAAGTGAAGTGGCTTCAATCAGGTAAATATTTTGCTAGTGGCATTGGATTCAGTTTCAAGGAGATCCAGAACAATAAAATTATATGACATATGTAACTTTGGCTGCAGATCTACAAAGGACAATCAACTTGCTGAGTATCAAAAGCTTTTAATGGAAGAGAGCCAGAAGAGTAAGACTACTTGATTGTTTGAATGAATGTTATATTTTAACTCTTTTTTTTAAGAATATGGATAAGTAATTATATAAATAGAATGGTGTTTCCTTCTTTACTTGGTGGTTCATCTTGCATGTTTGCCATACGATGAAAGTTTGGTGACCTTGGCAATATATGCCAGAATCACTCTGTCCCCAATTTTATTTCTGGTTGGGAGATACTTACACATATTTTATGTTGGAATAAAAATGTCATACCTAGTGCAAAAAGACTCCCGCTTAGAGGGGTGCCTGGGAGAGGTAGTAGGTAGGAAACTTTTACCCCACTTTTCTGTGGAGAGGTTGATTCCCTTGACTCTAACCCATGCCACAACTGCAAAATGTGTTGAAAAATCAACACATTCTTAAGGCTATGTCTAGTTCTATCTAGGTTCTTCCACCATGTTCTTCTCATGATGGGTGTGGGCCAAACTTTGGCATTTGTTCATTAATAACAAAGTAAGAGTTCAATAAGTCGGTTGAGATTATTTGTTCATCAACCAACTCTCTCAAGTATAAATGGCCAAGGATGGTCTTTGGTGTTGCTTGGTAAAGATAGCCACCAAAGAGTCTGATGGCAACAAAAACAACAACCCAAGTGTGGAGATGTATACGAAGTGTGAGATGTTCAAGTGCCGCGTTGTGTAGTAAAATCTGTGTGAGTGAATAAGTGAGGTATTCTCATGTTTGTGCTAAGTATGTTAGTTTAAGATGTGAATGACATGTGTCGGGCACTTGCAGTTGTGTAAACTTTTAGTTGTGGGTTGTCAATAAAAAATTTATATTTTGTATTCTGTTGCAGTGTATTCTCAATACAATGCTTAATTTTATTTTATTTATTCTTTGGGCCTAGAGTCTTAGACTTAGTGGAATTTATAAGAGTTTGAATAGTAGTTGAATAATGTCGGCACACCATTCCAAATATGCATATGTCCATTATGACTTGTGTGATCACCATTCTTTCATTAGGCCCTCGGAGTTTTTTTTTCCTCCTCTTAAATCCTTGAATTATTGAGACCAAGGTTCTGAAAAGCAGTTGTGGTCGCTGTAACCGTGGCGGTGGCGCGGTTGCAGTTGCGGAGTGTAAAGGCCGTAGCGTAACGGTTGCGGTAGCCGGAACCGTGAATTTTTTTATTTTTCGCGCAATTTGAAAAAAACTTACCGATACGCATATTTTTTTTCCATGATCATATTTATTGGGTTTTAAAATAAATATTGATCAATTTTTGTAAATTTTTAAGTATGATCCAATATATTTCATATTTTTAAATAACTATAAACTCTTTTTTTATATTTTATTTTAATAATTAATGACTTTATATTATACAAAAAATCAATCACTAACTATTATATATAAGATAAACAATGACAAAAGTAAGAAAATAAATAAGATCCTAAATATGTATATATATATTTTTTAATTAAGCCAAATAGATAATTACCACACTTATTATTATTATTATTATTATTTTTAAACAATATATAGATAGACACACACAAACAAAATGGTTGAGTGATAGCAACTGAATAGAATAGCATAGGTCTTACAGCTTCAACAAATCAATAACATGTTCTTCATCTTCCCTCTTCTCTCTCTCTATCTCTTGCTCCTCCATCTTCTCTCTTTATCTTCCCTCTTCTCTCTTGATCCCTCTTCCCCATTTTCAACCTTTTTTTTTTTGTGTTTTTTCGAAAGAAGAGTTCGAAACCGTTACGTAACGATGCGTAACAGGCCGTTACGGCACCGTTACGACTGCTACGGCACCGTTACAACTGCTATGGCAGCCGCTACGGCCGACACACCTGTGAATCTCAATCACACTGCAAAAGCGGCCGTAACGGGTGGCGGTAACCACCACAACCGTTACGTAACGGTTGCGACCGCTTTTTAAAACCTTGATTGAGACTGAACTACCTAAAGGCTAAATGACCTTTTTGTTGGCCTGTTACAAATTATGTACAAGCATCCACTTCATATGATCGATATGATTCATTCTATAGCCAACATAACTCAGTTGTTTATCTGGGAAATTTCATGGTTGGAACTCATTTCATTATAAATCAGTTATTGAACAAATAAATCTTTTATGGGTGAACTTCGTTAATTACATGAATAGGTTATTTGCTGAAAGTCTAGACAGTGATTGATTTTGATCCATCCTTAGTACAGTGGCTCAAATATATTGCAGGTACAAAGCTTTTAGAAGAAATTGAGGGGCTTAAGAACCTGCAACGTGAGGGACTTTGTTGCAGTGCAAGGGAAGACAAAATCGAAAATGAACAACTGAATATGTCTGGAAGCGTGCAAATTGGATCAGACATACTTAATGACTTCGGTGTGAATGTCACAAGAAAACGCAGCAGAGATGATGGGACTACTGCAGAAGTTATGATGACTCCATGTACCAGTGATCCACTTGAGCGTGCCCTAGTAAGCAAATCTGCAAGTGATATATTCACACAAATTGTGTCAAGTGGAACTGGTTTGAATATTGTTCAGGTATAGATGATAATCATACACATTCCAGTTAACCCATTCATTTATCTTTTCTTTTTCTTTTTCTTTTTCTTTTCTTCTCTTTTCTGACTAAATTTACAATATTTAGCCGGAGTGTCGTAGAAGAAAGATTGATCTCTCAGGTATGCATTAAGGGATATGAAATTTCTTTTATCCTCATACTGGGCATTATTTTCACGTGACCATGTCTAACTGTTTGTTACAACTAGAATGTTTAGGTGGCATAAATCTCACTGGTGATGCGAACTGCATGTTTCAAGATCTTCTTGAGTGGTCACTTGGTATGAAATTATCGACTGCTACACAAACTGAAGGAAAATGCATCTCAGCACTTCATCAATCAAGTGGTAATTCTTGATTCTGTATTTAAGTTTCTAACAGTTTTAAATGACGGTGGCTAATATTCCCTTTTTACTTTATTCTTTGGCACATTGGTATATTTGTTTGAATTGGCATTTTGACAACTCATCATGCCTTCAAATGTCAAAATTATTTTTAAAACCCAAGGCGTATTAGCCTATATTTTCAGTGGCTCTAAATGCCTCTCAAATTTGTTGTTGGACACTCCATTTCTTTGAGCACCCCAATCCCAAATTGAAATTTTGTTCATTTTCTTTGAGCACTCCAATTAATACCAACTTTGCCCCTCGTCCACCCCAAACTCCCTCCACCTCCCGCGCCACCACCACAGCCGCACCACCATCTCAGGCACCACCTAGCTCCCTCCCCTTCCCTCCCCGCAGCATGCCACCACCTCCCATCCTGCCTTGCAGCCGCCTTTCCTTCATTCTCCGTAGCTTGCTGCTGCCGTCCCCCCTCTATTCCCACTCTCTCAAACCCTAACCCTAAACCCCATCTCCCCAGTTGCGGTTGTTCTATTCTTTCTCAAATCACGTCGCAATCTTCTTGCAGATCCAGTGGACTTCCCCACCGGTTGTCATGACTGCCACACCCCCTTGTGATCTTCCCACATCTGGTTCAGTGGTCTACATCCGAACCAACACCATTTGTTCAGTGGTCTAAATGCACCCACCAACAACAAATTTGGGGTGCAGTTTAGCCACCCAAAAAACTTTTTCCAACTAATGGCTGCATTTTTAGTAGAAATGAAATGACTACAAATGGTAGTCTGCAAGGTGAAATTTGTTAACTGTTCAAAATACATAAAATTGTTAAATTCAAGTAGCAGTGTTTAGCATTTAATATCTTACTGTTGTAAGGTTATGGTTATTATTACAGGTTACTCCTTCAGTCTGACAAGGGTAAATAAAGGAGGTAAAGAGGAAGAAGTGGAATTGGTGTATAGTGTGTTGTCGTTGGGTGCATTTGAGAGAGTGGCACCAGAGTGGATGAAAGAAGTCATAATGTTCAGTGTGAAGATGTGCCCTATCTTCTTTGAGAGGGTATCCCGGGTTATCAAGCTCAGTGGAGGACTTGCATAGGGACGGCCCCTCCCAAGTTTTTTTAGAAAAAGTTAGATTTTTCTCAAGTTCAGAGCATAAAAAAGGTTGAATTTCTCTTAAGTTCAAATATGAATTTGAGTCTCTCTATATTTCATGAATATTTGTAAAATGTGTAGAGGGATATAGCCTTCTAATTTTATGAAACCTTGAAGTGTTGACACCTAGTTCATTTAGATTGAGGGTTACTAATTAAAACAGTTAGATAAAACAAGAGATTGTTTAGCTTAGTTGTCATGTAATCGTGATTTGTTGGACAGACACAACTTCACAGACTCAGTTACTAAGGCACTCCCTGCATATTAACTTTATTTCCATTTTTTGGAGGAAGTGGAAGAAACAACAGAGCACACACTGAACACACCTTCAAAAAGCATGTCCAGGTGTGGTGATATATACAACACACACACACACACAAATCACTCGATGTGGGACAAAGCCCATACATGTTTTTTGGAGGAAGTGGAAGAAACAACAGAGCACACACTGAACACACCTTCAAAAAGCATGTCCAGGTGTGGTGATATATACAACACACACACACACAAATCACTCGATGTGGGACAAAGCCCATACATGTTTTTTGGAGGAAGTGGAAGAAACAACAGAGCACACACTGAACACACACTGAGCACACAAAGCCCATTTTAAGTTTATAATGTAAATAAGGAAATACCTCCTATTTAGATTCAAAGAAAAATAAAAAAGAAAAATCAAAATCTAATTAAATCAAAAAGTGATTCTCCCAATTTTAGTACAAAAATAATTTTCTAGTTGAAATTTTTAAGTTTCATGTTGAAGTGAAAGGGTTTATACTTCATAGAAAAATCTCATAAAATTAAATTAGACTATTTAATATATAAGGAGCAATTATCACGAAAAATTATTTTCAAAATCATAAGTTTCAAAAAATCTAATTTCCACACTAAGAAAATTTTCAAGCCTAGTCTAATTATGACTGAAAACCCTTCTTTTTTTTTTTTAAACAATTATATCTATACCAAAAAAGAAATGAAGGTCGGGTCTTAACCCGTGCTGTTACACAGTCACCGGTGACCACCATCAATTGGGGTCCACTAGCAACCATTGACCATTGACTCTTTGCTTCGGTATCACCGACAATGAAGGAGATGAGTTTTCAGCGAAGAAGATGAGTAGATCTATTCAGATTTGATGTAGATCTATTAGATCCAGCTAGATCTAAACCAAAAATAGTTGTCGGAGTACAATCCTCTCTCTATATCTGTCTCTCTTCTTCAATTTCTCAATTTTTTTACTTTTTCTCTACTATACACTCATCTTTTCCTATTTTACTGAACAAAATCTTCAAGTTATGAATAAGTTATTTTCGAATTTTAGTTATAGGTAATAAAAAACTTTAAAATTTTTTAGTTTTAGTTTTTTTGATATTGAAATGAATCATGCTTTAAAATTGTAAAAATTTTCAGTTTCATAACATGCTTTAGAACTATTAATAGAATCATGCTTTGAAACTATAACAATTTTACAGTTTCAAAACTTGCTTTTGCAATTTGATCAATTGAAGATTATTTGCTTAAATCTTACAAAAATTTAAAAATAGCATATGTTTTTCCTATCGTTGTTGTTTTTTGTTGTTACATATTTTTTTTTTTTAGTTTATCAATATTTAACATATTTTGCTATGTTTTTTCACTATAACTTCTCCATTTATTCTTTTTTTTTTTTTGACGATACTCTGGCAACTTCCTGGTAATGTTGAACATTCCAACGAGCTTTCGATGACCATTTATCGAAAATCTGGCAATAGTGAAATGTAGCAGCATCTCAAATTTTTATAAATAAAAAAATAAAAAAATTTGGTAACAATTAAAAATATATACAACTAATTGATACAAATATTTTATTTTAAGATTATATAATTTTTTATTATATATGAGATCGTGTTTTTTTAGTTGTAATTTTTGTTGGGCTTTAAATTGTGGCAAGGCTGGTCGCATCCTAGTAGGGCCACCCTATTACTAACCCTAGACGATGCATGGTCTTAGAAATTGAAACTAGCCGTTACGAGAAAAAACAGAAAATTACAAAAAGCAAATGATGTAACGTTCAAATAAGTGTTTGAATTCTTGAGACTCCTTCCTCTACATTTCTTCTTAGAAAGAACAAGAAGAAGAAGACATCCAATTCCTCCATCTCTTCCCTTCTCTCTCTCTCTCTCTCTCTCTCTCTTTCTCTCTGTCTCTCTCTCTCTCTCTCTATTCATCAAGCTCTGTCTCTCTGCTTCTCTCTCTAGACGGGCCTCAAATCTTCTCAACATATCACCGTTTGAACCAGAACCAGGAGAGAGAGAGAGAGAGAGAGAGAGAGAGAGACGATGACTAACATGAACGGCCACAACCAAGGCAATAACATGGCGGTGACCGCCATGGCAATCGCATCCTCCAAACAGCCTCCCCCCACGGCGAAGAGTGTCGACACCCTCCCTGTCCTCAAGAGGTACAAGTAAACACCTAATACAAATGTATATGTTTTAAAATCCAAACTTGATTATTATGACATTTGGGATTTGTTTTTACTTAGGTTTTCATCAATTTCTATCTATGTAGTTGAAAGTTTGGTTTCTGGATTAGGATTTCGTGTTGAATTGGTCTCTCTTTTGTTCTTGAACTTGATTGGTCTAATTGTGTCTTGATTATTTGCATTTTTAGATGGTTCTTTTATGTTTTTGTTTTTACAAAATATATGTTGCAGCTTATGCTTTGGAATTTCTTCAAGGTGTGTATGGTTGGGAGATTTGGAAAATGATTTAAAAAGATAAAGAAAAAAAAAATGAAATGTAAATAAAATATACTTACATTTCACCTAGTTTTTCCTTTTGAAATTCCTTCTCAAATCCCCAACCAACTTAGGGTAAATTACATTTTCACCCATCAATGCTAAATTAAATTTTAATTTGTTGTTCACCTTCTTTGACAACAATTAAATTAAGCCTTCAACTTCATTCAGTGTTTCAATTGGTTCATTCGCTGTTTACAATTTACAAAAAAGTTATAAAACAAATTACAATTTTTCACTCTTAAATTTTCTTCAATTTTCATTTTGATTATTCATGTTCTAACTTACCCTCTATTTTAAATTTTGGATGACGGAAGACCGTATTGAAACACGGGTTGAAGGTGATATAGACAGAAGTAAAATTAAGATAAAAGACTAGGGTAAAAATGTAATTTACCTTTTTCTTTATTGAAGTAACATATTGTTTATTGGGTTTTTCTAGTTCTACTTTATTGATCTGTTTTCATTAAATAGATTGCTTTTTGTTTCTTTATTTCATTGATTTTGTTTTGTTTTTTATTTTTGTGTTTGTTTGTGTTTCCCTGAAATGAATTGCATTCTACATAGCTAGTTTATCATTTATTTCCTAACTTGTGATTTCAAGGATTTCTGAATCTTTTCTTCTTCCCCCTTCTCCCCCCCTCTCAAAAAAAAAAAAAAAAAAAAAAAAAAAAAAAAAAAAAAAAACCACAAAACAGGTTGCAATCTGAATTGATGGCCTTAATGGTAAGAATGATTCACAGAATGTGAATTTTTTTGAGCATTGACTAGTTTCTTCAAAGTGTCCTCTGATAAACTCTCTTTCTTGTCACAATGTAAAGATGAGTGGCGATTCCCTCATATCAGCATTCCCTGAGGAAGACAATATATTCTGCTGGAAAGGGACCATTACTGGAAGCAAAGACACAGTCTTTGAAGGAACAGAGTACAAGCTTTCTCTCTCATTTCCCAACGATTACCCCTTTAAGCCTCCCAAGGTCAAATTCGAGACCGTCTGTTTTCATCCCAATGTAGATTTATATGGCAACATATGCTTGGACATCCTTCAGGTGATTATTGGATGAATCCAAAAAAACTAGAAGGCGATATTGTTATGCTTTGTCATTATAGATTTTCATTAATAATGTATGTATGTTCCTAATTGTGAATTGTGCTTGTTGTGTAGGATAAATGGTCATCAGCTTATGATGTGAGAACCATACTGCTTTCTATCCAGAGTCTGCTTGGAGGTAAAATTATTCACTAAATTTATTTTCTTTTTTTCTTTTTTAAACAAAATTTAGAATACCCATTTGATTGTTATGGTTGTGCTTATTACATTCTCCATTTTATTTTTTTATTTTTTTTTTATTTTGGTGGTGTTGAATTTAGAACCAAATACAAGCTCACCTCTAAACACACAAGCTGCATCACTTTGGAGCAACCAAGAAGGTAAAATATTTTTGTTTTTGGTATATATATATTCACCTTTCAAATGAATTTACAGACTTTAATGGCTGAAATATTGATCTTTCGTCTCTTACAGAATACAGGAAGATGGTGGAGAAGTTATACAAGCCTATTGCTGCCTAGCCCCCTCTGCAGATGTTAAAGGTGGTTTGGCAGTAACCCACACATATCCTCTTTCTTCTGGAGGAAAGAGAGATTTAAACGAGATTATTGTTTCAACATTTTCTCACTTATTCTTTTTTCTCTTTTCTTTTTTCTTTTTTCTCTCTCAATTTCTATGTGTCTTGATATTTGCAGTTAAAAATAAAGTGTACTAATGAATTGCTAGTTTGAGTTTGGATTGGAAAACAATATTATTGTTTGTTCTGTTTTTTTTCGTCTAAATCTGAGGGGGCTGAAGTTTCTACTCTTTTTTTTTTTTTTGGCTTTTGTATAAGAACTCCTATGATAATAGTAATACTAAGTACAAGCAGGACATGAACACTCAGGAAAATTAGTAAACTGGAAAAATATCTGAGAAATCAAATTGGTTCAGTTAGCTACCCAAAGCCTCATGCCACACGTCCTTACAAAGGTTGTCACAAACTTTTGGACAAGGATACATGCCAGTCGAGACCACAGGCCAAATTATACACGACTTATACACAACACATGTTATTGAAAGTGAAAAATACCGATTAAATTCATATGGTCAACCCTCATTTTAATCTTTTCTGTAACAATTTTCATTGCTAAAATTTAAAATTTACAGAAAGTATCGGGGTCTTTGGCAACTATCTGACAAATTGGGGATGATTTGTTTGGTTAACCAAATTCCAAGCTTGCTTCTTGTTTGAGCAGCAGAGTGTGCTCACACACAAACACAAATATTAGGTAGACTTGTTAAGAATCACAGAAGATCTTTGTCAGCAAGTCCATCAGTTTGGTTTGTTCAGTTGGATATATAACAATAATAATAATACTTAGTCAAACAGTTAACAAAGCCTCCAGAAGTAGAATTAATAGGGGTAATAAAAACATAGCCATGTTAATTCATCTTTTGATTTTCATCAAAATCTTTAACCTAACAAAGATTTGATAACATCTGACAAAAACTACAAAGCAACTCCCAATTATAATAATACCCAAAAAAGTGTGGAAGAAACTATGGTTTGGATGATAGCTGCCTCAGATTGTACTTGGCCAATTCCTTGTATTTCTCAACTACTCCCATCAAGCACACAGTCTGTGAAAGAGAGAAAAGTTAACAAACTTATAATCACGATCGTTGTACCCCAAATTAAAGAAACTTATAATGCATGAACAATAGCATATACTATTCAGACAATTCAATACAATTTCATTCAGTTGCAAACGAGGCAAATGTTCAGACTCGCACTTGCCAATTGGGCTGTAAAAAGAGTGAATCTAATCCCAAGTACAATCGATTCTACAGGAAAAGGCACTAACTAGGTCATCCCAACCTTAAATGTGACACGGAACAGTCTTGTTTGACTAGCCTCTATGTCAAACCCAATGGGATAGCAGTAATTAAAAGCCCACGGAGAAATTTCAATTTCAAATTTATACAAGTGGCTCCCGCTTGCCAATTGGGCTGTAAAAAGAGTGAATCTAATCCCAAGTACAATCGATTCTACAGGAAAAGGCACTAACTAGTTCATCCCAACCTTAAATGTGACACAGAACAGTCTTGTTTGACTAGCCTCTATGTCAAACCCAATGGGATAGCAGTAATTAAAAGCCCACGGAGAAATTTCAATTTCAAATTTATACAAGTGGCTTTAACAAAAGAGACCCATAATTTTCACCAAAAACACACGAAGATAGAGGCATATAAGCTATGCATTTTTTGTCCTACTTGCCCCAAAACACAAAGCATAAACAACGTAACTTAAAAATGGGTTTATTACATTTTATACCCCTAAACTATCGTTAAATTGTCTACTTAGTCCCTGAACTATCAATTGAGTCTATTAAGTCCCTAAAGTATATAAATCAAAATATATTTAATCCCTAAACTATCGATTGAATCCATTAAATCCCTAAAGTATTTAATTCAAACTTGTTTAATCCCTAAAAGGATTACAAAAATAAAATATAAGCTCATAAGTATTATAAATTAGTAAAAGACCCAATCTAGTTAAAATTTTGTATTTTTTTTTTTTAAAAAAAAAAATCTTAGATTTTAATTTTGTTTTTGAAAAGTGGGCGTCAGTCCTTATGGTGAATTTCTTTTATAAGAGTAATGATAATTATCTATTGTATTTTCTTCCTTATCTTCTAAAATGGGTAGGATCTTTTATTAATTTATAATTTTTATGAACATATATTTTATTTTTGTAATCCTTTCAGGAACTAAATAAGTTTGAATTAAATACTTTTAAGAACTTAATAGAATCAATCGATAGTTTAGGGACTAATTAGACTTTGATTTATATACTTTAGGGACTAAATCGATAGCTTAGGGACTAAGTAGACAATTTGGTGATAGTTTAGGAGTAAAAAGTGTAATAACCCCTTTAACAATTTATCTGGAAACAACATATTAAAAAGAAGGGATTGATTTTGTGGGCTCTATAGTCCCTCAAAAGGCTTTCTTATATGCCCCTACAGTAGACTGGGTTAATACGTATTGTACACATAAACTTCTGATACACAATGTATATGTAGAATTTTTATGATTTCCACAACTACAGAAAGAGGATTATGTAAAAACTAAAGGAGAGTGAAATGACAATTATTGTAATCCAGTGGCTCATCCACAACAGAAATGGACATCCCATCAAACATGATAACGTGTACCCTCATCAAACATGACAAGGTAAACCCAACAAGCATGTCTGACAAAGCAAAGATGGGAACACAAACCTTAATCATCTAGAAGTTCTTGAAAATTATTGTGCTCTGATGCTTACATGGATAGGTAAGATGTGATGTACCCATGGAAAGCACTAATTGAAATGACAATTGTTAGATTCGAGTGTTCTCCAATGCCACATTGAAATGACAATTATTATAAAGGATGATGTGAGCTGCCTCAGATTTCACCTTTAAGCTGTCAATCCATAGAACCAAGCAACAATTGCTCATACTCTTGGAGAAACCATCAAAGGGAACGGGTAACTTTTAACCTTGTGTCTTTCAAACAAAACAAACAAGAGTAACAACCACTTAATAGAAAACAGTTAACATACAGTTTCAGGTCAAATTCATTGAGTTAAGAGGCAGGTTTTCCAAGCATTTATCAACTGGTCTATTTCATTTTCCTCACCTTCCCTGCAAATGAAATGGTTTGTCTGTGTCCTTTGACGTATTACCGTAAATGAACAAAATTTTAGAAAATAATAATAAATGGTATTAGCAGAGGATTTATTAACCAGGTTGACAAGGCACTAATCTGAATGTGTAAACCAGATTGACAAGGCACGAAGATGAACTATCCCAAAATCTCTACGTGACAATCAACTTAACAATTAAAAACTGGCTGTGTTATAAACAAGCATTACTAGTGGACAGACACAAGGCAAAATTTTACATGGAAAAGCACATCTTACCTTGACAATTTGAACCACTATGTTCTTATCTGGATTGTTGAGATCAACCTTGTGAGGTGCAGGAACAGATTTTGCAACTGCATTGATGATTTTCATTCTATCTATACCAGTATTTGCTCGGGCTTCATACAATACTGCAAACTACAAAAGATAATTAAGTCAGAAAAGTCCAGGCAACTGATTACAGTTCATGTTCGAAACATGCAATTCCAACTAGGTGAACTCACAACACAATCCAATTCCAACCCAACCTCATTTTTTCTTTCCCACCCATCTTTCCCAACATTGGAGTTCGTTATGGGTCAAAAAAGAACAAGTGGTTTAACGTTGGTAAACCAGTAAGAGAAGTGTACTACCTTAATTGTTCCCCAGCCATAATTAATGAATTTCACCACCAAAAAGAAAAACGTCTTAAACTTACAGCTTATGACTTCTAGTTCAGATGTATTAAATATCCCAAATCCCAAATCTATATAATATATGCTGAAATTCTTGAAGAACATCAACACAAAAAGTGAAGTTCAGAATGTGTATTTTTTTCTGGAGTTAACAGCAATAATGCAATGCAAGAAAAGGTTTAAAAAAAACAAAAAGAGAGAGAAAGAGAGATAAGCTAGTCCAGTATGGACATGTTTCACCCAGATCTCCTGGATTCACCGTATCTTTGCATCCCCATTGGTGTTTCCAACTGCCTCTTTATGATAACAAAGCTTCTCAAGTTTGGTGGAACAAACACCTTTACCCACTACTTTGTTATGACATGTATGACATTTTCTCCTCATCCTTTGAGAAAGATTTGCATCTTGAGAGTTGAGACTTGTTGACAGTGTCAACAACTCGACACTGCCACACATGTTCAAACGAGTTTGCACAAAAAACAGTTTCTTTATCTACAGTAATCTTAAAAATACACATCTGTGAGCTATATGTGGCTCCTTGCGAAGGAGACTACACCATGCCTATTATTTTTTATCATTTTTTTGCTCTTCCTTGCTCTTCTGCATGCATATATGCATGAAGATCATTGTTCTCGGTCAATAAAGTAAATTCACAAGCACAAACTTATCCATGTTCCCAGCCCTGGATTTTGGATAGCATCCTCATCTGGCACACATGCCCAAAGTCAAAACACAACACTTGAGTTTATATCCACAAATTATAGCTCATTTCATCATAGGAATTCCAACATTAATCAGGGAAATTCACAACTAGGGAAGAGATTTCCAGGTAGCCACATCACCCTTGGCTGAGTTAGCAAATAGTACCTTGAGTGCAGTTTGAGTTTCCACAGGAAAGTATTGTGAAATGAGTGGTTGGATTGCCCTTGTGATTTCATCTTCTGAAGCATAGCATGTCACTTCGACAGGTAGCACTCTTAAGATGAACCTGATTAAAACCAGATTGTGAACCTTCTGTACATCTTTTTAAGATAAAATAACCTATTAAGACAGAATCCAATGAACCTTGACATATGTTTCCTTGTTGAGGCAATTGACATCATCATGTGTTGCACAATATCCTTGGGGCTCGGGTCTCCATCTTTCTTGCGCATTTGAACAAATACAACACCATTGCACCCTGAATCAAGGTTGCTAAAATGCCTCTGTTTCAAAAACACAACAATTTATTATCAAAACAGGAGAAAGATTCAAGGAATATCTAGGATAAGAATATGCTTTTAAGTAATATAGGAAGCTCCTAATTTGTCAAAAATATATATAGATTATAAATTGTTTTCAAATGCAGATACGTTTAATATATACAAGATACAACTATTATAGCTTCACTCAGATCACACTTAACATTGCACCCTGCACTCAAGCTCTAGGAGACTTGGCATCTTACCCACAATTTGAGACTTCATAACTATGCATATAGATGCATCAAATGGTTTACAAATAGCCCCCTCAAAAGATGGAATTCGATATTGAATATACAATTAAATTATCCAGAAAACACATCAACTCCACATATATGGTAAAGCTAACAAAACAATTTACTTATTAATTATAGACAATGAAACCCTCAAATCTCAAGGAATACAAATTACAAAGTTTCCACCAAATCCTTTTCTTTTGATTAGGAAAAATTTTATCCGTTAAGAATTGTGTGGAATTTGAAGAAAGTGCAAGATAACTCTTAAAAAATTGTGTGATTCTTTGTTGGTAAGAACAGGAAGTAAATAGGCAAGTGAAAAAAAAAAAAAAATAATAGGCACAAATAAAAGCTTAGTGAGCATATTGAATTGGATGCTTCCCATTTTCTTATATCTTTTCCTTTTCTTTTTAAATTTTCATAGCAGATTTGGTTGAATATACAAGACCATTGAGACAAGAACACACTTCCCACCAATTTCAATTGCGGTGAAGATATAAATCCACATTACTGTTACCAAATAAATAACTAAAAGTAATTCTGTATGCATCAACTATCACTAGCATATATCACCAAATAGAAGAAGACACGCAAAAATTTCCAGCGCAAACTGCTGGAAATGAAATTGCTGAAAGCCATGATAATAACCAAGGGCAAGAAGGATTGAAAATAAATTTCTTTGAAAAAAACAAAATAAAACAAAACAATAGCCATAAGCTATGAAGCACCGACACTTTAAAACAAGTGCCGTATCCATGCCAGACACATAGACATGGCGGGGACACATATGGGACACGCCACATGGCATGTATCCTTATTTAATTAATTTATTTTTAGGGAAAACGCCGGAGACACACTAGAGATATGCCAAGTTATCTTTTCTCTCATTTTCTTTAGTGTTTTTGATGAATGTTGAATGTTAATTATTTTTTTTTCTAGATTTAAATACTTCATAGATCATCCATAAATATATATATACATATAAACTGTAAGTATTAATTTAAAAGTGCATTTTTTTTAAAAAAAAATATAGAATTAGAGTTAGTTTTTGTTAATATTGATTGTTTGTTGATCTAATACTAATCTAGATAGTAAATAAAAATATATGAAAACATATTTTATTGTTGTGTCCCCGCTTTTTCTGTGCCCCCATTTTTTTTTAATTTGCCGTATCCGTGTCCGTGTCCGCATCCGTATCCATGTCCGTGCTTCTTAGGCCATAAGCTAAAATGGTTTAATGACACGGAGTCCGGGTTCACAATATCATTCCCATATATATAAAGTGCCAAAACTATTTCAGAAGCTATCATTGACTTACCTTGCTTCTGTCAGTTAACTCTTCAAGTTCTGCTTCAATTAACTTATCTATGGACTTCTCCTCCACTTTATTAGTTATGACATTTCCATGTTTTGATGGACCTGTTTCTAGGCATTGTTTCTTTGTTGGTGGCTCCTCACCTTCAACTTCTGGACTTTTATGACATGTAGCAGCCTCTTTATTATCATCTTTATTTTCTTTCTGTTTATGAGGATCTGGGTTTGCATTTATGGAACTTTCATGATTTGCATCATCCTCTGCATGAGTTCCTGGTTTATCTTTGACCTCTTCCTTTTCCTTTTGATCATCATCGTCCTCGTTGTCATCATCATCATCATCATCACTACTAGAAGAATCAGAATATGTGAATTTAGTCTTTTTATTCAAAGGTTTATCGGGTAACTGTCCAAGTTTTATGCCTGAAGCCTTCCCATGGAGTAGCTCTTCATAGAACTGCACCACATAACCAAAAAAACAGAAGCTCAGTAAGGGGTGTCTCATTGAATTCCATATCGCATGCAAGTTTAATGGTGCATTCACTATTTTGAATCTTTTGCATGCGACAACTAAAGTAGCCAATCTACATATCCTAGCTGAATAGATAAAGTATTTTGACGATCTTTTCTCCCAAAATTTTAATCCATCTTCCACAAAATGGTAATAAAATTATCATGAATCATGCAAATTAATTGGAAAATAGGCCAATAATAGGAGAGATAGAAGCAACATAAGGGTGAAAGCAATAATGAAATCTGGACACAGCTTGGTCAAGGCTGTTTAATTCATCAAAATCAAGCATTAGCAATCTATTGTTATGCAAGAATTAAAAAAGAGAAAAGGACGTTGAAAATGTTACTGTAATTGCTGTAGTGTCATCTACAACGAAGAGAGAGAGAGAGAGAGAGAGAGAGAGAGAGAGAGAGAATAAGCACATCCATGAACAGAAACCAATACAATCATCAAATAAATAACTGAAGTTTATGCACATGAACAATGTGACTGGATATGATTCAGCTTATACATTGGTTTGGTAGTTTTATACCCACTAATAAAATAGCATGGCATGAAGCCATCAGCATAAAAGACATAGAAGAGCATACTGTCTTCCATTTTATAACACAATTTTCTCTCAAAACCATTAGAAAGATTACAAACTTATATATTATTATGTTTTAAAAAAAATTGTCACAACAAAGCTTGAAGCCAGAGGATTTTTGGAACGAATATATGGTCAATCATTTTTTTTAATCGGCATACAAGGGGGAACTATTCCATGCACATAAAAATTATTCTTTGAAGTCAGCTTTACACTTCACTACGCCCATTTTTCTGGAATTTTAATTTTAGACACATGCTTTTCTTAGGAACTAAGTTAGATATAGAGGCAAATTTCAAAGTATAAAGTTCACATCAAACAAAATGTTATAACACAAATCACTTTTCTTCATGGAAATACTTCTATGCATCTCAATGAAACCATTAAACACTATAAACTACATTTATATGGTTTCAAAAAACAACAAAATTATCGGATTGTATACCTAGTTGGCAAAATTATCAGATGAAAAAGAAATTCAAGCTTAATTATGAATCTTTCAACGAAAGTTTCATTCTGTAATGGTTATATTCAGTCAATATGTATAGAAACTGTAGATTCCACAAGCTCCACACACACAAAAAAAGTGTATAATGTCACTATGTAACTCGAGTGCTTATTTGGACTGTTTGTGGCAGTAGAAAATAGTATCCTGTGTCAAAGAATTACACCTTTTTCGTTTCTGATTTGTCTAGAGAAGATTATACCTATGGTATTATTCTTATAGCATTATGATAGGGTTATGGTTGTTTATATACTTTCGCATAATTGGATATTGAAGCATTGAGTAGAATGATTGGAAGACTACATAGGGTGTATATATGGAAGGTTTCCGAAAAGGGGAAGGTGGATTGGTTTCCTACGGTGGTTTCTTATTTTCATTTTGCGGTTACATTTTTCTGGGATGGACTTAAAGAAATTTAGCTACCTGCATTGTCACCTTTTGTGAATTATAGTTATGATAGGTTTGAAGGTGAATTTGCATATAATAAAAGTCGACCATGGTTCATGAGGTGGTGAATATAGATGCTCTCAAATCTATTTTAGATTGTGAATTAGGTTTGCTACCTAGGACATGTCAAACTGTCATCAGGTTTCTTTTAGGTTGAAAGTAGTGTGGGATTGGAGTTTGAGAGGTTCCAAATAAAATTGGCAAGGCGGAAAAGACAGTTATCATCTAAGGGGCAAGGTTTACTTTTAATAAAGCACTCTATCGAATTTGCCTGCTTAATTTACATCTTTGTTCACCATTCCATCATCAGTGACTAGGAGACTTGAGAAGGTGAAAGTGATTTTCTATTCCAGAGTAGCCGTACAAAGATTTTATAATAATAAAAGGGGTGTTTGGCAAAGGTTTTTTTTTGGCTTTTTAGGCTAAAATCTACAAAATGACAAAATTGGCTAAAACAGCCAATAAGACAAAATATCACATCAAACCTATAATCATTTCACTTTTTCTCTTACAAACATCACATCCAACTACAAAACAATTCAACTATCTTCCCAAATACAAAAATTTTAGCATACTAAAATAGTCAAAAACTAAAATAGCAACACCCACAAAGTAAAATAATGCATCTGGTGAGAAGAATCACCGCATGATCTTAAAAGGATCTAATATGATGGATTTACAAAATGGTAAAGACTGAGAAAGCATATGGAAACAAAGAAGAACAAGAATGCATCTATAACAATAAAGTAAAATAATGTAGAGGTCTAACGAGTAGAAGAACGACACAACATGAACTTAAAAGAATCTGAGAAAGCATATGATGAATTTGCAAAAAGAAAAAGACTTAAAGAAAGCATATGAAAGCAAAGAACCAAAAAAATTGCATGAGATAGATACCTGACAGTGTCAACATCAATAAAGCAGTTTTAACAAGAGATACAATTGGGCATTACGTCCCTATCAATATCTAGGCTCAACTGCTTATAAAAAATGAAAAATTAAGTTGTTCCTCACGGAAAGCATAATGGATGACAATAGAGAAAATTACAGAGATTATACAACAATAGTATCCCTACCAAAGAAGAAGAAGAAGAAGACAAAAAGGCCACAAGTTTCAATTGGACAGTTCCAATATGAGGCATGTGTTAACAGCAACACATGCTATAGGAATCTCAGCAAAAAAACAACTTGATGTTTTGTCGATGTAATGATTGTTTCTGAATACAGGGCATTAAAATTAGTCATACAACTATACAGACAATATAAATCAAGTTATGCATACGGCAAAACAACGTTGTAAAGATAACACCAAGTCAGATGTAAAAGATAATAATGAATGTCCATGACGAAGTGTTACAGTAAAATGAAATTCATTTACCCTATTATACATAGATGGAATACGGCTATTATTAGCTATGAAGCATGGACACAGACACGGACACGGATACCGATACGGACACGGATACGGACACGGAACACGGCAATTGCCAAAAAATGGGGACACGGCAAATTTTTTTTTTATATATATATTTTTATGTTTTATGTAGATTCGTATTACATTCATTCTAAATTAAAATTAACAAATACTAACATAGTACCATTAATTCAATAAATATAAGAGGCAAAAGATTCAATATCCAATCTTCTGTAATTCAATAAAATTAACAAACATTAACCCGACAAAAGTTACATTGAAAAGTATAATTCCCCCCTCTTGTATCAGATTTTTCTAATCTAGTCACATATTTCCACAGTGGCTTATCATCTTCAGCATCAAAGGCAGATTGTGTGTTATTGGCAGAATTTGAACTAGACATTTTTCCTATAAATAAACATTAACATTAGAAGGATAAAAAATAAAATAAAATTAAAAAAAAAGAGTTTACATACTGTATATATGTATATATATAAACCTATAATTTTTTTTTTAAATACAGTTTTTTATATATATACATATATATATAAACATATAAGTACAAAAAAAAAAAAAAAAAAAAAAAGAGTCTACATATATATATAAACGTATAAACAAATAAAAATCAAAAAAAAAAAAAAAAATCTTACATATAAATATATATATAAATGTATAAAAAAAATAAAAATAAAAATAAAAATCAGAGTCTGAGTCTGAGTCGAAACCAAAGCAAAGAGAGAGAGAGCGAAAGAGAAAGAGAGACAGAGGCGAAAGAGAAAGAGACGACATAGGCTTACCTTCGAAGACGATTGGATCGGAGGTCGAAGACGACTGGATGGACTAAAACAAAGACTAAGACGACTGGATCGGAGGTCTTCGATGGACTTCGGAGGGCTGCGACTGAGAGAGAGAGGTTCGATCGACTTGAGAGGGCTTCGACTGAGAGAGACAAGGTCTTCGCAGGTCTGATTTTACTCCTTCACTCCCTCAGTTGTTCGATTAGGGCTTTGAACGTTGTTTTTTTTCTTTTTTTTTTAACTTTTTAAATATTATACTTTGACCCCAAACAAATATAACAAATTCAAAAAACAGCCCCGCCGTGTCCCATGGTGTGTCCAGATATGGACACGCGTGTCCCCGCCGTGACCCCTTCCAAAAAAATCATTAAATTAAAGAAACACGCCATCTGGCGTGTCCCGTACGTGTCCCCGGCGTGTCCGCGTGTCGGACACTGCCACGGCACCAATTTTGGAATGTCCATGCTTCATAGATTATTAGTAGTAATTAATGTTGATCACCATTTGATATCTTAAAAACTTGAACCTATTGCATCTTTTTAGCCAAGTTAAACTGCTTGCTTCATGGAAAAGTATACATTGAAATACTTACCAGTAATATCGTACAAGTATTTGACACACATGAGTATATGATATACAGAAAACTTCATAGGGGGCTCGCCCAACTCCATGCAAGAGTATATTTAAGTATTCATTTCTCCCATTGAAAATTTTATTATGAATCTTGGGGAAATCATATCCCATTATGATAGGGCGTAATTGTGTCTTTATACCTCAACTCAATTTTTACCCATAAATTTTTTGCCACAAATATAAGATCCTTTGAGAAAAATGAAACATTACCACAAAAGCCAATCTATCACAAGTATCACACAATTTAAGCAAAACAAAAAGAACCTATCAATAATTTTTTTCTTATGGGCCCATCAGCTCACCTAAAATACGAACATAGCACATTTTCTTCTTTTTTTTTCGGTTGGTCCAACATAATCAAATGGCATTCATACAAATATTACTTATAGTTGTTTTTACAATAACAACAAAAAATATTCTATGCAATTTGGATGATAAAAATAAGGGGCCCCCTTGTGGTTTGGCCCTATGTTATCTGGAGCACAGATTGTTTCGGTCCATGGAACGGAAATGGGAACATGGTACGCCACATGCTCTAAAATGTGATACGATAAGAGTAGACTTTTATATATTACACTTAATTTAAGGTACTTTTAGAATAATTTTCTTTTAACTATTAGGCATCCAAAAATATATATATATATTCATTTTTGATATTTTTGTCTTGTCAAAACTTAAGTTACCTTAAATTTTAGTCCATTATATTTAGTTTTTTTTCCTCCGCAGATAACATTAAGGAAATATATTAGAAAAAACTTTTGAAATCACTTCAGATCACTAAATTTATTGTTTTGGAACAAAAGTGTACCATGTTTTGAAACATACGTACCAATACGTAATTCGCTAGGGTATTAGCGTTTTCTAGTAACACATGGCCAACATGCACATAACCCCATGTGGTTTGTGGGCTAAACTGTACCATCAAACCCGTTAACGGCTTAAGCAAAAAGACTAAAATACCCTTATACACAAGTAACCTCATTCTGCAAACCATTGATATTTCATCATTTTATTTTATTTATTTATTTATTTTTTTTTTTTTTTTGAAGCAAAATTCATTTTATCCCGTGTATTTTACTCCATGTGCAATTTATTTGAAAATGAGCACATAAACTTATGTCCTGGTAAATGTTTCACACTTACTATTATGTGATTATTTTCAAATAATAGGGTAATCCACACATGGGTCAAACGGGTTAAAATGAAATTTGCCCTAAAAACAAACCAATTTAGAAAGCTAGCAACAAAAGATCATACGGTTAACACACAAACAAACATGTACAAAAAAAAAAAAAGTGAAGTGGCAAGAAAAGATTGTATAATTAATTAATAGCAATACAGAAACAAGTAGAAAATGCGTGGTTGTAAGGAGAAAAGGTGAGAGAATAGGTCATACAGAGTCGATAACATTAATGGATTCATGAGAGGCTTGGCGTTCCCTCCCACCATCACAGGTGATGAAGAAACCCTGCACTCCGGGGCGTAATGGGTACGAACCCTTCTTCACACTTCTCTGAAAAATTAAAAAGAAATTGGATTTTTGCATCGGAAAATCAACTGCATAAATATAGGAATAGAGAGAGAGAGAACTGACGTTGTAAGGGAGATATCTTTGCTTCCTCTTCGTGGTGTTCTTATTGGTATTGGTACTGTTGCTGCTGGACTTGGATTTGCTTTCAGAGGCCATTTGAGGGTTCACTGAGTATGTGCTACAGATGCTGCCAAACCAGTTCGCCCAGCGAAGAGAGAGAGACAGAGAGAGTTACAAGTTACAACTTTACAAGACCACAAAGGGCACTGAGTTTAGGGGAGGCATTTCCCAAAATAAGCCTAAACAGTGAGGGAATTCCCAAACTAAGTCTATTTTTCAAAGAATTTCCAAAATAGGCTAAATCGCGGTTCCAAATCGCGAGTTCAACACTTTTTGCCCTGCAGTTGCCAAATCTTGAACTCGCTGTTACAAAGTGCGAGTTTACTTAAGAACTCGTGGTTACAAACCGCGAGTTTAATTAAATTTTTTACCCTTTCATTCCGAGCACGAGTTCATCCCAAAATTCGTTCTGAACTCGCGTTTCCAAAACACGATTTCATTTTGTTTAAACTCGCAGTTTGTAAACGCGATTTCATCAAAAAAAAATTTTCTTTGAACTCGCAGTTTGTAAACGCGATTTCATAAAAATTTATTTTTCTTCTGAACTCGCTTTTTCTAACCGCGAGTTTAAGTGAAGTTTCATTTTTAACATAAATTTTTTTGTTTTACTTTGTTTTAAGTGAAATTTTTTTTTTTTTCTCTGTTGTCATTATTTTGGTGATAATGTATTTCAGAATAAATTTTTACGTTAAAATTATTTTACTAAAACTGTTCTCATGTTAATTTATTTTGTCTTTTATTTTGGGTTAGAATGTGTAATGTAGCATTTTTTTTTGGTTTGACTAAAGTAAATTTATTTTGTTGTTCTTGTGTTTGTTTTAGGTTAAAATTTTTTTTCTTCTGAACTCGCTTTTTCTAACCGCGAGTTTAAGTGAAGTTTTATTTTTAACATAAATTTTTTTGTTTTACTTTGTTTTAAGTGAAATTTTTTTTTTTTTTCTCTGTTGTTATTATTTTGGTGATAATGTATTTCAAAATAAATTTTTACGTTAAAATTATTTTACTAAAACTGTTCTCATGTTAATTTATTTTGTCTTTTATTTTGGGTTAGAATGTGTAATGTAGCATTTTTTTTTGGTTTGACTAAAGTAAATTTATTTTGTTGTTCTTGTGTTTGTTTTAGGTTAAAATTTTTTTTCTTCTGAACTCGCTTTTTCTAACCGCGAGTTTAAGTGAAGTTTTATTTTTAACATAAATTTTTTTGTTTTACTTTGTTTTAAGTGAAATTTTTTTTTTTTTTTTCTCTGTTGTCATTATTTTGGTGATAATGTATTTCAGAATAAATTTTTACGTTAAAATTATTTTACTAAAACTGTTCTCATGTTAATTTATTTTGTCTTTTATTTTGGGTTAGAATGTGTAATGCAGCATTTTTTTTTGGTTTGACTAAAGTAAATTTATTTTGTTGTTCTTGTGTTTGTTTTAGGTTAGAAGGTGATAATATAATTCATAAATTTCTTTTCGCTTTACTAAAACCATTTTCATGGGAAGTTTTTTATTTTTTATTTCTTTTCTGTTATATTTGTTTTAGGTTAGAATGTGTTATTTAGAAATTTGTTTTGGCTTTACTAAAGTCGTTTTCATGTAAATAATAATTTTTTTTTTCTGTTGTCTTTGTTTTGGGTTAGAAGGTGATAATGTAATTCATAAATTTATTTTCGCTTTACTAAAGCCATTTTCATGTAAAGTTTTTTAATTTTTATTGTTTCTGTTGTCTTCGTTTTGGGTTAGAATGTGTTATTCAGAAATTTGTTTTGGCTTTACTAAAGCCGTTTTCATTTAAATAATTTTTTTTTTCCTGTTGTCTTTGTTTTAGGTTAGAAGGTGATAATGTAATTCATAAAACCTTGAAGAAAAAACACATAAGTAGTACAGACATAAGTAGTACAGACATAAGTCTCGGACAAGAATACATTGTGGACACCATGAACTTAACACACAATACGTAGATAAACATAAAAAAAGACAGACAAATATTAGGTAGACAATCTGACAAACTCATTACGGAAACACTTACTCTAACACAGACATTACATATGAATGCATGACCTAATATTGCCAAAGTGTAGACATTAACACCTAATTCGCGCTTAAATCGGTAGGTGGCTCAGAGTCTGAACAATCCGAAAGCTCAGCGTCAGAGACAAGCTGAGGATCCTCCATGATAGCCTTGATAGCCGCATCATTTGGTTCTGTTTTGTTCTTCTGGGCATCCTTCTTAATTATGAGTAGCTGCATATCGCGGGCCAACCTACGACCCATTTGAGAAATCTCACGTTGTAGTCTTTGACATAGTCGATCAACATTATCAGGATCTTCTTTTTGGATCTCAACAGAACGTGCTTTTGGCACCTTCAGTCGTCTTTCCCGACATAACCTTTCATTTTGCACTCGCTCTATAAATAGTGCGGGCCACTTCAGAAGTCTAGCATTTGCATAACCATATCCTGTTTGATTCTCTGATGGCTCCTCCACCAAACCACATGGATCTCGATAGTACTTGGGCATGACAAAATGTCGCTTCCCAAACCTATCATGATAAGCACAAGAGGCATCTAACAAAGGAAATGGTGTTTCATCTTCAGCATCGCCACTTCCCCTCCCCCCTCCTGGTCGTGAACTTTCACCCCTTTGCAAGTTCCTACCACCTCTGCGATTCCCACCACTCCCTCCCATGAACCATGTAGCCATGCTAATTTTTGTAAAGCAAATAAATGATAATTTCGTAGGGCGAAATGAGTTGTAAGGTTGTGTCTTCACCTTTACTCGTTTATATAGTTGGTTATGAACGACTTTAGAAAGATGCCTCTGCATGACAATCCCACATAAATGAACAATGTATGAGTTGTCAGTACATTGAAAAAACAGAGAAAAGCAAATACTCTGTACGAAGTCACATGACTTTATGAATTCACAGTTGCCATGTGACTTTCTGAATTCACAAATCAGTGAATTCACTGTTGCCATGTGACTTTCTGAATTGAGAATCCCACATATATTAATAAGAAATGAGTTGTCATTGTAATAAAAAAATCGATTAGAAAATCGAGAAAACCAAAGTCTGTGCACCAAGTCACATGTCTTGACAATCCATCTGCATATACCAACAAAATAAGGGCATGCTCACGGACGGTAAATCAGTGAATTCACTGTAGCCATGTGACTTTCTTAATTGAGATTCCCATATATATGAAAATGGTGTTGAGTTGTCATTGTAATAAAAAAATCGATTAGAAAATCGAGAAAACCAAAGTCTGTGCACCAAGTCACATGTCTTGACAATCCATCTGCATATACCAACAAAATAAGGGCATGCTCACGGACGGTAAATCAGTGAATTCACTGTAGCCATGTGACTTTCTTAATTGAGATTCCCATATATATGAAAATGGTGTTGAGTTGTCATTGTAATAAAAAAATCGATTAGAAAATCGAGAAAACCAAAGTCTGTGCACCAAGTCACATGTCTTGACAATCCATCTGCATATACCAACAAAATAAGGGCATGCTCATTGACGGTAAATCAGTGAATTCACTGTAGCCATGTGACTTTCTAAATTGAGATTCCCATATATATGAAAATGGTGTTGAGTTGTCATTGTAATAAAAAAATCGATTAGAAAATCGAGAAAACCAAAGTCTGTGCACCAAGTCACATGTCTTGACAATCCATCTGCATATACCAACAAAATAAGGGCATGCTCACTGACGGTAAATCAGTGAATTCACTGTAGCCATGTGACTTTCTAAATTGAGATTCCCATATATATGAAAATGGTGTTGAGTTGTCATTGTAATAAAAAAATCGATTAGAAAATCGAGAAAACCAAAGTCTGTGCACCAAGTCACATGTCTTGACAATCCATCTGCATATACCAACAAAATAAGGGCATGCTCACTGACGGTAAATCAGTGAATTCACTGTAGCCATGTGACTTTCTAAATTGAGATTCCCATATATATGAAAATGGTGTTGAGTTGTCATTGTAATAAAAAAATCGATTAGAAAATCGAGAAAACCAAAGTCTGTGCACCAAGTCACATGTCTTGACAATCCATCTGCATATACCAACAAAATAAGGGCATGCTCACTGACGGTAAATCAGTGAATTCACTGTAGCCATGTGACTTTCTAAATTGAGATTCCCATATATATGAAAATGGTGTTGAGTTGTCATTGTAATAAAAAAATCGATTAGAAAATCGAGAAAACCAAAGTCTGTGCACCAAGTCACATGTCTTGACAATCCACCTGCATATACCGACAAAATAAGGGCATGCTCACTGTAAGGTAAATCAGTGAATTCACTGTTGCCATGTGACTTTCTGAATGGAATGTATAAGTCTCTGTGCGCCACCTCTCGACGAGAGCAGTGATGAGTGGGTGGTCCAGTCGAATGTGCCCGATACGATACACACCATAGAATCCCGCGCGTAATAGATACTGCAAGACTCTATGGTCCAACGGATGGTCCCACAATCCACCATCTGCCCGACGGCATGTCAACACTGTGCGTGCCTCATCCTGCACAAAAGAATTATCAGTTTAAATACTAACATTATCCCCAAATATACAACAAAATGCAAGGTATTTTAATTGTAGGCGTAAAGTCCAACAAACGTTATTGCATACCGGACGATCCCACATACTGTCAGCCCGATGTGCCTGTCTGAACAATGGAACCTCCTCAGGTAGATGTGTCATGAAGCCTGTAGTTAACGATGTAAAATACAATGAAGTAAATGTTATGGGTTCGAGAAAAGATAAATTTATGTGCCACTTACACGAAGGCAATTCCAAATTAATGATTACATTTATGGCATATTTGACAAAACTTAAATATTCATTTTGTAATGCTACAAGTTTGAATAAATTATAAATTTTGCAAAATACATATAAAATTTTGTAATTGTGAACAATGAGTAAAATTTTAATTTATAATAGGTTAATTTTTTATAATAGGTTAATTTTGTTAATAGGTTAATTTTTTAAAATTCCAATTTTGTAATTTTTTTAATTTATATAGCATTCGATATTAAATATATTAAAAAATATGAATTTTTGAAATGATAGAAGAACTACGCGATTAAGTATAGAAGCTTGTAATACACATTTCGAATCAAGTAGACGGTGAAAAACTAGTACACATTTTCAATAAATTATACAAGTTTGCATAAATTAGACACATTTGTAATTTTGCATTACACAATTTTCAATCAAGTACACATTTTGTAATACACATTCAAAATAGATAGGTAAAGAAATAATTGAAAAAAACATAATTAAATAATCTATTACAAATGACGAATTTCAAAATGATATATTACAACATGTAAGTATTACAGTCTTCATCGACCAAGTCGCGCCGGACATGTTCGCCTGTCATGACCTGTCTGGTGGCACTCACTGCAACGAGCTGTCAAACGCCTGTCTGATATATCCATCTCATTCGGAATACGAGCCATAGATGTACGACCCCGTTTTACTTCTCGCAGACGAAGGTCATTAGGCAATAAGGTCCACTGCGGATCATCCCAATAATCTTGATGCGGTATTGGATTGAATTTTGTTTCCCAAACTCTCGTGTATACAGGAAGCCTATATACTGGATCAACGTACTGGAATGGATTGTCACCGCATTCAGACATTACAGCGAGCATATGGGAACATGGATAGTGTCTTATCTCATATTTTCCACAACTGCACGTGGGTTGATTCATCCGCACAACCTGTCTATTGCGACCTCGTCCACGGCGAAAAGATGTTTGCACCTCAAATACACGGCGGGGCCTATAAGACAATATTGATACAAAGTAATGAAGTTCATGTTTTTAGGTGTAATTAACTTCACAACATAATAATAATAATTTGTTCACATTACAAACTAACCTGTCATACGATATCAACGTGAAACTATTTCCCCTTGCGATACCCTCCTCCATAGTTCTTTGCATCTCTCTAGGGTATTGGAACTCATTGCGTACATCAGTTTCAGCTTGGGCTCCCATCTCGTCAAAATATTTGACGAGTCGTCGAAATGTAAATTCAACCATAGCTGAAATAGGTAAGTTCCTTGCACCTTTCAAGACGCTATTGAAGCACTCTGCATCATTACTGGTCAATACCCCCCAGCGATATCCACCGTCATATGCAAGGGCCCAATCCTCAGGATTCATCTTGCGGACCCAACTGATGGCTTCTTGGTTAATAGCCTGTATCTGCTCTAAGTAACCATTACACTTTCGTCGTTGATCAGCACTCCCTGCTTTCCACAGAAGTTGTTTGAGCTCCTTATTTCTGAACTGTGTGTTAAAGTTACTGCAAACATGTCGAAGGCAGTGCCGATGATATCCAACAAATTGGAGCGAAGGATTCAGCCAATGCCGCCTCACAGCAGCTAAAATACTCTCAGCTCGATCAGATATCAAAGTCACTCCCTGTCGGTCCATGACAATATGTTCCTTGATATTTTGAATGAAGAACGACCAAGACTCCAAACTCTCCCTATCGACAACAGCGAATGCAAGCGGTAATATTTTGCTATTGGCAGTGACAATCGTTGCTACCAGTAACACACCAGTGTATTTACCGTATAGGAATGTACCATCTATAGTTATCACAGGCCTACAATATCTAAAGCCATCGATGACGGGTTTGAAAGACCAGAAAACAAAGTGGAAGACGGGCATACTGGTTGTATGCCCGGTATATCTATGCTTCCATGTCACGATGGTGCCAGGATTAGATGTCTGTAATGCATGCATGAATTTAGGCAACTGTCTATATGATTCATCCCAATCACCGAATACCATTTTAATTGCCTTTGCCCTTGCATGCCACGCCTTCTTGTATGATACACTATAGTTCATGGTCTTTTTGACATCTTCGATGACATTCTTAATTGGCATATCAGGTTCATTCTGCATACAACAATCAAATATGAGTTGGATTATCTGGATGTGAACACTATAAACAAACAAATATGTATATATATGTAAACATTTATTTTTTATACTAACCGCAACTTGTCCCAAAATATGAGAAGCAATGTAAGTGGAGCTAATATTAGTGTGGTCCCTGTTCATTCGTGGGTATAAACAATGGTGAGGACCCCTGTACTGCTTAATTTCAAAAAGACCATGTTTCCTACTAAGAGATGCACGCAACCACCAACTGCAGTCGTGCTTGCAAGCAGACACCCACAGGTCTCGCTTGGAGGTTACGACCTTATACTCTCGATTATTTGTTGCATGGTACAATTTCACAGCATGTAGAAGTTGCTTCTTATCAACAAAAACCATTCCTCTGTCCAACTGTGGATTTTCAGCGCTCCAGATCCGGTTACGGGGAACGACATCACGGGTACTAATGTCAAAATCACCACCCATGTGAATGTTGTCATAGAAAGGGATTTCAACTCTAGGTGGAATGGGGGCATTTTCAACGTCAACCGGAGCCTGGGCATCATATTCTTCATCATCATCATCATCTGATCCGCCTAATACATTTTCTTCATCACACATTTCATTGTCATCATCGTTTAGGGCGGCATCGGGACCGTACATGTCACTGTCAGCAAACTGCACCTCATTCACTGTTTCAGCCATATTACCAGCAACTTCAACCGGAGTGGTATGATGGCTGCATGTGGGCACATCTTGTGTATTATTGTCAAATTCATAACCATATCGACCATGTGAACTTGATTCTACACCATGGCCCTGAAATGACTGTTGTGTGTAGCCCAGTGGATAACATTGATCTGAGTCATACATAGGAGACTGAAACGCTGTTGTGTCAATCCCATGCGTCAGTAATGTAGTGAACGGACGAGAATCCATCTGTGTCATGTTCGGGATATTCTGTACAATCTCTTTCTCAATGTAGACTTCCAAACAATTTGGCGCTTGAAAATTTGCACCGATACTTAATACGGTGTTCAACGCCTCATCGTCATTGATCGGTAATATCTTGTATTTGCTGTGTTGTTGCCACTGGCGATAAGGATATCTACATTTGAAGGTTAATCGGACACTTTCCCCGTAACTTGCCACCTTTGACGTAAACATCTCCTCTAAATTGCTAAGCGTGGTGCCAATTTGCACCGCATATATCCCTTTCGGCTCAGCATCATATGATACGCCTTCATCGGGATCCCGAATTATGTTTCCCCCCCAGTAGAAAATAATTGGAACAGTGTCCATATACTTGCTTCAATTAAGACAAAAAACATTAAAATAGCAGCAATATACTTATATCTCCTTGTACTTGTAAAATAATTATATGAAATTCTACTCATTCAATTACAATGACTTGTGACGCAAAAACTTTATTTAAGTAATCATCAATTATAATCCAACAATCATTATTGATTTTTTAATTAAGATATGAGTTAAAATAATGATAATGCTTTAGATTTGTTAACTTTTTAAGAAAAACATCTTACAACACATACAAAATTAACATCATACTCTTCTGTTATACTTTTTACATTACTTAATTGTTGAGATCATAATAAATTGTTTGCCTTGTTATGTTTCAAAATGTTAAAATGTTAGTGTTCATTGGATGTCTTATGTTTCTATTAGATATTGATATTTGGACTGTTGGATTTTGTTGGTTATATTATGTTTTTGTTGGATATTTAGGTTGTGTTTGGATCATGAATTTGTGTAAAGATTTGTAGAAAGAAAAGAAAAAAAAGATGGAAAAATTGAATGCAACATGCTTAGTCTGTCATTGTCGCCCCAATTCCTTTTGCACCTAAAAAAACACTAGGAAGCATGCCTTATTGGACTATTGTATAGTTGCCCAAACTGTGCTCTCTTCAACTGCTATCAAAAACCTTTCCCTCTCTCTTTTGGCATGTTTCGAATTATGTATTTTAAATGGCTGTTTTTTTTTTTTTTTTTTTTTTTTTTTTTTTTTTTTTCTGAAGTCCACAGAAATCAAAGAACTTATTTAAATTCTGTTTTGAATTTTCTTTTTTTCATTTTTTATTCAATTCTTGAAGAAAAAAATAATAATAAGAGGGAATCGGATGAATTTTCATTCTTGTTTCTTGTTTTCTACAACTCTTGACAACAAAAAATAAAGTTAAATTACACTCAAAATATTTAGAAAAAATAAAAATTAGCATCTTATTTTCGATATAATTATACTTCTTTTTAAATATGTTTAAAGGGATTAAAACTAATGCAAATGACAAGTAAATACTGAAATAAATATCAAGAGTGGGAAACACATATCAGTGGATGAAAAAGCTGTGAAAAAGATCAAAATATCACTGAGTGCATGCTTTGAGTTTGGGTATTCTGATGGTATGGATCAGTGGGTGAAAAACCTACGGAACAGAATAAAAAAATCAAGAGGGCATGCTGTTCAACAATGCTGGGTAGTCTGAATTTTCATGATTAACGACATCGTTTTGAGACATTCGAGCCACACAAATTTGAGCTACCAAGCATTTTTCTTAGATGTTTTTGCTTTGGGTTGTGTGGAACAGAAGAGTGCAGTACAGCATGGGGGCTTCTGCCGTGGGTTGTGTGGGTTGATTTGTGGGATTCATGTATTTTATTTGTTGAGTTCAGTTCTTAAATTTTTTTTTTTTCTTGATTTTGTCTTCTATTTTTGTTTAAAAAAAAAAAAAATTTTGTCAACTCAAGGGATTGGTTATAGGGATGGGAGTAACAATGGTAGAGGTAATTTGTATTTTTCGAATCTCTCTAGATATATGTTATCTTCCTGTATTTTTAATTTAATACTGCTAATGAAATTTTTCTTAGCTGATAAAATATATATATATATATATTGAAATAAATAAATATAAATATACATTAATATTATTTTTTCATTCATATAAGTAACGAATTTTTGATGAAAAATGAACTAATTGTTATGTGAATTAAAATCTCAAGGGAATCTATTGTTATTATGTCAAAAGTATGAGATTAATTATATTTTCTTCAACAAAAAAATAATAATAATAATTTACCCTTAAAAAAATTGTTTTGATTTTTATATATTTTTTTATTGCAACATGGTTTAGCTACTCTATGCTGTACTCTAATGCCACTACTACCAATCTTCTTTTGTTTTTCCCCTTTCAGTAATGACCTATTGTGCTTAATGATCTAAATCAATATTTCTCTTTTTCATTTTTTTTCCATTTTATAAATAAAAAATTTTCATTTCACTGTAGGATAACTAAAAAAATTTCAAAAATTATCGAGAATTACTCTTCAAACATAATTCCTAAATAATTTTTTTTGTTTTTTTTATATCAAATGTTTTCATAATAGCATTTTCCATGACGACTTGAAAAGCCTCTTTTCGCAAAGAGGTAAAAAGTAAATTTTTGACTTCTAATGTTTATATTCGACTCGACCTCTAATGTTTATATCAATTTTTTTGTGAATCACTTTTAAAAAGTCATTTATTTATATCAAATTTATAAAAGGGAATGTCATGAAATTTAAGGAGGAAAAACTCGAAAATGAAATTCAATCGTAAATGGGACATGAAATTCAAGTAAACTAAAATTTTACTTAGTTAAACCAATTTTACTTATCGTAGTGGCATGTGGCATCAATTTTACAAACCGATTAGATGTGAATTCTTTTTTTTTTTTTTTTTTTTTTTCGGGTCAACATTCTAAGTAGTTAGATTTTTAATTTGTTAATAAAATTTTAGTGTACTACGTAAAGGGTCACCCATAGAAAATATTAACAATAAATATATATATATATATATTTTCAAATAAATATTAACAATAAATATATATATATATATATAATATTTAAAAATAAATATATAAAACATTATATATATAATATTAACAATAAATATATAAAATATTAACAATAAATATATATATATATATAATATTTAAAAAAAATTTGTAAGAAAACGAAATATCTGACTTTTCTATTTTGCCATATCCCTATCTTGAAAAAATAAATATATATATATATATATATTTGCTCCTGGCCAAAATGATGAGAAAACTTCCATAGCAATTTCTGATCACAAATTTTGTTCCTTACTTTTCAATTTCTTATTCTTACTTAACAAATTGAAATTTCGAATCAAATTATTTTGGTTACTTTATTAATTTTAATTTATTACTACTCCGCATCACCTAATTAATAATAATTTTTATAGCCAAATTAACGTTTCTCTTTCTTATGTAATTAATTAACAGCATTAAAATTATTGTAAATATTTAGCTGCATAGGACAAAGGTAATTTATTGGAATGACAATAAAAGGGAATGTCACGATTATTCCTTAAATACGTTTTGATTCAAAAGAAACGAAAATATGTTTTCATTATTCGTTAAATTTGTTTTGATTCAAAATTTGTTTTCATACAAGAAAATTATTATTATTACATATAATTAAACACATTCAACATTCAACAAATTATGAATTCAACAAATATGTTTTGATTCAAATTCAACAAATTCAACAAATTCAACATTCACAAACTACCTATACTTAAAATATATTTTCGTTCACAAATTCAACATTTAACAAATTCAACATTCAACAAATATAATTAAAATTCAACATTCAACAAATATAATTAAAATTCAACATTCACATTCAACATCCAACAAATTACCTATATTTAAAAAATTTCACAAAAATCAACCATAACCCTAATTTTTTCACAAACATAAACCCTAACCCTAACCCCACATTCATGAACCCTAATCCTAATTTATTCACAAATATAAATCCTAACCCTAACCCCACATACATGAACCCTATCCCTAATTTATTCACATTTTCACAAACACAAATATATTCACAAATATAAACTGTAATGGTAATTTATTCGCACTAAGATGAGAGAAAGCATACCAACGAGAGAGACAGAGCAGGGAGCTCGAGAGAGAGACAGAGCAGTGAGCTCGAGAGAGAGACAGCGGGAGCTCGAGAGAGAGAACAGAGAGAGCTCGCGAGAGAGAGAGAGCTCGAGAGAGACAGAGAACAGAGAGGAGTAAGAGGGAGAGAGAGAACAGAAATCGTGAATACAAAACACGGGGCTGGGGTTTATATATGCGTTTTAAAATCGTGGTTCAGAACCACGATTTCATTTAACTTGCAAAAATCGCGTTTACAAACTGCGAGTTCAAAGAAAATTTTTTTTTGATGAAATCGCGTTTACAAAATGCGAGTTTAAACCAAAATGAAATCGTGTTTTGGAAACGCGAGTTCAGAACGAATTTTGGGATGAACTCGTGCTCGGAATGAAAGGGAAAAAATTTAATTAAACTCGCGGTTTGTAACCACGAGTTCTTAAGTAAACTCGCACTTTGTAACAGCGAGTTCAAGATTTGGCAACTGCAGGGCAAAAAGTGTTGAACTCGCGATTTGGAACCGCGATTTAGCCTATTTTGGGAATTCTTTGAAAAATAGACTTAGTTTGGGAATTCCCTCACTGTTTAGGCTTATTTTGGGAAATGCCTCAGTTTAGGGCCCAGATCTCGAACCCAAAAGTAGCCATCCAATTAGGGCTCAGAAAAAAACATTCAAAAACTTGCAAATTGATCCGATTCAAATTAAATCGTATAATTTTTAATTTGATTTTCTCACCCATAATTGGATTTTGAATATTAAGGGTTGTTGTGGGTATGATTGATAAGTTAATTTTTTTTTTTTTAAAATTATGAAATAATGTGTATAAAAATATAAAAATAATATGACCCAAATAGAGTAATAAGTCAATAAATTAGTTTTTTTTTTTTAGATGTTGTCCACAGAGTTCATAATTAATCCATGATTTTATAGTTATAATTTCAATTTGTTACCTAACATAGATACTTAAAAAAAATGAGATAATTATTGAAAAATCTAATTTAAGGAAGGTATAAGGCATTAGGTTCAATAGATATTTTTTGTTACAGATAAATTCACTATTTGTGAAATAATTTGGTGAAAAGTGTTTTTGTCTATTTTGAAGTACATTTGATTTTAAATTATATCCCTTAATTTATCTGTTGACTTTTTTTGACTATCTGTTCAAATCATGTTTTATTTGTACAAATTTATATCTATATGTTCAAACTTTTTAACTATCTCTTTAAATTTTTCGACTATCTGTTCAAATTTTTTAAACCTATATTTTTTTTATCTGTTGAATTTTTATATATATATTTTTTTCTATCTATTCAAATTCACACAATTTTCAAATTTTCTCTATCTATCTGTTTCTCTCTATAACTCTCTTTTCTCTTTGTATATGTTTCTTTTTTTATCGGTTGAAATTTTCCAGTTTATTTTTTCTATCTATTCAAATTCACACAATTTTCAAACTTTCTCTATCTATTTCTTTCTTTAATTATCTCTCTAGTTTTATTTTCTCTCTCTATCTGTTGAAAAAATTCCACTCTTTTGTTTTATCTGTTGAAAGAACTCTTTTTTCTCCTCCTATCACCACTACCACTACTAGAGAATACACTCACGCCTTCAAAAACAAAAACAACAACATATAATACCAAGCCAAACCAAACCTTATCTGTTCATCATCTGCATCATCATCAACAACAACAACAACAAAAACTACCAAAAAAATGAACTGATCTTAGATCTGAGAAATACACCATCTATTCAGATTGATTTGAGAGATCTGAAATAGAGAGTCTAGGAGATCTGAGATAGAGAGACAGAGACAAAAAGCAAGATCTGTGATGATCTATAGCGATCTCTATGATCTTAGATCTATATATATATTATTTTTATCTAATATATATATATATCTATATTTTTATCTCAGATCTAACTCAACAACAAATTGATCACTAACGTCGTTCAATTTTTCTTCCCCTTAGCTCTGATTGCTGCTCCTAGACTTATCTTCACGACTCGACTCTGCAAATTCAATATATTGATTTGATTTGTAAGCAGTATTATCTGAGACCTACCTATAGAGCAAAAACACAAAAGTTAGATTCATCAAATTAAAAGTAAAAGTAAAGCAAACGATCAATATGAATAATCAATATATATGTTCGATACAGAGGGATATGGGTTCGGAGAATGGGTTTGGGAAGAGTAACCGGAGGGTGAATCAAGAAGGAGGAGTAGTGGTAGTTGATGAAGGGCAAAAGGAGTCAGCGGAGGAAGGAAACTCATTATTAGCCGAATATGGCGGCAAAAGACGGCAAAAATAGCTTAGGTAGACTCCGATCTAGATCTAGATCAACCACTACCTGTAACATGACTGGGGGGTACCCGCACGCATAAAATAGTTTGGACAACCGAGATCTCTTTGATCTAATCTCACAAATGCAATATAAAACATAAATGAGAGTTCAAATTTGAAAACTTTTATTAAAAATCCATTTTATTGCAATTTTGTGAAAAATGGACAGCGTCATCATATTTTAGAGTCTCTACCTAATATTTTGGAAAATTATGAAACCCATAACTTGTACTAAGGCCACTGTTCGTCGTAACTAAAGATGCTTCGCTCAGAACCTTAGGTATGAGAGAGGAAGGTCAATAATGAGCACCCTCGCTCACCGGATCAAAGATCGGTCTCAATTAAACCATGATATGAGTTTTATTTACTTTACATGTTTGCATTCCGATTTATTTAATAAATCTTAAAAATTTACTATGTGAAACATACAAGTATAGACTATGTCATTCATCTTGGAACAATTTGAGTTCATGTATTTTTTGAAAAAGTTTTGAATATGCACAACTCAAAGAAATTAAGTTTACAAACAAAAAAATCAATATCATTCCAAATTAAGCGACACAATCTCCATCCATTGGCATTCATAGAGATATATCACATAAGTAAATAGCCACATGGTAGGATGCTAAACATAATAAGGAAATTATGTACAAAGCGGGATGCTAAGGCATAACAACTTACATATATACTGACGTCCCAACTGCAAAACAAAGTTAGTAAAATATGCATGATCCTATATACAAAGTCCTAATGCAATACATACACAAGAATGCTTCTAAAGATCCGGCTTCTAAAACATGACATGTGAAACATTGTAAAACATGCGATAGCGTACAAAATCATGTAATAATCAATTAAAGCATAAAGATGCAAATTTACCAGATCTAGGCATGGATTATATATGTAAAAGCATGGATATACATGGCATGCAAGATATATACATATGTACAGTTAAGGAAAGCAATTAACGAATGGGAAAAATAAGAAGTGGGGATGGGGAAATATTACAACACTTTAAATATTACAAATCTGAGGGAGATGAATAAATATTACAACACAACATAAAAAAATCCTCACAAACACTCAAAATAAAATAAACATAACAAAATAGCAGCTTCAAGTGCCTCAAAGACCATCGGAGATTGATCTTCTCAATGTCGGAAGGCTGTCTGCTTTTGCCTAGAGGTTGCGGGCTCGATGGTGTACTTTTAAGTAGCTACCCGACTAACTAACGAACCGAATAGCCCAGTAGGCTCAGCCAAACTCTGTTTTCTGAGATTTCCACAACAAAAACAGAACTAAAACAATATATATGGGAGTCTTAACTCACCACTTTCAATTAGATTACAACAATATATAATATAACAAGAAATCAAAGCAAAAGAGCAAAATAAGTAAGAAATGCAAGAAAATAAAAAGTTTGTGAAATTCACATTCTAAGGAAATGATGAACTCCTTAGCTCACAAACTCCCTCTTGATCACCCTCAAGTGTAGGAAATGTCTTCTCAAATCCTCAATTTGAAATTATGGAGTTTATGGTGTGGAAAGTGGCTAACGCTTTAATTTTTCTCAATTTCAATCACTAAACACTATTCCTTATGATCAAGGCAATTGATCTTTGGCTATATCAGAATATTTGGAGTGGTTTTTGGTGTATGGAAATGAAGAATTTCAATAGCTATGTTTTGGCTCAAGGTTGCACTTTAGACAATTTTTCCTCTTTTCTCTCTAACTCTCTCGAATGATTTTTTTCTCTCCTCATTCCCTTCTCCTCCTCTTCAATATACCATCTGAATGTATAAGCCATGAAGGAATAAACAAGTCAAGGAATGAGGGACAATGCGGAAGACAAAGGTGATGGGGATGACAATGATAATAATGGAGCTAATGGGAGACAAAAGTTGAGCCTTATCTCCAATGGATTAAGCACTAGATAATGGAGGCTGAGTGTATATGCATTTGGTAATGAATATATTAGAGAATGGGTCAATGAGGTGTCCCAACCGAACCAAAAAAAAAAAAAAAAGGGTCTGATGATGTTTCGGGTCCGGTCAACAAAATCTGCTATTGAGCCCAACTTCAAACTGGCATATATCCCTTATCCGGACTTGGTTTTAGGTGATTCTTGTATCTAAATTGAAGCCCCAGAAGTTTAATTATCAATAATGGTGGCTTCACATCTAAAGTTCAAGTGTATAAAGATATATGCCTAATTTAGTGAAGGCTGTTCATTTTTTCTCAGGCCAAGTCAACAAAATCTACTTTTAAGCCCAACTTCAAACAAGAATCTCCCTTATCCGGACTCGATTTTAAATGATTCTTGTGTCAAAATTGAATCCCCAGAAGTCTACTTTCCAATGGTGGTGGACTCATATCTAAATTCCAAATGTACAAAGAGATATGCCTAATTTAGTGAAATTTGTTCATTTCCTTTTTAACGATTTGATACTTATCTTTTTCCTAAACTAGTTTTATTCCATCCCCTCCTATTTCCTTCAACTCTAAACCTATAAAGAATATGTTTTTAAATATTTTTCAAAAAATTCACCTCCCTTCCATTTATTTCCACTTTGTCCTTACTTGGTTTACTGAAAAGTGCAATATTTTAATTGAAATAGGAGCCTCGAAACATTGTAAAACATTTTTAAAAATATTTTTAAAAGAGGGTTTTAAGGTCTAAAATAGTTTATCCAAAAATGTGTGAAGGTTAGGATTAAAACTCAAATTCCATCTCTCTTCTGAGGATTCTATGAGAAACACATTCTGATTGTCATCATCGGGTAATCAACAGAAAGTGCCTAAGTCTTAGGACCAATCAAAATGGGATGTCTACAGTTGCCTTTTTTTGATAGAACTCGAAGTCATTTCATGATGTGAGTGAATGTCAAAACCCGAAGACAACCTTTTTGACAAGGCCGTAAGACTTGGGCAAAAAAACAAGATGCAATGCAAGTGGTTAAACTTGAAGGTTACCTACATATCCCATTGCAAGGAATCAAAACAATGTAGTTCGGTGGCAAGATGTTAATAATATGCAGGAAGATTTTGGGAACTGGACTTATACGCTATGCAAAGCTGATTATTTTTGAAAAACTTATGATCACGCAATGATCATGCAAAATAACATAATAAGCAATGTGACAACATGAATGAAAAGCTTAAATCAAAACAAAAAGCAAGCCATGTCTCACACGGAAAGAAGTAAGTGAATAACGAGACGGTGCAACCAATCAGAAACATCTCCTCACGTTACATACAGAAAGAGAAGGAAGATCTCAACCAAGAGAAATCAACAACCTAACAAGAATCATGGGAAGGCGCACTTGATGTTTCTAACCGAGTGAAACAATAACCTAATGCATCTCACGTGAAAGGAGGAAAGATGGTGTGAACAATAGGCACACCCGATGTTTTTAACCGAGTTAAACAACAACCTAACACGTCTTACGCAAAAACAAAAATGATGGTGTGAACAACAAGTGCACTTGATATTTTTAACCGAGTGAATCAATAACTTAACGCGTCTCACGTGAAAGGAGAAAAGATAGTGTGAACACCAGGCGCATCTAATGTTTTTAACCGAGTAACTAAACAATCTAACGCGTGTCACGCGAAAGGAGGAAAGATGGTGTGAACACCAGGCGCACTTGATGTTTTTAACCAAGTGAATAAATTAACCTAACATGTATCACGCGAAAGGAGGAAAGATGGTGTGAACACCAGGCGCACCTGATGTTTTTAACCGAGTGACTAAACAAGCTAATGCGTCTCACGCGAAATGAGGAAAGATGGTGTGAACACCAGGCGCACCTGATGTTTTTAACCGAGTGAATCAACAGCCTAACGCATCTCACGTGAAAGGAGGAAAGATGGTGTGAACACCAGGCGCACCTGATGTTTTTAACTGAGTGAATAAACAACCTAACGCGTCTCGCTCAAAAGGAGGAAAGATGGGGTGAACACCAGGCGCACTTGATGTTTTTAACCGAGTAAGTAAACAACCTAACGCGTCTCGCGCAAAAGAAGGAAAGATGGTGTGAACACCAAGTGCACCTGATATTTTTAACCGAGTGACTAAACAACCTAATGCGTCTTACGCGAAAGGAGGAAAGATGGTGTGAACACCAGGCGCACCTGATGTTTTTAATCGAGTGAATAAATAACCTAACACGTCTCACGTGAAAGAAGGAAAGATGGTGCGAACACTAGGCGCACCTGATGTTTTTAACCAAGTGACTAAACAACCTAATGCGTCTCACGCGAAAGGAGGAAAGATGGTGTGAACACCAGGCGCACCTGATGTTTTTAACTAAGTGAATCAACAACCTAACGCATCTCACGCGAAATGAGAAAAGATGGTGTGAACACCAGGCGCACCTGATTGTTTTAACTGAGTGAATAAGCAACCTAACGCGTCTCGCTCGAAATGAGGAAAGATGGTGTGAACACCAAGCGCACTTGATGTTTTTAACCTAGTGAATAAATAACCTAACGCGTTTCGCGCGAAAGGAGGAAAATCGTGTGAACGCCAGGTGCACTTGATGTTTTTAACCGAGTAACTAAACAACCTAATGTGTCTCACGGAAAAGGAGGAAAGATGGTGTGAACACCAGGTGCACCTGATGTTTTTAACGGAGTGAATAAATAACCTAACGCGTCTCACGTGAAAGGAGGAAAGATGGTGTGACACTAGGCGCACCTGATGTTTTTAATCTAGTGACTAAACAACCTAACGCATCTCACACGAAAAGAGGAAAGATGGTGTGAACACCAGGCACACCTGATGTTTTTAACCGAGTAAATCAACAATCTAACGCGTCTCACTCGAAAGGATGAAAGATGGTGTGAACATCAGGCACACTTGATGTTTTTAATCGAGTGAATAAACAACCTAACCTATCTCGTGTGAAAGAAAGAAAGATGGTGTGAACACCAGACGGACTTGATGTTTTTAACTGAGTAAATCAACAACCTAACGCGTCTCACGCGAAAGGAGGAGATGGTGCACAAATCCAAACGTGTCTCACGCGAGAGGAGAAAGGTGAACTAACCAACAAATGTATCTAACTGTATTTCCTACGGGAGAGGAAAGTTTTAACCGGGTAAATGTCACATCCTAACACGTTTCTCGTGAAAGGAGCAAAGGCAAATTCAAAGTCCAAACACGTCTCACGCGAGTGGAATAAGGTATAGTAGAATGATTTCTCTCTTCTTCTTTTTTTTTTTCTTTTTTTGTCAAAATATCAAAATTATTATTATTATTATTTTTTTTTTTGTATAAATACCTAATATCGTATACATATACACACCATATACATAATACAAATACATATACAAGCACATACATGCAAGCTATATACATATACGGAGACACACACACACACATATATATATATATATATGAACAAAAACACATATACGGTATATACATATTTATATATAGACAAAATACATACAGATATGTACATACGGTTTATATACATACATATATATACTTCTCTCTGTCCTCTCTTGTTTTTGTCTTTCTCTTTCTTCGAATGTTGCGCCTAACACGCGGCTTCAACATTTGCGCCAGCTGGCTGACAGCCAACTACCTAATTCATCAATGATCACCTCGGCTCTCTCTCCCTCTTTGTCTTCTTCTTCTCTTCCATTTTCTTCTGCTTTGAGCATCATGTCTAGCGTGCGATTTCAACAAATATGTCACCTGAGCGATAGAGCTAGACCCTCTATGATTTTTTTTCAATGATTGCCTCGGCACCTTCATTCCCTTGTCTTCTTTTCCTTCATCGTTCTCTTCTTAAATCGAAGCCTATGAGAGAGGTAGAGAAAAAAAAAATAAAAAATAAAACTGCGAACTCTCTATACCACCACTCTGCAACCCTTTTTTATTTTGCATCACTTTTCTCTGACATAGCCTCTTCCTGTGGTTCTCTCACTATCTTTTAGACCTCAACGAGTCCACGATAGAGATAACCGGTTCTGACTCTGTTGAACCTCAACCGTGCACCCCTCCTTCTTTCCTTGTTCTCAGCTTTCTAGCAATGTCAGTTGAGCAAATAATGGTAGCACAGTCTAAAATTAAGGCTAACTCGTATACGTTGAGGTCATGTGTGGAGACTGTGACTACGGTCTCTCACTTGTCCTGTCGACTGCAAAATAGGACGTTTGAAATGTATCAACTATCAGCGCAACTCTCCCTGTCTCAACGTATGTACAAAGATGCTTAAAGAGAGATTAGCGCACTGAAGAAGGAGAATAAAGAGCTGAAACGGCAGGCTACCTCCATGGCCCGATTTGGAGTACTTTCACACTCCGCATTTGATTGCCGGCGGGGAATAATCTCCTTTAGAGGTTTTGTAAGCATTGATCTCCCAAGACGAAATCAAGATGAAGAGATCGGTGGGAGAGTCGAGTAAGTGAGGTCGGCGTGTGGCCTTCATCGGAAAAGAAAATCCCTTCTTTTTTGTTTTTTTTGTTTTTTGTTTGTTTTTGTTTTGTTTTTGTTTTTGTTTTTTTTTTTGTATATATGTTTGTACAAATTTGATCGGGGTTGATCCCTGGCATTAATAAAATGTGTTCGTTCTGCAAATCTGGATGGCATGAATGGCATAACACTGAGCATAAAAATAATTTTGTTTTGAATTTTAAACTTGAAAATGGTTGCATTTTAATGAATTCTAAACCGAATATTGAGCCTAACACTAACAAAAACACAAAACACAACTCAATGAAATGAAAATGAAGCAAAAACCATCCCAAACACACTTCTTTTGAGCTTGCCAGAGCAAAATGAACTCAAAACAGAGCAATGCCAGTCGACACCCAACAGAAAAGCATCGCCGGCGACAATTACTATGCACTTTCTGGCGATTGCTTGATTAATGTGAAGAGAACTCAAAGTGCAGGTTTAGAACAAAAAAACCTGACTTGACTGTGCCCCTAGTTCATCACTTTGCCCATTTTGTTTTTTTGTTTTTGTTTTTTGCTTAGGAAGGAGCACTAATCCTTCAAAATTTTCTTTCTTTTGTTTCGAAATTTCTTCTTGTTTTATAGTGCTGTAATCGTAGGGGGTTCACCTTGGAATTTGAATAAAGGAATTTTCATTTTTCTTTTTGTACCCATCATGGCGTGAATGGCTTTGCACTTGAGTTTGAAAATATTTTATTGAATTTGAATTTGAGAATGATCAAATTTGAATGAATTTTGAATTGGACATTGAGCCCTCAACTGACTAGAAATCAAAGAATGACTAAATGGAAGAAGAACAGAGCAAAAAACAATCCAAACAAACCTATTTACACTTACTGGAATGAAACAGACTCAAAACAAAACTCTAAAAGGCAAGCCATTGAGCTTTACACAAATTCTGCAGTTTTCCCATTTTGGGTTCATAAATTGGCCAGCCAACAAATTCAATGACCGGGCAATTGACACAAATAGGAAACACACCTGGAGTCAACTAAAATCTAGATAACCAATTGAATGGTTAACCGTCCAGCTGAATTATGAACATGGGACTCGAGAGTGCAGAGAAAAGAAAGAATTCTTGACTCTACTATGCCCCTAGTTCATTACTTTGACTCTTTTTGACTAAAAAGATTTTGACCAACATGAGAGTTAGATTAACATACTTGTTCCACTCTCTGTTTTAAAATCATGTAAGTTAAGCTGTGACCACTAAAAATTTTCTTTTTTTGAGTCCAAGAATAGTTCGGTTTTGCAAAAATTGAATAATTTTCAAGAAAATTAGTTGACTTTATTAAAAAAAATCTCAAAAAACTGTTTTCGCAAATGGCCACTACCTGACCATAACAGGATCAACCCTTGAGATGCACAAATTCAAATTAGATAACTCGGGCAGGATCTGTCTTATAACTGAATCGGGATAGGACAACCGAAGTGAACATGGATGAGCTAATTGAACATGGATATGATAGCCGAGTTGAATAAGGACACACTAATCAAACATGGACGAAACAAGCAAGTTGAAAATGGTTGGGGCCAAACTTCGGGATGAAGCAGCCTACTTATCCCAAAGATAGGAATCAGGCCTTACGTAGTTCACGGATAAGGCTCACTCGAGTATTTTGACTTTCCTTTTGCATTCTAATTTTTACCAAAGCCGCCATTCTGGGTTTTCAACCTTGGGAGTTTTTTCATTTTTTCAATTTTTTTTATATATATATATTTTTATATTCTTTCATTTCATATTTTTTTTTGTTTTTCTGCTCTAAATTTTGCCTAGGTCGCCCTTTCGGGTTTTTAGCCCAATGAGCCTCTCAAAGGGTAGTAGTACCTTGTAGTTTGTCCATGTTGATTGGTTGTGAGATCTCTAAGCCTTCTAAATCCATGAGAATGGTTGTTCCTCCTGACCAGATGGCCTTGATGATGTAAGGGCCCATCCAATTGGGTCTGAATTTGCCCCTAGTGTGGCAAATAGGAACTTGATTGTCTTTTAGAAATAAATCTCCTTTTCCCAAATTTTGGGATTTGACTTTCTAGGTGGTCTTCATTGGGAAACGATCCATTTTTAAATCTTCGATCACATTAGACCTTATTACCCCTAGTTCAAGGGCTACTTCCAATCCGGTTATACAAGCCTCACACTTTGGTTGATCATTGAATATTTTGAATCATGGTTTGAAAGCTAAGGGGTTGGGCCTCAAGTCAAGAGGGATCCTATGATACATAATCTCAAGATCAATTCCATGCATGTTTTCGTAGGATTACGCTAAAATATTTTTTGAAATCTTTTAACAAAGTGACTAATCGCTCGTGCTCTTACGAAGACAATATATAACCAATCTAGACCAAGCCAAGATCCTTCACAGTACCCACATTAACAGAAATGATCTTATTCATCAAGGGCTTAGCACACCTCTCTTCCTCTTAGTTGATCAAAATTTGCAAATCCCGAGGAATTTCTTTCTCTTCATTTTTATCAAAGTTTTTAAAAAAAGTTTTGTAATTTTTGGTCAATGCAATGAATTAAAGGCACAGAGAAGTAGGTAGAATCTATGGCACTTTTATTGAAAAGAAACTACGGCTTAGCGATGACGACATGCTCAAAAGAAAATGACAAAGAATACCTAGACAGGACATAAATGTCTAGGTGAGCACTCCTGAAATCAACAGACTCTGACTCACTAGAATAACTCGAGCCTGATCCCAACTTTACAAACTTGGTGGAATCAAACTTAGACTCAATACTCAATTCAGAACTTAGAATAAAACCATTCTCAAATTGCTAGTCAAAGTGTGGGCCATCCACAACATTCAAAATAAAGCTTGTGTAATTAACGGGTGGTCACTTCCCAATCATAAAAATGGTCGGTGTGGGGGCCGAATAATGGGAGACGTAAAGAGGCGGAATAGTCGGACTTGAAGAGTCAAAATTGATATATCGCATTCGGCCCCGTTTTATACATACAAATCCAGAGGTACCCTATTCGGCCAAATAACCAGTTGAGTAAGGGGCTGAGTGAAAAACAGTTTGCAACAAAAGGAGCCGAGTAAATAGTTATACGGCGAATTGAAGGCGGGCCCAGCCCCGAAGCCCAAGAAAGAAAAAGATATAAATAGAAGAACATCTTCCAGAGAAAGGTATGTGAGAATTAGTACGCTTAACTTAAAATACAAGCAATCAAGAGAGAATATGCTGGCTTGTCCGTCGGAGTGCTAATTCCGGCACCCCCGACCGGAGTTGTGATAACCCTATCCTGTGCTATGTTAATTAATCATGCTTGTGGGGGCCGAATATATGGAAAAATCAGAAGGTGTGTACCATTAGAAGACTGATGTTAATCAGCTGTATCCTACGAGAGTGGGAAGCCAAATATGATATATGCGCCAAATAAGTGCAAGTCCTTAGGGCCGAATAAAAGAAAGGACAATGATTAAAAAGTAGGCCCTGACCCCGAGGATTGAAAGGAACAAGTATAAATACAGGAACAGCGGGTATGGAAAGGTATGTAAGAATCACTTCACTGAACTTAGTAAACAAGCTATCTTGAGTGTCTGAACTAACTTGTCCGTCGGAGTGCTAATTCTGGCACCCCCGACCGAAGTGTTTGTATCTTTTCAGGTGGCTAGCTAAGGATCACTAGCGTCTCCTAGGATCTGAAGAGTATTTCCAAACCACTTCTCCACAATTGGCACAATCTGTGGGAATACTCAAATACATCCATGGCAGGCGTGACTGAAGATCCTCCGATAGCCACTAACAAGACCGCACATGGAGATGACCTCACTCCAGCAAATATGCTCAGAAAAGAAACCATCGCTGCAAGACACGCTTTGAACTTCGACTCACCAACGACTTCAGCGCAAGAGACAATGCAGGCGATCATGGAACAAGCAAAGCAGAATGAACAAAGGCTGGAGAACATGATCGCTAAAAACGAACGTCTCCGTCAAGATTTGGCCCTCGACGTAGCAAAATCGAGAGAAGCCATGCGCCAAGATCTCGAACGACCTCTGAGGGCCGGTGGACAACGACCTCGAGCCCGACCAAAGGATACCGATAGCGACTCCAACTCAATACCCATGGAGCTCGACAAGAAGGGACGATCCGAAACTTCCAGCTCCTCCGAAAAGAGTCTACATACAAGGAACAAGCGTAGGAGGAGCAGTTCAGACGAAGAGGACCAGCACGATCCTTTTGTCTGACGGATTGCAAAGGCGGCCCTGCCCAAGAAATTCAAAGCTCCATCATTCACTCTTTACGATGGAAAATCAGACCCCACTAATCATATCCGTCACTACAAGCAGGCCATGACATTGTATGCAGATAACGAAGCCCTCATGTGCCGAATATTCCCCAGCAGCCGCTGGAGCCGGCCTCAATCAAAAGCTTCCATCAATTACAGAAATCCTTCAGGGCCAGGTTCATCATCAACGAGGTACAGCCAAAACAGGCCGACTCTCTCTGGGTTATGTAGATTCAGTTAGGAGAAACGCTCAGAACATATTCGGCGCGCTATTGGGAGTGCTTCAACCTCGTCGATGACGCTTGCAACGACTCCATGGCCATCACCGCCTTCAAAATGGGACTATATCCTGACAGTCCTCTTCGCAGTTCCCTGACCAGAAGACCCCCTAAAATAGTCTGGGCGTTGATGAAGAAAGTTGAAGAGTATTGCAAAGTGGAAGATGATGCCTTGCGAATCAAAACCGGCCAAATGTCCAACAAAATGGCCCCCCCTAAAACTGCTCAACCAATAAGTTCCGTGCCACCTCCTAGCCCTGAGCCTCGGCAACGCGCTAAATGAGACAAAAGGTGGGACACTCGCTGATCAAGCGATCAATGCTTCCACCGGACGAATGAACAACTGCAAGTCGATAGCAGGCGTTCGAGGCGTGTCGACAAGAAGTACACAGAGTTGTCAGAACCAATCGCTGCAATAATGATAAAAGTCCAACACCTTCCATTCTTTAAATGGCCGTCAAAGATGATGGGGCCGCCCAACACGCGACGAAGGGATAGGCGGTGCGAGTATCACAAAGATCACGGCCACGAAACGGAGAGTTGTTACGCATTAAAAGATCACCTAGAAGAACTGGTGCAAGACGGCCGACTGCAGTAGTACGTGAGAAAGGGAAAGCCAACCACAGCACTAGCCTTGAGGCAAGACTCACCTCCACTTGGCGTGATCCATATAATCTACAGCCTACCTGCACCCCCAACCGTGCACACAGTTCAGTCGCATCCAATCCCACAAAAGCAACGTATTCCGACTGAACGGCTCATAGAAGCTCCGACAGTTACTTTCAACGACTCCGATCTTAGCAGCACAACAGCTTCCCACATCGATCTGTTGGTCATTAAATTACGCATAAATCGGTTCACCATTGAACGCATCCTCATAGACCCGGGGAGTACTTCAGAGGTCATGTATTACCAAACTTTCATCAAACTCGGCCTCAACGAGTCAGATCTGTCTCCGGCGCCTCATCCATTGTTCAGCTTTAATGTGAATCCTGAGTACCCGTTAGGGAAGGTCATACTACCTATTCGAGCGGGCTCCAGAATGGTCGAAGCAGAATTCCTGGTCGTAAAGCTCCCTTCGCTATATAATGTCATCATGGGGCGAACCTGGATACATACTATAAAGGCCGTTCTAAGCACTTATCATCAGCTTGTGCGCTTCCCGACAGCCCATGGCATTGAAGAGATCCGTGGCTCCCCCCAATCGGCACAAGCAGAGATTTTTTGAAAACCCTATCACTGACCCGACCTGTGGGCTTTGATATTTGTATATATATCACTTTTGTAATGCAAACCATTTTCCTTCGTCGCCCAATTCATTTCTCAAATCCCATTGTAATGCTCGTCATAACGACGATTCAAAGCCCCCCTTTTTGGTGCATGTCACTTTAGGGCCGATTAAGTCTCTGGATTCGGAGCCCCCTTTGGTGCATGACACCTCGGGGCCGATTAAGCCTCCGGATTCGGAGCGCCCTTCGTGGATATCACGATTGGCCGCATTAAGTCTTTGGATTCGGACCCCCCATTTTGGTGCATGTCACCTAAGGGTCGATTAAGTCTCCGGATTCGGAGCCCCCTTTGGTGCATGATACCTTGAGGCCAATTAAACCTCCGGAGCGCCCTTTGTGGATATCACGATTGGCCACATTAAGTCTCCAGATTCGGAGCCCCCTTTTGGTGCATGTCACCTTAGGGCCTATTAAGTCTCCGGATTCGGAGCCCCCTTTTGGTGCATGTCACGTTAGGGCCGATTAAGTCTCCAGATTTGGAGCCTCCTTTGGTGCATGACACCTCGGGGCTGATTAAGCCTCCGGATTCGGAGTGCCCTTTGTGGATATCACGATTGGCCACATTAAGTCTCCGGATTTGGAGCCCCCTTTTGGTGCATGTCACCTTAGGGCCAATTAAGTCTCCGGATTCGGAGCCCCCTTTGGTGCATGACACCTCGGGGCCGATTAAGCCTCCAGATTCGGAGCGCCCTTCGTGGATATCACGATTGGCCACATTAAGTCTCCGGATTCGGAGCCCCCTTTTGGTGCATGTCACCTTAAGGCCGATTAAGTCTCCGGATTCGGAGCCCCCTTTTGGTGCATGTCACCTTAGGGACGATTAAGTCTCCGGATTCGGAGCCCCCTTTGGTGCATGACACCTCGGGGCCGATTAAGCCTCTGGATTCGGAGCGCCCTTTGTGGATATCACGATTGGCCACATTAAGTCTCCGGATTCGAAGCCCCTTTTTGGTGCATGTCACCTAAGGGCTGATTAAGTCTACGGATTCGGAGCCCCCTTTGGTGCATGACACCTTGGGGTCGATTGAGCCTCCAGATTCGGATCGCCCTTCGTGGATATCACAATTGGCCACATTAAGTCTCCGGATTCGGAGCCCCCTTTGGTGCATGTCACCTTAGGGCCGATTTGGCCTCCAGATTCGGAGTACCCTTTGGTATGAACAAAACAAAACTTGCCAATATCCAAAATAAGGTGTTTAACTAAGCATATAAGAAATTCAGCGCAAGACGCAAATAAGGTGCTTAACTAAGCGTATAACAAATTCAGAATAAGACGCAAATGTTTGAAATAAAGCTTCTCATTCGATCAAACAATTATTACATAAACGCGACCCGCATTTGAGCATTACAATTTTTATTTGATCAGACAGTTGTTACATAAACGCAACCTGCATTTGAGCATTACAATACCAATTTTCAACCTCAAAAGCTAAAAAGGGAAGACACATTGGTAAAGCAGCAGCACCGAATCGACTCCTGTCACTCGAAAGTCCTCCGCGGTTTGCAATGCCTTGAGCCAACTGTGCCCAAAGTCCTCCCCTGATACCATTGACAATGTCAAGGCAAAGATCCAGGACAAGGAAGGGTAAACCCAACGGTCGTTGCCTTTCCTTTCGGGGTGATCTACTTTGATACCTCGAAGATTCATGCCAACTTTTGGACGCCCTACTTACCATACGGATGGGTCCTCTGCCGCGCTCCATGGCAACACCAAGTTCGGCTGAACTCCGAGCCTCTCTAACTAACATCCCCACTTATCCCACCTCTCATAAGTGATTGTTTATCTGCGCGAAGCGCCCACTCCTTTTATTTTTCAATACTGGCAGCGATCTCGAAGGCCCCAATCCCGAGGCGATTTCGCTAACACTAAACTCCATGAGAAAAACGTCGGTTGACATTCACCACGGCGTAGTTATCCAAACGACTTTTTGAAGCACGTGCACTGGCCAAAAATCTAGGCCCTGAGCTGAGTTGAATTTGCCAAAGCCACTCTACCCACTGGCTTTCGTCTTCTTCAGGATTACAATAACCTCATTCAGGAATAAACGACTATCAGGTATGGATTGACCCTGCCGGTCAACGTTTATACATTTATTCAAACATAATAAAATGAAACACATACATGCCGAATACGAACTGCAATAAAATATTTGTAATAGAACGTTTTTTATTCGATAAGACAAACAATAAATTACATAGTTTTGAACGTGATCTGCGTTTCAACCTTATAATAAATATACTTATACGGCGTCACCCTCATCATCACTCTTCTCGACTTCAAAAGCAGAAAACAGAAAATGTTTATTGTGGTAAAGTGGCGATGCCGAATCAATGCTCGACGCTCGAAGAGCTTATGCGGCTTGAGATGCCTTGATCCAACCATGCCTAAATCCACGATTTTCACATTGGCAAACTTCTTCGGCAAGTTTTTCCTTGGTCTTTTCGATTCTAACTTTTCAGCCTTCATGGAAACCTTTCTCATAGGCCCTCTCCTTCGCATTCTCCATTGCGAACATACTCGCCGTCTCACGATCGGCAAGTGCGGAACTGATGAGCCGACTAGTAACCCTCTCTTCCACGATTGGGTTTCCCTGCCTGGTGGGTTGTGCCTGGGCCGCCTTGGACTTCTTTAACTCGCGCTCAGCCGCCTCCGCGCGGGCCTCCAAACTTCGAATACGTTCATCTTTCTTCTCCATTTCTTGGCGGGTAGTGCGCAACCGCATGTCGATTTCATAGGCAGTGTACAGCCCCTTCACCGCCCCGTGAACGCCTTCGCGAAATACTTTGTAGTCCTGACGACCTACCATCGATTGTTGGACCTCAGGTTGAAAAATTTGTGAGCAAACTCAACCGCTACATTTGGGTCTCGAACGATCAAGTCCGCCTCTTTCATGGGTCTATTCCTCACAAATACCGCAAAGCTTAGTGGGCGCGGATTCGAGTCAGATCCCCTCTCGACTCGAGGTTAAGAAGATTTGCCCTGCGACTGTTTATCCCGCCTGGGCGACCTGCTTCGACGTCAAGGAGACTGACGCCTCTCTCGCTCCCTGGAACTCCTACCCCCTGTGCGCGAAGGGTCACCACCTTGATTCATGTCTCCACCCAGCTCAGCTAGCGTCCTCGCTTCCCCTCTGCTGTTAAAGAAGAGTCTGTTCGACATTCATACGATACCTTCAAAAGCTGGAGTCAGTTGTTTACTGTATTCATAAAAGTTGTACCCTTAATCATTTATCCTTTACAGAGGCAGCACCCTCGAGGCAATCTCATTAATTGTGAAAACCTCAATCGGCCGGCACCGATTGGCTTGACCTCAAAACTCCTAAGTTCGTCTCTTCCGACGCCCGAATGCTCATTCACCGCCTGGGGCAAGGGCGTGATAGATTTATCAAGATATTCGGATTAAGTGCCCCAGCCGGCTCATGAATCAACTTCAGAATGATCATGTACAGCCTGGGGTAAGGGCGTGATAGATTAATCAATATATTCAGCTTAAGTGTTCCAGCCGGCTCATGAATCAACTTCAGAATGATTATGCATTGCCTGGGGCAATGGCAGATTAATCAATCTATTTGGCTTAAGTGCCCCAGCCAGCTCATGAATTGACTTCAGAATGATCATGCACCGCCTGGGGCAAGGGCAGATTAATCAATCTATTTGGATTAAGTGCCCCAGCCGGCCCATGAATCGACTTGAAAATGATCATGCACAACCCAGAGCAAGGGCAGATTAATCAATCTATTCGGCTTAAGTGCCCCAGCCGGCCCATGAATTGACTTGAAAATAATCATGCACAGCCTGGGGCAAGGGCAGATTAATAAATTTATTCGGCTTAAGTGCCCCAGCCGGCTCATGAATTAACTTCAGAACGATCATGCACAACCTGGGGCAAGGGCGTGATAGATTAATAAATATATTCGGCTTAAGTGCCCCAGCCGGCTCATGAATTGACTTCAGAATGATCATGCACAGCCTGGGGTAAGGGCAGATTAATCAATCTATTCGGCTTAAGTGCCCAGTCGGCTCATGAATTGACTTCAGAATGATCATGCACAGCCTGGGGCAAGGGCAGATTAATCAATCTATTCGGCTTAAGTGCCCCAGCCGGCCCATGAATCGACTTGAAAATGATCATGCACCGCCTGGGGCAAAGGCAGATTAATCAATCTTTTTAGCTTAAGTGCCCCAGCCGGCCCACGAATCGTTTCAGCGTAATACCAACGAATTATTCAGCATATGAATGATAAGTCAATATTGCCAAGATACCCAATCGTATAAAGCTCAACAGAGTAATCATTCTATCTAAGGTAGTGAAAGGCAAAAATTCTTAACCAACATAACATCACAAACTGTCCATAAGTAGTAGTAAAACAACAAGATAATTTTCATTAATAAATTCAGACAACAAGATAATTTTCATTAATAAATTCAGACAACAAGATAATTTTCATTAATAAATTGAGCGCAGACAATAGCCAATTTATACATGAAAACTACTCGGAACCAACAAAAGTCCTTAAAACAAAAACATACAATTAAAAGGGAAAGCATTTCATAAAATTCGAATGACTCCCAGATTAATCCTCGGGGTCAGACTCAAGTGGCTCAACGTCCACCTGCTCATAAGGAATTAGCAAGGCCAATGTAACCTTAGCGGCATCAAGGGCCTTGAGCCACCCGTGTTTGAACCCCCGATTCTCAAACTTGGGGACTTCATCTACGTATTCATTGAAGGCGGCGCCTTTTCCTGCTTCGAATGCAGTAGAAGCCTCAGATTCTACCTTTTCCTTGGCTGCCTTCAATTCTGCTAACTCAGTCTCCATCATCTTAAGCGCCTCCTCGGCTAGCCTAAGTGATTCTTTGCTCGCGTTCGCTCTATCATCGGCATCAAAACGGAACTGATCGGCAGCCCGAGCCCTTTCCACTTCGGCTTCGGCTCGCGTAGTCTCCATAGCAGCTCTTATCATCTCAAACTCGGCTCTGCTCTTTTGATCGACCACTTTTGACTACAAACGGTCAACCCTCTCAAGGGCATCGTGTAGGCGGCGGCCCAAGTCGGCGATCTTGCCGACCGTCTGCAAAACGAGTTGGGATCGTTAGATGCCATAGGCAACCAAAATCAAAACAAGTCAAAGTTCACCTACCAAAAAGGCCGACTGCGCAGATAAGGCTATGGCCACCAAATCTGGCACGGCATGAAAGGATGCTTTATCAGCTGGTAGGGAGACTGACGCCGCCAGGCTCAAGGCTACCGCCGGGTCGGTAATGATGGATGCGTCAGAAGGAATCGGCGTGTCTCTGATCTTTAGCTGAACAATAAAAGGAACGACCACGTCCGATTCTTCTAAATGAGGCCTTTTGTTGGCAAGACTATCTTCTGAACCAGCCTCCCCCTCGGCGCTACGTTTCTTGCCCCGCTCTTCCGGAATCAACCGTTCATTAATGATTGGTTGTTCAACCTCTTTCGTCATTTCGGCTGCAATAATCTTAGCCGGCTCTTCAATAACGGGTTCGAAAGACTCAACCAAGGCAGGCCCAGAACGGGCGGCCTCGGCCTTTTTCCGTGCGGCCATACGCTCGGCATTCCTCTTTTGAGCCATCTGCGTGAGGCTTTCCCCAGCCATACCTTCAAAAAAATCACCGGGTAGGTCTCCTAAACCTCCAAAGATATCTCCAGAAGAAAACTCCGCCCGACCTGAAGTGGACGGCGAGGTAAGCTGACTACGTCTGGCTGCCTCAAACGCCAAGTTTAGGGCCTCGTCAACCTCTTCGGCCTCCTCAGCGAACTCTCTGTCTGGTTCGGCGACTACCTCTACCACCAGCTCGACGTCTTGCCCTGAATCAGAAGCCTCAAGACCAACTTGCCTAAGGCTCTTGAAGCTAGGGAAGATAAGAGCCGCAAGCTGTTGATCACCGGATGGAATTGGAATGTTGTCAGCGGCCGAAAAAGTAGTGTAAGTAGGCTTGTACCGAAGAAGTATGTGGGCCGCTCTCCCTTGCGTTTGTACATTTGGACGGCCGAAATATCCGAGTGCAGTCGCAATCTGCGCAAGGACCGCGTCGCCAGTAGAAACCAGAATCCTCTTCAAATTGCTGCCTGCAAAGACAAAGGGTTAGACACGGAGGGAAGGTCGAGTAAAAGAAAAGTTCAGTAAACACAAGGAGACACACGGCAACCTGGTTCACCCCTCCGTCTGGGAATAGGGTCTAGGCGACCCTCGTCTTCGCCAAATTCCCAGTTCCCTCGGATATTGACCATTACGTCATCCACACGCTTCCTGGAACTGGTGAGCATGGTTACCAAATGATGGTCAGTATCCTTGGCCCTAAGAAAGTATCGCCCAAGCCGACCGGAAGATTTGGCTAAAGCATAGCAATGCCGAATGGCTAGAATCCCAAGATCGATCTTGAGGTGCCGGTTCAACTCTACGATCCCCATTACGATTCGAAAAAAGTTCACGTTGGGCTGAGAAGGGATCAGACCCCAATAGCGGAGGATGGCCCTAAAGAATGGATGTAGGGGAAAACGGACCCTGCCCTCTGTAATGGATAGGAGTGGAAAGACGATTGAATTTTGGTCCTTTCTCTTCATGTCCAGAGTGTTGTCTGTCACTAGAGATAGATGAACATCGTCAGGGATAGAAAAGTGTTGCCGGAATCCAGAGACACGACCCTCAGAAAGGAGGTCTTTCAAGTGTTTGGCCATTTTCACAGGAAATCAAGGGTGCGCCAAAATGAAAATAATAAACAAAAAGTAGGATTGCAAAGAAAAGAGAAAAAGACTTACAAGAAGCAAGGAAGATGAGGGTAGACGGAGAAGAGTTACAGAAAATGTGAGTCAGAGAAGGGTTATCTGCTGGCGGTCCAAGAGTCTCGAATACTCGATGAACTGTGCATTCGAAAGGACTGAAATTTCAAATCACAATAAATGCGAGACGCACGATTGAGGCAGGAAAGCGTAATGATGAACGAAAAGGTGTGCGCATCCTGACATCTATATTGGAGTACGCGAAGCCGCCTGACCTATTTTAACTTTTACAATTCAAGACCAAACACGCCGATTAACTACCGTCAATGGGGAGTTCGGGGGGCAATTGTGAGGGCCGAATATATGGAAAAATCAGAAGGTGCGTACCATTAGAAGACTGGTGTTAATCGGCTGTATCTTATGAGAGTGGGAAGCCGAATATGATATATGCGCCGAATAAGTGCAAGTCCTTAGGGCCAAATAAAAGAAAGGACAATGATTAAAAAGTAGGCCCTGGCCCCGAGGATTGAAAGGAACAAGTATAAATACAGGAACAGCGGGTATAGAAAGGTATGTAAGAATCACTTCACTGAACTTAGTAAACAAGCTATCTTGAGTGTCTGAACTAACTTGTCCGTCGGAGTGCTAATTTCGGCACCCCGACCGGAGTGTTTGTATCTTTTCAGGTGGCTAGCTGAGGATCACTAGCGTCTCCCAGGATCTGAAGAGTATTTCCAAACCACTTCTCCACAATGCTTATGTTTGTAATTATGTGCTTAATTAGAATTTAGGTGTTAATTGCATGATTATATGTGATTTTGGCTTTGTATCTGTTCACCATAGGAAAATCTGTTAGAATCTGTGCTTTGAATTGAAAATTGAAGGCCTTCTCAGCTACAGAAGACGAAATTGACTATGCCATTGTGATTATCGAAATTTTTAGAGCCTATGGTGAAATTTAATTGGAAATTGATTCGGATCAAAATAATTAGATTCAGAATGGTTAATTAGAGTGCCATTACTTAAACTTAATCAATGTGATTAAGCAAGCCTATAAATAGGCCAATATACACTTAAGTCCCTCATTTTGTGAACTCAAAATTTGAAATGTGCTCTAGAGAGAGAGAGAGAGAGAGAGAGAGAGAGAGAGAGGGCTCTAGAGAGAGAGAGGGGCTCAAATTATGAATGTTGGCTCAAAGCTTGGGGATTGGAAGCTAAACTCAAAGATCTAGCTAGAATTTGTGAAGATTGAAGCTCCTAGGTGGGTATTTGAGCATAAATTCATAAGTTAAGTTTATAATTTTGTGAATTCAAAGAGAATATGTAACCAAGAGCAAGAATTAAGTTGTAATTGATGAATTTGAAGTCAATGAATGCATGCATGTTTAGAATTACCATGAATTTGCATAAGCTAGCATGTAACATGTTAATTATGAAAGATTGGGCATTGAATCATACATGCAAGCATGTTTTTGTTGAGTTTCATGGTTATAAGCACCATTTGTACCATTTGTAATAGAAATGGAGTCAAGAATCGACATGCATGCATGATTGATGAAGATATGAAGTTTAAATGCGTGAATTTAATGTATTGGAAGTAAGTTTGGTATAATTTGGGTTTACATGTGATTGATTCATAAGATTTGAGCTTCATAATGTAGTAAATTGGTGTTTGCAGCATGTTAGTAGTTGTATATGAGAGTTATGGGTTTTAAAATGCAAGCTATGTTAATTGAATGCAAGTTTGAAGCTCAAACTGGTTGCTGGGAATTCCAGAATTCAGCATGTTCGCTCGAGTAGGAAGAGCGCTGCTTGAGCGTGAAATGCTAGTTCTTAGAACTTTTGCAGACATGGACGTCTGCTCGAGAAGGGAGCCATGTAGTTTGATTCTCAGCTCGAGCGTCCGAAGTCACGCTCGAGCGTAAAAATGAAGTAACCAGTACTTTTGCAAACCAAAGGGGTCTGCTCGAGCGGCTAAAGCTGCGCTCGAGTGGGGATCCCTGTTTTAGATATTTTGAAAAGTGGTTTTATGATTGGTTATTCGTTCTCTTTCATTTCTAAGCACTCTTAGGCATGCATTGAGCATTGTGAATGAGTTAAAATGATAAGAAATGAGCCTAAGAGGAATGTATAAATTAAGAACGGATTGAATAGTTTGTGACCCATATGTGTTATGTAATGTATAGGGTCGAGCTCAAGCGCAAATCCATCGGCGAAACACTGCGAGTAATATCTTAGTAAAGATATTTTCAAGTATGTTACTTTCCAAATGTTACTTCTGTATAAGCTCCATGGATTTATGGATTTGAAATATGAATGAGTATTCTATATGCCTAATTGTATAAGGCCGTTTGTTGTTTGCCATTTGCCGTTTACCGTTGATATGTTTGATATATCTGAACGATTGGGCCAAAGGCTGTCGGACATGAACGATTGGGCCAAAGGCCATTGAACATGAATGATTGGGCCAAAGGCCATCGGATATAATGATTGGGCCAAAGGCCGTTAGACATGAATGCAAAGATGGGCCAAAGGCTGTTTGAATATGTCATTTGATATGTTTGAATATTGTGTTGGGCCAAAGGCCGTTTGAATGAAAAGGATCATGAACATGAATATGAAATACGTATGGATATGAATATAAAAAGAATGGGTCTGAGGCCGTTTGATACGCCTGATATATTGAATTGGGCCCAAGGCCGTTTGACATGTTTGAATTGGACCAAATGTTGTTTTGAATAGAGAGTTAGTTGGACCAAAGGTCGTTTCGTATAGATGGACCCGAGGTTGTGTTGTTTTATATAAGAATTGGACCTGAGGTCGTTTTGCATATGGACATGATGTGCTGGACCTAAGATCGTTTTGCTTTGTTGAGATTTCTAAATCTGGTGTGAATGAGAATAGTGGTTCAAATATGTACATTATAAGTATGATTCATTTATGAACGAATCTCATTCATTAACCTCTTCATTTTGATATTATTCATTGGGCGTTAACTCACTCTCATTTATATGTATGTAGGTGAGCAAAGGGACGTTCAACCCCAGTCTTAGTGGAATTTAAGAAAGGAACCCGAGTTTTGTGAAGTCAGCCTAGGTGCCTCACGCAAGAGGCTTTGTTTATGATCTTTTGTATTTCTTCTGCTATTTCTATTGGTCATGGTAGACCGTTATGTGTATAAGCTTTTGGTTTAGCTGACTATGTGTTTGAATGATCCTAGGTATACAAGATGTTAGCTACTGATATGTGCTGTGAGTTATTATTAAGTACATGTGAAATGTTTTGATATGCCATGTAAGCATAGCTCATTGGACAAAATTTTTAAGTCGTTTCTGTTTGGCTCATTAACTTTGATGTAGTATATTCTAATCTGATTTGAGGCCGTAGGTAATCTCATGATTACTGGCCGGTTATGACCTTAATCTATAGGGGTGGGTTCGGGTCATGACAAAAGTGTTCATTCTTTTTTAGGTTACAAGCTGAGGATCTCCAGTGCCCCATTGGATCAAAGGGGTATTTCCAGAACCACTCTCCCACAGTCGGATATCCCACAAGTTCTATTTATTTACATTGGTAGACATTGTGGGATATCGGATTTTTCTGAAGCAATGGTGCTACAACAACTTAGTAAAAACAAAACGGAACTTCCAATCAGAACTATGGTAGCACTTCGACTCAATTTGATCAATATGCATACTGAACTTAGCCCCTCAAAATGATACGCTTGGCCCATTGATTAGATTTGAGAATCCAGATCTTATACATTGCACATAACAAGAAAGATGACAAACACCCCTATAGAGGGTACGGTCATCCTGTCCTAGCTTTGATATGATCTAGGATTTCACTATTCAAATAAGCAGTATCATACAACTTAGAGATGGGAGAGCATCCTGTCTTAATTTTGAAAGGTACTATAGCTCACTATATGTACAAGGTTGGCTCTACTTTAGGAGTTGAAGTCAATGTGATATTACCAAAGAGTCTTTTGGGTCATAATCAATGAAGATCCCAAGAAATGAGAAGAGTCAATATAGCCTCTCTTCGGAGTTTGAGAACCTTAGATCGCAGAGCCATGTTTTTGCTAGATCTCAAAAGGTTATAACACAAGGCCTCAAAAGTAATGTAGAGATAGGTGTAGTGTCACCAAAAGTGTGCCTATGCTCCCACCAATATCTAGGAAACATAGGGACTTTAAGTGCACCAATGCATGCAATGCAATAAACATATAATTGAAAATAAAAGTCATATCATGGAGTTCGAGTCAAGGTTTCATAAAATCCCTAGTAGAGTCGCCAGAAACTGTAACATGCCCGAGGGTACCCGCATGCATTAAACAGTTCGGACTACCGAGATCTCTTTGATCTAGTCTCACGAATGCAATGTGAAACATAGATGAGAGTCCAAATTGGGAAACTTTTATTGAAAATCCATTTTATTGCAATTTTGTCAAAAATGGACTACGTCATCAGATTTCAGAGTCGCCACCTAATATTTGGAGAAATTAGGAAACCCATGACTCGTGCCAAGGCCACTGTTCGTCGTAACCAAAGACGCTAGGCTCAGAACTTTAGGTATGAGAGGGGAAGGTCAATAGTGAGCACCTCTTCTTACCCGATCAAAGATAGGCCTTTACTAAACCATGATATGAGTTTTATTTGCTTTACATGTTTATATTCTGATTTATTTAATAAATCCTAAAAATTTACTATGTGAAGCATATAAGTATAGACTATGTCATTCATCTTGGAACAATTTGAGTTCATGTCTTTTTTGAAAGAGTTTTGAAGATACACAACTCAAAGAAATTGAGTTTACAAACATGAAAATCAATATCATTCCAAATTAAGTGACACAACCTCTATCCATCGGCATTCATAGAGATATATCACATAAGCAAATAGCTACATGGTAGGATGCTAAACATAATAAGAAAATTATGTACAAACGGGATGCTAAAGCATAACAAATTACATATTTACCGACGTCCCAGCTGCAAACCAAAGTTAGTAAAATATGCATGATCCTATATACAAAGTCCTAATGCAATACATACACAAGAATGCTTCTAAAGATCTGGCTTCTACAACATGACATGTGGAACATTGTAAAACATGCGATAGCACACCAAATCATGTAACAATCAATTAAAGCACAAAGATGCAAATTTAGCCGGATCTAGGCATGAATTATGTATGTAAAAGCATGGATATGCATGGCATGCAAGATATATATATATATATATGTACAGTTAGGGAAAGCAATTAACGAATGAGATAAATAAGAAGTGGGGATGGGGAAATATTACAACACTTTAAATATTACAAATCTGAGGGAGATGAATAAATATTACAACACAATATAAAAAATCCTCACAAACACTCAAAATAAAATAAACATAACAAAATAGCAGCTTCAAGCGCCTCAAAGACCATCGGAGGTTGATCTTCTCAACGTCGGAAGGCTATCCGGTTTTGCCTAGAGGTCGCGGGTGCGATGGTGTACTTTTAGGTGGCTACCTGACCAACTAATGGGTTGGATAGCCTGGTAGGCTCGGCCAAACTATGTTTTCTGAGATTTTCACAACAAAAAACAGAACTAAAACAATATATATGGGAGTCTTAACTCACCACTTTCAATTAGATTACAACAATATATAATATAACAAGAAATTAAAGCAAAAGAGCAAAATAAGTAAGAAATGCAAGAAATAAAAAAGTTTGTGAAATTCACCTTCCAATGAAAGGATGTACTCCTTAGCTCACAAACTTCCTCTTGATCATCCTCAAGTGTAGGAAATGTGTTCTCAAATTCTCAATTCAGAATTATGGAGTTTATGGTATGGAAAATGGCTAACTCTCTAGTTTTTCTCAATTTCAATCACTAAACACTCTTCCTTATGATCAAGGCAATTGATCTTTGGCTATATTAGAATATTTGGAGTGGTTTTGGTGTATGGAAATCAAGAATTTCAATAGCTATGGAAGTGTTTTGGCTCAAGGTTGCACTTTAGAAAATTTTTCCTTTTTTGCTCTCTTTTCTCTCTAACTCTCTCGAATGACTTTTTCTCTCCTCATTCCTTCATTCTCCTCTTCAATATACCATCTGAATGTATAAGCCATGAAGGAATAAACAAGTCAAGGAATGGGAAACCAAGTGGAAGACAAAGGTGATGGGGATGACAAGGGTGAAAACGGAGCTAATGGAGCACTAATAGAGCTAATGGGAGACAAAAGTAGAGCCTTATCTCCAATGGATTAAGCACTAGATATTGGAGGCTCAATGTATATACATTTGGTGATGAATATATTAGAAAATTGATCAATGAGATGTCCCAACCGAACCAAAACCAAAAAAAAAAAAAAAAAAAAACGTCAGATGCTGTTTCAGGTCGGGTCAACAAAATCTACTCTTAAGCCTAATTTCAAACGGGCATATCTCTCTTATCTAGACTAGGTTTCATGTGATTCTTGGGTCTAAATTGAAGCCCCAAAAGTCTAATTTCCAATGGTGGTAGCCTCACATCTAAAGTTCAAGTGTATAAAGAGATATGCCTATTTTAGTGAAGGCTGTTCATTTCCCTTAAGCCAGCTCAACAAAATCTGCTCTTAAGCCCAACTTCAAATGGGCATACCTCCCTTATCTAGACTCAATTTTAGGTGATTCTTGGGTCTAAATTTAAGCCCCAAAAGTCTAAGTTCCAATGGTGGTGGCCGCACATCTAAATTCCAACTGTACAAAGAGATATGCCTAATTTAGTGAAATCTGTTCATTTCCTTCTTAACGATTTGATGTTCATCCTTTTCCTAAACCAGTTTTCTTCCATCTCCTCCTATTTTCTTCAACTCTAAACCTATAAAGAATATGTTTTTAAATATTTTTCAAATAGTTCACCGCTGTTCCATTTATTTCCACTTTGTTCTTACTCGTTTTACTGAAAAGTGCAATATTTTGATTGAAATGGGAGCCTCAGAACATCGTAGAAACATTTAAAAAAATATTTTGAAAAGAGGGTTTTAAGGTCTAAAATAGTTTAGCCAAAAAATGTGTGAAGGTGGGATTAAAGCTCAAATTACATCTGTCTTTTGAGGATTCTGTGAGAAACAAATTCTGATTGTCATCATCGGGTAATCAACAAAAAGCGCCCAAGTCTTAGGGCTGATCACAATGGGGTGTCTACAGTTGCCCATCTTTGACAAAGCGTAAAGTCATTTCATGATGTAAGTGAATGTCGAAGCCCGACGATGACCCTTTTGATAAGGTCATAAGCCTTGGGCTAAAAAACAAGATGCAATACGAGTGGTTGAACCTGAAGGTTGCTTACATATCCCATTGCAAGGAATCAAACCAATGTAGTTCAGTGGCAAGATGCTAATGATATACAAGAAGATTTTGGGAACTGGACTTATACGCTACGTGAAGCCTAAAATGTGTGAATGTTGGGATTAAAGCTCATATTCCATCTCTCTTATGAGGATTCTATGAGAAACACATTCTGATTGTCATCATCTGATAATCAACAAAAAGTGTCCAAGTCTTATTTTGTATTAGAAATTGGAAAATTAGTCATGGGTTCATCTTTATTAATAAAATTACATGTTTAAATTGGTTCATGCAAGAGTTTAAGTTTTGAAAATGTGTTTGGAAATTATTTTGTTGATTTTGAAAACACAGAAAGTTACTGGCCGCTCGAGCGGTAAAGTCACCGCTCGAGCGAACATTAAGGCTAACTAGTACTTTTACAGAGCTTTGCAGACCGCTCGAGCGACCAAAGGTCCGCTCGAGTGAAGACCCCATTTTCAACATATTTTGAAAAATTGCATTTAGTTCACATTTTTATTCTCATCTCTTTCAAAAGCATTCTAGACATGATTTATGGCTCAATAAAATTAATAAGCTAACAATCAACATTAATTAGTTGATTAAAGAATAAGTCATTAGCTTAGTAGTACTTGATTAACAAGCCAAGTAAGGAATTGATTTATTCAGAAAAGAATGATTTAGTAATAAAAGAATATGTGAAATGAGAACCTGATTCATTTGAATAAGAAAGAATAAGCATAATAGAACTTCAGACTACTTAGACAGAAAAAGACAAGAAAAGTCAAGTTTGATCAAGGAATTGATATTGTGTTTCTATGTGTATATGGTATGTGTTTGTCTAGGTCACGCGCTATCGTTCACCTAATCTATCTGATTTGTCCAATCTGTCTGATCTGCTTCTGCAGTTATCTGTGAGCAATAACTCTGTAAAGTTATGTTAGACTTGATTATTTTCTGATAATACGGCATGATTAGTTGTTTGAAATGCTATGTTTTGTGTGAATGAATGATCGTCTAAGTTTCTGAAATATACTCGTGGCATCCCTAGCATCATGTGATATTTTGCGTCCTTTTATAGGTCATCAAAATGCCTTTATGGCCGTCCCTTCATGGGTCATCGGAATGCCTTTATGGCCGTCCCTTTATGGGTCATCGGATACGTCTCTGTGCACATGAGTCATTGGAATGCCTTCAAGGCCATTCCTTTTTGGGTCATCAGATTTGTTAGCGCTAATGGATGTACCACGTATGATCATATGTAAAATCTGAATATGAAAATGAATATGAACATGTATATGAATCTGTTTCTGATTTGGAATCTGAATATGCATAAGATTCTATTTCTGATAAGAATTTGTTTCTAATATAAACTATTACTGGCCGGTTACGATACTAAACCTATAGGGGCATGTTTGGGTCGTGACAGATGTAGTCAGGTTTTCACCCTTCACCCTCTCTGCGTAAGATGCAGTTTGGCATGGAGCTTTGACCCTCTCTACGTGAGATGTAGTTAGGCTTGTATCTTTGACCCTTTTCCACATAAGACGTAGTCAGGTTTACACCTTCCACCCTCTCTGCGTGAGATGCAGTTTGGCATGAAGCTTTGACCCTCTCTACGTGAGATGTAGTTAGGTTTGTATCTTTTACCATTTCTATATAAGACGTAGTCAAGTTTGCACCCTCCACCCTCTTTGCGTAAGACGAAGTTTGGCATGGAGCTTTGACCCTCTCTACGTGAGACATAGTTAGGCTTGCATCTTTGACCCTTTCTACATGAGACGTAGTCAGGTTTGCACCCTCCACCCTCTTTGCATGAGACACAACTTGGCATGGAGCTTTGACCCTCTCTACGTGAGATGTAGTTAGGCTTGTATCTTTGACCATTTCTACATGAGATGTAGTTAGGTTTGCACCTTCCACCCTCTCTGCGTGAGACACAGTTTGGCATTCATCTTTGACCCTCTCTACGTGAGACGTAGTTAGGCTTGCATCTTTAACCCTTTCTACATGAGACATAGTCAGGTTTGCACCCTCTACCCTCTCTGCGTGAGACATAGTTTGGCATGGAGCTTTGACCCTCTCTACGTGAGATGTAGTTAGGCTTGCATCTTTGACCCTCTCTATGTGAAATGTAGTTAGGCTTGCATCTTTGGCCCTCTCTGCATGAGACATAGTTAGGCTTGTACCCTCCACCCTCTTTGCGTGAGACGCAGTTAGGCATAGAGCATTGACCCTCCTTTCATCCTCTCTATGTGAGACGTAGTTTGGCTTGTATCTTCTTACATCCTTTCTGCGTGAAACGTAGTTTTGATTGCATTTTCCTTTCACCCTCTCTACGTGAGATTTAGTTTGGTTTGCATTTTCTTACATCCTTCCTACGTGAGACATAGTTTGCGTTGCAAGGGCCCTCTCTACGTGAGACGTAGTTAGGCTTGCATTTTCCCATATCCTTTCTACGTGAGACGTAGTTTGGTTTCTATTTCCCATCCTCTTTTCACATGAGACGTGTTTGGATGATATTTTCTCACTTCTGTCCATGTAAGGCACGACCTGATTTGTTTTGCTTTGGTTTAAGTTTTTCATTCAAATGTTGTTATCATGTTATTGCTTGTTGTATCATTCATTGCATTGTTTTGCAAGATCTTGAGTTTACAAAAGTAGCCGGCTTCGCGTGTCGTATAAGTCCAGCTTGCAAAATTCTTTCTACATGTCATTTGCATGTCGTTCATGAACTACGCTGGTTTGATTCCTTACAAAGGGATACGTAGGACACTTTCCAGTTGAACCACTGCATTTGCATTTTTGATTTCTTGCCCAAGTCTTGCAGCCGTGTCAAAAGGGTCGTCTTTGGGCTTTGACATTCACTCATGTCATTTCATGACTACGAGCTTTGTCAAAGAGGGGCAATTGTAGACACCCCATTTCTACCCGCCCTTAAGACTTGGGTGCCTCAGGTTGATCGCTCGATGATGAAATGCTATGCTGTATATACGCTCAATTTGCTCAGCAAGAGCTTTAGTTTTCCAACTCCAGAGCCTAGTACCTTGTATCACCTTTGGACCAAAACCTGTTTTTTTCAAGCCTGACCACCCATAGGCCAGTAGGCCAAAAGTAGGCTGGCAGGACAGAATTTAGTAGCCGGTTGTCCATCTCCTGGCCAGCCAGCCATGCATTGCACCAGCTGTCTCTATACAGTTTTGTTCGACAGAGGGTCATGTTTTTCTATATATACATGACCACCTCTCTTGAAATTAAGGTTAGAAAAATTATCAAAGGCCAAAAACTTATAGAGCACTCTCTCTATCTTGCAACCTACACGCTCTCTCTCTACACTTCCTAAACCAAAAATTTAGCTCTTCTTGCTGAGGTTCTTGAGTTCAAATCTCAACCCTTGAGAGTGAGAACTTGTAGGTTTGTCAACAAAGGAGTTACCTCTCTTCAAGAGGCATAATTTTGAGCATCTCTACACTACTTCTCCCCTATCTTTTCTTGTTGTTTTTGAACTGTTTTTATACTGCTTTTTATAGGCTGAAACTTGTGTCTTAGAGCTATCTAAGGTGGAGGGGTTAACCACCCTTCCATAAACCTTGTTTTCCAAGCTCTTGCCCTTGTGTTTCCCACCTCTTCCTCAACTTTTCTCCAGCTTTTTACCATTGATTTTCAGAGTTTTCAAGAAGTTGAAAATGTGGTTTTGAAGTCCCAAAAATGGAGGGGTTAGCCACCCCTCCTTATGCTTGTTTATTAGCATCATTTCTTCATTATTTTAGCGAACTTTTTCAAGTTTTTCCATGATAATTCTAGCACTATTTTTACTCATTTTACGACTATTTTGATGTGTTTATTTCATTTATGCTTTGTACAGTGTGCTTGTAGTGTTGTAGTCCTCATAGGTTTGGTGGTATAGGCCTTAGACACCAACCTATTTGAGTTGATAGCATTTATTTTCATGATTTTCATACTTGTGTTCAGCTTTGCATAATCATCTCTGCACTCTCCCTCCTTTCTTGGTTTTTTTTGTTTGAGACTCGTTTTAAATGAGTGTTGTTTAAGCTTGAGAAAGAGACCCTTCCATGGTTAATGGTTTAATCTCTTCAGAGGTTCATTACAAAGGCATTACATCTCTCTCACGCCCAAAACAACATCTTATTTGACACTTCCCTCCTTTTAGAGGACTTAATTCTCTCTTTTTTGGACAAAATGACTACAGAATGGAAAGGTAATTAAAAGAGGTATTTACCCAAAAAAAATTAAAAGAGGCTAATAAAATTTGACTAAAAAAGTGTACGAGAATAAAATCAAGTTGGGTTCAATCGGATGTTAATTGAACCCGTTGAATCTTGAGTCGTTTCATACTTCTTAGTGATGAAAATGGTTCAAAAGTCAAGGTCTACCGCTCCCCTTGAGTTCTTTCCATGATAGGGAGGTGGCTGTTGGTCTTTTTTTTTGTCATTTATTGAGCTTTGTCCCTCGATGCATAGATCATCACACAACTAGCTTGCGTATTGATGGTTTGTGAATCGAGTTTACCCCTCCTTTGATCTGTAATGATAGGGAGAGGCAGAAAGGACAAACATACCCTGGAAACACTTTATTTGTGCTCTGTTTCTTTTTTGTTGTAGCAGGGCAGTCCCCCAAAATATTGGCCACTTAACCATCCGACTGACCACTTTATTTGGCCGGCTGGCCACCTTTTTTTGACCAAGCAGTGTCATTTTTATGGTAGAACAGAGCAAAAGCTGAAGGTGAAAACCAAGTAATTTTCTGACTGCGAACAGAAAAGTCCTGGCAACAAAACAGAGGCGTCCTCGGATGGAAATTTGCATTCATGCATGAGTGATTCTTCATTCCCCGTAGCCCGTTAAATTATGCCTAATAGTATGTTGTTCATTAATTAGTTAATTCCTTAATTTTTAAAGTTTGTCATAATTTGTTCATTACTTAGATTAATTCTCAATTGTAATAAGTATTTAGTTAGGCTAATTCATTTATTTGGTGTTGTAATAGTTGGGTTAATTCGGACATTTATGCATTTCCTCCTGTGCGGGGGCCAATATGTAATAATGTGTGTGTGTCTTCCAACCCCCCTTTCTTTTTCCCTTTTATTTACTCGCTTATAATGGTAGCATCATGTTTTACTTAGCATTTTCCATGATTTGCATCCATTTATCTTGCATGCATTAGGGTTCGGCTCATCATACTAACTAATGTCAATTTCAGTTCTCCTATATGAATACGTGCTTAACTACTTGCTATCAAATTGATTCACATGACATGCTAGTAGCCGAACTTATTATTTGCATTATGCATATGTTGCATTTGTCATATTGCATTGTTTAGAAGCATGCATTTTTTTTTTATTTTTTTTTAAAATTATTTTGCTTTATTTGGCTTGACTTTGAGTACTAGGTGAGCATTCATTGCTTTAGCATATTGCAGGTATGTTAGTGTTGCCATGTTTCCATGTCAAAACATGGCTATCATGAGGCTAAGTGCTTAGTTGATATACCTATTTGAATACCTGTGGATGGAGGCTTTCTCTTAAGTTGGGATAATTATATAAGGGTACATATGAGGTCACATTTTAAAGTGCTCAAACACTCTTCAAAACAAACATGAAATCGAAGCGTTCCAACTTCTGTGAACTAGTCTATATTTGTTTGACATCACATAGTAAAAATAGCGTAATAATTGGAACAAGAGCAGATAATGAGCCGAGATACTTTGGTAATGACAGATAAGTAGGCCTTTGGCACGAGTCTCGGGTTTTCTAAATTTTCCAAAAAACATTTAGGTGGCGACTTTGTAATCTGGCAACGCAGTCTATTTTTGGCATTTTCGATTCAAAATTGATTTTCCAAAAGATTTGCCAGATTTGGACTCATTTGTGTTAATCTATTTCACATTACATTTGTGAAATTAGGTTTAGAATCATGGGAGTCCAAACTGCAAGGCTAATCGTATTCGAAAGGAGTACGAAAAGCAAGCTACACCACCCCATTAAATTTTAGATTTAGATTAGTGTTTTAAATCAATTAGCATAAGCAAATAACCAAAAGAATAAATTTGCAAAAGTATGAGTATCATCGAAGGACTAAAATAAAAGGTATATAACCATAACATATGTAATACCATACCAAGACATGATTATATACTAATAAACATATTCATGAAGACGAGTACAAAACACCAATGCAAAACTAAATTTCCAAATTTAAAGATTAAAATCAAAAGGACCGTTTCAGATTCTTCCCGAGCCTAGCCTTCCTATGGTTCATAGATAATTTTATCTAGTTTTTAGAAAAAATTTCGGTAATGGAATGGTTTTTCTAGATTTTTAGTTATTTAAGAACCACTCCACCACTGTCCAGATTCGTGGACCTTTACGAAAATTGGATTTTCTTACAAACCGATCACTCTTTTTTAATGAAACCAATTTTCCTTGAAAGATAATTCTTTAAGGAAGTGTTTGACATTTTTGCTAGAATTTTTGAAATTTGGTTGTAAAACTATTTTTTCATGCATAATACTCAAAATATGAAGATTGGTGAGAAAAGAGGCCAACTAAGGGAAATTTTCACTTCTTTTGGGATTAAAACATACTAAATAATGTATCAATAACTCATATTTTTAGAGAGATGGTATGCCTTTAGAAATAATATAAGATATGGGAATAAAAAGGTAGTTTTGCATCTATCAAGAGAAAATATGAGTAGAAGAAGGAACAAAACCCAATTCATCAACTTTGAACAGATGAACACTATTACAACACATCTGAAAATATGATTTTAAATCTCTAATAACATGTATTTGAAAAAGGAAATAGAAAGAGAGATGATGATGTGGCTTACTTGTTGCCTAGTTGAAGTGCTTTCACAAAGGTTTTCTCTTTTCCTCTCCTCCACTACCAAGGTTCACTCTCTTCCTCTTCTTTCTCTCTCAACCGAATATGTAAGTGTGTGACTATGTTTTGTGCTCAAAAGTGTAGAGAGAATTGGTGTATTCATAGAAGAAAAAGAATGGCGAAAAGTCCAAAATATCCTTAGTTCCAATTCAATTGAATAAGCTTGGATTTAGTTAGGATGAAATGGAATGTATGATGATTAAAGCCTTAATTAAACCTTTAAATATGATCTAGTTAGGCTTTTGATTAATCAAAGTTGAATTGGTTGCAAGTACTATATATATATCGATATATATTCAAATTTGTACCTTAGGTCAATTTTTCTTCCCTAATTCAAGTAATTTGTCCCCAAAAGGACATCACATATATAGGCATAGCTTGGCTAGCTATGTTCATGGAATTTTGGGGGATTTGTTTTAATTTTTGTGTACAATTTGAAGATATTTTGTGTACAAAATTATTTATTTAAGAAAGGTACAAGTATATATATATATATATATTTATGTAATGGTACTAGTTTGGGGTCAAAATGTGATTCAAGAAAAATATGAGGGCCAAAATCTTAATTTATGAATTTGAACATTTAATTAAGTGTAGTGTTTAATTTATTTAGAATTTGAAAATTTAATTTGGTTAAAGTTTCTTTGTTTTGAATTAAATGGTAAATTATTATTAGGGTTTGAGAAATGGTTCTTGAGTTTCCAGGTTCAATCTAGGGTTTGCAAGTTTTCGTTTGTTGCATGTTTTTGATTCTAGGGTTAAAATTGAAATTAATTAAGAAATTGAGGGACTAGAAAGAAATAATTTAAAAGTAAGGGTTAAAGAAATATTGCAAGGTCCAGGGGCCTCACAACCTATTTCCCTTAAAGAAATTTCATCCTCGAAATTTAACTATATATTGTTCTCAAATAGTTGTGGATAGTTTGCTCTCATCAAGTCCTTGCGCTCCCAAGTAGATTCTTCAATGCCTCGATGACGCCAAAGTACCTTTAACAAACGGATTGTCTTGCCCTTAAGGTTCTTCTCTTGTCTGTCTTGAAATGCTACAGACCCTTCTTCAAAAGTAGCATCTTTACTAAGGTTAATTTCCTTCCAAATGATGACGTGCGATGGATTCGCAAAGTATTTCTGCAGCATAAATACATGAAAGGCATTGTGCATTCTGGCTAACTATGGAGGTAAAGCCAATCTATATGCAACTTCTCCAATTCGTTGTAATACTTCGAAGGACCCGATATATCGAGGCGAGAGCTTCCCTTTCTTTCCAAAACATATGATTCTACGTCAAGGTTGAACTTTTAAAAAGACATGATTACTGACTTCCACCAGTAGAGGCCTTCTTCTTCTTCTATCTACATAACTCTTTTGGCAGTCCTAAGCTATCTTCAACCATTGTCGCATAAGTTTAACTTTCTCAGTGGTTTCTAGAACAAGTTAAGGTCCTACTAGACCTACTTCACCCATTTCAGTCCCACAGATGGGTGATCGGCAAGGTCACCTATACAATGCTTCAAAAGGTGCCATCCTAATAGTGGCTTGAAAACTATTGTTGTACAAGAATTCGATTAGTGAAAGGTGTCATTTCCAATTTCGTTGAAAAGCCATTACACAAGTTCTCATCATATCTTTAACAGTTTGGATGGTGTGCTCAGATTGCCCATTTATCTAAGGATCAAAAGCCGTACTAAAACACAACTCGATGTCCAAGGCTTCTTGTAGACTTCCCTAGAACCGGGCGGTAAAATGAGGGTCGTGGTCTGATACAATGGTCACTGGGATTTCGTGTAACCGAATGATCTCTCGATTATAAAGGTTCCACAAGGACTCCCTAGGTGTCAGTTTTCTTGCAGGGTAGAAAAATGTGTGGTTTTCGTCAGACGGTCCACTATACCCCAGATAGCATCACAGCCCCTTGGGGTTTTAGGTAACCCAGTCGCAAAGTCCATTGTTACATGTCCCCACCTCTATTTGGCTATAGGTAGAGGCTGTAACATTCCTCCTAGTTTCTAATGTCCTACTTTCACTAGTTGGCATGTAAGGTATCTTGCCATAAACTTAGCCACATCTTTCTTCATACCACTTCATCAATACTGTCGCTTCAAATTGTGGTACAGTTTACTCCCTCCTAGATGTACTGCAAGGGCTTAGTGATGAAATTCCTTAAGTATTCTTTCTCTAAGTGACTTAATATTTGGTACAAATAGCCTACCATGGTATCTTAATTTCCCATCCGAGCGAGTTAACCAGTTGGGTATTGTTTTCTTGATCCCAAGTGTATCTTAATGAAGACTACTTGTTGATAGTGATCTTGAGCTCCCATGACTTCACTTGCTAACTTAGGCATCACATTTGTGCACCAAGGTATGCCTTTCTATCTCGAACCTTCACTTGAACTCCAAATTCATTAAGAATTTTAACCACGTCCCACTCTTTTATCGTCAATCTAGCTATCATTCCATCATACTTTACTTATTTCTGCATCAATTGTGTCATTGGCTTGGCTAGTTTTAGAGAAATCTTGAATGAACCTTCAATAATACGCAGTTAGTCCTCAGAAATTACGAATTCCATTATAGCCTTTGGTTGCTTCCAATCCAAGAGTACTTCTACCTTGGTTGAATCTACCGCAATCCCTTTCTCAGATACTAAATGATCCAAAAATTTCACTTTTTTTAATTGGAACTCACATTTACTTGCCTTGGCGTATAGCTGGTTATAGCTGGTTATCTGTAAGGACTTGAAGAACAATCCTCAAATGTTGTCCATGCTCCTTCTCGAACTTTGACTTTATTAAAATATCGTCAATGAACACTACTACAAACTGGTCGAGGTATGGTGTAAAGGTCTTGTTCATTAGGCTCATGAATACTATTGGCGCATTGGTTAGTCCAAAGAGCATTACTACAAACTCGTGGTGACCATACTTAGTCCGAAATGTAGTCTTCGGTATATCCTCGTCCTTAACTTGTAGTTAATTGTAACCTGACTTGAGATCAATTTTTGAATAAAACTATGAACCTCTATGTTGATAAAAAAGGCCATCAATTCTTGGAAGCAGATACCAGTTCTTGATCATGACTCGATTAAGTTGACAATAATCGATGCATAACCTTAACGCCCCATCCTTCTTCTTGGAAATTAGAATGGGTGCTCCCTATAACGAGCTACTCGGTCTAATAAATCCTTTCTCGAGCAATTCTTGTAGTTTGTCTTTAATTCCCATAGTTTTGCAAGTGCCATATGATAAGGGGCTGTTGATATTGGAGCGGTCCTAGCTTATAGCTCTATACTAAAGTCTACTTCTTGGGTTATTGGTAGTCCTGGTAATTCCTCAAGAAAGACGTCTGCGTACTTACGAACTACTCGAGGAAGTTCTATCTTAACCTGTTCTTTCTCATTTAGAATCAAACTTGCCATCCATCCCACAAGTTGATCATGCCAACGTGTCTTGTGTTTCATTGTGGTTAGGGAATCTCATCTATCCCCCTTAACTAGAAACGTACCCCATCAGGCGCATAAGCCACTACTTGCTTCTGATTGTGGGATCCAGACCACATTCAAACTTCCTTGTCTTCTCTTCACCATTCTCTACGTATCAAGTAGCATAACGAGCCAATTCCTCAAACTTCACAGTGTACTGTGCCATGGTCATGCTTCCTTATTCTAGTCTCGGGTACTCCAAAACTCATTCTTTCCTAATGGTATTTGGGAAATGCTTTTTTTAAGATTTACTCCTTAAATTGCTTCCAGGTCAAAGTTGAAGTGTCGTAATTACTTTTCATTAATGCCCACTAATGATCCATTTCATTGTCTAACTCATACACATAGCCAGGGTAATATGGTCGGCATGTTTAATAACTCCCATTGTATCCAATCAGTTTCTCAATTCCGTTATCCTTGTATCTGGTACCTCAGTTACTTTTGGCGACCTTTACTTTCTAAATTCAAAGAAAAGATGGGTTCTACTTGTAGACACCCCATGTTTGACCGCCCTTAAGACTTGGGTGCTACTGATTGCTTACTTGATGGTGAAGGTTTTGCAGTGCGAAGGTCCGATTTCTTTGGCAAGGAGAGCATCAAATCCCAACCTTACACCCCATTTTTGGACCAAAACTATTTTGACCAAAAAGATTTTAGACCTTAAAACCCTCTCTTTTGAAAATATTTTTGAAAAAGTTCCTGCAATGTTTTGATGCTCGCATTTTGTTACATGTTGCACTTTTTCGTAAACTGAGCAAGGACAAAGTGGAAATAAATAAAAGAGAGGTGAAATCTTTGAAAAATATTTCAAAACATCTTGTTTAGAGGTTTGGAGTTGAAGAAAATGAGAGAGGAGGGAAGAAAACCAGCTAAGGAGAAGTTAGGCATGAATTCGGTTAAACCGAAACTGAGCAGTCTTCACTAAAATGAGCATAACTGTTTCCACACTTGGAATTTTGATGTGACCACCATTGGAAATAAGACTTCCAGAGCTTCAATTTAGGCTCAAGAATGACCTGCAAAGGAGTCCAGATGAAGGAGTTATGACCATTTGAAGTTGGACTTAGAGAGTAGATTTTTCTGCCGGCTATGGATTATGTAGTGCCGACCATTGATGATGCAGTGCTGGCCATTGATAATCAGTGCCAGCCATAAAATGGACCCCTGTCGGCCATCAATGATCCCTTGCCGGCCATCGATGAAAAAAGTCAGATTTTTGCAGATATTTGTGCTCCAACTGTTCCAGCAGTCCATTTTGGGATATTTTCGACTTGAAGCCTCATTTGTCTATATATAGAGAGCCTTCTCTATCGTTTTCAAGGTTAGAAACATTTTAGAAGTGATATATTTTGGGGAGTCTTTCTCTCTACAATCCTCTCTCTCTAAGTTTCTTTCTCTCTAGAGCTTTTGTGCTTAGAAGCTTGCATACATCAAACTTTAACCTATCAGCCCTTAATCAAAGCTGGTGATCTTTGGGCTGAGGTTGCTTGAGGCACTCTTGGAACTCCTTAAGGTGGTTTTGACTTGTATTTGTGCCTAAAAGTGTGTTGTGCTTCAAGAGGTATAACTCTCTCCCTTTAAGCTTGTTTTTCATACTTGCTTTGCCACCTTTTTCCACCATTTCAAGGCTGGTTTTGGCATGTAAAAAGTTTTGTTTTTCAGTCCGAAAAGTGGTGGTTTGAGCCTTTGTGAGTTAGGGGGTTGTTCCCCCTTTTTGCTCTTTAGCTTGTTAAGCTTTTTGCACCATTTCTCATCACCTTCAAATCAAACTTTTTGGGCCTTTTTACCATTGAAGCTTAGAGGTTTTTCAATGACAAAAACCATGTTTTTAGGTCTAAAATAGGAGGGGTTGGCCTCGCCTCCTTGTGTCTTGTTTGCATGAGTAGATAGCCCAACATGTGAGCATGTTTTTCTACTATTTTAAGACTTGATCTCAGCATGTTTTTGCTACTTTTTTTGACTTGTTTTGCCTCTGTTTGGGGCTGGTTAAGTCATTTGGGGCTTGCCTTGTATGCTTGTAGTGCAATTGTGCTTAATGGTCTAGTTTGTGCTATGTGTTAGCCTTTCATTCTAGCTATTTTTAGCCTACTTCAAGCATGTTTTAGGACTTCTTTTAAAATATTTTAGGATTGTTTTAAAGTGTTTGTGCCTTTGGGGCTTTGTTTTGTATAGCTATAGTGCAAATGCCTTCCCTAGCTTAGTGCTTTAAGGCCTCAAACATGTTTTGCATGAGATGATTGCATGTTATATCATCATTTTGCATGTGATTTCAGTGCATATATCTCTGTCACACTCTCACTTATTTCACTCTTTGCTTTTGAGAGTTGTGCTTGGAGTTCCATTTGTGGCCTAACATGCGAGCATGTTTTTCTTGCCTTTTATGCTTCAATCTCAGCATGTTTTAGCCACTATTTTGGCATGTTTAAGCTCTATCCAGAGCTGGTTTGGTCATTTAAGTTTGATATTGCATGCCTCTAGTGTAATGTTCTTCACTAGTTTAATGCTTTTGGCTTTTGAACATGTTGTGCATGTGTTGCTTGCATGATTTAGCACTATTTTTCATGCCATTTCAACATTGAAATGTCTGCAACCTCCCTCATTTCTTCAGTTTTCATTTGTTTTGAGGGTTGCTAACCTTAAGGTTGTGTTTAAGCTTGAGATAGAGCTTGTGCTTAAACCATCCTTTGGTTGACCCCTCTCTCATTAGAGGACACTCATCTCAGAGTTAACCTGTTAAAGAATGGATCGGTAATGAAAATGAGCAAACAAAACATGACCAAGATAAGCATGTTATGTGTTGCATTGCATTGTGTTCAATCGGACGTTATATTAAACATAAGGTAGATTGGTCCATTTCATACTCAAAGTGATGAAATGAGCCAATCTCCTTAGTCTCCATTGCCTTTGATCATTCATGATAAGGTAGTGGTCTAGAGTCCTATTTTTTGTGCTTACAATGAAATTGTATTCGTTGGATCTTTGGCCATCATGCATTGAAAATGCTTGATTGGTGGTTTTGGATCCAAGAGTGCCAATCCCTTGATGTTTTGAGGTGATAAGGAAGGGCACAGTACAAACATACCCCTAGAAAACCCTCCATTTTCCTCTGTTTGTGCTCTGTTGCAGTTTGGTGTTTCAGCACACCAGTGGCCGGCAGTGCTTTATCCTTGGCCGGCATGGTACATCTCTAGCCAGCAACGGGCTGGTGGCAAGCATTTATGGCCGGCAGGCCACTGGTGCAGTCCTCAGCACTGGTTTGGTAAGGTAGAGCAGAAAGTTCTTCGAGCAACCCTACAAACAGAGCCTTTCAAGAGCAAACCAGTGGGCTTTTCGGGGCGAAAAATGAGTGCATGCATATTCAACTTCCTAAAGCAGAGTTGAGGCAGTGTGGTTCAGTGCTCTAAATGTTTAATTTGTGTACATTGGTTTTGTAATTTAATTAACTAGTTGCTAATTAGTTAAGTGTTGTAATAATTAAGTAGCTTAGCTTAGCTATTTCTTTATTTTGTTGTGTAATAACTAATCTAATTAGTTTAATTAGATTAGATAATTAGCTTAGCTTAGTGTAGATTAGCTTATTCATTCGGACCCTCCTTCGAGAGGGCGCAATGTTGTAATAAGTGTGCGTGTGTGTATGCATGTCTTCCAACCCCATGTCTTTATCCCTTTTACTTACCCGTTTTCGATGGTTAGTTTAGGGTCATTTTCAATTAGCATACCTTTTTCTTGCATGTTTGCATCATTCATTTGTATTTCATGCACCAGGCTCGGCGCATCATTCAAACTGCATCGCAATTTCAATACATATTTGAATACGTGTTTCAAGGTATGTTATCAAATTGTTGCATTCATATGCCATCTTAGATAGCCGAGCCTATTTAGTTGCATTATTGCATGTGTTGCATTAGGCACTTTGTATAAATAGGAATCATGCATTATTTCCTAACTCATATCTTCTAGCTTGGAGTACTAGGTGAGTTTTACGCTTTAGCACACTTGCATGAGTGTGAGTGTTGCCATGATAGCATGCTTTCCATGAGGCTATTTGCTTAAGTGATTAAACTGCATGAATGCCTGTGGACGAAGGCTTTATTACTTGAATTGGAACAATTCATCAAATGTGAGTTTTAAGCCCACTTTATGAAGTGGCAAATCATGTTTTAACCCCACTTGAGGGTGGCATTTTCAAACCATTTTCAAAAACAAACATGAATTGAGTTGTTCCAATTCTTGCAATATAGTCTATACTTGTATGATGTGCGCATCACATAGTAAGTTAGCTAAAAACCGGACAAGAACACATGTGTTTATAAAACAACATATCATGCTTAGTAGAGACCAATCCTTCGATCGGGCAAGCGGGGGTGCTGATTCCATGACCTTCCCCCCTCGTACCCAAGTTCCCGAGCCGAGGCAACTTTGGTGATGACGGACACGTGGCCTTTGGCACGAGTCAAGGTTTCCTAAATTTTCCCAAAATAAAATATTTAGATGGCGACTCTGTAATCTGGCAAAGCAGTTCAGTTTGGCATTATTTTATTCAAAATCTGATTTTTCAAAATGATTTGCCGGATTGGACTCTTTGGTGATTTATCAGTCTTACATTGCACTTTGTGAGATTAGATTCAGAACCGTGACATAGGTTCGAACTGTAGGACCTATTCGCGCCCTCTCCGAAAGGGAGGCGCGCAAAGAAAGTCGAGCTACAGTTTCTGGCGACTCTGTTGAGGATTTAGAAAACTTGACTCGAACTCATGATATGTTATTTTATCTTCATTTATGTGTTTCTTTGCATTGCATTCGCATTGGTGAGCCTAAGTCACAGTGTTTGCCATCTGCTATTCCTGAGCGATTTGCCGGAGACTTGCTTGGAAAAACGTGCCATAAGGCTGACTGGTTGCGGGCTCTGCCACGATGGGAACATAAACCTTGGATCTGGACTACCGCTATACCATTTGATCCTCCTTTCACTTCTCAGTGTTAGGAGCGAGAGGTATATTAGGTGGCCTTGCTGAGGCACCCTTTTTGACCAATCGACCTAGTTACATATCAGAAGCCTTAGAGATTGTTCCAAACTAGGACAGGTTGCTTATCTGAAGGCAAGATTGTTTAAAACTGCATGTTTGCGTAGTGAACCCCTAGCTCCTGACGAAACTAGGACAGGAAAATCTTACCCCATCATAGGGGTGTTTTGGCTCTCTTTAACTGGTATATGCTTACAGTGAAACTGTATAGGGATGTACATATCAGTTGCCAAATTAGTATCAGTTTGTGGGGCAGAATTCAGTAAAGAGTACAGTCATTCAGCTATACTCATATTTATTATGGTGAAATCAGGCTAAGATGTTGTTTGTTTTCTTTTTTGCAAGGTAGTATAGACACCCCATTTTTGACCTTTCTCAAGACTTGGACGTCATCGTTTGAACACACGATGATCATCCATTCTCGTGTTCGTTTTGAGTTCCCGAAGGTCTCGGCTGCATGCCTTGCCTTAGGATCTCTCAACTTGTCTATTTTGTGCTTGGTTGTGGACCAAGGACTTGTGGTTTTGCTTTTGAGGGAAGGGGTTGGCTTATTGGCCATCCCTATAACCCATCGGCCAAGCCTTGTGCTTGTCGGCCTTGTTTTCTTGTCATCGGCCATAGGCGGTGGCCGATCGGCACTCTTTTTGGTCGATCGGCACCCTTTTTGGTCGATCAGCCATATATTTTGGTCGAGACCTTTTTACCTGCTTTTGCAGATATTTTTGTGCCAGCTGTGACAACTGGTGAGCACAGATTTCATCCTCCATACAAGTGTATGGAGGGATTGAAACAAGTCTCAAGCTTGCTCAACAAGCTTGAGATTTGATTTTCTATAAGAAGAGAGACCCCTCTCCCTTTCCAGAGGTTCTAAAATCTTGAGATAGAAGATATATATATATATATATCACTTTCTCTCTATATTTCCCCTCTCTCTCTCTCTCTCTCTCTCTCTCTCTCTCTCCCTCTATATATATATATTTGCACTTGTTTGCGCTCAAAAGTGTAATTTCTTCACACTTTTGCACTAAAGCACTTAGTGAAACACTATACTCTTGTTGCTGAGGTGCTTGAGGTTTTTGTTTGAACTCAAAGTTTGGTTTTTAGCTTAGAAAGTTGCTGATGTTACCTCTTTGAAGTTGTTCTACAAGGGTGAGTCACTAACCTTCTTTTAAGCTTTGTGTTCATTGCTTACTTAGCCTTATTTTCATGCTTATTTTGGCTTAACTCTCAACTATAAAAAGCTTCATTTTCATATGTTTGAAATGATTGTTTAAGGTCTTGTTGGTGTTGGGGGTGATCTACCCCCTTGAGTGCCTTGTTTTGCCTTGTTTTGGGCCACCCCTTTAGGCTTTTGTTTTAGCCTTTGTTTGACCTTTCTACCACTGAATTCCAGAGGAATTTCAGTGGTGGAAAGTGTGTTTTGAGGCCCTAAATAGGAGAGGGTCATCCCCTCTCCTTGTGTCTTGCATGCTTGTATAGATGGCTCATCAAAGTAGCATGTTTGTCTAGCATTTCAGCAAGTTTTTGGCATTATTTTAGCATGCCTCAACTCCGTTTTAGGTTGGTTTGATAGCATCTTGCATACTTCACATACTTGTAGTGCAATCTTGCATGATAGCCTAACATGCATCATGTGTTTGAACCATCATTCTAGCATGTTTTGGCTTAACTCCAAGAAGCTTTTGGCCATGTTTTACCATACTTAAGGTCTGATTTGTGTTGTTTTGGTCATACATGCATTGCTTTGTATAGCCATGGTTCATTCTAGCTCATTAGCCTTGAGTTTCCAAGCCACTAGCATGCATTGCTTGGGCTATTCACATGATTTGGCATCATTTGTTATGTGATTTTAGAGTGTGTTTCATTGCCATGCCCTCACATTTGTCACTCTTTCCATGCTTTGAGGAGTTGGTTCTTTATGCCTTAAGAATGAGCCATTGCGTATGCCATTTTGCCTAAGCTTGTAAGCTGCCATATCAGTGTGTATTTGGTCTCATTTTGCCATGATATAACTCTGATTTTTGTTGTTGAAGTCACCTCATGCTTGGTTTTGATAGGTGTAGTGTAATACTCCTTATTACCCTTGCAAGTTCATACTTCATGCCGTTCATGTTAGCTTGTTTTGGTGATGCTCCATGCATGTTTTAGACTCATTTTGGCATTATCTAGGACTGTTTTGGGTTGTCTTGGCTATATGTTTCATGTTTTGCATAGTTGTAGTGCAATGGGCCTTGTTAGCTTTGAGTTTTGAGCACCATAGCATGCTTAATTTGTGACATGTATATGATTTGGCATCATTTACCATGACATTTTAGAGCATATAGACTTGCCATGCTCCCACTTTTTTCACCCTTTGAGTGCCTTTAAGGGTTGTGCATTGTTGCCTAGCTTATGGACCAATATGTGTGCATGCATGTCTTGCCTTTTGGTGCCTTAGTTTTGGTATGATGGCCACTGTTTTGGACCCTCTTAGGTCTATCCATATGTGATTTAAGTCCACTAAATATTGCATTACATGGTCCTCACCATTGCATGTTTGTTTGCATATTGTTGCATGACATTGTTTGCATGTTGTTGCATGTTCATGATGTTTAGCATGTTGTTGCATGCTTGTTAGATAGCATGTTGTTGCATGCTTGTTCCATTGTATTGTTGTTGCATTGCATTGTGTGTGCATGCCTTGCATTGCATTGTGTTTGGATAGGGTGTTAGTCTAAACACGAGGAACGAGGGACATTTCATACTTGAAGTGATGAAACGTTCCTCATTTCTCAGTCGCCGACACCTTTGATCATGCATGATAAGGTGGAGGTTCATTGAGTCTTATGTGATATTTGCGTGCATTCATCGTCATTGATTTGTGCAACTCGGCCTCTTTGGCCATTATGCATCGAGATGCGTAATTGATGGCTTGAGAGCCGAGCACTATACTCCTTTGAGCATGTGACATGATAAGGAGTGTGGTTGGACACACATTTTCTTGTAAATACACTGCCATGCCTTTGTTAGTGCTCTGTTGCAGCAAAAGGAGAAGTTTGCAGGAAGAAATGGCCGATCGGCTATCAAGTGTGCCGATTGGCTATCAATAATTGGCCGATAGCCTCGAATTTGGCCGATGACCATTATTCTTTGGCCGATGGCCACACATTTTGGCCGACTACCCCTCAGATGGTTCCTAAGGTAGGTCAGAAGCATCATGGAAGTTGGCACAATTTTCAGAGGTGCAAAAGTGTGCAAATAGAGGCAACATGAGGCATGGTAACGGATTTCCGGGCGAGGATATCGAGCATGCACCTTCGAACTCTTAGAATTGAGCTGAGGCTTTGTAATTTGTAATTAGCATTACTTGATTAGTTAGCTTTTGAATTTGTAATTAAACTAGCTAATTTGTTAATTAGTTAAACTTTTGTAATAATTAATTAGCTAAGTTAGTTAATTAGTTGATTTGTAATAATTAGTTTAATTAGCTTAGATTAGCTAGTTAGCTTCTTATTTGGACCCTCTATCGAGAGGGCAAATTTTGTAATAAGTGTGTGTGTGTGTGATGCATGTCTTCCAACCCATTTCTTTCTCCCTTTTATTTACCAGCTTTTGATGGTTAGTTTTAAGGCATATTTCAATTAGCATACTTATGCTCGCATGTTTGCATTCATTCATCTGTCTTGCATGCACCGGGCTCGGCGCATTATACTAATTGCATTGTATTTCAATATATTTACTTGAATACGTGTTCAATAGCATGTTATCAAGTTGCATTCATATGACATCTTAGAATAGCCGAGCCTATCTTAGTTGCATTTTTGCATGTGTTGCATTAGCCATCTTAACATGAACTAGGATCATGCATGATTTCTTACTAGTTCTCTATTTTGGCTCGAAGTACACTGTGAGTGTTTGCGCTTTAGCATACTGCATGAGATGTGTATGTTGCCATGTTAGCATGCTTGCCATGAGGCTAACTGCTTAAGTGGTTAACTGCTTGAATGCCTGTGGGTGAAGGTTGGATTGCTTGAATTGGAACAATTCATCAAACTATGTGTTTTAAGCCCACTTGAGGGTGGCAAAATCCACAACTTAGCCTACTTGCGAGTAGCACCTCTAAACCGTTTTCAAACAAACAAACATGAGATGTTTTGTTCCAATTTGAGTGATTTAGTCTATACTTGTATGTTGTGTGCATCACATAGTAATTCTAGGTTAATAACCAGAATAAGAACACATGTGTTTTCAAAAACAACATATCATGCTTAATAGAGGCCGATCTTTGATCGGGCAAGCGGGAGTGCTCATTTCATGACCTTCCCTCCTCGTACCCAAGTTCCCGAGCTGAGGTAACTTTGGTGATGACAGACACGTGGCCTTAGGTACGAGTCAGGGTTTCCTAAATTTTCCAAAATAAAACATTTAGGTGGCGACTCTATATCTGGCAAAGCAGTCCATGTTTGGCATTTCTTTATTAAAATCAATTTTCCAAAACAATTTGCTGGATTTGGACTCTTTGGTGATTTATCAGTCTTACATTGCACTTTGTGAGATTAGATTCAGAACCGTGACAGGAGTCTGAACTGTAGTAGCTATGAACCACGATTCGTGCCCTCGCGCACGGAGCGGAGTTCCGGGCGGTCTACAAGTAGTCCTGGAACCATAGCTTCAGAAGGCTCCAATATCCCCCGGGTACATTGGACTTGCGTTAATAGACTTTGTTAGGTTGAAGATTTAGCTCAAGGGCAACTAGTGTTTCCTTCGCTATATGTAAGGCAAAGAAAGGCCAGTCAGTGCTCACCAGTTCTACTATTTCGGCATTTATCAGCAAGGTCACCTCTGTTCAGAGCACGACCATCTACCCTTATCATGGCTCAGTCTCTAACAAATCTAGAGGATTTACTGATCCATTTTCAGCAATCAGTAGGTTCGTTGCCGCAAGATATGGCTAGGCAAGCCAAGATATTGCAGAATATGATATTCAACTTTAAGGACCTCCATGACATTGGGGTTCAGATCAAGGACGCCATCCGACAAGGGCACATTGTGGAAAGTAATGAGTTTATGAGGAAGAATGTTGTTTGTACTTCCGATGATGCTATCAGTGGTAGCCCAGTTGCAAAATGCTCAGAAGAAGTAAACACTATAACCATACCCATCAAAAACCTTCCTCCCGATAATAGCCAAAGACCAACCACTTCAAATCGGCCCCAAGCCCGAAATTTTCATCCTCTTTACATGAGTGTCTTTCAAGCTTTGATAATGCTGCAAGAAAAAGGATACCTAGAACTCCTAGAACCCCGACCCCTTCCAAATACTCTTCCACCAAGATATGACCCAGCTAAATACTGTACCTATCATCAACAACACGGTCATGATACAAACCGTTGTATCCGCATTCGTCATAAGATTCAAGATCTTATTGATGAAGAGATCATGGCTCCGCCAAAAGGACCTCAGGCTAGTACAAACCCGTCACCTCCCCACCTCAACCTCATCCACACATTACCACATACCTTCAACCCTATCATATACATCACCCTAGCCCATTTCATTCCGAAAAACATGGACTTGTGTATGATGAATGCACTCAAACCGCAATCATCTCAAACCCACGAACCCACTACTTCTGAGCTAGTGAGCATGATTGAAGATTTGCAAAGAACTGTGGCAGATTTAGCCTTTGGAATTTTGGATCCATGATCGACCACGTCACAGGCTAGAAGTTTCAATCCAAAAGGCTCCTCAATCTTAGGGCGAGCTGCAATTGAAAAGGGCCAACCTAAAGCCATCTCAGATTTGGGCAATGACATGTTAACAACAACTGGGCTTCGCTCTGATATACCGACCAAATCCCTTGGCAAAGTGGAGGCAAATGGTAAGAACAAGGTAGGGGCAGGCATTGGTCCTCATGAACACCTTCTGTGGGCTGTTGAGGCTTTGAAGGCTGAAGGGCTGAACAAACAGCAAGTGCTTACAGTTGTTACAAAGACTGTGGATGACATTTTTGTTGCTCAGATTGAGAGCGTTTTGAATCAAGGGGCAAGCCATGAAAAGGGATGTCGCACTAGAAACACCCCTTTCAGCTCCAATCCTACACTCGAAAGAGATCAACAAACCCAGTCAACACTTGCCGACCCTTTCACCGGTACATCCAACATAAACTCACAAACCTTGAAGTACCCATCCCGAGGCCAGAGGGTCTTTAATCCCCTCTACATGAACTGATCCAAACCCCTTGACAAACATTGAAGTAGCCACCATTTTAAATCCTTTTAGGACAAGGCCATCTCAAACCCCTTGAGCCTCGACCTCTCCCGAATCCCCTTCCGGTCAAGCATGATGCTGCCAAGTACTGTGCCTTCCATCAACAAGCCGGCCATGACACTAACATGTGTTTTTGTCTTCGCCACGAAATTCAAGATCTGATAGATAAAGAGGTCATCGTCGCACCAGGTCCTACAAAGTCTATCGGTACTGGATCGATGAACTTGGGGGGATAATGTGCCTATGTGATTGGGGGATGAACCATATGTTGATGGCGCTCAATTTACTCCAAATATGAGGATGGCACGCACTGTTTTGAGCAATTTGAAAATGTTGTTTATTGTACTTTCTGACTTGGGTGTTGGGTCAGTCTTGTTGTGTTGTATTGAGTCAGTCTTTTTGTACTGTGTCAGTTGATTTTGTCTTGTTGTATTGAGTCAGTCCTATTGTGTTAGAGTCGAGTGATTCTGGGGGTGTTACCTTGGGTATCACTTGCTTGTTTTGTGTTTGTCTTTTACACCCTTTCTTCTGTGTCTGTTTCTGCCTTTGAGCCAGTTGTGCCAAAAGTTCTGAATGAAACGGCAGAGATTTTCACCTACTTTTTCTGTGCCTTGAAATCATTGCATTGACCTAAGTTTTTTTCAAAACTTTTTTAACACTGTGATGAAAACAAAGAGGAATGAATTCCTCGGGATTTGCCAAAAAATTAATCAATTGAGAGAAAGAGAGGCATGCTAAGCCCTTAATGAATGAGATCATGTTTGTTAATGTGAGTACTGAGAAGGATCCTAGCTTGATCCCGATTGGTTCTACATTGTCTTCAGCATGAGCGACTAGCCGCTTTCTTAAAAGATTTCAAAAAAATGTTTTGCGCGGTCCTGCGAAGACATGTATGGAATTGATCTTGAGATTGTGCAGCATAGGATCACTCTCAGCCTCAAGACTCGACCCCTTTTGCTTTCAAACCTTGAACCTTGACTCATAATATTCAAGCAAACAATCATAATACAAGGCTTGCATGGCCGGATCAGAAGCAACCCTTACACTAGGGGCAATAAGTTCAGATGTCGTCAAAGGAAGCTTGAAAAGCTAGATTAAAAGTAGCCCTTGAACTAGGGGCAAAAATGTCAGAAGTGCTCAAAGATTCAAAAGATGGGACATTCCGCAAACCAATGAAGACTGGCAAGAAAGCCAAATTCCAGCAGTTGGAAGAAGAAAATTTATTGTTGAAGGACAATCGAGTTCCTATCCACAACACTAGGGGCAATTTAGACCCGATTGGATGGACTCCTACATCATCAGCGAACAGCAGCTATTCTACTCGATTCAGATGGCTTCGAGATCTCAAAACCATTCAACATGGAGAAATTAAACCTTTTTATCCTTGAGAGGCTTGCTCGGCCGAAATCTCGGAAGGGTGACTCAGGCAAAAGTTAGAGTAAGAAAAAGAGAGAAAGAAAAGAACAGAAATGAAAAGAAAGAAGAAAAGAAATGAAAAGAAAAGAAAAACAGAGCTCGCAAGGTTGAAAACCCGAAATGGTGGCTTTGGCAAAAATTAGAGCGCAAAAGAAAATTGTCAACACCTGAGTGAACCTCAACCCGGAACTACGTCAGGCCTAATTCCCATCTTTGGGATACCTAGGCAACTTCATCTTGAAGTTCAGCCCGAATCATTCTCAGCCTGCTCGGCTCATCCATGTTGATTGGTTTATCTTTGTTCAAACTCGGTTGTCTTATCCATGTGCAAATTGGCTTGTCTTCGTTCAAAATTGGACTGTCATTTTCCGTTAGAAAGATTTAGTTACAAGATGATTCAAAGTTCAGATCTGAGGTTGTGTATCTCGAGAGTAGATTCCGTGTTGGTTAAGCAGTGGCCTTTTGTAAAAACAATTTTGAGGATTTTTAATGTAGTTGACTAATTTTCTCGAAAATTATTCTATTTTTCCAAAACTGGACTATTTCTGGGACCCAAAGAAGGAAAATTTTCAGTGCTCACAACCTGACTTGCATGATTTCAAATCAGAAAATCGAACAAGTATGTTAATCTAACTCTCATATTGGTCAAAATTGTTTTAGTAGAAAGCCAAAAACAAAAACAAAAAAAGGTCAAAATGATAAACTAGGGGCACAGTTGAGTCAGGTTTCCTGTCTTTTCCCCATTATCAATGTACTCGCCAGAAAGGGCACAACTGAAGCTAACAGTAGAGGGCCAAGCACTTTCTCATCCTCCAAGCAGTGAAGTATCAAGCCAAGTGCTAAGCACAGATTGAAAATAGAGCGGGATATTCGATTCCCTCATTTGGATAATTACACCCAAATTGGCATCTGACCTAGAATGGGGACATAGAAAACGCAATGTGTAAGACCAATCAATTGTATGCCTGGCCGGTGGGACATGTTGTAACTCACCTCGATCAAGCTAAGCCAAGTGCATCGTTAACCGATGTCAGTTACAGATCTACTATACACCCAGTTGTAGCACAACCCCTATGTGGAAAAGCTCACGAGTTGTGAGCGAAAGAAGGAGAATCTAGCAGAATGCTAGGGGCAAGAGCCCACAACTTCCTGTTTATCCACCAACCACCCAGGGAAAGGATAAAAAAGAAGAAAGATTAAAGAATAGAGAGATGTGCGCTGAGAGAAAAAGTGAGAAAAGGGCTTTTCGGAGAAAAAGAGATTGAGTGCCAAAGTGATTTGAGGATCACAAATGATAAAGGGTGGGAAACAATACCCGAAGAAACAGACTCCTCGTGAACTGAGAGGTCTCCCATTGGTGGTACACATCCAAGTGTTGTGTTTGTTGTTTTTGGTTTGTCTCGATTCTTGTTTTGAGTCATTTTGAGTGTCAATAGATTTGTTTGGGTTGTTTTACCTTTGTTTTCCTTTGTTGAGTCGTTTTGACTGTGGTCAGTCGTAGGCTCAATACCCGGTTAAGAATTAATTTCTCAATTTCAATTTCAAAATAAATTGTTTTGTGCTCGGAGTGCTGTGCCATTCTCCACATTTGTACAAAACATGATTATTTCTTTCATAAACTACAGGGTTCAACCCAGATCATATGAGAACAACAGAACCAAGACCTATCTGAAGCTACATGGGTTCCAGACTACAAAGCAAAAGAAAAGAGGGAGAATTTGGAGCATCTTAGTATATTTCAGCAAATTCTGAGATTGCATTCCAGGTGCACCTTCTCAGGCCTCACCTTTCTCTGGAGTATGAGTGTGTCTCGACCCCAAGTTCAAGCCTGCTTCCAGTCAGAATGGCAGTCCAAGTAGCACCCGTGGTTTTCACATGCAGATGTTACCTCTCACCAATATGAACAGGATGTATCCTTTTTTGAGCTGAGCATGTTGCAAAACCCTCTGAGAGGTAAATTGGAGGCACCAAAGTACATATTTACCTCCCTTCTTGCATAGAATGTGTACTTTCATATACACTTCTGTTGCATGCGTGCCGCGCATCATTTATGATTCTTGCATAGAATATGCTTTCAATGTTGCATAGAATATGCCTATCTCTTGCATAGAATAGGCTTTCAAATACTGCATAGAATATGCTCTTGTTTCATGCATAGAATATGCTTTCAATGATGCATAGTATATGCTTTTGTCTCTTATGCAGAATATGCTTCTTATTTTGTATAAAACATGCTTTCATTCTCTCTTAGAATGTGCCATTGCCTTTATATCTTGGTTGTTTGTCTTGCATGGAATATGCACTCTTACTATATCACACTTGTTAAGTGTCTTTCTTTATATATACACGATATTGTATGTATGGTTCTTTCAGAGGAACTCCAGGTAAGATCAATCCTGCCCCCTCGAACTCTCTTGTTTTGGTTAGAAACATTGGGACGGGCGCCCGATGTTCATATCACCCTCCGGTGTCTACACCGCTCTCTTCTCCTTTCGCATGTGGTGCATTAGGATGTCTTCGGTTTCGAACACTCGGATTCGTTCCGCTGTTCATTTAGTCACTTTCTCTCACACTGTCTTGTGCATCGTGCTTTCTTGCGCAACCTTTCTCCACTCGCGTGTGGCGCATTTGGATGTATCTCACATTGTCTTGTGCATCACGCTTTCTTGCGCAACCTTTCTCCACTCGTGTGTGGCACGTTTGGATGTATCTCGCACTGTCTTGTGCATCCTCTCTGGTCTAGGAGACCTTAAATCCTCTGAAGGTGCAATTCTTTTGGTGTTTGTCGTGCCCGAACAACTTCCAGTTGTCTGGTATAGCCACCTGCCTATGTTTGCAGTGAGTTCCTAGGAGATAACCTAAGACGGTGGAAACTAGAGTTCAAATGGCGATGCCTAGAACGCAAAGGTTCGGAATTTCCGAGACTAAAGTCTAGTTTAAATACCCAGGGGTGTATCCTCGGCTTGAAATCTGTATGAAAGCCCCATAGGTTGAGGTAGCATATATGCGCCTCAATTCTGGATACTGAATCAACTTAGTCTGTCACCCTATTCAGGAATAGGGAAAGCTACGACCATAGCCAGGGAGAAAAGTAGTACCTGTGGTTCGGAAATGCAAGATGCAGAAGAGGAAGATCCCCAGTAGCATGAGGTGAGTCATTGCCAAGTGCCCCTATAAGGTACTTTCGAGAGCATCCCTTCCTAGCTGCATCATCGTATCTATCATAAGTGTTGCATAACGTCTATTGCATTGCATATAGCATTTATCGCATGCATCTACTGCATCTACTGCATTATCCACTGTATCGCCTGCATCATTTCCATGTTAAGCTTAGTTTGGCATGTGCCAATATTTTCCTTCGTTGAAGCATGGTTCTGTGATAATGTGTACGTGCCTATTCCACTAAGAGAATTGTGGTCTGAGGGTGTCGACGCGTTTTCTGTGTTAGACGTGGTCTAGTTTGTGTCCATACCTTTTCTAGGTAAAATGTGGTTTGGCCGCGCGCCTTATTCACTTCAGCCATTGCATCCACTGCATCGTACTTTGTTTTATTGCATTCAGTATGTAGGATCAATATCTTTCCTGAGCAGAGCATTCCTCTCTTATATCATACCACTCAATTACTTTTATTCTTTCTGCAAAACACATAGTTTTGCATGTGCCAACACCCCTTTCACGTTGAAACATGGTTCTATTATGTGTAAGCATCCATGCTGCGCTGAGGCCAGCATCGGGGATGTAGGCACTTAGCCTGTGTTAGGCGTCGTTCGGCTTGTGCCCACTTCTTTTCTTTGTTAAACGTAGTTTGATGTTGCATCTCCATCCCTTTATGGTATTTGTGTGGTTTTGCACTGCTTACGGTTTGATGATAGAATTACATTGCATATCATTTCCATTCTTTTGTTGCATTGTGCAAATCATTTTGCATCCTACCCTTGAACTACGCTGGTTTGATTCCTTGCAAAGGGATACGTAGGCAACCTTCGCGTTCAACCAACTGCATTTACATTTTGTTTATTTGTCCAAGTCTTCGGCCTTGTCAAAAATGGGTCATTTCTGGGCATTGACATTCACTCACATCACTTCATGACTCTGAGCTTTGTCAAAGAGGGGCAACTGTAAACACCCCATTTTTGACCGCCCTTAAGACTTAGGCGCTATTGATTGCTTACTTGATGGTGAAGGTTTTGCAGTGCAAAGGTTCGATTTCTTTGGCAAGGAGAGTGTCAAATCCCAACCTTACACCCCATTTTTGGACCAAAGCTGTTTTGACCAAAAAGATTTTAGACCTTAAAACCCTCTCTTTCAAAATATTTTTGAAAAAGTTCCTGCGATGTTCCGATGCTCGCATTTTGTTAAATGTTGCACTTTTCGGTAAACCAAGTAAGGACAAAGTGGAAATAAATAAAAGAGAGGTGAAATTTTTGAAAAATCTTTCAAAACATCTTGTTTAGAGGTTTGGAGTTGAAGAAAATGGGAGAGGAAGGAAGAAAACCAGTTGAGGAGAAGTTAGGCATGAATCTGGTTAAATCGAAACTAAGCAGTCTGCACTAAAATGAGCATAACTTTTTCCACACTTGCAATTTTGATGTGAGGCTTCCACCATTGGAAAGATGACTTCCGGCGCTTCAATATAGGCTCAAGAATGACCTGCAAAGGAGTCCAAATGAAAGAGTTATGACCATTTGAAGTTGGACCTAGAGAGCAGTTTTTTTTGCAGACCATGGATGATGTAGTGCCAGCCATTTATGATCAGTGGTAGCTAGAAATGGACCCCTGCCGGCCATCGATGAAAAAAGTCAGATTTTTGCAGATATTTGTGCTCCAACTGTTCCAGCAATCCATTTTGGGATATTTTCGACTTGAAGCCTCGTTTGTCTATATATAGAGAGAGCCTTCTCTATGGTTTTCAAGGTTAGAAACATTTTAGAAGTGATATATTTTGGGGAGTCTCTCTCTACAATCCTCTCTCTCTAAGTTTCTTTCTCTCTAGAGCTTTTGTGCTTAGAAGCATGCATACATCAAACTTTAACCTATCAGCCCTTAATCAAAGCTGGTGATCTTTGGGTTGAGGTTGCTTGAGGCTCTCTTGGAACTCCTTAAGGTGGTTTTGACTTGTATTTGTGCCTAAAAGTGTGTTGTGCTTCAAGAGGTATAACTCTCTCCCTTTAAGCTTGTTTTTCATACTTGCTTTGCCACCTTTTTCCACCATTTCAAGGCTGGTTTTGGCATGTAAAAAGTTTTGTTTTTCAGTCCGAAAAGTGGTGGTTTGAGCCTTTGTGAGTTAGGGGGTTGTTCCCCCTTTTTGCTCTTTAGCTTGTTAAGCTTTTTGCACCATTTCTCATCACCTTTAAATCAAACTTTTTGAGCCTTTTTACCATTGAAGCTTAGAGGTTTTTCAGTGACAAAAACCATGTTTTGAGGTCTAAAATAGGAGGGGTTGGCCTCGCCTCCTTGTGTCTTGTTTGCATGAGTAGATAGCCCAACATGTGAGCATGTTTTTCTACTATTTTAAGACTTGATCTCAGCATGTTTTTGCTACTTTTTTGACTTGTTTTGCCTCTGTTTGGGGCTGGTTAAGTCATTTGGGGCTTGCCTTGTATGCTTGTAGTGCAATTGTGCTTAATGGTCTAGTTTGTGCTATGTGTTAGCCTTTCATTCTAGCTATTTTTAGCCTACTTTAAGCATGTTTTAGGACTTCTTTTAAAATATTTTAGGATTTTTTTAAAGTGTTTGTGCCTTTGGGGCTTTGTTTTGTATAGCTATAGTGCAAATGCCTTCACTAGCTTAGTGCTTTAAGGCCTCAAACATGTTTTGCATGAGATGATTGCATGTTATATCATCATTTTGCATGTGATTTCAGTGCATATATCTCTGTCACACTCACTTTTTTCACTCTTTCATTGCTTTTGAGAGTTGTGCTTGGAGTTCCATTTGTGGCCTAACATGCGAGCATGTTTTTCTTGCCTTTTATGCTTCAATCTCAGCATGTTTTAGCCACTATTTTGGCATGTTTAAGCTCTATCCAGAGCTGGTTTGGTCATTTAAGTTTGATATTGCATGCCTCTAGTGTAATGTTCTTCACTAGTTTAATACTTTTGGCTTTTGAACATGTTGTGCATGTGTTGCTTGCATGATTTAGCACTATTTTTCATGCCATTTCAACATTGAAATGTCTGCAACCTCCCTCATTTCTTCAGTTTTCATTTGTTTTGAGGGTTGCTAACCTTAAGGTTGTGTTTAAGCTTGAGATAGAGCTTGTGCTCAATGGTTTTAATCCTCTTTTGAGGGTTTCTACTAACCAAAGGCATGATCTCTCTCATGTCTTAAACCATCCTTTGGTTGATCCTTCTCTCATTAGAGGACACTCACCTCAGACTTAACCGGTTAAAGAATGGATCGTTAATGAAAATGAGTAAACAAAACTTGACAAGTAAAACATGACCAAGATAAGCATGTTATGTGTTGCATTGCATTGTGTTCAAAAGGACGTTATATTGAACACAAGGTAGATTGGTCCATTTCATACTCAAAGTGATGAAATGAGCCAATCTCCTTAGTCTCCATTGCCTTTGATCATTCATGATAAGGTAGTGGTCAAGAGTCTTGTTTTTTGTGCTTGCAATGAAATTGAATTCGTTGGATCTTTGGCCATCATGCATTAAAAATGCTTGATTGGTGGTTTTGGATCCAAGAGTGCCAATCCTTTGATGTTTTGAGGTGATAAGGAAGGGCACAGTACAAACATACCCTTAGAAAACCCTCAATTTTCCTCTGTTTATGCTCTGTTGCAGTTTGGTGTTTCAGCACACCAGTGGCCGACAGTGCCTTACTGATGTCCGGCAGTGCTTCATCCTTGGCCGGCATGGCACATCTTTGGCCAGCAGCGGGTCGGTGCCAAGCATTCATGGCCAGTAGGCCACTGGTACAGTCCTCAGCATTGGTTTGGTAAGGTAGAGTAGAAAGTTCTTGCAGCAACCCTACAAACAGAGCCTCTCAAGAGCAAACTGGTGGGTTTTTTGAGGCGAAAACTGAGTGCATGCATATTCAACTTCCTAAAGCAGAGCTGAGGCAGTGTGGTTCAGTGCTCTAAATGTTTAATTTGTGTACATTGGTTTTGTAATTTAATTAACTAGTTGCTAATTAGTTAACTGTTGTAATAATTAAGTAGCTTAGCTTAGTTATTTCTTTATTTTGTTGTGTAATAATTAATCTAATTAGTTTAAGTGGATTAGATAATTTGCTTAGCTTAGTGTATCTTAGCTTATTCATTCGGACCCTCTTTCGAGAGGGCGCAATGTTGTAATAAGTGTGCGTGTGTGTATGCATGTCTTCCAACCTCACGTCTTTCTTCCCTTTACTTACCTGCTTTCAATGGTTAGTTTAGGGTCATTTTCAATTAGCATACCTTTTTCTTGCATGTTTGCATCATTCATTTGTATTGCATGCACCGGGCTCGACGCATCATTCAAACTGCATCGCAATTTCAATACATATTTGAATGCGTATTTCAAGGTATGTTATCAAATTGTTGCATTCATATGCCATCTTAGATAGCCGAGCCTATTTAGTTGCATTATTGCATGTGTTGCATTAGGCACTTTGTATAAATAGGAATCATGCATTATTTCCTAACTTATATCTTCTAGCTTGGAGTACTAGGCGAGTTTTACGCTTTAGCACACTTGCATGAGTGTGAGTAGTGTCATGATAGCATGCTTTCCATAAGGCTATTGGCTTAAGTGATTAAACTGCATGAATGCCTATGGACGAAGGCTTTATTACTTGAATTGGAACAATTCATCAAATGTGAGTTTTAAGCTCACTTTACGAATTGGTAAATCATGTTTTAATCCCACTTGACGCTGGCATTTTCAAACCATTTTCAAAAACAAACATGAATTGAGTTATTCCAATTCTTGCGATATAGTTTATACTTGTATGTTGTGCACATCACATAGTAAGTTAGCTAAAAACCGAACAAGAACACATGTATTTATAAAACAACATATCATGCTTAGTAGAGGCCGATCCTTTGATCGGGCGAGCGGGGGTGCTCATTCCATGACATTCCCCCCTCATACCCAAGTTCCCAAGCTGAGGCAACTTTGGTGATGACAAACAAGTGGCCTTTGGCACGAGTCAGGATTTCCTAAATTTCCCAAAAATAAAATATTTAGGTGGTGACTCTGTAATCTGGCAAAGTAGTCCAGTTTGGCATTATTTTATTCAAAATCTAATTTTCCAAAATGATTTGCCGAATTGGACTCTTTGGTGATTTATCAGTCTTACATTGCACTTTGTGAGATTAGATTCAGAACCATGACATAGAGTCCGAACTGTAGGACCTATTCGCGACCTCTCCGAAAGGGAGGCGCCTGAAGAAAGTCGAGCTACACTATTATTATGCCTATTTCTTCTTATTAGTACCAATTCTTCCATAATCTGATGCCCTAAATTGTTATGGATCTCGGCTCCTGCAGGTATACGTCAATGTTCAGGGTGTTGATTTCTTGATATAGCATTTCTAGCGTATTGTTGCTCACGTGCTCAGGCGTTGATGCTTGTTTTTCTATAGTCGTTGGCATGTGTATCCACCATCCTAAGACATAAGCTATGTTCTAAATATAGAGGTGAATCGTTAAGAGCAATTTAACTAATCTTTAGGGTTTATTTATCCTAGGGTGTTTGAGATAATAAGATCAACTAGTAGATAACAAATTTATGGCAACACACAATACAACTTCATATATATATATAGGCAGAATAATAGCTACCAGGGTTTGGTTAATGGAATGATTACGAAGTGGAGATCGAAGAACATGAAGTGGTAACAACATCAATTAACACAAGGATCATCTGAAATATGGATAAATAATATAATAGAATGGATGACATTACAGTTTCAAACGTCAAAATGGTCAAGGTTATAGAGGTAGTGACTAAGCTAGATATTTAACTTGAAACTGCGTTGGCCATTCGCGTTCAAACTGAATATCCAAGATTCGTCACCAAGTAAAAAGAATGAAACAATTTATAAGAAGCCTTGCGCTAAATAATCAGGGCTCAAAGGAGGTCAATTTTACAAAGGGTCATATATAAAATAGAACTAGATGGTCATGAATTAATCTTGGAAAATGATGACATCGAATAAAGATTACGAATACAAGATGAGGGTACGACAATCGATAGAAGATGTGTAGAACTAATAGTATCCCTACTACGCGATGCGAGGCCTTGTTTAGAGATAAAACCACTTCCCAATCCTGAAACATGTCCTCAAAAGTCGATGTCGCTATGATCGAAATTCGAAGAAACGCCCTAGGATAAGTCAAGAAAATTCCTATTTTTGGATGTCTTTTAATTAATAGAATAGGTAGTGCTATAATAATATAACATAGCTGGAGCAAAGCCGCTAACCACAGGTCGAAACATGTGGGTAAGGGTTGAACCTAGGATCTGATACCAAGTTGTGATGCCATAATTTCTACTCTAAGGGTTAGGGTAACGTCACTAAAGAGTCCTTTAGTCAATAGCTAAGTAAGATACCAGGAAGGTTGGAGGAGTCAATATAGCCTCTTTCTAAGTCCAACTACCTTAAATAGCAACTATCTTGTTGGCAGATCTTAAGAGGTATTAACACAAGGTCTTATAAGTAACGCATAGATAGGCATAAGATTACAAAAGCAAATGATAATTACAGCGTTCAAATCTTAAATGACAAAATAAGTTCCATCACTATTACAATCCAAAAATAAAAGCACGAATAGACTCATAAGCAAAATGGCTGCTAACTTTCTCTAAAACAGACACAAGTCTTCAAATGTCTCTAGCTCTTCATTAGCCTCATATGTTTCTTTGATACCTGGTGTGAAATACCATGAGCTCTGAATGCCCAGTAAATGCACACACACCCCGTCCCTTTTTCTCAATCCAATACACAATTGCAATTACAACAATAGGGAAAGAAACATGATATTCAAGTAAATAACAAGGGTAACAAGGTAGTTGTTAGTAGTCTAGAAATTCCCTAAAGAGATTTCATCCTCCCAACCACAAGAATCGAACGAGGATTATTTGGTACGCCCTCTCTTTTGTTGCTTTGTTGCAGACCTTACCTCGGATGCCTACCAATGGTTGTATACCCCGTAGCACCAACTGCAAGGCCTCAAAAGAGATGGTAAAATAGGGTCTTGCCCATTCCCTCCTCGCACTAAACCACCTAGGGTCCGAATGTAACCGCTCTGTTCAAGGGTTCTGATTAACCACTTGCACATGACTTTAAAAGGGAGCACGTCCCACAAACCAATTCAATTTGAACATAACTTTACCTCATAACAATACTCATGTGATCAAAACCTCATTAACCACTCCATTAAATTTTTGGTTCAGATTAGTGTTTTAAATCAATTAGCACAAGCAAATAACCAAAAGAATAAATTTGCAGAAGTATGAGCATCATTGAAGGACTAAAATAAAAGGTATATGACCATGACATATGTAATACCATACCAAGACATGATCATATACTAATAAGCATATTCATGAAGATGAGTATAAAACACCAATGCAAAACTAAATTTCCAGATTCAGTACTATCTAAAGATTAAAGTCAAAAGGACCTTTTCCGATTCTTCCCAAGCCTGGCCTTCCTATGGTTCGTAGATAATTTTATCTAGTTTTTAGAGAAAAAAAAATCAGAAATGGAATAGCTTTTCTAGATTTTTAGTTATCTAAGAACCACTTCTAGATTTTTAGTTATCTAAGAACCACTCCAGTGTTGTCCAGATTCATGGACCGTTACGAAAATTGAATTTTCTTACAAACCGATCACTCTTTTTTAATGAAACCAATTTTCCTTGAAAGATAACTCTTTAAGGAAGTGTTTGACATACAACATAAGTCCAGAAGATTTTTCTACATTTTGCTAGAATTTTTGAAATTTGGCTGTAAAACTGGTTTTTTATTCATAATACTCAAAATAAGAAGATTGGTGAGAAAGGAGGCCAACTAAGGGAAAATTTTCACTTCTTTTGGGATTAAAACATACTAAATAATGTATCAATAATTCATATTTTTAGAGTGATGGTATGCCTTTAGAAATAATATAAGATATGGGAATAAAAAGGTAGTTTTGCATCTATTAAGAGAAAATATGAGTAGAAGAAGGATCAAAGCCCAATTCATCAACTTTGAACACATGAACACTATTACAACACATCTAAAAATATAATTTTAAATCTCTAATAGCATGTATTTGAAAAAGGAAATAGAAGGAGAGATGATGATGTGGCTTACTTGTTGCCTAGTTGAAGTGTTTTTACAAAGGTTTTCTCTTTTCCTCTCCTCAGCTACCAAGGTTCACTCTCTTCCTCTTCTTTCTCTCTCAACCGAATATGTGAGTGTGTGTTTTTCTAAAAAATGTAGAGAGAATTGGTGTATTTACAGAAGAAAAATAATGGCGAAAAGTCCAAAATATCCTTAGTTTCAATTCAATTGAATAAACTTGGATTTAGTTAGGATGAAATGGAATGTATGATGATTAGAGCCTTAATTAAACCTTTAAACATGATCTAGTTAGGCTTTTGATTAATCAAAGTTGAATTGGTTACAAGTACAATATATATATATATCAATATATATTCAAATTTGTACCTTAGGTCAATTTTTCTTCCCTAATTCAAGTAATTTGTCCCCAAAAGGACATCACATATATAGGCATAGCTTGGCTAGCCATGTTCGTGGAATTTTGGGGGATTTGTTTTAATTTTTGTGTACAATTTGAAGATATTTTGTGTACAAAATTATTTATTTAAGAAAGGTACGAGTATATATATTTATGTAATTGTACTAGTTTGGGGTCAAACTGTGATTCAAGAAAAATATGAGGGCCAAAATCTTAAATTATGAATTTGAACATTTAATTAAGTGTAGTGTTTAATTTATTTAGAATCTGAAAATTTAATTCGGTTAAAGTTTCTTTGTTTTGAATTACACGGCAAATTGTATTGAGAACCGGAACCTAGGTCTTCTTGTGTGGAAAAGATACTTGGAAAATTAAATAAATTATTATTAGGGTTTTAAAAATGGTTCTTGAGTTTCCAGGTTCAATCTAGGGTTTGAGAGTTTTCCGGTTGGTGCATGTTTTTGATTCTAAGGTTAAAATTGAAATTAATTAAGAAATTGAAGGACTAGAAAGAAATAATTTAAAAGTAAGGGTTAAAGAAAATATTGGAAGGTTCAAGGGCCTCACAAACACCACCCTCCCAATATCTCTGCAAATCTACAAAAATACTAGATGTTCTCAAAGACTGCTCGAGCTACCAAATGACCGCTAGAGTGAACAGACCAAATCTGGGTAGAAATACTTTTTAAAAACAAGCTACCAGCCTGTTTCAAACGCAACCACAATGCTCACACAACCCAATTCTACAAGGAATAAGATGAACAAGGATACGGACAATCATTAAAGACAAGGAAACCCGAATCCAAAACATCAAACGGGTCGGGTCTAAACTAGAATCGTTATAACCTTCCCCCCTTAAGGAATTTTGTCCCTGAAATTTTGAAATCAAAACAACAATGTTTACATTTAAATTCTCATAGCTCATCCACAAGTCATCCATCCTTATGACAATAATAAACATGTTTTCAACATTGAATATACAATTCACTTTTTCAAAAAATATACAATGTTTACATTTAGTCAACATAACAAGACTCTCAATACAAGCTTCAAGCATTAACAAATAGGTCTAGATACTTTTCACAGACTTCCAACTTACATTCCCAAGTCGCCTCCTCAACACCATGGTGTCTCCGCAACACATTTACCAAAGGAATTGTCTTGCCTTGCAAGACTTGGTCTCGAGTAACTAAGACTCTAACCGATCTCTCCTCATACGAGGCATCCTCATCTACCTCTAATTCGGTCCAATCCAACATGTGTGATGGATCCGACTCATACTTCCGGAGCATACAAATATGAAACACATCATGAACCTTGAAAAGCTGTGGCGGCAAGGCCAAACGATAAGCTACCTCTCCAATTCGCTCTAGAATCTCAAAAGGCCCAATAAATCTAGAAGACAACTTTTTGCTCTTCCCAAACCTCATCAAACCTCGTTTAGGTGATATTTTCAAGAAGACGTGATCTCCTACCTCAAATGATAATGGTCTCCTTCTACGATTGGCATAGTTCTTCTAGCAACTCTGAGCCGAAATGAACCTCTTATGGATAAGTGCAACCTTCTCCGTCGGCTCCCGGACTAACTCATGACCTATCATAGGTGCATCACCCACCTCGGCCCAACACACTGGAGATCTACACGGTCGGTGTAGCTTGCTTTTCGTGCTCCTCTCAGATACGATTAGCCCTATAGTTCGGATTCCCATGGTTTTGAATCTAATTTCACAAGTGCAATGTGAAATAGATAAACACAAATGAGTCCAAATCCAGCTAATCTTTTAGAAAATCGATTTTGAATCAAAAATGTCAAAAATGGACTGCATTACCAAATTTTAGAGTCGCCACCTAAATATTTTTGCAAAATTTAGGAAACTCGTGACTTGTACCAAAGGCCATTAGTCCGTCATCACCAAAGTGTCTCGAGTCGGGAACTTAGGTATGAGAGGGGAAGGTCATGAATTGAGCACCCCTTTGACCGAATCAAAGATCGACATCTACTAATCATGATGTGATTTTTATTTATGTTATATGCTCTTGTTCTGGTTATAATGCTATTTTTACTATTTGATGCACACAAGCATAAACCAATTCACAAAATTTGGAACGCATTGATTTTATGTTTGTTTTGAAAAAGTGTTTTGAATATGTGTCACGTGAAAAAGTGAGCTCGTTTTTACATTAATCAAATTATTCCAACTTAAGTGAAAAGGCCTTCATGCATTGGCATTCAAGAGATATATCGATTAGGCACTTAGCTTCATGGGAAACATGCTCGATATGGTAACACAAACATACATGCAATATGCTAAAGCAAAAAATGCTCACCTAGTACTCTAAGGCAAGCAAAATAAAGCTATAATAATTAGAGGAAATGCATGCTCCTAAACAATGCGACATGACTAATACAATGCATGCAATCATGCAATTAATAGGCTCGGCTACTAGCATGGTATGTAAGTGTATTCAAGGCATGCGATAAAGCACGTATTCGAGTAAAGAATTTGAAATTGACGTTGGTTAGTATAATGAGCCGAACCCTAATGCATGCAAGATAAATGGATGCAAATCATGGAAAATGCTAAGGAAAATATGATGCTACCATTATAAGTAGATAAATAAAAAGGAGAAAAAAATGGAGGTTGGAAGACATACACAACTTATTACATATTTTGCCCTCGTGTAAGAGGGTCCGAATGTCCAAGTGTCCGAATTAATTACTTATTACAAATCCGAATGAATAATAAATGAAGGACTATCTAATTTATTACAACAACAATATTATAACAATAATTTGAATAACAATATTACAACAATAATATGGAAAGAATGCACAAGGATCACACGGGCGCCGATTAAAACAGTCTTCAGAAACTGCTCTGTTTCACCCTCAGCCACTGCCCTTTGTTTCAACCAAAAGTGCTTTGTTTACCATACATTGGAGCTTGACTGGCCCCAATGAGGCGTAGTCGGGTCCGAACAAATCCGACCGTGCCTTATTTTGTTGTAGAAAAATGTTTTTGTGCTCTGAGGTGAAAACAATGCAGACAGAACATTTCTAAGCCATGCTTGTCCTTTATGCTCTTCTTTATCATAGAGATACTCAAGATAGGAGCGGGTTTGATTCCCAAACCATCCATAGGTGCAAGTTGATTGCTTGATGGTTTCAAACACGATATGACAAAATATTGATGATTGCAATGAAAAATACACCACCCCTCCCTTCTATCATGAAGTTAAGTCAAGGAGAGAGGTAGACACGCCTCAAGAATTATCAACCATCACAAATTAGTATGAGATGACTCTAGAAGCAATGAAATTAGTAAAACGTCTGACCGAATTCAACCAATTTTATTAATCTTCTTTATATCAATTTTAATTGATTTTAAGCCGATTTTATTATCCTTTTTTAACTTACCTTTTCGTTTCTTTATCTTTTATTCCATTTGGTCCAAAAGTGATATTTAAGTCCACTAAGTCCAAAAGCAATGTAAATGAGCAAGTATCGATTTAACCCGAGAAATGAGCCTTTCAAACCCTTTTGTTCGGGAGAAATTACAAAAGCGCAATCAAACTCATTTACGAGCGATAGGGATTCGGAGTCAAACCCAAAGTGAGCAATAATGACTAGTCAAACTCAAAAGAGTGATAATGACATAACCAAACCCACAATGAGCGATAAGGACTCTAAACCCAAACTTGATACCAAGCTATAATGAAATCTTCTTTTGTGATTTCCAAGGGCCTAACTAGAAAGCTAGTCCCTTAGAAGTAAATACACTGGTGATAAAGAGGAGTGACAAACAAAAGGTTGTGTTTAGCATAAGAGAGATGTAATGCCTTGGTAATGAAGCTCTGAAGAGATTAAACCATTAAGCATAGAAGGTCTCTTTCTTATGCTTGAACAACACCCTTTTATTAAATATTAAACACAACTCTTTAATAAAAAAATAAAAAATAAAAGCAAATAATGGAGGGAGGTTGTAGAGATAATTGTGCAAGGTTGATTATTACAAAAGTCGGACTCTTTACATGAAAACTGGATAATGAAAGCTATCAACTCGAATGACTCAATGTCTAAGGCCTAAACAACCGAAGCCATGAGAACTTGCAACACAACAAGTATAATATTCAAAACGTAAACTATTCAAATGAATTAAATAGCCCCTAAAATGTGAAAAGAACAGTGCCTAAAAGTATGTTAAAGAGAGCACAAAAGATAGCCAAAAAGAAGGAGATACAAAGCTAGTAAGCAAGACTAAGGAGGGTGGCTAACCCCTCCACTTTTGGGACTTCTAAACCATATTTTTGAGCCCTTTAGAACTCTAAAAATCAGTATGTAAACCAAAGAAAAGAGTGGAAAAACAAAGGATATGAGCTTTGGGATAAGGTGCAAGAAAGGGTGAGAAGCCCCTCCACCTTCAGTAGCGCTTTAACCCCAAATTTCAACACTTTGAATTGATCCAAAACAATATGAAAACATAAGAAAAAGATAGAAAAATAATGAAATGAAAAGCAAGGGAGAAAAGCTTATACCTCTGGAAGAGAGAAAGCTTTTGTTGTAAACCAAACTTGATCCTAAGGCACTCTCAAGATTGAATTATGATTCTCAAGCCTCAACCAAGGCTCCAAGTTTAAGCCCTAAGTGTGTATATGGTGTATAGACATAGTTCAAAGATGATACAATAACACAAAGTTAGCTTGCAAGGGAAGAAGGAGCTCTCAAAGGTCTTTTTGGCTCTTTGAAAATTTTTTAACCCTTAAAACAGAGATATGAGCTCATATTTATAGAAATTAGGGTAAATAGGTCACAAATATTATCAAAAATAGACAGCTGGCGGATTCCCGCCCATAACAGTGTTTATCGCCCAAAAGACACAGTCGGGCCCTAGTGGCCACAGCCAAGCCCTAATGTGACTCCTCTATTTCTCAATTTCAGACTCAATGTAGGTTGGCACAATGCTTAAAAATGGATTTCTGAGGTAAAGGTGGTGTGGGTATGGAAGGTTGGGATTGTTTAGAGCTCAAATTCGACTTCCTTCATTGAGAATTCAAGCCATTTACACAATGTAACTTTCATCATCAAGTGCCCAGAATAAAGCGCCCAAGTCTTGCAGGTGGTCAAAAATGGGGTGTCTACAGGTTGCCCCTCTTTGACAGAACTTAGTACGCCATGAAATGACGCGAGTGAATGTCAAAGCCCAAAGACGACCAATTTGACGAGGCCGTAAGACTTGGGCAATGAAGCAAATATGAATGCAAATGGTTGAACCCGAGGGTTGCCTACGTATCCCTTTGCAAGGAATCAAACCGGCGTAGTTCAGGAGCAAGATGCAAATGATATGAAGAAAGAATGCCTTTGAAAGTTAGACTTGCACACTATGCGAAGCCAATTACGTTAAAAAAAACTATGAGCATGCAAAACAATACAATAATCAATAGCAAAGTAACAACACAAATGAAAGTTCCAAAACTAATCTAACCATACTTTGCACAGAAAGAAGTAAGCAATTTAACGAGACATTGCAACCGACACACACATCTCTTCGCATTGCATGCGGAGAGAAAGGGAAAATTTTAACCAAGAGAAAGCAACAACCTAACGCGTCTCACGCGAGAGGAGATAAAGGCGGTGTGAACAACAGGCACACTTGATGTTTTTCACTGGGTAAAACAAAAGCCTAGTGCGTCTCACGCGAAAGAAGGAAAGATGGTGTAAACAAACAAGCATACCTAATATTTTTAACTGAGTAAATCAGCAGCCTAATGTGTCTCACGCAAAAGGTGGAAAAATGGTGTGAACATTGGGCGCACCTGATATTTTTAACCGAAAGAAGCAACTGCCTAACGCGTCTCACGTGAAAGGAGGAAATATGGTGTGAACACCAAGTGCACCTGATGTTTTTAACCATGGAAAATCACAACCTAATGCGTCTCACGTGAGAAGAGGAAAGATGGTGTGAACACTAGACACACCTAATGTTTTTAACCAAAGGAAAATCACAACCTAACGCGTCTCATGTGAGAGGAGGAAAGATGGTGTGAACACCAGGCACACCTGATATTGTTAATTGAGGAAAATCATAACCTAACGCATCTCACGTGAGAGGAGGAAAGATGGTGTGAACACCAAGAGTACCTAATGTTTTTAACCGAAGGAAAATCACAACCTAAAGCGTATCACGCGAGAGGAGGAAAGATGGTGTGAACACCAGGTGCTGTAGACACCTCATTTTTGAACGCCCTTACGACTTGGGAAACACTAATTGTGCACCCAATAATGAATTTGTATATGCTTGTCAAATGCTCAAAGTCCTCAGCAAAATGTCTTAGCTTTGAGCCTCAAAACCCTTCGAACCTCTTGCCTTGTTTTTGGACCAAAACAACAAATTTTCAAGCCTAAACATCTTGGGACCTACAGACCCACTAGCATGGATTGCCAACCACTAGTGTGGATTGCCGGCCATTAATGTGGCCTATCGGCCACTGTAGCTCGGCTTTTCGCACCCCTTTTCGGAAACTCGAAAAAAGCCCTACAGTTCGAACTCCTATGGTTTTGAATCTAATCTCACAAGTGCAATGTGAAATTAATAAATACCAAAGAGTCCAAATCCGGCAAATTGTTTGGAAAATTGATTTTGAATCAAAAGTACCAAAATTGGACTACTTTTCCAGATACAGAGTCGCCACCTAACTATTTTATTTTGGGAAAATTTGGGAAACCCATGACTCGTGCCAAAAGCCATAAGTTCGTCATCACCAAAGTTGCCTCGGGTCGGGAACTTAGGTACGAGAGGGAAAGGTCATGAATTGAGAACCCCCGCTTGCCCGGTCAAAGATTGGCCTGTACTAATCATGATATGATTTTTATGTACATTATGTGCTCTTGTTTCGGTTATTAGGCTAGCTTTACTATGTGATGTGCACAAGCAAGTATAGACTAGTTTGCTCAAGTTGGAACAATTCAATTTCATGTTTGTTTTGTGAAAGGGTGATTTTGTCACTTCAAGTGGGTTAAAGTTGTGAATTTGCCACTAGACATAGTGGGCTTAAAACGTACATTCGTTGAATCGTTCCAATTCAAACAACAAACCTTCATCCACAGGCATTCAAGCAGTTTATCAAGTAAGCATTTAGCCTCATGGCAAGCATGCTAGTCATGGCAATCACTCACACTCATGCAAGTATGCTAAAGCACTAAAAACTTACCTAGTACTCCAAGCTAAGATAAAACAAGTTAAAAAAATATGCATGATTCCTAACTATACAAGATGTCTAATGCAACACACGCAATATGCAATTAATAGGCTCGGCTACTAATATCGCATATGATTCAATTAAATACATGCGGTCCAAGCATGTATTCATTGTGCTTTCGGTTTTGCACTTTCTGCATCTACTCAATATTGTACTCTTGCCCCGGAGCCTGCAGAGGAGCTTCCATTGATAGTCCCCTATTTGTGGATATATGACGGTCAGCTTCGTCGTAGGACCCACGAGCCTTTCACATTCTTCAAGCATTACTTCGACACAGTAGCTGCCCATGAGGAAATCCGAAACACAGTCTTTTTTTTTCTTTGAAATTGTTCCAATTCAAACTGACAGCAACTAATAATCTATACAACTTCTATTTATAGATCATGTAGTAGTCGTGGGCCACGTTGCCAGTGGGGGTTCGAGACCAGTTTACCGGTGCCCAGGCCACCTCCCGCTACCGCATTCTACTCAAGGGCCCAGTTTGCTGGGCTTGGTTCTTGGGCGAGCGCTTCATGCGCCAGATTATGGGCCTGCCCAACACAATCATCCCGATAGCTCCACCAGAGTCCATACGATCCACAAAGAGCCTATCTGTTGAGAAGGTCATCCAGTTCATGATGGGCCTAGACGCCGACTTCTTTTGAGCGAAGGGCGACTATGCAGCTTTCATTAAGACACACTTGATGCTGCCCCTGACTGGTGTTCGTGGAGCTGAGGAGGTGAGAGCTCCTGCTGCGAGAGGGAGGCCCAGAGTGACTCGGGCGAACAGAGCCCGTGGCAGAAGGGTTTCCCATGCGACACAGATGGATGATTGACCAGAGCTTCCTACCACGCTGACTTGCTAGCGATACACTAGGGATGCGTACCAGGTCCCGATTGAGCCTGCAGTGGCTGGTCATGAATGTGTCGGGGTCTGAGGCCCAACTTCGGTACGAACTTGTACTTCATAGTTCATTTCAGATATATTCATTTGCAAATACGGATCATTCAAATTGCATTTACAGGCGTCCATCGAGTACACATAAGGCACCCTCGAGCTGATAGCCTCCCTGATGGGGATGGTACAGAGGAAAGAGGCGCTGCTTAGCCTCTACAGTATTCAGGTAATTTCTTCAGTTTACATTCCAGGCATCAAATTTCCACTGACACACTGACACTGTCATTTCAACTGAAAACTTCCCAAACTACACTGATACATTGCATCGATAGACTGCATCTAACACACTGCGCTCGCATACTGTATTCACACAATGTATCTGACTTCTATATATACTCATTCCGCATACTATGCTTGCATCTGATACGCATACTATAACTGATATGTGACAATTGTCTTTTCAGATTCTGTCCATACCGATGACACCAACGGCAGCACCAACACTAGCACCAGCACCTGCACTAGTAGTACCTCCTCCAGTAGTAGGAATGAGAGAAAGAGAGAGAGACAGGCTCCGGTATGTGGCTGAGGTAGAGCTAGGGGCACCCGAGCCGAGAGTGGTCCTTCATAGCCTATTTTGAGTGATAATGGTATTGAGACGAGCGACTCTAAAGAAGCAACGTATCAGCACTCAGATTCATCTAAGAGTGGAGGTGATGACGCCGGCTCGGGGTTCTGAGAGTAAAGACGATGCCGAGGCGAGCTCTAAGGCGAAGAGCGGTAATGGCACAAGCTCAGGTTTTGATTCAGGTTCAGACAGCAGTATTGACGGAGATAGTGCCCTAGAGTCCTCTCCTCTGAGGAAGAGAAAGAAGAGGGCTTCTCGAGCGTGAGGCGACCAGTGTTGATTTTTTTTGTATTTTTGCTTAGTTTATTTTTGTTTATAGTTTTAGCACATTGTGCAACTTCAGACAGGTTTTATTTGCTTTAAAAAACTTGTACTGCACTTTTGTAAAAAAAAAAAAAACAGCCATGATCGGAATGAAAACCATTTTTCATGAAAAAATGTTGTATTTTGCATCATGAGCACCACTTAGCATGGAAATGAGATTGAATTTGATAATAAAAACTGAACACTTGTATTGGCGCAACGTTCGTAACCGAGTAATGAACCGTCCAACAACTGAAATAAAAAGCTATATACAACTCGATAAACAACACAATAACAACTTGATAAACAAAACAACGACAACTCGATAAGCAGAACAACATACAACTCGATAAGCAAAACAACACAACAATAGAGGACATACAAAAGTAACAAACTTGCTAAAACCGAAAGGACTCAAAACAAGACCTTAAAACGGACTAAAGGCAGAACAAAACACATGCTTCCAGTACTGTTCAGCACAAAGGTGGACAACAGGTTAAAGTGAGAGACTGCCAGCTATAAAAGAGGGTTGCCGGCCACATGCAGACCATAAGAGGTGGCCTAGCGACCATCAATGCAGATTGCCAGCTACCTGCTAGTCACATGCCGGCCATCAATGTACAGGACCTCCAAATTGTTGACACCTGGCTTCCACTCACTACCTTATCTTCTAGGAAAGGTTGAACTTTGTAGTTGCTTCATTTCAGCTGCAAATTCTTCACAAATAGAGCCGCTTTTTGCCGAAAAACTCTCGAATTGGATTACAATTTTAGATGGCTTGGAAAAGCTGAATTTCTGGGGTTTTGGCATAAATGCACTTTTCTCGCTGAATTGTTATCCTCTTTGTTTTCCGTTCCTTCATGCTACAACTGGATGTTGGAACCCAATTACATACGTCTTTAGCTTTGGGGGACAAGAAATATGCCCGACAACCGAGGTAATCTTCTTTGACATAGTTTTCGACAACACGCCCTTTGTTTGTGTATGTTAGCACATTTCCTTCTCACCCCTAGTTTTGGCGGGTCTAGTATTTAGCTAATTGAAGTGCCGCAAGGCCTAAAAGAGGGCAAGAGTTGCATTGGCTTGGTGCTGGCCAAGACTTTGATGGGCTTAGACGCCTTCCATCGGTGAGAGACCACCAAATTCGCGGGAAGTTCACTACTTCTTCAGGTAATGTTTCCCACCCTTTCTAATATGTGCTTCTAACATCACTCGACATTTACGCTCTGTTTTTCTCTCGAAGCCCTTTTCTCACTTTTCTCTCAATATACATCTCTCTATTCTTTAATCTCTCTTTTCTTTCATCCCTCCCCAGGTGTGGCTAATGGACAAGCTGAAGGTAGTGGACTCTTACCCTGCATACTCAGCACGAGCATACTTTTTCCGCCAAAAGCTAGTGGATTTCCCGAATCAAGGATTGTGGTGCCACTAGATGTGCAATAGGTCTGCTGTTGACATTGCTTGGCGTTGCCCATGGCTTAATCTGACTGAAATGAGCCATAGCATGACTCAGCAACCTGGTGTAGATTTTCCAATTTTGACCACTCGTAAGACTTAGGCACTTGATTCCGAGCACTCGATGATGAAGGTTCCATTGTGTAAATGGTTTGAATTCTCAACAAAGGAATCCAATTTCGAGCTCTAAACAATCCCAACCTGTCATACCCATTGTATTTCTACCCCAGAAACTCAATTTTGAACATTATACCAAACTGCATTGAACTTGAAAGTGAGGAACAATGGAAATAAACTGAGGCCCGACCATGCCTCATTGATGGCTGGTCGTGGATACCAATGCCCGGCCGGGCCTCTTGACTTTTCAGAGCAGGTTATGCAAATATCTGCTAGCTGTCGCTTTCTGCAGATATTTTCATCTGCGTCTCATTCTCTATAAATACGAAGCTACTAGACTAGGTTGAGGTTGGGGGGAAAGGTTGAGAAGTTAATATATATCAAGGTTTAGGAATATCAAAATATATAAGTATAATCCTTCTTTCGTAATTCATCTTCCTACTTTGGACTTGGAACTTGATTGAGATTTGAAAACCATAACTCAAACTTTAGAGTGTTGGATTCAAGTTTGTTAACTAAGAGCTTACCTCTCTTTGAAAGATATAATTTTGCACTTTCTTCTTTCATCTTCTTATACTCTTTTCCTCTATTTTTCTTGCCTTTATATACTAATTTTCAGAGTTGAATTGAGGCCCAAAAACATGATTTGAGGTCTTGAAATTTGAGGGATTGGTCATCCCTCCTTATCCTTTTGTTTACATAGCTTTAATGTCTTTGTTTTTACTCAACTTTTAAACTTTTTTCTTACAATTGTAGCCGCTATTTTAGGCTCTTTTAGAATGTTTTAGGGCTGTCTTAGTCAAGTTAATTACTTTAAGCTTTGTTTATTTCGTTTGTTATCTCACAAGTTTGCCTGTATAGCTTATTGCATGTTGTTCTAGCTTTCCTTTAACTCATTTAATAACCTCATTTTAATAATCAAGTTGTCACTCCTTTATTTCATTTGAGAGTTGTTTCAAATGGTTGATGGTTATTCAACACATGAACTAGAGATTTGCGCTTAATGGCTTAATCTCTACGGAGATTCATTGTCAACGACATAATCTTTCTTTCATGTTGAGAATTACTTCCCATTTGATGCTTTTCTCCTTTTAGAGGACTTAACATCACCATCGACAAATAAATTAATGAATGGTAATGACTAAAGAAATTGGTTTAAAATTGGATCAACACACGTAAAGAAAATGGCTTAAATTGTTTAGGCTTGGCCGGACGTTATGCCAAGTTAATCGAGTCAAGAATGATCATACACTAATTCATGGTGTTTTGATGATTCTTGAAGTATCTCTACTACCCTTTTTGAGTTCACTCCATGACAAGAGGGAGGGGTGGTCATATTCATTGCATTTTATTCATTTTTGTCCAAAATTGTATCTGAGGTCATCAAGCAATCAATTTGCTCATTGATGGTTTTCGGAATCAATTTCAACCTTCTTTCGAGGCTTTCCAGTGACAGAGAAGTGTGAAATGGACAAACAGAGTCCAGAACACTTTGTCTGCACTGTTTTCACTTCAGAGCACCAAATGGAGTTACATGAAATTGAACCATGGTCGGCCTTCCTTAGGCCCGGCCAGGTGTCAGTGAGGGGCGGCCGGACATGAATGAACGGTAAGGCAGTGTGTTGTGTAGAAACAGAGGGTAGTGGCTGAAAGTGAAACAGAATAATCTAGGCAGACAAAGCAGCTTCTGGACGCTGCGCATGCGAGCATTGTGCATCTTCGGATATGTAGCATATTATTTAGTTACTTATTAATTCACTTGGTTTTATAATAATTAGTTTAATTTGGACTATTGGACATTGATTCGGACCCTCTTGTGTGAGGATAAATATGTAATAATTTGTGTATGTCTTCCAACCCCACGTCTTTCTCCCTTTTATTTACTAGCTTATGATGGTTAGTTTAGGACATCACATTTCGTTTAGCATACTTCATGTTTGCATGCACTCGTATTACATGCATTGAGGCTCAGTTCATCATTTTAACTCACATTGTTATTGTTTATAATTCTTTGAATACGTGCTTAGACCGCATGCTATTGATCCATATGCCAAATTAGTAGTCGAGCCTAGTAATTGCATATCGCATGTGCTGTATTAGACATGTCGCACATGAACCATTCATTTTTCTAACTAGTTTCTCTTTTTGGCTCGGAATACGAGGTAAGCTTTTATTTGCTTTAGCACGTTGCATGAATGTGATTATTGCCATGTCTAGCATGCTTGCCATGAGGCTAAATGCTTAAATGATAAATTGCTTGAATGCCTGTTGATGAAGGCTATTTGCTTGAATTGGAATAATTTGAATAATGTTCATATGCAATCACTTTTTCAAGTGGTACATATTCAAAACACTTCTTCAAAGAAAACATGAATCAAGTGTTCCAATGATTGCAAAATTAGTCTATACTTGTATGCATCACATAGTAAAGTTAACCTAATAATTGGAACAAGAGCATATAATGTAAATAAAAATCACATCATGATTAGTAGAGGCCGATCTTTGATCGGGTGAGTGGGGTGTTCAATTCATGACATTCCCCTCTCGTACCTAAGTTCCCAAGCCGAGAAACTTTGGTGATGACGGATTAATGGCCTTTGGCATGAGTCACGGGTTTCCTAAATTTCTCAAAACAAAATATTCATGTGACGACTCTATAAATCTGGAAAAGCAGACCGTTTTTGGCATTTGATTTAAAACATCGATTTTTCAAAAGAATTGTTGAATTTGGACTCTTTTGCATTTTCATTGTTTCACATTGCACTTGTAAAATCAAATTCAGAACCAAGTGGAGTCCGAACTGTAAGGTTGTTCACCTTCCGAAAGGAGCACGGAAAAGTCGAGCTACACTTGGCATTCACCTGATTGGCCTAACACACTGTGTATTCTACTTTTCGTTCTAATTCAGACGTCCATTTAGACATGATCAAACTTGCCCAGAGGAGGGGGTAGAGTACCCAGTTTCATTCCCCATCCAAGGTTCGCATTTGGGTAGGTACCTCACTGCTTGGAGGATGAGAGGGTTTCTGGCCCCTGCCCCTAGTTTCAATTGCGCCGTTTCTGTCGAATGCCTGACTTGGCTCGAGGAAGAGGCACAAACCGGGCACACTTTAGCATCAGAAGCTTCCACAAGCGCAAGTGGGGGACGTAGAAGCACCTGACTCATCTATGCCCCTAGTTTATTGCTTCAATATTTACTTTTCAAGTTTTATGAATGTAATAAAAGCAACTTTGATTTGTATTGAGAGTTGGAGAACTTTGTATTGAAATCAATGAAATTAAAGTTGTGAGCACTGAAAATTTTCTTTTTGGTCCAAAAATGGTCTAAGTTATAAAAGGAAAATTTTTAACAAAAATCAACTTTTATCAAAACTTTTCAAAACCATTTTCGACAAGGATTACCACTTGACATGCACAGAATGTATCCTCGAGGTGTACAACCCCGAAACCAAAGATCACAAATTGCCCCTTGTTTTGAACAACACTGCTCAGCACTGTAATCAGTTCTCGGAATAAAGATCACAACGGACCTTTCAGATAAAGAACAGACAAAGATGACCTAATCAAACACATGGATAGGACAGTTGAGTTAGAGGTGTTTACGGTCGAACTTCAGGATGAAGTTTCCTACGTATCCCGAAGATGGGAATCAGGCCTTACGTAGTTTGGTTCAGGTTCACTCAAGTATTAACGCTCTCCTTTTGCACTCTAACTTTTGCCAAGGCCGCGCTTTAGGGTTTTCAACCTTGTGAGCGCAGTTTTTCTTTATTTCCAATTTTTTGTACTCTAACTTTTGCCTAGGTCGCCCTTCCGGGTTTTCAGCCTAGTGAGCCTCTTAGGGATAGTATTTCTTCAACTTGTCCATGTTGATCGGTCAGAAAAATTCTAGGCCATCCAGGTCCATGAGAATAACAGCGCCACCTAACCAGATAGTTTTGATGATGTGACTAGTCCAATTGGGTCTGAACTTGCCCTTAGGGTCATGGATGGGAGCTCGGTTGTCTTTCAGCACTAAATCCCCTTCTTTGAGATTCCTGGACTTAACCTTCTTGTTAAAAGCCCTAGCAATCCTGCATTGATAACCCTGAACATGGTATAATGCTTTCAGCCTTCTCTCGTCAAATAGCATTAGTTCTTCGAACTTACTCTGTTGCCAGTCCGCCTCTGCTATCTGACACTCAGTCATAACCTACAGCGATGGAACTTCTATTTCGATTGGCAAATCAACTTCCATCCCATAGACAAGAGAATAAGGAGTTGCCCCTGTAGACATCTGACTTGAAGTTCTATAGCCCCAGAGTGCAAATGCCAATTTGTCTGGCCAATCCCTATAGGTCTCAACCATTTTCTACAAAATATGCTTAATGTTCTTATTGACGGCCTCAATAGCTCCATTGGTTTACATCCGGTAAGTAGATGACTTATGAAAAGCCACATTGTATTTCTCCAACAAGTCAATCACCTCTTTCTTGAAATGGGAACCATTATCTGAAATGATCTCATTTGGGATGCCATAATGGCAAATGATGTTGTTTTGGATGAACTTAGCCACATGCACTACCTTCAACACTGCGTAGGACTAAGCTTCCACCCACTTCGTGAAGTAATCAATTGCCACCAGAATGTATTCATGCCCATTTGACCCCTTTCAGTGTGACTGCGTTGATGACATCAATTCCCCAGACAGAGAAAGGCCATGGTGAAATCATGTTGTATAGCTTCGACGGCTGGATGTTCATGCGATTGGCAAGGATTTGGCATTTGTGGCATCATCGAACAGAACCAATACAATCCTCCTCTATTGTGGACCAGTAGTAACCTTGCCTGAGAATCTTTCGGGCTAACATTACTCCGTTCATGTGCGCTTCACACTCTCTCTCATGGATGACCTCCATCAGGCGCTTCAACTCCTCTGCTTCGATACATAACTTGTGCATTCCCAGAAAACCTCTCTTGTACAATTTACCTCTGCAGATGATAAATTGAATGGCCATCCGCCATATTGCCCTTTTATCTTTGGCATTTGCCCCTGGTGGATAAGCCTCTTTTTCTAAGAAGTTCCAGATATCATAGAACCAAGGGTTTTGATCTATTGCGGTGATAGTCTCGTAGGCCGGCATATATCTCTGTTCAATGATGATTGGACGCATACGGACTCCAAGCGAGATGTCTATCATGGATGATAGAGTTGATAAGGCGTTGACGAACCTGTTGTTCTCTCTCAGTAGATGCATGAAAGTCAGCTTTTCAAACCTAGGAATCAGAATGTCTAGGGTTTGGTGATGGATCTTCATCTTTTCTTCTTTGACCTTTCAGTCTCCATTTGCTTGAGACACAACTAGGTTTGAGTCTCCGATAATGTCCAACCTTTTTACCCCTAGTTCCAGGGCAGCTTCCAAACCAGCGATACACGCCTTATACTCTGCTTCGTTATTGGATACCTTGAACCAGAGTTTGAAGGCTAAAGGTATATGGGAATTTTCGGGTGCTATCAGCAACACCCCTATCCCATAACCGTACTGATTAGACGTTCCATCAAAGTACATTGTCCAAATCTCATCCTCGACTTGCAGAACAGCTTCATCTGGGAACAGGTATTCTACCGCTTCATCCCCTTTCTACTGGGTGATCTGCTAGGAACTATGTTATTACTCTTCCCTTGACTGACTTACAAGTAACATACTTTAGATCAAATTCGGAGAGAAGAAGCAACCAACGAGCTAGCCTACCCGTAAGTGCTGGTTTCTCAAAAAGATATTTGATGGGATCTAATCTCAAAACCAGAATTACGGAATGAGCTAACAAGTACTGCCTCAACTTCCTAGTAGCCTATACCAAGGCTAAGCAAGCTTTCTCCAGCAGGGTGTAGCGGGTCTTGTAATCCAGCATTTTCTTCCTTAGGTAATAGATGGCTTTCTCTACCCTATCCTCAGATTCCTGAGCAAGCATGCATCCCATCGTTGTGTCCATTACTGATAGATACAAAATCAAAGGCTTTCCCAGCTCTAGCGACGACAACACAGGTGGATTTTGAAGGTACTGGTTGATTTGCTAAAAAGCAAATTGACATCGATCATCCCATCGGAACTTCTTTTCTTTCTTTAGAAGACCAAAAAGTGGTTCACAAGTCAAGGTCAATTTAGAGATAAACCGTCTTATGAATTGCACTTTACCCAGAAAGCCTGGCACCTCCTTGCAGTCCTTAGTGGTGGCATTTCTAGGATGGCCTTGATTTTAGAAGGATCTACCTCGATGCCCCTCTGTGTGATCAAGAAACCTAGCATTTTCCCTGTCGTTACGCCGAAAGTACATTTCTAGGGATTCAACCTCAGTTTGTATTCTCTAATCCGTTGAAAGAATTTTTTCAAGACGGTGTAGTGACCCTCTCTTTAGACTTGACAATCATGTCGTCCACATACACCTCGACCTCTTTATGGATCATATCATGCAGAATTGTGGTTGCAGCCCTTTAATAGGTAGCCCTGGCATTCTTCAGCCCAGACGGCATCACCCAATAGCAGTAGGTTCGCCACAGCATAGTGAAAACAGTTTTCTCTCTGTCCTCGGGCACCATCAGAATCTAGTTATACCCGAAAAATCCGTCCATGAAGGAGAGCAATGCATGGCCTGTAATGAAGTCCACTAATTCATCGATGTGCAGCAAGGGAAAGTCATTTTTTGGACTGGCTCTATTCAGATCTCTGAAGTCCACACACACCCGGATTCTGCCATCTTTCTTCAGCACTAGGATGATGTTGTCCCACCAAGTTGGATACTCAGATACTAGCAAAAACCATGCGTCTATTTGCTTGGTGACCTCCTCCATAATCTTCAAAGCCTAATCCGTGCATATCCTCCACAACTTCTGTTTGATAGGTCGGGCCTCGTGGTCAAGAGGGATCCGATGCTGTACAATCTCAAGATCAATTCCAGGCATGTCTTCGTAGGACCACGCGAAAATATCTTTGAAATCTTTTAATAAAGCAACTAAGCGCTCATGCTCCTCTGAAGACAACATGGACCTGATCTGGACCAAGCGCGGATCCTTCTCAGTACCCACATTAAAAACAATGATTTCATCGGCGAGGGGTTTTGCAAATCTCTCCTCCTCTCGATTAATCAAAATTTTCAAAACCAGAGGAACTCCTTCCTCATCGTTTTCATCAAAATTTTGAAAATCATGATCAATGCAATAAACAAGAGGCACAAAGAAATACTCAGAATCTGCAGTGGCATTCTCATTCACAAGGTCAAGCTCATCCAGTTTCTCGGTTACAACCGACTCAAAGGAAAAAGAAAAGGACGACCTGGACAAAACCTTAGCATCCGAGTTATCAACCCCTGGAATACCGGACCCAGACCCAGAAGAACTGAAATCTAATTTCAACTCCACAAACTCTGTGAAATCAGATTCTAGTTCACTACCTGACTCAGAACTACTAGACAGGTAACCCTCATCCAGCTGCCAAACCAGGGATGGTGCGTCAAATGCATCCAGAATGCTGCTAGAAGAGTTCACACCCGGTTGGTCCCCGATCATGGAAACGGTCAGGTTATCCTCCAAGCTCTCTGAGTTGATCGGAGGATCCAAAAGGAGACATGCCAGTGTTGCTTCTACTTCGAGTTCATTGTTGTCTGGGTCACTTTCTATGCTCCGCTTAGCTTCAGCAATAATTGGCTCTGCCCTTTCCTCTGTATCATTGTCTTGCAGCTGTAAGTCAAAGAAAAGTTTGAAGCCAAGAACCCGCTGCTTCTCAAAGTTCAACCAAGGTTCAGGGAAACAACAAAATGGGAAGTCTTCACCCTCCCAAACAAAATGACCATTCAGGGTTCCTCAGATCGGTCTGTGCACAAGCTCATAACGCTTCCCAGTTTGCTTAGCTCTATCGCTTCCTGCTATTTCCTTTTCTCTCTGTGGACACCCCATTTTTGATTGTCCTCAAGACTTGGACGTCATCGTTTGAACACTCGATGATCATCCATATTTGTGTTCATTTTGAATGCCCGAAGTTCTTGGCGGAGCGCCTTGCCTTTGAGCCTTTGAAACTTGTCTGTTTTGTGCTTGGCTGTGAACCAAGAGCTTGTTGCTTCATGAATGGAGAAAGGGATTACCTGCCACCCTTACAACTCATTGGCCATGGCTTGTGTCCATCAGCCATCAGTGGTTGCTGGTCGGCCTCATTGATGGCCAGTGGCCATTTTTCTCCTTTTTTAGATATTTCTTTGGCAGCTGTGTCAGTTGTTGATCACTGATGCTCATCTCCATACACGTGTATGGAGGATGAAGGCAAGCCTTTGGCTTGTATTTCTATATAAGGGGAGGTCTCTCTCCCATTTTTGGGGTTACAAAATTTTGTGAGCAAAAATTTCCTCTCTTTCTCTCTAGAATTCTCTCTCTCCTTATTTTGTGCTTGAAAATGGGAATTCTCTACACTCTTGCAAAGAGACCCTTGACCAAACACCTTCACCTTGGAGCTGAGGTTCTTTGAGGCTTGGTTTGAGGTCTTAAGCTTGGTTTTGGCTCAGAATTTTGGCCGTTTTAGTGTTGTGCTTGAAAGGTAAAGATTTACCTCTTTTAAGCTTTGTTTTCTTTTGCTCTTTGGCTAGTGAAGCCCTTTGTGATATCTTTCAAAGCCTTTTGAAACAACTTTGTTGTGGCCTTTTAACCACTAAATTCTAGGGGAATTTCAGTGGCAAAAACTTGGTTTTGAGGTCTCAAGTGGGAGGGGTTGGCCTCCCCTTCTTGTATCTTCTTTACAAGTGTAGATAGCCCAACATGTGAGCATGTTTTTCTACCATTCTATGACTTAATCTCAGCATGTTTTTGCTACTTTTTTTGACTTGTTTTGCCTCTGTTTGGGGCTGGTTAGGTCACTTGAGGTTTGCTTTGCATGCGTGTAGTGTAATTGTGCTTGCTAGTTTAGTTTATGCTATGTATTAGCCTCTTATTCTAGCTCTTTCTAGCCTACTTCAAGCATGTTTTAGAACTTCATTTAAGTTGTTTTAGGACTATTTTGAAGTGCTTGGCCCTTGTGAGCTTTGTATTGCATAGCTATAGTGCAAGTGCCTTCACTAGCTTAGTGTTTTAAGGCCTCTAACATGTTTTGCATAAGATGGTGGCATGTTATAGCATTATTTTACATGTGATTTTAGTGTATTTAGCTCTGTCACACTCTCACTTGTTTCACTCTTTCATTGCTTTTGAGAGTTGTGTTTTGGAGTCTTGCTTGTAAGCTAACAAATGAGCATGTTTTTCTTGCTTTCTATGCTTTAATCTTAACATGTTTTAGCCACTGTTTTAGCATGTTTAAGCTCTGTCTTGAGTTGGTTTGGTCATTTGAGCTTGATATTGCATGCCTCTAGTGTAGTGCTCTTCACTAGTTTAGTGTTTATGGCTTTTGAACATGCCTTGCACACATTGCTTGCATGATTTAGTGTCTCTTTGCATGCCATACCAGCACCGAAAGTCTGCAACCTCTCTCTATTATTCATTTTTGAATTTGGTTTAAAAGTTGCCTTGAGTCCCTTATTGTCTTGGGTGTGGAATTGAGGCTCTCATGCCTAATGGTTTTAATCCTCTCTTGAGGGTTTCTACTAACCAACAACATGAGGCTTCTTTCATGCTCAAGGTACTTATGGCTTAAGCCCTCTTTCAATTAGAGGACATTCACCTTTTGGACTAATCAACTAAAGAATGGATTGGTAATCTAAAATGTGTAAACAAAATGAACAAAGTAAAAGAAACAAGATTAAGCATGTTCATGTTGCATTGCATGTGTTTGGATCAGACGTTAATCCAAACACAAGGAAAATGGGACGTTTCATACTCAAAGTGATGAAACGTACCACTTTTCTTAGTCACCGTCACCCTTGATCATGCATGATAGGGTGGTGGTACTTCGAGTCTTCTATATACATTCATTAGGCTTATACAAGCTTGACTCTTTGGCCATCATGCATTGAAAATGCTTGATTGGTGGCTTGAGAGCCAAGTGCATACTCCTTTGAGCTTGAGAAATGATAAGGAGGATGGCAGTACACACTTTCCTTGAAAAATACACTGCCTTACCTCTGTTTGTGCTCTGTTGCAGCAAAAGGAGGAAGTTCAGGAGAGCAGTGGTCGACCAGCCACATGTACCAGCCGACCAGCCACCCAAGGCAGCCGACCGGCCACCAATGATGGCTGATAGCCATCAATTGTAGCCGATCAACCATCAATGTGTTCTTGAGATGGAGCATAGATATTTTGGAAGTTGGCACAATTTTCAGAGGATCAAAGATGTGCAAACAGAGGCTACAAAGGCAAGGTGGTGGATTTTCGGGCGGAGCAACTGAGCATGCATGCATCCCTCGCCCTCGAGGCCATTTAATTGCTTTAATTAGATAGCATAGCTAATTAGTTAATCAAGTGTTGTACTTAATTAGTTTACGTAACTAATTATTTAATTCGTTTTGTTGTAATTAATTAGCTTAGAAAGTTAATTAGTTTAATTGTCTTAATTAGCTTAGCTAGTTATTCAATTGTGTTGTAATAATTAATTAACTTAGAATAGTTAATTAATTGTGTTTGTAATGATTAGCTTAGCTAAGTGTAGTTTACTTATTCATTCGGGCCCTCCTTCGAGAGGGCAAAATGTTGTAATAAGTGTGCGTGTGTGTGTGCATGTCTTCTAACCCCACCTCTTTCTCCTTTTTATTTAACCACTTTTGATGGTTAGTTTAGGGTCATTTTCAATTAGCATACCTTATGCTTGCATGTTTACATCATTCATTTGTCTTGCATGCACGGGGCTCGGCGTATCATTCAAACTGCATTGTATTTTAATGTACTTATTTGAATACGTGTTCTAAAGCATGTTATCAAATTGTATCATATGCCATATTAGTAGCCGAGCCTATTAATTGCATTATTGCATGTGTTGCATTAGGCATCTTGTATAGTTAGGATCATAAATCTTTATAACTTTTTGTTTTCCTAGCTTGGAGTACTAGGTAAGTTTTATGCTTTAGCATACTTGCATGAGTGTGAGTGTTGCCATGTTCGCATACTTGCCATGAGGCTATGTGCTTAAATGATTAATTACATGAATGCCTGTGGATAAATGCCTGTGGATAAAGAACTTGTTGCTTGAATTGGAACAATTCGACAAATGAGAGTTTTAAGCCCACTTTGCGAAGTGGAAAATCATGTTTTAAGCCCATCATGTGTGATGGAAAATCCACGCTTTAACCCACTTGAGGGTGGCATTTTCAAACCATTTTTGAAAACAAACATAAGTTGAACTCGTTCCAAGTCTTGCGACTTAGTCTATACTTGTATGTGTACGTCACGTAGTAAAGTTAGCTAATAACTGGATAAGAACACAGGAGGTTTATAAAACAACATATCATGGTTAGTAGAGGCCGATCCTTTGATCGGGCGAGCGGGGGTGCCCATTTCAGGACCTTCCTCTCTCGTACCCAAGTTCCCGAGCCGAGGCAACTTTGGTGATGACGGACACGTGGCCTTTGGCATGAGTCAGGGTTTTCTAAATTTTCCCAAAAATAAAATATTTAGGTGGCGACTCTGTAATCTAGCAAAGCAGTCCAGTTTTGGCATTATTTGATTCAAAATCGATTTTCCAAAATGATTTGTCGGATTGGACTCTTTGGTGTTTATTAGTCTCACATTGCACTTTGTGACATTAGATTTAGAACCGTGACAGGAGTCCGAACTATAGGATCAATTCGAGCCTCTCTGAGAGGGGGGGGGCACGAAGAAAGTCGAGCTACACTCTCCTAACCCAATCCTCTTTGCTGGGCGTATAGCCAAGACCAAAGGCATGTAGGTTATGTGGCACTTCGGCCAATGCAGTGACACCCTTCCAACCACTTCTTTCCAAACCCATTCCTGGCACGTGTTGGAGCTTGTTCATGAAGTAGATTGATTGGGCACTAACATACAAGCCCTCATCAACTGCCAAGATGTTTTGCATCGCCCGGGGCCTCGGCCAGGGTAAATCCTGAGAGGAATACATCCTCCTCGCCATGAACAATTTTGAGCACAGGCATAGTTACCTCTGGTGAAGAATGTATGGATGAATTCCCGAACACAATAGCCACCTCCTTCCTATGAGGGTATTTCATAATTTGGTGAAGGGTAGAGGAGACAGCTTTTACTTAGTGCAGCCACAGCCTTCCTAGCAATAGATTAAAAGTGGTCGGCACATCCAGAACGTGAAACTCAATATCTTGTTGAGCCGAACCCACTTGAACTCTAATCTATACTGTACCCATAACCTCTCTACTAGTATTGTCATATGCCCGAATCACCTGGGCTATAGGCACAAAATCTACTAGTTTCAAACCGATGGCATAGGTTGTACGAGATAGGCAGACATTGATTACTGACCCAGTATCGATCAATACCACTAGCACCCACTTTTCTCTACACTCCACCGACACGTACAGAGGTTTTTGTGTGCCGAGCCTTCTGGCAGCAATAATTTGTCTAAGAAGGTTAAAGTCAGTGCAGCACCTCCTGGGAAGACTAACCCCATGAGCTGTTCAGGAGTTGTGTCAATCGACAAATTGGCTTTATCCATTGCTGATAACATAGCCTGTCAGTGTATGTGAGAAGCCATGAGCAGGCCCCAGATTGAAATATTGGCCTGGATGTTCTTCAACTGTTTCAACACTATTTCTTCTTCCAACTGCCTTTCTTTCTGCTTCTCTACCTCTATCATTTCTGGAGGCTTCAACTTGGTCCAAATATGAGGGCTTGAAGTACCACCCACTTCTAGTCATATGGTCCACCTCTTCAGAATACCAGGTATTGTCTGGCAGATCTTCACCTCAATCCTCATCAGTGTGGGCAAGATGTAAATCATCATCTTCCCACCATATTCCGTCGGCAACTGACAAACAGTTGTCCGGCTCCATTCTAATCATTCCCTTATCAGAAGTGTCCCCTGTAGGGTGTTAGGATTTTCCAACTTCCTGTTTACCTTGATCCCTTTCTTGCATAAACTGTTTCAACGGAGCTTCCTGTTCAGTATCCACGGTACTCACGACGCCCAGTTCTTAAGCTAAATTCTTGATATCGGTGCTCTTTGGCAATTTCCCCTTATCCTCAGCCATTCTGGCCACTGCAGCTATTCTCGCTTCCTTTTCTTCAAGTTTTGGTTTAGTTTCCTGCTCCTGGTCAAATTCATCACTAAGCCACCTGGAGTTGTCTGTCGACCCATTCAGATCAAACCAGTCAATCTGTATGTTCCCCTGATCTTCCTCGTCATAGAACTACAGATTGTCTAAGTCTTCCTCTAACTCCGCTAGGTCATCCAGACCTTGACTTGGACCATCCTCTCTTACCACACTGACCTCCACTGTTGCTGGAAATACCACTTCGGGCTTGACTTGCTCAACTAGCACAATGTAGCGGCATGGATCATACACTCCCTCAGCTAATTTCACAGAGCTCTCAAGCAATAGGCTAGCACTCTTCTCCATGGCTAACCTCTCTCCTTCTGCCGATGTCACCACTACGGGTTCAGGCTGAGGTGTGGACATGTCCATCATGCACTTGTCTATAGGTGTAGACACCCCATTTTTGACCGTCCTCAAGACTTGGACGTCACCATTTGAACACTCGGTGATCATCCATGTGTGTGTTCGTTTGGAGTTCCCGGAGTTCTCGGCTCGCGCGCCGTGCCTCAGGACCTCCGGACTCGACCGTTTGTGTTTGGTTTTGCACCAAACACCTGTGTTTTGCCTTAGAGGGGCAGGGAATGCTTTGTGAGGCATTCCCACACACCACCGGCTGGGGCTAGAGGCTACCGGCTGGCTGTAGTTGTCACCGGCACTATATTGTGCCGGTCGGCACTATTTTGGGCGAAATGACCAATTTGCCCAGCCGACCACTGTGCACTTGCTTTCTGAGATATTTTCAGACAGCTGTGTGCAACTTGTTTCCCCTCCATACACGTGTATGGAGGGATGAGCCCTTGTTTGCTTAACTTGTAAGTTTTACAAGTTCTATAAGAGGAAGGCTTTTCCTCTTGGCTTAGGGTTGGCTTCTTGAGAGAGTTCAGCCATTGTTAGAGAGAGGAAGCTCTGGTTTAGGTTAGAAAATATATATCTACCCTATATCTATCATTCTCTTGTTAAACTAGGTGTTTTGTGCCTTACTTTTGCACACTAGCACCTAGTGTCCCACCTTTCTCTTGGGACAGAGGTTCTAGAGGTTAGTTTTTGGTGATTCTTGACTGGATTGGAGCTCAAGGAGGCAACACCAACAACTCTTGTGAAGGTAGTCATCAAGGGTGAGAAACTTACACTTTATTCCCCTTTTTTGCAACTTGTTTTTACCTAGTTTAAAACAGTTTTTGAGCTTAGTGTTTGGCACATAAAAGTTCTAATTTTTGACCCTTTTTATTGTGTATTAAGAGTGTTTTGTGGTTTGAGGAACTTTGACCACCTTTAGGCCTTGAAAAGGCCACTTTTTTGTGCCATTTTGGAGAGATCCGAGATTTTGGTGATAGGATCTCTTCACCACTGAAATCTTGAGGGATTTCAGTGGTGAAGAGCATGCCTTGAAGTCTCAAGAAGGAGAGGGCCACCCCCTCTCCTTGATGTCCTTGAAAAGGACAAATTTTGCTTCCTTAAGGAGCTTTATGCTTGAGTGTGTGTTGAGCATGTTTGGCTTGTTTTCTATGCTTATATTACTATGATATAACATGTTTTCAAGTTGGTTTTGGTCTCCTATACATGCTTAGTATAGTTGCCTTGTAATGCCCCTTTTATGCCTTAACATGTCTAGGTTGTTTGCCCTATTTTCTAGCATGTTTTAAGCTTAGATTTGTGAAGCTTTTGTGCTTATTTTAACATGTTTTAGGTCTGACCATAGTCATTTGGTTTGATTTTAGCATGCTTAACATAGCCTCTTTGTATTCTTGGCTTGTGAGCCTTAGGTGCATGATTGTGTAGCAAGCCATACTTGCATCATTTCGAGGGTTTGGAACCATTTATCATGTCATATCAGTCCATTTGACATGATCATATGTTTGCATTGCATGCTCCTTTAAAGCTTCAAAAGCATGTTTTGTATGCTCCATGTGTTGGTCATATTGCATGCCTTTAGATCCATGTCATTTAGATGCCATCTAAGTGTTATTTTGGGCTTAGTTTTATGTGGTAAAACTCTGATTTTGGTTGGTTAAGTGTTGCCATGTGTGGTTGTGCTAGGTGTAGTTCAATGCATCTTTGGCCTACCTTAAGCTTTGGACCACTTGCATGCATGTTTAGCTTGCTTTATTGCATGATTTGGCAACATGTTTTGCTTGATTTTCAGAGCTTATACTACATGCTAATAGTCCATGTTTAACTCATTTCAAGTGTGCTTGAATGTTGTTTGTTATGCTCAAGTGTTGGTGTCTTAATGTGTGCATGTGTGCATGTGTGTTTAGACCCCATCTTTAGGCACTTTGGCCACTGTTTTGAGCCTTGTTAGAGCTGCCCAATTCATGTATAAGTCCATCCCATTGCTTAGTTAGCATACTTGCCTTACATGCTTGTTTGTATGCTTGCATAAATGCCATACCATTGTCCATTTTGCATGCTAGATAACATGCTTAGGGTTGCATCACATTGTGCATGTTTGGCCTCTTGAAGTGAAGTATGATGGAGGTTGAGCACCCTTGTTTGATTGTTTGCATTGCATGCATTTGAGAGTGAATTTGCATTCTTGGTTCTTAGGGCCATCACGCATGGAAATGCGCGATTGGTGGTCCGGGAACCGAGGCACAACCTCCTTTGAGTCCAAAACATGATAAGGATTGTGTTTGGTGCATAAATTGCTTGAATTGCCTTGCCATGCATAGTCTTGCCCTCTGCTGCTGTGAGTTGCAGGTTCTGCAGGAATTAAGTGCCGGCCGGCAGTATTTAGTGCCGACCGGCAGTGTATCAGTGGCCGATAGCTTCATCTGCAGCCGGTGGTCAATCCCCGCAGCCGGTGGCCAAACCCCTCAGCCGGTGGTGATCTTCAGTGTATCTGGAAGGTTTCCCAGGATTTTGGCATCCTTCAGAGGAGGAGAGCAGAGAAAACAGGGGCAAATCATGCATGGTAGTGCGATTCCGAGCAAGTCCCGAGCGCGCGTCGCATTTGAGCCCTCCCCCCGAGGCATTTACTGCTTTAATTAGATTAATTATTTATTTAATTAATTTATTCAATTTGTAATAATTAATTAGCTTGCATAGTTAATTAATTTGTATATTCTTTTGGTCCCTCCGAGCGAGGGCAAATTTGTAATAAGTGTGTGTGAGTAGGTGTATGTCTTCCAACCCCCATTTCTTTCTCCCTTTTATTTACCTGCTTATGGTAGATTAGGGCATACTTATTTTTAGCATACCTTATGCAATGCATGCGTGCATTCATGCATTTGTTTACATGCACCGGGCTCGGTACATCATACAAACTGCATTGCAATTTTCAATTCCAAATTGAACACGTGCTACGTGAAACATTTCACATGCCATATTTAGGGTTAGCCGAGCCTACTCTAGATTGCATTTATGCCTGTGTTGCATTAGCCACTTAACATGAACTAGGTCATGCATGTTTTTGCTAACTAGTTTACTGTTTTTGGCACGGAGTACGATGTAAGTGTTTTTGCTTTAGCATATCGCATGCGTGTGATTGTTTGCCATGACAATAGGATTGCCATGCGGCTAAATGCTTACATGATAAACTGTTTGTATGCCTGTGGGTGGAGGTTGGATTGCTTGAGTTGGAACAACTCATTGAAATTCGCATTTTAGCCTACTTGCGAGTAGCAAAATCTAACACGTTTTTCGAGACAAAACGGATATGCAATGTTTGTTCCCAAATTAGGCGATCTAGTCTATACTTGTTTGCTGCGCGCATAACATAGTAATTCTAGGCTAATAACCGGAATAAGAGCATATAATGTTTTCAAAAGTGGATATCACGGTTAGTAGAGGCCGGTCTTCGGACCGGGCGAAAGGGGGTGCTCATAGCTGACCTTCCCCGATCGTACCCAAGCTCCCGAGCCAAGTCACTTTGGTGATGACGGACGCGTGGCCTTCGGCACCGAGTCAGGGTTTCCTAAATTCCCCCTTTTAAAAATATTTAGGTGGCGACTCTGTAATCTGGCAAAGCAGTCCATGTTTGGCACTACTTTTCGAAAAATCTGTTTTCCTTAAAACGATTTGCCAGAGGTGGACTCTTTGGTTCAGATTTAGAACCGCAACACAAACTTAAAGAGTCCGAGCTGTAGCATCGAGGTCCCCCGCGGATGTGCTACAGTTTCTGGCGACTCTGCTGGGGAGTTTAGAGAGCTTGACTCGAACTTGTGATATCCTGTTTTGACTACATTTATGTGTCTCTTTGCATTGCATGTGCATTGGTGCGCCTAGGACACCGTGTTGGCCATCTGCTATTCCTGAGCGGTTTGCTGGAGGCTTGTCTTGTCAAGGCATGTCCATAAGGCTGACCGGTTGCGGGCTCTGCCAGTATGGAAACACAAACCCCGGTTTTACCGGGGCACCCCTTTTGACCATTCGACCTAGTGCATATCGAAATCCGTAGTGACCATTCCAAACTAGGACAGGTTACTTACCAGATATAGGTTGTTTGAAACCGCTGCGTGCGTAGTGAAACCCTAGCTCCTGACAAAATAGGACAGGGAAACCCTACCCCAATATAGGGGTGTTTTGGTTCTCATTTATCTGCTATGTGCTTTTGGAGTGTATCTCTACAGGGAATGCATATACCAGTTTGCGAATCTGAATACCCGACCCGAGGGCACTAGTATCAGTGATTGTTGGGAATCAGTTATATCCGTGGGTATCAGTTCAGTTTTGAACAGTGAATCTGGGGAACAGTGATCAGCAATATAGTACCGTTGTTCGGCTGCACCTGTATTTGATCTGTCTGGGGCTGAAATACCGTCTGTTTTCCGTTTCAGTTCAGAGATTCAGTGAGTTGATCCAGAACAGTTAGTGTCTTCTCCTTGCTGAGGCAGGACTGAACATGACGCAGAATTCTGAAGAGATTGTGGTCATGACGGCCGCGTTGAGTCAGGAAACCATTCCACAGAATGATGCTACTGTTGATATGCCGCATCCACCCAGATCCCCGGCTGCGCACCCGGTATGGGCCCCCCAGCTATATCAGGCTCGTGAGCCTACCACATTTGAACTAATGGGGATGATCGGTGACCTCCAAAGGTCTATGGCAGACCTTGCTTATGGGATGTCAGCTCCACCACCAGTCGCACCGTATGTCGGGAACTTTGCACCTCAGGAGCCCCCGCTGTTGGGGCGAATTGTGATTGAATTGAGTCAACCAGAAATGGCCTCCAATTATGGCAATGATACACCACCATCAACCCAAACTCTCCATCAGGCTGAGGCCAGAGGAAAAGATAAGATGAAGGCAGACACCGACCCCATTGAACAACTGCTGTGGGCAGTAGAGGCTTTGAAAGCCGGGGGAATGAATAAGCAGCAGGTATCCGCAGTTATGACAAAAACTATGGAGGATGCCTTCCCCACCCCGCCTAAGGGCAGTACCAGTCAACCAGAGAATCGGGACAGGCCCCGTCATGCCAAAACAATCCTTCCCACCCCTAGCCTTGTATCCGAGAAGAATCAGAAATCCAAAGCCGCACCTGCCGACCCATTCGCCAGTACATCTAGCAGGAGTATTCAGGCTCCAAAGTACCTGCCCCGAGGGCGCAGGGCCTTCCATCCTCTTTACATGCCTTTGTCTAGGGCACTTCTGATTTTGGCCAAGAAGGGGCATCTTACACCTCTCGATCCTAGGCCACTCCCCAAACCCCTTCCAGCGGACCATGATGCCACTCAGTACTGTGCGTACCATCAACAGTCTGGCCATGCTACTGATAACTGCTTCCGCCTCCGCCGCGAGGTACAAGACTTGATCGATAACAAAATCATCCTTCCGCCAACCTCGGCCAAATCAATCACTACGGAGTTCTTGGACTACGAGGATACAGATACGGAGGATGCAGATACCGTGAGTATATAATCAACAGGTGAATCGCCTGCGGGCAATATTCGGTACATTTTTGATGTGGCGTTTGGCACGCATTTTTGAGTACCTGCCAATGCTACTTTTGTAAATCCTGACTTGGGTGTCGAGTCAGTCTTCTGTTTTGTTGTTGAGTCTGTCTCATTGTTTTGAGTCAGTCCTTTTGTTTAAGGGTCTGTCTAATTGTAATGAGTCAGTCCCTCTTTTGTATAGAATGCTAGGTGACTTCGGGGTTGTTGCCTCAAGCACCGTTTTGTTTTGTAATTACTTCTCTTGCTTTCTTTTTGGGTCTGCCTCTGTTGGAGCCAATTTACATCCGGGGAACCTGAATGAAACAGCCGTGGCTACCGTGTTCCCATGTTTATTGACTGTGTTGGGCTAGTTGTGCCAGAGAATTCGAATGGGGTGACAGCGCACTCCACCTGCTCTCGTGTGCCTTAAGAATCATTGTTTTGACCTAAGTTTTTCAAAACTTTTCATACACTGCGGTGATAAAAACAAAGAGGAAGTAATTCCTCGGGTTTTGTAAAGTTTTGATCATTTTTTTAGAGAAAGAGAGGCATGCTAAGCTGTTAATGAATGAAATCATGCTTATCGGTGTGAGTACTGAGAAAGATCCTGGTCCAATCCAGATTGGTTCCACACTATCTTCTGTGCGAGCGGTTTGTCGTTTCCTTGAAAACTTTCAAAAACAAAATATTTTGCACAATTAATGCGAAGACCTGTGTGGAATCGCTCTCGAGATCGTGCAGCCCAGGATCGCTCCCAGTCTCAAAATTCAATTTCATCTGTTGCAAACCCGGGATCGGTTCAAAACGATCAGTGTCGCGAAACGCCCGTGTGGCCCAATTTGAAGCAGCCCTCGAACATGAGGCACCAAAATCGAATCAAGAAGATCAGATCCCACCAGGCAAGGTTCATTCAGCAACCATGATGGGTTCTTCTGCAAATCAACCACAGTCGCTCTCCCGGATGCGGAGAGGCTTCAATCTCAAAACCATTTGGCATGGACTTGCTAACACTTCTACCCTTTGAGAGGCTCGCTGGGCCGAAAACCCGAAAGGGCGACCCAGGCAAAAGTTAGAGCAAGAAAAAGAAAAAAAAAGAAGAAAAAAAATATACAATACAAAAAAAAAAGAAGAAAAAGAACAAAAAAAAAAAAGAAGAAAAAAGGAGAAAGAAAAAGAAGAAAAAAAGAAAAAAAATGAAAAAGAATTGAAAAAGAAAAACAAACAAAGCTCGCAAGGTCGAAAACCTGCAACAGGCGCCTTGGCAAAAATTAGAGCCTGAAAATAGTGAAGGTTAAAATACCCGAGAGTACCTTAACCGGAACTACGTAAGGCTTGATTCCCATGCTTGGGATACGTAGGTAACTTCATCTTGAAGTCCAGCCCCCAACGCTTTCATAGCGTCTCAGTCCATGTCATGGTTTTGGTCACTTGCCTCCTCCTAATCCGACGTCTCGGTTACAACGGCTGGAATTACGTGATCAACTTTCTCTTGAAGCCCAACCACCAACACCTCCCAGGTGATTATGTCCATATATTGATTCAGAACGTCTTCGTCTCCTCCGCGTCTGAGGGTCCGATCGTCGTCAATAAGGAGTGACACACAACATGCCTCGGCATCATCCAAACAAGGGGCAACTTTCCGTTGCCACCCATCGCCATCCATGTCCAAAAGTTGCCCTAAGTTACCATTCAAACTAGGGGCAACTTTCCGTTGCCTTATTCCCCCTTCAAGCCAGGGGCAATTTTCCATTGCCTCCGACCCGAGGTTGCATATCTCGAGGGTAAGTTTCATGCTCGTTCGAGCATCGTTTGTTTGCAAAAATGGTTTTTGAAAATTTTCACTGAGGTTGACTTATTTTCTCGAAAACTGTTTCATTTTCAAAATTGGACCATGTGTGGACCCCAAAAGGAGAATTTTCAGTGCTCACAGCCTGATTCACATGATTTTCAAATCAAAAATTGAATAAGTGTGTTAATCCAACTCTCATTTTGATCAAAACTGTTTTAAGAAGAAAACAAAAAAATGGTCAAAATAACGAACTAGGGGCACAGTTGAGCCAGGTATCCTGTCTTCCCCCACCGTCAGTATGCACTCGCCAGGAAGGCACCCCCATCTACCAGAAGAAATAGCCGTGAGCTAGCCATTTTGGGCATGAACCCGCGACTTCCTATTCATCTATCAATCACCCTGGGGAGGGATAGAAAAATGAGAGAATGAAGAATAGAGAGGTGTACGATGAGAGGAAAAAGTGAGAGAAAAGGGTTTTGTGAAAAAAAAAACGAGCCTGAGGGCCGAGCGATGTGAGTATTACAAATCAGAAGGGGTGGGAAACCTACCCGGAGGAATTGGCTCCTCGAGTCTGAGGTCTTTATTATAAAACATGTCCGTGTGTCGTGTCTTTTGACTTGTCAGTCTCAATGTTGGCTTTGAGTCTTTTCCGAGTGTGTCTCGTTGTACTAGGTCGTGTGCCTTCTATTTCCCTGTTTGAGTCTGTCTCGTCGTGTCCTGTGGTAGGCTCGATACCCCGGTTGAAAACCCATCCTCTTCCAAAAGCAATTGCGTGTGCTCAGAATGCGGTGCCATTCTCTACATCCATGTGAAGCAAGGGAAGAAAAGGAAGATTTGAGACATCCGAGTGTGTTTCGACTGCAACCATGTCAGTTCTGTGATCCGTCTCGTCAGATTGGGGCTATTTGTTCAAAAGTTCGCTGTGGGCAAAATGAACCGAGTGTCGTGTCGCAAGCCGTATGTAGCCCAATCCCCAGCAGAGCATGGGCTGTGTATCCCGTTTGAGCCGTGGCTTGTTTGAGTTGTTTGTTGTTAGACGATTGGTTATCCTGTTACTACAGTGCAAATGCTTGGTTTTTAGACAAACAGATCAATGCCATTTACATTTGAGGTGTAGTATGATGCAATGCGATGCAAAGTATAAAATGTGCAGGTATACGCAGATATACAGATATAACACTCTTTTTCAGATAAAAAGTCTGTTTTGTTTCATAGATCTTTTCCAGTACATAGTTTTGGAAAACAAAATCTGCCTGCGGCAGTACATAGTATTCTATCTACAAAAAAGGAAAAAGTACAGAAAATGAAAGAAAAACAGCAGAAGTCTGTGATCATCATCAGTGGCCTCGCGCCGGGGGATCCGTCCTCGCCCTCTTCCTGGGCAGAAGCCCAGGAGCATCATCAGGAGCATCGCTGTCTGAGCCTGAGCCCGAGCTGTCCCCGGTCTCCTCCTCTGATGCCCCCGCCTCCGCCTCTGTCTCCTCCTCGGACTCATCGTCTGGGACTGGAGCTCGCGAGCTACTCCCCACGTGAGTATGCCCTCCTCTGGTATGAGGGAACGCCCTGCCATCCCGAGTCGAAAGGGGAGGCCCAGTCGCAACGCCGCCGCCCACTGGAGGAATCGGGAAGGGAGGCTGAAAAGTACAAGGAGCAAACACATCAGAAAGCTGTGAGCAGTTTATCAGTATGGGATATAGTGTATGAGTACAGTGTGTGAATGCCGTGAGCAGTTTATCAGTGTGGGATGCAGTGTATGAGTACAGTGTGTGAATGCCGTGGGTAGTTTATCAGTATGGAATGCAGTGTATGAGTACAGTGTATGAAAGCCGTGAGCAGTTTATCAGATGTTTGTGCAGTGTAGCAGATTGTGTGAAACAGAGTATGATTTGAAACTATGGTCAGTAGAACATACCGGCAGGCTGTAGACGGCCAGAGCATCGAGAGTCCGCTGCAGCATCCCCATCAGGGAGGCACACAACTCCACCGACTGTCGCGTGTACTCGGAGGAAGCCTGCAAAAGTATTAAATACATCAGTATTCTGTGGGATATCTGAATGAACTGAAATGAAATAACAATGCAAGATGCAGAATACAAGTACACGTACCGGAGGCAAGTCAGGAATGCCAGCCAACTCATGACCAGCCGGAGGAGGAGCAAAAGGGATCTGGTAGGTCTCCCCACTCTGCCCCCTGTACGTCAACATAGTAGGCAGAGCAGGCCAACCGGCACCTCGTCCCCTCTGCGCCCTGCCCCTGCCTCGGACTCGGGCTCTCCTCGATGATCCCACTCCTGCCCCCACCTCTGCCCGAGCCGCTGGCGCCGCAGGTCTCTCTGGATCAACTCGGCGACCACCACTCAGAGGTCGCATGATAAAAGTCCGGACGTACTCAGAATAGTCGCCCTCGCCTCGGAAACCGTCTGCCGCCCAGCCAAGGGTGTAGTCCACCATCTGGTCAACAGTGAACCTCTCGGTATCCCTCATATGCTCAGAAGGGTGAACCGGGACTATCTGCTCTGGCGACCCGAGGGTCTGGCGTAGAAAACGCTCCCCCAGGTACCAAGCCCGACAGACCGGGCCCTCCAAAAGAATCCGGTAACGAGAGGTCTCCTCGGCACCGGCGTATCGATCCCTCGTCACTGCAGGCAAAGGAGCCCATGGCTGCCAGGTGATCTGAAATCGGAGTACAGTTTGTTATCTATTGGTATTGCAAATATACAGTGGAAAAACGAAACTTGGATGAACTACAAGTAAAACATACCTCTGTAGGGGTAATGGTGTGAAAGTAACGCCGGAAGAAGCTGAAGGTATCCCGAGGTCGCCGTGTGCACCTCCCATCAAAGCGGCGAGAGAAGGGGACGACCAGAGGGGTCTCTGTCTCTGGCACTGGCTCCAGCCTGGGAAAGTAGGCATACACCCACAGCTGCAAAACAAACGTCGGTGTGATCATCAAATAAAGCAGAATGTAGAATAAAGCAGAAATAACAGAGCCGTGTGTTGTGTGTATTTTGTAGAGTGTATAGTGCGAACGGTGTACAGTCAGTATACAGCAGAGAATGTGTGTGCCGTGTGTACAGTATACAGTCAGTGTGAGCAGTGTACAGTGCAGAATACAGACAGTATGTAGAGCAGAAATGTAAAGCAGAGAAGGAGACATACCTCCCAAGCCCGCCAGTAACCCCCGAGCAACAGTCCCCTGCTGCGGGAAACCGAACTCATATAGCCATAGAGGGTGGCCAGAGCTGCACCACCCCAATCAAAACGCAAAATGTCTCTGACATCCACCAGTGCGCTGAGGAGGCAGAGAGGCACTGTGTTCGCCCGGTCGGCGAAGATCGTCGTCCCCAGCAAAAACATCAGAAAGCCGCGTGCGTACCGATCCACGGCCTCTGGGGTCGCCGGAACTGCATCACCAAGGGCATGCTGGACCCTAAACTGCGTCTCAAACCAAGAGTAACGGACGAACCCTGGACGAACAAGTGGCGACGCCTCGCCGAGCAAGTGAACCTGAGCTGCGGTCCACTCATCCATATCTGTATCAAAGGGGATCGGATCACCCCCCACCCCGATGCCGGTGAGCATCGAGAAGTCGCAAGGGGTCATCGTCATGTCCCCAGTCGCCGATAAGTGGAACGAATCAGTGGTGTCCCACCACCTCTCTGCCAGGGCGGCAAGAAGAGGTCTGCAAGCAGAAAGCCTGGTGAGTCCCCTGCAGAAGGTGCCGAAGCCAGCCCGATCTACAATGCGGCTAACAGCCTCGGGCAGCTCGGCGTACCAGTCGCGAGCGGTGACGTTCCCATACCCACGGAGAGTATGGGAGTCTCCCTGTAGTCAAGAAAGTGCAAAGCCATATGAAGATATGCAGTCAATACAAGTCTAGCATATACAAGTCTAGCAGTCAAACAGAAACCGGGTGCCGGTGTGCTTACAGTAAACTACAAGCACGTGATGCGTCAGTGTGTTTTGGATGCTCCTGTGTGAACTTGGTGCGTGTGTGCACATTTTTCAGATTCAAGCAGATATCGGGTTTCAGCGTACCAGTGGGTAGGTTGCGGTCTGTGATATGTCAGTGCTCCTGTGAGGATCAGTGTAAACATAGCATGCATGCGTGTTTTTCAAAATTCAAATAGATGCCAGGTCTTGGCACGTTTCAGTGAACTACAACGGGTGATGTGTCCGCGTGTTTGTGTAGCTTCGTGCAAATCTAGCATGCGTGCGAGTTTTCAGATTCAAAAAGCACCGGGTGTCGGTGAATTTGCAGTATGATGTGTGCCGTGTGTTTGGGTGATTCAGACTAGTGCAGTGTGTGTGCATGTGCGTCGGTCCTCAGCAGATGTCAGTTATGAAGTTGTCTACAATCAACTACAGTACAGTACATCAGGGCTAAGCAGTTAATGGGTTCAGTTAGCTATGGCAGTTGACAGGGAACCCTACATTACAGAAAATAAAAGACGAGAGTGTTACCTCGGAGGCGCCAAAAGACAAGTGAGTGGCCGGCTCGCGCAGCAGAACCTCCGGGTCCAAAGCCCTCTCGAAGCCGCGGAAGTGGCGGAGTCCGTCTGGCGGAAGCACGTGGATGGCCGGCTGGTAGGTCGCCGGGTCGAAGGGGCGCTCGCTCAGTGGCAAGAGCTCGACCCCGGGATCCATCTCATGATCCGGGGGAGTCCCGACATGTGGAATATCATCGGCCATAGCGATGGAGATGAGAAAATAGCTGAAAAATGAAAAAAGGGCCGGAATGCGAAGAGTCAACCGGCAAAGTCAACCCCGAGAGGGCCGGAAATGGCCGGGAAGGTCGGAAGATGGGAATATACGGAAATATAGAGGAAACCAAGGGGAGCAAGTCCCGAAAAGGTGAAAATAGCAAAGGAAATCCCGAAACAAAGATTTGTTCGGTTGAAAATGTCCGAAACGCGAAGGAGATCACGAATCCGACGACGAAAATGGCGCGAAAACTCAAAGAAATGAGCAAAAGAGGAGAACAAGAGACTCTAGAGAGAGAGAGTGAAAGATCTCGGCGGAGGAAAAGTGAGGGAATAGGGTTTCAAGCCCTATTTTATAAAGCCCGAGGTGAAATGGCAGAACTGCCCCCGATCAGCAACTTTTTGCCGGTCGGCACTATTTTGTGCCGGTCGGCACATTATTTGTGCCGATTAAGTTTTTTAGCAGCCGGTGGCAGCTGGTGGACCATCCCACCCAGCTGGTGATGTTCCTTGGGCCTTGTTTGGGCTAAATGATCAGCTTTGGGTCTTCAAGTCTCGAGAAAATACAAGAAAATGCATCCCCGATGCTCAACCGGCCTCCATTTTGACTTCGGACCGTCTCTACTGTGCGTGGTGCTCAAATTCAAGCGAAGATTGTATCCTTTTGTATCCTTTTGTCATTTACAGAGATCCAAAAGTTGCCCCATGTGCGTTATGCGCATCCATCGCATTTTCCGGCACATCGTATTGCGCCATCTCGCACGTCTCTTGCGACTTGCACCGTTTTGCATTGTCATGTGGCATGCGTGTCATACTGCTTCATTTTGCATTTCAATCTCCATCCAATGAGGTACGCGTGCCTCATGTGCATTTCATTTTCCATGCGGGTCCGGCGGGACCGAAAACACGCACCGGGTCCGGCGGGACCGAAAACACGCACGGTCCGGCGGGACCAAAAACACGCACGGTCCAGGAGACCTTAAATCCTCGTGGGGGTGCAAGACCTTCGGTGCATTAAGGTGCACCTCGTTACATTCATTTCGCATTTCATTGCATCTCGAGGCACGTACGCCTCGTTTTGCACTTCATTTTCCATCAAATGAGGTACGTGTGCCCCATTTCGCATTTCATTGCATCTCGAGGCACGTACGCCTCGTTTTGCACTTCATTTTCCATCAAATGGGGTACGTACGCCTCGTTTCGCATTTCATCGCGTCTTCGAGGTACGCGTGCCTCGTTTTGCATTCCATTTTCCACCAATGAGGTATGCGCGCCTCATTATGGTTCATTTCATGCTCATTGCTTGCATTGTTATGCACCCACTTCACTTGCATTGCTATGCACTCTTCCGCGGTCTAGGAGACCTTAAATCCTCGGAAGGTGTGAGACCTTCGGGGTGTTAAGTCGCCCCTCATTGCATTTGGCATGCATTTCATCGCACCGTTTAGTGCACCCTCATTGCACTTCATTTTCCATCCTTTGAGGCACGTGTACCTCATTGCACTCCATTTTCCATCTTTTGAGACACGCACGTCTCATCCGCCCCATTTGCATCGCATGCACTTGAGTACTGTGTAACAGTTGCCCCGCCAGGTCTGGCGAGACCTTAAACACGCCCGGTCTAGGAGACCTTAAATCCTCGGGAGGTGTAAGACCTTCGGTGTGTTAAGTCGCCCCTCATTGCATTTGGCATGCATCTCATCGCGCCATTTTGCGCACCACACTTGCAGTTGCCCCGTAGGGTCTGGCGAGACCTTAAACACGCACGGTCTAGGAGACCTTAAATCCTCGGGAGGTGCAAGACCTCCGGTGCATTAAGGTGTGCACCTCATTGCATTTGGCATGCATTCCATCGCATTGTTTAGCGCACCTCATCGGTTGCCCCCCTAGGTCCGGCGAGACCTTAAACCCGCTCATTTGCATTATCATGCATCTCAAAGCCGCGCTTTGGCGCGCATTTCAAAAAACATGCATGCATTATCATGCATACATTACACACCCCGGGTCTAGGAGACCTTAAATCCTCTGAAGGTGCAATTCCTTCTGTGTTTGTCGTGCCCGAACGACTTTCGGTGGTCTGGTAAAGCCACCTGTCTGTGCTCGCGGTGAGTTCCTAGAAGATCAACTGGGACGGTGAAAACTAGAGTTCGAACGGCTTATGCCTAGAACGCAAAGGTTCGGAATTTCCGAGACTAAAGTCTGGTTTAAATACCCAGGGGGATGAACCCTCGGCTTGAAATCTGTATGGCAGCCCCATAGGTTGAGGCGGCGTGTTTACGCCTCAATTCTGGATACTGGACCAACATAGTGTATCGCCCGGTTGGTAAGATAGGGAAAATCGCAATCGCAGCTATTGCATCAACATGCATTGTCATGCATCATTGTAAATACCGCATATGTCATGCATTTTCAATTCAAAAAAAAAACACGCATTGTCATGCATCATTGTAGTATAGTGCATATGTCATGCATTTTCTGTAAATATCCATTGCATTTAGCTGCATGCATCCATTGCATCTCCTTCCATTTATGGCTTGCGCCTTTCCAAGTTGAGCTTGGTCTGGTATGTGCCCATATTTTTCGTGTCGAAGCACAGTTGTCGAGCTTTTGTGTCCGAGCTTTGAGGGTAGCGGCACCGCTTCTGTGTTAGACATGGGTTGTATGCGTACATGCCTTTCCTAGGCAAGATTTGGTTTGGCCCGCGTGCCATATCCATTGTATCTATTCCATTGCATGCATTCACTGCATCACCTCCATCTATGGCTTGCGCCTTTCCAAGTTGAGCTTGGTCTGGTATGTGCCCACATTTTTCATGTCGAAGCACAGTTGTCGAGCTTTTGTGTCCGAGCCTTGAGGGTAGCGGCACCGTTGCTGTGTTAGACATGGGTTGTATGTGTACATGCCTTTCTTAGGCAAGATTTGGTTTGGCCCGCGTGCCATATCCATTGTATCCATTTCCATTACATTGTAGTGTAATTGTTGCATCCGGCATTAGGATCATTGTTCCTTCGTCAGCGGGTCGTCACCCCACTTATGTCAATCCACCCAATACTTGTTCTTGTGTCCGTGCGAAGTACTCATAGATCAGACATCGTTCTATGGGAGACGGACTTGCCACTTCCATCAATCTATCTGACATTTGTGTGGTTTTGAACCGCTCATGATTGAATCATGATTCAATTGCCCTGCATGTAGTTTGCATGTAGTTTTAATTGCGTTTTCATTTGCATTATTATACATAGTTTTGTATATATTGCATATCATTCAGCATTCACATTGCATATGTCATGCATGTTGATAATCATATTGTACCTGTTAAGTTTACTTTCTTTTCAGGCACGATATTGTATGTACAGCTCATTTACCGCTGGTGGAACCAGACGAGTCGCACAGGTATTGTATCTCTCCGAGTGAGACGTTTTGAGAATTGCATAATTCTCTTACATCCTTTCTGCATTGTAGTGTAGACTATTGCATGTTAGCTTATAACTGTCGCATGTGTGCTTCATTACAGCTTTCTTTGCGTGATCATAAGTTATGCTCGGCTTCTTGCATGTTCAGTTGCATTTTGCCCCTGCCTACGGGCGCATATCTTATCGTTGGCATGTGTGCCTCCTGCATGAACTACGCTGGTTTGATTCCTTGAGGGATACGTAGGCAGCTTGCGAGTTCAACCATTTGCGCTTTGTATGTTTGTCCAAGTCTTCGGCCTTGTCAAAAATGGGTCGTCTCTGGGCTTTGACATTCACTCCCGTCATTGTTATGACTTTCGAGTTCTGTCAAAGAGGGGCAACTGTAGACACCCCATTTTTGACCGTCCTCAAGACTTGGACGTCACCATTTGAACACTCGGTGATCATCCATGTGTGTGTTCGTTTGGAGTTCCCGGAGTTCTCGGCTCGCGCGCCGTGCCTCAGGACCTCCGGACTCGACCGTTTGTGTTTGGTTTTGCACCAAACACCTGTGTTTTGCCTTAGAGGGGCAGGGAATGCTTTGTGAGGCATTCCCACACACCACCGGCTGGGGCTAGAGGCTACCGGCTGGCTGTAGTTGTCACCGGCACTATATTGTGCCGGTCGGCACTATTTTGGGCGAAATGACCAATTTGCCCAGCCGACCACTGTGCACTTGCTTTCTGAGATATTTTCAGACAGCTGTGTGCAACTTGTTTCCCCTCCATACACGTGTATGGAGGGATGAGCCCTTGTTTGCTTAACTTGTAAGTTTTACAAGTTCTATAAGAGGAAGGCTTTTCCTCTTGGCTTAGGGTTGGCTTCTTGAGAGAGTTCAGCCATTGTTAGAGAGAGGAAGCTCTGGTTTAGGTTAGAAAATATATATCTACCCTATATCTATCATTCTCTTGTTAAACTAGGTGTTTTGTGCCTTACTTTTGCACACTAGCACCTAGTGTCCCACCTTTCTCTTGGGACAGAGGTTCTAGAGGTTAGTTTTTGGTGATTCTTGACTGGATTGGAGCTCAAGGAGGCAACACCAACAACTCTTGTGAAGGTAGTCATCAAGGGTGAGAAACTTACACTTTATTCCCCTTTTTTGCAACTTGTTTTTACCTAGTTTAAAACAGTTTTTGAGCTTAGTGTTTGGCACATAAAAGTTCTAATTTTTGACCCTTTTTATTGTGTATTAAGAGTGTTTTGTGGTTTGAGGAACTTTGACCACCTTTAGGCCTTGAAAAGGCCACTTTTTTGTGCCATTTTGGAGAGATCCGAGATTTTGGTGATAGGATCTCTTCACCACTGAAATCTTGAGGGATTTCAGTGGTGAAGAGCATGCCTTGAAGTCTCAAGAAGGAGAGGGCCACCCCCTCTCCTTGATGTCCTTGAAAAGGACAAATTTTGCTTCCTTAAGGAGCTTTATGCTTGAGTGTGTGTTGAGCATGTTTGGCTTGTTTTCTATGCTTATATTACTATGATATAACATATTTTCAAGTTGGTTTTGGTCTCCTATACATGCTTAGTATAGTTGCCTTGTAATGCCCCTTTTATGCCTTAACATGTCTAGGTTGTTTGCCCTATTTTCTAGCATGTTTTAAGCTTAGATTTGTGAAGCTTTTGTGCTTATTTTAACATGTTTTAGGTCTGACCATAGTCATTTGGTTTGATTTTAGCATGCTTAACATAGCCTCTTTGTATTCTTGGCTTGTGAGCCTTAGGTGCATGATTGTGTAGCAAGCCATACTTGCATCATTTCGAGGGTTTGGAACCATTTATCATGTCATATCAGTCCATTTGACATGATCATATGTTTGCATTGCATGCTCCTTTAAAGCTTCAAAAGCATGTTTTGTATGCTCCATGTGTTGGTCATATTGCATGCCTTTAGATCCATGTCATTTAGATGCCATCTAAGTGTTATTTTGGGCTTAGTTTTATGTGGTAAAACTCTGATTTTGGTTGGTTAAGTGTTGCCATGTGTGGTTGTGCTAGGTGTAGTTCAATGCATCTTTGGCCTACCTTAAGCTTTGGACCACTTGCATGCATGTTTAGCTTGCTTTATTGCATGATTTGGCAACATGTTTTGCTTGATTTTCAGAGCTTATACTACATGCTAATAGTCCATGTTTAACTCATTTCAAGTGTGCTTGAATGTTGTTTGTTATGCTCAAGTGTTGGTGTCTTAATGTGTGCATGTGTGCATGTGTGTTTAGACCCCATCTTTAGGCACTTTGGCCACTGTTTTGAGCCTTGTTAGAGCTGCCCAATTCATGTATAAGTCCATCCCATTGCTTAGTTAGCATACTTGCCTTACATGCTTGTTTGTATGCTTGCATAAATGCCATACCATTGTCCATTTTGCATGCTAGATAACATGCTTAGGGTTGCATCACATTGTGCATGTTTGGCCTCTTGAAGTGAAGTATGATGGAGGTTGAGCACCCTTGTTTGATTGTTTGCATTGCATGCATTTGAGAGTGAATTTGCATTCTTGGTTCTTAGGGCCATCACGCATGGAAATGCGCGATTGGTGGTCCGGGAACCGAGGCACAACCTCCTTTGAGTCCAAAACATGATAAGGATTGTGTTTGGTGCATAAATTGCTTGAATTGCCTTGCCATGCATAGTCTTGCCCTCTGCTGCTGTGAGTTGCAGGTTCTGCAGGAATTAAGTGCCGGCCGGCAGTATTTAGTGCCGACCGGCAGTGTATCAGTGGCCGATAGCTTCATCTGCAGCCGGTGGTCAATCCCCGCAGCCGGTGGCCAAACCCCTCAGCCGGTGGTGATCTTCAGTGTATCTGGAAGGTTTCCCAGGATTTTGGCATCCTTCAGAGGAGGAGAGCAGAGAAAACAGGGGCAAATCATGCATGGTAGTGCGATTCCGAGCAAGTCCCGAGCGCGCGTCGCATTTGAGCCCTCCCCCCGAGGCATTTACTGCTTTAATTAGATTAATTATTTATTTAATTAATTTATTCAATTTGTAATAATTAATTAGCTTGCATAGTTAATTAATTTGTATATTCTTTTGGTCCCTCCGAGCGAGGGCAAATTTGTAATAAGTGTGTGTGAGTAGGTGTATGTCTTCCAACCCCCATTTCTTTCTCCCTTTTATTTACCTGCTTATGGTAGATTAGGGCATACTTATTTTTAGCATACCTTATGCAATGCATGCGTGCATTCATGCATTTGTTTACATGCACCGGGCTCGGTACATCATACAAACTGCATTGCAATTTTCAATTCCAAATTGAACACGTGCTACGTGAAACATTTCACATGCCATATTTAGGGTTAGCCGAGCCTACTCTAGATTGCATTTATGCCTGTGTTGCATTAGCCACTTAACATGAACTAGGTCATGCATGTTTTTGCTAACTAGTTTACTGTTTCTGGCACGGAGTACGATGTAAGTGTTTTTGCTTTAGCATATCGCATGCGTGTGATTGTTTTCCATGACAATAGGATTGCCATGCGGCTAAATGCTTACATGATAAACTGTTTGTATGCCTGTGGGTGGAGGTTGGATTGCTTGAGTTGGAACAACTCATTGAAATTCGCATTTTAGCCTACTTGCGAGTAGCAAAATCTAACACGTTTTTCGAGACAAAACGGATATGCAATGTTTGTTCCCAAATTAGGCGATCTAGTCTATACTTGTTTGCTGCGCGCATAACATAGTAATTCTAGGCTAATAACCGGAATAAGAGCATATAATGTTTTCAAAAGTGGATATCACGGTTAGTAGAGGCCGGTCTTCGGACCGGGCGAAAGGGGGTGCTCATAGCTGACCTTCCCCGATCGTACCCAAGCTCCCGAGCCAAGTCACTTTGGTGATGACGGACGCGTGGCCTTCGGCACCGAGTCAGGGTTTCCTAAATTCCCCCTTTTAAAAATATTTAGGTGGCGACTCTGTAATCTGGCAAAGCAGTCCATGTTTGGCACTACTTTTCGAAAAATCTGTTTTCCTTAAAACGATTTGCCAGAGGTGGACTCTTTGGTTCAGATTTAGAACCGCAACACAAACTTAAAGAGTCCGAGCTGTAGCATCGAGGTCCCCCACGGACGTGCTACAATAGGGATGAACACGGCAGGTTTGGGTAGGTGAGAAGGGGTAATGTATACGCTGGGGTCATATGAGATGGCCAGTGTGTGTATTAGATTTAAGTGCCGGGGTGGAGGAACTTGGTTATGGGCTAGGAGAGGGTTAGTGGTGACATTTGGCTTTTGGGGTGGTGTTATCACCTTCTTGTCGATGCGATCTTGAATCTCATGATGCAGCCTGTAGCATTGGTCGGTGTCGTGACCGTGCTGCTGGTGAAAAACACAATATTTGGCCGGGTTGTGTTTAGGTAGGAGAGGATCGGGTAGTGGGTGTTGTTCTAACAGCTTAAGATGGCCTTTTTTAATCAGCAACCTCAGGGCTTGGGATAAAGGCATGTATAGTGGGGTAAAGACCCTTTGGGTTTGAGCTTGGTTTTTTGAAGTCGAGGTTTGTGGATTTGTATTGGTGAAAGGGTTGGCTGTCTTGGCTGTAGCGGTGACGACATTCACATAAGATGGTCGTGCAGTTGTGCTTCCACTCGTGGTTGCATTGGAACTGTGTGTGAAAGGCCTCTTAGGCTGCTCCTTTTCATCAGTGATCAACCCCTGTTTCATCGCATCTTCAATCTGAACCCCTATCTCGTGGAGCTCAGTGAATGTAAACAATGGCAAGACAATCATCTTCTGTAGTAATTTCCCCTACAGATTACGAACCACCATTCTGATTTGGTGCTTTTCTGACGACCTGGTAGTCATCATCGAAGCCTTGGCCCTCTACCGGGTCACAAAATTCGAGAAGCTTCTTTTTGGCTCCTGTCGAGTTGGCTCAAGATCACGGGTCATAACCTCGATCTGGGTATTGTAGAAGTATTGTGCGATGAAAGCCTCAACCATTTCCTTCCAGCTCCATTTCACAGAGTCTTCCAGTTTTGCATACCAGATAGCCCCTATCCCTGACAAGATTCGGCCAAAAAGCGACAACTTTTGAAGTCTGGTGAGGCCTATTGGTTGTAGGATGTCTCAGAATAACCGTAAATGGAGCATGGGATCCCCAGAGCCATCAAACCGGCCTATGTGAGGCATCTTGAATCTATCTGGCAAGTTACTGCGGCATCAGTGTATCCATCTTCGATGTCAAGGATTAACTTCACTCCTGTGCCTACTTGAAAAGCTTTTCTAGCTTGTTGACCTTCAATGCAGTGGGGTCAACTTCGATTTCAAATGGTGCCTCTGTTTGGTACACTGGTGCCTTGGAGGCCTGTGGTAGGATGGGGTCTACCGGGTTGCCCAAATTCTATTGGACATTGACAGTGATTCCTGGCTCTAGGATACCCACTGGAGGTGCATGGGAAGTAGAAGCCGCTGCTTGCGGTGGCTATTGTTGCTACAACCTGTTTATGACTTCAGCTGAGTGGGCTGTAACTTCAGCTTGGCGGGTAGCACCTTACTACATGGCCTCAATGGTTTGCTGGAGATTACGGATCAAGTCTTCCATTCCTGAAGGATACTGGGCCATCTGAATAGGTGAGTGGTCTCTTGGCGGTCTAGATGTAGAGGTTTGATCCTGACTGGATGTGAGTGATTGCTGAAATGGTGAATTATGCCTAACCCTCTTCCATCTAATAACCGGTGAGAGTAAAGGAAACATTGGTTGTCCCCTAACAAGATCCCCGGATCTGGAAAATTGATTTTGAATCAAAAGTGCCAAAATTGGACTGCTTTGCCAGATACAAAGTTGCCATCTAAATATTTTATTTTGGGAAAATTTAGGAAAACCATGAATCGTGCCAAAGGCCACGTGTCCGTCATCACCAAAGTTGCCTCGGCTCGGGAACATAGGTACGAGAGGGGAAAGTCATGAACTGAACACCCCCACGTGCCCGATCAAAGATTGGTCTCTGCTAATCATGATATGATTTTTATGTACATTATGTGCTCTTGTTCCAGTTATTAGGCTAGCTTTACTATGTGATGCGCACAAGCAAGTATAGACTAGTTTGCTCAAGTTGAAACAATTCAATTTCATGTTTGTTTTGTGAAAAGGGTTTGATTTTGCCACTTCAAGTGGGCTTAAAACGTACATTCGTTGAATCGTTCCAATTCAAACAACAAGCCTTCATCTACAAGCATTCAAGTAGTTTATCAAGTAAGCATTTAGCCTCATGGCAAGCATGCTAGTCATGGCAATCACTCACACTCATGCAAGTATGCTAAAGCACTAAAAACTAACCTAGTACTCCAAGCTAAGATAAAACAAGTTAAAAAAATATGCATGATTCCTAACTATATAAGATGTCTAATGCAACACATGCAATATGCAATTAATAGGCTTGGCTACTAATGTGGCATATGATTCAATTAAAGACATGTGGTCTAAGCACGTATTCAATCAAGTAATTGAAACGACAATGTAGTTTGAATGATGCACCGAGCCTTGGTGCATGCAAGACAAGATGAATGGATGCAAACATAAGGTATGCTAATTGAAATATGTCCCTAATCTAACCATCAAAAGCGATTAAATAAAATAGAGAAAGACGTGAGGTTCGAAGACATGCACATTATTACATTTTGCTCTCACGAAGGAGAGTCCAAATGAATAAAGCAAAACTAACTAACAACTAATTAGCGCTAAGCTAATTAAGCTATGCTAATGAAGCTAATTATTACAAACCAAATGAATAAATAGCTAAACTAATTAACTAATTATTACAGCACTTTTAATTTAACTAACTAGTAAGCTAATTAAATTATAACACAAATGCAAATAAACTAAGTAATTAAAGTATTTCTACTTTGCCACTACTCTGCCTCGGGAAATGGAAGATGCACATGCTCGGATATCACCCGAAAAGACCTCTATTTCACTCCCGAAAGCCTCTGTTTGCAGAGTTGAACACTTCCAGAACCATTTTGCTCCACCTTACCAACATTCTGCTGAGATTTGCATCAGTGGCTAGCCCGCCACTAGTGAAGACTGCCAGCCACCTGCCGGCCATGGATAGTGGCTTGCCGGCCACTGATACACTGGTTCAACTTGCTATCACAGAGAACAAATAGAGCAAAAAGAGGGTATTCCCACAGATTGTTTGCACAACTCACCCCTTCTTTTCATGAACAAATCTAAGGAGTTGTGAACTTAAGCCACAAACCACCAACTCAAGAAATTTCAATGCATGATGGCTTTGTGACTCAAGATGTACAAGTTCAATAAATGTAAAATGAGACACACAAGAACCATCACCCTCTCATACATGATCAAGGGTAATGGAGACCTAGAAAACTTAACACATTTCATCACTTTGAGTATGAAATGTCTCGATTTTCCTTGTATTCAATTAACGTCCGATTAAACATACAACACACAAGTTATTATCTTGCTCACTTTTAATCCCAAGTTTTAATTACTCTTTTTTAACTTACCAACCATTCTTTAATCCAATTAAGTCCAAAGGTTAATTAAAGTCCTCTAAGGAAAAGAGAGCTCAAAACACACAAGTTGCTTTAGGTATGAAAGAAGTATCATACCGTTGGTAATGAACCCCCTAAGGGATTAAACCATTAAGTATGAAACCTTAATTTCACACTTAGGCAAACAAGTGACTTGAAACCATTTTCAAAGCAAAAGTAAAAGCCAAGAAAGAGGGAGGTTGCAGAGATGATTAGTGCTGAAATGAGTATGAAAAAGCACAAAAAACATGCAATCAACTCAAACAAGTGGTGTCTAAAGGACTAAAACACCAATCTTGTGAGGACTATTACACTACAACTATGCAATACAAGACTCAAATGCAACAACTAACCCAAAACAAAGTTAAAACAGCCTAAATCAGAGGCTAAAACATGCTAAAATTAAGCTATAACAAGCTGGAAAAATAAGCTAAAGCATGGCACCAACTAGGCTAGCAAACAAGACACAAGGAGATGAGGCTAACCCCTCCAAATTTGGACTTCAAAGCATGATTTTCACACTGAAAAAGCTCTGAAATTCAGTGGTTAAAAGCTTTAAAAAAGATAGTTTGAAAGTGGGAAACACAAGTGGGAAAGCCTTACAAACAAGGTACAAAGAAAGGTGAATCACCCCTACCTTAAAATGGCCTCAAACCACAAATTTCAGCCCACTTTAACAGAGTTTTTATAACCCAAAGACAACTCAAAAACAGGGAGAAAAAGATAGGAAAACAAGTGTGCAAAGCAAGCCTACAAAGCTAGTTTTATAGCTCTTGAAGAGAAGAGTGATTCCAAGCAACAATTCCAAGCAAATACCACCTTCTAGAGCTCAAACCAAGCCCAAGAACACCTCATCTCAGAGATGAGAGGATTTGGTTAAGGGTGTATAGGCAAGAGTGTAGGAATTGTAGGAAAAGGTGTAGAAACTTTGTAGAGAGAGGAAAATTTTGAGTCTAAAATTTTCTAACCCCAAAACATGAGAGAAGGGGTCTGTACATATAGAAAACATGAAATCTATACAAGGAGATCCAACCCTCCACATGTGGACAGATGCAAGCATCTGTGCAAACAACTAGCACAGCTGGTATAAAATATCTACAGAAAATACTGATGGCCAGCTGGCCATCACTGATGGCCGGCAAGGCATCATTTATGGCCGGCAAGGTACATAAATGGCCGGTAGACAAGAAATAATGGCCGGCAGCCTCTAGGGATGGCCAACAGGTCACCAAAGATTGCATAATGGAAAGACCAAGGCATGGTCCAAAAAGGAGACAAAAACGAATGCAGGGTTTGAAAGGCTCAAAGTTATGGTGTTCCGCTAAGGACTTTGAGTGCTTGGTGAGCAAACAGACTCATCATCGGATGTACCTACAAGAACATCCAAGTCTTCAAGGGCCGTAAAAAATGGGGTGTCTACCACAATTAGTGGCTTGCCGGCCACTTGTGTGTTTCTTCAGATCTTTTTGCCAGATGTTTCCACAAATGCATGCACCTGGCCAAATGTGTCTGTATAGATATTCTGAGGAGATCTCATGTTTTTCTATATATAGAGGACTTCTCTCACATTTTAGAAGGTTATAAAATTTGGGAGCAAAAATATTTCTCGCTCTACAATTCTCTCTCTCTCTATATATATATCTTTCTCTCTCTCTCTCTCTTGCAAGTTCTTCACTCTTTGCCTATACACTCTAAACAAAACCTTTTGGTATTTTTTCTGAGGTGTTTTTGAGCTTGCATTTAGCTCTTGAGTGTGTGTAAGTGTTGGTTTGTAACTCAAAAAGGGTATTCCTCTTCAAGAGGTATAATTCTTGGCTTGCTTCCTTTCTTTATTTGCCATCTTTTCTACTATTTTTGGAGTATTTTTACACTAAATTTTTGGGCTGAAACTTGTGGTTTAAGGCTATTAAGGGTGGAGGAGTGGATCACCTTTCTTTGCACCTAGCTTCTTAAGCCTTTGCCCTTGTGTTTCCCACATTTCTATTATCTTTTTTTGAGATTTTTGAGGACTGAATCTCAGAGATTTTTTAGAGGCTAAAATCATGCTTTGAAGTTCCAAAAATGGAGGGGGTAGCCTTCCTTCCTTGTGCTTGCTTACTAGCTTAACTTGCTCCATGTTGTAGCTTACTACTTTAGCTCTTTCGACTTCAATTCCAGCACTACTTTAGCTTATTTTAGGACTGTTTTTCATATGTTTGTTCCATTCATGCTTTGTATTGTAGGCTTGTAATGTAATGGTCCTCATAGGTTTGGTGGTTTAGGCCTTAGCTACCAATCTATTTGAGTTGATAGTGTTTGTTTCTTGCTTTTCATACTTGTGTTCATCTCTAATCACCTCTGCAACCTCCCTCCTTTCTTGGCTCTTTCTTTGTTTTGAAAGTTGTTTCAAACCAATTACTTGTTTAAGCTTGAGATTGAGGTATTGTGCTTAATGGTTAATCCCTTTAGGGGTTCATTACCAACGACATGGTGTCTCTCTCATGCCCAAAACAACTCCTTGTTTGATGCTTCTTTCCATTAGAGGACTTAAAGCTCATTATTGGACTTAATGAATTAAGGAATGGATGGTAATTAAAATAAAGTAATAAAATTGGGAATACAAGTAATGCAAGATAATAAAGCAATTTGGTGTTCAATTGGACATTAATTGAACACATGGAAACTTGGGCATTTCATACTTGCTAGTGATGAAATGGTTCAAGTTTCTAAGGTCGACCATTTCCCTTGATCAATCCATGATAGAGAGGAGGTTTTGTTGGTCTTTTCTTGCCATTTATTGAAATTGTGTCCCTTGGTTCATAAGTCATCACGCAATGAAATTGTATCGATTGATAGCTTGCAAATCAAGCTTACCCCTCCTTTGAGCTGTTTGATAATAAGGAGAGGCAGGGTGGACAAACATCCCCTGAGAATATTCTGTTTGTGTCAATATGCTTTATGTTGCAGCAGGAAAAACCAAGTATTGGTGGCCGGCCGGCCGGCCCACTACTTCTGGCCTGCCAGCCACTTTTGTCAAACCAAGCAGTACCTTTTTTGGCACAGAACAAAGCACATGCTAAGGTGAAAAACAGTGCAATTTTCTAACTGTGCAACAGAGGCATTCTGGCAGCAAAACAGTGGACTTTTTTGAGTGGAAATCCGCATGCATGCATAAGCATTCCTCACTTTCTTGGGCTAATTAGTTAGAGTAATTAATTACTTAGCTTAGTTATTTCTTTTGGTTGTATTTGTGTTATAATTAATTAGCTAATTCTAATTTGTAATTAATTAGTTAATTTAATTAATTAGTTAAATCCAATTTGTAATAATTAGCTAGCATAATTAGTTTATTTCAGTTGATTTGTAATAGTTATCTAATTCAAAGTACTTAGTTAGCTAGTTAGTTTATTTGGACCCTCTTGCGCGAGGGCACAATTGTAATAATGTGTACGCCTTCCAATCTCACGTCTTTCTCCCTTTTATTTACTCGCTTATGATGGTTAGGTTAGCACATCATGTTTCTTTAGCATTTCTCATGTTTACACCAACTTGTCTTGCATGCTTGAAGCTCGGTTCATCATTCTAACTCGCATTGTTAGTTAATACTTCTTTGAATACCTGCTTAAATCCCATGCTATTAAATTGATTTGTATGCCATGTTAGTAGCCGAGCCTATTAATTGCATATTGTGTGTGTCGCATTAGTCATATTGCATAGTTAGGATCACACATTTTTTCTAACTCTTTTATCTTTTTTGGCTTGCCTTGGAGTACTAGGTGAGCTTTTATCACTTTAGCATTTTGCATTGTATGTTAGTGTTGCCTTGTCAAGCATGATTACCATGAGGCCAAGTGCTTAAGTGATAAACTGTTTGACTGCCTGTCTTGATGAATGTACCTATGAGATCACTTTTTCAAGTGGTACATATTCAAACACTTTTTCAAACAAACATGAAATCAAAGCATTCTAATTTTTGCAAATTAGTATATACTTGTCTCTATGTCACATAGTAAAATAGACTCATAAATCGGAACAAGAGCATGTACTGTAAATAAGAATCGCATCATGATTAGTAGAGGCCGATCTTTGATCGGGCAAGCGGGGGTGCTCAATTCATGACCTTCCCCTCTCATACCTAAGTTCTCGAGCCGAGACACTTTGGTGATGACGGATAAGTGGCCTTTGGAAGGAGTCTCGGGTTTCCTAAATTTTTCAAAAATATTTAGGTGGTGACTCTCTATCTGGCAAAACAGTCTATTTTTGGCATTTTGATTCAAAATCAATTTTCCAGATGATTTATCGGATTTGGACTCTTTTGTGTTTATCTATTTCACATTACACTTGTGGAATCAGATTCAGGATTCCAAATTGTAGGGCTTATCATCTTCTAAAAGGAGCACGAAAAGTCGAGCTACAAGCGCACCTGATGTTTTCAACTGAGGAAAATCACAACTTAACGCATCTTACATGAGAGAAGAAAAGATGGTGTGAACACTAGGCACACCTAATGTTTTTAACTGAGAAAAGTCACAACCTAACGCGTCTCACGCGAGAGAAGGAAAGCTGGTGTAAACACCAAGCGTACCTGATGTTTTTAACCAAGAAAAATCACAACCTAACGCGTCTCACGCGAGAGGAGGAAAAATGGTGTCAACACGAGGCGCACCTGATGTTTTTAACTGAAGGAAAATCATAACCTAATGCATCTCACTCAAAAGGATGAAATTGAATCAACGAAAGAGCAAACAAAACTCGATAGAGTGAGATTATCTCATTCCAGGAAGGCCTCGGAGAATGAAGCTCACGGAGATAACCCAATTCAAGGTACAAAGCTCAAACGTGAGTTTTGACAAAGATTTGAACGTGAGTTTGACAAACCAAAAAAAATGCACAAATCAAAGCGGTTAAAACGATGCTCGAATTTAATAATAATACGAAATCAATCCCACTGATTTTCTCTTTGTGGGAGCTGAATAATGGAAAAATCAGAAGGTGCGTACCTTAGAAGACTGATATTAATCGGCTGTATCCTATGAGAATAGGAAGCCGAATATAATATATGTGCCGAATAAGTGTAGATCCTTAGAGCCGAATAATAGAAAGGACAATGATTAAAAAGTAGGCCTTGGCCCCGAGGATCAAAAGGTAGGAACAATGGATTGAGAAAGGTATGTAAGAATCACTTCACTTAACTTAGTAAATAAGCTATCCTGAGTGTCTGAACTGACTTGTCCGTCGGAGTGCTAATTCCGGCACCCCGACCGGAGTGTTTATATCTTGTCAGGTGACTAGCTGAGGATCACTAGCGTCTCCCAAGATCTGAAGAGTATTTCCAAACCACTTCTCCACAATTGGCGCCGTCTGTGGGAATACTCAAATACATCAATGGCAGGCGTGACTGAAGATCCTCCGATAGCCACTGACGAGACCGCACAGAGAGATGACCTCACTCCAAAAAAAACGGACGGAAAGGAAACCATCGCTCCAAGACGCGCCTTGAACTTCGACTCACCAATGACTTCAGCGCAAGAGACAATGTAAGCGATCATGGAACGAGCAAAGCAGAATGAACAAAGGCTAGAGAACATGATCGCTGAAAATGAACGTCTCCGTCAAGATTTGGCCCTGGAAATAACAAAATCCAGAGAAGCCGGGCGCCAAGATCCCGAACGACCTTCGAGCGCCGGTGGACAACGGCCTCGAGCCCGACCAAAGGATACTGATAGCGACTCCAACTCATTACCCACGGAGCTCAACAAGAAGGGACGATCCGAAACTTCCAGCTCCTCTGAAAAGAGTCTACATACAAGGAACAAGCACAGGAGAAGCAGTTCAGACGAAGAGGACCAGCACGATCCTTTTGTCCGACGGATTGCAAGGGCAGCCTTACCCAAGAAGTTCAAAGCTTCATCATTCACTCTTTACGACGAAAAATCAGACCCCACCGATCATATCTGTCACTACAAGCAGGCCATGACATTGCATGCAGACAACGAAGCCCTCATGTGCCGAATATTCCCCAGCAGCTGGGGCCATTAGCTGTTAGGTGGTATTACAAGCTGGAGCTGGCTTCGATCAAAAGCTTCCATCAATTACAGAAATCCTTCAGGGCCAGGTTCATCACCAACGAGGTACAGCCGAAACAGGCCGACTCTCTCTGGGCTATGCAGATCCAGTCAGGAGAAACGCTCAGAGCGTATTCAGCGCGCTATTGGGAGTGCTTCAACCTCGTCGATGATGCTTGCAACGACTCCATGGCCATCACTGCCTTCAAAATGGGACTACATCCTGACAGTGCTCTTCACAGTTCCCTGACCAGAAGACCACCCAAAATAGTCTGGGCGTTGATGAAGAAAGTTAAAGAGTATTGCAAAGTGGAAGATGATGCCTTGAGAATAAAAGCCGGACAAATGTCCAACAAAACGGCCCCCCTGAAATTGCTCAACCAATAAGTTCTGTGCCACCTTCGAGCCCTGAGCCACGACAACACGCTAAACGAGACAAAAGGTGGGACTCTCGCCGATCGAGCGATCAATGCTCCCACTGGACGAATGAACAACTGCAAGTCGACAGCAGGTGCTCGAGGCGTGCCGACAAGAAGTACATAGAGTTGTCAGAACCAATCGCTGCAATAATGACCAAAGTCCAACACCTTCCATTCTTCAAATGGCCGTCAAAGATAGTGGGGCCACCCAACACGCGAAGAAGGGATAGGCGGTGCGAGTATCACAAAGATCACGGCCACGAAACTGAGAGTTGTTACGCATTAAAGGATCACCTGGAAGAACTAGTGCAATACGGCCGACTGCAACAGTACGTAAGAAAGGGAAAGCCAATCAAGGCACTAGCCTTGAGGCAGGACTCACCTCCACTTGGCGTGATCCATATAATCTACAGCTTGCCTGCATTCCCAACCGTGCACACAATTTAGTCGCATCCAATCCCCCAAAAGCAACGTATTCTGACCGAATGGCCCAGAGAAGCTCTGACAATTACTTTCAATGACTCCGATCTTAGTGGCACAACAGCCTCCCACATCGATCCGTTGGTCATCAAATTACGCGTAAATCGGTTCACCATTGAACGCATTCTCATAGACCCAGGGAGTACTTCAGAGGTTATGTATTACAAAACTTTCATCAAACTCGGCTTCGACGAGTCAGATCTATCTCCGGCGCCTCACCCATTGTTCGGCTTTAATACGAATCTTGAGTACCCGTTAGGGAAGATCATACTACTTGTTCGAGTGGGCTCTAGAACGGTCGAAATAGAATTCCTGGTCGTAAAGCTCCCTTCGCCGTATAATGTCATCATGGGGCGAACCTGGTTACATATTATGAAGGCCGTTCCAAGCACTTATCATCAGCTTGTGCGCTTCCCGACAGCCCATGGCATTGAAGAAATCCGTGGCTCCCCGTAATCGGCATAAGCAGAGATTTTATGAAAACCCTATCACTGACCCGACCTGTGGGCTTTGATACTTGTATATATATCACTTCTACAATGCAAACCATTTTTCTCCGTCGCTCAATTCATTTCTCAAACCCCATTGTAACGCTTGTCATGTCGACGATTCAAAGCCCCCCCTTTTGGTGCATAACACCTAAGGGCCGATTAAGTCTCCGGATTCGGAGCCCCCTTTGGTGCATGACACCTTAGGGCCGATTAAGACTTCGAATTCGGAGCGCCCTTCATGGATATCACGATTGGCCACAATAAGTCTCCGGATTCAGAGCGCCCTTTGGTGCATGACACCTTAGGGCCAATTGAATCTCCGAATTCGGAGCCCCCTTTTGTGCATGACACCTTAGGACCGATTAAGACTCCGGATTCAGAGCGCCCTTCGTGGATATCACGATTGGCCATAATAAGTCCCCAGAATCGGAGCCCCCTTTAGTGCAAGACACCTTAGGGCCGATTAAGTCTCCAGATTCGAAACCCCCTTTGGTACATGACACCTTAGGGCCGATTCAGTCTCCGAATTCGGAGCCCCCTTTGGTGCATGACACCTTAGGGCCGATTAAAACTCTGGATTCGGAGCGCCCTTTGTGGATATCACGATTGGCCACAATAAGTCTCCGGATTCGGAGCACCCTTTGGTGCATGACACCTTAGGGCCGATTAAGTCTCTGGATTCAGAGCCCCCTTTGGTGCATGACACCTTAGGGCTAATTAAGACTCCGAATTCGGAGTGCCCTTCGTGGATATCACGATTGGCCACAATAAGTCTCCGGATTCGGAGCCCCTTTTGGTGCATGACACCTTACGGCCGATTAAGTCTCCGGATTTAGAGCGCCCTTTGGTGCATGACACCTTAGGGCCGATTAAGTCTCCGAATTCGGAGCCCCCTTTGGTGCATGACACCTTAGGGCCGATTAAAACTCCGGATTCAGAGCGCCCTTCGTGGATATCACGATTGGCCACAATAAGTCTCCGGATTCGGAGCGCCCTTTGGTGCATGACACCTTAGGGCCGATTAAGTGTCCGGATTTAGAGCCCCCTTTGGTGCATGACACCTTAGGCCGATTAAGATTTCGGATTCGGTGCGCCCTTCATGGATATCACGATTGGCCACAATAAGTCTCTGGATTCGGAGCCCCCTTTGGTGCATGACACCTAAGGGCCGATTAAGTCTCCGAATTCGGAGCGCCCTTTGGTGCTGGATACCTTAGGGCCGATTAAGTCTCTAGATTTGGAGCCCCCTTTGGTGCATGACACCTTAGGGCCGATTAAGTCTCCGAATTCGGAGCCCCTTTTGGTGCATGACACCTTAGGGCCGATTAAGACTCCGGATTCGGAGCGCCCTTCATGGATATCACGATTGGCCACAATAAGTCTCCGGATTCGGAGCCCCCTTTGGTGCATGACACCTTAGGGCTGATTAAGACTCCGGATTCGGAGAGCCCTTCGCGGATATCACAATTGGCCAGAATAAGTCTCCAGATTTGGAGCGTCTTTTTGTGCATGACACCTTAGGGCCGATTAAGTCTCCGGATTCGGAGCCCTCTTTGGGGCATGACACCTTAGGGCCGATTAAGTCTCCGGATTCGGAGCCCCCTTTGGTGCGTGACACCTTAGGGCCGATTAAGACTTCGGATTCGGAGCGCCCTTCGTGGATATCACGATTTGCCACAATAGGTCTCCGGATTCGGAGCGCCCATTTGGTGCATGACACCTTAGGGCCAATTAAGTCTCCGGATTCGGAGCCCCCTTTGGTGTATGACACCATAGGGCCGATTAAGACTCCGGATTCGGAGCGCCCTTCGTGGATATCACGATTGGCCATAATAAGTCTCTGGATTCGGAGCGCCCTTTGGTGCATGACACCTTAGGGCAGATTAAGTCTCCGGATTTGGAGCCCCCTTTGGTGCATGACATCTTAGGGTCGATTAAGACTCTGGATTCGGAGTGCCCTTCGTGGATATCACAATTGGCCACTGTAGACGCGCCCGGGGGGGGGGGGCCTCTCTCTACAGCTCGGACTCTCCTTTTGTTTGTTGCGGTTCTAAATCTGAACCAAAGAGTCCAACTCTGGCAAATCGTTTTGAGAAAAATAGATTTTTGAAAAGAAGTGCCAAACATGGACTGCTTTGCCAGATTACAGAGTCGCCACCTAAATATTTTAAAAATGGGGAATTTAGGAAACCCTGACTCAGTGCCGAAGGCCACGTGTCCGTCATCACCAAAGTGACTTGGCTCGGGAGCTTGGGTACGATCGGGGAAGGTCAGCTATGAGCACCCCCTTTCGCCCGGTCCGAAGACCGGCCTCTACTAACCATGATATCCTCTTTTGAAAACATTACGTGTTCTTATTCCGGTTATTAGCCTAGATTTACTATGTTATGCGCACAGCAAACAAGTATAGACCAAATCGCCTACATTGGAACAAAACATTGTAAGTTTGTTTTGGAAATGATTTGCTACTCACAAGTAGGCTAAAATGCAGGTTTTGCCACCCTCAAGTGGGCTTTAGAAAAAGATAGTTTTGCCACTATTTAGTGGACTTAAAACTCATAGTTTTAATGCATTATCCCAATTTAAGCAATTTGACCTCCACCCACAGGCATTCAAGCAGTTTATTTCACATAAGCACTTAGCCGCATGTTAAGCATACTGTCATGGAAACATTCACACGCATGTGGTATGCTAAAGCATAATAGCTCACCTAGTACTCCAAGCCAAAACAGAAGCTTATTAGAAATCCATGCATGGACCTAAGCATACTGAAATGTCTAATGCAACACATGCGACAATGCAATCTAGGCAGGCTCGGCTATCCTAGACATGGCATATGGAATGCTACAACTATCACGTATTCAATTTGGAATTGAAAGTACGATGCAGTTTGTATGATGTGCCGAGCCCGGTGCATGTCAACAAATGCATGGATGCACACATGCATAGCATAAGGTATGCTAAAATAAGTATGCCCTAATCTACCATCAAAGCAGGTAAATAAAAGGGAGAAAGAAATGGGGGTTGGAAGACATACACCCACTCACACACACTTATTACAATTACGCCCTCGCTCGGAGGGACCAAATAAATATACAGGCCAAATAACAAATCAACTACTCTAGCTAATTAATTATTACAGACCCTTAATTAATTAACAAATTGAATGCAGAAAGAAGGTGGCCACAGCCTGCCTCGGGATGCGTGAATGATGCATGCTCGTCGCGACTTGCCCAGAAAACCCGTGTCATGGCATTGCTGCTTCTGTTTTTACTGCCCTACCTCTCCAAAAATTCCCAAAGTTCTGGAATACCTCCCAAGTGGTCTGAAATGCCTCACCGGCTGGGGGGAGAGCTCATCGGCTGCTCTTATTGACCACCGGCTGAATGTGGTGGTTATCGGCACAAAAAGATTGCCGGTCGGCACTAAGGAGTGCCGGTCGGCACTAAATTCCTGCAGGAGACAGTTTTGACAGCAAACAGCAGTGCATAGCATAGGACTTCTAGGCAAATGTATGCATGGACACACTCCCTATCATGCAATGGACTCAAGGGAGCATGGCCCTCGACCCCCGGGCCATCAATCACGCATTTCAATGCATGATGGCCCGAAAGCCAAGTTAGCAACTTTGATATCAAATGAAATGCATACAAACAAACAAGAGGCCCAACCTCTATCATGGTGATTCAAGAGGCAAGACATGCATGCCAAATGCAACCTAAACATGTGAACTAAGCATGCAACATGAGCATAGAGGCAAGTATACAAACATGCAATGTGTATTAGGCACACAACCTAAGCTAACAAGCATGGCATGCAACAAACATGCAACAATGGACTTAAACTAACATGGATAGCTCACAAGCATGCCAAAATCAGCGGCCATAAGATGAAAAAGAGATGTCTCGAAATGCGTGCATACGGGCACGCAAATCGAGGCGATGGCATACAAGCATGAAATAGCACTCTAATAAAACATGAAGCATGGCATACTACACATACAAATTTCAGTAGCTAAATGAGGGGCAAAACAGCCCCAAAACAAGGCGAAATGACACCCGATGCATGGAATCACTCCCGAAATGCAAAACTAGGCCTCCGAAATGGCCTATAGCTATGCTAAACATGCATTATATGAACATGGTATGAATAGACAGAAGCTAGACAACCCAAATATAAGCACATTTTCAGTATAAGACAGCCCCAAAATCAGTAAGCATACAAGGTTAACAAACCATGCAAAAATGAGGCTAAAACATGGATTTCAAAGCAAGTAGCCTAAGGATTATGCAAACAATGTTGAGCCCTTCAACAATGTTGAAGAAGGGCTCAAAATAAGCCTATTATTAACTTACATCATGCTCTGAAACAGAATAAAAACCAGCCAAAAATACTATGCAAGAATCATGGCATACAAGGGGGTAAAGAGATAGGTGCTAGATGCAGCCACCAAAGGGCAAGGGGTCCTCAATCAAACATGAAGAGGACCCCAAAACAAGACTATTTGAAGTTTAGGTCGGAGCCCAAAAGTTCTTGCAACTAGGGCTAAGATATGAAACAAGAAAAGGCTAGAAAGGGGAAGATGAAGACTTACCCTTGTAGACCAACAAAACAGCACCTCTTGGACCAAGTTTTGGTGCTCCTAAGCTCTGCAAATGTCCCCCAAGTCGTTGGAAATGGAGTGGTGGTGGTAGTGCTAGGTGGTGGTGAAGGAATGGCTCAAGAACAATGGAGTTTGGAGGTGGAATGAGAGAGATATAGTGTTATAGATATATATGTTAGATATATATATCTATTGTCTGGTTTTTTGCTTAGAAATCTCCAACCCTTGAGCAATGGAGAGGAAGCTCTCTTATATAGACAAAATGCAAAGGCTCTAAGCTTCTTAGAGAAGCTATATCAAAGGGGCAAAGGGTGCAAGGTGTATTGGGGAAGTTTGGACAGCTGGTAGGCTTCTTGAGGAAGCCAAGACAAGGGGTCAAGGCTTCCTCAAGAAGCCATGAGCAAAGGGTGCACAAAATGGGGTTCAAGGCTCCAAAATAGATACATATATGCACGTGGGTTTGGTTCTGTGCGTCCCAGCTGGCACAGCTGTCATGCACCAGGCTAGGGGGGTGCAAAGGGTTCAACCCGGCCAGCCAATTTGATTTTCAGCCAAAATAAAGTGCCGGTCGGCACTCTTTTCTGCCGGTCGGATAAATAGAGTGCCGACAGATGATTCCTTGGTCAAAACATGGCCGGTGGGTATGCAAATCGAAGCCCCGGAAGTTAGCTTTCCAATGGCGCAAACCTTGCATCAAAATTCCTTCTGTGCAAAAAGTTATGCCCTTTTCCGTGAAGTCGCGCAGACTCGATCCAACCGGGATGATCCCCCGCTTCAACCAATCATATCTCCTCCACCCGGACTTGGCTCTAGGAGATTCTTGAGTGCAAAGTGAAGCCCCGGAAGTCTTCTTTCCAATGATGGTGGCCTCATAGCTTAACTCTAAGTATGCAATTGAATAAGCCCGATTTAGCGAGGGCTGCTCGATTCCCTTTCTACCCGGATTCACGGCGAACTTCTTCTTCAACCTATTTTCTCCCCTCCTCTCCTCTTTTCTTCAACTCCAAACCCCTAAACAAAGTGTTTTGAAGGATTTGCCTCTCTCCTTGCCGAAGGAATTGAATCTTTGGCCTGCACATCTCTCAACACCGAGCAAACCATCAGTAATGCCCAAGTCTTGAGGGCGGTCAAAAATGGGGTGTCTACAGTTGCCCCTCTTTGACAGAACTCGAAAGTCATAACAATGACGGGAGTGAATGTCAAAGCCCAGAGACGACCCATTTTTGACAGGGCCGAAGACTTGGACAAACAAACAAAATATAGATAGATAAATGGTTGTGCCCGGAGGCTGCCTACGTATCCTTTTGCAAGGAATCAAACCAGCGTAGTTCAGGGGCAGGATGCAAAGTGATGCACAATGCAAGTGCATAACTTATGATCGTGCAAAGGATGCTGTAACGAAGCACACATGCAACAGTTTTAAGCTAATGCTATGCAAGCAAGTAGACATGAACCAAACTACATCTTATGTAGAAAGGATGTAAGAGAATTATGCAATTCTCACGAACATGTGCGTTAGATACACAAAAGTGAACGAAGTGTGATGGGTACACTAAGTGGACAAACATGTGTGATGGATACACCAAAGTGAAGAGAGTGTGATGGATACACTATATGAATAAAGTGTGGTTGATACACTAAGTGAAGCAAAGTGTGACAGATACACAAAGCAAAACGAGTGTGATGGATACACTAAGCAAATATGTGGTAGATACACTAAGCGAATGTGTGTGATGGATACACAAAGGGGGCATGTGATAGATACAAAAAGTGAATGTGTGTGGTAGATACACAAAGGGAGCATGTGATAGATACAAAAAGTGAATGTGTGTGGTAGATACACAAAGCGAAAGTGTGTGATTGATACACAAAGCGAGCGTGTGATTGATACATAAAGCAAAAGTGTGTGATTGATACACAAAGCACAAAGCGAGCGTGTGTGATTGATACACAAAGTGAGCGTGTGTGATTGATACATAAAGCAAAAGTGTGTGATTGATACACAAAGCACAAAGCGAGCGTGTGTGATTGATACACAAAGTGAGCGTGTGTGATTGATACACAAAGCGAGTGTGGTGAGCACAGTGTGTGTGATTGATACACTAAAAACGAACACAGAGTGTGATAGATGCACTGAGTGAACAGAGTGTGATTGATACACTAAAAGTGAACACAAAGTGTGATAGATGCACTTAGTGAACAAGTATGATGGATATACTAAATGTGAACACGAAGTGTGATAGATGCACTTAATGAACAGGAGTATGATTGATATACTAAGGGTGAACACGAAGTGTGATAGATGCACTTAATGAACAGGAGTATGATTGATATACTAAGGGTGAACACGAAGTGTGATAGATGCACTTAATGAACAGGAGTATGATTGATATACTAGAGGTGAACACGAAGTGGGATAGATGCACTTAATGAACAGAGTATGATTGATATACTAAGGGGTGAACATGAAGTGGGATAGATGCACTTAATGAACAGAGTATGATTGATATACTGGGTGTGAACACGAAGTGGGATAGATGCACTTAATGAACAGAGTATGATTGATATACTGGGTGTGAACACGAAGTGGGATAGATGCACTTAATGAACAGAGTATGATTGATATACTGGGTGTGAACACGAAGTGGGATAGATGCACTTAATGAACAGAGTATGATTGATATACTAAGGGGTGAACATGAAGTGGGATAGATGCACTTAATGAACAGAGTATGATTGATATACTGGGTGAACACGAAGTGGGATAGATGCACTTAGTGAACAAGTATAATGGATATACTAAAGGTGAACACAAAGTGTGATAGATGCACTTAGTGAACAAGTATGATGGATATACTAAATGTATGAAGTGTGATTGATACACTAAGGGAATAAAGTGGGTATGTGCGTGATAGATACACAAAAGGTAATGAAGTGTGTGATTGATACACTGAATGCAATGAAGCGTGTGATTGATACACTGAATGCAATAAAGTGTGTGATTGATACACTGAATGAAATGAAGTGTGTGATTGATACACTGAATGAAATGAAGCGTGTGATTGATACACTGAATGCAATGAAGTGAGAATGGGTGTGATAGATACATAAAATGAGAATGTGTGTGATTGATACACAAAATGAGAGAAGTGTGATTGATACACTAAATAAACATGTGACAGATACATGAGGCAAACAGAGTGAATGAGGTGTGATCGATACACTAAAGCAAACATGTGATATGAAGAGAAGAATAGTGTGATAGATACACAAAGTGAATGAGGTGTGATTGATACACAAAGTGCATGAAGTGTGATTGATACACTAAATGAATGAAGTGTGTGATTGATACACTAAGGCAAATAAAGTGTGTTAGATACACTGAGTGAAGCAAATGAATGTGTGATGGATACACAAAGTGAAGCGAAGCAGACTTGATCTTGAGCTTGAGGTAGAGGTACACTCATACTTCGGAGCATTGACAAGGCCTGACGAGGTGCATATGGAATGCAATCTCGGAGCTTACTGAAGTTGGAACAAACTCAGATGCCCGACATTTTCCTCTTTTGCTTTTATTTTGCAGTCCGGAACCATATAGCTTCAAATAGGTCCTGGTTTTACTGTTCACACTTATCGGGGGTGGGCCCTGCGGTTTTATGAAAGAACGAATCTGTTTTGCACAAATGTGGAGAATGGCACGGCACTCTGAGCACAAGATGATTTGATTTTGAAATTGAAATTGAGTTCTCAACTGGGTATTGAGTCTACGACTGGACACAGCACACCACGACTCAACACGGAAATAAAAGGCACATAACCTAGACACATCGAGTGACACTCGAGACGACTCAAAACAAGAATCGAGACAAACAAAAGGACACGACACTCAAACGTGCACAGGGAGCCTGTTTCACCGGGTATTATTTCCCACCCTTTCTCATTTGTGATCCTCACATCACTCGGCCCTCAAGCTCTATTTTTCTGAAAAAGCCCTTTTCTCACTTTTTCTCTCATCGCGCACCTCTCTATTCTTCAATCTCTCATTTTTCATCCCTCCCCTGGGTGGTTGATGGATAGACAGGAAGTTGCGGGTTCTTGCCCCTAGCATTTTGCTAGATTCTTTTTCTTCTGCACACAGCAGTGAACTTTCCCACAGAGAGGTTGTGCCACAACTGGGTGTGTAGCAAATCTGCAGCTAACATCGGTTGATGATGCCTTGCTGGGGAGTTTGGACGTGGTTAGATCTGTCCAGACGAGGAAGTGGAACATCTTGATCCATTCCAGTTTGTGCTTCGCACTCGGCTTGATACCTCGTTGCTTGGAGGATGTTGAGAGCTTTCAGCCTTTTGCTGTCGACTTCAGTTGTGCCCTTTTCGGCGGGTAGAGCGCCCTTCTTGGCAAGCGTGTTGAAAATGGGGGAAAGACAGGAAGCCTGACTCAACTGTGCCCCTAGTTCATCATTTTGACCATTTTTTGTTTTGGTTTTCGACTAAAACAATTTTGACCAATGTGAGAGTTAGATTAACATGCTTGTTCGATTTTTGATTTGAAATCATGCAAGTCAGGCTATGAGCACTGAAAATTTTCCTTTTTTTGGGTCCAAGAAAATGGTCCAGTTTTGGAAAAATGGAATGATTTTTGAGAGAATAGTCAACCTCAGTAAAAATTCTCAAAAACTATTTTTGCAAACGGCCAATGCTCAACAAGCACGGAACCTACTCTTGAGATGCGCAACCTTGGATCCATAAGCAATGGAAAATTGCCCCTTGTCTGAAGGATACCGCATGGCAACGGAAAGTTGCCCCTTGTTTGAATGGCACCGCAACGCATTGAAGTTAGTCCTCAGAGCGACGAACACAACCAGACTCTTGGATACAGAGAAGACAAAGATGGCCAGAACCATTGCATGGACACAGTCGAATTTGAAGTGTTTATGGCTGGACTTCAGAATGAAGTTGCCTACGTATCCCAAACATGGGAATCAAGCCTTACGCAGTTCGGGGTTAAGGTACACTCGGGTATTTAACCTCTCATTTTTATGCTCTAACTTTTGCCAAGGCGCCTGTTGCAGGTTTTCGACCTTGCGAGCTTTGTTCTTCTTTCTTTTTCAATTCTTTTTCATTTTTTCTTTTTCTTCTTTTTCTTTCCTTTTTTTCTTTATAGGCTCTAACTTTTGCCAAGGTGCCCGATGCGGGTTTTCGACCTTGCGAGCTTCTTTTTCTTCTTTCTTCTTTTTTTTTCTGTATATTTTTTCTTTTCTTTTTGCATTTTTTGTTTGCTCTAACTTTTGCCTGGGTCGCCCTTCCGGGTTTTCGGCCCAGCGAGCCTCTCAAAGGGTAAAAGTGTAACAAGTCCATGCCAAATGGTTTTTGAGATTGAAGCCCTCGGTATCCGGGAGAGTGGCTGTTGTATAGATTTGCAGAAAGATCCACCTTCGGCTCTTCGGGCTTATCTGACATTTTTGCCCCTAGTTTGAGGGGGGGCTTCTGATCTAGCTTCCCAAGCTTCTCTTGACGACATCTGATCCTCTTGATTTGACTTTCTTGCCTCTTGTTCGAGGGTCGCTTTGAATCTGGCCACACAGGCCTCACATTGTGGTTGACCGTTGAACATTCTGAATGCAAGTTCAAGGTTTGAAGGCAAGGACTCAAGTCTCGAGGCTGAGAGCGATCCTAAGCTGCATAATCTCAAGAGCGATTCCACACATGTCTTCGCAGGACCGCGCAAAACACTTTTTTGAAAGTTTTTAAGAAAGCGACAAATCGCTCGTGCTGAAGACAGTGTAGGACCAGTCTGGATCAAGGCTAGGGTCCTTCTCAGTACTCACACTAACAAGCACGATTTCATTCATTAAGGGCTTAGCATGCCTCTCTTTCTCTCAAGATGATCAAAATTTTACAAAACCCGAGGAATTACTTCCTCTTCGTTTTTATCACCGCAGTGTTTGAAAAAGGTTTTTCTGAAAAGCTTAGGTCATTACAATGACTTCAAGGTGCAAGAGAGCAGGTGGGATGCACTGCCATTTCATTCAAATCCTGGCACAACTAGCACACGGCAGAAGCAAGCACAAGAATGTGAAAATCACTGCTGTTCATTCAAATCTGTTGGCATTACTGGCTCCCTGGCAGAAACAGACTCAAAAGGAAGCAAAAAGACAAACACAAAACAAGTGAGTGATGTCCGAGGTAACACCCTCGAAATCACCCGACTCTAACAAAACAGGACTGACTCGATACAACAAGACAGACCCGACTGACTCAGAACAAAGAGACAGACTCGAAATAACACAACAAGACTGACCCAATACCCAAGTCAGAATGTACAAAAACCAGCATTCACAAATGCTCAAAACGGTGCGTGCCATACGCCACATCTGGAGTAAACTGAGCGCCGCTTACAGGTGGTTCATCCCCTGATCACATATTCGTACTATCCCCAAAATTCACTGATCCAATGGTGATGGACCTTACTGAGCTGGTGCGGTGATGATGTTGTTGTCAAACAAATCTTGTACATCATGGCGCAGACGAAAGCAACTATCAGTCTCATGACCGGTTTGTTGATGGTACGCACAGTACTTAGTCTGGTCATGCTTTGCAGGGATAGGATCGGGTAGGGGCCGTTGTTCCAACGGTTTCAGATGTCCCTTCCGGATTAAGACCTCTAGAGCCTTTGACAAAGGCATATGAAGTGGGGTGAAAACCCTCTTGACTCGAGGTGGATATTTGGTTTTCTGTGAGCTACTTCCGGACGCACCGGTAAATGGGGTAGCTGTTTTTGATGCGGTGTTGGTGACCATGCCCACTTCAGAAGATCTTGCAGCTGCATCACCACTGGTGGTCGCATTCGAACTGCGGGTAAACGCCCTCCTGGGCTGCTCCTTTTCCTGGTCAATGAGGCCCTGTTTTATAGCGTCCTCGATTTGTACTCCCATCTCATGTAAGTCTGAAAAGGTAGGGAAGGGGACTACTATCATCTTTTGCATCAACTTCGGCTGAAGATTGCGCACAATCATCCGAATTTGGTCTTTATCCGTCGGCCTAGTGGTCATCATTGAGGCCTTGGCCCTCCAGCGAGCCACAAAGTCAGAGAAGCCCTCCTTCGGCTCTTGCCTGGTTGTCTCAAGATCACGGGTTGTGATTTCTATCTGGGTATTGTATGAATATTGTGCGACGAAGGCCTCGGACATCTCCTCCCAGCTTCGTTTCACTGAATCCTCTAATTTGGCGTACCAGTTGGCCGCGATACCCGACAGGGTCCTGCTAAAGAGGGAGAGCTTCTGTAATCTTGTCAAGCCCATCGGGCGCAGAACATCTGAAAACAAACTCAGGTGGACCATGGGGTCCCCGGACCCATCAAATCGGTCAATGTGAGGCATCTTGAAACGATCTGGCAACGTCACAGCTGCGTCGGTATATCCATCTTCGATATCCGGGATGGACTTGACTCCTTGGGATTTCTTAAACATTTTTTCCAACTTACTCAGCTTCAGCGCTGTGGGGTCCGCTTCGAACTCGAAGGGAGAGTCCGGTACATTGATAGGCGTGGGCGCCTTGGATAGTTGTGGTAGAATCGGGGGCGGAGCTGGCCCCGTTGGAAGATCTGTATCCTCCTGGACATTTTGGACATTTGGCGTTTCTCCAGGTGCTGGAGCTCCTGTTGGGGGAGGAACTTGTTGTGAAGCAGACGCGCCGCTTTGCTGTTGCAGCCTGGTGATGAGCTCGGCTTGCTGAGCCATAATTGCAGCCTGCTGCTTGGAGAATTCCGCTTGGCGGACAGCGTCTTGCTGCATGAGTTTCATAGTTTCGTGCATCTGACGCATCATTGCCTCCACTCCTGACGTATTCTGTTGATCCATCTGACTATCTGGTATATCTATCCCTGTGGTGTAAACTGAGACCTCGGCCTGACAATTCACTGGTGGGGGGATAAGGACCACTGATCTGGTAACTGCTGAACCGGTGATCCGTGCCTGACTGGCCCTTTTTACTCCGCCTCTAGCAAAGGAAAACTGATTGCCCTTGAGCTGAATCTCTGACCTGACAAAGTCTACCAACGCAAATCCAATGTACCCAGAGGATAGTGGAGCCTTCTGAAGCTATGGTTCCAAGACTACCTAGCAAAAGGGAAAACAGACAGCATCTCAGCTCAACTTCACCAAAACAGATACGGGCAGAGCTGAACGACTGTATTCTATTACTGATCACTGTTCCCCGAAATCACTGCCCCAAATCTGAATCTGATACCCGCAGATATAACTGATTCTCAAAATACAGATACTGGTGCCCGCAGGCCGGATATTCAAACTTGCAAACTGGTATGCGCATTCCCTGTAGAGATACACTCTAAAAGCACATAGCAGGTAAAAGAGAGCCAATACACCCCTATGTTGGGGTAGGGTTTCCCTGTCCTATTTTGTCAGGAGCTAGGGTTTCACTATGCACGCAGCGGTTTCAAACAACCTAAAATCGGGTGAGCAACCTGTCCTAGTTTGGAATGGTCACTACGGATTTCGATATGCACTAGGTCGAATGGTCAAAGAGGGTGCCCCGGTAAAACCGGGGTTTGTGTTCCCATACTGGCAGAGCCCGCAACCGGTCAGCCTTATGGACATGCCTTGACAAGACAAGCCTCCAGCAAACCGCTCAGGAATAGCAGATGGCCAACACGGTGTCCTAGGCGCACCAATGCACATGCAATGCAAAGAAACACATAAGTGAAATCAAAACAGGATATCACGAGTTCGAGTCAAGCTCTCTAAAGTCCCCAGCAGAGTCGCCAGAAACTGTAGACGCGCCCGGGGGGGGCCTCTCTCTACAGCTCGGACTCTCCTTTTGTTTGTTGCGGTTCTAAATCTGAACCAAAGAGTCCAACTCTGGCAAATCGTTTTGAGAAAAACAGATTTTTGAAAAGAAGTGCCAAACATGGACTGCTTTGCCAGATTACAGAGTCGCCACCTAAATATTTTAAAAATGGGGAATTTAGGAAACCCTGACTCAGTGCCGAAGGCCACGTGTCCGTCATCACCAAAGTGACTTGGCTCGGGAGCTTGGGTACGATCGGGGAAGGTCAGCTATGAGCACCCCCTTTCGCCCGGTCCGAAGACCGGCCTCTACTAACCATGATATCCTCTTTTGAAAACATTACGTGTTCTTATTCCGGTTATTAGCCTAGATTTACTATGTTATGCGCACAGCAAACAAGTATAGACCAAATCGCCTACATTGGAACAAAACATTGTAAGTTTGTTTTGGAAATGATTTGCTACTCACAAGTAGGCTAAAATGCAGGTTTTGCCACCCTCAAGTGGGCTTTAGAAAAAGATAGTTTTGCCACTATTTAGTGGACTTAAAACTCATAGTTTTAATGCATTATCCCAATTTAAGCAATTTGACCTCCACCCACAGGCATTCAAGCAGTTTATTTCACATAAGCACTTAGCCGCATGTTAAGCATACTGTCATGGAAACATTCACACGCATGTGGTATGCTAAAGCATAATAGCTCACCTAGTACTCCAAGCCAAAACAGAAGCTTATTAGAAATCCATGCATGGACCTAAGCATACTGAAATGTCTAATGCAACACATGCGACAATGCAATCTAGGCAGGCTCGGCTATCCTAGACATGGCATATGGAATGCTACAACTATCACGTATTCAATTTGGAATTGAAAGTACGATGCAGTTTGTATGATGTGCCGAGCCCGGTGCATGTCAACAAATGCATGGATGCACACATGCATAGCATAAGGTATGCTAAAATAAGTATGCCCTAATCTACCATCAAAGCAGGTAAATAAAAGGGAGAAAGAAATGGGGGTTGGAAGACATACACCCACTCACACACACTTATTACAATTACGCCCGCGCTCGGAGGGACCAAATAAATATACAGGCCAAATAACAAATCAACTACTCTAGCTAATTAATTATTACAGACCCTTAATTAATTAACAAATTGAATGCAGAAAGAAGGTGGCCACAGCCTGCCTCGGGATGCGTGAATGATGCATGCTCGTCGCGACTTGCCCGGAAAACCCGTGTCATGGCATTGCTGCTTCTGTTTTTACTGCCCTGCCTCTCCAAAAATTCCCAAAGTTCTGGAATACCTCCCAAGTGGTCTGAAATGCCTCACCGGCTGGGGGGAGAGCTCATCGGCTGCTCTTATTGACCACCGGCTGAATGTGGTGGTTATCGGCACAAAAAGATTGCCGGTCGGCACTAAGGAGTGCCGGTCGGCACTAAATTCCTGCAGGAGACAGTTTTGACAGCAAACAGCAGTGCATAGCATAGGACTTCTAGGCAAATGTATGCATGGACACACTCCCTATCATGCAATGGACTCAAGGGAGCATGGCCCTCGACCCCCGGGCCATCAATCACGCATTTCAATGCATGATGGCCCGAAAGCCAAGTTAGCAACTTTGATATCAAATGAAATGCATACAAACAAACAAGAGGCCCAACCTCTATCATGGTGATTCAAGAGGCAAGACATGCATGCCAAATGCAACCTAAACATGTGAACTAAGCATGCAACATGAGCATAGAGGCAAGTATACAAACATGCAATGTGTATTAGGCACACAACCTAAGCTAACAAGCATGGCATGCAACAAACATGCAACAATGGACTTAAACTAACATGGATAGCTCACAAGCATGCCAAAATCAGCGGCCATAAGATGAAAAAGAGATGTCTCGAAATGCGTGCATACGGGCACGCAAATCGAGGCGATGGCATACAAGCATGAAATAGCACTCTAATAAAACATGAAGCATGGCATACTACACATACAAATTTCAGTAGCTAAATGAGGGGCAAAACAGCCCCAAAACAAGGCGAAATGACACCCGATGCATGGAATCACTCCCGAAATGCAAAACTAGGCCTCCGAAATGGCCTATAGCTATGCTAAACATGCATTATATGAACATGGTATGAATAGACAGAAGCTAGACAACCCAAATATAAGCACATTTTCAGTATAAGACAGCCCCAAAATCAGTAAGCATACAAGGTTAACAAACCATGCAAAAATGAGGCTAAAACATGGATTTCAAAGCAAGTAGCCTAAGGATTATGCAAACAATGTTGAGCCCTTCAACAATGTTGAATAAGGGCTCAAAATAAGCCTATTATTAACTTACATCATGCTCTGAAACAGAATAAAAACCAGCCAAAAATACTATGCAAGAATCATGGCATACAAGGGGGTAAAGAGATAGGTGCTAGATGCAGCCACCAAAGGGCAAGGGGTCCTCAATCAAACATGAAGAGGACCCCAAAACAAGACTATTTGAAGTTTAGATCGGAGCCCAAAAGTGCTTGCAACTAGGGCTAAGATATGAAACAAGAAAAGGCTAGAAAGGGGAAGATGAAGACTTACCCTTGTAGACCAACAAAACAGCACCTCTTGGACCAAGTTTTGGTGCTCCTAAGCTCTGCAAATGTCCCCCAAGTCGTTGGAAATGGAGTGGTGGTGGTAGTGCTAGGTGGTGGTGAAGGAATGGCTCAAGAACAATGGAGTTTGGAGGTGGAATGAGAGAGATATAGTGTTATAGATATATATGTTAGATATATATATCTATTGTCTGGTTTTTTGCTTAGAAATCTCCAACCCTTGAGCAATGGAGAGGAAGCTCTCTTATATAGACAAAATGCAAAGGCTCTAAGCTTCTTAGAGAAGCTATATCAAAGGGGCAAAGGGTGCAAGGTGTATTGGGGAAGTTTGGACAGCTGGTAGGCTTCTTGAGGAAGCCAAGACAAGAGGTCAAGGCTTCCTCAAGAAGCCATGAGCAAAGGGTGCACAAAATGGGGTTCAAGGCTCCAAAATAGATACATATATGCACGTGGGTTTGGTTCTGTGCGTCCCAGCTGGCACAGCTGTCATGCACCAGGCTAGGAGGGTGCAAAGGGTTCAACCCGGCCAGCCAATTTGATTTTCAGCCAAAATAAAGTGCCGGTCGGCACTCTTTTCTGCCGGTCGGCTAAATAGAGTGCCGACAGATGATTCCTTGGTCAAAACATGGCTGGTGGGTATGCAAATCGAAGCCCCGGAAGTTAGCTTTCCAATGGCGCAAACCTTGCATCAAAATTCCTTCTGTGCAAAAAGTTATGCCCTTTTCCGTGAAGTCGCGCAGACTCGATCCAACCGGGATGATCCCCCGCTTCAACCAATCATATCTCCTCCACCCGGACTTGGCTCTAAGAGATTCTTGAGTGCAAAGTGAAGCCCCGGAAGTCTTCTTTCCAATGATGGTGGCCTCATAGCTTAACTCTAAGTATGCAATTGAATAAGCCCGATTTAGCGAGGGCTGCTCGATTCCCTTTCTACCCGGATTCACGGCGAACTTCTTCTTCAACCTATTTTCTCCCCTCCTCTCCTCTTTTCTTCAACTCCAAACCCCTAAACAAAGTGTTTTGAAGGATTTGCCTCTCTCCTTGCCGAAGGAATTGAATCTTTGGCCTGCACATCTCTCAACACCGAGCAAACCATCAGTAATGCCCAAGTCTTGAGGGCGGTCAAAAATGGGGTGTCTACAGCCACAATAAGTCTCCGGATTCGGAACGCCCTTTGGTGCATGACACCTTAGGGCCGATTAAGTCTCCTGATTCGGAGCGGCCTTTGGTGCATGGCACCTTAGGGCCGATTAAGTCTCCGGATTCGGAGCCCCCTTTGGTGCATGACACCTTAGGGCCAATTAAGACTCCGGATTCGGAGCGCCCTTCATGGATATTACGATTGGCCACAATAAGTCTGTGGATTCACAGCGCCCTTTGGTGCATGATACCTTAGGGCCGATTATGTCTCCGGATTCGGAGCCCCCTTTCGTGCATGACACCTTAGGGCCGATTAAGACGCCGGATTCGGAGCGCCCTTCGTGGATATCACGATTGGCCACAATAAGTGTTCGGATTCGGAGCCCCCTTTGGTGCATGACACCTTAGGGCCGATTAAGTCTCCGGATTCAGAGCCCCTTTTGGTGCATGACACCTTAGGACCGGTTAAGTCTCCGGATTCGGAGTACCCTTCGGCATGAACAAAACAAAACAAAACACGCCAAAATCCGAAATAAGGTGCTTAACTGAGCATATAAAAAAGGGCTTAATAAGATGCAAATGTTTGAAATAAAACTTTTTATTTGATCAAGCAGTTGTTACATAAACGCAACCCGCATTTGAGCATTACAATACCCATTTTCAACCTCAAAAGCTAAATAAGGGAAAAGACACATTGGTAAAGCGGTAGCGCCAAATCAACTCCCGTCACCCGGAAGTCCTCCACGGTTTGCAATGCCTTGAGCCAACTATGCCCAACCCCATGACTTGTGCATTGCCAAACTTCCCCCGATACCATTGACAATGTCAAGGAAAAGATCCAGGACAAGGAAGGATAAACCCAACGGTCGTTGCCTTTCCTTTCGGGGTGATCTGCTTCGACGACTTGAAGACTCATGCCAACTTTTGGATGCCCTACCTCCCATACGGATGGGTCCTCTGCTGCGCTCCATTGCAACACCAAGCTCAGCTAAACTCTGAGCCTTTCTAACTAACATCTCCACTTATCTCACCTCACATAATAAGTGATTGTTTATCTGCGTGAAGTGCCCACTCCTTTTATTTTCAATACTGGCAGCGATCTCGAGGCCCCAATCCTGAGGCGATTTCATTAACGCTAAACCCCATGAGACAAATGTCGGTTGACATTCGCCACGGCCTAGTTATCCAAACGAATTTTTGAAGAACATGCACTGGCCAAAAATCCAGGCCCCGAGCCGAGTCAAATTTGTCGCAGCCACTCTACTCACTGGTTTTCGGCTTTCTCAAGTTACAATGGCCTCATTTAGGAATAAACGGCTATCACGTATGGGTTGACCCTGCCTATAAATTGGCGTATCACTGGACACTTAACAGATACTCGGACCGATCAACGTTTATACATTCATTCAAACATGTATACAATAAAACGAAACACGTACATGCCGAATACGAACTGCAACGAAATATTTATAATAGAACATTTTTATTCAATCAAACAAACAATAAATTACATAGTTTTGAACGTGATCTGCGTTTCAACCTTACAATAGGTATACTTATACGGCGTCACCCTCATCCTCACTCTTCTCGACTTCAAAAGTGGAAAACGGAAAATGTTTACTGTGGTAGAGTGGCGTTGCTGAATCAATGCCCGACGCTCGAAGAGCTTCCATGGCTTGAGATGCCTTGATCCAACAGTGCCTAAATCCATGATTTTCACATTGACAAACTTCTTCGACAAGTTTATCCTTGGTCTTTTCGATTCCAACTTTTCGGCCTTCATGAAAACCTTTTTCATAGGCCCTCCCCTTCGCGGTCTCCATTGCGAACATACTCACCATCTCACGATCGGCGAGCGCGGTACTGATGAGCCAACTGTAACCCTTTCTTCCACGATTGGGTTTCCCTACTCAGCGGGTTGTGCCTGAGCCGCCTTGGTCTTCCTTAACTCGCGCTCAGCCACCTCCGCGCGAGCCTCCAAACTTCGAATATGATCCTCATTCTTCTCCATTTCTCGGCGGGCAGCGCGCAGCCGCATGCCGATTTCATAGGCAGTGTAAAGCCCCTTCACCGCCCTGTGAATGCCTTCACGAAATACTTCGTAGTCTTGTCAACCTACCATCGATTGCTGAACCTCAAGAGGAAAAATTTGTCGAGCAAACTCGACCGCTACATTTGGGTCTCGAACGATTGAGTCCGCCTTTGTTATGGGTCTATTCCCCACAAATACCACAAAGCTTAATGGGCACGGATTCACGTCAGATTCCCTCTTGACTCGAGGTTGAGGAGATCTGCCCTGCAACTGCTTGTCCCGCTTGGGCGACCTGCTTCGACGTTGAGGAGACTGACGCCTCTCTCGATCCCTGGAACTCCTACTCCCTGTGCGCGAAGTGTCACCACCTCGATTCATGTCTCCACCCAGCTCAGCTAGCGTCCTCACTTCCCCTCCACTGTTAAAGAAGAGTCTGTTCGACATTCACACGATACCTTCAAAAGCTAGAGTCAGTTGTTTACTCTGCTCATAAAAGTTGTACCTTTAATCATTTATCGTTTACAGAGGCAGCACCCTTGGGGCAATCTCATTAATTATGAAAACCTCAATCGCCCGGCGCCGACTGGATCGACCCGCCTAGGGCAAGGGCAGATAGATTTATCAATATATTCGGCTCAAGTGCTCTAGTCGGCCCATGAATCGACTTCAAAGCTCCTGAGTTTGTCTCATCTAGCGCCCGAATGATCATGCACCACCTGGGGCAAGGGCAGGTAATTTTCATTCTATTCGGCTCAAGTGCTCCAGCCGGCCCATGAATCGACTTCAAAGCTCATGAGTTCGTCTCATCTGGCGCCCGAATGATCATGCACCGCATGGGTCAAGGGCAGATTAATCAATCTATTTGGCTCAAGTGCTCCAACCGGCCCATGAATCGACTTCAAAGCTCCTGAGTTCATCTCATCCGGTGCCCGAATGATCATGCACCGCCTGGGGCAAGGGCAGATTAATCAATCTATTCGGATTAAGTGCCCCAGCCGGCCCATGAATCAGTTCACCAGCGTAATATCCACGAACTATTTGGCATACGAATGATAAGTCAATATTGCCAAGATATTCAATCGTAGAAAGCTCAACAGAGTAATCATTTTATCTAAAGTAGTGAAAGGCAAAAATTCTTCACCAACATAACATCACAAACTGCGCATAAGTAGTAGTGAAACGACAAGGTAATTTTCATTAATAAATTGAACGCAGACAGCAACCAATTTATACATGAAAACTACTCGGAACCAACAAAAGTCCTTAAAACAAAAACATACATCAAAAGGGAAAGCGTTTCATAAAATTTGAATGACTCCTAGATCATGCCTCAGGGTCAGACTCAAGTGGCTCAACGTCCACCTGCTCATAAGGAATTGGCAAGGCCAATGTAAGCCCAGCGGCATCAAGGGCCTTAAGCCACCCATGTTTGAATCCTCGATTCTCAAACTTGGGGACTTCATCTACGTGTTCCTCGAAGGCGGTGCATTTTCCTGCTTCGAATACGGCAGAAGCCTCAGTTTCTGCCTTTTCCTTGGCCGCCTTCAACTCTGCTAACTCAGTCTCCACCTTGTTAAGTGCCTCTTCGGCTAGCCTAAGCGATTCTTTGCTAGCGTTCGCCCTATCTTCGGCATCAGAACGGAGATGATCGGCAGTCCGAGCCCTTTCTACTTCGGCTTCAGCTCACGCAGTCTCCATTGCAGCTCTCATCATCTCAAACTCGGCCTTGCTCTTTTGATCGCCCACTTCTAACTGCAAACGGTCAATCCTCTCAAGGGCATCGTGTAGGCAACGGCCCAAGTCAGCGATCCCGCCGACCGTCTGCAAAACGAGTTGGGATCGTTAGATGCCATAGACAACCAAAATCAAAACAAGTCAAGTTCACCTACCAAAAGGGCCGACTGCGCATATAGGGCTACGGCCACCAAATCTGGCACAACATGAAAGGATGCCTTATCAGCTGGTAGGAAGACTAAAGCCGCCAGACTCAAGGCTACCGCTGGGTCAGTAATGATGGATGCGTCAGAGGAAATCGGCGTGTCTCTGATCTTTGGCTGAACAATGAAAGGAACAACCACGTCCGACTCTTTTAAGCGAGGCCTTTTGTCAGCAGGACTATCTTCTGAACCGGCCCATCCCTCGGCGCCACGCTTCTTGCCTCGCTCTTCCGAAATCAACCATTCTTCAATGACCGGTTGTTCAACCCCTTTCGTCATTTCGGCCGCAACAATCTGAGCCGGCTCTTCAATAACGGGTTCGAAAGACTCAATCAAGGCAGGTCCAGAACGGGCAGCCTCGGCCTTTTTTCGGGCGTCCATTGGCTCGACATTTTTCTTTCGAGCCATCTGCGTGAGGTTTTCCCAGCCATACCTTCAAAAAAATTGCCGGGTAGGTCTCCCAAACTTCCAAAAATATCTCCAAAAGAAAACTCTACTCGACCCGAAGTGGACGGCGAGGTAGGCTGACTAAGTTTGGCTACCTCAAACGTTGAGTTTAGGGCCTCGTCAACCTCTTTAGCCTCCTCAGCGAACTCTCTGGCTGGTTCGGCGACTACCTCTACCACTGGCTCCACGTCTTGCCCCGAATAAGAAGCTTCGAGACCAAGTTGCCTGAGGCTCCTGAAGCTAGGGAAGATAAGAGCTGCAAGTTGTTGATCACCGGATGGTATCGGAATGTTGTCAGCGGCTGAAAAAGTAGTATAAGTAGGCTCGTACCGAAGAAGTATGTGGGCCGCTCTCTCTTGCTTCTCTACGTTTGGACGGCCGAAGTATCCGAGTGCAGTCACAATCTGTGCAAGGACTGCGTCGTCAGTAGAAACCAAAATCTTCTTCAATTTACTGCCTGCAAAGACAAAGGGTTAGACATGGAGAGAAGGCCAGGAGACACACGGCAACCTGGTTCACCCCTTCATCTGGGAATAGGGTCTAGGTGACCCTCGCCTTCGCCAAATTCCCAGTTCCCTCGGACATTGACCATTACGTCATCCACACGCTTACCAGAACTGGCAAGCATGGTTACCAAATGATGGTCAGTATCCTTGGCCCTAAGAAAGTACCACCCAAGCCGACCAGAAGATTTGGCTAAAGCATAGTAGTGTCGAATGGCCGAAATGCCAAGATCGATCCTAAGGCGCCGGTTCAACTCTACGATCCCCATTATGATTCGAAAAAAGTTCACGTTGGGCTGAGAAGGAATCAGACCCCAATGGCGGAAGACGGCCCTAAGGAATGGATGTAGGGGAAAACGAACCCCGCCCTCTGCAATGGATAGGAGAGGAAAGACGATTGAATTTCGATCCTCTCTCTCCATATCCAGAGTATTGTTCGTCACTAGAGATAGATGAACATCGTCGGGGATGGAAAAATGTCGCTGGAATACGGAAACACGACCCTCAGAAAGGAGGTCTTTCAAGTGTTTAGCCATTTTCACGGGGAATCAAAGGTTCACCAAAATTAAAATAACAAAAAGAAAGTAGGATTGCAAAGAAAAGAGAAGAAGACTTACGAGAGGCAAGGGGAACGATGGTAGACGGAGAAGAGTTGCAGAAAATGCGAGTCAGAGAAGGGATACTCGCTGGCGATCCAAGAGTCTCGAATACTCGACGAAATGTGCACTCGAAAGGACTGAAATTTCAAATCGCAATAAATGCGAGACGCACGAATGAGGCGGGAAAGTGTAATGATGACCGAAAAGGTGTGCGCATTCTGACATCTGTATTGGGGTACGTGAAGCCGCCGGACCTATTTTGACTTTTCCAATTCAAGACCAAACACGCCGATTAACTACCGTCAATGGGGAGTTCGGGGGGCAATTGTGGGAGTTGAATAATGGAAAAATCAGAAGGTGCGTACCTTAGAAGACTGATATTAATCGACTGTATCCAACGAGAATGGGAAGCCGAATATAATATATGTGCCGAATAAGTGTAGATCCTTAGAGCCAAATAATAGAAAGGACAATGATTAAAAAGTAGGCCCTAGCCCCGAGGATCAAAAGGAACAGGTATAAATATAGGAACAATGGATTGAGAAAGGTATGTAAGAATCACTTCACTTAACTTAGTAAACAAGCTATCCTGAGTGTCTGAACTGACTTGTCCGTCGGAGTGTTAATTCTGGCACCCCCGACCGGAGTGTTTGTATCTTTTCTGGTGACTAGCTGAGGATCACTAGCGTCTCCCAGGATCTGAAGAGTATTTCTAAACCACTTCTTCACACTCTTGAAAATGGACCTGATTTGAAATGAATATGCCTTAGAAGAATAATACAAAGAAATGAATGCAATTCTCGGAACAATTTATGAAACAAATCAAAACAACCAAAAAGAATGAAACCCTTTTTTGCCTTTTCTTTTATTTTCCTCTTTTTATACTTTCTTTCTTTTTTTCTTTTCTTTTTTTTTTCTTTTTTTTTTTTTGCTTTCTTTTTTTTCCTCTCTGTTTTTTTCTTCTCTTTGCCCTCTATTTTTTCTCTTTTATTGCCTTTCTTTCTTTTTGTATGGCCTACCCAGATTCAAAGCAAGGCTATCCAATACTGAAAACAACAAAACTGGGTTGCATTTGGGGTCGGCCGGGTTTCAATGAAGCACAGCCTGGCTCCAATAGAGTCGACCGAGTCATGACAGCGACCAGGGGTAGCATAGTAAAAACACACACCGTGATTACTTTAAAACATTTTCAAACCCTTATTCAGCACACACCCTCACTCGAAACCCCTTCTCCTCTCTCTCTCTAGGCCTCTTCTCTCTCTAGATTTTCCCTCTCTTTGCAATACCCATCATCCCTTGGAAATTTTCCTTGAAAACCCTTCTGTCCCTCTACATTTTACGCCGATTCGAATTGATTTTGGTTGAGTTTTGGGATTTCTCTTTGTTTTCCTTGGTTTCTCACGTGTTTGCTAGGATTTTACCCATTCTCGCTTGTTTTTCCCCTGCCTAGGTTTTATACTTGGGGTTTTCCACTGAATCTCACTCACTCACTTACTTTTCTTCATTTTTTCTCATTTTTCCTCTATGGCTAGTGACAAGATCCCCATTCCGGACCCTGCTGTGGATATCGGAGCCGTCCTTAGTGAGAACATGGAGGCCGAGGACATTCTCCCTCCTGTACCAGAGCCTGAGTTGCTTCCCTTGGCTGATAGACCATTCAATGTGGCCACCTACCAGATATGCACACACACCTTGACCCCTGGTGGTATTTTGAGATTTGAGGGCCTCATCCCACGGATTGATGAGGATGTCCTGTTGCAAGAGCCCGCGAAGCACTTGTCTGGAAACACCTCTACAATAAGAAGTCTTTTCCTTTGTTTTGAACACATTTTAAATCTCGTAAGCAAATCCTTTATTGTCCTTTAATGTGAATACTGACAACATTCCCAAGCCATATGTGATAGCCAGGAGGATAGGCGACTACGGGACTATTTCCGGCCCCCAGCATTGGTACCAGAGGCTCCCCCCCCCCCCAGAGGTCCAGACACTAGTTGATGCCACCAACTTCGGGCCTTTCTACTCAGGACTCATATAGATGAGGACCGAGCCACTGCTATACGGTGCCCTGGTGGAGAGGTGGTGGGACACCACTGACTCCTTTCACTTATTTTCAATCAGAGAGCTGACTCTAAGCCCGTACAACTTTTCTATGCTCACACGTCTCCGGGTAGGGGTTGGCAGCCTTATTCTGTTTGATCTTGATATGACACAGTAGAGAGCCGCACAGCTCCATTTTCTCGGAGCAATCCCAGATACTGCCGGCCACGGGATGGTATGCTACAGCTGGCTTTTAGACGACTTCTCCAACCTTCAACGAACTACCCCTAAGGAGATTGCTCATTACACCAATGGATTTCTCATGTATCTCCTAGGTACTACCCTGTTTGCGAAAAGGGAAAATACCGCGGGGCTATACATCTTGGGCATGCTAATGCATCTACCATAGGTGGTGGAGTATGATTGGGGTGGTGCCAGCCTAGCCACCCTATACTGCTATATGAGCTCTATATCTCGCCGAAAAGCGGATTCACTTGGTGGTTACTGGAGAGTTTGGGAGGTACACCTTACACTTCCTTTTATGTTTTGCTTTGCATTTCCCCGTTTATATCTGCTTCATTTGTTCACTTGGTTTCTCAACTTGTTTTCCTTTTGCAGCTGTGGGTTTGCACATACTTCACTTTTCTTGCCCCAGTTCCAGTGCGGCCAATCGAGTTGTCTGTACCCCACTCCCGGTACTACAACTCCCAATTCGAGCGGCGATGATGCATAGATCGTGACTTTTCTTACTTCCGCCACTTCTTTGACACCGTCACCGTAGAGAGGGTAACAAAACCTGATATTAGTCTTTATCTTTTACTACTTTTACTGTTTCCATATTGTTCAACCCTTGATATCTGATTCTTGCCTTGTATTTTCTACTCACAAATTGACTGGCACCCTGGGCAGGCATTCCTTGGGCATCAAGGACAACCTATGTTGTTGCATAGGAGGCCTCCACCATGCGGATTATGTTTGAGGGTCCCTTTGGTAGGGCATATCATTTGGGAGAGCGATTCATTTGCCAGACCCAGGGCTGAACCGATTCTGACGTTCCACATCCCCCTCCTTTAAGCATGAGAATCGCTAATGATCTTCGTGATGGGCCCCTAATTGATCACCTTATATAGGGAAAGGATGGTGACTGGTACCACAGAGCCAGTGACTTCATCACCTTCTTACAAACTCATGCGATCGCTCCTCTTGCTAGGGGTGTGGTTCGTGCACTTCATGAGGCTGCTGTCGCCGCTGCTAGAGGTGTACCCGCTGCAACTCATGTTCCTGGGCTTCCTGCGATACTGACAGAGGTTGTATACATGCGACCAGATTGGGTGATCGAGTAGATCCCTCTTGAGCCCATTTAGGAAAGAGATCATGGGTTAGTGGTTGCTCCCTGCGTCGAGCAGGTACATACTTCCCTTATATTTCTGTCCACTGTGCTTTATCACTTTGTTCCATATTCTCAAGTTTTCTCTCTTTTGTAGGTACCTATGGGGTATGTTGATGACCTCCTTTAGATAGTTGACTGACTGCTTCTCATGGTACAGAGGTGACAGATTGCTCTGGCCACCCATGGGATCGAGGTACACTTTGTTCATGGTTGTTACAAACTTGCCCATAATCCTGTTGAATCTATTCTGATATCTGTGCTCTTTTCACCTTGAGCTAGCACCAGTTGCACCTGCAGGACCTCCTCTAGCTAGAAGAAAGAGAAGGAGACGGGGCCCAGTGAGAGGTAGAGAACAGGCTGGTCGGGGAAAGAGGTAGAGTGAGACAGTGCTCACCTTCTTCCGAGGCCACTTTTGACGAGTGCACGACCACCAAGGATGAGAGGGATGAGGTTGACATCCAATCCAGTAACCCTAGTGATCATAGTGACGAACCTCCTCCATAGCCAAGGAGGAAGAAGGACAAGATGGGTTGATTTTTTTACTTTTCTTTTCTTTTTCTTTGTAGTTAGGAACTATGTAGCTTCAAATAGACCTTCCATTTTGTTTTTGAAGACTTTTCCTTTGTTTTTGTTTTTGCTTTTGTAAAACAATGATCAGGGTTGGACCTACCAGTTTATGAAAAAAAGAATTTGTAGATGATTTCTCTTGCATAACATGTGTATAATGAATGGCGCAACCATTGTATAACAACACTTCACGAGACTTTGCTTTGAATTCATTCTTGAATCGGATGATAACCTACAACTGGACAAAATGCAAAATACAACTCGACAACTGAAAAATGAAATGAAAACAACCTAAAAACACTAAAAACACTTGATGCAAACAAAGCAAAACTCAAAATACAGCCATAGTGAACCAAAGCAATTGGCAGCCTTCTTCTGCAACTGCTCTAATCTAAGCAAATATTTAGACCTGGTTAGGTCCAAATAGACACAGTTGGGCCCCAATAAGGCACAGTCGAGTCCAAAAAGGAGGTCGGTCAGTGTGATCTAGCTGTCATGCACTGCTCTTTCTCAAATTCTATAAAGGTGCTCCAAAGCTATTTTTCTGGTAGAATAGCAAGTCTTTGATATTTTTCTCTCAAGATGGAGATTTTACTTAACAATAGGCTCCAAGACTGGATAGCCACTTTGGAAGGCTCGGAAAAGGTGAATTTTAGCGATTTTGGCATAAACGCTCTTTTTCCTTTGAGCCGTACTTCGCTTTGTTTTCCATTCCTCCATGCCGCTGTTCGATGTTGGAACCCAGTTACACACATATTTTTCTTTGGATCACAAGAAATGTGTCCAACACTCGAATTCAAGCTTTAATCGAATTCTGGCGTGACGAAGAAATCATGCCGCAACCTCATTTTGGCAATGCATGGGTACTTGGACAAATGTGTGGGCTTACGTTACACGAGGCTCGGTCCCTGGCTCATGATGGGGAGCTGAATATACCCAGCTTAATTCATCAATTTTCTGATATTGAAGACAGGGGTAACCTTCTCTGGCGATGTTATCGCCAGTATGCCCTTTGTTTATGTTTACTCGCACACTTCCTACTTGCCCCTAGTTGCAGCGGAGCTAGCATCAATTTAATTGAAGTGGCCCAATGTCTAAAAGAGGGTAAGAATTGCATAAGTTTGGCACTGGCCAAGACTTTGACAGGTTTAGATGCTTTTCATCAGCAAGAGACTACTCGGTTGGTAGGGAGTCCACTGCTTCTCCAGGTATTGTTTCCCACCCTTCTTATTTATACTCACATCACTCAGCACTCATTCTCTATTTTTCAATGCCCTTTCCTTACTTTTTCCCTCATCATACACCACTCTATTCTTTAATCTCTCTTATTTTAATCCCTTCCCAGGTGTGGTTAATGGATAAGCTGAAAGTCATGGACCCTTGCCTCGAGTATTCAACTAGAGCTTACCTATTTTGCTAATGGCTAGTGGACTTCCCTTCGGAGGGATGGTGGTGTGATTGGATGTGCAGCAGATCTGCGGCTGACATTGCTTAGTGTTGCCCCTTGCTCGATTTGACTGAGATGAGCTATAGTATGTCCCAACAGCTGGGTATACAATTGATTGGCCTCACACACTGTGTGTTCTATTTCCCTTTCTGATTCAGATGCCAATTTGGACACGATCAGGCCCTTCCATATATGGAGGGTCGAGTACCCAGCTTCATTTCCAGTTCATGCCTTGCACTTGCCCTGGTATCTCGCTGCTTAGAGGACGAGGGAGCTTCTGACCCCTACTTTTGGCTTCAGTTACACCCTTTATGACGAGTGCTTTGTTTGGCTCGAGGAGGAGACAAAGGTTATGCCATCTTTAGTTGCAGAGTCTTCTACGAGCACGAGAAGAAGACATAGAACCACCTGACTCATCTATGCCTCTAGTTTTATTGCTTTGTTCTTTCTTTTCAAGTTTTTATGGTATAAAAGCAATTTTGATTTAACCAAAGAGTTGAAGAATGTACTCATGTTGAAATCAATGGAATTAAAGTTGTGAGCCCTGAAAATTTTCCTTTTTGGTCTAAAATGGTCTATGTTGTAAAAGGTAAAATTTTGAGAAAAATCAATTCATTAAAACTTTTCAAAACAATTTTCGGAAACAATCACAACTTGACACACATGGAATCAGTCCTTCAGATGTACAACCGCAAATTAGAAGATCATAACTGTCCACAATTGCATTCATCATCACTGCTTTTTTTTTTTTTTTTTTTTTTTTTTTGCAACTAACCTTTCTGCCAAATGAAGGTAACACAACTCGGAGAACAAATGATGGAGAAAGATGGCCTGATCAAACAAATGAACAAGAAAGTTGAGTTGGAGATGGTTATGGCCAAACTTCGGAATGAAGTTGCCTATGTATCCCAAAGATGAGAATTAGGCCTTGCGTAGTTCGGTTTGGGTTCACTCGAGTATTAACTCTCTCCTTTTGCGCTCTTATTTTTGCCAAAGCCGTCCTTTTGGGTTTTCAACCTTACGAGCTCAGTTTTTCTTTATTTCTAATTTTCCATGCTCTAATTTTTGCCTTGGTCATCCTTTCGAGTTTTCGGCTTAACAAGCCGCTCAGGGATAATATTTCTTTAACTTGTCCATGTTGATTGGCTGCGAAAACTCCAAACCATCTAAATCCATAAGAATAATCGCTCCTCCCGACCAAATGGATATGATGATATAAGAACCAATCTAATTGGGTCTGAACTTGCCCTTAGGGTCATGGATGGGGGCTCAGTTATCTTTGAGCACCATACCTCTTTCTTTAAGATTTCTAGATTTAACCTTCTTGTTAAAGGCCCTAGCAATTCAGCGCTGATACCCCTGGATATGATATAATGCCTTCAACCTCCTCTTGTCAAACAACATTAATTCTTCAAATCTACTCTGTTGCTGATCGCCTCTATTATCTGACACTCGGCCATAATTCTCAGCGATGGTACTTCAATCTCAATTGGCCGAACAGCTTCCATTCCATACACTAAAGAATAAAGGGTTGCCCCTGTAGATGTTCGAATTGACGTTCTGTAACTCCAGAGAGCAAATGACAGTTTATCCGGCCAGTTTTTGTAAGTCTCAACCATCTTCTGCAGGATGTTCTTGACATTCTTGTTAGCGGCCTCAACAGCTCCGTTGGTCTGTGGTCTATACGTTGATGACTTATGAAAAGCCACATTGTATTTCTCAAATAAATCCACCACCTCTTTCCTGAAGTGCAAGCCATTGTCGAAGATGATCTCGCTTGGCACCCCGTACCTGCAGATGATATTGTTCTTGATGAACTTAGCCATATGTGATGCCTTCAATATAGAGTAAGACTGAGCTTCTACCCATTTAGTAAAATAATCGATCGCCACGAAAATGAACTCATGTCCATTTGAGCCCTTTGGCAAGACCACCCCAATGACATCAATTCCCCAAATTGACAAAGGCCACGTCAAAGTCATGTTGTAGAGCTTTGATGGCGGAATATTCATGCGATTAGCATGGATTTGACATTTGTGGCATCGCCGAACAAAACCAATACAATCCTCCTCCATAGTTGACCAATAATAACCTTGTCTGGGGATCTTCCGGGCTAGCATCGCACCATTTATGTATGCTCCACACTCTTCTCCTTGGATGGCCTCCATGAGACGCTTCGATTCCTCTTCTTCAACACAAAGGTTGTGCATTCCCAGATGGCCTCTCTTGTATAGCTTACCCCTGCAAATGATGAACTGGACAGCCAAGCGACGTATTCCCTGTTTATCTTTGGCATTTGCACCTAGTGGATACATCTCCTTTTCAAAAAAATTCCAAATGTCGTAATACCAGGGGTTCTTGTCTTGAACCTCATCTATTGCGGTAATGATCTGAAAAGTAGGCGTATATTTATGTTCAATAATGATCGGACGCATACCATGGAAGATAAAGTTGCCAGCGCATCATAATTTGCTTCGATATTAGTAACTCTGAACTAGAGTTTGAAAGCTAAGGGTATGTGGGAATCATCAGGTGTTACGAGCAACACACCTATTCTATAACCATATTGATTAGATGCTCTGTCAAAGTACATTATCCATGTTTCCTCGTCTATCTGCAGAATGTCTTCATCTGGGAGTAGGTACTCTATCGCCTCATCCCCTTCTACTGGGTGGTCTGCCAGGAATTCCGCTACCACTCCCCCTTTAACTGATTTGCGTGTGACATACTTGACATCAAATTCAAAGAGAAGAAGCAACCAACGAGCTAGCCTACCCATAAGTGCTGGTTTCTCAAAGATATATTTGATGGGATCCAATCTCGTAACCAGAATTACAGAGTAAGCTAACAAGTATGCCTCAACTTCCTGGTAGCCCATACCAAGTCTAAGCAAGCTTTCTCGATGGGAGTGTAGCGGGTCTCAAAGTCTAGCATCTTTTTGTTCAAATAGTAGATGGCCTTCTCCACCTTAGCTTCTGATTCTTGAGCTAGCATGCACCCCATAGTCGAATTCATCACTGACAAGTACAAGATCAGTGGCTTCCACAGTTTTGGTGGTGACAATATAGGTGGATTCTGCAAGTACTGCTTGACCTGCTCAAAGGCAAACTGACATCGGTCATCCCATTGGAACTTCTTCCCTTTCTTCAAGAGACCAAACAGTGATTCACAAGTCAAGGTTAATTTTGAGATAAACCGTCTTATGAATTGCACTTTACTTAAAAAGTCGCGCACCTCCTTTTCAGTCCTCAGTGGTGGCATTTCTAAGATGGCCTTGATTTTGGACGGATCTACTTCAATTTCCCTCTGCGTGATCAGAAATCCCAGCATTTTTCCTCTAGTCATCCCAAAGGTTCAACCTCAGTCTGTACTCCCTGATCCATTCAAAGAATTTTTCCAATGCGATGTAGTGGCCTTCTCGCTCCTTGGACTTGACAATCATGTCATCCACATACACCTCAACTTCTTTATTGATCATGTCATGCAAGATCATGGTTGCAGCCCTCTGATAGGTAGCCCCAACATTTTTCAACCCAAAAGGCATGACTCGGTAGCAATAAGTACCCCACAGCGTAGTGAGAAAAACCCATCCATGAGCAAAAGCAAGGCATGGCCAGCAGTGAAATTTATCAACTCGTCGATGTGTGGTAATGGAAGGTCGTCTTTCAGACTAGTTCTATTCAGATCCCGAAAGTCGACGCAAACTCTAATTCTACCATCTTTCTTTGCAACCGGAACAATATTAGCCAGCCAAGTCGGGTACTCAGACACCATCAAGAAACCCGCGTTAATCTGCTTAGTGACCTCCTCCTTAATCTTCAACACCCAATCTGGGCGAACTCAGCATAGTTTCTATTTAACTGGTTGGGGCTCAGGTTCAAGAGGGATCCGGTGTTGTACAATCTCAAGATCGATTCCAGGCATGTCTTCATAGGATCAAGAGAAAACATCTTTGAAATCTTTTAATAAAGCAATTAAATGCTCGCGTTCCTCTAAAGACAACGTGGACCCGATCTGGACCAAGCAAGGATCCTCCTTAATACCCATATTAATTGCAACGATTTCATCTATGCAAGGCTTAACACGTATCTCCTCCTCATGATCAACCAAGTTTTTCTAAGCCCGAGGAATTTCTTCCTCTTCGTTTAAGTCACACTTTTGAAAATCAAGATTAGTACAACAAACCAAAGGCATAAAGAAGTAAGTAAAATCTACAGCATTCCTATTCAAAAAGTCAGGATCCTTAATTACAATTGACTTAAAAGAAAAACTGAAAGATGACCTAGACAAAACCTTGGTATCCGAGTTACCACCCAAGAAAATACCAGACTCAGAAAAACTCGAATCTAATCCCGACTCCATAGACTCGGTGGAATCAAATCCGGACTCATTATCCAATTCAGAATTGCTAATGGTGCCCTTCTCAAATTGCCAGACCAGGCGTGAAGCCTCAATTGCGTCCATGATAAGATTGGAGAAATCTACTATTGGTTTATCCCCGATCATAGAGATAGTAACACTATCTCCCAAGCTAACGGGCTTAGCTCTAGCATTAGAACTTGCTAGTAGGTCAACCAGTGCTTTCCCTAATAGCTCTTCTTCGTCAATGTCCAAGCTTTCAGTCCTGCCTTGTTCTATACTACTGCTCAGGTTCGTCTGCTCATCCTCCTCTTCTGGTAACTGGTGCCCGAAGAAGATCTTGAACCCCGGGTACTTTATCTTTGTTTCCCAGTCAAACCAAGGCTCATAGAAATCCACAAAATGGGAAATATTTTCTTTGGAGGACAAAGCGTCTGTTCAGGGTTCCCCGAATTGGCTTGTGGACTAATTCATACTGTCTCTCAGTCATCTTTTCTTTAAGTCACCCTCTCAACTCATCCCCCTTCCTTTTCCAATCTTCAGCAGTAGGCTTGTACCCCAGCCCAAAAGCATGGGGGTTGTGACTCATCTCTCTGGCAATAGTACCTTCTTGCCTGCCACTCTTGCCTAGTCTTGATCCAGGAATATGCCCTTGTTTGTTTATCGTGTAGATGGACTGGGTGCTCAGATAGTTCCCATCGTCTTCCGCTATCATAGTTTGGACCAACCAGGCCTCTGCCAAGGAGAAGCCGGAGATGAATACGTCTTCTTCCCCATGTATAATTCCAGCAAGGGCGTAGCAGTTCCCCAGGGAAGGTGGATCGCAGAATTTCCAAACACGAAAGCAATCCGACCTTTAAAGGTTTCACCAGCTGGTGGACCGTTGATGACTGTAGCTTGCTTTTCGTGCTCCTCTCAAATACGATTAGCCTTATAGTTTGGACTCCCGTGGTTCTGAATCTGATTTCACAAGTGCAATGTGAAATAGATAAACACAAATTAGTCCAAATCCAACAAATCTTTTGAAAAATCAATTTTAATCAAAAATGCCAAAAATGGACTACATTGCCAGATTTTAGAGTTGCCATCTAAACATTTTTGGAAAATTTAGGAAACCCGTGACTCGTGCCAAAGGCCATTAGTTCGTCATCACCAAAGTGTCTCAGCTCAACAACTTAGGTATAAGAGGGGATGGTCATGAATTGAGTACCCCTCTCACCCGATCAAAGTCGGCCTCTACTAATCATGATATGATCTTTATGTATAGTATATGCTCTTGTTATGATTATTAGGCTACCTTTACTATGTGAGGCACGCAAGTATAGACTAATTCACAAAATTTGGAACGCTTTGATTTCATGTTTGTTTTGAAAAGATTTTTTTTGAATGCGCCACTTTGAAAAAGCGAGCTCATATGTACATTTAATCAAATCGTCTCAAGTTAAGCAATTAGCCTTCATCTACAGGCATACAAGAGATATATCAATTAAGCAGGTACCCTCATGGTAGATATGCTTGATATGGCAACACTAACACACATGCAATATGCTAAAGCAAGAAATGCTCACCTAGTACTCAATCGAGGCAAGCCAAAAGGAAATACTCAGAAAAAATGCATGTTCCTAATATGCAAATGACTAATGCAACACGTACAAAATGCAACTACGAGGTTCGGTGTTTTTAACATGGCATATGAATCAATTTGATAGCATGTAATGAAACACGTATTCAAATAATTAAGGTACGACCATAAAGATAGAATGATGTACCGAACCAAATGCATGCAAATATGGATATTTAAGCATGGTAATGACATGGAAAATGCAAAACATGATGCTACCATTATAAGCGGATAAATAAAAGGGAGAAAGAAATAGGGGTTGAAAGACATACACAATATTACAATTTTGCCCTCATACATGAGGGTTCGAATAAATGTCCTACTTTAAACTAACTATTACAACTCCAAATGAATTAATTAACTACTTCAACTGATTATTACAAATCCAAATTTAACAAAACAAAATTAACTAATTACTACAAGTTTGAAGGAATCTAATTAATTAATTATAACATATTACAACTAAAGCATTAAACCAAATGAATGAGAAGCGAGGGAATCCATATGCATGAACAAGGATTTTCCCCCGAAAAACTCCTATGTTTCGTTACCAGGACCATTCTATTTTGCAATTAGAAAAGTGATTTGTTGTAGACCCAGCATCTACTCTGTTCTGCCATGAAAATGGCACTGCCTGTGTAAAATGAAGTGGTTGCCGGCCAGAAAAAGGTGATCGGCCGACCGGCCGGCCACTAGTTTTTGCTACTACTCTACTGCAATAGACATGAAACAAAGCACAAACAGGGTGTTTTTAAGGGGATGTTTGTCCTCCCTGCCTTTTCTTATAATGGAACAAATTAAAGGAGGGGTAGGCTCGATTTGCAAATCATTAATTGGCAGAAACTTGTTGCATGATGATCTACGGATCGATAGGGCAAAATCAATAAATGGAAAGTAAAGACTGACGACACCTCCTACGTATCATGGAGTTACCTCAAGGGAGGTGTTAAACCTTGATTCTTGAGCCATTATCATCACTAGAGAGTATGAAATGATTCAAGACTCAATAGGTTCAATTAACGTCCGATTGAACCTAACTTGATTTTATTCTTGCACCTTTTCTAGTCCAATTTTATTAGCCTCTTTTAATTACCTTTCCATTCTTTAATCATTTTAGTCCAAAAATAAGAGTTATGTCCACTAAATGGAGAGAAGTGTCAAACAAGAAGTTGTTTTGGACATGAGAGAGATGTAATGCCCTAGTAATGAACCTTTGAAGAGATTAAACCATTAAGCATGGAAGGTCTCTTTCTCATGCTTAAACAACACTTGTTTGAAACGACTCTGAAACAAATAAAACCAAGAAAGGAGAGAGAGTGTAGAGATGGTTATTGCAAGTGTAAACACAAGTATGAAAAGCATAAAATAAATGCTATCAACTCAAATAGGCTGGTGTCTAAGGCCTAAACCACCAAACCTATGAGGACTACAACACTACAAACATACTATACAAAGCATAAATGAAGTAAACACATTAAAACAGCCCTAAAACTCACAAAAATAGTGCTGAAATTAGCATGAAAAGGCTAGAAAAAGTTAACTAAAATAATAGAGAAATGAAGCTAGTAAGCAAGCCTAAGGAGGGGTGGCTAACCCCTCCACTTTTGGGACTTCAAAATCACATTTTTAGCCTTTGAAAACCTCTGAAAAACAATGGTAAAAAGATAGAAAAAAGTTGAGAAAGAAGTGGGAAACACAAGGGCAAAACCTTAGGAAACAACGTTTAAAGAAGGGTGGTTAACCCCTCCACCTTTGATAGATTTAAGCCACAAGTTTAAGCCTATAAAAATAGTGTAAAACTAATACAAAAATAGCAAGAAAAGAGAAGGAAGAAATAGTATAAAGATAGTCAAAGTTATACCTCTTGAAGAGGATTAACTCCTTTGTTCACAAGCCATAAAGCTTACACTCTCAAGGGCTGAGATTTTAGCTCAAGAACCTTAACAAGGAGACTCAAATTTTTGGTTTAGGAAGTGCATGTATAGTGTATGTATATGTAGACGTGCCCGAACGTCACGGCTCCACGCGCGAAGGCGCGAAATTGTTTTGTTCTTAAGCTACTATAGTTCGGACTCAATGTCACAGTTCTGAATCTAATCTCGCAAAGTGCAATGCAAGACCGATAAATCACCAAAGAGTCCAAATCCAACAAATCGTTTTGGAAAACTGATTTTTTATAAAGAAGTGCCAAACATGGACTGCTTTGCCAGATACAGAGTCGCCACATAAATGTTTTATTTTGGAAAATTTTGGAAACCCTGACTCGTGCCTAAGGCCACGTGTCCGTCATCACCAAAGTTGCCTCGGCTTGAGAACTTGGGTACGAGAGGGGAAGGTCCTGAAATGAGTACCCCCGCTCGCCCGATCAAAAATCGGCCTTTACTAACATGATATTTTGTTTTTAAAAGCACATGTGTTCTTATTCCGGTTTATTAATCTATCATTACTACGTGATGCACACAGCATACAAGTGTAGACTAAATCACCTAAATTGGAATAAAACATCTCATGTTTGTTTGTTTGAAAATGGTTTGTAGGTGCTACTCGCAAGTAGACTAAGACATGGATTTGCCACCCTCGAGTGGGCTTAGAAAACATGATTTTTCCACCTCAAGTGGGCTTAAAACTCGCATTTCGATGAATTGTTCCAATTCAAGTAATCCAACATTCATCCACAGGCATTCATGCAATTAAACACTTAAGCAGTTAGCCTCATGGCAAGCATGCTATCATGGCAACACTCACACTCATGCAAGATGCTAAAACATAAACACTTATAGTGTACTCCGAGCCAAAACAGAGAACTAGTTAGAAATCATGCATGATCCTAGTTCATGTTAAGATGGTTAATGCAACACATGCAAAATGCAACTATAAATAGGCTCGGCTATTCTAAGATGGCATATGAGATGCAACTTGATAACATGCTGTTGACACGTATTCAAGTAAATGTATTGAAATACAATGCGGTTTGTATGATGCGACGAGCCCGGTGCATGCGAGACAAATGAATGAATGCAAACATGCAAGCATAAGGATGCTAATTGAAATATGCCCTAAACCTAACCATCAAAAGCTGATAAGTAAAAGGAATAAAGACGTGAGGGTTGGAAGACATGCATCACACACACGCACACTTATTACAACAGTTGTGCCCTCTCGACGGAGGGTCCGAATGAATCCACTAACTAGCTACGCTAAGCTAATTAATTATTACAAACCAAATTGAAACAAATAGCTATGCTAAGCTAATTAGAATATTACAAAATAAATCAAATGACTAATTTACACGAACTAATCATAAGTAATGAAATGGCCTCGCGGGCAAAGAAGAGATGCATACTCGGTCGGCTTCGCTCGGAAATCCACCACCGTGCCTCATGTTGCCTCTGTTTGCACTCTTTTGTACTTCTGAAAATTGTGCCAACTTCCAAGATGCTTCTGATCCACCTTAGAACCATGCTGAGGGGTGGTCGGCCAAGAGGAAAGGCCACCGGCCAGAGTGAATGGTCATCGACCACTTTTGATAGTCGATCGGCAGACATTGGTGGCCGGTCGGCAGCTTTTATGGTCGGTCGGCCACTACTTCCTGCAATTTCTCCATTTTGCTGCAACAGAGTACTAACAGAGGCATGGTAGTGTATTTACAAGAAAATGTGTGTGCAACCACACTCCTTATCATGTCACATGCTCAAAGGAGTGTAGTGCTTGGCTCTCGAGCCATCAATCACACATCTCGATACATAATGGCCAAAGAGGCAAGATTGCACGAATCAATGTAAATGAATGCACACATAACACATATAGGCTACCGAGAAATGAGGCACGTTTCATCACTTCAAGTATGAAACGTCTCTCGTTTCTCGTGTTTGGACTAGCACCCAATCCAAACACAATGCAATGCATGCACAAGATTCTAAACACAATGCAACATATACACACACAATGCAATGCAACGCAACATAAGCATGCAAACATACGGCAATGCAACAAGCATGTAAACTCAATGTAATACAACAACATGCGAACAACAATGCAATGGCAAGGGCTATGTACTGCAACACTTAATGGACTTAAACCGCATATGGACAGACCTAAGAGGGTCCAAAATAGTGGCCAACACACCAAAACTTAGGCATAAAAGGGCCAAGAACACACACTCATGTTATGGCTCATCAACTAAGCATAACAGCACAACTCTCAAACATGATGAAGAAGTGACAAATGTGAGAGTGTAGCAATGAAGTAAGCTCTGAAATTACATTCCAAATGAGGCTAAATCATGCACATATGACAAATAAAGCATGCTAGTGGGCTCAAAGCCTAAAGCTAGCCAAGGGACTTACACCATGGCCATAACAAGCAAGACCCAAAGGGCCAAGGTGACTCAAAATAGTCCCAAGGTAGACCAAAACAAGGCTAGAAACATGCTTAAACATAGCCAACACAAGCTAGAATTAAAGGCATGAGGCATGGAGCATACAAGGCCAATGAAGAGGATTGCACTACACCTACCAAAACCAAGCATGAGATGACTTTACCAACAAAAATCAGAGTTATGGAATTCCAAAATAACACCAAAAATGGGCTAATACCTAGTCAACACATGCTAGAATAATAAGCTCACTCATTAGGCATGCAAAGAGGACTTACACTACAAGTGTAAGAAGAAAATGAGGGGTGCTCTAAACAACCAAAAATAGAGTTGTATCATGGAAAAATAGGACCAAATACATACTAAAATGGTGGCCCAAAAGCCTAGACAAGATGGCATAAACAATGGCTCATTTTTAAAGCATAAAGCACCAACCCTCCAAAGCATTGAAAGAGTGAAAGATGTGAGTGTATTTCCACACTACATGTACTAAAATCACATATCAAATGATGCCAAATCATACAAATAGCCCAAGTAATGCATACTAGTGGACTCAAAACTCAAGACTAGTGAGCTAGAATGCACTATGGCTATACAAAGCAAGGCATGCATGACCAAAATAACATAAATCAGACCTAGATCATGGAAAAACATGTGCAAAATCTTCCTAGAGTTGAGCCAAAATCACACTAGAATGATGGTCTAAAGCATGATGCATGTTAGGCTAGTGTGCAAATTTACACTACAAGTGTATAAAGCATGCAAGAGGTGACCAAACCAGCCTAAAATAGAGTTATGGAAGGTCCTAAAAGTCACAAAAAAATGCTTGAAAAGAGCTAACATAAGCCACAAAAAGATGCTACTTTATAGTGCTAACAAGGCATGGCATGGAGAGACAAGGAGGGGAGCGTATCCCCTCCCATTTGGGACCTCAAAGCAAGCTTTTTGTTACTAAAAATCCCCTGGATTTCAGTGGTTTTAAGGCCAAAAAGAAGTTGTTTAAGAAGCTTGAAAGTTAGCTCAAAAGGCCATACAAGCCAAGGAGCAAAAGCGAGGACAACCCGCTAGCCAGCCAAGGCACAAACCAACACTTTTAGGACTGAAAAATAGAGGGAAAATAGAGGTTTTTGTAGTTCAACACCACCCCAAAAACATCCCCAAAGTAGTTGAAAACTATGGCAAAGCTAGTATGCAAAATAAGCTAAAAGGGAAAGAGATATACCTCTTGATGTACAGCAGCAAAACAACCACTTTTCTGAGCCAAACAACCTTCAATCAGCCTAAAAATAGGTTCCAAGGGACCTCAACCCAATGGTGATCAACTTTGATGAAGGATTCCTAGGCAAACTAGAAGTATTTCTTTACTTCCATGCACTTCTATGCACAAAATGGGCAAAAGATAGTGAACTATAGAGAGAGAGAGGCAGAGATTCAGCTCTGGAATTTCTAGAGAGAGAGGACTTTTTAGAGTGAGAAGCTCTCAAAATTGCTCTAAGCCTTCAATATCTTCTAACCCCCAAAAATATGAGATATAAGGCTTCATATATAGCAAAATATCAAGCTTAGGTCGAAAATATCTGAGTTGGGACAGCTGGAGCAAGCTGGAAATAGCTGGAGGAGAAATATCTTCAAAAAAAATGAATTTGGGTCACTCTTGGCCGATCGGCCATCTTTGGTGCCAATTTGCTACTTGTGATGGCCGATCTGTTACTTTTTTGGCCGATCGGCCACAAAAGTCTGCTTTTCAGGCCCAACTTCAAATGAGCATAACTCCTTCATATGAACTCCTTTTCAAGTCATTCTTGTGTCCAAAATGAAGTCTCGGAAGTCTTGTTTCCAATGTGGTAGCCTTGCATCAAAATTTCAATTGTGAAAATAGTTATGCCTATTTTGGTGAAGCCGCTCAGTTTCGATCCTACCAGATTGATGCCCAACTTCAACCAATCATATCTCCCCCATCCAGACTTGGCTTTAGGAGATTCTTCAGTGTAAAATGAAGCCCCAGAAGTCTTCTTTCCAATGGTGGTGGCCTCATGCTTAAATCCAAGTGTATAGACAGATAGGCCTGATTTAGCAAGGATCGCTCGACTCTCTCTTAGCGATTCATGCACATCTTCTTTCCCAACTTGGTTTCTTCCCTCTTCTCCTCTTTTCTTCAACTCCAAACCCCTAAACAAGGTGTTTTGAAAGATTTTTCAAAGATTTCAACTCTCTTTCATTCATTTCCACTTTGTCCTTACTCGGTTTAGCGAAAAGCGCAACATTTGACGAAATGTGAGCCTCGGAGCATCAAAGGAACCTTTTTTAAATATTTTGAAAGAGAGGAGTTTAAGATCTAAAATCTTTTTGGTCCAACAATGGGGTGTGAGGTTTGGATTTGACGCTCTCCTTGCCAAAGAAAATGACCCTTTGCATAGCATAACCTGCACAACTTTCATCACCAAGGAAGCCATCAGTAGCGCCCAAGTCTTAAGGTCGGTAAAAAATAGGGTGTCTACAGTATATTGCAAGATAGAGAAGAAGGATGCTTTGCAAGTTTTGGAGTCTTCACAAAAAATTTCCACCTTAAATCATGACGGATGGTCAAGTATATATAGAAAAACATGTGCCTCTACCGAAAATATCTATATTGAGCCAGCTGGTGCAGTGCATGCACCTATGGAAATAGCTGGCAACAAATATTTGTTCTACTGGGAAAACTGGTCGGCCGACCACTAGGGGGACGGCCGGCCACTAAAATTGGCCTATGGGGACACCTGGCTGTAAATATCTGCCTCTCAGGGCACCTGGCCGGCTGGCCAAGTGGGGGGCAGCCAGCCACTAAAAGTTAGCCGGCCAGCCACAAAAAACTGCTCTCAAGACCGACTTCAAATTAGCATTTATCCCTTATCTGAACTTGGTTTTAAGTGATTCTTGGGTCTAAATTAAAGCCCCGTAAGTCTTATTTCCAATGGTGGTAGCCTCACATCTAACTTATTTGTGTACAAAGAGATATACCTAATTTATTGAAGGCTGCTCATTTCCTTCTTAACGGATTGATGCCCAACTTCAAACAGTTATATCTCCCTCATTTGGACTTGGTTGTAGATGTTTCTTGAGCCCAATTGTAGCCCCGGAAGTCTAACTTCCAATAGTGGTGGCCTCATATCTAAAATAGTGTAATATTTTAATCAAAATGCAAGCCTCGGAACACCATAGAAACATTTGGCAAAAATATTTTGAAAACGAGGTTTTAAGATCTAAAATAGTTTTGGTCTAAAATGGGGTGTGAGGTTGGGATTAAAAACCCAAAATAGAAGCCTTTTGCTAAAGAAAATGAACAATCAACGTATCTTTTCATCATCGAGTGATCAACCTGAGGCACCCAAGTCTTAGGGGCGATCAAAAATGAGGAGTCTACAATGACACTGTCCTTATTTAATGCAACAAAGGCCTTCCCAAGAGTAGGTTGAAAATCGCCGGTACATCCATAACATGGAATTCCACCTCATTCTCGGACGAGCCAATTAGTATTTGGCTCTTAAAAGTCCCCATGACGTCTCAACTGGTGTTGTCATAGGCTTGAATAGCTTTAGTTGTGGGCGTGAAGTCAGTTGGCTTCAAACCTCTGGCATAGGCAGTCCTTGCCGGGCATACATTAATCGTCGAGACAGTATCCACTAGTACCACCGAGATCCATGTCGTCTGGCTCTCCAACGTCACGTATAGGGATCTGTTGTGGTTTGCACCCTCAGGTGGCAACTCTTTACCCGTAAAGGATATCACTGGCATAACATCCCCATATGTGACCAACAACACCAGTTGGTCAATGGTGGTGTCGATGGGTGTAGACACCCCATTTTTGACCGACCTTAAGACTCAGACGTCACCGATTGAGCGCTCGGTGATGTTGCATGCTGTGCTCGTTCAGAAGTCTCAGAGTCGCGGCCGTGCGCCCTGCCTCGGACTTCCGAACCTTATTCTGTGCCTTGTCTCGGTTTGCGAACCAGGCTCGGTTTTTCTCTGTTTTCTTTCCTGAGGGGAGGGAGTGGTCCCGTAGACTATCTCTCAGTGGCCGTGGGCTACTTTTCGTGGCCGTAGGCCATTTTTCCCATTTCGGAGCCCGGTTCCCGGTTTTCGGAGCCGTTAGGCCGTGTGCCTCGGTTCGGGACCGCCCAACCATCTCCGATTTCTCCGGTTTTTGGCATGCATCTCATTTACTCCCATTTAAGGGACACTGGGGGCTCAGAAACCCACTTCGCAGCCGAACACCACTTCCGGTGCCCGGCAGCCCATTTTCGGGATCCCGAACCACGCGGTTTTGGCCCCGAGCATTCATTTTGCATCGATGTCTGTTCATTTTTGGCAAACACCTCTGTTTGGTCCTTCCGAGGGACACTGGGGGCTCAGAAACCCACTTCGCAGCCGAACACCACTTCCGGTGCCCGGCAGCCCATTTTCGGGATCCCGAACCACGCGGTTTTGGCCCCGAGCATTCATTTTGCATCGATGTCTGTTCATTTTTGGCCGACACCTCTATTTGGTCCTTCCAAGGGACACTGGGGGCTCAGAAACCCACTTCGCAGCCGAACACCACTTCCGGTGCCCGGCAGCCCATTTTCGGGACCCCAAACTGCGCGGTTTTGGTCCCGAGCATTCATTTCGCATCCGTTTTCTCCGGTTTTTGGCAGAGACCTCTGTTTAATCCTTCCGAGGGACACTGGGGTCTCTGATGCCCACTTCGCAGCCGAACACCACTTCCGGTGCCCGGCAGCCCATTTTCGGGACCCCGCGCGGTTTTGGTCCCCGAGCTTTCGTTTTGCATTAGTTTTTGTTCAATTTTGGCAGGTACCTCTGTTTCATCATTCCGAGGAACACTGCGGTCTCAGATGCCCACTTCGTGGCCGAACAAAATCTTTTCTTTTTGCCCTCAAAATATCTAGATATTTTGCCCTCAAAATATCTAGATATTTGAGGCAAGATATTTCAACCCTTTTAAGCCCTCTCTCTTGTCCATTCCAGCAGCTGGCCGAACCTCATTTTGGGAGGAGAAAAAAATCCTTCAAGAACACTTAAGCTTAAACTTCCATTTTCATAGCAAAAAAGCTCCAAATTTCTTCAAGTCTTGCATTATTTCTTCACCAACACCAAGCCTCACCATCTCCACTACCATTCCAGCAGCAAGGAAGTGTTTTTCAGAGGTTAAGAGTCAACAAATTCAAGTCAAGAAGCAAAGAAAGAAAGATCTTCAAGGGTAAGCATTCAAATCCCTTTTTCTTGCATAATCTTGAATCAAATTTTTACCCTATTTCCTTTTGTTTTTGGGGCTCCGACCCATACTGGTTTTAGGCTTATTTTGAGCCCCTCTACAACTTTGTAGAAGGGCTCAACTTCATTTGGTGTTTCCATGATATACTTGTTTCAATATACACCTTGTATGTCACAATCTTGAATGCTAGTTTTAGCCTCTTTGCATTTGTTTTTGGGGCTCCGACCCCTACTGGTTTTGTGCTTATATTGAGCCCCTCTACAACATTGTAGAAGGGCTCAATCTCATTTGGCCATTCTATATACCACCTCTCTTGGAAATTCACTTTAGGCCCTAAATCTTGCTCATTTTGTAGCCTTTTGTGCTTATGGTTTTGGCTCTTGGTCAGAGCTAAGAGGGGTCTTATTTTGACCCCCTTTACATGTTTCATGAAGAAGGTTTGGTCATTTGGTGTATAGATTGCATGTCTCATGATATAGCCTATTTGGAGTTTATTTTGCATAGAATTTCTAGCATGTTTGTATTATGATTTCGAGGCTGCCATCTTCTGAAAAAGTGCTTATTTTTAGGCCCTCTTCAATGTTGTAGAAGAAATTTTGTCCATTTGAATTTTCTATATACTACCTCTCATTTTATTCCTCTTTTGGCCACTAATCTTGCATGATAATGTTGCCATATCTATGCTTACATTTTGGCCATGTTTGTTACCGAAAAATGCCATATTTGGGACTGCCTTGCTACTGCTTTTGCTGTCATGAGTTGATTTTGCATGTATAGCATGGCTGTAGGCCATTTCGGGGGGTTATTATCGCATTTCGGGATGATTTCATGCATTGATTGCCATTTCGTATCATTTCGGGGCTGTTTTCCCCTTCATTTAGCTGCTGAAATTTGATTTGCATGCTTGCATATCATTTCCCATGTCATTTCATGCCTTAATGCATTGCCTCGGTTTGCGTGCCCGTGTGCACGCATTTCGAGGCAGCTTATTTTTTATCCGTTGGCACCCCGTATGAGTGTGGCTGAGGCCCTCTCATGTTGGTGTAAGCCCAATTTGCATTCTGTATGTCATATGTACTCCATGTGCAGCGCCTCGGTTTGTGTGCCCGTGTGCACGCATTTCGAGGCACTTCATTTTTTATCCGACGGCCTCCTATGTGAGTGAGCTGAGGCTCTCCCATGTTGGTGTAAGCCCCTCGTTGCATTTCGTATGCCATTTCATCTCATTTTATCATCGCCTCGGTTTGCGTGCCCGCGGGCACGCATTTCGAGGCACTTCGATTTTATCCGATTTTGCATCGCACATCATCGCCTCGGTTTGCGTGTCCGCGGGCACGCATTTCAAGGCACTTCAGTTTTATCCGATTTTGCATCGCACATCATCGCCTCGATTTGCGTGCCTGTGGGCGCGCATTTTGAGCCACTTCGGTTTTATCCGATTTTGCATCGCACATCATCGCCTCGGTTTGCGTATCCGCGGGCATGCATTTCGAGGCACTTCGGTTTTATCCGATTTTACATCGCACATCATCGCCTCGGTTTGCGTGCCTGTGGGCGCGCATTTTGAGGCACTTCGGTTTTATCCGATTTTGCATCGCACATCATCGCCTCGGTTTGCGTGCCTGTGGGCGCGCATTTCGAGGCACTTCAGTTTTATCCGATTTTTTTTCTCATTTCATCATCGCCTCGGTATGCTTGCCCGTGTGCACGCATTTCGAGGCACTTCGGTTTTATCCGATTTGCATTTCATCATCGCCTCGGTATGCATGCCCGTGTGCACGCATTTCGAGGCACTTCGGTTTTATCCGATTTGCACTTCATATCATCGCCTCGGTTTGCGTGCCTGTGTGCACGCATTTCGAGGCACTCTGTTTCATCTCTGCCTCGGTTTGCGTGCCCGTGTGCACGCATTTCGAGGCACTCTGTTTTATCCGCTTGGCATTGCGTATGCCTCTGCCTCAGTTTGCGTGCCCGTGTGCACGCATTTCGAGACATTCTGTTTTATCCGATTGGCATTGCGTATGCCTCCGCCTCGGTTTGCGTGCCCGTGTGCACGCATTTTGAGACATTCTGTTTTATCCGCTTGGCATTGCGTATGCCTCTGCCTCGGTTTACGTGCCCGCGTGTACGCATTTCGAGGCACTCTGTTTTATCCAATTTGCATTTCATCATTGCCTCGGTTTGCGTGCCAGTGGGCACGCATTTCGAGGCACCTCATTCTTATCATTCCGGCATCCTATGTGAGTGTGGCTGAGGCCCCCTTCATGTTGGTATAAGCCCATCATTACATTTCGCATGTCATTCCGGCATCCCGTGTGAGTGTGGCTGAGGCCCTCTCATATTGGTGTAAGCCCATCATTGCATTTCGTACCTTTATGTCATCGCCTCTGTTTGCGTGCCAGTGGGCACGCATTTCGAGGCATCTCATTTTCATAGCATTGCGCATGCTAGGATTGTATGTTAGTTGCATTTCATGCATATCATGCATATTGCACGGGAAACGAGGCGCGTTTTGTACTCCGAGTAACGGAACGGGTCTCAATTCCCAAGTCACCGACACTCCGGATTACCCATGATGGAGTTAGGTTTTGTTGTAGCATTCATATGCATTCACCCTATATTGAGTTGTGCAATTCGATTCCTCGGCCATCATGCATCGGTATGCGTGATTGGTGGCACGAGGATCGAGGCATGCATATATTTATGAAATACATTGCTATGCCCTTTTCCTGCTCTCTGTTGCAGCAAAATCAAGAATCAGCACCTTTTCAGAGTCTGGCACGCATTTCAAGAAACACTGCAAACAGAGGCTAATCGGGGCATCCCAGTGGATTTCCGCGCCAGGCAGCCCAACAGGCGGCATCTATCAGAAGCAAGGCAGTCCCTGGCTTGCATGCCAGTTTACCGCTTTCTTAGTTAATTTGTAAATTAATTAGGATATCTGTATATTTAATCTGGACTGTACTATTCTTTTATTCGGACTGTACATTTATTCGGACCCTCTGCGCGAGGGCAATGTTGTAATAAGGGTGTGTGAGTGTGATGTATGTCTTCCAACCCCCATTTCTTTCTCCCTTTTATTTACCCGCTTTGGATGGTTAGATATAGGGCATATTTCAATTAGCATAACAGTATGACAGCATGTTTGCATCATTCATCTGTTTTGCATGCACCGGGCTCGGCGCATCATACTAACTGCATTTGTATTTCAATTCCAAATTGAATACTTGATAGCTGTAGCATTCCACATGCCATCTTTAGAATAGCCGAGCCTGCTATAGTTGCATTTTTGCATGTGTTGCATTAGGCATTTCTGTATCTAGGATCATGCATGATTTCTAATCAGTTTTTTGTTTTGGCTTGGAGTACTAGGTGAGTTTTATGCTTTAGCATTCTTGCATGCGTGTGAGTGTTGCCATGATAGCATGCTTGCCATGAGGCTATGTGCTTATGTGATATAACTGCCTTGAATGCCTGTGGGTGGAGGTTGGGTTATTTGAAGTGGAGCAAATCACTGATTGTTTGTTTTAAGCCCACCAGATAGTGGCAAAATCATCATTTTCTAAGCCCACCCGAGGGTGGCAAATCCGCATTTTAGCCTACTTGCGAGTAGCACCATCAAACCATTTTCAAACAAACAAACATGAAATGTTTTGTTCCAATTCAGACGACTCGGTCTATACTTGTTTGCTGCGAGCATCACATAGTAATCCTAGGCTAATAACTGGAATAAGAGCATACAAAGTTTTCAAAAACAGATATCATGGTTAGTAGAGGCCGGTCTTTGACCGGGCGAGAGGGGGTGCTCACGATGTGACCTTCCCTAATCGTACCCAAGTTCCCGAGCCAACTTTGGTGATGACGAACACGTGGCCTTTTGGCACCGAGTCAGGGTTTCCTAAATTTCCCATTTTAAAATATTTAGGTGGCGACTCTGTTATCTGGCAAAGCAGTCCATGTTTGGCACTTCTTTCAAAAAAACTGTTTTTCTCAAAACGATTTGCCGGATTCGGACTCTTTGGTTCGAGATTTAGAACCGCAACAAAAATCGAGTCCGAACTGTAGCGAGGTCCCTCGCGGGCGTTGTTACAATGGGTAGCTTCGTTCTGTTCATGGCCTCTAGCAGTGCCTACTTATGTTCCTGAGAAACCATCAGTACCCCCCAGATTGATATGTCTGCCTAAATCTTCTTGAGTTGTTTCAAGACCAGGTCTTCATCAACGTCCTTCTCCTGTGATTTCTCAGCCTCTTTCCTAGAGGACTCTGGCTGATCTAATGCCGAGGGTTTGAAATATCGACCTCTTTGGGTCATGTGGTTGATCTTGTCTATATACCATGTATCATCAGGGGTATCGGCTTTCCACCCTTCGTCAGTGTACACATGGCTCAAGTCACTATCTTCCTACCACTCCCCTGCAGTCTTGGCAGGGCTATTATCAGGTTCTACCTGGAGCATGTTCACATCACACATCATACCATTCCTCTTCTTCAATAGTTTCGGTCTTTGCATTCCAATACTGCCTGAGCTTTCTTGGCATTCTTTTTCTATCATTGGGCTCCCATTCGGGCTTTCTCGTGCTTTGGACATTATCCGTTGTTGGCTTGACTTCTGCTTTTTCTTTCCCTTTTCCCTGCTCCAAGGCTATCTTCCTCTAGATTTCCTCTATTCTCTCCCGTTGGAACTGCTCCAATGCTTGTTCTTTCTCAGTCAAAGGTAGGGCCTCAGCCTTGCTATTGTGATCCACTTCCTCTTCTTTCACAATCTCCCTTGCTTGCTCCTCCATATCTAAGTCCTCTTCACTCAACCACCCATTGTTGGTTTTCGGCTACCTTGGATCCCACCACCCAATCTGTACGGTGCCCACTGTAGACACCCCATTTTTAACCGCCCTTTCGACTTGGATGTTACCACTTGCACACCCAATTATGAATGTATATGCTTGAAGTGCTCGAAGTCCTCAGCAGAATGCCACAGTTTTGAACCTTCAAACACCATACACCTCTTACTTTGTTTTGGACAAAAACCTTAGCTTTTCAAGCCTGAAAAACCTTGAGACTTGCCGGCCACCACTATTGGTTGCCAGCCACTGTTCTTGGCTACCGGCCACTTTTGTGGCTTGCCAGCTAGAATTAGTGGCCTGCCGGCCACAAGTGTGTTTTGCAGATATTTTCTGCTAACTGTGCCAGCTGTTGTCACAGATGCATGCACTTGCTTATACGTGTATGTATTGATATTTCTAAGGAAGTGTGATGTTTTTCTATATATAGAGGACCTCCCCTCTTGCTTTCAAAGTTAGAAAATTTTTGGAGCAAAATATTTTTTTTCTCTCTCTCTCTCTCTCTCTCTCTCACTAGTTATTGAACCTTTGCCTATACACTCTAAACCAAACCTTACCATCTTTAAGCTGAGGTACTTTTGAGCCTACTTTGAGCTCTTGAGAGTGTGTTTGTGTTGAATTGTTGCTTGGAAGTGTTCTCCTCTTCAAGAGGTATAAGGCTTGATTTGTTTCCTTTCTTTGTTTTCTTCTTTTCCTAAATTTTTTCAACTATTTTTGGGTTGTATAAGCTCTATAATTTTGGGATGAAACTTGTGGTTTAAGGCCTTAAAGGGTGGAGGGGTGGTTCACATTTCTTTCCACCTTTCTTCTCTAGCCTTTACCCTTGTGTTTCCCACCTTTACACTATCTTTTTTTGATCTTTTAAACACTGGTTTTCAGAGGTTTTTCAGTGGCTAAAATGTTATTTTGAAGTCCAAAATTGGAGGTGATAGCCTTCCCTTCTTGTGTCTTGCTTACTAGCTTACATAGCTCTATGTTTTAACTTATTGTCCTAGCTATTTTTGCCTTAATTCTAGCATGTTTTAGGACTTATTTAGCACTATTTTAAAATTGTTTTTAAGTGTTCATTGCATTTAAGCTTTGTATTGCATGTTTGTAGTGCAATTGTCCTCATAGGTTTGGTGGTTTAGGCCTTAGCCACCATCTTATTCAAGTTGATAGCATTTGTTTATGGCTTTCCATACTTGTGATCACCTTTAATCACTTCTGCAACCTCCCTTCTTTCTTGGCTTTTGCTTTGCTTTGAAAGTTGGTTCAAACTAGTTGCTTGTTTAAAGCATGAGATTGAGGTATTGTGCTTAATGGTTTAATCCCTTTGGGGGTTCATTACCAACGGCATGACACTTCTCTCATGTCTAAAACAACTCTTGGTTTGATGCTTCTTTCCATTAGAGGATTTAAAGCTCATCTTTGGACTTAATTGACTAAGGAATGGTTGGTAATTAAAATGGAGTAATAAAATTGGGACTAAAAATGATGCAAGATAACAATTTGGTTTGGGTTCAATCTGACGTTAATTGAACCTTCGAGTCTTGAATCATTTCATATTTATTAGTGATGTATATAGTTCAAGTGTCATTGTCAACCACTTCCCTTGATCAATCCATGATAGGGAGGGTGTTTAAGAGTCTTATTTGTTGCATTTATTGAATTTGCACACTTTGGTTCATAGGCCATCATGCAATAAAATTACATCGATTGATGGTTTGTGAATCAAGTTCACCACTCCTTTGAGCTGTTTGATGATAAGGAGGGATAAGTTGTGCAAACAAATCTTGAGAATACCCTGCTCCTGCTCTGTTTGCTCTCTATGGCAGCAGAAAAAACCAGGCATCAGTGGCCAACAGGCCACCTTTTGTGGACGACAGGCCATCATTTGTGGCCAGAAAGCCACCACTTCTAGCTTGCCGACCAGCTTTGCAAAACCCAGCAGTGGCCTTTTGAAAGGGAACAAAGTTGGTTTTGAGGTGAAAAATAGTGCAAGTGTTCTATTGTGCAACAAAGGCATCTGACAGCAAAACAATGGCCTTTTTCGAGTGAAACCCACATGCATGCATGAACATTCCTCGCTTCCTGGGGCTAATTAGTTAGCTTAGTTACTTATTTGTCATGTTGTATTCATGTTGTAATTAATTAGTTAATTCTAATTTGTAATTAATTAATTAGTGTAATTAATTAGTTAGTTCCATAGAATAGTTAATTAATTATTGGTTTTGTAATAACTAGCTAGCATAGTTAGTTTATTCAGTTTGTAATAGTTAGTTAATTCATTTTGTAATAGCTAGTTAATCAGCTTAGCTAGTTAGTTCATTCGGACCCTCTTGCGCGAGGCACAGTTGTAATAATGTGTATGTCTTCCAATCCCACGTCTTTCTCCCTTTTATTTACCTACTTATGATGGTTAGTTTAGGACATCATGTTTCTTTTAACATCTTTCATGATTTGCATCCACTTGTTTTGCATGCACCGAGGCTCGGTACATCATTCTAACATGCATTATCGTTTAAATACTTCTTTGAATACGTGCTTAGACTGCATGCTATCAAATTGATTCATATGTCATATTAGTAGCCGAGCCTAGTAATTGCATATTGTGTGTATTGCATTAGTCATATTGCATATTTAGGATCATGCATTTTTTCAAACTCTTTTGTTTCTTTTGGCTTGCCTTGGAGTACGAGGTGAGCATTTTTGTGCTTTAGCATGTTGCATTGCATGTTGATGTTGCCATGTTTAACATGCTTACCGTGAGGCTAAGTGCTTAAATGATAAATTGTTTGAATGCCTGTGGATGAAGGCTAATTGCTTGAATTGGAATAATTTGAGTAATGTTCATATGCGATCACTTTTTCAAGTGGTACATATTCAAAACAATTTTCAAAACCAAACATGAGATCAAGTGTTCCAATTCTTGCAACTTAGTCTATACTTGTGTGCGCAACACATAGTAAGTTAGCCTAATAAATCGGAACAAGAGCATATAATGTAAATAAGAATCACATCATGATTAGTAGAGGCCAATCTTTGATCGGGCGAGTGGGGGTGCTCAATTCATGACCTTCCCCTCTCGTACCTAAGTTCTTGAGCTGAGACAATCTTGGTGATGACAGACACGTGGCCTTTGGCACGAGTCATGGGTTTCCTAAATTTTTTGATATATTTAGGTGGCGACTCTGTGTCTAGCAAAGCACTCTATTTTTGGCAATTTGATTCAAAATCGATTTCCCAAAAGATTTACTGAATTTGGCCTCTTTGGTGTTTATCTATTTCACATTGCACTTGTGAGATCAGATTCAGAACTACGAGAGTTCGATATTGTAGGGCTATTCATCTTCTGAAAGAGAGCATGAAAAGTCAAGCTACACCCACATCCTCTTCTTCGAAGAAGTAAAGGTTCTCCAGATCCTCCTCTAGTTCTGCCAGGTCTTCTTCAAATTCTGCCAAGTCATTTAGGCCTTGTTCCAACCAATCATTCCAATTTTTCCCTAGCTCATCTTCCCCAATAGCATTAATGCTAAGGAAGTTCGGCAATATGACTACAGGCTTTGGCTGATCAACGGCCACAATGTACTGGCTGGGTCGTACTATTCTACGAGTGAGGCCCCATTCTCTATAACTTGGGTGTCAAACAACGCCATCTCAAGTGCATTCTTCTTCTCCTCCATCTCTACCACCACAGACCCTGGTTGGGTTTTGGGTGTTATGTCCATCATACACATGTCCGTGCTTTCCGAAGTAACCACTTTTAGCTTAGGTAGATAGGATAGGGTAATAAATGCGCTGGGGTTAAAGGTGGGTGGTAGTGTATGGATTAGGTTAATATCTTTGAAAGGGGGGACTTGGTTATGAGTAGGAAGCAGGTTCGTAGCCACATTTGGTTTAAAGAGTGGGGCGATGATTTTATTGTCAATGAGATCCTGGATCTCATGACATAAGCAGTAGCAACGATTTGTGGGGTGACTGTGCTATTTGCAAAAAATGCAGTACTGGGTGGGGTCGTATCTAGGTGGTTGTAGGTTAGGGAGAGGTCGAGGGTCGAGGGGCTTGAGATGCCCCTTTTCCATTAATAGTTTGAGGGCACGGGCTAGGCTCATATGGACGGAGGTAAAGGTTCTTTGGTTTTGGTTTGGGTCGGCGGGCTGTGAAGTTGTCACGACAAAGGGATCGGCTATCTTGGGCGCTGTGACAACAGTACTGACATGTGCAAACTGTGGAATAATGCTACTGCTAGCATTGGTATTCCTAGTGAATGGCCTTCTTGTAGGTTCACTAGTTCTGTGGATGATGCCTTTCTTAAATGCACTTTCAATTTAGACCCCCAACTCATGTAGAGATGCAAATGTGGAAAGTAGTGCTACTATCATTCTTTGCAACATATCTGACTCAAGATTCTGGACCACCAGCCAAACTTTATTGGTTGAAAAACCCCTCAAACAGCTCCTCCCAATTTTGCTTAGTAGAATCCTCTAGTTTAGCGTACCAGATGGCCGCCATGTTAGACAGAGTTATTCCAAACAACGATAGTTTCTGAGCCCGAGACAGGCCCATTGGCCTCAGTACATCCAAAAATAGGCAAACATGCACAATCGGATCCCCACTCCCATCGAATCTGTCGATGTAAGGTGTCTTAAACTTCTCCGGCAATCTGACCGAGCCTTCGGTATAACCGTCTTCAATATCTAGAATGGAATTAAAGCCTTGGGATTTTTTAAGTGCTTTCTCTAGCTTGTCAATCTTGATCATGGTCGAATCAATATCGTTGATATCAAATGGAAGGAGTCCCCCATAGGGCTGTGCCAGAGGCCAATAAGCTGAAGCTGGTGCAGACATCTCTTGAGGATTTGGGACTTGCGAATTTTCAACTGGTTCAGGTTGATCAGGATTCGGCTGGACAGTCGGGATTGGATTCACAATAGATGTTGATGCCCCAGATGTGCGTCGCAGATCAGTGATAATTTCATCATGTGTGGCCATCCTTTGATTCATGGTATCCATGGTTCTCTGGAATGCTACCATCATGGCAGTAACTTCTTCTACTCTCTTTTCCATTGCTAGTTTGGGTAAATTAGGTACTGGTGAGCTGAATAGGTGGGAACAAACAGGTGTTTGTTGAGTGCTTTGTGTTGGTACCGATAACTGCATGCCCTTTCTTCATCGAGCAACCGGTGGAAGAGAGACTAACACTGGCTGACCACCAACAAGGTCTCGAGTTTTGCAAAGTCTGCCAGAGCGAGTCCACATAACTTGGGGGATATCAAGGTCTGTCTGAAGCTATGATTGTAAACTACCTAGCAAAAGAAATTAAAGAAAAAACACCAATCAAAATCAGACAGCACGTCAGCCGAATTCGCAACAGATATAATTACACAACTGAAGAACTGTAATTCCCACTGAACTCTGTTCCCAAACTGATATCAATTTGTACCACTGATATGAAAATTCCTGTATAGTTTCCCTGTAAAGTACATTGTAACATGCCCGGGGGGTACTCGTGCGCGTTAAATAGTTCGGACCCTCGATTTCTTTGATCTAGTCTCACGAGTGCAATGTGAAACATAGATGAGAGTCCACATTTGGAAACTTTTAGAAAATCCATTTTATTACAAAATTATTGTCACAAATGGACTTTGTCATCAAATCTCAGAGTCGCCACCAAATATTTATTTTGGGAAATTAGGAAACCCATGACTCGTGTCAATGCCACTGTTCGTCATAATCAAAGTTGTCTCAGTTTGGAACCTTAGGTATAAGAGGGGAAGGTCATTAATTGAGCATCCCCGCTCACCCGATCAAAAGACCGGCCTTTACTAACCGTGATATGAATTTTATTTTCTTATATGTTCATGTTCTAATTATTTAACAAATCCTAAAATTTACTATGTGAAGCATACAAGTATAGACTATTCCACTAGTTATGGAATAATTTGATTTCATGTAGTTTTGAAAGAGTTTTGGAGATGTACAACCCAAATAAATTGAGTTTACAAACATGAAAATCAACACTATTCAAAATTAAGCCACACAACCTCCATCTACTGGCATTCATACAGTTATATCAAGTAAGCAAGTAACCACATGGTAGGATGCTTAAACTGTAATGACCCTAAAATGCGTATAAGAAATCATTTGTATTTAACTATGAGATGAGGTGTTTTAATTTAATTATATCTTTTGGAATTGAAGCATTATCTGTTAAGTTACAAATTTAAAATTGAAATTACCGACCTATATGGGTTCAGAAATCAAAATTGAGTACTTGGATATGTTAATGGGAATTTTTGGAACCATTTGGGAAGATTAATTGGAATTCTAATTTGTCTGATTCGTTAATGCATGTTTGGGTGGTTAATTTTGTACCGCAAAATTGAAGGTCGTAGAGGCTTCAGAAACCGGAACAGATGACATATTTATGATCAGCATAATTTTTAGAGTCATCTAGGAAATTTAATTGAAATTTGATTTTGTGCGATTCGTAAGGGCACATTTGGTTTCCCCTGGAATGGTGAACTTATGTGTGTATTATATATGCATAGATATATGATTTGTTGAACTCATCTTTTTGGGAAAATATCTAAGGGAGAGAGAAAGTAAACCGTGAGAGAGAGAAGGAGAGGCAAAACTCAACGTCCATGGGGGATTTGAGGATGATTGAAGAAAGTAGAAGAGAGAGGGAGGAGATCAACCAAGAAGCTTGGGAAAATTGAAGAGATTAAAGGGAAGAACAAGGATTTGGGTAAGGTATGTGGCTCTAACTACTATCCTTGTAGAGAATCCATCTATATGAGTGGATTGGGTTGAATTTAAGAAATTGAACCTTGAGTTTCTTTAATTTGTTTGATGTGGGTTCAATCTTAGGAATGATTTATAGAATAACAAGATTTAATGTGAGAATCAACCATGGGTAAGATGTACTAGCATGATTTTGAGCATATGTTATGGAAGTTTGAATATATGGAAAAGATGGGGCTTGAATTTTAATTTGAGGCAAAGATTGATTTGTTTGAGATGGGATTACACTTGAATGTTGATAGTTTATCACCTTGTGGGTCAATTTTACATGTTTTTGAGTTATTTATGTTTAGAACCAAGCTAAAGAATGAAAAGAATCAAGTGTTTGAGCAAAAGAACCATTTTCGGACTGATGCTTTTTGCCCAGACCGCACGAGCGGCCACGGGCACCGCACGAGCGGAGCATGAGGGAAAAAAAGAGGTTTCCATTCTGCTTTTGACCACACGAGCGGCTGAGTTTCTCCGCTCGAGCGGAATTGGGCCGCACGAGCGGCCAAAGTGGGCGCACGAGCGGCCACTCCTGTTTCAGCATGCACTAGGTAACTTTGAACAAGCATATCTTTTGCATCCGGACTCTGTTTTGAGTGATTCTTGAGCCTAAAATCAAGCCCCAGAAGTCTAGTTTCCAATGGTGGTAGTCTCTTTCCCAAATTTTAAATACATAAATAGTTATGCCCAAATTAGTGACGACTGTTCACTTTCTGTTTACAGATTTGTACCGTTTCTTCGTCTGAACCTTTCTCCTATCGATTCCTCCTATCTTATGAGGCATGGATTATAACCTATGGAGGACTAATGAGTCTAGAACCACCATATCTATTGAGTGAGAAATAAAAAGAGATTGGTTTTATTCTCATAATCTGTTATGTACATTGTGTTTGTAGGTCAAGACGAGGACATCGTTCCACCGCTATTAGAGACCTACCACTGTGAGTAATAGTACGGTTGTTACTAACGTCTTATCCTTGTAAGTGATTACACTAACAGTTATGTCAGCTGGAAATCAATGTGAATGTTGAAAGATTTACATACGTCGGTATGACTTTGTAATCATTTTGTTCTGTCAATAACGAACATTAACTCTATGTTATCTATAAACGAACTATGTCGTCTTTCAAGAATAAAGGGAACTTATGTTCATCTTAGAATGATGAAATTTGGGTGAATCGAAGATCATTCTGGGTTGCCACTAATGAATCAAGATTATTCTATTATATGACACATGAACTTGTGGTCGTTCAGATCTTATGACATAAATGCGAAGGTCTAATGTTATCATATAACCCACGTTAGAATGTGAAGTGTTCTATCCTCATGAAATGCAATGGAATGGCATGTATGCCCTCTATTAATGGTATATTCGCTCTTGATCTTCATTAATGTTTATGTTCTGCTATTTACGAGACAACTATGCTGATAGTTAATATGCACATTCTGTTATCTGCAAGTTAGTGGCATTAATTCATGATGAACAAGTGAAATGTGGGTACATTATGAAACTACAGTATTTCTGTACCTTCGAAATCGCCCAATCTGTTAATGGTTGCTGTTAGCACTTTGTTAAATGTAACTTAATTATGCTAACTCAGTTGAATGATAAAAAGAAACCATGTGCCTCTGTATGACTATAAGACTAGTCTGTTCTGATGATATCTGTGGTTATTCCGTTATGATGTTCGTTTCGTTTATATTATGACATGATGCGACTTATTGATTTCTGGTATGGAACAAAGTGTTGTACAGTGCTACACTTTGGTGGGAGCCATCTTTAGAATCCGTGCGAGCCACCTCTTGAGTCCACCTCTTGTTTCTGTAGGCATTCGATCTGGAGGTCATTCTTAACCATGACATTCGTCTCTCTTTTGACAACCTCAGTGTGTCCAAGCACTTAGATGAAGCCTGCTCATTTTTGTGGAGTTTTTGGCTTGTAAATTTAACTGTCTGCATATGGTTGAAATGCATATAATTCCTCTACTTTATTATGCGCCCAATTATAGGGTTGGATTTCTGTATGTATATATGTACATGTATAGCTGTCACTATGTATTCATCTACCTTATGTGATGTTTGCGATCCTGGCATGGTAGGGGTAGCTCAATGGATGATGTTTTATGTTATTTTACATTATTAATGCTTCCGTTCAGGCCCCATGTCTTTTGTACATCGAGTTAAGTGTCCGTTTCTGAAGTGGTCATGCCCAAACTTTTAAGGGCGGGTTTGGGGCTTGACATAAACATAATAGGAAAAATGCACATAAACGGGATACTAAAACATAAAAACTTACATATTTACCGACGTCCCTCGAACAGCTACAAAACAAAGTTAGTAAAATATACACGATCTTATATACAAAATCCTAATGCAATACATATACAAGAATGCTTCTAAAGATCCGGCTTCTAAATCATCACATATGAAACATTACAAAACATGCTATAGCGCACAAAATCACGTAATAATCAATTAAAGTACAAAGATGCAAATTTTGCCAGATCTAGGCATGAATCATGCATATAAAAACATGGATGACATGGCATATAAGATATATACATATGTACAGTTAGGGAAAGTGATTAAAGAATGGGATAGAAAGAAGCAGGGTGGAGAATTATTACAACACTTGAAATATTACAGATCCAAGGAAGATGAGGAAGAAAAAAAATATTGCAGCAAAATATAAAAATCCTCACAAACTCTCAAAATAAAAATAAAATGAAACAGTGACACCTTAATCACTCTTGGTAGAGATGACTCGAGCACAACCTCATATAGAGTCACATGAGAATTACGTGATCAATCATCATGACTAAACCGATGATAAATAGTACACCGCCGCTCAGTGGCTCAAAAATAACAACGCAACGTAGGCCCATTATATGATATAATCATTAAGTCCAAAATAGGCTCATTAAGTCCAAATAGGCCACTAAACAGCCCAATGTTTTTCCACCAGTTTCTTCATAAATAACAATTAGCCATGGGCCCAAAATGAGCAGAACAACCCACGACCAAACTCAATTCTAGTAGCCCATTTACTAAATTAAACGTGGACCCAATACACCACTCAAAATTGTTAGGGAAAATTACTATGTAGTCCTATGTAGGGGATCTATTTCTCTTCTAATCCCAATATATTTTAATAGATTGATAGGTCCATAGTTTTTTAAGTTTTATACCCAAAGGTCCTGTTTTTTATTTTTGTATTTTGTAAATGACTGTATTACCCTTTGTTTTGAGATCTATATATATGTGAAAAATCAAATATTTGCTCCGTTCAAAAAAGAAAATCAAATCTTCGCCTCTGCAATCTCGATTTCTTTTCGTTATGGCGATCTCATTGCGCTGTGTGGTCGATCTCATTGTGCTGTGAGGTGGATCTGGTTATGCGATCTGAATCTCTGTGTACAGGCGATCTCTGCGTACGTTCTCTCTCTCTCTCTCTCTCTTTCTCTCTCTCTGTGTATCTGGTTTGTATCTGTCGATACATATATGTATGTGTATGTATGTATCTATCGATACATACATATATATATATATATATCTGTGTGTATATGGTTTGTATCTGTCGATACATATATGTATGTATATATAGATAAGCAAATTTGCGTGATATCTGGTTTGTGTTTGGCAATGTTGTTTTAGTTCTTTGTTTTGTGATAAATTTTGTTTGTTTGATACTTATTTATTTAATTTTTGTATGTGATATAGTGTAATGATTTTGATTTTGTTGATTTTGTTTGTTGTATAGTGTAATGTGTTTTGAAGTTATAGTTTGAAATTGTGAATTCTGGTGTTTTGATGCTGATATGTTGTAAGTGTATAATTTTGCAGTTTGGAATTGTGAATTGTGCACTGCTGGTACTGATATGTTGTAACTGTATAATTTTGCAATTTGGAATCTGTGAACAATTGTTTGGTGGTTTGTGATTTTGTAGTATGGAAGGGTGTTTCATGTTAATGTGCAAATACAGTAATTTTTGTCCTGCTATTAAGATTAGTGAGGGATGTAGTTATCATGAAGTTGTTGAGAAAATATCTATGAAGTTCAAGGAGTTGAGTGTTGGTAACTTTTGTTTGTTTTTCTCTATTCTTGGATATTCTAATTGTATTGTTGAATGTGATGATGATTTGGGGAATATGCTGTCAATGGTAGGTTGTAGTGGTTCTCATGTTGTTGATGTTGTTGTGGGTGATAAGAGAATTGTGGAGGTTGATGATGATAATTCTTGTAGGATTGATTCTGTAATTTGTGAGAGTTCTTTGGTTAACAATTGTGATGATTTTGGTGGTTTGTTGCTTAGTTTTTATCCAGAACCAGAGAGAGTTTTGTTGTCTACTAGTTGGAAGGGGATTATACATAGTGTTGGTCAAGAATTTAAAGGTGGAGTGCCGGCGTTCCACATTACATTGGCTAAGTATGCAGTTGAGTGTGGTTTTGAAATGAATTATTTGAAGAATGATGCAACAAGAGTAACTGCTGAATGTATGATGAAGTCGTCTACAAGTTGTAAATGGTTTGTGCATGGAAGGATGTTGATGAATTCCGATATTTTTTTTATAATGAAGTTGGATAATGTGCATACTTGTGGGGTTGTCGCTCGTAGATCTTGTAGTAAAATGGTTGGTTCTAGACTTGTGTCTGATATTGTGCATAATGATATTAGTGATAATTCGTTGACTCATCCTATTGAAGTTAAAAAAAAGTTGAAGAAGCAATATGGTATAGATGTTTCTTATCGGGTTGGATGGTTAGGAGTTGATAAGACAAGAGGTGGGTTGTTTGGTGATTTTGCAACTTCTTTTGACCAACTTCGATGGTACCTTGAGACGGCTATGAGAACGAATCTGGGAAGTGTGTTTGAATTAGATGTGGATGAAAGTAGTAGGTGTTTTCGAAGGTTGTTTGTGGCATTTCATGGATGTTTGTATGGCTTTCAATTTTTTCATCCGTTATTGTTTTTTGATGGTACATTCTTGAAGGGGCGTTACAAGGGGCATTTGCACGCAGCAACATCAAAGGATGGTAATCAAGGTATGTATTTATTTGCAGTTAGTATAAGTTTGGTTTGTCAGTGTGTTATTGTATTGTGAGTCTGCTAATTGTTGCAGTTTCATATTATTTTGTTTGCAGGTCTGTTTCATTTGGCTTTTGTGATTGTTGATGCTGAAAATCAAAATAATTGGATGTGGTTCTTAAGTCAGTTGTTAAAGGCTGTTGGTTTAGGTCGAAGATTGACGTTTGTGTCTGACTGTCAACATGGATTGCTAGACGCTCTTTCAGTGGTTTTTCCCAATGCATATCAGGCATATTGCTTGAATCATTTGAAGAGAAATTTGATTGACAAATTGGTGGGACTTCGTACTAACCATAAGCTGAGTTTGATAAAAATATTAGTTAAATGTGCTTATGCGCCAACGGTTGCTTCTTTCCAACATTATATGGAGAAATTGAGGCGTATTGCTGGGAATGGTAGAGTTGATAATATATTGGATGGTTTGCAAAATGATAAGTGGGCCAATGCATTTTTTAGAGGGAAACGATATGGTGAGATGTCATCTAATGCTACCGAGTCTTACAATAATTGGGTTGGTGGGGCCCATGAGTTGCCTATTACTTGTATGGTTGATATGATTAGGGTTCAAATCATTACTCAATTGTCTAATAGAAGAGCTGAATCTAGAAGATGGACTATGAAATTGTGTCCAGTTATGGAAAAGAAGTTGGTGGACTCTTTGAAGCTAGCTTAGTCTTGGGATATGATTGTTGCTAGTGATACTGTACTTGAGATTCATTCTTCTATTTCTTTTTATGTTGATATTAGTAGACAGACTTGTTCTTGCCGTGAATGGTAATTGAATGCTTTTCCTTGTTGTCATGATGTGCATGCTTTGCGTAGTAGTGGTAGAGATGTGTATGATTTCATTGATCCCTTTTTTCATGTAGATTGTTTTAAAGAGTCATACAAGGAATCTGTTTATCCAGTGCCTTCAAGTGAGAGATTTGACTTTGATGGTGCCGGTAGTTCGATTATCAAACCTCTTATAACGAAGAAGTAGCCCGGGCAGAACAAGAAGAAGAGGATACCTTCTAGGGGTAAGAATGTAAAGCAAATCAAGTGTGGGAGGTGCTTGAAATATGGGAATCACAATAAGAAGACGTGCAAGGCTACTATTTGAGGCCACAGTCTATTCTTTTGGATTTGTATTTGAATTTGAGGAATTATGATAATACAAAATGTGATACTTTGTATTATGGAAGTAATGAATAAAGTTGGTTGAATTTTTTTTTTTTTTTTTTTGATGTGTTGTTTAGTTATTGAAGTTTTTTTGTAACAGTCTCGTTTTGTTTTTTATTTTTATTTTTTTTGTGAGTTTGGTTGGTTTTATTTTTATGGAATGCTGAGAAGGTTGTTGAAAATTTCTTATTGAAACTGTATAATATTGAAATGTAGTTTTACTAGATGATTCATGTATTTCATATTTCATAGCGACAAAACTATAAAATTTTGCAGTTTTATTTTCAATTTTGAAATGCAGTTCATCTATTTGTTGAGTCATGAAATTGGATGCATAATTGTGTAGCATAATTTTTGTTTGAGTAATGAAACTGCATAGTTTTGCAGTTTTAATAATTATGAAAAACAACCTGATGAAACTGTATAATTTTGCAGTTTTAAGAATTATTAGAAACAACCTAATGAAACTGCATAATTTTGCAGTTTGAAGAATTATTAAAAACAATCTTTACTGTATAAAAATATATGCAACCACAAACAAGTACACAAACAATTAGAAGAACAACCACAATAATAATAACAAGAAGAAGAGCAACAACAACATCAATGACAATAATCATTTTCACCATAATAACAAAAAGAAGATCATTCCCAAAAGCATATAAAGTACTTGTCACATGTTTTAAAAAAAAAGTACAAAAATATGTTCACTTGAATATTTGTATTATCAAGAAGTTTGTTCATTGTTTCTATGGTTTGGTATATTTTGTCAACATTTGGTAGTGCTCGAGTTTCCAACATTTGGTAGTGCTTGAGGAATTGACTGATGATTTCTGCTCAAATTTGACCCACTCAGTTGGTCGAAGTGATTTCTGCACAGGTTGCCAGTTGATATATTGGTTGATAACATTGCAGACGGCGATTGCACAATCATTCCTGCAAAGTTTTAGATGAAGACAATTAGTTAGGTAAAACTGTAAAATTTAGCATATTGGAAGATTAGTTTATTGATTTTATATCTTATGAGTGTGGGGTTTGTTGTGGGCATTCCTCAATTGATGCAATTACTGTCTCGCACTCTTGAGATGATAACATGTTTCCTTGATTGCTGAGTAATGCTTTATTCCATCTCAGTTGATGTTGTTGCTACAAAATAGTTAGTAGGTGTTTTTGTTAGTTATAATGATGAGTTGAGATATTTTTAAAGGAATGGAACTAAGTAGGAAATTTGATTTAATTTACAATTTCCTTTGCAATTTCAAAGTGCTTGTTGTGGCAATCTTTTGCTGGTCTCAAAGAGTCATAGTGCCTCCATATCCCATCAGCATTGTCAAATACCATAATTGTCCAATGGTTGTCGTGATTGATTGGGAAATGGATATATCTGTTTTTCATTGCTTCTGGAAAATGGTTGTCCATCATTTTTTCTCTCAGTGCTTGATCTTGGTTTTGTAGTGGAGTCTGTAAGTTATATTTATGTTTGAAATATGTTATAAAACTATGTAGTAAGACACGTTAAGAAAGTAGAAAATTTTACAGTTTGAATAATATTGAAAAGTATGTTAAGTTTTGCTTACATTGATGAGTGTTGAGAAAACGTAAGCTCTTCCCTCGTATGGATTTCTTGCAAAGTTTAGATCATGTTTCTCAAATTCTTCAATGGTTGGTTAGAGTGCCAATTTCATTTCTGAGAAGGCATCAATGACCTAAAACATGTTATATATGAGAATGTGTTAGGTTTGTGGAATTGGTTATTGAATATGAATAGAAACTGTAAAATTGTGCAATTGGAGACCTACATTCCCATATAAGGGCTCCCTGTTGGTCAATCTACATATATCTGAAAAGTATACGCAATTTTCATCTTCGCTGCCAGACCAGACACAAGCACTTGATTGTGTGTTGTTGATGAGTTGAATTTGGTCTTGGTCTTTTTTGGAGAGGCTATGCCAAACCTTGTTTGTTTTGCGGCATGAAATGGCGAGTGGCTTGTTTTGGATTGATTCTTCATTGAAATCATCATCACTTTCCAATACTTGAAGCTGTGTCTTCTCTTGATTGGCATCCTCTTTTGGGTTGGTTTCAGCAGCAACTTCTTTCTCTTAGCCAATATCTTCTTGCATCTTTTTTTTATGCTATTGTTTTGCATCACAAGCACCCTCTTTTTGCTCGGGTTGAGTAGCAGGTTCTATCTCTGTTTCGATTTCTTTTTTTTTTTTCTTTTCATTCTTCTTCTCTTTTTTTTCATCGGTACCCTCTGTTGGTTTGGGTACATCAACAGCAGTTTGTGTCTTGTTCCTTATATTTTCTTTGGCTTTTGTCATTGGTTGGTATTCAAAATCTGGGTCATGTGTTTGTTTTCTTGACTTTTGTTTGATTCTCTTGACCATTGATCTTTGTTGGGGACTGCCAGTTTTTTTGGCGGACATTTCCTTCAATTGATCTTCTTTTTTACGCAATTCAGCCATGAATTTTTGTTCCATATCTTGCATTTGTGTTCTCATGACTGATATGAGCTTGTCCTTGTCGTCCTTTTTGGTTGATGTTTGTGCTTGGTCATGACCTATAAAAATGTTGGATTGTGTTTTGGTTAGTTTAATTAAATTTTGCAGTTTGCTTTAGTATTAGACAAGAGTTTACCTTGTGCATGAAATATGTCAGATTTCTCTTGGAGTTCTTCTTGTTGGTCTGTCAGTTCTTGTTCATTGACTTGTTGTTGGTTTTTTTGTTGTTCTTCTTGTTCTTGTTGTTGGTCTTCTTCTTCATCAATGTCTTCTTGTTGATCACCTTTTGCTTCTTGTCTTTCTTCTGCTTCATCATTGTCTTATTGTTCATCAGGTTCTTCTTCTTCTTCTTCTTCTTCTTCTTCTTCTTCTTCTTCTTCTTCATCAGTCACTTATTTTTTTTCATCATCACTCTCTTCTTCTTGTTCATCACTTTCTGGTTCTTCTTGTGATTTTTGCTTTCTTTTTTTTTTGTTGTTGTTGTTCTTCTTGTTCTGATTCTGATTCTGATTGATGTTCTTCTTCGAGAAAGTCATCCTCATCACTGTCTAGAAGTCTTTTTTTTGTTGTTGCTTTTGTTTGTTTTTTTCGCTTATTGTCTTTTTTGTGGTCATGTTTCTTTGCTGAAGAGTCTATTGATGTGCTTTGATTGATATACAATAACTGTATTTCTTGTTCAATTTGGGTTAAAGCACTTTGGTCAACCTGCATTGAAACAATGTGGTATATATCAGTAATACTGTAAAATTGGTCAGTTTCATAAGATGAGTTGTACTGTGAGTAATGTGGGTTAAGTGTCGAAATATGTTGCTTGAAACTGAAAATTTTTACAGTTTTATAATATGAGTGATATGAAATAAATTTGTGCGTTTAAACTGTAAACTTTTGCAGTTTCATAACATGAGTGATGCTAAATAAGTATGTGCTTTGAAACTGCAAACTTTTACAGTTTCATAATATGATTTATACTGTGAATAATGTAAGTGAAGTGTTGAATATATGTTGTTTGAAACTGAAGAATTTGATAGTTTCGTAACATGATTTTTACTATAATGACTATGAAAGGAATGTTGAATAGATTTGTGCTATGATAGTATAGAAGCATTTGAATACCTTTTCAAAGTGAGCAACGCTGATGTGTTTCCACTTGGAGTATATTTTGCCAAGGTTCCATTTCATAAACCTTGGGAAGCTTTTTTTGTTGGATGGTTGGAGGAGTTTACTGTGCTCACAGTACCAGTACTGTAAAAAAAAAAATTGAAATATGTTAGATAGTTAGAAATAGGTGGATGTTTGATATTTTTGTGTGAAGTAGTTGAGTAATGTGTTTACCAAGAGTAACATGACGCATCCAGTGACATGCCTTGGGTTGTTGTTTGCATTTTCCATTGAATTCATCAGTGTGTCTTTTATTGCCTCAACCTAATTGTACTTCTTGATGTTGTTGAGATTGTCAACATAGTTGAGGAAACTCCAACTGAGTGTATGGCATGTTGTAGGCATGAGAAGTTTCAAGCATAAGTAAAGGGTGATGACCCTTGCAAGATCTTGATGATCATTGGTTAATTTTCCTTTTTTTGTTTGTTGAAACATTTTGGTCAAAGACTTGCCATCCAATTTCTTTACTGATTTGCATCTCCATTTGTAAAATGGAAGCTCAAAATCCTTTGGTCTTGCATAGGATTTGGTAGTGATGCTGTCTTCTCCACAGTCGATACCAAAAATGAGCTTGACATCACTGTTTCTGAGTTTCATTTCCTTTTTGCCAAGTATAAATGCTCTTTTTCTTTTGTTGTAGAGTGTTGTCATTTCTGCTACAATGGAATTGTAGCATCTGCACCAAGAGGCCTTCAGTTATGTTGAGGAGAGAGCATTTATAATGAGCCAAAAAGGGGTTTTTTTCCAGCTTTGTCTATTGGGCTTTTGTGAATTTGACCCCCTTCAACAGTTTGATTACTGGTCCAATGTTGGAACGGTAATTAAGCTGTTGGACTCTCTTTGTAGAGACTGTTGCTTTTTTCCCTTTTGATGCCTTGGTTTTTGTTTTGGGAGTTGATTGGCTTTCTTGGAGCTTTCTTTTTTTGGTTGGAGGAGCTTCTTGTTTTTTTCTTGGCTTTCTTTTGTTTGTTTTTGTTGTGGTTGGAGGTGTGGTTGGTGTTTGTTGTGTGGGTGGGTCTGTGGTGTAGTTCTTGGGCTTTTTCTTGTAGGTAGTGTGGTTGTTTTGTGGGTTTTTTGGTGGGGTCAGTGGTGTTTGGTTGTTTTTTGTTGTGGTGGTTGGGTTTTTTGTGGAGGGAGAGATGTTGGTGGCATTTCAGTGGATACAGGAGAAGGACTTTCAAAAGGAGAGATACTTAAATTCTTGATTGGATTTTTGGGCATATGAGTTTGTTTCTTCCAATATCTTCCAACAACTATTTCTGAAAAAATGAAAGCGACAGCAGGGTATGAATAATATAGTGACAAAACTGTATAATTTTACAGTTTTATATGCAGTTTAATATGAAGTTATATGTATTTATTGGTAATAGTTACGAAACTGTATAATTTGACAGTTTGATTTGCACTTTATAATAAGTTACCTATTTGTTTTGAGTTGTGATTAAACTGTGTAATTTTGCAGTTTCATTTGCAGTTTAAATAAATTTGGATATGTTACTTGTAGAGTGATGAAATGAAACTTGTATGATGTTGCAATTTTTATAAACAGTATCAACAATAAGAACAGCCCATTGTATTTTGTAAACAGCAACAATAACAACGAGAAGATTAAGGCTCTATTTGGTAGAGTTTTTGAAATTTAATTCACCCCTTAGTTTGAGTGTGTTGTTTGGTTACAACTTTAAAAAATTAATTCCACACTCACTTTTCAAAACACACACTTTTCAATATTATATGTCACATTACTCAATTTAAACTCTTTTTAAAACTCATAACCAAACAAATTTTCTACACTCAAATCATAATTTCAAAACTCACAAACTCAAAATACAAATCTATTCTCAAATTATAATTCTAAAGCTCTACAAAACGCAACCTAAGTATTCAACAATAACAATAAGAAAAGCCAATATTGAACAACAAGAATAAGAATAAGATGTTGAATGTGTAAAAACATGAATTTATGTGTAAAAACAGTGGATTAGAATGTTTAAAAACAGGGGACTAGAATGTTTTAAAACAAGAGATTATATATAAAAGAGGGTTTATACATTTTGAAGTATGTAGAATGCGTATATACGAAATATGAAAGAATAATGTACAAATTTGAATGAAAAATAATGGATAGGTGAAGAGAGATGTTACTTTTTTTTCCCCATTTCTGTGAATCGGAAGTCAGAAACTATGAAATTTCTTCAGAGTGGTGATGGTTCTTCATGTTGTTGAGAGTCGCCGATTGGAGAATATGAACGGCTTGGTGTTGTGTTAAAGATGAACGGTTTCGTTTTGTGGTTAGGGTAGGGTTTCAGAGGGAATGGAGTTGAACGGAGAAGAGATGGAGGACTGAGAATGTGATTTCGAGCGGCGGAGATGTGACAGTGTACTGATCAGACTGAGATGATGGTGGGTGATAGTTGCGCTCGTGTAAATTGGATGATATATTGTGGGTATTTTCTTCTGATTGATAATTTGAGGACTTAATGGAGTATTAAATTTGTTTTGAGCCTAAATAAGATATGATATGTTGGGCTTGGACCTTTGAGTCAGTTTCCCAAATTGTTAAGCCAACCACAACATGGCCCAACCCAAATAACAAATAAACCCGCAGCTCACCCAGTTCAACGAAAATCTGATGGGCCCTTTAGAGATAAAATCCCAAACACATAAATATGGCCCACAGGAACAGCCCACAACTTTCACCCTCAAACCACTTCCTTACCAATAACAGCAATGCTAGGTATCATGAAAAGTCTTTCATGAAAATCCCGAACATTTCTCTACAAATAATAACCCACCAAACACGCGTTGCTCAGCTCTGCATCAACAAATTGAATCACGCATGCATGAGCATGCATGAAGCACACGCCCAGCTGCAAACCTCCACCAGAACAACAACACCGGCAACATTGCACCGGCGACGAAAAGAATAACCTCCATGTATCTCACTCTTCCATTGTAGCCATGCACTCAACCGACAGTGATAGCTGTGCCACAAACCAGAATCGGAGGTAAATAACCAACAATGCCGGTGAAACCAACGCTGGAGAAGAAGAACATAACCTGAGCAGAATCACGTGGTAGACCCTTATAACGCCCAAAACTTCACATTAACACAACCAATCATGCCCGACATACCCAAAACCAGCGGCACGTGCAAGAAAGACTAGCAAACATGGCAACTCCAGCGAGAGACAATGCATCATTCCAGACTCGCGCCGGAGAAGACTAACCTTCGACCACTTCAAGTCATTAAAACAGAGCCGACGAAACCATATCCCAAGACACCAATCAAATCGGCGCCTGAGTTGTTAAACCCAGAATAGCAGCAACTGTCGCTGGTACAGACCCAAACCCACCTAAAACAAATCCATGGCAGCCATGGCATCCAAACAACTGAAGCTCACACCTAGAATAAACTGATGCAGTAGACCACGTCTGTAACTAAGCTGGGGATGCCGGTGAGCTCTGAACCCACCAGTCCTTTCACCACCATGATCAGAACTTTCCCTCTCTAGAAAAACTAGAGAGAGAGAGAGGCCTTTCACAGCATGATCTACAAGCACATCGATAGGATAAGTTAACTAGCCAAGAACCAAACTGGACCAAGCTCAACCACGAACACCATAGTGGACAGACGAAACCACTAGCGTGAACGTCGAGACCACCAACCTCACCGGAAAGAAGCAACGCTGGCAAAGACCAACTGCATCAGAACACAACGCGCGCTGACTTCCTCCAAGACCGACAGTAATGACTTCATAACATGATTTGAACTTCCATCTTGAAGAGACTAAGCAGGATAGAATAAACATGAATAGAAAAACACTCCGGCTACAGTCTGAACAACCTATGACCGTAACAAGTGATGCACTAGAAAAGCACCATAACTCAAAACTCACACAGACCACATTCTCCATCAAGAGTGATAAGGATAACTGAAAAAACCTTGCACCATTTTCACTCCGGAGGGGCTTTTTATCTCTCTTTCTCTCTCTCTCGAATATTTTGGGTGTTGGGTTACTTGTGTCCATCCTCCAGCTGTGTTGGAGAGGGGGAGTCTCTTTTGCTGCACATCATACTACTTGTGGGTGTCAATTTTCGACCACACTGCCAACTCAGTACTCAACTGGAGAACATCGATAGAATAGAGTAAGCCCGAACGACCTGCAACAGAAAGAAGAGATTCCGACGGTGGCTCGTCCACCTGGGGGTACTTCGACGATCAAGTCAGTACTCAATATCTCTCAAAGATAACCAGTAGTGCTTAACTCACTAGAAAGAATATCAAAAGCATACCTTAGACCCATGGGGGTGCCTCCCTTTTATAGGCAACATAATCCTAGTCCCAATAGGAGCCTAGCTCTAATGGACTTAGGATTACTGCTAATCTTGGACTCCCAGTAGGATTAGGATAAACTCTCTAAGAGTCTCATCTTTACCCAAACTGAAGTCTTCTCCCATTCTAGGACTCTTGTCCCTTATCCACTTATCCCGGATTCTGGTATCTTCGCAGATAACCTCGGCCTAGCTGAGGTCATCTCGGCATCATGACCATGACACGTGGCACCTCGGCTGGCACTCCGGTGACACCTCGGCCACGTGTTGTCATTCAAAAATTATGTAACCACAACTGCCCCCTAGGTTCTATTACCTCGGCATCCTAAGCTGATGGAACCTATATCATTCCTTCCTTTAATAATGACCCCGGTTTAACTTCAACTTGTAAACTTTTCTCAAGTTTCAACAAGTCTTAAACATCATCTCAGTTTAACTTCAACTTGTAAACTTTTCTCAAGTTTCAACAAGTGTTAAACATAATCTCGGTTTAACTTCAACTCGTAAACTTTTCTCAAGTTTCAACAAATGTTAAAAATCATCTCGGTTTAACTTCAACTTGTAAACTTTTCTCAAGTTTCAACAAGTGTTAAACATCATCTCGGTTTAACTTCAACTTGTAAACTTTTCTCAAGTTTCAACAAGTGTTAAACATCATCTCGGTAAACTCTTCTCTTCTCGGACTTAATCATCTTAGGCCGAGATCTTGTCTTCTGGGATCTGGGATCCGAGATCTGGAATCCGGGATCGGCTTACTTAAGCTGAGCTCTTGTCTTCTCATATCCAGTGTTATCTCGGCTTTGCTACAGCGAACCGTTTCTCTTCTCTAGTTTGGACGCCTTTGTCCCCGGTGTGTCCTCCTCGGCTCTGGCATACTTTTCTATCCTGGCCATCAGCTCCTCCATGCTTTTTGGCAATATCTTTGCCAGTGATTTTTGAAGCAGGTAGTCATCCTTCAAGCCACTTTTAAATGACACGACCGCCACCTCTTGGTTGCATCCTGGTATTCGGTTAAATACCTCATAATACCTTTTGTCATAGGCCCTAAGGCTTTCATCCTTGCCGATCTTCAGGGCCATTAGGGCGTCCACCCTCAATGGCTGTAGCTTGTTTGTTACGAACCTGGCCACAAACATCTTGGCCAGGCCTTCCCAGGTTTTCACAGTTCCTTTTGGCAACTTGTAAAACCAATCCGATGCAATTTCTCCGAAGGATGAGGAGAACACCTTGCAGAGCAATGGCTCGTTCTTGGTGTACAATGCCATCGAGTTCAGGTACAAGCTGACGTGAAAGTTTAGGTCTGACTTACCGTCATATATCTGGAACCTTGGCATACTGAACCTTTTCGGGGCCTCAAATTTGTCCAACTCTATCGAGAACAGTGTCCTCGGCTTGACAGGTGAGGTCACATTGGCATCTTGTCGCTTTCTTTGGAGGTAATCCCTCAGATCCTCCTTGGTTCATTCAGGAGCTCGGCTATCTCTGGATTTCAGCCTCTTTGGTGCACTACTTCATGTGTCATTGCGAGTCCTTTTGGACCTCCCTCCATTGGTCGCGTCGAAACAAAGGTCCTTCCCCTAAACATGCCGATGTTCTTTGGAGTCAGCTTCCTTGGTGCGATGTGTCCTCTGTGAATCTCCCCTTCTTGATTCTCCTCGTCCGACCTCCCTTGAAGGCCGGTGAGAATGTTCCTTGGTCCTATCGTGCTGAGGAGTCGTAGGAGCTGTCTTCTGCCCCCCTGCCTGGGCATCTTTCTTGGCTGCTAGAATCGACGTATCTTGTGACGAGAACGGTGACTGTATGACGTTGTTCTGTATCATGAAATTGACAACCGTTTGCAGGTCCGCCAATTTGTTCGCCATTCCTTTTATCTCGTCATCCCTTTGTAAGCATCTTTCTTTCCATACCTGGATGTTGTCCTCGTTATAATACTCACTTCGGTCTGATTTCTTCGGCACGTCACCCTCCTGGCCGACGTCCTCTTCCACGTGATTCTTATCACGAGTTTCTTCATTATAGTTGTCTTCTTCGACGCCAAGGTCAATATGTTTCCCATTCTCAGTAGGGGTGTCATTCCCAACCTTCTCTTTCGGTCTGTCATTGGCCATCTATTCTCCTTTCGTTCCCACAGACGGCGCCAAATTGTGGGTCTCAATTTCCGACCACACTGCCAACTCAATACTCAACTGGAGAACATCGGCAGAATAGATTAAGCCCGAACGACCTGCAATAGAAAGAAGAGATTCTGGCGGTGGCTCGTCCACCCGGGGGTACTCCGACGATCAAGTTAGTACTCAATATCTCTCAAAGATAACCAATAGTGCTTAACTCATTAGACAGAATATCAAAAGCATACCTTAGACCCATGGGGGTGCCTCCCTTTTATAGCCAACATAATCCTAGTCCCAATAGGAGCCTAGCTCTAATGGACTTAGGATTACTGCTAATCTTGGACTCCCAGTAGGATTAGGATAAACTCTCTAAGAGTCTCATCTTTACCCAAACTGAAGTCTTCTCCCATTCTAGGACTCTTGTCCCTTATCGCTTATCCCGGGTTCTGGTATCTTCGTAGATAACCTCGGCCTAGCCGAGGTCATCTCGGCATCATGACCATGATACGTGGCACCTCGACTGGCACTCCGGTGACACTTCGGCCACGTGTCTTCATTCAAAAATTATGTCACCACAACTGCCCCCTAGGTTCTATTACCTCGGCATCCTGAGGTGATGGAACCTATATCATTCCTTCCTTTAATCATGACCCCGGTTTAACTTCAACTTGTAAACTTTTCTCAAGTTTCAACAAGTGTTAAACATCATCTCAGTTTAACTTCAACTTGTAAACTTTTCTTAAGTTTCAACAAGTGTTAAACATCAACTCAGTTTAACTTCAACTTGTAAACTTTTCTCAAGTTTCAACAAGTGTTAAACATCATCTCAGTTTAATTTCAACTTGTAAACTTTTCTCAAGTTTCAACAAGTGTTAAACATAATCTCGGTTTAACTTCAACTCGTAAACTTTTCTCAAGTTTCAACAAGTGTTAAAAATCATCTCAGTTTAACTTCAACTTGTAAACTTTTCTCAAGTTTCAACAAGTGTTAAACGTAATCTCGGTTTAACTTCAACTTGTAAACTTTTCTCAAGTTTCAACAAGTGTTAAACATCATCTCGGTTTAACTTCAACTTGTAAACTTTTCTCAAGTTTCAACAAGTGTTAAACATCATCTCGGTAAACTCTTCTCTTCTCGGACTTAATCATCTTAGGCCGAGATCTTGTCTTCTGGGATCTGGGATCCGAGATCTGGAATCCGGGATCGGCTTACTTAGGCTGAGCTCTTGTCTTCTCATATCCAGTGTTATCTCGGCTTTGCTACAGCGAACCGTTTCTCTTCTCTGGTTTGGACGCCTTTGTCCCCGGTGTGTCCTCCTCGGCTCTGGCATACTTTTCTATCCTGGCCATCAGCTCCTCCATGCTTTTTGGCAATATCTTTGCCAGTGATTTTTGAAGCAGGCAGTCATCCTTCAAGCCACTTTTAAATGACACGACCGCCACCTCTTGGTTTCATCCTGGTATTCGGTTAAATACCTCATAATACCTTTTGTCATAGGCCCTAAGGCTTTCATCCTTGCCGATCTTCAGGGCCATTAGGGCGTCCACCCTCAATGGCTGTAGCTTGTTTGTCACGAACCTGGCCACAAACATCTTGGCCGGGCCTTCCCAGGTTTTCACAGTTCCTTTTGGCAACTTGTAAAACCAATCCGATGCAATTTCTCCGAAGGATGAGGAGAACACCTTGCAGAGCAATGGCTCGTTCTTGGTGTACAATGCCATCGAGTTCAGGTACAAGCTGACGTGAAAGGTTTGGTCTGACTTACCGTCATATATCTGGAACCTTGGCATACTGAACCTTTTCGGGGCCTCAAATTTGTCCAACTCTATCGAGAACAGTGTCCTCGGCTTGACAGGTGAGGTCACATTGCCATCTTGTCGCTTTCTTTGGAGGTAATCCCTCAGATCCTCCTTGGTTCATTCATGAGCTCGGCTATCTCTAGATTTCAGCCTCTTTGGTGCACTACTTCATGTGTCATTGCGAGTCCTTTTGGACCTCCCTCCATTGGTCCCGTCGAAACGAAGGTCCTTCCGCTAAACATGGCGATGTTCTTTGGAGTCAGCTTCCTTGGTGCGATGTGTCCTCTGTGAATCTCCCCTTCTTGATTCTCCTCGTCCGACCTCCGTTGAAGGCCGGTGAGAATGTTCCTTGGTCCTATCGTGCTGAGGAATCGTAGGAGCTGTCTTCTGCCCCCCTGCCTGGGCATCTTTCTTGGCTGCTGGAATCGGCGTATCTTGTGACGGGAACAGTGACTGCATGACGTTGTTCTGTATCATGAAATTGACAACCGTTTGCAGGTCCGCCAATTTGTTCGCCATTCCTTTCATCTCGTCGTCCCTTCGTATGCATCTTTCTTTCCATACCTGGATGTCGTCCTCGTTATAATACTCGCTTCGGTCTGATTTCTTCGGCGCGTCGCCCTCCTGGCTGACGTCCTCTTCCCTGTGATTCTTGTCACGAGTTTCTTCGTTGTAGTTGTCTTCTTCGACGCCAAGGTCAATATGTTTCCCACTCTCAGTAGGGGTGTCATTCCCAACCTTCTCTTTCGGTCTGTCGTTGGCCATCTATTCTCCTTTCGTTCCCACAGACGGCGCCAAATTATAGGTGTCAATTTCTGACCACATTGCCAACTCAGTACTCAACTGGAGAACACCGGCAGAATAGATTAAGCCCGAACGACCTGCAATAGAAAGAAGAGATTCCGGCGGTGGCTCGTCCACCCGGGGGTACTCCGACGATCAAGCCAGTACTCAATATCTCTCAAAGATAACCAATAGTGCTTAACTCACTAGACAGAATATCAAAAGCATACCTTAGACCCATGGGGGTGCCTCTCTTTTATAGCCAACATAATCCTAGTCCCAATAGGAGCCTAGCTCTAATGGACTTAGGATTACTGCTAATCTTGGACTCCCAGTAGGATTAGGATAAACTCTCTAAGAGTCTCATCTTTACCCAAACTGAAGTCTTCTCCCATTCTAGGACTCTTGTCCCTTATCCGCTTATCCCGGATTCTGGTATCTTCGCAGATAACCTCGGCCTAGCCGAGATCATCTCGGCATCATGACCATGACATGTGGCACCTCGGCTGGCACTCCGGTGACACCTCGGCCATGTGTCGTCATTCAAAAATTATGTCCCCACACTACTTATCCATTTTGTTTTGTGTTTCTCTCTCTCTCTCTCTCTCTCTCTCTACAAGAATCTGCACTTTTAGCGACCACTTTCCACGACCAATATAAAAGTTGGTAGCTAAAAGTTACCTTTTGGCAACCAAATATTTATTAGTCACAAATGATCATTATTTTTGGCAACCAATACGAGTTGGTCACAGAAGGTCATATTTTGGCGACCAAAAAATGAGTTGGTCGCAGAAAGTGATATGCTTTTGGCGACCAACTATAAATTTGGTCGCGGAAGGTCACATTTTGGCAACCAAAAAATAAGTTGGTCGCGGAAGATCAAAAATAAGTTGGTTGTGGAATTGACAACCAACATTTTAGTCGCCAAAAACTTATTTTCCCTGACCAAAAAATACTTTAGTTGCCGTATATTGAGTTTTGGCTACTAAAACAATTTAGTCGCCGAATGGAAAATATTTTTTTTTTTTTCTTTGGCGACCAAAAAATTGGTCGCCAAAAACTTATTTTCAACAACCAAAAAAAAATTAGTCGCCAAATTAGTACTTTTAGTGACTAATATTTTAGTCGCTGTTGATTGAGATTTGGCAACTAAAAATGTTTGTCGGCGAAGGTACCTTTTCTGCGACTAATTTAGTCTTTTGGTCACCAAAAATTTGGAAGGGAAATTTGAAACGTAGAGGCCGGAATTGAAATTTTTTGGCAACAAAAAAATTTGGTCGTCGATTGTAAAACCACGTCGTTTTGTACTAGGAAAATAGGAAAAAAAATTTAAAAAAAAAGCCCAATCTCCCTTCTATCTCTAGCTCGCTCTCTGTGTCTCTCTTGTTGGTCCGCCCTCTCTCTCTCTTTGTGTTCTCTCTCTCAATTGGTGCCCACTCTCTCTAGCTCACCGAAGTCCCTCACCACCATTGCTCACGTCCTTCACACATCGCCACCGCCTCAAATCGCCATTGCCCTCTGTCTTTCTCTCACACAGATCCTCAGACCACACTCGACCTACGACCACATTGATCTCTCATTGATCCTCATATCCTCAGACCACACTCGCCATAAGGAGACTCTGAAATGTGTCCGTATACGCAAAGTAAGATCATTTTACAGCTGATCCAATAACCATCCATATAAAATATCTCTCACTCTTACTCTTTCTCTGTCTGAAAATTTTTTGAGTGCAACAGTCCATCTCTTCTCCACTTGCCTTTCATCAATCGGCAATCTCTAACAAATTCACAGTGCCTCTTCTTCTCAACTCTCACAATCTCTGAACTTTGTCACCAACAGTCAACTCTCCCTCTCTCTCAGTTGCATTCTCATGCTTTTGTTGTTATGTTCTTGTTCTTATTCTCAATCGATTGATCTTTCACTCTCACCCTCACTCTATCTCAAACAATCAGATGAGGATAGAGATATGGGAATCCACTCTCCCGTCCTGATCTTCTTCACTCACATCCCAGACAATCTTGATGTGGCAAACTCGCTTAAAAGATTAGCATCTCGGTCTTCTTGGACGATCATAAGGTGATTTCAAATCATTTTTTTTTACTGAATATGTACATTTTTTTAAAAGCCCCAACTTAAATTGATTGTGTATGTACATTTTTTTAAAAGCAAAACTTTAATAACAAAGGATTTGTGTTTTTTGTTTTTTGTTTCTTGCCTTCAAACTGTTTGATAAAATGTCTGTTAGGCTTCTCAAAATTCTAAGCCACAAGCCTAACCCATTAATGCGTTCCATCAATTTTTTTGGTTTTCTATTTCTCTTCTTCTACTTTGAGTTCACTCTGTTTCTTTAGCCACCCATGAATTGTTAGTTTGGGAAGTTGTTATGGCTTTTCCATTTGGAGGTCTTTGGAATGACTTTTTTGATGTGTAGAATATGTGTAAAATCCCAGAATTGGGGATAATTGTGTTAGTTTGAAGTGTTTCTTTGCTTTAAATTACTTTACAATGCACTTGTTTAACCTATCAATGGTGTATTACTCAAGTACGTTTGAAGAATATGCTTTTGTTGAGCCTTAATTGGAACTATTAATTATATTCTTACGTGCTAATCATGTGATTTAATTATTTGATCAAGTGTTATTGATTGTTATAAGATTTATTGACTTGTATTCTTTGAACAGATAGGTTAGAATGAAAATCAAACCTGTTTGATTCGCTAATTTTAACAAGTTAGAATTAAATAATTGGATAGGAATTAGAGCCTAATTCACATTAGTATAATTTAATATAGTGTAATTCAGATTATGAGATGATGAGATATAATTTAATTAGAAATAACTGCATGTAAATTAATTTAGGAAATAATATAAAAAGAAAATAAAGAATTAATTAGAAGAAGCAAATAAATTACTAAGATGAGAATTGCTGCATAAAAACAAGGTGGAAGAACAGGATGCAAACAAGATTCTACACTCTTTGGTTCCTATTGTTTGCTTCGTATTTGTGATCATATTTTATTTGTTGATAGTCAGATGGACTGACTCTTTAAGTTTTGTGATTTTAAGTATTTTGTGTATATGTTCATTGGATAATCTTCATTATGATTCCTTTACTCTAATAAGCACAGACAGGACAAACATCTACAATGGAAAAGAATATGTAGAAGAACCACTGAACATGGTTGAAAGCAAATGAGATAAATTAAACTATTAAGTTTGTTTCTAATAAATACTTTAGACATTCGTGTATGATTCATATCTTCATCAAGATATAGCTTAACCCATGGAGACCCCAATTTCTCATCTATTGTATTTGTTTAAATATTTTATATATTTAACTTGTGCATGAACACAACTCACACACAAGCTTTAATGGAGCAAATATGTGTTTTATCTGTCTGTTACATCAGTAGCAAATGTATGTTCTAGCTATGACAATAGCAAAATTATGTGGAATATGGACCTTGCCTTCCTATCCAAGAACTTCACGCAATTAGTTCGAAAAAGGAACAAAGGAGGAATCGATCCATGGAGAAGATCCTAAAATTTTGAACAATTTTTTTACTTTTTAAAATCCAAAATGTAAAATATATAATAGAAGATCAATTACATATATGATAATAGTTACGCCAAGCTAGACAGAAAATTGTGTGCTGGTGTTTGCTAGCAGGTATTGCCTATGTAGAGAAAATTGTGTGCTAGTGTTTGCTAGCAGATATTGTCTATGTAGGCATGGAAGGAAAGGAACAAGAAGCTCTACAAGAACACATTCCGGGATGCTAAGACAATCATAGAAGAAATAGGGACAACTATTACATCTCGCCTTTGCCTAGCAAAAGGAATCAAGCACACTCACAAACTAACAAGTGGATTCAGCAAGAATGGAACCTACCAGACTCCACATTCTGTAATGTTTTGTAATTCACTACTCTTTGAGATCATATCTTGTCCTAGAATAGGATGCCTTATGGTTTTCAACCTCGACTTTGTTATTCATTTCTTGTGGAACTTATTGATCAAAGATAGACCTATCTTATCCTATGTGCTTGGATTTTATTCTCATTACTAATGAAATTTGTTAATTGTTGTTCCAAAGCTTTTTCTTTTTTAAATGTTATTGTTCCTTAATTGTGGTTGGGTTGAATGAATTTTGTTCGATATTGTATTGAATATTTATAAACAAAAATTGATTGTTTTGAGAAAAAAAAAAACGAAAAAGATTTGGCGACTAAAAAATTGGTTGGCAAATTCTACACTTTTGCGACTAAAATCATTGGTCGGCAATTCCTTACATTTTGGTGACTAAATTGTTAGTCGGCGATTCCTCGACTTTTGGCGACTAATCTGTTTGGTCGTGGAATATGACAATTGGCGACTAAGATATTTGGTCGGTAAAATATCACTTTTTGCGACCAAAGTGTTTTAGCAACAAAATAGATTAGCCGTAGTAGTCATATATTTAGCGACCAAAAATTTAGTCGGCAAATCCAACTTTTCCCAACCAACAAAAATTTTGGTCGCGAATTACTTTTGCCGACCCTCAATTGGCAACCAAAGTAGCGACCAAAAAAATTCGTCGCGGATAACTTTTGCCGACTAAAAATGAGCTTTTAGCGACCAATTTTTTGGTCGGCAAAGGTGTTATTTCTTGTAGTGCTCTGTCCTTTCTCTAAAATATTTTTTACCACCTCTCCTCATCATATCATATATTCCACCACAAACTCATCATCATAATGTCTAATCTGTTCCCCTCTTCTATCTTCTATCATAATCCAGCAAAAAATCCTCTTCCATCCCAAACCCCATCATCATATATTCCATCATCCATATTCTATAATATGTTGCCCTCTTTTATAATATATAAACATATATATATATATACAAGTTGAATCCAGCAGGCGGAGGAGGTCAGCACCGACCTCTCTTTCTTCTCTCTTTTTTTTTTTTAAGTTATAAAATATTTAGTGATATAAAATAATTTGGCCAAAATGCGTGAGGTTTGGGATTAAAGCTTCAATCTGATTTTTCTGCTAAGAAATTCATAAAATAACATATTCCAATTTTCATAATCGGGTGTTCAAAAGAAAGCACCCAAGTCTTAGGGTCGATAAAAATAGGGTGTCTACAGACATACCTGGTAAAAAGAACCAAAACACCCGTATAAGAGGGTAGGATTACCCTGTCCTAGATTTTGACATGATCTAGGTTGCACTACTTCAAGCAAGTAGTTTCATAACATCTTGTAATGTTACCCTGTCCTATAATTGTTTATGATTTGTTGTTATGTTTTCTCCCTTCTTTAATTTATTTGTAATTCTAAATGGTTTCCTGTATATAGAGATGGATCAGAATATCAGTGATATTGACAATGAGAATAATAATGAGCTTGAATTATACATAGTCTTGCAAGCTGTAATGCAAGAACTACATGCCTTATGCGCTGTAGCTTTTGTTGTCATTGAGGTTGTCTTGAAAAATATTTATCTAAGTATCCCCATAATCTTATTAGAGGGCACAATCAATTGCAAAAACAAATGGACCATATTAATCATTTAGTGAGAGAAAGTAACATAACTTGTGTTGAACAACTCCGTATGGATTAGTGTTCTTTTACGACCTTGTGCAATATGGTTCATACAATAGGAGGGTTAGGGCATTCAAAACACGTCAATTTAGAAAAGAATGTGGCCTTCTTCATCTTCATCTTGTCACAACACTTGAAAATACGAAATGTTAAGTTTAATTTCTATAAGTCTGGAGAGACTGTTAGTCGATATTTCAATGATATCTTAAAGGTAGTATTGCACCTGCAAACCAACTTACTCGTTACACCAGATCCTATAACTGAAGCAAGCACTAATCCAAGGTGGAATTGCTTCCATGTAATGGATTTTGTAAAAATTTGGTAAAATTGCATTACTTTTTTTTTATTTGTTTTATTAATTTTTTTTTACCCGAAAAAAAAAATCGTAACTATTATAATGTCTATTGAATTAGTGTGTTTAGAATTATCTTGGAGCACTTGATGGCACCTATATTAAAGCTTGTGTACTTGTGGTTCATCAAGCAAGGCATAGGACAAGAAAATGAGAGATTGCTATTAATGTTTTGAGAGTTTGCTCCCAGGACATGAATTTCATATATGTGTTGTCAAGATGGGAAGGGTCTGTGACACCCCAAATGCTTAATTAATTTTAACATTACGTTAATAGCAAATTAAATAATAATAATAATAACAATAAATAAAATAAAATAATAGTAATATATTTAATTTTATAGTTATATGTGCTAAAATGTAATCTAGTTTGGCATTGGTTTTACCAAAAATGTGATTAATATATTGTTTGGGGCCAAATCAAAATAACCCTAGAATTATCATAATGTTTGGGTTCAAGAGGGAATTAGGGAGAAAGGTAAGCTAATTTTTGGAAGCTCCAAAGTAAGCCACCTATGTGGGTTATGACTGCATGAGTGATGAATCACTACCTAAGCACAATTATATATGGGAGAATTGGGTAGTAAACTAAGGCAAGCAACCTAAATCAGCGGAAAGAGTAACAAATGAGAGAAGTGTCACGACCCCATTCCGCCCCCAACAGAATGATACTGTGATGGCCAATAATCTGAGATTACCGAAGGCCAACTTACAAAGATTCACACATACAGAGTATACATATGGTGCAAATATCTGCGGAAGCAATAAATTTAAATCTAGCTAGTCCATAAGAGCTGTGCATAGATCAAATGAAATGACATACATTGAGATACATAAATATTAAGATGGTTTACAACTTAGATACAAAATAAAGTAAACTTAATATTACATCTTGATCAAAAGGCTTCTCAAGCCAAAACATACAAAAGAAAGGATCTATAAAGCTAAGAAGCATAATCTTCAAGATGATATCAAAACATGAACCAACAAATCCTCCAAATAAAGTCTTAGACGACATCGCCTTCTTGTTCATCACCTACATATATATAAGGGAGAGGGGTGAGCTAAAAACTCAATGAATGATATGAGTAATAAAGGTTTGAATGAATGATATCCGAGGTGTTATCAAAATAGTACATATCATAGCTTGTAACAAATCAAAGGATAAACCAAGTTCATCATTCAAAGGCTTTCAAAACTTCAAAGGATGTTTACTAACATCTACATAATACAAAGGATGAACATTCATTGACAAAACAAAAGAATAACTGACTCGGAATCGATTAGACAAGCCCACCCGTCGGTGGCAAAGGAGATATCTCAAACAAATGTACTAGTTGCATTAAAGTCCCCTAGCACATAAGGACCTTTCAAGAAAGTCATCAAAACAAACATAATACTTGATACAAAACTAAGGGATAATCATTCATGCTTTATCAAATACTTTTCAAAACAAAGCAAAGCTTTTATCAAAACATTATAACATAACTTTATTAAAAATATCACTCATAATAGCTCTTCGGTAATGGAGATTAAGGCAAGGATCCAAGACCTACAAATACATGGTAAATCCCATTGAATGCACTTCAAGAAGACAAGAAGAGATCCTCAAAGATGGTTATGCGATGCACTCTCAAAACGACCTTCAAATGAGTAAAATAGATCTCAGCATTTCTTTCCAAAACCAAATCAAAGTAAAGCAAAACATGTGTTGGACGTTAAATCAATGTTTTTCCTCTTGGAAAGGCATACTGGGTATAAACCAGGTTTCGGAATGGATGCACAAAGATGAGCTAGGTAGAAATGACCTAGCTGGGTAAATTCAGGAGGTCTTAGCCGAGGTGTGGTCTCCTTGGCTGAGATATGAGCTGCCTGCCCAGGATGTTTCAAGGTGCCGGCAAGGGTATACTGTGGTCGGCCTAGGTGTGCAATAGTTAGCCTAGGTGTTCATGCAAGGACTAAGGTGCAAGTGATCATGCATGGTAGGCCAAGGTGAGATGCAACGCTTGGCCTAGGTGTGAAGGCTGGACAAGAGTAGGTCTGGATGACCACACTTAGGGAATAATGAAAACTGGGAACCTGGGTTTTCCCTTGAAAAACATGAATGCTAAAATCATAACTTCTTATTCAAAATCTGGGATTTCATTATATGAGTTTGAAAACATGGACCTGGGTATCTATATATTAAGATTTCATTCTAGATCAAAACATGATTTTTCTTCAAGAACATAAGAACATCACTCTATCTTTCTAAAACAAAACTTTAAATCAATGCATGACTCATGAATCATGCTAGATCATGCAATGCAATTAGATTAATATAAAAAACAACAAAATTAGATTAAGAATCTAATCTCAAAATACAAATCAAATGGTTCAAACTCTAATAATCAAGCTTGGTAAATCTAGCTCCCTCCAAGAACTTCTTCTTCTTTTTCTCCCAGAGCTTCTCTTACTTCTAAGACAAAGATATGGAAAATGATATGTGTTCTTAACTACTAATCTAACTTAAACCCACTACTGGGACACGTGGCATCGTCTGATCAAATCTCCTAAAAAAGGTGCTAGAATGAAAGGACAAGAGTAGGTCAAAGTGTATATAACAAGTAAGGTGGCACGGACACTCTGACAAGGCAAAGATCTTGGATCAAAACATAGGCTTCAAACAAGTGAAGGATAAGTGAGGTCTTTCTGATGTCAGTTAGGAGGGGTAACACTTGGCCTAGGTGTGACACACCTCGGCCTGGGTTGCACAAGTCAAGGAACAAGATTGGTAGGTGTTGGCTAAGGTGCACAACAAGGCTGCAAGGTTCAAGGATCAAGGCTATCGAATGCCTAGGTGATGCACATCTCGGCCTAGGTGATGCTCATCTCAGCCTAGATGATGCACACCTCAGCCTAGGTGATGTACCTTTTGGCTTAGATGATGCACACCTCAGCCAAGGTGCAAGGGTGAAGGTGGAGGTCAACCAAGATGGCTCCAAGATAATCCTAGGTGTTGACATCCAACGGCCGAGGTGTAAGTGGTTCAAAGGTGTGACCTAGGTATGAGGTAGCAAAGGTACATAGTCTAGGTTCAACACACAAAGCAAGGAACAAAATAGGGATCTTATACTTGGGCAAAAACACAATAGCATTAAAACAAGACAGGATCCCACCCTTCGTCAAAATATCACAGTATACAAAATACAAGCTTAACAAACCAAAATCATGCAAATTCTAAAGAATATGACTATGGCGAAATGAGGGTTGTTATAGTCTACCCCCCTCAAGTTACCTTGCCTCGAAAACAACTCTGGATATCAGATTTTCATCTTCTCTTCCATTTCTCATGTAGCATCTTTATCGTAATGCTCCTTCCATTCAATTTTCACTATCGGTATCGACTTATTCCTCAATTGCTTCACTTGCCTTTCAATAATCCGTATCGATTTTTCCTCGTAGCCCAAATCTTCATTAACCACAATCCCAAAATGATCAATTACATGTATCGGATCTCGAATATACTTCCTTAACATCAAAACATGAAAGACACTGTGGACTTGGCTTAATTCCGGTGGCAAAGCAAGTCAATAGACAACGGGGTTAACTCTCTCAAGAATTTCAAATGGCCCAATGTAACAAGGTGCTAATTAACCATGTAATACTCAATTAAAGAGAAAAAAAACAATACACTGCAAAAAAATAATTTGTATATTAAAAAAATATCTAAAACAAATATAAATTCTTATTAAAAAAATAACAGGTTGCAATTGCTTTAAAAAAAATTAAATTAAAGTATGCATTTCATTAATAATGCTCAAAAAATGTACCAAGTATTTGTATAAAATCTTGACACATGTCCACTTTTAAATTATCAAGTGAATATAGATGAAAAGAAAGAACTCAGCTTTAATGGCTATCAAATATTAAAACCCCAACCATTGAAGCCTAATAACTATTAATTTATAGAATTCAGCAATTGAAATGTCTCAAACCACATCTCTTTGTCTTCTCGAATGTTCCCTTTTTTTGGTTCATGCATTCATTCTAATATTGATAGAGAATTGGACGTGTGGAAGAGTGAAAGATATTAAAATTATATATTGAGTTATGTAATTGTTGTGATGAAAAATAAAGGTTGTTTTTCCCTTCTATGACAATTTATCTGATTATACCTCCAATGAAAACGTCAGGTGTGCTTTTACATCATCATCAAACGTTGTTTTCATTTTTTTTTTTTAGATACTTTGTCTCACAATTGTTTGTGTTTTGTGTTATAAAATTTATTACATCTGTGTTTGCTAAAGCTGTTAGATGGACCTAATGCTAGAGGTGCAAACTATTTTAATGTCATTCTCGGGATTAAAAGTACAAAAATCATACACAAAAAGTATATGAATAGAAAAGATTTTACAAAATTAGTTTGTGAGTTTCATTTCTTGAAAATCCTATAATTCATTTATTTTTTGTATTATAGTTTATGTTTGATTTCAATACTTTTTTTTTAAAATATAGTTTTCTTTGTTTTCTTTAAAAAAATTTTCTTAAAAATTAATTAATAAATAAATAAATCATTTTCTATTTCAAACAATTTCATTTTTGTTTTTATTTTTTATTTTTTCTTAAAGTAGTTTTAGTTTTCGACAATTACTTACTCTTTTTTTTTTTCTATATATTGTAATTTTGTTCATTTTAAGTGTATGATATTTTTACTAATATACTCGGAGATATACTATGAAAAAAGTATCATGTGAAAATCAAGCACGAAGAAAAAAAAAATAAAACAATACAATGAATGTGAAGCAAAGATCAAAGATCAAAACTCCCAAAACAAGCAAGCAAACAAAATAGCAAGTAGAGTAGAATATTTAACAATAGACATTTGAAAATTTGCAACAAAATTTTATAACTTTCCTTTTTGCTAACAAAATTATATTTAGTACTAGTTAAATAAAATGCTTTTAATATATATATATTAAATTTGAAATTAAAACTATAGTAAATTTATGTAATCATAATTGCTAACCACATTTTTTTATTTAATACATAATATTTATATTGACTACCTTTTTCAGGTTTATTTTTTTAAGTATTTATATAGAAGTAAAAAAATGTCGTTAGCAATTAATTTTTCCTTAATTTAGTTATAAATTCTGCCTGTACATTATTTTTAAATTTTGAATAAAAGCAAATATAAAATAATTGATTAAAGATATGTTGCATTTGGTGTATTCCTTTTTCTGTGTGCCAAAAAAAAAAAAAATCGCTTACTATTATTTTATCTTATACTTAAATACCATTTTGTCTCTTAATTAATACCACCGAACCTCTTAACTAAGGTGGAAATCACTTTCATTAGGTTTCTAATTTAAATTTTTAAATGATTTAGTAGTTAACAATTCAATATAATATCAAAACTCATAATAGATTATGTGTTCAAATTTCACAACATACCTGATAACTAAAAATATTTGCACTTGTTTGATTCATTTATGGAAGAGTATGGCCACACAGGAGGAAGACATTAAGAATAAATAATAAAGTTGTTTATCTCTCTGTAAAACAAAGTATAAACGCAGCGGATGAAAAATTATGGTCATACCTTTATCTGCAGAGTCTGAATTGAAGGATCTCGTGGGTAAATCACGTGCTTTCTGAATATGATCAATCAATCCAGCAATGGAGTGATATGACAGAATGAATATCACCCACACAAGTTACAGTGTAAAATGGCTCTTGATCGTTGTATTTTGGAAGAGAGTCAGTATATGGGTAAAACATACGACATACGTTATTATTCTCTTAATCACCCATATCTCATATTATATCAGATATATAAGATAATAATCAATCTATCCGTATCAATTATATCAGATATATAAGATATCTATATCATCTATCCATATCAGTTGATATGATAGATATAGATATCCTGAGTGGTCATCCAAATAGGTTTTGAATTCAAATTCAAACTTATTTGGATAAGGTTCAAAAGGTTCAGAAAAGGGTCATGCCACATGGGCGCCCAATTTCTAACACTCTCTAACAACTTAAGATTTAAGATAAGTTGGCGATCAATAATTACCAAGATCATACCTCAATACAAGCATGAATGAAATTCAAAGAAATAAACTTTCACATGTGAAAGTAACACCGTGTACAATTCTGAGAAATATTAATTGTACACGGTGTTACTTTACATGTGAAAGTTTATTTCTTTGAATATCATACATGCCTTTTGAGGACAATCTAGGAATTATAAAAATTGAAAATTAAAATGTGTCAAAAGTTTTATACAAAAAGTGATGTGTGGTCTAATTTCAATTATCGTGCAATAGGACCTACGCTTAAAACAAATTACAATCATACATTATTTTTTGGATTTTTTTTTTTTTTTTTTTTTTTTTTTGAGATTATAGCATTGCTGATATCAATTATCTCTTAGATGAATGGAATTGAATTGGGACATGTACCAATAAGCTCACAGTGCAGAAGACTCCTATTGTTAGTGGCTTTGCCACTTCTTAGTCATATTTTTTTAGTGTACGAAACTCCTGTTAATTATGAAAGAAAAATTAGTTGTATGCTATGTTACTCCACATGTGAAGAGTTTAATACATACCTTTTGAAGGGTATATATCAATAAGCTCGTAGATGAATGGCATTGAACTAGGACATGTACCAATAAGCTCATAGATGAATGGAATTGAAATGGGGACAATGCTCTGTTCCAATTCCTCTGGCTAGGACATGTTCTTCCAAGGTTAACGAGCATTGAAATGGGATATCCTCTGTTCCTCATGCCAACCCATGTTTTTCAGGGGAGCCACTTAACACACAAAAAATTGATTTTGCTATATTGAGATTTGAAAGGGTGTATGAAGATGTTTCTACTTTGATCAACTAATGCGTGGTATGGGGCCTTGACAGCATATTTTGTAGCTTTGGACAGTTGGAAACGTGAGGAATTATTTGGAGGTAGGGTTTGGGATTTCAGGTGGATAGAGATGTGAATAGAGGAGAGAGAGAGAGAGAGAGAGAGATAAAGGATTTGCTTGTTGGATGGTGCGTGGTTGCTTCTGGGCCAATTGCGACAAATCTTTCCACACTCAATGAGTATTGTATTAGGGAAAAGAGATAATTATTTAGGAGTGTTGGAGTATCATACAAAGTTGTTTATGTGGTATTCTAAACTAATTACATAGCAAAAAATTTTACAAGTGAGATATGCCGATTCACTTTTGTTGGGAAGTTAAAATACAAATGATAATTTACTTGGTATGTGTTATAGTTTTTCATTAATGGAAAATACCACATATATAATGTTAAATGATATTTCTAAAGTATTTAATAATTTTTCATGGGGAATACTTTCCAAGCTTGTCACAAGTTATTGTTTGAAGTTTATAATTTAGTGCCTTCGTAATTTGTGTTTTGGCTTGCTAAATTTCTTTCTACATTGACTGTTTATTATGTAAATAAATTAAATTTGAATCCATCTTAAAACTTGTTAATTTTTTGAGCTCTATTTGATAAAATTAGATGCACACTTGATGATTGTACCCCCCCTCCCCAAAAAAAAAAAAAAAAGAACCTTGGCGTGAATGAAGCTTGGTTGGTATCGGCTTAAAATATACTTAAATCAAACTTATTAAAATTTTAAATTTAACTTGAACAACTACTATTCAGTTCAACTTGACGCGTTGATTAGAGGCAAGAGTAAAGGAGACAGTCATGAATGTAATCATTTGGAACCATACTTTCAAAAAAAAAAAACACAAAATTGATTTAAAGGCACTACTAAAAAAAACACTTTTTGCGACCGCTATAAATCGTCACAAATAATAATAAAAAGTCGCAAAAAAACGTTTGCAACGGCCCATGCAACTGCAAATGGGGGTCACAAATGTAGGGGGTGACAAATACTTTTTGCGACGACAAAACAACGGTCGCAAATTATTTGCGACCGCCTAACCTACTTATAGCGACTGATATTTTGCCGTCGCAAAAGAGTTTAAAACAGGCCTATGATGTATTAGCGACCATCTTCTTACCGTCTCAAAAAAAAAAAAAAAACCCACAATCATATATATATATGCAAATATTATATACAATAAACGTAAAGACATATTCGCAAAAATCTCAACATTCATACATTATTTTCCATTATTTAAAAAGGCCGACAATGAGAACTTTTGCTTTTGGAGATTATAAATCCAAGCATTCAAAATAGACAATAAGTCACTCGAAAGGGAAAAATATAAACATGTTGAGGATATTGCATTAGACAAATTGATTTCAATTGCTCCAGTGAGGTCTTCCAAGTAGAAATGGCCATCCTCTAACTGAGATATAACGCCCATGACCCATCTTCTCCCTGTTAGCCCAATGAGACTCTGAATTGGCGATATCTGCCCAGCATATACACATAAATAAGCACACTTTGTTTGATTAACATATGTGTCTCCAATCTCGATATGTTTATGTGCAAGACAGAGAGACGGGTTACCTCACAGCTGCCGAACTAAGACCTTTCAGTATCAAATGTAGGCTTAGAAAAATGCTGATCACGAGAAAGCCTCTAGAGCAACAAGAGAAATCTATCCCTATATAAAGTGGCTTTAGCAGAAGCATCACCATGAATTAGAATCTTTCCTGTATGCCTACAATTCAAAAAATAAAAATGGCATAACTTACACCACCTAATCAAATGTTCAAATTAATCATTACAATTGCAAGGCAGCAAGTCTGATATCTAGCTCCATGTACAAAGAAGTTTCAAAACTCCACCAACCCAAGTTCTAAAGCTCCCAATAGAAAGATCAATTAGGAATGTGGGTAACAAAATTGTTTCCCAAAAACAGGAACCATACAGAATTCCAAACAGTAGAACTGGATAGCTTATCTAGCTGTCCAAACACCATCAAGATCGCAAAACACGACCTATAGGTGACGTCATAGTAGACAACGAAGTATATAAAATCTTAGAATTAGAATCCAGCAAAAAAAAGACAACCTACCAAGCTCCACATTCCATGAAATAACATGAACATAATCCACAGCAATGCTGAGAATCTAATCTAATCATAATAATTTAATAAATGAACATAATCCACAGCACATACAAGGAATGTCAATATAAAGGCTCAACAGTAAATAAATAAAAATAACATGCCAAGAAGATTGAAATTATCAACATTTGATCCCATTGAATGACCAGAAGGAATAATTTTAGCCAGGTTAAATCCAAAGAGAAAAAAATGCTCCAATCCAAGCTTGCAAAATGAAGCAATATTTTACACATTAGCTTCTATATCTCTAAAATAAAATGATACATATATAGTTCTATTGTACCTAATAGGACCTCATTAAATTTGGAAATCAACCAAAACATTGAAGAGAAAAAGAATGACAAACCAAAAACAAAGAACAAAGGCCAAAAGCAACTTTTTTCAACAAAGAAATGTAAGTATGTTCATACCTTTTTCTCCATCTTTAATCGGGCAATCAAGCCATGCTGTGCACAAGGGAAAAGCTGGAATGATGATATCATGGTGAACGTGCATGTTTGAATCACCATCAGCAGGGTCCTCAGAAGGCTCAACCACAGCTGGGATAGACCTTGAGACCCCTTTGGGGACCCAAGAAATAGTTGCTATCATATTCTTTAGACCAAAGGTCTATCTGGTCTATCAATAGACAAGAAAAGAATCTTTTCAAAATACAACTCCTAGAAAACATACAAATGAGAACTCTTACTAAAAGTCACAAAAACACAAACTATAAACTAGAACTGATCTGTAACTAAAACTATCTATTTGAAACCAGAATGCAAAAGTAACACAGAGCTACCAAGCATGTTACAACAGGGCCAATTGTGGAAATAAAAAACAAGAAAGCCGGTGGTGAAAACTCTGTTGATTGTTGAGTCCAAAACACAATCCTATAGCAAGCTTATGAGACATAATTTGGCAAAATCAAAACTCTAATGCTGTGTTTGGTTGATTAAAATGAGATGGAATGGAATGATCATTCCTTTACAATGGTCTATTCCGTTTGCAATGTGTTTAACAGACATGGAAATGAATAATTTGATGGAATCATTCATTTCATTTCATTCTATCGAACCAAAAACTATCTGATAGTGAAAACCTCATAATATCCTAAATTTTGAGAAATTGAAGCTATCAATCCTTAGGGCAAAGTTCTATCAATTAGAGAAGGACCGTCCAAAATACGAACAGAGAATCTGTAAAAAGAAAAACATGGTGCTTGTACAAATACATGTATGTGTAAGTGCATATATATATAAGCATGTATCTATATGCAGTTGAGAAAATAAATGTAAGGGGAGGGTTACCTGAGAGAGAGAGAGAGAGAGAGAGAGAGTCGGGCAGAGGGAGAAGGGGCTAGACTGCGAGAGATGGGAGCTTTTTGTGAGTTTGAGTTGTGGAAAAAAGATCTTGAGACTGATTTGCAAGACGGGAAAGAAGAAATGGAGAAACACCTGCATGAAAAGGATAGAGCATTTGAGGAGGAGAGGGAAAAAGAGCTTACTAATTAATATCAGCTACCTAAAAAGAGTCTTTCATAAGGAAATGAAAGAAATGAGATCTGAAAGGCATAGAATGGTAAAGGTAAGGCAGGAAATTGCTTTGGGCAGGAAATTGCTTTGAGCAGGAAGCAACTGGAAACACAACTTGAAATTCATAGGGACATTGATGAGCTTTTTGTTCTTAGCAAGAAGCTTAATATTCTATGATTAATATTCATCATAGAATTTGGTAAAACACCATAAATAAGCCAACAAATTAGCAAAAACAAGATCAATCACCGAAATCATGTCTCTATCTATCTGTATAACTTTAAATTAGCAAAAACAAGATGAATCACCTAATAAATCAACAACACAGATTAAAGAACGGTCGAAATCAACACAGAAATTCATCAACATTGAAATCTTACTGATTATGAATCTCGATTACCGACTATAAAACACCAGATATTCATCGAAATCAACACAGAAAGCATGAAACAAACACACTACATTATCGAAAGAAAGCAGCTTACCGATTATGAATCTCAATTATGAATCGATCGAAATCTTCATCAACATCGAAATCTTCAAATCTTCATCAACAATCTATCAAAATCTTCAAATCTTCATCACGTGAGAGTCGAGTGAGAGAGAGTGGAAAGTGGACAGTGAGATTCAAGCGAGAGAGAGTCGAGCGAGAGAGAAAGATTAGGCAACAACAGGAAATGAGGTATAATAGCGAACACGATTTGTATGATTTTTTTGGGGAAATAAGAGTGAAAGGGGAGATACGTCAAGTTTTAGATGATTTTTTATTTTTATTATTTTAAAAGTTAAGAACACGATTAGGTAAATGATTTGTGATTTTTGTAATTAAAAAGTGATTTTTTGTGACGGTTAAATAATTAGTAGCAAAAAAATAGACGCAAAAAGTCATAATTCTAGTAGTGAGGCCAATTATAGTTTGGTTTAACTAGTGTTGAAATCATGGGTTATAGGTTTAGAACCATGAGACTCAAAGCCAGCATTGAGAGAAGAAAAGAAATTCTGAAATTGGCTTAATTAAAAGTGCTTTTGGAACGAAGAAGAATTCTTAATCCCTAAAAGTTAAGGATCAAACAAGGGTTAACTCTTTTTGCTACACCAGCATCACTGACAGCAAAGCAAAAATGTGGTTACCAAATAAATAAATAAATAAAATAAAATAAAATAGTGAAAATGAATATAAGAAGTAAAGAATATAGAAATCAAAACAAACTATGATTCACACAATCAATATTGACGAAGAAAAAAGATTCAGAGAGAGATTGAGGGATGGATAAACATGTTCAGCACAGCCAATGCCTAGGTGTAAAATAACATGAGTCTTTTGTTAATAGAAAATTTTTTATTGGTTTGGACTCATCCTAACAGAGTAAATCTCCTGTGACGTTGGCAAGCCCAAATGTCACGCACGAGGTAATTCTTGCATGTATTTGTCAGCAAAAGAAATGCAGGCAGTTATCCGAATTAGAAGCGCAAAATCTGGGATTCAAAGTGCATGGCATGAGCAATGATGCTACATAATGTTTTGTTTGTCCATCCTTTTCTTTCTCAACCATCCATCCACAAGCCAAAAAAAAGATACACAAAACTTTATGTTATGTCCCTTTGCACAAAAAAAGAAGAAGGAAACTTACTTATAAAAGTCTCATACACAAAGTTTAAAATTCATTTAATTTCAAAACAAAACACTTGCATCAATTAGTCTTATATATTTTTAATTGTTATCAAAAAATCTTTTTTTTTTTTTTTTTTTAAAAAAAATTTAAACGCTGCTACATCCCATCACTGTCGAATTTTTTTCAGACGGTCATCGGAGACTCGCCGGAATGTTCAACATCACTGGGAGTCGCCAGAATATCACCGGAAATTTGTCGAAATATTCGTCGAAATGTTCTGAACGTCACCAAAAGTCGTCAGAATATCTAGAATGTTCACTGTACATCAATAATAACGTCAGAAACTCACCGGAATGTCTAGAATATTGACACACACCAAAAAAAATTAATAATAAATAAACTGAGAAATTAAAATGAAAAGACATAGTTGATAAACTGAAAGAAGAACAAAACCTAAGAACAACACAAACAGTAACAATGAAAAAAAAACATACTTCATCCGTCTCAAAATAATGGTCCCTTTTGGAGAATCTAACTTTTTTTGGTAGTACAATTATTGCACTTTAAAAAAATTGATTTTTCAAAATTATCCTTTGATAGTACATTTTTTGGAGAATATCAATGTCATAATTGTACTTTTGATGTTGTTAATGAATTTAAAAGGATGGTAAAATAGGAAATTTATATTATTTTTGCACTTGATTTTTGAAAATGGACTAATAATAATATTTTGGGACAATAGAAAATGGAATAATAAACTAATATTTTGGGACGGAGGGAGTATGTTATTTTCAATTTTTTTAGAGTTTAAGCAAATAATTTTCAATATTGATCAAGCTGAAAATGAAGTTTTGAAGCTGTAAAATGTTACAGTTTCAAAGTGTGATTTTGTTAAGTATTTATTCTTATTAATCAAACTGAAAAACATGTTATGAAACTACAAAATTTTGCAGTTTTAAAAGAAAGTTATGAAACTGCAAAATTTTACAATTCTAAAGAATGATTCATTTCAACACCAAAAAAAAAAAAAAAAAAAAAAAAAAAAAAAAAAAAAAAAAAACTAAAACTGTAAAATTTTACAATTTTCACCGCCTGTAACTAAAACTTGAAAACAACCTGTTCAGAATTTGAAAATTTTCTCCATCATAACAAGAAAATAGAAATGTGTAGTACATACGAAGTATTAAAACTGAAAGATCGAAGGAAAGAGACAAATATAGAGAAATACTTGTACTCCGACAACTATTTTTGATTTAAATCTAACCGAATCTAATGTAGATGTGAGTAAATCTACATCAGATTTAAGTAGATCTACTCATCTTCTTCCTCGAAACTCATCTCTTTCGCCGTTGGTGGTTGCCCGTGAACCACAATCAATGATGGTCATCGGTCGCCAATGACTGTAGATTAGAAAGAGAAAGAAAAGAATGAAGGCGTGGGCGTGGGCGTGGGCGTGGGCGTGGGCGTGGGCGTCACCGTCGCCACTGATATCAGAGAGAGAGATAAAAATAAGAAGTAAGGTGTAGGGAAGAAAGGAGAAGATAAATGGATATAGGACTTTTGAGTCTATCTAAAAAGTTTTGGGATTAAATAGAATACATACTTTCCAAACAGGATTGTGGATAATTTGCCTTTAAAAAAAAAAAAAAAAAAAACTTGTAAAAAAGTTCATCAACACCATTCACAAAATGGCTTGAAAACAAAGGTAGGGGTGGAGAAATGTTAGACCAGATCGGATTTGGACCGGATTGACATTATATAATAAAGAATTTTGTGTCTGTCCAAGTTTAGTCTGGTTTTAACATTAGGTCTCCATGTTTGTCGAAGTCCAGTTCAAAAAAGTAATTATAAATCTCAAGTCTATTCATTGGGCTCTATGTTAAAAAAAATAAAATTAAAACATTCCATAATTAAATTTAATTACACATTATATTTCTTAAATTAATATATTGATAGCATTATAAATTGAAAGATTTTGTGTATAAATTAAAAAAATTCTTAAATAAATTCAAATAAAATCAATAAAAATAAAGTCTAGATCCCAAAAAAAATTAATGTATTACAAATAAATAATTAGCAGGTCGGGCCAGGTTGGGTTGAAAGTATAAATTCTAAACCCAATTCATTAATATTTCGGACTGAAAATATTAGCTCCACCCATTTTTATGAATCAAAATAACCTTTTCAAACATTAAAAAAATAAAATTAAATCGAACAAACGGATGAACATGTCAATATCCACCGCTAAACCTACGAGACCGTTTGGGAAGATGGTTTGGGAGCTTTTTTGGCTATTTTAGCCGCAACAAACAAAACATTACATCCAACCCATAATCATTACACTCTTAAAAAAACCAAAAAACTAAAAAGCCAAAAAGCCCTTCCTAAACCAAGCTTTTTAACCCAGACTAAAATAACCAAAAAAGTCAAAAAATCAAAAAGTCAACCTACTTCCCAAACCAAGCCGTAGTAATAATAAAAAAATCTATAGACACCACACTACACCACCCCACCCCACCCCACCCCACCCAAACCCAACCCCAACCCCAACCCAAATTTTGGCCCTATAAATTCCCTGGAGGAGAGAGAGTAGTGATATCAAGCCATGGATTGAAATGTGGAAACATCTTTGTCAAATTGTCATTCCTCACGTGATTGCTGTTTCTGAAAACTACACTCAAGTTCTCTTCCACTGCCCCAATCAGTGCTTTAATTTTATAAAAATCGAAATGGGTATGAAAAAATAATAAAGGCAGATTCCTCCCGTCTAAAATTTAAATTCAAATGTATTTTTTAAGTCTGTATAATTTATTATGGGTTTAAATTTGATAATTTAAATTGTTTATTTGTTGGGTATTTTATTCACGCAAAAATTAGATCAATTTGATAATTATAACCTATTCAAATTACTACATTTGTAACCAAAAAAATGAAATACACGAAATATCCAATAAAATAAATGGTTCCAGTCTAGATTTTGGACTGAAGGGGATCTTTGCTTCCTAATAATTCATTTGTCGTTTTTCAATAAAAAATAAAAAAATGTATAAAAAATAAATAAAAAAACTATATGCAACATGTATTTTATATAACGATGAATTGTTTAGATATCATATCACGAGGATTAATGAATTATATTAATTCCAACAACCATTCTTAAATTAATTTAATCAAAAAATGATATCGTTGAATTATCTAATATCCTCTAATAAAATGACTACTAAAGACAAAATACTCTTCACACATCATCATTCATCCACCCATGTGATAGACCCTTGAGGCAACACGATCAATTAAGATTGTATGCCTAGCCTAAGTAGGAACATGTACACAACCAAGTATAAAATAGGACCACAACTCACAAATGATATCGACACAGTAATATCAAAGTCAAATTACGAATTTGAGTCCCAAGCTAGTGTTGGATATTAGTTGCAATAGTTGTCATTTTATTATAGCTTTAATTCCCAAGCTTACCAAAAAAACACCAAAGAGATCCACTAAATCATATTTCACTAAAATAGGTAATGGGTATGTATTGAGTTCAGATCCTCTCCTTGAGGATCCTCCTTCATTTCCTCCTTGCAACGACTGAGACCAGCCGTTGCAGATCCAACGGCTAAAAAAAAAAAAATTTGAAAAATAGAGGGAAGTTTGAAAATTCTTATTTCAAACCTAACTATATATACGTACACATTTCTATCTTCCTCATTCAATCTCCTCTCTCTCTCTCTCTCTCTCTCTCTCTCTCTCTCTCTCTCTCTTCATTTCTTCACAATTGCATAACAAACAAAAGCCAACGCTGGCGCCGATGATTGCTAGAACCGTTCACCATCGTCATCGTCATCGTCGTCGTCGTCTACCAGTGCAATCTCTACTACCGCCATCGCCACTGCCACTGTTCTATGTTCCAGTCCACATCAATAACCCACATAAACTCAGTGTTTATTCCTCTCGTTTACCCTATCTTTCTCAAATCATTGCGCCCACCAGCTGCCCACAGGCAAAATTGGAGCTTCAAACTTAGCTTTGAATGATATCTCCATGAACAGAGGCTCTCGCCATTGAAAATAGGAACACCATTTAGGTGTTTTTTCTTCTCTTTTTTTAAATTGGTTTGTGGGTTTGTGACTGTTACTAATTTTTTTTAAAGTTTTGGGTTGAGTCCGTGAACTTTAGATGTTTGATTAAAGTCCTCAAAGAAATCTTAGTTTACTACCTGTTGCTCAGAGTACTGAACAGTGCCATTGAAACGTGTGAATCCATTGCATTATGTAAGGCTATTATGATCATATATGTACATATGTGTTGGTACCATAAATCTGCATTTTATTATTATTTATCATTTATATAATTGCAGGACATGTGGCACCCTCTTACTAATTTGGAGATAATGAGAAGTTATACAATGTGGAAAGATGATTGAGAACAAAGTGGAGAACATGGAGCATGAAGTGGAGGTTGAAGGAAGTTATGAAGCCATGGAGGGATATGTGGAATTGTGGGAATGAAGATGGAAGAGTGGGTAGTTTTAGGTGATTATTGGGTAGTTATTGCTGGAAGTTTTTTCCTACAAATATTTATCTATAAATAGCCATTCATGGCTACATTGTAAAGGATCCAGAATTCAAATCAAAGATAATTGATTTCAATATTTCTTGTCATTTTCCTTATCTTAGGAGTAGTTTAACATAGATTTATATTTCGAAGTATTTATTTTCAGCATTTCCTTTTTCAAAACATTTTATGCACTTCCTTTTGAAGCATAGAAGTAGAGGTAAGTAATTATTACTTTGATTGTTCACTCAATCGTCTTTCTCCATCTCCCTTATTCTTCTTTTAATTTTTCTTTTCTCTACACTTTGGCAATTTTAACCGTCAACGCAGTCACTTGATAATTGGCTTGAATTTAATCTGTAAGGATTTTTCAATCCTTGCTGGCACGCTCACGCTTTCATTTATGATATTTTCCTTCGTAGGAAAAATAAACTAATAATATGTCATTTAAGATTCTTTCGTTGCTAAAAATAGAGGGAAGTCTGAATCTTTATGTAATTGTATGAATGAGGAAAATCAAACCATTAACTTTTATATACAAACAGATGAGTAATAAAGTTTTTGAGTTCTCTGTGCGCAATGCGGTTTGGATTTTTAAGCAAGAAAAAATGTACAAGATTAAAATTTCATTTACAAAATGAACAACAATTATATTTTTTAAAAATAAATTATACATTTTTTTGATGAAAAAAAAATTAAACAACTTATAATTATCCAATTGACCTAATTTTCTATGTAGATAAAATACATGAAATGCTCAACAAAATAAACGGTTCGAATAATTAAAATGAGACCCGTAATGGATCACATTTTTTTCTAAGCCATTCAAATCACCATCAAATTTTTTTAAGTGAGAATTCACTATATTGAAGCTAACACTTTAGTCTTTTTAGAATAATGGCAACGAGAATGAGACAGTTTTGAAAATGCATAGCTTGTCTATTTAGAGAATGTAAATTACCACCCAAAAAAAAAAAATTTATCAATAAAAGTATATATATTGGCATCATCTCATAAAATCATAATCGTATTTGTTGCAATGGATTCAGAAGTTGTAATTCTTTAACACTTTTGAACATGTAACTAAATCAACATTTCATTGAGGCATTTAAACAAACATCTCAAATTCACAAACAACTCAACCCAAAATTTTACATATCAATAGCTACTGCAAATCCACAGACTTATCAATAGATAACATAACTAATTTATCATACACTTTGAAGCAAGTTCACCACCAAATTATCAATACATTACTAAATTTACATTCACCTAAAAACATCTTATGCCATAACAGCATCAATAGCAACAACAACAAAAAAATCAGTTATGAGCAACAATTTCAGCAACCATTTTTAGCACCATTTTCAACCATTTTCAGCAACTTGAACAACAACAGTTTCAGCAACACTTTTCGAAAACTTTCATTTATGAGCTGCTATTGTTGAAGCTACAGAGGTTGGTTTGCTCACAGGGGAACTCTGGTTCGCGAATGAGGGCAGAGAGAATAAGGGCAAAACAATGGGTTAGGTTTGGGGAGTGGGTCTTCGTTGAGAGGGTCGCCGGTGAGACAGGTTCGGTGAGGTGGAGGAGAAGAGCGTGAGGGCTCTGGTTTGCAAAGAAGATCAGTTGGGTTTCAGGAGTTTCTCACTGTCGTCGGGAGTGGGTCACCAGTGAAGGGGGGTTCGGTGGAAGAGAAGGGATAAGGGTGAGGCTGAGTGAGATAGAGAGAGAGAGAAGATTGAATAAGGAAGACAGAAATGTGTACGTATATATAGTTAGGTTTGAAATTAAAATTTTCAAATTTCCTTCTATTTTTCAAGAAAGATTCAGACTTCCCTCTATTTTTCAAAATTTTTTTTTTATATAGCCATTGGATCTGCAACAGCTGATCTCAACCGTTGCAAGGAGGAAGTGAAGGAGGATCCTCAAGGAGAGGATCTGAACTCACTGAGTAGTGCCGGCTTGACCCTACACACACAAATCACGATGAAAAACAGAGCAAGATTTTCTTTTTGTAGCTAAAAGCCAAATAAATAAATAAGTAAGGAAGAGGAGGTGATAAATTTTCTTTGTGGTTTGGACCAAACCCATAAAATAAAAAGGCTTGAGGTGACCACACAACAATGTTCACATGAAAATGTCACATGTGTGTTTATGTTTAGTACATCAATGCTATTTTTTTTAATTTATTATTCTTAAATGACTTTTAATAATATGGTATTGAAGGTAGACCTCATATAATAAAATATTTGACAAATTAAAATTTGATACTTGTCAGATATATCATTAAAATTGATTTTTAAGAGTGATAAATTAAATGTTTCAAGTATTTTTCATGCCAAACATTGAAAAAGGAAAAAAAAAAAAAAAAGTTGTCTGCCCTAGATTGGTGGTTGTGAGATTATTACCATAATATAAAATCCAATAAATAAGAGTACAATTATTTAGAAATACTATTTTTAAACGCAGGATTTGGGATGAAATTTTTCAACCACTGATGTGTTGGAACAATCTTCTGTGTAAATAAAATAACTTGAATTAAAATCAAACAAAATAAATAAATTACATACCGGATTTATTTATTGAACCAAATAAAAATTACAAGACCAAGTCGAGTGTGTGACACTCTGTCCTTAAGACAGATTCGCCCCGCTACGGTACTTACGGTTGAGTGGCGTCTATCTCCCAGGATACAATGATCTTCACAAATTGTAGTAGTACTCCAAACAATTTGTTCGGCGAACCAAACCTGTGTTCTAACTCTCTGAATATTTATTCCTAAAACTAGAATGAGGAATAAAATACAAATGAAAAATTATGAATAGTAGTATATAAGAAGCAGACTGATTTTTCGAATAACAAAGACTCAATCCTCGGGGGCCCAAAACCGCTGGAACAAATGTTATTTATAGGCAAACCAACACACACAGCCCGAATAGGTGCACCAAAAGAATGAACAGATGCACCAATTCATTCAAACAAATCTGACAGCTGAAAAAAACGAAATTCCAAACAAATTGAAAAGTGCCGTTGGTCGTTGGTCCAAAAGTCAAACATGATGGAACTTCATTTATTGAAACTATTGAAATATATCTATATATATATATTAAACTATTTAATATATATATATATTAAACTATTTAAATAGTATAATAAATAAAGAAAGAGGTAAAAAATTTAAGAAACTATATGAGAACTTAAAATTTAAATTTAGAATTAAATTAAATTCTCATAATTAATTTTTATTAAAAAAAAATTCAAAAGAATTTTATCTAAATAAAAATTAATGTTTAGACCCGAAAACGACGTCAACTTCTCATTCACTCATAAATGGTTTTGACGTTCCGTCTTCCCCGTGTGGCTTGCCATGCGGCAAGGAACACGTCACCTCTTCGGACCCACCCCAAAAGACGTTTTGGGGTACACCCAAATTGGGCTAAAAAATATGCCTATATAAAACCATTTTTCCAACAATCCCCCACATGAATGGAATTTGACGGAGAGAAAATGCAACAACATGATCTAATTACAGAGAGTACAGAAATTGGAAATATTCTGCAAAGGATAGGTAGCTTTTGGCTTTGAACCTTCCCTTGTGAGACACTATCGGATTTACTAGCTAACCAGTGAACATGATGTCTTGAACTGTTCAGCCGTTTGTGTAAACCAAGACAATAGAACTCACACAGATTATCCCCAGACACAGTTTAGTTCTCACTATTGTGTTCATTTTGGCCCTGAACAACCTGGTATTTCATGAGTGCTCTAGAGAATTGTAGCCCTTCACAAATCTCACAGAACCGGCCCAGTTCACACTCACATAGGTGATGCTTATGAAGAGTATCCTGCCATACTCCACTAGGTTTACCTAGATATAAGAATCATTAAAAGTTTTACTTAACCTAAAACGCTGCAGACATCACTATTTCATCATAGAAATGGGTAGGAGTTAGACTCCCCAGTGATCCTTCTGAGTCAATCACAACTCGGTTGTCCCTTTGAACCTAGATCTTGGGATCTCCAGTCAACTAGGTTGGGTTGCCGTTGTGGTAACTCTTATTTAATAGGCTTTAGTCCCATTCCCCTCGATGAATTCTCAACTAACTCTCTTGCTAAACCTTTGGTAAATGGATCCGCTATGTTGTCTTTAGACTTAACATATTCTATGGAAATAATTCCATTAGAGAGTAGTTGTCTTACGGTGTTATGTCGACGACGAATGTGTCGTGACTTACCGTTATACATATGACTCTGTGCTCTACCAATTGCTGATTGACTATCGCAATGTATGCATATAGCAGGCACCGGTTTTGGCCAAATTGGAATATCTTCAAGGAAGTGGCGAAGCCATTCTGCCTCTTCCCCTGCTTTGTCTAAGGCTATGAATTCTGATTCTATAGTAGACCTAGCAATGCAAGTCTGTTTGGAAGATTTCCAAGATACAGCCGCCCCACCAAGAGTAAAGACATACCCACTGGTGGACTTCGAGTCTCTAGTATCCGATATCCAATTTGCATCACAGTATCCTTCAAGTACTGCTGGATATCTAGTATAATTAAGCCCAATGTTACGAGTAAATCGGAGATATCTAAGAACTCTTATAATCGCTTTCCAGTGTTCTACTCCCGGATTACTCGTATATCTACTTAATTTACTTACTGCATAAGCTATATCTGGGCGAGTGCAGTTCATCAAGTACATTAAGCTTCCAATAATTTGGGCATACTCTAATTGAGAAATACTTTCCTGTACATTCTTAGAAAGATACAAATTAACATCTACAGGAGTTCTAGCAAGATGATCATCATCTTTGCTGAATTTGTCAAGTATTTTCTCAATGTAATGAGATTGTGACAAAGCATATCCTTCTGATGTTTTGGTAATTTTCATACCAAGAATTACATCAGCAATGCCCATGTCCTTCATGTCAAAATGTTTATTCAACATTTTCTTGGTAGTTTTAATCATGTCATTATTACTACCTATGATGAGCATATCATCTACATAAAGACATACAATGACATAACCATTGTCTGTGTTTTTAATATAAACACATTTGTCACACTCATTAATTTTAAATCCATTTGACATCATTGCCTTGTCAAATTTCTCATGCCATTGCTTTGGCGCTTGTTTTAAACCATATAATGATTTAACCAATTTACACACTTTCTTTTCTTTCCCTGGAACAAAAAACCCTTCTGGTTGTTCCATGTAAATTTCTTCATTTAACTCACCATTTAAGAAAGCGGTTTTAACATCCATTTGATGAATTTTTAGATTGTATAGAGATGCTATGGCAATTAGCATTCTAATGGATGTTATTCTAGTAACCGGTGAGTATGTATCAAAGTAATCAAAACCTTCTTTTTGTCTAAAACCTTTGACCACAAGTCTTGCCTTGTATTTGTCAATTGATCCATCCGCTTTCAATTTTCTTTTGAAAATCCACTTGTACCCAAGAGGTTTACAACCTGGTGGCAAGTCCACTAATTCCCAAGTGTGATTTTGCAAAATGGATTCAACTTCACTGTTGACAGCTTCTTTCCATAAAGGAGCTTCAGGACATGACATAGCCTCTTTAAAAGTTAAAGGCTCATTTTCTAACAAAAATGTTAGGAAATCTGGACCAAAAGATTTTGAGGTTCTAGTACATTTACTACGCCTAGGTTCATCTTCCTCATTTTGATCTAACTCTTGCTCTTGATCATGTTCTTGATCATTACTAGTAATAGCATCAAAAGATCTTTTATTGTTACTAGTCTCTTGTCCAGTCTTCTTTGGAAATACATGTTCAAAGAATGATGCATTCCTTGACTCAATAATAGTATTTATATGCATTTCGGTATGTTCTGATTTATAAATCAAAAACCGATATGCACTACTATTCTTAGCATAACCAATGAAAATACAATCAATGGTCTTAGGACCTATCTTAGTCTTTTTAGGACTAGGAATAGCCACTTTAGCCAAACACCCCCACACTTTTAAGTATTTGTAGGATGGTACTCTTCCATGCCACAATTCATAAGGTGTTTGATTTACTTTCTTTCGGGGTATTTTATTAAGTATATAATTTGCAGAAAGTATTGCTTCCCCCCACAAGTTCTGAGGTAATCCAGAACTTATTAACATGGCATTCATCATTTCTTTTAAAGTCCTATTTTTCCTTTCAGCAATTCCATTTTGCTGAGGTGAGTAAGGAGCGGTGGTTTGATGAATTATTCCATGTTGTTTACAAAATTCACCAAAAGGTGATTCATATTCACCACCTCTATCACTTCTAAGTTTCTTGATTTTCTTACCAAGTTGATTTTCAACTTCATTCTTATATTGAATGAAAGTTTCCAAAGCTTCATCCTTGGTTCGAATTAAATAAATATAACTATCTCTAGTATAGTCATCTATAAAAGTGATTACATACTTTTTCCCACCTCTGGTTTGAATTGATTTAAAATCACAAATGTCACTATGAATTAATTCAAGTGGTTCTGTACTTCTTTCAATTGAATGAAAAGGAGTTTTAGATAATTTTGCCTCAACACAAATTTCACATTTATGATTTGAATCAATGTTAAATTTAGGTAAACATTCCATATTAATTAATCTACGTATAGATCCATAATTAACATGTCCTAGTCTACCATGCCATAAATTTGAAGACTCAAGTAAGTAGGAAGAAGATGTATCTTTATTAATACCAAAGGGTACAACAGTTATTACATTCATCTTGAAAAGGCCATTAGACATATAACCTTTTCCTACATACATTCCGTTTTTGGTAAGTACAAACTTGTCACTTTCAAAAACTAGCTTAAACCCATTCTTACCCAACAAAGATCCGGATACTAAATTCTTGCGAATGTCCGGTACATGTAACACATTGTTGAGAGTGAGTTCTTTTCCTGATGTCATATTGAGAACAATCTTTCCTCCTCCTTCAACTTTGGAAGTTGAGGAGTTGCCCATAAAAAGTTGTTCACCATTGTCCACTGTAAAATAAGATGTGAACATCTTTTTGTCGGCACAGATATGGCGAGTAGCACCGGTGTCCACCCACCATTCTTTAGGATTTTCGACAAGATTTGCCTCGGAAACAACTGCAGAAAGATTTATGACATCTACACCATTGAAAATTTTATCCATTTCGGTCATTTTGGCTTTAGCAACCTTCTTACTTGATCTTCCTTCGCCTTTGCAAAGATCAGTTCCAGTAGCCATAAATTCTAAATTATAAACCACAATTATAATTAGAATTTAATACTACACAGAAAATTAAAACCAAATAACACAGAATTTTAAATTCTGTAAATAATAAAAGAAACAACAATTGTAACTTTTATTTCCAATTAATTTGAAAATAAAATAAAATTTTATTTAAACAAATTAAACCAAAACGACAGATATAAAATCTGTTAAAATAAAAGAAACAAAACAAAATGTAACTTTTATTTTCAATTAATTTGGAAATAAAATAAAATAAAATTTTATTCAACCAAATTAATTCCACACAGAAAACTAATCCAAATTCACAGAATTAAATTCTGTAAAAATAAAAGAAACAAGAATGTAACTTTTATTTTCCAATTAATTTGGAAATAAAATAAAATTTTATTCAACCAAATTAATTTCACACAGAAAATAAAAGAAATAAAAACTATAACTTTTATTTTTCAATTAACTTGGAAATAAAATAAAATTTTATTTAACCAAATTAATTCCACACAAGAAATTAAAATCTCTTGTTACACTCCAATAATTAAAATACTGAAACAGAATTTTAATTAATGAAAACTCAGAAAATAAATTCTAAAACCCAAAATTAATTTCTGAAAAAATTTCACAAAAATATATTCTGAATTGTTAATGACACCAGTATCGTACTACTAGTTGTTGTCAAAGAAAAGAGACAGTATATTACTACTATCTGTCAAATAGCATATAATCACTATTTGTTTTTCCAACCAGAATATTATTTTGTAAATCCACAGAAAATAATTTTCTTAAAAAAGGAAACAAACGAAAAATTCTGTAAACAGAATAATTCGAATCTGTCTTAAGATTGTTGGAACAATCTTCTGTGTAAATAAAATAACTTGAATTAAAATCAAACAAAATAAATAAATTACATACCGAATTTATTTATTGAACCAAATAAAAATTACAAGACCAAGTCGAGTGTGTGACACTCTGTCCTTAAGACAGATTCGCCCCGCTACGGTACTTACGGTTGAGTGGCGTCTATCTCCCAGGATACAATGATCTTCACAAATTGTAGTAGTACTCCAAACAATTTGTTCGGCGAACCAAACCTGTGTTCTAACTCTCTGAATATTTATTCCTAAAACTAGAATGAAGAATAAAATACAAATGAAAAATTATGAATAGTAGTATATAAGAAGCGGACTGATTTTTCGAATAACAAAGACTCAATCCTCGGGGGCCCAAAACCGCTGGAACAAATGTTATTTATAGGCAAACCAACACACACAGCCCGAACAGGTGCACCAAAAGAATGAACAGATGCACCAATTCATTCAAACAAATCTGACAGCTGAAAAAAACGAAATTCCAAACAAATTGAAAAGTGCCGTTGGTCGTTGGTCCAAAAGTCAAACATGATGGAACTTCATTTATTGAAACTATTGAAATATATCTATATATATATATATTAAACTATTTAAATAGTATAATAAATAAAGAAAGAGGTAAAAAATTTAAGAAACTATATGAGAACTTAAAATTTAAATTTAGAATTAAATTAAATTCTCATAATTAATTTTTATTAAAAAAAAATTCAAAAGAATTTTATCTAAATAAAAATTAATGTTTAGACCCGAAAACGACGTCAACTTCTCATTCACTCATAAATGGTTTTGACGTTCCGTCTTCCCCGTGTGGCTTGCCATGCGGCAAGGAACACGTCACCTCTTCGGACCCACCCCAAAAGACGTTTTGGGGTACACCCAAATTGGGCTAAAAAATATGCCTATATAAAACCATTTTTCCAACATGATGATGCTAATCATTCATTGCATCCCAAACATTTTCATTAACTTCTTTTCTTCTTATGTTTCCTTTCTAATAAATAGCACATGTGAGAAATGTGTGTTGGCTCACAAGGTTCATTTTGTAATTTACTGTATGGTTTAAAACAAGCTCTTTGTGTCTGGTTTGCTAAGTTCAGTTTTACCATTTGTGATTTTGAGTTCTCTTCTAGTGCCTATGATTCTAACATATTTATTCAGAAGACAGAGCATGGTACTATTCTTATTCTTCTTCTTCTCTATGTAGATGATATGATCATTACTAGGGATGACACAATGGGTATCTTTAGTTTCAAACAGTTTTTCAGTTGCAATTTTAAGATGAAGGATTTGGGTTTGCTTAGCTACTTCATCGGCTTGGAAATCTCTCATGATTCCTCTGGTTACTTTTTCTCCTAAGCCAAATATGCATCTGATCTCTTGGCTCATGCTGGTCTCACTGATTGCAAGACTGCCTCTACTCCAGTTGATTCTCAGACTCGTTTCATACCTCTTGACGGTCACCTGTTGTCTGATCCTACTTCATATTGTCAGCTCGTTGGCAGTCTTGTATATCTCACAAATACTCATCCAAACATTGCTTATGTTCACATTGCTAGTCAGTTCATGGTTGCTCCTCATTCTCCATGCTATGATACTCTTATTCGTATTTTGAGATATTTCAAAGGCATTATGTTTCATGGTCTTCACTATTCAACTCATTCTTCTCTAGAGTTACGTGCATTTTTTGATGTAGATTGGGTAGGAGATCTTATTGACCGATGCTCAACTACAAGGTTTTTCTTTTTCTAGGGAGACTCTCATTGCTTGGCATAGCAAAAAGCAAACCCTCACTGCTCGTTCTAGTACTAAGGCTGAGTATCGTACACTTGCTGACACTACTCAAGAGCTTGTATGGCTTCTTGCTGATATGGGGGTTTTTCATCCTGCTACCACTACCCTATATTGTGATAATCAGAGCATTATACAAATTGTACATAACGATGTTTTTCATGAGAGCACCAAGCATATTGAGATTAATTGTCACTTCATACGATAACATGTTATTAGAGGCACTGTTCGTCTTCTCTTTGTTACCTCTACTAATCAGACAACTAACATCTTTACTAAGGCTCATTCTCCAGGATGCTTCTCTAACTTATTTTCCAAGCTCAAATTGATATCTACATTACCACCTTAAATATATTGTATGTATATATCATTACGATAGTTACGTTTCCTTATTGTAGTCTATTTCTCCTATATAGGAGCCTTGTATTTATTCATTCAATATAATACAGGTTTTTCCCTCTCTCTCTCTCTCTTATAGATATTGTAACACTCACAATGATGCAATGCAATGAACTAATTAAACATATTATTATCATAAAATAAAAGTTTTCAAGTCAGGTTATGTTATTGTGCCTCCTCTTTCTACTTCTCCATCACAAGTGACCAAGTGGTTTTATTTATTTATTTTATTATTATTATTATTATTATTATTATTTGACAAGCTAAGTTGGAAATTTAAGATTGGAACCTTTTTGTGGTTCAATCTAAAGAGTATTGAATCATTTTGACAATGAAATGTGGAAATTCTGAAATATTAAATGAATAGATATGATCAACAGCAATGACGAAATGGTCCTGAAATTTTATTTGGCTTTCTACAATGCAAAGGCAAACTTTCAAACCTTTAACCCTCAACAAAGAGCAGTATACTGCTAAATACACTTTCCAACTAAAACTTGTAACCTTACATTGATTCAATACAATCTAGATGGGCATTCATGATAAACTAGAATATGCGTCAAACAAAATGATAACAAGGAAGACAAATGTTATACATATAAATAATGGAAAATCTCCAAATATATTATCAATTTAAATTTTTTTTTTTTTTTTTTTAACTTTTGGCAGGGAACAAAACATTTGATATTATCAAAAAGTAATGCTACAATAATCATTTTTGTTTACCTTAATGGGTTTACCATTTCATTTATCATATTGCATTAGTTGCATGGATCCCACCACTCATTTCTATTACCAATATAATCAGTGGTGGAGCCAAGAAAATAAATTAGAGGGGGCACTTCTTAATTACAATATTGAAAATATTTACAAAAATATTTCACATAAATTTTTACGATTGACTTCGAGAAAGATAAAAAAAAAAATAATAATAATCAGTGTGTTTGGTTTGAATTTTTTGAATTAAGTTTTTTGAAAATTAAATTTTTTATTTTATTTGCTTTTAGTGAACATTTTTTAAATTTTAAGCATTTTTCTTTTTACTTTTTTATATGCATGATGTATCTAAAAAAAATAAAATATTTGTGAAAAAATATTTTAAAAAATTAATAAATACATAAAAATACGAAAAAAATGTATTGATTTTTAGTATTTTTTTTATTTATATTTTTGGTATTTATTGAATTTTTTAAAGATTTTTTTGCAAAAATTATACTTTTTAAATATATTTATGTTAAATGTGTCTAAAAATTAAAAAAAATTACTTAAAATATTAAAAAAAATTCAATAAAAACAAAAAAATATGAAAAGCAAAAACATAGAATTTTTTGAAAAGTGTTTTTAGAAAACTCAAACCAAACAAAGTGAATATGTTATTTGTAATTAGTGTATCATGGACAACATTAAAAAAAGTCATGTATATAAAATTTTAAAATAAATTATAATGATAAAGTAATTTTTTATACAAAATATGCATAAAAATTTAATATAATAGTCATACCACGCAATCATTGACATGTGATATTACCAACAAATAATAAAGAAACACGTAGAGGATGAACCCTGCATATTAAATGTAACTAACAATTCAATAAATTTTATATTTTCATTGAGATTAATTATATTTACATATCAATAATGATAGAAATCACCATTATATTGAAATTTTCATAGATAATAATATCGTAATCTCTTTATTTTTAATCAAAACAATCATTATTGTTCTTATAATTTTGAAAATATCATTGACATTTCACTCTAAATAATATTTTTATAAATTTTTTTATATAAAATATTTTCTTTATGTTTGCAAAAAAAAAAAAAAATCCGCAACTCAGGGGGGCACGTGACCTCCCTGGGCCCTCCTTTCCTCCGCCCCTGAATATAATGATGGCACATCATATGATAAATTAAATGTGATATAATAATATAGTCATTGTAGCATTACTCATCATTAATACAATAGGTCTCATATGCATAACATTAATATCTAAGGGTTGTGGAAAAAATAAAAGTAAATGATCAACATCGCATTTTTTTTTTTTTTTTTTTTATTGATCCTTACTGCTTACAAAGGAGTTAGCTAGTACATCTTTCACAATTAGCATGACGTAATTGTAATTACGTGATGGTCCATGTCTAAACCGACCCATTTGGCTTTTTGATGCTCCTGCACTAGAACCACATTGCCTTATGTTGATCAAATTGTCGTTGTTAGTTTTACACTGCTTTGGGTTTGTGGCACTTGAGGCAGTGCATTGAAGAGTTTTTGGGGAAATACTAGGCTGGTGATCGATCGCATGTGAGGAGGGATCGATTGCTATTCAAATTATTATTGGTCAATTTCGAGCAGAATGTAGAGATTGAAAGGGATCGATCCGTTTGGGAGCGATCGATCGCTCGATCGCCCAGTTGACATAACTTTTGGTTCTGCTTTTTCCTTCTTTCTGCGTCACTTTTCTTCTCTCTCTCTCTCTCTCTCTCTCTCTCTCCTGTCTGAAATATTTGAGGCTTTTCCCAAAATAAGCCCTTTTTGTATTGGATTTCCCAAACTAGGCCAATTTCTGACGGAATTCCAAAACTAAGTTAAAGCGCTATTGCTATTCGCGCTTTCACTGTTAGGAGCGTAAAATTGGATGAACAGTAAACTCGCTATTACAAATAGCGATTTTGATTAAGAATTCGCTATTACAAATAGCGCTTATAGCATGAAATTTTTTCGAAGAGAAAACGCTGTTGACAACAGCGCTTTTACCACAAAATGTTGTCGCCATGAAAACGCTATTGTTAATAGCGCTTGTATCACAAAATATTTTTCCCATGAAAACGCTATTGCTAATAGCGATTTTAACAGAATTCTCTTTTGGTAGAAAACGCTATTTCTAATAGCGATTTTAACAGAAACTTTTTTTCAAATAAAACGCTATAATAGCGCTTTTAAGCGATCATTTTTTGGAAATAAACACAATTTACAATATAAAACAAAAGAAAAAAAACATAAATGGGCCACATGTTTACAGTCTATAAAATTGAAATTGGCTTTGCTAAAGCCATTGTCATGTTAAAATATATTTTTTTTTCTTTTGTTTTTGTTTTGATTTAGAATGTGTAATTCATAAATTTTACATAATATGAAAAAAATCTCTTTTCATATATTAATTTTACATACTATTTTTCATATATATAATTTTAAAATCATATTGATTTAGATATTATTAAGCCAATCATGTTAATTTATTTAGCTTTACTGAAGCCGTTGTCATGTTAAATTTTTTATTTTTTAGTAAGCCATTACAGTTAATAAGGTGATAATGTAATTAATAAGGTTATGTTTAAAAGGTGATAATGTAATTAATAAGGTTATGTTTTTTGTTTTGTTTAGAAGGTTTTGTTTAAAAGGTGATAATGTTTTGTTTAAAAGGTGATAATGTAATGCATCAAAAAAAGCTTCAATAAATTGTTAATTTTTTAAATTTATTATTAATCCATTACAATTAATATTATTAAATAATATAAAATTTTTAAATTTTTTTATTTTATTATTAATCCATTACAATTAATATTAACTAATAATATAAAAATTGTTAATTTTTTAAATTTATTAGTAAGCCATTACAGTTAATATTAATTAATAATATAAAAATTGTTAATTTTTTTAATTTATTATTATTCCATTACAGTTAATATTAATTAATAATATTAAAATTATTAATTTTTTTAATTTATTATTAATTCATTAGAATTAATAATATTAATTAAAATATAAAAATTATTCTAGCCAAACCCTAGCCAAACCCTACCGCCGGTATCTGGAAGTCCTAGCCAAACCCTAGCCAAATACTTAATACATAATATTGCCGAAGTCAGTACTGTACTAAATACTCATATAGGCATGAAAACAACATAACTGAAGTTGCAAATGTAATAGTTTTCAGTTACATAGGTAGTACAAACATAATTCTCCCACAAAAATACATTCTGGACAGCATGAGCTGAACACACATTACATACATCCTGGACACCCTGAACTGACCACACAATACATAAACATAACAGTTACACAGTGAAACACTTGATTCATGACCTAATATTGCATATTAATAGCCGTAACATTTGACAGACACAATACATAAACATAGACTTAAGCATAAACATAACGTAACACCTAATTTGCGCTTAAATCGGCAGGTGGCTCCGAGTCTGAACAATCCGAAAGCTCAGTGTCAGAGACAAGTTCAGGATCCTCCATGATACTTTTGATAGCCGCAACATCTGGTTCTGTTCTGTTCTTCTGGGCATCCTTCTTAACTATGAGTAGCTGCATATCGCGGGCCAACCTACGGCCCATTTGAGAAATCTCACGTTGTAGTCTTTGACACAGTCGATCAACATTTTCAGGATCTTCCTTTTGGATCTCAACAGAACGTGCTTTTGGCACCTTCAGTCGTCTTTCCCGACATAATCTTTCATTTTGCACTCGCTCTATAAATAGTGCGGGCCACTTCAGAAGTCTAGCATTTGCATAACCATATCCTGTTTGATTCTCTGATGGATCCTCCACCAAACCACATGGATCTCGATAGTACTTGGGCATGACAAAATGTCGCTTCCCAAACCTATCATGATAAGCACAAGAGGCATCTAACAAAGGAAATGGTGTTTCATCTAATAAATGCATGCTGACTATAAGGTAAATCAGTGAATTCACTGTTGCCATGTGACTTTCTGAGTTGAGAATCCCACATCTATCAATAACTGATGAGTTGTCACTACAATAAAAAAGTCGAGCAAAAAATTGAGAAAAATAAAGCCTCTGCACCAAGTCACATGACTTGACAATCCATCTGCATATAAGGACAAAATAAAGGTATGCTGCCAGTAAGGTAAATCAGTGAATTCACTGTTGCCATGTGACTTTCTGAGTTGAGAATCCCACATCTATCAATAACAGATGAGTTGTCACTACAATAACAAATACGAGCAACGAAATTGAGAAAACCAAAGCCTCTGCACCAAGTCACATGGCTTGACAATCCATCTGCGTATACAAACAAAATCAAACAATGCTGAATGTAAGGTAAATCAGTGAATTCACTGTTGCCATGTGACTTTCTGAGTTGAGAATCCCACATCTATCAATAACAGATGAGTTGTCACTACAATAAAAAAATACGATCAACAAAATTGAGAAAACCAAAGCCTCTGCACCAAGTCACATGGCTTGACAATCCATCTGCGTATACAGACAAAATCAAACAATGCTGACTGTAAGGTAAATCAGTAAATTCACTGTTACCATGTGACTTTCTGAGTTGAGAATCCCACATCTATCAATAACAGATGAGTTGTCACTACAATAAAAAAGTCGAGCAAAAAATTGAGAAAACCAAAGCCTCTGCACCAAGTCACATGACTTGACAATCCCTCTGCATATAAGGACAAAATAAAGGTATGCTGCCATTAAGGTAAATCAGTGAATTCACTGTTGCCATGTGACTTTGTGAGTTGGGAATCCCACCTATGCTGCCAGTAATGTTACGACCTACTATTTGTATTTCATTGAAAAGTATGACTATTTGAATTGTTGTTGTCATTTCAGAAGCTATTCACCGACCTACCTGTTATGGTTTTTGTGCTATTGAAGCCGGTAGTTCGTTTCACCGAGTTTACTTTCTGTAAACCCCTCATTCATTACCAGAGTCATCATTTTTACTGAACTTTCAAGAATTGGAAGGTGACTCTTTCTTCTTCCCCGATGGAGATTGAAATTCGTTGTAAATTCATCCCTATTTCAGCAGCCCTAGTTAAGGAAACCTTTTCTCCGAGTTGCCTTCTCTATTTTATGTGTTTTAAGATAATTGAACATACATAATTGAACATACATTAATCCATTCATTGATCCAGAACATTCATTAACTAATTGCAATTCAATAAAGAAAGTCATGAACTCATAAATGTGTAGAAATAAATGTAGTTATTTCATAAACTTCAGGTTCATAAAAGAAATACTTGAAATACATCCGTACGTTAGACCAACAACAACATTGTCTTACACTCCAGTAACGAACATATGAAAGATAACGGTGTTTGATTTCTTATTCCTCATCTGACATGTAGTAGTCAGAGAGATATTTTTCATTGTTTAAGACATTATTTCGCTCAACCATTCTCAAATCTCTGTTGCTTGCTTCTGCCATTTCAGTGGCTAGCTGAAGCATGAAATGTCGACATCGCCGCATTAACATTCTGTTGTTCTCCTTCTTAATTCTGCTAACTGCTTTTTCATAGTCACTCACATTTCGTCTAGGCATGGTCAATGAACGACGATGAGGTACCGGTGCCCCAAGGTTACGTAGATCATTATACAATCCTTCTTGCTCCGTTACCCTGAACGCCCATTCTGCTCGGATACCAGCATAATAATCCTTCGGACTCGAGTACTTTTCGCTCTTGTAGTCATACGTAAATGGAGGTAGCAGCCACACTTTCGGATTTATTTGCTGGCGTGAACTTCCTGCACCTCTTGAAGACATTGTTAATAACACAAAAAAATTAATAATAATACTAATTGTATATATATTACTTTTGTTATGACTTCAACAAACATCATACTGGGGTATTTATAGACATCATAGTGGTGCTAGGGCAGTATGGAATAAGTGATACACGTGATATTATTTGTTGTTATTCATTTCATGTAATTTTGATTACCCGTGACTTTGTGTACCTGTGATATAGTCACGGACGTGGTTGTCAGATATAAGCAGAAAATTGCAGGCCACAGAATTACAATGCAATCCCTTCATATTCGAGCAGTGCATTGTAAAATAAAACAAAATGCATTGGCAAATTAATTATCACTGTTTTTCTCACCAACATAATAAAATGGTCACTTGCTACGTAAACACGATTGGAACATTGGTACCTATATTTTTTCTGATTTTCATTTAATTAACTTCACAGTCATCCAATTTTCATTGTCATTACACAACCGTGCATCATGTTTTTTTTATCAACATAATAGCATTTTCTGCTTATTTTCACAGTCGTAATAATGTGACTCAGATGAATTCTAAAATGTAATGAAAAAACAAAGCATGTAAGTTGCAATGCAGAAGTCACATGCATCACGTAATGTGAGGGAAACAGTCACAACGTATACAAGCATGCCACCACGGTGCGTGCCTGGTCCTGCATAACAGAATGAGTAGTTTAAATTATAGCATTATCAAGGAAATCAATAACAAAATGCAGTGTATTTTCATTGTAAGCGTAAAGTTCAACAAACGTTATTGCATACCGGGTCCTCCCATACACTGTCAGCCCGATGTGGAAGACTCAAAAGGGGAACCTCATCAGGTAGATGTGCCATGAAGCCTGTACAATTGAAAAACTGTATTGATGAGCATGTAATTTAACTATATCAATTAAGCTCAAATTATTATGTACATGACGACTTGGAAAACAAATGTGGTCGATAATTTTAAAAGTATAAATTTGTGTGCCATTAACATGGAAGCAATTCACTAAATTCTGAATTTTGCATATTATGTGCCATTAAATATGATAAGCAATTCAACATAACCGATCGTTATCTATGGTTCGGAGTAATATACAAATATTTTACAAAATCATTTTACGATCTCCGTTACATAAGCATAATAATGACCAATAACATGTGGATAGTTTTTGTATGTCAATATTTACAGATAAATGATTGTTGATTTTGGACAAATAAATGAACACATAAATGGACAACCTTTAATAATGATAATTTTTTTTCAAAACTTCATTGTTGATTTTGGCATATTTGACATAACCTCATTACTGATTTTGACATATTTGACTACATTTATGGCATATTCGACAAAACTTCATTATTGATTTTGTAATTTTTGTTTTGCAATAAAGTATACAATTTGTAAATTACGTACATGTAATTCATAAATTGTAAATGTACAAAATGCTTGCATCAGTCGAAATATTAAAATCTTAAAATGATAGAAGAACTATGTGATTTGAAATAAAATTCTGTCATAAACATTTTCAATGAAGTAGACAATAAAAACTATAGGGCTATGTGGTATAGTTAAATGTTTTTGCATTGTCATTTAGTTTAATTTATTTGTTTACAAGCTCAGTTGTAAATTTTGTCAAGGAAATCAAACAATTACAATATATAAAGAATTAAACAGTACAAATGATCTATTACAAATAAAAAATGTTCTATTAAATGTACGCCCCGATTTACAAATAATGAATTACAAAAGAAAAGAAAATGATCTATTACGAATAAAGAATTACAAAAAGATCTATTATAAAATGTAAGTATTACATAGTCTTCATCGACCAAGTCACGCCGGACATGTTCGCCTGTCATGACCTGTCTGCTGGCACTCGCTGCAACGAGCGGTCAAACGCCTATCTGATATGTCCATCTCATTCGGAATACGAGACATAGATGTACGACCCCGTTTCACTTGTCGCAGACGCAGTACATTAGGCATTAAAGTCCACTGCGGATCAGCCCAATAATCTTGATGCGGTATTGGATTGAATTTAGTTTCCCAAACCCTCATGTATACATGAAGCCTATATACTAAATCAACGTACTCAAATGGATTGTCACCGCATTCAGACATTACAGCGAGCATGTGAGAACATGGATAGTGTCGTATCTCATATTTCCCACAACTGCACGTGGGTTGATTCATCCGCACAATTTGTGTATTGCGACCTCGTCCATGGCGAAAAGATGTTTGCACCTCAAACACGCGGCGGGGCCTATAAAAAAAATTTAATACAAACTAATGAAGTTCATGTTTTTAGGTGTAGTTAAATTGACAACATAATAACAATAATTTCATTTATATTACAAACTAACCTGTCATATGATATCAACTTGAATACTCTCAGCTAAAATACTCTCAGCTCGATCGGATATCAAAGTCACTCCCTGTCGGTCCATGACAATATGTTCCTTGATATTTGAAATGAAGAACGACCAAGACTCCAAACTCTCCCTGTCGACAACAGCAAATGCAAGCGGTAGTACTTTGCCATTTGCAGTGACAATCGTTGCTACAAGCAACACACCAGTGTATACATATGGACTACATTTTGGATAGTTATCCATGTGAATCTATCGGGCCATCCGTACCAATTATTTGGTATTACAAAACACAGGCTTACCCATCAAAGTGCCAAAAAAAATTTTTCCCCTTCGTACGTACGAAATTGCGATGGACTATTAATTAAAATAATTTAAGACTCTTTTCATGCATATATTGTAACTAGTCTAATAATGACTTCTAATTATACAAATATAAATAAAAATTATTAAAACATAATGTTTACATTTTTATTTTCAATGGTAGTGGACAATTACAAAGTAGAAAATGCGATAAGTCAGTTCGTTCAATACCCATTTCAAAAACTTTGTCAAATGTAGTTCAGTTTTTTGAGGAAATTTTAATTTGTACTACAATGCTATTATATGTATTACAAATTCAGCTCATTAAATTTTTTAATCATATTTGCAGTGCCTGACCCCAAATATAGTGAAATAAACCAAACAAAATTAAACCCAAATTTCCAAAATTAATCAAATACATTCAAAATTAAATATTTTTTTGTTTAATAATTATATTTTGTAGAAATTAGACATTAACAATTTCTGAACCATATTTTGAATCAAAAAATATAGACATTTTCATTCACAAGCATAATTTCCAAATTTCAATTTCTGATTTCAAAATTCAAAATATAGACATTTCATAATTCGAATTCAACAATTGTCAATCACATGAATTTCGTAATATGACATTAACAATTACGAATAATATGAATTTCAATTTTTTCTAATTTTATTCTTAATTAAACAAGATTACTTTTAAATCCATCTGTAATTTGAAACCCTAATTTCGTTTTCATTCCTCTTAACAACCAAAAAAAAAAAAAAAAAAAACTCACAAGCATCATTTCAAAATTCCATTTTCTGATTTGAAATTTCAAAATATAGACATTTCATAATTTCAAATCAACAATTCCCAATTACATGAATTTAGTAATATGACATTAACAATTACGAATTATATGAATTTCAATTTTTTCTAATTTTATTCTTAATTAAACAAGAGTACTTTTAAAACCATAATTTCAAACCCTAATTTCCTTTTCATTCCTCTTAAGCAAAAAAAATAAAAGCATAAAATTAAAAAAGAATTGAATTGTTAAACATAAAATTAAAAAAGAATTGAATTGTTAAACATAAAATTAAAAAGAATTGAAATTACAAATTGAGAATTGAATTGTTCAGTTCTTCAAAGCTAATGGTGTCTTATGTAATATATGACAGGGAGCGTTTCAATGCTAATGGTGTACTAAATGGGAGCAAATTGTTTGGTTCTTCAAGGCTACATGAGCGAGAAGTAATTAAAGGTGAATCGGTTCAGGGAAGCGGAAAGAACATAAAAAATCTTACTATTAGGTGAGGCATCTTTATGTTGGTTCACATTCTATGCCAATTTTTTAATGGAAAAAGACAGGGACCCCCACTGGGGGAGACCCCCAGCACCCCCAATGGGTGTTGATTGGCCAACTTTTTTTTTTTCTTTTCTTATCAAATCACCAACCCCCACGTGTGTGGGGGTGGTGGGGGTGGGGGAAGAGTGGGGGTCTCAATCAACTCCCTTTTTTTATAATCCTTACTGCACTATAATTCTCTAGTTTGGAATGGGATTAGATTCAAAACATGATTAGTGTCGTATTTGTCAAGCAGCTTGAGTTAGATTGGATTCAAGAATCAGGAGGATGATCACACAAGCAAAGGAATCATGACGTAAGTAATCAATTTTATTTTTTTATGAATAACCTAAGTAGAAAAACCTATAAAATAAACAGATATTAAACAAACATTCAAATATAGAGAGGAGTTGAACCCTAATTTTATTAAAAATACACCCAAACAATCGAATTGAATTAAGAGAGGAGTTGAACCCTAATTTTATTAAAAATACAGACAAACAAACATGCCTCTTAAGCAAAAAAAAAAAAAAGCATAAAATTAAAAAAGAATTGAATTGTTAAACATAAAATTGTATGAATTCTCAATTATGGTAATTTCAATTCTCAATTCTCAATTCTCAATTCTAAATTCTCAATTCTCAATTCTCAATTATCAATTATCAATTCTCAATTCTCAATTCTCAATTCTCAATTCTCAATTCTCAATTCTCAATTCTCAATTCTCAATTATATGAATTTCATAATATGACATTATATGAATTACGAATTTCATCATTCCAAATTTAAATTCTCAATTCTCATATTTATGATTTATTTGAAAAATTTTAAAAAGTTTAAGAAATTCCAAACCTGATTTATGATTCAAAAGCATAAACATTCAAAAGCATTAGAACCGTTAATAACGTGAACAATCTGAAAATGTGATCCTAATTTAACAGAGTGAACAATCAAACCATATTCAACAACCATATCCTAATTTAACAGAGTGAACAATCTGATAATGTGATCCTAATTTATATACGTGAACAATCAAACCCTAAAAAGTCATCCTAATTTGAACAATCCTAATAATGTGAACAATCTGATATCGAACCCTAATTTCATAACCAAAACCACACTGATAAAGCATAAACAATCATAACCATATTCAATTCACAAGCAACATCCAAAAATTCCACAAATTCAAATTTCTGCTTTCAAAAAAATCCAAACCCTAATTTCATAACCACAATTCCACACATTTCATAACCCTAATTTCATAAACCCTAATTTCAAAATTCCACCCATTTAATAATTCACATGTAAAACCCTAAGTACTAAATACATAAAACCACAAAAATTAGGGTTAATATCACATTTTCACCAACACCAAAACTCAATACATAAAATTAGGGTTTATATCATACCACGGAGAGAGAGAGCACAGACAGAGAGTGAAGCAGAGACCAAGAGCCGAGAGCAGAGAGCAGAGAGCAGAGAGCAGAGAGAGCACAGACCGAGCTGATCGACTGAGTGAGATGGAGGAGAGTGAGAGATGGAGAGTGAGTGATGATGGAGAGGCTGCGAGATGGAGAGTGAGGCGAGAGCTTTAAAACCTAAGTCTGAAACGTATGCAAATGAGAAGGGGGAGGGGTTTGTTTATAACACTGTTAAAAACGCTGATTCGAAAAGCGTTTTCATTTAAATGAAATCGCTATTAGAAATAGCGTTTTCTACCAAAAGAGAATTCTGTTAAAATCGCTATTAGCAATAGCGTTTTCATGGGAAAAATATTTTGTGATACAAGCGCTATTAACAATAGCGTTTTCATGGCGACAACATTTTGTGGTAAAAGCGCTGTTGTCAACAGCGTTTTCTCTTCGAAAAAATTTCATGCTATAAGCGCTATTTGTAATAGCGAATTCTTAATCAAAATCGCTATTTGTAATAGCGAGTTTACTGTTCATCCAATTTTACGCTCCTAACAGTGAAAGCGCGAATAGCAATAGCGCTTTAACTTAGTTTTGGAATTCCGTCAGAAATTGGCCTAGTTTGGGAAATCCAATACAAAAAGGGCTTATTTTGGGAAAAGCCTCGAAATATTTCTCTCCTCATATCTTACATTCAACATACAAGACCCTTGATCTCCCCCACCTAGAGTGTAAGTTGATCAAAAATCAAAGTACTAAAGTTGTCGAGCACGTCGAGAGCTTTGATCTTACCGATCCCGATCCCGATCCCGGTTAGAGCATTTTGGGTTTTCAATCTTCCTTCCTTCTCTTCTTCTAATTTGATGTAGGGTGTTAATTTCAATGTATAGAGAAATAGAGAATTGTATGTATATTGATTGTATTATTGATTGTTGTATTTTGGTTACAAGAGTGCTGCTTATTTATAGCGGAAGCACCACCGAAAGGAGAAGACATGTGTGAGTGGGTCTGTGACTTTACATGATGAAGGTGTGTGAGTGAGTCAGTATACAACAGCATACAATGTTGTATAATATATATAGTAACCGAAAGTGTACCTAAAGTGTGTGAGTGGGTTATATAGTACTATTATATATTAACATAGGGATTATCTTACCTCTATAAATATGATTTTGAATTGTATATGTGGTATTCTCCTAGCCATGGATTTGTAAAAAATGTGTAGAGGTTTTTTTGTATTTAATGCACTAAAAATTAGGGCTTTAATGTATGTTCTTAATCATTAAAACTCTCTTCAATTGTAAAGAATTGTGTATGAATTTCAAGGTTTTACCTTAAAACGATTTAAGCACTAAATTTTTCAGAACACTAGGATTAGGAAATTGATGATAATGTTGGTGTTGAGCTATTTTTCATAAAGTGAGAATATTCTTATGATTGTGATATGTGGAATACAATTAGAGATGTATTGTTGTAATCAGTGGAGAATTGCCATTGTTGTAGAACTTTTGTTGACAACTTGGGGAAAATGAAATCATTTTGGCATATGCATTGAGCATTCATATCTCATCATGAAGATTGTACATTTGGATTAAATTGTTGAAATTGGGATTAGTTTATTGTAAAATCGGAATTTATTTCTTTATTGTGGATATTGATTTTGGTTGAGCAATATCTATATATTGTTGTCAGCAATTGGTGGAGGATTGCATGATTATGATGTTAAACTATATTGTTAATATTTGTTTGAGTAATTAATCAGGGTAGTATATTGGTGAATTAAGCTGGCAAGAGTGTCCATGAAAGACTAGAAATCCATCCAGGAGTAGGTACCGCTTTCTTTCCAGCTAATAACTGATAAAGTGGGGGGTGGTGTTGGTGGTCCATGCATTTTAGGACCACTGGCAAACACTGACCTGGGGATTCATTACCATGTTATCTTGTTCGGAACTTGATTACGAAAATTATTCTCTCTCTTATTACATTAGCAAATTGGAAATGACACAAATTTTTGTATTGGATGAGATATTCTTTTGGAAAATTGTGGAAGTTGAGAATTTGGTTGGATTTCTATCTCATGAAAATTGTTTTGTCACAAATCGGCATGTGCATTGCATTCATGATCATATCCATATTCAGAGCATATTTATTTAGATAAGATTATTTCTACTAAGCCTAGTGCTTATCCCTTCGTGGAAATCATTTTTCAGGTATTGACGATGTGCCTCCGCCAAGATGATGACCTAGGGATTGTCAAGCATGAAGCTCACTTATTTGTTATTTTGTGGTTTGTATGGCCTAGGGCCTTATTTATGTATCAGATTGAGACCTTTTTTGTTGTAGATAGGGCAATGCCCTTTCCTTTTCATGTAAGCCTACAGGACATTTTATTTGAATACAGAAACAAGAGATCCATGTAATTTTTCACACGTTCAGTGTTCATGTCATGTAGTAAGTTGGATATAGGATGCATGTGACCTCTGTAACTCATGAATTGTATGAATGAAATAGACAGAGAAGGGTTTATCTTTTGTTCAGTTCTCCATCTCTTTAATTCTAATTTTACTTCATTATGTTCTTAAAAGTTTATTATAGTTTATATCTTAAATTGCAAAAAACAACCATATTTCAATGATTTGGATTTTTAAGAAAATTGGGGCATTACAACTTGTCATCAAAGCTCATTGATTTTGAATGCCTTGGGCTCGTGGGACGTGCTTTTACCAGTGGGTTTTACTTCGCGGGTGAGGAATGATTGCATGTTGTGTTCTATGTGATAACATGATTATATGGCTATTGGGTATGAGATTAAGTTTCTAGGATATTATTTGAACCTAGGAAATTGTTAGAAGTCTTATTGGAAAAAGTGCATGATCAAAGCTAATTCATGTGAGAACTCTTGGAACGTTCTTGGGACAAAAGACAATCCTTAAGAAATAATCCCTTATGTGTTATATGACTATATGATTATGTGGTGTGAATTGAGGTGTTCATATAAGGTTAGGACGTGAATGACTCTAATTGGTAGGTGTTAGTGCCTTAAATTGGTCACACCGTTTTGCTTGATTAGTTATTCGTTCCAACTATGTGGACAACCATTTGTAGAGTTGGTATTGAGCCTTAGATCGACTGTCTCTGTATGTGTATGAACGTAAGTGTGACCTTAGCACATCGGGTGTTGTCACGAGGAGTTTGATGCACATGGGGTGTTGTCATGAGCGGTTTTATTATTTCTGAACCCTACATCAAATCATGAAAGGTGAACTAAATGACGAGTCTTGGAAGTAGAGTGGATTGGAGATTGAGCTAGTTATAGTGGTGTTGTTTGGTTGAGATCTTAATGATGATCAAAGTAAACTAAGAACAAATGTTTTGAAATGTTGACATTTTAAACTAGTTTTAAATTTCTTTAGGATAGAAGTTAGTTATGTTGAGCTGACGGTCAAGGTAGTGTATGAAGAAGATAATATAATTAGTGTATCGAGAATTTCCTTTTCTCATTTATATATCTATTTTAGAAGTAAATTTTGGCATTGGTGTGTGAGGTTGTTACAATCCAATAGAAGCTTGCGATGAGTGATGAATTTGCTGATGTAGTTAGCCATGGGAATCTTCGCGGGGAAGTTGTACTTGATCTATCGAAAGTAATAAATGTCAAACTCTATGGTTACTCCTACCTATAAGCTACAAATTGTGAATAAGAAAAAATATAGATAAGCATTTTGGGTTAGGCTCGATGTGCATCTTGACAGTATGAATAATGTAATTGAAATAGAGATTAGCTAGGGTCCATTGTTCCTTGTCTAAAAGATTATCTTATGGTGAGTTGGTTGTCAAAAGAAATGTCTACTGCTTAGTTTTTGTCTCACCATTAGAGTGATGAGACCTTGAACTGTAAGAATATTGGTCTATGATCGCTATTAAGTTGAGGTACACGTATAATTGATGTTAAGTGACTGATGATGATCGTGATTAGTACTTAGTACTTTGATTGGAAATTGTTGACCTCCTCTTTCCAAACCTTTTCATTGTGTTTGATTGGTGGTGGCGTCTCAATAGATACCTCATTGGTGGGCTCTTTTCCTCAGGCAGATGAGCTGTATGGAGAACCTCTGTTATTATCGTCAACATCAGGGACCGTTTTAGAATAAGTGGGATGTGACTGTGCCTTGCCCTTTTCGGCATAATAGACACCTTAGAGAAAATCGGTAGTGATATACTCAATAGTTGGTATTGCAACTTCTGTTGTATTTTTTTCGGAGTTTGTGTGGAAATGCAAATATTAGTCCGAGCAGCCTTGGACTTGGTGACCGGTACCACGGTAGTGTGAATTGGGTAGTTATGAAAATTTGGCTTCCTCTTCCTTATGTTGTGTGAAACTAGACTGATGTGATGTCTGGAATTACCTACTAGTCTTGCAATTATCTTCGTTAGGTTTGTTGTGCGCTTGTAATGGCATAGTTTAGGTGATTGAAGTAGAGGTTAATTTGGGTCCCTTTATTATTAGTCCACCGTTCTATAATAATTTAGTCACTAGTTAAGAGTGAGCATTTACAATTTTTGAGCGAGAATTACCTTGTTTTCTTAGTAGTACGGTTGTGGGTCATTCAATGTGTATTCGATCTCGAGTGGACGACAATAGTTTGGATTTGGAAGTGTTTATTTTTCTAGGTAGGAGAGGATAATTTCGTACTCTTAGCTTCATTTTGTGGTGTCTTGGATAGGAGAGGATGATTTTGTATTTCAGCTTCATTTTGTGTATCTTGTTGGCACAGGGAACCATGTTTCGACTTATAGTTACATCTTTCGAAATCTTGTGCAAGAACCGTTTGACTAATGCTTTTGAATACAACCTTGGAGCGACACTAGGATTGTGATTGTTCGTTAATGTACCTTTGACTTAGATCGTGCTAGTCTTTCTTGTACTAGTTGAGATAGTAATTGATGTCACTGTCATGTGACTATGATAAGTACAAGAATTAGCTTTTTCTTGCATTTGATAAGTTTCAATAGTTAAAATCCCAAATTTAGTTGTTATCTGGTGTGGGTGTCCCTTCGCGATTAGTTGTTGTGTATGGTGATACAGTACAATAAAATAGACATATGACTTATGATATTGAAACTTAAAGGATTAAATTCCGACTAAATTGAGTCCAATTGACAACTTCAAAGATTAAAATGGCAACATTAAAACTTCAAAGACTAAAATAACAAAGGAAAATAAGTGGAAGCACTAACTAGTGCTACCACTAATGATGTGGCGGTAGACTCTACCATGAATGATTTGATATTTTGGCCTTGGTGTTGTATTTTATTTTATTTTTTTTATTGAGTGCCATGTCATTAGTGGCCTTTTTAGAGTTCTAAAATTAGTGGTCTCTATCATTGTTGAATAACAAAATACCAAAAACAAACATTGGGAACTAAAATTGACTTTTAACATATTTTGATTTGAAAATTAAGAATGATCCTGGCATATATTTTGATATAGAGATTGATTGGTAATGGACTTGACCGATAATGGCTTATCAGTATTCTATTAGTTAAATAAATTTAAATAACAAAACAAAATAACAAAATATAATGTAGGATTAGCTATGCTTGATAAATTTATAGAATGGAGTAATATTTTTTATTTTTTTATTTTTTTATCAAACTAGTAACAATTGTCTAGACCATGAAAGTTTTGATAGTTGTGGAAGTAGTTGTGGCAGTGGTGATGGATTGTGGTTGGCTTGGCAGTGTAGTGATGGTGCCAAGGCGGCAATGGTGGTGGTGGTGGTGGTGGTGGTAGAAGTGTGTTGCAATAACAAGTGGTGATTTTGGTAGTGATGGGCTGCCAACAACAGTAAAGGTGCCTGTTGCAATAGGATTGTTATGACAATAATAGTAGGATGGTGGATATCGTTGGTAATGGTGGAAAGCTAGTGGTTGTGGTGGTAGCGATAATAATGGTAGTTGTAGAGTGGTGGTAAAGTGTGGTGGTGTTTGGCAATGATGGTAGGATGGTGGTGGCAGGAACACATGGTTGTAATAGCAACATTTAGAATGATTCCACCACAAAAAAGAATGCCTATGCTTTGAATTGGAGGAATGAATAAGTATTCCTACTTTTTGTTGGAATGACCATTCTGAAAGAATAACTAATCCCATTTACACAAAGCTTACCAAACAAGAAAAAGGAAATGCAAAGTTAGAATGAACATTCCATTCCTGTCAATTTCATCATACAAACATAAATAAAAAACACATCAATTCAAAAGACACCCTATAATCAAAAGGGCACCCTATTGCTAGTCCTTATCTCATCAATACTAAGAGCACTAGCCATGCAAAGTCCCTAAAATAGCTAGAATGGATACTAGCAACACAAATTTTCCCAACCATTAAAGGGTGGGTGATCATACATTTATAAAATTAAGCCAGCCCCATGAAATTCCATCAGTAAAGTACCCAATGGCCTGGTGAAGATTGTTTAATTTAAGTTTGCAAACAAACAGGTCAGCATAATATCTACACTGCTCCCATCAACAAACACTAAACCATGAAAACATAACAACAATAGTCTTTAAGTACCAGTAATTAGTGAATAGTATTTGTTCTCATTTTCCTTCATTCAATCAGATTTGTCACTCGAACTGCCAACATCCTTTTCATAGTACCTGATTCAAAAGGCAAGCAAATTAACAAGTCCCCCAACCCAAAAAAGAAAAACTATCAATGTAATAAATGATCATTCCATATATTTACTGACAAACACAAATTACAAACAAAATGCCTCCATAGTCCCAAGTTATTGTCAACCAAAGAAAAAGCATTTGTATCAAATAGGCATTTGTTCCTTTGATATGCTTTGTATTGCCTCCTCACAAAGAGGGTCGACCAAGTATGGAGGTAGAACCCTGACCAATGCCAGAAGATCAACAAAGTTGGAAACTTAATTTGTCTCACTTGATCATTAGTCAATGAGGAAATAGAAATATATCTTCAAGAGAGAGAGAATAAGCAGTGCCCTTCGGTGGAATGCTCTAAAAAGACTACTTATGTTCACTTGGCTTATTGCCACATGTGAAAGCGGAGAGTGGAGGAGGGGGAGGAAAAAGGAACTCAAGTGGCTAAGTAGGAAGACAAAGGTGGTTTTTAACCTCAGTATTCACCTCTTTGCCAATAAATCTAAATTATCATGGAGAATGACACAATATATAAGGAATATAAGGACTGGTGCATACAATTCAAATAAGTTCTAATCATCAGGAATACTATTTTGTCTCACTTGATCATTAGTGAATGAGGGACCTTTCAAGGGAATGCTCTAAAAATACTGCTTGTGCTCTCTCTCTCGCAAGGGACCCCATAATAGAAGCGAATCAAGTATAGCAATACAGGACAAACAACAAACTCCAATGTACATGCTCATGCTTCAAATATTAGAGGTCCACAACAAGAACTACAATTTCAAAATGCTTCTGGTATCAATAAGAACGATTAAAAAAATTCAACATCAATTTCAAACACTGTTTGCCACACCAGTTAACTCATGAGTCAACACTAATTCCTCACTGCTCATCAAAAAAAAAAAAAAAAAAAAAAACAAAGAGCACCATCCTACCACTGTTCAATTAGTGAAATATTTCAATTTCAAATATAATGCTCAAATTCCATAAATAGTGAGCAAATATAAGATGACAAAAACAAATGGCTCCAATACTTGAGGTAATCCTAATTCCCAGCTATAAACGCCATATTCTACTCATCCTAGACACCTCTATCCACTTCCCAACACCATAGCTAAAAAAAAAAAAAAAAAAAAAACCAAAACAAAGTTCCCCAACCCAATTAAAACCACCAAAACCACCAATCCCTTCTCTGGTGTTCAATCCACAATGAACAAAATTATATAGGAAAACTTTTCCCTACCAAATCCTCTACTCTCTTCTTTTTTTGAAAGAATTGGGCATGATTTTGCTCCCCTCCAACCACTCTTTGCATATTTACAACTTGTATGAATTGGGTATTGTATCGTGTATCAAAAGATTTTTTTACATCTATATTCTATTTAAACTTCTAGTATCATAATTTTACAATTCACGATTCTATTCACAATTTATAAAAAAAATTGATACAAATCCATGTGAATCTATTTTGAAAGTGAACGAATATATTGTGAATCACACGATTAACAATCGAACAATCAATTCACTTTTCACGGCTCATGTAATTTTCAAAGCTATCATATTCAACATATTTCGATTCATTTTTTCCCCTCTTTTTAGTGGAAATATGCACGATTTTTTTGTTATTTGGGTAACAAGTAAGTTTTTAACCTCTTTTTCTCATTTTTTTTTTTTTCCGTCAACACAAATCATAAAATATCTTCCAAGTTGCAACATGAATTATATATTATCAATATTACATGAGTGAAGTTAGTTAAATAATAAATTAAAATTGAATAATAAGCATACATACCTTTTAGAGAGTTCTAAAATTTTAAAATAAAGTATTCCAAATGTCATTGTCACTTAGAAAGGTATGTAAACTTATTGTCTGAATATCAATATCGTTGTTAAGTAATTGTTACTAAAAAATTGAGAGTTCGTCTTTGTTTATTTTCTTTATTAAAAATGGCTGATAAGAAATATCTAAAAAAATGAAAAGGTAAGATGGTGATATTACATTGAAACCTGTGTTACTTTATTACCTATGGGACCACGTAATTATCATTCAAAACAACATTTTCATTGATTTAAGTCTAAATATTTCATATTTATAATATATATTTAACATCTATCTAAGTGTGTAGATATATTATCCACGTAATTTCAAAAATGTGATCAAATCTTTACAATTTACGATTCGATTCAATTCACAATTCGATACAAGGCCATTTCAATTCACAATTTGAATCACGATTTGACAACTATAATTTAAAAAACAGGTAGAAAATAAATAAATACAAGAAAACAAATATCATATGAGAACAAAACATTATACAATGTATAAACCTTGAAATGGCAATATTAAGGTTCCTTGGAATAAATATAAGCATGCAACAACAGATAATTAATTCATGCACAATAGCACTTCAGTACATTATTATATCCTCAAATCAAATTTACAACTTAACAACAATGTTAATACAAAAGAAGTGTGGAATCATTGGGTTTAATTGACCTCACTTATGTAATATTGGACTATATTTATTTCAATAAAATAGCAATATATAATCTAAGGCGCAAGTTAGTTTAACTTTAAACATTTTTAGAAGATACATTTTGATTTTCTTTCACGAAAAAAAAAATGAGAAAATTATATAAAAAAAAAAATTGTTGGGTGTGATTTGATTGGATTCTGTTAAAAACTCCATAATCACTAAGATAACAAGAAATCATATATATAGTTATTTACCTACTAAATGCTATTAGAAGTTGTAGTATGCTGATTTCACTAAAAAGAGAGAAAAAAGCAAATTGTGCGGTAAATGATAGTTTCAAAAATTGCAAGAATCATAAAAAGTGAATTGAATTGTGCATTCACCATAGATTAACTTCCAAAATAGATTCACCCATAGATTCATATTGATTTTGCAAAAATTGCAATTCAAATCGAGAATAGTAAGATTATGATAACAAAGGTAAACATGTATATGTAATTAGCTCGTGTGTACGGCTTTTGATGTGTAATATGTGTGTTTTGTAACTAATGCTATATTTGGTTTACTGGAATGAGTTGGAATAGAATGGAATGATCATTCCTTAAATTCTCATATGAAACGATCATTCCCTTGAAATGGTGAACGATGATTCCATTTATAATGCATTTGTCATTATTGTTTTAGTCAACCAAACATGAGACTGAATATTTTGATAGAATGATCATTTCATTCTGTTTCATTTGAGTGAACCAAACACTACCCAAATGTTTAATTATGACACTTGCAAGAGATACGGGAGCATCAAACACCAAAAGGAATCAAACAAGATTTTTGTACAAGATATATGTGTCATATACATGCAAGTGTACAAGTATATATATTGTAGAGTTAACTTTGAGGTGTAAACAAGATGAGGGTGAATTACAAAAAATAAAAAAATTTAAAATCAAAAGGGTTAAGTTGTCAAGGCTGGAAACAAAATTAGGTTTTTTCCCAAAAATTCACACTATCTAAGGCAAAGGATTTAAAAGAATAAACTAGAATCAAAAGGAAAGAAAATATGAATCTCAATACGTAAACATGTCACAAATTTGAGAAACATGACAAATAGTGAGGACTGAAACAAGAGAAAGTTCGTAAAAAAGTGATTATTCTACAAATTATGAACACCATTCTATTATAAAACAAAAATGATAAATAATAATCACGTTTAGATCACCATACCTTGCCCACATGCTGTCCATGAAATCACTTTCCCTATCACAAGAAATCGGTCTAACATGAGACAAGTTATCCCAACAAACGTGATTATTCTACAAATTATGAAAACCATTCTATTATAAAACAAAACTGATAAATAACAGTTATCTTTAGATCACAATACTTTTCCCGCCTGTCGTCCATGAAATCACTTGTCCTATCACAAGAAATTGGTCAACATGAGACAAGTTATTCCAAATATTTATAAGGCAACAACTTCTGAACAATGGACACATATGAAGGACTTCCCCTAAGGATTTTCTTCTTTGATGTTTACACACAGGTTATATCAGAAAAAAGACCAAGAACAGTTTGATTCTCCTGATATCTTTTACCAGGATGTTGATCATTTTGGCTGGGGAATGCATTATAGTCCCTGTAGTTGGCTATTCCTTTTGATTGGTCACAGGAGTTGCAATCAATCCAGCTGCTCTGTCAACTTCTACGGATGGTGTAAAGAGGGCAGAGCTTCTTAAGATCAATTTTTCCTTGTAGATGGTCTAATGCTACAAAATTGATTCATCTATTTTTCAAATTTAATTTTTCATTAGATGCTAGCTTTTTTTTTATCATTCTTGCTGAGAAGATTTAGATGCTGATCTCAAATTGTTTATACTTTCATAAATATTGAATTGTTAGAAGTGTTGTAGATTGTAAATACGACTTACCAATAATTTTGGAAGAACATTGATCTAGGGTTCATGTCTTCACAAAATCTGTATTATTCATTCTTTGAAACATGGCAAAAAAATGCAACATGTAGTACTCAATTTCTTAGAATTCTACTTCCTGATTGATTGCTAGTTTCCATTAAAAAGACAATATTGGAGCGATGAGCTCTGATTGTCTCTTGCTAGAACCGAACTGTCAAGGGTCGCCCCACTCCTTGATAGTTCCAAGAGAGGATCAACATGAGGTGTGTGGCTGTTTTGGGCCAGTCACCACTGCCCTTTCATTATTCTCTTCATTCTTCACGCTTGATAAATTTGTTGAACATTTACTTCCAAGTATATAACATGAGGTCTTGCTAGCAATCCTTCAATTAACCCGGCATTTGTTTCTCATCTTTACAGACCTTGCTGAAGAGGCAAATAGGCTTGTGAACTAAGGTTGTCTCTTCTCTTTTCTTTTTCTTTTTCTTTTTTTTTTTTTTTTTTTTGTGTTATCTTGTTCTTGCACACTGTAGTATTAAAGTAGCTGGATAGACTATTGTTTTACACAGTGTTGTCTTTATTTCGGTTGCATTCATTGTATAAACTAACAAATCACAGCATCATTTTACGATGGAATGATCATTCCATTCCGTTTCATTTGAGTGAACCAAAAACTACCCAAGTGTTTAATTATGACATTTGCAAGAGATTGGTGGAGAGCATCAAACACCAAAAGGAATCAAACAAGATTTTGTACAGGATATATGTGTGCCATATACGTGCGAGTGTATAAGTATATATATTGCAGAGTAAACTTCCGGGTGTAAACAAGATGAGGGTGAATTACTAAAAATAAAAATATTTAAAGTCAAAAGGGTTAAGTTGTCATGGCTGGAAACAAAATTAGGATTTTTCCCAAGAATTCACACTATCTAAAAGGATCTAAAAGAATAAACCAGAACCAAAAGCAAAGAAAACATGAATCCCAATACGTAAACATGTCACAATTTGGGAAACATGACAAATAGTGAGGACTAAAACAAGAGAAAGAGTGTACAAAAGTGATTATTATACAAATTATGAACACCATTCTATTATAAAACAAAAATGATAACTAATAGTCATGTTTAGATCACCATACCTTGCCAGCCTCCTGTTGTACTCCATCAAATCACTTGCCCTATCACTAGAAATCAGTCTAACATGAGACAAGTTATCCCAACGAACATGATTATTATACAAATTATGAAAACCATTCTATTATAAAACAAAACAGATAAATAATAGTTATGTTTAGATCACAATACCTTTCCCGCTTGTACCACATGTAACGACTTGCCCTACCACAAGAAATCGGTCAACATGAGACAACTTATCCCAAATATTTATAAGGCAATAACTTGTGAACAGTACAAAAATCAAACATGAATAAAATATCACATACTCTAGGCCGACTGAAATACCAACATAAATTCCACCCATGTACATTGCTCCAATAAAAACTGGTACAATAACCGCAATTAAAGTTTGAATAATATGTTCAAACTGACAGATCTATTGATTGAGAATAAAAAGAACAATAGTAGAAAGATAAACAACATACGGTTTCGAATTATTGTTTGGGATGAAGGCATCCTCAAATTCAGCAGCCAGCAACCTTGCATATGTTAAACATACATAATTTAATCATCTCCTCGAGACGCAACATCATATCATAGAGAATACAAAGGGAAACAATGGGAAAGAAATAACGATACCAGATACTTCACCTCTTCCCTTTCTCTGCGAGCCCTAAACCTTAACAACGCCGCCTCTCTCGTGTTTTTTTTTTTTGGTTGAACAGAGCCCCTCCTCTCGTTATGTCGTATATATATATATAGGAAAATGCCTTGGACCCCCAGTGGGGGTGCTGGGGGTCCTGCTTGAAGGCTCATGATTGGCCAAAAAAAAAAATTGTTTTTTTTTTTTTTTTTTTTTTTGGTTTTCGGCGAATGAGAGAGCTCCACGTCACTGGGGGTGCCACCCCCAGTGGGGGTCTAAAGCAGCACTCATATATATATAGAGGGTGCAGGCCCACCCGATTGGTGCGTTATTAAATTTGTAAAATATAAAATTTGATTTTGAATTAAAAATATAAGTAGTGTTTGTAAAATATAAAATTATGTACACTTTATTTTATATATTTTTTTTCTTTTTTGATATAAAAAAATTTCACGTGACAAAAGAAGAGAGAAAGTTTCAAGAGACTAAAGTCTCGTTTGGGGACTGACTATTTTAGTCAAAAAGTCAAAAAGTTAACTAAAACTAGTCACATCACCTCTTTACTTTTCTGCACATCTTTTCGTAAAAAGTCAAAAAATTACTAAAATAGCTTGTTCCCAAACGAGGCCTAAAGTGAGTTTTTTGTTTTTGATATAAAAAAATCCACTTAACAAAAGGAGAGAATAAGTTTCAAGAGATTAAAGTGGATTATTCACATATATAATAGTAAATATATATAAAGTGAACACCTAGCATCTTTTATACTACTATGTGTCTACATTTTTATGAAAAAAAAAAATATATAGACAAATAAAAGTAGAGGTCTTGAACCTTGGACTTTTGTCAAATTAAAAAAACTCTTACAACTTAATTAGCACACTGCATGTAATGAATATTTTATTTTATTTTATTTTTACTTATTTGAATTGTACACACATCGCGTGTGCCAAGCACTAGTATATATATATACACACACTAGTGTATATGAGTCTCGTGCCAACTTGTCATTTTTTTTTTGTCTTTTTATTTTTTATTTTTTTTAGAGTAAATTACTAATACACCCCCTGAAGTTTGATTAAAATACAAATTGCCCCCTGTAGTTCTAAAAATTACATTACACCCCCAAGGTCTCTAATTTCGTAATAAATCGCCTCTTTTATTAATAAATCATCAAGTCAATTAATAGTTTTTAATAATGTCAGAATATGTTTCAATTAATAATTTATGTGATTTTATTATTGTATAGGAGGACAATTATAAATTTCATTGTTTTAGTTAATTATGTTAAATTAAAAAATCTAATAAGGGGTATTTGTAATTTTTCAAACTATAAGAGATAATATGTACTTTAAGTAAATCTCAAAATGTGTATTTATAATTTACCCTTTAGTTTAAGTTTTTTTATTTTAATGGAAGGATTATTTGCTAATATAGAAATGCCGTTTTAGCAATAGGATAATTGGTAAATTATCTCTTTCAACTATTATTTAATATCAAATGGAATATTTAAAATGATATTATTAGTCTATTTAGTTTAATTTTAAAAATTATTTCGGAGTTTATTATTTTTAGTGAAATTTTTTCATATTTAATTTTTTCCAAAACTTTTATCATTAAGATTCAAATTAGAAAAAAATTAATAGAGTTAAGTGTTATAATTTTTAGTTAATGGGGTAAAATAATATGGACCAATAGCTGCAAGAGTTAAAATGTAATTTTCCGCCCTTATATTAAACAAATAAATACATCGGTAAATTACAACCACACTCCTCGAGATTTGTGTAAAATATGAGTTGCTTCCGGTAATTCTGAAAATTGTAATATCCTATGCCTTTCAATTTCTAATCGCATAACAAAGTATCCCTTTTATTTATAAATCATTAAGTCAATTAATAATTTTAATGATGTCAAAAATATATTTTAATTAGCAATTTTAGTAATTTTATTGTTGTGTAGAAGATAACAATAAAAAATTATGACAAGAAGAGAATTTATAATTTTTAGAATTATAACGGACAATTTATATTTTAAACAAATCTCGTGAGATATATTTTTAATTTACCATAAATACACTAGATAGAGATTAAAAAAAAAAAAGAGACAAATACGCAAGATAAATAGATAGTCGCGACTTTTCTTCATTTAATTTCAAGGAGAGAATAAAAGAACTATAAATAACAAAAAAGAAAATGACAAAATAGGAAAACAAAAGTATAAGTCTCAATACTCTTTATAGTCTACAGATATATAAATAAATCATGGTCACATAAGAAATGATCATGATTTATTAAGTGTAGAGGGTCAGAAATTAAACCCCGAATTTAGTATGGATCTAAGCACTGGGGTCGTCCCTTTAAGGCGACCAGAAATGACTGAAGAAGCATGGGCTAAAGCCTAGGGGAAGTGGGTCAACAGTGGGCCGAAGCATACCCGACCCGCCAAGGGTCTAGATGGACTCTACGAAGGAAAACGCCTAAGTCAAGTTGCGAGACAACACATGCAGAGGGAAAGTTACTAAGGCACTTTGCCTCAGCACTGCCATTCCTAATATCTTCGGTTCTGCCGCCATTCGAAGTTGCTAAAGGAAAGAAAAAGCCAACGCAACTAAGTTGCAAAGGCAAGACTTGTGACGGCCAAGTTACAGAGGCACTTCACCCTAATGTCTCCATTTCAAGTAACATCGGTGCCGGCGCCATTCCAAATAATGTCGGTACCACAGCCATCTAGAGTTGGTGAAGGAATGAGAAAATCGAAGCAACTAAGTTGCAGAGGCAGTACTTGCAGCACCTAAGTTGCGGAGGCATTTTGTCAACGCCGCCATCTCTAAAATTGTCGATCTTGTCATTTGAACTCGCTACGGGAAATGACTGCCGCAGTAACTATAGCCGCCGCAACCAACTTGCAAAGGGAGCATCCCGCCAAGGTGATAGCTGCCTTTGGGAAAAGCTTTCCCTCTGCAAGTAGAGACTAATGTTTGGCGCTGATAGTAGGCCCCAAGACTTACTGGTTGGAGCTGATAGCAGGCCCAGAGATACTAGTTTACCGCGGTGATCCCGCAAAGATGGGAGCAGGGTAGTCCAAGCATAAGCGACTCCATTTCCATTACCCAGGTCATGGACTTGCTTTAGTCGCACAGGCAGAACTAAGGAAGCCCCCTTGGGCTTGGTACTAAGGCACGACATGGCTGATAGCAGACTTGGCTATGGCCTTTGCCATGGAATGTTGGGGAGTTTGTGGTTAGGTGGCTAAGGGTGGAAGCTTTGCTAAGGTGAGTACGAACATAGTCGATAGCAGACTAATAGAGTCCTGAGAATGTATGTATTGGCTAAGTAGAACTGAGAAGGCAAGTGCAAGAGCAAGGTTTACCGCTGCAAGTGTACTTGTTGAGGTTTAGGCTGAGAAGGCAAGTGTAGAAGCAAACACTCCCGTCGTAACTGCACTTGCTGAGGCTCAAAAGGGAGTTGCAGCACCAAACACTCTCGTCATAACTACACTTGCTAAGGCTAAAAAAAAGGTATTTGCAGAGGCAAATAGATAGTACACAGTACATGCAAAAGGACACGTGGCACCTTCAGCCTGGTGGCTCAAGACACAATATTCCATGTGATTCTCTGGGGCACATGTCCTCTCTCTATTTGGCCACTTGGTGTCCTCTTAGTACCAAGGAAAAGCCTATAAATAGGACCCATTTCCCAAGGTTCAAAGAGACGAATTTTGGGGATTTAGGGGAGATGCTGCCCATTTGTGCACTGCTATACATTTCTTCTTGAGCTACTTGCTTCACCCTCACTTAGCTACACACTCTCCATCTTCCCAGACAGTTGCTACTGCTCATTCTCCAGCCACTTCCACCATTATTGGACCATTAGTATAGTTTTGCCTCTCTAATCACTTTTTTAACCTTGAACCCCCCTACATTTCTGGGGACTCCGCTGGAGAGGCTGCTTTGTTGATGGTTTATGCCTGTAGTGGCTTACACACTTCACTGGAAAAGATGGCAGAGGATGATGTTCAGCAACCCCCACAACAACAAGGTTTTTCCAATGGCGGAGCAACACATGCAAATGACCGTGACCATAGTGTTGTGGTTGAGGCAGTTCAGTCACTCCAGGATATGCAAAGGGAGATCCTGGTAACTTTGCAAACTCTCACTGAGGCTATTATGGCCATGGCTTTTAGACCAGCTCTAGTGCAAGCACCTCTGCCTGTAGCAGTCCCAAACCCAGTGCCTAACCTGTTCCCTGAGGTTCGGGCTCTGATCCAGGTGCCTCCGGTGGTACCTCAGGCGAATGGTATGGCCGCTGGTTCAGCTACCCAAGAGCAGACTGGACCATTCCAACCCACTCACTTTGTTACTCTAATCGATGTACAAGCTACGCTCGAGCAAGAGTGTAGCAAGAAGCAATTACCATCTCTCCCCGACACAGATGTGAAACCCCCATACTCTCAGGAGATATTGACCATGCCCTACCCAACTGGGTATGCAGTGCCTAAGTGTAGCTCGACTTTTTCGCGCCCCCTTTCGGAAGTTTGAAATAAGCCCTATAGTTCGAACTCCCACAGTTCTAAATTTGATTCCACAAGTGCAATGTGAAATAGATAATCAGCAAAGAGTCCAAATCTGGCAAATCTTTTGGAAAATTAATTTTGAATCAAATTGCCAAAAATGGACCGCTTTTCCAGATGCAGAGTCGCCACCTAAATATTTTATTTGTAGGAAATTTAGGAAACTCATGACTCGTGCCAAAGGCCATGTGTTCGTCATCACCAAGATTGTCTCAGCTCGACAACTTAGGTACGACAGGGAAAGGTCATGAATTGAGCACCCCCGCTCGCCTGATCAAAGATCGGCCTCTACTAATCATGATATAATTTTTATCAACATTATATGCCCTTGTTCTGATTATTAGGCTAGCATTACTATGTGATGCGCACACACACACAAGTATAGACTAGTTTTCTCAAATTGGAACAATTCAATTTCATGTTTGTTTTTCGAAAATGATTTGAATTTGACACTTGACAAAGTGGGCTTAAAGCTTATGAATTTGCCATTTGACAAAGTGGGCTTAAACATACATTCATTGAATCATTCTAATTCAAGCAACAAGCCTTCATCTATAGGCATTCAAACAATTTAACAATTAAGCACTTAGCCTCATGGCAAGCATGCTAGTCATGGCAGTCACTCACACTCATGCAAGTATGCTAAAGCACTAAAACTTACCTAGTACTCCAAGCCAAAAAAAGAAACAAAGTTAGAAAAATACATGATTCAAACTATGCGATTATGACTAATGCAACACATGCGAAAATACAACTACTAGGCTCGGCTAATAAGCATGATATATGAATAAATTAAATAGCATACGATCTAAGCACGTATTCAAAAAAGTATTTAAACGACAATGCAGTTTGAAAGATGAACCGAGCCCCGGTTCATGCAAGACAAATGTATGCAAACATGAGTATGCTAAAGGAAACGTGATGCTCCTAATCTAACCATCGTAAACAGTTAAATGAAAGGGAGAAAAACGTGGGGTTGGAAGACATACACATTATTATAGCATTGATGCCCTCGCGCAGGAGGGTCCGAATGAATATACTAGCTAAGCTAAACTACTTAACTAATTATTACAACACAAATGAATAATTAACTACCCTATGCTAATCGATTAAGTACAACAATTAAATAATTTAACTATGCTAAGCTAATTAAATATTTACAACACAAACTAATTTAATTAATCAATCTAAACTAATTAAATGTACAAAACAAACTAATTAGCTATAACTAATTAATTACAACATGGATTAATTAACTAAGTACAACACTTTATTAATTAGCTACAACTAATTAAGTACAACAAATAAATGACTAATTGCTAATTAAACTAATTAACTAGTCCCGGGAAGCGAGGGAGGCCCATGCATGCTCGGTTTCCACCTGAAGAACGTCCATTGTCTGGCTCTGAAAGCCTCTGTTGCACAATTTTTGCATTGATTTTCCACTTCTGGACCAAATCTGCTCTACTTCACAAACATTCTGCTAAAATTTCACTAGTGGCCGGCAGGCCAAAAGTGGTGGCCGACCGACCACCAATAGGGAGTTGCCGTCTAACACTAATGGCCTGCAGGCCAGGAACAATGGCCGGCAGGCCACTGATGATGCATCATTTCTTGCTGCAATATAGAGCAAACAGAGCAAAGAAAGGGTATTCTAATAGGTTGTTTGTACTGTGTATCCCTCTTTATCATCAAAACAAGCTTAAAGGAGTGATACACTTGGTTCAAAAACCATCAATCAAGCAATTTCATTTCATGATGGCTAAAGAACCAAGGTGTACAAGTTAATAAATACGCAAACAAGACCCACATCTTTCACCCTATCATTCATGATCAAGGGCAAATGGAGACCTAGGAAACTTGGCACATCTCATTACTTTGAGTATGAAATGTCCCAATTTTCCTTATGTTCAATTAACGTCCGATTAAACACACCAAAATATAACCAAATTCTTAACTTGCAAAATTTTAGTTTCCACTTCTAGTTACTCATTTTAATTACCCTTCCATTCTTTTAACCAATTAAGTCCATTGGTGAGAAGTCCTCTAAAGAGAAGGAAGTGTCAAACAAGGGGTAGTGTAAGGCAAGAGAGAGGTGTCATGCCGTTGATAATTAACCCCCCAAAGAGGATTAAACTATTAAGCATGGACCTCAATCTCAAGCTTACATAATCCTAAGGTTGAAACAAATCTCAAAGCAAATAAAAAGTCAAGAAGTGAGGGAGGTTGCAGAGATTAAGCTTGCTGAAATTAAGTGAGAAAAGCACTAAAACATGCAATCAACTCAAACAAGTGGTGTCTAAAGGCCTAAAGCACCAAGCTTGTGAGGACACTTATACTACAAGTATTCAATACAAGACTCAAATGACTTAACCAACCCAAAACAGAGTTAAAACGGTCCAAAATCAAAGCCTAAAACATGCTGGAATTAAGCTACAAAAGGCTAGAAAAATATGCTAATATCTAGGCTAGCAAACAAGACACAAAGAGGGGAGGCTAACCCCTCCAAATTTGGACTTCAAAACATGATTTTCACCACTGAAATTACTCTAAAATTCAGTATTTAAAAGCGCCAAAAAAGATAGTTTGAAAGTGGGAAACAAAGATAGAAAGGCCTTACAAACAAGGAAGAAAGAAATGGTGGACCACCCCTTAACTTTAAATGGCCTAAAACCACAAATTTCATCCCACAAAAATAGAGGTTTTACAGCCCAAAAACAGCATGAAAACAGCAAAAAAAGATAGTAGGGAAGTAATGTAAAGATTGCACAAGTTATACCTCTTGAAGCAAGGTAGTTTTTTGATTTTGTTAACAAACCCACAAATTGTCACTCTCAAGGGCTGAAATTTGGACACAAGAACCTCAGCAAGAATAGCTCCAATATTGGTTTAGGAAGTGTAGTTTGAAGTTGTGTAGGTTGCAAGGTAGAGAGAGAAAGTGCTATGCAAGTGTTGGAGCTTTTTAGGATTTTTGTAACCCTAACCCTAACCCTAATTTCTTTCCCCAAATTTTTCCTCACCTTGAAACCAAGAGGGAGGTCCTCTATATATAAAAAAATATGAGCTTCAGGTTGAAATATCTATAAAAAGACAGGTGGAGCATTATGGAAACAACTGGCATAAATATCTGCAAAAAAAACTACTTTTTGACACCAGTGGCCGGCCGGCCATCACTGGTGGCCGGCAAACACTCAGGCCCCGTTTGGGGACTAACTTTTTTAGCCAATTAGCCAAAAAGTTACTAAATTAGCCAAAAAGCCAACAACCCATACCAAAAAGTCAAAGATTCTCTTTTCTCTCTACTTTTTGCACATCTTTTCGTAATTAGCCAAAAAGTCATCCCAAACATATAAGTTTTTTTTACCTACCTTTTTAGCCAAATAGCCAAAAAGTTACTAAATTAGCCTGTTCCCAAACGAGGCCTCAAAAGGGGCAAAAGTTTCACCAATGGCCAGTAGTTAGTCGTCGGCCACAAAAATCTATTTTTAGACCCGAATGCAAATGGGCATATCTCCGTCATCCGGACTCCGTTTCAGGTTATTCTTGAGTCTAAATTGAAGCCCCAGAAGTCTACTTTCCAATAGTGGCAGACTCATATCAAAATTCTAAGTGTACAAAAAGATATGCCTGATTTAGTGAAGGCTACTCAATTCTCTCTTAACAGTTTGATGCCAACTTCTCCCCGACGGGTTTTCTTCCCTCCCTTCTTATTTTCTTCAACTCCAAACCTCTAAATAATATGTTTTTAAAGATTTTTCATAGAGTTCACCTCTCTTTCATTTATTTCCACTTTGTTCTTGCTCGGTTTATCAAAAAGTGCACGATTTAACGAAATGTGAGCCTCGGAACATCGTAGAAGCATTTTCAAAAATATTTTGAAAAAGAAGGTTTTAAGGTCAAAAATATTTTTGGTCAAAATAGTTTTGAGCCAAAATAGGGTGTAAGGTTGGGATTTAGAGTATAACTTTCATCATCGAGTGATCAATCAGTGGCCTCCAAGTCTTAAGGGCAGTAAAAAATGGGGTGTCTACACCAAGTTTATTACGTTTGATGGAAAACAAGGCAATGCCAGAGAACACGTTGTGAGGTTCATTGAAAATCTTGGTGTCCATGGCAGTGACCACTCTCTGTGCCTTTGGGAGTACTCCATATCACTTACTGAAAGGGCTTATAGCTGGTATGTGAACTTGGCTCCTAACTCGATCAAGAGTTAGGAGGAGATGGTGAACAAGTTCCACACGAAGTTCTTTCAAGTCCAAGAAAAAGTTACAACCCTCACACTTGGGCGAGATGTCCAAAAAGAAGGCGAAGATATACTGGACTATGTTAAGCAGTTCCAAGATAAAGCTATTGACTGTCATAAACTAGTGAATGAGGCCCACTTAGTCAGCATATGTGTGGAGGGTGCCATACGCGACTACAAAATTTTCTTGGTGAACCATAATCTGCCTACCTTTTCAGCCTTGGTTGAGACAGCTAGGAACCTTAGCATCACTGGCTCTCTGCATAGATCTCGCGACAGTCACCATTACTCCCACAATAGAAGAGTTGCTGCGGTAACCTCTGTAGGAGGGAGCCGCTTGCAAAGGGAGGCGTCATCCTCTCAGAAGAGAAAGAGTTGTGAGGACAAAAATCCATATCCTTGCAGTCTTGAGAATGTTAAGGCCTTGGTTAAAGAATGGGTAGTTGATGGTGAACTTACTTTGCTTCTGGTTAATGTCCCTCCAACCAAGAAGGACAAAGAAAGCCTAGATTACTGTATCTATCACAGAACCACCAGACACCCTATTAGGGACTGTTGGACTTTGAAAAGTATCTTCAAGAAGAAAGTTGACGCGAATGAGCTGAAGTTCAAAGATGCCGGTAACTGTAATGTAAGGAAGGACCCTTATTCTAACCACAAGAAGAAGGAGCAGAACGTACATATGATTGGGTACCTTGGGCCCGTGCGCGATCAAGTGCACATGGCATCTTACTATGATGAATTAGAAGAAATTGCTAGCGGCTAGCTGCCTAAGACAGTACCTATTGAGGCAAAATTTGCAGAGGATACTCACGCCCAGACCTTGCAAAACTCTGTTAAGTTTCGCACATTCTTTTACCAACTGGGGCTAAGCCAAGCCGCCAAGTTGGAAGCGACAAGGGCCCTCATTAACATTTCCAAAGTGCACCATGTTGAAGTTGTTGAGGCTAAGGAGTATGTGCCTCGGCGTATCCAGGAAGATTATGGGGCCATTACTTTTTCAGAAGCAGACAGAGCATATCCATTTCCTCATAACCGTCCTCTTTTTGTCACAGCTTACATCAATGATGTATAGTTCAAGCGTGCTTTCCTCGATGGTGGGGCATCCATAAACATCATCACTACTGACACCTTTGCAAAGGATGGTATCCCAGAGTCCAGAATGGTTTGCCAACCTATCACCGTGACAGGTTTTGGTGATGAGAAAAAAGTTACTAAAGGTCATGTTGTCGTGGACTTAGCAGTTGGTGAGATCCATTCCGCAACAAAGTTCCATGTGATTTAAGCGAACACAAATTACCATATGATACTTGGCAAAGCTTAGATGCACCGATATGGGGCTATCCCATCATGTTATCGCCAATGCATGAAGGCAAAGTTGGGAAAGTGCATAGTAACCATAAATGCATCTGAAAAGCCATTCGGAGTGGAGAAGGCACACTATTCGGATGCAGTTTTCTTTATTGAGTTGTCAACGGATGAAACTCCAAGGACTGGTAAAGTTACAGGGGTAAAATTGTCAAAATGGGAAGACATTTGGGATGCAGAGGCTACTTTAGAAAGTAGTAGGCCGAAGAGGAGCAGCAAGTCAACAAGTCCTCTGCCCAAGATTGTTAAGGTGCGTGAGGGTGGTAAGATGGTTTACTACTTATGACGGTCTTGGGGGCCAGACTTCATACCTTGGGAGGATGGCCCCGAGATGAATAAATATGACGGTGATGAGTCCCAAGAAGGGTTGGTGGAGACGCCTGAGCCCGCCCTCGAATTCATGCAAGATACACCCAAACCGCAGCAGGAGGTACTTGTTGAGGTCAACCTCAGCGGCTTATCTGGGCAGAGCAAGCTCGTGTTTATTAGCGATACAATGGCTCCAGTAGCTAAGGCAAAATTGATAACACTACTAAAGCGGTACAATGACGTCTTTGCTTGGACATATGACGAGATGCCTAGTTTTGACCCATCCCTTGTCACTCATCATCTAGACACTTTTCCCAACTCTAAGCCAATCAAGCAGCATACTCGAAAGTATCACCTTGATCTTGAAGCAAAGATTACGGTGGAGGTAGAAAAGTTGCAGAGGGCCAAGTTCATTGACCCTATACAGTACCTAACTTGGCTAGCAAATATTGTACCTGTGAAGAAGAAGAATGACCAGATCAGGGTGTGCATGGACTTTCGCGACATGAATAATTCCTGCTTGAAAGTTGAATTTCCATTGCCTCATGTTGACACACTTGTCGACTCTACTGCGGGCCATTAGATGTTCTCCTTCATGGATGGGTTCAGTGGTTACAACCAGATCAAAATGGCACCAAAAGATGCAGAAAAGACAGCTTTCAAAACACCCTTGGGAAATTTTTTCCATACAATGATGCCCTTTGATTTGAAAAATATGAGGGCAAGCTACCAATGGGCTATGACTGCAGTGTTCCATGACATGTTGCATCATGAAGTGGACGTATATATGGATGATCTGGTGGTCAAGTCTACTGAGGCAAACCGAGACCTCTGCGACTTGGAAAAACTTTTTCAATATTGCCGCAAATTCTGCCTAAAGATGAACCCTCTCAAGTGTGCCTTCGGAGTTACCGCCGACAAGTTCTTTGGCTTTCTTGTACACCGGTGGGGGATTGAAGTAGATGGGGATAAGATCAAGTCAATCATGGAGATGCCACCACCACACTCTCAAATGGCCTTGAAGAAATTCCTAAGCAAAGTGTCATACCTCAAGAGGTTCATTCCAGCCCTTGCTGAGATAACCTTTTCCTTTGGAACACTGCTGAAAGGGAATCACAAGTTTGAATGGTTGCAAGAACACCAACAGGCATTTGATATGGTGAAGAAAGCACTTACCTCTCCACTTACAATGATTGCCCCGTAACCCGAAAAGCCTTTATTACTGTACCTGACCTCTACACCTCGGTCTATTGGAGCTCTACTTGTCCAAGACATAGATGGCATTGAGAAGCCAGTCTATTACATCAGTCGTAAAGTCAATGGTACCGAGTCGCGATATACCCCAATTGAGAGGCATTGTTTGGCCTTAATCTTTATAGTGCAGAAGTTACGCCACTATTTTTTGGCATACCTGATCCAGGTAAGCAAGCCTCTGACTGGAAGAATGACAAGATGGCTTTTGGCTCTAGCAGAATATGACATCACTTGTGTTACTCCCAAGGCAATTAAGAGCCAAGCACTTGCAGACTTACTGGCCCAATTCCCATCTGGTGAACATGAACCTGTAGGGGTACCTCTACCAGGTGAGGTCCATGTCTCAACAGCTGCAGTTGAGACTTATTGGGACTTAAAATTTGATGGAGCTTCCAGAGCTGGAAAAAGTGGAGTTGGCATAACACTAACCAGTCAAGAAGGAGAGAAGTTTCATCTATCATACAAGCTTGACTTTGAATGTTCAAACAACGAGGCTGAATATGAGGCGTTGATACTTGCCCAAAAAAAGGGCCTCTACAAGTTAAAAATTTAGGGTGACTCCAAGTTAGTTGTCAAGCAAACAATGGGTGATTTCGCCTCGAAGGAGGCTCTGTTAGCCCTATATCTCATTGTGGTTCAAAGGTTGCTCACTCAGTTTGATGATGTCCAAATCCAGCATACCCCTCGAACACATAACCATTTTCCCGATGCCTTGGCTACACTGAGGGTAAAGGTGGATATACCAGATGATAATATAGCCATCGTCATCGAGAAAAGAACAACACCAACAGTGTTAGCCGAAGAACATACAGAGCAAAATGATGAGGGGTAGAAAGCAGATATAATCCAACAGTTGAAAATAGGCCAGGGAACAATTAAACTAGCAGAACTTGCATCAAGCTACTCCTCAGAGGAGAGTTGTATTTTCACGGTCCCAACAACTTGTTGGCAAGGTGCATCGGCAGACAAGAAGCAACTTATAGACTTGAGCAGATCCATGCTAAGTCCTATGGAGATGGAGATGTCAGTCTATATCGACGGATATAGAGGCAAGGATATTACTGGCCAGAGATAGAAAAGGAAAGCACTGAGTTACAGAGGCAATGTGTAAAATGTCAGTCTCATCCTAAATAGGAAAAAGCCCATTTCTTAAGCAGTAAGGAATGGAGACAGCCGTATATTGACTATCTTGGAAATGGCACACTACCCGAGAAGAAAGCCGATGTAATCAGAGTTAAGAGGCGGGCCCTCCACTTCTTCCTTAACCAAAGCAAGTTGTACCGAAGAAGCTTTGAAGGGTAACCTTTGGTGTGTTTATCAAAAGATGAGGCAAATGAGGTGCTAAGGGAAGCCCACAAGACAGAACATTATGGAGGGCAACGATTATATGGACATCTTATTCACCTCGGCTACTACTGGTAGACAATGAAAGAAGATGCTAAAAACTTTATAAGGAGATGCCAATCTTGCCAAAAGTTTGAAAACTTGATGCATGCACTAGCGGTTGAACTGCACAACATCAAGACTCCTTACCCATTTCATACTTGAGCATTTGACTTGGTAGGTCCTATAGCCATCAATCCAAAGGCCACAGATGGATACTTGCAGCGACTAAAGTTAGCACCAAGTAGGTAGAGGCTATACTGATGACGAAGACAGATGGCGCAGGAGTAGCCAACTTCATCAAAGAAAACATAATCTGTAGGTTTGGCATACCCAAAGTAATTTTGTCTGACAATGGAACTCCCTTTGTAAATCGCTATGTGGGAAGACTACTGGACGCCTACCAGATCAAGCACCACAAGTCTAGTCCATACCCCCTAAGGAAATGGACAAGCTGAGGCGACCAACAAAACTCTCATCCGAATATTGAGTAAAATGATGGATGAAGCAGGGGGCACATGGTCCGAACAACTCCTCGTAGCACTTTGGGCGTATAGAACATCAAAGAGGAAGCCAACTCAGGCAACCTTATTTTCCCTAGGATATGGGTTCGAAGCTATGTTACCAGTTGAGTTGGCAGTGCCCTCAGCAAGAATGGCTATGTCAGCACACTTAGTTCCAGACAGTAGGAAGAATGACATAGAGGCAGTTGAAGAAAAAAGAGATCAGGCTCGCGGGCAATGGAAAAGTATCATCAATCCATAGCTCGCTCCTACAATCAATCTGCTCAACACAGGAAGTTCAATGAGGGGGACTTGGTATAGAAAACAGTGGATGCAATCACGAGGGGGCAACGAATCCCCAAGTTCTCACCCAGATGGGAAGGCCCTTACAAAGTTGCTGAGGCAAGCAATAGTGGGTACTACAAGTTGACAAGAGTAGATGATAGGTTCAGAACTGGCCCTATCAATGCCAAGTATGTCAAAGAGTATTTTCCTTAATTTCTTTTGTCTAGAAAAAAGAGTTGTAAGTTTTTTTGTTAATACTTTCAAAGCAAAGTGTAAAAAAAGTGTCATACACTTAGTAAACCTGTTACCCTTGTAAATGCTTAGTGCGAGGAAAGTTTTCCATACTTAGCCAAAGTTTAGCCTTGTAAAAACCTAGTCATGGCAGAGTTCCGTTCATAGCAAGAGTTTTGTTCAACCTTAGGAGATATGTAAAGGCAATGAAGAGAATGCAATGAAGTAAGACTCAATATCTTTGCTTCTCATAAACATCAAAGTTTTACAATGTTCAAAAGGCAAAGGAAAAAGAAAAAAAAAAGAAGATAGCAAAAGTACAAAGAAAAGGAGCCATAACAGAGTCACACTAAATCAAATCAAACCCTTCATGAGGGAGTCCATCAGGGTCACATCCCTAGGCAGCTGAACAACCAGCGCAGAGTCTTTCTCTTTAAACCAAGCCAAGTTCTACTGATGTTGCTCCAAGGCACCTTCACACTCCTTGATAGTCTCTTCCAAAGATGCAATCATCATGACATTATCTGCATGTTCAAGGAAACCATTGACTGCTTGAAGCCTATCCTTCATCCACGATAGGTCCAAACTGTTCCTCTCAAAGCCGCTCAAGTTGGCCTTAGCACCTTCTACGAACTTGCTAGGGGTTGTCAGAATCTTCTTAGCAGCAAGGTCACGAATGAAGCTGGCAAGTGACTCTAGCAACGCTGTCTACACCATAGATCCAGGAACATTAAAAGGAGTAAAGGTACCAGGGTGCAGCGCCTGGATGTAGGCAAGAGTGGGAGCAGCTTCAGAGGAGACCCAATAACTTAGAAAACAAACTTTCCCTGAGGATTGAGGGGACTCTCTCACACCACCGCCAGCTTCAATTACTAGAGGGAGACTGGCAGAGCGACCAATGGTCTGAAGGCAACGCACTTTTCTTGAAGATGATTGCCCAGCAGCATTGGAGTGGGTAAATATTGGGTGGCGATCGGGTGAATTGGCCTCGCGAGAAAGGGCAAAGCTGCCTGCACCATCATGTCGCTCCGAAAAGAGGTCGTCCATATGGTAATCCTCAATATTTAGATCTAGCACAATAGTGGTGTCCATGCCCACATAAAAGTCTCATGATCCCTCAAGGTTAGCTGGCACCTCAGGGAAGTGAGTGGGGTACAAGTTAGCGAGCTGCTCAGAAGTTGCTGAAGCAACCAGGTCAGAAGCATTAGCAATAATAGTAGTACCATGAGTAGCCAGGTTGGTAGCTACCTTTACAAGTTAGGCCAAACTTGGGGGGCCCACAGCAGGAACAACCGCTGCATCTGCACCTCCCTTAGCAACTTGAACATTGAGAAGTGGGGTCTGTGGAACCAGTGGAGATTCAGTGGACTATGAAGAACCCCCAAATACAGCTCCCAGAGGGGGTGGTACAACTTCTAGTGGCTCTCTTACACCACGATCCTCTCTAGGAGTCTCTGGAACAAAATCATCTCCGCCGACAGAGGAACGGTCAGAGTGAACAGAATCAGTAGGGTTTGAAGGTTCTATACCCTCAACAATTATATCACCCATTGCAACTTTCACAGTAGGGAGGACTTGTTCGTTTTCTGTAGCCTCAGCAACTGGCTCAGCCTTAGTAGTTGGTTCGGCTTCAACACTTGGTCATTCCTTAACATCTGGAAGTATCATTCTGGAGGTCCTGAATCTTGAGACCCTTGAAGCAATGGGAAGGTCGTCGTCGTCGTTGTCTAAATCTGAGGAAATTCCAATGACAGTAGAAGAACCTTCGAGGCCCAAAGGTGGTATGGCCGATGGGCCCTAAAAAAAAAAAAGAAGAGATCATATGATTAATAAAATAAGTGTAAAAAGCCCAAGGAAGTAATGCAAAATATTTTCTAAATATGGGTACCTTTTGAAGTCTCTTCCTACTTGGTGAGGCACGTGCCTCAACAACTGATGCTGCTACCTTTTGGGCTGCCCTCAATCTAGAATGGGTCATGCGTATTGTTACACCAATTGGGGGAAGAGCAACTTGCAGGGGTTGGACAGACATTGCCCCAAATGGATGAGGCTCCTCTACTGCAAGTAGAGATAGAAGCTTGAAACGGCAGAATATACTAGTCTGTTTCCCTCGACCAGAGGGAAAACGAAGGGATAAGTCAGGCTGCGAAATGGGTTCCATCGCAGGGACAACAAGAGCACTGTTGCAAAGTTGAAAAAAGAGTTGAGGTTGCGGTGCCAGAATAGCCTGTTACTGGGAGTAAAGGCACCTTCTCGTCCAAGTGAAGGCAACTCTATGAGGCCTAATCTCTCCACGAGTAAGGCAGTGTAGTCACGAGCAAACCTCTGGAAGTTCTGATGAAAATTTGTCTGAGGTGAAGGGGCATCGGAAATACCTTGGTCCATGCCAAATTGCCTAAGGACCCTATCCGATCTGTAGATAACACTAGATATGCCCTCATCATTCCATACGGATAGAAACCCGGGGCGTATCATGGCAGCCAGTAGAAGAGAGTTGGCCTGGACGCTGTCAAAGGAGAAATCAACATGACGAGCCTCTAAGAAATAAAACGGGACAACAAAAATGCCTGGAAAAAGCTGAGTAAAAGGGCGGAACACACACTCCTCCATCCAGTTGACGTAATCTACAAAGGGTCTGTTGGTGCCAAGACCAGACCACCGAGAGATGCGAGGGAGGGATTGGCGCACTTGTCTCGTGACAGGTCGACCCTTTGCTTCTAGAACAGGACGACCCTTTGCATCAAGGACTTCGTCGGTGAAGAAGGGCTCATGTTCTTTAGGGAGGGGCCCATAGCAGGGAATCGCTCGTAGAAAAAAGCGGTCAAGAATTGGGTGTGTATAAAACTCCATACATCATAGCGGCCCATGGACCTCTTCATGTCTGAATGAATAAGGTCAAGGCAGAAGTATAAGTTTCCCAAGAAGAGGGGGGCCAGAGGGATCTAACTGCCGCTACAGAGTTTGATAGCCAAAGGGAACACCAGAGGATTGATACTCTCAGCTGGGTTGCTAGGGAGAACAAAAAAAGAGATGAAACAACTGACAAAGGCGGCCAGGTACAAGTCACCACGGTAGCCTGGCCCAACTACGGAGTTGTAGCTCTCCTCTGTGATGTCGCCCACAACTGGTTACAGGTCCTTGAAGAAATGTTTCAGCCAAGAAAGGTAGGTGGTCTTGTCCCTCTTGGGCCTCTCCTGGAGCAATTCCCCAATCTTAAGATTGTACTAGGAGCCATACTTCTGTGCCTCTCAAAAGGCACTTTGGAGGGCGGTGATAACAATTTGTTCTACAGAAGTCAGGGACGCTAGATCGAAGGGGTGATCTCCACGAGTACTTAAGCGCAGAAGGACGGCAACATCTTTGAGGGTTGGAGTTATCTCTCTCCATGCTAAGGCAAAGGTGTAAGTGTTGTGGCTCTAACGGGAGACAACCATGTCAGTGTTGGTCTATACCTTGTGCATTGACAACTCCCTCGAAATCAAAACGACATTGAAAAGACGAACATCCCTCAAGCGCTGCTCGAAGCCACTATCTACAATGATGTCATCAACTCAGAAGAACCAGTCTGCTGGAGGGCCGTTGTGAGTGCGATAGTAGATGTATGAATGCGGAAAGTTTCCACGCTTCTCATGAAACCGCAGCACAGAGACTGGGTTCACCATGTCAGCATTATCCAAAGTAGCCTCACCAAAAGGGAGTAGAGGCTCCTCCAGAGGAAGGGTATCAGGAACAAAGGAGTCAACTGCCTTCCAAAAAGGGTCAGCCAGCCCTCCGAAGTATAGGGCCCTCCTCCACTCAGTAGGGGGTGGGCAGCCCTGTCAGGTAGAAACCCTATGCTGGCCATGAGGAAGAATAAAGAAAAGTAAAGACGACTTTGGAAAGTAGGGGCAAGGAAGAGAAGAAGACAAGGAGACAGAAAGTGTGTTGTGGTGGAAGTGGGGGATCGGTGGACCCAAGGGGGGATATTTATAAAGAAAGCAGTAAAAAGGTGCCAAAACGCTTCCTTAGGCTCATTATGACCCGTCAGCCAAAGAGGGTACCTTTTAAGAGCCGACGCAACTTCTGACCCAATCGACGCAACCATTGGGTTACTTGCTGACGTCATGCACACGCGAGAAACCAGGAGTGCGTCCCCCACTCGCGCAGGGGGCAAATGTAAAGGGTCAGAAATTAAACCCCAAATTAAGTATGGACCTAAGCGCTGGGGTTGTCTCTTTAAGGCGACCAAGAATGACAGGAGGAGCATGGGCTAAAGCCCAGGGGAAGTGGGCCAACAGTGGACCGAAGTTGATTCAACCTGCCAAGGGTCTAGATGGACTCCACGAAGGAAAATGCCTAAGTCAAGTTGTAGAGGCAACACATGCAACAGTCAAGTTGCAGAGGCAACACATGCAGCGGGAAAGTTGCTGAGGCACTTTGCCTTAGTGCCACCATTCCTAATATCTTCAGTTTCGCTGCCATCTGAAGTTGCTGAGGGAAATAAAAAGCCAATGCAACTAAGTTGCAAAGGCAAGACTTGCGACGACCAAGTTGCAAAGGCACTTTGCCGCAGCGTCGCCATTTCAAGTAATGTCGGTGCCGCCGCCATTCTAAATAATGTCAGTACCACAATCATCTAGAGTTGCTGAGGGAAGGAGAAAATCGAAGCAACTAAGTTGCAAAGGTAGTACTTACGGCGCCTAAGTTGCGGAGGCATTTTGTCAGCGCCGCCATCTCTAATATTGTCGGTCTTGTCATTTGAACTTGCCACGGGAAATAACTGCCGCAACAACTATAGTTGCCACAACCAAATTGCAGAGGGAACATCCCACCAAGGTGATAGCAGCCTTTGGGAAAAGCTTCCCCTCTGCAAGTAGAGGCTAATGCTTGGCACTGATAGCATGCCCCAAAGTTTATTTAACTCGGCGCTAATAGCCGGCCCCAAGACTTACTGGTTAGAGCTGATAGCAGGCCCAGCGATACCAGTTTACTGCGACGATCCCGCGAAGATAGGAGTAGGGTAGCCCGAGCATAAGGGACTCTTTCCATTACCTGGGTCATGGACCTACCTTAGTCGCACAGGCAGGACTAAAGAAACCCCCTTGGGCTTGGTACTAAGGCACGGCATGGCTGATAGCAGGCTTGGCTATGGCCTTCACCTTGGGAAGTTGGGGAGTTTGTGGTTAGGCGGCTAAGGGTGAAGGCTTCACTAAAGTGAGCACGAACATAGTCTATAGCAAACTAATGGAGTCCTGAGAATGTACGTACTAGCCAAGTAGAACTGAGAAGACAAGTGCAACAGTAAGGTTTACCGCTGCAAGTGTACTTGCTGAGGTTCAGGCTGAGAAGGCAAGTGCAGAGGCAAACACTCCCGTTGCAACTGCACTTGCTGAGGCTCAAAAAAAGGTAGTTGCGGAGGTAAACAGATAGTACATAGTACATAGTACATGTAGAGGGACACGTGGCACCTTCAGCCTGGTGGCTCAAGGCAGAATATTCCATGTTATCCTCTGGGACACATGTCCTCTCTCTATTTGGCCACTTGGTGTTCTCTTGGTACAAAGGAAAAGCCTATAAATAAAACCCATTTCTCAAGGTTCAAAGAGAGGAATTTTGGAGATTTGGAGGAGATGCTGCATATTTGTGTACTGCTATGCATTTCTTCTTGAACCACTTGCTTCACCCTCACCCAGCTATACTCTCTTCATCTTTCCAGACAGTTGTTGCTACTCATTCTCTAGCCACTTCCGCCATTGTTGGACCATTAGCATAGTTTTGCCTCTCTAATTATTTTCCTAACCTTGAACCCCCACCACATTAAGTCAATTAAATGACGAGAAATGTCTTTCAATGAACATTTTTGATAACTTTACTGTTGCATAAGAGAGTAGTTATATATATATATTGTTTATTTGTTAAATTCAAAATTTTAATAATGGATAGTTGTAATTTATAGTATTATAGGGACAATTCATATTTTAAACAAATTTTATAGTGTTTTTGCAATAAAAATAAAAGATTCATGTTTTACAATTGACCAAGATTCATTGCATAATTACAAGAAACCTTCATCCAAATTCATGTCGCCAATAATAAATATTATAAAAGAAAATGACAAAATGAAAAACTAAAATACAGGTAATCAATAATAATAATACCAAACAAAAGGGCAAAATAAATAGAAGATAAAACAAAGAAAATATAATTTTAGTAAACTAATAATAAAAAAAAAGAAGATAAAATCTGGCCCAACAAATAGAAATGAGTAATTATAATGGAAAATTTTTGAGACTCATAATAAAACCCCTACAATTTCACCCACAATGATGTGGAACATACTCAATTATGTAGGGCTTTACATCATTGACACATCATTGTGGATGTATTTGGAGGTCTCAAATACCATTATTTAATTACACTCCAATGGGGTGTAAAAAAAATATATATACTTGTTTATAAAAACAAAATTACAATCTTAATTATTAATATATATAAATTTTTTAATTAATTTATAATTATTTTTATAAAACCCCACTACTATGATTAAAAAAAACATGTTCAAGAAAAATTTCATTGAACTTTATCATTAAAAAAAAAAAAAAAATCCCTTGAACCCTGGAAGCTAGTGTTTGAAGAAAATATAGGGGCAAACTGGGCAAGAAGAACAAAACGAAGCAACCCATGGCACGCTTTCCTAAATCAAAGTGCCATTTATAATGTATAGATGGGTAAATTACATTTCGCATCAAATCTCACTTTGGCTTCTAGACATGAAATTATGACAGTTAACCCCCTGCACTTTTGGTCAAATCTCATTTTGGTCCCTACACAAAATCGTGACAGTCAATCCCTTGCACTTTTGCTCAAATCTCACATTGGTCCCTACACAAGAGTCAATGTCTCTCTTCTATTACTTTATTTTTAAATCTTTAATAAAATCTAATCGTGTGACAAAAATGTAGCTACGAAATTAAGGGAAGAGACGAAAATCATCTATATTTCCCACCAATACACTTTGTCTTATGTGATAAATGCACGAGAGTTATATAATACAATATATATATATATATTATATGCTAAAAATTGGGACGAAGATGCAAGAAAATAGAGCTTTTGAAATAAATAAATAAATAAATAAATCAAAGAGAAATGAAGATGAATAGATAGAAAATTATGTTACTGTGAAAAACATAATTTCGTAATTCTGAATTTATGCAAAACCCTAGCTTGGTTTTCAAACTCTTGTTACCCAGAATTTTACTTCTCTGCTCGAGCGTCACTTCTTACGCTCGAGCGGGCTTTGTGAACTCTCAATACTTTTGTAGGTCTGCAAAACTACTAGAAGGGCATAATCAATGCTTGAGCGGTAGTTTCTGAGCTCAAGTGGGCTCAGCTAGAGCGGTCTTTCTTCTACTCAAGCGTTGGTCTACTGTTTACAAAATTATTGGGAGTGTGTATTTCTTGCGCTCGAGCAGAATATGCATATATCAGTCCGTGAAGATCACTTTTTACATCATTTTTTCATATCTTTTTCCCTCAAAACCCTAGATCTAGAGCCCTTCTCTCTAAAACTCTCTCTCTCTCTCTCTCTCTCTCTCTCTACTTTTACACTTAGATCTAAGGATCTCTTGACCTTACTCTCTTTGATAAAAAGATAGAGCACTCTGAAGGCTTTCATTTGATCCGAATAGAGTCGAATTTTGGCATCTTTGAAGTTTCTCCATTCCCTCCTTTGGTCTTCTAAGCTTGAGGTAGAGATTTTCTACACTCTTCTATGATTTTTAACTTAGCTATTTGTTGGTATGAACAATATTGTGATTTGGAGGAACTTTGAACAAACCTAGAGTTTTTGTTTAAAATCAAAAGAGGGGTCCCTCTAACGTGTTCTTGAAAATGGTTGTGGGAATGGATATAAGATAGAGTTGTGATGAAATTATTAATTTCGAAACGTGGAATGGATTTTGGATAAAAAGGGGATTTACCTAAATGTTTTTTTTTTTTTTTTTTTTTACAGATAAATAGAACAAATGTTGAAAATGTGAAATTTCATGGATGTTGATGTGGATGGATGTGAACAAAAAAAACAAAAAAACAAAACAAAACAAAACAAATACGCCAGATAAATAGATGGCCACAAACTTCTTTTAATTTTTAAGGAGAGAATAAAAGAACTGTAAATAACAAAAAAAGAAAATGAAAAAATGGAAAAACAAAAGTTCAAGTCTCAACACTCTCTTATAGTCTATAGATATATAAATAAATCGTTGTCGCATAAGAAATGATCATGATTTATTAAGTCAATTAAATGATGAGAAATATTTTTCAATGAACATTTTTGATAACTTTATTGTTGCATAAAAGAGTAGTTTTATTTTTTATTTTTTTTATTTTGTTAAATTAAAATTTTTAATAATGGATAGTTGTAATTTGTAGTCACTACGCCAAAACAGGGCATTAACGACGGTTTTTTTAACGGCGGTTTCGTTACCGCCGTTTAAAGATACTATTAACGGCAGTAACGAAACCGCTGTTAATACCGCCGTTAATGTATCTTTAACGGCGGTTTTCGTTACCGCCGTTAACAAAACCGCCGGTAATGACCCTTTGACGGCGGTAATGAAACCACCGTTAAAAAACCGCCGCTAAAGCCCTCTCATTACCGCCGTTAATGACAGTGGTCTTTGTCGGCTAAGCTCCAGCGGAGCTCCGGTGAGTGGTGACCACGCGCGGCTAGGGTTGAACATGACCATCTACAATAAAGTAAAAGTAATGTTTAAATATTTATTTAAGAAATATATTTCATGAAGAGTGGCTGTAGTGAAGTGGTTGGTGTGGGTGGATGAGAGGTTGAGGGTTCAAGACTTGGGGAGTGCAAAAAGAAACAATTATTTTTTGAAAAATTTGAACCTATTTATGGTGGTAAAGAACCGCCGTTTTTAGTCTTATATTACCGCCGTTTTTGGTCGACTTTTAACGACGGTAATTTACCTTTTTATGACGGTTGTACTTTTTCCGACACGTGCACAAACGGCGGTAACAAAACCACCGTTAATACAGCCGTTAAAGGCTTTAACGGCGGTAAAAAACCGCCGCTAAAGCCCAATTTTGGCGTAGTGAGTATTATAAGAACAATTCATATTTTAAATAAATTTTATGGTATTTTTGCAATTTACTAAAAAATAAAGGATTCATGCCTTACAACTGACTAAGAATCGTTGCATAATTACAAGAAACCTTCGTCCAAATTCATATCGCCAATATTGATAAATATTATAAAAGAAAAGAACAAAATGAAAAAACTAAAATACAAGTAATCAATAGTAAATAATACCAAACAAAAAGGCAAAACAAATAGAAGATAAAATACAGGGGAAACAATGGAAAAGAAATAGCGATGTCAGACACCCTCTTCCCTTTCTTTTCGAACCCTAAACAACGCCTATTCTCTCGCTTTTTTTTTTTCTTTTTTCTTTTTTTTTTTGTTGTTGTTGTTGTTTTGGTGAACAGATCCTCTCCTCTCTCATTATGTCGTATATATATACACACGAAAAATGAGTGAGACCCCCTTTGTGGAGGACCCCCACAACTCCTTTACTGATCTACACCATTCATAATGTGTGGGGCCCACTCATGTATGTGTGGGGTCCACATCATGAATGGTGTGGATCACAAAGGGGGTTGTGGGGGTCCTCCACAAAGGGAGTCTCTATCATTGCTGATATACACACATAGATACACTAGTGTATACGAGGCCCGTGCCGACTTGCCATTTTTTTTTTCTCTTTTTTTTTTCTTTTTTTGATTTTAAGGGTTTTTTTTAATGGAAGGATTATTTGCTAATACGGAAATGCCGTTTTAGCAATAGGATCATTTGTAATTATCTCTTTCAACTATTGTTTAATATCAAATGGAATATTTAAAATGATATTATTAGTCTATTTACTTTAATTTTTAAAAATTATCTTGGAGTTTATTATTTTTAGGGAATTTTTTTCATATTTAATTTTTTCAGAAACTTTTATCATTAAGATTCAAATTAGAAAAAATTAATAAACGGGGTTAAGTTTAAAAGAGTAAAATAATATGGACCAATAGCTGTGGCAGTTAAAATGTAATTTTCTGCCCTTATATTAAACAGATAAATACATCGGTAAATTATAACCACACTCTTTGAGGTTTGTTTAAAATATGAATTACTTCCTGTAATTCTGAAAATTGTAAAATCCTACGCCTTTCAATTTCTAATCACATAACAAAGTATCCCTTTTATTTATAAATCATTAAGTCAATTAATACTTTTAATGATGTTAAAAATATATTTTAATTAGCAATTTTAGTAATTTTATTGTTGCGTAGAAGATAACAATAAAACATTATGACAAGAAGAGTATTTATAATTTTCAGAATTATAATAGATAATTTGTATTTTAAACAAATCTAATGAAATATATTTATAATTTACCATAAATACACTAAATAGAGATAAAATAAATAAATAAACGGTTGTGCTACGGAGCACTAATTGGTGAGCACTAATGTAGCATTATTTTGTCTTTTTCTGTTCTGTTTTTTGTCTTTACTTCACTGTTTGTTTTTTTTTTTTTTTTTTTATTTTTATTTTTTTATTGGTGACAGCTCATTAGAGCTGTCCTTTTGGAGCACTAATTAGAGCTCCGGATCATTTCTCATAAATAAATAATAACTACGACAAATACGCCAGATAAATAGATTGCGGCGACTTTTCCTTTGTATCTAAGGCACTAGGCTCAACTCCTTTTAATTTCAAGGAGAGAATAAAAGAACTGTAAATAACAAAAAAAAGAAAATGATAAAATTGGAAAACGAAAGTACAAGTCTCAACACTCTCTTATAGTTTATAGATGTATAAATAAATTATGGTCATGATCATGATTTATTAATTCAATTAAATGATGAGAAATATTTTTCAATGAACATTTTTGATAACTTTATTGTTGCATAAGAGAGTAGTTATATATATATTGTTTATTTTGTTAAATTAAAAATTTTAACAATAGATAGTTGTAATTTATAGTATTATAGGAACAATTCATATTTTAAACAAATTTCATGGTGTTTTTGCAATTTACTAAAAAATAAAAGATTCATGTTTTACAACTGACCAAAAATTGTTGCATAATTACAAGAAACCTTCATCCAAATTCATATCAGCAATATTGATAAATATTATAACATAAAAGGACAAAATGAAAAAACTAAAATACAAGTAATCAATAGTAAATAATACCAAACAAAAGGGCAAAACAACTAGAAGATAAAACAAAGAAAATATTATAGCAATTCTAGTTTGGACTTGAACCATTTGATGATCTGGATCCGAGTTTCATTATCTTATATGGTTGTTCATGTTTTGCTTTCCTTATTCATCATTGAGTTTGGTTATTGGAGTATCTCGGTTGCATTTGAAACCAGTTGGTAGCTTGTTTTTCAAAACTGTTGTTGCCTAGAATTTTGCTTCTTCGCTCGAGTAGTGATTTCTGCCCTTGAGCGGTCTTTGTGAACTTCCAGTACTTTTGTAGGTCTGTAGAGATACTAGGAGATAGCATTTTTCGCTCGAGCGGTCTTTCTTGCGCATGAGCGATGGTCCTCTGTCTGTAAAACTTCTGAGAGTTTGTATTCTTTGCTTGAGCGGTCACTTTGTGTACTCGAGTGATCCCACTTATGGTGTCTGGTCGCTCGAGCGACACTTCTTGCGCTCGAGCGGTCTGCACGTATATCAATTCGTAAAAGTCACTTTATGAATCACTTTTTCATCCCTCTCTCTCTAAACATTTCAAAACGCTAAGTTGAGACTCTCTCTCTCTCTCTCTCTAAAACTCATATTCTCTCTACAAATACACCTCAATCTGTTGATTTCTTCACCCTAGTCTCTTTGACAAAAAGGTAAAGCACTATGAGAGCTTTCTTTTGATCGGAACAAAATTGGGTTTCAGTATTGTTGGGGTTCTATCACTCTCTGTCTCTCTTTCCTTCTTGTTTCAAGGTAGGGATATCTTTGCATTTTTTTTTTTTTTTTATGATTTTTAACTTTGTTATTTGTGTTTTGAAACAACATTGTGATTTGGAAATTTTTGGACAAATCTAAGATTTTTGTTTGATATCAAAAGAGGGGTTTTCAAATGAATTGTTGGAAATGATTGAAGAAATGTGTTAATTGTGGAGTTATGATGAAAAAATGAATTTTTGTCCTTGAGACTGATTTATAAAGAAAGAGGGATTTTGCCCTAAATTTATTGACTGTTGATTTTGTATAGATAAATGGAATTGATGTTGAATTTGTGAAATTGGATTGATATTGATAAGGATAGCGCAGTTGGATATGTATTATCACACCCATCTTGAGATTTTGGAAAGCATAACCTTATTGGAAATTTATTTATCTGTTTAGAAATATCTATCGGTGGAGGATAACTATGATTGTTCTAGAAATTGCATGAGAACTAGGAGAATTGAAACTATTTCCCCATCTATTTGCATTGGGCATTATTGCATATTTAACACATTGAAAATGGTTATTGTTTTCAGAAAAATTGGTGAATACATTAGTGAATCTAGGTAGGAGTGTAGCTACAATATTAGGTTGGCCTGTGTATCCTTGGTGAAAGTCCAAAAACCCTCACGATTAGGTGTCGAGCCTTCCGGTTAATACTGGTAAAAATGACAAATTGATAGTTCTTGTAGCCTACTTGCAGACACGTCCTAAAGATTCTCAGTATTGTATCCACTGTCATGTTTTCTATTAAAAAGGAATTGATTGTATGAATTGTGATATAAACTTGGCATTGCATGGTTTTAGAAAAAGATATAAAATGTTTTGGCACGAGTATTGCATATGCATTCACTTTATAACTTTGTTAAGATTCATAAACTGTGTTAGAGTATTTCTACTGGGTTTTGGCTCATCCTATATGGGAAAACTATTTTTAGGTGCTGATGATATGCCTCTGCCAAGAACATATCTTGGGAGGAACTGGGAATTGAAGGCTTTTTTTTGCTTGAATATTGTATTTATCTTGTTATAAACTTAGGGCTTTAACTATATTAAGCTTGGACTCACTTTTGTTGTAACCAAGCACTGTCTTGGAAAGTTGTAACCGTTAGGGCATTTATTATTTGTTTAACTCTTATTTCATATCTTTAATTTGTATCACATGCTATAGATTCAGGGTTAGGACTTATGAATGTATAACTGCATGTGACATCTTTTGTATACTCTGATTATATGAAATAGAAGGGATATTGTATTCGGAATGGTATTGTTATTTATTAATATTGTGGATGGTTTTATTGTGATTATTTCAGAGCGTTACAAATATAATTTCAATAAAATAATAAATAAATAAATAAGATAAAATTAGGCCCAATAAATAGAAATGAGTAATTATAAAGGAAAATTTTTGAGACTAATAATAAAATCCCCACAATTTCACCCACAATGATGTGGAATGTTAGGTGTCAACTTTTGATTTGTTACATACTCAATTATGTAGGGTTTTACGTCACTAACACATCATTGTGGATGTATTTAGGGGTCTCAAATAGCGTTGTTTAATTACACTCTAATGGGGTGTCAAAAAAATATATACTTATTTATAAAAAAAAATTACAATTTTAATTATTAATATATATATATATATATATGTATATAAATTGTCATTAATTTATAATTATTTTTAAATACCCCACTACTATGATTAAAAGAAAACATGTACAAGAAAAATTTCATTGAACTTTATCATTAAAATAAAAAAATCCCTTGAACTCCAGAAAATGGTATTTGAAGAAAATACAGGGGCAAATTGGGCAAGAAGAACAAAATGGAGCAACCCATGGCATGCTTTCCTAAATCAAAGTGCCATTTATAATATATAGATGGGCAAATTACACTTTGCATCAAATCTCTTTTTGACTTCTAGACATGAAATCATAACAGTTAACCTCCTGCACTTCTGGTCAAATCTCATTTTAGTCCCTATACATAAAATCGTGACAGTCAATCCCCTGCATTATGCTTTTGCTCAAATGTCATTTTGGTCCCTACATAAGTGTCATTGTCTCTCTTCTGTTACTTCATTTTTAAATTTTTAACAAAATCTAATCGTGTGACAAAAATGTGACTACATAATGAGGGTAACAGAGGAAAATCATCTATGTTTCCTACCAATACACTTTGTTCTACGTGATAAGCACACAAGAGTTGTATAATACAATATATATATATGTTCATATGCTAAAAATTAAGATGAGGAGGCAAGAAAATATAGCTTTTGAAATAAATAAAAATGCGATAAAAAAAATCAAAGAGAAAGGAAAATGAATAGACAGAAGATTGTGTGATCGTGAAAAACAGAATTTTGTGATTTCAATTTATGCAAAACCCTAGTTCATCTTCTTAATCGTTCACAATTTACGTTTTATTTTAGCCTACTACAGTCATAATTTGATGTACATTTTAGGACAAAGTATGTATTGGTGGAAAATATAAGTTATTTTTTATCTTTTACCCTCATTTCGCAATTACATTCTTGTCACATGATTAGATTATATTAAAGATTTAAGCAATTGAGTAATAGAAAGGGGACATAAACACTTGTGTAGAGACCAAAGTCAGATTTGACCAAAAATACAGAGAGTTAACTGTCATAATTTTATATGTAAGGATCAAAGTGAGATTTGACCAGAAGTGCAGGAGTTGACTGTTATGATTTCATATGTAGGGGCCAAAGTGAGATTTGGTAAAAAATGTAGGGATGCAAAGTATAATTTACCCCAGTATAATTTACCCCATATAAATAGATATACACACTAGTATATATGAGTTCCGTGCAAGGCACAGGCGACTTGCCATTTATTTATTTTTTGATTTTAAGGGTGTTTTTAGTAGAAGTAAATATAATGAAATAATTATTTGCTACTATGGAAATGCCATTTTAGCAATAGGATAATTTATAAATTATCTCTTTAAACTATTATTTAATATTATTTTACCTCCTTAACTAAAAATATTACTTTTTTTCTTTTGAAATTATTAATTTGTATTAATGTAAACATTTTTTTGTAGACTTGTTTCTTAAATAGATTAAAAAAAAAAAATTTGATATGTGACTTGTACATAACTTATCAAAAAAAAAATTGATCTGTGACTTGTACATAACTTATCAGTTGGAATACTTAAAATGATATTATCAATCTGTTTGGTTTTTTTTTTAAAAAAACATTTTGGAGTTTATTATTGTTTTTAGGACATTCTGTCAAAAAGTCAAAATTAAAATTTATTTGGTCGACCAATCTACATGCTAAAATATTTTGGCCTAAGGATATCCCTCCACAAAATGACCAAATTACCCATTTTTCAATCTACTTTTTTTGTTCTCAGTCAAAATAACACGCAGCCAAGGAATCCGGATCCTCGGCCGCCCTTCTCGGCGGCCGTTCCCAGCAGCCCCCAAAAACGACGTCGTTTTGGGGGTTTTTTCATTTTTTTCATTTTTTTCATTTTTTCTTTTCTTCTTGTTCGCAGAACCAGAGGGGAGGGGAGGGGAAGAAGAGAGAGAGGAAGGGGAGGGGAGGGGGTCCGGATTTGCCGAAGACTCGCTGTCGCAGCTCGTCGAGCTTGCCAGCCGTTCAATCGTCGCCTGATCTAGCTCGTCGCAGCAGCTGCACCGCCGTCGCCTCCGCCTCCGGTCCGTCTCCGCCTCCGCCTCCTCCTCCTCCTCCTCCTCCTCCTCCTCCTCCTCCCCTGGTGATTATGGCACCCTCCAGTCCGGCCCACCGGTGGCTCTCTCTTCTTCTCCCTTCCTCTCTCTCTTCTTCCCCTCCCCTCCCCTCCCCCTCTCTCTCTTCTTCCCCTCCCCCCTTCCCCTCTGGTTCTGTTCGAACGAGGAAGAAGAAAAAAAAAAAAAAACCAAAAAAACCCCCAAAACGACGTCGTTTTGGGGGCTGCTGGGAACGGCTGCCGGGTAGGGCGGCCGAGGATCCAGACTCGCAGCCAAGAGCCAAAACCCACGTGCATCAGAGAGATAGGATGGAAGAGACGAGACCGCCGGCCCCGCCACTCTCCGCAGCCGCGGCGGTCGCGGCCGATCTGAGGACGATCACCACCTCTTGCAGGCCGTCTCCAGCGGTGGTGCTAAGCGAAGCTACAACAGCTACGACACCAGCATCATCGTCTCTGATTGCCACTCTTCCCTCGCCGATCTCACTTATTGCCTCTCCAAAACCCTTCTCCACGACCGATCTCTGTCTACTCTCTCTCTCTCTCTCTCTCTCTCTCTCTCTCTCTCTCTCTCTTCGGATCCGCCGCTGATCCAGAACCACCACCGTGAGATCCGTCGTTTCATCGCTGCCGCAGATCCAGATCCGCCACCAGCGCGGTGGAACGTCACTAGCACTACCATCGTTCATTCAACCTATTAGCCCTGATGCCTTGCCAAGATTGATATTGCTCGACGCTCCTTTTTCCACACTCTAATTGGTATGACTCACCCTCCTGTATGACTGATCTCCGGGACAAGCTCTTTAAGCTTGATCAGATTAAGGCTGAGATGAAAAATGGTATGGTGCCCAAGGTGAAAGATGAGGAGAGGTCTGATTTGTTCCATGTCCAGGTTGAGTAAAATCTGCTTTATCGGTAAATAAAGATGTGTGAATATTAGGAGTTTAGTACTAGTTTTACTGTATTTTGGTGTTTCTGCATTTAGAATGCTGAATGGGAAGTGATTTCTGAGCTGAATGTTAATATCTGGTTGTTTTTGTTGGTAACTTGGGCGATTAAATTTCTGAGTTTTTTTCAATGAGGTTTGATCACTTTATTTCAAGGATTGGAGATGCTTTAATTGTGAATAATATGAATTTGATATTGTTTTGTGTTATTCGACATTAGGTAATCTCTCGGGCTCTTTCTCTCACTATCAAAGTTGGGTTTGAATATCACATCTATGTGCAAACAGCTTTGGTCAACATGTATTCGGTTTGTGAGTGTTTAGTTGGTGCCCACCAAGTGTTCGATGAAATGCCTGAGAGGAACTCAGTCACCTGGAATGCCTTGAAACAGATAAAAAGAAAATTTGTTATTTATTGAAATAGATAAAAATCAAACAAATTGAACAGATTATAAAAAAATGATGGAATTTCAATAGATAATTTGAACAGAGAATTTTTTATCAGATAAATTTCAACAGAAAATAAAATATGTTCAGAATTTGAATAGATAAAAAAAATTTGAACAGATTAAAAAAATTTAAACAGATAGAAGTAATTTTGGACCGATAGAAAAAAATTGAACAGATAGATATGATTTTACACAGAAATTTTTTTTTGAACTAATAGATATAAATTTGAATAGATAGTGAACGAAAAGCCAACAGATAAATTAAAGGGTAAAATTAGAAACAATATGCTTGGTTTGGCTTTGTAAAGTGATTTTGGAAAATTTTTTCTAAAAAACTTGTTTGGTTTGTAATTTTTTCAAAACAATTTCCAAAATCACTTTCTCTCTCTTACACATCAATCAATCATTTTTTCTCTCTCCTCTCTCATTCTCAATTAGTTTTTCTCTCTCACACAGCTACTCAATTACAACAAAATATCAAATCATTCCAAAACTCCTAAACTCCAAAACTACTTTCAAAATACACAACCAAACAAACAAAAAAAATTTCTAAACTCTCTCCAAAATAATTTTTAAAAACTACTCTCTCAAAACCAAACCAAACATACCCAAAATGTTTTCCAAAATCAATGAAAGAACTTCTCACCAAACTATTTTACAAATGATGGATCTCTCACCAACAAAAAAATTTAATTGAATCTAATGCCTTATATTCTCCTCATCTTGGACTATTCAATAATTATCTCTTCTTTTTTTCTTTTCTTTTTATAATTATCTTTAGTGAATTTTTTTCATATTTAATTTAATTTTTGTTTTTCAGAAACTTTTGTCATTAAGATTCAAATTAAGTTTTATAATTTTTAGTTAAAAAAGTAAAATAACACTGACCAATAGCTGCGGGAGTTAAAATGTAATTTGCCCTTATATTAAACAGATAAATACATCAGTAAATTATAATCACACTCCTTGAGATTTGTTTAAAATATGAATTGCTTCTTATGATTCTGAAAATTATAATATCCTACCCTTTTTAATTTCTAATTGCATAACAAAGTACCCATTTTATTTATAAATTATTAAATCAATTAATAATTTTAATGATGTCAGAAATATATTTTAATTAGCAATTTTAGTAATTTTATTGTTGCGTAAGCGACAACAATAAAAAAATTATGATAAGAAGAGTATTTATAATTTTCAGAATTATAAGGGACAATTCATATTTTAAATAAATATGATGAGGTATATTTGTAATTTTTTATAAATATATTAGATAGAGATATATATTATAAATAAAATAAAAAAAAAAAACAAAAAAACAAACAAATATGTTACATAAATAGATGGCCACGACTTCTTTTTTTTGTCTAAGGTGCTGGGCTCAACTTCTTTTAATTTTAAGGAGAGAATAGAAGAACTGTATATAACCAAAAAAAAAAGAGAAAAAAGGAAAGAGAAAAAAAAGAAAATGACAAAATGGGAAAGAAAAAGTACAAGTCTCGACACTCTCTTATAGTCTGGAGATATATAAATAAATCATGATCGCATAAGAAATTATCATGATTTATTAAGTCAATTAAATGATGGAAATTTTTTTATTTTTACCCTTATATTTTGCCTTAATTTTCAATGCCACCTTTAGATTTCAAATAATTTCAATTTTATCCTCAAAATTTTTGAAATCGTATCATTTTTACCCCATACTATCACATTTGAAACGGAAAAAGATAAAAAAAAAAAAAATTACATTTTGATCTCAAATTTCAAAAGAAAGATGCAAACTCACTCTCTTCCCCCCACATCTTCCACTTTTTCCTTCAGCAACCTTCATTCCCCAACCATTTCCCACTTCTGCCACCCCCTGAATTACCCAAATCCCTCGCCACCCTCTACTTCTCTCCTCCGATGTCATCTTCCGCGATGACCATAAATTTTTTCATAAATTTTTATCCATAAATTAAAAACATAAATGAATGTCATTGATACATCAAAGAAACCATGCTGGGTGTATCAATGAAACCATTCTCAATGCCATCTAACCCAGAACCATATTACAAAAAACCTTCATTGCCTTGCCAAAGAAATAGTTTTTTACTAACCCAGAAATCATTGTGTTCCACAATACAGTGTCTGGTTTGGGAATTTCATCAAACACTTTATGCGTAGATAAAACCTTTGAAAAATTAAAATACATATCAACAAGAGCAGACCCAACAAACAAATCCGAGCAAAACCCATCAATAATTGAATGGGAATGAAGCAAAAAACCTACTTTTTCAAACATAGAAGACGATGTGGATACAATGAAGGCATAAGTAAAGTTATCCGGCTTAAGGGTTGTGTTTGTGCGAAGATGAAAAAAGATAGAAAGAGCATTGTAAGGTGATTTGTTCTTTAAGAAGCCTCTGCTGAGGACATTGAAGAGGAATAGATCAGGATTGGGAAATGTGGAATAGAGGAGACTTGCGTGATATATATGATTGAGGTCTGAGAGCTTGTGGGTGAGCTTAGTGACCGTTATGAGGTCGTCGTGAAGACCGTTGAGGATGATTTGAGTGTGGGTTTGGTTGAGATAAGAGAGAGTGGTCGTTTTGTTAATGAGATTAAAAAACAAGTTTCAATTGCAAATCATCTATTTATGAGAATGACAACAAAACTACCAAGAACTGGCGCATACACACTTCTATATAGAAAAATTTCTTAAATTTTAGTATTCAATTGTCATTTTTCTCCCAAACAAATCCGAACAAATCCTAATCAAAACCCAATTTGAACAATAACCCACGAACCTCCTTACCTTTTCGAACCTCCTAATAGTCCACACAAACCCTAATAACAAAAGAAAACGTATGGTGGTAGTGGTGACGGACAGAGATGGGTTTGGGGTTTGAATTTGAAATTGTTTGCATTGGGTTGAAAGAGCATAAGAGGGCTAGCTGCTGTCACCGGCGGTGGCCAGCGGAGTTGTAGAGGTACAGAGAGAGAGAGAGAGAGAGAGAGAGAGTTTGGGTAGGAGTGTGTGAGGGCCAAAATATAATTTTTTTAAATTTTTTTTCGTTTCAAATGTGATGGTAGAAGTAGAAATGATATGATTTTAAATATTTGAAGATAAATTTGAAATTATTCGAAATCTAGTGGTGTCATTAAAAATCGAGGCAAAGTATAGAAGTAAAAATGAAATTTTCTCTAAATGATGAGAAATATCTTTCAATGAACATGTTTGATAATTTTACTATTGCATAGAAGAGTAATTATATTGTTTTTTGTTTATCATGTTAAATTAAATTTTTTAATAATGGGTAGTTGTAATTTATAGTATTATAGGAGCAATTCATATTTTAAACAAATCTCAGGATGCATTTGTAATTTACTAAAAAATAGAAAATTCATATTTTACAACTGACCGAAAAGTCATTGCATAATTACAAGAAACCCTTCATCCAAATTAATATCACCAATACTGGTAAATATTATAAAAGAAAATGGAAAAATAAAATAACTAAAATACAAGCAACCAAATAGTAAATAGAAAAAATTTTATTTGTGTTCCTATACTTTGCCTCGATTTTCAATTATACTCCAAGACTTCGAATAATTTCAATTTTACCCTCAAATTTTTTGAAATCGTATCAATTTAGCCCTTACTGTCAAATTTGAAATGGAAAAAGTTAAAAAAATTATATCTTGGCTATAAATTTCAAAAGAAAGATGCAAACTCACCCTCTCCGGCATACTCTCTGACAACTAACACCACCATGTGACCCTCACAACACCATTGTCGTAAACCCACTCACCCTCCTTGTATTCACACATAAACACAAACACATTATGTGCATCAAAATTAGGACTCAAGTATAGAAAATTGTGTAATTACCAATCGTGGCCAAGAACAAAGAGAGCCCAAAATATGGTTCATAAGCTACCAAATGAAGAGGCCAAACAAGCCAGTTTTAAAATATGCGACTATTGTAACCAAGCCAAAAACAACACAAACATCTCTGAAAACATAGCTCATAGTCCATGGATTCTTAACTCAACAATGCTTCAGAATGGCTTGAATTTGAATGGCAGTGGCGTGCTTCGGTCGAATTCAATCTCATTTTCTTCCACAGATGCAACCTTTAATGGAGCACTCACGTTGATAACTCACTTTCTCTCTTTATAAAACCTAGTTGAAGAAAAGATTGAAGGACACTTTAAATCTGTTAATTTCTTGTTTACATGTAAAAAACCAATCTTTGATTGGTTAGGGTTGATGAATCCAGTTCTGGGTCTTGCAAAGAGTTAAGGGGAGAAGTCTAATGCGGTATTTTGATAAGACCCAACTCACCATTGAAGACCCAGATGGAGTTTATAGTACGGTTGAATAGATAAAGTGAAAAAGAGAAATAGAGAGAACAAAGAGCCTCAAGCAAAATATCAGAGTAAAGAATTGAAAGGTGGTTTCTCAGGTGGGTTTTGTGGAATTTGCAACCCCAACTGCAAGCCAACCCAAAAGATTCTGACCCAAGAGAGTAGCTGTTCTGATCTATCTCTTTGAAGAGAACGATGTTCTCATTAAGTGATCTTCTAGACTCTCCATTCACTCAGGTTAGTAGTTGAAGTGTATTGAAATTTCATTTATGTATATGTATATGTGTATATGTATATGTGTTTGTGCTATCAAGTGAAGTGAGTGTTTTTGGGTGATAATGATCACTATAGTGAGCATGCGTTGGGATTTTCTGCAATTAACCAAGTGGGTTTTGTTTGATTTAGCAAATAGGTGTGTTTGTTGTTGATATTTATGGTGTATGCAACATAATTTATCTAGAGATGACTAGGATTTGGAAGAAATGTTGGGCTTTTTCAGTTTACCAATTGGGTTTCTAGTTTTTGTGTTTTTATTATTTAAGGAGGTGATTTTGCTCTAATGATGGTGGTTGTGTAAAGTGTGGGTGTAGATACCCCACTTTTGACTAACCTTAAGACTTGGGCTCTCTTTTTTGAGTTCCCAATGATGAAGACGAGATGTATTAATCTTATAAGTTCTGTGGCAAGAATCCTAAGGGTCAGGCTTTAAACCAACCAAATGCCTGCTTTGGACAAAATGTTTTTCGACCAAAATGGAAACCTCTTTCAAAATGAGTTTAGCGGCATAATTCCAAACATTACCACAATGGTTTAAGGCTCTGTAAACCGCCCGAACTCTCTCCGCACACCCCCTTTCGGAGAGGCGCGAATTGGGTTCTAGCTACTACAGTTTGGACTCCTGTCACGGTTTTGAATCTAATCTCACAAAGTGCAATGTAAGACTGATAAATCACCAAAAAGTCCAAATTCGGCAAATTGTTTTGAAAAATCAATTTTGAATCAAAAAGCGCCAAACATGGACTGCTTTGCCAGATTTCAGAATTGCCACCTAAATATTTTATTTTGGGAAAATTTAGGAAAACCCGACTCGTGCCAAAGGCCACGTGTCCGTCATCACCAAAGTTACCTCGGCTCGGGAACTTGGGTACAAGAGGGGAAGGACCTGAAATGAGCACCCCTGTTTGCCCGATCAAAGGATCGGCCTCTACTAAGCATGATATGTTGTTTTCATAAACACATGTGTTCTTATTCCGGTTATTAATCTAACATTTCTACGTGATGCGCACAATATACAAGTGTAGACTAGATCGCTCAATTTGGAACAAAACATCTCATGTTTGTTTTTCAAAAATGGTTTGAAGTTGCTACCCTCAAGTAGGCTAAAACACGGATTTTCCACCTTCAAGTGGGCTTAAAACTTGATGATTTGCCACAACCAAGTGGGCTTAAAAACTCGCATTTTGATGAATTATTCCAATTCAAGCAATGAAGCCTTCATCCACAGGCATTCATACAGTTAATCACTTAAGCAAATAGCCTCATGGCAAGCATGCTATCATGGCAACACTTACACACATGCAAGGATGCTAAAGCGTAAACACTTACAGTGTATTCCGAGCCAAAACAGAGAACTAGTTAGAAATCATGCATGATCCTAGCTATGTTAGATATCTAATGTAACACATGCGATAATGCAGTTAAATAGGCTCGGCTATCTAATATGGCATATGATTGCAACAATTTGATACATGTATTCAAGTAGGTATAGAAATACGATGCAGTTTGAATGATGCGCCGAGTCTGGTGTATGCAAGACAAAATGAATGATGCATGCATGCAAGCATAAGGTATGCTAACCGAAATATGTCCTAATCTAACCACTGAAAGCGGATAAATAAAAGGGAGAAGGACGTGGGGTTGGAAGACATTCACACACACACGTACACTTATTACAACATTTGCTCTCTCGAAGGAGGGTCCGAATGAATGAGCTAAGCTACATTAAGCTAAGCTAATCAACTAATCTAATTAAACTAATTAGATTAATTATTACACAACAAAACTAATTAACTATTCTAGTTAACTAATTATTACAACACAAATTGAAATCGAATAACTAACTAATCACATTAACTAATTAAGTACAGAACCAATGAATTAACTATCTAAAAAAAATAGTTAAAAGGCCTCGGGGCGAGGGGATGCATGCATGCTTGATCAGCTTCCTCCCGGAAATCAGTCACCTTGCCACCGGTTGCCTCTGTTTGCATTTATTCCGGTTCTTTGAACACTGAACTAATTTCTATGCTGCCTCTGCTCCATAACCAGACCAACTTTTGAACCATCTTCAAGTTGGTGAACTGTAGGCCACTTGAATGGGTTGTAGGCTACTTGAAGTGGCCGGTAGGCCACTTCCCCTGGCCAGTCGGCCACTTGCTCCTGCACTTTCCAGTTTTGCTGCAAACAGAGTACAAAAGGGGCAAGGCAAGGTATTCACAGGGTATGTGCGTACAACCACCCTCCTCATCATTTCTCAAGCTCAAAGGAGTATAGTACTTAACTCTCGGGCCACCAACCAAGCATCGCAATGCACGATGGCCGAGAAGCCGAGTTTGTACAAGTCGATGAATGCACAAGTAACACACAAGACTCAAGAGGCCTCCACCCTATCATCACAATCAAGGGGGACGACGACTAAGAAGTGAGGCACGTTTCATCATTTTGAGTATGAAACGCCCCTCGTTTCTCGTGTTTGGATTAACGTCCGATCCAAACACATGCAATGCAACACAAACATGTTATCTTGGCATGTTTTACTTTGATTCATTTTGTTTACACATTTTAGCTTACCAATTAATCCTTTAACCGGTTAAGTCCAAAAGTGAGAAGTCCTCTAATTGGAAAGACGGTCTAAGCCACAAGCGTCTTGAGCATGAAAGAAGCATCATGCCATTGGTTAGTAGAAACCCTCAAGAGAAGGCTAAAACCAATAGGCATGAACGCCTTGATTTCGTGCTCAAAGCAACAAAGGGCTTAAGACCTCTTTCAAAGTGATACAACAAATGAAAGATGGCTTGCAATGCTATACATTTCAGCACTGAAATAGGATGTTAAATGACATCAAAGCATGAAAACAATGCATGCAAGACATGCTCGGAAGCCAAGAACATCAAAGCTAGTAAAGAGCATTTCACAAGAGGCATGCAATACCAAATTTAAAAGGCTAAACCAACTATGGACAGACCTAAACCATGCCAAAATAGTGACCAAAATGCGCCGAGATGATAGCATGAAAGGCAAGAAAAAGGATATTCGTGCATTAGCTCATGAACAAGGCATAAAAGCATAACCCCCAAACATAATGAAGAAGTGACAAATGGGAGAGTGTGACTACACTATATGCACTGAAATCATGTGTGAAATGATGCCAAACCCTATAAACAACACAAGCATAGCATCCTAAGGACCTTGAATCATTAGGCTAGTTAAAGCTATTGCACTACAACCATGCATAACAAGTCCCATATGACCCAAACTACTCAAAACAGAGTTGAGGCATGCTAAATCAAGGCCAAAAGCATGCAAAAACATAGGCTCAAAAGGGAAGGAAAGCATGCTCATTCATTGGCTCACAAACAATGCATAATGCATAACCCTCAAGAGCAATAAAAGAGTGATAAACATGGGAGTATAGTAAAGAAATAAGCTTTGAAATTGCATTAAAATAAGGCATGCTAGAGGTCTCAAAGCTTAAGGCTAGCAAGGCCAATTACACTAGAGCCACACAAAGCAAGGCATGCATGACCAAAACCACTCAAATCAGACCTAAAGCATGTTAAATCAAAGCCAAAAATATGCTGGAGTAAAGCATACACATGCTAGATCAATAGGCTAAAACGCCAAGCATGAGAGGCCAATGAGTGAGATTACACTACAAGTACCAAAACCAAACAAGAGGTGACTTCGTCAACTAAAATCAGAGTTAAGGCATGTCAAAATAACACCAAAAACACGCTGAGATGGAGCCCCAAAGGGGTAGAAAAACATGCATACAAGTTAGGCTATGATCGAGGCATAAAGCGCAACTCTCCAAAAGCATTGAAAGAATGAAGCATGAGAGAGCATGACCACACTTCATACACTGAAATCATATGAGAAACGAGGCTAAGGCATGCAAACACCCAAGTAAAGCATGTTAGAGACTTGGAAACTCAAAGCTAGTGAGCAAGATTGCACTAAGACTATACAAAGCAAGCCTCACATGGCCAAGACCACTTGAAATAGAGCTTAAGCATGTTAAAATATAGGTAAAAGCATACTGGAGTGTAGTCAAAATAGGCTAGAATGATGGGCCAAAGTGGCAAGCATGTAAGGCTAAATGGCAAGATTACACTACAAGTGTAAAAAGCATGCACAAGGTGACTCAATCAGACCAAAATTGAGTTATGCCATGCTGAAATAAGGCCAAAAATAAGTTGAGAACAAGCCAATACATGCTAGAAAAACATGCTTAATAATTAGGCCAACAAGGCATGCAACCAAGAAGTAAGGAGGGGAGGCCACCCCCTCTTACTTTGGACCTCAAAACATGGTTTCTACCACTGAAATTCCTCTGAGTTTCAGTGGTAGAAAGGCCAAACAAAGGGTACCTCGAAGACTCTAAAAGATGGCACCAAGCTTAAGCAAATAAGACATACAAGGGAGTGAAACACTCCTAACACCGAAGAGGTCTCAAACAACCATTTTAAACACTTAAAAACAAAGCTTTTTGTAGTTGAAAGTTAAGCCTAAAACAGCATGCAAAGGTGGCTATGCTTGTGTACAAAAGTAAGCTTAAAAGAGGGAATTACTCACCCTTGAAGCACAACTTCAAAAACAACAACTTATGAGGCAAAACTAGTAGCTTTAAGCTCCAAAGACACCTCAAGAAACTTCAGCTCCAATGATGGTAGTATTTGGCTAAGAGCCTCTTTGCAAAAGTATGAAGAATTCCCACTTTCAAGCATAAAAATATATAGAGAGAGAAAATTCTAGAGAGAGAGACTAGATTTTTTGCTCTTGAAAAATCTGAACCCCTTAGAAGGGGGAGACACCTCCCCTTTTATAGAAATGCAAGAAGGTTGCTCAAATCCCTCCATACACGTGTATGGAGGATGCATTCTGTGCCTCACAGCTGGCATAGCTGGCACCAAAAATATCTAGGAAAATAGAAAAATGGCCGTCGGCCACCTCAAGTGGCCGACCGGCCACTTCCACTAGCCTACCGGCCACCTCAAGTGGCCTATAGAGGGAAAAAGTAGCCTACAAATGCCAAAAGTGGACAACAGGCCTTTGCCTCCCTCCAGGCAGTGGTTAACAAGGTATGGTGCAAAAACAAACCAAAAAGAGGAGAGCCAAGAGGCCCTAAGACAAAGCACTTAGCTGAAAACCATGGAAACTAGCCTACGGGCCATCGCAAGTGGCCTACAAGAAGGAAAAGTTGCCTACAACTACAAAAAGTGGCCTACAGGCCTCTCTCTCCCTCTAGGCAAAAGTACCAAGGCATGGTCCAAAAACCAAACCAAGAAAACTCCTAAAAGTAGCCCACCGGCCACTGCGAGTGGCCTATAAGAAGGAAAAGTAGCCTACGGCTACAAAAAGTGGCCTACAGGCCTCTCTCTCCCTCTAGGAAAAGGCACCAAGACATGGGCCAAAAACCAACCAAAAAGAAGAGAGTTAAGAGGTCCCGAGACAAGGCGTTCAACCGAAAGCTCTGGAAACTCAAAACGAGCGCAAACATGCACAATCATCATGCGCACAAACGATGACGTCTGAGTCTTAAGGTTGGTCAAAAATGGGGTGTCTACAGTTGCCCCTCTTTGACAGAACTCGGAAGTCATCAAATGATGAGAGTGAATGTCAAAGCCCAGAGACGACCCATTTTTGACGAGGCCAAAGACTTAGACAAACAAACAAGATAACAAAAGATGCGCCTGCAGGCTGGGGCAAAATGCAAATGAACATGCACAATGCAAGAGCATAACTTATGATTATGCAAAGAGGGCTGTAATGAAACATCTAAATGCAAATGTTATGCAAAGAAATGCTACAGCAAACTCGTACATAAACAAGTAAACACGAACCAAACTATATCTTATGCAGAAAGGATGTAAGAAAATTATGCAATCTTAGTGAACGTGTGATGGATACACGAAGTGAGCAAAGTGTGATAGATACACTAAATGAACATATGTGATAGATACACAAAGTAAGCAAAGTGTGATAGATACACTAAGCGAGCAAAGTGTGATAGATACACTAAGTGAACAAAGTGTGATAGATACACTAAGTGAACAAAGTGTGATAGATACACAAAGCGAGCAAAGTGTGACAGATACACTAAGTGAACATGTGTGACAGATACACAAAGCGAATAAAGTGTGATAGATACACAAAGCGAGCAAAGTGTGATAGATACACTAAGTGTGCAAAGTGTGATAGATACACTAAGTGAACATGTGTGATAGATACATAAAGCGAGCAAAGTGTGATAGATACACTAATTGAACATGTGTGATAGATACACTAAGTGAACATGTGTGATAGATACACAAAGCGAGCAAAGTGTGATAGATACACAAAGTGAGCAAAGTGTGATAGATACACTAAGTGAGCAAAGTGTGATAGATACACTAAGTGAACATGTGTGATAGATACACAAAGCGAGCAAAGTGTGATAGATACACTAAGTGAACATGTGTGATAGATACACTAAGTGAACCTGTGTGATAGATACACAAAGCGAGCAAAGTGTGATAGATACACTATGTCACAACCCAAACCTGCCCCTAAAAGTTTGGCTCATGACCGGCCTGTACATAGGCCTCAAAACAGAATTTTAAAATAATATTTAACCAAATACGGGGCCTTAAGCGGAAGCAATATTAATAAAAGACAACATCCATTGAGTTTGTGCATACATGATGACTTAATTAGATTTAAGCAGTTAAATACATTCCCAGAGTTACATATACAATCACAGAATTATGCAGATCTCACACACAATTAAATAAGACTCCAAAAATTACACAACTCCCAGTAATCAAAATTAAGGTCTCAACACGGAGGCGTACCCCAAGCGGCTTGGCAGACAGGTAGACCTCAATACAATTCTAGTGTCAATCCCCGATGGCTTACCTACATAAATATACATAAAAACAGAGTGAGCAAGGCTCAGTGAATAATAGCAATGTAAGGAGGTGAGTTAAACGAGTATAGACTTAGATAATGTAAATATGCATATCAAACCATATATAGATCCTATTCATGATCATATTTTAAAACGGCCTCAGGCCCACATGTAATACAGAATGGCCTCAGGCCCATATATAATACAGAACGGCCTCGGGCCCATATATAGTACAGAACGACTGTAAGCCCAGATATGATACAGAACGGCTGTAAGCCCAGATATAATACAAAACAACTGTAAGCCCAGATATAATACAGAACGACAGTAAGCCCAGATATAATACAGAACGACAGTAAGCCCAGATATAATACAGAACGACAGTAAGCCCAGATATAATACAGAATGGCCTTAGGCCCATAGATAATATAGAATGGCTGTAAGCCTAACAGATTATATAGAACGGCCTCAGGCCCAGTATTAGCAAAACAGAATAATTCCAGATTCATAAGAATACCATTGCACAATAGTGCACATGAATTTCCCCATGGTTTATTACAAGTCGACATAGTTGTCTTGCGTATAACAGAACATTAATACTAACTAGTAACAGAAGGCACATGTATCATTACAGTACTATTAATAGGGACAGAACAATTCACATCATAATGGCCTCGGCCCACTTCTATTAATAGGGACAGAACGACCTTAGGTCCATACCAATACCATTATTTAATCATATCCATTAATTTAATCAAAGCACAATATCAATGGAATAGGCCATTCACAAATAACAATACATAACTCATAGTCACAAGAAGTAAGTGAAATATATCGTTACACTACTATTACTCACAGTGATAGGTTTCTGACAGTAGTGGGACGATGTCCTCGTCTTAACCTACAAACACAATGCACATAGCATTACAAGAATATACCCGATTCCTTACTTTACTCTTTAATCAATTAGTCATATTGGTTCTAAACTCATTAGTCTTCAATAAGTCATAATCCATGTCTCAGAAGATAGGAGGAATCGATAGGAAAATGGTTCAAACGAAGAAATGATACAAAACCGGTAGACAGAAAGTGAGCAGTCGTCACTAATTTGGGCATAACTATTTCTGTACTTAGAATTTTGAGACCACCACCATTAGAAACTAGACTTCCGGGCTTGATTTTAGGCTCAAGAATCACTCAAAACGGAGTCCGGATGCAAAAGATATGCTTGTTCAAAGTTGGCTGGTGTAGACACCCCATTTTTGACCACCCTTAAGACTTGGGCGTTATTGATGGTTTACTTGGTGATGAAAGATGTGCATGACAAAGGTTCGATTTCTTCAGCAAAAGGAGAGTCAAATCCAAACTTCACACCCTATTGTGGACCAAAGCTATTTTGAATGGCTTTTAGACCTTAAAACCCTCTCTTTCAAAACATTTTTGAAATAAAGTTTCTATGATGCTCTGAAGCTCGCATTTTGTTAAATGTTGCGCTTTTCGGTAAACCGAGCAAGGACAAAGTTGAAATGAATGAAAAAGAGTTGAAATCTTTGAAAAATCTTTCAAAACACCTTACTTCGGGGTTTGAAGTTGAAGAAAAGAGGAGAAGAGGGAAGAAACCAAGTTGGGGAAGAAGATGGGTATGAATCGCTAAGAAAGAGACGAGCAGTCCTCGCTAAATCAGGCCTATCTATCTATGCACTTGGAGTTAAGGTATGATGCCACCACCATTGGAAAGGAGACTTCCGGGGCTTCATTTTGCACTCAAGAATCTCCTAAAGCCGAGTCTGGATGGGGGAGATATGATTGGTTGAAGTTGGGCATCATTCCGGTTGAACCAAAACTGAGCAGTCTTCAATAAAAGAGGCATAACATTTTTCATAGTTTGAATATTTAATCAATACTACCACCATTGGAAAGCTTACTTCCGGGGCTTCAGTTTAGACACAAAAATGACCTGAAAAGGAGTTCATACGAAGGAGTTATGCCCATTTGAAGTTGGGCCTGCAGAACATAATTTGCTACCGGCCACAAATATGTGCTACCGGCCACAAAAGTAACAGATCGGCCAAAAAATTAGCAAGCCGGCCATCACAAGTAGCAGGCTGGCACTAAAGATGGCCGGCAGGCCAAGAATGACCCAGACTCAGCTTTTTTGAAGATATTTCATCTCCAGCTGTTTCCAGCTTGCTCCAGCTATCCCCAGCTCAGATATTTCCGACCTTGAGTGTTGCTTTTGCTATATATGATGATATATCTCCCATTTTCCAAGGGAGAACTTCCTAAGCAAGTTTTGGAGCTTCTCACTCTAAAAGGTCCTCTCTCTCTAGAAATTTCAGACCTAAAAACCTCTGCCTCTCTCTCTAGAGCCTCTCTCCATTGCCCTTTTGTGCATAAAAGTCCATAGAGGTAGAGAAATACTTCTTGTTTGCATACATATCCTTCATCAAAGTTAACCCCCATTGGGCTGAGGTTCTTGGAGGATCATTTTGAGCTTCAAAAGCTGGTCTTAGCTCAGATTTTGGGCTGGTTTTGCAGCTGTGCATCAAGGGTAACATCTCTCTCCCTTTTAGCTTGTTTTGCATACTAGCTTTGCCATAAGTTTTTGAACTACTTTGAGGCTGTTTTTGGGGTGGTGTTGAACTACAAAAACCCTTGTTTTTCCTCTGTTTTTCAATCCTAAAAGTCTTGGTTTGTGCCTTGGTTGGCTAGGGGGTTGTCCTCCCTTTTGCTCTTTGGCTTATAAAGCCTTTTGAGCCAACTTCCTAAGCTTTTGAAACCAACTTTTCATGGCCTTTTAACCACTGAAATCCAGAGGATTTTCAGTGGTAAAAACCCTATTTTGAAGGCCCAAATGGGTGGGGGTTGTCCCCCCTCCTCTTGTCTTGTTTACTTGAGTTGATGGCCCTCCAAAAGAGCATGTGTTTCTACTTCTTGAAGGCTTTGTTTAGCCTCATTTTTGTGACTTTCCAGACCTGCCATAAATCTTTTTTGGGCTGTCTTGCTCATCTCTTGCATGCTTATTGCACTTGTAGTGTAAATCCCCTTTGCTAGCCTTGTTAGCCTACCAAAGTACCATGTTTGTTAAGCATGTATGGGCTCCATTTTCAGCATGTTTTTGGTCATTATTTAACATGTCATAACTCTTTCTAAAGTTGATTTGATAGCCCCTTACATGTGTATGCACTTGTAGTGCATTTCCATGAAATTGCCTTACCATGCTTTGTGCTTTGAGCCTTGTTTTTAGCATGATTTTGGCTTGACCCAAAGAAGATTTTAGCCTTGTTTTACCATGCTTAAGGTCTGTTTGGTGTTGTTTTGGTCATGCTTGCATTGTTTTGTATAGCCATGGTTCAACCTAGCTTGATGGCTTTGAATGTCCAAGTCATTAGTATGCATTGCTAGGACTATTCTTATGATTTGGCATTATTCCATATGATATATTAGTGCATATTTCATGGTCATACACTTGTATCTGTCACTCTTTCATTGCTTTGAAGAGTTGTTGTTTTGTGTTTCAAGAATGGACCATTGTGCATGCCTTTATGCTTAGGCCTTTAGGATGCCATCTCAATAGGTTTTTGGGCTTATTTTGACATGCCATAACTCTGATTTTCATTGGTTAAGCCATGCCATGTTTGGTTGTAATAGGTATAGTGTAACGCCCCTTTGTTGGCCTTGCATGCCTCATGTTTTGTGTTCATCTTTCTAGCATGTTTTGGCCTCATTCCATGCATGTTCTAGCCTTGTTTTGGTCTACCTTGGGACTGTTTTGGTTCACCTTGGCCCTTTGGGGCTTGGTTGATGTGGCCTTGCTACAAGCTCCTTGGCTAGCTTTGAGCTTTAAGTCCATTAGCATGCTATGCTTATCCTATGTGCATGATTCGGCATCACTCTTGACATGATTTCAGAGCTTACTTCATTGCCACATTATCATGATTGTCCCTCCTTTGCTCATGTTTGGGTGTTGTGTCCTTATGCCTTAATTCTTGGGCCATTGCATGAACATGTTTGTCTCGCATTTCATGTCACCAATTCACTACTTCGGCCACTAATTTTGGCATGCTTGAGAGCTACCCATGTTAGTGTAAGTCCATCTCACCATGTTGTTGCATGCTTGTTTCATTTTGCATGTTGTTGCATGCTATACATGTTCACATGTTTGGGTTGTATGCCTATTGCCTATTGCCTATTGCATGCTTGTGTTGCTTTGTTAAGTTCATCATGCATGTATTACATTGGTCTAAGTATACTTGCCTTTGCATGTTATTAAATGTTAGCCTGTTGACATGTTGTTGCATACTCATCCATCTTGCATACTTGTTAAGTTACATGCTTGTTTGCATGCTTGTCTTTGCATATTGTTATATGCTAGTTGCCTTGTATAGCATTGTTGCTTGCATTAGTTTGCTTGCATGCTTAGGTTGCATAGCATTGTGTGCGCATCCCTTGCCTCTTGAATCAGTCATGATAGAAGTTGGGGCCCTCATGTATTTTTGTGCATTTCATTTGATATCAAATTGCACACTTGGCGCTTTTGGCCATCATGCATTGAAATGCGTGATTGGTGGCCCAAGGGTCGAGAACCAAACCCCGTTGAGTTTATAGCATGATAGGGAGGGTGGTCGTGCATACATTGTCTTGTAAATTCCTTACCATGCACTGTCTGTCCTCTGCTACAGCAAAAACAGAGTTCTGCAGGAACAGATGGCTGGTCGGCCCTCTTTAGTGCCGGCCGGCTACCAGAGTCCAGCCGATGGCCCCACTTTTGGTCGGTGACCACTTTCCAATGGCCGGTGGTCCTATCTTTTAGTCGGTGACATCCCACAATGCTCAGGGAGTAATTCAGAGGCATCTCAAGGATTTTCATAGTTCTCAGAGGTGCAGAACAGTGCAAATAGAGACAACATGTGGAATGGCAACGGGTTTCCGAGCGAGGCGAATCGAGCATGCATGCATTTGACCCTCTTCCCGAGGCAGCTTTACTGCTTTAGTAGCTTAATTAATTTGTTAATTAATTAAGGTTTTGTAATATTTAATTAGCTAGAGTAGTTAATTATTTATTTGGTTTGTATTATTCTTTTGGCTCCTCCGAGAAAGGGCGAATTTTGTAATAAGCGTGCGTGTGTGTGATGCATGTCTTCCAACCCCACATCTTTCTCCCTTTTACTTACCTGCTTTCAATGATTAGTTTTAGGGCACGTTTCAATTAGCATACTTATGATAACATGTTTGCATACATTCATTCGTATTGCACGCACCAAGCTCGGTGCATCATACTAACTGCATTGTATTTCAATTCCTGCTTGAATACATGTATCAAGTTGCATTTCACATGAAATTTTAGAATAGCCGAGCCTATCTTAGTTGCATTTTGTATGTGTTGCATTAGCCATTGCTAACATGAACTAGGATCATGCATTTGATTACTAACTAGTTTCCTGTTTTGGCTCGGAGTACTAGGTAAGCATTTATGCTTTAGCATTTTGCATGTGTGTGAGTGTTAACATGACAGCATGCTTGCCATGAGGCTAATTGCTTATGTGATATAACTGCCTGAATGCCTGTGGGTGAAGGTTGGGTTGCTTGAGTTGGAATAATTTGTCGAAACCTGTGTTTTAGCCTACTTGCGAGTAGCAAACTTCAATCCATTTTCAAAACAAACGAATATGCAATGCTTTGTTCCAACTTAGGCGATCTAGTCTATACTTGTTTTGCTATGCACATAAAGATTAGCTAATTAACCAGAATAAGAACGCATGTGTTTTCAAAAACAAGATATCATGTTTAGTAGTGGCCGATCTTTGATCGGGCAAGCGGGGGTGCTCATAGCTGACCTTCCCCAATCGTACCCAAGTTCCTGAGCCGAGGCAACTTTGGTGATGATGGACACATGGCCTTAGGCAACGAGTCAGGGTTTCCTAAATTCCTCCAAAATAAAATATTTAGGTGGCGACTCTGTATCTGGCAAAGCAGTCCATGTTTGGCACTTCTTTACAAAAATCAGTTTTCCAAAACGATTTGTCGGATTTAGACTCTTTGGTGATTTATCAGTCTTGCATTGCACTTTGCGAGATTAGATTTAGAACCATGACATTAAGTCCGAATTGTGGTAGTAAGCCCTTGGGTCGCGTCCACAGCTGGACAGAGCTGTCCCCGCACATGCGGGAAACAAGGCCGCACGTGCTGGAATGGGGCCGCATGTGCTGGACGATGTGCCTTTTTAGCATAATCAAACTTGGTTTTGGGCATGGACTGCCGCACGTGCGGAAGACCCGCCGCACATGCGGCTCTGGGCAGTTTGCAGTTCGAAAAAGGCTTTTTGATTTGGAACTTCTCATTTTCAAAACCAAACTTCAATTTCATGTAATTCAAAGCCCAAAACTCTTAAATACATGATAAATTTCACATTCTTAGCTTCCATTCCAATTCATAACTCCAAAATACAACTCAATTTCTCAATCACAAGAACAAGATTACAAATTAGAACACAAAACATAAGGTAGCCATGGTTTGGGGTTCAAGCTCACTTCTTTTATACATACATATATCTTCATTCATATATAGCTAACCATGCAAAACCTCAAGATTGGAGCTCAACTTCCCATAATCAACCTCAAGATAAACAAATATAAAGGATTTAACTCTTCAATCAAGCAACTCTTAAGGAATCAAGCTTCAATTTCATGGAAAGAGTTCATTTAAACTTATATTTCTCAACCCCAACTCAATTAGATGTTTATCCTTCATTTTAGATCATGAATTTAAACTAATAACAGATCGATAGTTGATTTCACATACCTTGAGCCAATCTCTTGAAGTATACTTTAATTCCGTCAATTTCCCCATCTTTCTTCTTCATTCTCAAGCTCTTCCTTCCTTCTTCTCTCTCACGTGGCTTACTTTTTCCTCCAGATATTTCGGTTCCAAGAGATGAGCTCAACAACTCATAAGGCATCTATTTATATAAATACACACACACACACACAAGCTTAACACAATAGGGAGAGCCAAACGTGGCCTTACGAATCGTACGAAATCAAATTTCAATTAAACTTTTCAGATGACTCTAAAAATTATGCCGATCATAAATATGTCCTCTATTCTGGTTACTGAAGCCTCTGAGGCCTTCAATTTGCAGTATAAAGTTAATCACCCAAACATGCATTAGCAAATTAGACAAATTAGATTTCCAATTAATTTTTCCAAATAGTTCTAAAAATTCCCATTAACATACCCAAGTACTCAATTTTGATTTCTGAACCCATAAAGGTCGGTAATTTCAATTTTAAAGCCGTGACTCAACAGATAATTCCTCAATTCGAACAAATATCATTAAATTAAAATGCATTAACCCACAAGAGCATAAAGGCAATTTTTGATGCAGAGTTTGGGATCGTTACACACTAAGTGCATTGGGTTGCATTAGCTTCAAATGAACCGTACATACAATATCGTCTGGTTGCATTAACTTCGAATGAATCATACATACAATATCGTCTGCACAAAAGAGAAACTTTGACAGACAAAGCGCATATTCTATGTGAGTGGAACATGCCTAGCAATGCAAGTGAAAAGGTGCATAACAATGCAAGCGGAACATGCATAGCAATGCAAATGAAAAGGTGCATAATAATGCGAGCGGAACATGCATAGCAATGCAAGTGAAAAGGTGCATAACAATGCAAGTGGAACAAGCATAGAAATGCAAGCGAAAAAGACTGCATATTTTATGTAACAAACACATGTTCAATGCAATGCAACAGGTGTGGACAACTTCCATACAAACGTAAAGCAGGCAAAATGCAATACGATGTGAAGCGCATACTCTGTGAAGACATAAGAACTTGTGTAGTGCAATGCAATACAGCACACACATCTCATGCACTACAACAATGCGCTCTCAATGCAACATCAATAGCATGTTTGAAGTAAAATATCGAATAAGGAAATACACAACTTAACGAGACCAATTCAAATGCAACCTCCGATTTACCTCTCGAAAGGGTCACAATGTACTTAAAAGGGATACACCTCGCTCTTGATGATTGACGATGCGTCGTGAATCGAAGACGTGAATCGAAGCTCCCGCGGGGGCATTTTGAGCCGAAAATAGTGAACTTTTCTTGCACTTTCTCGAGAGCCAAGGACTCCAAACAGCATAAAAACACACAGGGACAACCATGAACACTTGTAGGCCACCCTAGGTACCTGTAGGCTAATTTTTGAGGTTGTAGGCCACTTAAGTGGCCGGTCGGCCACAAAACCTGGCCGGTTGGCCAGTTTATCAAATTCTGGGGCAGTGTGGTCTTTTGGGCTCGGTTATTTAAATACACAACTCCAAAACACATTTGCTCACATCCTCAAGGCCGAAATTCATTCCTCTTCCTTCCTAGACCCTTTTCCCCTTTAGATCCAGGCTTTGCACGCATTTTCCAACGCCCCATGCGAAGTTGATTCGCTAAAACCTTCCGGTTTCCTTTACTTTGAACCGATCATAATTTGTTTTCGGAGCTTCTTTCTCCATTTTCACCATTTGAGGTATGTTTCTCTTGAACCTACCTTGAGTTTGGCACCCTTTCCCAGGTTTTGACTTTCTCTGACTTTTTCTCTTACCGAGAGTTGACTTTTGGCGATTTTTGCTCATTTTGCTTATTTTTGCCTACTTTTCAACCTCCTTTTAGATGGCGGGTCATATCCCACGAGATGGGGTTCCCCGAGAGTAGGGTACGAGCCTGACGTCATACCGCTCCTACCCAGGATTTGGCCTTTCGACCTGGAGAGGTATTGCCCTCAGGAGCACGTATTATGACCGAGCACTTTTCGTCACTTTATAGATTTTGCACGGCGTGCACCCGCAGACCTATTACTACGAGAGCCAGAGTCCCACCTGTCCTATGACGCACCTAGGGTATGTACTGCACTTTTACATTTTCCCCAATGTGCTTTACATTTCTCGTATAACTTGTACTTTTGCACTGTATTTCATCTGCTGATACTGAAAACACTTCACGCGTTGTAGTCTGCTCATACTGAAACTGAACACAACTCACACACAGCGCTTCGCTGATTTTGAACACAGCTCACACACAGCATTCCTACTCATTCTACACCTGAACACAGCTTAGACACAGCACTCTGCTCATTCTGCACACAGCTTATACACATAGCATTCTGCTCATTCTACACACAGTTTACAAATAGCATTCTGCTCATTTTGCTTATCTGAACACAAGTGGTCTCTCGTTTCACTCGAGAGTATGGGTCGACCTTTGCGAGAGAGTGGTACTCAGACCTTCCAGATAGCGTCAGACATATCGTTGACGAGGCAGGCTTCGACCTATTCTGCATAGGGCTCTCGCATCTGACGGCGAGCAGGACCGTTTTGGGTGCATTAGTAGAGAGGTGGTGGGACACCACTAATTCCTTCCACTTTTCTGCCACTGGGGACATGACGATGACCCCATATGATTTCTCCATGCTGATAGTCCTCGATGTGGGAGGTCGGCCGATTCTGTATGACCCAGACATGGGGGAGTGGGAGGCAGATTGGGTCTACCTGTTGGGAGTACATCCACCTCTCTTCCGATCCGACACAGTCAGGTATACATAGTTCTCAAACCACTTCAGAGGGCTCGAGCCCGTGACTTTTGAGGGCATACAACAGTATGCCCATGGATTCTTGATGTACCTCTTTGGCACCACATTATTCGCCGACAGGTCGAACACGGTCGGGCTATATCTTCTGAGTGCTTTGGTAGACCTACCCCAAGTCCGGCATTATGATTGGGGCGGCGCTGGCCTTGCCACCCTTTATTGCTATATGAGCTCGACCTCTCGCAGGAGCGGGGAGAGATTAGGCGGCTATTGGAGAGCTTGGGAGGTATGCTTTACTTTTCAGCTTTACAGTTTCTGCTATGCTTTCTACTTTGCATTTTCTGTATACTGTACACTGCACATACAAATCCAACCTCTACTCTGCATTTGCATTTTCTATACACCATGCCATGTACTTTGCTCTCTGTATTTTCTGTATTTGCCGCATTTTGCATTGCACAATACTCTGCTTTATGCATTATCTATGTATTCTGTATTCTCACTACCATTATCTCGCTTTTCCACAGTTATGGACGTATGCCTATTTCCCGGCGCTAGCCCCTGAGCTCAAGGTCGAGACACCTCCCGAGGTCCCTTACTCACACAGATATGACGAGAGATGTCTGCTGAGGCCCCGGGAGACCTACTATATCTCCGGCATTATTTCGATATGGTGCGGGCGACCGAGGTAATCCAGAACTCTCAGTCCTTATGAGAAAAGTTGATGCCTCCACTGACAGGCGTTCGCGCCCCTATGAGGAGAGCTGTTGACATTTCCTCATCGAGCCGTGCCCGAGCTGTAGACGTCCCCTCGACTAGCAGGGCGAGCGCATCGAGAGGTAGGGCTAGAGAGATGCCCCCCACTTGTCAGTGTGCTGGGTGGCCAGATCCCCCAATAGAGCTGACAGGCTGGCAGTATGGGACACCTTATCAGATTCCCCTTGAGCCTCCATTGCCTGATCACCGATATATTAGGGCTTCTGACTCAGCACCGGTATGCATTACAACTTTCATTTATCATTTAGATACTTAGACATTCATTCATTCACTAATGATTTCAACTTGCACCTGTAGCCTTCCACAGGATATGTCGAGGGGTTGCTCGAGGCGATGGCCTCACTTGAGTGTGTGGTCCTGAGGAGAGAGACGATGCTGTACTCCCACGGCATCCCGATACTTTCTAGTTTCCTTGCATTTATCATACTTTTGCTGATATATCGAAACTGAACACTTCATTGCACTGATTCACTGTACGTATAGATCACATCTGACACATCACATTCACATACTATATCTGCATGTACTCACTCTATGCACCATACCTGCATCTGATATACATCTAGCTGATATATTCAAACTGCTTTTTAAGGTCACACCTCTATAGCCCGGGCCATCCGAGCCTTCTCTAGTAGCAGGGAGAGGGGTCTCAACACGCGGCCGAGGGAGACGTCGAGTGCCTGTCGCATATGCTGACGAGGATGAGTCTAGCGAGGACGAGGAGCTAATGAGCCACCAGTCAGAGACATCCGAGAGCGGAGATGATGCTGGAGATGGCTTGGGTTCAAATTCGAGCAGCGGGGCAGATGGCGATAGCGCTCCAGAGCCCATTTAGCTGAAGAGAACGAAGAGGGCCTCTCGCTCTTGAGATAGATGGTGGAGATTCAGACGCCTTTTGCTTAGTTTTCTTTTTGCTAGTAGTTTTAGCACATTGTACAGCCTTAGGCAGTTTTATTTTCTTAAAAGCTTGTACTCGTTTGTAAAAAAGAAACCGTGATTGGGAATGAAAGCAACTTTTGTTTTTTTAAAAAAAAAAAAAAAAAAAGAGTGTTGCACTTTACATTTTGAGCATCGCATAACATCGCACAGCATGAAAATGAGATTGATCTTTGTTTGAAAATTGCGCATTCAAAATGCATTGTCTTAATCAAGTGGTGAACCAACCAAACAACTGAAAGAATAAAACAACTCAATAAGTAACAACAAAACCTTGACAGGCCCAAACCAAGTAATTACAACTCGATAAACAAATTGCAACAGCTTGATAAGTAAAACAAGAACTCGATCAATAAACTGCAACAACAACTCGATAAACAAACTTGCAACAACTCGATAAGCAACTTCAACAAAACGAGTAAAACTGAACAACAGAATGCATCTGAAACAGAACAAGGCGCAAATTTCCATCACTTCCACTACTTCAAAAGGACCAGAGGCTACTTGCTGGAGGGAAGGAGTGGCTGTCGGCCACTTTTGGTGGCTGTAGGCCACTTTTGCTCCTGTAGGCCACTTGGAGGGGCCGGTCGGCCACTTAAACTGGCCAGTCGGCCAGTGAGGCCAAGAACCTCTAGATTTTGGCCACCTGTCATCCACTCCTCCTTTGTCTTCTACAAAAGCTCCAACTTCGTATTTTCTTCACTTCAGCTTTGTTTTTGCTCCAAATGGAACCATTCTTTGCCGAAAAAATCTCCGATTGGATCTCAGCTTTGGATGGCTCGGAAAAGTTAAATTTCTGGGGTTTCGGGATAAATGCACTATTCATGCTGAGCCGCACCTCGCTGTGTTTTCCATTCCTCCATGCCGCGACTAGGTGTTGGAATCCAATTACTCATGATTTTAGCTTTGGCGGACAAGAGATATGTCCGACTTTTGAAGATTTCCAGGCTTTGATGAAATCTCAGCGTGATGAAGAGATCTTGCCCCAATTCCATTTTGGTCACACTCAAGCTTTAGGATGGATGTATGGGCTTACTTTGCATGATGCTCGGTCTTTGATTTGCGATGGGGAGTTGGACATCCCCAACTTGATTCATCGGTTTTCTGATGCCGGTGACCACGGCGATCATCTTTGGCAAAGTTTTCAGCGACATGCGCTCTGCTTGTGCATATTGTCTCATTTCTTGCTTGCCCCTAGCTTTGGAGGGTCCATTATCCATTTGATTGAGGTTGCCCACGGCTTGAAAGAGGCCAAGAGCTGCATTAGCATGACACTAGCCGAAACTCTGATGGGTTTGGATACTTTCCATTGCCGGGAGACAACCAGTTTAGCAGGGAGTCCACTACTACTACAAGTAATGTTTCCCACCCTTCTTACATGTATATTTCTCACATCACTCGGCCCCCAGGCTCTGTTTTTCTCTCAAAACCCTTTCTCACTTTTCCCTCCACGCACACCTCTCTATTCTTTAATCACTTTTATTTTTCTTTCCTCCCCAGATGTGACTGATGGATAAGTTGAAAGTTGTGGACTCTTGCCCAGCATATTCAGCATGCGGCTATTTCTTCCGGCAACGACTAGTTGATGCCCCGGATGAGAGATGGTGGTGTGAGTAGATGTGCAACATGTCTGCTGTCAACATTGCCTGGCGCTGGCCCTGGTTTAATCTGCTGACGATGAGCTACAGCATGTCTCGCTAGCCCGAGATTTAGCTGATTGGCCTAACACACTGTGCCTTTTACTTCCCATTCCGGTTCCGTTGTCAGTTCGAGCACAGCCAGACCCGCCCAGAAGAGGGAGTTGAGTACCCAGCTTCATATCTGATCAAAGGCTCACATCTAGCTCGGTACCCTACTGCATGGAGAACACGAGAACTTCTGGCCCCTGCTCCCAACTTCAATTGCACCCTTTCTGATGAATGCATAGCTTGGCTTGATGACGAGGAACAAGCTGGGCCTAGTTTGGCATTCAAAGGTTCCACAAGCTCTGGGAGGGGGCACAGGAACACCTGACTTGACTATGCCCCAAGTTTATTGCTTTAATCTGTACTGTTAAGTTTTTCTTTTTGAATGTAATAAAAAGCAACTTCAATTTAGTATCAAGATTCGGAGAACTCTGTGTTGAAATCAATAAAATTGAAGGTTGTGGGTACTGAAAAATTTCCGTTTGGTCCAAAGATGGTCTAAGTTGTCAAAAGATTAATTTGAACAAAATCAACTTTTATTAAAACTTTTCAAAACCATTTTTGATATGGATCAAAACTGGACATGCCCAAAATCTATCACAGAGATGTACAACCTCGGATCCAACAAATGGAAAGTTTCCCCTTGTTTGAATGGCACTGCAGCGCACTGCGTGACAATGAAAAGTTGCCCCTTGTCTGAATAGCACTACACTGTAGCTCACAACCGAACTTTTGAATGCAGAAAAGACAAAGATGGCCAGAACAATCACATGGACACAATTGATTTGGAAGTGTTTATGGCTGGACTTCAGAATGAAGTTGCCTACGTATCCCAAAGATGGGAATCAAGCCTTATGTAGTTTGGTTCGGGTTCACTCGTGTATTAACACTCTCCTTTTGCGCTCTAACTTTTGCTAAGGCCGCAATTTCTGGGTTTTCAACCTTGCGAGCTCAGTTTTTCTTTATTTCCAATTTTTGTGCTCTAACTTTTGCCTAGGTCACCCTTCCAAGTTTTCGGCCTAGCGAGCCCAGTTTTTCTTTATTTTCAATTTTTGTGCTCTAACTTTTGCCTAGGTCGCCCTTCTGGGTTTTCGGCCTAGCGAGCCACTCAGGGATAGTATTTCTTCAACTTGTCCATGTTGATTGGTTGGGAGAATTCAAGGCCATCTAAATCCATCAGAATGACAGCTCCACCTGACCAGATTAACTTGATGATATAAGGGCCAGTCCAATTGGGTTTGAACTTGCCCCTAGGGTCGTGGATAGGAGCTCGGTTATCTTTAAGCAATAAATCCCCTTCTTTCAAATTCCTGGAATTAACCTTCTTATTGAAAGCCCTGATAATTCTTCGTTGATAACCCTAGACGTGATATAGTGCTTTCAACCTTCTCTCGTCAAACAACATAAGTTCTTCGAACCTGCTCTGCTGCCAATCTGCCTCAGCTATCTGGCACTCAGCCATAACCCATAATGATGGAACTTCAACTTCAATAGGTAGAACAGCCTCCATTCCATAGACCAAGGAATACGGAGTTGCCCCAGTAGATGTTCGAATTGATGTCTGGTAGCCCTAAAGAGCAAATGGCAGCTTATCTGGCCAGTCCCTGTAAGTTTCCACCATCTTCTATAGAATGTGCTTGATGTTCTTGTTGGCGGCCTCAACAGCTCCGTTGGTTTGCGGCCGATATGTGGTGACTTATGAAAAGCCACATTGTACTTCTCCAACAAGTTTATCACTTCATTCTTGAAGTGGGTACCATTATCAGAGATGATCTCATACGGAACTCTGTAGCAACAGATAATGTTGTTCCTGATTAACTTGGCTACATGCGATGCCTTCAGCACTGCATAGGATTGGGCCTCAACCCACTTTGTAAAGTAGTCTATTGCTACCAGGATGTACTCATGCCTGTTCGACCCCTTCGGGGTAACTGCCCCAATCACATCAATTCCCCAGACTAAAAATGGCCACGGCAAAGTCATGTTGTACAACATTGATGGTGGTGTGTTCATGCGATTTGCATGGATCTGACACTTGTGGCATCGCTGAACAAAACTGATACAATCTTCCTCCATGGGTGACCAGTAGTAACCCTGTCTGAGAATCTTCCGAGCTAGCATTACCCCACTCATGTGCGATCTTCACTCTCCTCCATGGATGGCCTCCATCAGGCGCTTTGATTCTTCAACATCTAAGCACAGCTTGTGCATTCCCAGATGCCCCCGTTTGTACAATTTACCCTCGCAGATGATAAACTAAGCAGCCATTCTTCGTATTGTCCTTTTGTCCTTGGCATTTGCCCCCGATGGATAAGCCTCATTTTCCAAGAAGTTCCAGACATCAAAATACCACGGGTTCTGATCTTGTACCTCATTTATGACCGCAATCAGCTCGTAGGCCAGCACAAATTTCTATTCAATAATGATCGGACGCATCCGGACTCCGAAAGGGATGTCTATCATAGAATATAGAGTTGCTAAAGAATCGGCGAACCTGTTGTTCTCTCTTAACAGATGGGCGAAGTTCAGCTTTTCAAACTGAGGAATCAGAACATCCAAGGTCTGGTGATAGATTCTCATCTTTTCTTCTTTCACCTTCCAATCTCCTTTAGCTTGAGATACAACAAGGTTCGAGTCCCCGATGACGTCCAACCGTTTTGCCCCTAGTTCCAAGGCGGCTTCTAGTCTAGCAATACATGCCTCATACTCTGCTTCATTATTTGATACTTTGAACCGGAGCTTGAAGGCTAACGGTATGTGGGAATTGTCAGGTGCTATCAGTAACACCCCTATCCCATACCCGTATTGGTTTGACGCTCCGTCAAAGTACATAGTCCAAGTTTCATCTTCAACATGCAGAATGGCCTCATCTGGGAATAGATACTCTACTGCTTCATCCCCGTCTACTGGGTGATCAGCTAGGAACTCTGCTACCGCTCTCCCTTTCACTAACTTGCGCGTCATGTACTTCAGATCAAATTCAAAGAAAAGAAGCAACCAACGGGCTAGCCTACTCGTAAGTGCTGGTTTCTCGAAGAGATATTTGATGGGATCTAATCTCAAAACCAGAATTACGGTGTGAGCTAACAGGTAGTGCCTCAACTTCCTGGTAGCCCATACCAAGGCCAAACAAGCCTTCTCAAGCGGAGTGTAACGAGTCTCATATTACAGCATTTTCTTGCTCAGGTAGTAGATAGTCTTCTCCACTTTATCCTCAGATTCCTGCCCAAGCATGCAGCCCATCGTCATTTCGGTTACTGATAGGTACAGAATCAACGGTTTCCCCGACTCTAGCAGTGACAACACGGGTGGGTTCTATAAATATTGCTTGGTCTGCTCGAAAGCAACTTGGCATCGGTCGTCCCAATGGAATTTCTTTCCTTTCTTCAAGAGACCAAACAGTGGTTCACAAGTCAAGGTTAATTTTGCAACAAACCGTCTTATGAATTGCACTTCACCCAGAAAGCCTCACACCTCCTTTTCAGTCCTTAGTGGTGGCATTTCTAAGATGGCCTTAATCTTGGAGGGATCGACCTTGATGCCCCTTTGTGTAATCAAAAACCCCAGCATTTTCCCTGCTGTGACGCCGAAAGTACATTTCTGAGGATTCAGCCGCAATCAATATTCTCTGATCCGTTGGAAAAATTTCTCTAAGGCGGTGTAGTGGCCCTTTCTTTCCTTGGACTTGACAATCATGTCGTCCACGTACACCTCAACCTCTTTGTGGATCATGTCATGCAAAATCGTGGTCGTAGCCCATTGATACGTAGCCCCAACATTCTTAAGCCCAAACGGCATCACCCCATAACAATGGGTCCCCCACAGGGTAGTGAAAACAGTCTTCTCCCTATCCTCGGGTGCCATTAAGATCTGGATGTACCCAGAAAACCCATCCATGAATGAAAACAGCGCATGCCCAGCAGTGAAGTCCACCAATTCGTCGATATGTGGCAGAGGAAAGTCGTCCTTCGGACTGGCTTTGTTCAAATCTCTAAAGTCTACACATACTCGAATTCTACCGTCCTTCTTCGGTACCGGAACTATATTTTCCAACCAAGTTGGATACTTAGATACTAACAGGAACCCTGCGTCAATCGGCTTGGTGACCTCTTCTTTGATTTTCAAAGCCCAATCCTGGTGGATCCTTCAGAGCTTCTGCTTAACAGGTCAGGCCTCTAGGTCAAGAAGGATCTGGTGCTGCACAATCTCAGGATCGATTCCAGGCATGTCTTCGTAGGACGACGCGAAAACATCTTCGAAATCTTTTAATAAAGCAACTAAGCGCTCGCATTCCTCAGAAGACAACGTGAACCCGATCTGGACCATCCGTGGATCCTTCTTAGTACCAACATTAATCGTAGTGATTTCATCAACCAAAGGTTTCACAAATCTCTCCTGCTTTTGATCAAGCAATGTTTCAAACCGGAGGAATTTCTTCCTCGTCGTTTTCATCAAAGTTTTGAAAGTCCTGATTAATGCAATAAAGTATGGGCACAGAGAAGTACTCAGAAACCACAACTGCACCATTCTCATTGACAACATCCAGTTCGTCTGATTCTTTGGTTAGACTCAAAGGAAAATGAAAAAGACGACCTGGATAGGACAATAGCATCCGGGTTATCATCCCCAGGAATACCGAACTCGGACTCAGACTCAGAGGAATCAAAATCTGATTCCGACTCCATAGACTCTGTGGAATCAGATTCTAATTCTCCACCTGATCTAGAACTGCTAGACAAAAAGCCCTCATCGTATTGCCAAACGAGGAAAGGTGTTATAGATGCATCCAAAATGCTAGAAGAAGGGCCCGCAGCCGAGTGATTCCCGATCAAGGAAATAGAGAGGTCATCCCCTAAGCACTCCGGCGTGATCTGAGGATCTGAGAGGAGATAGGCCAGCGCTGCTCCGATCTCAAGTTCTGTGCTCTCGGACTCTTCTTTTTTGCACTGCTCAGCCTCAGTTGGTGGGTCTGTCTGCTCTTCAACAACTTCATCCCCTGATAACTGAAGGTCGAAAAAGATTTCAAAGCCAGGCAAGCGCTGCTTCTCTGAATTCAACCATGGCTCTGGAAAGCCACAAAATGGGAAGTCTTCCCCCTCCCAGACAAAGCATCCATTTAGGGTTCCCTGGATAGGTCTGTGCACCAACTCGTAGTGCTTCCCGGCTTGCTTAGCCTTAGCTCTTCCAGCCATTTCCCTTCATTTCCTTGCCCAATCCTCCTTGGTGGGCGAGTAACCCAAACCAAAAGTATAAGGGTTGTGTGGCACTTCAGCCAATGCTGCGACGCCCTTCTGGCCACTTCGCTCCAATCCCATTCAGGGCATGTGTTGAAACTTGTTCATCAGGTAGACAGATTGTGCACTGACGTATAGCCCCTCATCAATAGCTAGCAAATCCTGTACAACCTGAGCCTCAGCCAAGTTAAATCCTGACAGAAAGACATCCTCCATGCCGTGTTCGATCTCCAAAACTAGTGTAGCAACCTTTGGTGGGGGATGTATCGAAGAATTCCCAAAAACTATTGCCACCTCCTTCCCGTGGAGGTACTTCAGCATTTGGTGTAAGGTAGAAGAGACAACATTCACCTGGTGTAGCCACGGCCGCCCAAGGAGTAGATTGAAGGTGGTTGGAACATCTAAGACATGGAACTCAATGTCATGCTGCCCCAGGCCAACCTGAGTCTTGATCCGTACGGTCCCCATTACCTCCCGACTGGTGTTGTCATAGGCCCGTATCACCTGGGCTGTAGGCACGAAATCTGCGGGCTTCAACCCGATAGCATATGCTATTCGTGACAGACATACATTGATGGCAGATCCCGTGTCAACCAGGACCACTGGTATCCATTTGTCCTTGCACTCCACAGAGATATAGAGTGGCTTGTTATGATCTGAGCCCTCAGGCGGTAGTTCTTTATCCATGAAGGTTAGGGTCGGTGAAGCACCACCCGGGAATACCAATGCCACCAACTGCTCGGGTGTGGTATCAATTGAAAGCTTGGCCCTATCCATAGCTGTAAGAACGGCCTGTCTGTGAACCCTCGAAGCCATTAGCAATCCCTAGATGGAGATGTCTGCTTGAATTTTCTTAAGCTGCTTTAGCACAGCTTCCTCCTCTAGTAGCTTTTCTTCCTGCTTTTCTGCTTCCTTGTCCTTTCCGGACACCTCTGGTTGATCTAGGTGTGGAGGCTTGAAGTACCGCCCACTCCTTGTCATATGGTCCACTTCTTCGGTGTACCATGTATTGTCTGGCAGAGATTGTCCCCAGTCTTTATCAGTGTGGGCGAAACACAAGTCGTCGTCGTCCCACCACATTCCCTCAGCAACCGACAAACAGTTGTCCGGCTCCGCTACAACTGCTCCTGTATTCTCAACAGATTCTGCGCCCTCAGGTGCTTTGGCCTTTCTAGCCCTATTATCATTCTGGATCTTCTCTTGCTCAAACCGCCTCAACGCGACTATTTTGTATCGGCTGTGCTCAAACTGCCTGACTCCCGAGTAACATTCTTTGCACTGGTGCTCTCCGGAAATTCTTCCTGATTCTCGACTGTTCCGGCCACTACGGATGTTCCAGTCTCTGACTGACCCTGTTCGGATTGAGGCACCTCAATAACATCTGGCTCGTCACTGAGCCATCCTGTATTATCTGTCAATCCGTTCAGATCGAATCAGTTGATGTTCACATCTCCAGGATCTTGCTCATCAAAGAATTGCAGGTTGGCGATATCCTCCTCCAGCTCTGCCAAATCATCTAACCCCTGACTAGGCCCATTCTCCCGGACCACGTTGATCTCTACCCCAGTTGGTAACTTCACTCTCAGTTTAGCCTGGTCTGTTGACACAATATAACCACGCGGGTTGTATGCTTTCTCAGTAAAACTCCCAGATCCCTCAGGCTTTGAATCAATATTCCCATTCTCTTCCAAGATAACCCCAGCTTTGTCTTCGACAATCACTACCACTAGCTTGGGTTGGGTTAATGACGTGCTCATCATGCATAAGTCTGTGCTCTCAGGGATGAACAATGCCGGCTTAGGTAGGTGGGAGGGAGTGATTTATATGCCAAGGTCGTATGAGACGGCCATAGTTTGGATCAGGTTCACTTGCCTAGGGGGAGGGTTTTGATTATGTGGTGGGAGAGGGTTGGTAATGACATTTGGTTTTTCTGGAGGTGTTATTATCTTATTATCAATGAGATCTTGAATCTCATGACGAAGTCTGAAGCACTGGTCGGTATCGTGACCGTGCTGCTGATGGAAGGCACAATATTTGGTCAAATCGTGCCTTGGAGGGAGAGGGTCGGGTAGAGACCGTGGTTCTAGAGGTTTCAGGTGCCCCTTTCTGATCAGGACCTTCAAGGCTGCTGACAAAGACATATACAATGGGGTGAAAACCCTTTGTTTCTTAGGTAGATACTTGGCTGGTCGTGAACTACTTCCGGACGCACCGGTAAAGGGTGTAGCTATTTTTAGCGTGGTGGTGACTATGCTGACATTAGAAGTTCTGGCGGCTGCACTACTGCTGGTAGCTACATTCGAACCGTGTGAAAATGCCCTCTTGGGCTGATCCTTCTCTTGGTCAATCAGACCTTGCTTCATAGCATCCTCAATCTGTACCCCAATCTCGTGCAAATCCGTAAAGGTGGGTAAGGGTAAGACGATCATTTTCTACATCAGCTTAGGTTGCAGGTTGCGTACAACCATCCTTATCTAATCCTTCTCAAGCAGCCGAGTTGTCATCATGGAGGCCTTGGCCCTCCATCGAGTAACAAAATCAGAAAAACCTTCCTTCAGCTCTTGTCTGGTCGCCTCAAGATCACAAGTTATGACCTCGATCTGAGTATTGTATGAATAATGAGCGACGAGGCCTCGGCCATTTCCTCCTAACTTCTTTTCACTGAGTCCTCCAGCTTGGCGTACCAAATAGCCGCAATACCCGACAGGGTCTGGCCAAAAAGTGATAGTTTCTGGAGTCTCGTCAAGCCCATCGGGCGCAGAATGTCAGAAAACAGCCTCAAGTGAACCATCGGATTGCCTGAGCCATCAAAGCGATCAATGTGAGGCATCTTGAACCTATCCGACAAAGTCACCGCCGAATCAGTGTACCCATCTTCTATATCGGGGATCGAATTAACTCTCTGGGCCCGCTTGAACAGCTTTTCAAGCTTACTCATTTTCAGTGCGGTTGGATCCACCTCAAATTCAAACGGTGTATCCACTGGATTAACTGGTGCTTTAGACATCTGAGGTAGGATTGGCGGTAGGACTGGCCCTGTTGGAACATCTGTAATTTCCTGGACGTTTGTTGTTTCCCTGAGCGTCGGAACTCTAGGTAGAGGTGGGGGTGGATGCGAAACAGATGCTCCAGCTTGTTGTGGTTGCTGCTGTTGTTAAAGCCTGGCAATTAGTTCTGCCTGTTGAGCTACAACTTCGGCCTGACAGGCGGTAACTTTCGCCTAACGAGCAGCATCCTGCTACATGGTCTGCATAGTCTCTTGGAGTTGACGCATCATTTCCTCTATGCTAACTGCAAGGTGTGGATCTGATTGAATCAGTGTATATTCCCTCTCTGAGGTAGAAACATAAATCTGATCCCTACTATACTCAGGTGGAGTAGACAAAAACCACTAAATTGATTGCTGTACTGATATTCTCTGCCTAACTGCCTTCCGTCTTGTAACTGGTGACAACGAAGCAAATACTAGTTGTCCGTTAATCAGATCCTCAGATCGATGAAGTCTTTGACCTCTGACCCAGAGTGCTTGGGGGATATCTGCCTGGTCGGAAGTAATGATACAATACTACCTTGCAAAAAGATAAATAAAGCAAAAAAAAAGGAAAGACCAACCAGAAAATGGACAGTATTTCGGCTTAGATAAAGACAACACACAGTTGATATCACAAGCTAAACAAACTGTTCTCAAACACTGATCTTTGCCCCCAAATCACTGCCTCAAATCTGATACCCCAAAATACTGATATCCTCAGACTGATACCCCAAACTTGCAACTGATACATACAACCTGTAGAGATACACTCTGACAGCACATATCAAGCAAGAAAGAGCCAAAACACCCCTATTTCGTCAGGAGCTAGGGGTTCACTACGCACACATGCGGTTTTAAACAACCTATATTCGGATAAGCAACCTGTTCTAGGTTGGAATGGTCTCTGTGGCTTCCGATATGCAACTAGGTTGAATGGTCAAAAAGGGTGCCTCAGTAAAACTGAGGTTTGTGTTTCCATCGTGGTAGAGCTCGTAACCGGTTAGCCTTATGGCACGCTTTTCCAAGCAAGCCTCCAGCAAACCGTTCAGGAATATCAGATGGCAAACACTGTGACTTAGGCACACCAATGCAAATGCAAATGCAAAGAAACACATAAGTGTAGATAAAGCAACATATCATGAGTTTAAGTCAAGTTCTCTAAATCCCCAGCAGAGTCGCCAGAAACTGTAGACTGCCCGAACTCTCTTTGCGCACCCCCTTTCGGAGAGGCGCGAATTGGGTTTTAGCTACTACAGTTCGGACTCTTGTCACGGTTCTGAATCTAATCTCACAAAGTGCAATGTAAGACTGATAAATCACCAAAGAGTCCAAATCCGGCAAATTGTTTTGAAAAATCAATTTTGAATCAAAAAGCGCCAAACATGGACTGCTTTGCCAGATTTTAGAGTCGCCACCTAAATATTTTATTTTGGGGAAATTTAGGAAACCCTGACTCATGCCAAAGGCCACGTGTCCGTCATCACCAAAGTTACCTCGGCTCGGGAACTTGGGTACGAGAGGGGAAGGTCCTGAAATGAGCACTCCCGCTCGCCCAATCAAAGGATCGGCCTCTACTAAGTATGATATGTTGTTTTCATAAACACGTGTTCTTTTTTGGGTTATTAATCTAACATTACTACGTGATGCGCACAACATACAAGTATAGATTAGATTGCTCAATTTGGAACAAAACATTTCATGTTTGTTTTTAGAAAATGGTTTGAAGTTGCTACCCTCAAGTTGGCTAAAGCGCGGATTTGCCACCCTCAAGTGGGCTTAAAACATGATGATTTGCCACAACCAAGTGGGCTTAAAAACTCGCATTTTGATGAATTGTTCCAATTCAAGCAATGAAGCCTTCATCCACAGGCATTCATGCAGTAAATCACTTAAGCAAATAGCCTCATGGCAAGCATGCTATCATGGCAACACTTACACACATGCAAGGATGCTAAAGCGTAAGCACTTACAGGGTACTCCGAGCCAAAACAGAGAATTAGTTAGAAATCATGCATGATCCTAGCTATGTTAGATGCCTAATGTAAAACATGCGATAATGCAGTTAAATAGGCTCGGCTATCTAATATGGCATATGATTGCAACAATTTGATACATGTATTCAAGTAGGTATTGAAATACGATGCAGTTTGAATGATGCACCGAGCTCGGTGCATGCAAGACAAAATGAATGATGCACGCATGCAAGCATGAGGTATGCTAACCGAAATATATCCTAATGTAACCACTGAAAGCGGATAAATAAAAGGAAGAAAGACATCTTACGCGAAAGGAGGAAAGATGGTTTGAACACCAGGCGCACCTGATGTTTTTAATCGAGTGAATAAATAACCTAACGCGTCTCACGTGAAAGGAGGAAAGATGGTGTGAACACTAGGCGCACCTGATGTTTTTTACCGAGTGACTAAACAACCTAACACGTCTCACGTGAAAGGAGAAAAGATGGTGTGAACACTAGGCGCACCTGATGTTTTTAACTGAGTGAATCAACAACCTAACGCGTCTCACGCGAAAGGAGGAAAGATGGTGTGAACACCAGGTGCACCTGATGTTTTTAATTGAGTGAATAAACAACCTAACGTGTCTCACTCGAAATGAGGAAAGATGGTGTAAACACCAGACGCACCTGATGTTTTTAACTGAGTAAATAAATAACCTAATGCGTCTCGCGCGAAAGGAGGAAAATGGTGTGAACACCAGGTGGACCTGATGTTTTTAACTGAGTAACTAAACAACCTAACACATCTTACGCGAAAAGAGGAAAGATGGTGTGAACACCAGGCTCACCTGATGTTTTTAACCGAGTGAATAAATAACCCAATGCGTCTCATGTGAAAGGAGGAAATATGGTGTGAACACTAAGCACACTGTGGACCACCCGAGAACTCATCGGGCTCCACGCGCGAATGGCGCAGAATCCGTTTTGTTCTTTAGCTACTACAGTTCGAACTCAATATCACGGTTCTGAATCTAATCCTGCAAAGTGCAATGCAAGATTGATAAATTACCAAAGAGTCCAAATTCGGCAAATCGTTTTAGAAAACTGATTTTAATAAAGAAGTGTCAAACATGGACTACTTTGCCAGATACAGAGTCACCACCTAAATATTTTGTTTTAGGGGAAATTTAGGAAACCTTGACTCGTGCCGAAGGCCATGTGTCCGTCATCACTAAAGTTGCCTCGGCTCGGGAACTTGGGTACGAGAGGGGAAGGTCATGCAATGAGCACTCCCGCTCGCCCAATCAAAGATCGGCCTTTACTAAGCATGATATTTTATTTTTGAAAGCACATGTGTTCTTATTCCGGTTATTTAACCTAGAATTACTATGTGATGCGCACAGCATACAAGTATAGACTAGATCGCCTAAGTTGGAACAAAACATTGCATGTTTGTTTGTGAAAACATTTAAAGTTTGCTACTCGCAAGTAGGCTAAATCACGAATTTCAATGAATTATTCCAATTCAAGTAATCCAACCTTCATCCGCGGGCATTCAAGCAGTTATAACAAATAAGCAATTAGTCTCATGGCAAGCATGCTTTCATGGCAACATTAACACACATGCAGTATGCTAAAGCGTAAACACTCATAGTGTACTCCGAGCCAAAACAAAGAACTAGTTAGAAATCATGCATGATCGTAGTTCATGTTAAGATGGCTAATGCAACACATGCAAAAATGCAACTCAGATAGGCTCAGCTATCCTAAGATGTCATGTGAAATGCAACTTGATAACATGTTGTTTGAACACATATTCAAGTAAATGTATTGAAATACGATGCAGTTAGTATGATGCACCGAGCCCGGTGCATGCAAAACAGATGAATGATGCACGCATGCGAAGCATAAGGATGCTAAATGAAGCGTGCCCTAAAACTAACTATCATAAACGGTTAAGTAAAAGGGAGAAAGAAATGGGGGTTGGAAGACATACATCACACACACGCACGCTTATTACAACAGTACACCCTCTTGATGGAGGGACCGAATAAGAAGCTAACTAGCTAGTCTAAGCTAATTAAACTAATTATTACATCACAAAACTAGCTAACTACACAAGCTAACTAATTAAGCTATTACAAAACAAATAAGCAGCTAAATGCATTAACTACTTAATTACAAAACCAAAGCGTAAACTAGCTAAGCAAATTAGCTATGTAAAGCAGTAAAGCAGGAGCTTCAGAGGGAGAAGAATGCATGCAAGCTCGGTCGCCTCGTTCGGAAATCCAACGCGATGCCCCAATTTGCCTCTGTTTGCAATTGTTTTCAGAACCTTGCACCAAGCTCCAGAAAGCTTCAAACTCACCTTGGAGACCTGTGGGAAGGCTGCCGACCAATTGTTAAGGAAGGAGACCACCTGCCGACCACTTTCTATGCTGAAAAACCAGAAAAAGTGGTCGACCAACTAGTATTACTGGTCAGCCGACTAGTTTTTGCTGCTAGAATGCAATTTGCTGCAACAGAGAGCAAGAAAGGGTATGGCAATGTATTTGCAAGATATGTGTGCACAACCACCCCCCTATTATTTCATAAGCTCAAGGGAGTGTAGTTCTCGACCCTCGGGCCACCAATCACGCATTTCAATGCATGATGGCCGAGAAGCCAAATTGCACAATTCAATATGAAATGAATGCACACATAAACACATAAGACCTAAAACTCTATCATGTATGATCAAGAGCGTCGGCGACCGAGAATTGAGGCACGTTTCATTACTTCAAGTATGAAACGTCCCTCGTTCCTCGTGTTTGGACGAACACCTACTCCAAAAAACAATGCAAGCAACAAGTAACATGCAAACATGCAATGCAACTTAAGCAAGCAAACATGTAATGCAAGACATGCAAAACACAATGCAACTACGTGGCATACACAATGCAAATAACAACATGGCATACGCAATGCAGACAACAACATGGCATACTCAATGCAATGTGACATGATCAACTTAACAAAGCTAATGACATGCGAACAATGCTAATGCATGCATGCACAATGCAATGCAACAAGGGCAACTTAGCAATGTTAGGGACATGCATATTCAATGCAAGGCAAAATAAGCATGCAAACAACATGTAAATAAACATGCTAAATGGACTTAAACTAAAAGGGGGTAGACCTCAGTCATGCCCAAATCAGTGGCCATTGGTAATGAAATTAAGGCACCAAAAACACATACAAGTATGCACATGCAATGGCCTATCAACTAGGCCTAAGAGCACAACTCTCAAGAGTGCTCAGAGTGTGACAAAAGTGGAAGTGTAACAACACTAAGTGCACTGAGATCAAGTAAGAAATGATGCCAAATCACTCAAACACTACAAGTATGGCATGGTAGGGTCCTTAAGCATTAAAGCTAGTATAGGGGACTACAAAGGGACATGCAATACATGGCACAAAAGGCATGAACCAATCATGGACAGAGCTTAATTAGGCCTTAACAAAGACCAAAACATGCTAAGATGAGGGCTTAAAGGCCTAGGCATGCAAGCATACACACTTGGCCACAAACAAGGCAACAATGCATAACACTCAAAGGCACTTAAAGAGTGAATTAAGTGGGAACATGGCAATCCTATATGCTCTGAAATGTCCTATTAAATGATGCCAAATCATGTACATGATACAAATAAAGCATGCTATGGTGTCCAAAGCTTGAAGTTAACATAGGCACTTGCACTATAGCTACACAAAACATGAAGCATATGGCTAAGGCAACCCAAAACAGTCCTAGAACATGCCAAAATGAGTCTAAAACATGCATGGAAGGAAGCCAAAATAAGCTAGCAAGGAGGGCATAAGGCATGATGCATACAAGGCAAATAAGGTGGATTACACTACACCTATTAAGACCAAGCATGGAATGACTTTACCAACAAAAATCAGAGTTATATTATGGCAAAATAACCCTAAAAACACATTGAAATGATAGCTCGCAAGCTTAGGCATGAAAGCATACGCAATGACTCATTCTTAAGACATAAAGGACCAACCCTCCAACGCATTAGTGACAAATGCAAGTGTATGACCATGAAGCATGGACTAAAATCACATAACAAATGATGCCAAATCATTCAAATAGGCCAAGCAATGCATGCTAGTGGACTTGATACACAAAGCTAACAAGCTAGAATGAACTATAGTTATACAAAGCATGGCATGCATGACCAAGACAACATAAATCAGACCTTAAACATGATAAAACATGAACAAAGTCTTCTTGAAGTTAAGCCAAAAGCATGCTAAAATGACATGTAAAAGCATGGTGCACATTAGGCTAATTCATGGAATTGCACTACAAGTGTAAGGAGCATGCATAGGGACATTAAACCAAACCTTAACAGAGGTATAACATGGTAAAACAACACCAAGAACATGTTGAAATGGACTCAAAACAAGCTATAGTGACATGCTACTTTATGAAGCATACAAGACTAGTTTGTGAGGATTACACTATAAGTGTATTATGCATGCAAGGGATGATCAAGACAACCAAAAATAGTGGCATGCCATCTCAAAATGACCCCAAATACATGCTAAGAACAAGCCAACACAAGCTCAATAAACATGCTCAAACATAAGGCATATATGGCAAGTATACAAGACACAAGGAGAGGGGATGACCCTCTCCTATTTGGGACCCCAAGACCACCTTTCCACCACAGAAAATCCTTTGGATTTCAGTGGTAGAAAGGTCATGCAAAGGCTAGAACAAGAGCCAAAAGGGATGGCTCAAAATAAGGCCTAAGAGGGGGTAGACCACCCCCAACGAAAAAGTGACATTAAACAAACATTTTAAGCATGCAAAAACAAAACTTTTTCCAGTAGAAAGTTAAGCTTAAAACAACATGCAAATGAGTCCAAAAGCTTAAGCAAAAAAGGGGGTTTAAAATGTTAGAAACTCACCCTTGATGAACCTCTTCAAGGCTGCAACTCCGGCAGGTTTTCCAAGCTCAAACCAATCCAACAACACCAAAACCAGCTCCTAAGCACCTCAGTAACAAAATGATGGTGTTTGAGTGTGTGTTTGTGTGAAAAAGTATGATCAAACTACACTTTAAGGCACAAAATAAGAGCAAACATGGAAATATAGATACAAATGTATATATATCTCTCAAGGCCAAAATTTCTGAACCTAGAGGAGGGAGGGGGAGCCTCCCTCTTATAGAGAACAAAAGCTGACGGTTCTTGAGGAAGCTAAGGTTCAAGGCCATCCCTTCATACACATGTATGGAGGATGGTTCTGGTGCCTTCCAGCTGTGCCAGCTGGATGAAAATATCTCCAAAAAGGTGACAAAAAGTAGCTGACCACTTGAAGTGGTTGGCCAGCTACTTGAAGTGGTTGGCCGACCACCACAAGTGGTCTCCCAAGACAACAAGTGGTTGACCATGGTGGGAGAAGGTCTAGAGCATGAAAACAATGCAATGGTGTGGTGGCCGACCAGAAAAGGTGGCCCAAAGACCAAGAAAACCAGTTGGCCGACCAGAAAATTGGCTGGTGGGGAGGAAAGGGGTCTTCAAGGGGAAAAAATGGTCTCCCACCCTTGTACCACCTTCCAAACAAGGAAAACAAGGTTTGTACCAAAAACAAACCAAAACGGATGCAAGATGAGAGATCGGGAGGCAAGGCGTGCAGCCGGGAACCCCGAAAACTGGCCTACGGGCATCAAAAGTGGTTTGCGACCCTCCCGGACCACAGTGTCCCTCTAGGCAAAGGCAACAAGGCATGGTTCAAAAACCAAGCCAAACGGAGAACGTTAAGTGGTCCCGAGACAAGGCGCGCGGCCAAAGACTCCGAAAACCGAAAACTAGTCTCCAAACAGAAAAAGTGGCCTACGACCACGAAAAGTGGTCTATGACCACAAAAGGATGGTCTACAAGACTTCTCCCTCCCTCCAGGGAAGAGAAAACAAGATTCGGTCCACAAACCGAGCCAAAGCACAAAAAGTTCAAAGGCCCGGAGGCAAGGCTCTCAGCCAAAAACTCTGAAAACTCGAAACGAGTTCAAACATGCATAATCACCGAGAGCTCAATCGATGACGTTTGAGTCTTAAGGTCGGTCAAAAATGGGGTGTCTACACACACCTGATGTTTTTAACCAAGTGACTAAACAACCTAACGTGTCTCACGCGAAAGGAGGAAAGATGGTGTGAACATCAGGCGCACCTGATGTTTTTAACCGAGTAAATCAACAACCTAACGTGTCTCACGCAAAAGGATGAAAGATGGTGTGAACACCAGGCACACCTGATGTTTTTAATCGAGTGAATAAACAACCTAACGCGTCTCGTGGTAAAGGAAGAAAGATGGTGTCAACACCAGGCGCACCTGATGTTTTTAACTGAGTAAATCAACAACCTAATGCGTCTCACGCGAAAGGAGGAAATGGTGAACAAATCCAAACACGTCTCACGCAAGAGGAGAAAGGTGAACTAACCAACAAACGTACCTAACTGTATTTTCTACGGGAGGGGAAAGATTTTAACCGGGTAAATGTCACATCCTAACACGTTTCTCGTGAAAGGAGCGAAGGCAAATTCGAAGTCCAAACGCGTCTCACGCGAGTGGAAAAAGGTATAGTAGAATGATTTCTCTCTTCTTTTTTTTTTTGTTGTCAAAAAATCAAAATTATTATTATTATTATTTTTTGTATAAATACCAAATATCATATACATATACACACCATATACATAATACAAATACATATACAAGCACACACAGGCAAGCTATATACATATACGGAGACACACACACACACACACATATATGAACAAAAACACATATACGGTATACACATATTTATATACTGACAAAATACATACAGATATGTACATACGGTTTATATACATACATATATATACTTCTCTCTCTCCTCTCTTGTTTTTGTCTTTCTCTTTCTTCGAATGTTGCGCCTAACACGCGGCTTCAACATTTGCGCCAGCTGGCCGACAGCCAACTACCTGATTCATCAATGATCACCTTGACTCTCACTCCCTCTTTGTCTTCTGCTTCTCTTCCGTGTTCTTTTGCTTCGAGCATCATGTCCAGCACACGATTTCAACAAATATGTCACCTGACCGACATAGCTAGACCCTCTATGATTTTTTTTCAACGATTACCTCGGCACCTTCACTTCATTGTCTTATTTTCCTTCATCGTTCTCTTCTTAAACCGAAGCCTCACTACAAGAATTTTCACTTTTGGTGACTAAATTTTTAGTCTCCAAAAGTCAATTTTTAGTCGCCGAAGGGCTTTAGCGACTAAATTTTTTGGTCGCAAAATTAGTAGCCGAAGAGTAGTGGGGAAAGCGAATTGGCGACTAAAATTATTTTAGTTGCCAAATGTATTCATTTGTTGACTAAATATTTAGTCACCAAAAGGTTGGACATTACATTAAATTAGACCCTTTTCGGCGACCAAACTTTTAGTCGCCTAAAGTCCCACCTTTTTAGCTACTAAAATTTTAGTCGGCAAAGAGTTCTTTTTTGGCTACTAAAAATTAGTCGTCGAAAGTCCCCATCTTTGGCTACTAAATGTTTAGTCGGCAAAGAGTTCCTCTTTTGGCTACTAAATATTTAGTCATCAAAAGTTCTACATTTTTTGCTACTAAAATTTTAGTCGGCAAAAGTGTGTTTATAATTTAGTTTTTTGTTTTTAGCTACGAAATATTTTAGTCGCCAAATGTTTGATTTTCTTTTGGCTACTAAAGTTTTAGTCGCCAAATGTCTATTTATTTTTTCTTTTCTTTTTGGCTACCAAACTTTTAGTTGCTAAATGTCTTCTTTTTTTTTTACTACAAAACTTTTAGTCACCAAATGTCTTTTCCCAATTTCTTTTTAGCTACTAATTGTTTAGTCGCCAAAAACATGATATTATATTTTATCGCAAAATTATAATTTCTCCACAACCTGTCTATATACAATGCAACCTGTAATACGTATAAAAACAAAATGATACATACTATGAATCATTCCATAATCTACATCCATATACCAAAAATAAATAACATTAAATATCAAAATCCATACAAATCAACTATTATCCAAACTAAAATAATTATTCCATACAAAATATATCATACAAAAATCAAAGTCTTCTGTATACAAAAAAATACATTTACTACCAAGCGAAATTACCATTTGGCATGGTACAAATTACCATCGTAATATGTACCACAACAAAAGGTGATATATGTACCACAACAAAAGTTTTCTATGGACCATGACAAAACGTCCTATATGTACGCCGACAAATAGTATATATGTACCACGACAGTCATTATCTGTTGATTGCCAAAAGTTTTCTGTATCAATAATAATGAACTACACAAGCTGAGGACGACAAAAGTATTATATTAGTTCTACACAAAAGTGAAAATTCTTCTCCATACACCAATATGGATTATCCAAAAGTCCACGCAACAAAGCCATCTACAAAGAAAAACAAAAAATGAAACATTAGAATTGGTTACAAAATATCAATTCAGTCAGCCATATGGAACATGTTCTAACATGCATTTAAGGTGGAACAATAGAGAAATGTCTTCTTGGCAATAAAAGAAAGTTATATATATATATGTATCATGCAATATTTATTCCAACCAACTGTACAAAAAATGTAATATGTAATTTCTTCATCCTATAAATATATAAATGCAATTATTAGAATAGGTAGATGTTATTCTAATAAAGTTGTTGCTTTTTTAACTAAGTGTTGCAAGTTTTTCGACTAAGTGTAAGGCGTATTCGGGGGCTGTTATGAATTTTCGCCCCTGGAAAGCCCTTTTTCGAATAAGTTTAGAGCGTATTCGGCTCTAACTCCCAACCTACCGGTCTGAATTACGTTCCGTCAGTTCTCACAAGTCTTATTTGTCATGGCACAACTATCCGTGCAAGTCACACGGTCGTTCGGGGGCTGTTTTCAATTTTTGCCCCCAAAACGCCCGTTTTCGAGTAAGTTTAGGGCATATTTGGCTCTAACTCCCAACCTACGACTCTGAATTAAGTTCCGTCAGTTCTCACAAGTCCTATTTGTCATGGCGAAGCTATCCATGTGAGCCATACAGTCATTCGGGGCTGTTTTGAATTTTTGCCCCTGAAATGCCATTTTTCAACTAAGTTTAGGACGTATTCGGCTCTAACTCTCTACCTATGGGTCCGAATTACGTTCCGTCAGTTCTCACAAGTCCTATTTGCAATGGTGAAGCTATCTGTGTGAGCCACATGGTTGTTCAGGGGCTGTTTTGAATTTTTTCCCCGGGAAAGCCCTTTTTCGAGTAAGTTTAGGGCGTATTCGGCTCTGACTCCCAACCTACGGGTCCAAATTACGTTCTGTCAGTTCTCACCAGTCCTATTTGTCATGGCGTAGCTATCCGTGCAAGCCACATGGTCGTTCGGTGGCTATTTTCAATTTTCGCCCCCAAAACGCCCTTTTTCGAGTAAGTTTAGGGCGTATTCGGCTCTAACTCCCAACCTATAGGTCCGAATTACGTTCCGTCAGTTCTCACAAGTCCTATTTGTCATGGAAAAGCTATTTGTGTGAGCCACACAGTCATTCGGGGGTTGTTTTGTATTTTCGCCCCCAAAACGCCCTTTTTCGACTAAGTTTAAAGCGTATTCGGCTCTAACTCCCAACCTACGGCTCCGAATTACGTTCCGTCAGTTCTCAAAAGTCCTATATGTCATGGTGAAGCTATTTGTGTGAGTCACACGATTGTTCGGGGGCTGTTTTAAATTTCCGCCCCCGAAACGCCCTTTTTCGACTAAGTTTAGGGCGTATTCGGCTCTAACTCCCAACCTACGGGTTCAAATTACGTTTTGTCAGTTTTCACAAGTCTTATTTGTCATGGCGAAGCTATCCGTGCAAGCCACACGGTTGTTCAGGGGCTGTTTAGAATTTTCGCCCCCGAAACGCCGTTTTTCGAGTAAGTTTAGGGCGTATTCGGCTCTAACTCTCTACCTATGGGTCCGAATTACGTTCCGTTAGTTGTCACAAGTCCTATTTGTCATGGGGAAGCTGTCCATGAGGCTCACACGGTGGTTCAGGGGCCGTTTAGAATTTTTGCCCCCTTAATGCCCTTTTTGGGTTAAGTTTAAAGTATTTTCGGCTCTAACTCCCAACTTACACATGCTAATTACATTCTGTCTATTGTCATAGGTCCTATTTGTCATGAGGAAGTTGGTTGTGACATCCATACGGTGGTTCGGGGGCTGTTTTGCATTTTCGCCTCCTTAACGCCTTTTTTCGGTTAAGTTAAAGGTGTTTTTGGCTCTAACTCCCAACCTACACATGCAAATTACATTCTGCCTGTTGTCACATGTCCTATTTGTCATGGAGAAGCTGGTTGTGATATCCATACGGTGGTTCGAGGTCTGTTTTGCATTTTTACCTTCTTAACACCCTTGTTTGAATAAATTTTAATAAAGAAAGCTACATAAGTTTGTCTCTAGGTATCCAATTCCTTTAATTTAACCTGATATCCAAGTACATTACAAAATATTCCTAAATAGGTAAAGGCAAAAGTAATAAACCCTCTAAATATCACAACATCACCCACTTTTCGTCAATCTCTAAAAATTAAAAATAGTGGAATCCTATCAAAGATGACCTCTTCAAAATAAATCAAATACTATGTTGGACACCCAACACTCGGACAAGGATATGGTATATGTGTCGGTTACTTTTAAACGGACCCTTCTTATGTAATTGTATATAATACTATTATTATATGTACATATTGTTGTATAATTGCCATAAATATTTTTTTGGCACTGCAATGTTTTTTCGGCTCTAATGTTTTTTCATTGGGCTTGTCTCAAATTTAACCATCCTTTTCTTTTCTTTTCTTTTCTTTTGTTTGTAATGACTGCCCGACATTTACTCTAAGTCAATTTAAACACATTAAATGCTGTATTGAGCAAGATTCTCATAAAGAATACTGGCTACACATGGAAAATAAGGATTCAAGTGCTTACAACAATGATGGGCATCCTCTTTTTAGATGAGTTAAATTTTTGATCATTTGGAGGCACAAATTGCTCAATTCCTGCTTTCACTGCAGCATCCTTACCAGTTTCCTCAAAAGAACAAATTAGTCTTGTGGCTTGAAGGCCATCCATCACTGGCATGCATACATCCTGCACATGGTTACAGCTTCAATGTATTAGGATAAGACTACAAATCTATGTGGCAATGTTCAGAAACATTTAAATAAGTTGCAAGGTTTGTTTATACAATTAATCTAAACACATCGATTTGGGAATTTCTGGACTGTTGCTAGAACTGCACTGGGTGCTTCTATTAGTTCTCTCCCACATCTCACTCTCTTCTTGGGAGTCTATTGGCTTTATCGTTTCCCCAATGTTGCTTTCCCTTGAAAGGTGAGTGGAATTCATATCAGGGTACTAGAATTTACCATTTTCTTTATTGTGACACTGTATCTCACTATCACTACCAACTGCAATTTTCTTAGTAGAGTCTGGGCTGTCCCTCATTGAAGATTCATGTTCCAATGATGTATTAGCACCATCAACCGAAAATGCATCCTCTAATGAAGTTACCTCTTTTGTTGCAATGTTGCTAGAGGGAAATGAGTAGAAATCTTCTAACAAACCATTAAGTTTGTATGAGGCATTAAAAGCAATATTGTTTGGCAATTTTTTAGCCATGTCAAGACCACTAGGAGCGAAAAGAGAACCCGAAGTACATAAACTATCTTAAAAGGCTTCAAAATTGCATATGGTTTATGAAAGATTAATCACAAGGACCAAACATGTGATGAAGTATCACATAAACTAAATAGCCAATAACAACTATCTTCATTTCATTTCTCCTTCAGAATGTTTAAGATGATGCAGTTGAAACTTACATTAAGTGGCCAAAGTATAAGGTTCTTTCTGTGCCAGTAATGTTGATTTTCAGTTCCACAACAAAAACTCATCTCTAAACCATAAGGATGCTTGACCTCCTAATACTTACATTGCTATGATTAATAACAAAAAATTACCAAAAAGATGTGTAATTATCTCCATTATTTTTTATACAATCATAAATTTTTATTCTGATCTCCTGATTTCAAATTCATTTGAAAAATTATATTTATAATCTTTGCATTTTGCTCATTGTGTAATTTTAGCATCTGTAATTTCAATTAGATCAATTTTGACTATTAATTTTAAATTTTGTGTCAATTTTGATCAAATTGATAACATCGATTACATTTTAATCAATCGAAAAACACTAACAACTTAATCAATGAGACAAAATCATGAATCCTGAGTCAATTGAGCCAACTGAAATTATAAATATCAAAATGACATAAAGACTGAAATATAAAAAATATCAACATAATTTACACAATTAAGTATTATTATAACTTTAGAGGAATACTCAAATATTTCATCAACATACTTGAGATGAATATAAAACTACTATTTTCATGTGCTTTTTCCTATCCTAATCATAATTTAATATGCATTAACATATTAATGTGTATATTTAAAGTGTTTTTGAATAAAAGACTTGTAGGAAGAGTTAGATTAAAGATTTGAAGAAGAATTTGGGAGGCATGGACAAGTTGTCACAGAACATTTTTTAGGATACAACACATCCACATATAATATATTAACATTGTTTTACCCAAAACATTGCAACTCTCAGTTTACAAAGACAAAAGAAAGATTTTATTAAGATGGAAAAGAGAAGAAAAATATACAAAAGGAGGACAAGCAACACACAGTCAACATTGCCAATTAAAAAAATTAACGAGGATAGAGGATCTTACTTAACAGCCCCATAACCAACTGCCTCAGCTGTTTGATCAAGCTCCTCCTCTATCCATTCATCAGCTTTACCTGATCAAGATTTGAAGAGATGATATCAAAATTTCAGTTTTAACTAATGTATCAAAAAGATGAGAAGCTATGTCATGCATGAGTTCATAGATATGAGGAACATAAAAAGTGCTACCTTGCTATAGGAAAACAACTAGAGTGCAGATCATTCATTATTATACCTCGTTCTACAAGAGCTGCTTTATAGCGACTCTTTGCTTCATCCAACAAATCAACTAATCGAACCACTTCAGTACTGCGAGTTTGAAATCATTTCCCATCTTCTCCAAGAACAAGACCAAAACCCACATGGTTAGTTTTAGGATACATATTCTCACCAGCTGGAAGTCAACCAGCATGTTTCGCAGCCTAATAGAAGGAGAGATAGAAAGGAAGGCCGTCAAACTCACAGTGGTGTGTTACCCATCTCTCTACAAAGCATGAAAAGTCATGAAGCACAGGACATGACATTTGATACTTACAGTGAAAAACATTTCAAAGTGCTCTCGCTGGCCAACATCAGTTACATAGATTATCCATTCAGCTTTTTCTTCATTAAGACAATACCTAATTATTGAAAGCAGCTGGTTTAACTGAAATGCACTCATTCCGCTACCACTCCAACAAAAGGTGCACAAGCAGTACATGTCTAACCATGACATTTAAGTTTAAATAGCAGTCACATATTACCCAGGTAAACTTTAAAAATGGGTCATAAAATTCCATCTAGCAGATCTCTTTTCAATCACATGAACCACAAGATGATTCTATCATATAATTTATATCTTTAAAGGAAGAAACATGGAGAGATGCATTATATAAATCATACAGATCAGATGCTAGATTAAACATGGATAAGTATAGATGCAAGAATGAATGACATATAGAAGGGTCATATAATTTATAATTTAATCAACTCCAAATTTTAAAACACTAACCAAAGAGCCGCAAGATCAGTGGAAGCGTAGTTGAAACCACCATCGTTCTTCACAACAATTAAAGGTATATTTTTCCCCTCAATAAAGATCACACGAGCACCTTCACTTTCTTCAATTAATCCTTTCTTATCCAATTCCTCTAAAACTCTAGGTATATATGGATTGTAAAAGCTTTCTCCCTGACGGGAAGGAAAAAAACAAAATAATTACAAGTGATTTTGCCACTCAATCATAGGAACAGTTGATTTCACATGAAATCAAATATGTTCATTACTCACATGAAATTCAAATAAGGGCAAACACCATCTCACACTCCCTACAACTTCACTGTTCTGCTGAACACTTGACCTGTATCAGATGTGAAGCAGAAGAATTTCTCAATGACAAAGACAATATCACTGGGCAAACACACAACTTTGACTTCATACTGATGAGACATTTTATGGTTAACATAACCACAAATCAGCTTAACTAACTTAGTCACTCTAGCCTGAATATGTTCTGATGCATTCCTCACTCCTTACACATCTACCATTCAAGAATGAGAATCCATTAATTATATATATATATATATATGTATATGTATATGTATAACATTTTCCATAAAGTTTCAATTTTACAATTGTTCAAAATCCATTGTAAAAGAATCATCGTCTAAAACACCAAATGCCACCTCAAACCCATCACCTATCTATATCTTTACTTTTAATTTTCCTGATTGAAACTAGCATATAAAATACTAGTTCTATTGAATTGAGTAATTTGCTTGAGTCCAAAATAAAAAAGAATAAACAATGATAAATTACATTTATGGGCCTCATGACTAAAACCCTCATCAAAAAATAAATAATTTTAACAGAACTTATATAAAATTTCAAGATAAAAGAGAGAAAACAAACACACATACAAAATGCATGTGCTCACACATACACACGCACACACTTACTTGTGTACCCTAGTCACCAACATGGTTTCTCCGAAGAACCTCAACATTTGAAAACTCTAGCATACGGGCTAGAGTGTCTCCAATAATTGTAGATCTCAAGTGGCCGACATGCATTTCTTTAGCAATGTTGGGTGAGGAAAAGTCAACCACTGCCCTTTTGATTGTAAGTTTCGGCGACCATGTTTCAATACCATTTATTAGCATCTTTTGGATGCTCTGCAGTGGCAATAATATATTTTAGTAAACAAGACATTCACACTGAGTGAAGAAACCAAGATAGCTCATGATCTTATCATTCCTATCCATTGCTGTCAAAAATTAACTAATACCTTTGCTATCCAATCCTTTGATAACACAACATTCACAAACCCAGGTCCAGCTATACTACATTTGTCTACCATTTCTGATTTTGGTAGATTGTTCATAATGGCCTTAAAGAAGAAAAATGCACAAACTATCATTTAATAGTATCAATTCAATATTGAATACAAAAATCTACATTACTGATGAACTAAGTTATTAGAGACAGGAAGTACAACATAGAGAATATGGAGTGATCAATGTCAATACCTTTCCAATAGGTTGGGTACCTGTGAATTCGGAATCCTTGCCTTTTATTTTTGTCCATAAGCTCATGGCATTGTTGCTGCACTAAAAGAATTCCCAATTTAACAATTAAAAAAGAAAAAAAAAAGGCATACAAGAATCGAATTGAAGCCCCAAGCCCCAATTCCATTACACCCACCTTTCAAAAAATGAAGCAAAAGCACAACCAGAAAAATTGAGAGAATTCGAGCCAGAGGAAGGACATGAAGATGAGAATGGAGTGGTTGAAAAGGCGGAAGAAGGAGAGGTGGCAGCCGCGGAGGATGGAGAAGAAGGTGCGGAAAGTGTGGAGGAAGAGGGAGAGGTAGAAGAGGTAGGACCAGAAGAAGACGCGGCCGGAAGGGCGGGTGCCGAGGGGGAAACAAAGGAGCCATTGGAAAGAGGTTTTGGAGCTGGCCCAGAACCAGCGGTTGTCGCGGATCTCGGAGGTGGAGGAGAAGAGGAGGCCAGTGAGCTGTGGTGGCGATGTTCGATGGTGGAAGATTGACGGACACTGGTCGTGTGCGATGCTGAGATGAGGGGCAGTGGTGATTGATTCTCTATGTGACAGAGAGAGACAGAGGGACAGTAAGAGAGAAAGAACCGTGTGAAGAAGTAATAGATTTGGGCAAAAATTTAGGCGCCAATATGAAATATTTCCCATAAAAATTTTGAACACATCTTTGACTAAATTTTAGTCGTGAAGATAAGTCACCAAAGATTAAAAAATATATATATATATATTTGGCGACTAAAACTTTAGTCGCCAAAGAGAAAAAATAATTTTTTTATTTTCCATTCGGCGACTAAATATTTTAGTAGCCAAAAATCAATATATGGCAACTAAATTTTTTTTTGTCGCTGAAAGTAAGTTTTTGGCCAAAGAGAAAATATAATTTTTTTATTTTCCATTCGGCAACTAAATATTTTAGTAGCCAAAAGTCAAAATACGGTGACTATTTTTTTTTTTGTCGCTAAAAGTAAGTTTTTGGCGACTAAAACTTTAGTCGCCAAAGACAAAAAATAATTTTTTTATTTCCCATTCGGTGACTAAATATTTTAGTAGCCAAAAGTTAATATACAGCGACTAAGTTTTTTTTTTTTTTTGTCACCAATTCTGGCATTTTTAGCGACTAAATTTTTTTTTAGTAGCCAATAATGAATATACCCTGACTAAAAAAAATGTTAGTTGCCAATTCCATAACTTTTGGTAACTAAATTTTTTTTAGTAGCCAATTTTGGTCGCCAAAGGTGCATTTTGTTGTAGTGCCTGTGAGAGAGGCAGAGCAAAAAAATAAAAAATAAAACTACGAACTCTCTATACCACCACTCTGCAACCCTTTTTCTTTTGCATCCCTTTCCTCTAACATGGCCTCTTCCCGTGGTTCTCTCACTATCTTCTAGACCTCAACGAGTCCACGATAGAGATAACCAGTTCTAACACCCTTGAACCTCAACCGTGCGCCCCTCCTCATTCCCCTGTTCTTAGCTTTCTGGCAATGTTAGTTGAGCAAATAATGGTAGCACAATCTAACATTGAGGCTAACTCGTATACGATAAGGTCATGTGTGGAGACCATGACTGCAGTCTCTCACTTGTCCCGTCGATTGCAGAATAAGACATTTGAAGTGTATCAACTATCAACACAACTCTCCCTACCCCAACGTATGTACAAAGATGCTTGAGGAGAGATTAGCGCACTGAAGAAGGAGAATAAAGAGCTGAAATGGCAGGCTACCTCCATGGCCCGATTCGGAGTACCTTCACACTCCGCATTTGATTGCCGGCGGGGAATAATCTCCTTTAGAGGTTTTGTAAGCACTGATCTCCCAAGACGAAATCAAGATGAAGAGATCGGTGGGAGAGTTAAGTAAGTGAGATTGGCGTGTGGCCTTCATCGGAAAAGAAAATCCCTTATTTTTTGTTTTTTTGTTGTTGTTGTTGTTTTTTTTTTTTTTTTTTTTTTTTTTTTTTTGTATATATGTTTGTACAAATTTGATCGGGATTGATCCTTGGCATTAATAAAAATGAGTTTGTTCTGCAAATCTGGATGGCATGAATGGCATAACACTGAGCATAAAAATAATTTTGTTTTGAATTTTGAACTTGAAAATGGCTACATTTTAATGAATTCTGAACTGAATATTGAGCCTAACACTGACAAAAGCACAAAACACAACTCAATGAAATGAAAATGAAGCAAAAACCATCCCAAACACACCCCTTTTGAGCTTGCCGGAGCAAAATGAACTCAAAACAGAGCAACACTAGTCGACCACCCGATAGAAAAGTATCGCTGGTGACAATTACTATGCATTTTCCAGTGATTGCTTGATTAATGTGACAAGAACTCAAAGTGCAGGTAAAGAACAAAAAAACCTGACTCAACTGTGCCCCTAGTTTATTACTTTGCCCATTTTGTTTTTCTATTTTTTTTTTGTTTTTGTTTTTTTGCTTAGGAAGGAGCACCAATCCTTCAAAATTTTCTTTCTTTTGTTTTGAAATTTCTTCCTGTTTTGTAATGCTGTAATCGTGAGGGGTTCACCTTGGAATTTGAATAAAGGAAATTTCATTTTATTTTTTTTGGCCTATCATGGCGTGAATGGCTTTTCACTTGAGTTTGAAAATATTTTATTGAATTTGAATTTGAGAATGATCGAATTTGAATGAATTTTGAATTGGACATTATGCCCTCAACTGACCAAAAATCAAAGAATGACTAAATGGAAGAAGAACAGAGCAAAAAACAATCCAAACAAACCTATTTACACTTACTGGAATGAAACAGACTCAAAGCAAAACTCTAAAAGACAAGCCATTGAGCTTTACACAAATTTTGCAGTTTTCCCATTATGGGTTCATAAATTGGCCAACTGACAAATTCAGTGACCGACTTGCTGACACAAACAGGAAACACACCTGGAGTCAACTAAAATCTGGATGGCCAATTGAATGGTTAACCATCCAGTTGAAATATGAACATGGGACTCGAGAGTGTGGAGAGAAGAAAGAATTCTTGACTCTACTATGCCCCTAGTTCATTGCTTTGACTCTTTTTGACTAAAAAGATTTTGACCAACATGAGAGTTAGATTAACATGCTTGTTCCTCTCTCTGTTTTGAAATCATGTAAGTTAAGCTGTGACCACTAAAAATTTTCTTTTTTTGAGTCCAAGAATAGTTCGGTTTTGCAAAAATGGAATAATTTTCAAGAAAATTAGTCGACTTTATTAAAAAAAAACCTCAAAAACTGTTTTTGCAAATGGCCACTACCTGACCAATACGGGATCAACCATTGAGATGCACAAATTCAAATCAGATAACCCAGGGCAGGATCTGTCTTACAACTGAATCGGAATAGCACAACCGAAGTGAACGGAGATGAGCTAATTGAACATGGATAGGATAGCCGAGTTGAATAAGGATACACTAATCAAACATGGACGAAACAAGCAAGTTAAAAATGGTTGGGGCCGAACTTCGGGACAAAGCTGCCTACGTATCCCAAAGATAGGAATCAGGCCTTACGTAGTTCACGGATAAGGCTCACTTGAGTATTTTAACTTTCCTTTTGCACTCTAACTTTTGCTAAAGCCGCCCTTCTGGGTTTTCAACCTTGGGAGCTTTTTCATTTTTTCAATTTTTTATATATATATATATTTTTATATTCTTTCATTTCATTTTTTTTTTTTGTTTTTTTGCTCTAAATTTTGCCTGGGTCGCCCTTTCGGGTTTTCGGCCCAGTGAGCCTCTCAAAGGGTAGTAGTACCTAGTAGTTTGTCCATGTTGATTGGTTATGAGATCTCTAAGCCATCTAAATCCATGAGAATGGTTGTTCCTCCTAACCAGATGGCCTTGATGATGTAAGGACCCATCCAATTGGGTCTAAATTTGCCCCTAGTGTGGCAGATAGGAACTTGATTGTCTTTTAGCAATAAATCTCCTTCTCTCAAATTTTGGGATTTGACTTTCTAGGTGGCCTTCATTGGGAAACGATCCATTTTTAAATCTTCGATGACATTAGACCTTATTACCCCTAGTTCAAGGGCTACTTCCAATCCGGTTACACAAGCCTCACACTTTGGTTGATCATTGAATATTTTGAATCATGGTTTGAAAGCTAAGGGTTCAGGCCTCAAGTCAAGAGGGATCCTATGATACATAATCTAAAGATCAATTCCAAGCATGTTTTCGTAGGATTACACAAAAATATTTTTTGAAATCTTTTAATAAAGTGACTAATCGCTCGTGCTCTTACGAAGACAATATATAACCAATCTAGACCAAGCCAAGATCCTTCTCAGTACCCACATTAACAAAAATGATCTTATTCATCAAGAGCTTAACACACCTCTCTTCCTTTCAGTCAATCAAAATTTGCAAATTCCGAGGAATTTCTTTCTCTTCATTTTTATCAAAGTTTAAAAAAAAAAGTTTTGTAATTTTTGGTCAATACAATGAATTAAAGGCACAGAGAAGTAGGTAGAATCTATGGCACTTTTATTGAAAAGAAACTACGACTTAGCGATGACGGCAGACTCAAAAGAAAATGACAAAGAATACCTAGACAGGACAGAAATGTCTAGGTGAGCACTCTCGAAATCAACAGACTCTGACTCACTAGAATAACTCGAGCCTGAACCTAACTCTACAAACTTGGTGGAATCAAACTTAGACTCAATACTCAATTCAGAACTTAGAATAAAACCATTCTCAAATTGCTAGTCAAAGTGTGGGCCATCCACAACATTCAAAATAAAGCTTATGCAATCAGCGGTTGGTCACTCCCCAATCATAAAAATGGTTGGATATCCCACGAGTTCTATTTATTTACACTAGTAGACTTTGTGGGATATTGGATTTTTCTAAAGCAAGTGCTACAACAACTAAGTAAAAACAAAACGGAACTTCTAATCAGAACTATGGTAGCACTTCAACTCAATTTGATCAATATACATATTGAACTTAGCCCCTCAAAATGATACGCCTGGCCCACTGATTAGATTTGAGAATACAAATCTTATACATTGCACATAACAAGAAAGATGACAAACACCCCTATAGAGGGTAAGGTTATCATGTCCTAGCCTTGATATGATCTAGGGTGTCACTATTCAAATAAGCAGTATCATACAACTTAGAGATGGGAGAGCATCCTGTCCTAATTTTGAAAGGTACTATAACTCACTATATGTACAAGGTTGGCTCTACTTTAGGAGTTGAAGTCAATGTGACATTACCAAAGAGTCCTTTGGGTCATAACCAATGAAAATCCCAAGAAATTAGAAGAGTCAATATAGCCTCTCTTCGGAGTTTGAGAACCTTAGATCGCAGAGCCATCTTTTTGACAGATCTCAAAAGGTTATAACACAAGGCCTCCAAAATAATGTAGAGATAGGTGTAGTGTCACAAAAAGTGTGCCTGTGCTCCCACCAATATCTAGGCAACACAGGGACTTTAAGTGCATCAATGCATGCAATGCAATAAACATATAATTGAAAATAAAAGTCATATCATGGAGTTCGAGTCAAGGTTTCATAAAATTCCCAGTAGAGTCGCAAAAAACTGTAACATGCCCGGGGGTACCCGCGCGCATTAAACAGTTCAGACTATCGAGATCGCTTTGATCTAGTCTCATGAATGCAATGTGAAACATAGATGAGAGTCCAAATTGGGAAACTTTTATTGAAAATCCATTTTATTGCAATTTTGTCAAGAATGGACTGCGTCATCAGATTTTAGAGTCGCCACTTAATATTTTAGGAAATTAGGAAACCCATGACTTGTGCCAAGGCCACTGTTTGTTGTAACCAAAGACGCTAGGCTTAGAACCTTAGGTATGATAGGGAAAGGTCAATAATGAGCACCTCTTCTAACCCGATCAAAGATAGGCCTCTACTAAACCATGATACCAGTTTTATTTGCTTTACATGTTTATATTCTGATTTATTTAATAATCCTAAAAATTTACTATGTGAAGCATACAAGTATAGACTATGTCATTCATCTTGGAACAATTTAAGTTCATGTATTTTTTGAAAGAGTTTTGAAGATACACAACTCAAAGAAATTGAGTTTACAAACATAAAAATCAATATCATTCCAAATTAAGCGACACAACCTCCATCCACCAGCATTCATAGAGATATATCACATAAGCAAATAGCCACATGGTAGGATGCTAAACATAATAAGAAAATTATGTACAAGCAGGATGCTAAAGCATAACAACTTACATATTTACCGACGTCCCAGCTGCAAAACAAAGTTAGTAAAATATGCATGATCCTATATACAAAGTCCTAATGCAATACATACACAAGAATGCTTCTAAAGATCCGGCTTCTAAAACATGGCATGTGAAACATTGTAAAACATGCGATAGCACACCAAATCATGTAACAATCAATTAAAGCACAAAGATGCAAATTTAGTCGGATCTAGGCATGAATTATGTATGTAAAAGCATGAATATGCATGGCATGCAAGATATATACATATGTACAGTTAGGGAAAGCAATTAACGAATGAGATAAATAAGAAGTTGGGATGGGGAAATATTACAACACTATAAATATTACAAATCTGAGGGAGATGAATAAATATTACAACACAATATAAAAAATCATCACAAACACTCAAAATAAAATAAACATAACAAAATAGCAGCTTCAAGTGCCTTAAAGACCATCAGAGGTTCATCTTCTTAACGTCGGAAGGCTGTCCGGTTTTGCCTAGAGGTCGCGGGCGCGATGGTGTACTTTTAGGTGGCTACCCGACCAACTAACGGGCCGAATAGCCTGGTAGGCTCGGCCAAACTATGTTTTCTGAGATTTCCACAACAAAAACAAAACTAAAAAAATATATATGGGAGTCTTAACTCACCACTTTCAATTAGATTACAACAATATATAATATAACAAGAAATTAAAGCAAAAGAGTAAAATAAGTAAGAAATGCAAGAAAATCAAAAGTTTGTGAAATTCACCTTCCAATGAAAGGATGAACTCCTTAGCTCACAAACTCCCTCTTGATCATCCTCAAGTGTAGGAAATGTGTTCTCAAATTCCCAATTCAAAATTATGGAGTTTATGGTATGGAAAATGGCTAACTCTCTAGTTTTTCTCAATTTCAATCACTAAACACTCTTCCTTATGATCAAGGCAATTGATCTTTGGCTATATTAGAATATTTGGAGTGGTTTTGGTGTATGGAAATCAAGAATTTCAATAAGTATGGAAGTGTTTTGGCTCAAGGTTGCACTTTAGACAAATTTTCCTCTTTTGCTCTCTTTTCTCTCTAACTCTCTTGAATTATTTTTTCTCTCCTCATTCCTTCATTCTCCTCTTCAATATACCATCTGAATGTATAAGCCATGAAGGAATAAACAAGTCAAGGAATGGGGGACAAGGTGGAAGACAAAGGTGATGGGGCTGACAAGGATGAAAACAGAACTAACGGAGCACTAATGGAGCTAATGGGAGACAAAAGTGGAGCCTTATCTCCAATGGATTAAGCACTAGATATTGGAGGCTGAGTGTATATACATTTGGTGATGAACATATTAGAAAATTGGTCAATGAGATGTCCCAACCGAACCAAAAAAAAAAGGGTCAGATGTTGTTTCAGGTCGGGTCAACAAAATCTGCTCTTAAGCCCAACTTTAAACGGGCATATCTCTCTTATCCGAACTTGGTTTTAGGTGATTCTTGGGTCTAAATTGAAGCCCCAGAAATCTAATTTCTAATGGTGGTAGCCTCACATCTAAAGTTCAAGTGTATAAAGAGATATGCTATTTTAGTGAAGGCTATTCATTTCCCTCGGGCTAGGTCAACAAAATCTGCTCTCAAGCCCAACTTCAAATGGGTATATCTCCCTTATCTAGACTCAGTTTTAGGTGATTCTTGGGTCTAAATTTAATCCCCAAAAGTCTATGTTCCAATGGTGGTGGCCTCACATCTAAATTCCAAGTGTACAAAGAGATATGTGTAATTTAGTGAAATCTGTTCATTTCCTTCTTAATGATTTGATATTCATCCTTTTCCTAAACCAGTTTTCTTCCATCCCCTCCTATTTTCTTGAACTTTAAACCTATAAAGAATATGTTTTTAAATATTTTTCAAATAGTTCACCGCCGTTCCATTTATTTCCACTTTCTTCTTACTCGTTTTACTGAAAAGTGCAATATTTTAATTGAAATTGGAGCCTTGGAACATCGTAGAAACATTTTAAAAAATATTTTGAAAAGAGGGATTTAAGATCTAAAATAGTTTTGCCAAAAAATGTGTGAAGGTTGGGATTAAAGCTCAAATTACATCTCTCTTCTAAGGATTCTGTGAGAAACACATTCTGATTGTCATCATCGGGTAATCAACATAAAGCGCCCAAGTCTTAGGGCCGATCAAAATAGGGTGTCTACAGTTGCCCATCTTCGACAGAGCGCGAAGTCATTTCATGATGTGAGGGAATGTCGAAGCCCCAAGATGACCCTTTTGACAAGGTCGTAAGACTTGGGCTAAAAAACAAGATGCAATGCGAGTGGTTGAACCTGAAGGTTTCTTACATATCCCATTGCAAGGAATCAAACTAATGTAGTTCAGTGGCAAGATGCTAATGATATGCAGGAAGAATTTGGGAACTGGACTTATACGCTACGCGAAGCCTAAAATGTGTGAAGGTTGGGATTAAAGCTCAAATTTCATCTCTCTTCTAAGGATTCTATGAGAAACACATTCTGATTGTCATCATCGGGTAATCAGCAAAAAGTGCCCAAGTCTTAGGGCCGGTCAAAATGGGGTGTCTACACCACTACCCCTCTAATTCTCCTCACTTTCTTCATCTCCTTGTTTTTGACACCATCTCTCTCTCTCTCCTCTACATATTTTCTCAATACATCTGATGGAGGAATGGAAAGAATACTAGACCTAAGAAGCGATGCTGACGATCGAAATGCTAGATCTTTGAGATGCTGGATCAAACCTCAACTCCTCTTTAGATAAACCACCGAAATTGACACATATGGGATATCGACGATTCGACGATGAGTATGGCAGTGCTGACAACGGAGAGGTTGAACATTCTTTGAAAAGCAACGACATTGGGAACGAAAAGAGAGAGAGCATGAGAGCATGAGAGAGAGAGAGAGAGAGAGAGAGAGAGAGAGAGAGATCTCATCGCTTTGACGACAATCTCGTCGTTGAGATCGATGGCGATCCGAAAGCTTAATGCCAACGCCCAACAGATCAGAAGCACTAGGGCTGGGATCTAGAAGCACTAGGGTTTTTAGAGAGTGAAAACTAGGGTTAACAGATCAGAAGCACTAGGGTTGGGATCTAGAAGCACTAGGGTTTTTAGAGAGTGAAAACTAGGGTTAGAGAGAGAGGGAGAGAGAGATAGAAGAGGAGAATGAAGAGGGAGAGATAGTGTTTTCGAAAATGTTTACAATGTGAGTGCTTGGGAAATTGCTATTTTAGTAGGCTATTTTAGTTTTTAGCTATTTTAGTATGCTAAAATTTTTGTGTTTGGGAAGATAGTTGGATTTTTTTGTAGTTGGATTTGATGTTTGTGAGAGAAAAAGTGAAATGATTATGGGTTTGATGTGACATTTTGTCTTATTGGTTATTTTAGCCTATTTTGTCTTTTTGTAGATTTTAGCCCAAAAAGCCAAAAAAATAGCCTATCAAACACCCCCATTGGGTAGTTTGGTCATTTTGTACAAACTTGTACTTATGGACATAATAATTTTGCGTCTAGACCTTTGGACAAAAGAAATTTGGATTTGGATTGTTGGATAGAGCACCCAAAAAAATTTGAAGAAATTACCAAAAATAAATCTCAGAGTTTGATCTTCGTAACAAAATAAATATTGAATTTTTAATTTTGTCAATTTTAGATTGAAAACAAATCAAAAGTTTAGAGTTTAAATTGACAAAATTAAAAGCTCAAGGTTTATTTTGTTATATGAGCCAAACTGTAGAGTTTTTCTATAATTTCTCTTCCAAAAAAAAAAAATTTTATTGGGCAACTTTTGTTACCTCAAATCATCTAAATTCAATAAAAATAGATGTGGGTGTATAGTAATAAAACTAGCTCTACACAATTATCTAAATAATTTTTATTGAAAAAATGATGATATATTGTTTAATGTTTGAGTAGGGTTTTTTTTTTGAACTACGAAAAGCCCAAGGGCTACAACAGAGCATCAGAGCTCAACAAGGCTAGAAGATGAGAAGGGGGATTCCTAACCCAATCTAAAGGAAGAGAACCTTTGAGTGTAGAAGAGGTGAACCAATGGGCAACACAATTTGCATTTCTAGGAGCCCAAAAGAATGATAAAGACCCAGCTGTAATGGCCTGGACATGCATCTGATTAATTAGCCTTCTATTGTTATGTGCTACTTGATTATGTGTTTGTTGTGAAATTGCATGTCAAATGGTGCGAATTAGAAGGATTTGAATGTATATCTATTGACTGTAGAAAACCTATTGGAACTACAACTTTAAATTGAAGATTGAAGGTCTTAGAGTTGCTAGAAACCAAAACTGAGCACATAGTTGTGATCAACATTATTTTTAGGACTTTCTAAGAAGTTTTGTAAAATTCGATTAAGAATGAAATAATTGGATTTAATTAATATTTATATATCTATATATAAGCTCTAGTTGAGCTTTAGCTTCAAAAAAAAAAAAAAAAAAAAAAAAACAATCTGGGAAGAGAGAGAGAAATTGAGAGAGTTCTAGAGACTAAGAGGAGAAAATAAGAGAAAGAAGAAGTGCAAGGGAGATTAGGGTTTAATCTTCAACAAATGAACTAGCAAAGGTAAGATTTCTCCCCTAATTCATGAAATTGAGATCTCATACTTATAATCCTTTACCATTTGAGTTGGATTAGGATGAAATCAAGCTTGATTGGTGGTGTTATGATGTAGTATACATGAAAGAACAAAATAAGAAAGAGATGGTAAGAATTGAGCTCATAACATCACAAGCATGGAATTAATTCATGGAAATCTTGTTATACACTTGAAATCTTACATGGTTCTTCAAATTTGAGGGGAAAACCCCATGGATTATAAGATTAGAACTTAACATTTGCATGGTTTATAACTTTACACTTTTCAAGAGTTTGATCTTTTGCATGAAAATTTGAGTTTTGTTTTGCAGTGATGATTTTGTTTGAAGTTCAAAATGTTTAGTTCAACATATTTTTGATGAGAGTTGGGCTTTGATTTACATAAAATTGAAGTTTTTGGTTGCAAAACTCAGCTTAAACACTGACGTAGATTCTCAGATAGGTTTTGGCCCAAAACCACAAGTGCAGAAGGGTTATTACACACACGGAAAACATAGCATGGAAGATTGAGCATTTTACAAAAATTGCACATGCGGGTGCATGTGCGGCCAGTGCCTCCGCATGTGCGATTTCAGGGCAGGCTCAGAATTGTTTTTTTTTTCCATTTTTTGGACTTCCGGGCTTCTATTTGAATAGTTTTCACAAGCATTCGCATATCATGAGCATGTAATAAATGAGAAAATGAATTGAACTAAACGGATGAACAAGTAACGATGAACTGAACCAAATAGGATTAAGAACTGACAGAATGGATTGGATATGTATTGAATTATTGTGCTATAAATGTTTGTGTTTGTAGGTTAAGACTAGAAGACCGAGCAACCGATTTTGGAAGCCCACTATGAGTAACATTACTGTAAAGATATGTTTATATGAAATATATTTGAAATGCTATTTGATAAGTTATGTTTTTCTAAAATGGTATTTTGTGAATGTGAAGGAATATCTGGTTTTGAATCTACTGTAGCATCCAACGAATGGTCCCAAGTCATGGAGGATAACATGTTAATGCGAGTCCATGACAAATAAGTGATTACGAGATCTCGTTAGCCACTTGACAAAGTGGTGATATGTTTAATCAGTATCTGGAACCGATTACTCTAGTTGGAAGACGATATGATATGTTCTGTTGGATGTACCACTATTATGTTTCGATATGAGAATAATTGTAATATGTTTTGTTATACAGATATGATGTATTTGGAATTCCTTTAGGCCCCGTTTGTTTGGAGAGTTAAAAGGGGGATTGGGATTGGTAGTGAGATGGGACCCACTAATATTGTGTTTGTTTTGAGAGATGGGGAGGGGATTGATAGTGAGCTCCAGATTAGGATGGGCCTCCCCAAGGGGATTCGGATGGGCCTCCAGGACTTAGTATTAGAAAAATAGTCCGGCGGACTAGAAATTTTTTATTTTATTTTATTTTTTACATGTCGGGCATTTTTTTTTGAACATTAATGTTTAATTTTTTGTATTTTTTGTTAAGTAAAAATCATTATTTTATTTGTTTTATTTTTTTCTGAAAATTTATTATTTTTTTTTTATTTTTTTTTTTAAATTTTTTACATGTTGGGAATTTTTTTAAAACATTAATGTTTAATGTTTTTGTATTTTTTTATTTTTTTATATTTATTTTATATAAAAATAATTTAACAATTCCTACACTAACAACTATCATCAAAACAAACACAATTTTACTCAATTCCCTCATTATCAATCCCCTCACTATTAATCCCATCCATTCTACCTCTGAAAACAAACGAGGCCTTACTAACCTCATTACTTTAATGTTATTCACTGGGCTATAGCTCACTGTTTGTATATATATGTATAGGTGAGCATCCTGGAGATCAAGCCTAAAGAGTTCCTTTAGCTGAGCCACCTGTTGAAAACCTACTAAGTTTTTGGTGCCTCCAAGTTTAGGCTAGGTCGAGAAGACCGTTGTATAGCTTGTGATCATATTATCGGGCTTTTGTTATATGTATATATGGACATGAATGATGTTTTTGTACATGATATTATGTATGTATTGTACAGTGGGTAAATTAACGTTTATATACATATGAATTTGTGCATATAAATGCACAGCTCAATGGACTATTTGTTGTCTTTATATTATAAGCTTCCGTTAGCCCCGATTATTTTGATTTGTACAAAAAGGCCTTTGGTAATCTCGGATTACTGGCCAGTTATGACACCAAACCTATAGGGGCAGGTTTGGGTCATGCCACCAGTAGTACGTCAATAGCGAATGTCACGAACAATAGCAAGGCAATTCTAGGGTGGTACTAACTCAGAAACACTAAGCTCAATGACCTCCTTGTTGTCACTCTCGATCTGAATGTTGGAGAGGCCTACAGAGTGTGCAAAATTTCAAGCTAGATGCACGACTCGGGGTTCTCCTTCCTGGGTCGAAGAGGATTGGGTAAGATTAACCAAACCATCAATCATTGCACTTTATCATCTCTAATAATGATTGCCACAGAGGTCCTCTTGCTGTCTTTCGAGAAGCTCGCATCACAATTAATCTTGAGCTTACCTTGCGAGGGTTTGGTGTATGCTGTTGAGGAACCAAACTGGGATTAACTCCAGTCGCTATTGCATTTAGAACATCACAAGATTCAACCCAAAGAAAAGATGTTGAATCGATGGTATGAGTAGGGTCCATAGGAAAGTTGTTAAACACCCAATTATTCCTCGCTTTCCAAATACACCATCCCACAACTGCTATCTTTCCTTCCAAGGACTTGCATTCTAAGGAATTTGAGCAAAAGTTCATGATATTGACAGTCCAATGTAAGGAAAATCTCATGTAATGCCCTAACTTCTGAGCCATTAATAAATTAAATACTCATAAAAATAAACAATTTCAGATAAACTAATAATCTCAAATATACAAATCAGTCTCCAAAAATAATTACACAAATGTCTCCAAAATACTATATAATGGTGGGCCCAAAATCTTTAACACAAATAATCCCTTTAATGCTTCAATCTCGATTACTACTAAATTGCTCCGCATCTGAAAAATAAATTAACTTGGGAAGTATACAATATGACAGAAATAACAATGCTTGGATAGAGAATAAATTAATAGGGATCCAACAATTTAGGACATCGCACAAACGATTCAATTCGATTCGATTTGAATTATCAATCAATTTACCAAATTGCATAAGCAAATCAACTCAACATATGATAATTTATTCAGGACCAAATTCCCGATCCTACTTAGTACATGACCAATGACCGACCTCACGTACCTCACCCAAGCACAACCGCTTATCTGGGCATATTGGTGCAAGCTATTAACAAGGTTCACTCGATCCATGTACGGAGAATTTTCACGAAATTTAGTTAGACAAATCAACATTGTCAACACAGAATAACTTCACAGAATTTTATCATATGACCAAAGTAATCAAACAAATCAATAGAAAATAATTTCACAGAATTTATCAAATGATTAGTATAATAGACAGAGTACAAATTGAAAGTAATTAAAATAACAGTCTTTGTAAAGAGATTTAGAGGAAACATATTGTATACCACCCAAATTACCTCAAAATAATTTTTTCGTCACCAACACTTTAATCATCTGATATTTCTCCATAAATCTCCAAAGGTAGCGAATTAAAATTCTAATGCATAAATTATGTAAGGTTTGACAAAATTTATGACTCTCATCTCTTACAAAATTACTAACTCTCACTCTAAATACTTCCAAACTAAACACAAAATCTTAGTAACAAATAATGTGTGTAAGAGAGAAAAAAAAAATCGAAGTAGAGAATAGATTAAAGAGAAGGACGAGAAAATGAGTGAGTTGCCTCAATTTATAGAAAAGGAAATGTAGTGGCAAAGAAAAGAAATAAAAAAAAAAATGAATAGAAAAGAATAACAAAGGACAAGGAACGAAAATGAAATGACCCGGGAAATGGGGGTTATGTCATGGGTATGGTAGTGGGCTTGCTGCCCATGTTTCAATTATTTTTTTTTTATTACTTGGTAGGAAAGAATAATGGTAAATGGTAATAAATTTGTTATAAAAATAATTTTTTTTAAAAAAAAGATGAACAATAATGAGGTGGGAATAACAACAAATAAAATAAATATAAGGAAATAGATTAAGTGGAAATGTTTGGATAAGAAGGGGGTTGTTTGGTTGACTAGGTTGTTTAGTAAGATTTTGTTGACTAGGAAAATATCAGAGGAGTGGAGGAAGAGTATTTTAGTGCCAATATATAAGAATAAAGGAGATGTCCAGAATTGCAACAACTACAGAGGAATCAAGTTAATGTGTCACACAATGAAAGTGTGGGAGAGAGTGATGGAATGTCGATGGCGAGATATAACAGATGTGTTAGAGAATCAATTTGGGTTTATGCCTGGTAGGTCAACAATGAAAGCAATCTATCTTTTAAGGAGAGTACTAGAAAAGTATAGAGAAAATAAAAGAGACATTCATATGGTTTTTATCAATCTTGAAAAAACATATGACAGAGTGCCTCGGGATATAATCTGGTGGGTGTTAGAAAAGAAAGGGGTGACAAAAGGTTACATTGATGTGATTAGGGATATGTATGAAGGTGTGGTGACCACTATTAGATCATCTGCTAGAGAGACGAGTGAATTTCCAAATACTGTAGGGTTACACCAAGGATTAACCTTAAGTCATTATCTTTTCACTTTAGTTATGGATGAGTTAACGTACAATATTCAAGATGATGTGCCATGGTGTATGCTTTTTGTAGATAATATCGTGTTAGTGGATGAGACTAGAGAATGAGTTAACACTAAGTTGGAGATTTGGAGAAAAGCACTCGCAGAGGAGAAGTGAAGATTAAGAACCAAGAACTACTTAAGAGTGAACATTTTCATTATTTAGGATCTATTATCACAATGACTAGGAAGATTGGAGCAAATGTGGTCCATAGAATTAACGCAAGGTGGCTTAAGTGAAAGAGCGCGTCTTGAGTACTGTGCCATAAGCGAGTACCCATTAGATTAAAAGGGAAGTTCTATAGAATGGATATTAAACTAGCAATGTTGTATGGGACAAAATGTTGGGCAATTAAGAAACATCATAGATAAGATGAGTGTTGTTGAGATGAAGATGCTAAGGTAGATGTATGGCAAGACTAGGAATGAGTATATTCGAGAATGAGTAGGAGTAGTACCGATAGGAGACAAGTTAAGAGAGAATAGATTAAGATGGTTTGGTTATGTACAACGAAGACCAACAGAGGCAGTAATGAAAAGATGCGATACAGTGACGGTAGATGGTAGTGTTAAGGGAATGGGTAGACCTAGATTGACGTGGACTAGTGTAGTAAATCGAGATATGAATCTTCTTAATTTGACTAACGAAATGGACTTGGATAGAGTGAAGTGGAGAAGAATGATTCATGCAGCCAACCGCATTTGATAAGACTTAAGGCTTGGTTAGGTTTGGTTCGGTTTGGATTAGGTTCTCATCTAGAAATCTCATCACCAAACTATTACCTAAAATAAAATAGAACATCAATACCTCTCACTAAAATATTAATACCTCAAAAATACGGGATTTCACACCCCAAATTCTTTCATCCACTTTGTAGCTCAAGTCACACCCAAACCAAAACGCTTTGGCAACGGAGCACAGCGCCACCAGTACAGATTATCCTCAGTGGCCAATTTGTTGCAACACACTCTCCACCAAAAATTCTAAATTTTAGAAGGGATCTTAAGTGACCGGATCAACTTCCAAAGATCTTGAGGTGGCTGAAAAGAGGAAGATACTTGAGGATTGCTGGATATTTGTTGGTTTGCAAGGGCTAGATGATAGCCACGACAAACCTCATATGAGCCCTTTTTCGAAAAGTGTCAAATTAGAACATCATTTGATCCCTTCAAAGATGTGGGGATGGAGGATATGTTAAGAACCTCATCAGGAATCACTATTGCATTCAACTTGTTAATACCCCAACACTTGGTATTCAGGTTCAGAACATCACAAACTTTATAATTTTGTTCCCCCACAAAGGCAAGGAGAGTGAACTATAAAATTAGAAGCTTTGGGCAACCATTTGTCCTTCCTGAAAATGACTAATTTGTCGTCCACCTCAAACCTTTCCTCAACAACTCTCTTCCCTAGAGCAAGCTTGACCAAGCCCAAGACACATTCCTGCCTTTTGCAACATTAAAGAAACTAGAATGAGGGTGATAAATATCCTTAAGAATTTGTGCATAAAAAGAATTAGGATACTTTGTTAGATGCCAACCTTGTTGAGCGAGGATGGCGAGATTGAAGGCTTTGAAATCACAGAAACCCATGCCCCCTTGAGTATTAGAAATTGATAGATTATTCCAGTTGGCCCAATGTATGCCTCTATCTTCTAGGTCCCCTCTTGATGTAGCATGCATGGCTATACAATTCTTGAATAAAAGGGATAGGCAAGGCAAAGGCAAAGGCAAAAAACGAGCCGGACTCGGAATCACGTGAAATTTGGTGGATCAATGAAAAATGTGATTTTAAGTAGAATCCATGGCTTTATGATGTACCCCAGTGGATTTTGGGAAAATTTTGTGAATTTGTCATTTTTGGAAAGATTTGAAACTTCAATTACTCATAGCATAGACGTCAGAATCCGATTTTGAAAAATTAGCCATGATCGTGGAAGCATATATTAGTATTATCTTTATTTTAATACAATATTTTTATTTTTGATAATTTTCGTTATATTTTCTTATTTCCATATTACATTATGCTTTTTGCCAATTCTGGTTGTTTCCTACTTAAGTTAGGTCTGTATTTGCTTATAAATAATTCATGTAAGCCTTAGGGCGCTTCAGTTTTAAGAATTAATATATTTCGAGTTTTATACTCTTTTGTTCCAACTTTGGGTATTCTTTGTGAATCAACCATTGTTGAGCCTTTATTCTTGGTATTATTTGTGAATCAACGAGTTTAGAGAAGAATTTTACTTATGGTATTCTTATTTGAATCAACAGATTTTAAGATTGTTACTATTTCACGTTTCGTGCCGCATCACCTCCCCTCCAAAAATTCTAATGTATGAATTAAGTCTATCACTAAAACTCTTAGGAAGTGCAAAGCAAGCCATGGCATAAGTAAGGATAGCCTAAACCACTGAATTGATTAAAATCTCGCGCCCTGATTAAGAGAGTAAATTTGTCATCCATCCTTGCATCTTGGAGGGGGCTCTTTCCATTAAAAACTCATAAGCCTCACTTTTAGATCTGCCCCAAAAGGATGGAAAGCCCAGATATTTAGCTTCTTTGATAATAGGTGAAATGCCCATGAATGAACAAATTGTGTGCTACACTTGAACTGAAGTGTTGGCTGAAAAAGCAATACCAGACTTATCAAAATTGATGACCTAACCCGAGGCTTGACAATACTCCTCCAAAATTGATTTAGGAGCTTGGCATTCCTCCATATCGGCTTTTAAGAATAGAAGTGCATCATCCACGAAAAAGAGATAGGTCAAAACAGGACAGGACCTCTTCAATCTCAAACTAGAAAGAGTGTGATCTTGGAGACCTTGAAAAAGTTTATGTGACAACACATTTGCCACTAGTAAAAACATGTAAGGTGAAAGGGGATCACCTTATTGGAGGCCTCTGGAAAAGATAAAAGAGGCCTTCTTCTCTCCATTTGCAAAAATTGAGAATGAAACAGTAATGACCATTTCTATAACCCATTGAATTCATACTTCATTAAAACCCATCTTCACCAAGAGAGCTTTTAAGAAGTCCCACTGAACCCTATCATAGGACTTATTGAAATCCAATTTAATACCCATCTCAGCTACAGCCCCACTCTTTTTCAGTTTGTGGTGATGAAAGGCTTTATGAGCAACTAGAATGTTGTCTTGAATGAGGGTACCAAGGACGTACCAAGGACGAAGGCAGATTGTACAACGAGATGATATGTTTTACCACTAGTTTAAAGTGATTGGCAAGCAACTTAGCAATGATTTTAAGATAGAAATTACATAAGTTGATGGGCCGGTAATGGGTGAGTTTTTCAAGGTTAGGTACTTTCAGAATGATGACAAGATTTGTTTGGTTTAGCTCCTTGAGAAAATAGCCATTTGTGAACGTTGGTAGGTTTCTAGAAATCATGGTTCCAAATCAAATCAAATTGTATTATTTTTGAACAATTATTTTTAATTCTAAGGGATCACTCTCAATCATTCAAACTATTTACTAGTGTGTAGGTTTTCCCAATTCATCAAGTGAACTTTATTCTTTCCCTTTCCATCACACCCACAAAAACCTTCTTGGTAATTTTTCCGACTCCTTAGCTACGGCTTTTGGCATTTTAAAAAGAGAAAGATAATACACAGGTCAGGTGTTTGATAAAGTTGAAATTTTAAAATTGAAAATTAAAAATTAAGTATTGAAAACTGAATGCTGAATTTTTTTTTAAGTTGAAAAGTCATCTGATAAAAATGTAAGTGCTGAACTAAAAAAAAGTTGTTTGATATGTATAAGATTAAATTTAAAATTTTATTTTCAAATTGTATATTAATTTTTATATTGTGATGATGGCAGTGACGGTGATGGTTGCGGTAGTGCTTATGGTTACAATGATAATAGTAATGGAGGTGGTAGTGGTAGTGGTAGTGGTAGTGGTAGCAATGGTGGTGGTGGTGGTGGTGGTGATAGTACACTATAACAAAAACACATTTTAGTAACACCATACTAGTGGCATGTTCTTAAAAAATGTCACAAAAAGAATATTTTGTGGCATTTTTTAGAAAAATGTCATAGAGCCACAAACATGCAAGGCTCTAGTGGCATTTTAATTAAAAAAAGTGTCACCTCACACAACAAAAATGTCACTATAACAAATTTACACTTTAGTGACACTACACTAGTGGCATGTTTTTAAAAAATGCCACAAAAATAAAAATTGGCGTTAAATGTTTTAGAAAAATGCTACAGAACCACAAACATATAAGGCTCTAGTGGCATTTCAATAAAGAAATGTCACATCAATTTTATGGCATTTTATAAAATAATGACACAAAAAATTATGTTCGTGACATTTACCAACAGATGCTACTAAACTTTAGTCGCAATGGCATTTTTTTAAAAAATGTCAGGACACTAGATAGGTGCAAATTATTTTTTATGACACTTATGTGAAAAGTGTCATAGACAAATATTTTATAGCATTTTGAGAAATGCCACTAAGCCAAAAACTTTCAAAGCTTATAATGGCATTTTTGAAAAAATAAAAAATGCCAATATATTTTCTAAAATTTTAAAATGTAGTAAATGATTAAAAATAAATAAATTAAACTCAATATACACTACAGAAAAAAGCACATTCGGCGACTAAATTTCCTGACCCAAAAAAATTTGGTCGCTGAAAGTATAGCTTTCAGCGACCAAAACAGCATTAGCTGCCAAAAGTAAAAAATTTTGGCGACTAAACAATTTTAGTAGCCAAAAGTTTACAATTGGTGACTAAAACTAAGTTTGGTCACTGATTATATGGGTTTTAGTGACTACAAAATTTCTATTAGCCCAAAGTAAAGCTTTTTGGCAACTAAAAAAAATTAGTAGCCAAAAGTCTACAATTGGCGACTAAAAATAAGTTTGGTCGCTGATTATATGGGTTATACCGACTAAAAAAAATTTAGTAGCCAAAACTAAAGTTTTTTGGTGCCAAAAAAAAATTTAGTAGCCAAAAGTCTACAATTGGTGACTAAAAAATAAGTTTAGTCGTCAAAAGTGATCATTTTTAGCGCAGGAGAACTAAAATCCTAAGGCGGGAATTAAATTTTTTGGCGACCAAAATTTTGGTAGCTGAAAGTGCATATTCGGCGACCAAATCCGATTTTGGTCGGCAAAAGTAAAGTTTTTTAGCAACTAAAAAATAATTAGTAGCCAAAAGTATAGAATTAGTGACTAAAAATTATTTTTAGTCGCCAAAAGTGGTCTTTTTTTATTTTGCTAGCAAATAGTTTATTTTACATTAATTATGTTCAATAAAATAATTATGTTTACACATATATTTTTATATTAATATAGATGTATGTACTATATAAATAATATATGTTGCATATATAATCATGTGGTACTATAGAGGTGTAGTGGGAAGAGTGTGGTGTATAAGGTTTATGGTACAGGAGGTTGGCGGTTCGAGTCTCCGCAAGAGTGGATCAAATTGTTCTACAACGAATTATCGTCACGAATGACACTTGATAGCGTCACGAATAGTGCCTACCATGACATTAAAGTGTCACTGAAAGGTTTTAGTCTTGATGGTGTAATGACACTTATAAGTGTCACTAACTCTTTTTTTAATGACGCTTGATGGTGTCACAAATAATATCTACCATGACATTAAAATGCCATTGAAAATTTTTAGCCATGATGGTGCAGTGGCACTTGCAAGTATCTACCGTGGCACTAGTATCTACCATGACACGGATACAAATGGCACTTATTCAAAATGCCACAAGACTAAAAAATGTCATTAAACCAATAGTTTTGTGGCACTTTCAAATGTCACTAAACTAAGAAAATGTTGTAGTGGTAGTGGTGTTGGTGGCATGATGGTGGTGGTTGTGATGGTGGTAGTAGCGGTAGCGATGGTGGTGGTGGCAGTAAGTTTATAATAGTATATATTAGTGTTTATATTTAATATTTATAAATTTAGTTAGAATTAAATAAGTTTGATATGATTTCAAATTTTTTTAAGTTTTGCCCTATATGTTAAGAGGCATTTAAAATTTTAAGTGATATTAATTGTGATTATCACACAGACTTAATTGATTATCACTTAATATATTTAGTTTTAAGTGCTGAATTAGGTTATCAAATACCTCAATTATGTTTTTGGAAATTATTTTCCATGAAATAGTTGGTTAGTATTGTTTTGGAAGCCAAACTTGCACAATATCAGCTAATTCAGGAAGTCTTACGATTTGGGAAGTGGGTTGGCTTTTTGACTTTTTGGCTTTTTTGGCTATTTTAGCCTGGGCTTAAAAGTTTGGTTTGGGAAGGGCTTTTTGGCTTTTTGGCTTTTTTGACTTTTTTTGTGAGAGGAGGAGTGTAATGATTATGGGTTGGATGTGATGTTTTGTTTTTTGTGGCTAAAAAAGCCTATTTTGTCTTATATGGCTAATTTAGCCAAAAAAGCCCAAATTTTTGCTTGCCAAACGGAGATATGCTTTTTGAACTTGGAAGAAAATTACATGAGAGTCTACTTTTATATTTTCTGAATTTTTTTAAACTAGTGATACCAAACCAGTTGCACTCAATTACAATACAAAGAAACTCGCTTCAAGTAAATATATAAAGAATAAAATTCACACGTAAATTGAGAAATTAGAACCATTGACCTCTTATTGAAATACAAGAGTTTTAGTTAACAAATTAGTCCCGTTAATTCATTTGTAAGTGTTTTGTTTGGTTGAATTTATTAATGTGTATATATGTTTGGTTGAATTTATTGAAGCGTATATATGTTTGCCCAAAAATGGCTAACACGGAAGGATCGTAGATTCAAGCGTGCCAAGGCAAAGTATGCTTACATATATGAAAATGTTTAGAAAACATTTGCCTTGTAAAACAGGGGATTGCATGAGGATCAAGGGGATAAAAACTTCTTGATTCTTGGCTTGCCTCAATGAATAGGACTTAAAATCTCTTTAGAGTTTGTAAAATTAGAAAATAAGATGGACAAAAGGAAATAAACACTAAAAACACTAACTTTTATATATTCAAGTGGATTGAATATATAAAAGTGCAAGAACAAGTCTGAATAACATAAAAATCGAGCCACAAATGGATTGTGAACACAATTTAAACCGCAAATAATGTCATGGATGCCCAAAAAATAACTAATCAACACTTTTGTCAAGAACTATGGCTAATTTATGACAAAGATGCCTTTCGAGGTGCTAAACTATGATAATCTATGGCTAAAACCAGGGCTAAAGGACACTGATATCACTCTGAATATGTTGTTTGATTGATTGATTGAGTGGGTTTTGCTTCATCTTCAAAGTGGCTATTTACAGCTACTAAGTCCTCTTTAAAATCGTGGCCAACCTCCTGGAAATCAGTAACCACTTCCTGAATGATCTCCAATATCTCTAAACAATGGAGTCCGGATCCTCGGCCGCCCTTCCCGGCCGCCCTCCCAGCAGCCCTCTAAAACGACTTCGTTTTGGAGGATTTTTTTTTTTCTCTCTCTCTCTCTCTCTTCAGTCTGTGTTTGGTTTTTGAAGAAAACAGAGGGGAGGGGAGGGGAAGAAGAGAGGAAGGGAGAAGAAGAAATTCACTATTGTTCTCCAACATTCAAAGAGTATATATGCACAGTTTATGATCCAACATTAAGCCTATTATGCACAGTTTATGATCCAACATTCATGCTTCATTAATATATTAGCAACAAGCCAATAACAAAACAAAGAATCAAGAGATCAAATGAATGGCATATTCTAAACAATTTCAAACATTCCACAAAAGGAACTAACAAAAACCCATATGCCCAAACTTCCATGAGCAAAATATAAAACAAACCCAGTAACAAAAACTAAAACAAATTAAGAAAAATTAAACCAAAACCTCACTAAATTGAACAAAATCAAAGAGAACCCAACAAAACCCAGATACATACCACACAATTACAACCGATTCTTCGGGCTATTGAGCATCAGCAACCACTCGATCGAACTGGCTCTCGCTTGAAATGGGTTCTAACTTGACCGAAACAAGCGAAGAATCGAGCCCCTGAACAAACCCTTCTTCGCTGTGGCTAGTCAAAGCCTTAATACGATCATACCCACCAAAAGCTCTCCTAAAGGCTGATTTTGGGTAGTGTTGATCACATGAAAAACAGAGTGATTTAAAGGGCAGAGAGAATCTTATAGCACTAGACATTTGTTCATGTATATTGTTGTATGTGTATATATATATACTCTTTGATTTTTGAAGAACAATAGTGAATTTCTGCAGATCATCAACATCAATAAAAAAAAAAAATATTCTGCAGCTCCAGATCATCAACATCAACAAAAAAAAAAAAAAAAAAAAAAATTATCTTATAGCACTAGACATTTGTTCATGTATATTGTTGTATGTGTATATATATATACTCTTTGATTTTTGAAGAACAATAGTGAATTTCTGCAGATCATCAACATCAACAAAAAAAAAAAAAAAAAATTCTGCAGATCCAGATCATCAACATCATTTTCCCAAAAAAACAAATTGTTCATCAACAAGGTTTGCCCTTCATCTTCAGATTTTGCCCTTCATCTTCAGTTTTGAACATCATCATCATCTTCAAAATCATCATCATCTTCATCATCTTCATCAACAATCAAATCCAGCTCTACTGGAAAGGGCGACCGATCACCGACATCACCGACCCCGATCACCGACCCTCGTTCTGTTTTTTTTTAGATATAAAGATATATATATATATGGATGAACCCAGCCAGCAGACCCTTGTTTTTTTTTTTTTTTTTTTTGTTGGGAAAATTGGCCCCAAAACAACGTCGTTTTGGGGCACTGCTGGAAAGGGTCACTGGATAGGGGGGCCGAGGATCCGAACACTAAACAATGGGGTGCTGGGATGGCTCATGTGCTGACACCTGTCCCACTAACTTTCTTCTTCTAAGCATGTTATTGATTGCTCCTCTAGAATAGGGCTGACCAAAACCACATGAAGATGTAAGTTGTTGGGTGGTATGTACGGTTGCTGAATTGATGACAAGTGTCCCTTGCTCGGTCGAAATAATCCCCTCAAAATAGGATTCGTTGGATGATATAAGTATGCACTCCTTAGCTTGATGGTCGCCACATGTCTCATACGCTTGCACACACACACATATATATATATATATATACTAACGGTTGTCACACACGATGCGTGTATAATTCAAATAAATATAAATAAAATAAAATATTTATTATATATTGTGTGCTAGTTAAGTGGTAAGAGTCTTATTCATTTGACATAAGTCTAAGGTTCAAATCCTCTCCTCTCATTTATTTAATTTTTTTTTATTTCAAATTAAAAAGTTAGACACGTGGCAGCATAAAAAACAAAGGTTTCAAGACACTATAAGGGGTGTTCACTTTATAATAGTATAGATAGATAGATAGATAGATATAAATAAAATAAAACATTTATTATATATTGTGTTCTAGTTAAGTGGTAAGAGTCTTATTTATTTGACATAAGTCTAATGTTCAAATCCCCTCCCCTCATCATCTAGCTAATTTTTTTTTTTTTTTTTTTATTTCAAATTAAAAAGTTAGACACATGGCAGCATAAGAAACAAAGGCTTCAAGAGACCATAAGGGGTGTTCACTTTATAATAGTATAGATAGATAGATAGATAGATAGATAGATAGATTTAATGGATTTAGCTTCTCTCAAGTTAAGAGAGAGTTTGGGTTTGATAGGCCCATTTTGGAACCTATTTCAGTAATCCGAATAGTTCACTTTATAATAGTATAGATAAATCAGTCTCTCTCTCAAACTTGGTATCATATTGTTCAGCAATTTTTTTAAATTTTTTATTTTATTTTTAGTGATTTAACTATAAATTGTGTCAAATGTTTTATTTTTTGAGAATTTTTTTTAAGGTCCATAGTATTAAGATTTTATAAAATAAAAGACATATAATATTTTTATAATAGTTGGGATTTCTCAACATTTTCACAAAGAAAATTCGACTCAGAGAAATTTCAAACCGACTTGGGAAAATTTCGGCCCGACACAGATAAATTTTAGATTCATAGAGAAATTTCAACTTTACACTGAAAATCTCAAAGAAATTTTTCCAGAGAAAATTCACAATTCAGAGTGAATGAGAAAATTAGTGTGTGATAGCCAGAGAAATTTGTAAAACTGAAATTTCTCTGTCATTTTATAGACATTTGTGAAAACAACCCTTAGTCCAACATTTCCAAAATTTGAGACAATGAATTCGGAGCTAAAATTGTTGGTGGCGAATTTCAAGTCAGAGAGAGAACTCAGAGAAGGACGAAACGCCACCACTGGCGCCGTCACCCACGACAGAACTAGTGGTGGCGGTTTCGTTGGAGGGGTAGTTTTGGGTGTGGTGGTGATCTGTAATGGAGAGAGGTTCTTTGAAGAAGAAAGATTTGCAATGGCCCATTAGTGTTCTTCTTTGTTAGTGATGAACCATAACCATATAGAAGGTGGATTGTAAAGAGATGAAACTAGTAATATATGCACAGAGAGAGAGAGAGAGAGAGAGAGAGAGAGAGAGAGAGGCGTTTTGGGTAGAGAGAGAAACGAAAGTTGATGAGTCTCTATTGTTGTGATGTGATGTATTTTAGAGAGAGAAGTGGGTGTGGGTGTGGGTGAGTTGAATGGGTTTGGTATTGAGGGACCTTAACTAACAAGAAAAATTATGTCGGACCTCTTTTACTACTCAAAGTTGGAGAGAGATAAATATTAAAAAAAAAAATTCAACGGAATTTGTCCTTTTTTTTTTTTGGTTTTTTATGATATTTTTTCAAATTTATTATTATTTACAATAATTTTTAGTATCTTATAGTTTAGTAGATCTAAAAAGAATTTACAATATTTTTAAAAAATTTTACTAAATCTAGGGAAAAAAAACTAATAAAAAGTTGTTAAAAAACATTTGCCTAGAGTTAAGCTTTCTTCTGTAGAGTGATCATATTGGAGAGAATTGAAGAGAATTCGCTTGCTATTTTGATTAAATTAGTTAATAAAGAAAAAATAGGTTAATTTAGTCAATAAGACAAAATGTCACATCCAAATTATAATCATTGCATATCTTCCTTGATCTCCTCCCTGCAACGGCTGAGATCAGCTGTTGCACATCCAACGGTCATAAAAAAATTTAAAAAAATTAAATTGAAATTTTATTTTATTCCCTCCCGTTGCTATAGTTATACATTCAAGCACAATCACTCTTACTTTCACTTTGCCTCACACTCACCCGTTCTCCTCCACCGAAGCCAGCCTCACTGGCAACCAGTCCCCCAGACGGCATCTGCGACCAGTCCCTACGGCGACCCACTCCAGCCCTGATATTCTCTGCTTCGTGAACCATAGCTCCACCACGACCACCACCATCGGCTGAGCGAAGAAATTTCTTGGCGAGAACATGGATTATGAGGCCATAGAGGAACCAGGTTTGTCTTCAAAAATCTGAAATTAAGAAGTTAGGGTTGTGTGATTGAGATTGAGAAAATAGATTTGAAATTTGAAAATTAGGGCTTTGATTTGGGATTCGAACAGGGAAAAATTAGGGCTTTTAGAGTGGGTGTGTTTTTGTGTGTTTTGGATGAATCAGTATCCATAAACCTATTTAATTAGTTTGACAAATTGATTAATTTTCTACTTGTTTTTGTAAAGAATCATTGTAGAGTTCTTGAATAGGCTTTGAGGAAATAAAATAATGTTGTAGGGTACAATTTGAAAGATCGAGTTGTAATTTCTTTTGGCTTCATTTTGTTATACTGTTCCTGCAATGTTTTAAACTTTTCAAAAACATTATCCCTTGTGAAATTATATCCATGACACTATTTTGAACTTAAGTTTTCAAATTAATGCCTCAATTTGGCCAACACTTGTTGAGCAATCAAACTGGAAGATGAAAACTGCCATTACAATTGAGTTCAGAAAAACAACTATAACTCAAGCAGACGTTATGCACTAGTGGAAACATATAAATAAAAAATTGATGTCCTCAAATCAAAACTTGCAGTAACTCTTCTCTTGTACTGTTCAGCAGCCAAACAAAAGAGAATCTTATAAATTTCATTACATTCTGTCTTTGAAAAACTAATATTACATTTGTACATAAATACCTAATTATCTACTTTGGGTAGAATAAATGAGAAAATCCTAGTAAGCTACAAATCAACTTTTATGTTGTTGTAGCCGAACTAGGTGTTTCATTGGCTTAAATGAAAGTGAGTTAAGAAACAATGAGTTAAAGTTAATCCTTGACAGATGTTACAATTCTAAAAGAATAAGAAAAAGAAAAAAATCCAGTCACTCTCAAATAGAAGCAACACGTACAAATTAAGCATTTAAACAACCTCAATAATGCCAATCTAACTTCCTCTATATATATATATATATTTTTTAAATCAAATTGTTCCACATTGTAGTTGAAAATTGTTCCATTCTATTAACTATTCCCATTTATCAGATGAAATATCAAGAAATAATATAGTTCCTGAATAATGAAATTCCAAAATCTAGTACTGCATACAATTAATCTAGCAAGTCCTGACATTTTACACAAATATAAAATCTTATAATTGAATCCATAATAGAGAAATAAACTCACTCAACATGCAAGCAATAGGGCTCAGCAATTCTTTCTTGGTTTTGTAGTACAAATGCTATGTTTGTTCAGTTGGGCTCAAACATGGCAGTTTGAACAAATAGATGTTTTCAGTGAAGATGTACATTCCCTCAAATTCAAATAGCCTTCACACTCTGTCCCTCTCCTCTATAGAACTGTCATTACTTCTGTTATGGGCATAACTCCATACAACTGCTATTAACCTCATCAAACACAAGCATAGCACAACACTACTAATTTCTCATGTATGTAGATTTAAAAAATGGTTTCCTCTTCTAACAATAGCAACATAAGATTACAACCGAGGTTGTGTAATTATGGAAGAACCACTACCATATATATTGTAAGAACCAATGAGAATGAAAATCAAGGACGTTTTTTCTTTGTTTTCCCATCAAAATATGTAAGTATGTATTGGAAAATTTAATCCTTTAGTAGTCACATTATTCAACTAATTGATTGTCATGCATTGTAGAGTAACACTCCCACTCCCCATTGTAATTACTTCTAGTTCGTGGATGAAGATGATGAAGACGTTACATCCAGAACTCGTTCCAACACTAGAGCTTGTGATGCTATAATAGTAGAAGACTTTAACGATGTAAGGACGAGGCTTGATGACATGGAAAATGACTATGGTCGAAGGCTTGAAATGATGGAAAATAATATCAAAGCGATGGTGTATTTCATTGTATTTTCTATCATTTTGTACTTTATGATGTAACTTTGGTACTTTATTGTATTTTGGGAAATTGAATGGAAGTTTCTACCATTTTGGGTTTTATTGCACTTCATGGTGTAACTTATGTTTATGGAATGAATTTTAATGTTGAACTTAGAACTGCCATTACTTCATTATGGAATGAATTTTGGGAAACATTGGTCTCATTATTAGAGCTTACTCCAATTCTTAAATTCAGCTGTAGTCAATAGCCACCACTTGCTTGTTTGGAGCATAATGAGGACCATGATCACTTATTTTTTGATTGCCCTTTCTGTCAAACAATTTGGCAGTGGCCTTAACTTATTATCTGTTAGCAAGTTTTTTTATTGCCCTCACTTATCAGATATAGAGTATTATCTGTTAGCAAGTTTAAAGCAGTTCATTCTAATGGTTGGCATATACAGGAGTGGTCTCCGCCTCACTATATTAACCAATCATCTGCTTAACATTGCTTGAGGTGGCTTGGTACTGTTTCAGCTTAAGTCATCTACATCTGTGGATGCTATTTGTTGCAGGTTTGGCACATTTTGGTTTGACACCAAAGAACCTCATACATTTTGGTTTCACACCAAAGAACCTCATACCTCATACATGTTATGGTTCTATGAGTATGGCACCAGCATGTTCCTTCAAACCCAAACCCAAGCATCAACTGAAATTAAAGAGAAAAAAAAAAGTGATCATCAACTGAAAGTCGCTAATTTTTACTAATATTACTAATTGAACAGCATGACAGGAAGGCACCACTTGTGAAAATTCAATAAGTTGATCATCTTATGTAATTGAACTAATCCAAGTTGGTGCCTTTCACAAGTTGCTGAAATTCACTAATCCACTTGTGTAATTGAACAGCATGACACCTGTAGGTCTTCAAAAATTAAGACACCAATTTGGGATAATTTTTCTAACAAATGAAAAAGCTGTGTCCCTGTTCTTTCACACAAAAGAAAATCTAAAAATTTTAACACACACATCGGTCCATTTGTTCCTTTTGAAACAATCAGTCAGAAGAAAATGAAGTATAACATCAAATGTAGCATTAACACTAACAAACCATACAAAGGATAACATCAAGTGCAAATACAAGCCATTAACATTAACAAAATGTGGAACTATAAGCCATTAACATTAACATCAAGTGAAGTCATAGCAGCAACATCACTTTCCAGCAGCAGTTTGCATCACAGTTTCAGCTGCTATGACTTTACTTTCCAGTCCAATTTCAACATTAGTTTGCTTCACAGTTTCAGCTGTTATGACTTCGATTTGTAGTGCGTTCTACCTCTTTCTGCTTGTTGATAGCCTAAAATGGAAAAAGATAGAATTTTCCACAATTTTCAGCAACTAAATACATACTTTAAACAGAATTTTCAGCAAGTAAATACATGCTTTAACAGAATTTTCAGCAACTAAAAAGCTAGAATTTTCAGTAACTAAAAATTAAAAACACAACAAGGACGAACCTGACTACACATTGGACTATTTGATTCTTAAGAATATCGAAACCCAATGTCATATCCACACGAACCTTGAAGTAGTGACTGGAATGTTGGTTGAGTAGAATACCATTGACGCATTGAATTTGGCAAAGAATTTGGCACTACATACATCTCTCGCAAATTGTTCGCCTACAACAATGTCATATATTAGGCTTTGCAATCATGATTTGAGTCATATATTATATCCACACAAAAAATACAATGTTAAACTAACACTTACATGAAATGTGGGATACATCAATGGCGGAGGAATAAAATTACCACCGATGTGAAGGAAGATGATGAAGGGGAGCAAGAGGTTGAAGAGGAGGAACATGTTGATGACCATAGATATCTCCTTATAGACGTCCCCGAACGCCCCGGGAGGGATGGGTCCCCCGTTCCGTTCGTTTTGGGCTCACTACAGTTCAGGACTCAAATTGTCACGGTTCGTAATCTGAACCAAAGAGTCCAAATCCAGCAAATCTTTTTGAGAAAACTGATTTTTAGAAAAGAAGTACCCAACATGGACTGCTTTGCCAGATACAGAGTCACCACCTAAATATTTTATTTTTGGGAAAACTTAGAAACCCTGACTCGTTGCCTAAGGCCACGTGTCCGTCATTACCAAAGTTGCCTCGGCTCGGGAACTTGGGTACGATTGGGGAAGGTCACTTCGTGAGCATCCCCGCTCGCCCGATCAAAGATCGGCCTCTACTAACCATGATATCTAGTTTTGAAAACATTATGCATTCTTATTCCGGTTATTAGCCTAGATTTACTATGTGATGCGCACAGCATACAAGTATAGACCGGGTCGCCTGAATTGGAACAAAACATTTCATGTTTGTTTTTTGAAAGATGGTTTGCTACTCGCAAGTAGGCTTAAAATGCAGATTTTGCCATCCTCAGGTGGGCTTAGAAAATATGGTTTTGCCACTATCTAGTGGGCTTAAAACTCACAGTTGATGATTTGTCCCAATCCAAATAACCCAACCTTCACCCACAGGCATTCAGGCAGTTATATCATATAAGCACATAGCCTCATGGTAAGCATGCTATCATGGCAGTCACTCATACGCATGCAAGGATGCTAAAGCATAAAAACTTACCGAGTACTCCAAGCCAAAATAGAAGCTAATTAGAAATCCATGCATGATCCTAACTATACAGAGATGCCTAATGCAACACATGCAGAAATGCAACTAAGATAGGCTCGGCTATTCTAAACATGGCATATGGAATGCTACAGCTAACATGTATTCAACTTGGAATTGAAATACAATGCAGTGAGTATGATGTGCCGAGCCCGATGCATGCAAAACAGATGAATGAATGCAAACATGCTATCATACTGTATGCTAATTGAAACATGCCCTAATCTAACCATCATAAGCTGGTAAATAAAAGGAAAAGAAAGACGTGGGGTTGGAAGACATACATCACACGCACGCACACTTATTACAATATTGCCCTCGCTCAGAGGGTCCGAATAAATAATATACAGTCCCAAATGAATAATTACAGTTCGAATAAATACAGAATCCTAATTAACAAATTAACTAAGGAAAGCGGTAAATAAGCATGCAAGCTAGGGACTGCCTCGACTCTACTCCGGATGATGGATGATGCATGTTTGAGTTGCCTTGTGCGGAAATCCACTGTGATGCCCCAATTATCCTCTGTTTACAATTAAGCCCGGAATATTGCACGAAGCTCCAAAAGACTGCTGGTTTCTGATTTGCTGCAACAGAGAGCAAGAAAGGGGCATGTCAATGTATTTTCACAAATGTATGCATTCCTCGATCCTCGTGCCACCAATCACGCATCTCGATGCATGATGGCCGAGGAGTCGAATTGCACGACTCAATATGGAATGAATGCACATGAAAACACAACAAGACCAAGACCCCATCATGGATAATCCGGAGTGTCGGTGACTGAGAATTGAGACACGTTCCGTCACTTAAAATACGAAACGTCCCTCGTTTCCCGTGTTCGGGCTAACTCCTACCCCAAACACAATGCAATATGCATGACATGCATGAATGCAACTAATATACAACCTAGCATACACAATGCTATGAAACGGCATACACAATGCACGATGTAACGTGGCATACACGATGCTCTAACATACAACCTAGCATACGCAATGCTATGAATTGAAATGGCATACACAATGCATGATGGACTTACAGCAACATAAGTGGACCTCAGCCACACTCACATCAGTGGCCATCATATGGAAATGAGACACTCGAGATACGTGCACACGTGCACGCGAACCGATGACCGACCCTAAGGCACGAATGCCACTCTAGCAAAGCATGGCAAGGCATGGAATATGGCATACAAACATGTGAATTTCAGCACTAAAATATGATACTAAACAGCCCCCAAACATGGCAATATGGCACCCGATGCATGAGATGAACCCCGAAACTCAAAACTAGGCATATGCGATGACCTATAGCTATACAAAGCATACATTATTTGATCATGAAGCATGAAGACAGAGTTAAGGCAGTCCTAAAACATGAACTTTCTTAGTTCAAAGTATGGCCAAAAGGTGCTAGCAAGATGGGCTAAAGTAGCATGCAATTTTGACTAGTAAACATGGATTACATGGCAAGTACATGAAGCAAGTGAGAACTCATCAAACCAGAAAATATCAGTAAATAAAACATTCCAAAATATGCCCAAATAAACATGGAAAGGCAGCCAACACATGCACAAATGAGGTGCTCCTTTGGAGGGCATACAAAGGGGTTATTAAGCACATGCATCAAAGACACTTAGCATGGCACAAAAAACTCTGGAAATCAAATATGGTGGTCCCAAAACTCACCAAATTGACCCCAAAATGTGACTAAGAAGCATGCAAAGAGGGGTCCCTTTGGAAGGCCAAAATGACCATCAAACAAGTCAAGGTGAGAGGGGGTCACCCCCCTCTGATTTGGAGGCTCAAAACAGCATCAAAGCCATTGGAAATCCACTGGATTCCAGTGGCTAGAAGGTCAAACAAATCATGCAACAAGAGCTTAGGTGTAAGGCTCAAAACAAGAGACAATCAAGCATACAAGGAAGCATGTGACCTCAAATAAGAAAATACCCTTAATAAAAAATTAAGACGATGTCAAAACAAGCCTTTTTCCAGTTTATAACAAGTCTCAAAAATGAACATAAATAGGGCTTATCTATCATGCAAAAATGGCCCTAAAAGAGAGAATAGATACAAGGGACAGCAGCTGGCCCCAAATGGCAAAGAGCCCTTCAACAAAATTTAAGAGAGGCTCAAAACAAGGAACTTTACAGTTTACATCAAGTCTTGAAAATGAACAAAAGTGAGGCTAAATCAACATGCAAGAAAAAGGCCTAAAAGAGGGATAAAGAGGCAAGTGGTAGCAGCTGACCTCAAACAGAGGAGAGCCCTTCAACAAAGTTGAAGAGGGGATCAAAAAAAGGTATTTTACAGTTTATGGCCAAGTCCAAAACAGCTCACAAATAAGACTAAAATACCATGCAAAAATAGGCCTAAAAGAGAGTTTAAACACAAAGGGTGAGGAGGAGACCTCAAACAGAGAAAGACCCTTGATCAAACATGGAAAGGAGCTCAAAATATGACTATTTACAGTTTGGGTTGGAGCCCAAAAATTCTTGCAAGCAAGGCTTATAAATGAAGCAAGAAAAGACTAGTTTAAGGGAAAAGTGTGCTTACCCTTGAAGAGCAATGAACCAGCAGCCTTTGGACCAAAAAGAGGAGCTCCTGGCCTTTGAAAAACAGCCTCAAGTTGCTGGAATGGAGTGTGGAGGTGTTGTGCTATGGATTGGTGTAGAAATGGTGCAAGGCTTTTAGGGTTTAGAGGGTTGAAGTAGAGAGAGAGGGAGAGATGTAAGCAAGGCTCTAAACAAGAATTTTTAACCCTCTAAAATGGAACTGAGGGGTCTGGTTTTATAGAGGGAGAAGTGGAGGAAAGGGGGGAAAATGAAATTCAAATTTCCCCCCCAAAAGACCCCCCCTCGGATACAGGATCTGAGGGGAAACAGAGGGCATATCTGTAAGGAACCAGGTGAAGGGGTCATGGCCGGCCAGGTTCAGAGGGTTTAGGTGGCCGGCCGGCCACCTCCCCTGGCCAGCCGGCCAGGGTCAAAAGGGTCAATGAGAATTAGTGGCCGGCCACCCCAGAAAAGTGGCCTCCCATGTGTGCATAACACAGCCATGTGGAGAAAAACCAGGAAATGTGACCCAGGAGAGAGAAAAACCCATTTTCTAGAGGGGTTCAAAAGGGTCAGGAACAATTGCTGGCCGGCCATGTCATATTGGTGGCCTCCCAGGTGTGTACAACAAAAATATGTGGTTGAGGGCCAAAGAAAGTGGCTCGGGAATGGTCAACACTAGCTTTCTAGCAAGGAAAACGGGTGACGGAGAGCGACGAAAGAATAAAACTGGTCTTCAGAACAATTGCTGGCCTCCCACCCTTCTACGACCTTCATAACAATGAAAATAAGGTCCTTGCCAAAAATGGACCGAAACTGATGCAAAACGAAGGTTTGGGGGCCGAAACACGCAGCGCGGGGCCCCGAAAACTGACTATTAAGCACCGGAGGTGGCGTTCGACCACGAAGTTGGTCTCTTGAGCCACAGTGTCCCTCAAAATGGAGTGAATAAGATGTGTGCCAAAAACCGGAGCAAACGGAGGTGGTTAAGCGGTCCCGAACAGAGGCACACAGCCGATGGCTCCGAAAAATCGAAAACCGGGCTCCAAACGGGAAAAATGGCCTATGGCCACAAAATGTAGCCTACGGCCACTGAGAGATGATCTATAAGACCTCTCCCTCCCTTCGGGAAGAGAAAACGGAGAAAACGGGGCCTGGTTCACAAACCGAGGTAAGGTACAAAAGAGTCCGGAAGTCCAGAGGCAAGGCTCGCAGCCGTAACTCCGTGACCTCAGAACGAGCACAATATGCAATATCACCAAGCGCTCAGTCGGTGACGTCTGAGTCTTAAGGTCGGTCAAAAATGGGGTGTCTACAGTTGCCCCTGTTTGACAGAACTCGAAAGTCATAAGTGACAGGAGTGAATGTCAAAGCCTAGAAACGACCCATTTTTGACAAGGCCGAAGACTTAGACAAACATACTAGATAACGAGGAGATGTGCCCGCAGGCATGCCCGCAGGCAGGGGGGGCAAAAAGCAAAGCGATATGCATAAAGCCGGATGTAACTCAAAGATCATGCAAATGCAACAAGCTGTAATGAAGCAAGTATTCACAAATAGATGCAACAGTTTTAAGCAAGGATGCAAAGCAACAACTACATTTCATGCAGTTAAGAATGCGGAGAATTGTTTAACTCTCGCCACATCTCACACGGAGAAGATACAATACCTGTGCGGCTCGTCCGGTTGCACCAGCCTCAAATGAACCGCACATACAATATCGTGCCTCGGCAATGTCCTATCTCATGCTGATGTGGGAATCTTTCGCTTCTTCTTGGTTGAACTGCAGGACTACTTTTCTCCCTGACTATGGTTGCAGTTTTCCCTATTCTCCAATAGGGTGACAGACTAGGTTGATTCGGTATCCAGAATTGAGGCGCATACATATGCTATCTCAATCTATGGGGCTGCCATACAGATTTCAAGCCGAGGATATACCACTGGGTATTTAAACCAGACTTTAGTCTCGGAAATCCCGAACCTTTGCGTTCTAGGCAAGAGCCATTCGAACTCTAGTTTCCACCATCTCAGTTGATCTCCTAGGAACTCACTGCTAACACAGGCAGGTGGCTATACCAGACCACTGGAAGTCGTTCGGGCACGACAAATACCAAAGGAATTGCACCTTTAGAGGATTTACGGTCTCCTAGACCGGAAAGTGCACGAGACGGTGTGAATAAATGCAAGTGCGATGCGCAAAACAGCGCGAATGATGATGCAAGATTTAAGTTCTCCTTAGACCGGAGGATTTAAGGTCTCCTGGACCAGGTGAGTACATAAGACAGTGCGAACTAAAGGTGCACAAAACAGTGCGAGTAGGGTGAATGCACAAAACAGTGCGATGCTAAAGGTGAGGTGCACAAGATAGCGTAATAAAATGCATGCATAATGCAAGTAATGGTCACAGCGCAAGATAGCGTGATGCAATACACTAACAAGTGCAGGTGAGGTGCGCAAGATAGCGTGAATGATACAATGCACAAATAGTGCAATACACTAAACAACGCGATTGATTTGAAATGCACAAGATAGTGCGATGTGATATGCAAAGCACAAAATAGCGCGATGAATGTGTAGACACCCCATTTTTGACGGACCTTAAGACTTAGACGTCACCGATTGATCGCTCGATGATGTTGCATTTTGTGCTCGTTCAGAAGTTTCAGAGTCGCGGCTGCGGGCCCCGCCTCCGGACTTCCGGGCTCTTTCTGTACCTTGCCTCGGTTTGCGAACCAGACTCGGTTTTCTCTGTTTTTCTTCCTGAGGGAAGGGAGAGGTCCCGTAGACCATCTCTCGGTGGCCGTGGGCTACGTTTCGTGGCCGTAGGCCATTTTTCCCATTTCGGAGCCGTCAGGCCGTGTGCCTCGGTTCGGGACCGCCTAACTATCTCCGATTGCTCCGGTTTTTGGCATGCATCCTATTTACTCCCTTTCGAGGGACACTGAGGTTTGAGAGACCCACTTCGTGGTCGAATGCCATTTTTGGTGCTTAACAGTCAGTTTTCGGGGCCCCGAACTGCGCGTTTCGGCCCCGGAACCTTCATTTTGCATCGGTTTTCGTTCATTTTTGGCAGGTACCTCTTTTTATCACCAGGAAGGTCACTGAAGGGTGGAAGGTTAGCAATTGTCTCAGCAACCAGTTATATTCCTCCGGCGCCCTCTGACGCCCGTTTTCCTCACTTCCGGGCCAATGTTGACCACCCTAGGGCCACTTTCTTCAACTCTAAACCCCATATTTGTGTTGTACACACATGGGAGGATCCTAAAAGTATATGGCTGGCCAGTAATTCAACTTGAACCTTTTGAACCCCTCCTAGAAGTGGCTTGTTGTCTCTCTTGTCTTACAGTTGCCAATTTCCAACCACAGGGTTTTGTTGAGGACATATGGGAGGACACCTTTTTGTGGTGCCCGGCCAAAAATTCTTCTGGACCATTTTGCCCCTTGGCTGGCCGGCCATAGGGGGTGGCCGGCCGGCCACCTGCAGCTCTGATAACTGGCCAGCCAGCTTCCTTACAGGGAGTACTTTACAGCTGTGTGCTCTTTTCCCTCCAAAAAGTTGTATCCGGGGGACCAAGTTTTGGAGGGAAACTTGGAGCCTTTTCCCTCCACTTTTTTCCCTCCATTTCTCCCCCATTCTTGGCCATATAGCTGGCCTCCCAGCTCTAGAGAAAGGGTTGGGAAATTTGCTTTGGGCATATACACACATATCTCCCTTGATCTCTCTCATTCTCTCAAGTTCCAACCCCATTTTCTTCATCACCACCAAGCACCACCACCACCACTCCATTTCCAGCACCTTGGGAGGCTTTCCAGCAGCTAGGAGGCAGCAAATTTGGTCCAAGAAGCAGCCAAGGTTTTAGTCTTCAAGGGTAAGTCCACTTCCCCTCTTTTCTAGTTCATTTTTGCACCTTTTTTCTAGCCTATTTTCTTACTGTTTTGGGCTCCGACCCTCACTGAAACTAAGCCTTTTTTGAGCTATTCTTCATGTTTGTTTAAGGGCTCAACCCTGTTTGAGCCCCCCATTTGGTACTTGCTTCAATACCTTCTTGTATGCCATTATTTTGCATGGTATTTCTAGCCTATGTGTAGTCTGTTTTGAGGCATGATATAAACTGTAAGTTGGCTTATTTTGAGCCCCTCTACAACATTGTAGAAGGGCTCAACACTGTTGGGGGCCTCCATGTTGCACTTACCATTATACCCCTCTTTGGCCCCCATTTTTGCATGCTTTGTTAGCCTACCTTGCTTCTGTTTTTAAGCCATGATCAGAACTGAAAGTGGCCATATTTTGACCTTATTGGCATGTTTTATTAAGGGTCTTTGGCTGATTGGTGAATTCTTTGTATACCTCATGTTATAGCCTCTTGTTGGCCTACTTCTTGCATGGCATTTTTAGCATGTTTGTATATTGTTTTAGGGGTTGTCACCTACTGAAAAACAGCATATTTTTAGGCCCTATTCAGTGTTGTAGAAGGGTCTTTTGCCATTTGGGCTTTACATCTATCACTTGCTTCATTGCCTCCCTTGCGGAGCCATTTTTTTATGCCATTTTTGCCCTACTTGTGATTGCTGTTTGGCCTTGATTTGAACTGAAAAAATGTGAATTTTGGGGCTTCCTTGCTTCTTCTTTTTCATGTCATGTACCAATTATGCATGCATTGCATAGCTATAGGCCATTTCATGTGCTTAATTCCATGTTTCGGGACTCGTTCCTTGCATCGGGTGTCATTTCGCCTCATTTCGGGGCTGTTTTCCCCCTCATTTTGCCATTGATTTTTGCATGCTTTCATGTCATATTCCACGTCTTTGCTATGTCTCATTAGAGTGACATTTCGGTGCCTGAGGGCCCGTCCTCGGTTTGCATGCATGCATGCACGCATTTCGAGATGTCTTGTTTTCATCTGATGGCCTCCTATGTGAGTGTGACTGAGGTTCACTTGTGTTGGTGTAAGCCCATACTGCATCGCGTATGCCATTTCATCCATAGCATTGTGTATGCCCGGTTGTGTATTACCTCGTGCAGCGTGTATGCCATTCCATGACATTGTGTATGTTAGGATTGTATATTAGTTGCATTTCATGCGTATCATGCATATTGCATCATGTTCAGGATAGGAGTTAGCCCGGGCATGGGAAACGAGGTGCGTTCCGTACTCCGAGTGACGGAGCGGGTCTCAATTCCCAAGTCACCGACACTCCGGATTATCCATGATGGAGTTAGGTTTTGTTATAGTGTTCATATGCATTCATTCTATATTGAGTTGTGCAATCCGGCTCCTCGGCCATCATGCATCGAGATGCATGATTGGTGGCACGAGGATCGAGGCATGCATATATTTGTGAAATACATTGCTATGCCCCTTTCCTGCTCTCTGTTGCAGCAAAATCAAGAATCAGCAGTCTTCCGAGGCTTGGCGCGCTTTTCAAGAACTAATTGCAAAACAGAGGCTAATCGGGGCATCGCCGTGGATTTCCATGCAAAGGCATCCCAAACGTACATCGTTCATCAGAATCAAGGCAGCCCCTGGCTTGCATGCCAGTTTTACAGCTTTCTTAGTTAATTCGTTAATTAATTAGGAATTTGTACATTATTTGGACTGTATTATCTGGACTGTACTATTCTTTCATTTGGGACTGTATATTTATTTAGACCCTCTGCGCGAGGGCATAATTGTAATAAGTGTGGGTGAGTGTGATGTATGTCTTCCAACCCCACGTCTTTCTTCCCTTTTATTTACCTGCTTATGATGGTTAGATTAGGGCATATTTTAATTAGCATACAGCATGACAGCATGTTTGCATCATTCATCTGTTTTGCACGCACCAGGCTCGGCGCATCATACAAATTGCATTGTACTTCAATTCCAAGTTGAATACTTGTTAGTTGTAGCATCTCATATGCCATGTTTAGAATAGCAGAGCCTGCTATAGTTGCATCTTTGCATGTGTTGCATTAGGCATTTCAGCATATTTAGGATCATGCATGATTTCTAATGAGCTTATGTTTTGGCTTGGAGTACTCGGTGAGTTTTATGCTTTAGCATCCTTGCATGCGTATGAGTGTTGCCATGAATAGCATGCTTACCATGAGGCTATGTGCTTATGTGATATAACTGCCTTGAATGCTTGTGGGTGGAGGTTGAGTTATTTGGAATGGGACAAATCACTGATTGTTTGTTTTAAGCCCACTAGATAGTGGCAAAATCATGTTTTCTAAGCCCACCCGAGGGTGGCAAATCCACGTCTTAGCCTACCTGCGGGTAGCACCATCAAACCATTTTCAAACAAACAAACATGAAATGTTTTGTTCCAATTCAGACGACCCGGTCTATACTTGTATGCTGTGCGCATCACATAGTAACCTAGGCTAATAACCGGAATAAGAACACACAATGTTTTCAAAAATAGATATCATGGTTAGTAGAGGCCGGTCTTTGACCGGGCGAGCGGGGGTGCTCACGAAGTGACCTTCCCCAATCGTACCCAAGTTCCCGAGCCGAGGCAACTTTGGTGATGACGGACACGTGGCCTTTGGCACCGAGTCAGGGTTTCCTAAATTTCCCCATTAAAAAATATTTAGGTGGCGACTCTGTATCTGGCAAAGCAGTCCATGTTTGGCACTTCTTTCAAAGAAATCTGTTTTCAAAACGATTTGCCAGATTTGGACTATTTGGTTCAAGATTACGAACCGTGACATTTGAGTCCTTCGAACTGTAGTGACCCAATATCGAACCAGAACGGGGGGGAGTCGCACCCTCCCCGGGATGCGTTCGGGGACGTCTACAATTTCTGGCGACTCTGCTGGGGATTTAGAGAACTTGACTTGAACTCATGATATCTGGTTTTGACTACACTTGTGTGTTTCTTTGCATTGCATTTGCATTGGTGCGCCTAGGACACCGTGTTTGCCATATGCCATTCCCGAACGATTTGCCGGAGGCTTGTCTTGTCAAGGCATGACCATAAGGCTGATCGGCTCTGGGCTCTGACAGCATGGGAACACAAACCCCGGTTTTACCGGGGTACCCTTTTTGACCATTCGACCTAGTGCATATTCGGATCCGTAGTGACCATTCCAAACTAGGACAGGTTGCTTACCCGTTTATAGGTTGTTTGAAACCGCTGCGTGCGTAGTGAAACCCTAGCTCCTGAGAAAATAGGACAGCGAAACCCTACCCCAACATAGGGGTGTTTTGGCTCTCACTTATCTGTTATGTGCTTGTTAGAGTGCGTCTCTATAGGGAATGCATGTATCAGTCTATGAGTTTGGGCATCAGGTCTGCGAGCATCAGTTTATGAGTTTGGACATCAAGCCTGCGGGCATCAGTCAGTATCTGAGAATCAGTTGTCTGCGGATACCGGATTCAGTTTTGGGGAACAGTGATACAGGAACAGTGATCAGTGATTGAGGACAGTGTATTTTCAGCTTATCAACCGTGTGTTGTATGCCCGACTGTGTGTTGTGTATTTAATTTAAGCTGTTATGCTGTCCGTTTATCTGGTTATTTATTTCCTTTTCGCTTTATTTATCTTTTTGCTAGGGCAGGTTTGTAGCACAATTGCTTCCGAACCAGTAGATATTCCCCAAGCACTTTGGACACGAGGTCGCCGACTCATTCGATCCGAGGATCTGGTTGACGAACATCCAGTGTTCCACTCATTACCCCCGGTTATTAGAAGAAGGCCGAGAAAGCGCAGTCCGTCTGAGCAAAGATCATCAGGGCAAAGGTCTACCCCAGCAGTGAACAGTCGGACTGAGGTTTCTGTTTCCGCTGTAGAGACACACTTACCGGTTATTCAGATGGACCCGCAGAATACATTAGGGATGGAGGCGATGATGCGCCAAATGCACGAGAGTATGAAACAGATGCAAGAAGATGCTGCCCGCTAAGTGGAGTTCTCTAAGCAGCAGGCCACTGTCATGGCCCAGCAGGCCGAGCTGATCACTAGGCTGCAACAGCAGCATGCGGCATCTGCTTCAAATCAAGTTCCTCCTCCACCCGGGGCTCCATCACCCGAGCAGGCACCCACTGGTCAAAATACCCCGCCAAATCCCCAGAATACCCTCCCGAACACCCAGAACATCCTACCCAATGTCCAGAATATTCAAGAGGACACAGGCCATCCAACGGGGCTGGCTCCGCCCCCGCTTCTGCCTCAACTGTCCAAGAATCTTACACCCAACCACCCGGACTCTCCATTCGAGTTCGAGGTAGACCACACAGCCCTAAAACTGAGCAAGCTAGAGAAGCTTTTCAAGAAATCACAAGGGGTGAAGGTCATCCCAGACATCGAAGATGGGTACACCGATGTGGCCGTAACATTGCCAGACAGATTCAAGATGCCACAGATTGATCGTTTTGATGGGTCCGGGGATCCTATGGTCCACCTCCGGCTATTCTCTGACATTCTGCGGCCAATGGGCCTGACCCGACCACAAAAACTTTCACTATTCGGCCGAACCTTGTCAGGTGTAGCCGCAATTTGGTATGCGAAGCTGAAAGACGATGTCAAAAGAAGCTGGGATGAGATGGCTGAGGCCTTCGTTGCACAGTACTCGTACAATACACAGATCGAGATCACAACTCGTGATCTCGAAACAACGAGGCAAAAGGCCAAGGAAACTTTCTCAGATTTTGTGACTCGATGGAGGGCGAAGGCATCGATGATGACTTTGAGGCCCACTGATAAAGACCAGATTAGAATGATTGTGCGCAATCTCCAACCAAAACTTATGCAGAAGATGATTGTACTTCCTTTCCCTACCTTCTCAGATCTACACGAGATGGGGGTACAGATCGAGGATGCGATAAAGCAAGGCCTGATTGACCAGGATCGGGAGCAACCCCGGAGGACATTTAACCGTAACAACAACGCAGACCCGAGCGGCGCTGCAAATACAAGAGCTTCCGAGGTCAGTATGGTCACTACCATTCCCCCTCCCCAGCCAAGGCCCATGGCAGCCACACCCTTCTCCGGTGCATCCGGAAGTAATACTCAAACCCCAAAATACCAGCCCAGGGGCCAAAGAACCTTTACCCCACTATACATGCCTTTGTCCAAGGCGCTCGGAGTTCTAATCAGAAAGGGGCATCTAAAACCCCTGGAGCCGAGGCCACTACCCAATCCACTTCCCCCCTCTCACAACCCAGCCAAGTACTGTGCATATCATCAGCAGCACGGTCATGATACAGACCAATGTTACAGGCTGCGTCACGAGATTCAGGACCTCGTTGACAAGAATATAATTCTACCACCAGATAGACCTAACGTCACAACCAACCCACTCCCTACACACAACCAAGATCCACCTCCCAAAAGAGTCAATCTTATCCAGACTGGGGTCGTATCTTACGATCCTAGTATCTATATCACTCCTTCCCACCTACCTAAGCTGGAGGTGATCCTTCCTGATTGCACCGACTCTTTGTGCATGATGGACATCTCCACAGTCCAACCTAAGCAAATGGTGGTGACCGCCGAAGACGGGGCAAGGCAGGTTTCAGAGGAGAGCAGAATGGTTGATTCAGGGTGTGAGCAGTCTAGGAATCTTGCTGGAGAAGCCTACGATCCAAGTGAGTACATCTTATCAATGGGCCAGTCTGAGCCAAGTGTAGGATTGCCAGAGAGGGTAGAACTATGTGTGATTCACGGGGACAGACTTGAACAGGGAACGGATGATCTGACAGCTGTGGAGGAGGACTTTGCCAACTTCCAGTTCTTCAACGACCAAGGATCAGGGGATGTTGTAATCAACTGGTTCGAATATGAGGAGTCGGCAGGAGTTACCGGGTGGCTGGATGATCAACCGGATATTGTGGAACTTCAACCAAAACAGAGCCCGGCAGGGGTAGGGATACCAACTATGGCCGGAAGGGTCGAGAGTCAGAAAGTACTGCCGGAGAGCACTGGTACAAAGAATTTCGCTCAGGACTTAAGCATTGTGGACGCAGAGAAAGTGGAACAACAAACTGCTGTGACGCAGTCAGAACAAGAGAAGTTTTGGGATTCCGAGAGAATCAGAAAGGCAAAAGCCCATGAAGGGGCCGGAAGTGCTGTGGGCACAAGAACGGAGAATGCTGTGAGCATATGGACTGAAAGTGCTGAGAGTACAATCACGCCAGAACCAGATAGGTGTCTTTTGGATGCTAGTGGGATGTGGTGGGAAGACGACGATTTGTGTCTTGCCCACATAGACGAAGATTGGGCAGGCGACCGACCAGATAGCACTTGGTACCTTGAGGAGGTTGACCACATGACCAGAAGCGGGCGGTATTTCAAGCCCCCACACTTAGACCAGCCAGAGGCATCTGGAAAAGACAAGGAAGCTGAGAAACAGAGGGAGAAGCAGATTGAAGAAGAAGCTGTGCTAAGACAGTTAAAGAAAATACAAGCAGACATCTCCATCTGGGGACTGCTTATGGCTTCGCGGGTGCACAGACAGGCTGTCCTATCTGCCATGGACAAGGCCAAACTCTCTATCGACGCTACACCAGAACAGCTGGTTGGGTTGGTTTTTCCGGGAGGAGGTTCCCCGGCATTAACCTTTTCAGACAAAGAACTACCGCCTGAGGGCGTGAATCATAACAAACCGCTCTACATTTCTGTGGAATGTAGGGACAAATGGATACCGGTGGTACTTGTTGATACCGGGTCCGCTATCAATGTCTGTCCAGCCAGAACAGCATATGCAATTGGGTTGAAGCCCGCGGACTTCTTACCAACCACTCAGGTAATCAGAGCATACGATAATACTAGCAGAGAAGTGATGGGGACTGTCAAGATTCAGACCCAGGTTGGTCCGGGACAACATGACATCGAGTTTCATGTCTTGGACGTTCCCGCAACCTTCAACTTGCTCTTGGGGCGGCCGTGGTTGCACCAAGTGAAGGCAGTCTCTTCTACTTTACACTAGATGCTGAAGTACCCTCACAGGAAGGGGGTAGCTATTGTCTTCGGAAACTCATCCATCCATCCACCGCCAGAAGTATCTACACCAGTTTTGGAAATCGAGCATGGCACGGAGGATGTGTTCTTATCGGGGTTCACTTTGGCTGAGGCCCGGGTAGTGCAAAATATTATGGCTGTGAATGAAGGTGTGTACTCAGTGCTCAATCCGTCTACCTCATGAACAAGCTACAATACATCCCCGGGATGGGATTAGGAAGGAGCGGCAGGAAAGGCGTCGCAGCATTGGGGGAAGTGCCACACAATCCTCATACCTTTAGACTGGGTTATCTGCCCACCAAAGAGGAATGGGTGAGGAAAGGAAAAGAAATGGCCGGCAGAGCCAGAGTAAAGCAGGCTGGGAAGCCTTTCGAATTAATGCATAGGCCCATCCAGGGTACCCTGAACGGACGCTTCGTCCGGGAGGGGGAAGACTTTCCATTTTGCGGCTTCCCAAAGCCGTGGCTCAACGAGGAGAAGAAGCGCGTGCCAGGCTTCGAGATTTTCTTCGACCTGCAACTACCCGGGGATGATGTTGCCACAGAGCAGACAGACCCATCAGCTGAGGTTGAGCAGCGTAAAGCAGTGGATCCTGAGGGCACTGAATTTGAAATAGGGGTAGCACTGGCATGTCTCCTCTCTGATCCCTCGATCGACCAAGAGTGCTTGGGGGATAACTTCATGGTTTCCATGATTGGGAATGAAATGGCTGCGAGCCAACCAGCAGCTATCTTGGATGCATCTATCGCACCCTCTCTCACCTGGCAATACGAGGAGGGATTTTTGTCCAGCAGCACCGGGTCAGGTAGTGAGCCGGAATCTGATTCCACCGAGTCTTGTGAGTCGGAATCAGATTCCAGCTCGACTGAGTCTGAGTCTGGTACTCCTGGGCATGTTAACCCGGATGCCACAGTCTTGTCCAGGTCGTCTTTTTCCTTTTCATTTGAGTCTATTGTTACCGAGGACAATTTGGATGAACTTAATGAGAATCAGGCAACTGTGGTTTCTGAGTACTTTTCTGTGCCCTTAATTTATTGCATTAATTCAGACTTTCAAAATTTTGAAAACGACGAGGACGAAGTTCCTCCGGTTTTGCAACGATTAATTGAGCAGGAGCAGGAGAGATTTGTTAAACCCCTAGTGGATGAAATCACTACCGTGAACATTGGTACTAAGGAGGACCCGTGGCTGGTCCAGATCGGGTCCACGTTGTCTTCGGAGGAACGCGAGCGCTTAGCCGCTTTATTTAAAGATTTCAAAGATGTTTTCGCGTGGTCCTACGAAGACATGCCTGGAATCGATCCTGAGATTGTACAGCATCGGATCCCCCTTGACCCCGAGGCCCGACTTGTCAAGCAGAAACTCAGGAGGATCCGCCCGGATTGGGCTCTCAAGATTAAGGAAAAGGTCACCAAGCAAATCGACGCAGGCTTCCTGCTGGTATCCGAATACCCGACTTGGTTGGCAAATATTGTTCCGGTGCCGAAGAAAGATGGCAGGATCCGAGTGTGCGTAGATTTCAGGGATTTGAACAGAGCAAGTCCGAAGGACGACTTTCCCTTACCACACATCGATGAGTTGGTGGATTTCACGGCAGGGCACGCATTGCTTTCATTTATGGATGGCTTCGCAGGCTACAACCAGATAGTAATGGCACCAGAAGATAGGGAAAAGACTGCATTCACCACCCCGTAGGGAACATACTGCTATAGAGTCATGCCGTTTGGATTGAAGAATGCTGGAGCTACTTATCAACGGGCCGCGACCACGATATTACATGATATGATCCACAAGGAGGTTGAGGTGTATGTGGACGACATGATTGTCAAGTCCAAAGATAGAGAGGGCCACTACACCGCCTTGCAAAAGTTTTTTCAAAGGATCAGGGAATTCCGGTTGCGGCTGAACCCTCAAAAGTGTACATTCGGTGTTACAGCGGGAAAAATGCTGGGGTTTCTGATTACACAAAGGGGCATCGAAGTCGACCCTTCCAAAATTAAGGCCATCTTAGAAATGCCACCACCAAGGACTGAAAAGGAGGTGAGAGGCTTTCTGGGTAAAGTGCAATTCATAAGAGGGTTTATCTCAAAATTAACCTTGACTTGTGAACCACTTTTTGGTCTCCTGGAGAAAGGCAAGAAGTTCCAATGGGACGGCCGATGCCAAGCAGCGTTCGAACAGATTAAAGAATATCTACAGAACCCGCCCGTTTTATTACCACCAGAACCGGGGAAACCATTGATTTTGTACCTATCAGTGACTGAGACCACGATGGGCTGTATGCTTGCACAAGAGTCTGAAGATAGGGTGGAGAGAGCCATTTACTATCTGAGCAAAAAGATGCTAGAGTATGAGACTCGGTATACACCGCTGGAAAAGGCTTGCTTAGCTTTGGTATGGGCTACCAGGAAGCTGCGGCACTACCTATTAGCTCACTCCATAATGTTGGTTTCACGTCTCGATCCCATCAAATATCTTTTCGAGAAACCAGCACTTACGGGTAGGCTAGCTCGTTGGTTGCTGTTGCTCTCCGAATTCGATTTGAAGTATGTCACACGCAAGTCAGTGAAAGGAAGAGCAGTGGCAGAGTTCCTTGCCGACCATCTAGTTGAGGGGGATGAAGCAGTAGAATATTTGTTCCCAGATGAAGCAATTCTACATATCGACGACGAAACTTGGACGATGTATTTTCACAGAGCGTCAAATCAGTACGGGTATGGGATAGGAGTGTTGCTGATAGCACCCGACAATTCCCGTATCCCTCTAGCCTTCAAACTCCGATTCAAAGTCTCAAACAACGAAGCAGAATACGAGGCGTGCATTGCTGGTTTAGAAGCAGCCCTAGAACTAGGGGCAAGACGGCTGGACGTCATTGGGGACTCGAACCTTGTTGTGTCTCAAGCAAAAGGAGATTGGAAAGTAAAAGAGGAAAAAATGATGATGTATCACCAGACCTTGGATTTGTTAATTCCTCGGTTTGAGAAGCTAAGTTTTACTCATCTACTGAGAGAGAACAACAGGTTCGCAGATTCTTTAGCAACTCTATCATCTATGATAGACATCCTGTGTAGAGTCCGGATGCGTCCAGTCATCATCGACCAGAAATTTGCACCTGCCTATGAGTCGATTGCAGCCATAGATGAAGTTCAAGACGAAAACCCCTGGTACTACGACATTTGGAATTTCTTAGAGAAGGAAACATACCCGCCAGGGGCAAATGCCAAGGACAAGAGGGCAATCAGGAGAATGGCAGTTCAGTTCATCATCTGTGGGGGTAAACTGTATAAACGGGGTCATCTGGGGATGCATAAACTGTGTGTGGATGCAAAAGAGTCAAAGCATCTGATGGAAGCCATCCATGGAGGAGAATGTGGAGCACATATGAATGGGGTAATGCTGGCACAGAAAATCCTCAGACAGGGTTATTATTGGTCCACCATGGAGGAGGATTGTATCGGTTTTGTTCGGCGATGCCATAAGTGTCAGATCCATGCAAATCGCATGAACATCCCGCCGACGAAGCTGTACAATATGACTTCACCATGGCCATTTTCAGTCTGGGGAATTGATGTAATCGGAGCTGTCACGCCAAAGGGGTCGAATGGGCATGAGTTTGTACTGGTAGCGATAGATTATTTCACAAAATGGGTTAAGGCCCAATCTTATGCGGTGTTGAAGGCTTCGCATGTCGCAAAATTCATCAGAAACAACATCATCTGTCGCTACGGGGTCCCAAATGAAATAGTTTTAGACAACGGTTCCCACTTCAAGAAGGAGGTGATTGACTTGTTGGAGAAATACAATGTGGCTTTTCATAAGTCGTCTACCTACCGGCCGCAAACTAATGGAGCGGTTGAGGACGCCAACATGAATATCAAGCGCATAGTACAGAAGATGGTGGAAACCTACCGGGACTGGCCAGATAAGCTGCCGTTTGCTCTGTGGGGCTACCAGACTTCAATCAGAACTTCAACTGGGGCGACTCCGTATTCACTGGTTTATGGGATGGAGGCCGTTCTACCTATTGAGATTGAAGTTCCGTCATTACGGGTATTGGCTGAATGTCAAATAGCCGAGGCAGATTGGCAACAGAGCAGGTTTGAGGAACTCATGCTTTTTGATAAAAGAAGACTGAAAGCACTGTACCATGTCCAAGGTTATCAACGCAGAATCGCCCGGGCTTTCAACAAGAAGGTTAAGTCCAGGAATTTAAAGGAAGGAGATTTGGTGCTCAAAGACAACCGAGCTCCCATCCACGACCCAAGGGGCAAGTTCAGACCCAATTGGACTGGTCCCTATATCATCAAGTCAATCTGGTCAGGTGGAGCTGTGGTTCTGATAGATCTAGATGGCTTGGAGTTTTCTCAACCGATCAACATGGACAAGTTGAAGAAATACTACCCCTGAGAGGCTCGCTAGGTCGAAAACCCGAAAGGGCGACCTAGGCAAAACCCAGAGCACGAAAAAATTTGAAAATAATAAAAACTGAGCTCGCAAGGTTGAAAACCCGCAAAGGGCGGCCTTGGCAAAAGTTAGAGCGCAAAAGGAGAGTGAAAACACCCGAGCGGACCTAAGCCTGAACTACGTAAGGCTTGATTCCCATCTTTGGGATATGTAGGCAGCTTCATCTTGAAGTTCAGCCACAATCTTTTCCCCGATCAACTTTGTCCATTTGATCATCTCAGTCATCTCTGTTCATCAGCATTTATCGTGATCTCCGGTACAGTGCTATTCAGACTAGGGGCAACTTTCCGTTGTCATGAAGTGCCAAGGCACCATTCAAACTAGGGGCAACTTTCCAGTTGCTAGGATCCGGGGTTGCGCATCTCAGTGACAGATCTTAGGCGTGTCCAGTTCTGATCCATATCGAAAATAGTTTTGAAAAGTTTTAATAAAAGTTGACTTTGTTCAAATTAATCTTTTCATAACTAAGACCATTTTTGGACCAAAGCGGAAAATTTTCAGTACCACAATCTTCAATTTCATTGATTTCAAAACAGAGTTCTCCTGCTCTTGCATACAGTTGAAGTTGCTTTTTATTACCTTCATAATGAAAACTTGAAAGTACTAATAAAGCAATAAATCTAGGGCATAGTCAAGTCAGGTGTCCCTGCGCCCCCTCCCAGAGCTAGTCGAAGCTTCTGATGCCAAGCTGGGCCCAGTCTGTGCCTCCTCATTGAGCCAATCCCAGCATTCGTCAAACAAAATGCAACTGAAGGTAGGGGCGGGGGCCAGGAGCTCTCTATTTCCCCATGCTGCGGCCTGTCGAGCCAGCTGTGCGCCTCGAACCGGGAAAGCAGCCGGATACTCAATCCCCTCTGGTGGGCAAATCTGATCATGACCGAACTGACGCAGGAACAGGAACGGAAAGTAGAATATGCAGTGAGTCAAGCCGATCAATCGAACCCCGACCTGCCGAGACATGCTGTAGCTCATTGCCGGGAGATTAAGCCAAGGACAGCGCCACGTAATGCGATCTGCCGACAAATTGCACATCCATTCAAACCACCATCCCTCATCAAGGGCTTCGACTAGGCGTTGTCGAAAGAAATAGCCGCGGGCTGAGTAAGCAGGGCAAGAGTCCACAACTTGTAATTTATCCATCAACCATATCTGGGGAGGGATGAAAAATGAGAGAATAAAGAATAGAGAGATGTGCGATGAGAGAAAAAGTGAGAAAAGGGTTTTGTGAGAAAAACTAAGCCTGAGGGCCAAGAGATGTGAGCAAATACATATGTGAGGTTGAGTGGGAAACCTACCTGTAGCAGTAGTGGACTCCCTGCGAATCTATTCGTCTCCCGGCGATAGAAAGCATCCAAGCCCATCAGTGTCTCAGCCAATGTCATGGCAATACAACTCTTTCCTTCCTTCAAGCCTTGAGCCACTTCAATCAAACGGGCGTTGGATCCTCCAAAGCTTGAGGCAAACAGAAAATGAGATAACATGCATAAACAGAGGGCGTGTCGCCGGAAGCCTTACCAATGATGGTCGCTGCGGTCACCAGCATCGGAGAACCGGTAAATCAGGCTTGGGATGTCCAACATTCTGTTACAAATCAGGGATCGAGCATCATGCGCGTTGAGTTAGCACATCCGCCCTAAGGTTTGGGCATAGCCAAAATTGAGTTGGGGCACGATTTCCTCACCTCGATCGGATTCCATCAAAACTTGAAAATCTTCAAAAGTGGGACATACCTCTTGCCCTCCGAAGCTAAAGACGTGCGTCACTGAGTTCCAAAACCTCTCCACGGCATGGAGGAAAGGAAAGTGCAGCGGAGTCCGGCTCAGTGGGAATAGTGCATTCAAGCCGAAACCTCGGAAATTCAACTTTTCCGAGCCATCTAAAGAGGAAATCCAAGATGTGAGATTTTCTACGAGAAACGCCTCCATTCTTTGTGCAAAGCAGTGATGAGATGAATAAGTTCCAAAGTTGGAGCTTTTATAGGGGGTGAAACACTATTCAAAGGACAAGTGTCAAAAGTCTATGGGCTGCAGGAAAAAGTGGCCGGCCGGCCACCTATTCTAGCAAGCCGGCCATCTTTGTTTCAAAAACTGGCCGGCCGGCCACCTTTCACTCCCCAAATGCAAATATGGCCGGCCATGCTCAATGGTCCTGTTTTGCACTCCGGAAAGAAGTTTAAGGCATTTTGACGCATCAGGAATGTCGACGGCCTCCATTTCTCTCAGTATCTGATGCATTCCATCATCCAGATCGTTCGTCCGAAGTACACTCTATTTTGTTTAACATTATTGTATTTTGCTTATCGAGTTGTCGTTTTGTTTATCGAGTTGTAAGTTTTGTCGAGCTGTCGTATTTTGTGTTCTGAGTTGTTACTCTTTGTTTGTGCAATTTTGTTAAGTCTTGTTTATCGAGTCATCAACATTGTTGTATTTTGCTTATCGAGTTGTAAACTTGCTAAGATTCTGTTATTTCTTAGTGAGTCGAGTTGCTTGTTTTGTTACGTCGGTTCATTACCCGACCCGGTAAATACACAATGCACATTTCCATTCAATCCCATTTTTGTGCAAAATGATGCGATGCGATGCTAAGAGTTTCAAATACAAACACCTTTTCGAAAGCTGTTTCATTCCATCATGTTTTACAACAAATAAAGGTACAAGTTTTACAGAAAATAAAATTGTCCAATAATATGCAAAGTGCTACAAACTACTAACAAAAAGGAAAATAAAGCAGGAAACAACAGCATCAATATCCTCGGGAGCGGGAATGAGGGGCCCCCCTCATCCTCTTCTGCGGGATAACCTTTGCACCATCATCACCATCTGGGTCAGAGCTGTCATCCTCAAGATCCCCCTCAGCCTCGTCTCCACTCCGGGAGCCAAGACCAGAGTCCCCCTCCTCAGCAGATGTCTCTGATTGACGGTCTGTGACCTCCTCCTCCTCCTCATCATCAGGCTCCGCCTCTATAACATGTGCCCTGTGTCTGCGAGATGACCCCGCTCCTCGAGCTCCTCGAGAAGGCCTAGATGGCCCAGCTCCTCGGGAGGGCCCAGATGGCCCAGCACCTCGAAAAGATCCAAACGATCGACCCCTCTGAGAAGGCCCGAGTGGCCCGGCCCGCGACGGAGCATATACGGGAGGCATCTGAAAATGAAAAGTTCAATACATCAGTTCATATAAGAAAATCTGATGCAAGTACAGTATGTGAGTGGGGTGTGTGTCAGACGTGTTCTACACAGCCTATCAATACAGTAGAATGTTCAAAACCAGCATGTCATCAGAAATATGATAAATGCAAGAGAGATGGAAAATACCTGCACACCCATAATGGTCAGCTGTGCCTCCCTCCGTAGGATCATGCCCTCGAATGTGGCCAGCATCCCAAGCATCTCATCCATGTAATCAACTGGCTGCTACAGATACAAATGCAAAACTATCAGTAAAGGAATGAATGTCCAAATATCCGACTGATAAATCAAAGCTGTAAAACATACCGGTGGTGAATCAGGGTCCCTGACATATCTGTGGTCAGGAAGAGGAGGCTCGAGCGAGACCTGGTAAGGAGCCCCGAATCGCCAACTCGTCAACTCGGTCGGCATGTCTGGCTACCGAGGATGATGAAGAGTCGGAGGAATCGGGGGAATCAACCCACCACCACCTCTAGACGCACCAGCCCTACTGGAGGAAGGGATATCCGTAGCACGAGCCTGACTCGAAGATGGTACATCAACAGGCCTCGGTGATGGAGTACGCACTCCCGTCAAGGGAGGCATCGGATATGTGTGACGATAAGTGGCATAATCCCCCTCTGTGAGATGTAGCAAAGCATCGGTGCCCAGCATAGCACTAACGACATCCTGGGTAAAGAGTCTATCAGCAGTCCGCATTGTGGCTGGGGGCGCTGCGGGAGGATCCTGAGAAGTGTACCCCCATACCTGGCGCATAAAGTGTTCCCCCAACAACCATGCTCTACCAACTGGTCCCTCGAGCAGGAACCTGTACTGAGAGGTGCCCGATCCTCCAGCATACCGAAATCGGAGACCATCACCCAAGCGCGCCCAAGGCTGCCAAGTAATCTGCGGATAACCAGTGCATAAGCCAATCAGAAACTGGGAATATATGGGGCAGATCAAAGATGAAAACAGAAGGAATTGAGAGTTCTGAAATACCTCTGTCGTCCGCACGGTGTCAAAATACTGCCGCAGATAAAAGAGAGTCTCTCGGGGTCTCGGCCGGTGCTCGCCCTCGAATACCAGTGAGTATGGGGTCATGAGGGGCCCTGCCACCACCAACTCTGGGGCTAACGTGGGAAAATATACGTAGACCCATAACTGAGGAAAGCAGTGCAGAATGTAAATACAAAATGCTGAGGGTAAAATACAGAGTGTAAAGTGTGCTGTGTGTGCAATGTACAAGTAATGAGGAGCAGAAATGTAAATCAAGAGGACAGAAAGTACCTCCCAGGCCCTCCAGTAACCGCCAAGTGAATCCCCCTGCCCGCGGGAGGCCGCGCTCATGTAGCAATAGAGGGTAGCCAGGCCGGCACCACCCCAGTCGTATCGACCGACCTGTGATAGGTCCACCAGAGCGCTCAAGAGATACAGTCCAACTGTATTCCCTCTATCGGCGAACAGAGTCGTCCCGAAGAGGAACATAAGGAAACCGCGGGCATACTGCTCCGCCTCCTCAGGAGACCCGGGCTCCATCCCCTCCCTCCGAAAATGGGAAGAGAACCAGGTGTAGCGGACTCTCCCAGAAGCTCTGTCCACAGGCGGGCGGGTCCCCAGCAAATGTACCCAAGCGGCCTCCCATTCGCCCATATCTACTTCATAAGGAATGGGCCAACCTCCTATGTCCAGGCCGGTCAGCACAGCAAAATCTAGCGGGGTCATGGTCACATCCCCGATGGCAGAAAAGTGGAAGGAATTGGTGGTATCCCACCATCTCTCCACCAAAGCTGCTAACAGTGTCCTACTGGCAGGACAATGTGATAACCCCATGCAGAAGGCCCCGAACCCTGCTAAGTCAACTAAATCCCGGACAGCCTCCGGGAGCTCGGCATACCACTCTCTCGCAGCAGTGGAGCCATATCCTCGCACGGTGCGAGAGCCAACCTGCATTCAGAATGAATACATGTGTCAGTATGAAATGAATGACCCGTGTGCAAATGAAATGGATAAGCTGTGTGCAAATGAAATGGATGAGCCGTGTGCAAATGAAATGGATGAGCCGTGTGCAAATGAAATGAATGAGCCGTGTGCAAATGAAATGGATGAGCTGTATGCAAATGCAAGAAAATGAGCTGTGTGTTCAGAAAATTAGAGTTTGAGCTGCTTGTTCTACTCTCAATCAGTGTGTGCCGCATGTTCACCATCAATTCGAGCTGTGTGTTCAGAAAATCAGAGTTTGAGCTGCGTGTTCTACTCTCAATTAGTGTGTGCCGCGTGTTCACCATCAATTCGAGCTGTGTGTTCAGAAAATCAGAGTTTGGGCTGCGTGTTCTACTCTCAATCAGTGTGTGCCGTGTGTTCACCTTCAATTTGAGCTGTGTGTTCAGAAAATCAGAGTTCGGGCTGCGTGTTCGGACAATCAGTGTGTGCCATGTGTTCACCTTCAATTTGAGCTGTGTGTTCAGAAAATCAAAGTTTGGGCTGCGTGTTCAGACAATCAGTGTGTGTCGCGTGTTTACCATCAATTCGAGCTGTGTGTTCAGAAAATCAGAGTTTGGATTGCGTGTTCTACTCTCAATCAGTGTGTGCCGTGTGTTCACCATCAATTTGAGCTGTGTGTTCACCATCAATTTGAGCTGTGTGTTCAGAAAATCAGAGTTTGGGCTGCGTGTTCTACTCTCAATCAGTGTGTGCCGTGTGTTCACCTTCAATTTGAGCTGTGTGTTCAGAAAATCAGAGTTTGGGCTGCGTGTTCAGACAATCAGTGTGTGCCGTGTGTTCACCTTCAATTTAAGCTGTGTGTTCAGAAAATCAGAGTTTGGGCTGCATGTTCTACTCTCAATCAGTGTGTGCCATGTGTTCACCTTCAATTTGAGCTGTGTGTTCAGAAAATCAGAGTTTGGGCTGCGTGTTCGGACAATCAGTGTGTGCCGTGTGTTCACCTTCAATTTGAGCTGTGTGTTCAGAAAATCAGAGTTTGGGCTGCGTGTTCAGACAATCAGTGTGTGTCGCGTGTTCACCAGCAATTCGAGCTATGTGTTCAGAAAATCAGAGTTTGGGTTGCGTGTTCTACTCTCAATCAGTGTGTGCTGTGTGTTCACCATCAATTCAAGTTGTGTGTTCAGAAAATCAGAGTTTGGGCTGCGTGTTCTACTCTCAATCAGTGTGTGCCGTGTGTTCACCTTCAATTTGAGCTGTGTGTTCAGAAAATCAGAGTTTGGGCTGCGTGTTCTACTCTCAATCAGTGTGTGCCGTGTGTTCACCTTCAATTTGAGCTGTGTGTTCAGAAAATCAGAGTTTGGGCTGCGTGTTCAGACAATCAGTGTGTGCCGTGTGTTCACCTTCAATTTGAGCTGTGTTCAGAAAATCAGAGTTTGGGCTGCGTGTTCAGACAATCAATGTGTGCTGTGTGTTCACCATCAATTTGAGCTGTGTGTTCAGAAAATCAGAGTTTGGGCTGCGTGTTCTACTCTCAATCAGTGTGTGCTGTGTGTTCGCCATCAATTCGAGCTGTGTGTTTAGAAAATTAGAGTTTGGGCTGCGTGTTCTACTCTTAATCAGTGTGTGCTGTGTGTTCACCTTCAAATTCGGGCTGTGTGTTCGACAAATCAGTGTTTGAGCCGTGTGTTCAATTCTTAACTAATGTGTGCCGTGCGTTCACAATCAATTAATGAGCCGAGTGTTCAGAAATTCAAGTGTTTAAGCCACATATTCAAGATGCAAGCAAAGTATTATGTCATAAGCTAAACAGTGTGTTCAAGCATGGCAAAGGTACGAAATGCACGAAAAATGCAAAAAATAAAGTAAAATACCTCTTGTGCCTCGTAAGAGAGGTGATGCTCTGGCTCTCGTAGAAGTAGATCCCCGGGTGCTCGATCATTAAAGTCAGTGTAATGACGAAAAATGGCCCGCGGAAGAACGTGCACCGGCGGGGCGTATCTCTCAGGAATAAAGGGTTGGACCCTCGGGGGTAGATTCATGACATCAAAATCATCCCCGGCACCGGGAGGACCTCCACCGTGAGGAAAATTACCCGCCATTTCAGAAAATCTGCAAAAAGGAGCAAAAGTGAGCAAAAATGAGCCAAAATTGGAAAAAAGTCAACAAAAGTCAACTCTCGGGAAATGAAAAAGTCAGCAAAAGTCAACCCCCGAGAAAATCTTCCAAATATTGAGATAAACTTACCTCAAGTGGTGAAAATGAGAAAAGAAGCCTCGAAATCAAAATTTAATCAGTCCAAAGTGCTTAAAATCGAATGTTTTCACGAAAACAACTTGCATGGGGCGTTGGAAAACGCGTATAAAGCTCAGATCTGAAGAGGAAAATGGTTTGGGAAGCAAGAGGAGAAGATTTCGCAGCTGTGGTAATGAGCTCGAAGTGTATGGATGAGAGAATATAAAGAACATGGGGTGAAAAGACAAAATTGCCCACTGTTTTGGGCAGGTGGCCGGCCGGCCACCTTTTCTGGCTGGCCGGCCATTTAATTTTTGAAAAGTGGCCGGCAGCCTCCCATGGGGAAAATAATTGGTTGGTGGTGATCCCCCCCTTGCTCCCCTAGGTCTCTGCAAATTTTGAGGAAGATTGGAGTTCCCGGGACCTGAAAAAGTTCAAGAAAAGTGCACTTCCGGTCACGAAATCGCCCCGCCGGGACGTCAGCTCCAATTTCTGACATGCGTCTCATCATCATTCACCGAAATCAAAGTCTATCCTTTTTGAATGTGTTGTAATCTCTCCGGGAAGTAAACCGGAGGCCGCGATCGAATTGCCTCCGCCGAAACGCGCGTTCCCTTGCTCGTTGTTTCGCAACAAACGGGCACCCTAATTTATGCTCGTTTTGTATTGTTGTGCACATAACCTGCATTCTCATGAACATACTTGCATTATCATGCATGTTTCCTTGATATTATCATACCTCTGTGCTTGAGCATGCGTCGTCACGCACGTTCCCTTCTCGCATTGCGATGCATTCACCCGCCGGCACCGCGTGTGCCAAACTTTCGGAATCACATTGAATATATGTTGTTAGCATAATTGTGCTTGTTGAAGTTCTCTCTTTTGCAGGCACGATATTGTATGTACGGTTCATTTGAGGCTGGTGCGACCAGACGAATCGCGCAGGTATCGTATCTTCTCCGTGTGAAACGCGACGAGAATTGAATAATTCTCTGCATTCCTAACTGCATGAAATGTAGTTGTTTCTTTGCATTCTTTCTTAAAACTGTTGCATCTATTTGTGAATACTTGCTTCATTACAGCTTGCTGCATTTGCACGAACATCGAGTTACATTTGGCTTCCTGCATACCATTTGCATTTTGCCCCCCCTGCCTGCGGGCATGCCTGCGGGCACATCTCTGTTTTACCTCTGTATGATTGTCTAAGTCTTCGGCCTTGTCAAAAATGGGTCGTCTCTGGGCTTTGACATTCACTCCCGTCATTTCTTGACTTCCGAATTCTGTCAAAGAGGGGCAACTGTAGACACCCCATTTTTGACCGACCTTAAGACTTAGACGTCACCGATTGAGCGCTCGGTGATGTTGCATTTTGTGCTCGTTCAGAAGTTTCAGAGTCGCGGCTGCGGGCCCCGCCTCCGGACTTCCAGGCTCTTTCTGTACCTTGCCTCGGTTTGCGAACCAGACTCGGTTTTCTCTATTTTTCTTCCTGAGGGAAGGGAGAGGTCCCGTAGACCATCTCTCGGTGGCCGTGGGCTACGTTTCGTGGCCGTAGGCCATTTTTTCCATTTCGGAGCCCGGTTCCCGGTTTTCGGAGCCGTCAGGCCGTGTGCCTCGGTTCGGGACCGCCTAACTATCTCCGATTGCTCCGGTTTTTGGCATGCATCCTATTTACTCCCTTTCGAGGGACACTGAGGTCTGAGAGACCCACTTCGTGGTCGAATGCCATTTTTGGTGCTTAACAGTCAATTTTCGGGGCCCCGAACTGCGCGTTTCGGCCCCGGAACCTTCATTTTGCATCGGTTTTCGTTCATTTTTGGCAGGTACCTCTGTTTTATCACCAGGAAGGTCACTGAAGGGTGGAAGGTCAGCAACTATCTCAGCAACCAGTTATATTCCTCCGGCGCCTTCCGACGCTCGTTTTCCTCACTTCCGGGCCAATGTTGACCACCCTAGGGCCACTTTCTTCAACTCTAAACCCCATATTTGTGTTGTACACACATGGGAGGATCCTAAAAGTATATGGCCGGCCAGTAATTCAACTTGAACCTTTTGAACCCCTCCTAAAAGTGGCTTGTTGTCTCTCTTGTCTTACAATTGTCAATTTCCAACCACAGGGTTTTGTTGAGGACATATGGAAGGACACCTTTTTGTGGTGCCCGGCCAAAAATTCTTCTGGACCATTTTGCCCCTTGGCCGGCCGGCCATAGGGGGTGGCCGGCCGGCCACCTGCAGCTCTGATAACTGGCCGGCCAGCTTCCTTACCGGGAGTACTTTACAGCTGTGTGCTCTTTTCCCTCCAAAAAGTTGTATCCGGGGGACCAAGTTTTTGAGGGAAACTTGGAACCTTTTCCCTCCACTTTTTTCCCTCCATTTCTCCTCCATTCTTGGCCATATAGCTGGCCTCCCAGCTCTAGAGAAAGGGTTGGGAAATTTGCTTTGGGCATATACACACATATCTCCCTTGATCTCTCTCATTCTCTCAAGTTCCAACCCCATTTTCTTCATCACCACCAAGAACCACCACCACCACTCCATTTCCAGCACCTTGGGAGGCTTTCCAGCAGCTAGAAGACAGCAAATTTGGTCCAAGAAGCAGCCAAGGTTTTAGTCTTCAAGGGTAAGTCCACTTCCCCTCTTTTCTAGTTCATTTTTGCACCTTTTTTCTAGCCTATTTTCTTACTGTTTTGGGCTCTGACCCTCACTGAAACTAAGCCTTTTTTGAGCTATTCTTCATGTTTGTTTAAGGGCTCAACCCTGTTTGAGCCCCCCATTTGGTACTTGCTTCAATACCTTCTTGTATGCCATTATTTTGCATGGTATTTCTAGCCTATGTGTAGTCTGTTTTGAGGCATGATATAAACTGTAAGTTGGCTTATTTTGAGCCCCTCTACAACATTGTAGAAGAGCTCAACACTTTTGGGGGCCTCCATGTAGCACTTACCATTATACCCCTCTTTGGCCCCCATTTTTGCATGCTTTGTTAGCCTACCTTGCTTCTATTTTTAAGCCATGATCAGAACTGAAAGTGGCCATATTTTGACCTTCTTGGCATGTTTTATTAAGGGTCTTTGGCTGATTGGTGAATGCTTTGTATACCTCATGTTATAGCCTCTTGTTGGCCTACTTCTTGCATGGCATTTTTAGCATGTTTGTATATTGTTTTAGGGGTTGTCACCTACTGAAAAACAGCATATTTTTAGTCCCTCTTCAGTGTTGTAGAAGGGTCTTTTGCCATTTGGGCTTTACATCTATCACTTGCTTCATTGCCTCCCTTGCGGAGCCATTTTTGTATGCCATTTTTTCCCTACTTGTGATTTCTGTTTGGCCTTGATTTGAACTGAAAAAATGTGAGTTTTGGGGCTTCCTTGCTTCTTATTTTTCATGTCATGTACCAATTATGCATGCATTGCATAGCTATAGGCCATTTCATGTGCTTAATTCCATGTTTCGGGACTCGTTCCTTGCATCGGGTGTCATTTCGCCTCATTTTGGGGCTGTTTTCCCCCTCATTTTGCCACTGATTTTTGCATGCTTTCATGTCATATTCCATGTCTTTGCTATGTCTCATTAGAGTGACATTTCGGTGCCTGAGGGCCCGTCCTCGGTTTGCATGCACGCATGCACGCATTTCGAGATGTCTTGTTTTCATCTGATGGCCTCCTATGTGAGTGTGACTGAGGTTCACTTGTGTTGGTGTAAGCCCATACTGCATCGCGTATGCCATTTCATCCATAGCATTGTGTATGCCCGGTTATGTATTACCTCGTGCAGCGTGTATGCCATTCCATGACATTGTGTATGTTAGGATTGTATATTAGTTGCATTTCATGCGTATCATGCATATTACATCATGTTCGGGATAGGAGTTAGCCCAGGCACGGGAAACGAGGTGCGTTCCGTACTCCGAGTGACGGAGCGGGTCTCAATTCCCAAGTCACCGACACTCCAGATTATCCATGATGGAGTTAGGTTTTGTTATAGTGTTCATATGCATTCATTCTATATTGAGTTGTGCAATCCGGCTCCTCGGCCATCATGCATCGAGATGCGTGATTGGTGGCACGAGGATCGAGGCATGCATATATTTGTGAAATACATTGCTATGCCCCTTTCCTGCTCTCTGTTGCAGCAAAATCAAGAATCAGCAGTCTTCCGAGGCTTGGTGCGCTTTTCAAGAACTAATTGCAAAACAGAGGCTAATCGGGGCATCGCCGTGGATTTCCGTGCAAAGGCAGCCCAAACGTACATCGTTCATCAGAATCAAGGCAGCCCCTGGCTTGCATGCCAGTTTTACAGCTTTCTTAGTTAATTCGTTAATTAATTAGGAATTTGTACATTATTTGGACTGTATTATCTGGACTGTACTATTCTTTCATTTGGGACTGTATATTTATTTGGACCCTCTGCGCGAGGGCATAATTGTAATAAGTGTGGGTGAGTGTGATGTATGTCTTCTAACCCCACGTCTTTCTTCCCTTTTATTTACCTGCTTATGATGGTTAGATTAGGGCATATTTCAATTAGCATACATCATGACAGCATGTTTGCATCATTCATCTGTTTTGCACGCACCGGGCTCGACGCATCATACAAACTGCATTGTACTTCAATTCCAAGTTGAATACTTGTTAGTTGTAGCATCTCATATGCCATGTTTAGAATAGCCGAGCCTGCTATAGTTGCATCTTTGCATGTGTTGCATTAGGCATTTCAGCATATTTAGGATCATGCATGATTTCTAATGAGCTTATGTTTTGGCTTGGAGTACTCGGTGAGTTTTATGCTTTAGCATCCTTGCATGCGTATGAGTGCTGCCATGAATAGCATGCTTACCATGAGGCTATGTGCTTATGTGATATAACTGCCTTGAATGCCTGTGGGTGGAGGTTGAGTTATTTGGATTGGGACAAATCACTGATTGTTTGTTTTAAGCCCACTAGATAGTGGCAAATCATGTTTTCTAAGCCCACCCGAGGGTGGCAAATCCACGTCTTAGCCTACCTGCGGGTAGCACCATCAAACCATTTTCAAACAAACAAACATGAAATGTTTTGTTCCAATTCAGACGACCCGGTCTATACTTGTATGCTGTGCGCATCACATAGTAACCTAGGCTAATAACCGGAATAAGAACACACAATGTTTTCAAAAATAGATATCATGGTTAGTAGAGGCCGGTCTTTGACAGGGCGAGCGGGGGTGCTCATGAAGTGACCTTCCCCAATCGTACCCAAGTTCCCGAGCCAAGGCAACTTTGGTGATGACGCACACGTGGCCTTTGGCACCGAGTCAGGGTTTCCTAAATTTCCCCATTAAAAAATATTTAGGTGGCGACTCTGTATCTGGCAAAGCAGTCCATGTTTGGCACTTCTTTCAAAGAAATCTGTTTTCAAAACGATTTGCCGAATTTGGACTATTTGGTTCAAGATTATGAACCGTGACATTTGAGTCCTTCGAACTATAGTGACCCAATATCGAACCAGAACGGGGGGGGAGTCGCACCCTCCCCGGGATGCGTTCGGGGACGTCTACAGAATGCAATGCACAAGACAGTGCGATGGAGGTGCGCAAAATAGCGCGAATGATAACTGCACAAAACAATGCGATTGTGGTGCGCAAAATAGCGCGAGTGATAAACTGCACAGAATAGTGCGATGTGCAAAATAGCGCGAATGTAAACTGCACAAAACAGTGCGATGGAGGTGCGCAAAATAACGCGAGTGATTAGAAATGCACAAAACAGTGCGATACGCTAAACAGCGCGAGCGATTAGAAATGCACAAAACAGTGCGATACGCTAAACAGCGTGAGTGATTTGAAATGCACAAGACAATGCGATACGCTAAACAGCGCGAGTGATTTGAAATGCACAAAACAGTGCGATACGCTAAACAGCGCAAGTGATTTGAAATGCACAAGACAGTGCGATACGCTAAACAGCGCGAGTGATTTGAAATGCACAAGACAGTGCGATATGCTAAACAGCGCGATACGCTAAACAGCGTGAGTGATTAGAAATGCACAAAACAGTGCGATACGCTAAACAGCGCTAGTGATTTGAAATTCACAAGACAGTGCGATACGCTAAACAGCGCGAGTGATTTGAAATGCACAAGATAGTGCGAGTAAGATACAAAGTGTAAGTGCACAAGACAGTGCGAGCGAGATAAAATGCACAAGAAAGTGCGATAAAATGCATCTTCTATGCAAGTATGGGGGCATTTTCCATGCAAAAGATACGAGCATTTTCTATGCAAGTGTGGAAGCACATTCTATGCAATATTGAAAGCAAGCATATTCTATGCATGAAACAAGCAAAGCATATTCTATGCGGAATCGAAAGCAAGCATATTCTATGCATGAATCATAACGATGCGCGGCACGCATGCAACAACAGTGTATATGAAAGTTTACATTCTATGCAATAAAGGAGAATCAAATATGTACTCTAGTGCCTCTAATTTTCCTCTTAGAGGACTTCGCAACTCACTCAGCTCAAAAAGAGCACACCATGTTCATATTGGTGAGAGATAACATCTGCATGTGAAACCCTCGAGTGCTGCTTAGACTGGCATTCTGACTTGAAGCAGGCTTACACTTGGGGTCGAGATACACTCATACTCCAGAGAAATAGCGAGGCCTGAGAAGGTGCACCTGGAATGCAGTCTTGGATTTTGCTAAAGTTGAAACATGCTAAGATGCTCCAAATTTTCCCTCTTTTCTTTTGCTTTGCAGTCTGGAACCTAAATAGCTTCAGATAGTTCCTTGTTTTACTATTCTGACATGACCTGGGTTGAACCCTGTGACTTTATGAAAGAACTTATCCTTTTTTGCACAAATGTGGAGAACGACGCGGCACTCTTAGCACAAAACGATTTTTGAAATTGAAATAAGAAAAGGGTTCTCAACCGGGTATTGAGCGTACAACTGACCACAGCCAAAACGACTCAACAATGGAAAACAAAGGTAGAACGACCTAAACACAACTGAACAAAGGAAAAAACAAGGTAAAATGACCTAAACACATTTGTTGACACTCAAACGACTTAAAACAAGAAACGAGACAAACAAAACGCACAAACACAACACTCAGCCGTGTTACAAAGGCGAGAGACCTCTCGGTGCACGAGGAGCCAGTTTCTCCGGGTATTGTTTCCCACCCTTTCTCATTTGTGATTCTCACATCACTCGGCCCTCAAGCTCTGTTTTTCTGAAAAGCCCTTTCCTCACTTTTTCTCTCAGCGCACACATCTCTATTCTTCAATCTCTCATTTTAAATCCCTCCCCTGGGTGGTTGATGGATAAACAGAAAGTTGTGGGCTCTTGCCCCTAGCATTCCGCTAGATTCTTCTTATTCTGCACGCAGCTAGTGAGTTTCTCCCACAGAGGGGCTGTGCTCCAACTGGGTGTGTAGCAAATCTGCAGCTGACATCGGTTGACGATGCTCTGCTGGGAAGTTTGGACGTGATCAGATCTGTCCAGATGAGGGAGTGGAATATCTTGATCCATTCCAGTTCGTGCTCCGCACTTGGCTTGATACCTCGTTGCTCGGAGGGTGAGAGAGCTTTCAGCCCTTTTGCTGTTAACTTCAGTTGTCCCCTTTTCTGGCAAGTAGAGTGCCCTTCTTGGCAAGTATTGTGGTAATGGGGAAAAGACAGAACACCTAACTCAACTGTGCCCCTCGTTCATCATTTCGACCATTTTTTGTCTTTGGCTTTCTACTAAGACAATTTTGACCAAAATGAGAGTTAGATTAACATGCTTGCTCAATTTTCTGATTTAAAATCATGCAAGTTAGGCTGTGAGCACTGAAAATTTTCCCTTTTTGGGGTCCAAGAAATGGTCCACTTTTGGAAAAATAGAATAATTTTTGAGAGAAAATTAGTCAACCTTATTAAAAATTCTCAAAAACTATTTTTTGCAAACGGCCACTGCTCAACGAGCACGGAACCCTCTCTTAAGATGCACAACTTCAGATCCGAAGGAAAATTGCCCCCTGCTTGAAGAGAGCTTCCTAGCAACGGAAAGTTGCCCCTTGTTTGAACGGCACCGCAGCGTATTGAATGACAACAGAAAGTTGCCCCTTGTTTAGATAGCACCGCGGCGCATTGTAGTCAGTCCTCAGAGTGACGAGCACAACCAAATTCTCAGATTCAGAGAATACAAAGATGATCAAAACCATTACATGGACACAGTCGAATTTTGAAGTGTTTTACAGCTGGACTTCAGAATGAAGTTGCCTACATATCCCAAAGATGGGAATCAAGCCTCACGTAGTTCAGGGTTAAGGTACACTCGGGTATTTAACCTCTCCTTTTTATGCTCTAACTTTTGCCAAGGCGCCTGTTGCGGGTTTTCAACCTTGCGAGCTTTGTTCTTCAATTCTTTTTCATTTCTTTTCTTCTTTTTTCCATCTTTTTCTTCTTTTTTTTTTCTTTTCATTTTTTTTGCTTTTTTTTTTTTGCATTTTTTTCTTTTGTTCTTTTCTTCTCTTTTTTTTTTCGCTCTAACTTTTGCCTGGGTCGCCCTTTCGAGTTTTCAGCCCAACGAGCCTCTCAAGGGTAAAAGTGTAGCTTTTTCCATGTCAGATGGTTTTGAGATCCTGAAGTCATCTGAATCTAGAAGATTGGCTGCTGTTCGCTGACGATGCAGGAGTCCTTCCAGTGGGGACCGAATTTGCCCCTAGTGTTGTGGATAGGAACTTGGTGACTCATCTTTGACTCTTCGAGCGCATCTGACATTTTTGCCCCTTGTTCGGGGGGGGGGGGGCTTTTGATTTTAGCTTCGCAAGCTTCTTTTGATCACATCTGATATTTTCGTCTCGAGTTCATGGGCTGCTTCTGATCCAGCCACACGGGCCTCCCATTGTGGTTAACCGTTGAAAATTCTGAATCCCAGTTCAAGGTTTGAAAGTGAGGGGTCGAGTTTCGAGGCTGAGAGTGATCCTAGGCTACACAATCTCAAGAGCGATTCCACACAGGTCTTCGCAGGACCGCGCAAAACATTTTTTTGAAATCTTTTAAGAAAGCGACTAATCGCTCGCGCGGAAGACAATGTAGAATCAATCTGGATCAAGCTAGGATCCTTCTCAGTACTCACGTTAACAAACATGATTTCATTCATTAAGGGCTTAACATGCCTCTCTTTCTCTCAATTGATCAAATTTTTGCAAATCCCGAGGAATTCTTTCCTTTTCGTTTTCATCATAGTGTTCAAAAGGTTTTGAAAAACTTAGGTTAATGCAATGAGTTCGAGGCACATAAAAGTAGGCGAAAAGCACTGCCATTTCATTCAGAACTTCTGGCACAACTGGCACAAGGCAGAAGTGAACACAAGAATGTGAAAATCACTGCTGTTCATTCAAATCTGTTGGCATTATTGGCTCCAAGGCAAAAACAGAATCAAAAGAAAACGAAAAGACAAACACAAAACAAGCAAGTGATGTCCGAGGTAACACCCCCGAAATCACCCTACTCCAACAAAATAAGACTGACTCAGTACAACAAGACAGACCCAACTAACTCAATAAGAAAAGACTAACTCTATACAAAACAACAAGACTGACTCAATGCCCAAGTTAGAAAGCACAAAAACTGGTGTTTGCGTATTGCTCAGAACAGTGCGTGTCATTCCCACGTCTGGAGTTTAATCGAGTGCCACCCGCAGCTGGTTCATCCCCCGATCACATGGTCACATTATCCCCCAAGTTCACCGATCCAGTGCCGATAGACTTTGCAGAGCTTGGCGCGGCAATGACCCCGTTGTCAAATAGATCCTGTACTTCATGGCGAAGACAGAAGCAGTTGTCGGTAGTATGGCCAGTTTGCTGATGGAAGGCACAGTACTGGGCGGCATCATACGCAGCTGGAAGAGGATTTAGGAGAGGCCGAGGCTCAAGGGGTTTGAGATGGCCTTGTCCAACAAGGACTTGGAGAGCTTTGGACAAAGGCATATAGAGGGCATGGAAGACCCTCTGACCTCGGGGTTGGTACTTCAAGGTTTGTGGATTTTTGCTAGATGCACCAATAAAGGGATTGGCAGGTGCTGGCCTGGTTTGTTGATCTCTTCTGAGTGCAGGATTATAGTTGAAAGGAACGTTTCTGATACAACGACCCTTCTCCCGGCTTGCCCCTTGATTTAAACTACCCCCAACTTGAGTGGCGAAAATGTTGTCCACAGTTTTTGCAACAACTGCGAGCACTTGCTCTTTGTTCAGTCCCTCGGCTTTCAAAGCCTCAACAGCCAACAGAAGATGTTCATGGGGATCCATGTTCGCCCCTATCTTGTTCTTTCCACTCGCCTCCACTTTGCCAAGGGATTGGCACTCCTCAAATGCAGCCCGTTCCAAGACTGGGGAGCCTTTTGACATGAACTCCCTGGTATGTGATGTGGTTGATGACGGAGCCAATGTCCCGGAGGCCAAATCTGTCACAGTTCTCTAAAGATCTTCGATCATTCTCTTTAGCTCAGAAGTAGTGGGTTCATGGGTTTGAGATGATTGAGGTTCAGGTGCGCCCATCATGCATAAGTCCATGCTTTCTGGGATAAACACCTCAGGCTTGGGTAGATGGGCTGGGGTGATGTATATGCTGGGGTCATAGGGAGATGGCAGTATATGGATAAGATTGAGGTAGGCAAGAGATGTTTGGTCATTGGGGTCTGAAGGTGGAGCTATCGTCCAATTGTCGATGAGATTTTGGACCTCATGACAAAGGTGGTAGCAACGGTCGGTGCCATGACCGCGCTGCTGATGGTACACACAGTACTTGGAAGGGTTATGTCTAGCTGGGAGTGGGTCAGGCAGAGGTTGAGGATCGAGGGGTTTGAGATACCCTCTTTCCATCAAGACTTTTAGTGCGCTAGTCAGGCTCATATAGAGAGGGGTGAAGGTTCTGCCCTGAGCTCGGGCTGGGCTGGTTGTTTGTAGGCTTGGTTTGGCAAAAGGGTTGGCTGTGGTGACTGTATTGATTTCAGTGGGTTCGGGAATAGTGCTACTTCCGGCATTGGTACTCCTTGAAATCACCCTCCTTATCGGTTCACTTGTTCTGGGAATGATCCCACTGTTGAACGCATTCTCGATCTGAACCCCTAGTTCATGCAAACTTTTGAAAGTGAATAGCGGAGCGACTATCAACTTTTGCAACATATCATGCTCGAGGTTTCACACCATCATCTGCACTTGATCCCTTTCAAAAGGGCGACGATCTGTCATTTGTGCTGCCTTTGCTCTCTACCTCACAACGAATTCCACAAAAGGCTCTGTTGGGTTCTGGCGAGTTGTTTTAAGCTCTTGGATGGTCATTTGAACTTGGGTATTGTAGGAATACTGATCGACAAAGGCCTCAGCCAGTTCTTCCCAGTTTTGCTTCACTTTATCCTCCAACCTAGCGTACCAAGTGGCTGTTACACCAGACAGGGTTCTTCCATACAGAGAGAGTTTCTGTGGCTTAGTCAGACCCATCGGCTTCAGGACATCCAAGAAAAGTCGGATATGTACCATAGGATCTCCAGACCCGTCGAAATGGTCAATATGTGGCATTTTGAATCTGTCTGGGAGCCGTACGGCAGTCTTGGTGTACCCATCCTCAATGTCAGGAATGGAGTTAAGGCCCTGTGCCTTTTTGAATTGCTTCTCAAGGTTCGCAATTTTCACTACGGTCAGATCGAGGTCATTAGCATCAAGGGGATAAAGCCTCTCATTAGGCTGCACCAGGGGTCTGAAAACTTGGGCTTGAGCCAATCCTTCTCGAGGATTCGGACACTGCAAATCTTCAACTGGCGAAAGTGGGTCAAAGTTCAGCTGGGGTCCCAAAGCTGGATGTGAGGCAGATGCCCCAGATGGGCACTGCATTTCAATACTGGTCTCAGCCTGCATGGCAGTTCCTTGATTTAGCGCTGCTATCACGGCCACAAATTCTTCTGAACCCTGTGCCATCACGGTCTGCTGAGTCCGAACAAAGGTGATGTGACTGGCGACTGACGGATCAGATGAACCGGTGAGCCCTGACTGGCCTTTCTTTGCCTTGCCTCAGCGAAAGAACACTTGTTGCCCTTGAATTAAATCTCTGACCTAACAAAGTCTATCAGCACTAGTCCAATGTACCCGGGGGATATCGGAGCGTTCTGAAGCTATGGTTCTAGGATTACCCTAGCAAAAAAGAAAACAGACAGCATCTCAGCTTGATTTCACGATAACCCATATAAGCAGAGCTGAATGATTGTGCCCCTACAGAATTCTGCCTGTAAACTGATACCCTCAGGTAAACTGAATCCCAAAATACTGAACTGGTGCCCACAGGCCTGATGCCCAAACTCGCGAACTGATACATGCATTCCTGTAAAGACGTACTCTAAAGCACGTAACAGATAAGTGAGAGCCAAAATACCCCTATGTTGGGGTAGGGTTTCCCTGTCCTATTTTGTCAGGAACTAGGGTTTCACTACGCACGCAACGGTTTCAAACAACCTATATCAGGTAAGCAACCTATCCTAATTTGGAATGGTCACTATGGATTCCGAATATGCACTAGGTCAAATGGTCAAAAGGGTGCCCCGGTAAAACCAGGGTTTGTGTTCCCATACTAGCAGAGCCCGTAACTGGTAAGCCTTATAGCACGCAGCCTCTGGCAAACCGCTCAGGAATAGCAGATGGCAAACACGGTGTCCTAGGCGCACCAATGCACATGCAATGCAAAGAAACACATAAGTGTAATCAAAACAAGATATCATGAATTCGAGTCAAGTTCTCTAGATCCCCAGCGGAGTCGCCAGAAACTGTAGACGTCCCCGAACGCCCCGGGAGGGATGGGTCCCCTGTTTCGTTCGTTTTGGGCTCACTACAGTTCAGGACTCAAATTGTCACGGTTCGTAATCTGAACCAAATAGTCCAAATCCGGCAAATCGTTTTGAGAAAACAGATTTTTAGAAAAGAAGTACCAAACATGGACTGCTTTGCCAGATACAGAGTCGCCACCTAAATATTTTATTTTTGGGGAAACTTAGGAAACCCTGACTCATTGCCTAAGGCCACGTATCTGTCATCCCCAAAGTTGCCTCGACTCGGGAACTTGGGTACGATTAAGGAAGGTCACTTCGTGAGCACCCCCGCTCGCCCGATCAAAGATCGGCCTCTACTAACCATGATATCTAGTTTTGAAAACATTATGCATTCTTATTCCGGTTATTAGCCTAGATTTACTATGTGATGCGCACAACATACAAGTATAGACCGGGTCACCTGAATTGGAACAAAATATTTCATGTTTATTTTTTGAAAGATGGTTTGCTACTCGCAAGTAGGCTTAAAATGCAGATTTTGCCATCCTCAGGTGGGCTTAGACAATATGGTTTTGCCACTATCTAGTGGGCTTAAAACTCACAGTTGATGATTTGTCCCAATCCAAATAACCCAACCTTCACCCACAGGCATTCAGGCAATTATATCATATAAGCACATAGCCTCATGGTAAGCATGCTATCATGGCAGTCACTCACACGCATGCAAGGAAGCTAAAGCATAAAAACTTACCGAGTACTCCAAGCCAAAACAGAAGCTAATTAGAAATCCATGCATGATCCTAACTATACAGAGATGCCTAATGCAACACATGCAGAAATGCAACTAAGATAGGCTCGGCTATTCTAAACATGGCATATGGAATGCTACAGCTAACATGTATTCAACTTGGAATTGAAATACAATGCAGTGAATATGATGCGCCGAGCCCGGTGCATGCAAAACAGATGAATGAATGCAAACATGCTATCATACAGTATGCTAATTGAAACATGCCCTAATCTAACCATCATAAGCTGGTAAATAAAAGAAAAGAAAGACGTGAGGTTGGAAGACATACATCACACGCACGCACACTTATTACAATATTGCCCTCGCGCAGAGGGTCCGAATAAATAATATACAGTCCCAAATGAATAATTATAGTTCGAATAAATACAGAATCCTAATTAACAAATTAACTAAGGAAAGCAGTAAATAAGCATGCAAGTTAGGGACTGCCTCGACTCTGCTCCGGATGATGGATGATGCATGTTTGAGTTGCCTTGCGCGGAAATCCACTGCGATGCCCCAATTATCCTCTGTTTACAATTAAGCCCGGAATATTGCACGAAGCTCTAAAAGACTGTCGGTTTCTGATTTGCTGCAACAGAGAGCAAGAAAGGGGCATGGCAATGTATTTTCACATATGTATGCATTCCTCGATCCTCGTGCCACCAATCACGCATCTCGATGCATGATGGCTGAGGAGTCGAATTGCACGACTCAATATGGAATGAATGCACATGAAAAAACAACAAGACCAAGGCCCCATCATGGATAATTCGGAGTGTCAGTGACTGAGAATTGAGACACGTTCCGTCACTCGAAGTACGAAACGTCCCTTGTTTCCCGTGTTCGGGCTAACTCCTACCCCAAACACAATGCAATATGCATGACATGCATGAATGCAACTAATATACAACCTAGGATACACAATGCTATGAAACGGCATACACAATGCACGATGTAACGTGGCATACACGATGCTCTAACATACAACCTAGTATACGCAATACTATGAATTGAAATGGCATACACAATGCATGATGGACTTACACCAACATGAGTGGACCTCAGCCACACTCACATCAGTGGCCATCAGATGGAAATGAGACACTCGAGATGCATGCACACGTGCACACGAACCGAGGACCGACTCTAAGGCACGAATGCCACTCTACCAAAGCATGGCAAGGCATGGAATATGGCATACAAACATGTGAATTTCAGCACTAAAATATGATGCTAAACAGCCCCGAAATATGGCAATATGGCACCCGATGCATGAGATGAACCCCGAAACTCAAAACTAGGCATACGGGATGACCTATAGCTATATAAAGCATGCATTATTTGATCATGAAGCATGAAGACAGAGTCAAGGCAGTCCCAAAACATGAACTTTCTTAGTTCAAAGTATGGCCAAAAGGTGCTAGCAAGATGGGCTAAAGTAGCATGCAATTTTGACTAGTAAACATGGGTTACATGGCAAGTACATGAAGCAAGTGAAAACTCATCAAACCAGAAAAAAAAAAGTGAATAAAACAATCCAAAATATGCCCAAATAAACATGGAAAGACAGCCAACACAAGCACAAATGAGGTGCTCCTTTGGAGGGCATACAAAGGGGTTATTAAGCACATGCATCAAAGACACTTAGCATGGCACAAAAAACTCTGGAAATCAAATATGGTGGTCCCAAAACTCACCAAATTGACCCCAAAATGTGACTAAGAAGCATGCAAAGAGGGGTCCCTTTGGAAGGCTACAATGACCATCAAACAAGTCAAGGTGAGAGGCGGTCACCCCCCTCTGATTTGGAGGCTCAAAACAGCATCAAAGCCATTGGAAATCCACTGGATTCCAGTGGCTAGAAGGTCAAACAAATCATGCAACAAGAGCTTAGGTGTAAGGCTCAAAACAAGAGACAATCAAGCATACAAGGAAGCATGTGACCTCAAATAAGAAAATGCTTAATAAAAAATTAAGATGATGTCAAAACGAGCCTTTTTCCAGTTTATAAAAAGTCTAAAAAATGAACATAAATAGGGCTTATCTATCATGCAAAAATGGCCCTAAAAGAGAGAATAGAGACAAGGGACAGCAGCTGGCCCCAAATGGCAAAGAGCCCTTCAACAAAATTTAAGAGAGGCTCAAAACAAGGAACTTTACAGTTTACATCAAGTCTCGAAAATGAACAAAAGTGAGGCTAAATCAACATGCAAGAAAAAGGCCTAAAAGAGGGATAAAGAGGCAAGTGGTAGTAGCTGACCTCAAACAGAGGAGAGCCCTTCAACAAAGTTGAAGAGGGGCTCAAAAAAAGGCATTTTACAGTTTATGGCCAAGTCCAAAACAACTCACAAATAAGACTAAAATACCATGCAAAAATAGGCCTAAAAGAGAGTTTAAACACAAAGGGTGAGGAGGAGACCTCAAACAAAGAAAGACCCTTGATCAAACATAAAAAGGAGCTCAAAATATGACTATTTACATTTCGGGTCGGAGCCCAAAAATGCTTTCAAGAAAGGCTTATAAATGAAGCAAGAAAAGACTAGTTTAAGGGAAAAGTGTGCTTACCCTTGAAGAGCAATGAACCAACAACCTTTGGACCAATAAGAGGAGCTCCTAGCCTCTGAAAAATAGCCTCAAGTTGCTGGAATGGAGTGTGGAGGTGTTGTGCTATGGATTGGTGTAGAAATGGTGCAAGGCTTTTAGGGTTTAGAGGGTTGAAGTAGAGAGAGAGTGAGAGATGTAAGCAAGGCTCTAAACAAGAATTTTTAACCCTCTAAAATGGAGCTGGAGGGTCTAGTTTTATAGAGGGAGGAGTGGAGGAAAGGGGGGGAAAATGAAATTCAAATTTTCCCCCCAAAAGACCCCCCCTCGGATACAAGATCTGTGGGGAAACAGAGGGCATATCTGTAAGGAACCAGGTGAGGGGGTCACGGCCGGCCAGGTTCAGAGGGTTCAGGTGGCTGGCCGGCCACCTCCCCTGGCCGGTTGGCCAGGGTCAAAAGGGTCAATGAGAATTAGTGGCCGGCCAGCCCAAAAAAATGGCCTCCCATGTGTGCACAACACAGCCATGTGGAGAAAAACCAGGAAATGTGACCCAGGAGAGAGAAAAATCCATTTTCTAGAGGGGTTCAAAAGGGTCAGGAACAATTGCTGGCCGGCCATGTCATATTGGTGGCCTCCCAGGTGTGTACAACACAAATATGTGGTTGAGGGCCAAAGAAAGTGGCCCGGGAATGGTCAACACCAGCTTTCTAGCGAGAAAAACGGGCGACGAAAGAATAAAACTGGTCTTCAGAACAATTGCTGGCCTCCTACCCTTCTACAACCTTCATAACAATGAAAATAAGGTCCTTGCCAAAAATGGACCCAAACTGATGCAAAACGAAAGTTCGGGGGCTGAAATACGCAGCCCGGGGCCCCGAAAACTGACTATTAAGCACCAGACGTGGCGTTTGACCATGAAGTTGGTCTCTCGAGCTACAGTGTCCCTCAAAAGGGAGTGAATAAGATGTGTGCCAAAAACCGGAGCAAACGGAGGTGGTTAAGCGGTCCCGAACCGAGGCACATGGCCGACGGCTCCGAAAAACTGAAAACCAGGCTCCAAACGGGAAAAATGGCCTATGGCCACGAAACGTAGCCTACAGCCACTGAGAGATGATCTATAAGACCTCTCCTTCCCTTCGGGAAGAGAAAACAGAGAAAACGGGGCCTGGTTCGCAAACCGAGACAAGGCACAAAAGAGTCCGGAGGTCCGGAGGCAAGGCTCGCAGCTGTGACTCCGCGACCTCAGAACGAGCACAATATGCAATATCACCAAGCGCTCATCGGTGACGTCTGAGTCTTAAGGTCGGTCAAAAATGGGGTGTCTACACTCTTGTAACAGATAATAGAGAACGTGTAACTGTTAGACTAACTGTTAGACTTGCAATAGATTTTGACGAAACCAAGCAGTTAGCACGGGATTTTTTTTTGGAGTTTGCTACCAACGCCGCTTCGAATCCACCTTTTACCCTCCTTTTGCCCTTACTAGTTGCCACCTTTTTCTTCAATCCTTTTGGTTACACAACATGATTCACATCTTCACAATCCACTTCAAAGCTTTGGATGTCATCATCATTACTTACTTCATTTCCAACACCAAAATGAGCACTTAACTTGCGTTCAACATTTACACCTAATGTAGCAAGGTGTGCAATACAAAAATCATAAGTTTCTTCAGTTTTAGCAACTCTACTTGCTAGTGCTCTAAATGCGGTCATCAATGTCTTATACCGCGAGACTTGTTGGAATTTCACATCTACTTGAATGTCATTTCCCTTAATGTCCTTCACAGTTTCGGCTCTTGCTTGTTTGGTCCACCTCTTTAGAATGTATTATGGAGGAACCTCTTTCATCTTCAATATGTCTCTAATAACCTTCAATGAGCGACAACACAAGATTCATTCCCTTTCAAACTTTGTATAATTACAACCCAAAGAGCCATCCCTCTCCATCTTCACTTTCCTTGAATGTTTGTTACCAATATCAACAACTGTGTAAATGGTGCTAGCCTCGCCATATTCAATTGCTTCTATGTCCAATTCAATGGATCGAAAGTACTCATTTTGAAATTCCTCAAAAATCTTTTTTGTGTACACATTACCCATTTGAATTAGCATTCTTATTGTTACTTTCACCTTTGGAAACCTTTGGCACAAAGCATATCTTGCTTCTAATTCCTTGTATCGTTTCTCGTAAAGTACCCTTTCGAAATGCATGAAGAATTCATTTAAGTTAAAATTAGAATGAATGTAATCCTTCAAAAAAGTATTAAAAGATTCACTAAGTTGTGTGGTACTCATTCTCGTAGCCCATGTTGATCTAACATATGGCCAGCCCCATTTTTCTTTCACCGCAAAAGTCAATTTCAACCAATGGTTTTCATGCGCATCATATTTATCAAGCATTTCTGCCCACTCTAACTTCTATTGATTTGCATCTTCAATTTCAAAGAAGAATTTATTTAGTACACCTTTTACCCCCTTATCTTGGAACAAACAATTAACATGTTTTAATGCATTTTGCATCAAATGCCAAGTACACAATCGATGACTCGTGTCAGGCATAACGATGGGTATGGCTTTAGCCATTGCAGCATCTTGATCGGTGAACAAGTTTTTGGTGCATTTCTTGACATAGCCTCTAGAAAATTTTGAAACAACCATACAAACGATTTGACGGTCTCATCATATAACAAGGCTGCACCAAATATAACTGTTTCCCTATGATGGTTGAATCCCACAAAAGATGCAAAGGGTCTATGTTCTTTGTTTAACTTATAAGTCGTATCAAATGTGACAAGATCACCAAATTGGGCATAATCCATGATCATTTGTGCATCGGCCCAAAACATATTCGTTATTTGCTTCTCATTATCTAACTGAAAAGCATAAAAGAAAGAAGGATTCTGCAAAGATTTTTCTTTAAAGTATTGCAATACATTGCCTACTTTCCCATATGATAAACTTTGTTGTCTTTTGGTTCTCAAATAATTTTTTTGATCTAATTTTGTAAACCCAAGACATTGCCTCCCACCAGCTTCCCTACCCATAAGGTCAAAAGACTGGCCTAAAAGAAGACCAGATTGTACTGCCAAATCCAACTCAATTGCTTAGGTAGTTGATATCTTTCTTTGTGATGGCAACATGTGGGCACACTCGGGTGATACAAGATCATGGTTGTGTTTTTCTTTGAAATCAGCCACAACAAATTTCCCAGTACCCTTATCTAATTTAACATAAAGTCGAGCCTCACAATCAGTCCTAGTTTCAGCCCTAGGGTTTTTTGTCAATGGGTCTCATTTGTCAACCTTCCGAAATCCCTCCTTGTTGCAAACCGAAAGTCTACAAATAAGTTGGTTAGTGAACTTGTTCTTCCGACAATATGCTAAACCCCATTCTTCCTCCATACGTATTATAAAAATCATACACACATTGTTTAGAATCAAATGTCATTCCCAGTTTTGGCTTCCAAGCACAACCATTCTCAGGTTCCATATCCATATCAAAATGCAACTGAAAACCCATTTAAATAAAATCTTAGCTACATAAATAAAATCTTTATTTCAGAGAAAAAAAAAAAAAACACACACACACACACACACAATATCTGCACTATGATTAAAGAACTCACTGTCACACTTGGATAAAGAAACAAGAAATGAGAACTAAAGAGTGAGACCCAATTAAGATCAAATAATAAATCAATTAAACTATATAATTCCAAACTCCAACTACTTGGTTCTCTTTAAAGTGTCTAAGAAAAGGTATACAAGCCAAGTACCTTTCGTAACACTGATTCATGGGCAACAAGAGTCATTTAGTTTTGGGTTGGGTCACAAACAGGGTTTGGCAAGCCTATTGCAGCTCAACGGATAGGAAATAACATAAAAATGCAAGTTGTGACCTTTAAGAGCCTGATCATCAATTATAACAAGTGAATTTTTTTATCTGTCTATATGTTCACATCAAGCAATGGCGTATCTAACTGCCCTAAACAACACTGTCAATTTATATTTCACCTTTCGACACACAAAACTGCCACATTAAGTATGTTTTAACCAAACAATGTGACTGATTCCAAGAGTAACAAGCTACACTTGAACCAAGTGTCAAATGGTAAGTGATTGTCATATATTAACAATTAAGAGCAAGACAAGAAAGTACCATACACTAAATTTGCAAGCTTAATGCACAACTACAGATAGATCTATATATAGACATCTACACAGAGACATTAAGTCTTAGAAGACCCAAATTGTAACATGTGAATTTTCCTCCATTTTAGTCAAACCCAAATTGTAAAAATTATAACAAATTGTAAAAAAACAATGTCTAACAAATTGATTTAACAGTCATGACTCACGAAAAAGTCATCAATTATAGCAAATTGTAAACAAACAATGTCTTTACAAAGCTTAAAGATAAAAAAAAAAAAAAGAAAAAAAAAATCGAGAGACAAAAAAATATTCTAGAGAGATAAACTTACAATCACATGAAGGCCAACCTCTAATTTCAATTTGAAAAAATTCCAAACAAACACACAAAATGCAGTTCAATTACAAAGACTGAGACAATGAAGACTAACCTCTGGTTTGCAAGTGAGGGTAGACAAAATGAGGGCAAAGAAATGGGTTCGGTTTGAGGAGTGGGTCACTGTAGAGAGGGTCTGCTGGTGAGGTGGAGGAGAAGAGCATAACAGCTTTGGGTTGCCCTCTAGACAGAATCTGTAATGGCGTCGAGAGTGGGTCACCGTCATCGGATCTGCAACGGCGTCAAGATTGGGTCGCCGGTGAAGGTAGGTTCAACGAAGAAGAAGGAATAAGTGTGTGTTTTTGTAAGTGTGATTCTAAACCAAAATCTGTATAACCTCTGTACAGGCCATGTTTTGTTTTGGGCGGAAAAATGAAATTTCAATTTCATATATATATATATATATTTTTAATATCCGTTGGATGTGCAATAGCTGATCTCAGTCGTTACAAGGAGGAGATCAAGGAGGATGTGTAAAGAGGGGATCCGAACTCTAATTACTCTTCCTATTCCCCAACATAATGGACTGGCCCATACATCTCTCCCTCTCTCAAATATATATATTTTTATCAGTCTCTCTCTCAAACTTGGTAACATATTTTTCAGCAATTTTTTTTAAAACTTTTTTATTTTTAGTGATTTAACTATAAATTATGTCAAATGTTTTATTTTTTGAGAATTTTTTTAAGGTCCATAGTATTAAGATTTTATAAAATAAAAGACATATAATATTTTTATAATAGTTGGGATTCCTCAACATTTTCACAAAGAAAATTCGACTTAGAGAAATTTCAAACCGACTCGGGAAAATTTCGGCCCGACACAGAGAAATTTTAGATTCACAAAGAAGTTTCAACTTCACACTGAAGATCTCAGAGAAATTTTTCTAGAGAAAATTCACAATTCAGAGTGAATGAGAAAATTAGTGTGTGAAATTTCTCTGTCATTTTATAGACATTTGTGAAAACAATCCTTAGTCCAACATTTCCAAAATTTGAGACGATGAATTCGGAGCTAAAATTGTTGGTGGCGAATTTCAAGTCAGAGAGAGAACTCAGAGAATGACAAAACGCCACCACCGGCGCCATCACCCACGACGGAACCAGTGATGGTGATTTCATTGGAGGGGTAGTTTTGGGTGTGGTGGTGATCCGTAATGGATAGAGGTTCTTTAAAGAAGAAAGATTCGCAACGGCCCACTGGTGTTATTCTTTGTTAGTGACGAACCATAACCATATAGAAGGTGGATTGTAAAGAGATAAAACTAGTAATATATGCATATACACACAGAGAGATAGAAGGTTTTGGGTAGAGAGAGAAATGAAAGTTGATGAGTCTCTATTGTTCGGATGTGATGTATTTTAGAGAGAGAAGTGGGTGTGGGTGTGGGTGTAGGTGTGAGTGTGGGTCAGTTGAATGGGTTTTGTATCGAGGGACCTTAACTAATAAGAAAAATTATGTTGGACCTCTTTTACTACTCAAAGTTGGAGAGATATATATTTTAAAAAAAAAATAACAGAATTTGTCCTTTTTTTTGGGGATTTTTGTGATATTTTTTCAAATTTATTATTATTTAAAATAATTTTTAGGATCTTATAGTTTAGTAGATCTAAAAAGAATTTACAATATTTTTTAAAAAATTTACTAAATCTGAAAAAAAGAAAAAAAATTAATAAAAAGTTGTCAAAAAATATTTGCCTAGAGTTAAGCTTCATATTGGAGAGAATTGGAGAGAATTCATTTGCTATTTTGATTAAATTAGTTAATAAAGAAAAAATAGGTTAATTTAGTCAATAAGATAAAATGTCACATCTAAATTATAATCATTTCATTTTTTCTATCACAATTATCAAATTAATTACAAAAAAGCTAAAATTTATCCAAAACATAATTTTTTTTAACCAGACTAAAATAGTTAAAAAGTCAAACTAAATTAGCTCATCCCAAACGATGGATGAATCTCACTTTGTTTAATTACGGTAAATTGCAAATACATTACCTGATTTACTTAAAAAACAAATCGTCTTTTTTAAAAAATTAATCTCGTCTCTTAAAACTTATATTAATTACAAACTCTAATAAAGAGTATTTGTAATTTTTAGAATTATAAACGACAATTAATATTTTAAACAAATTTCTGTATTTATAACATACTATTTAATTAATGGGCCATGGGATGCAACTTGAACAACTTTTAAAAATCATTGAGAAGCTTCTCAGACCATCTCCATCAGATTGAGTATCAGATTTAAATTTGATGAAAAAAGTCACTTTTTCTCTCTCCAATGGTTTCACAAAACTGACATCAAATTGAGAACGGAGCAAAGCTTTTACCAAACTGAGAAGCTGGGTAAGATTTCACCATTTCATTGTGCATTTACGTTGGAGTTGGGTCCCACCGGTCAACTGGTTGGTTGACCCACCAGTCGACCGCCGCATACAAAGCTGCTTCAAGTTCAGAAGTGGACAAGCCCTTGCACAGCAAAATTCAAAATTGTACATAGGGAAAGCAAGAAAGAACACAAATAAATGAATCAATTTTGTCTTCATTTTTGGCAGACAAATAGTATCACATGCTAAGTTGATACACTCCTAGGTCGATATGATATTATCCACAAAATAATTACAAAGCAACAAAGTCATTCTCTTCAAAGACTTTTAACATTCAACTTTGTGAGCAAGTAAACTTGCATCAAATCAAGCTCCATTCCCATCTCTCTCTCTCTCTCTCTCTCTCTCTCTCTCTCTCTCTCTCATGTCCATGTTTACTCAAGCATGGCTAATTATGGAAACAATCTGTGCATTACAGATATGTTTAAGAGTAGAGTCACTCTTTGAAGCTAATAAAATTCTAGTTTTGCCAGGTCAGCCACAGGTGAGTTTCCAGCAAAAGGCAAGGTACATCACTGTTGATGGAAAGCAGGACAGAGCTCTTTTCTACTACTTTGCTGAAGCAGAAACTGATCCATCTTCAAAGCCTCTTGTTCTCTGGTTAAATGGAGGCTGGTTCTTGTTAGACATTCCTTTAATCATTCAAATCATAATATCCAAATAAGAAAAAGGACATATAATTTCAGTTTTGCATTTTCTATACTGTGATTGATTTTACAAGGCCTAGTTGTTCATCTGTTGGAGCTGGAGCTTTCTGTGAGCATGGACCTTTAATTTAATTCACGTGGACAGGTTTTGGTCAAAAATGATTATAGTTGGAATAAAGGTAACTCTCTCTCTCTCTCTCTCTCTCTCTCTCTCTCTCTCTCTCTCTCTCTCTTTGAATTGTGATTTCATTTGTCAATAACTAACTCAAAATATATGTTTCTACAGAAGAAAACATGCTATACTTGGAGTCAACAGCAGGAGTTGGTTCCTCTTATTCAGCTAATAAATCCTTCTATACATCAGTGAACGACGAAATCACAGGTTTTTCTTGAATAAATCTTAATTAACAGGCAAAAGGGATAATCCATCCTTCCAAGAATTCTATATCTGAATCCACAAGTCATAGCCTACATCTATAATGGAGGGAAGAGAAATAGGAAACGAATTGGGAACATAAAGGGAGGGGAAAAAAAATAATTTGAGTTGCCTAGCCTGGTCGACCCGCCGGTCGTCCCACTGGACGTCCCCAATGTTTTGATGCATGCTACAGTGTAACGGTTGGAGGTGCTCGTATCAGATTGAGGAAATTACCTTTTTTTTTACTCAGATTTAGTAAAAAATTTACTAAACCGTTGGAGATGTTCTTAACCACCATAAAGGTTTCATGGAAAATGTTATGGTTAGATACATTTTTAGTTTAAGTGTCTTACGTCATTTTAGTTTTTAATAATGTGTCATTTTGGTCCCAAATATATCAAAATATTTTAATTTAGTTTTTAATATTTAAATCGCAGCAATTTGAACACTAATGTATAAAAATGTTTCAATTCTCACAATCTAACTCTGTTAATCAAAATGTTTCAATTTGGTACTCAATGCTTAAATTTTATCAATCTGATCTCTAATATATAAAAAGTGTTTCAATTTAAATTGTGTGATTAAATTGAAACACTCTTTATACATTGGGGACCAAATTGAAATAATTTTATATAATAAGAACTAAATCGACATAATTTAAATATTGGGGACTAAAATAATATATAACTTATAATTTGGAGACTAAAAATATAATTAATCCGAAAAAGTTACAAATTTAGTAAAATTGTTCAAAAAAATTGTCAGAGAATAAAATGTTTTTATAAATTCAAATTTAATATAAGATGAAAGTTATATTAAAATCTGGTCCAATTGTTTGAGAATACTTATAAAGACACTTTTTTTCCTAAACTTTATTGTCGTTAGTGATTTGTTTTCGAAATTATGTCAGTACTTTACTTTTCTTGTCCATCTTATATAGACGAATTTAAAAAATAATTTATTTTGAAAATTTTCAAAAAAAAAAAAAAAAATAGAAAAAGCCAAAATAAGCAACAAAAAAAAAGTCCAATACTTTTTGCTTATTTTCGTCTTTTCTGGACTTTTTATGATTTTTTTAAATATTTTTTAATTTTTCGATTTCGTCTCATCGAGTTAAATCTAAAAACCTAAATTTTTTTAAATTTTAATTTTTTTTTACTATAAATGAAAATAAGTCAGAAAAAAACCACTAAATTGGCAAACATCAATTTATAAATAAATCTAGTCCAAACATCTTTATCTTACTAGACTATTTTTATTTTTTTATTTTTGAATAGTTTTGTTGGCTGCGTGTGTTTAATGAGTAACAATTTATTTAAAAACTCACGCCACTGCCTTTGATTGTACACTATTATTTAATTCATTAAAAAGAAACACTATTTCTTAATTAGTATTAATTAACTTGTTTGATTGTTTTATTTTCAAATATTAAAAATTTGAAAGTCAAACTTAAACCTCAACCAAAAAAAAAAAAAAAAAAAAAAAGGTCAAAGTTCACACCAAAAAAAAAAAAAAAAAAATGTGCCAAAAAACACGGGAAACATTAGCAAAGAAACATTCCCAACATCTAACAAATCTATTAAAAGTAAACAAGATTATCTCACTTTTCTATGCTATGCTAACCAAGATCGGGTCAAGACCTCGATGTATATGATTATCTCTTGTCCACTTTTGCTCTCTTACATTGTCAAATAAATAAATAAATAAAAATTATAAATGTACTAACGCGTAGCATTTTCTTAAAATATTTATTGTATAGACAAAGTCACATATATAAGCCTATTTACATGAGAGTACATATCATACTTTCATTAAAGAAAAAAAGTAAAGAAAAATAAGAGACCAAAAAGGATTTGAAAACGACCACTTCCTTTGTCCTAAAAAAACCCATTGACGATTTCCTCAATATAATTGTGTTGAGAAGTGTGTAGATTGTTAGTCCAGAATGACTCCTTCAAATAAAAATGCTAGCTATTGAAGATTTGCCAAGTCTTATAATTATATATATATAAATTAATAACCAATGCAAGAACCCAATGTCTATAAATAGACACCTTTCCCGTGTTAGATCTCTCATCTCGATCAAACAATTACATAGACGTGTTTAATTATCCTCAATCCACTTTTTTGTAGCCATAGTTGTGTTAGGCTTGGCTTCCACACTTGTCTATGCCTCTGACCCCAGCTCTCTACAGGACTTTTGTATTGCTGTTAATGACCCTAAATCTGCTGGTATATTCTCTCTCTCTCTTTGAACTTTTTGGAATTGCTCTCTCATACTTCGAAGTAATAATAGATTAAATTTCTACAGTATAAGTTTAGTTGCTTCATGCATGATAATGATCTATATTCTATGGTTCTTTAATAAAGTAATTTTCATTGCATATTGTAAGGGCTTGTTTCTAACCTAATGTTAAGGGTTGTGCCTATTTCTCTTTCATGTAGTTTATTTTTAGTTTCAAAGTTCATAAAATCTATAAGTATAATATAAAAACAATCTTTCCAACTTAACGATAATCAGTCTATTTGAATTATTTTTATTGTTGTAGCTACTACAAACGGTATAACATAGAATTGTAAAATAAAAGGTATTAAAATATTTTTTCAATTATATATGTATATATATATTGATGTATTTCTAACCCAAATGTTAAAGGATCATGCCTAACTTATTTCTCTTTATCCAGTGTTTGTCAATGGTAAATTCTGCAAGGACCCAAAGCTTGCTACAGCAGACGATTTCTTCTTTCATGGCCTCCGTGGACTTCGAAACACATCAAATTCAGTTGGTTCAACTGTCACTCCAGTGGATGTCATGCAAATACCAGGGCTCAACACTCTCGGTATCTCCTTAGTTCGCATCGACTACGCACCCAATGGCCTTATCCCACCACACATGCACCCTCGTGCTTCTGAAATACTTGTTGTGTTGGAGGGTACACTGTATGTTGGTTTTGTAACCTCCAACACAGACAACCGTCTTTTCACCAAGGTGCTATATCGAGGAGATGTTTTTGTATTCCCAGAAGGTCTCATTCACTTTCAGTTTAATTTGGGAAAGAGTAATGCAGTTGCGCTTGCTGGTCTAAGCAGCCAAAATCCTGGAATAATTACTGTTGCAAATACAGTGTTTGGGTCGAATCCTAAAATTTCTGCTGATGTTCTTGCCAAAGCATTCCAAGTGGACAAGAAGATTGTTGACTATCTTGAAGCAAAGTTCTGGTGAGCCAACACAACTAGAGAGAAAAAAAGTCATTCTATTGTTCAATAGGTGAAATGTAATGTTTGTAATCTTGGTATTATTATGTTTTTTAGTTCTAGGTTTTGTCTTCTTTTCTTCATTATGATTAATTCTTTATTTAAATTTATTGTTAGCACACAATGTAAATTTTTTTTTTTTTTGAACTAGCACAAGATGTAATTTTGTACCAGGATTAATGGAAATATTATCCATTTTTTATTTAGACTTACATTGTATCCGTAGACATCCTATTTTGAAGCACAATTTTAGTTGGCCAACAACTAGAGAGAAAAAAAAGTCATTCTGTTGTTCAATAGGTGAAATGTAATATTTGTAAACTTAGTATTATTATGTTTTTAGTTTTAGGTTAAGGGTACTTTGGTATTTTTTGTCATCTTTTCTTCATTATGATTAATTCTTTATTTAAATTTATTATTAGCACACAATGTACTTTTGATCCAAGAGTAATGCAAATATTATCCTTTTTTTTTTATTTATCTAGACTTACATGGCATTTGTAAACATCTCATTTTGATTGGCTATATTACTTAGTCACGCTTTAAAAACACCGCCTGAGGATGAATATAAGAAATTGTTTGGAACTCCTGATTTGTCAACTTCTACCTGGAATCGGATGCACCTAAATGGACTTTAGCCTAGCCAAACAACCTATCCAACCTTTCTAGACGTATTCGAGACATTGGATCTCCCAAGATTCAATTTATTTCATTTTCCGTAGATCTCTTGCAAGTTCAGAAAAGGGTACTATTGTCTTCTAGGCTAGTTGTCCCAGAGGGTTGGACTGGCTCTGTGGTGTTGGTTTGGGCTACGACACTTTTGACCCTAACTACACAATTGATCTTATTTTACTCCACTTTTGTGAATCGTATATTGATTATTCGCTTTCAAACTTATCCCCAAAGGCCTATACAAACCCCACATTCTCTTCCATTATTCTGGGACTCAACATTGAAGATTGGCTATATTACTTAGGGTGTGTTTGGTAACGTTTACGTTTTCAGTTTATATTTACAAAAATTTTACAAACTGATTTTTGTTTATTTTTAGAAAAACATAAACTACAAACGCGTTTGGTAATTGACAAAATATTTAAAAAAATTTAAAAACATAAAAAAGTGAGAAATGGCAAGTGGTGGCAAGTGGCGGCGGAAGACGGTGGTGGAAAGTGGTGACGGTGGGTGGTGGCGGGTGGTGGGTGGTAGCGAGTGGGTGGTGGTGGTGGCGACGGCGGTTGGTGGTAGCATGTGGGTGGCGGATGGAAGGTGGTGGTGGGTGGTGGCGGGTGGGTGATGGTGGCAGGTTGTTGGCGGGTAGTGGTGGTGGGTGGGTGGGTGGGTGGGTGACGATGGCGGGTGGTAGCAAGTGGGTGGTGGTGGGGGTGGTGGCGGGTGGTGGTGGCGGTAGGTGGCGGATGGCGGGTGGTGGCGGGTGGGTAGTGAGTGGTGATGGTAGGTGGGTAGGTGATGGTGGCGAATGGTAGCGAGTGGTGGTGGGTGGTGGTGGTAGCGGGTGGTGGGTGGTCACTACAAGAATTAACACTTTTGGCAACAAAAAAATTGGTCGCTAAAAGTTAATTTTTAGTCGGCAAAAGTTCTCCGCGACCAATTTTTTTGTGAAGGTGAATGCGTGGAACAAAACGACGTCGTTTTAAAAATGGCGACTAATTTTGTTTGTCGCAAAAAAAATTCAATTCCCGCCTCTATAAAAATCAAATTTGCCTCCCAAACTTTTGGCGACCAAAAGATCATATTAGTCGCAGAAAAGGCACCTTCACCGACTAATTTTTTTAGTCGCCAAATCTCAATCAACGGCGACTAGAATATTAGTCGCTAAAAGTACAAATTTGGCAACGAATTTTTTTTGGTTGCTAAAAATAAGTTTTTGGCGACCAAATTTTTTGTCGCAAAAAAATATGTGACCTTCCACGACCAAATTTGTAGTTGGTTGGCAAAAACATACCACTTTCTGCGACCAACTCATTTTTTGGTCGCCAAAATATAACCTTCTGCGACCAATAATATTTGGTCACCAAAAATAAAGATCATTCGCGACTAATTAATATTTGGTCGCCAAATGTCATTTTTTTGCTACCAAAATTGTTTTGGTCGGCAAAAGTGGTCGCAAAATGTGTAAATTCTTGTAGTGGGTGGTGGCAGGTAGGTGACGGTGACAGGTGGGTGGCGGATGGCGGGTGGTGGTGGGTGGTGGATGGTAATGGTGGGTAGGTGGGTGATGGTGGCGGGTGGTAGTGAGTGAATGGTGGTGGTGGGTGGTGGGTGGTGGGTGGCAGATGGCGGGTGGTGGTGGGTGGGTAGGTGACGGTGGCGGGTGGTAGCGAGTAGGTGGTGGTGGTAGGTGGGTGGCGGGTGGGTGGTGGGTGATGGTGGAGGTGGAGGTGGTGGTAGTGGTGGGTGGTGGGTGGTGGTAGCGGGTGGGTGGCAGGTGGTAGATGGTGGTGGCAGGTGAGTGGTGGTGGCAAGTAGATGGCGGGTGATGGATGGTAGTAGCGGGTGGTGGGTGGTGGCGGGTGGATGGCAAGTGGGTGGTGGGTGGTGGTGGTGGCGGCGGCGAGGGGTGGGTGGTGGTGGCAAACGGGTGGCAGGTGGGTGGTGGTGGCAGGTGGTGGGTGGTAGGTGGTGAATGGTGGTGGCATGTGGTGGTGGGAGGTAGGTGGTGGTGGCGGTGGCAGCAGAAGACGATGGTGGAAAATGGTGGCGGGTGGTGGTGGTAGTGGAAGACGGTGGTGAAAAATGGTGGCGGGTAGTGGCTAATGTTGGGTGGTAAAAAAAAAAAAAAAACTCAAAACTTAAAACGGAAACACATTTTTTGTGTTTTCATTTTTTGGCCAAATTTATAAACTGAGACCATTGATTTATAAATTAAAAATTTTACCAAACAAGTTTTTATTTGAGTTTTTTAAATTTTTGTAAATATAAACAGAAAACTGAAAACGTAAGTGTTACCAAACGACACCTTAATGTTTCAGTCAAGGAAGCTCTCTCTAGAGAGAATCCAAAAGGTATTTTTGCAGTTTTGTGTGAGACTTAGTCATTTTTGTTTTTGTCGAGATTGTCTTAGGCACATTCATCCAAAGACATGTCGACAGTTCCTCTTTGAATAAGGAGTTTCTGAGGGTAGCAAAGCATTTCTTGTGGCAGTTTCATTTTGAAGTTAATAAGTTTTATTGTTGTTTTGTTTTGTTTTCTATTCTTGGTTAGGGTTTTGATTTGGTTTAGCATATTGTTCTTATTTTTATTCTATTCGTATGGGCTAGCTAATCAATTAATTCGCATAGTTAGTATTTCTAATTGTTCATTAAGAGCTGTGATTTTCTGTTTATTATAATGCCCGAGATCAAACCACCATTGGTGTGGTAACGAGTATTATATTGCGTTGAATCGGTAAAATGATTACATCACTACTGATCTAGTTATATTATTTTATGTTTTCCCCTTGAACAAGCAAATATAGTATTATTATTGTTTCATTTAGTTAGCAGTTGTTTATCTTTATCATGTTGAACTGTTTTCACCATTTTTCTCCATTTCATTAAGTCTTTTTCCCCTTTCTGTGGATCCATATTTTGTACTTCTTTATTATGGATGGATTCTTCTTTCCTTTCTTTGCCCAATTCTTCTTTCCTTCATTCCCTGGATGAATTTTTCATTTTTCATGAGTTTTGTGGTGAACATTGAGATACCTAGTAAAATAGGTTTGATTGGAGTTATTGACTTTATTTTTTAAAATTGAAGTGACCTCCTCTCTTTTTCTAAAAATTGAACCCTTTACCGTAAAACAAGAATTTTCACTTTAAAACTATTTTTCTTAAATAATTATAAAATTTCCCTTTTGAATAAGGTATCCTGTTGGATTTCCTATTTCGTAATTCAAGTTATCTTAGTGTTGTTGTATAATTTGTCATCGTGTATGATGTTTAACAATTTTAAAACTAAGAATTAAGAAGATGATGAGCAGAGGATGACCTTATGTTAGTTGAGATGAGTGCGTAAAATCTTTCCATCTAGTACTTAAGCTCCTGAGCCAAGTTCTTTGGTTACGATGAACTAGCTTCTTAAGGGTTGGAGTCAAGATGGGTTCTTGGACCCTAAAACCAAGTGGCAACTATGGCTTTGAAACATTTGGCTTTTTATCACATTGCCTATTTGAAACAATAAAAGATCTATACAAGTCATATGGTAGATCTAAGTGAGTTTCGATAAAAGGCTATTTGACTATTAATCATTAGCTTGTCCATTCGATTTGTGGGTTAATAAAATATAAAAGTTATAAGTCGATTGCGCTCACCCCAAAGTCAGTTGCACTTATAATATCAAAGTCAAAGAACCGTAGTCATTGATTGCAGTTTGTTCGCCAAAACCCTAGTCTTTCTAGTTCGCATCTTCAGTTTGCCTCTCTCTTATTCCAAAATCTAGACGTAACTCATCCTCTCTAGTTTGAAACTCCTTCCACGAGCCTACTCTCTTCTCTGTCTCTGTCTCTGTCTCTGTCTCTCTCTGAAGTTCCTTCATCTATAAGCTATATTCTTTCTTCAAAGTTCTATCTCTCATGAAACCTTAGATTCTCTTCAAGGATATTTGTCTTTAAAGTTCTCTCATGAATTGCTCGTAGCAGTCTTCTTGGCTTTTTGGTTATGGTTTGATCATGACCTCCCTTAGTAGTTTTCTTGGCTCTTTTGTTGGTGTGGTTTGCTCATGGCTCATGAGCATAGTTTCTAATAACTCTGGTTGTAACCCATTGGTGGTTGTGGTTCGATACTTTTATATGGTAATATGTTTTGCAATAGTAGTGTGATTATGTACTATTTCATCATGTCCAAGGAAAAATTGCTAGCTATCAATACTAGATTGAATAGAAATAATTACATTTATGGGTTCGATGTCATGACAAAAATTTATTCTTAATAAATAGAGATGAGTTATGTAACAGGTTCCCCAATTTGACCAGTCGATCCAAAAGTTGAGAGATATTAAAAACTAATCAATACATGGGATATGGAATATAACGATTCCAGTTTGGACCCGACCCTTATTGTATTCTGGACTCGAGTTTCATGGTGTTGTATCGTTAATCTTATCTTGCTTCCCTTGTGTTTCTTTGAATTTCGTTATTGGGTTGTTGTGGTTGCGTTTGGGACAGGTTAGTTACTTAGTTTCTAAACTTTTGTTGTCTAGATTTTTGCTCCTCCGCACGAGCGGCACTTCTTGTGCTCGAACAGGCTTTAAAAACTTTTAATACTTTTGCAGGTCTGCAAAATTACTGGGGGAGTGTATTCTATGCTCGAGCGGTTCTTTCTGCGCTCAAGTGAGCTTAAGTCGAGCGGCCTTTCTTGCGCTCGAACATTGGTCTGTTGTATGCAAAACTACTGGGAGTGTGCATTTTGCGCTCGAGCAAAACAACTTATTATGTCCGACACTCGAGCGTCAACTCTTGCGCTCGAGTGGACTGTGCGTATATCAGTTCACAACAGCACATTTTAACATCACTTTTTCACTTTAAACCCTAGTTTGGGACCCTCTCTCTCTACATTTTCACCTAGATCCGTTGGTTTCCCTACCCAAGCGTCTTGGAAAAAAAGGTAGAGTATCTTAAGAGCTCCGTTTTGATCCGAATAAATCTTGATTTCGGCATCTTTGAAGTTTCTCCACTTCTTCCTTGGTCTTCTAAGCTTGAGGTAGGGACTTTCTACACTCTCCTATGATTTTTAACTTAGTTATTGATTGATTGTGTAAGAAATGTTGGGTTTTGGAAGATTTTGGACAAACTTAGGGTTTTGGTTTAAAATCAAAATAGGGGTTTTCAAATAAAAGTGTTGAAAATGGTTATGAGTATAGATATGAGGATGTGTTGTATTAAATTTGTTGATTTTGACACATGGGTTGGATTTGGGAGAGAATGGAGTTTTGCTCTAAATTGTTTAAAATAATTATTTTGTATAAATAATGAAATTGGTATTAGAAATATAAAATTGGATGGATGTTTATATAAATGGTGGAGTTGGATATGTATTACCACTCACCTATGGAAATTTGAATAAATTATCTGTCTTGGAGATTGTATATCTATTTAGAAATATCTGTTTTGGGCTATCGGTGGAGAATAGCTATGATTGTTGTATAAATTGAATGAGGATTAGGTGAATTAAAACTAATCTCTTAACTGTTGTCATTGAATATGACCGTGTTTTAAATACATTGTATATGTATGATATTTGGGAGGAGAAAGATGATGTACTCTAGGTTTGGGAGAAGAAAGATGATAAACTCCATTGAATTAAGTTGGCCTGTGTGTCCAAAGTGAAAGTCCTGAAAACCACGCGTTTACATGGGTGCCATTCCTGCGGATGAAATTTCCGTAAAATGGCAAATTGAAGTGTTTGTGTAATGGTTGTATTGATTAGAGAACCACTGAGTTGTAGCCTCAGTTGGGTTGCCTAGATAACAATGAATTTGACTCACGAGTTGAAGTGAAATGAATTGACTTGAAATGAATTGAGATAAAATGGATTTAGATATAAAACTTGGCATACTATGATCTTGTCGTATATGAATGATTTTATTACGGGCATTGTATATGCACATTATACTTATATATTTGTTAAGATTTATATATTGTGTTAGATTGTTTCTACTGGGCTTTGGTGCATCCTACTTGGGAAAAACATTTTCAAGTGCTGGTGATATACCTCCGCCAAGTACTTAGCTTGGGAGGATTGTGAAGCTGAAGGCTCACTTTTGTTTATTTTGTATTTACTTTTCACAAGCTGAGGGCTTTATTTATATTGAGCTTGTGACTCATTTTTTGTAACCAAGCACGGTCTTGGAAAGATGTAAGCCATTACGACATATGATTAGCTGTTTAATTTTCATTTCTTGTTACCTCTTGTATAGCGATTCCGGTTTTGACTCGACCCTTATTGTGTTCTAGACTCAGGTTTCTTGTTTTCGCACTGTTGAATATGTTTTGTTTATCTTCTTTTTCCTTAAATTTGGATATTGGATTGTGGTGGTTGTGTTTGGGACAGGTTGATTGTTCGGTTTCCCAACTCTTGTTGCTCATAATTTTGCTCTTCCGCTCGAGCGGCACTTCTTGCGCTTGAGCGAACTTTGCAAACTCTCAGTACTTTTGCAAGTCTGCAAAATTACTCGGAGAGTGGATTCTACGCTCGAGCAGCATTTCCAACGCTCGAGCAGGTGTGCGCTCAAGCGGCCATTCTTGTGCTCGAGCGATATTTTTCTGTCTGCAAAACTACTGGATGTGTGTATTCTACGCTCGAGTGAACATTTCTTATGCTCGAGCGGAACAACTTATTGTGTCTGACACTCGAGCGTCACTTCTTGCGCTCGAGCGGACTGTGTGTATATCAGTTCACGAAAATGACTTTTTACACACTTTTTCGTAGTTTCTTGGGTTTGGCCGGGTATTACCATTGATTTGTGAAGGATTTCTTTAGATTGGCCTCACCATTAACTAGATTAATAAGGAATGGAGTTAAGTTTGCATGAAATGAGACTTGTGAGAAGTCTTTCCAAGTGCTTAAGGTTAGACTTACCACTGCTCCAGTTTTTGATTACTTCGGAGAGGGGTCTGAGCTATTCGGTGTATTGTGATGCCTCACGAGAAGGTTTGGGTTGTGTTTTGATGCAAGAGGGAAAGGTAATAGCCTATGGCTCGCGGTAGTTAAAAACACACGAGACAAACTACCCTACTCATAACTTAGAGTTAGCGGCGGTGATCTTTGCCTTAAAGATTTGGAGACATTACCTGTATGGTAAGAAGTTTGAGGTATTTTCTAATCACAAGAGTTTGAAATATCTGTTTACACAAAAAGACTTGAATTTGAGGCAGTGGATGTGGATGGAGTTTATAGAGGATTATGACTTTGAGTTATATTATCACCCGAGAAAGGCAAATGTTGTGACCGATGCCTTGAGTAGGAAATCAATTAGCAGTGTAGCTTGTATTGTCATCCGGGAATGGGAGATGTTGGGTGCTATTAGGGAGTTTGACTTGCATCTTGGTGAGTCCATTAAGTCTGATGCTTAGTTTTCGGTAGTTGCACAACCTACACTAGTAAATCGAGTGTTAGAAGCACAGAAGGGTGGCCTTGAGGTAAAATCCCTCCCGGAGAAGATCTCCAGTGGAAAGGTAGAAAGAGGCATGAGTGTGTATCTCGACCTGAGTGTGAAATACCATGACCGTTTGTTCGTACCAAAGTCTTGCCGAGAGGAAGTACTCTAAGAGTTTCACCATTCATGCCTTGCGGTGCATCCGGGAGGCACAAAAATATATCACGATCTTAGTTGCCAGTTTTGGTGGAGGGATATGAAGAAGGATGTAGCCGTGTTTGTACCAAGCTGTCTTACTTGTCAACAAGTGAAGGCTAAACAACAAAGGCTAGCGGGTTTGTTGCAACCCTTGCCTATAGCCAAATGGAAGTGGGAGCATGTCACGATGGATTTTGTTGTGAGCCTTCCGAGGACTTAACGGGGTAGTGATGTCATTTGGGTGATAATTAACCGGTTAACTAAGTCAGCGCACTTTATACTTGTACGCATAAGTGACTTGGTAGATTATCTTGCCAACCTTTACATTAGGGACATAGTGAGGTTGCACAGGGTCCCAGTAACAATTGTTTCGGATATAAATCCACATTTTACGGCCTGGTTGTGGCAGAGCCTACAGGGTGCCTTGGGCACAAAATTGACTTTTAGCACAGCATATCATCCTTAGACTGATGGGTAATCTGAGCGCACCATTCAGATTTTAGAGGATATGCTTCAAGTTGTGTTCTTGACTTTAAGGGTTCGTGGGAGTGGAACTTGCCCTTAGTGGAGTTTGCCTATAATAATAGCTTCCAATTGAGCATTGGCATGACATTCTTTGAGGTCTTGTATGGCCGACCGTGTAGATCTCCTGTGTGTTGGGCCAAGGTGGGTGATGCACCAATGTTAGGCCCAAAGTTAGTCCGAGAAACAATGGAGAATGTTGCACTTATCCGTAAGAGGTTGGCTATAGCCCAGAGTCGCTAGAAGAGTTATGCCGACCATACGAGGAGACCCTTGTCTTTTGAGGTGGGAAATCATGTCTTTTTGAAGATATTACCTAGGAGGGGTTTGATGAGATTTGGAAAGAGTGGGAAGTTGTCCCCTCAATTCATTGGGCCTTTTGAGATCCTAGAGTGGATCGGGGAGGTAGCTTATTGTTTGACCTTGCCGCCATAGCTTTCTGGGGTTCATGATGTGTTTCATATTATTATGCTTCGGAAGTATGAATCAGACGTATTGGATTGGACCAACTTAGAGGTAGACGAGGATGCATCGTATGAGGAAAGACTGGTGAGAGTCTTGGATACTTGGGACCAAGTCTTGCGGGGCAAAACAATTTCCTTGGTTAAGGTATTATATAAACATCACGGGGTTAAGTAAGCAACTTAGGAATGCGAGTTGAAAGTCTGTGAGAAATATCCGAACTTATTTGTTAATGTTTGAGCATGTAATGGAATTTTGTTATGTTAGTGAAATATGAAAACATTTTATATGTTTTGGATACATGAGAACAATGTATATGTTGTGTATGTTTTGGAAACATGAATTTAATATAAACATTGTAAATGTTTTGGGAAATGTGGATTCTACTTTCAATGTTGGAACTTGTGTATCAAATTGATGAAAATGGATGAGCGGAGAATGGGTCATGGTATCGGAATTGACTATCCATCATTATTGTGTTTAGTTTAAACATAATTGTAAAACCTGATTTCAAATTTCGGGAACGAAATTCTTTAAGGGAAGGAGGTTATAGAAATTCCGGTTTTGACCCGACCCTTGTTGTGTTCTGGACTCGGGTTTCTTGTTTTTGCACTATTAAATATGTTTTGTTTATCTTCTTTTCCCTTAAACTTGGCTATTAGATTGTGGTGGTTGTGTTTGGGATAGGTTGGTTATTTGGTTTTCCAACTCTTGTTGTCCAGAATTTTGCTGTTCCGTTCGAACGACACTTCTTGCGCTCGAGCGAGCTTTATAGATTCTCAGTACTTTTGCAGGTCCACAAAACTACTAGGAGAGTGGATTGCATGCTCGAGCGGCATTTCCTACGCTCAAGTGGGTGTGCGCTCAAGCGGCCATTCTTGCACTCGAGCGATGTTCTTCTATCTACAAAACTACTGGATGTGTGTATTCTACGCTCGAGTGGGACAACTTATTGTGTCTAACGCTCAAGCGTCACTTCTTATGCTCGAGCGGATTATGCGTATATCAATTTGTGAAAATGACTTTTTACACACTTTTTCAGATCCATTTCTCTCAAAACCCTAAAGTTGAAGTCATCTCTCTAAAACTTACCTTCTCTTTAGTTTTTCACCTAGATCTAGTGATCTCTCCACCTTGGTGCCTTTGTTAAAAAGGTAGAGCACCTCGTGAGCTCTCTTTTCATCCGAACAAAAGTGGATTTCGGTGTCTTTGAAGTCTCCCCTTTGCTTTGCTCGTCTTCTCACTTAGAGGTAGGGATTTTTCTACACTCTCATATGGTATTTAACTTGGCTATTCATTGATGTGTAAGAAACATTGGAACTTGAGGTGATTTTGAACAAACTTAGGGTTTTGGTTTAAAATTAAAAGAGGATTTTTCAAACATGATACGTGATAACATTCAATAGAGAGAAAAAAAGGACACCATCATAGGTCAATAACGAAGGACTGTCATTGGTCAATAGCGAAAGAGCAACAAGGGTCAACAAAACAAAGGACCATCATAGGTCAATATTACCAAAGATCTTTGTAATCAAAGGCCATGGCAGTTATGCGTCCCCTAATGGCTAGGACTAGCTACTAAAGGATACCACAAATACATTAATCAAAAGAGACATTCATTCATTCGTACAAAATAGAATTCATAAAATCATTAATCTGAAAGAATTTTCAAAATATACTTTCAAACATAACTTTACAAAGATATTATTCACAGTGGGCTTGACTTGAATATAACTCCTCGGACGCCCAACCTACACAAAGCACACAAACGAACATATCGAAACACAATATTACTTTCATGATCACACAAACAAACATACCGAAACGCAATATTACTTTCTTGATCACATATAATTTCTGTTATTCTTTTCTTTCCAAATAAACTGAATTCTTATTCCACTTATTCTTACTTATTCTTTCTTTTTCCAATAAACTGATTTCTTATTTTGCTTCATAATCAATTAACTTATATTGGTTCTTAACTTATTAATCGTTAATGAGTCATACTTTATGCCTAAGAATGCTTGGAAACTAATGAAAATGAAAATATGAACAAAGTGCGATTTTTCAGAATATATTGAAAATAGTTTGATCACTCAAGCTACCACTTGGTCGCTCAAGCGGACTGTATTGTCTACAAAATACTGGATGGCCTTAAAGTCTGCTCAAACGGTAACTTGACCACTCAAGTGATCTATAATTTTTCTAGGTTCCAAAAATAAGCAAAAATAGTTTCCAAACATATTTTCAAAACTTGTGGTCTTGCATGGCTTTACTAAAAAAACACATAATTTCTTTTAATAATCAAGAAAACATGATCAATTTCAAACCATAACACTAAAACTCCTTTAATTTCAAAATTAAACGTAAAATGTTCATAAACTTATAATTTTTCAAAACTTTATTCTTCTTCCTTTAAAACATGAATTAAATCTTCAAAACCCTTGAAAACCTATGATGCATGTAAAGATGGAATCCAATTTCACGACAAATAACAAAAAATCAAACTTAAATGATGAATTACAGAATCAATCTCTTAGAATTTGAACTTAACTCAATTTTTAAGCAAAAAATTAATTTATGATCATAGAAGTTCTAAAATATGTTTAAATTGAATAAAAGTTTTAAATTAAATTACATACATGGATTAAAAATCAAAATCAAACCAATTCCTAATTTTCATAATAAAATCAAAACCTCGCTTAATTTCAAAATCAAAACCCATATCTTCATGAACTCATGGTTTCCAAAACTTTTCTTCAAAATTAAATGTATAATAAAATTGCATAGCTCAATTCCTAAAAATTCATAATGCATGTAATTTATGAAACTTGATTTAACTATAACTTTTAAAATCAAACCCAAAATTGATGAAACTACAAATTATCTTCCATAAACATGAAAGGAGCTTAATTTTCTACTCAAACCCCAATTTCTTACAAATTCCACACAATTAATCTTAAACTCTTCTTAATTTCAAGTATAAGTTGAAAATTCTACATAAATTGAGTATTAATTTTCATACCTTAAACTTTAATTTCAGCAAGTTTGGTTGATTTTCCTCTAATTCCCCTTGTTCTTCCTTCAATTTCCACCCAATGTGAGTTTCTCTCTCTACACCCTTGAGCTCTCAAACTCACTCTCTTTCTCTATCTAAGTATCTCTAGTTCAAAACAATTGAAGGCAAACCCACCTCCTAACTTAATGTACTCTTAGAAAATTACATATATACATACGTGCGCTCCCCCCAAATGTTCCAACACATCACTCACATGCACATGCGCACACACAGATTTCTTAGTACACCCACATCCACGTACACCCTCAAATACTAAACCATTCTATAATTTCATTTATAATTAAGATTAGCTTAATTAAGCAACACTTATCCTCAATTAATCTTGATTATCACATAACTTAATTAATCATATTTAATCACAAATCTCATACAATTTAATTAGTCTAATTTGACTTCCATTAAGGCCCAAACCAATCTGAATCAAATTTTTGGTAAAACTCCCAAAAGGTTCCAAAGATCAATTTACATTTATTCCCATCATCAATTTTGGTTTCTCAAATCATTAAGGCTTTCAATTTCAGATTAAACTCAAAATCTCCGTCAATAAATTACATATTCAAATTAGACATCTCATAAGTAAATTTAATTCGTGATAATCATAATTCCCAATCCTCATAACTTAATTAACTTAATTAACTCCAATTCGGACCCAATTAATCAAATCTTAATTTTACTAAACTAAATTGAAAATTAATTAAACTCCCAAATGGGTCAATATTTAAAATTAAACTGATTCAACTCACAAATTATACCTTTTTAAGCCATTTAGGCCTTCAATTTCTAATTCTGAAATAAATATTTCATAAAATCATATACAGATCAGACTCAATAATGTTTATTAATTTTATAATTAAATTGGAATAATAAATAATTAAAAATCCAAATCTCCTTGATTAATTAAATGCAAAATATTATACATGGCGGGGTCTTCACATTAAGTCTGTAATTTTTATTTATTTTTAATTGAGTTGAGTTAGAGAAAACTTAATAGCAGATTCAATTTAGAATTATCACACCCTAACTCAAGGATATAATTAGTCATGTTAGGTATTTTGTAATTGGCACCGGCAGAACGTTGGGCACCCAAGACCTCATTCCTCTACATTTGCCAACTTCAGAAACAACAGGCTCGTGGACACCCAAAATCATATTTTCCACATTCGCTAACTCTAAAAACAGCAGGCTCGTGTTCAACCAAAAATCTTTTCCACATTCGTTCGGTGATATGCACAAGACAAGGCAATTAAACACCTTGACTCCTTGCCCAGGTACCAATATACATAACACAAGTCAAACCAAAGACCTGACTCATGACCCGGACTTATATGCTATTTAACCCTCTTCACATGTTCCAAACATCAACAATTCCAAGCCACTGGTATAATTAATGAATGTATATGATGCATGGGTGTACAAATCTCAATTTCCCTATGGTAGTTTCAATCCACAACAATCCAATAATTTAAACATTTCTAATTAAGGTAATTCTCATCATCATTTCAAGATGTTGAGTTAGAAGTTTCCCAACATTTCACTTTCCAACATAAGAATCAAATCAATACATCTAATTTCATGATTAGAAGACCAATTGAACAAGTTCCTCATTCACTGAGCCAATTTGAAAGCTAGGTGTAACATGCCAGGGGATACCTGCGCGCATTAACAGTTCGGACCCTCGGTATCTTCGATCTAGTCTCACGAGTGCAATGTAAAACGTAGATGAGAGTCCAGATTTAGTAACTTTTATAGACATTTATTTTATTGCAAACAATCTTTTGCCAGAAATGGATTGCATTACCAGATTTTAGAGTCGCCACCTAATATTTTTGGGAGATTAGGAAACCTGTGACTCGTATTAAGGCCACTGTTCGCTATATCCAAAGTCGCTTAGCTCGGAACCTTAGGTATGAGAGGGAAAGGTCATTAATTGTGCACTCATGCTCACCTGATCAAAGATCAGCCTCTACTAAACCATGATATGAATTTTATTTGCTTTATATGTTCAAATTCTGGTTATTTAATAAAAGCTAAAATTACTATGTGAAGCAAACAAGTATAGATTATGTCATTTATTTTGGAACAATTCAATCTATGTATTTTTTAAAGCATTTTAAACAACTCAACGAAAACTTTAGTTTGCGACATGAAAATCAACTTTGTTCCAAATTGAACAATACAACCTCCATCCACATGCATTTATCTAGCAGCATGGTAAGATGCTAAACATAGTATAAAAAAAAAAAAAAAACACACAAACGGGATGCTAAAGCATAAAAGCTTACATATTTACTGACGTCTTGCAAATAAGTACAAAACAAAATTAGTAAAACATGCATAATCTTACATACAAGATTCTAATGCAATTCATTCACGATATGTGACTAGTGATTCAGTTTCTAAAACATGACATGTGATTCATATAAAAAACATGAAGTTACGCACAAAATTACGTAATAATCGATTAAACTCACAAATGCAAATTTAGCTGAATCAAGATGCATGAAACGTGGTTGTAAGGCATAGATGTGATGATGAACAAAATGTACTATGTACAGATAGGAAAAGCAAGTAAAAGAATGGAATAGAAAGAAGCGGGACGGGAAATTATTACAATATTTGATATTATAATCTAAATAAGGGGCAAAGAAAATATTATAACAAGATATATCCTCACAAATCTCTTTGAAATTAAAAGAAAAATAGAGGCTTCAGGGGGGGTATCGGAGACCGTTGGAGACTATTCTGCTCAATGCCGGGAGTTTGCTGGGTTCTATCTAGGAGAGGTTGGCTAGTCGACCAATAAGGCCAAGCCAAAACTCTGTTTTCTACTTTTCAAGCACCAAAGGTAGAAACAAGTAGGAAATACGTGGGTGGCTTAACTAACCACTCCCAGTTAGAGTATAACAAGCTTACAATATGAAATGAAACGAAAGCAAAGCAAAAAGTTCAAAATAAGAAAATAAGTAAAAGAAAAAAAAAAGTGTGCAAAATTCACCTTCCAAGGAAAGGATTTGATTTTTAAACTTCATTTTTATCACCCTCAAGTTTAGGGAGTGCATTTCTTAGTTTTCCGTTTGAAAATTCAAAATTCTTGTGTGAATGGTATTTTTGAGTGTTTCACAGTGTGTGTGGGGGAATTTCTTAACTCTCTGTTTTTCTTCCTTTCAACAACACTCACTCTCTTTTGATCAAGGCTAATATGGTTTGGCTATATCACAGGTCTTGGGATGGTTTTGGTGTATCAAGATGGAATATCAATGTATGGTAGTGTATATTTGAAAAATAGGAGTTTTTGCCTCAAAGCTTAAACTTCTCTCTTCTTTTTCTCTCTAACTTTCTTCTCTTGAAATCAATCATATTCTCCTAACAATCTAATCACCTTCATATAGGCAATACAAGAATGCTTAATGGAGAAGGTGGTGGGGGACAAGGTTGAAAACAAAGGCCATAAAATGACAAAGGCCAAGGACTTTGTTGAAGAGGCCAGCTCTCTTGACAATGAGAGATAAGCAGATACACATCCTGCAAGGCTCAATCAAGCAGGTAGGAGGGGACAAGGTGGAAGTCAAGGATGATAGAGAGACAAGGATGGTTGCAATGGATGCTCATTTTGGGGTATGAGACAAATGCTCTTTTTACAATCGAGGCTAAATGAAGATAATAGAGGGTAAAGGGGTGTGTATCTCGTGCATGACTATGTCAAGAAATATTTGGAATAGCATGTTCCGCACACTTCTAGCAAGAATTTTGTCGAAATTGCTCTATTTTTGGAAAAACTAGCTGGCTGGCCAATTATTTGGCCGACCGGCCAAAACAATGGCTAAGGCCTGACTAATTTTCATGAAACAGGATTTTTTGATAGAATTCGTCATTTCCTTCTATTTTCACACTATTCTTTGCTCTATTTCCTGAGAAAATGTTTTCATTTTGAAGTTTAAAAGTGAGCCTCGAAACATTACAAAAAAAATTCAGAACGAAGCACGGAAAGAAGGCTTCAAAAGAGAGTTTTGAATGAGTCTTGAATAGTTGGCTAGAACAGGCTTAGGGTTGGAAATGAAGCAAAAAAAATTTCTTTCTTACTGAGAACATTATAAGAAAAATACCTTCTTGTTTTCATTATCGGGTAATTAAAAGAAAGAGCCCAAGTCTTAGGGCTGGTCAAAATAGGGTGTCCACATTAGGATTTTAAGAAATTTGGGGCTTTTCCCCTTCAAAGCATTTAAAAGTCAATTCTCATCACCCATAACATAATCATCAACACAAAATATAAAGTCTTTAAGTATTTCATAAGAGATGGCCCCCTTTTTGATCAAACTCATTAAATAACACACCACTCTTCACAATACAAGATATATATATATATACAATGAAAAATACCACATATTTATCTCAAATCAAATATGTAACGAGTTAAAAGTACCCCTAGCTCAAGGTTGATGGCAAAAGATGAATTCCCAACTTCAAACTTTGAGAAATGAGAAAACAATTGGTAGAACTTTTGATATAAGTTTGTTCTTCAACCCCCTTAAAGATCTAAAGTAGATCTTGGTTGAAATAAAAGGAAATCAAGTGTTTCGGGACTAGGGTTTTGAAAATGGGTGAGAGAGAGAGAGAGAGAGAGAGAGAGAGAGAAGAGATATGGAAAAAGTGAGTGAAAAAGAGTTTGAATCGACTATTAAGTGTGTTGTCCCGAATAAACCGCTCAAGCAAACTTTCCACCGCTCAAGCGGTAAACGCGGGGTCTCAGAAGTTTTGTAAAACTACTGTGAAAATATTGGGAGCCTCATTTCTAAGCTCTAGTGACCACTTCACCTCTCAAGCGGTCTCGTTTGTAAACAGGCAAGATACTGAGAGCTCTACATCTCCGCTCGAGCGACCGATTTACCACTTGAGTGGTCACCCAGAATGGATAAAAACCTAATCCCTTTAAGGAATTTTGTCCCTGAAATCTTGTAACTCCCAGTAACAATGACTTCGACAATTCCTAAAGAGGATGAATATCGCATCAACAATAACTCCATCCATAACAATATCATTAGTTGAAAACAAAATTGAATCAAAGTCCGATAATGACATAAAAGTTCAAATTTTTACGAAATTAACATTTTTCATTACTCATTTCCATAACTCAAGATGCACATCGTTAAAGAAAACAATAGTCTAACAAAATTACCCATTATTAAACAAGTTCAAATATTTCTCTCGACCTTCAACCTCTTGTTCCCATGTAGCCTCTTCTACCCCGTGATGGTGTCACAACACCTTAACTAGAGGAATGGTTTTGCCCCTTAAAATTTGCTTACGAGAATCTAACGTTTTTCAGGTCTCTTTTAGTAAGAAGCATTCTCAAGTTTGTCCAATCTACGACATGTGAAGGATCGGGTTCATACTTGCAAAGCATAGAAACATGAGATACGTCATGCACCTAGATAGTTGTGGTGGTAAGGCATGATGATATGCTACTTCTTCCACCTATTCTATGATGTCAAATGACCCAATGAACCTAGGCGACAATTTTCCACTTTGCCCAAATCTCATCAAACCTTGACTAGGTGATATCTTTAAAAATACATGATCACCCACTTCGAAAGATAGAGGTCTTCTTCTCCAATCAGCATAACTCTTCTATCAGCTTTGAGCCATGATTAACCTCTTCCGAATGAGAGCCATTTTCTCGGTGGTTTTGTGAACTAACTCAGGCCCAAGCATGGATGAATCTCCCACCTTGGCCCAATACACCAGTGATCTACACAAATGCCCATACAAGGCTTCAAAAGACGCCATTCGAATGCTAGCTTGAAAACTATTATTGTAGGTAAACTTTGAGAGGCAAATGTCTCTCCTAAAAACTCTTGAAGTCTAATATGCAAGATCTCAACATATCTTCTAGGATTTGAATGGTGCACTTAAACTGCCTGTTAGTTTAGGGGTGGTAGGCGATGCTAAAAGTCAATTGCATATCCATAAAGTTTTGCAAACTCTGCCACAATCGTGCAATAAAAAGAGGGTCTTTATCTAAAACAATGCTCACCAGAACCCCATGGATTTGAACGATCTCTCGAACATAAAGCTTAGCTAAGAAATCCATTGAATCCCCTATACACATAGCGAGAAAATGGGCTGACTTAGTTAGTCAATCGACAATTACCCAAACTGCATCATTACCCCTTTGTGTTCTAGGAAGACTTGAGACAAAATCCATAGTGATGTGTTCCCACTTATATTTGGCTATCGACAAGGGTTGCAGTAACCCGGCTGGCCTTTGGTGTTTCACTTTGACTTGTTGACAAGTTAGACAAAACAAAGCTATATCTCGCTTCATACCTCTCCACCAAAATTGACGGCTAAGATCACGATACATTTTTGTGCCTTCCGAATGAACCACAAGGCGTAAGTGATGGAATTCCTGAAGAACTTCGTCCTTACAAGTTTCTAGCACAAAGAGGCAGTCTAGATAGCGAACACTAGTGTTAGAATGTACTCTTAAACCCTTCTCCTCTCTTCCTTGGGATATTTTCCCTCGGATTACCTCTACCTTTGGATCACTCTGTTGTGCTTTCATAACCAATGTTAAGAGTGTTGGTTTAGTAAGGATGGTAAATAAGGTGGCACGTTCATGAGACTCGCTAAGATGTAGGTCGAATTATAGCGATTTCAATTTTGACATATTATTTATTGTATTCCAGACTCAGGTTGATATGGTTTAGAATGGTTATTCATATCTTGTTCCCCTTATTTTGGTTATCGGGTTGTAATTGTGCGCTTGGAACAGGTTTGTTGCTTGTATGTCAAAACCTGTGTTATCCAGATTTTGACCCTTCTGCTCGAGCGGGCATTCTTGCGCTCGAACGAGTTTCACAAATTTGCTCCTCCGCTCGAGCGGCCATTCTTGCGCTCAAGCAGGAATTGTCGACTCTTATTATATTTTTGCAGGTTTGCAAATACTGGAAGAGTGCATTAGACGCTCGAGTGTCCACTCTCACGCTCGAGCGAGGATGTTCTTCTGCAGAACTTCTGGAAATGTGTATTCCATGCTCGAACGACGCTTTTCACACTCGAGGAGACTGCGCGTATAACAGTCCGAAAAGATAATATTTTGAATCACTTTTTCATATATCTCTCTGTAAAACTTTCCAAAAAGCTTGTTCTTGAGCCTCTCTCTCTAGGATTCACTTTCTTTCCTAGATTTCATCTAGAATTATTGGGATTTCCATCCCAGTGACTTTGAGAAAAAGGTAGAGCTTGTCAAGGTCTATATTTTGATCCAAATTGAAATGGGTTTCACTGTTCTTGGAGTTTCTCTCTTACTTGGCTCGTCTTCTCTTTGAGGTAGGGATATTCTACACTTTGTTATGGTTTTTAACATAGTTATTTGTTGTTATGTATACATGGTGAGATTTGGGGTGTTTAGAGAAAACCTAGGGTTTGGGTTCATGCTTCAGAAAGAGGGGTTTCCATGTGATGTTATATAATTGACTATGGGGTTTGGACATGAGGGTATCTTGTGTTAAAATAGTTGATTTTGGCCTTTGGGTCAATATTTGAAAAAAGGGGAAATTTTTCCTAATATATGTTGAATAATTATTTTGTATAAATAATGGAATTGAGATGAGAAATGTGAAATTGGGAGGATGTATAAATGAATGGTGTAATTAGATTTGTTTAATCACTCACCTATGAAAATTTGATAAATTATCTATTATAAAGATTGTATATCTATTTAGAAATATATGTATTAGGCTATTGGTGGATGATAGCTATGATTGTTGTAGAAATTGCATGGGGATTTGGAGAATTGAAACTAATCATTTAACTATGTCATTGAATATGACAGTGTGTTGAGACATTGAATATATGTAATTGAATGTCATTGAATATGACGGCGTCTTTAAATACATTGTATATGTATAATGTTTTGGGAGGAGAAAGGGGATGTACTCCATGTTTTGGGATGAGATAGGGGATAGACTCCATTAAAAATTAAGTTGGCTGGAGTGTCAAGGGTGAAAGTCCCAAAATCTTATGTATACATGGGCGCCGATCCCGCGGATGAAATTTCCATAAAATGGCAAGGTTGAAGTGTCTATATGTTTGTTATGTTGATTGAAAACCATTGAGGTGTAGTCTCAGTTGTGTTATTCGGAGAATTATAAATGTGGCCTATGAATTGAAATAAGATGAATTAGTTTGAAATGAATAAATAAAAATGGGTCTAGATATAAATGTTGATATCATGTAACCATGTGAAGAAAATGGGCTTTAGCCATAAGTATTGAATACATATAGTTGACACTTATATCTTAGTTAAATCTCATATATTGTGTTAGACTGTTCCTACTGGGCTTTGGCTCATCCTACTTGCGAAACCATTTTCAAGTACTGGAGATATGCTTCCTCCAAGGACATAACTTGTAAGGACTTAGGAGCTGAAGGCTCTATTTTGTCTCTTTTGGTGTTTAAATGTTTATTCAAGCCAAGGACTGTAAATGTATAGAGCTTATGACTCTCTTTTGTTTTAACCAAGTTTTATCTTAGAAAGATGTAAGCCCGTAGGGCATTTATTTTGTTGTTATTAACTTGTATTACATGCTGTAGATTCAGAATAAACATTTATGAATGTATGAAGCATGTAATACCCTTTTGTAATACGAACTCTGATGAATGGAAATACCTTAACTTTATTATATTCTTTTCTCTTATGAGTTGGATTATTTGTATTCTTTTGGGGGTGTAACAACTTGGTATCAGAGTATATCGGGTTTGAATACTTTGGGTACATGGGAAGTGGTTAGTACCACAGTGGGTTCGTCTTGCTTGTTAGAGACTTAAGTATGGACGATATGTACTTATATGATAATTTGCTTATGTGATTATATGGGTATAGGATTTAGTTCCTAAGATGTTGATTGGGTCTACGGGTTTTTGGAAGTCCTATTAGAATAGCACTTGATTACTGCTGTTTCTAATTGGAACTCTAGCAATGTCGCGGGACATTCATTATCTAGGAATGAAATTCATATGTGTTTATGTGACAATGTGCTTATGTGGAGTGAATTACAGTTGTCTATTATATTAGGACGTGAGTGAACTAGCTTCGGCACATTTGTAAATGTGCTAATGTCTTTCGTTACCTATATTAGGATGTCAGGACGTGGATGTGGTGATGGTAGGCGTGGTAGGTGCGGTAGGCGCGAGATGCCTATACCAGATGAAATTCTGACGCAAGAGGAGGCAGTTGGTCAGGCCAATGTGGCTGAACCAGTTGGTCAGCAGGCCATGGGCACCTTAGCTTGTGAGATGGCCAGAGTTTTCCAGGAATCCATGGATATTTTCAAGGCTGAGAATTAAGTCCAGGCCCAAGTAGCTGAAACTGGGCCGCCTTTTCTAAAGACGAAGTTCTTCAAGTCAAATCCAGACGAGTTTTTGGGTGATCCCGAGGAGCCACTGAAGGCTGATAAGTGGTTAGAGCAGATGGTGAAGACGTTTGAGATGCTCGGCATCGAAGACAGAGGTTTTGAGAGTGACCTTGGCGTCCTTCTAGTTGATGGAAAACGCGGGTCAGTGGTGGAAATATGCGCGGGGACACATTGGAGGGACTTGGGAGGCCTTTATTAACGCCTTCCAGGATAAGTACTTACCCGCTACAGTCAGGGAGAAGTTGAGGGATTAGTTTTCTCAGCTCTAGTAGTTGAACACACCGGTAGCTGAGTTTGAAGCCACATTCACTAGCCTGTCTAGGTTTGCACCAGAGTTAGTGGCAACTGAGGAACATCCCCTAGCAGTCCCAGAGAGTGCATTCGAGGTCTACCTTTCCAGTGCCGAGTTCGGATTTTGGGAGAGGTGGTCAGGGAGACATCACTTGCTTTAAGTGTGGCCAGTTGGGCTACAAGTCTCCAACTTGCCCACAGAAGGAAGGAAGGCAGCGAGCAGCATCATCTTCGGCTTGTTCTCAGGGCTATAGTCAAGGTAGAGGCCAGCCGCTCACTTGTTATCAGTGTGGGCAGGCGAAACACTTGAAGAGATTTTGCTCATAGTTGGGTGGCACACCTGGTGCGTCTAGTTCGAGGCAAACACAGAGTCACCAGCCAGCACAGTGAGCATAGGCCTTGAAGGCCAATCAGGGAGCCTTTTCGGCTTAGTTAGTGTAGCAGACTTATGCTCTGAGGGGTAAGCATGTAGATCAGAGGCCAACAGGGCACGTGTATGCTGTTACCGCGTCAGATCTTGTATTGGCTCCATTAATTGTGAGAGGTACCTTCTTATTTTTTAATTTAGTTACTAGTGTGTTGATTGATATGGGTGCATTCCATTCCTTTATATCTTCTGCATTTGCATTGGTTTTGGGATTGGAGTTGGCACAGTTAGCATCTCCTATTTGTGTAGAGTCACCTATTGGTAGTGAGGTTATTCTAAAACAGGGGTGTCGGGGTTATGACATAGAGGTTGCCGGTCGTTGACTTCATTTGCATTTGTTTTGCTTGATATGACTAGTTTTGATATTATCTTGGGTATGGACTGGTTATCGTCATATCGAGCTGTTATAGATTGCTACCGTCAGAGAGTTACTGTATGTACCTCGAGCGGTGATTGCTTTTATTTCTTGGGGGACCGGGTTGATAGGGTCTTATCACCGGTATATGATCCGTATGGGTGGAGTGAACTTAGTTGTCTCCTTGTTAGCTTCTTGAGTAGTAAGTGTGGTGAAATCCGGGTTGAGTTGCCAAGAGTGGTTTGTGAGTATTCGGATGTCTTTCCCGAAGATCTTACTAGTTTACCATCTCACCGAAAGATCGAGTTCTCTATTGATTTAGTGCTTGGCACGGCATCGATTTCTATGGCACCATATCAGTTTGGGCTTGCTAAGTTGAGTGAGTTAAAGATTCAACTCCAGAAATTACTAGATAAGGGGTTTTATTCGCCTTAGTACTTCACCCTAAGGAGCACCGACACTCTTTGCTAAAAACAAAAATGGAGCCTTGCGACTTTGTATCGATTACCGGAAGTTAAATCGGGTAACTGTTAAGAACAAGTATCCAATACCACATATAGATGACCTATTTGATCAGTTGAAAGGGTCTCGTTGTTTCTCAAAGATAGACCTGAGATTGGGTTACCATCAATTGAGAGTAAATGAGGAGGATATCCCGAAGATGGTATTCCGTACGCGGTATGGCCACTATGAGTTTCTTGTGATGCCTTTTGGCTACCCAATGCACCGGCTGTATTTATGGACTTGATGAACCGAATCTTCTGAGAGTTCTTAAACTATTTTGTGGTCGTCTTTGTGGATGATATCTTGATTTACTCACCCCCTAAGGAGGAGCACGAGGAACACTTGCGAGTGTTGCTTGAGTTGCTTAGAGCCCATATGCTATATGCTAAGTTTGGGAAGTGTGAGTTCTGGCTAAAAGAGGTTAAGTTCTTAGGCCATGTGGTATCCGGGGAAGGAGTGACTATAGATTCATCCAAAATAGAGGTAGTGCAAGATTGGGCACAACCTAAGAATGCTTTCGAGATCCGTAGTTTATTGGGGTTGGCCAAGTATTACCATCGGTTTGTGAAAGATTTTTCCAAACTAGCCTCACCTTTGACTAGCTTAACGAGGAAAGGAATCAAATTTATATAGAGTGGGACTTGTGAACAGTCATTCCAAGAGCTTAAGGTTAGACTTACCACCGCTCCAGTCTTGATTATTCCGAAGAGGGGTTTGGGCTATTCAGTATACTGTGATGCTTCACGGGAAGGTTTGGGTTGTGTATTGATGCAAGAGGGGAAGGTAGTAGCTTATGGCTCACGACAGTTGAAAAGCCATGAGAAGAATTACTTTACTCACGACTTAGAGTTAGCAGTGGTGATTTTTGCCTTGAAGATTTGGAGGCACTGTCTATATGGTGAGAGATTTGAGGTGTTTTATGATCAAAAGAGTTTGAAATATCTGTTTACACAGAAAGACTTAAATTTGAGGCAGAGAAAGTAGATGGAGTTCATAGAAGATTATAATTTCGAGTTACATTACCATCCGGGGAAGGCCAATGTTGTAGCTAACGCCTTGAGTGGGAAATCTATCAGTAGTGTAGCTTGTATTGCCATCCGGGAATGGGAGATGTTGGGTACTCTTGGGGAGTTTGACTTGCATCTTGGCAAATCCGTTGAATCTGCGGCCTTGTTTTCTATAGTTGCACAACCTAAACTTGTGAACCGAGTGTTAGAAGCACAGAAGGATGACCTTGAGATAGAATCCCTCCGGGAGAAGATCTTCAGTGGGACGGTAGAGAAAGGCTTGATTGTGTATCCCGACCAGAGTGTGAGATACCATGATCGTTTATTTGTGTCAGAGCCTTGCCGAGAGAAAGTATTCTGAGAGTTTCACCATTTACGCCTTGTGGTGCATCCAAGAGGCACGAAGATGTATCACGACTTGAGTCGTCAGTTTTGGTGGAGAGGTATGAAGAAGGATGTGGTTGTGTTTGTATCGAAATGCCTTACTTGCCGCAAGTGAAAGCCGAGCATCAGAGGCCAGTGGGTTTGTTGCAACCCTTGCCTATAGCTGAGTGGAAGTGGGAGCATGTCATGATAGATTTTGTTGTGGGCCTTCCAAGGACTCAACAGGGTAGCGATGCAATTTGGGTAGTAGTTGATCGGTTGACCAAGTCGGCGCATTTTATTCCTATGCGCATAAGTGATTCGGTAGATTATCTTGCCGACCTTTACATTAGGAACATAGTGAGATTGCACGGGGTCCCTATGACGATTGTCTCGGATAGAGATCCGTGTTTTACAGCTCGGTTATGGCAGAGCTTACAGAGTGCATTGGGTACTAGATTGACCTTTAGCACTGCTTACCATCCTCAGATTGATGGGCAGTTCGAGCGTACTATTCAGATCCTAAAAGATATGCTTCGAGATTGTGTCCTTGACTTTAAGGGGTCGTGGGAGAGGCACCTGCCCTTAGTGGAGTTTGCCTATAACAACAGTTTCCAGTCAAGTATCGACATGGCACCATTTGAGGCCTTGTATGGCTGACCGTGTAGATCTCCAGTGTGTTAGGTCGAGATGGGTGATGCACCTTTGTTGGGCCCAGAGTTGGTACGGGAAACGACGGAGAAGGTTGCACTTATCCGTAAGAGATTGGTTACAACCTACAGTCGCCAAAAAAGTTATGGCGACCGTAGGAGGAGGCCTTTGTCTTTTGAAGTAGGTGATCATGTTTTCTTAAAAATATCACCTAGGCGAGGTTCGATGAGATTTGGAAAAAGTGGGAAGTTATCTCCTTGGTTTATAGGTCCTTTTGATATCCTTGAGCGGATTGGGGAGGTTGCTTATCGTTTGGCGTTGCAGTCACAACTTTTCAGAGTGCATGACGTATTTCATATTAGTATGCTTCGAAAGTATGAGCCGGATCCATCGCATGTATTGGATTGGACTGACTTAGAGGTAGATGAAGATGCCTCGTATAAGAAGAGACCGGTGAGAGTCTTGGATAGACGGGACTAAGTCTTGTGAGGCAAGACAATTCCCTTGGTCAAAGTATTGTGGAAACATCACAGGGTTAAGGAAGCAACTTGGGAGCGTGAATTGGAAGTCCGAGAGAAATATTCAAACTTATTTGTTAATGTTTGAGTATATGTTGAGATTCTAATTTCGTGCATGAAATGTAAACACATTGCATATGTGTTAAAGTATGAAAACATTGTATATGTTGAATATGTTTGGAAACGCAGGTTAATATGAACATTATATATGTAATGGATGTCTTGGGAACTTAGATTCAAATAAGCATTACATATGTCTTGAAGATATGGAATATTATGTATGTTGTATCTTTTTAGAAACATTGCATATGTTGTATAAATCTGGGAACTTGAGTACATTATAAACATTGAATATGTTTTGGAAATATAAGATGTACGTATTGAAATTGGTTAAATTTCGGAAGATGCATATTGGTAATATATGTCGAGATATATATATTGTAAATTTTTTCTCTTGTGAAGGGATTGAATGACCGGTAGGTGGGTCGTGGTAATGAGAGTTAAATTGTAATCATTTTGGAAATTGGCTAAAACATGGTTTTGAAACTTGTCCTAAAATTTTGGAGACGAAATTCTTTAAGAGGGGGAGGTTATAGCGATTCTAGTTTTGACCCATTATTTATTATAATCCAGACTCAGGTTGATATGGTTTAAAATGGTTCTTCATATCTTGTTCCCCTTGTCTTCCCCTTATTTTGGTTATCGGGTTGTAATTGTGTGCTTGGAACAGGTTAGTTGCTTGTATGTTAAAACCTGTGTTGCCTAGATTTTGACACTTCCGCTCAAGCAGGCATTCTTGCGCTCGAGCGAGCTTCACAAATTTGCTCCTCCGCTCGATCGGCCATTTTTGCGCTCGAGCGGTAATTGTCGATTCTCAGTATATTTTTGCAAGTCTGCAAATACTGTGAGAGTGCATTGGACGCTTGAGCGTCCAGTCTCATGCTCGAGCGGGGACCTTCGTCTGCAGAACTTCTAGAAGTGTGTATTCCATGCTCGAGCGACGCTTTTCACGCTCGAGTGAAACTTTGTGTCTGACACTCGAGCGGGGCTTTCCATGCTTGAGCAGACTGTGCATATAATAGTCCGAGAAGATGATATTTTGAATTACTTTTTCATATCTCTTTCTCTCTCTCTAAAACCTTCGAAAAAGCTTGTTCTTCAGCCTCTCTCTCTAGGATTCACCTTATTTCTTAGATTTCATCTAGAATCATTGGGATTTCTACCCTAGTGTGTTACCCAAAAAGAAACCTAAGAGGGGGGTGAATTAGGTTTCTACAAATTCAAATTAATAATAACCCAATAAAATTAACTACTAGTACAACAAATTATTAACAAGCACAATGATGAACTTAGCAGTAAATGATCAAGCAAAATAATAATGAAGTATAACTAACGTACAGGGTAAATCAAATTATTAACACATGAATATTAGATAGATATAGTAGTAATAGGAAAGTAAAGAGATTAGGGAGGAGGAGACAAACAGATTTATAGTGGTTTGGCTTCAACCAAGCCTACATCCACTCCTCAAGCTTCACTTGAGATTTTCCACTATCTTCTAGCTTCACAGGGTGCTAGCAACCTTTTCACAGATGGAGCAATCCTCCACAGATTTTGTACAGACTTTCTAAGTCAAGAACACTGCGTATACTATACTCTTACAAGATTGAAAAGAATGTATTTTTGTTTTCACAGAAAGCTACAATAATTATCTCTCAAAGGTAGATATAAAAATGAAACTCTGGTTTTTCTGTAAACCTCACATAGGAAAGATGAGCTTAATGCTATAAGGCTCAGTGTATAATTTCTGAGAGAGAATGTAAACAAAAATTGAAGAACAATTCTCAGAGAATTTTTCAGAGAATAGATGTGAGTGATTATAGATCAAAGAATATTTTCTGATTTTTTGTTTTTTTTTTTTTTTTGTAACTTGTTTACATTAGAGGCTTTGGTATATATAATGAAACTTATAGTTGTTTATAGCCATTGTATTCATTTGAATTTATAGTCGTTTATAGCCGTTGTATTCATTTGAATTTATAGCCGTTTATGGCCGTTGTACTCCATCATTACTAATTTGAATATCTTCCACTCCATCATTACAAATTTAAATATCTTCCACTTGAACTTTTTGAACATTTTGGCCTGCTGCTGTGCTGGCCTATTTGAACCTTTGTTTTGGGCTGTTTGAACTCCTGATTTAATCAAATATTAAATACATTCTAACAACATTTAAGATAAAGGTTTAGGTGAGAAATAATGGGACAAAATAAATTTTGATTCTATTTTTCTCTTTTAAATCATCAAAATAAATTTTGGATTTAAAACATAATTAAATAAATCATCAAAATAAATTTTAGATTCTATTTTTCTTTTTCAAATAAATTAAAATATAATTAAATAAATCATCAAAATAAATTTTGGATTCTATTTTTCTCTTTCAAATAAATTAAAACATAATTAAATAAATCATCAAAATAAATAAGTCTAACATAGTGCCTTTGAGAAAAATGTAGAGCTCGTCAAGATCTATATTTTGATCCGAATAGAAGTGGGTTTCGGTGTTTTTGGAATTTCTCTCTTACTTGGCTCATCTTCTCTTTGAGGTAAGGATATTCTACACTTTGTTATGGTTTTTAACATAGTTATTTGTTGTTATGTATACATGGTGAGATTTGAGGTGTTTAGAGAAAACCTAGGGTTTGGGTTCATGTTTCAGAAAGAGGGATTTCCATGTGATGTTACATAATTGACTATAGGGTTTGGACATGAGGGTATCTTGTGTTAAAATAGTTGATTTTGGCCTTTCGGTCAATATTTGAAAAAGGGAAAAATTTGCCCTAATATATGTTGAATAATTATTTTGTATAAATAATGGAATTGAGATGAGAAATGTGAAATTGGGAGGATGTATAAATGAATGGTGTAGTTGGATTTGTTTAATCACTCATCTATGGAAATTTGATAAATTATCTGTTATAAAGATTGTATATCTATTTAGACATATCTGTATTAGGCTATCGGTGGAGGATAGCTATGATTGTTGTAGAAATTGCATGAGGATTTGGAATTGAAACTAATCATTTAACTATGTCATGGAATATGACGGTGTGTTGAAACATTGAATATGTGGAATTGAATGTCATTGAATATGACGGCATCTTTAAATACATTGTATATGTATAATGTTTTGGGAGGAGAAATGGGATGTACTCCATGTTTTGGGAGGAGATAGGGGATAGACTCCATTGAAAATTAAGTTGGCCGGAGTGTCAAGGATGAAAGTCCCAAAATCTTATGTATACATGGGTGCCGATCCCGCGGACGAAATTTTCGTAAAATGGCAAGATTGAAGTGTCTATATGTTTGTTGTGTTAATTGAAAACCATTGAGTTGTAGTCTCAATTGGGTTATTCGGAGAATTATAAACATGGCCTATGAATTGAGATAAGATGAACTACTTTGAAATGAATAAATAGAAATGGATCTAGATATAAATGTTGATATCATGTAACCATGTGAAGAAGATGTGCTTTGGTCATAAGTATTGAATACATATAGTTGACACTTATATCTTAGTTAAATCTCATATATTGTGTTAAACTGTTCCTACTGGGCTTTGGCTCATCCTACTTGGGAAACTATTTGCGGGTACTAGAGATATGCTTCCTCCAAGGACATAGCTTGGAAGGACTTAGGAGCTGAAAGCTCTATTTTGTCTCTTTTTGGTGTTTAAATGTTTATTCAAGCCAAGGGCTTTAAATGTATAGGGCTTATGACTCTCTTTTGTTTTAACCAAGTTTTATCTTGGAAAGATGTAAGCCCGTAGGGCATTTATTTTGTTGTTATTAACTTGTATTATATGTTGTAGATTCAGAATAAACATTTATGAATGTATGAAGCATGTAATACCCTTTTGTAATACGAACTCTGATGAATGGAAATACCTTAACTTTGTTATATTCTTTTCTCTTATGAGTTGGATTATTTGTATTCTTTTGGGGGTGTGGCACGAATTGGCCCAAGGCACCCAGCATCTCCCATTCTCTTATGGCAAGACTAGCAACGGTGCCTATGAATTTTCTGCTTAAGGTATCGACTACCAAACTGGCCTTTCCTAGATGATAATGTAACTCAAAGTCATAATCTTTCATGAACTCCACCAACCTCCTTTGATGTAAGTTTAAATCTTTTTGAGAAAATAGGTACTTAAGGCTTTTATGATCCGAAAACACGTCAAATTTCTCCCTGTATAGATAATGCCTCAAAAGCGTTAGAGCAAAACTGACCATGGCTAACTCTAAGTCTTGAGTTGGATAGTTTCTCTCATGAGTCTTTAACTGACGCGAACTATACGCCATAACCTTACCCCCTTGCATCAAGAAACACCTCAAGACTTCCTAGAAGCAACACAATACACGGTATAACCCAACCCTCTGTCTAGAATCCAATGTCTATTGTATCGGATCTAGATCCGAAATTTGTGTCTAAATTCTATAGAAGCTTGTGGAGAGCAATGGGAATGGAATTGAGACTTAGTATTGCCTTCCATCCTCAAACTGATTGGCAATCAGAACAATATAGACATTGGAGCATATGCTCAGAATGTGTGCCTTAGATTTTCAAGGGAGTTGAGAAGATTACTTACCATTGGCAAAGTTTGCATATAATAACAACTTCTACTTCAGCATTGGCATGGCACCATATAAAGCCCTATATGGCAGAAAATATAGATCACTAGTCTGTTGGACAGAAGTTGGAGATAGAGTTTTGCTTGGGCCTGAAATTATGCAAACTACCACTAAAAAGATTAAAGTTATTCAGCAAAGACTAAAGATAGGTTAGAACCGAAAAAAGAGTCATGCAGATATTAGAAGAAGGCCTCTTGAATATGAGGTTGGTGATCACGTGTTTATCTATGTAATTTCAATGAAAGACCAGTCAAGATTCAGTAAGAAGGGTAAGTTGTCACCCCATTATATTTGACCATTTCAAATTCTGGAGAGACTAGGTCTAGTTGCCTAGAAAATCGCTTTACCACTGGGTATGGAACAAATGCATAACGTGTTCCACATATCAATGTTAAGGGGTTACCTCTGGGATCTGTTTCATGTTATAGATTGTCACCAGATAGCACTAGATGAGAATATGAAATATAAAGAATTGCTAGAACAGATCATTGACTGACAAGTGAAACAACTGAGAAACAAAACCATCCCAATGGTAAAAGTGGAATACAAAGAGCATTATAGAAGGGAAACTACATGGGAAAAAGAAAATGAGATGCGACAATGCTATCCACATCTATTTTCGAATGGAGGTAACATAAGTTTAGAGGACTAAACTTCATAAAGGAGGGAAGAATGTGATAACCATGTTCTGTATTATACTTTTAACCCTTAATTATGCTTGTGATTATGTGCTTAATATGAATTTGGGTGCTACTTATGTGATTATATGTGTTTTTGAATTTATATCTGTCTACCGTAGAGAAATCTATTATATTTCCTGTTATAATTTGAAATTGAGGGCCTTAGAGGCGACAGAAATCAAAATTGACTACTTCGTTATGATTAGCTTGATTTTCAGAGCCTATGGTGAAATTTAATTAAAAATTGATTCGGATCAAATTAATTAGATTAAATTGATTTAATTTAAGTGAAGTTGATTAGTCTTAATCATGTTTAATTAGCCTAAGCTAATCAAGAGTATATATATGATCAACTAAGCTTAGAGTTAAGTTAAGAGACATATTTTGAACTCAAAATTCTATAGAGAAAGCTACAGAGAGAGAGAGAGGGAGACTTTGATTTTTGAGAGAGAGAGAGAGAGAGAGAGAGAGAGAGAGAGAGAAAGGAGCTCAATTTGAAGAATTTGCAAGGAGATTCAAGAATTTGGAAGATTAGCTCTACTTCTTGCTAGTTTAAGCTAAATTGAAGTTCATAGGTGAGTAATTGAACCTTAAATCATAAGCTTAAGCCATGTAATTTGTGAGTTCAAGAGATTAATGAGCTCAATTAAAGAAATTAAAGTAAGATTGATGAATTTAGAACTAACTCATACATGCATGTATGAATTTGCTATGAATCCTTAATTTTGAGCATGAATCATGTAATCTATGTTGAATTAGAAATTGTATCTTACATGCATGCATGAATTGTCATGTTTTGAAGTCCAATTCTAAGTTTAACAGCTTGAAAGTGCAATATATAAAAGATGAGTCTACATGCATGAAGTTCAAGGTTGAATTTTGTTGAATTCATGAAATTTTGAGTTATGGGTTGAAGTTATCTTTAAATTTATGTTTTTGGGAGCGTTTATACACAAATGGACAAGACATGCATGAATTTGGAGCCTTGGAGTTGAATTTGAAGCTCAAATACAATTCTGGAAATTCCAAAATTTGAGCAGTTCGCTCGAGTGATGGAAGTGTCGCTCAAGCGTACATTTCAAGCTCCCAGTAGTTTTGCAGGCAATTGCATGGTGGCTCGAGTGACCGATTGTGCGCTCGAGCGAACATCTTTTTTTTCAGTACTTGGCTTAAACGATTGTCGAGCGACCGTCAAGCATGAAAATCAAGCTTCCAGTACTTTTATAGACCAAGGGGTCCGCTCGAGCAACCATTATTGCGCTTGAGGGAAGTGCCCTGTTTCAGGAAACTTTGAAAAGTTATTTTATGTTCCAATTTCCGTTCTTTTTCATTTCTGAGCATTCTTAGGCACACATTAAGCATTCTAAGAATTAGAAAGAAGCCTAAGAAAATTAAGTAAACTAAGGAATGGATTGAATTATGTTATAACCCAATCTATTTTGAATTATGTAGGGTCAACTACAAGTACGATTCAGCCATTTGACCACAGTGAGTAATATCTTTACAAAGATATTTTACTTATACTCTATTTTCTGTTTGTTCACATGTGGTAAGCTTTTTTGAACCTATGATTTGATAAGCGTGAATGAGTTACCATCTTCTGTCTGAACAATATACTAACAATGTGATATTAACAAGAGTATTATCTGTACAAGTAAATGATTGATATGATATGACAGGATCTCTGATAAGACTGAATGACTGATATAATATAATTGAATCACTGATAGGACTGAATGACTGATATGATATGACTGAATCACTGATAAGACTAAATGACTGATATGCAATTGCAAAATTGAATGGTCGTTATATACTGTACGACCATTATATATTGTAAATACTTGGACCCAAGGTCGTACTGATAAGACATGACTGAATCCGATTGGTGAGTTTGTTAACTGTTGGGCCTGAGGTCGTACTGTACACTGTTGGGCCCAAGGACGTTCTGTTGAGTAATGATTGAACTCATACTATATATTCTACTATCTTTTCGACTTAACGTCATTTCGTCACATGTTGGACCCAAGGTCGTTTTGATGTAAAATGCTTACTGATCATATATGCTCATTGATTAAATATGTTTATCTATTAAAAAAAGGGGCTCATTCACTCAATCCCTTTACTTCGATATTGTTCACTAAGTGTTAGCTCACTCTTTATTTAAATGTATGTAAATGAGTAGCGGGATGTCCAGCCTCAATCCTAGTGGACTCGTTAAGGATATTAGATACCATGGAGTCTACTATGGACACCTCTCATACGAGGCTTTGTTTGTGATTGTTTTTATTTTGTTTATTTTCGTGGTCTCGTAGGACTAAGTCTGTGTCTAAGTATATAACTTATTATCTGCTAAGACTATTTCTAGAATGATCTTGAATATATGTATATCTATATTGACTATAAGGTGTGAGTTATTAATATAATGTGCAAGGTTTTTGTAATGATATATATGCATAGCTCATTAGACAAAATTTCTAATTCTGCACCCGCATCTGGCCCCCTATTAATAGTAAATATGACTGATTTCTGTCTGAGGTCGTAGGAAATCTCATGATTACTGGCCGGTTATGATCCTAACCTATAGGGGCAGGTTCAAGTCGTGACAGAGTGGTATCAGAGCACGAGTTGATAACTCACATAGTTGTCCAAATGAGCAATAGAGTGTCTAGGAAAGACTTAAGTTGCATTCATATGATAAATATCTACTTAAATGCATTAAGAATATGCTAAAGTGTTTTGAAATATGTGACTACACGACATATGAACTGTTGACCATCTGTATATGCATGCTCTTTCTGTTTATGTATATAGTGTACATTGTTTTTGTATAAAATATAATGCAAGTCTCATCAGATAATGGTGAGAACAAGATCTGATGAAATAAAAGAATCTTTTACTGCCAGACTGGACAGAATGGAAAGACTGATAGAAACACTGTGGCAACAACAATAGTGGCGACAACCGCCACCCCCCACCTCCAGTACAACCTGTGCACGACTTACAAAATGAGGACCAAAGAATAGCTCTCAGCAAAGAGTTTAAGAAAATGAACCCACCACTGTTTCACGGGGGTGTCGACCCATTGAAGGCCGAAGCTTGGGTCCTCGGTATTGAAAAGTTGTTCGAAGTATTCCCATGCCTTGAAACACAAAAAGTACTGTTAACCACCTTTACACTGGAGGATGAAGCAAGAAGGTAGTGGATATTGATGCGTGATGACAACAAGGGAATAGACTGGACACAATTTCTTACCCTCTTTTATGATAAATATTTTCCACACTGTGTCCATGATAGAAACATGTCTGAACTCAAGGGGCTGAAGCAAGGCAATATGATTGTGGTTGAGTATGAGGCCAAGTTTATCGAGCTGGCTAGGTTTACACCGCATATGGTCAACACCGACTATAAAAAGGTAAGAAAATTTGAGGGTGGTCTCCGTAATGATATCCTGGAAAGAGTGAATGTACAAAAATTGCCTACTTATGTTGATGTGCTAGACTGGGCTTTAATGTGAGAAACTAATATAGCCAATCAAAATAAACTGTCTGAATAGAAAAACAAGAGGCAAGGCTTCTTTTCAAAGAAGATGTTTAAAAAGAAAAATACAAGTTTATCGAGTTCCACCTCTTCATGGGATTCTGCACCAACATGTAACATCTGTGGTAGAAAGAATTAGGAAGTTTGTTACCACACATCTGGGACATGTTTTCGAGGTGGCAAAATTGGGTATATGGTTAAAGAATGTCCGTAGACTGACCAAAGAAGTGGAAGGCCATCAGCTAGCTCAACTGGATCTATTCCTGTACAAGGAAACACTGTGAGACCTACTACTACTAGAGACACAATGAGGCAAGGGAGAGTCTCTGCGCTTATCCTAGGTGACACACGAAATACTGAAGTCATCATCTCAAGTACTGTCATTATATGTAATCAAGATGCTTTTGTATTAATTGATTCTGGATCAACACATTCCTTTGTGTCTAGTACATATGCATCTACATTAAATATACCCATAGAATCATTGCCTTATTTGTTGTGTGTGTTTGCTCTATTTGAAGAGTCTGTGTTATGTACATCTGTATATCGTGTTTGCGATATGCACATTGGAAGTGTAACTTTATATGTGGATTCGTTGCCTTTGGATATTAGACACTTTGATGTAATTCTGGATATGGACTATTTGTCTAAATGTTGTTCCACCATTGATTGTGTAACAAAACAAGTTATATTTAAACCTCTAGGACATGATGAGTTTATATTTATGGGTAATCGGGTTGTGCCTCCACCTTATCTGATTTCAGTAATGAAGGCATGTAAATTGCTCAAGAAAGGATGCCAAGGTTATTTATGTAGTGTGATGACTGAACAATCCATGAATGTTGAACTAGACAATATTCCTATTGTTAGAGAATTTCCGGATGTATTCTCGGATGGCTTGCCAGGGGAATTGGTTGACAGGGAGATATAGAGTTTACTATTGATATTGTGTCGGGCACTCAGCCTATTTCGAAAACTCCTTACAAAATGTCAACTATTGAAATGAAAGAATTGAAAGAACAGTTGCAAGACTTGTTTGATAAGGGCTTTATTAGACCTAGTACTTCACCCTGGGGAGCATCGGCATTATTTGTAAAGAAGAAAGATGGGACCTTATGATTATGTATTGACTACCGAAAATTAAACAAGGTAACAATAAAAAAATAAATACACTTTGCCCTGTATTAAGGATTTTTTGATCAGTTGCAGGGATCACAAGTGTTTTCAAAAATTGATCTGAGATTTGGGTATCACCAATTAAAGGTGAAAGCAAAAGATGCTAAGAAAATTGCATTTCGGACAAGGTATGGTCACTATAAATTTCTTGTTATGCCCTTTGGAATGACTAATGTACCTGCAGCGTTCATGGATCTTATGAATCAAATTTTTAAGTCTTATCTTGGTGAGTTTGTTGTAGTCTTTATTGATGACATCCTAATATACTCAAAGAGTAGGATTGATCATGAAAAACATTTGAGCACTGTATTGCAAACCCTTAGGGAAAAGAAGTTGTATGCTAAATTAAAGATTGGGGTCCTGAATGGCTAGAAAATTTCAACCTCAAGTTATGGGGACTCTCCAAGTAGCTGTCTGACCACTGTCCTATAATTTTGATGGAGGATGAAAGAGATTGCGATCCGAGACCTTTTTGGCTCCTTAATGTGTGGGTTGTTCACCCTACCTTTGTATCTTTAGTGGAGAGAACTTGGTCAGAATATCAGGTCGAAGGGTGGGTTGGATTCAGATGTCTCATGAAGTTTAAAGCTCTGAAACAGAAGCTAAAAGTGTAGAGTTCTGCTGTGTTTGGGCTGATTAACACTAAGTTGAAGGCTAGTGAAGAGGAAGCCTATGCTATTGAATTAATTATAGAGGAAAGAGTGCTTCTGGGGGATGAACAAGTCAAAAGACAAGAATTCAGAGGGGAAATCTGGAGCTTGAACAAAACGATGGAATGGATTTGGTTGCAAAAGTCCAGAATTAATTGGGCCACAAAAGGAGATGGGAACACAAGGTATTTCCACATAATGGCCATTAATAGAAATAGCAGAAATTCTTTGTGCTCAGTACTAGAGAACAACACAATGGTTGTGGAACCTTCGGAGGTCAGACATGTGGTGAAGAATCATTTCATGAACCATTTTTCTGAAACTTGGGCAGTTAGGCCTAAACTATCTGGCCAGTTGAAAAATATTGGTGGTAGACAAGTAGCGGACCTCTTAGAAGCAGAGTTTGCAGCAAAGAAAGTTAAAAATGTTATTAAGAGTTGTGATGGCAAAAAAGCACCAGGGCCCGATGGATTTAACTTGGCCTACTTTAAGAAATGCTGGAGAATTGTTAAACCTGAGGTAATGCAACTCTTTAGGGAGTTCCACCAGAATGCCAGTCTGGCTAGGGATATAAGTAGCTCTTTTACTACTTTGATCCCAAAAGTAGACAGCTCATCCAGCTTGAATAAGTATCGACCCATAAGTCTTCTAGGTTCATTGTACAAAATTCTAGCTACAGTCTTGTCAGATAGGATGAAACCAGTGTTGCCCATGATTATTAGTGAGTCCCAATTAGCTTTTCTAGGGGGTAGGCACATTCTAGATGAGGTTTTCATTGCCAACGAGATAGTTGATGGGTGAAGAGAATAGAATAAGAAAGGGTTGGTGTTGAAACTAGACTTCGAGAAGGAATATGATTCAGTCAACTAGGAATTCTTGTTCAATATGTTATCTAACTTTGGTTTTGGGGAAAGGTCGAGGAGATGGATGAGAGCGTGTGTTACATCCACAAGAGTGTCAGTTTTAGTGAACGGTTCGCCTACTGAGGAGTTCTGCCCACGGCGTGGATTACGGCAAGGTGACCCACTGTCCTCTTTCCTATTCAATATTGTGGCTAAGGGTTTGAATGTCTTGTTTGATAGAGCAAAGGAACTAGGTTTAATCAAAGGTGTTGACATTGGAAATAATGGGGTCTAAGTAACGCACTTATAATTTGCGGACGATACAATCTTGTTTTGTGAAGCTGAGTGGGTGGAAGTGGTGACTATCAAAAGAATTCTTCGGTGCTTTGAAATTCTATCAGGGTTAAGAATTAATTACCATAAAAGTGTGTTTGTTGGCATTGGAGTGAAAGAAGTGCTGTTGCAAGGTTTTGCCTCTAAGTTAAATTGTGCTTATCAGAATTTTCCTTTAAAGTACCTTGGGCTACCTCTTGGAGCTAACTGTGGTAGGAAGAGCACTTGGAAGCTAGTCTTGGATAAGTTTAAATTGAAACTGTCCACATGGAAGAGAAGATTATTGTCGTTTGCTAGGAGGTTGACTTTGATTAAGTCTGTTATGAGTAATTTGCCTTTCTACTATTTGTCGTTGTTCAAATTACCAGTGGGGGTAGCAAAAGACATTGACATAATTCAATCAAATTTTCTATGGGGTGGGTTAGATCTTAGAAGGAAAGTCCATATGGTTAGTTAGGATGCCATTACCAAGAGCAAAAAATTGGAAATCTTGGGCCTTAGAAGCTCCTTGGTTATGAATACTTGCTTACTGCTGAAATGGTGGTAAAGGTTTGGGGCTGAGACTCACGCTTTGTGGAAGGTAGTTATTTGTTCAAAGTATAATATGGGAGGTGGAAATTGGCTGCCACACATGGACGGAAATAATAGAGTTTCAAAAATCTAGTCAGATATCATCCGTGCAGTGATCTCTAAGCCTGTGATTCACAATTTGCACCTTGTAAACACTGCAATTCAGCTGGGGAATGGGCAGAGAGCTCAGTTCTGGCTTGATAACTAGGCAGGAGAGATGTGCCTTAAGGAAGAATTTCCCAAACTCTTTTATTTGTTTACTGATAAGAATACAACAGTCGCTAAGTTTTATACCAGACGGGAAGGGATTCAGGGCTGGAATTTGGGCTTTAGGAAGCCTCTGCTGGCATAGGAAGAAGAGGGGGTTAGTAGATTACATGCCATAACCAAGGATGCGCCAGCACTTAGGGACTTAAGCTCAGATATATGGAAGTTGAAGGTTGACCCATCTAGGGTGTTTTTCATTGCCTCTGTGTACAAATGTTGTGAATTATCCTTGAGGCCAGTTAGGAATACGGTAGCAGATGTTTGGAATAACTGTGCGCCATCTAAAGTCAAATTCTTCTGGTGGTTGGCTTGGCAAGGTAAGGTGAAAACATCTAGTTTCTTACAGCGTATTGGGATCTTGGATGAATTTGCAAATGTGAGCTTTGTTTTCTGCCAACAGGAGGTGGAAACCATTCCCCATATCTTGCTCTTTTGTCTTTTTGTTTGGCTGTTGTGGTCTCATGTTATGGAATGGTGGGGATGTCAGTGGGTTATGCCAAACTCAGTGGAAGGATTGTTGCAGTGGTGGTCATTTTATATGATGCAAAAGATTGGGAAGCTGATATGGGAGGTAGTGCCTTTAGCCGTTTTTCGGTCAACTTGGAAGCATAGAAATGATTGCGTTTTGAATGACTCTCAGCCAAATTTGGAGGATCTTTGTGAGCTTGTTAAAGCAAGGATAGCACTATGGGTCAAATCATCCCCAACAAAAATGGTATTCTCTATTAATGTTATTGTCTTTAACCTCCCTCGGGTTCAATATTGCATTCGTTCTGAAAGTTGAGATTTGCCTCTGTGTTATGGTTCTCTATTATTGACATCTCTATTGGTTTTGGTTTTTATGTTTTGTTTGCCTTCTGTATGGGGATGCCTGCTGTGTTCGTTTGATTCTGTTCTGTTATGGATGAGTCTATTCTGTTGGTAGTTGATTCTGCTATGGTTGATCAGGGCTGCTGCTATGGTTGATTTCTCAGCAGGCAATAACACAACTATTGTTACCATTCTGCTTCAGATTCTGTCTACTTTACTCTGCTGCCATTTTGCCTCTGTTTCTGCTACTTTGGCTCAGGGTGTGTGGGTGATTGTCTGAATTGGTGTAGTTAGGTACATTGTTTGGCAGCATAAAAACAATGGTTGTATGTTGGTGTATGCTGTATGATGCTGTCTGTGAGCTAGTGTTGGTTTCTCACCAACACTATGCTTCGTTTTCCTTTTTCTCCCTTTTTCTTTCTCATCCTATTGATGTTTTCTCATATGTAATGTATGGTTTCATCATCAATATTGATTTTCTTTGCTGATAAAAAAAATTTAAAGAAATGTGAATTCTGGCTAGATGAGATTGTGTTTTTAGGCTATGTTATCAACAGAGATGGAATTTTTGTAGACCCACAAAAGATTGAGGCAATTGTAAACTGGCCTACATCGACGAATGTAATGGAAGTCCGAAACTTCATGGGCTTGCTTGGTATTATAGGTGTAGACACCCCATTTTGACTGGCCCTAAGACTTGGGCACTTACTTTTGAATATCCCATGATGTAAATTGGAATATGTCATTTTATGAATTTCTCAGCCAAAAAAATCAGATTGAAATTTTAATCCCAAATCTCACCCATGTTAACCAAATTATTAATTTTTAGTATTTTATAATATTTTATAAATTTATGTGTTGTACATATAGTTTTTGATGTTTTTATCTAAATTGGTATAAATAATTTTGATATTTGATAAAAAAAAAAAGAAAATAATATATATATAAAATAAAAATAAAAAAGAAAAGGATGAATAAGTGGAGGGATGAAGATAAGATTTTTGGTGAGGTTGTGTGGGGGTAGTGGAGAATAATTATTTTTTTAAAAAGGAAGGGAACATGCATGGCGAGGCGGGAAAAGAATAAAAAAAGAGAAGAGAGTAGGTGAGAAGTTGAAAAATATTAAAAAGAGAGGGGGACAGAAAAGAGGGAGTGGGTGGTTTATTATTTGAGGGGGATAATCTGAGATTGATAAAAGGAGGAGAGTGGTATTCATGAGTAAAAAGGGTGTGGGGAGAAAATGTAAGAAATACACACACTGAGCTTCACCACTGATACTCACACTGAGCTTCATATTTCACCACTGATACACACACACACCACGCAGCACACACACAGAGCTTCATACACACACACACACCACAACACACACAGAAAGATACACAGCACACACACACAAGCTCCATCTCTCTCTCTCTCTCTCTCTCTCTCTCTCTCTCTCTCTCTCTCTCTCTTATACTATGTATAATCTACTTCTGGGTTTCATGGCTAAAAGCTGCTTCTGGGATTCATTTCTCTCGGTGGAGAGTTTGTGTAGTAGAAGATCGGTGGTGGGAACAATGGAACAGAGAGCTAAAAAACAACACACACAGATGTGAGTAGAGAAGTTCACGGCCATAAAACATGTTCAACAGATGGGCTCTAGGACCTCTCTCTCTCTCTCTGGTGTGAGTGGCAAAAGGAGCATTGTTGTGTTTTTGGAGCTAAACATGCACACCACACGGCGCACACACTGAGCTTCACACATGCACACTACTGTCATCCACACACGGCACACGGATACACGTTCTCTCTCTAAAACAGATACACACATGGGCTGAAAGAAAGGGCTACCTCTCTCTCTCTCTCTCGGAAAGACATACACACACCAGAGCGCACACCAGAGCGCACACACACACACCATGCAAGCGGGACACCCAGCATAACCACCACACGGCAGACCCAGCAAATACACAACACACACACGGTTTAGAAAGAGAGAGGACACACTCCACATACCATTCACAACACACACACAGCAGACACCTTTCACAACACACCCACACGGCATACAACACACCATTCACAACACACCCACTCCACCCAACACACCATTCACATACATACACGGTTTAGAGAGAGAGAGAGAGAGAGAGAACACACACCATACACAGACACAAAACACACACTACACCTATCTCTATCTCGCTCGGTAGTTGGCATACGGACCAGAGACAGCACACACACACGACATACACACAGCACACACGGACACACTCTCTACACACTCTCTTTCTTCCCACAAGTGCAGCCCTCTTCGCCATCGTCTCACGCACACTCGTTGCATGCAACAGGAGCACCACCGTGAAGCTCCCCTCCACCGCCTCTGGTCTCCACTGTAGCACCACCGGCTCCGCCAAGGCCGATGCTGCAGTTTCTGGTGGAGTTCGAGTTGCTTTCCTAGAGAGAGAAAAGTTGATAATGAGAGATAAGCTGGGTCAGTGCTCCGGCTATGGGTTTCACGGTCCTTCGGTGTTATCGCTGGATCAAATGAAATTGGGTTCTGTGGTCCTTCATGGATTCCTCTCGCTGACACATGGTTTTTGTTTTGGTGTGCATGTGTTGGCCCGAGTTGTTGGGTTTTGATATAGCTTTAGCTATGAAGATTGGCCAGTTCATGGAGATGGTTGACCATGCTTACTAAGGCTATTGCTCATCACACGTCAGCAGCCTTTATAAGAGTGGTTGGTTCTGAGTTTGTTTAGAAATACTTGGGTGGGGCCCACCATTTGAAGATGAGGACATGGGTCGACGTGCGCAGGTCGGCTGGATGGAAGATTTTATTTTATTTTGGGTGTTGGTAAGAATTTTTATTTTATTTGTCTCCCTCGGATTTGTAATATTTAAAGTGTTGTAATAATCTCCCACCCCGCTTCTTTCTATCCCATTCTTTAATCGCTTTCCCAAACTGTACATATATATATCTGACATGCCATGCATATCTGTGCTTTGTATCCATGTTTCATGTATCTCGATCCGGCTAAATTTGCATTTTTGTGATTTAATTGATTATTATATGATTTTGTGCGCTATCACATGTTTTGCAATGATTCACATGCCATATTGTAGAAGCCGGATCTTTAGAAACATTCTTGTGTATGTATTGCATTAGAATTTTGTATATAAGATCATGCATATTTTTCTAATTTTGTTTTGTAGCTGTTCGAGGGACGTCAATATCTCTGTGAGTTTTTTATGCTTTAGCATCCCATTTGTGTGTGCTTTTCTTACTATCTATTAGCATTCTACCATGAGACTAATTGCTTAAATGATAAACTGTTTGAATGCCTGTGGATGAAGGCTTGTTACCTGAATTGGAATGATTCAACGATTGTACATTTTAAGCCTACTTTGTAGTGGCAAATTCACAAACTTTAAGCCCACTTTGTCAAGTGGCAAATTCAAACCCTTTTCGACAAACAAACACGAAATTGAATTGCTCCAATTTGAGCAAACTAGTCTATACCTTGTATGCTTCACATAGTAAATTTTAGGATTTACTAAAATAATCAAAACATAAACATATAAAGAAAATAAAATTCATATCATGGTTTAATAGAGGCCGATCTTTTGATCGGGTGAGCGGGGGTGCTCATTATTGACTTTCCCCTCTCATACCCAAGGTTCTGAGCCAAGCATCCTTGGTTACAACGAACAGTGGCCTTGGCACTGAGTCATGGGTTTCCTAATTTTCCAAAATATTAGGTGGCGACTCTGAGATCTGATGACGCAATCCATTTTTGACAAAATTTCAATAAAATGGATTTTTAATAAAAGTTGCCAAATCTGGACTCTCATCTATATTTCACATTGCACTCGTGAGGCTAGATCAAAGAGATCTCGGGAGTCCGAACTGTTTAACGCACGCTAGTACCCCCCGGGTATGTTACAATAGGCGGTTTGTAAAAGATTTCTCCAAAATAGTTGTACGGCTTACCCAACTCACACGCAAGGGACAACCGTTTGAATGGACTAATGAGAGAGAATCTGCTTTCCAAGAGCTAAAGACAAGACTGACTACCGCACCAATGTTGACATTGCCTTTAGGTACGAGAAATTTTGTAATATTTAGTGATGCTCCTTACAAGGGTCTGGGTTGTGTGTTAATGCATAATGGAAGGGTAATTATCTATGCCTCCAAACAGTTGAGACCGCATGAAAAGAACTACCCAACGCATGACCTGAAATTGGTCGCAGTTGTTTTTGCTCTAAAAATCTAGTGCCATTACTTGTATAGGGCAAAATGTTAGGTTTATACTGATCGCAAGAGCCTAAAATACTTCTTTACCCAAAAAGAACTGAATATGCGGCAGCGAAGGTGGTTAGAGTTGATTAAAGATTATGATCTCCAAATTCAGTATCACCCAGGGAAAGCCAATACAGTTGCTGATGCTTTGAGTAGAAAATCAATGAGGAATTTGGCTTGCATGCTCACTTAATAGAATGAAATCCTGCAAGACTTTTTTTTTTTTTGATCGGCAAAGAAAAATTCCATTAAAAATATGAAATTTGAAGGTACAAGGAGATAAAACGCATTGAGAGAGATTCGAAGAGTAAAAACTCACTCTTCTACTACTGCTACTCGCGATCTTACAACCAATCCCTTAGCCTCACAGTTTTAAATTTTGAAAAGCAACTAGAAAATAAAATAAAATAAAATACATCACACTCTCTTGAGCCCCCACCTAACACACAGAAATACACCCCACGTCAGACTCAAACACTTGATACACTCTCGAGCCCCACATTCTTACACCCTGCACCATTGTCGGATTGCCCCACACCTGACTCTCTTGGGAACTCAACCTCCATAATCCATTGCCGTCGAGAACCACCCGTCGAGAACCACTATTGCCGGACACCTACGCCTTGCTCTCGACTTTATCCTCCACCAATACCGGACACTGTAGACACTCCATTTTTGACCGCCCTTAAGACTTGGACGCGACTAATGGTTTACATGGTGGAGAAAGGTGTGCAGGGGAAAGATTCAGTTTCTTCCGCAAAGAGAGAGTCAAATCTCAACTTCATACCCCTTGTTGGACCAAAACAATCTTGATCAAAAGATTTTAGACCTTAAAACCCTCTCTTTCAAAACCTTTTTGAAAATAGGTTCCTACGATGTCCCGACGCTCGTATTTTGTTAAATATCGCGCCTTTTGGTAAACCGAGCAAGGACAGAGTGGAAATGAATGAAGGAGAGATGAAATCTTTGAAAAATCTTTCGAAACACCTTATTTAGGGGTTTGGAGTTGAAGAAAATGGGAAACGAGAGAAGAGAACTAGTTTGGGAAAAGTTCGGCATGACTCCAAGTAGGACCAAAACTGCGCGGCTTCACCAAAAGAGAGATATCTCTTAGCACAGTTGGCGTTTTGATGCAAGGCTACCATCATTGGAAAGCTTACTTCAGGGGCTTCAATTTGCACACAAGAATGACCTAAAAAGGCATCCAGATGAAGGAGTTAGGCTTTCTTCAAGTCAGGGACTAAGGCTGATTTTTTATGCTGGCCTCTATGGAAGTGTGCCGGCCATTAATGGCCAATGCCTGCCCCATGCCGGCCAAAAATGGTAGGGTGCCGGCCAACAATGATAAGGTGCCGGCCATTGATGCCAGAAAGCAGATTTCAACAAATATTTTATCTCCAGCTGGCACAGCTGTCTTGGTTGAGATATTTTCGACCAAACCTTTGCTTTTTGCTATATATGAGGCCATCTATCATATATTCAAGGGGTTTAGAACACTTAGAACTTCTTGAGCAAGTTTTGAGAGCCTCTCTCTCTACTCCTCTCTCTCCACATTCCTCTCTCTCAAGAACTCTTAAGCATTTGTGCTAGAAGACTTGCATACAATCATCTTCAACCTATCAACCCTTGAGAAGAGTTGATCACCATTGGCTTGAGGTCCCTTGGAACTTCCTTTTGGGCTGATCGAAGGTTCTTTGGCTCAAATTTGGGGCTGTTTTGCTGCTGTCCTTCAAGGTTCTTCAAGGGTAAGCACTTACTCTTTTGAAGCTTTGTTTTGCATGCTTGTTTTACTACCATTTCAAACTGTTTTTGGCTTGGTTTTGAACTGAAGAAAGTTCTGATTTTCAGTCCTAAAAGTCTTGGTTTAAGCCTTGTTTGGCTAGGGGGTTGTCTCTCCCTTTTGTTCCTTAGCTTGTTTAGCTTTTGAGCCATCTTTCAAGGCCTTTCAAAACAACTTTTCGTGGGCTTTTGACACCCTGTTTTGAGGCTCAAAATAGGAGGGGGGTGGTCTCCCCTCCTCTTGTCTTGTTTACTTGCATATTTGGCCTTCCAAAGGACCATCCCTCCATGCATTTTTTAGGCTTGGTTCAGGCCTATTTTTGTGACTTTTAGGACCTGCCTTGGCCCTGTCCATGGCTGGTTTGGTCATATTTTGCATGCATCTAGTATGTGTAGTGTAACTCCATTCATAGCTCATCAAAGCAGCATTTGTGCTTAGCTTGTGTTGAGTCAATTTCAGTGGGTTTTTGGTGATGTTTTACCATGCCATGAATCTGTTTTGGTTTGGTTTTGTCACTCCATGCTTGCATGATACACTTGTAGTGTAAATCCCCTAAACTAGCTTCATATGCTCCATGCTTTGCCATGTCATGTTAGCTTGTTTGGTTTACATTTCAGCATGTATTTGGTCATCATTTGGCATGTCATGACCCTATCCATAGTTTGTTTGATCATCCTTTGCACGCTCCATATAGGTGTAGAACAAATCTTGTTTACTAGCCCTTTGTGCATGATGTTTTGACTCATCATCCTAGCATATTTTGGCTTTACTCTAACATGATTTTATGCTTATCTTGGGCTGTCCTTGGACTGTTTTAGGCTGCCATGGCCATATCACTCGCGCTTTGTATAGCTATAGTGTAAATGCTTAGGCTAGTCTTGGGTTTTGATGCCCCTACCACGCCATACATGTGATGTTTGCATGCTTTGCCCTCATTCCACATGCTATTTCAGTCCATGAAATGTTGTCACACATTTGCATTTGACATGCTTTGAATGCTTTATAGAGCTTGTGCTTTATGCCTCAAGAATGGACCTTTGTGCATGCCATAAAGCACAAGCCTTTGGCTCATCACTTCAGTGCATTTTTGGTCTTGTTATACCATAATGTGACTCTGTTTTATGTTGTCCAAGTCATGCCATGATTGGTTCCAATAGGTGTAGTGCATTGTCTCTTTTGTAGCTTTGCATGTCCCATGTTTTAGCATTGTATGCTAGCTTGTTTTGGCTTACTTCCATGCATGTTTTAGTCTCATATTAACATGTACTAGGACTATTTTGGGTTTCCCTTGCCATATCCTTCATGCTTTGTATAGCTGTAGTGTAATTGGCTTTGCAAGCTTTGTGTTTTGTTAGCTCATGCATGCTATCTTTGTGTTGTTTAAATGATTTGGCATCATTTATCATCTCATTTCAGTGCATCTAGTGTTGTTACAGTTGCACATTTGTCACTCCTTAAGCACTCTCGAGAGTTGCCCTCTTAGGCCTCTTTGGTGAGCCTTTTGTATTTTGCATGCTTGAGTGTGTTTTGATGGTTTAATTCCGTCACTATGGCTACTGATTTGGACCTATTTGAGAGCTGTCCATCTTTGGTGTAAGCCCATCTTACCATGTTGTCGCATGCTTGTATGTTGTTGCATACTTATCCACCTTTACATGCCTTGCATGTTTGCATGTTCATATTGCATTTTGTTATGTTGTCCAAGGTTGTTGCCTCACATCATGCTTATATGCTTGTTGCATGCTTGAGTTAGTTGCATGTTTGCACACTTAAGTCATATTGCATGTTTGCCATGCTTATGTGTTGCATTGTTTGGATTAAGTGTTAATCCGAGCACGAGGAACGAGGGGCGTTTCATACTCCGAGTGATGGAACGTGTCTCAATTCTCGGTCGCCGAAGCTCTTGATGATTCATGATAGAGTTCTAGGCTTTACTTGCTTTATTTGTGCATTTATTTTCATATTGATTTGCACAAGTTGGATCTTTGGCCATCATGCATCAGGATGCGTGATTGATGGTCGTGGATCCGACTAGGCCTCTCCCTTGATGTTTGAGGCGATATGGGGTGGCATAGTGCATACATGCCCTTGGAAGACCCTCCCTTCTTTCTATTTTGTGTTTTGTTGCGGCTTGGTGTCACAGCACACTAGTGGCCGGCAGTGCCCTGTTGTTGGCCGTCATCTCTCCTTTCATGGCCGGCAGGCCACTGGTGAATCCCCCAGCAGTGTTTTGGTAAGTTCCAACAATAAACACTGGAAGACACCCTGCAAACAGAGTCTCTAAAGAGCAACCGAAAGGTGTTTCGAGGCGAAGAACTAAAGCGAGCATGCATACCTTCCTCTTCTCCAAACAGAGCTGGAATAGCATTCATTTATTGCTTACTTGTTAGTTATTAGTTCTGTAATAATTAGTTGTAGCTAGTGATTAATTCGATTTTGTAATAATTAATTAGCTCGTGAGTTAGTTGATTAGGCGGCCTGCATTATTTATTCAGACCCTCTGAGCGAGGGCACAATTGTAATAAGTGTGCGTGTGTGTGATGTATGTCTTCCAACCCCACGTCTTTCTCCCTTTTATTTACCAGCTTATGATGGTTAGATTAGGGCATGTTTTAATTAGCATACTTATGCTTGCATGTTTGCATTCATTCATCTGTCTTGCATGCACCGGACTCGGCGCATCATACTAACTGCATTGTATTTCAATTCCGAGTTGAATACGTGTTAATTGTAGCATCATCATATGCCATCTTAGAATAGCCGAGCCTATCTTAGTTGCATACCTGTATGTGTTGCATTAGGCATTTCAGCATAGCTAGGATCATGCATTGATTACTAACTAGTTTCTGTTTTGGCTTGGAGTACTCGGTAAGTACTTATGCTTTAGCATCCTTGCATGCGTGTGAGTGATTGCCATGATAGCATGCTTACCATGAGGCTATGTGCTTATGTGATATATCTGCCTGAATGTCTATAAGTGAAGGTTGGATTATCTGAATTGGAACAATTCATTGATTGCGAGTTTTAAGCCCACTAGATAGTGGCAAACCATCTTTTCTAAGCCCACCTGAGGGTGGCAAATCCACATTTTAGCCTACTTGCGAGTAGCAAACCATCTTTCAAATAAACAAACATGAAATGTTTTGTTCCAACTCAGACGATCCAGTCTATACTTGTATGCTACGCGCATCACGTAGTAAATCTAGGCTAATACCTGGAATAAGAACGCATAATGTTTTCAAAACTCGATATCATGGTTAGTAGAGGCCGATCTTTGATCGGGCAAGCAGGGGTGCTCACGAAGTGACCTTCCCCAATCGTACCCAAGTTCCCGAGCCGAGGCAACTTTGGTGATGACGGACACGTGGCCTTAGGCAACGAGTCAGGGTTTCCTAAATTCCCCCAAAATAAAATATTTAGGTGGCGACTCTGTATCTGGTAAAGCAGTTCATGTTTGGCACTTCTTTCAAAAAAATTTGTTTTCAAAAACGATTTGCCAGATGTGGATTCTTTGATGATTCATCGGTCTTGCATTGCACTCTGCGAGATTAGATATAGGACCGTGACATTGAGTCCTGAACTGTAGTGAGCCCAAACGAACAAAACGGGATCTCCTCCTGGGACGTTCGGGGACGTCTACAGACACCCACGCCTTGGTTCTTCTTCAGCAGCCCCAGATTCTGCCTCTGGGACTGGGCTGCTGTATCACTAATGCACAAATAATCCCCAAGCCTGCCTCGAGAGCAATTCAAAACTCTTCACCGGACACTCAGGTTGCTGCCGAGAACCACTTGTGACTTCAATACCTGTTGGTTTCTCCTCCTTGAGTCAACAAATTCCTAGCTCTCGACTCCGACCTCTGCCAGGACTGCTACCCTGAAAACCCAGTTTCGCCTCCTTCACCACGTTTCTGCCCTGAAAACCCAGTTTCCATCTTAAACTTCTCCCACGGTTTTCCTCTCCCAAACACCTCCCTTAGTTGATCCTCACTAACAACGCTAAGCAGTCCCCTCTTTGTAGACCCGGCTCCATTCTCCTCTTAACCGAACACAAGCTCCAACCACCATAGAGTTGAATAGAAATCACCCCTCAAACTCCCACGCGCATGGAGCGCTCGAATGAAAATCCTAAACAACTTTGGATCCTCTACCCCTCAAACTCCCGCTCGCAGAGAAGTGCCCGAATGAAGTTCCTGAACCAACCCACCCATGGTCAACGCAACCACCCTAAACCGAAACCCATGGCCGAAACTGAACACCATGGCCGAAGCACCACTACCACCGAACCACTTCATTCGAAGAAAGAACCCACCAAAACCACCTAACAAAGCTATGAAAAACAAGCACTCAAAACAAAAGCATCCTAAGCAAATCTAGAGATTAGATCTGAAAAGGGCACAAGCGGAAAACAAATGGGGGCTCAAGATTATTAGGAGAAAAAAGCATCAACACAAGAAGAAAAGCTAGGCCAGCCAACCGCCATGGCCAAAGGCGGCAGCCTGCTGGCCATCGGAGAGGCTAGAGATAGAGGTTTTTTTTTAGAGAGAGAGTTTTTTTAAAACGAGAGAGAAAGGGCTCAATTGCTCTTATTATTAAATCCTACAAGACTTTGAGAGATCCGAGATTGAAGTAATTTTACACGAGCAAAGTGGAATGATAAAAATGTTTAGATCAAATTTATTTAGTAGTGTTTGTTTATTGAGTAGTTTTTTTTTAAAACTTATTTTCATCTTTAGTGAAAAAAATTTCAAAAAATTTAAGAAGTTTTAAGCTTTTAGATTTAATTCGACGAGACAACTCAGAAAATTAAATTTTTATAAAAAAAAAAATTGAAAAAAGTTCAAATAAGATAAAAATAAGCCAAAAATAGTGGGTTTTTATTTTTTTTATGTGCTTATCTTGACTTTTTCAATTTTTTTCTGAAATTTTTCAAAGAAAAAAAAAACATTTCTTTTTAGATTCATATATACAAGATAGATAAGAAAAGTAAAAAAAATAATAATAATAATAATTTTGAAAGCAAATCACTATACACAAGAAAAAAAATTTAAAAATTTGATTTTTAAGTGTTTCCAACCTTTGGACCAGATTTAGTTTTTAATATAACTTTTATCTTACATTAAATTTGAATTTATAAAACATTTTATTCTCTTGACAATTATTTTGAACAATTGTACTAAAAATTTATAACTTTTTTAGGTTAATTATATTTTAGTCTCCAAAATATAAGTTTTATGTCATTTTAGTCCCCACATTTAAATTGTGTCAATTTGATTCCCAATACTAAAATTTTAATTTAAATATTAAAAATTAAAATAACACAAGACTCATACTTTGAATATTAAAAATGTAATTAACCCTTCCTTTTTCCATGAAACCTTTAAACACTACAGTGGTTAAGAAGCTTCTCGATGATTCTTAAAAATTGTTCAAGTTGCATCCATGGCCCATTAATTAAATAATAAATTATAAATTCGCCCTTTAAAATTTGTTTAGAATATAAATTGTTATTTGTAATTTTAAAAATTAAGAATTCAAATTTCTCAACTTCCTCCTATATAACAACGAAATTATCATAACTATTAATTAAAATATCATTGATATCATTAAAACTGTTATTAATAATTAATTAATGAAATATGTCTATTGTTACGTGTTTAAAAATTTTAAAGGACGAAATGTAATTTTTTAAAAGATTGTTTATATTTTTAGCAAATTACGTAATGTATTTGTAATTAGTAGGTGACCCGTGCAAGACATGAGAATTTTTTTTTTAATGAAAAATTAATTTTGAGTGATACTTTATGTATAAAAAATTTTAATAATTGAAAGTCAAATACAAACAGATTTGCTAATGACTGATGAAAATTATTGTTACTGTGTGTGATCTATGTAAAACATACTCATAAAAATAATTTCTTTCAAAGTTTAAAAATTTTAAAAAAAAAAATGACGCATTTTTAACTTGAAATCAAATCCTCATCTGTGGTAATAAAATTTACCAAAAATCATGAATTTCACTTGTATCGAAATATTCTTTCCTGAAAAAAAAAATAAAAAAATAAAAAAATAAAAATTGAAAATTTTATAATATACAAATTATAACTTGGTTATAACTCATGGTATATTATTTTGGGAAATTGAGTGGGTGCTATGCGGAGGGCACAACAATCACTGTTGTGCAGCTTTATGAGCTTATTTCAAAACCTGTTTTGATAATCCAAACCGTTTACATCGAGTAGAATATGCCTGTAAAAAATCAAGTTAATTAGACATCGTTAATAATTTCATCAAATTGAATTTGTATTTATAAAAATAAATGACAATTGTGATTTACAATATAAAAATGAATACAAATATGAGTGGATGAAATGGTTAATGATATTCGATGAACTTAATTTTTTTCAAGTATGTTCTACTCGATGTACTCTAAAATGCGAACGGTTCGGATTATCAAAACGGACACTAAAATAAGTCCATAGTGCCGCACAATAGTAGTTGTTGTGTCCCGCATAGCAGTCACCCCATCACCAAAATGTAATTAACAAATTTTACAAAAATAAACAAGATTATCTCACTATTCTATGCTATGCTAATCAAGATCAGGTCAAGACCTCAATGTAAATAATTATCCCTGGTCAACTTTTGCTCTCTTACATTGTCAAACAAATAAAAAATAATAATTATAACTATATTAATTTTTGTAGCATTTTCTTAAAATATTTATTGTATTGACATAGTCCCACATATAAGCCTATTTACAAGAGAGTACGTATCATACTTTCATCATAAGAGACTGTGGGGATGTATTTTCTGAGTACCAACATGTGGCCGAGGTGACACCGAAGTGTCAGCCGAGGTGCCACGTGTCGTGGTCGTTACGCCAAGGTTATCTCGGGGTTGCCAAGGTTATCTGCGAGAATACAGGAATCTGGGATAAACGGATAGGGACAGGAGTCCTAGAATGAAGAAAGACTACAAGATGGATACAGGTGATACCTTCAGGGGGTTTATCCTTATCTCTTGAAGAGTCCAAGGAAAATCCGGAATTGGAGTCCATGGAAGTGAGACTTCTAGTGGGACTGGGAGAGGGTTAAGCTATAAAAGAAGGGCACCCCCGGCAGGTCTAAGGTACGCAATTTTAAGTCTTGAACAGTAATTTAAGCACTGGTTTATCTTTGAGAGATACTGACTTGTTCGTCGGAGTGCCCCCGGGTGGAAGAACCACCGCCGGAGCCTTTTCTTTCTGTGCAGATTACAGGGTGCCATCTATTCTGCCTGTGTTCTACTGCTGGATTACTAAGGAGGGCAGTGTGATCGGAAATTCACTCACACAATTTGGCACCGTCTGTGGGAACGAAAAAGAGTAGATGGCCAGTAACACACAAAAGGAAAAGATTGCGGACGACACTCCAGCTGGGAGTGGAAGACCCGTCGACCCTAACGCTGAAGAAGGAGACCACAACGAAGGAACTCGTGATCAGAATCACGCAGAGAAAGGCGTCGGCCAAGATGGCGACACATCAAAGAAAGCGGACCAGGGCAAATACTATAACGAGGACGACCTCCAGACCTGGAAAGACAGGTGTCTGAGGAGGGATGAAGAAGTAAAGGAGATGGCAAACAAGTTGGCAGACCTTCAATCGGTCGTCAACTTCATGATGCAAAATAATGTCATGCAGCCACCATACCCGCTACAGGACACGCCAATGCCAGCAGCAAACGCCCAGAAGAAGGGGCAGAAAGAAACCCCCGAAGCCCATCAGCACACGAGGAGTGGAAGGCACTCTCACCGACCCTCCAGGGAAGTCGGCCGAGAAAAGCCGAGAAGAGAAGAGTCCCGAAGGACATGTTACGAGAAGGAGGCAGACCCCAAAGAACATCGGCATGTTCAGGGGCGGGTATTGTGTTTCGATGCATCCTGCGGGGAAGGATCAAAAAGGGGCCACCATGAGGCCGAGAGCAGTGCGCCGAAAAGGCTGAAGTCTAAAGACAGCCGGGCTGCAGGGAGAAGCAAAGAAGACTTGAGAGATTACCTCAAGAGGAAGCAGGAGAATGCCGGAGCCGAAGTAACCTCCCCGGTTAAGCCGAGGACGCCATTCTCGACGGAATTGGACAAATTCGTCGTGCCAAAAAGATTCAGTATGCCGAGGTTCCAGATATATGATGGTAAGTCAGACCCTAACTTCCATGTTGGATTATTTTTGAATTCAATGGCATTATACAGTGGGAACGAGCCGTTGCTCTGCAAAGTGTTCCCTTCATCCTTCGGGGAGATTGCATCAGATTGGTTCCACAAACTACCAAAGGGGAGCGTGAAGAGCTGGGAAGGCCTGGCCGAGATGTTTGTGGCCAGGTTCATAACAAACAAACTGCAGCCATTGAGGGTGGATGCATTGATGGCCCTAAAAATTGGCAAAGATGAAAGCCTTAGGGCCTATGCAAAGAGGTACTATGAGGTGTTCAATCGAATACCTGAATGCAACCAGGAGGTGGCGGTCGTGTCTTTCAAGAACGGCCTGAAGGATGACTGTCAACTGCGGAAGTCTTTGGCAAAAACACTGCCAAAGAGCATGGAAGAGCTCATGGCGAGAATCGAGAAGTATGCCAGAGCCGAGGAAGATACGTCGGGGAATAAGGAGACGAAGCCAGAAAAAGGCAACGGCTCGCCGAAGCGAGGCCGAGGTAACAATGGACCCAACAAACAAGAGACAGAGTTGAGAGCAAAGTAGGCAGTGACGACGGTGTTCCGAATTCCGGTCCACAAAGTCCTTGATCAAATTCGAAATCAGCCCTACTTCAGGACGTCAGCAAGGGCACCAGGAGAATTTATGGGAAGAAACCTTGGAAGGCGTTGTGCTTACCACAATGAGGAGGGGCACCCAACTCAGGGTTGCAGAGCCCTTAAAGCACACTTAGAAGATTTGGTGAGGCAAGGCCATCTGAGAGACCTTGTGGATGAGGCCAAAACAAGGGAAGAACAGGCACGATTGCCTCAAGCACCAACAGCCCCGCCTCCCCCAGCGCAGCAACCACAGGCAGGTGGACCTCGGGTGGTTAATGTGATCCACTCAAAGGTGAATGAAAACAACATACGGGGGGAGACACAGAGGGTAAAACACCTGCAGCACGTCAACCAGGTCGGACTAAAAAGACCTCGGCTTGAAGAATGCCAAGGACAGATGATAGCCTTCACAGAAGCCAACCTAGATATGGTTCAGGACCCGCACAATGATGCCTTGGTAGTATCCCTCCAGGTTGGGGAGTGCCAGGTGAAACGCATCCTGATTGATCAAGGCAGCTCCTACGACATCATGTATGTTAGATGTTACAAGGAGTTAGACCTTTACCCTGATGACATGGAGCTGTCAAACGGCCCGATGGTCGGCTTCAATGGAACGCCGACATGGCCGTTAGGCGCAACAAGCTTGGAGGTACAGGCTGGCACGAAGAAGATCAAGACAGAATTCATTGTGATTGACACGCCCTCACCTTACAACATCATCTTGGGGAGGCCGTGGTTGCATGCAATGGGGGCAGTTCCCTCAACGTTGCATCAACTGCTACGGTTCCCAACAGAACATGGGATTGAGGAAGTCAGAGGAGATCAGTTGCAGGCGAAAAATTGCTCCATGGCAGCAATGAAATTAACCTGCAGCATTCGGGAACCAGAGAAGGCAGAAGTTGAAAAAGAGGACATGAAGGTCCTAGATGATGTCGGCAAGGAGCCAACCGAGAAAAGTGAAGAAGCACTGAAGAAAATCCTCATCCAAGAGGACGATGAAGAGCGCTTCTTCCTTCTCGGCACAGGATTAGCCGAAGAAGAGGAAAGAGAGCTGGAAGCCTTTCTGAGGAAAAATATTGAGGCGTTCACCTGGACACCTTATGAAATGCCTGGCATTGACCCCGAGGTCACATGTCACAGACTCAACGTTGACAGGTCGGCCAAACCTGTAATACAACGAGCCAGAAGACCGACGTTGATGCACGTCGAAGCAGTGGAGGAAGAAGTAGACAGACTTCTGGAGGCCAGGGCCATCAGAGAAGCCAATTATCTGACATGGTTATCAAACACCGTGGTAGTAAAGAAGAAGAATGGAAAGTGGAGGGTCTGCGTAGATTTTACAAACTTGAACAAAGCTTGTCCCAAAGACAGCTTCCCTCTGCCAAAGATCGACCAGTTGGTGGACGCCACATCTGGACATGGAAGGATGAGCTTCTTGGATGCATATAGGGGGTATCACTAGATGGCCATATACCCCCCGGATGAGGAGAAGACAGCGTTTATCACTCCCAAAGGTCTGTATTGTTACAGAGTCATGCCTTTTGGGTTGAAGAACGCAGGAGCAACTTACCAAAGGCTGGTAACCAAGATGTTCAAACACTTGATTGACCGAATAGTAGAAGTCTACATTGATGACATGGTCGTGAAGACCAAGGAACCAAAGGATCATCTTGCTGACCTAAAAGAGGTCTTTGACATACTCAAAACATATCGACTCCGACTAAACGCATCGAAATGCACGTTTGGAGTCGGATCCGGTAAGTTCTTAGGATACCTACTGACTAGAAGGGGCATTGAAGCCAGCCCAGATCAGATCAAGGCCATTCTGGAATTACAGAGTCCGACATCGGCAAAACAGGTTCAAATGCTTACTGGAAGGGCCGCAGCCCTAAACAGGTTCATAAGCCGAAGTTCGGACAAATGTAAACCTTTTTTCAATCTGGTGAAAAAGGCCACGGATTTTCTATGGACAGAGGAATGTGAGGCCACTTTGGCCGACCTGAAGAAATATCTTACCTCGGCTCCAGTCCTCTCAACACCTCAACCTAGGGAGGAATTGTTTTTATACTTAGCAGTTTCAGAGCACGCAGTAAGTGCTGTGATAATCCGAGAAGAGAAGGGAGAGCAGAAAGCTGTTTACTATGTAAGTAAAACCTTGGCCGATGTAGAAACAAGCTATCTACCACTGGAGAAATTAATGCTGGCCTTGGTAATGGCCTCAAAGAAGCTAAACCATTATTTTCAGGCTCACAAGATAGTGGTTCTAACAAAGCACCCACTAAAATCCTTGTTGCAACAAGGAGACTTAACTGGAAGAATAGCAAGATGGGCCGTAGTTTTGGGCCAATATGACCTGGAGTTCAGGCCGAGAACAGCGATTAAGGGCCAAGTCTTGGCCGACTTCGTGGCCGAGTTCTCGCCAGAATACATCGAACATCGGGCTTCGTTGAGCCGAGATGAACGATGTCCAAACAAGGAAGGAGAAGCCTAGCCAAAGGCTAAAGAACCAAGGAAGGAAAAACTCAGACCCTGCAGCATTTACATCGGCGACTCCTTTCAACTTTTTGTTGGTGGGAGCTCAAACCGGCAGGGGACAGGGGCAGGAGTAGTGTTAATATCCCCCGATGGAGAGATATTGGAGCAGTCTATTCGACTGGGGTTCAAAGCCTCGAACAATGAGGCGGAATATGAAGCATTGATTGCTGGACTGAAGCTGGTAGTAGCAGCAGAGGCAGATGAAGTAATAGTTTTTTGTGACTCACAACTCATAGTAAATCAAACTACTGGAGAGTTTGCTGCCCGAGATGAAAGGATGTCGGCATATGCAAAAGAAGTCATCAGGTTGGCAGACATGTTTCAAAACTGCCGACTTCTTCAGGTCAGCCGAGACGATAACAACCATGCCGATGCGTTGGCCAATTTAGCAAGTTCAATGCAAACCGGAAAGACGAGGACGATAATGATCGATTACCTATCAGGCCCGAGCATAGAGTCACCACACACAATGCAAGAAGCATTATGTGTGGACATGGGACCAAGCTGGATGGATGCAATTGTTGCATTCCTGAAAGAGGGAAAGCTGCCAGAAGATCAAAAGGAAGCACACAAGGTCAGATTGAAGTCGGCAAGATTCAGTCTGACAGCAGAAAGACATCTCTACAGAAGATCCTTCACTGGACCTCTTTTAAGGTGTGTACACCCTCTTCAGGTCGAAGACTTTTTATATGAAATTCATGAAGGAGTTTGTGGAAGCCACGCAGGGGGCAGATCGTTAGCTCACAGGGCCATTACCCAGGGGTATTGGTGGCCTTATATGCAAAAAGATGCAGAAGCCTATATGAAGAAGTGTGAACAATGCCAAAGGTTTGCACCCTTGATACATCAGCCAGCTGCTGACCTGAACCCGGTTTCCAGCCCTTGGCCATTTGCCCAATGGGGCATGGATCTCGTTGGACAATTACCCCAAGCAACTGGGCAGCGGAAGTACCTACTGGTAGCAACAGACTACTTCACAAAGTGGATAGAAGCAGAGCCTCTTGCCAAAATCCGACATGTGGATGTGAAGAACTTCATCTGGAAAAACATCATCACCAGATTTGGGATTCCAAGAGCAATCGTTGCCGACAACGGAACACAGTTTGACAGCAAACTCATCAAGAATTTTTGCGCAAAGTTCAAGATAAAAAATTACTTTTCAACACCAAGCTTTCCCCAAGGTAATGGGCAAGCCGAAGCATCTAACAAAGTAATTCTGGATGGGATAAAGAAGAGGCTGCAGGCAGCAAAAGGAAAGTGGGTAGACGAATTGCCTAACGTACTCTGAGCATATCGCACTACGCCGAGAAGATCAACCGGGGAATCCCCCTTTGCCATGGCTTATGGCACAGAAGCAGTCATTCCATTGGAGATCAGCATCCCGGGGATCAGAACACAGGGAGTTGAGAACGGGACTAATGATGTGCTCTTAGCCCGAGATCTGGATCTACTTGAAGAAAGAAGAGAGAAAGCTACAATCCAGCTTGCAGCATACCAGCAACAGCTTGCCAAAGCTTACAACAAGAAGGTCAATCCAAGGGATTTTCAAGTCAACGACCTAGTCTTGAGAAAAGTCGTCGGCAATAAGAAGGATCCCAGAGAGGGCAAGCTTGGCCCAAACTGGGAAGGACCCTACAGAATTACTTCGGTGTTAGGAAACGGGGCATATCGGCTCGAAGATAATGAAGGCAAAGCATTGCCCAGACCATGGAACACTTGTAATTTAAAGTTTTTCTATCATTAGATGCCTGTTTGATTTTATTTTTTTTTGCCGATATGATCAATAAAATCTTAGCAGAATTTTCAACAACTTATGAAACTATGCACAATGTTGTTTTTTGAATAATGAGAACCCAAGTGGAACTTAGGTTCACATTGGGGACAGAGAGAAGACAGTAAAGCTTAGCCGAAGTTAAGCGGAGATTATGTTTAACCGTAGTTAATCCAAGATAATGCTTAACAGAAGCTAAACAGAGATTATACTTAACCGAAGTTAAGCTGAGATAAATTCCTTTTCTTTACTTGTTGAAATTTGTAGCAATTTATAAGTTAAAGTTAAGCCGATATAATTCCTTATCTTTACTTGTTGAAATTTGTAGCAATTTACAAGTTAAAGTTAAGCTGAGATAAATTCCTTATCTTTACTTGTTGAAATTTGTAGCAATTTACAAGTTAAAGTTAAGTTGAGATAAATTCCTTATATTTACTTGTTGAAATTTGTAGCAATTTACAAGTTAAAGTTAAGCTGAGATAAATTTCTTATCTTTACTTGTTGAAATTTGTAAAAAATTTACAGGTGAAGTCCTAGCCGAGATAAATCTTCAGGTAAATATACCCGAGGTATTTATCCCCGAGGAGATTGTACAAAGGAGGAGAGACTTGCAAAATATTCTAAGTATAGAATCATGCAGAAGCAGTCATAAGAATATAAAAGTACAAACACTCAGTAGAAGAAAGTTGTATCAAACATTAGAATGGAAAAAGGCACATCGGCCATATACAGAGTTTGCATTGTTCAGAAGACAAGAGTACAAAAGAAAGAAAAAAGAGCAAAAAACATTCAGACATCTTCAGCATTAGCAGATGGTTGAACTAAGACCTCAGAGGACTCTGGGAGAACCACCTCGGTATCTTTTTTTCCACAACCTCTGCATCTTTTTCCACAAGAACCTCGGATTCTTCTTCTACAAGAACTCCGGCTTCCTTATCTGCCGCAATCTCGGCGTCGATCTCAGCAAGTATCTTGCTAAGACTTCTTTCAGCCAGAAGGAGGTCGGATGATAGATGCCCTGGCTCAGCCTCCTTGGACACTTCCTCAGTCTCATCATCTAGGGTTAAGTCCATGACTTGTTCACCCTGAGGTAGAGGCTGGGTCCCATTAGCATCCTTGGCCTTCCTTACCAGAGCACCAGCATCCTTATCCTCAACCTCAGCTTCAGATTCGGATTCAGTTTCTTCCTCAGCTTGACTTGGAAGAGGAGGAGAAGGAGGAGGAGGAAAGGGAAGAGGAATTGCCTCAGCCTTGTGCCAGGGCGAGTCAGCAGGAAGATCAAGCTTCTTCACCAGGGACATCCAACCCAGGGAAAATCCCCTATTGCATGCCTGCCTGACTTGAAGTTTGTAATCTTCAGTGACATCGGCTACACCCTGGGCTTAAGCCTTTTCGTCAGCTTCCTTGATTTCGGCATCTTTTGTAGCCAGGGCTTCCTGAAGTTCCTTCTCGGCTTGGGCCGCTTTTTCCTCGGTTTCCTTCTTTTGCGCCTCAGCAACATTTTTTATAGCCTCGGCAGCTTCAGCTTTTTCTTCGGCCAAGGTTTGGGCCTTGGTAGCAGCCTCGGCTTGATCTTCTAACTTTTTCATTTTGGCTTGAAGGCCCTTATTAATCTTCTGAAGAGCAGAAAACTCCCTCTTCATCTCGGCCAACTTTTCCCGATTTTCAAATGACTGCATTGAAAAGGAATGGGCTTATTGGACAGCCTGACAGAAAATAGAAGTGTTAGGAAAAGATTCAAAGTATGAAACAAAAGAGGACGAGTACTAAAACTGAAGCACTTACTTGAACTGAGTGTTGGAGCATTAAAGCGTAGTTCTCATACTCACTATTCCCAGCATTTCGCTCCAAATCACCAGGCAAAAGAAGAGCAGTACTAAGAGCCACGCCGACATTTATGTCGTCGGCACTCTCATTCGCCATTATTGGCCTGTCTTCCAAAGTAAATTGGGGGGCCCAAGGGACATTTGGTATCTTGGACTTTGAAGTTTTCGCAGAAGAAGACCTCGGCTTTTTCGATTTTTGGGACTCTGAGGGTTGAGTCTCAGCAGACCTTTTGACCGAAGTAGAAGCGGTCTTCTTGCTTTCAGCCAACTGGGAGATAAGAACGGCATCCTCAGCCTCGGCCTCAGTTGCTTTGTCCTTTGGCTGAGCTTTCTTAGTTCTTTTTGGTTTTGGCGGAGGCACTGTTTGAGTTGGAATGGCATCAGCATCAGTTGGTAGGTCGGCCAGGAGGTCTTGGGCGACTGGCCTTGAACGAACCATCTCGGCAGTTTTGACGAGTCTACGTCAGCGTTTCCTTTCAGGAATTGTTACCAAGAATGGTGCCAAGGTAGAAGGTTGATTGGTTGGGTCAGATGTAGATCCTTCGTCTATTCGGGATGAGGAAGCAACTTGAGTTGTAGTGGTAGATGGAGAGAGGCTCTTTTTCTTCTTCCTTGGGACGTCAGGAAGAGTGGATTTATACGTCGGGATGAAGTTCAGCAAGAGCGGAGCTTTGCGCTTATGAATTGGCAGGTCCAGGAGTTTCTTCAGATCCTTGCCAGGGAAATAAGACTGGCAAAAATCCTTGGGAGGCTTGCGAACGTCTGCAAAATAGAACATAACATCAGAAACAGATAAAATTTTTTGGAAAAATAGAAGAAAGCAACAGCTAAGTAATTGACACTGGGCTCTTACCCTTGCCCTCCTTGACCGTTCGAGGAAGAGGGAAAAGATGGACTTCTTCTTCTGGGCCAAATTCCCAATTTCCAGAAGCAATGAGATAATCATCTCCAGCCCCCTTGTTGGAGTCTGGGAGGTCGGTTACGATCTTATATTCGGTAGACCTCGGCTTAAGGTAATAAACATAACCTTTTTCCTTCAGGTTGAGGGCGCACATGGTGTAACAATATTGGATGTCGGCAAGAGTGATCCTAACATTCTCCTGCCGAGCTAAGGCTATGATACGATTAAGCATTCTATGGGCGTTGATGGTGAGTTGCATAGGGTTCAAGGAGTAGTAGTGAAGGACTTCACGAAAAAGGGGATCTAGGGGGAACCGAAGCCCGCATTCAACAAAGGCTACAACGGGAAAAGGCATGGAATCATCCTTGGGCATAATGGAGTCGTCATCACCAGCTAGTCTCAGATGGACATCAGCTGGGATGGAGAATTCTTGCCTAAAAAATTCTAATTTGGTTGGGGTGTTAACCCTATTTCTCCACATACCCATGATTTTGGTGTAAAGATACTTGGCTACAGAAACAGGATGTTCTTAAAAGGTTGTTGGGACCTCAGCTTAAACCTAGGTATGTATTGGTAAAGTTTGTTTCAGTTTTTCCTAAAGATTGAAGGTTCTATAAGCAAATCCCAAACCTAAGAGCTACGAAGACAAAGATCAAGGGCACAGATCTGGAAAAGATACAACAAAGCAGAAAACAAAAACGAAGTCTCAGATTCAAGAACACAAAGGGTGGAAGACCAAGAACTGAGGTAAAACAGTACAAATGTTCATAGCATGTGCAGAATCGTAAAGAAAGATGCATTCAGATGAATGATTCACAAACCAAATGCAAGAGCAGAACTGAGAAAGAGAAAGATCAGTTGCTTACCAGATAAGGTGAGGCCGGAGTGAAACTCGCCGAGGACAGACGACGGATGCAACAGTAGCGAAAAGCTTCGCAGGAATGACAGATGGGAGACAGTCGCAGAACTTCGAGCTTAGAACAATGGCAGACTCAAGAAGAAAGAGCTTTAGAGAGAGAATAAAGTAGGGAAATTCAAATGCAAAAGTAAAGAATGAAGAGAGAGGCAAACGTTTTTGTCCAAAAGGTGAAACGGCGGCAAAAATAGGGCAATTATTGTGCCTAGGGAAACGCACGCGTCAGACGGCGCAAGCAGAGAAAAGACGGCCTACAAGCGCGTCACCAGCACGGACCAATAAGGGTAAAACGCGTCAGTGGAACGGTTGAAAAATGGCGAATGACAGCTCATGCGCGTAGGAGAATTGATCTGAATTCTTGTTTTTGAAAAGAAGACATATTGGCTTAAAGTGAATAACATCGGCTAAAGAGTTCCTAAGCCGACGTACGAGAAAGAAGTTCAAATATAGGTTCCATCATCTCAGAATGCCGAGGTAATAGAACCTAGGGGGCAGTTGTGGGGATGTATTTTCTGAGTACCAACATGTGGCCGAGGTGACACCGAAGTGTCGGCCGAGGTGGCACCGAAGTGTCAGCCGAGGTGCCACGTGTCGTGGTCGTTACGCCGAGGTTATCTCGGGGTTGCCAAGGTTATCTGCGAGAATACAGGAATCCGAGATAAACGGATAAGGGACAGGAGTCCTAGAATGAAGAAAGACTACAACATGGATACATGTGATACCCTCAGGGGGTCTATCCTTATCTCTTGAAGAGTCCAAGGTAAATCTGGAATTGGAGTCCATGGAAGTGAGACTTCTAGTGGGACTGGGAGAGGGTTAAGCTATAAAAGAAGGGCACCCCCGGCGGGTCTAAGGTACGCAATTTTAAGTCTTGAACAGTAATTTAAGCACTTGTTTATCTTTGAGAGATACTGACTTGTTCGTCGGAGTGCCCCCTGGTGAAAGAACCACCGCCGAAGCCTTTTCTTTCTGTGCAGATTACAGGGTGCCATCTATTCTGCCTGTGTTCTACAGCTGGATTACTAAGGAGGGCAGTGTGATCGGAAATTCACTCACACAGAGACCAAGAAGGATTTGAAAAATGACCATTTCCTTTGTCCTAAAAAACCCATTATTCATTTCCTCAGATAATTATGTTGAAAAGTGGGTAGATTGTAAATTCAGAATGACTCCTTCAAATAAAAATACTGGCTATTGAAGATTTGCCCAGTCTTATAATAATATATATGTTGGAACAAATGGTTTTTTGTGACTTTAATTTAATATTAAAATGTGTTGACTTTAATTAAATATTAAAGTGGGTCCTAACCAATTTTTGTGTTGGGTCTAAGTGAGCCAAAAATCATTGGGTTTTGAATAAGAAATTGCCAAGAAATTGCTTCATGATGTTAGATTCATGAATAGGATTTTAAAGAGTATTTAAATCTTTTTTCTTGACTAAAGGGTGTGAATCCTTTGGGCATCCATACTTTTCATTTTGTGGAAAGGGACTATGGATGCTTGGTGTTTTAATAACTAGCCTTAAAGGCTGGAGGCTCTTCCTCTCTCCTCTATACATGTATAGATTGAGACCCTCCTGTCAAGTTTCAATATAGAAATTTTTGCTTCCCTTTTACAAGTCAGTTTGCTAGATAATTCCTATTGTGAGAGAGTGTTGCCATTGTTTTGTTGGCTAAGTTAGACAGATAGTGCTTCTGTCGTAGCTGGTTTTGACCGTCGTATCCTGGGAGACAAACGACGGGTTTCCTCAAGCACTCGACCCGTGAGGCGGCGAAATCTGTTTTAAGGAAACTGCTTCCGTGCAGGCTTCGGTTTCGTCTCTTTACCCTTTTATTGTTTTGTGTATTTTTGTTGAAATTTAATTGTAATTATCAGCATATGTTCTTGGTATATAATTTGTTTTCTTCATAAATCTATTTATTTAATTTCACAATTTTGAACAACAAGCTTAAAACAGATTTTATATATCTTTTCTATGAAATTGATCGAATAGATTTATATAGACTATTAGGTTAGCTTTGTATAATGTTACTAGGAACTATTGCAGAATTACTCACTTTTTCAATGATTGTAAATCATGCAATGTTATTCTCTAATTGCTTAGTTTAATTAGAATGCTCTATTATAATTTTCATACTTAATTGTATTAGTATGATCTTGTTTTATGCGTATGGTTCATCATTTCCCTACCATGATTTGCATGAATTTTAAGGTTATAAAATATAATTTATGGATGTTGTAATTTTGACATGCTTATTATTTTCTAGGCTAGATTACATAATTTAATGTATTTGGAGTTATAGAGTTTTATGAATTGTGTATATGATTAATCTGAATTATTTAATTAGGTGCATTAATCTGAATTATTTAATTGGGTGCATTAACTTTGAATTTGACTTATCTATTTGGGGTTATTAGTTTAAATGTTTATTATGAATTAATTTCATTCATGTCTCATGAGTATTGAACTTTATTTTAAAGTTGTAATTTAATTTTGAAGTTACAAATTGTATTTTGTTTTGGTACCTAATATTAGTTCGTTGGCTAGATGGTTTCAATTATTTATTATAATTAAATTTTTTAGATTATTTGTTTGTATTTTGTTGTGGTTTGCTACTAACTTTCTTTGTAGGAATACCAATGCGAAAAACAAATATAAAACCAAATGAATAGTATTTAGGATGTAAGAAACAAAAATGTTTGGACTACTAACTTTTGTGTTGAATAGGAATACCTAAGCATGGAAAGGCTTTTGGACTAAATAGAATCCTTATGGATTGGCTATTTTATCAAAATGTTTGAAGCATGTTTTGCTTGAGATTTAGTTGGTTTGTTTACCAATTTGTAGTAGCAACTTTTATTTGTTTGTTTTGTCAGAAGCATTTTATATACGTGTAATTGTTATAGCAATTTTTTAAATTGTTTGTAAGTTTGGAACTTGGTTTGGTTTTATGTGATAGAAACCAAAGTTTTAGCTTTGGCTAAAGAGTAGTTCTTATTTGTTCAGAAATGACAACTAAGACGGATTTGGTTTAAACTTTTAGAGTTTGAGGAAGTTTTTGGGTTTAATCATTTTATTCCCAAAGTGTTGGAAAACCAAGTTTGGAGAAGGTCTTTGGTTATAATCTGATTATGTCCAAAGTGTTTTAGTTTTGAGAAAGGAAACCAAATTTTAGCATTAGCTAAAATATTTTTGATTTTATTCAGAAATAATGGGCGTAGTTCCGGGAGTACCGGTTAATTTTTATGAGTGGTGTAATTCTAGTGGCAAATTTTATTTGCTTGGGAATCGGTTTGTTATAACCTGGTTTATCCCCTAGAAATCTTAATTTTTAAATTGTTTCAAGAGCATGTTTGTTATAACCTGGTGTAATTCTGGTAGAAAATTTTAAATTGTTTCCTATGGACTAGGAGTCAACATGCTCTTGAATGTTTTGTCAAAAGGTTAACTGGGTTTTAAGTGAGACCGATGTGACCCCTCCAGTCTTCTTGGGAACTTTCTTGACCATGTTCGATTCTAGGTTAAATGGTGAGACTAGTTTTGAATTAAATTTCCATATGAGGGATTTTCTAAGGGTTAAGTTTAATTTTTGGAATCACAGAAGTGAAATTCTGTTGTGATGTTTCAGAAATGGCTTCAAAAGGTGACAAACAGAAATGTTGTTCCACCTGTCAACCTTAGCTTTGCGAGATTCTTAAAGGAAATCATAAGATTGCTTTAAAATATCTCTGAACAGATTACTGATCACATGACAAGACATTATGGTTCCTAGTAGTGCAGAGGCTACTAGTCATATGTCAAGACATGATGATTCCTCATAATGAAAGAGTCTATTGATCCTATGTCAGGACGTTGTGATTCCTAGTAGTAAAGTGACTACTGATCACAGGTTAAGACATTGTGATTCCTAGTAGTAGAAAGTCTACTGACCATATGCTGAGAAATTAGTGATTCCTAGTGATAAGACTACTGGCCATGTTATGAAGTTCCAAATAGTAGACTATTGAACACTGGATTTGTGTTTCCTAATAGTAAGACTATTGGCTTCAGAGTGATAGGTTGGACCAAATATATTTGGGTGCCTAATTCTGTTGATGACATTCTGGGACTGTATTTACTGTGGTATGATTTTGAGAGTTTCATAATCATTGTGACACAAGGATTTGTTTTAGACTTTGTTTAAATTCTACAAAGAAGACTTAATTATCTGACTCCAAAATTGAAGAGGATAATAGAAAGAAATGAGGGAGCACCTCCTTAGTAAAGGCCAATGTCATTGAGCATGGCAAATCTTCTGGGGTAAAGAAGAAGCCCCCTGTGAACAAGGGCTCTATGCTGGGGCCAAGGGGTGGTGTTGCAAAGAAGCTGGCATACAAGCCGCGGGAACCTGGTTATCGGTTCTTTGGGAAGTGCTACAACTGTGGTAGCGAGGGTTTTATCTTTACTAGGGTTACACGCCACATCTGCTCCGAGAATGAGCTGTTTACAACTTTCGAACCAGTTACAAACGGTGAGAAGTTGTTTATGAGAAACTCTACTACCTCATTTGTTGAGGGAAAGGTGGTCCTGAAGTTAACCTCAGGGAAAGAGCTAACCTTGAACAAAGTCCTGTATGTTCCGGACATTCATAAGAATCTTGTCTCAAGGACTCTTCTCAATAAACATGTTTTCGCATGGTTTTTGAGTCCAACAAGGTCGTTCTGACAAAACACAAGTGTGAAACTTGTGTTGAAGCAAAGTGGACAAGATCCCGTATGAGTTATGGAAAGGCGTTAAGCCTTCATATAAATTCTTACAAATGTGGGGGTGTCTTGCTATTATGGCGATTCCTACACCCTAACAGGTTAGGATAGGCCCGAAATCCGTGGATTGTATATTCATTGGTGTAACAAGTCCGCGAGGGACCTCGCTACAGCTCGGACTCGATTTGTGTCACGGTTCTTAATCTGAACCAAAGAGTCCAAATCCGGCAAATCGTTTTGAGAAAACAGATTTTTTTTTAAAGAAGTGCCAAACATGGACTGCTTTGCCAGATACAAAGTCGCTACCTAAATATTTTATTTTGGGAAATTTAGGAAATCCTGACTCATTGCCTAAGGCCACGTGTCCGTCATCACCAAAGTTGCCTCGGCTCGAGAACTTGGGTACAATTGGGGAAGGTCACTTCGTGAGCACCCCCGCTCGCCCGATGAAAGATCAGCCTCTACTAACCATGATATCTAGTTTTGAAAACATTATGCGTTCTTATTCCGGTTATTAGCCTAGATTTACTATGTGATGCGCACAGCATACAAGTATAGACCGGGTCGTCTGAATTGGAACAAAGCATTTCATGTTTGTTTTTGAAAGATGGTTTGCTACCCGCAGGTAGGCTTAAAATGCAGATTTTGCCACCCTCAGGTGGGCTTAAAAAGATGGTTTTGCCACTATCTAGTGGGCTTAAAACTCACAGTCAATGCATTGTTCCAATCCAAATAATCCAACCTTCACCCACAGGCATTCAAGCAGTTATATCACATAAGCACATAGCCTCATGGTAAGCATGCTATCATGGCAGTCACTCACACGCATACAAGGATGCTAAAGCATAAAAACTCACCGAGTACTCCAAGCCAAAACAGAAGCTAATTAGAAATCCATGCATGATCCTAATTATACAAAAATGCCTAATGCAACACATACAAAAATGCAACTATAGCAGGCTCGGCTATTCTAAAGATGGCATGTGAAATGCTACAACTAACAAGTATTCAACTTGAAATTGAAATACGAATGCAATTAGTATGATGCGCCGAGCCCGGGGCATACAAAACAAATGAATGAATGCAAACATGTTATCATACTGTATGCTAATTGAAACATGCCCTAATCTAACCATCATAAGCTGGTAAATAAAAGGGAGAAAGACGTGGGGTTGGAAGACATACATCACACTCACGCACACTTATTACAACATTGCCCTCGCGCAGAGGGTCCGAATAAATAGTACAGTCCCAAATAAATAATACAGTCCCAATAAATAATACAGTCCAAATATGTACAAAATCCTAATTAATTAACAAATTAATCTAGGAAAGCGGTAAACTAGCATGCAAGCTAGGGACTGCCTCGACTCTGATCCGGATGATGACTGATGCATGCTCGGGTTGCCTTGCGCGGAAATCCATGGCGATGCCCCAGTTAGCCTTTGTTTGCAATTATTCTTGGAATGCGTGCCAAGCTCCGGAAGGCTGCTAATTCTTGTTTTGCTGCAACAAAGAGCAGGAAAGGGGCATGGCAATGTATTTTCACAAATATATGCATGCCTCGATCTTCGTGCCACCAATCACGCATCTCGATGCATGATGGCCGAAGAGTTGAATTGCACAACTCAATATGAAATGAATGCACAGGAAAACACAACAAAACCTAGCTCCATCATGGATGATCCGGAGTGTCGGCGATTGGGAATTGAGACACGTTCCGTCACTCAGAGTACGAAACGCCCCTCGTTTCCCGTGCTCGGGCTAACTCCTATCCCGAACACAATGCAATATGCATGACATGCATGAAATGCAACTAAGATACAACCTAACATGCAAAATGTTATGAAATGGTATACACGATGCACGAGGTAACATGGCATACACAATGTACTAACATACAACCTAGCATACACAATGCTACGAAATGAAATAGCATACACAATGCACAATAGACTTTCACCAATATGAGCGGACCTCAGCCACACTCACATAGGAGGCCATTAGATGAAAATGAGACACTCGAGATGCGTGCACACGTGCACGCAAACCGAGGACCGGCCCAAAGGCACCAAATGCCACTCTAACAAAGCATGGCAAGGCATGGAATATGGCATACTAGTATGAAAATTTCAGCGCTAAAATATGATGCAAAACAGCCCCGAAACATGGAAACATGGCACCCGATGCATGAAATGAGACTCGAAACTCGAAACTAGGCGCATGGAATGACTTATAGCTATACAAAGCATGCATTATTTGAACATGAAGTATGAAGACAGAATCAAGAAAGTCCCAAAACAAGCATATTTATAGTTTTAAGCAAGGCCAAACAATGAACACAAATAGGACTAAGCTAGCATGCAAAAATGGCCCCGTAAGGGAGATAATGAAGCAAGTAGAAGCTGCTGGCCCTAAATGGCCAAGAGCCCTTCAACAAAGTTGAAGAGGGGCTCAAAATGAAGCACTTTACAGTTTACAACAAGCCACAAAAACAAACACAAGTATGGCTAAACTATTATGCAAGAAATGGGCCAAAAGGGAGACAAAGAAGCAAGTGATGGTTGCTGGCCTCAAACAGAGAAGGGCCTTTCAACAAAGTTGAAGAGGGGCCCAAAAAATGGTATTTTACAGTTAGTGACCAAACCCAAAACAGTGCACATGCAAGCTTAAAATACTATGCAAAATAAGGCATAAAAGAGAGCTTTAACACAAAGAGAAAAAAGGAAGCCTCAAACAGTGAAAGACCCTTGATCAAACATTAAGAGTGGGTCAAAATATGACTATTTAAAGTTTGTACCAGAGCCCAAAAATACAAGCACAAGGAGCTAAAAAAGCATGCAAAAATAGGGCCAAAAGAGAGATAGAGGCAAGTGACAGATGGAAGCCTCAAACAGTGAAGAACCCTTCAACAATGTTGAAGAAGGGCTCAAAAAAAGCCTCTTTGAAGTTTATGACCAAGCTCAAAACAGTTTAAAAATAGGTCTAAAATACTATACAAGAAAGAGACATAAATGAGAGTTAAAGAGGCAAGTGGTAGTATGAAGCCTCAAACAGGGAAGAACCCTTAATCAAACATGAAAAAGACCTCAAAACATGACTATTTTCAGTTAGGGTCGGAGCCCGAAAAGGTAAGCACAAAGAGCTAAGAAAGCATGCAAAAATAGGCTCAAAAGAGGGAAAATGGGACTCACCCTTGTAGAACCAAGCTTCAACAACTTTTGGACCAGATTTGGGAGCTCTTGACCTCTGGAAGACAGCCTCAAGTTGTTGGAATGGATGTTGGAGGTGTGATGCTATGAGTTGTAGTGTAAAATGGTGTAGGACTTGAGAGGTTTTGATGCTTGGAAGAGAGAGAGAGAGAGGGAGCTTTAATGCAAGACTCCCAAACAAAACTTTTTTTTAACCCCCTAAAATGCAGCTGGAGCTGCTGGTTTTATAGGCAAAAGAGTGGAGGAAAAGGGGGGAAATTGAAATTCAAATTTCCCCCCAAAATAGGCCTAAAAGAGAGATAAAGAGGCAAGTGGTAGCTTCCGGCCTCAAACCAAAGAGAGCCCTTCAACAAAGTTGAAGAGGGGCTTAAAACAAGACATTTTATAGTTTATGACCAAGTCTGAAACAGCTCACAAGTAAGTCTAAAATACCATGCAAAAATAGGCCTAAAAGAGAGTTAAAGAGGCAAGTGATAGTAGGAGACCTCAAACAGCAAAATGTCCTTAATCAAACATGAAAAGGAGCTCAAAATATGAATATTTACAGTTTGGGTCGGAGCCCAAAAATGCCTGCAAGCAAGGCTTAGATATAGAGTAAGATAGGAACAAAAAGGAGGGGAAAGAAGCTTACTCTTGAAGACCAATGAACCAGCAGCTTTTGAACCAAGAAGAGGAGCTCCTAGCTTCTGGAAAACAGCCTCAAAATGTTGTAATGGAGGATGAAGGTGTATACCAAAAACCGGAGCAAACGGAGGTGGTTAAGCGGTCCCGAATCGAGGCACACGGCCGTCGGCTCCGAAAAACCGGAAACCGGGCTCCAAACGGGAAAAATGGCCTATGACCACAAAACGTAGCCTACGTCCACTGAGAGATGATCTATGAGACCTCTCCCTCCCTTCGGGAAGAGAAAACAGAGAAAACGGAGCCTGGTTCGCAAACCGAGGCAAGACACGAAAGAGCCTGGAAGTCCACAGGCAAGGCTCGCGGCCGAGACTTTGAAACTTCCGCACGAGCGCAATATGCAATATCACCGAGCGCTCAATCGGTGACCTCTCCCTCCCTTGTTTAGGACCATCTCCAGTAAACTTTCTCTTTTTGTTATGTGGTTTATGAACTTGTTCAACCACATTAGCCTTGGACTCAATGGGATTTTTCCCATTCCTCTTTTCAGCCTTTCGGTTATCTTCCTCGATTCTTAATCTTACAATCAACTCATCCATGGTCATCTCTTTGCATTTATGTTTTAAATAATTTTTGAAATCTTTCCAAGCCAGTGGTAACTTTTCCACCAAAGCAGCGACTTAGAAAGATTCGCTAAGAGACATACCTTCTGAATTTAGGTCATGTAAATTATGATGCTTTGCGTAGATTAATTGGTTTGGATTACATACCAAAGTTTGAAATTAATCCTAATCATAAATGTGAAGTTTGTGTAGAAGCAAAACTAACTAAGGCTCTATTTAAATCAGTTGAAAGGAAAACTAAACCTCTAGAATTAATTCATACTGATGTCTGTGATCTAAAATTTATTCAAACTAGAGGAGGCAAAAAGTATTTCATAACATTTATTGATGATTGCATAAGATATTGTTATGTTTATTTACTTAGAAGTAAAGATGAAGCCTTAGAAATATTTAAACTCTACAAAACAGAAGTTGAAAATCAACTTGGTAAAACCATTAAAATGGTTAGAAGTGATAGGGGTGGTGAATATGATGCACCATTAAATAAATTTTGTGCACAACATGGCATTATTCACCAAACAACAGCCCCTTATTCTCCACAGCAAAATGGAATTGCTGAAAGAAAGAATAGAACCCTTAAAGAAATGATGAATGCCATGTTACTAAGTTCAGGCTTACCACAGAACTTGTGGGGGGAAGCAATATTGTCTGCAAATTATGTTCTTAATAGAATACCCCACAAGAAAACCAAAAGCATTCCTTATGAATTATGGAAAGGTCGACCACCTTCCTACAAATACTTAAAAGTGTGGGGGTGTTTAGCAAAAGTGGAAGTTCCTGTTCCTAAAAAGACTAAGATTGGACCAAAAATAGTAGATTGTGTGTTTATTGGTTATGCTCAGAATAGTAGTGCATATCGGTTTCTGACTTATAAATCAGCTATACCTAATATAAATGTGAAAACTATTATAGAGTCAAGGAATGCTGTGTTTTTTGAACATGTCTTTCCTTACAAGAAATGACAGAAATTAAGTTCACAGAAAAGAACTTATGATTGTACACAAAGTCAAGAGACTAATGACAATCAAACACAAGAGACTAGTAATGGTCTCAACCAACAGGATTTAACTGATGATGAACCAAGAAGAAGTAAGAGAGCGAGAACATCAAAATCCTTTGGTCCAGATTTTCTGACATGCTTGTTAGAAAATGAACCTCAAAGCTTTAAGGCAGCAATGACAGGTCCTGAAGTACCTTTGTGGAAAGAGGCTGTTAATAATGAAATTGAATCCATTATGCAAAATCATACTTGGGAATTGGTGGATCTTCCACCAGGTTCTAAACCTCTTGGATATAAATGGATATTCAAGAGAAAAATGAAAGCAGATGGTTCAATTGACAAGTATAAAGCGAGACTTGTAGTTAAAGGTTACAAACAAAAGGAAGGTCTGGACTATTTTGACACATATTCCCCTGTGACAAGAATAACATCCGTTCGCATACTTATTGCAATAGCAGCGTTGTTTAATTTAGAAATACATCAAATGGATGTTAAAACAGCTTTCTTAAACGGTGATCTAAATGAAGAGATCTATATGGAGCAACCTGAAGGGTTTGTTGTATCAGGGCAAGAAAAGAAAGTTTGTCAACTTGTAAAATCCCTTTATGGATTAAAACAAGCACCTAAGCAATGGCATGAAAAATTTGATCATGCAATGCTTACTAATGGGTTTAAGATAAACGAATGTGACAAATGCGTCTATGTTAAAAACACTAACCAAGGATGTCATAGTTTATCTTTATGTGGATGACATGCTTATCATTGGAAGCAGTCAAAACATGATCAAATCAATTAAGCAAATGCTTAACAAAAGATTTGATATGAAAGATATGGGGGTCGCAAATGTTATATTAGGAATGAAAATTACTAAAATATCTAACGGATATGCATTATCTCAATCTCATTACATTGAGAAAATACTTGATAAATTTATCAAGGATGATTTGAATTTAGCTAGAAGACCTGTAGACATCAGTCTTTATTTATCGAAAAATAAAGGTGATGTAGTGGCTCAGTTAAAATACTCCCAAATCACTGGAAGCCTAATGTACCTAATGAATTGTACTCGTCCTGATATAGCTTACGCTATCAGTAAATTGAGTAAGTACACTAGTAACCCCGAAGAAGACCATTGGAAAGCTATCATTCGAGTTCTTAGATATCTAAGATTCACCCGTGATCATGGTTTGAACTTTACTCGATATCCAGTAGTACTTGAAGGTTATTGTGATGCAAATTGGATATCAGATACTAAAGATTCAAAATCCACAAGTGGATATGTCTTTATTCTAGGAGGCGCTACTGTTTCTTGGAAATCCACGAAACAAACATGCATCGCACGATCCACAATGGAATCTGAGTTCATTGCTTTAGACAAAGCATGAGAAGAAGCAGAATGGCTTCGTCACTTCTTAGAAGACATTCCAATGTGGCCAAAACCTGTGCCAGCTATTTGCATTCATTGTGATAGTCAATCTGCAATAGGCAGGGCACAGAATCATATGTATAACGGTAAGTCACGACATATTCGTCGTCGACATAATACCGTTAGGCAATTGTTGTCAAACGGGATAATCTCAATAGATTATATAAAATCTAAAGAGAATATTGCGGATCCGTTAACAAAAGGTTTGACAAAAGAACTAGTGTATAGCTCATCGAAGGGGATGGGATTAAAGCCTATTACATAAGAGTCGTCATAATGGTAACCCTACTTATATGACTGGAGATCCCAAGAACTAAGTTCAAAGGAACAACTAAGTTATGTATGGCTCGCCAGAAATCACTAAGGGATTAAAATTCCCGACCCATTTCTATGGTGAGAGTGATATCTGCAACATATGTTGTCTGCAGGGCATAAGGATAAGCTTTGCTTTTAATGATTACTTATATCTTGATTAAGGCATAAAATCAAGACGAGTATAAGAAGATACTCACAATAAGAATCACCTATATGAGTGTTGAACTGGGGCTGGTTCTATGAGAATGAAAGAGGCTACATTCTCTAGAAACACTCATGAAAACCATGAGCGTTCATGGCCAAAATGAACACAACAGTGAGAACCACGATGTGTTAGAAGATATTTTGCGTGAAATCTATTGTCTTGGCTTACACAAACGGCTGAACAATTCAAGGCATCGCATCCATTGGTTAGCCAGTAAGTCCGATAGGTTATCACTAAGGAAGATTCAAGGCCGAAAACTACCTATCCTGATGCAAGATATTTTCGACTTATACTCTTTCGTTAAGTCTGCATTTTGTTGCATTTCCGTTGTCATCAAATTCCATTCATGTGGGGGATTGTTGGAAATGGTTATAAAATTCTAGTTAAAACCAGAATTTTTTCCTAAGTTTGGTCTAATTTTTAGGTGGACCCCGTGTATCGATTTACACGGGTCAAAGTGGTAACGCGTTCTATGCCGCGTTGTGATTCACGTGGTATATTTGGTTGTTCAAAACCATTACCGAGTGAATGGGAAATTGAAGCCTAAGTATGCTCCATGGAAAGGGAGTTTTGGTGGAAATTCTTTAAAGGTTTGAATAAGGCTTGTCCCACCTTGATTTGGTGGGAGGTTTTGAGAGGGTTTATAAGACATGGGTTTGGTACTTGGGGTGTGCCCCAAGAGGTACCCAAGTATTTTAGAGGGAGAGGTTATGGGCAAAATGGGCTAGACCCATTGGACCCAAAAACCACCACACACGCGCGCGCGCCGCCGCTGCCGCCGCCGCCGCCGTCCATTCGTCCGGTCGAGCTAGGCTGTGCTGGGCCTGGGCTTGGGCGCGGGTGCGTGGTGTGAGGTTGGGTTGGGCTTGTTCGGCCCAATACTAATCTTTTTGGGCCAAAAACATTTGAAATAAACTAGTTTGGATTTACTGTTCATCCAAATAGGGCCTTTCCCGTTTTCAAACAGAATTAAACTGATTTGGATTTACTGTTCATCCAAACAGGGCCCTTCCTGTTTTTGAACCCAACAGCTTTAAATCTGTTTGAATTTCAAACCAAACAGTGCCTAAGCAGTATGTATCTGTTTAATTCAAATTGAACAGGTACAGTACCTGTTCAATTCAAAACCAAGAGCCACCTTTACATCTATAAATAGACTAAGCCTCCCATTTGGATTTTTTCTCCAATTTTCGTATTCCATCCTCTGCTTTAAATCTCTACATTTTATTTCTGAAAGAAAGAGTGTAAACACTTAGTGTGTTCGACGAACGATTAAATTGTAGTGCTGCTTTTATTCGTTGATAAGATCATTTTATCCTGGGAGATAGACGTCCAAATTCTGAAAGCACCGTGGAGAGGACGAATCTGTCTTAAGGACACAGTGTTAAACACTGGACTTGATCAGAAAAGTTATTCAAAGAAATTAACCAAGTAAGTTGTTTAATTTTATTCTGTTTTTATTTGTTTATTTAATCAGATTTTAATTTTGTTTTTGTAACAAGATAAAATCTGTTATTTCTTTATTTATTTATTATTTCGAGTTTGATTTTTATAATCAAACAAATTCTCTCATTTTCTTTATTTCTTTAAATTCTAGTTGTTGTTTTGTACACAATAGAATTAAATCTTTTAAATACAGTGAGCGATGCCTTGAATTGTTCAGCCGTTTGTGTAAGCCAAGACAATAGATTTCACACAAAATATCTTCTAACACATCGTGGTTCTCACTGTTGTGTTCATTTTGGCCTTGAACGCTCCTGGTTTTCATAAGTGTTTCTAGAGAATGTAGCCTCTTTCATTCTCATTAAACCGGCCCCAGTTTAACACTCATATAGGTGATTCTTATTGTGAGTATCTTCTTATACTCGTCTTGATTTTATGCCTCTAATCAAGATATAAGTAACCATTAAAAGCAAAGCTTATCCTTCTGCCCCTGCAGACAACATATGTTGCAGATATCACTCTCACCATAGGAATGGGTAGGGAATTTTAATCCCTTGGTGATTTCTGGCGAGCCATACATAACTTAGTTGTCCCTTTGAACTTAGTTCTTAGGATCTCCAGTCATTTAAGTAGGGTTACCATTATGACGACTCTTATGTAATAGGCTTTAATCCCATCCCCTTTGATGAACTATACACTAGCTCTTTTGTCAAACCTTTTGTTAACGGATCCGCAATATTCTCTTTAGATTTTATATAATCTATTGAGATTATTCCATTTGACAACAACTGCCTAACGGTATTATGTCGACGACGAATATGTCGTGACTTACCGTTATACATATGATTCTGTGCCCTGCCTATTGCAGATTGACTATTACAATGAATGCAAATAGCTGGCACAGGTTTTGGCCACATTGGAATGTCTTCTAAGAAGTGAAGTGGACAAGATTCCGTATGAGTTATGGAAAGGAGTTAAGCCTTCTTATAAATTCTTACAAATATGGGGGAGTCTTGCTATTATGGCGTTTCCTACACCCTAACGGGTTGGGATAGGCCCGAAATCTATGGATTGTATATTCATTGGTTATGCACATAATAGTAGTGCATATCGGTTTCTTGTTCATAAGTCTGAAATTCCAGACATACACAGGAATACCATCATGGAGTCAAGGAATGCATGTTTCTTTGAAGACATTTTTCCTTGCCGAACCTAAGAAGGGGTTCTGAGGTTTTGGAGCAATTTGATGAGCTTGCTAGTGAGGATGATCATGTTGATGATCCAGATGATGATCAAATTGAGGTTTTAGATGAGCTCAGAAGGAGTAAAAGGGCTAGGACATCCAAATCTTTTGGTCCAGACTTCTTGACTTATATGGTTGAGAACGAACCTCAAACTTTCCACGAAGCTGTGACTTCTCCTGAGAGTCCTTTATGGAAAGAAGCGATCAAAAGTGAGATTGACTTCATCTTACAGAACCACACCTGGGAGTTGGTAGATTTACCTCCAGGTTGTAAGCCTTTAGGCTGCAAATGGATTTTTAAACGAAAGATGAAAGCCGATGTGTCTATTGACAAGTATAAGGCGAGGCTCGTTATCAAAGGGTACAGGCAACGAGAAGGCCTAGATTACTTTGATACGTACTCACCTGTAACTAGGATAACATCCATTCGCATAGTGATTGCGATAGCAGCTTTGCACAATCTTGAGATACACCAGATGGATGTAAAGACAACTTTCTTAAATGGGGATTTGAATGAAGAAATCTACATGGAGCAACCTGAAGGGTTTTCAGCTCCAGGACAAAGCAAGAAAGTCTATAAACTTGTCAAATCTTTGTATGGTTTGAAGCAAGCGCCTAAACAATGGCATGAGAAGTTTGACAATATAATGTTGTTCAAAATTGTGAAATTAAATAAATAGATTTATGAAGAAAACAAATTATATACCAAGAACATATGCTAATAATTACAATTAAATTTCAACAGAAATACACAAAACAATAAAAGGGTAAAGAGACGAAACCGAAGCCTGCACGGAAGTAGTTTCCTTTAAACAGATTTCGCCGCCTCACGGGTCGAGTGCTTGAGGAAACCCGGCGTCTGTCTCCCAGGATACGACGGTCAAAACCAGCTACGGCAGAAGCACTATCTGTCTAGCTTAGCGAACAAAACAATGGCAGCACTCTCTCACAATAGGAACTATCTAGCAAACTGACTTGTAAAATGGAAGCAAAAATTTCTATATTGAAACTTGACAGGAGGGTCTCAATTTATACATGTATAGGGGAGAGAGGAAGAGCCTCCAGCCTTTAAGGCTAGTCATTAAAACACCAAGCATCCATAGCCCCTTTCCACAAAATGAAAAGAATGGATGCCCAAAGGATTCACACCCTTTAGCCAAGAAAAAAGATTTAAATACTCTTTAAAATCCTATTCATGAATCTAACATCATGAAGCAATTTCTCGGCAATTTCTTATTCAAAACCCAATGATTTTTTACTCACTTGGACCCAACACAAAAAATGGTTAGGACTTACTTTAATATATAATTAAAGTCACCACACTTTAATATTAAATTAAAGTCCCCAAAAATCATTTTTTCCAACAATCCCCAACATGAATAAAAATTGACCGAATGACTCAACAAACGGACATCGTTCAACAATAAAGACTCTGAGAGAGAGTACAACGGACTAACCCCGAGATCAGAGAAGGTAGCTTTTGGCTTTGAACCTCTCCCAGTGAAAACCTATCGAGTTTACTGGCAGATCAGTGAATAAGACATCTTGAACTGCTCTACCGTTTATGTAAACTGAGACAATAGATCTCACAAGGGAATTACTCCTACCACCATTATGTTCTCACTGGTGTGCCCTGTGTGGCCCTGGACACTAGCCTGGTTTAGCGAGTGGTTTCAAAGAATCTTGGCCTGCCCAATTCTTCTAGAAGCAGCCCCACTTCAAACTCACATAGGTGACTCTACTAAAGTATCCTGCAATACTCAACTCAACAGCTTAACACATAAGAGTCATTAAAAGCTCAGCTTATCCTCTATACTTGCAGGTATCACTGATAGAAGGAATGGCTGGAGGTTTAACCTCCTCAGTGACATACCACCGTTACACGCAATTAGGTTGTTCCATTGAACCTAGATCTTGGGATCTCCAGTCAACTAGGTTGGGTTTCCATTCCGGTAACTTCCAAAGGCCTTAACCCCATTCCTTTTGACGATGTTTCAACTAACACTCGACTTAACCCTTTGGTTAGCGGATCCACAATGTTGTCCTTAGACTTTACATAGTCTAAAGAGACAACTCCATTCGAGAGTAGTTGTCGTATGGAATTATGTCTACGACGGATATGTCTAGACTTTCCATTATACATATTACTCTGTGCCCTACCAATATCAGATTGACAATCACAATGAATACAAATAGCTGGCATAGGTTTAGACCAACGTGGAATATCTTCAATGAAATGGCGAAGCCATTCTGCTTCTTCCGTTGCTTTATCCAAAGCAATAAACTCTGATTCCGTCGTTGATCTAGATATACACGTTTGCTTGGAAGATTTCCGAGACACGGCTGCCCCACCAAGAGTGAACAAATATCCACTAGTGGACTTTGAGTCCTTTATATCTGATATTTAATTCGCGTCACTATATCCTTCAAGCACCGCTGGATATCGAGTATAATGCAGCCCATAATCCCGAGTTTAGCGTAAATACCTTAACACCCGCACAATGCCCTTCCAATGAGAAGCATCAGGATTACTTGCATATCTACTAAGCCTGCTAACCGAGTAAGCTATATCAAACCTAGTACAACTCATCAGATACATTAAACTTCCAATTACCCGAGAATATTCTAACTGAGAGACACTCTCTTTATTATTCTTGGTAAAGTGTAGACTTAAGTCTACAGGTGTCGATGATACACTCGTATCTGATCCACTAAACTTCTCAAGTATCTTATCAACATAATGAGACTGAGAAAGTACAATTCCGCCAGAGATTCTGGTAATCTTAATTCCTAGAATAACATCTGCAATGCCTATATCCTTCACGTCAAATTTAGAGTTTAACAACTTCTTGGTAGTTTTGATCATTTCATCGTAACTACCTATAATGAGCATATCATCAATATATAGACACAAAATGGCATAACCTCTGTCAGTGTCTTTGACATAAATACACTTGTCACATTCGTTGATTCTAAACCCATTTGACAACATTACATTGTCAAATTTCCCATGCCATTGTTTAGGCGTTTGCTTCAAACCATACAAAGATTTGACAAGTTTACAGACTTTCTTGCTTTGTCCTGGAGCTGAAAACCCTTCAGGTTGCTCCATGTAGATTTCTTCATTCAAATCCCCATTTAAGAAAGCTGTCTTTACATCCATCTGGTGTATTTCAAGACTGCGCAAAGCTGCTATCGCAATCACAATGCGAATGGATGTTATCCTAGTTATAGGTGCATATCAAAGTAATCCAGGCTTTATCGTTGCCTGTACCCTTTGATAACGAGCCTCGCCTTATACTTGTCAATAGACCCATCGGCCTTCATCTTTCGTTTAAAAATCCATTTGCAGCCTAAAGGCTTACAACCTAGAGGTAAATCTACCAACTCCCAGGTGTGGTTCTGTAAGATGGAGTCAATCTCACTTTTGATCGCTTCTTTCCATAAAGGACTCTCAGGAGAAGTTATAGCTTTGTGAAAAGTTTGAGGTTCCTTCTCAACCATATAAGTCAAGAAGTCAAAGTCCACTAGTGGATATGTGTTCACTCTTGGTGGGGCAGTCGTGTCTTGGAAATCTTCCAAGCAAACGTGTATATCTAGATCAACGATGGAATCAGAGTTTATTGCTTTGGATAAAGCAACGGAAGAAGCAGAATGGCTTCGCCATTTCATTGAAGATATTCCACGTTTGTCTAAACCTGTGCCAGCTATTTGTATTCATTGTGATTGTCAATCTGCAATTGGTAAGGCACAGAGTAATATGTATAATGGAAAGTCTAGACATATCCGTCGTAGACATAATTCCATACGACAACTACTCTCAAATGGAGTTGTCTCTTTAGACTATGTAAAGTCTAAGGACAACATTGCGGATCTGCTAACCAAAGGGTTAAGTCGAGTGTTAGTCGAAACGTCGTCAAAAGGAATGGGGTTAAGGCCTTTGGAAGTTACCGGAATGGAAACCCAACCTAGTTGACTGGAGATCCCAAGATCTAGGTTCAATGGGACAACCTAATTGCGTGTAACGGTGGTATGTCACTGAGGAGGTTAAACCTCCAGCTATTCCTTCTATCAGTGATACCTGCAAGTGTAGAGGATAAGCTGAGCTTTTAATGACTCTTATGTGTTAAGCTGTTGAGCTAAGTATTGCAGGATACTTTAGTAGAGTCACCTATGTGAGTTTGAAGTGGGGCTGCTTCTAGAAGAATTGGGCAGGCCAAGATTCTTTGAAACCACTCACTGAACCAGGCTAGTGTCCAGGGCCACACAGGGCACACCAGTGAGAACTTAATGGTGGCAGGAGTAATTCCCGTGTGAGATCTATTGTCTCAGTTTACATAAACAGTAGAGCAGTTCAAGATGTCTTATTCACTGATCTGCCAGTAAACTCGATAGGTTTTCATTGGGAGAGGTTCAAAGCCAAAAGCTACCTTCTCTGATGTCGGGGTTAGTCCGTTGTACTCTCTCTCAGAGTCTTTATTGTTGAACGATGTCTGTTTGTTGAGTCTTTCGGTCAATTTTTATTCATGTGGGGGATTGTTGGAACAAATGGTTTTTTGGAGACTTTAATTTAATATTAAAGTGTGGTGACTTTAATTAAATATTAAAGTGGGTCCTAACCAATTTTTGTGTTAGGTCCAAGTGAGCCAAAAACCATTGGGTTTTGAATAAGAAATTCCCAAGAAATTGCTTCATGATGTTAGATTCATGAATAGGATTTTAAAGAGTATTTAAATCTTTTTTCTTGGCTAAAGGGTGTGAATCCTTTGGGCATCCATACTTTTCATTTTGTGGAAAGGGACTATGGATGCTTGGTGTTTTAATAACTAGCCTTAAAGGCTGGAGGCTCTTCCTCTCTCCCCTATGCATGTATAAATTGAGACCCTCCTGTCAAGTTTCAATATAGAAATTTTTGCTTCCATTTTACAAGTCAGTTTGCTAGATAGTTCCTATTGTGAGAGAGTGTTGCCATTGTTTTGTTCGCTAAACTAGACAGATAGTGCTTTTGCCGTAGCTAGTTTTGACCGTCATATCCTGGGAGACAGACGCCGGGTTTCCTCAAGCACTCAACTCGTGAGGCGGCAAAATCTGGTTTAAGAAAACTGCTTCCGTGCAGGTTTCGGTTTCGTCTCTTTACTCTTTTATTGTTTTGTGTATTTCTGTTGAAATTTAATTGTAATTATCAGCATATGTTCTTGGTATATAATTTGAACTCATCATGTATAATGTTCGTTATCATCATCTTTTAAACTTGTTTGTTCTCCAGAACCCTAACATTACAATTTTACCACTTTGATTTGTCTCTCTCTTATTACAAAATCCAGTTACAACGCATCCTCTCTAGTTTGAAACTCCTTCCCCGAGCCTACTATCCTCTCTCTCTCTCTCTCTCTGAAGTTCCTTCATCTGTAAGTTATATTCTGTCTTCGAAGTTCGATCTCCCATGAAACCTTAGATTCAAGGATATTTGTCTTCGAAGATCTCTCATGAATTGCTCGTAGCAGTCGTCTTAGCTTTTTGGTTGTGGTTTGATCATAACCTCTCTTGGTAGTTTTCTTGGTTCTTTTGTTGGTGTGGTTTGCTCATGGCTCATGAGCACGGTTTTTAGTAACTCTGGTTGTAGCCCATTGGTGGTTGTGGTTCGATACTTTTATACAGTAATATGTTCTGCAATATTAGTGCAATTATGTACTATTTCATCATGTGTGAGGAAAAATTGCTAGTTATCAATATTAAATTGAATAGAAATAATTATTTTTATTGGTTCGATGTAATGAACAAAAAAAAAATATTCTTGGTAAATGGAGATGAGTCATGTAATAGGCTCCACAATTTAACCCATCGATCCTAAAGTTGAGAGATGTAACTAATCGATACATGGGATATGGAAAATGCACAAATGATTACTATAAATATGCATATTATTATATAATATATATATACACACTTACCTAGCTACACAACTTTATGGACTCAAGTAAACGTATGAACTTCTCAAAATTTGACACAAACAAGAAAAGTGTGGAATGATTTAAGAGGTGCACATCTTAGGTCTAGTTTTATCGAACAATATGAGTTAAAGATATCTATTCAAAGTGCTACACAAAAAGACAAATCAATTCAAAAAATTTATAACGAGATGACATCTATTGGGATCAATTAGCACTTATGGAACTCCCTGATATGCAGTCACTAAATAGCTATCTACAATATAGATTAGTAGAATTCTTTATGACCCTCAGAGATCAATTTAAGCCACTTTGTGGGGGCTAATCTCCGTCATTTACATTTGTCTTTAGTTGAAGGGAATGTTCGAGAATTTATAGTTGAATATACACGATTCAAGGTTACTTAGAGTGCCACTTCATCTTAGTTAGTGTCCACTACTCCCTCTCATCAACCTCTATTATTACCTATTCCATCTACCTCTCTGATTCAAGTAAAGGGGAAGTATAAGCCTTATGTTGCTCAAGATGAGTGTAGTTATTGTTATCAAAAAAAGGCATTGGAACTTTACATGCCCTCCCCTAACCAATCAGACAGGAAGTGGCTCTTTTTAGTCTACCTCATTGTTGTCATTTCATTTCTTCTTGCTTTTCTAGTTTTTCTCATCCTCAAGCAACTCTAACTGCAGATGCTTCCACAGTTGCATTCTATGCTTGCATCCTCCCTAATGCCTTCATCTCATGCTTTTGTTATGACTATTGTACATTCAGGTTTGCATGGTTGTCATGCTACAGGTATCTCTCTTAATACTTGGATATTTGATTCTAGCTTTTTTTTTTCATTATATGACACTAAATCCCTTCTTTGTCTTTGTTGTTCTTATTCTTCTCCAATTATTATTTGTACAAGCAATGTACCCTTATGAATGTTGTCTTTATTGGTTTTATTCTCATTTTCTTTTCTTTTACTTTGTCAATTCCAAATGTTTTTTTTTTTTTTATGTTCCTCAACTGTCTGTAGTGATCCCGGTTTTGATCCGTCTCTGTGCGGTGTTCCAGACTCGGGTTGGTATGGTTTGAACAGTGTTATGTATCTTAGTTTTCTTGTATTCCCTTTATTTTGGTTATCGGGTTGTAGCGGTGTGTTTGGAACAAGTAATGTCTCAAAACCTTTAGATGCGAATCCAACTCGAATTGTGCCTTGCAGAGTTGTATCAGAAGTTAATTCTTCCATGTTTTGCCACTTCGCTAAGTAGGTCGGGGATCGAGCTGCCCAATCAGCTTGCGGAGATCTAAGGGGCAACGCCCCTTGGCGGGTTCGGGGCACCACCTAGGCGGGGACGAGGGACAACACCTCCGAAGCAAAAATGCATTCAAAGTTGCTTGTTCACTCGAGCGGCCATTTATGCGCTTGAGCGGAGAATGTTTGGTTCCAGAAATTTGACCTGTCTGCAAAAGTACTGAGAAAGTGTATTCGATACTCGAGCGGAGCTTTCCGTGCTCAAGCAGGAGGCTGTGTTTGACGCTCAAGCGAGGCTTTCCACACTCAAGCGGACCATGTTATATCAGTTCGTGAATTTGATATTTCATATCACTTTTTCAGTTCTCTCTCTCTCTCTTTAAAACTCTCCAGAATTTCAAATATAGAGCTTTTCTCTCTAGAAGTCATCTTCTCTCTTTGATTTCACCAAATCCATTGCGATTTAGACCTAAGTTCTTCATCAAAGTTGGTTATCATCTCGAGGGTTTCATTGTGTGTCGTGGAGATCGAGCTTAGGCCTCGTTGATTTTGGGGTTTCATCTCAATTCTTCTTCAATACTTGAGGTAGGGATTTTCTTAGAGTTATATATATATTTTTACAAGATCTAGATGATTTTCAAAATCATCCTTCGATAGTTTTGAAAATTGATTGTTGATTCAAAAAGTTGAGCGATTTTGAAAGTGGGTTTGTCTCTTTGTAGACGTCCCCGAACGTCCCGGCAGGGAATCCCATTTTGTTCATTTGGGCTCACTACAGTTCAGGACTCAATGTCACGGTACTGTATCTAATCTCGCAGAGTGCAATGCAAGACCGATGAATCGTCAAAGAGTCCAAATTCGGCAAATCATTTTTGAAAACAGATTTTTTTGAAAGAAGTGTCAAGCATAGACTACTTTGCCAGATACAGAGTCGCCACCTAAATATTTATTTTGGGGGAATTTAGGAAACCCTGACTCGTTGCCTAAGGCTACGTGTCCGTCATCACCAAAGTTGCCTCGGCTCGGGAACTTGGATACGATTGGGGAAGGTCACTTCGTGAGCACCCCCGCTCGCCTGATCAAAGATCGGCCTCTACTAACCATGATATTGAGTTTTGAAAACATTGTGTGCTCTTATTCCGGTTATTAGCCTAGATTTACTATGTGATGCGCACAGCATACAAGTATAGACTGGATCGCCCGAATTGGAACGAAACATCTCATGTTTGTTTTGAAAACAGTTTGCTACTCTCAAGTAGGCTAAAATGTGGATTTTGCCACCCTCGAGTGGGCTTAGAAAACATGGTGATTTGCCACTATCTAGTGGGCTTAAAACTCGCAATCAATGAATTGTTCCAATTCAGATAATCCAACCTCCACCCACAGGCATTCAGGAAATTATATCACATGAGCACATAGCCTCATGGTAAGCATACTATCATGGCAATCACTCACACGCATGCAAGGATGCTAAAGCATGAACACTTACCGAGTACTCCGAGCCAAAGAAAAAAGCTAATTAAAAATCATGCATGAATCCTAACTATGCTGAGATGCCTAATGCAACACATACAAGAATGCAACTAAGATAGGCTCAGCTATTCTAAGATGGCATATGATGATGCTACAGCTAACACGTATTCAACTTGAAATTGAAATACAATGCAGTTAGTATGATGTGCTGAGCCCAGTGCATGCAAGACGGATGAATGGATGCAAACATGCGAGCATAAGTATACTAATTGAAACATGCACTAAACAAACCATCATAAGCTGGTAAATAAAAGGGAGAAATGCGTGGGGTTGGAAGACATATATCACACATACGTACACTTATTACACAATTGCTCTCGCTCGGAGGGTCCGAATAAATAATACAGTCCAAATAAATAATTAAATATTACAAAACCCTATTTAATTAACAAATTAACTAGGAAAGCAAGTAAATTGGCATGCAAGCTAAATGGACCGCCTCAGCTCTGTTTCGAATGATGAAAGATGCATGCATGCTCGAGCTGCCTCATCGGGAAATTCCTCGCGATGCCCCAATTTGCCTCTATTTGCAATTAATCCCGGAATGTTATGCAAAGCTCTAGAAAGTTGCTGATTTCTGGTTTGCTGCAACAGAGAGCAAGAAAGGGGCATGGCAAAGTATTTTCACATATGTATGCACACCTCGATCCTCGTGCCACCAATCACGCATCTCGATGCATAATGGCTGAGGAGTCGAATTGCACGACTTGATGTGAAATGAATGCACGTATAAGCAAGTAAAGCCAACAACTCTTTCATGGACAGTCAAGAGTGTCGGTGACCAGGAATTAAGGCACGTTCCGTCACTTCAGGTACGAAACGTCCCTTGTTTCCCGTCTTTGGGCTAACTCCTATCCCAAACACAATGCAATGAGATGGCATACACAATGCGACTAACATGCAACCTAGCATACGCAATGCTATGGACTAAAATGGCATACACAATGCACGTGACACAACATGGCATGCACAATGCACTAATATGCAACCTAGCATACATAATGCTATGGACTAAAACGGCATACACAATACAAGATGGACTTACACCAATATGAGTGGACCTCAGCCACACTCACATCAGTGGCCAAATGATGAAAATGAGACAATCGAAATATATGCAAACATGCACGAATGCAAAGGACCGATCCTAAGACACAACATGCAACTCTAGCAAGGTATGGCAAGGAATGAAATATGGAATAGGATGGCACATGATACAGCTCTGAAATAGCATAAAAGATGGTCCCGAAACATGCAAGTATGTCACACAATGCAAGATAAATGGCCCGAATACCGAAACTAATGAAGTGCGTTACACTAGAGGTACATAAAGCAATGTACAAATGGAAAAACCAACCCCAAACAGACCCTAGAAAGGTCTGAAACAGCGGGGAAATGACCTAAAATGATGGCTCGGAATGCAAAGAAATGGAGTTCATTCAATGGTTCGAAAACAAGGCATTCATGCACAACTCTCAAGCACACTTAAAGAGGAGAAAACATGAGGATATGGCATTCACGTAAGCTCTAAAATATGATGCAAAATGACCCCAAAGCATGAAAACACCTCAGTATATGCATGCAATAGACCTCAAATCTCAAAGCTGGGCAAGTGTATTGAACTACAAGCATGCAAAACAAGCATCATTCGACCATGAGACCCAAAAAATAGAGCTAGGGCAATCCAAAATATGCACAAAATCAGTTTAAGGCATAGTCAAAATGTGCTAGAATCAAGGGTCAACAAGGCATGCAAAGAAAGCTAGTGAACCATGAGTTGTACTACAACTATATGAAGCATATGAGAGCTCACCAAACTAGCCAAAAACAGAAGTATGCCATGCCAAAATATGCCCAAAAACCCACTGAAACTCAGTCAATGCATGCAAGAATGAGGTGCCCCTTTGAGAGGCCAATAAGAGGATTGTTCTACACATGCAAGCTAGACATGAAAAATGGAAAAACCACCTTTGGATAGAGGTTATGAGGGCCCTAAAACTCATCAAAAATGGCCTGAAATAAAGCTTGGAATCATGCAAGTAAAAGCCCCTTTGAAAGGTCTTGAATAGGATTGCTCTACACATGCATAATAGACATTCAATATGGCCAAAAGGGCTCTGGACAGAGCTTATGCAGGTCATAAAACTCACAAATAATGGCCTGAAACATGGCTTCAAAACATGCAAATAGGGGCTCCTTTGTAAGGCTAACAAAGCTAGTAAAGAGAACAATGGGTGAGAGGGTCACCCCTCTCTGATTTTGAGGCTCAAAAACACATATTATCCACTGAAAATCCACTGGATTTAAGTGGCTAAAAGGGCAAACCAAGGCCAACACAAATGCTCTAATGCATAGCCCAAAACATGAGGAAATGAAGCATGCAAGGGGGTAGATGACCCCCAACAGAAAAATGACCTTAATCAAACTTGAAGATGAGCTCAAAATAAGACTTTTTTTAGTTTATGAAGAAATCCAAAAATGCTTTCAAATAGAGCTAAGATATGAAGCAAAATAATGCTACAAAGAGGGAAATAGAGACTTCCCCTTGTAGAGAAGACCTCCAGCAACTTCTGGACCAAGGTAGGAACTCTTCAACCTCTGAAAATCAGCTCCAAGGTGATTAGGTTGATAATGAAGGTGTTGTGCTTGGAGGTATAGTGCAAAGGGTGCGAGAACAATGAAGTTTGAAGCTTGAAGGAGAGAGATATGGAGGGAAGTGTATGTATGCTCTAGCCAAAATGTTCAACCCTAGCAATGGAAGAGGAGGCCTCCCTTTATAGAGAAGAGAGGCCAAAGCTTCTCTTGGAAGCTTCAAACCAAGAATAAACATCCTCCATACACGTGTATGGAGGATGCATCAAATGGCTCCCAGCTGGCACAACTGGAATACATTCAGTGAGACCAAAAAGCAGGAAGCAGGCCGACCAGTTAAGGTGGTCGGCCGACCAGGGGTCAAAAGGTTCAAGTTGAAAAGGTGGTCGGCCAGCCCAGATTGGTGGTCTCCTAGGTGAATGCAACTTAGTGGTGGTATGGGAGACCCGAAATTGTGGCTCAAAAGTGAGGGAGACCAAGGGGTCAAAAGGGTCAGGAAGAAAAGGTGGTCGGCCTACCAGGATTGGTGGCCTCCCAGATGAATACAACACAATGGTGGTATGGGAGACCTAAAATTGTGGCTCAAAAGTGAGGGAGACCACCTACCGATCAAGAAAAATCGGCCAACCGGGGAAAGGTGGTCTCCAAGAAGAAAAGGTGGTCTCCCACCCTACTACTACCTTCCTAACAATGAAACTAAGGTCCATGCCAAAAATGAACCCACACCAATGCAAAACGAGGGTTCGGGGGCCAAAACGCGCAGTCGAGTGCCCCGAAAACTGACTACTAGCATCGAAGGTGGCGTACGACCACGAAAGTGGTCTCCCGGGCCACAGTGTCCCTCTAGAGAGAGGAAATAAGGTGTGTGCCAAAAACCGGAGCAAACGGAGAAAGTTAAGCGGTCCCGAACTGAGGCGCACGGCCGACGGCTCCGAAAACTGGAAACTGGTCTCCAAACGGGAATAGTGGCCTGCGACCATGAAACGTAGCCTACGGCCACTGAGAGATAGTTTTCGAGACCTCTCCTTCCCTTCAGGAAGAGAAAACAGAGAAAACAGGACCTGGTTCATAAACTGAGGCAAAGCACAAAAGAGTCCTGAAGTCCGGAGGCAAGGCTCTCAGCCGAGACTCTGTGACCTCAGAACGAGCATAATATGCATCATCACCAAGCGCTCAATCGGCAACGTTTGAGTCTTAAGGTCGGTCAAAAATGGGGTGTCTACAGTTGCCCCTCTTTGACAAAACTCGGAAGTCGTAATTGACGGGAGTGAATGTCAAAGCCCAGAGACGACCCATTTTTGACAAGGCCGAAGACTTAGACAAACAGGCAAGATAAACAAAAAGATGTGCCCGCAGGCACACCCGCAGGTAGGAGCAAAATGCAAAAGACATGCACAAAGCCGAACATAACTTATGATCATGCAAAACAACAAACTGTAATGAAGCAGATATTCACAATAAATGCAACAGTTTTAAGCAAGAATGCAAAGCAAAACTACATTTCATGGAGTAAGGATGTAAAAGAATCACAATTCTCGCTACGTCTCACACGGAGAAGATACAATACATGTGCGGCCGTCTGGTCGCACCAGCTTCAAATGAACCGTACATACAATATCGTGCCTGCAAAAGAGAGAAACTTAACAAGCACAACATAGTTAGCAACACATTTTCAACTCTACATTGAATGCAGGCAAACATGGTGCCGATGGGAAAGTGCATCGCAATGCGAGAGGAGCACGCGTGACAACGCAAGTTAAGCATGGAGGTATGACGATACCGGTGAAACATGTACAACAATGCAAGCGATGTTCACAACAATGCGAGTGGCATGCATAACAGCGCAAGATGAGTGCGACTTTACGAGCGTGTTTAAAACAAAACATCGAGCAAAGAGATGCAAGCTTTGACGAGGACAACTCAATCGCGACCTCTGGTTTACCTCCCAGAGGGGTCGCAACATACTTAAAAAGGATACACCTCACTCTCGGCGAGTGACGACGAAACACGCATCGAAAGTTGAAGTTGCAGTTCCCACGGAGGGATTTCGCACCGGAAAGTTCACTTTCCTTGTACTTTCTCGAGTGTCAGGGACTCCGATCATCACCAAAACTTGCAGGGAGCTCAAAGAGGCATGGGAGAGCACCTAGGAGGACCACCGACCATGCATGAGGGCCACCGACTAGGTTTGGTAAAGGGGGGTGGTCGGCCTACCAGAAAAGGTGGTCGGCCGAACCTAGCCAAAAACAGGGGTAGTTTTGTCCTTTTGCCCTTGTTTCTTTAAATACACATGTCCAAAGCACTTTTTGCTCACACTCTCAGATCCGAAATTAGTTCCTCCTCCTTCCTAGACCATTTTCTCCCTCAGATTTGCGCTCTATACGCGTTTTCCAACGCCCCACGCAAAGTTGTTTCGTGAAATCTTTCGGTTTTCTTTACTTTGGACCAATTAAAATTTGATTTCGAAGCTTCTTTTCCCATTTTCACCACTTGAGGTAAGTTTTTCTAAATATTTGGAACATTTTCTCAGGAGTTGACTTTTGTTGACTTTTTCATTTTCCGAGAGTTAACTTTTGTTGACTTTTTCCAATTTTGGCTCATTTTGCTCATTTTTGCTCCTTTTTGCAAATTTCTTGAGATGGCAGGTCATTTTCCTCAGGGCGGAGGTCCTCCAGGTGCCGGGGGTGAGCCAGCCATTATGTCTTTACCTCCGAGGGTTCGGCCATTTATTCCCGAGAGGTATGACCCTCCGGCGCACATCCTTCCTCGGGCCGTTTTCTACCACTTTACCGACTTTGATGAGCGAGCACCTGTAGATCTATTACTGCGGGAGCCAAAGTCCCACCTCTCTCATCAAGCATGAGAGGTATGTACTTCACTTTTACATTTTCTGCAATGTATTCTGCATTTTCCGTGCATTTCACGGTTTTGCTATGTATTTTTTGTCTGCTCATTCTGAATGCGTTCACACACCATACTTCTACTTATTCTAGCACACAGCTCTCAGTACAGTATTTTGTTAAGTTGACACGTAATTCAAGCACTCGAATTTCAGAACACACAGCTCACACTTTGATGATGAACATACAGCCCACTATTTGACGATGAACACACAGTTCACTATTTTCTAAAATCTGAACACGCAGCCCAAACTTGTTGATTATGAACATGCAGCCCACTGTTTTTGAAGTCTAAACACACAGCTCAAACACTTGATGTTGAACACACAGCCCACTGTTTTGAAATTTGAACACGCAGCCTAGACTTTGATGTTGAACACACAGCTCACACTTTGACGGTGAACACATAGTCCACTATTTTCTGAAATCTGAACACGCAGCCCAAACTTGTTGATTATGAACACGCAGCCCACTGTTTTTGAAGTCTGAACACACAGCTCAAACACTTGATGTTGAACACACAGCCTAAATTTTGAGGTGAACACACAGCACACACTGGTTGAGAGTTGAACACGCAGCCCAAACTGTTTAATTTCTGAACACGCAGCCCAAATTTTGAGGTGAACACATAGTCCATTGTTTTGAAATTTGAACACGCAGCCTATGGCATTGCATCTGATTTAATTCGCACACAACTCATATACTTTATTTTGAAATTGAATACATGTGTCCATCATGACTGCAGGTATCTTCCCGTATTACACGAGGATACGGATCGATCATTGCCAGGGAGTGGTACGCGGAGCTCCCAGAGGCCGTTCGCGGTCTGGTTGACCAGGCAGGGTTCAGACTCTTCTGCACAGGGGATATCACGTTATCTAGAGAGTAGGACCCTGATGGGCGCCCTTGTAGAAAGATGGTGGGACACCACCAACTCCTTCCATTTCTCAGCTACCGGGGACATGACTATGACCCCATTCAATTTTGCCGTGCTGACGGGCCTTGACATGGGAGGCTGGCCGATCTCCTACAAGGAGGACATGGGCGAGTGAGAGGCTTCCTGGATCTATCTTTTGGGAGCTTGCCCACCGGTTGACAGATCTTCGGGCAGAGTCCAGTACACTTGGTTTTCCTCACATTTCAAAGAGAGGACGCCCGAGACTCCCGAGGAGATAGTGCAGTACACTCGAGGGTTTTTGATGTTCCTCTTTGGGACCACTTTGTTCCTCTTCGGACTTTATCTGTTGAGTGCCCTGGTAGACCTCTCACAGGTCAGCCAGTATAACTGGGGTGGCGCCGGCTTAGCTAACCTCTACTGCTACATGAGTGCGACCTCCCGCGGACGGGGGAACATAGTTGGCGGCTATTGGAGAGCCTGGGAGGTACTTTCTGCCCTCTTGATTTACATTTCTACTTTTCATTATCTGTACATTGCACACACAGCACACTTTACATTCTGTACTTTTCATTCCGCTCTCAGCATTCTGCATTCTCTGTACATTCTGTATTCACATTCTGCACTTAGTATTCTGTATTCTCTGTACATTCTGTATTCACATTCTGCACTCAGCATTCTGTATTCTGATGGCTTTTGCCCTATTTTCCACAACTATGGGTTTTCGCGTACTTTCCGACGCTAGCCCCGGAGCTTGAGGTGGAGGTGCCTCTCATGATTCCTTACTCGCTCGTTTTTTAGGGCCAGTACCGGCCGAGAGCTCGGGAGACTCTGCCCTACCTGCGGCAGTTTTTCGATACAGTGCGGCCGACCGAGGTAATTCAAAACTCTCAGTTCTTCATGCTCTCATCTTTGATTCATCTTGCACATTTGCGATTTCTAATCGGCTTATGCATTGGTTATCCGCAGATCACATGGCAGCCCTAGGCGCCCTTGGGTGGAGACACCCGATTTCAGTTTGCTGGAGAATGGACCGCTTCTCGGTACAGGATCCTATTTGAGGGGCCAGCTGGTAGGGCCTGGTTTCTGAGGGACCGCTTCATGTGCCAAACTATGGGCTTCCCCGGGCAGAGTGTTCCCGCAGCACCTCCAGACGATATACGATCCACTGAGGGGCTCACTCCCCAGGATGTCGACAGCGCCATATTGGGTACCGACGTATTTCTACATTTGGAGAAGGGAGAGTACGCGACTTACCGTCATACATACTTGATGCCTCCATTGACAGGTGTCCGTACTCCCAGGAGGAGGTCTGCTGGCATGCCATCATCAAGTCGAGCTCGGGCTGCAGATGTCCTTTCTACTAGCAGGGCCGGCACATCAAGAAGTGGGGCTGGACTGGTCCCCCCGATTCCCCCGACTTATCATCACGCCGGATGGCCAGATATTCTGACTGAGTTGACAGGACGGCGATGCGGGACTTCCTACCCGATTTCGATAGAGCCTCCTATGCCTAGTCACCCATACATCAGAGACCCTAACTCACCACCGGTATGCTTTACAACTTTGATTTATCACTCAGATACTTGGACATTCATTCATTTACAGATGACTTGCACTTGCATCTACAGCCTACCATGGAGTATACTGAGGGGTTGCTCGGGTTGGTGGCCTCACTCGAGGGCATAGTACTGCGGAGAGAGACGCAGTAGTCCATCGTCGGTGTCCCGGTACTCTTTAGTTTTCTTACATTTATCATACTTCTGATGACATGCTGATCTTGAACATTTCACTGCATTGATTGACTATATGTGTAGAGCACATCTGAAACACACCACATTCATGTACTGTATCTGCATACACCTTTTCTATATAGTTTTCTTGTATTTGCATCAGATATACATACTTTGGCTGATGTACTCAAATTGTCCTCTTCTTTTTCAGATGCCTCCGCTACATACTGGGCCACAGGCTGGGCCATCTAGGCCTTCTCAGGGAGCTGGGAGAGGGGACTCGTCTCACAGACGAGGCAGGCGCAGAGCACCTGTCATAGAGGAGGAGTCTAGCGAGGAGGAGAAGTCTGCGCATCCTCAGTCAGAGACATCTGCAGGCAGAGAGGATGACTCTGAGTCCGGTTTTAAGGGCAGAGGTGATGCCGAGGAAGGTTCCGAGGACAACAGCTCTGATTCAGATGGTGGTGCTGGTGGATATGGTGTAGGGACTTCTCAGCCAAAAAGGACGAAGAGGGCCTCTTATTCTTGCACTTGAGAGCACTGATGCAGATGTTCCTACTTTATTTGCGTTTTTTACTAGTAGTTGTAGCACATTGTACATTCTTAGGCAGTTTTATTTTCTATAAAAACTTGTACCCTTGTTGTAAAATGTTGTAACAAAGGAAGCATGATGGAATGAAACAGCTTTTGTTCAAAAAGTGTTGTATTTTATGTTCTTAGCATCGCATCGCATCATTTTGCACAAAAATGAGATTGATTGAAAATTTGCCAAGTTAGGTAGTGAAACGACACAACAAACAAAACAAAACAACTTATCTTACTAAGAAACAACGAGACCTTAGCAAGCTTACAACTCGATAAGCAAATCCCGGAAATGTTGATAAACAAAGAACAACAATTTCAACGAACAAAACTCGACAACTCGATAAAACTTAATAACTCGATAAACGTAACAACTCGACTTGATAAGCAAAACTCAACAACAACTCGATAAACAAAACTCAACAACAACTCAATAAACAAAACTCAACAACAACTCGATATACAAACGTATCTCGGACGATTGGAGTGACGGAACGCATCCGAAACAGAGGAAAACTCGCACCTTCAACACTCCCAATGCATGGAAATGCTAGGAACTTTCTTCTAGAAGCTAGGAGAAGACCAAAGCCACACTTCTCTCCATGGCCAACCACCTAGGAAGCTGGCCGACCAGCTTTTTTTCATTGGAGACCAAGGGGTGGTCGGCCTACTAGAAAAGGTGGTCGGCCGACCACCTGGTTTTGGAACCACCAATTTTTCGACACGTGTCCCTCGAACAGTGCCTTATCCTCTTTAAAAGTTCCAACCTTGTGGTTCATTCATTTCATCTCAGTTTTGCATCAAAATGGAGATGTTCCTCATCCGAAATCTCACAGCTTGGATTGCTTCTCTGGATGGCTCGGAAAAGTTGAACTTTCGGGGCTTCGGTTTGAATGCACTATTCACGCTGGGCCGTATTCCGCTGTATCTTCCTTTCCTCCATGCCGCGGCAAGGTTTTGGAATCCGGTAACACACGTCTTTAGCTTTAGCGGGCAAGAGATGTGTCCTACTTTCGAGGATTTCCAAGCTTTGATGGAGTCCGAGCGTAATGAGGAAATCTTGCCTCAACTTCGATTTGGCCACGTCCAAGCCTTAGGACAAATGTGCTTGCATGACGCTAGATCATTGATTCATGACAGGGAGCTGGACATCCCAAGCTTGGTTTGCCGGTTTTCTGATGCTGGTGACCGCGGTGACCATCATTGGCAGGGCTATTGCCAACATGCGCTTTGCCTATGCTTGCTATCTCATTTCTTGCTTGCCCTGGGCTTCGGTGGGTTTAGCACTCGTTTGATTGAGGTGGCCGAGGGCCTAAAAGAGGGCAAAAACTACATTGCCATGACATTGGCTAAGACATTGATGGGCTTAGACGCTTTTCATCGCCGGGAGACGGCTAGGCTTGCGGAGAGCCCACTACTATTGCAGGTAATGTTTCCTACCCAATCTCACATATGTATTGCTTACATCACTCGGCCCTCAGGCTCAATTTTTCTCACAAAATCCTTTTCTTACTTTTCTCTCATCGTACATCTCTCTATTCTTTATTCTCTCATTTTTCATCCCTCCCCAGGTGTGGTTGATGGACAAGTTACAGATTGTGGAGTCTTGCCCAGCATACTCAGCTCGCGGCTACTTTTTTCGACAACGCCTGGTCGATGCCCTGGATGAGGGGTGGTGGTACAACTAGATGTGCAGTTTGTCTACAAACTGCATCGCTTGGCGCTGCCCTTGGCTCAATCTGCCGGCAATAAGTTACAACATGACCCGTCAACCTGGGATTCAATTGATTGGCATGACACACTGTGTCTTCCATTTTCCGTTCTGGTTCCGGCTCCGGCGCCAGTTCGGACATGATCAGACATGCCCGCCAGAAGGGATAGAGTACCCTGCTGCATTCCCAGCCCGAGGCGCACAGCTTGCCTGGTATGCCACAGCATAGAGGACTAGAGAGCTCCTGGCCCCCACTCCCACTTTCAGTTGTACTTTGTCTGATGAGTGCTTGGATTGGCTCAATGAAGAGGCACAGGAAGGGCCTACTTTGGCGTCAGAGGCTTCGACCGGCTCTGGGAGGGGGCGCAGGAACACCTAACTTATCTATGCACTAGATTTATTGCTTTATTAGTACTTTCAAGTTTTCTTTATGAATGTAACCAAAAGCAACTTCAATTTGTATGCAAGAGCAGGAGAACTCTGTATTGAAATCAATGAAATTGAAGGCTGTGGGTATTGAAAATTTTCCGCTTTGGTCCAAAAATGGTCTAAGTTGTAAAAAGATTAATTTTGAACAAAGTCAACTTTTATTAAAACTTTTCAAAACCATTTTCGATATGGATCAAAACTGGACATGCCTGAAATCTGTCACTGAGATGCACAACCTCGAATCCTAGCAACTGGAAAGTTGCCCCTAGTCTGAATAGTACCGCGGCACTACACAATAACGGAAAGTTACCCCTAGTCTAAAAAGCACTGCACCAGAGATCATAACCGAACTCTTGAATGCTGAATAGACAAAGATGGCCAAGATGATCAAATGGACAAAGTTGATCGGGGAAAAGTTTATGGCTGAACTTTAGGATGAAGTTGCCTACGTATCCCAAAGATGGGAATCAAGCCTTACGTAGTTCAGGCTCGGGTTCACTCTAGTATTTTCACTCTCCTTTTATACTCTAACTTTTGCCAAGGCCGCCCTTTGCGGGTTTTCAACCTTGCGACCTCAGTTTTCATCATTTCAAATTTTTTTGTGCTCTAACTTTTGCCTAGGTCACCCTTTCGGGTTTTCGGCCTAGCGAGCCTCTCAGGGGTAATATTTCTTCAACTTGTCCATGTTGATCGGTTGGGAGAACTCTAGGCCATCTAGGTCCATCAGAACCATAGCTCCACCTGACCAAATAGACTTAATGATGTAAGGGCTAGTCCAATTGGGTCTGAACTTGCCCCTAGGGTCGTGGATGGGAGCTCGGTTGTCCTTGAGCACCAAATCTCCTTCCTTCAGATTCCTAGACTTAACTTTCTTGTTGAAAGCCCTGGCAATTCTGCGCTGATAACCTTGAACATGGTACAGTGTTTTCAGCCTTCTTTCATCGAAGAGCATGAGTTCTTCAAATCTGCTCTGCTGTCAATCTACTTCGGCTATTTGACATTCAGCCAACACTCGTAAAGATGGAACTTCAATCTCGATAGGTAGAACGGCCTCCATCCCATAAACTAATGAATACGGAGTCGCCCCAGTAGACGTTCTAATTGAAGTCCGGTAGCCCCACAGAGCAAACGGCAGCTTATCTGGCCAATCCCGATAGGTTTCCACCATCTTCTGCAGTATGTGTTTGATATTCTTGTTGGCGGCCTCGACCGCTCCATTGGTCTGCGGCCGATAGGCGGATGACTTATGAAAAGCCACATTGTATTTTTCCAACAAATCAATCACTTCCTTTTTGAAGTGAGAACCATTATCTGAAATGATCTCGTTTGGAACCCCATAGTGACAGATGATGTTGTTTCTGATGAATTTTGCAACATGTGAAGCCTTCAACACCGCATAAGATTGGGCCTCAACCCACTTTGTGAAATAATCTATCGCGACCAGAATGAACTCTTGCCCATTTGACCCCTTCAGAGTGACAGCCCCGATCACATCGATTCCCCAAACTGAAAATGGCCATGGCGAAGTCATATTGTACAGCTTCGACGGCGGAATGTTCATACGGTTTGCATGGATCTGACACTTGTGGCATCGCCGAACAAAGCCGATACAATCTTCCTCCATGGTGGACCAATAATAACCTTGTCTGAAGATCTTCCGCGCTAGCATTACCCCGTTCATATGCGCACCGCATTCCCCTCCATGGATGGCCTCCATCAGGCGTTTTGATTCTTCAGCTTCAACGCACAGTTTATGCATTCCCAGATGACCTCTCTTATATAATTTACCTCCACAGATGATGAACTGAATGGCCATTCTTCTGATTGCCCTTTTATCCTTGGCATTTACCCCTAGTGGATATGCTTCCTTCTCCAAGAAATTCCAAATATCGTAATACCAGGGTTTCTCATCTTGAACCTCATCTATAGCGGCAATCGACTCGTAAGCCGACACAAATTTTTGGTCAATAATGACTGGACGCATCCGGACTCCAAAAGGGATGTCTATCATAGAAGATAGAGTTGCTAGTGAATCTGCGAACATGTTGTTCTCTCTTAACAGATGAGTAAAGTTTAACTGCTCAAGTCGAGGAATTAACAAGTCCAAGGTCCGGTGATACATAATCATCTTTTCTTCTTTAACTTTTCAATCTCCTTTCGCTTGAGATACAACAAGGTTCGAGTCCCCGATGACGTCCTACCGTTTTGCCCCTAATTCCAGGGCTACTTCTAGACCGGCAATGCATGCCTCATATTCTGCTTCGTTGTTCGAGACTTTGAACTGGAGTTTGAATGCTAGAGGGATACGGGAGTTGTTGGATGCTATCAGCAACACTCCTATCCCATACCCGTACTAGTTTGACGCTCCATCAAAGTACATCGTCCAAAACTCGTCGCCGATATGCAAAATGGCCTCATCTGGGAATAAGTACTCAATTGCTTCACCTCCTTCCACTGGATGATCGGCTAAGAACTCTACTACCGCTCTTCCCTTGACTGACTTGCGTATCACATATTCAGATCAAATTCAGAAAGCAACAGCAACCAACGAGCTAGCCTACCCGTAAGCGCCGATTTCTCGAATAGATATTTGATGGGATCTAATCTTGAAACCAACATTACAGAGTGAGCTAACAGGTAGTGCCGCAGCTTCCTAGTAGCCCATACCAAGGCTAAGCAAGCCTTTTCCAACGTTGTGTAGCGAGTCTTATACTCCAGCATCTTCTTGCTCAGGTAGTAGATGGCTCTCTCCACTTTGTCCTCTGATTCTTGCACGAGCATGCACCCCATTGTAGTCTCAGTTACTGAAAGATATAAAATCAACGATCTCCCCGGCTCTGGCGCTGACAACACATGCGGATTCTGTAAGTATTCCTTGATCTGTTCAAAAGCAACTTGGCATCGGCCGTCCCATTGGAATTTCTTTCCTTTCTTCAGGAGGCCAAAAAGTGGTTCACAAGTCAAGGTTAATTTTGAGATAAACCGTCTTATGAATTGCTCTTTACCTAGAAAGCCTCGCACCTCCTTTTTAGTCCTTGCTGGTGGCATTTCTAAGATGGCCTTGATTTTGGAAGGGTCGACTTCGATACCTCTCTGTGTAATCAAAAACCCCAACATTTTCCCGGCTGTAACACTGAACGTACACTTCTGAGGATTCAGCCGCAACCGAAATTCTCTGATCCTTTGGAAGAATTTTTGCAAGGCGGTGTAGTGGCCCTTTCTTTCTTTGGACTTGACAATCATGTCGTCCACGTACACCTCAACCTCTTTGTGAATTATGTCGTGCAATATTGTGATCGCGGCCCGTTGATATGTAGCTCCAGCATTCTTTAACCCAAATGGCATCACTCTGTAGTAGTAGGTCCCCCACGGGGTGGTGAAAGTAGTCTTCTCCCGGTCTTCAGGTGCCATCACTATCTGATTATAGCCCGAAAAGCCATCCATGAACGAAAGCAAAGCATACCCCACTGTGAAGTCCAATAACTCATCGATATGCGGCAAGGGGAAGTCGTCCTTCGGACTAGCTCTATTCAAGTCCCTGAAATCCACGCATACTTGGATCCTACCATCCTTCTTCAGCACCGGAACGATGTTGGCCAACCAAGTTGGGTATTCGGATACTAGCAGGAAACCTGCGTCAATTTGCTTGGTGACCTCTTCCTTAATCTTGAGGGCCCAGTCCGAGCGGATCCTTCTGAGTTTTTGTTTAACGGGTCCGGCCTCGGGGTCAAGAGGGATCCGGTGCTGTACAATCTCAGGATCGATCCCAGGCATGTCTTCGTAGGACCACGCAAAAACATCTTTGAAATCTTTTAATAAAGTGACTAAGCACTCGAGTTCCTCCAAAGACAACGTGGACCCGATCTGGACTAGCCGCGGGTCCTCCTTAGTACCAAAATTCACAGTAGTGATTTCATCCATTAAGGGTTCAACAAATCTTTCCTGCTCTCGTTCAATTAAGCGTTGCAAAACCGGAGGAATTTCTTCCTCGTTGTTTTCATCAAAATTTTGAAAGTCTAAGTTAATGCAATAAATCAAGGGCACAGAAAAGTACTCAGAAACCACAGCCATATCATTCTCATTAAGCACATCCAAATCATCCGATTCTTCGGTTACAATAGACTCAAAAGAGAAAGAAAAAGACGACCTGGACAGGACTGTGGTATCCGAGTTATCACCCCCTGGAATACCGGACTCAGACTCAGTCCAGCTGGAACCTGATTCCGACTCAATAAATTCGGAGGAATCAGATTCCGGCTCACTACCTGACCCGGTGCTGCTTGACAAAAATTCCTCTTCATACTGGCAAATGAGAGAGGGTGCGATAGATGCATCCAAAATATTTGCTGGTAGGCCTGCAGCCGTTTCATTTCCGATCACGTATACCGAGAAGTTATCCCCCAAGCACTTCTGTTTGATCAGAGGATCTGAAAGTAGACATGTCAACGCTACCCCCATTTCACTTTCGGCGTCCTCAGACTTCACTTTCTTGCTCTGCTTAGCCTCAGCTAATGGGTCCGTCTGCTCTTCGGCAACGTCATCCCCGGATAACTGTAGGTCAAAGAAAATCTCAAACCCTGGCACACGGCGCTTCTCTTCGTTTATCCACGGCTCTGGGAAGCCACAAAATGGAAAGTCCTCCCCCTCCTAGACGAAGCGTTCGTTTAGGGTACCCTAAATGGGTCTGTGCATTAGCTCAAAAGGCTTCCCCGCCTGCTTCGCTCTGGCTCTCTCAGCCATCTCCTTACCTTTCCCTATCCAATCCTCTTTGGTGGGCAGATAACCCAAACCAAAGGTGTGTGGGTTGTGTGGCACTTCGGCCAATGATGCAACGCCCTTCCGGCCGCTCTTTCCCAATCCCATCCCGAGGATGTGTTAAAGCTTGTTCATGAGTTATACTGATTGTGCGCTAACATACACCCCCTCATTAACAGCTAAGATGTTCTGCATGACCCGGGCCTCAGCCAGGGTAAAACCTAATATGAACACATCCTCCATACCATGCTCAATTTCCAAAACTGGCGTAAATACTTCTGGCGGTGGATGGATCAACGAATTTCCAAAAACGATGGCTACTCCCTTCCCATAGGGGTATTTCACCATCTGATGCAAGGTGGACGAAACTGCCTTTACTTGGTGCAACCACGGCCGCCCCAAAAATAGATTGAAGGTCGCAGGAACCTCTAAGACGTAAAAGTCTACCTCATGTTGTCCCGGCCCAACCTTGGTCTGAATTTTCACTGTCCCTATTACTTCTCTGCTTGTGTTATCATATGCCCGAATCACCTAGGCTGTCGGCACAAAGTCCGCGGTCTTTAAACCGATTGCATATGAAGTCCTTGCCGGGCACACATTGATGGCAGACCCTGTGTTGACAAGTACCATGGGTATCCATTTGTTTCTACACTCCACAGAGATGTAGAGTGGCTTGTTATGATTCACACCCTCAGGTGGCAATTCTTTGTTGGAGAAAGTCAACATCGAGGTAGCCCCTTCCGGAAAAACTAAGCCCACCAGCTGTTCGGGCGTGGTGTCTATTGAGAGCTTGGCCTTGTCCATGGCCGATAAGACAGCTTGTCGATGCACTCGCGATGCCATAAGCAATCCCTAGATGGAGATGTCTGCCTGTATCTTTTGCAACTGCTTCAGTACAGCCTCTTCTTCGAGTTACTTCTCTTTCTGTTTCTCCGCCTCCTTATCTTTCCCAGACGCCTCTAGCTGATCTAGATGTGGGGGCTTAAAATACCGCCCGCTTCTAGTCATATGATCGACTTCGCCGATGTACCAGGTATCGTCTGGCTGGTTGCTCCCCCAATCCTCATCCGTGTGGGCAAGACATAGATCATCATCTTCCCACCACATTCCGTCGGTAGCCAACAGACACCTGTCCGGCTCCGATACAATTGTATTCGCAGTACTTTCCGTCCACATGCTCGCAGCATTCTCTATCCTCGTGCACACAGCACTTTCAATCCCCTCAAGGGCTTTAGCTTTCCTGATTCTCTCAGAATCCTCAAATCTTTCTTGTTCCAACTGCGTCAGTACAACTGGTTGTTCAACACTTCCCGTATTTACAATGCCCAAGTCCTGAGTGAAATTCTTAGCACCGGCGCTCTCCGGCGATGCATTCTGTTTTCCAGCCCTTCCAGCCACAACTGATGTTCTTGCCCCTGCCGAGCCCCGTTCTAACTGAGTTTCGTCAACAACATCTGGTAGGTCATCAAGCCACCCGGTGACCTCTGCTGACTCCTCAAAATCTGACTAGTTGACTACCGTGTCCTCTTGATCTTGTTTATTAAAAAATTGGAGGTTAGCAAAGTCCTCTTCCATAGCTGCCAAGTCATCTATCCTCTGACCAAATTCATCCCCCTGTATCACACAAAGCTCTGCCCCTGCTGGTAATTCCACATTTGGCCCAACCTGGCCTATTGATAGAATGTAGTCACCCGGACTGTATACCTCCTCAGTAAAACTCCCAGATTCCTCAGATTCTGGCTCAACAATCCCATTTTCCTCTGAAATCTCCCCTGTTCTGTCTTTGACAGTCACTACCAATGGTTCGGGTTGGGTTCTAGAGATGTCCAACATGCACAAGTCAGTGTAGTCAAGGAGCACCTCTGGCTTGGGTAAGTGAGAAGGAGTGATATAGATGCTAGGATCGTAAGACACAACCCCAGTCTGGATAAAGTTGATACGTTTGGAGGGTGGAGCTTGGTTGTGCAGTGTGAGAGGGTTTGTTGTGACATTGGGTTTTTCTGGAGGCACAATCACCTGCTTGTCAACGAGATCTTGAATCTCATGACGCAATCTAAAACATTGGTCAGTGTCGTGACCATGTTGCTGGTGATATGCGCAGTATTTTGCTGGGTTATGAGAGGGAGGGAGTGGATTTGGCAATGACCTCGGCTCCAGGGACTTTAAGTGCCCTTTCCTGATTAATACCCCTAGAGCCTTCGACAGGGGCATATATAATGGAGTGAAGGTTCTCTGGCCTCGAGGTTGGTATTTGGTGGTTTGTGTGTTGCTTCCGGACGCACCGGAGAAAGGTGTAGCTGCCATGGGTCTTGGAGGGGGGATGGTGGTGACCATACTTACTTCTGAAGCTCTAGCATTTGCGGCATTGCTAGTGCCTGTATTGTTGTTGCGGTTGAAGGTTCTTCTAGGTTGCTCTCTGTCTTGGTCAATCAAACCTTGTTTCATAGCATCCTCAATTTGTACCCCCATCTCGTGCAAATCTAAAAAGGTAGGGATGGGGAGCACGATCATTTTCTGCATCAGTTTGGGTTGGAGATTGTGCACAATCATCCAAATTTGATCTTTATCAGTAGGCCTTAGGGTCATCATTGAGGCCTTGGCCCTCCACCGGGCTACAAAATCCGAAAAGCTCTCCTTAGGCTCCTGCCTTGTTGTCTCAAGATCACGGGTTGTAATCTCGATTTGAGTGTTATAGGAGTATTGTGCAATGAAAGCCTCAGCCATCTCATCCCAGTTCCGCTTGACATCGTCTTCTAATTTTGCGTACCAGATAACAGCCACACCCGACAAGGTTCGGCCGAATAATGAAAGCTTCTGTGGTCTGGTGAGGCCCATTGGCCGTAGTATATCTGAGAATAACCGGAGATGCACCATGGGATCCCCAGATCCGTCAAAGCGGTCGATTTGTGGCATTTTGAACCTATCTGGTAGTGTCACAACCACATCAGTGTACCCGTCCTCAATGTCTGGGATAGACTTTATCCCTTGGGATTTCTTGAACAACTTCTCAAGCTTGCTCAACTTTAACGCTGTATGGTCCACCTCAAACTCAAAGGGAGAGTCCGGTTGATTGACAAACGTAGGTGCCTTAGATAGTTGAGGTAGAATCGGGGGTGGAGCCGGCCCTGTCGGGATATCTGTATCTCCCTGGACATTTGGTGCCTCCCCGGGCGCTGGAACTCCTGGTGGAGAAGGAGCTTGGTGTGAAGCAGATGCCCCAGTTTGTTGTTACAGCCTGGCAATTAACTCTGCCTGCTGGGCCATGATCTCGGTCTATTGTTTGGCGAATTCATCTCGACGAACAGTGTCCTGCTGTATGGCTCTCATGGTTTCCTACATCTGACGCATCATTTCCTCAACTCCTGTCGTTCCTGCCATATTGCCCTGATCTATCTGAACTACCGGTAGGTCTATCTCTATGGCAACAATTGAGACCTCAGCCCGACTGTCCACTGATAGGGTAAACCACTACTCTGGCAACCTCTGCTCGGATACACTGCGTCTTCTCGACCTCCGTCTGACAACCGGGTGTAGAGAATAATACACTAGTTGTCCGTCGGCGACCTCTTGTCCAGAGTGCTTGGGGAATATCTGCTTGGTCTGAAGCAATTGTGCTAAACTACCCTAGCAAAAAGATAAATAAAGCAATAATAAGGAAATAAACAACCAGACAAACGGACAGCATAACGGCTTAAAATAAACACATAACACACAGTTAGGCATCACAATACACAGTTGATAAGCTGAAATACACTGTTCTCAAAGACTGATCATTGTTCCCAAATCACTACCCCCAAAACTGAACCTGATACCCGCAGATAACTGATTCCCAAAATACTAAACTGGTGCCCGCAGGCCTGATACCCAAACTTGTAAATTGATACATGCATTCCAGTAGAGACGCACTCTAAAAGCACATAGCAAACAAGTGAGAGCCAAAACACCCCTATGTTGGGGTAAGGTTTCCCTGTCCTATTTTGTCAGGAACTAGGGTTTCACTACGCACGCAGTGGTTTCAAACAACCTATGATCGGGTAAGCAACCTGTCTTAGCTTGGAATGGTCACTATGGATTCTGAATATGCACTAGGTCGAATGGTCAAAAAGGGTGCCCCGGTAAAGACCGGGGTTTGTGTTCCCGTCATGGCAGAGCCCACAACCGGTTAGCCTTATGGCACGCTTTGCAAAGCGAGCCTCTGGCAAACCGTTTAGGAATAGCATACGACAAACACAGTGTCCTAGGCGCACCAATGCAAATGCAATGCAAAGAAACACATAAGTGTAGTCAAAACCAGATATCATGAGTTCGAGTCAAGTTCTCCAAACTCCCCAGCAGAGTTGCCAGAAACTGTAGACGTCCCCGAACGTCCCGCGAGGGAATCTCATTTTGCTCATTTGGGCTCACTACAGTGCAGGACTCAATGTCACGGTCCTGTATCTAATCTCGCAGAGTGCAATGCAAGACCGATAAATCGTCAAAGAGTCCAAATCCGGCAAATCGTTTTTGAAAATAGATTTTTTTGAAAGAAGTGCCAAACATGGACTGCTTTGCCAGATACAGAGTCGCCACCTAAATATTTATTTTGGGGGAATTTAGGAAACCCTAACTCGTTGCCTAAGGCCACATGTCCGTCATCACCAAAGTTGCCTCGGCTCGGGAACTTGGGTACAATTGGGGAAGGTCACTTCGTGAGCACCCCCGCTCGCCCGATCAAAGATCGGCCTCTACTAACCATGATATCGAGTTTTGAAAACATTGTGTGCTCTTATTCTGGCTATTAGCCTAGATTTATTATGTGATGCGCACAGCATACAAGTATAGACTAGATCGCCTGAATTGGAACGAAACATCTCATGTTTGTTTTGAAAATAGTTTGCTACTCGCAAGTAGGCTAAAATGTGGATTTTGCCATCCTCGAGTGGGCTTAGAAAACATGGTGATTTGCCACTATCTAGTGGGCTTAAAACTCGCAATCAATGAATTGTTCCAATTCAGATAATCCAACCTCCACCCACAGGCGTTCAGGCAGTTATACCACATAAGCACATAGCCCCATGGTAAGCATACTATCATGGCAATCACTCACATGCATGCAAGGATGCTAAAGCATGAACACTTACCGAGTACTCCGAGCCAAAGAAATAAGCTAATTAGAAATCATGCATAAATCCTAACTATGCTGAGATGCCTGATGCAACACATACAAGAATGCAACTAAGATAGGCTCGGCTATTCTAAGATGGCATATGATGATGCTACAGCTAACACGTATTCAACTTGAAATTGAAGTACAATGCAGTTAGTATGATGCGCCGAGCCCAGTGCATGCAAGACGGATGAATGGATGCAAACATGCGAGCATAAGTATGCTAATTGAAACATACCCTAAACTAACCATCATAAGCTGGTAAATAAAAGGGAGAAAGACGTGGGGTTAGAAGACATACATCACACACACGCACACTTATATTACACAATTGCCCTCGCTCGGAGGTCCAAATAAATAATTAAATATTACAAAACCCTAATTAATTAACAAATTAACTAAGAAAGCAAGTAAATTGGCATGCAAGCTAAATGGACCGCCTCAGCTCTGTTCCGAATGATGAAAGATGCATGCATACTCGAGCTGCCTCATCGGGAAATTCCTCGCGATGCCCCGATTTGCCTCTGTTTGCAATTAATCCCAAAATGCTGTGCAAAGCTCTAGAAAGTTGCTGATTTCTGGTTTGCTGCAACAAAGAGCAAGAAAAGGGCATGGCAAATTATTTTCACATATGTATGCACACCTCGATCCTCGTGTCACCAATCACGCATCTCGATGCATGATGGCCGAGGAGTCAAATTGCACGACTCGATGTGAAATGAATGCACATATAAGCAAGTAAAGCCAACAACTCTATTATGGACAGTCAAGAGTGTCGGTGACCGGGAATTGAGGCACGTTTCGTCACTTTGGGTACGAAACGTCCCTTGTTTCCCGTGTTTGGGCTAACTCCTATCCCAAACACAATGCAATGAGATGGCATACACAATGCGACTAACATGCAACCTAGCATACGCAATGCTATGGACTAAAATGGTATACACAATGCACGTGACACAACATGGCTGTAGACACCCCATTTTTTACCGTCCTCAAGACTTGGACGTCACCGCTTGAACACTCGGTGATTATCCATGTTTGTGTTTGTTTGGAGTTCCCGGAGTTCTCGGCTACGCGCCTTGCCTCAGGACCTCCGAACTTGACTGTTTTGTGTCTGGTTTTACACCAAACACTTGTTCTTTGCCTTTGAGGGGCAGGTAATGCCTTCTGAGGCATCCTCACATACCACCGGCTGTGGCTAGAGGTCACCGGCTGGCTGGTGTTGCCACCGGCACTATATTGTGCCGGTCGGCACTATTTTGTGCCGGTCGGCACTCTTTTTGGCAAAATTACTATTTTGCCCTGCCGACCACTTTACAGCTACTTTATGAGATATTTTTAGACAGCTGTATCACCTTTTGCTCCCCTCCATACACGTGTATGGAGGGATGAGCCCTTAGTTTGCTTAGCTTGTAAGCTTTGCTTGCTTATATAAGCAAGGCTTCTCCTCTTGGCTCAAGGTTGGAGATTAAAGGGCAAAACCAGAGCTTATACATACATATATATCTATATCTCCTTCTCTCTCTTCTTGTGTGTGTGTTTTTGGACCAAAAAGTGTGATTTCACCTTACTTTTGCACCATTACACACACTACTACACCTTAATCCGAGATTGGGAAGCTTGGAGGGTTGTTTTGTGTGATCTTGGACTGGTTTTGATCACTAAAAGAGGGCTGGACCTTTCATTCTTCAAAGGATCTTCAAGGGTAAGAACATTACTTTAGATTCTCCATTCTTGCAACTAGTTTCTACCCCTTTTGTTTTGTGATTTAAGCTTTGTGCATAACATAAAAAAATCTTGTTTTTACTTGCTCAAGAACATTCATTAAGGTCACTTTTTGATTTGAGTGAAAACTCACCTTCTTAGGCTTTGCTTTGGCCATTTTAGCCCTCTTTTCTTAAGGCTTTGTTTATTTGCTGTTTTTGGTCTTCTCACCACTGAAAACCAGTGGGTTTTCAGTGGTGAGGAAGATGGTTTCAAGTCTCATATAGGGGAGAGACACCCCTCTCCCCTTTGTCCCTTGTTTGCCTTGTTTTTTGACCTAAAAAGTAGCATGTGTGCATGGTCGGTTTTAGCTTCATTTCAGAGTTTTTTTGAGTGTTTTGGAGCATGTTTAACCTCTATTTTTGGTCAGATTTATGACCCTTAGCATGTCTCTCATACTTGCTTTGAAATGCTCTCTTATGCTTAAAAGTATGCCATGCATCTTAGCCATGTTCTTTGCATGTTTTAGCATAGTTCCATGAGGGCATTAGCATCATATTGCTATGTATAAGGGCTGTTAGCCACTGTTTTTCCATGTTTGGCATGTTTGGTATTGTTGTCTTGCTTGTTGGCTTGTAAGCCTTGGATGTGTGAGCCCCCTAGCATGTTTAGCCTACCTTGATCTCATGATTTGGCGTCATTTTAGATCACCTTTCAGTCCTTATATCATGCCTATAAGTTTCCATTTACCATCTCATTCATGCTTTGAAATGTTGTAATGTTATGCCTAGGAATAGGCCATTTGCATGCTTCCATGTTTCAAGGCATTTTGGGACTGCCATATAAGGGGATTAGGTGTAATTTTGCATGCTAAGAAACTATTTTTGGTTGTCTAACATGTGCCATGAGTGGTCATATTGAGGTAGTTAGATGCTCTCTTTGGTGCCCTTGGTTTTGGGCCTATTTACTTGCATGCTTGTATAGCATTTTGCTCAATTTTTGGGGCACCTTTTGCCACTATTTTGGGGAGATTTGAGGGCCGCCCCATTGTAGTCAAATCCACCATTGTATGCTTGCGTCATGTTTGTTGCATACTTGTTTCATTAAGTGTTATAGCATGATGAGCCTATGCTTGATTTGTCCATGCTTACATTGCATTTGCACTTTGCATGTTGCATTACATTTAGCATGTTGGCATTTTAGCATTGGATTGTGTTATGGAGTCATGTTTGCATAACATGCATTGCATTACTTGGTTTGGGGTTGTCAAACCAAGCATAAGGGTTGAGGGAAGTTCACACTACAAGTGGTGCAACTTGTTTCAACTCTTGGTCACCAAGACCTTTGATCTATACATGATAAGGTTTTGGTCTCATTTGTGTGTTGCATGCATTACCATTAAAATGCAACCTTGGTTCCTTAGGCCATCATGCATCAACATGCATAATTGATGGCCCAAGAACCAAGGGTCATGCTTCCTTGAGTTCCCAAACATGATAGGAGGCAATGGCCGTGCATAAATATGCCTAAAAACCCATGCCATGCATTGCTGCCTGCTGCTGCTGTCAAACTGTCTTCTGCAGGAATTTTGTGCCGACCGGCAGAAAAGAGTGCCGACCGGCACTTTATTTCTGGCCGATATACTATTTTGCAGCCGGTGGCCACCATAAACAGCCGGTGGTAATTTCTTCCAGTCGGTGGTACTCAGCAGCATGCAAGGAAGGTGTTCTGGGTACTTTGGGAATTTTTGGAGAGGCATGGCAGCAGAAACAGAGGCAGCAGTGGCACGGTGTAGGCTTTCCGGGCAAGTTGGATCGAGCACGCATCATTCGCGCATCCCGAGGCAGGGCTGAGGCCCCATTTCTTTTATTTATTTGATTTATTTTTAATAATTAGAATTCTGTAATAATTTATTCGTTTATTCTTCGGATTGTATTATTATTTAATCCCTCCGAGTGAGGGCAAAATTGTAATAAGTGTGGGTGAGTGGGTGTATGTCTTCCAATCCCCATTTCTTTCTCCCTTTTATTTACCCGCTTACAATGGTAGATTAGGGCATACTTATTTTAGCATACCTTATGCAATGCATGCGTGCATTCATGCATTTTGTTTACATGCACCGGGCTCGGTACATCATACAAACTGCATAGCAATTTTCAATTCCAAATTGAATACGTGCTACTCGCGCATTTCACATGCCATGTTTAGGGTTAGCCAAGCCTACTCTAGATTACATCTATGCCTGTGTTGCATTAGCCACTTAACATGAACTAGGTCATGCATGTTTGCTAACCGGTTTATTGTTTTGGCGCGGAGTACGATGTAAGTTTTACGCTTTAGCATACCACATGCGTGTGAATGTTGCCATGACAGTAGGCTTACCATGCGGCTAAATGCTTATGTGTTATAAACTGCTTTAATGCCTGTGGGTGAAGGTTGGATTGCCTGAGTTGGAACAACTCGTTGAAATCCGTATTTTAGTCTACTTGCGAGTAGCAAAATCTAACGCGTTTTTCGAGACAAAACGGATATGCAATGTTTAGTTCCAAGTTAGGCAATCTAGTCTATACTTTTGTGTTGTGCGTATCACATAGTAATTCTAGGTTAATAACCGGAATAAGAACGCATAAAGTTTTCAAAAACAGATATCACGGTTAGTAGAGGCCGGTCTTCGGACCAGGCGAAAGGGGGTGCTCATAGCTGACCTTCCCCGATCGTACCCAAGCTCCCGAGCCAAGATCACTTTGGTGATGACGGACACGTGGCCTTCGGCACCGAGTCAGGGTTTCCTAGATTTCCCATTTTAAAAAATATTTAGGTGGCGACTCTGTAATCTGGCAAAGCAGTCCATGTTTGGCACTACTTTTCAAAAAATCTGTTTTCTCAAACGATTTGCCGGATTTGGACTCTTTGGTTCAGATTTAGAACCGCGACACAAAGGGAGTCCGAACTGTAGCCGAGGTCCCCCGCGGACATGCTACAGTGGCATGCACAATGCACTAACATGCAACCTAGCATACGCAATGCTATGGATTAAAATGGCATACATAATGCAAGATGGACTTAGACCAATATGAGTGGACCTCAGCCACACTCACATCAGTGGCCAAATGATGAAAATGAGACAACCGAAATACATGCAAACATGCACGAATGCAAAAGACCGATCCTAAGGCATAACATGCAACTCTAGCAAGGCATGGCAAGGAATGAAATATGGCATAGGATGGCACATGATACAGCTCTGAAATGGCATAAAAGATGGTCCCGAAACATGCAAGTATGTCACACAATGCCAGCTAGATGGCCCGAATACCGAAACTAGTGAAGTGCGTTACACTAGAGGTACACAAAGCAATGCACAAATGGCAAAACCAACCCCAAACAGACCCTAGGTAGGTCTGAAACAGTGGGGAAATGGCCTAAAATGATGGCTCGGAATGCAAAGAAATGGAGCTCATTCAATAGTCCGAAAACAAGGCATTCATGCACAACTCTCAAGCACACTTAAAGAGGAGAAAACATGAGGATATGGCATTCATATAAGTTCTGAAATATGATGCAAAATGACCCCAAAGCATGAAAACACCTCAGTATATGCATGCAATAGACCTCAAATCTCAAAGCTAGGCAAGTAGATTGAACTACAAACATGCAAAACAAGCATCATTCGACCATGAGACCCAAAAATAGAGTTAGGGCAGTCCAAAATATGCACAAAATCAGTTTAAGGCATAGTCAAAATGTGCTAGAATCAAGGTCAACAAAGCATGCAAAGAAAGCTAGTGAACCATGAGTTGTACTACAACTATATGAAGCATATGAGAGCTCACAAAATCAGCCAAAAATAGAAGTATGCCATGCCAAAATATGCCCAAAAATCCACTGAAACTCAGTCAATGCATGCAAGAATGAGGTGCCCCTTTGAGAGGCCAATAAAAGGATTATTCTACACATGCAAGCTAGACATGCAAAATGGAAAAACACCTCTGGAAAGAGGTTATGAGGGCCCTAAAACTCATCAAAAATGGCCTGAAATGAAGCTAAAAAGCATGCAAGTAAAAGCCCCTTTGAAAGGTCTTGAATAGGATTGCTCTACACATGCATAATAGACATTCAAAATGGCCAAAAGGGCTCTGGACAGAGCTTATGCAAGTCATAAAACTCACAAATAATGGCCTGAAACATGGCTTCAAAACATGCAAATAGGAGCTCCTTTGTAAGGCCAACAAAGCTAGTAAAGAGAACAAGGGGTGAGAGGGTCACCTCTCTCTGATTTTGAGGCTCAAAAACACATATTAGCCACTAAAAATCCACTGGATTTAAGTGGCTAAAAGGGCAAACCAAGGCCAACACAAATGCTCTAATGCATAGCCCAAAACATGAGGAAATGAAGCATGCAAGGGGGTAGATGACCCCCAACAGAAAAATGACCTTAAACAAACTTGAAGAGGAGCTCAAAATAAGAATTTTTTTAGTTTATGAAGAAACCCAAAAATGCTTTCAAATAGAGCTAAGATATGAAGCAAAATAATGCTACAAAGAGGGAAATAGAGACTTACCCTTGTAGAGAAGACCTCCAGCAACTTCTGAACCAAGGTAGGAACTCTTCAACCTCTAAAAATCAGCTCCAAGGTGCTTAGGTTGATAATGGAGGTGTTGTGCTTGGAGGTGTAGTGCAAAGGGTGCAAGAACAATGGTGTTTGAAGCTTGAAGGAGAGAGATATGGAGGGAAGTGTATGTATGCTCTAGCCAAAATGTTCGACCCTAGCAATGGAAGAGGAGGCCTCCCTTTATAGAGAAGAGAGGCCAAAGCTTCAATTGGAAGCTTCAAACCAAGAATAAACATCTTCCATTATGGAGGATGCATCAAATGGCTCCCAGCTAGCACAGCTGGAATACATTCAGTAAGACCAAAAAGTAGGAAGCAGGCTGACCAGTTAAGGTGGTCAGCCGGCCACTCCCCCTGGTCGGCCGACCAGGAGTCAAAAGGTTCAAGTTGAAAAGGTGGTCGGCCAGCCCAAATTGGTGGTCTCCCAGGTAAATACAACTCAGTGGTGGTATGGGAGACCCGAAATTATGGCTCAAAAGTGAGGGAGACCAAGGGGTCAAAAGGGTCAGGAAGAAAAGGTGGCCAGCCTACCAAGATTGGTAGCCTTCCAGATGAATGCAACACAATGGTGGTATGGGAGACCCAAAATTGTGGCTCAAAAGTGAGAAAGACCACCTACCTGTCAAGAAAAACTGGCCGACCGAGGAAAGGTGGTCTCCAAGAAGAAAAGGTGGTCTCCTACTACCACCTTCCTAACAATGAAACTAGGGTCCATGCCAAAAATGAACCCACACTGATGCAAAACGAGGGTTCGAGGGCCAAAACGCGCAGCCGGGTGCCCCGAAAACTGACTATTAAGCATCGAAGGTGGCGTGCGACCACGAAAGTGGTCTCCTGGGCCACAGTGTCCCTCTAGAGAGAGGAAACAAGGTGTGTGCCAAAAACCGGAGCAAACGAAGAAAGTTAAGCGGTCCTGAACCGAGGCGCACGACCGACGGCTCCGAAAGTCGGAAACTGGTCTCCAAACGGGAATAGTGGCCTGCGACCACGAAACGTAGCCTATGGCCACTGAGAGATGGTGTTCGAGACCTCTCCCTCCCTTCAGGAAGAGAAAACAGAGAAAACAGGACCTAGTTCGCAAATCGAGGCAAAGCACAAAAGAGTCCCGAAGTTTGGAGGCAAGGCTCTCAGCCGAGACTCTGTGACCTCAGAACGAGCACAATATGCATCATTACCAAGAGCTCAATCAGCGACGTCTGAGTCTTAAGGTTGGTCAAAAATGGGGTGTCTACACTCTTGTTCTTTTAAAATGATCTTATGGGTTTTGATCTTCGTTGTTTGAAGAAAAGATGATTTCGGAAAGTTTTATTTCAAAAGATTTGAGTTGTATAGTTTTTGTGAGAAAACCTAGAAATTGAGGATTTTTAAAAGAAATTGAAAATCCATCAATGATATTGTTATATTTACTTTGTGTGTCAAAATAAATGGATGTTTGAAAATTTTCATATTTATATTTATATAAATGATGAATTTCATGAAATATGAGAATTGTTGTTCATTTTGAAAATTATTGTTCAAAACGTTGAAATAGTCTTGAAATGACTAATTGTTGAGGATACTTGAGAAGAGGGGATTGTGTTATTCCTTGGATGATGAATCGGAATAAAGTATTTATATTCATCTTGTGAAATTGGCATATCAATTCATTTGATTACATTAAACTTTGAAAGTTGATTTGAAAACTTGCATTGAGAAAAGAATGTTGAGAAACAAGTTTTCATGAAATGGTTTTGGGGTAAATACGTTGATAAGTCTTGATAGGTGGTGTAGATGATATTGAATAAGTTGGCCTGAGAGTCCATGGTGAAACACTGAAAACCCGCATGGATAGGTGTCGAGCCTTCCGGTTAATACCGGTAAAAATGACAATTTGGTGGTACTTGTATAGTCTATTTGCAGACACCGACCTAGGGATTACCAGAGTCGTATTTATTGCTCTTGAAATAAATTATTAAATTTTGAACAATTGAAATTGCATGACATCATTGAGTATGATGGTTTTCAAAAGATGAAAATGTGATTTACTTTCAAAAAGGAGCATAGCATGACATGTGCATTTCATCTCTTGAAACTTATATAAAATGTATATACTTTGTTAAGGATTTCCTACTGGGCTTTATGCTCACCCTACGGGATTTTTGTGCAGGAAAAGATGTAGTGATCCCGCCTAACCAAAGGCGAGGAAATATGTGTTGAGAGTACAAGGCTCTCATTTTGCTATAACTTTGTTTGTAAGCCAAATGTTGTATTTGTGTGGGTTTGAATAACCATTTTGTATAACCAGACTTAAGCTTTAGAAACTTGTAAACCCTTGGGGGTATCTATGTGTTTATGTTATTTTGATTTGAAGTGAATGTCTAATCGCCTGAAAACTATTTGTATCATGTAGAGGTGTTCGCGGATTAGTTTTGTGCAGTTTGCGGTTCGGTTTTGACCCGCCCGCATCTATGCGAATTGGAAAAAAAGTCAACCCGCAATCGCCCGCAGTGCGGTTTGCGATTTGTGCGGATAGGGTTTGCAAATGTACGGGAGGTTGCGAGCGGTTTGCGGTTTACACTTTTTTCTTTAAAAATTAATTTTTGAGTTTTTTTTCCCATTGAATTTAGGCATCAGATTCATTTTATATATTTGTGATCATCTGACAACAATTTTCTGATGAGTTTACAAATAAAAATTGAATATCAATGCATTAAATGAAAGTACCCAAAACAAAGATACCCTACACTAGCATTTTTGCCATGAAAAAAATGTATATTAATGTATTAAAAAATATATATCAATGCATTAAAGGTTGTACTCAATTAGAATCGCCAGTTCAGTAATCAATAATCAAACTAGAAGTTCCATCAACCACCAGAAGGAAAATTTTATTAGGAAAAAGTAAATGAGTCACCAATGAAAATCATATAAGAAACCAAGTTTAAGACTTGATAATCTGCGGCATGAAGAAAGTTGAGAAATACTTAAAAATAAGGATCTTAATGTTATAGAGAACGTAATGATACTCATGTTACAGTTACAAAGTTGGTATATAAAAAATAATAATAATAATAATAATTAAAGTGCGGACGGTTTTTGCGGGTTATGGGTTTAAACCGCGACCCGCCCGCAACCCGCAAATTTGTCATATTTCTAATCGCATCCGCCCGCATTATGTTTGCGAAACCGCCCATTTATCTGCAGGTTAAGCGGTTTGAGCGGTTCAGATAAACCGTTGCCCACCCCTAATCATGTAATGCAAATGTGGGGATTTATTTTCAATTTTACTTTAAAGAACCATAGTTATCATATTATCATTTGGGTATAAAAATTGGAACGTTACACTTATCTATTAGTCAATTGTCTAATTATATTTTTTACATTCTTTTTTCTTTTTCTAGTTGTGTTGTTCACGATTGGATGTCTAAGAAGCTAATTGGGATTGGACATAGTATTGGTGATTTCTATGTGATGGAGTGCTTACATATTGCTATGAAGTCTCTATAAATAACTATGTCTTTAGGTCAGGTGTGTCCAGTAAGCAGTTAAAATGCTTATTTCAGTCAAGTGTCTTGGGCAAACTGTCAATTAGACATATTTCTGAGTGTAATGGTAGGAATTTTGCAAAATTATCTATTTTACCTTCTAATCAAAGCATTTCTATTTTCACCTCTTCCTCGCTATTATTCATACTAACGTGTAGGGTTCTTCTCCTACTATTACTGAAGATGATTCTGTGTAATATTTTTATTTATTGATGACTTTAGTCATTTTTGTCAGGTATATCTTATGTCCCATAAACCTAATTTCTTTTGTATTTATTGCACTTTCATTCTGTGGTTCAAACTCAGCTCTCTATAACCTTAAAAATTCTTCATTTGACTTAGATGATGAATATTTTCTTATAAAGTCTACTGATTTCTTAGATGCATCCAATACCATCTATCAACCTTCTTGCTCAGATAATCAAATGCAAAATGGTAGAGCAAAAAGGAAAAATCAACACCTCATTGACACTGCTAGATCTCTTCTTCTTACATCTTTTGTTCATGTTTCACAGCATCCTATCTTCTTATGATACGTCTACTGCTCTTCTCTATAATCTTTCTCCACATAAAAAGTTTGATTTTGTTCCTAATTATTCTTTTTCATGTGTTTTCGTTTCCACTTGTTTTGTTCCTTTTCCTAAACTTGCAATGGAGATAATCTGAAAGGGGTTTTACCTACTTGATCATGATACATCGTAAAACATAAGGCATTCTACGGTTTCAATTCATGCCTAAATGAACACATACTGGAAGAGATTTGAAGCCATTATTTTGAAATATGCGGTATACCAAAAAGTTTGAGCTTATAATTTTTATTTATTTTTAATTGAGTTGAGTTAGTGAAAACTTAATAGTGAATTCAATTTAGAACTATCACAACCCAATTCAAGGATATGATTGGTTATGTACCTCAAAGTAAATAATACCAATACAAAGTAATGGCATAACATTAAAAATAAAAATAAAAATAAAACAAAAAACAAAAAATAAAAAACATAGTAATGTAATCACCTAATGTCAAATATTAAATTGAAATTTCTAACTTAATATGTAAGGATGCCTTACGAGGTCACTTCAGTAGGAACGTCTATAGTACCCAAAAGTGATTTTCGGGTACCATACATGAAAAAAATTCTTAACCACTAGATTTAGTAGAATAATCTGAGCCATCCAATATATAACATGTTCACCAATATGACTCGTGGAAAGCAAAACTAAACACTCTCTCTCTTTTCTCCAATCACTAGTAATCAATTATATCATTTGATTAGGTTGGTTTTTCCAAATTTATAAAATGATTTTTAGGTCTCACCTAAAAATATTAAAATAAAGTGTAAAATTTATTTTATTCCTTGTAATTTGTGGTGAGATTACTTTATTTATTATGATTTAAATATAATCAGATAACTCCCATATGATTTTGAATTAAAATATCACTATTAATTTTTTTTCATTCAAACTAACGGAAGGCATATTGCATATATCATATTTTAAATTGAACTGATTTTTAAAAAAACAATTAAGTGAAATTAACACAACGAAAAAATAATTTTATCTCATCTTCTCCAAACTTAAAATTAGATTAAATTGTTAATAAAAATAAAATGTAATTAAAATTTGATCTAAAATATATAATATAATTAAGAATTATTTGAGGCATTTATTCATAAATCCCTTTCTACTTGCTTATGTTCCACTTAGTCTAAATTATCTTTTTATGTTTCAATAAGTTCTGTAGATGACATAATTATCAAAATACCACTAATAATAATAGGGTGAAATGTGCATTAATGTTCACATTGATATTATGAATATTCCATGATGTGAACATTCATACTATCGATGTAAACATTCATATTGTCAAATTTATTTAATATGAATTTTCAAATCACCAAGTTGTTAAAGGTTCAAAAAAATATTTGAAACAGTAAATTGTTCATAAAATACCTAAAATATGATAATTAAGATTTGGTGGATCAAATGTCTAAAATAATAAGATTTATTGGAATATAAGAATATTTTATGGACTAATTGGGATACAAGTTCTTGAAAGGAAATTTTCTAATAAATTTCTCATTAATTTAAAATATAATTAAATTAAATCTAAAATAAAATAAATAATGATTAAAGATCGATCTAAAATATAAACTAATTAAAATTAGATTGTGATGTTCAGAATTATAATAAATATTTAAGAATTTAATATTAATTGTGATCTAAAATATAAGTAAATTAAAATTAGATTACAAAGTTAGAAATACACTAAATAATTAAGGATCTAAAATTTGTGAGTTTTATAAAATAATTAATAAAATGATCTGGATTTGAAATTTAAAAAAAAAAATTAAAACTAACTTTATTATATTTATTTTGATGTTTATAAAGTTTAATTATAAATTTATTCTTAACTTTATATTTATGAGTTTTAATTTCAATTTCAAGTATATATTTCTGTAATAAAATAACACTACATTTGATTTCTTACACTTTATATTGTGTTTTAAAAAATAAATAAATAAATAAAAAGTAATAATTAATGAAACAAAAAAAACAAAATGTGGAGTGAAAATAGCCAAGTATGGTGTGTTAAACAATAATTAAAAAAATATACTGTGAAGTAGAAATCAATCATAACAATTTGACAATAAAATAAGTTTAAAACAAATACATAGACTACATCCACATAGAACGATGCTTTTAAGCTTCTCTGGACTAGTAAACTTCTTTAATGCTGTGTTTGGTTGGGGGATTTGAGGAGAGATTTGGAAAGGAAAATGGAAATGGTAGGTGAAATGTGAATAAAACATACCTACATTTCACCTAGTTTCACACACCTTTTCCATTTCCCTTTCCAAATCCCTCCCCAAATCCCCCAACCAAACACAGCGTAAACAAAATCACACAACATAATGGAATTCACTTCGTAACTTAAAACCATAAAAATAAAAACACAACCATAATATACCATTAAAAAATGAATTAAACTCTCTAAAATAATAAGATAGGAAATTTACACAACTTTCCAATAATACATGCATGACCCATTTGCACAACCTTTGCTTTCTATATATTGGCCGATAGAAATTTCGAAAATGAATTCTACAATTTACAGGAGCTATATATAAATATATATGTATGTATTTATAGCAACTGTACATTTTCCACACCGACAGATCTATGCGAGGCTGCAAGGAGAGCTGCTCCGATGCCTGATCCATCTTCCGTGGCCTTAAGAATGACATGTGAGGAGATATCTTCCCCTAAGATTTCAGTCATGGCTTCGTTCAAGTATTCTCTGAACATTGAATTCTTTGTATACAAACCCCCCTCAATTGCCACCACCGTTCTTCTTATCTCACCATGGCTTCCAACTTTGATTCTTCCACTTGTTATGCTGCCACTCCCATCCCGACCAATCTTCTTCAAGATCCCCACAATCCCAGCAGCTGCCAATCGGGCAGCCCTGCGGGTCACCACATTACATACCTTTACAATAAGCTTTCGTACTTTCAGAGGCACATCAGGAATCTGAAATTGGAGTTGAGAAAAAACACCAAACAATGTGAGTATGCAATGACGGAGTTGATTGGAGTAGCCAAGTGGCAAAAAAGGCCTATTTGACACAGCCTTTGTCAAGTTGAAAGTGGATAATAAATAAATAAACACAGAAGTTAAAAGCACATCTTCTCCAGCTTCCAGTAATCATATTTTTTCAATTTATTTAAGTTATTTCTACCTCATAAACTATAAATAGAAGTGCCCATCCAAAAAATAAAGAAGCTATAAGAAATTGTGCACCAAACATTCTAGCACAGACTCCCCAAAATAAAATAAAATAAAAAAGCTATAAGTTACACCAAACAGCCCCAATAAGTTACCTCAAGAACGTCATTCAAGATTCTGGCTACTTCCCTCAAGTCAGGGGATTCATCCTCCTGCATTACAGCCATCTTTGGCGTCCTGAAATTATTTTGAGGCATTAGCGAAATAAAATTAGTTATTATAGATAAAACCAGAGAGTCCAGCCCTAATATATACCTAAAAGAAATATATAGCTAAATAGAATTCACAACTGGTTACACTAGAACCCAATTGACTAGGGATATGCATTTTTTGGTTGACCATTTTAGTTACTGAATGGTAAGACTTAATTAAAAAGTATAGCTGGGGTTCATCAGTATCCAGCATGTAAAGCTTTACAATTGAAGCCCAGTTGTTAATAAGGTAATGAGTAACAAAAACCCAATTTCCCCAAGAAAACGATGAACCCCACCACAAATCAAAGCACATGAGATGTTAAATAAAACGGTATTTCTTAACGTCCAGGGGATGGAATCACTCGCTTCTAATATCAGCATTCTCAGTAAAATGGAGGGCATCTAAGTTTAACGTACAAGAAGTTGAATAGCCTGGCTGAGCATCAGCTGCATCTCATTCCATTTTGGGTTTCTTTCTTCTTTTTTTCCTTTCTCTATTCAAAAGAAGAACAAAGAGACAAAAAGAAAATCCAAGTCCAAAAACCATTTCTGTTTGGATCATGATCCAAGGCAATCAATCTACTTGATTTCTCAAATTTTTATCCATTTACAGCTCTTTAGTCAAATTAGGCGGCCCCCACAGTAACTATCCAAGAAGCACAAATAATTCTAAGAATGTGGCATGCCTATGTTACTTATTTCCAAAAAACAATAATGAAAATGAAAATGATTGAATAGAATTAGTTACCTCTAGCATCTATGTTACTTATTTCTTTTCACATGTCACATAAATCGCTAAATTAGAATGCAGTGAATCGAGTTCATCACTTTTAACTTAAATTCAATCTAATTATATTTTCATCATGTCTTTCAATTTTAGTAAATGTTCCCAACTAAATACACATTTCCTTCATTTTCCATGCAGCTTGAAACATTTCTTTTGTTCCCTTTTTGAGCCATAGCTCCCTAAATATCACAACTGAACCATGTTCACAACTTCATGTCTCATAAATCCTTGGTTTTTTTTTCCCCTTTCTTGGATTGACCTAGTGCCCAGCCATTTTTAAAATGTTATGATTTATGGGGAATTGTTCAAAATATCTTCTACGAGCCATTCAATAGATTTCAACCAATGAACAGTCATGTTGACTAAAAACATGTACACCAAATATAATTTAGATTTCTAGAAGCCTAAAAAAGGCAAATCAACGACAATTCTAAAGAGAGGCAAACATAAGTGGAATTTACAAACCCAGAAGAAACAAGACGATTAAGTTAATGGCATTTAGAGCATTTGCAATTGTACCAAACTGTGTAAATAATTGTCTCAAATATCAAATTAAGTGTGAGTGGGAGCATTTTACATGCATGTATGAGATCGCCAGTAATATGCTTTTAAAACACCTAAGCTGATGAGTAAGAAGTAGAAGATTAAGAGAGGGCGAATGGAAGGAAAAAAAAAAAAACTCACCCTAAAATAAAAGGCACTGATAGTCTAGAAGATACATGTCCAAAAATATCTGACTCCTGTGACATCCGAAGAATCACTCTTCTTACAATGTCACCCAGATACATTCCTGATATCATTTTCTCAAAACCCTACAGCAAGATCCTTATGATTGTGTTATTTACTAGAAGCCAAAGAGGAAAAAGAGGGTGGAAAAGTGGGGTACTAAGTGAAATTTAACAGCAATTTAATCTTACTTGATCATTGGGATTTGGGCTATCGGCGTCTAAATCAATATCATACAACGTCCTGGGCAAATGAGATGACCAGAAATTCCCCCATTCCATGTTAACTACCTGGTTAATAAAATATAAGAGCACAAGTAAAATCAGCTATCCTTCCCCAAATTTAACCACAAATGATATACAACTGGAGAACACAAGATAGGATACCATGAATCCTGAAGTAGTAAGCAAGCCTTGACATTTAATAATAGCGTCTGCCCGCTCTAAATAGCATGCATTTGTACCCGTCCCAATTATCACTGCAGCAACTGTGTCTTCGTCATGATAATGTCCAAGTGCTAATGTTCCCACAGTATCATTTACCTGTTTAGAAAGATAGAATTAGACCCATATCTTTGGTCAAATACATAGTTACAGTTATATACATAAAAGACAGCAAAAAACACAGGTACAAACACACATCTATGTTTGTGTGCGCACACATATATATATATATATATATCTCTCTGACTATGACTACTATTGATGCCTTGTGAGGGCCGATTTCTACAAAAACAGAGATTATATGCTTTCATGAACTTTCACCGTGCATGTAGTTTCTATGACTACAACTCCTATTAGTGCCCAGCAAGGGCCAATCTCTACACAAACAGAGACCAAACAGTGGGATAACAACATGCCATAACTGAAACAGAGATGGAGGAATCAAGGAAAAACTGTCTACGCTAACTTAAATCACAAATTTACCGGTGAGATCAAACTCATCGCCTTATCATTCTAAACACAATGTGGTTACAGCAGAAAGACGATGATGCATAGTAGTATCCGTATGACGATGGTCAAATAAACAACAAACTGAAAATATCAGCATCCCAACAATTAGGATCATGTAAAGAGAGCATCTGTTCTATTTAGTCTTATCAAGACATGAAAACACATATGCCCTCCAGAAAGTAGCTTCACTGAATCACTGAGCTCTTCGAAAAAGTTCATAATATTAGAGAAAAATAAACAATGTTCTGGCTGAAACTAGGTATTCTATCAGCTAGTGAAAACACTGGACAACTACAAATAATAACAGTAACAAGAAAACCTCATAAAGTTATGAAAAGGCATGCACTGAAGAAAGAAAACATTTGAAATATAAAATTACACTTTTTCTTCAAAAAAAACAAAAAATCCACCTTCACAAAAAAAAAAAATAAATAAATAAATAAATTCTTCTCATATGCTCCAGGCTTATGTTCGCAGATCAATTCAGTTTTTTTCTTTGTAGTTGTGCAGTCAAAGATGATACTGCATATCAGCAGGTGGCTGACATACTTTTCCAGTATTTTTAGATTAAGTTTAAAACATGTAGAATTTATCATTTCCAGATAAATCACTCAATGGCAAATGAGAACCTGATAACCAAAAATCTTCCAAAAGCCAGAAGTTGTGTAACCCCCAATTCCTTATCTGATCACATACTGGTAAAACTTGAATTCAGACATCCATTAATAATTACTGAACGATTTCCAAGAAAATAATAATAAGTCGAAATAAGTTGTACCTAGTTGTCATTAATAAAATGTAATTACAGTCATAAACACTTCTATATATATACCAAACCAAACCAAACCAAGCCTTAAGTCCCATCAAATGGGGTCCGCTACATGAATCCTTCTTCTCCACGCGGCCCTATCAAAGGCCATTGCATTAGTCAAATTAAGTAGATTCATATCTCTATTTATAATGCTAGTCAACGTTAATCTAGGCCTACCCCGTCCCCTAAGACTTTCATCTACCGTTACAGCATCACATCTCTTCACTACTGCCTCTGTTGGTCTCCGTTGAATATGACCAAACCATCTCAAACGATTCTCTCTCAACTTATCTTCTATCGGTGCTGCTCCTACCCATTCCCGAATACACTCATTCCTAATCCTGTCTTGTCTAGTCTTACCACACATCCACCTTAACATCCTCATCTCAGCCACACTCATCTTATCTACATGTTGTTTCTTGGTTGCCCAACACTCCGTCCCATACAACATAGCTGGTCTAATAGCTGTTCTATAAAACTTACCTTTTAGTCTAGTGGGTATTCGTTTATCGCACAATACCCCAGACGCACTTCTCCACTTACACCATCCTGCCTTAATCCTATGGGCCACATCTGCATCAATCTCTCCCGCTGTTGTGATAATTGACCCTAAATATGATGAGTATTATTAGATAGCATTTTTTTACAAGTAAATATATCATTAAAGACAAAGAGGTCTTGACCTGGCACGAGGACAAGGTATTATATGCCCCCCAACCTTCTAGCACGGGTTCTAGTTACTGGAATCAGCCTCTCTAAGAAAAAAGTTGGGAGAAAGTTGCCTACCTACTACCTCTCCCACGTGCGAAGTAGCCTTCTGCACTGGATATGATTTTGTGAATGTCACATTAGAGAGGCAATAGGAGATGCAAACCATTTACAAAAAGGAAAGGTAAAAAGCCTATATAAACTATACATCCAACTTTACTCAATCGACTCTACTACTGCATATCATTTTAGCCATGTATCATATAAACGCAATACCGCTATGTTATAAAGGACAAATTCACAAACCATGATATTTGATACTAAATTATTGCCAGGCCACACATGGATGCAGGTAACCTACGTGACTGATTGGCAGCCTTGACACCTTTAAGGATTCAAATAATACAAGTGTCTAGATGCCTATAAGGCCGCCACTAAAACTATGATAATAAATTATTGAACGTGCATGAGTAAAAAAATATGCAATAGAAGATTATCCCCATAATTAAAACATGAAAAATATGATATCCTACATTTTCAGGATCCTAATGACAACATTTTGGCTCATAACTTATCCTTCTTTCAATGTATTATTGTCCATTCTTATCTTAAGTTGGTACCTATGTGGCTCTGTGTTTTCAAGAAAGGAATCAATAACAACCAGAAGTCATGGTACACATGATGTTTAAATTAGTTCAAACCATAAATTTAAATTTAAATCATAATATACATGTTAAAACAATCTGCTTGGTTTAACTTTTGAAGTTCCTATTAGATGAAAATAGAAAAGGAATTGGCAATAAATAAACAAAACATGCTATTTTCCTTCTTAATCATTTGCATTCCAACACAACAAAAAGTTTAATCAAATTTGAAGCCATTTGCTATCCAATATGTATACTGTATATTGTGAATAGTTTACTATGGGAGATTTTTTTTTTTTTTTTTTTTTTTTAACAAAAAAAAGAAGTATGCTAATGTACGATTTATTTTTCTCCTTTAATAGTATATGTATGTTGCTTTTTTTTTTTTTTTTTTTTTTTTTTTTTTTGGGGGGGTCTATTAATGTATATATGGTATATATATTCTTACATACATTAGGTATTGATTTCCTAGATATATTCTTTCTCATAGTAAGATTTCTAGTAGGATACTCTTTCTTAACCTATATATACAAGTCTTCTATTATTCAATACAATAAGTATTATTTTCTCTCTTTCTACTATTCTAACATGATATCAGAACTAGATTAAGAACCTAGTAATTTCACTTCACCGGCAGGCGGCAGCCTCGCCTTGGCTACTCACCGGACCTTAACCCATTCCGCTGCTATATTTTCCTTTCAGTATCGTTTCGTAGTGATTTCTTCCTCTATCCGCTAATTTATTTCTACCCCAAATATCTCTATCATATTTTTTTACTCACAATCCACTTTTTTGTGTATTTCTGCTCCATTTTGTCTTTCCCTCTGTTTCAACCTCAAATTGATTTCTATCTTTAAACCTATTTGAGTTTGAGGGAGGGTATTATACCTATATCATGGTGATACACCATGCAAACCACCCAAGTCGCCTCCTTAGCGCACATTCTAAGCCGCCCCCTTTGGTGCACAATCCAAGCCACCCCTGGCGCACTCAGTTATCTGTTGCCATCATCGTTCAGCACCACGCCATAAGTTATGTGTGTACCACACTTGTTGGTTCAACATCCAATTCTCTGCATCGGTCCGGCATGACTCATTTAAACTGTGCTGACAATAATTCCGGTTAGCTCTTACATCGGTCCGACATGACCCCTTTAAACTGTTCTGACATTGATTTCGGTTAGCTCCTACAACAGTCCAACATGACCCCTTTAAATTGTCCTGGCATTAGTTTTAGCCAGTTCCTACAATGGTCCAACACGACCATAAACTGTCTCTCGACATTAGTTCCAACCAGTTTCTATATCGGACCTTAAATTGTCCTGGCATTAGTTTTAGTCAATTCCTACAATGGTCCGACACGACTATAAAGGCTTTAGTTCCGGCCTCTGGTCTATTTTAAGCGCCCTTGCGCTCTCGTTCGGATTTTGCAATCTATTTGCCTTTTATTTTATTTAGTTTTATTTCATGTTTTAGTTTCTCTCTCCAAACTCAAGATTTTTATCCTCCTTGAGTTTGAGAGGGGATGTTAATGTATATATGGTATATATATTCCTATATATATTAGGTATTGATTTCCTAGATATATTAAGTATTGCTATAGCTAGGTCTCTTATAGGATACTATTTCTCATAGTTAGATTTCTAGTAGGATACTCTTTCTTAACCTATATATACAGACCTTACATTGTTCAATACAATTCATTCAATACAATAAGTATTATTTTCTCTCTCTCTCTACTATTCTAACATGGTCTAAAAGGTTACCTATGTGAATTTTGATTTTCTACATTTCATAGATGTATCATTTGGATTTTGAATTCCCCCCAAGAGTATTAGACTGGAAGTAACTTTTGAACAATGGTGCATCCATTTCTTTACTTTTTGTTTTTCTTATTTTTCAAAGTCAATAATTTGAAGGGCTCTTTATTTTGCAAGAAGTTTTGAGAAAACAATCAACTAATGTTAGGGTACCCACCTCTTAAAGAGATGTATACCATATGCAAATTATGTATCATTGCGGTGTTGATTATCTCGCAAGGTGATGTTGATTATGATTCAAAACTTATTAATTGGAAGATCCTTTCCACCCATTCAAGTGTGAAAGACAAACACCGAACAATCAAAGAAGAACATCAATGAAACAATACAAGCAATCAAAAAATATCAGAAAAGGGTTGCAGTGGTAGAACATAGCATTATTTTGTGAAGTGGTGAAAGGAAGTGTAGTGAGAAAGAAGATCAGAAAGCTTGATGACCATTGGATAGGCAATTGTCTCATACATATACCTTAGAAATTCAGAGATATTGAAGTGAGATATGAGAGAAGTGGGATGTGGGGAGTTTTCAAGCAGTAACATTGAACTTCAGTTTCTCTCAATTAGAGAGTCATGTGGAATTAAAAAGCAGTTAAGTTAACCTAGAAACGTGAATTACCAAATTTTCCCTTTAGCTAATGAATATCATAACTCATTAAAACAATTTAGAAAGTGACAATTACGGGGCGATTTGAGAAAAGAAAAAAATATAAACAACACTAAAATCACGCCAAATAGAGTCTTTTCATATATTAGTATAGATATAGTTGATATAAAAAATAAAACAGAAAGAGGCTTCATTGAGCAGATCACTACAAATTGCAAAAAGTACTCATGTATCCAGTAGTAGTATACTAAGACAGCAAGATCACTTAGAAGGGAACTGCTTACAAGGGCTGCTACCCGCATATCTAGGCCTCTTTTAGACATAGCTTGCTGTAAACATTCAGAAACATCTCTTCCAACCTGACAACAAGAAAGTTTCACCAAATAAATCTCCACTTACATTAGTCTCTTGAATAAATCACTAAACCAATTCCAGTTTTATATTACCATAGTAAATATTTTCTTTCTCTTGGTAGAAAGCATTTTTTCTAATTTTCAATTATTAAGACCATAATTTGAAACTAGTTATCCATATCTAATGTTAGATTATAGTCAGCACAGTTATAACTCAGTTCAGCCACTTGGGTTGAATGGTTCAACTGCTCTGATCTGAACCGATGTGGTTGAAGGGGAAATAGATTCCACCCTTATGATCAACAAGAAAGGAACTTTTCCTAACTATTGCTTCCTATAGGCTAGGACATAGCTCTAAATAATTTGGAGTTTCCAGAAGTACATATTCTTGTTAGATAATCAGTCAACTAACCGTGTCTCCAATGGCAAAACCTTTTGTCCATCTGATTAGAATGCCTGATGAGACAGACACTTGTTTTACAGGAAACGAGAATGTAAATCCAAGTTCCCTATTTTTGACTTCTGGTAGTTCAGAAACTTCTTGCTTTTCTACAAACTGCTTCAGTGAGGAGGCAATAAAATCAAAGAGATCCTGCCAGCAAAACAAACCAATTTCAATAATATCACTACATAAAAAAAAATTGCAAAATAATGCTCAAAAGTAGCAGGCAATGAGGTACACAAACTCAGACACCTCGCTTGTGCTTGTCATTAGATGTTGAGGAATAGGTTGTTGGTCCACATCATATTTACGAATAGCTGAACTATCACCTCCTAGCGCAACGCGCAAGACCCTAAAATTAGTACCTCCAAGGTCTAGCGCATAATAGGTTCCCTTCTCGCTCCTGAAGGATTTTCAGACTTAATCAATTATACGTACCAAAAAAGGGGCAGAAAGGGAAGAAGCTACGTAAAATAGGTTTTGACAGCTAGCAGCATTAGAATTGCGAATTGAGAACAAAGGAATTTAAGTTAACCTACAAAAAAATCCTCAATAATATGAACATGACAAAGATCATCTAGAATAATTTATTTCCCGTAATGGTTCAAAATGCAATCCTATAGTTAATAACTGCCCCTCCCCAGTTATCACAGATTTGAAAACCACAATTATTATCAACAGGCAGGCCATTGTGGAAGTACCAGAGTAACCAAATCTAATTAATAATTTGAAACATTAACTACCCAAAATATGTATATGACTGCATTAACTGAAGGTAAGATTTTTCCAGATATGATTCTAGTAGTAAATGAAACTATTCAAGAACAAAACCTATCAAAAACAACCAACTAATCCCACATGTGGAGCCCAAGACAAAGAATTGACAAAATACACCATAATGAAAAAAAAGAATAGAAGGGAATGGAGAAAAGAACCGCTATAATGCTATTTTCCAGATGCTTAAAGTTTCACACCAAAAAAGATCTCCAATAAAGCAGCAGAAAGATTGATCCATCACAGTGTAGAATGTCAAAACAACAGTCGACAAATTATTCTAAAACTCCAAATTAAATAAAGTAATGATAAAGTGGTCCATTAAACCTGTATACTGTCCATACGAAAATCCCCTTTAATCACTATCATGGAAAAGAACCACATATAAAACAACAAGTATGACACTAAAACACAAGGCATAACCAAAAAAGAGTCCATACAATAATAATGCACAAACAATCAAACTAGGAAGAACCCCAAATAAGAAAGTCAAATTTAAAACAAAAATTGGAACAAAGATCAAACACCAAAGTCACCAACCCAAAACAAGAATCGATCTCAAACATGCACAAAATTTAAAATTGATAAAACATATATAAATAATATGGTAAGGAAATACAAAACCCACAAAAGAAAATCAAATTTTACAATTCATTAGCAATCAAAAATCAGAAATGTCGCTGAATTTCGATTCATTCACTCTTATTATCGTACCAAAACACAAACCATCGAATGAAAACGCAAAACAAGCAAAACCCAGAAGAGAGAGAGAGAGAGAGAGAGAGAGAGAGAATGTTGAATATGAATACCCATTGGGAAGCTTGTCGACGAAGGTGAGAAGCATCTTGAGCTTGCTTCCACCTTCAGAAGCTAACCCTGCGTGCATTTCAACAGCCATAGCATCAACTACTTGTCTCAGACGGTCCACCGAAGTCGAGCAATCCTCCTCCAAATCCTCCAACACCGCCACCACTTTCTTCCACCTCCGCAACGTCTTCACCCTCCGACCCACCATCACCGCCGCGATCGCGCACGTCGCAGCCGCGCAAATCACCGCCAGACTCAACCCTACCTTCCCCATCTCTCACCACCACCACCGCCAATCAACCCACTCACGCCATCAAAACGACGGCGTTTCTCGATTCGAAGCTCCTCATCGCTCCGAGCACTTCTCAGACTATTTTCCGGCGAGACTCGCCGGAAAGCGGTGATGCAGACAACTTGCTCGATGAAAAGTTGAGAGAGAGAGGGGGGGAGGGGTCTTGGCACTGGCAAGAGTGCTGGAAAGAGAAGGGGTGGGGTGGGGGTACTTATAGTGATGATGTGAAAAGACTGATTTACCCTTAAATTTTAGATTTCTAGCCATTTTATTGTTGATTTTTGTTCATTTTTCAGCGTTATAATTGAAATTAACACCATTTTGAATTTGTGTCCATACTAGGCGGGTCCACATAAGCCCTTTTGTAAGTCTGGTGAATGAAATTAACACCAGGAAGGCCTAATATTATGGTTTTGCCATTGGCTTTTGGTAAAAGTTGACTTGTCTTCCTCCTTTGACAAGTATGGAAGGTATTTATTTGACTCATTGATTTTGTATACAAGTTAGTTTTGTTTGAAAAGGTAAAGTTGAGGGGTGGCTAGTCGTATTATAAATAAATGTATTTTTTAAGTTTTTGTATAAAAAAATATATAAATAAAAGTAAAAAAAGTAGATAGAAAAGTAAAGAGGAGATGTTGATAGATATTTATAGATGTTAATTGATGTGATCTAAATAAGCATATATATGTAAAAAAATATACTTCTTAAATGCATGCCAAACACCTACTTAGTCAAAAAAAAATTTAAAATCATTATAAAAATCTTTTTTTTTTATTTTAAGATAAATTATTAGCAGGTCTTAATTGTCGAAAAAAAGAATTTTTGTAACGATTTTTTGAATTTTTCACTAAAAATTAATAATTAGTGACGTTTAATAATTATTAGCGATGTTTTTTGATAAAAAAAAAAATTATATTGTCGCTAAAAACTAACAATTAGTGATTTTTTTTTTTATAAAAGCGCTGCTAATTATTATAAGATTTATTCGGTAATAAGTCTATCTATTGAGACCTATACATAAATCTCCCTTTATTTTACACATTCTTTTGTAAAAAAAAAAAATTTTAAAAATCAATAAAAATCAAATTCTTAAACGAATTCTAAACCTCATTTGGTTAATATTTTTTTTTAAATTAAAAAGTTAAAATACCATATTATACATATCAACCAATCATTTTTTCCTTCACAATTATTAATTTAATTAAAAAAATTATTTCAAACACGTTAATTTTTTTCAATTAATAAAAAACAACTAAAAAATAGTTGCCAAATGGATAAATAATATCAATTGAGTCATTGATTGTAGCCTTTCTAATAGGGTAGAAGTATGGAGTGACAATTGGGTGCTACATCATTTATCATTTGATATTTGTTAAGTTGTTTGCTACAATCCTAACCAAAAATATTGAATCCTAAAATTTTAACCTATCAATGCCAAGTTGGGACACCAAGTGTACTTACCCCAATACCACTACATAATTTTTCAAAAATATGACATACTCATGCATTATGATTTGAAATAATACAATAACGTGTGAAGTGACTTTTATAATCTCTGATGTCCATAAATTGTGGCGTACAGCTTAAAAAAGGTTAATTAAAAAAATTATAAATTTAAATTTAAAAAAGTTTGGTAATGTTTATATTTATATTTTTGAAAAAATTATCCATAAATTTCATATAAAGAAATTATATCCATTTAATTTTAAGAGTTTTCTTATAAACTATTTAGTTTAATTTATTTCGGGAAAGATATTAATAGTTTTAGTGTCATTTGAATTTACTATAATACCCATTTTGATTTAATTACTTTCCCTATTTTTCGTTTTTTGGTTGGAAATTTAAGGTGTACAAAGTATTATTTTGTAGGATTGGATTGAGTGGATCACACTAATGGCATGTTTGATTGGGTGAATTAGAGTATGGGATTGGAATTATTAATCCGTGGATCCAATTATCCTATATTTATTCCTATATTTATTTTAACATTTTGGTTTAGGATTATTAATCCAATGGATAATTAATCCAACAAATTTGTAGGATTATTAGTAATGGGGTAGGCGTGGGATTATTAATCCCATGGATATTAATCCAATTGGATAGTGAATACCACACTAATTTAATAGGATTATTAATACTTCACTATTAATCTTGTAAATCAAACATGATCTGAGTGTGTTAGTGATACCGTATTGGTAGATGCCTTATTTTTTATTTTTTATTTTAGATACATCGGAAGGATAGATGCCTTGTTTGTGACATTAAGAAAATGGCAACATATAAGATTAATGTAACATTTGTTCGCACACTTCACAACAATGTCACAAAATTCTGAAAATACCATATACTTCACAAAATACCATAAACTTCACATAACGAAAAATGTTAAGCTTGTTGACCTTCTCACAGAATACCATAATGCCACATTGTCATTATTTAGTGATACATGAACACCATTAACAAATGTAACATTAACAGTATACTACAGTTTCAAATAAAATGTTACACTAACATATAAATGATACATTTGTTCACAAACTCCACAGAATGTCGTAAATCTCACATAACCACACACATCTACCAAAACTCCGGCTTATTGTGATGATGGGCCCATGGGGAAAACAATATAAACACCATGGAAATACATGCGTCACAATGTGAACATTCACGAGTCCCATTACTATTGACAAACAAATGTCCAAATATCAAACCCACTAATAATAGATGACAACTATGGCAAACAAAATCAAATTATAGTCATTCATACACAAGAAATTCATGTAACCCAACAAGACATACGAACCCAAATATGACATTCCAACCCATGAGTCGATGATTCCAACCCTATCATAACTCGCAAATCAAATGTATTATTTAACAAATCAAATGCATACCAAAAACAAATTTAGTGTCCTATTAACATTAACTATGTCCCATAATGCGAACATTCGATTGTCACATTAACATTGACAAACTATCTCTGAAAATCAAACCCACCAACAACACGTGACAACTATGGCATTTCTTGAACAAGTGTCACATTAACATTGACAAACAGTTTAGTGTCTCATTAACATTAACTGTAGTGCTTCACCCTAATTTTTAATTTGAAATATCAATATCCAATGACGAAAATCAAATGTGTCCATTTTCAAACGTCACACTCAAACCAAGGGAAGAAGAACTCAAAGAATGAAACCCACGACAACATCAACATCAACATCAACAATGATGACGGAAATGGACAAAAATCACATATAATACATGCATATTGTAAACATTAGGAATTTTTATTTGCACAGGCAAACCTTAACATCATGTTGAACATTACGATTGCACAAAAACAAACATCGCTTACCGTCGCGTTTCATTGTCATCGTTCTAATTTCCACAACCTTAGACGATTATGCAAACCCAACACCATATCAATCTGCTCCAATTCTACGTCTGTTTGTGTCACAATGAACAATGTAGGGTTTAAATACCAAAATTTCAATGTGGAAATTAGATATTATGTGCAAAAACTCCTTCCCTACATTTACATTTCTATAGATTTCCTTACCAAATTTGAACGATGTTACAGTGATTTGAGAATCTTTCCATTCTAGTAGTGTAGGATTCGTTCGTCAAGGAGGGAAAAACATAAAAGTCTATAGTGAGCTTGGACTAAATGTGTAATTTCATCCTATTGGAAATCCCACATTTCTCCATCAAAATAATTATACACGTGGGTGTAATATTACCTTTTGTGTAATTTCTACTAAAATTGGACCTTTAGGTTCAGAAGAAAAAATGAATAACTAAACAGTTCATAAGATCATCAATTATGATTTATTGGTGCTTCACCTATAGTTTTTTTATTTTTATATTTACATAAATTTTAAAAGGATGAAGCACCAATAAATTCTAAAATGTGATCTTGTGAACTGTTTAGTCCTTCCTTTTTTTCTTATGAACCCAAATGTCCCATTAAAGTGAAAATTATACAAAAAGATAATCACTTTACACATTTGAGTTTAATTTTTTAGAGATAAAAGTGGGTTTCTCCAAATGTGAAATTACACATTTGGACAATCCGCATTATAAAAGTTTTGGATTTTCTCTCATTTTAGAACAAATCACACATTACAAATAAGAACGTAACACTTTAATATAATACTCCAATAACATAACACTCCATTGTAATATAAAAAAACTCCTTAGTATATTTTTTCCAAACATAACAACGTAACACTTCAAAAAAAAAAAAAAAATCTTTAGTATACTTTTTCCAAACGTAACGCTCTAACATAACAAACAAAAAAACTCCTTAATATACTTTTTTTAAACTTAACACTTCAATCAATGTAATCTCAAATGTAACACACAGAAAAAAATACTAAAAAAAACTCCTTAGTGTACTTTTCCTAAACGTAACACTCACAATTTGAAATTATACATTTGCGCAAAGCTTACTCAGGAATTTTTGTACTCATTTTGTAATAGTTTGAAGAATCCTACATCTTTTATTGGAGTGTTACGTTTAGGAAAAGTATACTAAGGAGTTTTTTATGTGTTATATTGAAGTGTTATATTTGGGAATAGTATACTAAAGAATTTTTTTAGAGTGTTACATTGGAGTGTTATGTTTGAGTGTTACATTAGAGTGTTATAGTTTGAAATTATATATTTGCCCAAAACTTATTAAGGAGTTTTTGTACTATTTTTGAAATGTTTGAAGAATCTCATATTTCAAGTCATTTTTATACTCGTTTTGGAATATTTAAAGAATCTCACATTTTAAGTCATTTTAAATATATATATATATATATAAATTTCATATAAAAATTCTTCCCAAATTTGATTCCTATAAATTGTGTATCTTACCTTTCTAGCACAAAAATAATAATAATAATAATAAAATAAATAAAAAGGAGGAGGAGGAGGAGGGGGAGGAAGAAACATAATAGAAATAAAGATATAACTGTAAACTCAATTTTCAAATAATATATTAAATCTACCTTTCCAAAATCAATAAGACTAATTAGTCTATAAAAAAATTATTAGGACTAAATGGATCATCATTCTTCAAGATGAAATTTATAAGTAAATTTTTCAATTTAAAAATTAGGATAAATTACAAATACACATTCTGAGGTTTGTTTGAAGTACAGATTGCCACATGTGGTTTGGAAAATTACAAATACCTCCTTGTTAGTACTTTTTATTTAACAAAATTAACTAAAAAAATAAAATTCATAATTGCTCTCCTATACAATAATAAAATTACCTAAATTATTAATTGAAATATATTTCTAACATCATTCAAAATTATTAATTGAATTGATGATTTATTAATAAAATAGGCGATTTGTTATGAAATTATAAACCTCAGGGGGTAGAATGTAATTTTTAAAATCACAAGGGGCGATTAATATTTTAATCAAACCTCATAATGTGTATTTGTAATTTACCCTAAAAATTATAAGCAAAAACTCGTTTGTTTTCTATTTTCATTTTGAAAGAGTTATAAAGAGGTCATAAAATTTACCAATTTTTTTTTTTAACTATAAAAATTACTTTGGCTCTTTAATTTATTTATTTATTTGTTCATTTCTTCCTCGTTATCTCATTCCTTCTAATCACCACTCATTACTCATCACCAATACCAAGCACCACTGTCAATAACCTCTTCCGATAATCACCTATTGCAGTCGGCAATCATTTTTCTTTGCCACTAATTATATTTGGCCACCGCCATCTTTGGTCATCAACAACCACCTTCGGCTATCGTCAACTACCTCTCATCGATGGCCACCACTTCTGGGAACCATCTCCAACCACCAACAACAGCAAACCACCCCTTTCAAAATAGCTATGTGTACCAAATATGTTTTTTATTTTCATTTTTTAAATAAATAAATTTGTTTAAAATTTTTATAAACTGCAAACAATAGATATAAATATTATCAAACGGGTACCTTAACTTTTGAGTTTTCTGAGTTGGAAAATTTAAAAAGCAAATTTATCAAATATCCTACTTTTTTTTTTTTTTTTAAAGTACAACTAATAAAGTATATGATGATTTAGGGTAAACTACCAATAGGTCTTACTTTGGAGACTTATTATCCAATAGGTCTTACTTTGGAGACTTATTACCCATTAAGTCCTATTTGATATAATTTATTAAGTGATAAAGATAAATTTATCAGTCTTTTTTTTTTATGAATAATTTTATAGTGATAAATTTATCAGTCTCTTTGTTTTATGAATAAATTTTTAGTGATAAATTTATCACTCTCTTATTTTTATAGTGTTAAATTTATTAATTAGGACCTGTAGATAAATAAGTCTAGTTAACAGGACTAATTGATAAGTACCTATGATTTAAAATCTTAAACTATAAGTTGGTCAACAACTTCCAGCCATCGCCAATGGTAACCACCTTTTCAATTACAACTTCACGCAGTCTCTGACCACTTTCGGTTAACATATCCAATTGTTGACAACAACTTTTTTTTCACTCATTTTTAAAATACATTCATATCAAACATGTTTTCAGTTTTTATTTTTGTCCAAAATAAACATAAATATATTTAGGGTGTGTTTGGTAACGTTTATGTTTTCAGTTTATATTTACAAAAATTTTATAAACTAATTTTTGTTAATTTTTAGAAAAATATAAATTACAAACGCGTTTGGTAATTGACAAAATGTTTAAAAAAATTTAAAAATATAAAAAAGAGTGAGAAATGGCAAGTGGCGTGCGGAAGACGGTGGTGGAAAGTGGTGACGGTGGGTGGGTGGTGGTGGCGGTGGTAGTGGTGTGTGAGTGGGTGACGGTGGCGGGTGGTAAGTAGTAGCAAGTGGGTGGTGGTGGTGGGTGGCGGGTGGCGGTTGGTGGGTGATGGTGGCAGGTGGGTGGTTGTGGCAGGTGATGGTGGTAGGCGGATGGGTGACGGTGGCGGGTGGTAGGTGGTAGCGAGTGGGTGGTGGTGGCGGGTGGTGGGTAGTGGTGGCAAATGGCGGATGGCGGGTAGTAGTCGGTGGTGGCGAGTGGGTGGTGGGTGGTGATGGTAGGTGGGTGGGTGACGGTAGCGAGTGGTGGGTGGTAGCGAGTGGGTGGTGGTGGTGCTGGTAGCGAGTGGTGGGTGGTGGTGGCAGGTGGGTGGCGGATGGCGGGTAGTGGTGGATAGGTGGCAGGTGGTGGGTAGGTGGGTGACGGTGACGGGTGGTAAGTGGTAGCAAGTGGGTGGTGGTGGTGGTGGTGGTGGTGGGTGGTGGGTGGTAGTGGTAGGTGGGTGGCGGGTGGGTAGTGGGTGGTGGGTGGATGGCAAGTGGCTGGTGGTGGTGGGTGGGTGGTGGTGGATAGTGGTGGCAAGTGGGTGGTGAGTAGTGGTGGCAAGTAGGTGACGTGGTGGTGGATGATAGTGGCGGGTGGATGGCAGGTGAGTGGTGGTGGTGGCAAGTGGCTAGTGAGTGGTGGTGGCAAGTAGGTGGTGGTGGTGGCGGAAGACGGTGGTGGAAAATGGTGGAGTGTGGTAGCTAGTGTTGGGTGGTAAAAAAAAAAAAAAAAAACTCAAAACTCAAAACGGAAACACATTTTTTATGTTTTCATTTTTTGGCCAAATTTATAAACTGAGACCACTGATTTATAAATCAAAAATTTTACCAAACAAGTTTTTATTTGAGTTTTTTAAATTTTTGTAAATATAAACAGAAAACTGAAAACGTAAGTGTTATCAAACAACACCTTAGTATTTTTATAATATTTCAGCCAAAAAGTTAAATCAAGTTATCATATCACTTTATCTATTTTTTTTTATATCTTTTCATAAAAAATCAAAAAATTAATTAAAATAATTAATTTTCAAACAAGATCTAAAACAGTTAATTCTCAAAACATTTGTCTTTTGTAAAGTAAAATATTTTGAAATATATGGTGGATAAATATGATACAACATACATATATATTTATAAATTAAATTTCTTATGGAAAAAATAGAATGTACACGTAAAAGAAAATTGATGATGTTTGAAGAAAATTGCAGCGCGCCCACAAAAAATAAAAAATAAAAGAACTAACAGAGAACAAACAACAAAAACAGTTAAAGGCAACAACAAAAGACCTTCTAAAAGAAAATAAATAAAATCACAAAGCAACTTCTAATCCACCTGGGATGAATGGTTCAAAAAAATAAAATATGTAGTAAATTAACAGGGTGGAGTCAAAAATTTTGCCTAGTGGGGATCAAGGTGTTAGGGTATATCTCTTTATTGGATTTTGAGAGCCAATTAATTTTAGAAAAAAAAATTTAATTTGATTTGATTTGAGTATAATATATTTTAATATATTATATATAATTTTTTAGAGACCTAATTTAATTTGGATACAACTAGAATTTGATAAAACAAACTCAAGACTCAACCTCATATATATATATATATATATGTATGTGGCTTTGTTTTCAAAAAGAGAAGAAAAAAGGCAGCCGTTTTTTGCTTGGTGGAGGAGCAGCGGTGATGATCAATTCAGTGAGTTGATTGCGCTTGGTTTGTGGATGTTATTGCTCTTGATTTGAAGTTGATTTGGGTTATTATTTTGGGTCTTCTTTAACTTTGTTTTTGAAGACTTTTGTTCATCTTTTTGGTGAGCTCTTTCCTCTTATTTATTTGTAATTATTTAGAATTCACATAATAGTGGTTTGTGATACTATTCGTGTCTCATTTGTAATCGTTTGGAAACTCTTTGATTGATAGTGAAATCGAATTTCGATCCCATGGCCGTACCTCACATTGAGGGAACCACATAAAAATTCTTGTGTTGCTTTTGATTTAATTTTTTTGCATTTATTTTTATTCCCATTGATTAATTTACTTGTGGGAATTCATTGATTTTCCCTAACACAAGGTGTGTGCCAAAAAAAAACAAAAAAACAAAAACAAAAAAGAGTTAATTTTGATATATGACTAATTGAAGATAATTTTGTACATAAGTTTTGTGAAAGTAGTATTTGAAGAGAAGAAAAGTAAACAAATTTAACAAATCATGTTTTTTTATTCTTTTCTAAAGTTTTAAACTATTAATTAGATTTCGGTGTATAATCTATTAGATCACTATTTTTAGTTATTTTATTTATCAACATAATCTAATAAATAAAAAAAAATATACATATCTCTTTGATGTTTAAAATTAAAAAATAACATCAAAAATTGAGATCTATTTTTTGTACAAATAAAATCAACTCAATAAAATTGATGTTATAACTAAAGTATGATGCAGTTGAAACTCATCTCATTATACATTGTTAAATACTAATAAAGTAGAGATTTGATAAAATAATTTTTGTACTTCACCCTTTATGATGGAAGATTAAACCAATTTTTATGCATTTTTCTTTGTGCATGTTGATTCTTTTACCATGCACTCATTGGCCCCGTTTGGTAGAGGTGTGAGAAAGTGATTATAATTTATAGTTTATAACTGTGAACATAAGCTAATTTTTGACTTATAAATTAAGCTTCTCATTCCCCACTTAAAGAATAAGTTGATTTTTGACTTACAAAAAGCTATAAATTGTATTGTTAAGCTGAACCAAATACATCAAAATAGCTTAAATTAAGCTAAAAGCTAAAATAAGATGAAAATAAACCCTACCAAACAAGGCCATTGTTAATGCACCTTTATTTCATCGTTTCATTGTCAGATCACACAAACTTTTTAATTCTTTATATCTTAAAAAGAAATAAAATAATTATTCTATCAAAAATAATAATAATAATAATAATAATAATAATAATAAGGATTTTTAGTTTAAAATTATTGATATTAAGATTTTGTAAAATAAAGGATATGCAATATTTTTATAATGGTTGGAGTCTTTCAATATTTTCATAGAGAAATTTTTTTTACACACAGAAATTTTAGCTCTTCAAAGAAAAATTTCAGCTTTACAGAGAAATTACTCTATGACGAGACGAAATTTCTCTAATAATATTGTTGAGGGACCTTAACTAATAAGAAAAAAATATATTAGACCTCTCCTACTATCCAAAGTTGGAGAAAGATGTTTAACTATTTTTTTCATAATAAAATATATTATAAATAGAATTATCATTCATCATTATAAGAAAATGATAATTCACAAGAATCAAAATACTTCAAGCCCCTTTGTCACTTTGTAACATTTTGTGAGGATAGAAAAACATGATTGCATTTTAGTCAATCAAGCTTAATCTTAAGCTAAGAAATCAAGACAGAGATGTAAATAACAACAAAAATAAAATAAAATAAAAAATAAAGGCACATATATGGGAACAATTAACATATAGGGAAAGGGATGGCACCACTTTAAAATTAAAAGAGATAAAAACTTGCAAATTATCAAAATTTCTAACTCCACTGTTTTTTTCCCCCCTAATTTTTTTTTTTTGTAAAAGATGTATTTCTATAAGCTACTAAAACATTTTGAAAATGTGATTATTAGATTTGATTTTTTGGAAATCTCAATAAAGCATAAAAATCTTCTCTTTATCATACAGAAATATAAAATTAGAAATCATATACATGAGAGAGAAAATTATATGGTGTCCTTGGGGCAATTTTAAGTGATATTTCAATTTATTTTTTATTAGTTAAAACAGTTAAACTCAATATAAGAAGTTAAATTATACTTTTGTATTATTTTCTTAGAGACAATATAAGAAGTACCATTTGATAAATGATATATAGTATGGTTTGAAAACAACACTAAAAAAAAACTGTCAAGGGAGAGAGAGATCTTCAATCATGGCACTATATTTGATCCATCCTTTTCCACACAAGTTATGCCTAAGCGAATTATGTTAAAATATGTGAGACTGTGAGAGAGATCTTGAATATGAGACCACTTTAGATCCACCCTTTTCACATTAGATAGGGCCAAGGGCATTGTGGTAAAATCAAAACAATCCCCATTGATCAAGGGTCCCCCTCACCCACAGCAGGGTAGGAGCAAACAAATTGATTACTTTTTGATGAATTCCATAAGAAATGATTTGTGTTGTGGGGAACCCACAAGGCATTTTGGGAAAAGAAAAGGACAATGTGGAGATTAAAAAGGAGCTAAGGGGGGAAGATGTGTATTTGGGTGGTTCTATGTTTTTTTTCAATGGCCAGACTGCTTGGAGAGGAGTAATTAGATGGTCCAGTTTGCTGTATGTACACCATTATAGGATTCAATTTAATGATTCAAATAGTTTATCTTCTAAGATTTATCGAAAAAAATATAAATATTAAAAATTAAATTAATTCGATATCGATAGATATAGTTATTTTATCTGAGTTTATTTGTCTAAAAAAAATATAAATGAACTATTTTCAAAATCAGATTGCTCATCCATTTTTTTTCAAGCAAATGTTAATGGATCGACTAGTTTTCGATATCTGATCAATCTTATTTTTAATATTGATAATATATTAAAAAAAATTACAAAATGAGCAATTTAAATTATAAATATAAATCTAAAATATGAGCAGAGGATCCAGCCCCCTTTTTAAAAATGTATGTAAAAGTATCTATGGGTGAGCCACAACGGCGACGGTGTAGCTGCGTATCCAATCGAAAAGTACCTCTGTCTCCAGCTGTCTTCCCTTATTTCCAGCTAAGCTTCAAAAAAAGAAAGTTGTACAAGCATGCATCTCACCAAATTTTCTCACATATTTTTCTTTTCTTTAAAATAAAATTTGCATGGTTTAATTCCACTTGGTATCTCTTTAATTTCATCAAAATTTTACTTTTATCCTAAACTTTCAATTGAGATGGTTAATCTTTTATATTTTAAATCAAATTATAACGTGAATAGAACTATCAGAAATTGACATGTAATCTATCTACAATATTTTTTTTACAATATATTTGTAAAATATATTAATTTCTCATCTCATTAAAACTATCAAAAATTGACATATAATCTATCCTACTTTTAATTGTATATTAAAATAAAAATATAACATGTGGTGCTTACATGTCAATTTTTTAGTCAATGTCAATAACACTAAGCTTCCGTTTGGAAAGTGGGTTGGCTTTTTAGTTTTTTGACTTTTTTGGCTATATGAGCCTGGGGCTCAAAAACCTGGTTTGGAAAAGGCTTTTTGGCTTTTTGGTGAGGTGTCATTATGTCAAATTACCAAACTGCCCTTTTGGCTTTTGTTTTTTTTTTTTATTTTGTTTTGTTTATGTTTTTTTTTTTGGTTTGGTTTTCCCATATTTTGCTTTATTTATTTATTTATTTATTTTAATTTCGTTGCAAGTGTGGGGCGTTTTTTGCTTAATTTTTTTTTATTTTGGGTTTTATTTTATTTTGGTAAAATATTTATTTATTTATTTTTTGGATTTGGCGTATCTTGTTGAAATTTTATTATTTTTTATTATTTTTTTCCCGGTTTTATTTGGCTTATTTTGTTAAAATAATTTATTTATTTTTTTGTTGTGATGCGTAAGGCTAATTTTAATTTTCATTTTATACTTTACTGTTCATGTGACTTAATTTACATTTTTTTGGCTAATTTTAATTTTATTTTAAGTTTAAATTTAATTTCATTTTAAGTATTACAATAATGTAAATATTCTAAATAATTTAATCAGAAAAAGTGGAAAACAAATATTAAAAAAATTTAATGAGAAACATTTTAATATTTTTAATATTGACAAATTTATTTTAACAAAATAATGTAAATATTGGCATTTACTTTTGTCAAAAAACTGGCATCGTAAAAATTGCTTAAATATTCAAAATATTATAAGCATTTCCGATCTCGTGCATTTTGGTTTTTCAAAATGAGGCACGTCACCAACTGGAAGGGGGTATATCCCCGTGTAAACACATACATATAGTATATGATTATATGTTTCAGTACAGTCTGTTCCACATGTGTCATTAGTAATGTTACAACTCTACGGAAATTAGGTCAACTTTTATATATTTCCTAACATTCCGTTATTACGCATGTAACATAATTTGTCGCGTATGTGAAGGCGCACCAATGCCATATGTGGGTCCTCATCCCCAACCATTAAACCATCCTCGTCATGTTCAACTTCTGGTATGGCATTTATTATTGTCATAGCCTCTTCCTCGTCAAACCTTGGATAAACAGTTGTAGGGTTACCTGTGTTTCGGCGTATATAATTATGTAATGCCATTGACGCATCTACTAACTGCACTTGCACATTTGCAAAGTTATACCGAGGCATGTCTCGAATAAACCCCTATCGATTTTTCCAGGCACCGAAGGTGCGTTCCACCACACTGCGTAAGGACGAGTGCACTTCGTTAAATAATTCCCTTAGCGTGTTTGCCGTCGTGTTCCGTTCAATGCGTCGAAAATCTTGTTGGTGGTAACGGTGGCCTTTGAATGGTGCTAAGTACCCTGTTCGGTTTGGATAACCAGAATCGACAAGATAATATTTGCCTGCAGAAATTACGACAACGTATGACACCTACAATTTGTGGAGAGAACCCCCTAAATCCAATTGACATGGGCATGTGTTACCTTCGTCAAGATGTGGGAATGAGACATTGTCATTATTTAGTATCTCGTTGAATATGCGGCTATCATGCATACTTCCTTCCCATCCGCACGAGATGAATATGAAATACATGTCAAAATCGACTGCGGCCATGATATTTTGCGTGTGACAGTATTTCCTACCGAAATATGTTGCTACATCTGGCCCCGTCACCCATGCACTTACATGTGTTTCGTCTATTGCGCCAATGCAGTCCTGCAAACAACCCAATCATTTTGTTGCTTAAAAAAATGTACGCTGTTTTGTATTTTCTGAACGTCACGTCCAGTTAATTCATGAACAAAACAAAAGTTTATCTTTATGTATATGTGAATAATGCATTTCGGTTGTACCTTGAACGATAGGTATTTACGTCTAGACTGCACGTATGGATGTATGCGATGCTGATTGTATGTGGGGCGGCAATGGACAACAGTGAACTGCTTCATGGCATTTAATACGTTATGCACGTGCCGAGACACCGTCTCCCCCTAATGTTGGAACCGTTCTTGGATTTCCCGATTTCGTCGTTGTAGCTTCCATCCCCGGGATTCATTACGTCTTCCTTGATTCAAAACCTACAAGAGTGGCACTGTTTCAATCAGTTTGCTTCCCCAAATCGGAGTCCATTAATTTGTAAATTTGCAATACTAAAAATGCAACATGTTCACAACCCTATTGCGCCAATGCCATGACGAATGTATGTTTTAACGCATAATTATATGAAAAGTGGGAAAATTGTGAACCTGCTAAACTGTTAATAACATCGCACTTTGGAAACTATAAACATACACAAACCTAGTAAGGAAATCGGTTGTACCCGATTCAACAAAAAATCCATACATTTACTTCAAACATAAGCATCCCATTCATGTCTCACAAAGTGTGCACACACAACCATCCTGTTTCAGCAAATTGCATCCCATTCATGTCCTATTCATATCCATAGCTAAAAGTTTTGGGAACCATAGGTTGCAAGGAAAAACATAAACGAACGACAAAAAAAGAAAAAATAAAGTCGACACACAACCATCCTGTTTTAATACAGTGCCAACATAAACATAAAGTAAAAGTTTATAGAAAGCAATAGAAGGAAAGGCATATTCAGCACTCATACAAGCGCTGCATCACATCCAGCGAGCCCCGAACAGATTTGCAAAAGGCGCCGACGTAGTGCACTGGAGCTGCTTCTGGGTAAGCCACCCTATGATAGAGTCGTCATCAGGCTGGTACATCATAACCTCCCGTAAATCGGCGTTATCCATAAGTGATGTGGCGAAGTGGAATAATGGCGTTCCAGCCAGCGATGTAATACCTGTCAGGCGATGCATACACTCCGAAATAATAAAAAGCGATTCGTTGCCTGTGACATGCCTCACCGTAACCTGCTGATTCTTTGTACGCACCACATTGGTCAGAGTGTTCATGCTTTCCGCAATAACTGACGCTCCACTTGTTGCCTTCTTTGACTTTGAAACACTGCTTGATGGCGTCTTTCTCTTTTTATCCTTTTCAATCGGAACAGGCTCCATTGAAGAATCTGAGTCCACGTCCTGTACTCCTGCGGGTATCGGATCAGCAAATGGCTGGGCCCCCAAACTGTGCACTGAATCAAATGAGTCCTCAGCAACTTCAGGAAGTTCCTCGCCCGGGGTCCAATGGTGCTTCCCAGTAGCTGATGCCCCTAAGAAGACGGTCTCCATCAAGTCACGATGTTCCAAGGTTTTTTTCCTGAACTTTGCACACATCTTGTTTATCTGTTGAAATAGAGAAATATGAAAGACAATAATGTTACATTTCATATAATTAATAACAATTGAACTACAAAAGTTAAAAATATACTGGTGAATGACACATATGAAATATAACAGTACATGTACTTACCGATTCCATTTTGTCCCACCACTCCTTAGGTGCCTGAAACATACCGGTGTCAACGTCAAACCCTATACCTAACACTCCTTTGCTTGAATCTATCAACTTTGTCCAAGCTTGCCACTCTTTTTTTAGACGCATGTACTTATTCTTCAACTGTTTGAGTCCATGTTTTCTTCCTGTTTTTCTCTCAAATTTTCTTCCCAAGGACTTGTACCCGGCTTGGCTGAGGACTAGGAACGGTCGATTGCCTTTAGTTATCTCGTTCGCAAACAGTTGCAGAAAAACGCGGGTTGAGGCACTGTCCCATGTGGCCTTGTGGCTTAAACGACTATGTGTATCTTCAAGACTGCTTGACTTGTCAGTGACAACGCCTTTGCTTTTCGATTTGGTACGCGGAGAAGTACGTACGGAAGCCATTACTAATGTTCGTTTACAAAAGATTACCATCACACATACGGTTGTTACATACAAACTCATAAGCCATTACACATTAATAACAAATAAACAGAGAGATAGGATGCTAAATTACGCAGCATATAAACATTGCACATTAATTATATAGTACCACAGGTTGCATGGAAGTTAGAAGTGCACATAGTTATGATAGTCAGTAATACGTCTACCGTTTCGAAACTACCAGCATAGTAACGTGTTTGTACATACTACATTACATATTACCAATAAAGAAGCAACATAGTAACGTGTTTTTACATACTGTATGTACGTAACGTTGCTTACATACGGAACAACAAAACCACAACGACAATGCATAGCACATACACGATGGTCTTAAGGACACGGAAGGATTGTTGCAGGTCTATGACATCAGCTCGCAATTGCATGACAAATTCATCCCTGGGTGACGCATAGTCTTGGTTTTCGCGCCTGGGTTCATCGTACCAACCAATCCAACTGACACAGGGCTGATGAGTGCACATTATAGAACTATTAGTTTCATGGGTTGTTAACGAAGGACAGTTATGACCTAAAAGAATGGGTCACTCACCAAAGGGCGGGGGCATGCAAAGTAGGGGCGCCCTGGATTTTTGGTGGACCTGGAAATCTTAACAACACAGGGGCCATGTCCCGCAGGCACACATTCGTGGCCATGTAGTGGAAGTTGCAGTAGATGTAAACGAAGCCATGCTACGATTTACAAAGAATAGCGTAAATATGTTTTTTAATGTACATGACTGAACATCGAAACGTACAAATCTTAACAGAATGAGAGTTGTTGATTCGATCATGGACACGTAATTATGATAAGGGTATTGTGCATCTCCAAGCAGTAGTACATTGGTTGCCTACAGTGTTTGACAATATGTATAACTAATAACTAAATTTCGCTGATTAAAAAAAAAGGAAATGTATTGTTGATAATAATATAATACTTTTGCAGTTTATTCTATAGCGGAACTTAAGTTTGTAGGATGATTCTATCCATAAAAAGTTCTAGAGTCGCCAGTGGTGTCATTATTAGTGATAAAATTATTAGTAATAAAATTATTGTATCCTTGTTATTCATGTGCTTCATTTCATTAAGAATCATCAATTAAAAAATAAAATAAAATTACAAGTATTATCGGAGAAATTTGAGAATCAAATTCTTACTTAATTTGGAAATGTAATTCTTACTGATAATAAGGAATCACTTGCTCATTTCGATCTGTTTGAAACACTAAAAGCATGAATTCCTCTTTCAACCAGGCTTTACTTTTTCTTTTCTTTTACAAATTTTGATGGGCACGAAACGATGTATCTATATGTTAAATCTGTGTATAGTATATAAATGTATGAAGTTAAATCTGGCAGTGTATAAATGAAATGATGTATACATGTTATATATATGAAGAAGATAGCAGCAGGTTTTTGTACATATATACTATAGTTGTGTATATATTAATAGGAATGGATGGTTGATTTTAAAGTATTGAAATCTTAAATCAAACCGTTTCTACAAGAAACATTTCCTAAATTAAAATGAGATCCAGAAGTCGCAACAGGTTTGGAGATAAACACACAACCTCTTATATATATATATATATATACACTGGGTGCATAGATTACATGTGTTGCACGATAGCTCATGCCATGAGTCAATAATTTAACATATAATTATAACATATAATTTGGAATAATGCCATTATAAACTTTGTGAAATATATAATATAAAGGAAAATATATAATTAACAGGTAAACGAAAATACATATAAAAAAATGAAAATATTTAATCTCCAAGCAGTATTTTTTTTTATTATATATACAAGGAAATGTATTCACAATAAAGTGAAATAAAAATAATAATTCCGTAAAAATATAATTATAAACGATCATTCTACTTCATTCTACTGATGAACCAAAGTGAGGAACAGAATCGGAAAGTTCATCTATTGTATAATTATTTTTCCTTATTCCACTTAAAAATATTTAATACCTGATGTCAGTATTTATGGAAGAAGAACAGAATGGGAAAAAAAATGTAATTAATTTGATAACCAATTATTTTAACAAAAAAATGTCACTTGCAATGTCACTATTTATTCATGAAGAACATAATCTGAAAAGTAGAAAATGTAATTAATAAAAACCCCACAGTGTGTATTAATTCATGCACAACGAAGATATCCCCAGATCGGCAAACTAATTTTAAGTGGGGGAAGAAAAAAATATGAAAAAAAACATTGGGGGAAGGAAATTAACAAGAAAAAAATTGTAATACAGATTTTTGTGGATCGGGATATTGGGATTTTAAAATTTGAAATACAGATTACAAAAAAATTAACAAGGAAAAAATTTTAATATCCCTAGATCCGCAAATCTACAACGACATACCATCAATACAGGGCAAAATACACTGCGATCTGAAGTGGGGGAAGGCAAAACGTAGAAAAAAAATATAAACATTCCATTCATGAAGCATTTGGCTCAACGATCTACGAAATCAGTTCTGATTTGGAAGATTTACCAGTGAATCGGTGGTGATTCGAAAAGTTCTCCGCCGCCAGAAGCCTATGCCGGTGCCGATCGGTGTAGCCAAGCCGTAGATTGGATGTCGTCGCCGATGCCGATCGGTGTAGCCAAGCCGTAGATCGCCTGGGTCGCTCCTTCCGTGAGCCCTAGCTGTGTTGCTTGTGTTGTGTATGTGTGTTGTGATGCGTAAGAACGAAATGAAAGTTTAGAAGAGAGGGTATTTCGGTCAATTCACCCGAAGAAGAGTGCCTCCCCCAAACCTAGCAACCGTGTTTTGTCTCTTCTGGCTAAATGAGCCTCACTTGTCGTATGTGGCTTAATGAGCCCGTAAGCCCTTCCCAAACAGACGCTTAGATATAAGGGCATTATTATATTATAAAAATTAAAAATAGAGAAATCAAAGTGAAATGTTGATAAAAATAATTAATCCAAATTTATTGAATGAAGAGTTATGCTAGTAGGAGTGTTGATCCATGTAACACTAAAGTGGTATTCAGGGTCAATTCCAACATTTTAAAGGCTCAAAGTGAATTCTTGACATGAAACCTCTCGTACATTAAAATAAAAATTTGTCATCAAAAGATATGTATTTAAATTTTGATCATAATAAATAATTATCTTTTTATATTTTAACTAATAAAAAATGAAGAATATGGTTAAAATTGCTCAACATGCCTTTTCACACTCGTACGAGAGTTTTCTACCTAATTTATATGGGCAATCCTTAAATCTTAGAAAAAATAGTATAAGTTTTATAGTTTAAACTCTTTAAGTTTTAATTCATATAATATTTAACTTGTTTTTATTAATAATTTATTAGATATATGGATGAATAAAATGATATTGACATATTTTTTATATGAAAATACATATTTTATGCTATTTATTTTTATATTTTCACATCATCTGTATTAGTTTTAATTAATTTAATCTTACTAAAAAGAAGATCAATCTAATTACATCAAAACTATGAAATTATTGTATTTCTTTCACACCTCAAAAACAATCAGTGTAATTTACCCTTAAGTTTAATAACTCCAATAAAGGAAAAAATTATTTGGTCATCTTAGGGCAAATTTAAGACCTTCTCTGATACGGAAACAACGTCAGTTACTTTATATGAATAATAAAAGTTGAATTCAAACATCACAAATAATAAGGTACAGTTTGATTTAATTTTTAAAACAAAAGCACAATAGATCTTTCACTTTGTCAATCATTTACCTCTTTAAATGTTAAATTTGCTTGGCAAAAGAAGAACCAAAACGGTAAAACGAAAACATGAAACCTTACTGTACGGGGAGCAAATATTACGGCGAGCCCGTACTCCTTTCTTCCAAGCTCCGTCTCTATTCGATCACCTGCGAGGACAACAGCGGTGGGCTACTCGGCGGTGTGTGGCCGGAAAACCCCTCCGACGATCAAGTTAGCACACACCATGGGATTGGGAGAGAGAGAGAGAGAGAGAGAGAGTTGAGTGTAAGTGTTTCTTACAAAATGTTCATCTATCTCAGCATGGAGGGCGCAGACACACTTATATACCTTCTGCGTCCCAAATCTACTCTCAGTGATCTCTCAACACGTGGTACTGCTATCCCATCTGTCAGCACAAATCTTGCTGAACATCACCTAACCCAATTGCCAGCCCACTCTACTGGGAGCTCGGCAGCCGGGGTGCATCATCTCGGTTGCTAACGGCCATGCTGCGCCTCATGCCCAAGTGCTCCAATATCTGAGCTCTGTTCCAGCCGTGCTTGGCTGCATTCCGGCAAAGCCGAGCTTGAGGTTGATTATGCCAGGCAACCAAAGCCTTCCTACCGAGCTATGCATGGACCGCGGAACCCCTACTTGACCAAAGCTTCACTTGACCGGCCTACGCGCCATCAAAGTCAAGTAGCTCGGTTCCACACGCCCTTTGCCATTACCGAGCTGAAATCACTTCTGGGTAGGCCCAGGATACCACGGCCCAAATGTGTACGACCTACAATTTGTCCAGTATTACCATGGCCTAATCCAGATCATAAATCTCCCTCTCAATTGCCCCTTAATTTCGTCCGCGCTAGCGTAACCGGGATTACCTGTTCCGACTGGGGTAACACTCGGTCCTCGGCTTACAACAGAGTGACCGGGCTAGTTGACATACCTGTCTTCAAAACTTGCTCGGTCGACGCCTCAATTCACCATCCTCTCTTGACCTGCTCGGTTGACGTCTCGTTTGACCTTCCTGTCTCTTCAACTCTGACGCTGCCATTAATGGGGACACGTGTCGACCTCTTATTAGCCGTCGAGCAGCCAACCAGCACGTCTGTTGGCATTCAAATTTTTGGCGGCCTTTGGGTCTATATACATGCCATTCCCTTCTTCATTTGGTCTTTACTGACTCTCTTCTGGCCTCCGACATTCTAGAGCTCAAGCATCCTAAGCAAAACTTCGTCCTTGCCCTTCCTTGCTACTGTGCTCGAAGAGGTAGTCCCTGCCCCATACTGGTAAGTTCTTCAACCCCTTTTATTGTTATTTCACTTGGTATTTTGCATATTAGGGCACTAAATCCGTAGGGTTTAGGACATAGGCACCCAAAACCGTCCCTAACCCTTCACACTCCTTGTTGTTCTTCATTTTCTGTGATGAGCACTGAAGAACTGGAGCGAACCGGGCTCCAGGTCTTCCTTTGATCCAAAAATCAATTGGACCGGGCAAATAATCAGTTTGTCCCAACCTTAGTAGAAACCGGGGTAGCCAAAGGACTTGGCCGCTCAATCAGGCTAACATCTGGTCCGCTTGAGCGACCGAGTTCCTTGGTTAGCCTTTAAACTCAGGTGGTTTGGCACTCTTCATGACTGAGCTAAAGTCAAGCTCGTTTTGCGCGACCGCGCTCTCTCTTACACTTGACATCTTTTTCCTACAGAGTCCAAGGGGACCACTGACCAAATACCGAGGCTCTCAAAGACCGAGCAGCCATCAAAACATTGAAAATCCTAAGTGATTCGTGATTAGATCAAGATTAAAATATTCAAAATCCCAATAATCCAAAACACACAATCTAAATCAACAAGCACTTACGAAAGTGATTTAGATTGTTTGTTTTTCGGAATAAACAATAAATCGACACAAACGATTTTTTACGTGGAAAAAACCATAATTGAAAAACCTTCAATTGTAATAAAAAACCACGGGCGAACCGCCACTAATCAATCCACTACTGAAGGAATAAAGATTACAAAGATAATACACAAATTACCCAACTTAGTCAATTTACCTTCAAATCTTCTGTAACTCTTTCACCACGCCTTTGTCTCGGAATTGATCAATCAGTCTTCAATTGTCGAATTAACGACTACGTATAGAATCAAATGCCTTTTAAAACTATACGTTTGAATCTTCGGAATCCACCGAAGATAACTCTCTCTTGAATTTAAAGTATCAAACTCCTTGATGTATGTCTCTTAGATCATGAGTAAAGAACTCTCTCAAAACATCAAGAAAAACTCTCAAAAAACTCTAGAAGAAAACCTCAAACAAAACCTTAGAAAACCTCAAAATAGATCTAGAAAAGTCCCCTTAGTTTTGGGAGAAAACCAAGTATTTATAGAAAACCAAAAGTAATCCTAGATTTGGAAGAAAACCAACTCCTTAAGAAATCCGGATTTTGAAGCTCGCTCGAGCGAAGCTTCTCTTGCTCGAGCGAGAAGCTTATCTCGCGTAATTTCCATAAGTGCCTTCGCTCGAGCCACTAAGTCTTTGCTCGAGCGAGGAATAAACTCCTTTAGGTTTTAATGTAGACGCAGATCTTCGCTCGAGCCACCAATACTTTGCTCGAGCGTACAATGACCTCTTTCAGGTTTTAAGCTAGACGCAGTCTTTCGCTCGAGCGAGAAAGACAAAACAGCACAGAAATTTACAACTCGATTACACAAGTTTGTTGGCGGGTTTGACAAGACTTAGGGACCTAACAATCTCCCCCTTTGTCAATACTCGTACAAAACTTTCTAACACAATTTCCTAAACCAACGAACTAGCTAAAATTATTACAACTCAAATCAAAACAACTATGCAACCAATCTCAAAACACACTTGAACTACATCTTGAAACAATAAACCAAACTTGAGGAAAACTTGGAATCAAATGTAAGTCCATCAAACCTGAAATGGAACATAACAAAACCAAACCATCAAGACATTAAAGAAAAAACATAGAGCCCAATAGCCATATCATTAATATTCACATCATTAGCAAATATAACAATGTAACATATAAACTGATATATACTTGTCCAAAATGTCCATCTACCAAAAAAAAAAAAAAAAAAAAAAAAAAAAAAACATGAGGACTCCAAAAAGAACATATAGACCACCAAACCACCAAACAACTACTCCCCTTTTTTGTCCGGGAGTTACCCAAAAACAAGCAGAGACAATATGAGTAAAACTATCCAAGGCAACAAAAAACTGTCCAGATAAAAAAAACTGTGCAAAGACAACCATAGTCCAAAACTAGGTAGGAGGGGGCTGCTGCAGCTGAAGAAACGAGAGGATCTGGGAGAGCATGGTACTCTGCTCATCAAGTCGGCTATCAAGGGCATCAAGGCGGCCGTCCATAAAATCAAGGCGACAAGTAACAGCCTGCTCAAAGTGCTGCAGCTGGCCGCGGAATGAGCGAGGGCGCATCTCGGGTAGATTAGGAGCACCAGCAGTGGCTGCCTCAAACTCCTCCTCCTCGGCAATGGGATCAGTATCACCTGTACTAGAACTCCCAACCCCTGACACACTCCCCCTCACATGGGCCTGACTCTGGGAAACAGTGAGCTTGGTAATGGGTTTGATAGGGTGAGCAAACTTACCATCATCAGAAAAAGGAACATCAAGAGAAGTGAGAAAACGGGTAAGGAAACACCCGTAAGAAAGCCCTAAAGACTTTCTACCCTCAAAGACCCCAATCATCTTTGAAACAATCATTTCTGGAAGATCAATAGGAAGACGGTGATGAATACAATACAAAACATAACCTTGGTCCTGAGTAATATGTGATGAATGGGTGGTGACATAGATATTAGCATAGACAATGAGATTAAGAAGACGGAACCGAGGAAGCAACTTATTCTGTTGAATGAGTGCCCCAGTAGGCCAAATCCGGTCAACACCACATAACTCAGAGGCAACCCTATCAAAATCAACACCGGACCGGGTAAGAAACAGAAAATGACAATTACTAACTTCAAGAAGATCAAGAAAAACCCAAAACACATCGCCAGTGATAGCAAGTGACTTGTGCCTAACCCAAGTTTTAAAGGAAGCCGAAAGTTCTGTCTGAATGAAATGAATATTGCAATAGAATTCCCTGATGAGACTCAAATTTTGGGGACCTGAAAAATGCAACACTTGATCCCCGCCTAAGCAATCAAATAAGGACCGAATCGAAAGAACCTCAAAGGCATTGGGGAGGACATTGTGCTCTAAATGAACTTTACGAGAAGCAAAAGACTCCCTAAATGACTTAGCTTTTTCTTTAGATGGGAATTTTTTAGTGTTGAAGGATGAACGGGAAACAGTGGTCTTACGGCGTTTAGACGACTCGGCCATGACTAGACAACCCAAACAGAGTAATACAGACACAAAGCCCAGACAGACATAGAACACCCAATAACCCACATCAGAAAATCCCAAATCCAAAATAAACAGCACAGAAAAAAACACCATTAGTCCATTAGTCCAATAAACAGATCATCAACAAGCAATATAAGAAAGCCATTAATGAAAACAGAGCTCAAAGGCAACAGTATCTGAAAATAACACAGCAATGTATGGAACAATAAAGAGAACACAGAGTACAATCTCACAATGGCAAAATATGTATATGGAAGTGAAATCCCCCAATGTGAAACTCTAACAAAATAGTCCAAACTCACAATGGCAATATATGGATAGGTAAGGAAATCTCCAATGTGCAATGCTAAAATCGAATGTGAAACCCTAACAAAAAATGATGCAAAACCAGGAATCCTAGATGCAAGATAGACTTGAAAACATGAGGAAAGAACCAAAAACAACAACAATAAAACCTAAAGTCTAACAGATCATACTCACAATCACATCTCAACCCAAGCACCACACGCACAAAACTAAAAAAAAAATAATCAAAAAAAAACTTACCAGAAGTGGAGAAAGCAGAGGAATGTACGGAAAGCCTCAGAAACCAGAGAAAAATCACAGACGAGACCAACAATGGATACTCAGAAACCCTAGGGGAGAGAGAGAGAGAAGAAACACGAAGAAAGGGGAAAAAATGAACTCAAGAGACACCCCTGCAGAATTTAAATCGCGACAGGTCGCTCGAGCGAAGACTGTGTCGCTCGAGCGAGGTAGGGGTTCGCTCGAGCCAAGAACATTCCGATCGAGCCAAAAACACTTGCTCTCAGGTCTAATGCAGTAGCAGAAGCACGCTCGAGCGAGGAACTCGTCGCTCAAGCCAAGAAGAAAAAAACCAAACCCAAAAAAAACTTTTTTTTTTTTTTTGTAAAATAAAACAAAATACTCAATATCTAGAAGAGAGACCTAGAACAAAAGTAGATGATCACATTTGGCCACAAAGAATACTAAGATGAAATAATCCGCAATTTATGAATTCTGTAAACTTGCAATGTTTTAAAAAACAATGACACTGGAAATCATGAGCAAAGCAGATAAAATATAATCAGTGATCATAAACTACATGAGAATGTACAACTCAAAATCCAACATGAGAGCTCACAAAATAAAGTGTGTGTGTGCAATCTATGAAAGTCCACTGAGCTAGGGTTAATCTTAGTAGTGATCGGATGGCTGGACCTCCGGCAAGAGTAACTGAACATCACAGAGAAAAGTCAAACCACTAAGAATCACGGGGTATTTGTTGAGTAAATGCGGAGACTCCCCCTCAATCAATGAGTCCCTTTTTTTTTTTTTTTTAATTTTTCTTTCTTGTGGGCACTCACTGGTGGCATTCACGCTCAAGAGTATGGAAACCAAACTAGAGAAAAATGAAATCATAAAGGATGGCCTGGTTGGTGCCTCTGAGGTAGCTTTTTCCTAATGCCCGAACTTCAACGAATTGAGGGAGAAACCATGGAAGTGAAAACAGATGGTAGATGGTTAAGAGACTCAACATCACCCATGATATACTAGTATCGGTCAATTCCACTGTAAAAGTACAAGAAACACTGTTAGTGGTCCATAAAGAACTTTGATCACTTGTGCGGAAACCCCTGCAGCAATTTATCTCAAGGATGTGTACAGAATGAGATCATGAGGTTAATGAGCATGGGCATTCAAAATGAGCTATGAACAATAAACAATTAGATCTTGTAAGCAGCATGAGTAGTGTACATAGAAAAGTTGGATGCAAGAAAAACAGAAATCAATGACAATGAGATTATAGCAACCAAGCACTCAGACAGCCAAACACTTACACCTACTCAGGAACAAGTAACACTCTAGTGATCGAGCATGACACCCAAGGTCTTTCTAAGGAACTCAAACCGAAGAAGATCAAGGGGTTTTGTAAAAATATCAACTTTTTGATGCTCAGTGGGTATATGTTCAAGAACAACAAGGCCCTCTTCTACTAACTCTCGAATAAAATGATGACGAATGTCAATGTGTTTGGTGCGAGAGTGTTGGACAGGATTTTTTGAAATGTTTATGGCACTTGTGTTATCACAAAAAAAGAGTGAGAGTGTTTTGTTCTATCCCATAATCATGAAGCATTTGCTTCATCCACAACATTTGTGCACAATAACTTCCTGCAGCAATGTACTCAGCCTCAGCAGTCGAAAGAGAGATGGCATTTTGCTTTTTACTATGCCAGGAAACCAGATTATTCCCAAGGTAAAAACAACCCCCGGATGTTCTTTTCCTATCATTTGCACACCCTACCCAGTCGGCATCAGAAAAACCAGTAATCTCAGCTGTAGTATCAGTGGAAAACCAAACCCCATACCCCAAAGTCCCATTAACATATTTGATGATGCGTTTGACCGCTTGAAGGTGAGACTCTTTAGGACTAGCTTGGTAACAGGCACAAACATCGACACTGAAAGAAATATCAGGACGACTGGCTGTCAGATACAAAAGACTCCCTATCATACTCCTATAAAGGGTAGGATCAACATCAATACCAGAGGAATCTTTGGAGAGGTGAAGACTGGTGTTCATGGGAGTACATGCATGTTTGGCAGACTCAAGACCAAACTTGGACACAAGATTTTTGGCATACTTAGACTGAGAAACAAACATACCTGAAGGAGATTGTTTAATTTAAAGACCCAAGAAATACGACAACTCCCCCATCATGCTCATCTCAAACTCATGTGTCATGCAATTTGAAAAATATTTCACAAGATGTTCAGCAATAGATCCAAACACAATATCATCAACATATATCTAAGCAACAAGAATATGAGACTTAGTATGTTTTACAAATAAGGTCTTATACACACTACCCCTTTGAAAATCATTATCAAGAAGAAAGGTAATAAATCTATCATATCAAGCCCGAGGGGCTTGTTTCAACCCATACAAAGCCTTGTCTAACTTGTAGACATGATTCGGACATTTAGGGTCCTCAAACCCTTTTGGTTGCTCAACATATGCCTCTTCTTTCAAGTACCCATTCAGAAAGGCACTTTTCACATCCATTTGAAACAATTTAAAGCCAAGATAACATGCAACACCAAGCAAAATACAAATAGATTCGAGACGTGCAACTGGGGCAAACGTCTCATCATAGTCAACACCCTCTACTTGTGTGTAGCCTTGAGCAACCAACCTGGCTTTATTTCTAACAACAGTATCATTTTCATCAGATTTATTTTTAAAGATCCACTTGGTACCTATTACATTCATGTCTCTAGGTCTGGGTACTAAAGTCCAAACTTTGTTCCGTTCAAATTGACCTAATTCTTCATGCATAGCATTGACCCAACTATCATTTAGCAAGGCCTCTTTAAAATTCTTAGGTTCAATTAATGAAACATAACACATATGTGATACCTCATCCCGAATCTGTCTTCGGGTTTTCATACGATCCGAAACACTTCCAATCACCTGTTAAGCTGGATGATTCAGTTTCACCCTTGTTGATGGTTTAAGCTCAGGACTTGCGGTGACAGAAGCAACAGAAGTGATGTCCCTTTGAGCACTCTTTGGACTTGAACTTACCTGTGAGGATAGTGCTGTATCAATTTCTTGTGATTAGACCGTAGCTTCTCCTTGATTTTGTGGTTTAATATCCAAGATTGGAGACTCACCATTGTCATACTCATTTGTTGCTGGAGTAGGTGCACCTGTGTCATCTATAACCACATTGATAGATTATATTAAAGATGAAGTTCGCAGGTTATAGACTCAAAAAGCCCTACTGTTGGTTGAATACCCTAGAAAAATACCTTCATCACTTCGGGAGTCAAATTTGCCCAAGGGCTCCCTATCTTTGAAGATGTAACATTTACTCCCAAAAGTTTTGAAGTATTTTACATTAGGTTTCAATCCCTTCCACAATTCATATGGAGTTTGTAAAGTGCCGGGCATTAAATACACGCGATTTATGACATAAACCGCAGTATTTAGGGCTTCAGCCCAAAACTTTGGAGGAAGTTTCTTACTAAGGAGCATGACCCTAGCCATTTCTTGAACAACTCAGTTCTTCCTCTCAACCACTCCATTTTGTTGTGGAATAATAGGTGTAGAAAATTCATGCTTAATTCCATGTATATCACAAAAATTCGAAAATGAACTATTTTCAAATTCATGACCATGATCAGTTCAGATTCTTATGATACGCCCAATGGAAACACCCTGTTCATTTTGGATTTTAAGGACTAAAGCCTGGAACACATCAAACGTATCAGATTTTTTCCTTAAAAAATTTACCCAAGAAAACCGAGTAAAATCATCAATAGTTAGAAAAATGTATCTTTTACCTCCAATGCTTTTAGTGCGAGTAGGACCCATTAAATCCATGTGAACCAATTCAAGGGGACGTTTGGTTGTAAAGCTGTTCACCTTTTTATGAGGGGCACGTGTTTGCTTTCCAAGTTGACATGGTCCACACACATAGCTCAAATTCTTACCCAATTTAGGTACTCCTCTCACAAGCTCTTTATTGGCTATCTTAGTTAGGTCTTTGAAATTCATGTGACCTAATCTTTGATACCACAAATCAATGTTACTTATGATGGCAGAGTGACAAGTGAGATCATTAGTAGTAACAATCCCATAGCAGTTATCAGATGTGCGAACCCCATGTAAGACAGTATTTTCCTTTTTATCCAAAATTTCACATTTATTTTTTTTAAAACAATACTTCATGATGGGAATCACACATTTGACTAATGCTTAAAAGATTTTCTTTAAGACCATCAACAAGTAGAGCATTATCCAGTTTGGGAAGACCAGCAACACTTATAGAGCCCTTACCAATTACTCTAGAAGTGTCGCCATCTCCAAAGGTAACAATTCCTCCTTCAAATTTTTCGAGAGAAGCGAAGTAGGATTTGTTACCGGACATATGACGAGAGCAGCCACTATCAAGATACCACATGTGTGAGTCACGTGCTTTTAAGGCAATGTGAACAACTAAACAAGTCAAATCATTTTTCCTAACCTAAATCCTTTTGGTCTTGGTCAATGTCTTGGCGTTATGAACACCCTCATGAATCTTTGTATTCCGCCTAGACATGTAAGGTTGTCTCCTAACCCAAAAAGTATTCGAATTTCTACCCTTTTGAGACACCTTACCAAACAGTTCATAGCAATAAGGACGAATGTAGCCATACCTACCACAATGATGACAAATAAAAACAGGTTTTACCTCCTTTTTGTTGATCTTACCCACTTTCAGTAGATGAAGAGAGGAATCATCCTGGTCTACCTTCAGCTTTCCTTTTGCTTGAGTCTTCAGGTTATGTGAGGTAGAGGCCTGTCCCTTGTGAGCTGTTGCACCATAGCCTAGCCCACTTTTGTCACAGCCCATTTGTTGAGACCCGAGGATGTCTTCTAGAGATTTGGAACCTTTGTTCCACATGAAGATTGTTGCTCTAACAATACGAAGTTCTTCATCTTTCTGACAGACTATCTCTTCCAATGTAGCTTGTGACATCTCAAAGCTTTCAAGCTTTTCTTCATATGTGGCATACATTTTCAGAAGTTCATTTCTTTCAGTTTTACAGGATAGTAGTTTTCCACATAAGTCTTGCCTGTCACTCGAGATCTTGATGATATTCTGCTTTGCTGCTACAAGTTCTCCTTTCAGCCTGACATTCTCACTCTCACATGTTTTGAGCTTGAGAGAGAGTTTGTCGTTGGTTTTGGACAAATTCAGAGATTCCTCGTACAATTTTTCGTAAGCTTGTTGTAGTTCTTCGCCATTTACCTCATCATTGTCTTCAGATGTTTCATCATCCTCTTTTTGCTCTTCATTCTGCTTGACTTCATCCAATCTAGCAACTAAGACAGGGAAGTTGCTGGATAATGGGGAAGATGAATCTCCTCTTTCATGGAATTGGCTCAGAATTTCCGATGCGTCTTTAGCCTTTGTGCAATGAGCAACTCGTTGCTGTTCATCATAGGAAATTGCTCCACGAATAGTAATCAGGGCTCTCTGGTTGCCGGGATTGTCTGCACTTTCTGTATCTTCTTCAATGGCTTGCCAACTTTCTGGTTCAAAAGCTCTCAGAAAAGCTCTCATTTTGATTTTCCAACACAAGTAGTTAGTCCCATCAAAGGTGGGAGCATGATGCAAGTTCTGACCACGAGCTAAATCCGATGGCTTTGGAAGAGGTTAAGCGAAAGAGGACCAAAAAGCCATGAAAGCACTATCCCCATCTTCACTAGATTTAGGTTCTTCGGGTTCTTGTTCCGACCCGCTTTCATCATCCCAAGTCACAGTGTAAACTTTCTTTCGATTCTTTTTCGAAGGGCAGTCAAGGGCAATATGACCAAACCTTTGACATTCAAAGCACTTTACCCCTTGCCCCTTTACAATCTTCTTTTCAGTTTTTTGAGCAAATTTTGGTGGAAAAGTTTTGGGTTTTTCATTACTCTTGTCTTTTGAAATAGGGTCTCTGAAATTAGGCTTCTTTTTCTTCAAAAATTTTTTAAACTGTTTTGTAAACATAGCCGTCATCTCCGACTCTAAATCAAATTCAGTCTCCGGAGTTTTTGCAGTCTCTTGAGCACTAGTGAAAGCCACACTTTCTTTTTGTTTTTTCTTTGAAATCTGGTGGGCTTCATAAGTTTGCAAGTTTCCAACCAATTGATCAAGCTTGAGGGTATCAACATTCTGAGCCTCCTCAATGGCTGTTACTTTTGATTAGAACCTCTCGGGTAAAGACCTCAAAATTTTTCCAACCACTTTAGCTTATGGGATTTATTCACCGAGTGTGAAAAAGGAATTAACGATATCACTGAGTTTTGCATAAAAATCATCAAACGTCTTATCATCCCGCATAAAAAGGATTTCAAAGGCGGATGTGAGACGTTGAAGTTTTGACCTTTTGACCGAGGTAGTACCTTCGTGAATCGTTTCAAGAATATCCCAAGACTCTTTTGCTACCTCACACGTGCAGATACGAAGAAATTCTTCAGGTGTGACGGAGCAAAACAGGGAATTAAAAGCCTTACTATTCCAACTCGAGTTTTGGTAATCAGTTGTGTTCCATTTATCAAGGGGTTTAGGAATATGTACACCATCAATGGTGACAATAGGTTCACTCCACCCATAGATCACGCAGTGCCAAACTTTCTCATCGATGAATTTTAAAAACGCTCTCATACGAGCTTTCCAATAAGAATAGTTTGTACCGTCGAGTAAAGGAGGTCTATGAGTCGCGTTACCTTCACGAATAGAATCCATAATACTAGTCACACAAAATCACACTCCTATAGTTTTGATAAAACAAAGAGTGACCCGCTCTGATACCAATTGAAAATCCTAAGTGATTCGTGATTAGATCAAGATTAAAATATTCCAAATCCCAATAATCCAAAACACACAATCTAAATCAACAAGCACTTATGAAAGTGATTTAGATTGTTTGTTTTTCGGAATAAACAATAAATTGACACAAACAATTTTTTACATGAAAAAAACCACAATTGAAGAACCTTCAATTATAATAAAAAACCACGGGCAAACTGCCACTAATCAATCCACTACTGAAGGAAGAAAGATTACAAAGATAATACACAAATTACCCAGCTTAGTCAATTTGCCTTCGAATCTTCTGTAACTCTTTCACCACGCCTTCGTCTCAGAATTGATCAATCTTGAAGTTGAATCCACAATCTTCAATTGTCGAATTAACGACTACGTACAAAATCAAACGCCTTTTAAAACTATACGTTTGAATCTTCGAAATCCACCGAAGATAACTCTCTCTTGAATTTAAAGTATCAAACTCCTTGATGTATGTCTCTTAGATCATGAGTGAAGAACTCTCTCAAAACATCAAGAAAAACTCTCAAAAAACTCCAAAACAAAACCTCAAACAAAACCTCAGAAAACCTCAAAATAGATCTGGAAAAGTCCCCTTAGCTTTGGGAGAAAACCAAGTATTTATAGAAAACCAAAAGTAATCCTAGATTTGGAAGAAAACCAACTCCTTAAGAAATCCGGATTTTGAAGCTCGCTCGAGCGAAGCTTCTCTCGCTCGAGCGAGAAGCTTATCTCGCGTGATTTCCATAAGTGCCTTTGCTCGAGCCACTAAGTCTTCGCTTGAGCGAGGAATAAACTCCTTCAGGTTTTAATGTAGACGCAGATCTTCGCTCGAGCCACCAATACTTTGCTCGAGCGTACAATAACCTCTTTCAGGTTTTAAGCTAGAAGCAGTCCTTCGCTCGAGCGAGGACTTCTTCACTCAAGTGAGCAAGACAAAACAGCACAGAAATTTACAACTCGATTACACAAGTTTGTTTGTGGGTTTGACAAGACTTAGGGACCTAACACACCAGTCTGCCAAACCACCTCAGCCGAGCTAAACCAGCCGGTTACACATGGGGTGCTTCCGCTTCCTTGTTGACACTCCGGCTGCCCTGGCTGCGTTCTGAAAGGAGTACGGTATCCCGGCCGATGTTCACTTAGAGCTCGCTGAGATTGCGACAACCCTTTGGGGCAGATTAAACCAGTGCCCCTTCACCGTGCTGTCTATAATTGAAGAAGGCCTCCGCTTCCCGGTCAACCCATTGATGATCGAATTCCTACGCCGCACCGGGCTAGCACCCACCCAAGTCTCAACCAACACCTACTGAATAATCAATGGCGTGCACGAGCTAAACAACTGGCTAGGGACAAACTTAGGTTTAGCCGAGATACTGCGACAATATACCCTTGGGCACACCGGCGATGGCCTCACCTATTACCTTAAGATTAGGCCGGGCAAAGAAAAAATAATGACCGGTACCCCAGATAAAGACTTGCACGATGACGACTTCTTCTGGGTGTCCGGCAACTATGAAACAGCTGACGTACTGGGCTGGTTCATTAACAGGAATTTCGATGAAACATGTAAGCCGTGATAACCTGCTCGGTCAATTGCTTTTCTTCAATGCTCTGTACTTAGCCATTTTTCTACTTTCCTTTGCAGCGATCCAAGCCTTACAAGCAAACTACCGCTACCCCAACGAAGAAGCCATCCGGACCGTGCTCCGCTACCGCCACCGGGATTGTAATGAGCTGCTCGGCTACACTCCCACATACAGATACTCAGCTCCGGAGTAAGGTCAAAGACTTTCTCCGTGCTCCGTCGCCTCCTCCAGACCCAACACTACCGGACGTGCCCCTAATCCGGTTAACTGAAGAAGAAGAGATGGCTAAACGCAGCCGTATCAAGAACCTCCTCACTGCAACTTCTGTCGAGATACCGACCGTCATCATCCGTTCTCCAGCGGCCGGTCAATCAAGCGGCGCTGTGGTGGCGTTGGCATCTCTAGCGGCTAGGCAAGCTAGCCAAGAAACCCGTCGTGCTGGAAAAAGGCCTCACGCAGATCCTTCTGCCGAGCTGGTTGAAAAGCTGACTATTGAGCAACCCGCCGTCACCGTAGACCCAACACCGGCGTGGCGACCGCAGCTCAAACACTGGGGTAAAGAAATCCCTGCAACAGCTTCCGTGAAGGGCAACAAGGAACATCTTCTCGCCTTTGACCTCTCCAAGGCCCTTCTTCTACCGAGCGACGTGGTCGGCAGCGACCATGTTCCAGACACCCGGTTGGTGAAGTCGGCCGTGAAGTCCATGACCAGGGTAAGAGTCAAACCTCTACTCAAATTTTCACTAGTGTTTGCACGATTTCCACTCTGATCCAACTTTCTTCTTGAAGGCCATCCAGAAACAACACTTGGTCATGGAGCGCATCCATCGACTGCGGCAAAAGGCAAACGACACTACCAGTCAAGTCCAAAGCCTTCAGACCGAGCTCGGCCGAGCAAAGTCTTCTCTTCAGATTGCTAATGCTGACAACACCAAGTTGCTCGGCCAGCTTGACGCCGCCGAGCAAGAAAGAGATGCAATAAAAGCCGAGCTTGAGGCACTCAAAAAGTCAAGGGAGAAGGAGTGCGAAGACGCCAATAATGCGGCTTCAAGAAGGCCGAGGACAGTTACAAAAAGTAAGTCTTTGCCACCCAGGACATCTACTTTAAAGCGGGTTGGAAGGCTGCTTGCACTCAGCTCGGCCAAGGTCCTGATACCGACGTGTTTGCCTCCCTACCGGCTGTCTTTCTACCGACTATCTCGTGCCATATGCCAACGACGTCTTCAGCGCATTGCAGGCTGAGACCGAGGAAGGACTTGAAGGAGAAGGCGAGACAGATGTTGAGGGAGAGGACCACCAAGAGCAGAAGCAACCCGGCCAAATAGCGACCGGTGTCCAAGACCAAACCCCACCGATCAACCTGGAGGAAGCTGACGACGAATTCACTAACCTTTCCCCCCTAGTGTAGTTTTCTTTCTTTTTGCTCTGCATATGTAACCGGGCTGTCTACCCCACCTCTTGTACATATTTTTATCATCAATGAAAAAGCTCAATTTTCTTGAAGTGTTTGCACGGTCTTAAAGCTGAGTAACCTCAACCGGACAAAATACTTCGGCAGCATTAACCATCTTGCTTAACTTAATTAACCGGCAAAGACATCTCGGTTGCAAGCATATAATTGAATAAATCGCCAACTGTTTCAACCATAACAATACACCTCGATTCAAATAAATAATTAGCATAGTCAACCAGAATAAATCATCTCGGTAGTAAATCCAAAGCTGAGCACAACATCAACTCTTTCAACTGGAATAAACATCTCGGTTGAGAATACCTAAGTTGAGCAAAACATCAACTCTTTCAACTGGAGTAAATCATCTCGGTTGAGAATATCCAAGTTGAGCAAAACATCAACTCTTTCAACCGGAGTAAATCATCTCGGTTGAGAATATCCAAGTTGAGCAAAACATCAACTCTTTCAACCGGAGTAAATCATCTCAGTCGAGAATACCTAAGTTGAGCAAAACATCAACTCTTTCAACCGGAGAAAATCATCTCGGTTAAGAATCTTAAAACTCAAAGCAATAATAAAAATGCTAAGGCAAAGATGAGTCACTTCTATATATTGACAAAAATGAATATTACATGAAGTGTAAGGCAAAAAATTCTTTTGCACAAAAAGAAAGCAAAAGCTAGAAATAATACAGCTTGAGGTTGGCTGCATTCCATGGCCGGGGTATTCCTCTACCATCCAAGTCCTCCAAGTGATATGCCCCCTTGCTCGCCAGACCGGTTATCTTGTAGGATCCTTCCCAATTTGCCCCTAGCTTGCCTTCACCTGGCACCAGGGTATTGCCCATGACTTTCCTCAAGACCCAATCACCCACTTTAAACGGTCTGGGTGCACCGTTTTGTTTTATTTCCTCGAGAGCTCTTGTTGGTAGGCGGCCACATGGATGAGAGCCTTTTCCCGACGCTCTTCCACTAGATCCAGTTCAAAGGCAATGGCTTCGGCGTTTAGCTCAGGCTCAAAACTTTCACTTCTGAGGGTGGGCATGCCAACTTCCAAAGGTATGACCGCCTCCATGCCATACGCCAAAGCAAATGGAGTTTCCCCGGTAGATCGCCGCGGGGTTGTTCGGTATGCCCAAAGGACGCTGGGAAGTTCCTCGGCCCACTTTCCCTTGGCTTTCTCAAGTCTCTTCTTCAACCCATCAAGAATGGTCTTGTTCGAAGCCTCGGCTTGACTGTTGGACTGAGGGTAAGCTGGAGTAGAGTTGTAGAATTCAATCTTTAAATCTTCACAAAACCCCCTGAATAGGCGGCCGTCAAATTGGGTGCCGTTATCCGAGATCAAAATTTTGGGGACGCCGAACCGTGTTACCACATTTTTCCAGACAAACCGCTTGACGTCTTTCTCCTTGATTGTCGCCAAAGGCTCAGCTTCAATCCACTTGGTGAAATAGTCTGTAGCCGCGATGAAGAACTTCCGGTTGCCTGGTGCAGTTGGGAGCGGCCCCACTATGTCGAGCCCCCACATTACAAAGGGCCAAGGGCTGGTGAGAGGAAGAAGTTCCCTGGCCGGCTGGTGGATCTGGTGGACAAACTTCTGGCACTTCTCACACTTGCGAACATACTTTTGTGCGTCAGCTTGCATGCACGGCCACCAGTAGCCATGCGAAATAGCTCGGTAGACTAAGGACCTGCCCCCTATGTGACTGCCACAGATGCCTTCGTGAACTTTGTACAGGAAGGCTTCCACGCTGCTCGGGTGCACACACTTTAGGTAGGGACCGGTGAAAGACTTCTTGTATAAAGCGCCTGATGGAGAGAGCCAAAACCGCTTTGACTTCACCGGCACTTTATGTGCTTCCTTCTTGTTGGCTAGAAATGTCCGTTCTTTGAGAAAGAGGATTATGGGGTCCATCAAAAAAGAACCTAGCTCGGCACAGTGTACTTCTGTCTGCCCGATTTCCTCAATGCTGGGCCTCGGAAGGAATTCAATCAAAAAGGGGTTGGGAGATGTGCTGTCGACCATAGAAGCAAGGCCGACCAACTCATCTGCTCGGTCGTTTTCTTCGTCACCAATCTATTGGACCCTGATCGCCTGAAATCGCTTGATGTGGTCCCTGACCAGAGTTTGGTACTTCATCATTCTGTCATCCTTTGCCTCATAAACCCCAGACACTTGGTTAACCACAAGCTGGGAATCACTGTAAACCATTAGCTCGGATGCTTGCATCTGAAACGCGCTCTTGAGACCAGCCAAGAGCGCCTCGTACTCGGCCTCATTGTTGGATGCTGGAAATCTGAGGGTGATAGAATGTTCGATGGTCAGCCCGTCTGGCGAAATCAATACTATACCCAGCCCGGCGCCGTGGCGATTTAAAGCCCCATCGACAAAAAGTTTCCACATCTCCCCCACAAAGAGCTTCCAACATTCTGATAGGTCTTGAGAGGCTCGAAGGTTGATGGGATCACGGTTGCACGGCTGTTCGGTTTCAAGTTCTGTGCTGAGCGGTTCCACTTCAGCCTCCCTTGGCGATTCGGCACCGGACTCAGCAAGTTGATCCATAATGCCTAAGTCCGTAGGTGAATTGCCAGGTTACGGTATTATGCCGGCTGCAAGATCTGGGTGGAGCGGTTCCACTTCTTCCCCCCGTGGTAATGCGGTACCGGACAGAGGAGGTTGGACGGTGATACCCAACTCCGTCATCGCATCGCCGGGCTGTGGTATCGTATTATTTGAAGATGCTTCGGTGGGGCGCGCAAGTTCCGCGTCGCCAACATCGCTAAGATGTTGTATTTCGGTCAGGCTTGCATTCACCTCTTCATCTGTCACGGCATTATCGACCGGGCAAACCGGATGAGTTCCATATGAGAATTCAGCAACGAAGTCGGCCAAAGTCTGGGCTTTTATGGCAGTGCGAGGCTGGAACTTGACGTCAAACTATCCCAACTCGACCGCCCACTTAAGAATTCGACCGGAAAAGTCCGTCGGCTCGAATAAAGCTTTAAGGGGGAACTCGGTCAGAACGATTATTGTATGTGCATGGAAATAGTGCGCCAACTTCCTTGAGGCCATCATTAATGCCAACGCAAGTTTTTCCAGTGGCAAGTATCTCAACTCTGCCGGTAGCAAGGTTTTACTGACGTAGAAGATAGGAAGGTGCTTGATTCCTTCCGAGCGGACAAGCACCGCACTGACTGCATGCTGAGAAACGGCCAGATATAGGTAGAGTTCTTCTCCGGGCACCGGTGTGACCAACAGTGGTGCTGAAGACAAATACTTTTTGAGCTTAGCTAAAGCCCGGTCACACTCTCCATCTCATGAGAACTTTGATTTCAAGGCTTGAAAGAAGGGGCGGCAACGATCTGATGACCGGCTTATAAATCAATTAAGCGCGGTAGCCATTCCAGCCAGATGTTGCACGTCCTTAGCCGAGCTGGGCTGTTTTAACTCTTGCACGGCTCGAATTTGTGTAGGGTCTGCTTCGATACCTCGGTTCGTGACTAGGAAACCCAAAAAAATTTCGGATCCCACGCCGAAGGCACACTTAGATGCATTCAGGCGTAGCTTGTGCTTTTTGAGAATGGCGAATATCTCGGCCAAGTCGGACAAATGGTTTGTTTGATGCCGGCTCTTAACCACAATATCATCAATATAAGCCTCCATTATCCGACCTAGCAGAGGAGCGAACATCTTGGTCATCATCCTTTGAAAAGTTGCCCCGGCGTTTTTCAAACCAAAAGGCATGACTCGGTAGCAGAAGAGTCCCCTTGGTGTAGTGAATGAGGTGATCTCTCGGTCGGGCCCATGCATGGCAATCTGATGGTAGCTACGGTAGGCGTCCAAGAAACTGAGCCTGTTTTGTCCAGCCATTAAGTCCACAAGCTGGTCTATTCTAGGCAGAGGGAAGCTATCTTTCGGACAAGCTCGGTTGACAGTCTTGTAGTCGACACAGACTCGCCACTTCCCATTTTTCTTGGGCACCACAACTGTGTTTGAAATCCACCGAAGGTAGTGCACTTCCTGAATCGCTCGCGCCTCAAGCAAGTTCTTCACTTCCTTTGCAACTACCTCGGCGTGATGTAGCGCCGATCTCATTGTTCGCTGAATGACTAGCTTGGCTCCGGGGAAGACATTAAGATGATGGCATATAAAACTCGGATCGAGACCGGGCATGTCGTAAGGCGACCACACGAAGACTTCGATATTGGCCATCAAAAACTCAACCATCTCGGTCATTTCTTGGGTGGTAAGGCTTGAGCTGAGCAAGAAGAACTTGTCCGGACTATCTGTATCAATTCGTACTTCCACCAATTCCTCGACGGCTTTGTCCTCGGCCTTAGTGCCCACATCGTCAAGGACTCCCCGGTCCTCCGGTCCCTCTATCATTTGGACGAAACCCTTGGCAGCTCGGCTCCCATTTACTGCCACGAAGCATTGCTTCGACATGACTTGATCGCCCCAGACCTCCTTGATTGCCCTCATAGCCGAGGGGAATCTCATCACCTGATGGTAGGTCGACGCCACGGCTTGCATAGCGTGAAGTCATCCCCTTCCAAGGATCAAATTATAAGTAGATGGCACCTGCAACACCCAGAACTCCACTTGTTTGACCACGGATCCTGCTTTGACCGGTAGGATAATCTTTCCCAAAGGCCACTCTGGTTGCGGGTTGAAACCAACCAGTGGCGAAGTTGCCGAGGCCAAATCTGTATCTCGGAGCTTGAGCTGTTTGAAAGCGTCGTAGTACATGATCTCAACCGAGCTTCCCTGATCGATCAAGATCCGTTTGACATCAAATTCTTTAACACGGAGTGTAACCACTAGGGCATCGTTGTGTGGCATCTGAACGCGCTCTAGGTCTCTTGAGGAGAAACTAATCACATCTTTCTCTTCGGTCTTCCCCCTCTTGATCGCAGGCTGAACCGACAAAACTTCCCTCATGTGTTCTGCCTTTTTGATCATACCACGGAGCTCGCATACACGCGCCGGTTCCACTATGCCGTGGATGACATTAACAACCCCTTGTGGAGGTGCATCTCGTCATCCAGTCCCCACGGGTCAACCGGAGCTTGATTTGCCTTCCCGCCCCCATTAATGTAAAGGTCCAAGTGTCTGGCTGCGACTAGCTCTTCCAAGTGTTGCCTCAAAGGCAAACAGTCCTCTGTCTGGTGGCCTCGCTCTCGATGAAACGTGCAACGGTACCTCGGATTGAAGCCCTTCTGTCCGTTGCCTAACTTAGCAGGAAACCGGACATACTCCTCATCACGGATTTCATTTAGTATGCGATAGATTGGAATCTTAAAGACCATGGTGATGCCTGTCCTTGCTTTCAACCTTCTTTTTGCATTGGCTACGTCATCCCGGGGGTAGTCATCCCGGTCATTCTGACGTCCTTTACCCCGATTTTTGCGATTTGAGCCACGGTCTGATTCCTCAGCGCGGTCACTTGTTCGGCTGGACTCTTGTCTGACCGCGTGCACTTTTCTAGCCGGCCTCTTGTCTGTTGCTACCGGAGTTGCCTTCCCGGTAGATGCTGACGCATCATCCTCTACTCGGATGTGCTCATTGATGCATTGTATGAGCTGGCCCATGGATGTCGGCTGGTGCATGGTAAGCGAGTCTCGCAGTCTATGTCCGACCGAGAGACCACGCTTGTATTGTGTGATTGCCAGGTTGACCGGGCAATCTAAGATTTTGTTAAAGGTCTCCCAATATCTGGAGTTGTATGCCTTTAATGTGCCGCTCGGTTCCATCTTGACACTCAGTAGGTGGTCAACTTCCTTTGGTGTTTTTGTGTTGGCTTTGAAGCGCGTCACAAAGGCTTCGGCCAACTGATGCCACCTTTCTATGCTCCCCTTCGGCAACCACTCAAACCATTTCAAACCCAGTTCGCCTAAACTTGACGGGAAGATGAGGCACATAAGTGCGTCATTCCGCCTGTGTCCAGCCATGACCTGTCGAAAATGGCTTACATGCATGTAGGGATCTGTCTTTCCGTCATAGAGCGTGAACTTAGGCTGGTGGAAGCCTACCAGAAGCGGTGTTGTTTCTATCTCCAGGGAGAAAGGGGTGGCGCTCAGCCTCGCCAAGTCTATATCGAGAAGGAGTGGCGCTGCTAAGTGTGGTGGAGGCATTCCGACCTCTTCGCTGGCGTGAACCCCATAGGATAGCCGCTGGAATGCCGGCACCCTCTGAGCCTCCCGCCGGCGAGCCCTTTCCTTCAAGACTGCCTGCAAATCTTCCGAATGAGCAGAATAGGAGTACCTCGACGTCGTCACCGGACGTGAGGGCTGGTAAGTGCTATCTTGCACACTGGATTTCTCTGCACGCACGTCGGAATCTCCAACCTTGTAGCTTTTGGTGATAGAAATAGAAGGAGTATGCCGCTGACTCTAATTGCTTGAACGGCGGGGTTGGGTGCGCTCACTGTGGTCTCCCACTCCAACTATACCTTTCCCTTTGACATGCCACTTCAGCTCCTCCATTTCTGCCGTCATTCGCCGAATGACGGCGTCCTGGTCCCTTAGCTTGTGTTCCAGACGTCTGGCGTGTGATTCTCTCCGCCGTCGATGACCGTCTGGACTTCGTGAATGACCATAACTTCTTCCGCGCTTATCCCACGCGTCTCCCGACTGTCCTCCTGGGAATGTCTCCAGGTCCGCCATTGGAGGGATAGCGGGATGTCCTTCTCTCCGTCTGCCTGACTCCGGGGTAACTCCATTGATGGCGGACAACGGAATCTCGTCGTTGTTTGCCATGTACGGCGATCAGACGAGTCTGGAAGACAAGGTTTTGTCTGCAAACTTCCCACAGACGGCGCCAATTGTACGGGGAGCAAATATTCCGGCGAGCCCGTACTCCTTTCTTCTAAGCTCCATCTCTATCCGATCACCTGCGAGGACAACAGCGGTGGGCTACCTGGCGGTGTGTGGCCGGAAAATCCCTCCGACAATCAAGTTAGCACACACCTTGGGATTGAGAGAGAGAGAGAGAGAGAGAGAGAGAGAGAAAGTTGAGTGTAAGTGTTTCTTACAAAATGTTCATCTATCTCAGCATGGAGGGCACAGACACACTTACATACCTTTTGCGCCCCAAACCTACTCTCAGTGATCTCTCGACACGTAGTACTGCTATCCCATCTGTCAGCACAAATCTTGCTGAACATCACCTAACCCAACTGCCAGCCCACTCTACTGGGAGCTCGGCAGCCGGGGTGCATCATCTTGGCTGCTAACAGCCATGCTGCGCCTCATGCCCAAGTGCTCCAATAGCCGAGCTCTGTTCCAGCCGTGCTTGGCTGCATTCCGGCGAAGCCGAGCTTGAGGTTGATCATGCCAGGAAACCAAAGCCTTCCTACCGAGCTATGCATAGACCACGGAACCCTTACTTGACCGAAGCTTCACTTGACTGGCCTACGTGCCATCAAAGTCAAGTAGCTCGGTTCCACACGCCCTTTGCCATTACCGAGCTGAAATCACTTCTGGGTAGGCCCAGGATACCACGGCCCAAATGCGTACGACCCACAATTTGTCCGGTATTGCCATGGCCTAATCCAGATCATAAATCTCCCTCTCACTTACAATCACAAATTTGACAAATTTAGAACACCGAAAAGAATTTTTTTGGACAAATTCAACTCCATTTAACTCAGACCTAATTTGTTAACATTTTTGTATTTCATTTTCATTTTTCCTAAACTAAAAACAAAAACTTATTTGGTATATTATTTTTGTTTTCAAAAAAATAAAATTGATTTCAAAGTTTTTCAAAACACAAAAAAATTGCTTTCACTTATTTTTAAAACAAGTTTTCACTTTCTCCTCTCACTCACATTTGGCCACCACCATCGGCCATTGGCCACCACCACACCCCGCCGTCGGAGGGTGGCTAGCTCCGGCAACTCTCCAGCCGATGGGGAGTCACCGTGGACCTTCGATCACCTATTGGAGTCCTTCCAACCACCTCATGTCCTTTGACGACATCCGATCACTAATTCTAGCGGACATCTTCGATTGCCTGTCACTACCGGTCGCCACATTCGTCCACCCTGCATCTCTAACTACCAAATCCAACAACTCATCATATATATTTCTCTATTTTTATTTTTATTTGTTTTAAAAATATTTTTATACACCAAATAAATTTTTGTTTTTGTTTTCTTATAAAAATAAAGGAAAATCTATTTCTTTTTTTTGTAAACTAAAAACTAAAAATTGAAAATGTTAACAAGCGTAGCCTTAAAGTTCATATTTATTTCTTCCCTACCTTTTCAACAACCTAAAACATGATAAGAGTTTACAGTTCTTGAACCCTAGAGCATCCAATAGTTTAAAGCAAATGCTAGGTGCTTAAACATAGTTTTATATGTTAAATTGGCTAATAGTATGGTTTTGACAGAATTATTTAGAAAATGCTAAATAAGTATACTTTTTAATTTTTTACAAAAAGATGTATAAAAAAATAAAGTGCCGATGAAATTCAAAAAAAATAAAAAAATATGCTACAATAGCACTTCCCAAACAAGCTTAAGCGACACAATAGGAATATTCGACATTTAAATACCCTACGTAACACCCTTAATCATAGCAAAAATGCTAGAGGCTCCAAAAATTCTACTAAAAGTTTTACCAAATGTCTCACATGGGTGTGGGATCCACATGGGACCCACATTGTGTGTGTCTCACACCCATGTGAGACATTTGGTAAAATTTTTGGTAGAATATTTGGGGTCTCTAGCATGACTCTAATCATAGTCATGTCCACCATCTTGGCTCTTACGCGCACATTTTTTAATCAAATAGTTTGAATTTTTTTGATCAATTAATGAATTCCTCTGGTCAACTTGCACGGTTGGCCCCGTTTGGGAACAAGTTAATTTAATAATTTTTTGATTATTTAGTTAAAATATGAACTAAAAAAAACTAATACGTTTGGGATGATTTTTTGACTTTTTACGAAAAGATGTGCAAAAAGTAGAAAGAAAAGAGAATATTTAACTTTTTGGCATGAGTTATTGACTTTTTGATTAATTTAATAACTTTTTGACTAAAAAGGAGGGTTCCCAAACGAGGCTATCAAAGGATAAAATAACGTTGCAACAAAAATATTGGTAAATATAAAAAAATCCAAAGTTTAGTGGGGTAGATGTATTAAAAAAGGATAAATTTTAGCAGATTATGCCATTCTAATTGGCGGCGAGCTCACTTTGAGGGAAAATATAGGGCAAATTATATATACCTTTCGAGATTTAACAAAATTACAGATATTCCTTGAGGTTTGAAAAATTATAGATATTTCCCTGAATATACTATTTGTATAACAAATTATGGGGTAAATTGTTATGAAAATATAAACCTCAGGGGACAATTTGTTATGAAAATATAAACTTCAGAGAGTATCTGTAATTTCTGAAACCTCAAGAGGTATCTGTAATTTAACTAAATTTCGAGGGAGGTATATATGTAATTTGCCCAAAAATATTATATTAGTCGATACTTTGTAAGCAAAGTATATTCTATTATTTGGCAGTTATTCTATCATCGAATGAGCCCAGGAGAGTTTTGGTGAGGTTACTCATACTACACCTAAAAAAAGTTTTAGAAATAAAAATTTGGAGATAAAGTTACTTTTTATAAAGGAAATATTTTAATTGTTAAAAATATTATCGTTATATTTTTAACAACAAAATTAAACATTTAATGATGCATTAGCATTACTATTCATTTGGAAATAATTTTTTTGCATAAAAAATTAAACCATTTTTTAACCAAATTATTGCATTTATTAGCAATATTTTTAAAATTTTGTCATTGAAAGTGTTTTTATTGACTTTTTGAGATGACCTTTTAATGACGACTTGTGTGACAACAACAGGAATCAGGAATCAGTCTCTAAATATTTGTTGTAGCAAAATTTATGCTTTAAAAAATTATAATTTAATTCTTAAAACTCTTATATATTATAGTGTGATTATAAAAGAAATTTATAAAAAAAAATCAAATAAAAAATAAAAAATCTTCCCACGACAAAGAAGCATTTTGAAATATGCCTCCGTTTGGAAAGTGGGCTGGCTCTTTGGCTTTTTGACTTTTTTGGCTATATGAGCCTGGGCTCAAAAACCTGGTTTGGGAAGGGCTCTTGGCTTTTTGACTTTTTTGGCTTTTTTTGTGAGAGAAGAGTGTAATGATTATGGAATTGGATGTGATATTTTGTTTTTTGTGGCTCATGAGCCTATTTTGTTTTTTGTGGCTCATGAGCCACTTGAGCCCTTCCCAAACGGACCATATGCCATCAAACTCATGATAATGTCCCGTCAAAAAAATTAATAAATAAATAAAACGGAAGTGATTGAGCCCCCGAAATCAGGGGCCCGAATTCCCCGAATATCCATAACAAGTAAAAAAAAAAAAAGAAAAAAAAAAGAAAAAAGAAAATAGTTTTTCAAAAAAGGAAATTAGGGGGATTAGGGGGATATATTTTCGAGCTACAAATCTTTTTTCTAAATAAAATCTCAATCTTCATGGCGTAGGCTTGAGAATTTATTTTATTTTATTTTTTAAAGAAAAATTACTAACATTTCAATTTATACTCTCATTAAACGCCTACATGGGTTTTGGGATGGTATCATTGCAACAACTGTTGTAGAACCCATTCAAATATTTAGAATTTTTAAATCCAAATCCAAGTCTCATTGCTCACATTTAAAATTCTAACTCTAACCCTAATCCCACCTCTACTCTACCATTGACCAATGTCAATTGTCACTACCACCTTCAAAACCCATTCCATGTGATGTCCCAAATTCTTTTTAAAACAAATTAAGTATTACAATCTAAAATTTTCACTTCTTTTGATCATCGATGTTATTTTGGAACTTTATGAGTCTCATGTTGTTATATGTTCTTTCTTTGGAGTTATTCGAGTACATCCTAGTGTGTTTTGGGGTGTTGTTTTGCATTTGTGGGTGTTGGAGTGAGTCCGGGATTAATGGGAGTGCATTAAGATAGCTTATGTCTCTGTTTTGAGTTGGGACCATTCGAGCGGTACTTTCGTTACTCGAGCGGTAATGTCATTTTTCTAGTATCTTGCTTTGCAGTCTGAACTACTAGGAATGTGGATTTTTTGCTCAAGCAAAGGTTTCATCAGTCAAGCTGTCTTTTGCAGGGAGGAGTGAGATTCTAAGAGTTGGTATTATTCGCTTGAGCGCAACATTGTTCGCTCGAGCATTCTGAAATTTGAATTCACTACTCGAGCATAGGATTCTTTGCTCGAGTGATCTGTCTGCAGCCTGCTCCGAAAAATGTATCCAATCACTTAAAAGTTGAGCCCTTACACACTTCTCTTCCATTTTTCACTTCACTTTCTCTCTCTATCTACATTTTACTTTCTCTCTTTTCTCTAATCTCTCTCTAGAAACCCTCCACTCACCTCATTTATTTCCTTGATCTTTCCAAATCCATTGGATTTTTTTACCCCTAGTGCCTTCAATAATATTAGAAAGCTCATCAAGGGTTATGTTGTGTACAGTGGAAATGGAATATTGATGCCATTGATTTTGAAACTTTTCTCATCTTTTCATCCCAAATCTTGAGGTAAGGAGTTTTTTTGAGCTATATATATGATTTTAGTATGTCTTGTTTAGTTTTATTGTGATTTTGCGTAAAGGGTTGAGTTTTGGAGTGTTGGGTTTGGAAAGATGTTGAAAAATGGTTTTCTTATGATCTTGGTTTAAATTAAATTATTTTGGTAGACCTATAAACCTCTTGGGAGTGCAAGGAGGAGAAATATTTTGAAAATAAATGAAACCCCCTTTTTTTTTTTTATTAAACCCTAGATTTTGAAAAGAATTGGAGAAAAGTGGATTTTTGTGAGGCAATAATGAAATTGTGGAGAGTTCTTTAAGAAAATGATGAGATTATCACATGTGGTTATGTTGTTTGAGATATCCATGATATGGATGAATGTTATTATTTGAAAATCATGGATAGCATGAATATATATACTTAGACTATGAAATGAAAATGAGTTTTGATTGTGAATATGAAATGGTGTCATATGTCACACACAGATATAGATTTTGGTCTTGATGTTGACAATTATTGCAATGGTATAATGAAGATATACATATAAAATTGAATCTCATTTCGTACATTTGCATAACTTTAAATATTGTTATTGCGGCTACATTTGAAAATTTATTCATTATTTTGACAAAACAATTGTTACTCTTAAAAGGTTTTGGGATAAATACATTTAATAAGTCCGGATAGAAGATGTAGTGCAAATGTTTAAGTTGGACTAAATGTCTAAGGTGAGAGACCAAAAACACGCGCGAATGAGGTAACGTGTGTTTTCCAATTAGGAACCGGTAAAGTGGCGATTGATAGTGCTTGATATGCTTACTTGCAGACACCAGCCTAGAGATTACTTAAGTTGTATTTACCATGCCGTATTTAAAGAAAATAAATAAAATCACAAAGCAACTTCTAATCCACCTAGGATGAATGGTTTAAAAAAATAAAAGAAAAAAAAAAAAAAAAAAGAAGCCAAATATGTAGTAAATTAACAGGGTGGAATCAAAAATTTTGCCTAGTGGGGGATCAAGGTGTGTGCAAAAAAAAAAAACAAAAAAAAAACAAAAACAGAAAAGAGTTAATTTTGATATATGACTAATTGAAGATAATTTTGCACATAAGTTTTGTGAAAGTAGTATTTGAAGAGAAGAAAAGTAAACAAATTTAACAAATCATTTTTTTTATTCTTTTCTAAAGTTTTAAACTATTAATTAGATTTTGGTGTATAATCTATTAGATCACTATTTTTAGTTTTTTTTTTATCAACATACTCTAATAAATAAATAAAAATATACATATCTCTTTGATGTTTAAAATTAAAAAATAACATCAAAAATTGAGATCTATTTTTTGTATAAATAAAATCAACTCAATAAAATTGATGTTATAACTAAAGTATGAAGCAGTTGAAACTTGTCTCATTATACATTGTTAAATAATAATAAAGTAGAGATTTGATAAAATAATTTTTGTACTTCACCCTTTACGATGGAAGATTAAACCAATTTTTATGCATTTTTCTTTGTGCATGTCGATTCTTCTACCGTGCACTCATTGTTAATGCACTTTTATTTCATTGTTTCATTGTTAGGTCACACAAACTTTTTAATTCTTTATATCTTAAAAAGAAATAAAATAATTATTCTATCAAAAATAATAATAATAATAAGGATTTTTAGTTTAAAATTCTTGATATTAAGATTTTATAAAATAAAGGACATGCAATATTTTTATAATGGTTGGAGTCTTTCAATATTTTCATAAAGAAATTTTTTTTACACAGAAATTTTAGCTCTTCAAAGAAAAATTTCAGCTTTATAGAGAAATTACTCTGTGACGAGATGAAATTTCTCTAATAATATTGTTGAGGGACCTTAATTAATAAGAAAAAAACATATTAGACCTCTCATACTATCCAAAGTTGGAGAAAGATGTTTAACTATTTTTTTCATAATAAAATATATTATAAATAGAATTATCATTCATTATTATAAGAAAATGATAATTCACAAGAATCAAAATACTTCAAGCTCCTTTTGTCACTTTGTAACATTTTGTGAGGGTAGAAAAACATGATTGCATTTTAGTCAACACATGTGATTAGGACCCCCTCATATTTCCACCCCCACCAACCCTCCCCCCACATGGGGGGTTGGTGAAAAAAAAAAAAAAAAAAAAAAATTTTGACCAATCAAAAGACAAAGGGAGTCGTGGGAGTACCTTTGAAAGGGGATCTCAGTCTTTTTTGTTTAGTCAATCAAGTTTAATCTTAAGCTAAGAAATCAAGACAGAGATGTAAATAACAAAAAAAATAAAAAATAAAAATTAAAGGCACATATATGGGAACAATTAACATATGGGGAAAGGGATGGCACCACTTTAAAATTAAAAGAGAGGAAAACTTGCAAATTATCAAAATTTGTAACTCCACTGTTTTTTTCCCCCCTAATTTTTTGTAAGAGATGTATTTCTATAAGCTACTAAAACATTTTGAAAATGTGATTATTAGATTTGGTTTTTTGGAAATCTCAATAAAGCATAAAAATCTTCTCTTTATCATACAGAAATATAAAATTAGACATCATATACATGAGAGAGAAAATTATATGGTGTCCTTGGGCAATTTTAAGTGATATTTCAATTTATTTTTTATTAGTTAAAACAGTAAAATTCAATATTTTTATATTATTTTCTTAGAGGCTATATAAGAAGTAACCATTTCATAAATGATACTCTCTCTGTCCCAAAATAATGATCCCTTTTGGAGAATCTAACTTTTTTTAATGGTACAATTATTGTACTTTTAAAAAGTTGATTTTTCAAAATTACCCTTTGATAGTACATTTTTTTGAGAATATCAATGTCATAATTGTACTTTTTATATTATTTATAAATTTAAAAGAATGGCAAAATAGGAAATTTATGTTATTTTTGTACTTGATTTTTGAAGAGGGACTAATATTTTGGGACAATGAAAAATGAAATAAGGGACTAATATTATGGGACGGAGGGAGTACATATTAGTCCGTTTGGGAAGAGCTATTTCAGGCTTTTTTGGCTGTTTTAGCCACAAAAGACAAAATAGGTTATTTTAGTCATAAAAAATAAAACATCACATCTAATCCATAATCATTACACTCTTCTCTCATAAAAATAGTCAAAAAAGTCAAAAAGCCAAAAAGTCCTTCCCAAATCAAATTTTTTAGCCCAGGCTAAAATAGTCAAAAAAAATTAAAAAGCAAAAAAGCCAACCTATTTCCCAAATGGAGGCATAATATGGTTTGAAAACCACTAAAAAAAAAAAAAAAAAAAAAAAAAAACCTCTCAAGAGAGAGAGAGAGATCTTCAATTATGGCACTATATTTGATCCATCCTTTTCCACACAAGTTATCCATCCTTTTCCACACAAAACATTTTTCTTATATTAAAATATGTGAGAAACTGTGAGAGAGATCTTGAATATGAGACCACTTTTAGATCCACCCTTTCCACATTAGATAGGGCCAAGGGCATTGTAGTAAACTCAAAACAATCCCCATTGATCAAGGGTTCCCCCTCACCCACAGCAGGGTAGGAGCAAACAAATTGATTACTTTTTGATGAATTCCATAAGAAATGATTTGTGTTGTGGGGGACCCATATGGCATTCAGTAATGATTCATCCCCCCTTTTTCCCCCACTTCCTTTGACCCCCTCTCTCTCCCATTGGTCTCATTTTCTTTTTCTTTTTCTTTTTTTTCCTACTCCTCCAATCACCACCCGTCACGTGGCAAAGGGGGTGAGGGGTGATCCCCAAAAGGGGGTCTCAAGTATTATTCTATGGCATTTTGGGAAAAGAAAAGGACAATGTGGAGATTAAAAAGGAGCTAAGGGGGGAAGGTGTGTATTTGGGTGGTTCTATGTTTGTTTTTAATGGCCACACAGCTTGGAGGGGAGTAATTCGATGGTCCAGTTTGCTGTATGTACATCATTATAGGATTAGTTTAATAATTCAAATGATTTATCTGGTAAGATTTATCCAAAAAAATAGACACATTAAAAAATAAATTAATTCGATATCGATAGATATGGAGTCTTTTGGAAAATTGGTAAAAAGTCAGTTTCTAACTTTTACCTATTTTGGATCAGATCACTTCTCACATAATTTATCCATAAAAAGACAAAATAAGTTAAAAAATCAAAAAGTTAACTTTTTATCAATTTTTCAAAATACTGCATATTTATTTCATCTGAGTTTATTTGTCTAAAAAAAAAAAAAAGGAACTATTTTCACAATCATATTACTCATTCATTCTTTTCAAACAAATATTAATGGATCACGTAATTTTTGATATCTGATCAATATTATTTTTAATATTAATAATATATTCAAAAAAAATTACAAAATGAAATCTAAAACATGGGCAGAGGATCCAGTCCCTTTTTTAAAAATGTATGTAAGAGTATCTGTGGGGGAGCCATGACGGCGACGGTGTAGCTGCGTACCCAATCGAAAAGTACCCTCTGTCTCCGGCCTGTCTTCCCTTATTTCCAGCTAAGCTTGAAAAAAAGAAAGTTGTACAAGCATGCATCTCACCAAATTTTCTCACATATTTTTCTTTTCTTTAAAATAAAATTTTCTCACAATTTTTTCTTTTCCACTTGTCATCTCTTTAGGCCTAGTTTGGAAAGACTAAATAAGTGTACTTTTTGACTTTTTATGAAATATGGGTTGGGTTTGGGTTGGGTTTGAAGTGATGTGTTAGAGAGATGATGTGACTTAAATAAGATAGTGACTTTTTGACTTTTTATCTTTTTTCAATCATGCCAAACTTGACCTTAATTTCATCAAAATTTTACTTTTATCCTAAACTTTCAATTGAGATGGTTAATATTTTATATTTTAAATCAAATTATGCCTCCGCTTGGGAAGTGGATTGACTTTTTAACTTTTTGACTCTTTTGACTATTTTAGCTTGGGCTAAAAAGCTTGATTTGAGAAGAATTTTTTGACTTTTTGAATTTTTTGACTTTTTTTTGTGAGAGAATAGTGTAATGATTATGGGTTGGATGTGATATTTTCTTTGTTGTGGCGAAAGTAACCTATTTTATTTTTTGTGACTATTTTAACCCCAAAACCATTTGCCAAACACATAACGAGAATAGAACTATTAGAAATTGACATGTAATCTATCTATAACATTTTTTTTTTTTACAATATATTTGTAAAATATACTAATTTCTCATCTCATTAGCATCATGTACTTTCAGTATCCTACTTTAATCCTATTTTTAATTGTATATTAAAATAAAAATATAACATGTGGGGCTTACATGTCAATTTTTTAGGGCCATTTTGGGAAGAGATACAAACGCATGGTTTGCGTTTGTATCAAAAAAGCAGATTTTTCCTCTTTGTTCATTTGGCATGGTTTGATAAAGTTGGTTGTAAAATTACCTAATTACCCTTAGTGTTCATATTTTGGAAGTTTGGGTCAAAAGTAATTTTTGAAATTGGGTGAGGCTATTTTAGTCATTTTAGTGTACTAAAAATCAACTTTTTACCAACTTCCCAAACCACTATAAAAAATCTTGGTTAAAAGCAAAAAAGCTGATTTTTACCATCTTTCCAAAATAGGCCTTAGTCAAGGTCAATAATCGAAGGGCATTATTATATTATAAAAATTAAAAATAGAGAAATTAAAGTTAAATATTGATAAAAATAATTAGGGTAAATTAGACTGATACCCCTTGAAGTTTATATTTATTACAGTTCTTCCCCTCACCTTTTAGAAATTACATCTCCTCTCCTGAAGTTTAAAGTTTCGTTACAGTTTCTCCCCTCAGCAATTCAATTTTTTTAAATACCAATTTTGCCCTCATTAGGTAAATTACATTGACACCCCTCACATTTTAAAAATTACAATCCCCTCCCTAAGGTTTAAAGTAGCATTACCAATTGCCCCTTCTATTAGTATTAGTTGGAAAAAAAATTAATTGAAAAAAAATTTTGTTAGTAAAATTTTTAAATTTTTGTTTAAAAACCAACATAAACTCATTTTTTGAATTAAATTTTTTTTTTCAAATTTACAAACTGAGACAATCATTTATAAATCAAAAAAATTATCAAATAAATTTTTATGACAGTTTTTAAAATTTTTGTAAATATAAATTGAAAACTGAAAACGAAATGGTTACCAAATGGACCTCAGATGGTAAAAATGTCATAAAATTAAAAAATAATTAAATAAGTTACCAACGTAAGAAATGACTTATCAAAAGATTCTTACGCTATGCATGGTTTGATTTTTAGAAATTTTTTTTTTAAAATTAAAAATTAATTTGGTTAAGAAATAAAAAATAAAAAATAATTATCATTTAAGAGTAAAAAATAATTATCATTTTAACTTTTGGACAGGTTATATTCATACATATGGATGTTTCAATTTAATTTGTAAATAATTATTTCTAACCACTCGAAAGATAAAAACTATATAAAAATGATAATTATTTTTTATTTTTTATTTCTTAACCAGATTATTTTTAAAATTTTTTTTCTAAAAATCAAACCATACATAGTCTAAGAATCTTTTGATAAGTCATTTTTTACGTTGGTAACTTATTTAATTATTTGTTAATTTTACAACATGTTTACCATCTGGAGCCTGCTTGGTAACAATTTCGTTTTCAGTTTTCAATTTATATTTACAAAAATTTTAAAAACTGTCATAAAAACTTGTTTGATAATTTTTTTGGTTTATAAATGGTTGTTTCAGTTTGTAAATTTGAGGAAAAAGCGTAAATTCAAAAAATAAGTTTATGTTAGTTTTTAAATAGAAATTTATAAATTTTACTAACAAATTTTTTTTCAATTTATATTTTTTTCAAATAATTTTTTTCCAACTAATACTAATCGAGGAGGCAATTAGTAATGTTACTTTAAACCTTAGGGAGGGGATTGTAATTTCTAAAATATAAGGGATGTCAATGTAATTTACCTAGTAAGGGCAAAATTGGTATTTAAAAAAATCAAATTGCTGAGGGGGGAGTCTGTAATGAAACTTTAAACCTCAGGAAAAGATGTAATTTTAAAAAGATGAAGGAAAAACTGTAATAAACATAAATTTCAGGAAGTGTCAGTGTAATTTACCTAAATAATTAATCCAAAATTATTGAATGAATAGTTATGCTAGTATGAGTGTTGGGTCCATGTAACACTAAAGTGCTATTCAGGGTCAATTCTAACGTTTTAAAGGCTCAAAGTGAATTCTTCATATGAAACCTCTCATACACTAAAATAAAAATTTGTCATTAAAAGATATGTATCTAAATTTTGATCATAATAAATAATTATCTTTTTATATTTTAACTAATAAAAAATAAAGAATATGATTAAAATTGCTCAATATGCCTTTTCACACTTGTATGAGAGTTTTCTACCCAATTTATATGGGCAACCCTTAAAGTATAGAAAAAATAGTATAAGTTTTATGGTTTAAACTCTTTAGATTTTAATTCACATAATATTTAATTTTTTTTTTATCAATAATTTATTAGATATATAGGTGAAAAAAATGATATTGACATATTTTTTACATGAAAATACATATTTTATATTGTTTATTTTTATATTTTTATATCATCTGTATTAGTTTTAATTAATTTAATCTTACTAAAAAGAAGGTCAATCTAATTACGTCAAAACTATGAAATTTATTGTATTTTTTTCACACCTCAAAAAAGATCAGTGTAATTTACTCTTAAGTTTAATAACTCAATAAAGAAAAAAATTATTTGGTCATCTTAGGACAAATTTAAAATCTTCTTAAGTTTAATAACTCAATAAAGAAAAAAATTATTTGGTCATCTTAGGACAAATTTAAAATCTTCTCTAATACGGAAACTACGTCAGTTACTTTATGAGTTAATAATAAAACTTGAATTCAAACATCACAAACAATAAGTTACCGTTTGATTTAATTTTTAAAACAAACGCACAATAGCTGTTTCACTTTGTCAAACATTTACCTCTTTAAATGTTAAATTTGCTTGGCAAAAGAAGAACCAAAAAGGTAAAACGAAAACATGAAACCTTACAACCACAAATTTGACAAATTCAGAACACCAAACAAATTTTTTTTGGACAAATTCAACTCCATTTAACGTAGACCTAATTTGCTAACATTTTTGTTTTTCATTTTCATTTTTTTTAAACTGAAAACAAAAACTTATTTGGTATATTATTTTTGTTTTCAAAAAAATAAAATTGATTTCAAAGTTTTTCAAAACACAAAAAAATTGCTTTCACTTATTTTTAAAACAAATTTTCACTTTCTTCTTTCACTCACCTTTGGCCACCACCATCAGCCATTGGCCACCACCACACCCCGCCGTCGGTGGGTGGCTAGCTCCGGCAACTCTCCGGCCGATGGGCGGTCACTGCGGACCTTCGGTCACCTCTTGGAGTCCTTCCAACCACCTCATGTCCTTTGACGAAATCCGATCACTAACTCTAGCGGACATCTTCGGCTGCCTATCACTACCGATCGTCACATCCGTCCACCCTTTATCTCCAGCTACCAAATCCAACAACTCATCAAATATATTTCTCTATTTTTATTTAATTTTTTTGTTTTTAAAATATTTTTATACACCAAATAAATTTTTATTTTTGTTTTTTTATAAAAATAAAGGAAATCCTATTTCTTTTTTTTTCTTTTTTTGTAAACTAAAAACTAAAAATTGAAAATGTTAACAAGCCAGGCCTTAAAGTTCATATTTATTTTCTCCCTACCTTTTCAACAACCTAAAACATGATAAGAGTTTATAGTTCTTGAACCCTAGAGCATCCAATAGTTTAAGGCAAATGCTAGGTGCTTAAACATAGTTTTCTATGTTAAATAGGCTAATAGTATGGTTTTGACAGAATTATTTGGAAAATGCTAAATAAATATACTTTTTAATTTTTTACGAAAAGATATATAAAAAAATAAAGAGATAATGAGATTCAAAAAAAAATAAAAAGATAGAAAAAATATGCTACAATAGCACTTCCCAGACAAGCTTAAGCGACACAATAGGAATATTCGACATCTAAATACCCTAGCACACACCCTTAATCATAGTTTATTCGCACATTTTTTTAATCAAATAGTTTGAATTTTTTTGATCAATTAATGAATTCCTCTGGTCAACTCGCACGGTTAACACAATGATTAAAGGACAAAATAACGTTCCAACAAAAATATTGGTAAGTATAAAAAAATCCAAAGTTTAGTGGGGTAGATGTATTAAAAAAGGATAAATTTTAGCAGATTATGCCATTCTAATTGGTGGCGAACTCACTTTGAGGAAAAATATATTAGTCGATACTTTGTAAGTAAATATATTCTATTATTTGAAATTTATTCTACTATCAAATGGGTCCAAATTTAGAGATAAAGTTACTTTTTATAAAGGAAATATTTTAATTATCAAAAGTATTATTGTTATATTTTTAACAATAAAATTAAACATCTAGTGATGCATTAGCATTACTATTCATTTGGGAATAATTTTCTTGCATAAAAAATTAATGTGATGACTGAGAACGTTATTCATCTCGTTCTTCTTTGTTTAACCTTAGGTTGCCTTGTTGGAGTGTCGGGTTTAGCCGGGAGTCTTGTTAATGGTTTGGGTTGTTATGGTTGGGAGCTTATTTCAAAGTCCTTATTTTTATTTATTTTTGTGTCTAGTTTCTCGTGTTTCGGAAGGTGCAATGTTGGGTTCAAAGTGTCCGGGGTTGAATTGAACAAATTTCTTGGCTGGACGGCAGAGCCGCACGTGCGGGGCCTTGGGCCACACGTGCAGGATGTGAGGCACGTGCGGGACATAGGGGAGGACTTGGGTTGGCTTCTGCATAAAAGGCAGGTGCAGAAGAAGGTACGGAGGAGATGCCGCACGTGCAGGGATGAGTGCCGCACGTGCGGAAGGCAAGCTCTGCACGTGCGGAAGACACTGAGTCCGAAAATCCTACTTTTCTCTCTTCTTGGGCTGTGTGTGTATCACTTTTTGTATACCTCTCTCTCTCTCTCTAAAAACCTCTTTTCTCCTCCTTTTCTTTACATTTCCTACACCAAACAAGAGCAACACCTTGATTTCCTTAGATCCATTGAAGTTTTGACCCAACATCTTTCATCAAAGTTGGAGAGCTAACTGAGAGTTTCATCTTGTGCAGTGGAGATTGGATTTCAACACTGTCAAATTTGGGAGTTTCTCATCTCTTCTTCTCCAAAGCTTGAGGTAGGGATTTTCTTAGAGTTATATATATATATTTACAAGTTTATGTTGATTTCGAAGATTTCCTTTGATGGCATTGAAAATTTGGTTTTTGGCTTAAGAATGTTGGTGGTTTTGAAAGTGGGTTCATCTCTTGTTCTCTTTAAATGATTTTCTTGAGGATTTGAAGCACATTGTTTGAAGAAAAATATTTTTGGTGAGATTCCTTCAAGAGATGAGGGAATGTCAAGTTTTGATGAAAAACCTAGAAATTGGGGGGTTTTGGAAGATGTTGAGAATCTATGGATTTTCTTTGTGCCAAATGAATGAATGAGTGGAAAAATTCATATTATCATATACAAAATGACAATTTTGTTGGTGTATGAACATTAATGGATTTTTTTTTTTTGAATTTATTGTTAAAGTGTATATATAGATATATTCATGAAATGACAAATTGTTGAGAATCCATGAGATGTGGAAATGTTGCTACACTTGGATAGATGTAAATTCATATGTGATATATGTTGAAATGGCATTGGAAAAGGGAAATGGAAATTATGATCACGAATGGAACAAATGTATGGAAATTTTGTTAATAGGAGGATGTTGCATTGCATGGATAAATATTGCATTGCATGGATAATTGTCATATTGGCATTTCAATACTTTTGCTCGTTACAAATATTGAATTGGGATTTGAAACCTTGCATTGGTAAGAGAATGTTGTGAAATAAGATGGATTGAAATAATTTTTGGGGTAAATACGTTGGTAAGTCCGGATGGGAGGTGTAAGTGAAATTGATTAAGTTGGCCTGAGTGTCTAGGGTGAAAGACCGAAAACACGTGCGAAGGAGGTATCATGTGCCTTCCGGTTAGCTACCAGTAAAGTGGGGATTTGGTAGTGCTAGTCATGCCTAGTTGCAGACATCAACCTAGGGGTTACCGAAGTCGTATTTACCGCCCCGTAATCTTGGTTTAAAGTCTATGAATTTATTGAAATTTTAAGTTTTCATTGTGCATGTTGGTTTTCAAATGATAAAAAGGAATGATAGCTTGCATAGCATAGCATGTATCCTTCATTTCATGGAACTTGTATAAAATATATATACTTTGTTAAGAATTTTTTACTGAGCTTTATGCTCACCCTATGAGATTTTGGTACAGGAAAAGATGTGGCTATCCCGCCGAGTTAGGGTGTGGATGTATATGTTGAGAGCACAAGGCTCTTATTTTTGTTGTGGTATATTTTGTTAGCCAAGGGCTAAAAATGTATGGGTTCGAGAGACCATTTTTGTGTAAACGGGCTTAAGCCTTGGAATTTGTAAGCCCATGAGGGTATTTATTTATTTTTGGATTGAGGGTTCTACATGCTATAGATTCATGTACTAGGAATCATTAAATGTATATTCGCATGTGAAATTATTTTGTATGATCCTCATGATCAAGTAATGCAAAGGTTGGAGAATTGTTTCTTTTCTTATAATGAATGTTGGTTGATGTACCTTTATGGTGTTATAAAATTGGGACGTTACAACTTGGTATCAGAACTACCGGGTTTGAATACTTGGGGCTCGTGGGAGGTTTTTACCACAAGGGGTTCATTTCACATGATTAGGAGATATTGTACATTTTGTGGTTATGTGATAACATGCTTATATGACTGAATGGGTAAGGGATTGGACTTTTGGGATGTTGTTTGCGCCTATTAAATTCCTAGAGATCTTATTAGAAGGGTACTTGATCAATACTTGTTCTACTAAGAATTCTTGGTTTTTCGTGGGACAAATTTCATCATAAAAGAATAATATGTATGTGCTTACGTGACTAAGTACTTATGTGGAGTGAAATTAAATTGTTTGTATGGTAGAGAAATATATAAAATTGTTGTGGTTAAACGTGTGAGGCAAGTTGTGAGCACATATAGATTCGTGTGATAAATTGTTTCTCTTGTATGTCAAGAAGGGGTCAAACCCGTGGTGGTAGAGGCGGGAGGTGCGGTAGGCTTCGCCGAGGTGTACATGAAGTACCGGTCCATGAGGTTCCGGTGCAAAAGGAAGGGTTCGGCCAAGCTAATGTTGCCGGGCAAGCGGGCCAAGCTAACGTGGCCAAGCAAGTGGAGCAAGCGGAAATTCTAGAGCAAGCGGGCCAAGCCGTAATGGGGGCCCTAGCCCGAGAAATGACAGGGGCTTTGAGGGAATCGATAAACATGTTGAGGGTGGAGAACCTAGCCCAAGAGAACGCCGTAGAAACAAGGGAGAGTTTTCTCACTAGGAAATTTTTGCAGGCCAAACCGGATGAGTTCTATGATGGCCCCGAGCCCAAGAAAGCGGATGAGTGGCTAGAGCAAACGGTGAAGACATTCGAAATGCTTTACATTGAGGATAGCGAGCTAAGGGTGACTCTAGGGAGTTACTATCTCAAGGGGGATATGGGCTAATGGTGGAAGTACGCCAATGGTAGAATGGAGCCGACGTGGGAAGCCATTGTAGTTGCTTTCCAAGACAAGGATCTACTTCCCACTGCTAGGGAGAGGTTAAGGCAAGAATTTCAAGACCTCAAGCAAGTTAATATGTCCGTGGCCGAGTTTGAGGTGGCCTTCTTTAGTTTGTCCCGGTTTGCACCGGAGTTGGTTGCAACGGAAGAGCGTCATTGCATTGAGTTCGAGAAGAAGTTGAGAACTAAGATCTTATTCAAGGTTGCCGAGAATATGATCCGGAACTATAACCGTCTTGTGAAGGTGGCGGCGCATGTGGAGATTACGGTACAAGCCGAGGAGGAAAGGATTCAGGATTCGAGGTCTAGAGGCCAAGAGTCACAGGGAGATTTTAGACCCAGTAAGAAGAACAGGGAAACTTTTTCATCCCAATCCCAATCACAACAGTCTAGATCTACCTTTTCCTTGCCTAGTGCGGGCCGGGGAAGAGCGCACCAGGTAAAATCAACTCAATAAAATTGATGTTATAACTAAAGTATGAAGCAGTTGAAACTTGTCTCATTATACATTGTTAAATACTAATAAAGTAGAGATTTGATAAAATAATTTTTGTACTTCACTCTTTGTGATGGAGATTAAACCATTTTTTATGCATTTTTCTTTGTGCATGTTGATTCTTCTACCATGCACTAATTGTTAATGCACCTTTATTTCATCGTTTCATTGTCAGATCACACACACTTTTTAATTCTTTATATCTTAAAAAGAAATAAAATAATTATTCTATCAATAATAATAATAATAATAAGGATTTTTAGTTTAAAATTCTTGATATTAAGATTTTATAAAATAAAGGACATGTAATATTTTTTATAATGGTTGGAGTCTTTCAATATTTTTATAGAGAATTTTTTTTTACACAGAGAAATTTTAGCTCTTCAAAGAAAAATTTCAGCTTTACAGAGAAATTACTCTGTTACGAGATGAAATTTCTCTAATAATATTGTTGAGGGACCTTAACTAATAAGAAAAAAACATATTAGACCTTTTCTACTATCCAAAGTAGGAGAAAGATGTTTAACTATTTTTTTCATAATAAAATATATTATATATAGAATTATCATTCATTATTATAAGAAAATGATAATTCACAAGGATCAAAATACTTCAAGCTCCTTTTGTCACTTTGTAACATTTTGTGAGGATAGAAAAACATGATTGCATTTTAGTCAATCAAGCTTAATCTCAAGCTAAGAAATCAAGACAGAGATGTAAATAACAACAAAAAAAATAAAATAAAAAATAAAGGCACATATATGGGAACAATTAACATATAGGGAAAGGGATGGCACCACTTTAAAATTAAAAGAGAGGAAAACTTGCAAATTATCAAAATTTGTAACTCCACTGTTTTCCCCCCCCTAATTTTTTGTAAGAGATGTATTTCTACAAGCTACTAAAACATTTTGAAAATGTGATTATTAGATTTGATTTTTTGGAAATCTCAATAAAGCATAAAAATCTTCTCTTTATCATACAGAAATACAAAATTAGAAATCATATACATGAGAGAGAAAATTATATGGTGTCCTTGTGGCAATTTTAAGTGATATTTCAATTTATTTTTATTAGTTAAAACAGTAAAACTCAATACTTTTGTATTATTTTCTTGGAGACAATATAAGAAGTACCATTTGATAAATGATATATAGTATTGTTTGAAAAAATAAAAAATTGAGTCTCAAAAGAGAGAGAGAGATCTTCAATTATGGCACTATATTTGATTCATCCTTTTCCACACAAGTTATGCCTAAGCGAATTATATTAAGAATAAAGATTGGTAGCTCGAGAGTTTGCCCTCCCGAATCCCCCTAATGCCCAAAACGACATCGTTTTGGGCATTAGGGGTTTTTTTTTTTTTCTTTCTTTTTTTCCTTCCATTTTCGCGTCTTCTTCCTCCTTCCATTTTCGCGTCTTCTTCTTCGAGTCTGCAGAGAGAGAAAGAGAGAGGAGAGGAGAGAAGCAGCTCCGCCGCCGATCGTCCCCTCCTGTGCCTCCGTCGCAGCAGTTGCCGATCGTCCCCTCCTGTGCCTCCGTCGCAGCCCCGCCGCAGCTCGTCGCAGCCTCCGACCGCCGTCGCCCCGCCTCCGCCTCCTCCTCCCCCGAATATTATGCCCCCTCCAGTCCCTCCTCCCCCTCCCTCCTTCCTCCTCCTTCTTCCTTCTTCTTCTTCTTCTTCTTCGTTCGTTCTTCTGATCTGCAAAAAAAAAAAAAAAAAAAAAAAAAAAAGGAGCAAAAACGGCATCGTTACAGATTAGGGGGATTCGAGCTACGTAGCTTTCGAGCTACGTAGCACTGCTCTTATATTAAAATATGTGGGAAACTGTAAGAGAGATCTTGAATATGAGACCACTTTAGATCCACCCTTTCCACATTAGATAGGGCCAAGGGCATTGTAGTAAACTCAAAACAATCCCCATTGATCAAGGGTCCCCCTCACCCACAGCAGGGTAGGAGCAAACAAATTGATTACTTTTTGATGAATTCCATAAGAAATGATTTGTGTTGTGGGGAACCCATAAGGCATTTTGGGAAAAGAAAAGGACAATGTGGAGATTAAAAAGGAGCAAAGGGGGGAAGGGGTATATTTGGGTGGTTCTATGTTTTTTTCAATGGCCAGACTGTTTGGAGAGTAGTAATTAGATGGTCTTACATTATTATAGGATTCAGTTTTATGATTCAAATAATTTATCTTATAAGATTTATCGAAAAAAGATATACATATTAAAAATTAAATTAATTCGATATCGATAGAAATAGTTATTTCATCTGATTTTATTTCTCTAAAAAAATATAAACGAGCTATTTTCAAAATCAGATTGCTCATTCATTTTTTTTCAAGCAAATGTTAATGGATCAACTAATTTTCGATATCTGATCAATTTTATTTTTAATATTAATAATATATTTAAAAAAAATTACAAAATGAGCAATTTAAATTATAAATATAAATCTAAAATATGGGTAGAGGGTCCAGCCCCTTTTTTAAAAATGTAGGTAAGAGTATCTATGGGTGAGCCACAACGGCGACGGTGTAGCTGCGTATCCAATCGAAAAGTACCCTTTGTCTCCAGCTGTCTTCCCTTATTTCCAGCTAAGCTTCAAAAAAAGAAAGTTGTACAAGCATGCATCTAACCAAATTTTCTCACATATTTTTCTTTTCTTTAAAATAAAATTTGCATGGTTTAATTCCACTTGGTATCTCTTTAATTTCATAAAATTTTACTTTTATCCTAAACTTTCAATTGAGATGGTTAATCTTTTATATTTTAAATCAAATTATAACGCGAATAGAACTATCAGAAATTGACATGTAATCTTTCTACAACATTTTTTTTTACAATATATTTGTAAAACATACTAATTTCTCATCTCATTAGCATGCATCATGTACTTTCAGTATCCTGCTTTAATCCTATTTTTAATTGTATATTAAAATAAAAATATAACATGTGGTGCTTACATGTCAATTTTTTAGTCAAGGTCAATAACACTAAATAGATAGAAGGGCATTATTATGTTATAAAAATTAAAAATAGAGAAATTAAAGTGAAATGTTGATAAAAATAATTAATCCAAATTTATTGAATGAAGAGTTATGCTAGTATGAGTTTTGGTCCATGTAACGCTAAAGTGGTATTCAGGGTCAATTCTAATGTTTTAAAGGCTCAAGGTGAATTCTTGATATGCAACCTCACATATATTAAAATAAAAATGTCATCAAAAGAAATGTATTTAAATTTTGATCATAATAAATAATTATCTTTTTATATTTTAACTAATAAAAAATGAAGAATATGGCTAAAATTGCTCAATATCCCTTTTCACACTCGTTCGAGAGTTTTCTACCTAATTTATGAGCCCTGCTAAATACCCCCAGTGGGGGTCGCACCCCCAGTGACGTGGCGCGCCCCCACTGGCTGACAACCAAAAAAAAAAAAAAAACAGTTTTTTTTCGCCCAATCACGGGCTTCCACCTCACTGGGGGTCGACCTCGAGTGAGGGTCTAAACCATTTTTGCTAATTTATATGGGCAATCCTTAAAGTTTAGAAAAAATAGTATAAGTTTTATATTTAAACTCTTTGCGCATGTTTGATTGGAAGGATTAGAGCATGGAATTGGGATTATTAATCCGTGGGTCCAATTATCCCATGTTTGTTTTGATATTTTGTTTTAGGATTATTAATCCAATGGATAATTAATCCAACAAATTTGTAGGATTATTAGTAATGGGGTAGGGGTGGGATTGTGAATACCACACTAATTTGATAGGATTATTTATACCTCACTATTAGTCTTGTGGAATCAAACAAGGCCTTTAAGTTTTAATTCACATAATATTTAACTTGTTTTTATTAATAATTTATTAGATATATGGATGAAAAAAATGATATTGACATATTTTTTATATGAAAATACATATTTTATGTTGTTTATTTTTGTATTTTCACATCATCTGTATTAGTTTTAATTAATTTAATCCTACTAAAAAGAAGGTCAATCTAATTACATCAAAACTATGAAATTATTGTATTTCTTTCACACCTCAAAAACAATCAGTGTAATTTATCCTTAAGTTTAATAACTCAATAAAGGAAAAAATTATTTGGTCATCTTAGGACAAATTTAAGACCTTCTCTGATACGGAAACTACGTCAGTTACTTTATATGAGTTAATAATAAAAGTTGAATTCAAACATCACAAACAATAAGGTACGGTTTGATTTAATTTTTAAAACAAAAGCACAATAGATCTTTCACTTTGTCCATCATTTACCTCTTTAAATGTTAAATTTGCTTGGCAAAAGAAGAACCAAAAAGGTAAAACGAAAACATGAAACCTTACAACCACAAATTTGACAAATTCAGAACACGAAACAAATTTTTTTTGGACAAATTCAACTCCATTTAACTTAGACCTAATTTGCTAACATTTTTGTTTTTCATTTTCATTTTTTTTTAAATTGAAAACAAAAAACTTATTTGGTATATTATTTTTGTTTTCAAAAAAATAAAATTGATTTCAAAGTTTTTCAAAACACAAAAAAATTGCTTTCACTTATTTTTAAAACAAGTTTTCACTTTCTCCTCTCACTCACATTTGGCCACCACCACACCCCGTCGTCGGTGGGTGGCTAGCTCCGGCAACTCTCTAGCCGATGGGCAGTCACCGTGGACCTTTGGTCACCTATTGGAGTCCTTCTAACCACCTCATGTCCTTTGACGCCATCCGATCACTAACTCTAGCGGACATCTTCGACTGCCTGTCACTACCGGTCGCCACATCCGTCCACCCTTCATCTCCAACTACCAAATCCGGCAACTCATCATATATATTTCTCTATTTTTATTTTTATTTGTTTTAAAAATATTTTTATACACTAAATAAATTTTTGTTTTTGTTTTTTTTTATAAAAATAAAGGAAAATCTATTTCTTTTTTTTGTAAACTAAAAACTAAAAATTGAAAATGTTAACAAGCGTGGCCTTAAAGTCCGTATTTATTTCTTCCCTACCTTTTCAACAACCTAAAACATGATAAGAGTTTATAGTTCTTGAACCCTAGAGCATCCAATAGTTTAAAGCAAATGCTAGGTGCTTAAACATAGTTTTATATGTTAAATAGGCTAATAGTATGGTTTTGACAGAATTATTTGGAAAATGTTAAATAATTTTTAATTTTTTACGAAAAGATGTATAAAAAAATAACGTGGTGATGAAATTCAAAAAAAATAAAAAAATATGCTACAATAGCACTTCCCAAACAAGCTTAAGCGACACAATAGGAATATTCGACATCTGAGGCCAAGTTTGGCCTAACTTAAATAATACAAAAAGTTAAAAAGTTACTATCCTATTTAAGTCACATCATCTTATTTAAATCACATCACCTCTCTAACACATCACATCAAACCCAACCCAAACCTAACCCATATAAACTAATAAGTCAAAAAGTACATTTTTTTAGAACATCTCAAACCAATCCTAAATACCCTAGCTAACACCCTTAATCATAGTCTATTATTTGTCCGCCATCTCGGCTCTTACACGCACATTTTTTAATCAAATAGTTTGAATTTTTTTGATCAATTAATGAATTCCTCTGGTCAACTCGCACGGTTGACACAATGATCAAAGGATAAAATAACGTTGCAACAAAAATATTCAGCTTGCTTGGTTGTATTTTTTTAAAAATACTTTTTAAAAAATTTTATTTTCTTATTTTTCATGTTTTTTTATTTTTACTGAAATTTTTTAATATTTTAAACAATTTTTTAACTTTTTAGACATACCTAATATAAATATACTTAAAAAGTAAATTTTTTTTGAAAAAAACCTTTTAAAAATTCACTAAATACCAAAAATACAAAAAAAAAAATCAAAAATTCAATACATTTTTTGTATTTTTATGTATTTATTAAAATTTTAAAATATTTTTTTACAAATTTTTTACTTTTTAGATACATCTAAGTAAGGTGCATCTAAAAAAGTAAAAAAAAATGTTTAAAATTTTAAAAACATTCACTAAAAATAAAAAAATACGAAAATCAAAAAATTAAATTTTTAAGAAACTTAATTTAAAAAACTCAAATCAAATATACTGATCGGTAAATATAAAAAAATCCAAAGTTTAGTGGGGTAGATGTATTAAAAAAGGATAAATTTTAGCAGATTAATTCTTATTGGTGGCGAGCTCACTTTGAGGAAAAATATATTAGTCGATACTTTGTAAGCAAGTATATTCTATTATTTGGAATTTATTCTATTATCGAATGAGCCCAAAAGAGTTTTGGTGAGGTTACTCATACTACACCTAATTAAAGTTTTAGAAATAAAAATTTGGAGATAAAGTTACTAATAAATGAAATATTTTAATTGTTAAAAATATTATTGTTATATTTTTAATAACAAAATTAAATATTTAGTGATGCATTAGCATTACTATTCATTTGGGAATAATTTTTTTGCATAAAAAATTAAACCATTTTTTAACCAAATTATTGCATTTATTAGCGATATTTTTAAAATTTTGTCATTGAAGGTGTTTTTATTGACTTTTTGAGATGACTTTTTAATGACGACTTTTGCGACAACAGGAATCAGTCTCTAAATATTTTTTGTAGCAAAATTTGCTCTTTAAAAGTTATAATTTAATTCTTAAAACTCTTATATATTATAGTGTGATTATAAAAGAAATTTATAAAAAACATAAAATATCTTCCCACGATAAAGAAGCATTTTGAAATATGAGTATGCCATCAAACTCATGATAATGTCCCGTCAAAAAAATTAATAAATAAATAAAATCTCAATCTTCATGGCGTGGGCTTGAGATTTTTTTTTTTTTTAAAAGAAAAATTACTAACATTTCAATTTATACTCTCATTAAACACCTACATGGGTTTTGGGATGGTATCGTTGCAACAACTGTTGTAGAACCCATTCAAATATTTGGAATTTTTAAATCCAAATCCAAGTCTCATTTCTCACATTTAAAATTCTAACTCTAACCCTAATCCCACTTCTACCATTGACCAATGTCAACTGTCACTACCACCTTCAAAACCCATTCCATGTGATGTCCCAAATTCTTTTTAAAACAAATTAAGTATTTCAATCTAGATTTTTCACTTCTTTTCATCATCGATGTTACTTTGGAACTTTATGAGTCTCATGTTGTTATTTGTTCTTTCTTTAGAGTTATTCGAGTACATCCTAGTGTGTTTTGGGGTGTTGTTTTGCATTTGTGGGTGTTGGAGTGAGTCCGGGATTAATGGGAGTGCATTAAGATAGCTTATGTCTCTGTTCTGAGTTGGGACCATTCGAGCGGTACTTTCGTTACTCGAGCGGTAACGTCGTTTTTCTAGTATCTTGCTTTGCAGTTTGAACTACTAGGAATGTGTATTTTTTGCTCAAGCGAAGGTTTCATCGGTCAGCGGCCTTTTGCAGAGAGGAGTGAGATTCTAAGAGTTGGTATTATTCGCTCGAGCGCAAAATTGTTCGCTCGAGCATTTCGAAATTTGAATTCACTACTCGAGCGTAGGGTTGTTTGCTCGAGTGGTCTGTCTGCAGCCTGCTCCGAAAAATGTGTCCAATCACTTAAAAGTTGAGCCCTTACACACTTCTCTTCCACTTTTCACTTCACTCTCTCTCTATCTACATTTTACTTTCTCTCTTTTCTCTCATCTCTCTCTAGAAACCCTCCACTCACCTCATTTATTTCCTTGATCTTTCCAAATCCATTGGATTTTTTACCCTAGTGCCTTCATTAATATTAGAAAGCTCATCAAGGGTTATATTGTGTACAGTGGAAATGGAATATCGATGTCGTTGATTTTGAAACTTTTCTCATCTTTTCATCCCAAATCTTGAGGTAAGGAGTTTTTTTTGAGCTACATATATGATTTTAGCATGTCTTGTTTAGTTTTATTATGATTTTGTGTAAAGGGTTGAGTTTTGGAGTGTTGGGTTTGGAAAGATGTTGAAAAATGGTTTTCTTATGATCTTGGTTTAAATTAAATTATTTTGGTGGACCTATAAACCTCTTGGGAGTGCAAGGAGGAGAAATATTTTGAAAATAAATGAAACCCCCTCTTTTTGATTAAACCTAGATTTTGAAAAGAATTGGAGAAAAGTGGATTTTTGTGAGGCAATAATGAAATTGTGGAGATTTCTTTAAGAAAATGATGAGATTATCACATGTGGTTATGTTGTTTGAGATATCCATGATATAGATGAATGTTATTATTTGAAAATCATGGATAGCATGAATATATATACTTAGACTATGAAATGAAAATTAGTTTTGATTGTGAATATGAAATGGTGTCATATGTCACATAGATATAGATTTTGGTCTTGATGTTGACAATTATTGCAATGGTATAATGAAGATATACATATAAAATTGAATCTCATTTCATACATTTGCATAACTTTAAATATTGTTATTACGGCTACATTTGAAAATTTATTCATTGTTTTGACAAAACAATTGTTACTCTTGAAAGGTTTTGGGGTAAATACATTTAGTAAGTCCAGATAGAAGATGTAGTGCAAATGTTTAAGTTGGACTAAATGTCCAAGGTGAGAGGCCGAAAACACGCGCGAAGGAGGTAACGCGTGTTTTCTAGTTAGGAACCGGTAAAGTGGCGATTGATAGTGCTTGATATGCTTACTTGCAGACACCAGCCTAGAGATTACTTGAGTTGTATTTACCACCCCGTATTTAAAGACTTGGAATTTACTAAGATGATAAAATTTCTTTAAAAGATCATTACATATGATTTTCTCAACAGAACAAAACTTGTGGTTTTTAGTGCATAATATGGCAAGGCATTGCATTTATACATATTTGAGACTGCTAAACATATATACTTTGTTCAGATCTCTCTACTGGGTTTTGTGCTCACCCTTAGTGGATTTGTGTACAAAATGTTATACCCATAGTGGTGTGTGTGTGTAAATTAAATGTATAAATTTAATAAACAATAAAATAAAATAATTCAGAAAATAGTTATATAAATTATTTTTCGAATTAAATGCTTACAAAAATTAATGTCGAGGCTTGTGTTAGACACAATCTCCTTAAAGTAGATTTCGTCCTTACTCCGGTGCTTTGAGTTTTACTGGCGTCTACTTCCTAGGATGCAACGACTAACGCTTAAATTTGTAGCACTACAAATTCAAGTCTAGCAAACCAAAACTCTATTGTAACTCTCTCTTTTTCTTTCTAAAAAATAAATGCATAAACAGATGCAAGAGCACAGGAAGAACAGAAGAAGAATGACGAAATTTTAAGAGGAAAACTGAGTACAAGAATGCTGGAATTAAAGGCTTTTTATAGTAGAAATGGTGGCTATTCCGTACCTGTTCGGACAGATTGAAGAGTTGCCTGGACAGATTTGAATCTGTTTGGACAGATTCAGTTTGAATTGAGCAGGTATGAACCTATTTTGAACCCTTTGAACCTGTTCAGGTGGGTCTAAACCTATTAGGGATCTGTTTGGGTGAAAGAAAAATTTTGGACCAATTTATTTTGAATTTTGAAACCAAAATAAATAAATAAATAAATAATTACAAATTGTTTTGGCCCAAAAAGATAAGTATTGTGCCGAACAAGCCCAACCCAACTTCACACCACACACCAGCGCCCAAGCCCAGCCCAGCTTGCCCGACCGACCGGACAGACGATGGTAGTGGCGCGCGCGTGTGGCTTTTTGTTTTGGGTCTAGCCCACTTCACCTATAACCTCACCCTTCCACAAACTTAGGTACCCCTTGGGGCCCATCCCAAGTTTCCCAAGCTAATACATAAACCCATTCAAAATCTCAAGACTTTCCAATGTGGGACAAACACATTTCACAAATGTGTAGGAAACCCACCTAAATTCATTTCCACGAACAAGAAAATGCGCGTTGAATTCTCATTCATCCGGAAATAGTTTTGAGCAACCAAATACATAATGTTATTCACTACGCGACATTAAACATGAACCTAATGAAAAACGTTAAAAATAACGCTTGGGTCCCACCTTAATTTATGCTCAAAGTTAGCAAAAAATAAGGAATTTTCAAAGCCATTTTTCCAACAATCCCCTACATGAATGGAATTCACAAGAACGGACATGCAACAAAATGCAGACAAAGAAAGAGTACATTAAAAAGATTGACGTGGACACTTCCACCACCACCCATTCAACCACGGGTGATTAGTTTGACTTATGTGGGGGAATGCGTCTATCGAGCTAGTCGCCTTGATGTTGGGCTAGCGAAGTAGACACTTCCAAGTCGGCCTTGAGATTTAGGGGGCCCAAGGCGACCTTCGGAAATGGGGCCTTTCTTACATTGAAAAAAAAAAGTTGATGGATAAAACGGTAAGTTACAACAACTTTTTTATTTGTTTGTAACCACAAAAAAATTTACTTGCACATATAATCATTAAAATTATAAACAAAAATTTACTTTCATATATTAAGATAGGAAGCAATCATTACAAATACTCAAAAAACTAAAAATCTGGTTTTGTTGCTTTATAGTTTAGCAATATCTAGTTTACAATTGAACTAACTATCACATAAACATTACTCTTCTCACATTTTTAGCTGCAAAATCACTAATGAAGCTTGCATAATCGAATTTATCCACTATATCCTTTTCAATGGATAACAAAGCTAACCTATTCAATCTTTCTTGTGACATAGTTGACCGAAGGTAAGATTTGATTAACTTCAACTTTGAAAAACTTCTTTCTCCAGAGGCCACTGTAACAGGTATAGTTAACAAAATTCTATACACAATCCATGCATTTGGGAAACAATCGTCCATTGTTTTCAAATAATTTAATACTTCAATTGGCCTTTTGATTCCTTTCGGTAAAACTTCTTTCAAGACATTCAACTCTGAAAATAGATCTCTCCTATTAATATCAGAAAGTTCATCATGTTTAAGAAAATCTTCAAGATTAACACAATAAGTCTTTAAACATTCATTGTTGGTAGAAATCAACTTTTTCAAATCAAACAAAAAATCCAAAATTTTCCTCATATACTTGAAATTGTTCAAACCTACTCTTAGGTGAAGAAAGAGCTTGATCAATTATATACATAAAGTAATTAACTCTAAAAGATTCTTCAGTAGTCTGTGTCACCTTTTCACTAACATTCTCATCAAATTGCTTCTTTCTGTGAATGACACGCTTTTCACGAAATATTGGATCAATTTCCATTAGAGTAGCAACTTATTTTGCCTCAATCATGGCATCCAAAAATCCGGTTTCTCTATACTTTTCAAGAAAGGTAATGAGTCCTTTTAACTGAATTATAGCAACATCAATATGTATGTCTTCCTTTTGAAATATTTTGCTAACTGAGTTAACTGCAAACAACAAATTGTGCCAAATAATCATGCCAAGCAAAAATTTAAAGTTCTCAATTTCATATGTTGCTAAAGACTCAGCTTCACTCTTTGTATTGTGGGGTTCACTAACATTTGCCAAATGATTTAAAGCATCTCTTATTTGTGGAGCTTGATATCTTATTGCTTTAACACTTTCAACGCGACTTTCCCACCTTGTTTGTGACAATGGCTTCAATGTGAGACCTTCCACATGATCTTTGAAAACTTTCCACCACCTTGTAGAAGATGAAAACAATAAATATACACATTGTAACACTCCAAAAAAAGAGATAGCTTTGGGACAAGAGTTAGCCATATCACAAAGTGCAAGGTTAAGACTATGACAACCACATAGTGTGTAGAATGCTCTAGGATTTATTTCAAGTAGCCTTTTCTGTACACCTTTGTGTTTCCCTTTCATGTTAGAGCCATTATCATATCCTTGCCCTCTTATATCACCAATATCAAGTTGGAGTGTGCACAATACCTCTTTAAGTACATTAAAAAGATCTAATCCCGATGTGTCATCCACCTTTAAAAATTCTAAAAAGAACTCTTCCACCTTTACTTGATTAGTTGAAACATCCACACATCTTATTACAAGAGACATTTGTTCTTCATGACTAATATCTGGAGTACAATCAAGAATAACTGAAAAATATTTCGCTTCTTTGATTCTTTTCACAATTGTACTTTTGATCTCACCCGCTAACATCTGTATCAATTCATTTTGGATTTTGTGACCAAGATAATGGTAATGAATTTCATTCCTTTCAATGCGATGAAGGTGGTCTTGCATTACCGAATCAAATTGAGCAATCATTTCAATTAAACTTAAAAAGTTTCCATTTCTTTCTTGATAAATCTTCTCATTGTCTCCACGAAATGCTAAATTATTTTTAGCAAGAGTTCTCACAATAGCAATTATCCTTAGTAACACATTTTTCCAATGTTCTCTCTCCCTACTGATTTGTTCTTGAACACCTTTATCAATTGTTTCATTCTTTTGCAATCTTTTTTCCAATTCAATCCATTTGCTCATACAAGTAATGTGCTCATTGCTAGTTTCATGACTTCTAAGCCTGTGACCTAGATTCTTCCAATCTTTAAATCCATTAGTAGCCGACTGAGTCTTGTTCCCATCTTCCTTAAACAACTTACAACAAAAGTAAAATACTTTGTTTGAAGCATCTGAATATACTAGCCATTTCTTATCTTGCTTCTCTCTATTTGATAAATTTCGCATGTAATATGTAGAGGAGAAATGTCTATCCTTGTCATCTCTAGGAAAATTGACAACATTACTTCTTATAGGACCTTTTTCAACTAATAAATCTCTAAAATTCTGATCAATCTTGTCCCAATTACTTGGGTCATTAATATTTAAAGGTCCATATTCAACATTAAAATCTTCACTTTCAGTGGCTTTCTCATTCACCAAATCTTCATTGTCATTCTCATTCAAACATTCAATAGGCTCTTCAACACCCAAATCTTCATTATCATTCTCATTACATTGATTAAGTTCTTCAATTACCAAATCTTCATCAACCAAACATGAACTTTCTATTTGTTTCTTGCTACCAAAAAATTTATCAAGCGCTCTCGATTGAGATTGAATAAAATTTTCTAATTTTTGCTTCTTTTTCCTTTTTTCACATCTAGAAATACACTTCCTAGGAGGCATGACTACTCTATATAATCACAAATCCACACAAATTCACAATCACTGATCTCTGCAAATAATATACTTTCAAAATTAGAGCATAACAAAAATTATAGACTTCCACTAAAGCACATAAATTAGGTAATTTTCTAATTTAAAGAACAAATTATATAGGGCAAGAAATTAGAAGGAAAATTAGGGGAAAAATTAGGGCAACAAATTAGGGAAAAAATTAGGGCAAAAACTTCCTCCATTTATATGTGAATCTGTGATATATATACAGAGAGAGAGAGAGAGAGACTCACGGTTTTGATGCCCAAAATCGTTGATGCTCAACGTCCGTCAAATATGGAGGAGCGGAGAGGACTGAAGACTCACATTGTTTCATCTTCATCAGTTTAATGCAAGAGAGAGATTAGTCCAATACGAGAGACAGAGATGTGTTTCTTTCAGTGACCCATGTGAATTCATTCTTCTTAGCCTTAGGGTTGGTATATTATGATGTGTTTCTTATTTTTGGGCCCATGTTCATTGGGCCTCTATTATGATATGTTTTTTTTTTTTTTTGGCCCTATGTTCAATTGGGCTTATAATATTTAGATTTTTTTTTTATTTTTATATCTAAAACACAAAATCATATTTTGGGGCCCTATTTTCAGCCTAAATCTGGGGGCCCAAGGCACAGGCCTCTTTGGCCTACCCTCAGGGTCGGGCTTGGACACTTCCGCCACCACCCATTCGACCATAGGTGATTAGTTTGACTTATGTGGAGGAATGCACCTATCGAGCTAGTCACCTTGATGTTGGGCTAGCGAAGTAAACACTTCCACCACCACCTATTCGGCCATAGGTGATTAGTTTGACTTATGTGGAGGAATGCACTGATCGAGCTAGTCGCCTCGATGTTGGGCTAGCGAAGTAGACACTTCTACCACCACCCATTCGGCCATAGGTGATTAGTTTGACTTATGTAGGGGAATGCGCCTATCGAGCTAGTCGCCTTGATGTTGGGCTAGCGAAGTAGACACTTCCACCACCACCTATTCGGCCATAGGTGATTAGTTTGACTTATGTGGAGGAATGCGCCTATCGAGCTAGTCGCCTTGATGTTGGGCTAGTGAAGTAGACACTTCCACCACCACCCATTCGGCCATAGGTGATTAGTTTGACTTATGTAGGGGAATGCACCTATTGAGCTAGTCGCCTTGATGTTGGGCTAGCGAAGTAGACACTTCCACCACCACCCATGTGGCCATAGGTGATTAGTTTGACTTATGCCATGATCATATATATGTCTCTCCATAACACATGCATTTTTTTTTTAAATAATTGTTTGGCTTTGTCACTCAGTGATGGTGTACTTCAAGACTTTCAAGAAGGGATACTTAACTATTCTCGAGGACTTTAGTGACGCTATTGAGGAGGGGACTACTCTTCCAATTCGTTCTCATTTCCTTGGTGCTTGGGGCTTGAAGTTTGAGGTGCTTGATAGTTTTTTTCATTTGGCGCAATGGGCTCATGAGACTTCATGTCAATTGGTTGAAGGCCTATCACACTCTAGGGTTTTATTGTTAAAGTCATCTAACCATGAAGACATTAAGGATCTTAGTTCATTTCCTACCCTTGGGAGTGCGGTTCGGGATCAGAAGGTGGCATGGGGCCCTATTTTCAAGGCCATAGCAGATCCTTCTTTTTGTGAAGGATATTAGGAGTGGTTGGAGGATGTGCTGGGGCAACATCATGAGATACTACATCAGGCGGGTATTTATGATGCAATTTATGCTTCATTGTTCTCGTATGACTGACCGCACAGTGTTATGCGGGCCTTTTGTGAGCTTTGGTGTCCATCCACTAATACCTTTCACACTTTCATAGGCAAAATGCCTATCTCGCTATGAGATTTGCGTCAACTTGGTGGTCTTCCTATTAGGGGTGCAATATACGATGAAGTGGTACCAAATGCCCAAGAGTTGGCCGGCAATATAAGAGACAATAATTTCTTTCTTCTTGTCAGTTGCGGATATTTATTCCTTGTTTACCATCCGCTTTGTAAGGAGTCGAAGAAAAATATGGTGAGGATTACTAGCTGGATGAAATTTTGGTTTAAAGGGGAAGTCAAGTACCATAAATCAACCAAGCGGGCTTCAAGTAATAAGACTCAACACCCTAAGGATACTAGCAACCCTTCTGGTACTATTAACACAACTCGGTCTCGAACTGTGCAAGGGGACAAAGTCTTCAGTGACTTGGGGATTGTTGGTGTGGCAAATGGTGAGACTTATCTGTCAGCTTTCCTTGTCTGTTGGTTATGCAAATTTGTTCTACCCTGTGGGAATGGTGACTTGATTAGACCTGGGGTGTTTAAGGTTGCTAGCATGATGGCTCGTGGTCATTCATTCAGTCTTGCTATTCCTGTACTTGCTAGCATCTACAAAGGGCTGAATAGAATTGTTTCTTCTTCTGATCCAGGAAAGTGCAACGCCATCTTTCTGATCCATTATGTTTATGCTTGGTTAGTAGAGTATTTCAACACACTTTAGTATTGAATTTTCTCTGAAGCCTCGAATGACGAGATATGTTGGTGAAAGGATGGCCAAACATTTTGAGGAGTCAGAGGCCTATGACTTATTTCGATCATTCAAAGATATGACCTTGCACCATTTGGCGTATAGCGAGTGCAATCCCAACGAATTGGTTGATGACGGTCATCTTTCTAACTTAGACTTAGAGTATTTCATCAGTGTCTGCTCGAGCTATTTGACTTTGCGAAGCTCGTCTGCTATGGTCATTGAGCCATACAGTCCTCACAAGTTTAGTAGGCAATTTGGTTTTATTGAAGCCATCCTGGGGTAAACTTAAGGTTGATCTTCGGGATGGTAGTTTATAGAACATTATTCAACATTGGGATTCTTGTGTTCGTGATGGTACCTGTTCTGTATTACGGTTACCAGCGCATTTTGATTTCCTATCTCGTTCCACTACCAAGGCTTATTTGGAGTGGTGGTCTAAGCTTTATGCAGGCTATTTCTCTAACAAAGAAAATTCTATCCCAAGGAGTAAACGCTCGGCTTCACCAAATCAAGAGATGGTTAAAGCGAAGAAAAATATACTTGTTAAGCAAAATTCTAATCCCATGACCAAAGAAATGGTTCGAGGAAGTGTTGATGGGACTTTTGGTGGAGTCGCAGACGAGGACCATAGTCATGGTGATCGTAATTGGCGTCACTTAGGGAGAAAATCTGGTACTGGTACCGTTGGAAGGTGTCACGACCCAAACCCGGCCCTATGGGTTTAGCACCGTAACTGGCCAGTAATCCGAGATTACCAAAGGCCTGCTGTACAGTAATACAATAGAACAGAGTTCAGGGCCTGGCGGAAGCCAATACAATCAATAACTAGTGTCCACCATTGAGCTGTGATAATCTGTATGCCAAAAACATTTTTCATACATTCATGCATTCAACACAGTACAGACTATACCATCATTTACAGACATTCAGTACGGGAACTCAATCCCTCGATAACAGTGCAGTAAAACAGTAGACAGTCTATACAACAGTACAAAACAGTAAGGAGACCTATGGGGACACAAAAACACCCCTAGCCATGGCATGGCGTCTCGGAACCTCACAGTGAGGCACGTTGGCTGGCTTGACAAAACTGGGGACTAACCCACGCTCCTAGCTCCGGTCTGGCTGCTGAGAACCTACATATATATATAAACAGTGAGCTAAAGCCCAGTGAATAACATAAAGCGTAAAGAGGTTATGAATGAATGTCCTTACAGTAATGAAAACAATTCATTAAACAGTATTTCAGTCTTTCAGTATTTCAGTCAAACAGTCATATGTGGTACATCCAATAGCCTATAACAGTAGGTCCAAAAGGACCGAGTCTTAACAGACCCAACAGTAATGATGGCCAATCATTCAGTAAACAGTATGGTTTCACAAGGAAACCGACAGAGCTCTGTAACAGTCAATAACAGTGGGTGCTAAGGATGCCACAATACAGTTCAGAATACAGGACATACATTCATTCAATACACAATATCAGTTCAATAAACAATTCGGTTCAGTATTCAAAATATAACCATTTTGAACATATCTTTACACAATCTGTTACTCACAGAGATTAGGCTTATAGCAGCTAGAGCGCGTCCCCGATAGCCAACCCTAAACAGTTAACAAAATAGAACACACACTAAGTTTCACAGTCTGGAAGGATGATAATTAAATCCCTAAATTCCCTCGGTGTGGTTCTATGTCTAAATCCTCATTAAGATGCCTTAAACTAGGCCTAAGAATGCCTAGGATGGGATGAGGATGCAAAGATGTGCACAGAAAGCAGTTTTAGAACTTTTTCAGAAAACAGAGTCACGCTCGAGCGCACACTTCCCCGCTCGAGCGGACAGGCAAAAACGTTCACGCTCGAGCGTGATTTCCTCCGCTCGAGCGGTCTGCAAAATGTACTGGATGCACAAAAAACCCGCTCGAGCGTGAATATATCCGCTCGAGCGCAATATACAAAGTATGCAACAAATACTGGGAGTTCGATTTCTCCGCTCGAGCGCACATACCTCCGCTCGAGCGGACAACAGAAATCTGGAAAATCCAGGATTGTGTTCTAAATCCAAAACCAAGGTTTCAACCACCAAAATCGACCCTTTTAGGCCCATTTTCTGGAAAACTCTTTTGAACACATAGGATAACGAGTTTTAAAGCTCAATTTAAGAAATCAAGGCCCAAGGGTGTTTAATTCAAACTCAATTTCACACCATTTCCAAGAACAACATATAAACATGCAATGCATGAGTTTCAAATCAATTTCAAGCTTCAAATCTTGCTCTCAAGAGCTCAATAGTTGGAAAACAAAGTGAACACATGGTCTTTGATAAAAACATGAGCATGCATGTACATCTCTTCCATGAATTCACTCCAAAAATCACCAATTCAACCATGCATGCATGAATTCTAGCATGAATCAACCTATTTGCACTAAATCAAAGCTCAACTCTACAATGATGCATGAATTCTGCAAATCTATGCTCAAAGACAACAATAGGGAGATGAATTCACTTACCTATGCTTTAATTCAAGTCTAGAAGTTCAATTTATGCCAATTCTCTAACAATCTCCAAGCAAAATCAACAAATGAGCTCAAGTCTCTCTCTAAACTCTCTCTCACTCTATTTCTCTTGTTTGGTCGGCAATGAACACAAAAGGAGCTGAGGAAATGTTTTAATTAGGTGCATATAAGGCTCAACAAATGCAAGGTAGTGGCCCACTATGTATGGCAAGTTGGTAATTAAATCAAACTTGGCAATTAACTCAATTAAATCCAATTTAATCATTCCTAATCAATTTTCAAATAAATATACCATTAAATCCGGAAAATTCTACTGATTCCAAAATACTAAACGGTTTCTAAATCGGCCGCCGACAAGGCCTTCAATTAGCAGTTTTAAACATATAACCCAAACAGATAATCAAACAATTGAACAGATAGCAATACAATATAACAAATAAACTCATTCAATTTCAGTTTCAGTCTCATTCAGTCTGTTCAGTAGTTCATCCAGTTCACTTATCAGTCATTATCAGTCTCAATTAGCAGTAATCAGTATATAATTCAGTGGTTTAACGGTAATCAGTACGAGGGTTGTTACAGAAGGAACACCACTACTTTTAATGATGTGGAGTCATTTTTGATCAGCGTTCCTAGTACTTCTCAACCATTGGCTACCGATGTTGTACCGGTAATGATAGAATATATTATTTATCATTTCAATTTTTTTTTTGACTTCTCTTTAATTTGTTTTGATAGTTTCCAGATGATTACTTTGATTTGGTGTCTGGCAATGAGGATATGAGACTTCTTAATGAGTTCTCAAATAATGAAGAATCAGGTCATGGGCCATCAGCCTTTGATTTAGTGATTGGTCGTAAGAGTTGTCTCTCAGTGGACCTAACTCCAATTGTCCAAACTTCTTCCTTACCTACTACTCCTACATTGAGTCAAGTTGCGCCTTATGTGGCTTCTACCATTGATACAAGAAGCATGATCCTTAATGCTCGCCGCTCAGCAGCTTCAATACTTGATAACCATATTAAAGGCTTATTGAGCAAAACTCCTATTCAAAAAGTTCCAGCATTAGACCCAAAGCTCCAAGAGCTTTATGATGAGCTCTCAAAGCTTTAGATAGACTATTCTTCATTGCAAAGCTAGATTGAGAAGTGCGTACAAAATGCTACAATGTATATCTCTATGAAATCAACAGTTGCTTAAGGGATGACTTCAGAGCTACAGGATTAGCATTTGGTGGATGTCAGTCAACTTGTTACTCATGCTCTAGCTCTTGAGAATGAAGGAATTGAATAGGTTCACTTGCTGAAGTCTGATTTGGGTAGACTTACAGCAAAGAAGGCAGAATTATTAAAAGCGTTGGAACATTTAGATGAACAATCCCAGCAACTAGAGACTACAATTAGTGTTGTTGAAGCTGAAGTAGTTCAAAGGCGAGCCCTTGTTTCCACTTTAACAGATGAACAAGCAACAATAGAAGCAACCGAGGTGATAAGAAGCGAGGATATTGAAGTCATCCACAAGTTGGAGCAGCTTTTGAAGGTTGAACAAGGCGAGATTCAGAGTATATCATGGTTGCCATGATTTATTATTTATTATTATTTTATTTCATTTTTTTATTTTAATGAAATGTAGCTCGAAACCAAATACTTCATTATAAAATAATTGCTTTAGTAAACACTTTATTTATGAAATAAATATTATAGTTCGAAGTGAAATACTCTTATTGTAAAACACATTTGGTTTATTGATTTATTTAGCCATTCACAATTTATACTCATGCGGGCCAGGAGTAGTATAATTTTTTTTTTTTTAACAATTTTATTTCATATGGGCCAAAAACATCATTCGAACAGCCAATACCAATTCTCCAACTTGAAAAGACTGAGATCTAACCTTCTTATTGAAAGCTCTAGAGAGTCGAGCTTGGTAACACTCAAGTTTTTATTGTGCTTCTAATCTCTTCTCATCCAATGCTTCTAACTCAGCAAGGCGTAGTTTTGTATTTTTATCATCAATGAGACCTTTCTGTATAGCTATCCTTAATGAAGGAATCTGTTGTTCCAAAGGAAGAACTGCTTCAACACTATACACAAGGGAGTTTGGGGTGGCTTGTATTGGGGTACGATGTATCGTACGGTATGCCTCGAGTGCTGCTCTAATTCTTTCATGCCAATCCTACTTTGATTTAGCAACTACCTTTTTCAATAGGTTGGCCAAAGTTTTGTTAAACGCCTCTGCCAGTCCGTTGGCAGGTGCATTGTACATTGAGGAATTGGGTTGCTTAAATCCAAATCTTTCACAAAATTTCTCTATTAGACTGTTGTAGAAAGGCTTTCCGTTATCAGTGATAATTTAGCAAGGTACACCATACCAATAAATAATGTAGCATTTGATGAAGTCAACAACAGTTTCTTTCTTGACTTCTTTAAGTGGGATGGCTTCAGTCCACTTGGAGAAGTAATCTGTGGCGGCCAAGATATATAAGTGGCCTGCAGAAGACTTGGTTAATGGGCCAACTACATCTAGACCCCATGCATCAAATGGCCAAGAAGCAATTGTCGGGTGTAAAGGTTCCGGTGGTTGATGGATAAAGTTTGCATGAAACTGGCAAGGTTGACACTTTCTTGAGTGGTCCAAGCAATCTTTAACCATCGTAGGCCAATAGTAACCCATCCTTTTTACTCGAAAGTGAAGTTTAGGACCAGACTGATGCGCTCCACATATCCCGAAATGGGCTTCTTCCATGGCTTGTTGAGCTTCTTCATCCCCTAGGCAACGAAGAAAAATTCTTTCAAATGATCATCGAAATAAAGTTTCCTTGTAGTAGATGAATCGAGGAGCTCGACGTCTTATTTTAGTTCTATAGCGAGAATCATCAGGGAGCTTCCCGTGTTTAAGGTAGTCTATAATTGGCATTTTCCAATTGTCGACTTTGATGGCTGGTACTAAAATTGCGTTTGTTTCTACAAGGTGACATTCCAACAATTGTGGCAATACCTATTGTTGACATACAGGGCATTAACTTGTTCACCTTCTAACAATGCCAGTGTAGTTGCTAGATTGGCAAGTGCATCAGCCATGCGATTTTCTTTCTTGGAACATGTTCGAGTACCACCCTCTCAAATTTTTCAATGAGATGAGTTGTATGCTGGAAATATGGGACTAAGTTGTCTTTCTTGACTTCATAATCCCCTCGGAGTTGATTAATTAATAACTTAAAATCCCCATAGACATCTAGGTCAACAATTTTTAGCTCTGTTGCCATTTGTAAACCAATGATCAAGGCCTAGTACTCAGCAACATTGTTTGAGCAATTTTCGCCAAGAATAAATGAGTAAGGCAAAATGTGCTTTTATGGTGAAACAAAAATGACACTTGCTCCTGCCCCTTCCTTCCTGGCTGCCCCATCAAAGAACATCATCCAAGGCTGTAAAACTTCTATGAACAATACATATTTGTCAGGGAATTCCTCAGAAATTTCCCAATCAGCAGGGATGGGATGGTCGGCCAAGAAATCTGCAAGGGCCCGCCATTTTACCGTTTTTCTTGGCACGTAAATTATCTCAAATTCATTAAAGATGAGAGACCTTCTTGCTAAGCGTCCTGAAAGGATGAGCTTAGACATAACATACTTTATTGGGTCGGCTCTTGTAATGAGATGCACTGTATGGGCTTGGAAATAATGTCTCAATTTTTGAGAGGCAAAAACAAGCACCAAACACATTTTCTCAATGGGTGAGTACTTGAGTTCATTTTCAGTTAATCTGCGACTCAAGTATTACAGTGCTTGCTCTTTATTTTTTTTGTTATTTTAGGCCAGCATCGCTCCAAAAGACTCTTCTTGAGCCGCAATGTAAAGTATCAATGGTTTCCTTTGAATAGGAGCTCCTAATACTGGTGGATAAAGCAGGTATCTCTTAATACTACCGAAAGCATTTTGACATGCTTGATCCCAAACAAATGGAGCCTCATTTTTCATCAGTCGAGTGAAAGGTTGACAATGGCCTGCCAAGTTTGCAATGAATCTGCGGAGATGTGCCAAGTGACCTTGGAGGCTTCTAAGTTCCTTCAGGTTTTTTGGTGGTGGCATCTTTTGTATAGCATCGATTTTGGACTAATCAACCTCAATGTCTCTATGTCGAACAATAAAGCAAGGAATTTTCCAGACGTGACTCTAAATGTGCATTTAGTGGATTCATCTTCAGGTGATTGTGGGTTCGGGTCCCACTGGGCGTGCCAAAATTTGTAAACACAAATTTCGTATCCTACAAAAATAAATGCACAAATAATTAATTTTATTGATTATAATAAATGGGTACAATTCTCTGTAGTTTTCTCTATTACAAAAGAACAAATCCTCTAATTCGATCTCTGAAATGGGTTGTAATCCAACGGCTATAGAAGCTTGTTGTTGAATCAAACAAGTTGATGGACTTCTTCAAGTTTTACTTTCTCAGCCGATTGAAGACTACACGAAGGTCCTCTAGGTGATTTTCCCTTTTCTTAGTTTTGACCACCAAACAACATAGCACTCAAAAAATTTATGGAGCATGTCATCGAAGATCTTTTGCATGGCACATTGATAGGTGGCACCGGCATTTTTGAGTCTGAAAGGCATCACTTTATAACAATAGATGCCTTTTGTGGTACGAAACGCAGTTAACTCTTCATCCTTAAGTGCCATTCGTATTTGGTTGTATCCAGAACACCCATCCATGAAGGACAACACCTCGTGTCCGGTAGTGGCGTTTATCATTAATTCCATAATAGGAAGCGAAAAGTCATCCTTGGGACATGCTTCATTCAAATTTCGAAAGTCGACACATATTCTAATATGTCCATTCTTCTTGACTACCAGGACCATACTTGATATCCATGTTGGATATTTTATTTCACATATGAACCCAACCTCAATCAACTTGTTGACTTCTTCTTCCACTTTAAGGATGCGCTCAGGTCTGATGTATCGATGAGCTTGCTTTACTAGTTGCATACCATGTTTGATCCCAAGGTGATAGACAGCAACCTTTGGACTTAAACCTGGCATCTCCTTATACATCCATGCGAAGACATCTTTATATTCGAGGAGCAGTTTGAAAGATGTCTTTTCTTCCTCAGGCGTTAAGAGTGTTCCCACAAAGATTGGTCGAGGGTCATCAAGAGTTTTCAAGTTGAGTTCTTTCAAATTGTCAACAGTTGATTGCTTCCCATCTTCAAGTTCTGGAGGAGCTTCTTGGAGATCATCATTCTCTGAATCTGAGCTAGAATCCTCTTCAACTATTACATAGTGAGAAGCAACATGTTCAATTTTTTCTTCTCTTTTACTTTTCGCTTGAGTCTTAACTTCTCCAATTAGTATGATAGTGTGCCTTTTGTCCTTAAACGGACCTTCAATACTAACTTCAAGTGACGTCATGCGTTTCATATGAGAAGGAATCAAACTTCGAGTCTCATCGTCCTCCTCTGTAGAATTCAACTCAATTGTTGTTGTGCTTCTCTTGTTCTTGCCTTTTCTAGGTGATGTATTCATATCACCAAGTCGAACAAAAACGGACTTTTGTGACCAGGAAGTTTGTTTTTCATCCCCTTCCTTAGTAGTGCCTAATCTGTTAAAAACTAAAGGTTGAGAAGTTGTACCTTCATCTGTCTTATCAATAGTGCTCATCCTATTAAAAACCAAGGTTCGAGGTGCAAGAGCTTCAATGCGGTCAAACATTGAGACTCGAGGAGTTGGGCTTGGACTTTTATCTTCCTTCATTTCTTCCATAGTGATATGTTGTATGTCTTCCTTCTTTCGTTTTCTCTTTGCAGAGATACGAATGGGTTCAGTTGGCATGAATCTGACTCCGGTCTTTGGAAAGCTCACCCTGTACCCTTGTTGCCTTAACTTTCTCTGAGTTTTATTGAGACTATGAACTTTCTCACTTGTAAGTTCAGAACTTAACTCTCCCAGTGATGAGGGATCAGCAAAGTCATAACCTGACTTGGCTAGAAACTTGTAAGCTTGTGGATCAAACCCTTCCATTTGTCTTTCAGGTAAGGAGCCGTGTTCGATAGAATTTTGCACAGGCTAACAAATCCCTTTAGTAGAGGTTTGATTAGGCTTGATAATTCGACCTGTGGAATTGGTGTTGTTGCATCTGCTCGTAGTATCTACAGATCTTCTTTTATTGCCGGGTGAGCAAAGTCTCTTTTAACTTTTGCGGACGTCGTGACTTCTTCAAACAGTGATTGCCCTTCTTTTTGTTGAGACTTCGGCACATACCTAAAGACTTGTGTCATTGCATAGCCTTTTGAGGATGAAGGCTGTTTTTGTGGTGACGCGACCTTAGGTGCCCTTTTGCTGCTTGATACGTCTTCTCTTGAGAAGACCAACACAACTTGCTTTTCTTCATTCATTTTCTCTTTTTTTTACAGAAGGGATTTCAGCTGGAATAACTTCAGGTATCCATTTGGAATCCTAATAAAATTTTGCATCAGCGAAGTGAGACTCAGTTTCTGTAAATGGCTTGTCATCTGCTAACACCGTCTTTATTCCATCTTGGTCAAATTTAAAACATTGATGGAGAGTTGACATAACTACACCATTTCCATGGACCTAAGGGCGCCCAAGCAACAAATTATAGGACATTCTTGCATCGATGACGTGAAACAAAGTATTGGTTGTGAGTTCTCCAATTGTGAGGTTCAAACGAATCATACCAATCGGGCATTGCCCCTCTTGGTTAAAACCTTGAATAACCAAACGACTTCGAGCTAACTCGTCATTTGGGATTCCGAGTTTCTTCATGGTGAACTTAGGCATGATGTTTACCGCTGAGCCTCCATCAACAAGGATGCGGTTAACTTTTTGTTCACTAATAAAGACAAAGACAAACAATGGGTGATTATGTGGCTTTGAACCTAGTTGAAGGTCTTCATCAGTGAAGGTGTTTGTTGTGCAACAAGGAACAGAAGTGATGGAGTTCACCAAGGGATAGTCTAGCTCATTAATAACAAACTCATATTTCTAGGGTCTTCTAACACTCGAACAAGTGCAAGTTGTACAGACTGAGGGAGATGAGACGCTTCACGCAAACTGAGGCATAGGGGTAGTTCTTTCAAGGTTGTTAGGACATCAATTTCCTCCTTATCTGGCGTTGCCTTAATGGCGTGAACTTGTTCCATATCTTCTTCAATGGTTGAAACCATATAGATTGTCTCGACCAAGTCATCTCCAAAATACCCAATGGGGAAGAAGTCTTACAGGATGATTGGGGCACGCGAGTTTTCTTCAGGAAATTTATCTTCTTGTTGCATCTTCTTTTCATTCTTCCTTTTGTCCACCACCTCCTTCTTGGAATGTCGATGGGAGTTCTTATTTTCTTTTACTTTCTTGAGTGGAAAATGTTGAGTCTTGGACTTGCTTCTTCGTGCTTTCTTTCATGTCACGAGAGTCCAACTTTCATCTTCTTCAATAGTTAAGACTTCTTCAAAGCCATCATGGATATGCATGTCTTGATTTGGGACTTAAATAATGATAGGTTCAAGTGAACCAAACTAGATGACTTTGGGAATTGCTTTCACTGTTGAGATTGCAGATTGTGACATTTCTGTCTTGGATTTTGAGGATGAAGAATTTAGAGGTCCTACAATAACCGTCGCATGTTTGGATTCTGCCGATTCGTTAAGGTCTAAGAGGATTTTGGTCTTCTGGGCCAAGTCCACGAGCAATTCCTTTAACACGAAGCATTTTTTAGTAAGATGACTAATTATCCGATGATAGTGGCAGTACTTCGGATCCTTCACACGACCTATTTTTTCAGGACGTTTGCACTCAGGGAGTTGAATGACTTTTTTTTCCAAGTAAATCTTCTAACATCCCTGGTACGTCAGAGTCAGGAAATGGATACTTCTTTTCTTGTAGTTCCTTCAGAGATGGGCATGTTTCCTTCCTTTCTTCTTTCTTCTTGTCTTTCGTTGAAATCTTGATTAGAGTTGTGCTTACCGCCATTGCTTCTTTGGTGGAACCTTTGAAAGGCTTGCCTTATTTTTTCACTTCTTTGTTATCTTTCCTTTGTTCAAGAATGGGAAGGGCCTTCCCGCCATGGTTGGCTATGCTAATTTCCATGTCATGTGAACGTGTAGCTAACTCTTCAAATGTTCGTGGTTTTATCCCTTAAAGGATGTAAAGGAGTTCCTAGTGCATGCCTTGCATGCACATCTCCACAATTGAGATCTCAGAAAGTCGGTCTTTGCAATCTAGACTTAGAACACGCCAACGATTGATGTAGTCTACCACGGGCTCATCCTTCCATTGCTTAGTACTGGTTAATTCCATCATGCTTACCATACGATAGGTGCTATAGAAATGATTAAGGAATTCACTTTCAATTTGCCCCCAACTGTCGATTGACTCAGCCTCCAAATCAGTATACCAATCAAAGGTATTTCCTTTGAGTGACAGAACAAATTGTTTGACAAGTAGATCTTTGTTTGTCCCGACATTGTTGCAAGTTTTAACAAAGTGAGCGACATGTTATTTAGGATTACCTTTTCTGTTGAACTGCTGGAACTTGGGAGGTTGGTATCCACTAGGCATTCTGAGAATGTCTATCCTCTTTGTGTAAGGCTTGGAGTACATAAAAGTGCTTTGTGAGGGCCCACCGTATTGTGCTCGCATGGTATTTGTAATCATGTCTTGGAGTTGTTGAACAGATAAAGAAGCAATGGATACTGGTTGACTACTTGTGCCAATCGCTTGCCTCGCAACAAATGTATGACAAGTTTCCTCACCAACAACTTGCTTGGACTTATACACAGGGTTCACCTTCTCAACAAACGTGCCTTGTGGTGTAAAGCAAGGTTGATGAGATTTTCTTGACTTGTCTCGTTAGCATTTCGTGCTTCTAACTTGTTCATCAAGGTGGAAATCTAAAGATCTTTCTCTTCCACAATTTGGTGAGCTTGTCAATGGCACGAGCCATGGTCACCAATTATTCTTCCACTAAAGTGGTGCCAGTGGTCATGACTTGCATAGTCACCGAGCAAGACAAATCTCTGTGATTTGATGAAATTGAACATTGAGGACTACTGGGAGATGATCCTGAGTGTGAGCTTGTACTTAAGTTTGCATCAGAAGCTACGGGTGTTGGATGTGGAGAGAAACCTTCTGGTAAAGAATCCTTTGAGACAGAAGTGGATTTCTTCCATTCCTTCACTTCCTTTTGTTTAGCCCCGGACGTGGATACCGTGGTAGATTTGTGAGACTTGCCTTGCACTTGTTTTGTTGCATTGGCGATCGGCATGACCCCGTGAGTAGTGAGAGCAATGGTTGCCTTGGTCTTGCAATGGGTGATTGGACCCGTAGAAGTGCTGTTGTTGTTGGTCGTGACAACAGCATTCTTGCTGGCGTTCTTATTGATCGGAGCAATTTGAACTTTCTTTGAAGCTATTATGCTTAATCAAACAAGACTCCGGGAAAATGCTTTAGGAGAAAGAGATGAGAGGTAGAGAGGTCCCACTGGGCGTGCCAAAGTTTGTAAGCACAAATTTCGTATCCTGCGATTAAGACGCGAAATAAATGCACAAATAATTAATTTTATTGATTATAATTAATGGGTACAATTCTCTGTGGTTTGTTCTATTACAAAAGAACAAATCCTCTGATTCGATCTCTTAAATGGGTTGTAATCCAACGGCTGTAGAAGCTTGTTGTTGAATCGAACAAGTTGATGGATTTCTTCAAGTCTTCGAATGGAGAAACTTGGGGAAGAAAGGCTTGATCTTGGGCTTGAACAGCTTGATCTCGAACAAGTCTTGAAATGATCTCTTTGAAAAAAGAGACCAAATTTGTATTTGTAACTTCAAAGGATTGGCACAAGTTTGGAGTGCTTGATAATCCTTTCTTTTAAGTTTGAGGAACTTTAGAGAGAATTTTAAGAAGAGAATTTGGTAGAGTCTCGAGATTGCTTAGGAGCTTGCAAGATCATTAGCCAAAAAAATGTCTCCATTTCCCTCTAATGAGAGCCTCGATTTATAGGCTTAGGAGGGAAGGGTTATTTTGGACACTCCAAAAGTGACTCTAATTTCCAAGAAACAAGCAATTTACTTCTTGATTTATGGACATGATTTGCATTCAAATTTAAAATTTTGATAAAAATATCTTCATGGGCCCCACACTTTTGGGTTGACCCAATTGTCAAAATAGGTTCATTTTTCTTTTGGTGTGACCCATAATTTAAAATGGGTTAAGATCCATAATTTTAGTAAGACCCACACCCATTTAAAAATTTTGACCAACTTAATTTTGATTAATCAAGAAAATTTATTTATCTTGATTAATTAGACGGTGATCAAGACACATGAAAATTTAAGTGTCTACACCCACACCTCTTCGAAAACCAAGGTACGACAAGTTTGGGGACAAACTTCTCTTTAGGATGGGAGAAATGTAACATCTTAAATGTTCAATTAACTTAACACCTCGTTAATATTAAATTTTGGAAGCATTTGATTTAAAGAGTTAGATGTTATTAAATTTTGGAGTGTTAAAAATTTTTATAAATAAAAGTAGTATATTTTTCTGAATAATTATTCACATTATTTTAAATTTAATAGTTTGTATATTTTTATACTGAAAATTATTTCAAAAAAAATAATTTTAACTTTATATTATTATTTGATATTATTTTTTAAGTATTATGGTATTTTTCTCTATATTTTTCCTAGATTAAAATACATTGAAACACAACATTTTCTGTACGGCAAAGATGCGTGCCCCCCAAGTTCTCTTGCTGTCCAAGCCTTCTCCCTTATATATATTATAGCAATCCTAATTTAGTCCCGATCCATTTATTGCTTTTGAATCTGGAAAACCACATCCGTAGCGGTCGTTCTACTTCCCTTTCATGTTTGGTTTGGCTTCTGGGGTTGACACTATGGGTTCCTGGGGTCGAAACCACCTTGCTGCTTTACTCTTGGTGTCTCTACTGGTTTTTAGGGTCGACACCACCTTGTTACTATTGTAGCTTGCTTTTCGTGCTCCTTTCGGATATGACTAGCCCTACAGTTCAAACTCCCGTGATTCTGAATCTGATTCTACAAGTGTAATGTGAAATAGAAAACATAAATGAGTTCAAATCCGGCAATTCTTTTGAAAAATCAATTTTGAATCAAAATGCCAAAAATGGATTGCTTTGCTAGATACAAAGTCGCCACCTAAATATTTTTGAAAAATTTAGGAAACTTGAGACTCGTGCCAAAGGCCATTAGTCCGTCATCACCAAAGTGTCTTGGCTCGGGAACTTAGGTACGAGAGGGGAAGGTCATGAATTGAGCACCCCACTCGCCCGATCAAAGATCGGTCTTTACTAATCATGATGTGGTTCTTATTTACATTATATATTCTTGTTCTGATTATTAGGCTAACTTTACTATGTGACACATACAAGTATAGACTAATTTGCAAAAATTGGAACACTTTGATTTCATGTATGTTTTGAAAATTGTTTTGAACATGTATCACTTTAAAAAGTGATCTCATATGTACATTACTCAAATTACCCCAATTTGAACAATTAGCCTTCATCCACAGGCATCCAAACAAGTATATCAATTAAGTACTTAGCCTCATGATAAATATGCTAAATATGGCAATAATCACATACATGCGGTATGCTAAAGCAAGAAATGCTCACCTAGTACTCCAAGGCAAGGCAAAGAAAACAAAAAACATAAGTAGAAAAATGCATGATCCTAAGTAATGCAAGATGACTAATGCAATGTATACAACATACAATTAATAGGCTCGGGCATGCGACAAAGCAGGTATTCGATTAAGGAAGTTGAAATTGACATTGATTAGTATGATGAGCCGAACCCTGATGCCTGCAAGACGAATGGATGCAAGTTATAGGAAAATACTAAGTAAATATGATGCTACCATTATAAGCAGGTAAACAAAAGGGAGAAAGAAATGGGGGTTGGAAGACATACACAATTATTACATATTTTGCCCTCGTGCAAGAGGGTCCGAATGTCCGAGTTTTCGAATTAATTACTAGCTATTACAACACAGAATGAATAATGAATAGCTAACTAACTATTTAATTTATTACAACAATTATATTACAACATTTATAACAATTACAATAATTACAACAACAAGAATGTATGAAGATCGCATACGTGTTGATGAAGACAATGTTCAGAAACTGCTTTATCTGCCCAGACTGCTCTGTTCCACCCTCAACCACTGCCCTTTATTTCTACCAAAAATGCACTGCTTACCAAACATTGGAGCCTGGCTGGGCCCAAACAAGACCGGCCGTGCCCTGATTTCATGCAAAACCCTATTTTTGTGCTTTGAGGTGAAAACAGTGTAGACAGAGCCTTTTTGAGCTTTGTTTGTCTCTTCTGGTCTTCTCTGTCATGGAGAGGCTAAGAGAATAATGAAGTTGGTTCCAAGAACCATCAATAAGCAAGTTGATCGCTTGATAATGTCGGAGACAATTAAATAAAAATCAAAGAATCCAATGAACAACAACCACTTCCCACTCCTATCATGAAGTGAGCTCAAAGAGGGAGGTAGAGACGCTTCAAGATTCATCAAGACATTATAAATTGATGTGTGACGACTCTTGACATGATGGATTTGGCATAACGTCCAGCCAAACCCAAGCAATCTAACTCATTTTCTTTATGTTGGTTGGTCTAATTTTAAGCTAATTTTTTTTAGTCTTTTCCATTCCTTAATCAATTTGTCCGAAGTGATAGTTAAGTCCACTAAATGAGAAGAAATGTCAAACGAGAAGTGATCCTAAGCATGAAAGAGAGACTATGCATTGACGATAAACCTCCGTAGAGATTAAGCCATTGAGCATAGGTCTTTTTCCATACTTTGAATAACTATCAATCTTTTGACACAACTCTCAAACAAACAAAAGAAAAGAAGAAAGGAGGGAGGGTGCAAAAATGATTATGCGAAGTTGATTATTAAAATGAAACTCTTGATATGAAACTATGTAAAGAAAGCTATCAACTCGAATGACTCGGTGTCTAAGGCCTAAACAACCGAAGTCATGAGGACTTACAACACAACAAGTATAATATTCAAAGCACAAACTAATTAAATGAATTAAACAGCCCATAACAGCCCCTAAAACCCACAAAAATAGTAGCTAAAATGATGTTAAAAGAGCACAAAACAAAGCCAAAAGTAAGGAGGCGCAAAGCTAGTAAGCAAGACTAAGGAGGGGTGGCTAACCCCTCCACTTTAAACCATTTTTTTCAGCCCTTGAAAACTCTGAAATTTAGAATATAAAGATAGAGGAGAAGAGTAGAAGAAGATTAAAGAAGAAGGTGCAAAATTACCCTTTGAAAAGAGAGGCAAGCTCTTAGTTAACAAACTTGATTCCAACACCCTCAAGTTTTTGAAATTTAGTTTGAAATCTCAACAAAAAGCTCCAAGAACAAGCTCCAATGGTATATGTATTGTGTATGTATAGTTGAAAAAGGTTTGTAGGTGAAGAAAGCTTTTGTAAGGAAGTTATGTCTAAACTCCTACAGATATCTCCTAGAACAATCCTATAATCTCTAGGTTCTGAAAATATGCCTTGAACTCTCTACAAGAAAGCTTCAAATCCAAGCTTTACTGGTGTATGGAGGGTGAAAGTTGATTTGAAGAACAAAAGAAGCTTGAAGGTTTAAGAGCTCTGAGCAATGTCTAAGCCTTTTGGAAAGTTTTTCTAACCTTAAAATCTGAATTCCCAATGGTTTTCTTCCAAACTCCTCCTATTTTCTCCAACTCCAAACCTCTAAATAAGATGTTTTTAAAGCGTTCACCTCTCTTTCATTTATTTCCACTTTGTCCTTACTCGGTTTACCAAAAAGTGTAATTTTTAAACAAAATGCGAGCCTCGGATATCGTAGAAGCATTTGGAAAAATATTTTTAAAGAGAGGGTTTTAAGATCTAAAATAGTTTGGCCAAAATGGGGTGCAAGGTTTGGGATTAGAGCTTGAATCCAAATTTCTTCACTGAGAATTCAAAAGATTGCACAGTGTAACTTTCATCATCGGGTGTTTGGAATAAAGCGCCAAAGTCTTAAGGGTGATAAAAAATGAGGTGCCTACAATCTTGAGTTACCATAATTTATTTTATGCAATTCATGTTTTATAAGCTATATTTCAATTATATTGATTATTTTCTGAACTTTATTTGCTTAAATTAAAACCCATAGATATGATTGTTCAAATTTTAGAAATCATTTGACAATGGTTCTTTAAATACTTACTGTTGTAAGTACCACCACGGGAATTCTATGTCTTGGGGGACTTAAATAAACCATTAGCTTCTGATTGGTCACTTTGCGGCCTTCTGTTTGTTATGGATCCATTGACTTTTGTTTTAATTGTCACTTTGGTGACCTCTGTTTTGTTCTATGGTTATGATTATTTTGCTTATATGATTTATGAATTAAAATTTTGTTGTTTAAATCATTTATTTTTTCAATCTGAATTGTTCAATATTTTAGCCTAAATAATTATCCATTGTGGCTTTTATGCCCTTATGCTTTTAGTATAATATTTATCACTCTGCCATGTGTTTATAACTATTATCCCCTTTCAAGTGATGAGATTTAGCGAGTTTGGGATTGGGAATCATAGTTTTTTTTTTATATTTTTATTTACTATCAGTAATCCTGATCATGCTCTTGTAATTAAATAAGGCCCAAATAAATCTTTTTCTTTCACATAACCTTGTTTTTTTTTAGTACCAATTTATTTTATTTTATTTTATTCGCTTGCGTTATTAATACAAAAATTTTAGAATTCTATTTTTATTGTCGCGATGCCTAACCCCTGGGTACAGAGGTTGGGTCGTGACAAAAGTGGTATCAGAGCTTTTACAATTAAAAAAAAAAAAAATTGCTAAGTTTTGTTGTGTTGTACGGAATGGAAAATCTGGTAGAGTTATTCTAGTTTGAGCCCTCGGGAGCCCACCTTGTCCCGAATCTATTAGAGGGGTGGGAAGATTTAGAGAGTATCGTCAGACAATCTCACCTAGGACTTGACCAGCTCATGGGGAGACCTGTATACATACAGGCTGACCCCGATGAGGATTTTTGGTTTTGGAGACTTAGCCGTGGCAGTACACGTGAGAGATGCATTGGGCCGACCCATGTTATTGGTTTTACGCTAGATCTAGGACATCCGCACTTTTTGGTTGCACCTTTGCCTCTAGGCTTTGCTGAGAAGAGAGGGCACGTGTAACCCAATAGCCACATATATACTACGACACCTCCCCTACAGCACATTATCCATGTCCCAATTATGGATTTCACTGATTAGAGGTACTTGTACGGATTATTGGACGGGAGTTCTAGAAATAGGATAACGACGTTCCTATCTATATGGTCCAGGTTGTATGGCATTGTTTTGGAATAGAGCATAGTGACTGGGAGTTTGAGTCTCTTATGTAGAGTGAGTTTGCAAGGCTATTTCGTGGCCCAATCTTTCAATGCTAGTTCTCGTGGGTACTTAACGGTCTATTTTAGACCCTCGACTAGGAGACATTTGTAAACTAACCGTGATTAGTCTGATCCTTATTTTTGTATTAGTAGAATTAGACACTAATTCCTGACTACTATATAAGTATGTAGTACTAATGTCATAGTTGTAGTAAAGCTGATATTTTATCTATATATATGATGTTTTATAAATATGATGCCACGCTTATTAAATTATTTCTACTTAAATCTACTTTGTAGTAATGGCCAATGATGGTAACAAAACTAGGTCGTCAGTTAGCAGAACAGAGTCAATGGAAAGAATTATGGAAAGAGCAATTACTAGTTTTCTGCAGGCCCCGCAAACTAACAAAAATAAGGTGGGGAAAGTTACCTTTTGTCTTTCGGTACAAGGTGGCGCGCGAAAAATCTTCTCCATGTCCCTAACCTAAGCTTCTATTACCTGTAGGTTCGGACTGCCAGTAAATGTGGTGGGTTTCAAATCTTGGAACTGTTTTATCGTAACTGGTTCCTCTCTTGGCTCAGGCATTCCATTATTTATGTTGGTTTGCAGAGCCTGCACAAAACTGGTAACTGTTCTTTCCATGATTCTTTCCATTGACTCTATTTCGCTAACTGATGACTCGGTTCTATTACCATCATTGGCCATTACTATAAAGTAGATTTAAGTAGAAATAATTTAATAAGCGTGGCATCACATTTATAAAGCATTATATATATAGATAAAATACCAACTTCACTACAAATATGGTATTAGTGCTACATACTTATATAGTAGTCAGGAGTTAGTGTCTAATCCTACTAATACAAAAATAAAGACCAAACTAATCATGGTCAGTTTACAAAAGTCTCTTGGTTGAGGGTCTAAAATGGACCATTAAGTACCCACGAGAACTGGCTCTGAAAGATTGGGCTATGAAATCGCCCTGCAAACTCACTCTGCATAAGGGACTCAAACGACCAGCCACTATGCTCTATCCCAAAACAATGCCATACAACCTGGACCATATAGATAGGAATGTCATGATCCTATCTCTAGAACTCTTGTCCAGTAATCCGTACAAGTACCTCCAAGTATGTCGCGCTATCAGTGAAATCCACAACTAGGACATGGATAATGTGCTGTGGAGGAGGTGTCTTAGTACATATGTGGCTATTGGGTTATGCATGCCCTCTTTTCTTAGCAAAGCCTAGAGGCAAAGGTGCAACCAAAAAGTGCGGATGTCCTAAATCTATCATAAGACCAATAACATGGATTGGCCCAATGTATCTCTTGCATGTTCTGCCACGGCTAAGTCTCCAAAACCAAAAATCCTCATCGAGGTTAGCCTGTATGTATGAAAGTGTCTCCATGAGCTGATCAAGTCTTGGGTGAGCTTGTCTGACGATACTCTCTAAATCTTCCACCCCTCTAGCAGATTCGGGACAAGGTGGACTCCCGGGGGCTCAAACCAGAATAACTCTACCAGATTTTCCATTCCTTACAACACAGAAAAACTTAGCCTTTTTTTTTTTTTTTGTAAATGCTCTGATACCACTTTTGTCACGACCCAACCTTGATATCCAGGGGTTAGGCATCGCGATAATAAAAACAGAATTCTAAAATTTTTGTATTAATAGCGCAAGCGGATAAAATAAAACAAATGGCTACCAAAAAAAAAAAAAAACAAGGTTATGTGAAAGAAAAACATTTATTTGGGCCTTATTTAATTACAAGAGTCTGATTAGGATTGCAGATAGTTAATTAAAAAAAAACTGCGATTCCCAATCTCGATCTTGCTAAATCTCATCAAAATAAGAAAATTGACATTATCGGTTCGGTGAAATTTTTTACCTAAATACCAACCGTACCGAACTGATTACATCCCTAACTGCAAGAGTTTTGCCAACTTACATGCACCAAATTAAGTCATTACAACTCTCATTTTACTAACAACTCCTGGCTAGTTTGCGCGCCAGATTAAGTCTCTATAGCTTGAAGAAACCTTTCAAAATAGATTTATTTTCTACGGTCCACAATCGCAAGAATTTTACTGACAAAAAGAATTAAGCCTGAGACCTTAAATGGAGTAAACATCCAAATCCCAAGTCTCAAGTCTTATTTACCAGACTAAACCGTGGATTAATTTTACCCTTCGTTCCAATTTGTTTGTCCATTTTAGAAAATTCAACTTATTAAGGAAACATATAATCATTATATTTTAATTCAAATTTTGAAATATTTTTAACCACTACCTTTCTATTTGAATTTTAAAATGAGTTTATAATAATTTATAGTGGATAATTTTAAAAATCTAACAAAATTTTGGGTCCGTTCAGTTTAGTTTTAAAATAATGATTTGAATGTGGGGTTGTATTTTGAGTTTTGAGTTTTTGAATTATGATTTGAAAAGAGAAAATTTGTTTAGTTATTAGTTTTGAAAATAATTTTAGGCTAGTTTGTAATTTTTAAATTTTTTTTGATTGATTGATGTATAGAATGTGAGAGGAGAGAGGAGAGCTAAGAGAAAAAAAAATGATTGATTGATTGATTAATAATAAAAAAAAAAGAGAAGATAAGGGCTTTGAAAGTAGTTTTAAGTTATATTTTAAAAATATATCTAATTAACATGTTTCATTCAAATCATAATTTAAAAATAAAATCATGATTTAAAAAATAAATCAAACGCTACTTGTCTAAAAATAAATAGTGAACAAACTTTTTAAGACAAATCAAAATGAAAAGGTGGGAAATAAGACAAATCAAAATGAAAAGGTGGGAAACAAAAACAGGATAGAGGGAAGGAGTGTAAAAATACCCTGCGGCCCGTCGGTGGCCCAAAGCCCGCCTGTGGCCCGAGGTGAGCGTGATCTGGAACCCTAGGCCTAGGCCGACCAGTGGCCCAGCCTATCAGCCTGCTCAAAGCCCACTCAAAGCCTGGCTTGCCTGAGGCCTAGTGTCATTTTTTATTGGAAAAAAAAAAATTGGTGAAAAAAATAGAAAAAAAAAATGTTCAAACCCTGTCCAAGCCCGACTCAAGCTTGAGCTAGGCCCACTAGACTGGCCCCCCTAAAGCCCGAATACCCCCCAGGCCTGGGCCTAATTTTCTAGCCTGTAGGCTGGCTCGAATATTGGTGGGAGTCCGCGAGGCCCGACATGGATCGGGCCAAGCCAAATTTACACCCCTAAGAGGGAGGAAGAACTTTTGCATTGCCTTTTCTACCAAAAAAGCATCTATAGAACGATTTAATCCATCAATCATGCTCATTTTGGCTTCCCACTTCTTTCTTTTTGTTTTTTCCCTTCATTTTCTCATTTTCACCTTTGTTTTCCCACAACTTTCACTTTCTCCATTGGAATACTATTTTGCTTTGTTTTATTTTGATTTCTTCATTTCCATGTTTTCATTTCTCAATATTTTGTAGGGGTGCAAATTTGGCCCAGCCTGGCCCATGTCGGGCCTTGCGGGCTCCCGTCAAAATTTGGGCCAGGCCAGGTCGACATGCGAGCTAGAAAATTAGGCCCAGACCTAGGGTATTTTTAGGCCATAGGCAGCCCGGTAGGTCTAGGCTCGAGTTTGGGTTGGGCTTGAACATTTTTTTTTAATATTTTTTTTCATCAAAAAATTATTTTTTTCCACAAAAAATGACACTGGGCCTCAGGCGCCTCGGGCTTTGAATAGGTCTTGAGTAGGCAAATGGGTTGAGCCCATAGGTTGGGCCAAGCTTCATCCCGGATTGGGCTTGGGGCCCAGGCCTAACTAGGCCTAATTGGGCTGGGCCCACCCTAGGTCGCAGGTAGGCTCCACGCCGCGGGCCATTTTTACACTCCTAATATTTTCTTGAAAAGCAATTTACAAAAATAATGTTTATATAAAAAATTTATATCTAGAATGATGTTGTCATGATATTTTTTTTAATTATAAATCACATTAATAGGTGTTTCGACTTTATTTTTTTTTGGGTAAACAATAGAATGTTAATAAGTTAATAAGGTTTTGTTTAGCATGTGTTAAAATAACATATTATCTTATTTAAGTTACAATCATTTTATTTAAGTTACATCACCTCTTTACTACATCACTTCAAACCAAATTCATATTTCATGTTTTGTAGTAAAAAATCAAAAATTATACTAATCTAACACTTTCCAAACAATCCCTTAAATTACAAAAACATCACATTCGCTCAATCAACTAAAATATTGAACCTCTAACTTTCTTACCTCCAAACCAACAGTTACATAGACCAGTAAAAATAATTGTAAAATTTGTTAACTAGTATAAAATACTCAAATTTTTATTTTATTTTAGAACATAAGATTTGAGAGAGAGAGAGAGAGAGAGAGAGAATGGCACAAAGTGCAGTAGCCTTCCTGCTTACAAAGCTTGGATGCTCTATTGAAGAAGAGCTAAAATCGTTGGGAGTTAAGGGAGAAATTGTGTTCATTAGAGACAAGCTTCAGAGCATGAGTGCCTTCTTGAGGGTTGCTGATGCAATTAAAGACACTGATCCAGAGATCCAAGCATGGGTTAAGCAAGTCAGAGAAGTCGCTTACGACACCGACGACGTTCTTGATGAATTTATGCTATGCTTTGCTCATCGTCATTATCATCATCGTGGATTCTATGGATCTGTTTGTAAGATCTATTATCAAATTAAGAACATGAAAGCTCGTCATCAAATTGCTTCTGATATACAGGATATCAAAGCCAGAGTCATCGATATTGCACAGAGCGTCAGAGGTATGGTTACAAATTCAATACCTCCGAGAAAGCCTCAAGCTCCAATGTGGCGAACAATGGAGGATGCTATGATCGAAGAGGTGATGCACTTCTACTTGAAGAAGATGATCTCATTGGCAAGCCAAAGGGAAAATCGAGATAGGGACCGTCGTACCAGAACAGTTCCTTCCCATCCTAACCCTGCATCTGGAAAAGATCAGAGAGCCAAGGCAACACCTACTGATCCTTTTGCTAGTGCGTCTAGCAAAGGTCTACAGACTTTGAAGTATCTGCCCCGAGGTCGCAGGGTCTTTCATGCCCTCTACATGCCTTTGTCCAAGTCTCTTCGAATCCTCACTGAAAAAGGTCATCTCAAACCTTTTGAGCCTCGGCCTCTCCCGAGTAATCTCCCTCTCTCACATGATGTTACCCAGTATTGTGCGTACCATCAACAGGCTGGTCACACCACCGACAATTGCTTCCGACTTCACCATGAAGTACAGGATCTGTTTAACGACGGGGTCGTCCTCCCACCGAGTTCAGCAAAGTCTGTCATCACCTAGTTGGTGGACTTCGAGGATAATATGAGTATGTGATCAGGGGTTGGTCCACCTGCGGGCGGCGCTCGGTTTATTTCAGAGGTGGCGTTTGGCACGCACTATTTTGGGCATTTGCGAATGCTAATTTTTGTACTTTCTGACTCGGGTGTTGAGTCAGTTCTGTGGTTTTGTTTCAAGTCTGTCTCGTTGTTTTGAGTCAGTCTTTTTGATTAAGGTCTGTCTTGTTGTATCGAGTCAGTCCTGTTGTACAGAAGTCGGGTGATTCTGAGGGTGTCACATCGGACATCATTATTTCGTTTTGTGATTGTCTTTTTGCTTTCTTTTGAGTCTGTCTCTGCTGTGGAGCCAGTTGCAACCAAGAAATCTGAACAAAACAGCTGTGGCTGTCATGTTTTTGTGCTTATTGTTACTTGGAGCCTGCTGTGCCAACAAGTTTAGAATGAAACGGCAGTACATTTCACCTGCCGTTCTGTGCCTTGAAATCATTGCATTAACCTAAGTTTTTCAAAACTTTTCGAATAATGTGTTGAAAACGAAGAGGAAGGAATTCCTCGAGTTTTGTAAAATTTGATCAATTGAGAGAAAGAGAGGCATGCAAAGCCCTTAATGAATGAGATCATGTTTGTTAATGTGAGTACTGAGAAGGATCCTGGCTTGATCCAGATTGGTTCTGCACTGTCTTCAGCATGAGCGATTTGTCGCTTTCTTAAAAGATTTCAAAAAATGTTTTGCGCCGTCTTGCGAAGACCTGTGTGGAATCGTTCTTGAGATTGTGCAGCTTAGGATCGCTCTTAGCCTTGAGACTCGACCCCCTTACTTTCAAACCATTGAACTTGGATTCAGAATGTTCAAACGCTAACTACAATGTAGGGCCTGTGTGGCCAGCTTTGAAGCAGCCCTTGAACTAGGGGCAAAAATGTCAGATGCACTCGAAGAGTCAAAGATGAGTCTTTTCTGCAAACCAGGGAAGATTGGCAAGAATGCCAAATCCCAGAAGGGAAAAAAGAAGAAAGCTTTGTTGAAGAACAATCGAGTTCCTATCCACAACACTAGGGGCAAATTCAGCCCCCATTGGATGGACTTCTACATCATCAGCAGATAGCAGCCATTCTCCCGGATTCGGATGGCTTCGAGACCCTAAGACTATTTGGCATGGACAAAGCTACACTTTTACCCTTGAGAGGCTCGCTGGGCCGAAAACCCGGAAGGGCGATCTAGGCAAAAGTTAGAGCAAATGAAAAGAAAAGAAAACGAACAAAAATAGAAAAATGCAAAAAATGAAAAAAGAAATGAAAAAAAAAAATGCAAAAAAAAAAAAAAAAAAAAAGAAATGAAAAGAAATAAAAGAATTGAAAAGAAAAGAAAAACAAAACAAAGCTCGCAAGGTTGAAAACCCAGAAGGGTGGCCTTGGTAAAAGTTAGAGCTTGAAAGGAGAGGTTAAATACCCGAGTGTACCTTAACCTGAACTACGTAAGGCTTGATTCCCATGTTTGGGATACGTAGGGAACTTCATTATGAAGTCCAGCCACAAACACTTCTAAATTGATTGTGCCCATGTAATGGTTTTGATCATCTTTGCCTTCTCTATATCCGAGAGAGTTTGGTTGTGTTCGTCACTCTGAGGATTGACTACAATGCGCTGCGGTGCCATTTAGACAAGGGGCAACTCTCCATTGCACTACAATGTACTGCGGTGCTATTCAAACAAGGGGCAACTTTCCGTTGCCGTTCAGTGTGCTGCGGTGCTATTCAAACAAGGGGCAACTTTTTGTTGCCATGTAGTGTCCTTCAGACAAGGGGCGATTTTCCATTATTTTGGATCTGAGGTTGTACATCTCAAGAGTAGGTTCCGTGCTCGTGAGCGGTGGCCGTTTGCAAAAATAGTTTTTGAGAATTTTTACTGAGGTTAGCTAATTTTCTCGAAAATTATTCCATTTTTTCCAAAACTGGACCATTTTCTTGGACCCAAAAAAGGAAAATCTTCAGTGCTCATAGCCTGACTTGCATGATTTCAAATCAGAAAATTGAACAAGCATGTTAATCTAACTCTCATGTTGGTCAAAATTGTTTTAGTAGAAAGCCAAAACAAAAAATGGTCAAAATGATGAACTAGGGGCACAGTTAAGTCAGGTGTTCTGTCTTTTCCCCATCGTCAACCAACTTGCCAAAAAGGGCACTCTACTTGCCAGGAAAGGCACTCTACCTACCAGAAAAGGGCGCAATTGAAGCTAACAAGCAAAGGGCAGAAAGCTCTCAACATCCTCCAAGCAGCGAGTTATCAAGTCGAGTGCGAAGCACGAATTGGAATGGATCAAGATACTCCACTCCCTCATCCGGGGTATCGACTAGACGTCACCGGAAAAAATAGCCGCGAGCTGATAATGTTGCGCATGAGCCCGCAACTTCCTGTTTATCCATCAACCACCTAGGGGAGGGATAAAAAAAGAAGAGAGATTAAAGAATAGAGAGTTGTATGTTGAGAGAAAAAGTAAGAAAAGGGCTTTTTTAGAAAAACAGAGCTTGAGGGCCGAGTGATGTGAGAATCACAAATGAGAAAGGGTGGGAAACAATACCCGAAGAAACAGGTTCCCTGTGCACGTCTGAGTGTCGTGTCTTTTGTTTTGTCTCGATTCTTGTTTTGAGTCGTTTCGAGTGTTTCTCGATCTGTTTAGGTTGTTTACCTTTTGTTTTTCTTTGTTGAGTCATAGTTCACTGCGGTCAGTTGTAGGCTCAATACACCGTCAAAAATTCATCTCTCAATCTCAAAATAAAATCGTTTTGCGCTCAGAGTGCTGTGTCATTCTCTACATTTGTGCAAAACAGGTTTTGTTCTCTCACAAAACTGCAGGGTTCAACTTAGGTCATGTGAGAACATTAGATCAAGGACCTATCTGAAGCTATGTGGGTTCTAGACTGCAAAGCAAAAGAAAAGAGGGAAAATGTGAAGCATCTTAGTGTGTTTTAACTCCAGCGAATTCCGAGACTGCATTCCAAGTGCAACTTCTCAGGCCCCGCCGTTTCTCTGGAGTATGAGTGTATCTCGACCCCAAGTGTAAGCTTGCTTCAAGTCAGAATGGCAGTTCAAGCAGCACCTATGGTTTTCACATGCAGGTGTTATCTCTTGCCAATATGAACAGGGTGTACCCTTTCTGAGCTGAGTGTGTTGCAAAGCCCTCCGAGAGATGAATCGGAAGCACCAAAGTACATGTTTGATGCCCCCCTACTGCATAGAATGTGCACTTTCATCTACACTTCTGTTGCATGCGTGCCGCGCATTGTTATAATTCATGCATAGAATATGTTTTCAATGTTGCATATAATATGCCTGTCTATTGCGTAAAATGTGCTTGCTTTCAATTTTGCATAGAATATGCTTTGCTTGTCTCATGCAGAAAAAAAAATGTGTTTGCTTATCGAGTTGTTACTCATTTGTCTATCGAGTTGTTGCTCATTCGTCTATCGAGTTGTAGCTCATTTGTCTATCGAGTTGTTACTCATTCGTTTATCGAGTTGTTGCTCATTTGTTCATCAAGTTGTCGCAATTTTGTTTATCGAGTTGTTGCTCTTTACTTATCGAGTTGTAAACTTGTCAAGGTCTTATTGTTGCTTATTGAGTTAATTTGTTTTGTTTATTATATTGGTTCACTACCTGACCTGGTAATACATGCATGTTCAATTTTCATTCGATCCCATTGTTATGTGATGCGATGCGATGCGATGCGATGCGATGCATAAAATATACAAATGTAACACTTTTTGAACAAAATAGCTATTTCATTTCCATCATGTCTTTTGCAAAAAGTACATAGTTTTGAAAAATAAAACCTGCCTGAGGCAGTACAATGTGCTCAAAATACCAGTAAAAAGGAAAATAAAGCACAAAAAGGGGAGAAAAGCAACCAAATGTCTGAACAAAGCAAAGAAGAAGAAAAAAGCAGCAGAAAGTGTGGATCAATATCAGTCATCTCAAGTGCGGGGGTCGGTCCTAGTCCTCTTCCTGGATGAGGGTCCAGGGTCACCACCGCCATCTCCATAATCAAAATCTGAGCTGTCTCCGGCCTCGCCCTGGGACGACGCTGCCTCCTCGTCAGAATCATCAGGGGAAGGCTCTCGTGAACTGCTCTCAGCACGGGTGCGCCTATGTCTGCCTCGGCTGTGGATAGTCATCCTCCGCCTGACTCCCTCTCCTCCTCGAGTAGGAACAGATGGTCCAGCTGGAGCACCTCCCGCGGCCGGAATCTGGAACGGGGCCTGAAAAGGACAAATGGAAAATGCATCAGTTATGCTACGCAAAGCAGAGTATGAATACCAAATATAGTGTATCAGTACAGTGTATGAAAGCCATAAGCAATGCTGTGAACAGTAGGCGGATTACAGTGTATCAGTGCCGTGAGTGCTGTGTGTCAAGTGCCGTGTGGATAGTGTGATGCATCAGATTATGTATGAAACCGATTAGGCGGAGTTTGAGATTGCAGTTGAAAGAACTTACCGGGATATTTTAGATGGTCAACAAGTCGATGCACCGCTGTAGCATCCCTACCGCTGAGGCTGTCAACTCCAAGGATTGGCGAGTGTACTCGACGGAAGCTTGCAAAAGTGTTGAAATCATTAGTATTCTACGGGATGTCAAATGAATTGAAATGACTATACAAAATGCAAAGTCTAGTAGTGCATACCGGGGTCGAGCCATAGACTCCGACGAGCTCATGATCAGTCGGAGGAGGAGCGAAGGGAATCTGATAAGTCTCCCCACCGTGTCCTCGGCATGTGATTGTCGTAGGTAGCTTTGGCTATCCAGCTCCCTGTTCCCTCCGGGACCCACTCCTACCTCAGCTCGACGAGCACCAGTCAAAGGCCGCATGATATAAGCCTGAATGTGTTCAGCGTAGTCACTCTCGTCCCTGAAAGGCTCAAAGTCCCAGCCAATCGTATAGTCTATCATCTCCTCCAAGGTGTACCTCTCAGTGTCCCTTGTGTGGGTAGGAGGAGGTGCTGGAACTGTCTGCTCGGGCACGCCCAAGGTTTGCCGCAAGAAGCGCTCCCCGAAATACCATTCCCGACAGACTGGGCCCTCTAGTAGAACCCTGAATCGGGCAGTCTCTCGAGCACCGGCATACCGCTCATGAATTGCGTCAGGCAACGGGGCCCAAGGCTGCCAGGTGATCTGCAAATAAAACATAGTTTGTTATCTACTGATGTTGAAAGAACAATATAAAGCGAAGCTTAAATGAACTGTAATGTTTGACATACCTCGGCTACGGTGATGGTGTCAAAGTAGCAGCATAAGAACATGAAGGACTCCTGTGGCCTCTGCTCGCATCTCACGTCAAAGCGATGAGAAAATGGAACACCGAGAGGGATCTCCTCATCTGGCACTGGGGCAAGCCTAGGGAAGTAGGCATACACCCATAACTGTATAATGTAACAGAGCAGATATGGGTATGCTTATCAGATAAAGCAAGTATGCAGATAAAGCAGCGTGCAGTATGTGTTGGATATTGTGTTGTGTGTGTAGTGTGCTACCAGTGTAAAGCAGATTGCATATGTACAGTGTGTGTGGCATACAGATAATGTACAGCAGAATTGGAAAGACAGAAAAGAGAACGTGTACCTCCCAGGCTCGCCAGTAGCCTTCAAGCAACTGCCCGCTGCAGCGGGAGGATGAGCTCATATATCTATAAAGAGTGGCCAAGCCCGCGCCACCCCAGTCATAGCGGCGGATCCGTGTCACGTCCACTAATGCGCTCAACAGGTAGAGGGCGACAGTGTTCACCCGGTCGGCGAAGAGCGTAGTTCCCAGCAGGAACATGATGAAGCCACAAGCATACTGTTCCTCCTCCTCCCGAGTAGTAGGCGCCTGGATCCGGAAATGATCCTCGAACCATGAGTACCTCACAAATCCTGCCCGAGCAAGAGGTGGCTAAGTACCGAGCAAGTATAGCTGAGCGGCGTCCCACTCGTCCATATCTGTGTCAAAGGGGATCAGATCACCCCCCACTCCGATGCCTGTGAGCATGGAGAAGTCAAAGGGAGTCATCGTCATCTCCCCGGTAGCAGAAAGGTGGAAGGAGTCGATGGTGTCCCACCACCTCTCCACCAAAGCAGCAAGAAGGGGCCTGCTCGCAGTGAGGCGCGAGAGTCCCATGCAGAAAGTCCCAAAGCCGGCCCGGTCGACAATATGACGGACCGCGTCGGGTAGTTCCATGTACCAATCTCGGGGGGCAGTGTTCCCATACCCCCGGAAGGCATGGGAATCTCCCTGCGATCAAAACAAACATTTGCGAAGCAGTGTTACAAATACAGTGTTGAATGCGCTCAGAATTGATGAAAATGCAGTGTGTGTGCATGTGTCAGAGTCTACACAGATATTGGGTGTGGGCGTCCTCATAGTGAACTATAACATATGATGTATCAGTGTGTTTGAATTGTTCAGTTGAGAAAGCAGCATGTGTGCACGTGTTCAGATTCAAACAGATATCGGGTGTGGGTGTTCTCACAGTGAATTATAGCATATGATGTATTAGTGTGTTTGAATTGTTCAGTTGAGAATGCAGTGTGTGTGCATGTGTCAGAGTCTACACAGATATTGGGTGTGGGCATCCTCACAGTGAACTACAGCATGTGATGTATCAGTGTGTTTGAATTGTTTAGTTAAGAATGCAGCGTGTGTGCATGTGTTCAGATTCAAACAGATATCGGGTGTGGGTGTGCTCACAGTGAACTACAGCATGTGATGTATCAGTGTGTCTGAGTTAAGCAGTTAAAGAACAGAATCGACTATCGCAGTTATGTGTTCTACATTGCAGAAAATGAAACAGGGGAAGAGTGTACCTCAGAAGCGCCGTAGGACAGATGTGACTCTGGCGCACCCCGCGCATAGCTCCTGAAGTGGCGGATGCCATCGGGAGGCAACACATGTATCGCCGGCCTGTAAGTCGCCGGATCAAACGGCCGGATGCGAAGAGGTAGGAGCTCGACCTCGGGGTCCATATCCATCTCCGGGGGAGTCCCACCACGTGGAATGTCGTCCGCCATCTCAAAAGGAGTGTGAAAATGGCTGAGAATGTGAAAAACGGGCAAGAATGCGAAAGGTTAACCGAAAAGTCAACCCCGAGAGGATGAAAAATGAGAGGAAAGGTCGGGGTATGGAAAAGGCACGAGAATCGAGGTATGACTCGGGGAAAACAAACCCCAAACGGTGGAAACCAAGAAAAGGGCACCGAAACCAAGATTTATTCGGTTCAAAGTGTGTAAAACGGGGAGGGTTTCGCGAATCGAACGACGAAAAAGGTTCGAAAACGCGACAAAAACTAGGATCGGGGGTTAGAAAATCACCTAGAGAGAGAGAAGAGGGATTTTCGAGCTAGAAGGAAGTGAAAATATAGGGTTTGAGGCCCTATATTTAAAGACCCGTGGCTAAATGTCAAAATTGCCCCGACATTGCCATTTTTGGCCGGTCGGCCAAATTGTTAGCTGATCGACTAAATAGTTGGCCGATGATCTCATTTCGTGGCCGATTGATGGCCGGTGGCCTCCCTTTGTGGTCGGTGAACCTCCCACACCCTTGGTTGGGTCATTTATGTGGTTTGGGACCTTCATTACTCAAGGTAGTGCAAGAAAGTACATCTTCGAAGCTCAACTGACCTTCGTGTTGGCCTCGAATTGTGCCTTTCGAATGTGATGTTCGGTACGCGCAAAGGGTATCCTTTTTCGTATCCTTTTATATCTTGCGAGATTCAATAACTGCTTTAGATGCGTTGCATTACAATGTTTTGTCTCGCTTATGATAATCATACATAGCTTGCATCGTTATGTACATACTACATGCGTTGTTACGCACAACATTCTTGCATTGTCATGCACTGTTCACTTGCCTCGTTATGCACGTACTACATGTGTTGTAGCGCACACAACTTGCCTTGTCATGCATCTTTCATTTGCATTGTCATGCACTTCAACAATTTGCATTGTCATGCATTTCAGTTCATTTGCATTGTCATGCATTTCAACAACTTGCCTTGTCATGCATCTTTCATTTGCATTGTCATGCACTTCAACAACTTGCATCGTCATGCATTTCAGCTCATTTGCATTGTCATGCACTTCAATAACTTGCGTTGTCATGCATTTCATCAACGTGCATTGTCATGGATCTTTCATTTGCATTGTCATGCACTTCAACAACTTACATCGTCATGCATCTTTCATTTGCATTGTCATGCATTTCAACAACATGCATTGTCATGCATCTTTCATTCGCATTGTCATGCATTTCAACAACATGCATTGTCATGCATTTTAGTTCATTTGCATTGTCATGCATTTCAACAACTCGTATTGTTATGCATCTTTCATCTGCATTATCATTCATTTTAATCTCTCGCATTGTTGCATATTTCATTCGCATTGTCTTGCATTCCCTATAACTGGCATTGTTTTGTTCGATTATGTGCATTGTCTTGCACCCCTCTAACCTGCATTGTTTTGCAAACTCATCTAATTTGCATTGTTTTGCAAACTTCTCTAAATCGCGTTGTTTCGCATACCCTTAACTTGCGTTGTTACGTTCATTATTTACATTGTTATGTACGCCTTTAATTCATGCTGTTTCGCATGTTCTACCTGTATTGCTATGCACACTTTACTCGCGTTGTCACGCAGTTTTAAATTACATTGTTATGCATGTTTCTAACAAAATTGTACCTATTAAGTCTTTTTCTTTTGCAAGCATGATATTGTATGTACGGTTCATTTGAAGATGGTGAAACCAGGCACGGTATTGTATGTATGGTTCATTCAAGAGAAGCTCCGGTTCAGTTTGACTAAACCCTTTCTCCACTGGCGTGTCGTGTTTGGACGTAAACCCCTTTCTCCACTCGCGTGCCGCGTTTGGACGTAAACCCTTCTCCACACGCATGCCGTGTTTGGATGTAACCCTTCTCCACTCGCGTGCCGTGTTTGGACGTAAACCCCTTCTCCACTCATATGCCGCGTTTGGACGGAAACCCCTTCTCCACTCGCGTGCCGTGTTTGGACGTAAACCCCTTCTCCACTCGTGTGCCGCGTTTGGACGTAACCTTTCTCCACTCGCGTGCCGCGTTTGGACGTACCCCCCTTTCTCCACTCGCGTGCCGCGTTTGGACGTAAACCCCTTCTCCACTAGCGTGCCACGTTTGGATGTAACCCTTCTCCACTCGCGTGCCACGTTTGGACGTACCCCCCTTCTCCACTCGCGTGCCGCGTTTGGACGTAAACCCTTTCTCCACTCGCGTGCCGCGTTTGGACGTAACCCTTCTCCACTTGCGTGCCGCATTTGGACGTACCCCCCTTTCTCCACTCGCGTGCCGCGTTTGGACGTAAACCCCTCTCCACTCGCGTGTCGTGTTTGGACGTGAACCCCTTCTCCACTCGCGTGCTGCGTTTGGATGTAAACCTTTTCTCCACTCGCGTGCCGCGTTTGGACGTAACCCTTCTCCACTCGCGTGCCGCGTTTGGACGTAACCCTCCTTCTCCACTCACGTGTCGCGTTTGGACGTAACCCCCCTTCTCCACTCGCGTGCCGTGTTTGGACGTAAACCCTTCTCCACTCGCAGGCCGTGTTTGGACGTAACCCTTCTCCACTCCCGTGCTGCGTTTGGACGTACCCGCACTGTTATGTGCATCGCGCTTTCTAGCGTAACCTTTCTCCACTTGCGTGCCGCGTTTGGACGTATTCACACTGTTATGTGCATCGTGCTTTATTGCTCTCTTTTCTTTCACGCGTGTGCCACGCCGAGAGATGCTCTCCTTCCTCTCATGCGTGTGCCACACTGAGAGATGCTTCCTTTCCTCTCATGCGTGTGCCACGCTGAGAGATACTCCTTTGCCTTTCTTGCGTTTGATACATTGAGAGATGTTGTGTTTGACACTCCGAGTGTCCTCGGTAGTTGCCTTTAATCTTCTCCGCATAAGGCGCAGTGAGAATTGCATAATTTTCTTACACCCTTTCTGTTGGAATGTGTAGGACCGTTATCTCTTATTCGCTTGCTTAAATTGTTGCATTTGCTTTGCATGAATGCTTCATTACAGCTTTCTTTGCATGATCATAAGTTATGAACAGCATCGTGCATGTCACTTGCATCTTGCCCCTGCCTTCGGGCACATATCTTGCTATCTTGCATGCTTGTCTAAGTCTTCGGCCTTGTCAAAAATGGGTCGTCTCTAGGCTTTGACATTCACTCCCGTCACTTTGTGACTTTCGAGTTCTGTCAAAAAGGTACAACTGTAGACACCCCATTTTTTACCGTCCTCAAGACTTGGACGTCATCGTTTGAACACTCAATGATCATCCATGCTCGTGTTTGTTTTGAGTTCTTGGAGGTCACGGCTACACGCCTTGCCTCAAGATCTCTCAACTTGTCTGTTTTGTGCTTGGTTGTGGACTAAACACTTGTGTTTTTGCTTCTAAGGGAAGAGGGTGGCTTGTTTGCCATCCCTTCAACCCACAGGCCAGGGCATGAGGCCATCGGCCCCTTTTTCTTGCCATCGGCCAATAGTGTTGGCCGATCGGCACTATATTTGGTCGGCCGACACTTATGTTGGTCGATCAGCCATTTTTTGTGGCCGAACCCTGTTCATCTGCTTTATGCAGATATTTTGTGCCAGCTGGTGCAGCTGGCATCCACAGTTGACCCCCTCCATACACGTGTATGGAGAGATTTGCCCTTTGCTTAGCTTCTCTTGGAAGCTTTAGAATTTGAACTTCTATAAAGAGGGAGCCCCTCCTCCCTCCTCCAGGGTTCAGAAAAATTGTTCTTGAGAGGATAGATATAATATTGTATATATTTTTCTTTGTTTAGCTTTGTTTTGTGTCTAAAAGAGTAGTATTGTCTTACTATTGTACACAAACACACACTAGAACACCATCCTTGGTTGCTGAGGTGCTAGGAGGTTGATTTCAGTGTTCTTGGGTTGGTTTGAACCCAGAAAACTTGCTGGAGCTTTGTTCTTGAAGAGGTTCTATAAGGGTGAGTTCCTTGCTTTAGATACCCCACTCTTGCTTAAGCTTTTAGCCCTTCTTGCTTATTGTTTTAAGCTTAGATTATAACTGATAAAAGTTCTGATTTTTAGTGCTTAAGACCTTTGTTTAAGGTCATTTTTGTGTTTGGGGTTGCTTACCCCCTCTTAGGCCTTGTTTGGCCTTGTTCTTGTGTTTTATTTTTTTAAGCTTTGAGACCACCTTGCTTTGGCCTTCTCACCACTGAAATCTAGAGGGATTTCAGTGGTGGGGATGGTGTTTTAAGGTCTCAAATAGGAGAGGGTCATCCCTTCTTCTTGTCATCTTTAATACTTGCATAAATGGCTTATGTTAGTATCATGTTTGCTTAGCTTGTTTTAGTTTCATTTCAGTATATATTAGGCTTTGTTTTGCCATGATATAGCACTGTTTTGACTTGGTTTAGACATACCATGCATGCTTTGTATACTTGTCTTGTAATCCCATGATTTGCCTTAACATGCACCATGTTGTAACATGTCTTTTTAGCATGATTTTGGTTCAACTCCATGAAGCTTTTAGCCATGTTGTGACATGCTTAAGCTCTGATTTTGGTCCTCTTGGTCATGCTTGCATTGTTTTGTATAGCCACCATGTATTCTAGCTTGTTAGCTTTAAGTGTCCAAGTCATTAGCATGCTATATTTGGGGCCATTTCAGTGGTTTGACATTACTTATAATGTTATTTCAGTCCATATTCCATGCTCATATGCTTGCACTTATGACCCCTTTAATGTCTTAAAGAATTAGTGTCTTATGCGTCATGAATGTATGCCATCATGCTTAGGCATTTGGGATGCCATCTAAGTGGGTCTTTGGGCTCATTTTGACATGCCATAACTCTGTTTTTGGTTGCTTAAGTCATGCCATGATTGGCTTTGGTAGGTGTAGTGTAACACCTCTCTTGTGGCCTTGATTGCTTCATGCTTTTGGTCCTTTGTTCTAGCATGTTTTGGCTTCATTCCTCACATGTTTTAGGATCATCTTGACATGATTTAGGACTGTTTTAGGTTATGTTTGCCATATGCTCCTTGTTTCATGTAGCTTTGGTTCAAGTCCCTTCACAAGCCTTAGGCTTTGAGCTGTATGCATGCTATGCTTGATTTGTTTATGTAATTTGGCATCACCCCTAGCATCACTTCAGAGCATGTAATGTTGTCACATTTGCATGCTTTTCACCTCTTTTAAGTGTGCTTAAAAGTTACCCTTTTATGCCTTAGTCTTTAGGCCAATTAGAATACATGTTTGTATGAGCTTTTGTCCTCATTTCCATAGCATTTTGGCTACTGATTTGGACCTATTTGAGAGCTGTCCATTTTGGTTTAAGTCCATCTCCACATGTTGTTGCATGCTTGCCTTGCATGTGGTCACATGCTTGTTGCATATTTGGTAAATTGCATGTTGTAGCATGCTAGTTCAATTGTGCCTCGTTGTATACTTGATCCATGACATGTTGTTGCATGCTTGAGTTGTCTTGCATTTGGCATGCTTTTGTTAAGTAGCTTTGCATGTTTGCATATCTTGTCCCTTTACATGTTGTCACATGTTTGCCTTGCATGCTTGAATGTCCATGTTGCATTTTGCATGCTTGTCTAAGTTGCATTGCATTTGGCATGTTTAGCCTTGTATGGCATTGTCATTAACATGCTCATGTTGCACTAGTTTTGCTTGCATGTTTACATCCTTTGCCTCTTGATAAACCATGATAGAGGTTGGGGTCCTTTATGTGTTTTGTGCGCATTTCATTTGACATTAAAATGCACACTTGGCTCCTTTGGCCATCATGCATTGAAATGCGTGATTGATGGCCCGAGGGTCGAGCACTACACTCCCTTGAGTTCATGACATGATAGGGAGGGTGTTCGTGCACACATTGCCTTGAAAATGCATTGCCATGCTCTGTTTGTCTTTTTTGTTGCAGCAAAAACAGGATTCTGCAGGAAGAGATGGCCGGTCGGCCATCTTCAGTGCCGGCCGGCTATGCATTGTTGGCCGAGATCCCCACAAATGGTCGATGACCAGTTCCGCTTGGCCGGTGGCCTTGACTTTCGGCCGGTGACATACCACAGTGCTCAGAAGGTGATTCAGAAGCATCCTTGAGACTTGCACAGTTTTCAGAGGTGCAGAGCAGTGTAAACAGAGGCAACATGACATGGCGATGGATTTCCGAGCGATGTCGACCGAGCATGCATACATCTCCCTTCCCGAGGCTGTTTTACTGCTTTAGTAGCTTAATTAATTTGTTTAATTAGTTAAGTGTTGTGTAATAATTAATTAGCTTGTTAGTTAGTTAATTTGTATTATTCTTTCGGTCCCTCCGTCGAGAGAGGTGCAATTGTTGTAATAAGCGTGCGTGTGTGCGATGCATGTCTTCCAAACCTCTATTTCTTTCTCCCTTTTACTTAACCGCTTACGATGGTTAGTTCTAGGGCACGTTTCAATTAGCATCCTTATGCTATGCATGTTTACATCATTCATCTGTATTGCATGCACCAGGCTCGGCGCATCATACTAACTTCATTGTATTTCAATTCTAAGTCGAATACATGTATCGAATTGTCGCATCTCACATGCCACTTTAGATTAGCCGAGCCTATTCTAGTTGCATTTTGCCTGCGATGCATTAGCCATCTTAACATAAACTTGGATCATACATTTGATTACTAACACGTTCTTTGTTTTGGCTCGAAGTACACTGTGAGTGTTTATGCTTTAGCATCTTGCATGAGTGTGAGTGTTAACATGACAGCATGCTTGCCATGAGGCTAATTGCTTATATGATATAACTGCCTGAATGCCTGTGGGTGAAGGTTGGATTGCTTGAATTGGAATAATTCATCGAAATCCGTGTTTTAGCCTACTTGTGAGTAGTAAAATTCAAAACCATTTCCAAACAAACGGATATGCGATGCTTTGTTCCAAGTTAGGCGATCTAGTCCATACTTGTTTTGCTGTGCGCATCATGTAGTAAAGATTAGCCAATTAACCGGAATAAGAACGCATGTGTTTTAAAAAATAAGATATTATGTTTAGTAGTGGCCGATCTTTGATCGGGTGAGCGGGGGTGCTCATAGCTGACCTTCCCCAATTGTACCCAAGTTCCTTAGCCGAGGCAACTTTGGTGATGACGGACACGTGGCCTTAGGCAATGAGTCAGGGTTTCCTAAATTCCCCCAAAACAAAATATTTAGGTGGCGACTCTGTATCTGGCAAAGCAGTCCATGTTTGGCACTTCTTTCTTAAAAATCAGTTTTCCAAAACGATTTGTCGGATTTGGACTCTTTGGTGATTTATCAGTCTCACATCGCACATTGTGAGATCAGATTAAAAACCGTGACATTTGAGTCCGAACTGTGGTAAGCAAGGCCCTCGGGGCGCGTCCACAACCACCATGTACGATCATGCGAGTGTTGTCTCGTGTAATCGAGGTACTGGACTAGGCGGATACTAGCGCCTGTGAGAGGTACGTTTTTCTATTATCTCATTCTCTTTATTATTTATCTGTTCTTTTATTCCATTCATCTGTTGTTTGTTTGTCTGATTTATCCGTTCCTTATGCCTGCCCGCAAATGTGGTTTTTCAAGTAGGTATCCGAGGTAGGTTTTGGGGTATGTGGTGTCTCTCCAGATGTTTTCCCTATGCTATCTGGTACCAAAGGGCCAATAAAGTTTGGCAGCATTCTACCATTTTCTCCATTATCACTGAGTATCGATAGATGCTTGACACCATCACCCACAAGCATGTGAGCCTTACTACCCTATCTATATCTTGACTATTCTGGTTTTTCCAATGATTCACTGATCATTGTATTGCATTTTTCAGATCATGTGGCGTCCATGGGTAGCTATGCCCCTTGTTGGTGATGCCTGGTATAAACACCCCATTTTGACTGGCCCTAAGACTTGGGCGCTCTTTTCCGAACACCCCATGATGAAAACTGGAATGTGCAACCTTACGAATTCCTTAGTAGGAGAGCCGGGTTCAAGGTTTAATCCCAACTTTGCACCCGTTTTGGCCAAAACATTTTAGACCTTTTTCAAAACAATTTTTTCGTGTGGATCCAAAATTCAAGTGTTTTATTTTTTTACTAAATTGAGTAAGAACAAAGCGAAAATGAGTGGAATGAATTAAAATTTTCTTGAAAAAACCATGTTTTCCCCTTTAAAATATTGTCTGGCCAAATGATTTTTTGTCTTTTTTTTTTTTGTTTGGCCAAACAATTTTTTTGTTTGGCGGACAATTTTTTGTTTGGCTGGATGCTTTGTCCGGGAAACAGAGGAATGTCGGGAAATTTTACATTTTCTTTGAATTTTATGCAAATATCTTAGATATTTTGCCTTTGGGCTTCCTCTACAAGTTTCTTAGATATTTTCTTTGCCTCAAAAGTCTATAAATACACCCTTCCCACTTCGTTTTAAAGGGTTACAAAATGTTTCTAAATGCTAATAGACTTGTTTGAGAGCCCACCTTCTACACTTCATCTTCAATCTCCATTTCTTATACACCAACCATCAAAACTTCATTAAAGCTTGACTACAAGCTTCTTGCTAAGGATCCTAAGGACTCTAAGCTATATAAAGGACCTTGAGGGTGTCAAGAAAGAGTTTGACAACCAAGAAGTTCACCCTCTTTCAAGAGGTGAAATGTTTGAACCTTTTCTCATCTTTTCTCTCTTGTTCTTCATTTATAAGCTTTGTGACTCATTGTTAGCTAGTTGTAATCATGTGATGGGTTCTCATGGATGTGGAGAAAACTAGGACATAGCCACCTATCTATTGAGTTGATTGTTCTCTTTACTTTCTTGCACTTTTGCACTCTTTTCTTGATTTCTAGTGTTATAATTCATTGTTAATACATATAGATGTGATACTTGGAACCTTGTGGATGTGGAGGGAGTTAGAAAGTAGCCACCTATTCATAAGTTCGATTATATAGTATAGTTTCTTTCAGTTTCATACACTTTCTCATCTCATATCCCATCATTCTAGTACGTTATTCCATATGTTTCAACCCATGCTCAATCTAAATGAGTAGAGGTGGTTGTTTTATAGGATTATTCAGATGATTCTTGGGATTTAATGTTGAGGGGGTTGTGGTTTGTCATTTCACTAATTGTTTTTCAAAGCAAAACAAGAGATTCTATGTCAAGAATATTGAAATCTCTCTTCTCAATCATTCGTGAACATGGAAAGAGGTGGAAACATCCTTGTTCCACGAATAAAAGAAGAGTTCTCAATAGCTTTTGATGAATTCCTTGTTTTAAAAGCAAAGCTTCCCCTAAAAAATGATATGCATTAATCTACTCTCTCCAATTAATAGCATGGACTTGGGTATTAACCTGACCTTATTCACAAAGAGATGATGTAGTTTCCCATCCATTTCTTAGGCTTGAATTTGTTCTTGCTTTAATTCATTTCAATTGACAAATTATTATAAACATAATGTTGTATATAGCTTCTTGTGTTGTAAAATAAGGATAGAGGCCAATCTACCTCTTCATGGGATTTTTTCTGCAAAAGGGAGAGGTAGATGGGATGAGCACTCTTTGGAAGATGTGCTTGGCTTATGTTCTGGACCTCTCTGCACCAAATTAAGTTTTCCCAGAGGAAGTATTCAGCCAGTCACATTTATAGTTAGCTGGATCATTTTATGTCTAGCTGGATGGTTTTTCCCAAAGCATGACAAACAGTTTCTGAGGAGTGCTCTCCTAGGTGTTTTTGGAGTTGTTGTTTAAATTCTTTTACTTATCTAGTATGATTTGTTAGATTCAACAGTAATTTGGTTGAATCTATTCATTATTGTAATAATTCCTCCAGCCCCACGTCTTTTCTTTTTTTCATTCATTCAATTGTTATAATAATTTATTTCCCTCCCCATTTTTTCTCATTTGAATTGTTGTAATAATCTTTCAACCCCACGTCTTTATGTTCCTTTTATTTACATGCTTTCTGTATATACATATCATTATGTTTTGTTTACCACGTCCATGCTTTGCATCCATTTTTCATGCATTTGGATTTGGCTCATTTGCATTTGTGGGCTTGTCATTTCTTATATGGTTTTGTGTGCTACCTCGTGCTTTGAAATGATTCACATATCATGTATTTACTAGCCGAATCTGTAGTTTCATTCTCGTACATTTATCACATTAGTATTTTGCATATAGAATCATGCGTATTTTACTAACTTTTGTTTCATCTTCATAGTCAGATGTAAGTATATACTAGGTGAGCATTTACAACTTTAGCATCCCGTCTGTGCATGATTTTTCTTACTATGTCTAAGCATCTTACCATGCAACTATATGCTTAGCTAATATATCTCTATGATTGCTAGTGGATGGATATTGTGTCATTTAATTTGGAATAGTATTGATTCTTATGCTTGTGGGCTCAGTTTCGTTTGAGTTCTACATACATCAAAACTCTTTCAAAATACATGAGATCAAAATATTCCAAAATGAATGATATATTCTATAGTTGATTGCTTCACATAGTAATGTTAGCATCATTAAAACTAGAACATGAGCATATAATGTTTGTAAAACACATATCATGATTTAGTAGAGACCGATTTTTTTATCGGGTGAGCGGGGGTACTCAATTCATGACCTTCCCCTCTCATACCTAAGGTTCCAAACCGAGGCATTTTTGGTTATGATGAACAATGGCCTTTGACACAAGTCATGAGTTTTCTAGTTTTCCCAAAAGATTAGGTGGTGACTCTGAGATCTGGTGATGCAGTCCATTTGTGGCATATTTGGCAATAAATGGATTTTCTATAAAGTTGCCAGATCTGGGCTCGCATTTTCTATTTCACATTGCACTAGTGATATCATATCAGAAATTGGGAGTTTCAACTATTGGGCACGCTTGAGTACCCTTGGACAGCTATAGTTTTTGGCGACTCTGTTGGGGGAGACTAAGAGACCTTGACTTGAACTCCATGATATGAGATATATTTACTTATGTATGTTCATTGCATTTCATGCATGGTGCGCTTAAATCACTGTATTCTCCATCTGACATCCCAATGTACTGCTTGATCCTCCCTTCACTTATATGTATTGGGTATGGTAGGTATATCGGTGTCCTACTGAGGTACCCCTTTTTGACCATATTGACCTAGTGCATATATTGAGCTATAGCAACTTTCTACCTTAGAACAAGATGCTCCCCATTTTTTAAGATGTGATGATGCTGTTTTGTTTGAATAGTGGAACTCTAGATTTATTCAAAGCTAGAATAGGGAAACCCTAACCTCTAGGGGTGTTTTGGATTGCTTGCTTATGTGCAAATGTAAAATGTTTGCTATGCAAATGTGAAATCTTAGGAAAAGGGCACCCAAACCATGACCAGTCGAGTGGTAAACGCATGGTCTCATAAGTTTTGCAGAGCTACAGTGAAAATACTCAGAGCTTGAATTCTACGCTCGATCGACCTATTCTTCGCTCGAGTGGTCTCGCCTACAAACATGCAAGATACTGGGAGCTGCGATTCTACGCTCGAGCAACCAAATGACCGCTCACACGGTCACCCAAAATCAGCTCTTACAACCTACCCTCTTAAAGAATTTCATCCCTAAAATTTCATATTTCTTGCTAAAACAACTCCAACAATTCCCAAGGAAGAAGAATACCACAATAACAATAACCTCAATCATCGCAACCGCACAATTCAAAATGAAATTATAGCTGAATTCAAACAATAGCATAAAGATTTAAGTTTTATCATTTACTTTCATTTACAACCCTCCACAAATATAATATGAAAATAACAAACAAGCAAGTTTACATATCATTAAATATATTTGGGTATTTCTTATGGACTTCAGCTTCTCGTTCTTAAGTAGCCTCTTCCATCCCGTGGTGGTGCCATAACACTTTGACTAAGGGAATGACTTTGCCTCTCAAAACTTGTTCTCAGGTGTCGAAGACTTTCATCAGTCTCTCTTCATATGAAGCATTTTCGTCCACCTCTAAATTTGTCCAATCTAAGACATGGGAAAGATCGGGCTCATACTTGCGAAGCATGGAGACATGAAACACATTGTGCACTTCGGATAATTGTGGTGGTAAGACAAGGCGATAGGCTACCTTTCCCACTCGTTCTATAATATCAAAAGGCTAATGGATCTAGGTGACAATTTTCCACTTCACCCAAATCTCATCAAACCTTTTCTAGGCAATACATGATCTCCTACTTCAAATGATAGAGGTCTCCTCCTCTAGTCGGCATAACTCTTTTGTCGACTTTGAGCCGTAATCAACCTTTTCCGAATGAGAGCTATTTTCTTGATGGTCTCACGAACCAATTCTAGTCCAAGCACAGGTGAATCCCTCACCTCAATCCAATGCACTAATGATCTACACAATCGTCCATACAAGGCTTCAAAAGGTGCCATCCCAATGCTAGCTTGAAAACTATTATTGTAGGTGAACTCCGCTAAAGGTAAGTGTCTTTCTTAAGAACCTTTGAAGTCTAGTACACAAGCTCTCAACATGTCTTCCAGGATTTGGATAGTTGTAGACACCCTATTTTGACCGGCCCTAAGGCTTGGGCGCTTCTTTTTTATTACCCGATGATGAAAATAAAATTGTGTTTCTCACATAATTCTCAATAAGAAAGATGGAATTTGTGTTTCATTTCCAAACCTTAAGCCTATTTTGGTCAAGTGTTAAAGCCCTGTTCAAAGCTCTTTTTCAAAACTTTCTTTCAAAACTTTCTTTGTTCCTAATATTTTCATAGTGTTCCGAGGCTCGCTTTTAAACTTCAAAATGAAAATTTTTCTCAGGAAATTGAGCAAAGAATAGTGTGGAAATAGGAGGAAAGGACGAGAATTCTGTCAAAAAATCCTATTTCATGCAAAGCGGTCAGCCCCGACCAACTTCTTGGCCAGCCAGCCAATGTTTTGGCTGGGTGGATCCTCTTTTGACCGACCAGTCAAGAAATTGGCCAGCCGGCTACTTCGCCCAAAAGCAAGGTAGTTTCGGCAAAAATCTTGATGAAAGTATGTGGGTCTTGTTCATTCCAGTTGTTTCTTGTTAAATTCATGCACGAGGCCCCCTCCATTATCATCCTTTAGCTCCTTTGTCAATAGACAGGTTGTCATCTTCCTAAAAGATGGCATCCATTTTCAAACCATCCATATCATCTTATCAACCATGTCTCCCACCTTGTCTCCCATCTTCTTGACTTTGCATTCCAGTCATATTCTAAATGGAGAGATAGAGAGGATCAAAAAGAAAGAGAAGAGAACTGAATTGAGAGATATAGAGAGAGAAAGAGAGAACTTGAAGCTTTGAACCAAAACTTATTTTTCTTCAAAACATACATTGAAATTCCATCTTTCATACACCAAAACCATCTCATAAATTCTGTTAGAGCCTAATTCTAATAGCTTTGATCCAAAAGAGAGTGAGTGTTCTTCTAATTGAAAAAAGCAGAGAGTTTGAACAACTCTCTCCACTAATGCCATTATATAACCTAAAAACACCATTCAAACTAGAATTTCGAGCTTTCAAATTGAGAATTGAGAACACACTTCCATATGCTTGAGGATAAGCAAAAGGAAGTTTGGAAATCAAATCCTTTCCCTGGAAGGTAAATTTTGCACACTTTTCATTTTCTTGTATTTCTTGCATTTTCTTTCCTTGAATTGATTTTCTTGATTCAATTTCATATTATACACCTGTTGTAAACTAACTGTAAGTGGTGAGTTGAGCCACCGGCATATTTTCCATTTGTTTTATGGTGTTTTGAACAAAACTGAGCCTTTGGCCTAGCCTGAGTGGCCGGACAGCCAATTAATGGTCGGCCGGCAAGTCTTTTGGCCGGCCAACCACACTTCTCTTGGACAGACTCCAGCAGCCTCCAGCAATGAGCAGAACAGTTTTTGACGGTCTCTTAGGCCCCCTGCAACTTCTATTTTTACTGTTTTTAGTTTAATTAGAGAGTGATTGTGAGGCTTTTAATTTTCTTAAGTAATTATTTCCCTCTTCCCCCTCTACTTGGATTTATAATATTTTAAACCGATGAAATAATTTCCCATCCCTGCTTCTTTCTATCCCATTTTTTCAATTGTTTTCCCTATCTGTAAATATGTTGTATCTCATGCTTGGCATCATATTCATGCTATGCATCCATGCTTCATGCCTTAAGATTCGGCTAAATTTGCATTTATGAGCTTAATCGATTATTATGTGATTTTGTGTGCAACTTCATGCTCTTGATATGAATCACATGTCATATATTAGAAGCTAGATCTGTAGTTGCTTTCATGAGTGAATTGCATTAGGATCTTGTATATTGGATTATGCATATTTTGCTATTTTTACTTTTTTGCAGGACGCCAGTAAATATGTAAGTTTTTGTGCTTTAGTATCCCGCTTGTGCGTCTTTTTTTTTTACTATTTTCAGCCTCCTACCATGTGGCTAATTGCTTATTTGATATACCTCTATGCATGCCTGTGGGTGAAGGTTGAGTTATTTAATTTGGAATAAAATTAATTTTCATGATTGCACTACTTAAAACCTTTTCAAAATAAAGAAATCAAATTGTTCCAAAATGGACGACACAGTCTATATTTGTTTTTCTTCACATAGTAATTTTAGGATTATTACTAATCAACATATGAACACAGAAAGTCAATGAAAATCATATTATGGTTAATAAAGGCTGATGATTTGATCGGGTGAGCGGGGGTGCTCAATTAATGACCTTTCCCCCTCATACCTAAGGTTTCGAGCCAATCATCCTTGGTTACGACGAACAGTGGCCCTGCACAAGTCACAGGTTTCCTAATTCTCCCAAAATAAATATTAGGTGGCAACTCTGAGATTTGATGACGCAATCAATTTCTAACAAATGTTTTTGCAATAAAATGAATTTTTTAAAAGTTGTCAAATTTGGACTCTCATCTACGTTTCACATTGCACTCGTGAGACTAGATCTAAGAAAATTGAGGGTCTGAACTGTTAACGCGCGCGGCACCCCCCGTGCATGTTATAGTTTCTAGCAACTCTGTTAGGGATATTTTGAAACCTTGACTCGAACTCCATGATATTTTTTTTTATTTTTTTTATTTTCAATTATATGTTCATTGCATTTCATACATGGTGTGCTTAAGTCTTGTGCTCGTCACCTGTTATCTTGGACGACTATTCGGCTTTGGGCAGATTGGCGGAGATGGGCTCTAATATGATGGGAGCACAAGCCTTGGAATGAGGACCACAACGTACCGCTTGATCCACCGGTTTGGGCAAGTATATCAGTATCTTGCTGAGGTGCCCCTTTTGACCATACTAACATAGTGCATATAATAAGCTTTAGCAACTTCCACAATTAGGGCAGGATTGTGACAACCACACCTTTCACGCATCATGAACATTAAATTGCTCATATCTTCATGTTACATGTCATATGTTTATGTGATTTGAGATTTGTAGTATTAGGAGAGGAAGAAGAAGGATCACGAAAAGTCAGGTTACGAACTTGTTTGTTATGTGTTAGAGTTTTGAGTTAGGGGGGTAGTTTAGAGCTTAATTTGAAAACCATAGGATATGCCTAAATTTTGAGTGAGGAGCCTAAAGACTTTAGTCTAATAAATCTAACCTTTTCATGTTATGCGTTATACTACTAATTAGGATTAGTGTTAATTAAATATAATTAGGGAATCTTAATAAGAATTAAGAGTCAATTTAGTTACCTAAGTATACGTTAGATTAAATAAGCCTAAGTGAGCTTGGTTTAGAGAGGTTTCAACCTTTGTCCTAGAAACACATAATAAAACCTATAGTTCCTAATTCAAACAAATAGAAGTTTGTTGGAGATGGTGAGAAGAATCTGGAGAAAGAAAGAAAAGAGGAGAAGAAAAAGAAGGAAAGGGGAAAAAGAGAAGAAACTCAAGAATCTCAATAGAAATTCAACCTAGAAGCGTTCTAAGGTAAGAATTCAACTCAAAATCTTGTAGTAAACTCATTAAACATCTAAGAATATGAAGAAGTTGGAATAAAAAAGAGGTAGAAATGGAGAATTTAGGAGAGGTGGAAGAAAGAAACGTGCTAGGAAACTTAGGAAATTTATTTTTTTGATCAAATTTTTGGTGTCCTTGGTGCATATGAGCCTTTATTTTAATATATTCCCATGATTTCCCAGAGTTTTCATGGTTTAATTCATGTTTTGGAATGAAAGAGAGAGAAGGTTTTGAAAAACAATCAAAACAAGGATTTGATCTTTCTAGCTTGAAGTTTTATCATATTTATGATGTTTTGATCTATGAAACAATTGTAAACTCATGTTCTTTAGTAATATTACATGTTTTGGGAGTAATTTGGATTGAACCCTAAGTAAGAAAATGGAAGAAGATAGTTTAGAATGAAATAGATTTTTCGAACAGCAGCTTTTACCCAGTCCCACACGTTCGGTGGGAATTCCCGCACGTGCAGCCAACAGAACCTGCGAAAGTTTGCATTCTGAAATAATTTACGTGCCCTTGCATGAGGGTTTTGCACATGCGGCCTTGTGCCACCGCACGTGCGATTAGCAGGGCACTCACCTGTTTCGTTCTCTCTCCATTTCCTTCGACCTCTAGATACCCGCATACATGTTTTGAACCTTAATAAAGATCAAATGCACTTAGAAACCAACTTAAAAGACGAATAACAAAAAGTTAAGTAGAAACCGATTATTCTTGTTTGTGTTTAGAAGGTTCAATGTCTCGTTCTTGTCTTGTAGGTCCAGCCTTGAAGAGTTTAACCTTGAACAAAAAGCCATTGTGAGTAGTAGTGTAGTAAATTTATGTTCTTAAAGTTATGATTCGAAATGCAAACATATGATATGTTTAGAAAGTTATATTATTGTTTTGTTACGAATGAACACCATACGCTTTTATATCTAGTAATGAGATGACATCTTGAGTTCTGTTAGTTATTGGGAATCAAGCGAATAACTTCTGTACTAACTGAGCTCTTTGCCACCTGCTGTGGATTATCTGCCAAATTACGAGAATGTCTATCGCTATGTAAATGCATGCAAGTTATGTTTTGTTAACATATGAAAATTATCCTATGTTTGAAATGAGTTGTACTTGGTTTTAATGAAACTTTTTGCGGTGTTTATTCATTAACCACTTTACTATACTACAATTCATTGGGCTTTGGCTCACCCCTTTCCCCTATATGTATGTAGGTGGTGTCGTGGATCCTATTATGAATAAAAGAGCAAGCTAGGACTCTTTTTGTTTTTTTTTTCTACCTTTGAGGGCAGAGCCTTTGAAGAACTTATGTTTTTGGTTTTTGTAGGTTGTATATTGGTAAATATTGTACTTCTCTTTTGGATGTGGGTTGTAACAATTAAAGGTAAATAAATAAAGTGTGCTTGTATGTTCATGTGATCTAAGCACAGCTCTGGATGGACTCTTGGTAATTAATGGACTTTAGTTGATTTTCCACTTAAGCCCTAATTTTTTTAGTCCAACCTTGTTTTGTCTTGTGAGGCCTTTGGTAGTCGAGCACTACTGGCTGGTCATGGCTACTATCCTGTTGGGGCAGGATGGGGTTGTGACAAGGATGCTACCCCGTTCTAGGAGGCATGCTCGTTCTAAGAGGCATGATGCCATTTGTTTGAATAGTGGAACCCCAGATCATTTCAAAGCTAGGATAGGATAACCTTATCCTCCATAGTGGTGTTTGTTCTCTTTCCTGCTATCTGTAATGTATGGGATCAGGGGTTCTCAAGTCTGATTAGTGGGTCAAGCATATCATTTTGAGGGGTAAAGTTCAGTGTGCATAATGAACAGTTGAGCTGAAATTCTGATTGGGAGTTCTGTTTTGTTTTTGCTAGGTAGTTGTAGCACCACAGCTTCAGAACGATCTGATATCCCCCAAGTTTGTGAATTCGCGCTAGTAGACTTTGTAAAACCGTGGATTTGGTTCAGGGACAGCCAGTGTTATTTTCATTACCACTAGTTATACGCAAAAGAAGAGCGAAAGCTTCATCAATTGTCCAGAGTACCCCTCTTTCACCACCTAGATCATCCTTACCAGAATCAACAATGGCTTAGATTCCGAAAAATATAGTAGACATGTTTTTGGCTCTTCAACAAAGCATGGAAACTATTGCTCATATGGTTGCCAACTAGGGTGACACTCTCGCTAAATTGCAATGCCCATCTGGGGCGTCCAGTACCTAACCACCTCTAGTGACTCACACAATCCCAACCCCACCTCCACCAGCTGAGGAGCTTGTTGAGCCCATTCTACCAGAAGACCTAATGGTTCCCATGCAGTCATCAGGAGGACCACTTCCCATTTTACAACTAATAGGAGGGCTTTTTCCATTGGAAACAAATGAGTTTGACCTAACTATGTTGAAGCTGGCTAAGTTGGAAGAACTGTTTAAAAGGTCACAAGGAATCAATTTAATCCCAGACATCGAAGATGGGTACACTGAAATAGTTGTGAAGTTGGCAGAACAGTTCAAAATGCCACACATTGATAAATTCGATGGATCTGGCAACCTAATGGTGCACATCCGCTTGTTCCTATGGGACTGACTCGTCTACAAAAACTCTCCCTATTTAGATGGACTTTGTTAGGTGTGGCTACCATCTGGTATGCCAAGTAAGGGGACTCGGTTAAACAAAGTTGGAAAGAATTAGCCGAGGCCTTTATCACCCAGTACGCCTATAACACTTAGATTGAAGTGACCACCAGGGAGTTAGAAACAACCCGTCAAGAGCCCAATGAAAATTTTGTGGCCTTCATTGATAGATGGAGGGCAAAGGTGGCTATGACGGCAAACATGCCTCTAGATAAAGATCAAGTTCGTATAGTTGTTAAAAATCTACATGGAAGGCTATTATAGAAAATGATAGTTCTCTCACTCTTCAACTTCAAGGACCTCTATGAAATTGGGGTTCAAATTGAGGATGCCATCAAATAAGGGATCATTGTGGAAGGTAATGAGCCTATGAGGAAGAATGTTGTTCGCAATTCCAATGCTACTACTGGTAGTATCACAGTTCCAAAATTCTCAGAAGCAAACACTATCATTACTTCCACCAAAAACCTTTTTGCTAATAATAGCCTAAAACCAAGCACTTTAACTCGACCCGAATCCCGAATTTTCCATCCTCTTTACATGGATCTCTCTTAAGCTTTGAAATTTCTGCTAGGAAAAGGGCACCTAGAGCTCTTAGAACCTCGCCCCCTCCCAAGTCCTCTTCCACCAAGACATGACCCCGCTAGATATTGTACCTATCATTAATAACATGGTCATGACACAAACCAATGCATCCTCCTCCATCATAAGGTTCAGGATCTTATTAACAATGAGATCATCACTCCACCAAAAAGACCTCATACCACCACTAACTCATTGTCTACTCATGACCATGCACCACCACCTCCTAGTCTCAAACTAATCTATACACTGCCACCACTTACAACCCTAGCATATATATATATATATCACTGCATTCCATTTATCCAAGCCTGAGGTGTTCATTCTAAAAAGTACTAACTTATGTATGATGAATGCACCTGAACCTCAATCCTCCTAAACCCCAAAAATTGAACTCCAAAATAGCCTAATTCAAGTCCAACACACTCCAAAAATCCCAACCCAACTAATCCATCAAGACCAAGACAGTTCAAATACATCGCGGGAACCAATGGTCGAACCCACTACTTTTGAGATGTTAAGCATGATTGAGGATCTTCAAAGAACTGTGGTAGATTTAACCTTTGGAATCCTAGCTCCATCACTGACTACATCTCTATAGCTTGACTTTTTGTGCTCCTTTTGGATACGACTAGCCCTACAGTTCAGACTCCCTTGGTTCTCAATCTGGTTTCACAAGTGTAATGTGAAATAGATAAACACAAAAGAGTCCAAATTTGACAAATCTTTTGAAAAATCGATTTTGAATCAAAATGCCAAAAATGGATTGCTTTGCCAGATACAGAGTCGCTACCTAAATATTTTTTGGAAAATTTAGGAAACCTGGGACTCGTGCCAAAGGCCATTTATCCGTCATCAGCAAAGTGTCTCGGCTCGAGAACTTAGATACGAGAGGGAAATGTCATGAATTGAGCACCCCACTCGCCTGATCAAAGATTGGCCTTTACTAATCATGATGTGATTTTTATTTACATTATATGCTTTTGTTCCGGTTATTAGGCTAACATTACGATGTGTTGCACACAAGTATAGACTAATTTGCAAAAATTGGAACACTTTGATTTCAAGTTTGTTTTGAAAAATGTTTTAAATATGTGATACTTGAAAAAACGAACTCATATGCACATTGATCAAATCATTCCAATTTGAGCAATTAGCCTCTATCCACAGGCATTCAAACATGTATATCACTTAAGCACTTAGCCTCATGATAAACATACTCGACATGACAACAATCACACGCATACGATATGCTAAAGCAAGAAATGCTCACCTAGTAGTCCAAGGTGAGCCAAAGGAAAAGAGTTAGAAAAATGCATGCTCTAACTATAATGACTAATGCGACACATGCAATATGCAATTAATAGGCTTGACTATAAATATGGCATATGAATCAATTTGATAGTATGCAGTTTTAAGTACGTTTTTAAAAAAGTATTTAAACGACAATGCTTGTTAGCATGATGAATCGAGCCTTATGCATGCAAGACAATGGATGCTTTGTATATGGAAAATGCTAAATAAAATATGATGTGCTACATTATCTATCATAAGCAGGGAAATGAAAAGAAAAATGTGGGGTTGGAAGACATACACACTTATTACATATTTTGCTCTCGCATAGGAAGGTCCGAATAAATGGACTAGCTAATTAATTCCCTAATTAACTAACTATTACAATACCAAAAATATATTAGCTACACTAATTAATTAACTAATTTACTAATTATTACAATAGTACAAATTAACTAACTATTCTAGCTAATTAATTAAATACAACACATAACTAGCTATTCTAGCTAATTATAACAATACCAAAATTACGGAATTGAAATTAACTAATTAATTACAAATCCACCATTCAGCGGGTCCCGATGATCAATTAAAGGACTTATGCATGCAAGCGGATTTTTTACCTGAAAATGCCTTTGTTTTGCTGCTAAGAGGGTCTTGTTTTGCAGCCAGAAACTTACACTATTTTGCCTTAGCTTTTGCTCTGTTCTAAAAAAAAAAAAAAAAAAAAAAAAAAAAAAAAAAAAAAGGTATTGCCTAGTGGACAAAAGTGGCCGGCAGGCCAGAAATAGTGGCCGGCCGCCCACTAATAGTGGCCCGCTGCCCAATAAAGGTGGCCTGCCGGCCACTAATGTTGGGTTTCTCCTGCTGCAACAGAAAACAACAAATCACAAACAAAGCATCCTTAAGGGATGTTTGTCCACCTTGCATCTCCTTATCATCAAATAGCTCAAAGGAGGGGAAGACTTGATTTGCAAGCCATCAATCGGCGCAAATTCATTGCGTGATGACTTATGAACCAAGGGATACAATTTCAATAAATGCACAATGAAAGACTCATGAACCTCCTCCCTGTCATGATATTGATCAAGGGTTGACATCGACTCTTGAACCATTTTCATTACTAAAAAGTATGAAACGACTCAAGACTCAATGGGTTCAATTAACGTCTGATTGAACCCCAAACCATTTTATTATCTTACTCCATTTTATTCCAATTTTAACACCTCTTTTAATTACCTTTCCATTCATTAGTCATTTTAGTCCAAAATGAGCATTAAGTTTACTAAAGGAGAGAGGTGTCAAACAAAGGGTTATTTTGGGCATGAGAGAGATGTCATGCCGTTGGTAATGAATCTCTGAAGAGATTAAACCATTAAGTACAACGATCTCTATCTCAAGCTTAAACAAACAATCGGTTTGAAATGACTCTCAAAGCAAGGAAGAAACCAAGAAATGAGAGAAGCACAGAGATGATTAGAGATGAACACAAGTATGGAAAACTTGAAATAAATGCTATCAACTCAAATAGGTTGGTGTCTACTGCCTAAAACACCAAACCTATGAGGACCATTACACTACAGGCATGCTATACAAAGAATAAATGAAATAAACAACCTAAAATAGTCCTAAAACACCTAGAAATAGTGCTGAAATTAATGTACAAAAAGCTAAAAGAGTAAGCTAAAATAATGGAGAAATCAAGCTAGTAAACAAGCCAAAAGAGGGGTGGCTAGCCCCTCAATTTTTGAGTCCTCAAAACCACTTTTTTAGCCTCTAAAAACCTCTGAAAATTAGTAGTAAAAAGCTCAAAAAAAGTTGATGAAAAGATGAGAAACAAAAGGGTAAAGGCCTAGGAAGTAAGGTTCAAAGAAGGGTAGTAAACCCCTCTACCTTTAATGGCCTTGAACCACAAGTTCATCCCATAAAAATAGCCCAAAAACAGCAAGAAAAGAGAGAAAAGAAGTAGTTTGGAGATGCCCAAAATTATACCTCTTTAAGCAAGGTAACTCTTTTGTTAACAAACCCACAAGTTCTCACTCTCAATGGCTAAGATTGAGCTCAAGAACCTCAGCAAGAAGAGCTAAATTTTTGGTTTAGGAAGTGTAGAGAGAGAGTGTGTAGGTTTCAAGATAGAGAGAGAGAGAGAGAGAGAGTGCTATGCAAGTTTTGGCCCTTTAGGATTTTTTTCTAACCCTAAAACCAAGAGCGGAGGTCATAGAAAAACATGTTATTATCTCAAAAATATCTATATATAGACAGCTGGTGCTATGCATGCACTTGTGGGGGACAGCTAGCACAAATATCTGCATTTTACACAAGTGGGCGGCAAGCCACTAACAGTGGCCAGCTAGACAAAAATCTATTTTCAAGTCCAACTTCAAACGGGCATATCTCCCTTATCCGGACTCAGTTTTAGGTCATTCTTGAGTATAAATTGAAGCCTCGGAAGTCTACTTTCCAATGGTGGAGGCCTCACATCTAAATTCTAAGTGTGCAAATAGATATTCCTATTTTAGTGAAGGTTTCTCATTTCTATCCTAATGGATTGATGCCCAACTTCTTCCCCAACTAGTTTTCTTCCCTCCCCTCCTATTTTTCTTCAACTCCAAACCTATAAATAAGATATTTTTAAAGATTTTCAAAGAGTTCACCTCCCTTTCATTTATTTCCACTTTCTCCTTACTCGGTTTACCAAAAAGTGTAATATTTTAAACGAAATGCGAGTCTCAGAACATCGTAGAAACATTCAAAAAAATATTTTGAAAAAGAGGATTTTAAGGTCTAAAACAGTTTTGGTCCAAAATGGGGTGTAAGGTTGGGATTTAGAAGCTCTTCTTGCTAAAGAAATTGAACATTTGTACAGCATAACTTTCATCATCGAGTGATCAACCTAAGGCACCCAAGTCCTAAGGGCGATCAAAAATGGTGTGTCTACAATCTCATGCCAAAAATTTTGTCAAAAAGCTCCCCAATCTTGGGGCAAGCTAAAATTGGAATGGGCCAACTTGACGCTATCTCAAGCCTAGATAATACCATAGTGACCCAATCCCTTGGCAAAGCTAAAACAAGTGGCAAGAACAAGGTTGGGGTAAGCATTGATCCTTATGCACAGCTTTGATGGGCTGCTGAGACTTTGAATATCAAAGGGCTTGACAAACAGCAAGTCCTTATAGTTGTTGAAAAGACTACAAATAAAACTTTTCTTGCTCAGGTTGGGGGCATTTTGAATCAGGGGTTAAGTCATGAAAAGGGATGCCTTACTAGAAATACCCCTCCCAAGTTCAATCCTAAACCTGTAAAAGATCTCCAAACCCAGTTAACACCCACTAACCCCTCTGTCAATACTTCTAGGACTGGTAGCCGCACTTTTAATCCCCTTCATATGCTTCTGTCCAAAGCTTTCCAAATCTTCATAAGACAAGGCCATCTCAAACCCTTAAAATCTCGACCTCTCCCTGATTACCTTCCAGTCAGACACCATGTAACGCCCTAAAATATTGTACATAAACATACCACATCCACATATAACAAATTACCATAAAGTCCTCTTTCTCATTGAACTAAGGTATCCAATTATAATCTTAAGATTAATATGCTAATTACAATTCGCACCTCTTACAAAGTTCAATAAGGTAGAAGGCAAGGTAAGATAAATCGCTTGAGGGGCATACAAAAGTCCAAGGCATTGCCTTGTGACAACAAAAGTGGTTGTACATGACTCTTCACACGTGAGTCCTAAGTTCTTCAATAAAACATCTTTGAACTTCGGCACTTCCACAAAACAAAAAGGGCATGAGGTGCGTCATTGAGGTGGTGATACATCACTTGTTCTTGTAAAAGTTAGATAGGGTTGAGCTATATGCCCAGTAGAGATACATTTAACAAAGTATCTGATCATTTGAGCATTCCCATGGCACCATTACAACTAAAACAACATTGAATGTTTATGTTTTAGGAAAATCAATAAGCAAAGAGCAAAGCACATTTCTGTCTTTCTAAGAAGCCATGATCAATACCGGGAAGATAAATACACCATGAGTCCTTGGTGAGAGGTCATATAACACACTTATTCACTTCTAACCAAAACTATCCCCACATTTACCGACTATTATATAACAAGACATGGGCACCCAAAATCACCCGTTTTTCCACTTTTGCTAACTATTATATGGCAAGACCAGTGGACACCTAAAAACATTTTGCCCACATTCGTCCGGTGATAAGCTCAAGACAGGACAATTGGGCACCTTAACTCCTTGCGCAGATACCAAATACAATACACAACTCAAAACCAACCCCCAACACGGACTCATGCTCAATTTACCTCTTTGTTAAACTTTCTTTCAAGCAAACAAGTATTCAACATTATATGAGACATTTGAAGAAAATCATATTTAAGAAATACAAATTTCTAAGTCAGAATTTCAACTCAACAACAATACCCATATGTTCCACAAAGTGATTATTGACAAAATTCCAAGAATTTAAGGAAATTTCCCTCCAAGTATCATTCTCTACTCAAATTCAAAATTAGGTTTTTTAACAAATTTGAGGCTTTCTCCCCATTTTCATATATTTATCTCTGTTCCCAACATCAATACTCATGTTACAAGAAAAATTAGATGCAACTTTAATAAAAGTTGAATAAAATTTCCCTTTTTGTGAAATACAAAGTTTAATCTAACTCAATCATCAAATTAAGTCATAAAGTCACAACAATATCATATAATCATCTTCAAAACAAACAGATACTAAGTTAAAAGTAACCCTACCTCAAGCAAGGAGCAAGAAAACTAGACTTCTAGGAGAATCCTTCGCAAAGACGAAATCCAATCTATAGGAAGGAAGATCTTCACTTATACTTCTTTTCTTACAAGTGATTTAGACTTGGATCTTAGTGAAATGAAAAGTTTTAGAGTGAGAAACTTAGGTTTTTTCAAAATGAGAGAGCGGGAAAGAAGATAAAAAGGAAAAGATGGAGAAATGATCTAAAAAGTAACTTTTTAAGTTGCTGAATTCGCACAGACCGCTCGAGTGGTCTTTTCATCTCTCGAGTGGTAAACAAGGCTTCTCAGTAATTTTGTCCGCAAAACGAGATACTGGGAGCTCTTTAAAGTTGCTCAAGTGACCACTAGTTTGCTCGAGCGGTCCACTCCCACTTGCAAAACTACTGGATGTCCTCTATCTTCGCTCAAGCGGTACTTTCACCATTCGAGCGGTCACCTAGGACAAAATGTCACACACCACCCTACTAAGTATTGTGCCTTCCATCTGCAACATGGCCATGATACTGACTGTTGTTTTCGCCTTTGCCATGAAATTCAAGACCTAATTGACAACAAGTTCATCGCACCACTAGGTCCTACAAAGTCTATCGACGCTGGATCAATGAGCTTGGGAGATACCGCAACTAACTCTATGATCAAGGATGGACCACCTACTGATTACACGCATTTTGCTCCAGACATGGTGGATGGCACGCGTTGATTTTAGTAATTTGAGAATGTTTTCATTTTATTTTCTGAATTGGGTATTGAGTCAATCTTGTTTGTTTTTGTATTTTCTCTTTCTTCTAAGTATGTCTTGTCTCAATCATTAAGCTAGAAGTTCTGAATAAGGATGAAATACTTTTTACCTATTTTTCTGTGCCTTTAAATCATTGCGTTGACCAAACATTTTTGAAACTTTTTCCAAAACCTTAATAAAAATGAAGAGGAAGGAATTCCTCAGGATTTGCAAAGTTGGATTGACTGAGAGGAAGAGAAGTGTGCTAAGCCCTTAATGAGTGTAATCATTTTAGTTAATGTGGCTATTCAGAAGGATCCTCGCTTGGCCTAGATTGGTTCTATATTATCTTCAGAGGAGCACGAGCGATTAGTTATTTTATTAAAAGATTTCAAAAAATATTTTTACGTGGTCCTATGAAGACATGCCCGGAATTGATCTTTAGATTGTATAGCATAGGATCTCTCTCAACCTTGAGGCCTAACCCCCTTTAGCTTTCAGAATCCAAATAATCAACCAAAATATGAGGCTTGCATAGCCAGATTGGAAGCAACCCTTAAACTAGGGCAATAAGGTCAGATATGATCGATAGAAGGCTTACAAAGCCAGATTGGAAGCAGCCCTTGAACTAGAGGCAAAAGGGTCGGTTGTGATTGAAGATTCAAAATGGATCGTTTCTCAAGACAATGGAGACCGGTAAGAAAGTCAAATCCTAGAATCTGAGAGAAGAAGATTTAATGCAGAAGGACAATCGACTTCTTATCCACAACACTAAGGGCAAATTTAGACCCAATTGGAAGGGTCTCTACATTATCAAATTTATCTAATCAAGAAGAACAACCATTCTCATGGATTTAGATGGCCTAGAGATCTCATAACCAATTAACATGGATAAGCTAAGACAAAGTACTATCCTTGAGAGGCTCGTTGGGCCGAAAAGCCAGATTGGTGACTCAAGCAAAAGTAAGAGCAAAAAAACAAAAAAAAATGAATAAAAATAATGAAAAATGAAAAAAAAATTCAAAGAGAAAAATGAGAAAAAATAGAAAATGAAAAAAAAAAAAAAAAAAAAACTCGCAAGGTTGAAAACCCGGAAGGACGGCTTTGGCAAAAGTTAGAGTACAAAAGGAGAGTGTTAATACCCAAGTGAGCCTTACCCCGAAACTACTTAAGGCCTGATTCTTACCTTTGGGATACGTAGGCAGCTTCATCTTGAAGTTCGACCCCAACCATTTTCAACTTGCTTGTCTCATCTATGTTTGATTTGGTTTATTTTTACTTGACTCGGTTGTCTTGTCCATGTTTAATTGATTTATCTTCATTCAGTTCAGTTGTCCTATTCCGATTCAGTTGCAAGATAGATCCTGCTTGGGTTATGATATGGTTGTTTGCACACCAAAATATTCTATTTAAAACCAAGTAATAACTACTAAGAATAGTGGTTAAGACCAGGTGTCGATCCTCAGGGACTAATCGAGCTATTTTGATACAAAAATAATAATTAAAGTAATTTCAGAAAATTAATTTTGAAAATAATAAAAAATTTTAATAAACCATAAAATAAATAAAATAAAATATGAAATTTCTCAGAGTTTTGAATCTACCACTAACCTTTTAATCGAGGGTTATTGTATTAGTTTTCAGAAAATCATTAATTTGGACAAAATGATGTAAGTTGATTAAAAATACATAGTCAAAATGATTTGTATATTAAAACTAGAAAGTCACAGATCATCTTTGCTTAGTACGGACCATCATAACTAAACTAAACTAAACTAAGGTTGATGCATGACCCGTTCTACTAGGTATGACTTGTCTAACAATTTTAATACACAACAATGAAAACAATTGTATAACATGATTTGAATAAATCATTTATTGCACAAAAAATCTAAAAGTTATATAATTTATCCAAATCAAATCAAAACTGAAAATACTAAATACAATAAATCGTCAGGGTTTCAACTCTACCCTAAGTAGAAAAATTATTTCCTAACACTCATATACTACCACACACTAATATATACAAATTAGACTCTCCCACTTTCTCTTTCTTTCTTTCTTTCCTTGGCTTCCTTGGCCGAAGCCTTTGCCTTGCTTCTCTCTTCTTGTTTGTTTTGCTTCCTTTGCTTGCCTTTTATAGGCAATTCAACATGCATGGAAACAAATAAGAAAATATAATAATATTATATATTATATATAAAATATTTATGTAGTGGGGTCTGTGGTATGCGTGGTTCTCTCTTCCTTCTTTGTTTTTTCTTTTCTTTTGTTTTTTTGACTTTTTTGCCTCTCATTTGTTTGTTTTGTTTTGTTTTATTTAGGGAAATTTTTTAGTAAATCCACTCTTTAAGAGTCCTATTCCATCAAACCCATAGTGTTTGTTTTTACTATTCTATTAGGTCCTATTTCATAATAGAAGATCAAAACACCCTCACACAAACACCTGCCTCATCTTTGAATCAAATAACTGTCTGTCCTCTTCCCCTCTCATTTTATGGAAAATCACGCATAGTATCTCCACCCTTCCAAAAAGCCAAAAAGCCAAAACCGTATTCCATATCATCTCAACACCCGCACATCTCTCATCGTCGCATCGTCTCATCATCTTCTTCGTCATCCCTCCGCCGTCCATCGTCGGAATCGTCGAAATCACCATTGCTGAACATCCTGAAGTTTCATCTTCGTCAAAATCACCATTGACGACCATTTGTGACAACCCAACCGTCGATATGGGCAAAAAGCGTAAGTAATCTCACCAATCTTGTATGTAAACCCTAAATTTCTTCTTCAAAATACAACATTGTGAACTTTTACAAAGGTTGTTATTGTTCATACAATGTGTGAAACTTCATATTGTTATTGTTCATGCCCTAATCGTGAATGTGAATCCTTCAATCCCAATTTCCGATTATATGGGTTTTTTTACCCAGAAATATTGCACTGGCCATTACGTTGTGTTAAAAACTGTGAACATTCATATGGATTTGAAATGGTTGGCCTAAGCAAATTGTTTCAGATGTTGTTGTTGTTGTATGTTTCAATCATGTGAATTTCTTATTGAAATTGCACCAATATGAACTTCCAGAATAGTGCATGTTTCTATTCTTACAATGTGTGAACTTCATATTATTATTGTTCTTGTCCCTAATATTGTTGATGTTAATAGTAATAGACATTCACATCGAAGTCAATATGTTGGGCCAAGCCAATTATTACAGATGTTCTTGTTGTTGTTATATGTTTTAATCATGTGAATGTCCTATTCAAATTGCACCAATATGAACTTCCACACATATCCCCTGTTTCTATTCATACAATGTGTGTAATTTCATATTGTTACTATTCTTGTCCCTAATATTGTTGTTGTTAATTGTAGTGAACATTTACATGAAAACAAAGAATCATGATCCAACTTGCTTGTGTCAGATGTTGTTTTTATATATAATTAAGTTGTGAACATTCATAACATGTGTAAATTGATTAGGCACTTTGTGAACATTCACCACTATGTTTAGAGGAAACATATCACTTTTGTTATTCCATGTTTGAAACTATATTTCAATTTTGAGGTTGAACTAGAACATCGGCATTACATGATTGTAATAAGTCTGTGCATTGTCATCCGAATTAGTAGTGTGAATGTTCACAACATAATTTGAACTGTTTGGGTTAACATTTGCATGTTTTATAATGTTATTCATGGTTGTATCAACACACATTGATTTTTACACACACATTGTGCACATTGTGTTTATGTTGACACAGTAAACATCCACATCCATGGACAGATGTGGATATTCACATCCATCTGTGGACACAATTGTGGACATTCACATCTGTGCCACTGTTGTGAATGTTCACATCCCCCAACTGGCACTGTTCACATCATTATGTTGAATGTTCATATAACTAATGTTGTTGGCAACATATACCACTTGTTACTTGTTCTAATCGCATGAGTCTTGTCTTAAATTTTATGCTCTATTTTGCAAATATTGTACAGAAAAAAAACTTAAAGCGAAAAAGGAGATGAATATCATGTCAAGGAAGAAAGCCCACATGCAAATACTAACAGCAATGTTGACATGCGTCGTGCCAACTATGGATCTAACATGATCGGGCTAGTGAAATTAATGAAAAACACCAAATTCACACAATCACAGATCGGCTACCTGCGACAAACACCCTTCTAGAATTTATTAGATGCATTGAGAACCGGTGAGATTGACCTTGACAAATGCTTGAAGTATGATGATGTTGTTGTGCATGTCCTATACAAGAAATCAAAAGATCCCTTCTACATTAGGGAGAAGAAGATGAACATACACGACAACGACATTAAGCTGATTTTTGGTGTGAACTGTGGCACCAAACTAATGGACATATCATATGGTGCGAAACCAAAGACTAGGGGTGCAACTCGGGCGGGTTCGGTCGGGTTGGGGGTCTGCCCAAGCCCGACCCGAATTGCCCAGAGCAGTGCCCAAGCCCGCCCAAGCCCGAACATGAACCCGAGCTTTGCTGCCCAAGCCCGGCCCGAGTTAGCCCGAGTTACCCGAATTGCCCGAATTGCCTAGAAACTTGTAGGTAGATTTGTTTTGAAACCTGTAGGTAGAATTGATAATTAACAAAGAATTGAGAATTATTCAAAGTTATTTTCTGGTCACCAAAAAATAAAAAATAAAAATTAAGAACTCTTTTACTTAATTTATATATATTATATAATTTATTAAATTATATATATATTATATATTATATATTATATATTATATTAAATTCAATTCGGGTTCGGGTTGCTCGGGTTGGCCATTGGTTCTGCCCAAGCCCGGCCCGAATTACAATTCGGGCATCAAAAATCTGCCCAGGCCCGTCCAGATTACAAGATATAGTTGCCCAAGCCCTAAAAAAACTCGGGCTGGGCTCGGGTTGCTCGGGTTGAGCCCGCCCGAGTTGCACCCCTACCAAAGACTGACATTATAAACAGAAGGTGTAAAAATGTCATCTAGTTGACTTCAAAATAGATACGCACTCTTTTGACCGAGGCATTGAATGGTAAGAAGAAAGATGACAGCGAAGAAGTTGCAAGATTAGTTTGCATATATGCATGCCAAAAACTTTTTTTCTCGACAAGCGGAGAGACAATAGGATAGGGTTACTATGCACATATGTCCCATTGGAAAGCATGCAAGAATTTGACTGGGCCAAACAAATTAGAACAATGCTGACATCCTCCATTTCCCAAAATGACAAAAAGTTAGAAAAAGTCACCAGCTATGTCATGTTATTGATGGTAAGTACCCATGTTCTCAAATATTAACATTCGCATGTTCTTGAGTGTTGTTCATCTCTGCCAATTGTGAACATTCACAGCTATACCACTGTTGTGAATGTTCAAAGTTGTACCAATGTTGTGAATGTTCACATTCACATCTGTGCCATTGTTGTGAATTTTTACATCTGTTGAGATTGCTCTGAAATGGCAAAATAACATATGTCTTTGTTATTTGTTGAAGTAATGGTTGTGTGAACACAGAACCATCCTACAACCCCATAAGCACAATGCCATTCTTCGTTGTGTCAAGTGGGATCTGACTGCTTTACACAAGAAGATTAAATCCAGGTCTTTGGCTGACCTTGGTTTTAATAAGGTATGACCTTCAAATGTTGTTCAAAACATTCACATCATGACACCACCCAAATATGTACGTTAACTAAAATGACCTTTTCATTTCAGGTTAATGTCGGCGAACTCTTCGCAACCCAAACAAAATTCCAAAAGTTTAAGCATACCGCATTGAAGGTGGAGCCCCAATTTGATAATGTAGCCACGACATCACCCGAACTGGCTAACATCAAGGAATACATCAAGGAATAACAACATAATGTCAGTAACTCTGAATTTCCGAGGGAGGTAGTTGACCTAAATGACAGTGACGAGGGCATCATCATTCCTTTAGCAGCCCACCTGGTGAGAGAGCTATTGTCATAGCAAGCACAAGCCAACCCGATATCATCGATATGCTTGTCAAAGAAAATCGGAAGGCTTGGGGCATCATAAGGCAGTAAGAAGCAAAATATAAACACCTTGAATTCTCATGGGAGTTAAGGGCAAGAGTGATAGCTGTAGACGTCCCCGAACGTCCTAGGAGAAATCTTGTTTTGTTCATTGGGCTTACTACATTTCGAACTCAAATGTCACGGTTCTGAATCTAATCCCGCAAAGTGCAATGCGAGACCGATAAATCACCAAAGAGTCCAAATCCGGCAAATCGTTTTGAAAAACAGATTTTTAGAAAGAAGTGCCAAACATGGACTGTTTTGCCAGCTACAGAGTCGCTACTTAAATATTTTGTTTCGGGGGAATTTAGGAAACCCTGACTCGTGCCTAAGGCCACGCGTCCGTCATCACCAAAGTTGCCTCGGCTCGGGAACTTAGGTACGATTGGGGAAGGTCATTTTATGAGCACCCCCGCTCGCCCGATCGAAGATCGGCCACTACTAAACATGATATCGAGTTTTTGAAAACAAATGTGCTCTTATTCCGGTTTATTAGCCTAGAATTACTATGTGATGCGCACAGCATACAAGTATAGACTGGATTGCCTAAGTTGGAACAAAACATCTCATGTTTGTTTATTTGAAAATGGTTTGATGGTGCTACTCGCAAGTAGGCTAAGATGTGGATTTTGCCACCCTAAAGTGGGCTTAGAAAACAGGGTGATTTGCCACTCCCAAGTGGGCTTAAAACTCGCAATCGATGAATTGTTCCAATTCAAGTAATCCAACCTTCACCCACAGGCATTCAAGCAGTTATATCACATAAGCACATAGTCTCATGGTAAGCATGCTATCATGGCAGTCACTCACACGCATACAAGGATGCTAAAGCATAAACACTTACCGAATACTCCGAGCCAAAGAAAGAAGCTAATTAGAAAACATGCATGAATCCTAACTATGCTGAGATGCCTAATGCAACACATGCAAGAATGCAACTAAGATAGGCTTGGCTATTCTAAGATAGCATATGAGATGCTACAGGTAACATGTATTCAACTTGGAATTGAAATACAATGCAGTTAGTATGATGCGCAAAGCCCGGTGCATGCAAGACAGATGAATTGATGCAATCATGCGAGCATAAGGATGCTAATTGAAACGTGCCCTAAAACTAACCATCATAAGCTGGTAAATAAAAGGGAGAAAGACGTGGGGTTGGAAGACATGCATCACACACACGGACACTTATTACAACATTGCCCTCTCTCGGAGGGTCCGAATAAATAATATAACACCAACTAGCTAATCTAAGCTAATCTAATTAAGCTAGTTATTACATAACCAAAATGAATAATAAATTATAGCTAATTATTACACAACTCTAATTAATTAACAAACTAACTAAGTAAGCAACTAAACTAGCATGCAACTAAGATGAATGTAGATTGCCTCAGCTCTGCCTTGAATGATAAAGGATGCATGCATGCATGCTCGAGTCGCCTTGTCGGGAAATCCATTGCGATGTCTCAACTCGCCTTTGTTTGCAATTGACCTCAGAAACTTGCACAAGGCTCCAAGGAGATGAAACTCCACCCTGGGAATCTCGGGGAAAGCTACCGACCGGCTATAGGCATTGGAGACCACCTACCGACCACACTTGGTGGTGAAAACCAGAAAAGGTGGTCGGCCTGCCAGAAAACCTGGTCGGCCGGCCAGTTTCTTCTCCTGGTTTCTGCATTTTCTGCAACAAAGGCAAGCGAGAGAGAAGGCAAAGTATTTTCAACATATGTGTGCCCAACCATTCTTCCCGTCATTGCATAAGCTCTAGGGAGTGTAGTCCTCGATCCTCGTGCCATCAGTCACGCATCTCGATGCATGATGGTCGAGGAATCGAATTGCACGACTCAATGTGAAATGAATGCACATGTAAACACCTAAAGCCAACAACTCTATCATGGATAGTCAAGAGTGTCGGTGACTGAGGATCGAGGCACGTTTCATCACTTTGAGTACGAAACGTCCCTCGTTTCCCGTGTTTGGACTAAACCCTACTCCAAACACAATGCAACAAACAATGTATGGACAAATGCAACTCTAGCATGCTGTAGACACCCCATTTTTGACCGCCCTTAAGACTTGGGCGCGACTGATGGTTTACTTGGTGTTGGAAGGTGTGCAGGGCAAAGGTCCAGTTTCTTCGGCAAGGAGAGAGGCGAATCTCAACTTCACACCCCATTTTGAACCAAAGCTATTTTGAATGGTTTTTAGACCTTAAAACCCTCTCTTTCAAAACATTTTTGAAATAAAATTTCTAAGATGTTCCGAAGCTCGCATTTTGTCAAACGTTGTGCTTTTCGGTAAACCGAGCAAGGACAAAGTGGAAATGAATGAAAGAGAGATGAAATCTCTGAAAAATCTTTCAAAACACCTTGCTTAGGGGTTTGAAATTGAAGAAAAGAGGAGAAGAGGGGAGAAACCAAGTTGGAGAAGAAGATAGGCAAGAATCGCTAAGAGAGGGACGAGCAGTCCTCGCTAAATCAAGCTTATTTGTCTATACACTTGGAGTTAAGTTATGAGGCTACCACCATTGGAAAGAAGACTTCCGGGGCTTCATTTTTCATACAAGAATCTCTTAAACCCGAGTCCGGACGGCGGAGATATGATTAGTTGAAGTTGGGCATCATCCCGGTTGGACCGAAACTGAGCAACCTTCACCAAAACAAGCATAACTTTCTGCACAGTTGAAATTTTAATGCAAGGTTTGCGGCATTGGAAAGCTTACTTCCGGGGCTTCAATTTTGACACAAGAATGATCTGAAAAAAGGAGCTCATATGAAGAAGTTATGCCCGTTTGAAGTTGGACCTGCAGAGCAGATTTTTCCTGCCGACCGGCCAGAACATATGGCCGACTGACCAAAGAGATGGCCGACCGGCCAAATAGATGGCCGACTGACCATTTTTGCTAGCCGATGACCTTCCGGTGCACTCTACAGGTTGAATGGACGCCAGCTGTGCCAGCTGTTTCACACTGAACCCACTGTCCGAGGGTTTGGCCTTTTGGGGGGAAACTTGAATTGTTTTCCCCCCCATTTTTCCCCCTCTTTTTCCACCCATTTTGCCTATATATACAGCCCTCCAGCTCTGGTTTGAAGGGTTAGAAAATTTGTTTGGAGCCTCCTATATCCAATCTCTCTCTCTCTATATTCCAAGCACCAAAACCCTTTATTCTTGGATCCATTTCTACTCCATCTCCAAGCCAACCAACCCATACTCCATACCAGCAGTTCGGAGGCCATTTCCAGAGGCAAGGAGCATCTTTTCTCAAGCCAAGAGTTGATGAAAGACTAGTCTTCAAGGGTGAGTCTCATTTTCCCTCTTTTTGCTCTTTTCTTGGTCTATATTTTAGCTCCTTATGCTTGCCTATTTGGGCTCCGACCCTAACTAAAACTAGGCTTATTTTGAGCCATTTTTCATGTTTCATTAAGGGCCTCTCACTGTTTGAGGCTTCTTTTTTGTACTTGCTTCATTACCCCTCTCGTATGCTATTTTCTTGCATGATATTTTAGGCCTGTTTATAATCTGTTTTGAGGCATGTCATAAACTGTAAATAGGCTTATTTTGAGCCTTTGTTCAATATTGTTGAAGGACTCATCACTGTTTGAGGACTCCATTTGCCACTTGCTTTGATACCCCTCTTGTGGCCTCATTTTTGCATGATTTATTAGCCTCTTGTGCTTCTGTTTTTGGACTTTGGTCCAAACTAAAAATGGCCTTATTTTGACCCCCTCTTCATGTTTAATTTAGGGTCTTTGGCTGTTTGAGGCATCCTTTCTATACTTTGTGTTTAAACCTCCTTTTGGCCTTATTTTGCATAGCATTTTGGGCCTACTTGTAAACTGTTTTGGGTCTGGTCCTTAACTATAAAACATCATATTTTGGGCCCCTCTTAAACATTGTTGAAGGGACCTTGGCCATTTAGGGCCAGCATCTGCTACTTGCTTCATTACCTCTCTCCCGGGGCCATTTTTGCATGCTAGCTTAGCCTCATTTGTGTTCCCTGTTTGGCCTTGATTTAAACTGTAAATATGCTTGTTGTGGGGCTGCCTTGCTTCTGTCTTTAGGTCTCATATTCAAATAATGCATGCTTTGTATAGCTATAAGTCATTCCATGCGCTTAATTTTGAGTTTCGGGATGCGTCTCATGTATCGGGTGCCATATTGCCATGTTTCGGGGCTTTTAAGCATCATATTTCAGTGATTGAAATTCATATGTTTGTATGCCATGATCCATGCCTTGCCATGCCTTGTTAGAGTGGCATTCGTGCCTTAGGTTCGGTCCTCGGTTTGCGTGCATACGTGCACGCATTTCGAGCGTCCCATTTTCATCTTGTGGCCACTGATGTGAGTGTGGCTGAGGTCCACTCACATTGGGGTAAGACCATCTTCACATGTTGTTGCATGCATGTCTTGTATATGGTTGCATGCGTGCTCCATTTCATCTTGTGGTTGCATGCTTAGATTGTAATACATTTGGCATGTATTCCCTCTTTTAGTCACTTAACATGTTGTTACATGTTTGTGTGTTGTCCATGTTGCATGTTTGCATTGCTTGCCCCATGTTCATGCTTTGCATGCTTGCCACATGTTCATGTTGCATACTTAGTTTCCATGCCTAGGTTGCATTGCATTGGCATGCATGCCTTGCCTCTTGATCAAGTGATAGAGGTTGGGCCTTTATTTGTTTGTTTGCTTGGTTTGCATTACATTTGAAATCAAAGTGCATACTTGGTTTCTTGGGCCATCACGCATTGAAATGCGCGATTGATGGTCCGAGAATCGAGGACCACACCCCTTTGAGTCATAAACATGATAAGGGATGTGGTGGTGCACACATTTGCTCGAAATGCATTGCCATACACTGCTTGCCCTCTGCTGCTGTCAAAACTGTCTTCTGCAGGAAGTTTCTGCCGACCGGCAACATTCAGTGCCGACCGGCCATTGGTGAATGGCCGATAACTTCATCAGCAGCCGATGGAAATTCTCTATGGCCGGTGGGCATCTCCTCCAGCCGATGGCATTCTACAGTGTGCAAGGAACATGTCCCAGGACTTTGGCAGTCTTTGGAGAGGCAGGACAGTGTAAACAGAGGCAGCAGTGGCATGGTACGAATTTTCCGGGCGAGACGGACTCAAGCATGCATCATCACACGCATCCCGAGGCGGAGGCTGCGGCCATCTTCTCTTTGCATTTAATTTAATTAGATTAGGAGTTTTGTAATATTTAATTCAGTATTTTTCATTCGGCCTGTATATTCTTTTGGTCCCTCCGAGTGAGGGCGTATTTGTAATAAGTGTGCGTGAGTGTGTGTATGTCTTCCAACCCCACGTCTTTCTTCCCTTTTATTTACCTGCTTATGATGGTAGATTAGGGCATATTTAAATTAGCATACCTTATACTATGCATGCGTGCATTCATACATTTGTCTTGCATGCACCGGGCTCGACGCATCATGCTAACTGCATTGTATTTCAATTCCCAATTGAATACATGTTATCTGTTGCATTTCACATGCCATGTTTAGGATAGTCGAGCCTGTCTAGGTTACATCTTTGCATGTGTTGCATTAGCCATCTTAACATGAACTAGGATCATGCATATGATTACTAACTGGTTTCTGTTTTGGCTTGGAGTACTAGGTAAGCTTTTATGCTTTAGCATACCGCATGCGTGTGAGTGTTGCCATAATTGCATGATTACCATGAGGCTAGCTGCTTATGTGATATAACTGCTTGAATGCCTGTGGATGGAGCTTGAATTACCTAAATTGGAATAATACATTAAAACTGTGAGTTTTAAGCCCACTTGATAGTGGTAAAACCATCTTTTCTAAAGCCCACTTGAGGGTGGCAAAACCTACATTTTAGCCTACTTGCGAGTAGCAAACCATTTTCAAAACAAACATGCAATGTTTTGTTCCAATTTAGGCGATTTGGTCTATACTTGTTTGCTGTGCGCATAACATAGTAATTCTAGGCTAATAACCGGAATAAGAACATATAATGTTTTCAAAACAAGATATCACGGTTAGTAGAGGCCGGTCTTCGGACCGGGCGAGAGGGGGTGCTCATAGCTGACCTTCCCCGATCGTACCCAAGTTCCCGAGCCGAGGCAACTTTGGTGATGACGGACACGTGGCCTTTGGCACCGAGTCAGGGTTTCCTAAATTTTCCAAAATAAAATATTTAGGTGGCGACTCTGTATCTAGCAAAGCAGTCCATGTTTGGCACTTCTTTTCAAAAATCTATTTTCTCAAAACAATTTGCCGGATTTAGACTCTTTGGTTCAAGATTAAGAACCGAGACACAAATCGAGTCCGAACTGTAGTAGCGAGGTCCCCCGCGGGCTTGTCTACACATGCGATCTAAATGCAATGCAACTAAGTGATGCGAAGATGCACGGAATGACATGCAAGCATGCAAATGGCATACACAATGCTATGAACTAATCAATGGCATACTCAATGCACATGGATTATATGGCATGCATACAAAATGCACTAACATACGCAATGTTATGAACGAGGCATACGCAATGCAATGATCAAACATGTGATAACATGGACTTTAGGGCATACACAATGCAAGATGGACTTAAACCAAGATGGATGGACCTCGGCCACGCCCAAATCAGTGGCCAATGGATGATGAAATCAAAGCAACAAGACACACACAAGCATGCACAATGCAAAGGCTCCAAGCCAAGGGCACAAGATACAACTCTCCAAGGGTATGGAAAGGATGAAACATGGGACACAATGGCATATATTTCAGCTCTGGAATGGCATGCAAAATGGTCCCGAATCATGCAAACAACTCACCCGATGCATGTTGGATGGCACAATTACCGAAACTAGTGAAGTGCATTACATTAGAGGTATGCAAAGCAATGCCCAAATGAACAAACCAACCCCAAACAGTCCCTATGCAGGCCCAAAACAGTAACAAAATGGACGAAGATGATGGCTTGCAATGCACAAAAATGAAGCTCATGCAATAGCCCAAAAATGAGGCATACAAGCACAACTCTCAAACACATTTAAAGAGTATAAGCTCTGAAATATGGCCCAAATATGGCACAAGTATAAGCTCTGAAATAACATGTTCAATGATGCCAAAACATGAAAACAACTCAAGTTAAGCATGCAAGAGGCTTCAAAACTCGAAGCTAGGCAAGGGTATTACACTACAAGCATGCATAGCAAGCATTATTCGACCATGGGACCTCAAAACAGAGCTAAGGCAGCCCAAATCATGAATAAAATCAGTTTAGAACATGGCCAAAATATGCTAGAATCAAGGGCCAAAACAACATGCAATGTGAGCTAGTGAACATGGATTACACTATAAGCATATGAAGCATTCAAGAGGCCACTAAACCAGCAAAAGTTAGAGACATGACATGCCAAATAAAGCCCAAAAACCCACTGAAACATGATCAATTCATGCAAGAATGACATGCTCCTTTGATAGGCTATAAGAGGGGTTATTCTACACATGCAAGAGACACACCCAAGGTGACAAAACCAACTTTGGAAAGAGCCTAGGAAGGCCCTAAAAGTCACTGAAAAGGGCCTGAAACAAGGCTTGGAGGTGTGCAAATGAGGCCTCCTTTGTAAGGCCAGAAATGCTAGTAAATAAGACAACAAGAGAGAGGGTCACCCCTCTCTGATTTTGGCCCTCAAACTCACATGCTCACCACTGAAAATCCACTGGATTTCAGTGGTAGGAAGGCCAAGCAAGATTAAATCAAAGGCTTTATGGCATGGCTCAAAACAAGGAAAAATGAAGCATGCAAGGGGGTAGATGACCCCCAACAACAAAATGACCTTAAACAAACATCAAAAGGACCTCAAAACAAGACTCTTTTTAGTTGACAACAAAGCTCAAATATGCATGCAAACAAGGCTAAGAGATGGATAAAAATAAAGCTTAAAAGAGGGAAAAAGTGTGTTACCCTTGAAGCTCAGCAAGACAGCAACTTCTCCAGCCCAAAACCAACTCTTTGAGACCTCTCAAGACCCTCCAAGAACCTTAGAACAATGGTGGAGGTGTGTGGCTATGAGGTGTGGTGTAATAGGTCAAGAACAAGACCCTTTGAAGCTCAAAATGGTGAGATATAGAGAGGGATATATATTTTTGCCTTAAACCAATTTCTGAACCTGTGCCAAGGAAGAGGAGGGCCTCTCTTATAGAGATCCAAGGCCAAAGCTTCTTCAAGAAGCTAAAAAACAAGGCTCAAGATCCTCCATACACTCCATACATATGTATGGAGGATACAATCTGTGCCTTCCAGCTGACACAGCTGGTAACAACTCACAGAGACAAAACTGAGGGAGGCAGGCCGACCAGTTCAAGTGGTCGGCCGGCCAGTTCAAAAGGGTCAACTCAAAGAAAGGTGGTCGGCAGCCCCATTTGGTGGTCTTCACATTGAATGCAAGCTAGTAGTATAGTGGGAGACCAGCAAATGTGGCTCAAAGACCAAGGAGACCAGCTTCCTGACAAGAAAACCGGCTGGCGGAGAGAGAAGTGGTCTCCAAGAGAAAAGGTGGTCTCCCACCCTTGTACCACCTTCCAAACAATGAAAACAAGGTCCATGCCAAAAATAAACCAAGACGGATGCAAAATGAGAGTTCAGGGGTCAAAACGCGTAGCCGGGTGCCCTGAAAATAGGCTGTTAAGCATCGAAAGTGGTGTGCGACCACGAAGGTGGTCTCCCGGGCCACAGTGTCCCTCTAGACAGAGGAAACAAGGTGTGTGCCAAAAACCGGAGCAAACGGAGAATGTTAAGTGGTCCCGAGCCAAGGCGCACGGTCGACGGCCCTGAAAACCGGAAACTGGTCTCCAAACGGGAACAGTGGCTTGCAACCACGAAAAGTAGCCTATGGCCACTAAGAGATGGTCTACAAGACCTCTCCCTCCCTTCAGGAAGAGAAAACAAGACTTGGTTCGCAAACCGAGGCAAAGCACAAAAGGGTCCCGAGGTCCGGGGGTAAGGCTCTCAGCCGAAACTCCGAAACCTCAGAACAAGCACAACATGCGCAATCACTGAGCTCTCAATCGATGACATTTGAGTCTTAAGTTCGGTCAAAAATGGGGTGTCTACAATAGCTGATCTTGAAGATAAACTGTTCAACCAGTGAAGCCCACCCAACCTGAACACGGAAATAAAAAAAGTGCATGGAGCAGAAGGATGCAGAAATTAGGTGCTTAATACAGCTAGTCATCGACTTAGAATAAGAGAAAATAGTTCTTCAGGACCTTTTCGATGATCAGTCTGTCCACATTGTCACACAGGTCGAGGGGCAAAAGCATCATGACAGCCTCAGCAGGCAAGCCCCCGCCCCAATGAAACACAATCTCAACCCACCTTCTAGGTGAAATGTACCAAGGAGAAAGATCGAAAAGAGCACCATTTGCCTGACTTCCAGTACCTAGACCTACCTAGCCAAAAAAAAGAGCATGGTCAAGGTCCAAACCAACCCATACAGTCCACATAGTTTAAGATATGGACAAACATCCACCGGCGAAGCACCTAAAAAAATTATTGACATTGACCAACAAGTTCAAGGTCTGGAGAATGATGTTCAATCACAACAAGCAAAAGGTCCAGACTTTACAGAAAAGTGGAGGCAATGAGAAAGTGGATGTATGAACACCAATGTGAACATTCACCTTTCATAATGTAAATATTCATAAATGTACTTATTGATTTGGTTTAGTTTACTTGCGTGCAATGTTAATATTCACATTGGTTTACTAAAAATGCATAGGTTGCATGTGTGGAAAGGAGACTCTAAGTCTAGATACGTGTATTTTGATGACATCATGTACCTTATCAAGGAGGAATCAATACACAGCAACGTATGCCATTACCAAAATTATTCACTGTGTACACACACAAACACACAAATAACCACACACAGACACACACACACAGAGACACACACACTGTTCACCCACCACAAATAATATAATACGACGCTATGTTTGTGTAGGTAATAAATGCATATGCCGAACTATTACATGAACAACAAGAGATGGTCAACCGAACTTCAGAGGAAGCCTCATGCATCTTCACGGGTATGTGTTTGGTAACAGCTTTAACATTCCATTTTTTTTTTTTAATGTGAATATGAATCTTCACAGTCCATTAATGTGACCGTTACATGATTGAATGTCCAATGTGTATAGAAAGTGATACGAGACTACCCTCTTCACAAAAGAAGTAAACATATTGATGCACATATGAAAGACTACCAAGGAGAGAGATACCTACTATTCCCATTGCAGCATGATTTCCATTGGACGATCGATGTGTACGACGCTAAAGACAATCTGTGGAGGCATTATAACTCATTGCGACCAAGGCTAGGCATACACGACCCGCATGTTGACCAAGCACAACAAGTTGTAGGTGACTCTTATTGTACACGAATATGAATTGTTGTGATGTGTTAAATTCCAAAATGAATGTATGCACACATATGTTCATTGGTGCCTAACGTGAAATTCCTTACGCAGATGGACTACATTAAGAACGTTGTGTTCGTTATTGGCGAGCCATCACCACTATGGACTAAGTTCGCAGGCCAAGATCTGTCACAACAAATCATATCAGTTAATGTCTGTCCTTACAGTAGCCTCTCTCGTTCTGAATGGTGTGGCGTAGAGACTTATTAGTACACAGTTTTTTGAATCACAGAAAAACAAAGCGCCATAAAAACCTATAGGTGGGGGGTGTCCACCTACAAACCAACCAACGCTCGATATGAAAGTTAATATCAATTGATTTGACATTTTGACAAACAAAAATTGATTATAAACCAGTGATATGACATCTATTAATGTTCCAATATGCCACTTGTGCATTTTGATCTACATTTGGTGGTGTTCTGTTAATTTATGCGATTGTTTGGACCACATTGTTCTATAATACACATATTGTGTGCAGGAATGTTCACATTGTCTACACGATATCATTACAAAGGACAGACACGTGTGCAACTATTCACATCTATTCTTATTCACAACAGTTGTAAATGTTCACATCATGTCAAACTGTATGCATGGGAAAGTTCACATCCCATATTATATTCATGTCAACATTCATATCAATAATGTGAAAAGTTCAATGCAAATGCGAGTATTCACATAATGTGAATCTTCTACACAAATGTGAATGTTCACAGTATGTATTAATCATTAAAACACCAACACATGTCAGTTTGCTACCAAAAAAAAAACAAACAAACAAACAATGTCCCCCTTTGTTTACACCCTCATTCCAAAAACATACAACAAAACAAAATATAGACAACACAAATCAAATACTATGTTTGCCAACACATTATTGTGTTTACCAACACAACATAATCTTATTTCAACACAATGTTTGCCAACACATCACAATCTTATTTCAAACATCAATAAAAAAATTCAACGTAAAACACAATGTTGAAATGAAAATTGTACGCCCTGTATCAGCTCTTTGCATGATTTCCGATTGTGGCTTCCCAACTTATCATATCTCTCGCACCTTATTTGTTTCAGTTTCTCATCCCTTGATGGGATTTTATTCTTCTTTGGCCTGTTGAGTGGTCTATTCACAGTTGGTGGGTAATGGTAAAGTTTGTGGGATTGAAAGACAGCTTTTCCACCGACAGTATGGGGAATATGGTACTCGAATAAGCAACACGATATGTCTTTACATGAAAGTAATGTTCCATATAATCATTGAAATTATACCGGCGCTTTTGAATCGCAATAACAGCATGGTCACATGGGAATTCGTTGATCTGCCATTCGAAGCAAGAACACATACGCCTTGCAATATCAACTGTAACAGATGGTATTGAATGAACCTCAAATACATCTTCATTGGCTTTGCTAACTTACCAAGACCTTCTATAGTTGAATGAATCAAGAAGCATAGTTTCAAATATAGGACAAATTGTTTCCTTCCACTTGTTTGCTTGGTCACACTACACTGACAGTTGTCGCATCAACTGAGTATGAATTGTGTCCACCAGCCAAGTGATAAGAAGATTACGTACTTCTTTAATCCAATTATTAAATGACTTCGCCGCATTGGATGTCATCTCCCCATAACGTATGCCTCTGCACAATATCACGACATTGTACGACACTGAAGTTAATTTCTTCGCAACTGAACATGAAATTTCACATTGCCACAAAACATGAATAAAATTCCTACAAGTTATCATTCTAAAGTTGACAAATGGAATATATCAGGAAACTACTATTACCTAAAGTATGAATTTGCCCAATGCTCAGGTGCCAACTCCTTGAAAAAACTGTGTGCTCATTGCTTACCCTCCTCTTTTAACTTCTCAAGATTTTCATGGAACCCCACCACAGTTGGCTCGTAAGCACAATCACCCAAACTACTAACTAGGCGGTCCCTAAATCCATTATCAATCCCCTTCATCCGGTCTCTTAAATTGTTCTTCAAGTGTTGTAAGCAATAACCTTGGTGAGTTGATAGGAATACCTTTGGCATTGCTTCTAACAGACCAAGATTACAGTCAGAAATAAAACTAATCTGACGCTTACCATCAACAACCTCCCCAAGTTCGTGCAAGAACCACGACCAATTGGTCATGGTCTCCGAATCAACAATCGCAAATGCAACATGGAATAGACCTACAACATAAGAATATTAAACAACTGATCACAATATTCCAATATGAATATTAACACAAGTAGTTTACAAAAACACTAAAAAGCCAGCAGGGGTTGTGAATATTCACACTGTGTAATGGTAAGGCAGATATCCAGACTACACTGCTCAATGTGAATATTTACATAGACATACACAGATACAAAAAAAATACTAACCATTGTTCCCATTTTTTGTCGTTGCCGCAGTGGGGAATGTTCCATCAAGGAATAACAAAGGCCGACAAAAATTGTACCCATAAATACATGCAGTGAATGATACCAAAAAAATGACAAAACTGTTGACTACTCGCTTCGTAGTCAATATTGACATAACTCCCCAAATTGTAACGCATCATAGCATCCGAATACCATTGCAACTGGTCAAACGACAATGAGTGATCTCCATGAATGACAGCCTTTGCTTTCTTCACGCCTAACCATACCACGTGGTAACTTACATCCAGCCCATAATCCCACTTCAAAATAGTCACTCCCTCACACAGGCGAGTTAACGACTTGTCCCTTACAATTTCAGATATAGTACTTGACACGAAATCAGAACTAACTCTTGGATTCTTCGACATCCGGACATCCATACCACAACTATACACATCACTGAACCTCTTGATGTAGAAAAATCTATTTCTTCGTTGTGCTCTACAATGTATAGCCCATAAAGCAACCTCTTTCATCACGCATCGCACACACTGCAGTAACCCTTACTGTCTCATTCTTGACATACTTAATCTGGAACCTGGATTGGATTGCATACTTGCATAAAACATCACGAAATTCTTGTGCACCTCCTACAAACCGCTATCCCACATTTGTAATACCATTTGCCCAAGGGGCTGACAACAACATCTTTTCCTTATGGTGGCAAAATCTCTGGAATGCCTCAATTTCTTCCGCACTCCCCACACGCAACGACCCAAAGCTACTTGACTGACCAATATCACTTTTCAAATCAACGACAACCTCTACATGTTGTACCCCCATTGATTTGGCAAGCAATAACATGTTCTGAAATTCTTCATCATTGTCCAAATCACACCAATTCATCCCAAGTAGTCGACAGAACAATGAAACAGAATAAGCAAACAACTCATCCCATTTTTCACACAAACACTCCACCAAACACGAATAACACAATGCGTGAATCGCATTTATTATAATTGTACTGCAACCATATGTGCACACCAAAATCATAAAGGTATCCATCTCCTGTAAAAAGACAACAATACAAAAGTCAACAACCACGTTACAACCATATGAACAACAACACATACAATAATCCATACTATATAAAAATTCAGATTGTGCAAACGTAAATGCCTATGTGTACAGTTCCACTGCTAAAACATTTTACACAACTTAAAACATTTTACAAGATCAAAATCACACCACCAGAATGAGGTGACAGTACACAACATGCAAACAACCCTCCATAACTTCATATTAATAAGTTGTGAACATTTACGTTGTTTTAGATACTCTGAATTACCTCGCCCACACAGAGCCTCATTAAGCAAACATCAAAAACTTATCAAACAAATACTTACATTACCACATAAATCAAACATAACATAAAACGAACATACATTCATACACAAAGTATATGCCTATATGTACATTTTACACTGCAAAATCCAAACTCAAAATATCACCACCATCATTACAAATAAGATGTGAACATCCACATTGTTCACATAATCTAAATTACCTCCCCACCATAGAACCACGTAAAATGCATATAATTCAACAAACAGAGCATCCAATCCATCACATAAATCAAAACATAAACTGAACATGCATTCATAACCAAAATGATACTAACCTTAATCATGCAATCCTGCACTCGTCCTCTACCTCAAAAATGATTTATTTCACCTAGTTATATGCCAAACAATGTCACAAACGAACACCATTAGAGCCGTTGTCTTCACTCCCAAATCACTAAACCCTGCCACAATAGCAACAATGAAACCTTAGCATATCGAAGCCTTCAAACGAGCCAGTAAAATTGAAACGTATCCAACTGAATTAGAATCATGATCAAAAGTGTGAATACAACAAACTACCAAAACAGAATGAATAAAAAAAAAAAAAAAAAGGAAACGTTTATATCTCTAATTTGCATCAACATTATAGATAACGGAATAATAGTCCATTAAAAATTTTAAAATTAGGAGAAAGGATCTCATGGAGTAAAAAGATAAGTACATGGGACTAATCAGACTATAATAATCCTCTATGGACCTAATGGGTTACAATAACTCTAAAATGGATTTATCAATAAAAATATCTTTTATTAATTTAATTTAATTTTATTATATATAAAACAAAGTATAATATAAATTATCTAAAATATATTATTTATACTAATTAATATATAAACACTAAAATATATACAAATACACAAGATCACATAAAATTATAAAATAATACAAATTAATGGACTAATAAAATGTATGTTAGTGAGCCAAATGTGTAACATTTAGGATCTGATCACACCCTCAACTTACATTTTGCTAGTCCTTAATCAAAACAAAACTAAAAAGACAATAAAATGAAATTTATCTATGCCATTTTTGTAGGGAACACGATTGCATTTAGCATATGCAACTAGCCTTTGAACCCCTAGGTTACCCCTAATGGACTAGTTGTAGTCTCGTGAGGGTTTATAGTGAATATACCCACAAAATTCACATTTTTTAAAAAAAGAAAAAGAAAATACTCATAGAGATAATTGTTAATTTTAATATATTAGCAAAATGATTATCAGAGTTCAGAATACTAACAATTTGTAAAAATAATTTATCTATCTCTATATTCGATGTGTGTGTGTGTGTGTATAATATTATAGCTAACAAAAATATTATTTAATCTCTTAATGAAACAAGACCCTAGTTCTATCATAAGCATGTTTCAACTCAAATCTTACAGATATTGAACTCAACAAATGAATCACTAGATACGGTGCAAATTTGTGTATTCTCAACATATGTGAGTGGAATTAACATAAAGAAATCAAAATATCTCGCATATAAGCTGTAACGCCCTGAAATAAATAAAACATACCCATCCATTGCATTAATAAATATCAACAATGATAAAGTAGTTATCTTTCATTAAATTCCAATTTTTTGTACAAAAGAGTAACATATGTAGTTATACATTCACAAGTCTAACCCTGAATCTATAGCATATGTTACATAGTAAAATGAAAGGTAAACAATTAAGTTAATGCCCTAAAGGCTTACAATTTTCCAAGATAGTACTTGGTTACAACAAAATAAATGGAAAATCCAATACAGTTAAAGCCCTAGGCTTGTACAGATAAATAAAACAAAAAATACACAAAATGAAGCTCTTGCTTCCAAGTCCTCGCAAGCTATTCTCTTGGCAGAGGCATATCATCAGCACTTGAAAATTGTTTTCCCATATAGAGTGAGCCAAAACCCAGTAGAAATAAACCAACACAGCATATGAATCTTAACAAAGATATAAGGGTTAAATGCATATACAATGCTCGTGACAAAACATTTTATATCTCTTTCAAACCATGCAATGCCAGGTTTATGTCACTATCCATGAAACATTTCCCTTTTAATAGAAAACTGGACTGTGAATAAAACTTTGTGAATCTCTAGATACGTGTCTGCAAGTAGACTATACAACTACTACCAATTTGTCATTTTTACCGGTATTAACAGGAAGGCTCGATACCTATCCGCGTAGGTTTCTAGTCTTTCACCACGGACACACAGGCCAACTTAACTTTGTAACCACACCCCCTACCCAGATTCACCAAGTATTCACCATCTTTCTCAAAACAATATACATTTTCAATGTAATAATATGTAACAATGCCCAATGTAAATAGATGAGAAAATAGTTCCCATTTACTTAGTTCTCATGCAATTTCTACAACAATCATAACTATCCTCCACCGATAGCCCAAAACAGATATCTCTAGACAATAAATAATTTCCATGAAGACAAACTTTCAAAATTCATCCAAATCCAAGTGGCTAGCTCGATAGGCGCATTTCCCTACATAAGTCAAACTAATCACCTATAGCTGAATGGGTGGTGGTGGTGGTGGTGGAAGTGTCTACTTCGCTAGCCCAACATCAAAGCAACTAGCTTGATAGGCGCATTCCCCACATAAGTCAAACTACCTATAGCCGAATGGGTGGTGGTGGAAGTGTCTACTTCACTAGCCCAACATCAAGGCGACTAGCTCAATAGGTGTGTTCCCCATATAAGTCAAACTAATCATCTATGGTCGAATAGGTGGTGGTGGAAGTGTCTACTTCACTAGCCCAATATTTAGGTGGCTAGCTCGATAGGCGCATTCCTCCCCCTTCACATAAGTCAAAATAACCAATTATGGTGAAAGGGCAGTGGGATATATTACTTAATTATTGTTATAGACAATAATAAAATACAATTTCCAAAGGAGGCTACCAAAAAAATAAAAAAATTAAAATGCAAGCCTAAAATAATTGGATTACATATATGTAGGCCATCAAGTCATAGGTATTGTGCAAAAAAAAAAAAAAAAATGAAAGAAATGGTCCAGTGCACTGGTGCAAACAAGGCATATGTATGGTAAGGATGGTGATGCACATGTTGTGCAGACAAGCAACCAACTACTAAAGAAGTCAAAGATTGTTCAATGCATGTGATACATATGGCATAGGTATGATACATAAGTTTGTGCTATTCATGCTCACAATATTATAATGAATATTATATATGCATATATACAAAAGTCTTACCTTGAGAGGTTCAAGGTGACAGTCAGTCTTCAAGCTTATCAATGTGGCCTGAATTGAAGGATAGTTAGCAGCAACACAACGGTGCAAGGTCTAAAGGCACTTATCATCAATCAATTAAATAGGGAGCAGTGATACCTATAGGCTGCGCACAAACCCTAGTATGGTTGTTATTATTATTACCATATGAGGAGAAAAGAGCTGTTCAATGCTCACTTGAAAAAAAAAGAAAGAAAAGTGTCCAAATTAAAATCCTCACCTCGTAAAAATGACCAATCTACTTCAAACATCACCTTTGATAGTAGCAAACAAGCATCAAACCAGAGTTTTGAAGTGGGGGAAATTTGTAGACACTTAAATTTTCACGTGTCTTGATCACCGTCTAATTAATCAAGATAAATAAATTTTCTTGATTAATCAAAATTAAGTTGGTCAAAATTTTTAAATGGATGTGGGTCTTACTAAAATTATGGATCTTAACCCATTTTAAATTATGGATCACACCAAAAGAAAAATGAACTTATTTTGACAATTGGATAACCCAAAAGTGTGGGGCCCATGAAGATATTTTTATTAAAATTTTGTTAAATTTGAATGCAAATCATGTCCATAAATCAAGAAGTAAATTGCTTGTTTCTTGGAAATTAGAGTCAATTTTGGAGTGTCCAAAATTAATCCTTCCTTCCTATACTTTTAATAAGAAGTCACCTATATAAGTGTGAATTGGGCTGATTTTGTGAGAATTGAGAAGGCTAAATTCTCTAGAGCACTCATGAATTACCAGGCGTTGTTCAAGGCCAAAATGAACGCAACCGTAAGGACCAAACTATGTTTGCGGGTACACTATGTGTAGTCTATTGTCTTGGCTTACACAAATAGCTGAACAGTTCAAAGCATCGCGTCCACTAGTTAGCTAGTAAGTCTGATAGGCTTTCACTAGAGAAGGTTCAAAGCCAAAAGCTACCTGAGTGGTAATACATACCCAACTTCACCATCGTCATCAACATCAACCCAAGTTCACAATTTCAACATCTTACTTCATTTATCAAAGCAAAATCAATATTTAGGATTTCCAGGGCAAAACCCCCTCTTCTTAATAAACCATTTCTCAAGGTAAAAATCCATCTTTTCATCCCATCTCAACAATAAATATCTATCCACAATCATTTTCGATAAACCATTTGAAAACTCCTCTTTTGTTTTCAAACCAAAACCCAAGATTGTTTAAAAATCCATTACTTTCACAAAGTGGTTTTATAAAAACAAATAACTAAGTTAAAACTTATAAGGAAGTGCGGAGAATTCCTACCTCAAGCTTAGAAGATGGAAGAGAAGAACCCGGAAAAACTCAACGTCCACGAAACCACGAGCCACTCGGAACAAAAGGAAGCCCTTGAGACGATCTACGACCTATTTCAAAGGACCAAGATGAGAAGGTACTTCTAAGTGAGTAGATCTGAAGATCTAGGTGAGAAATGTTAAGTTTTGAGAGAAAAGAGAGAAGTCACAGTTTAAAGAGAGGAGGGAGAGAGAGAGAGAGAGAGAGAGAGAGAAGTGTGTTTGGGGTCTATTTATAGTGGTAGAATAATAGCCCTAAAGTCAAGGGAAAGAATAAGCCAAACCCCAAAAAGTAGGGCCCAAAATCGAACCAAAAATCTAGAAATAACTCACAGGGGTCGACCCTCACGACAGTGGTGTCAACCCTCAGGAAGAAAAGCTGAGACACTAATGTTATGCAGCAGATGATGGTCAACCCTAGGAGACAATGGTTTCGACCCCATTTTTCAGAATGCAACCCAGAACAAAATAGTAAGGGGAGGGTCGACCCTAAGAACTCGAGGTGTCGACCCTATATTTTAGTATGTAACCCAAGGCAAAGCAGCGATGGAAGGGTCGACCCCATCAAGACTGGTGTTGACCCTAGAGGTTAATAACAGGGTAAGTGTTGACACCACCAAGAGTGGTGTCGACCCCAAATTTTAGTAGCTACACCAAGAGCACGACAACAAGGTGGTGTCGACACCTCTAAGGTTGATATCGACCCCAGAAGCAGAACAAAACAAAGAAAAGAAGGCAGTGTTGACACCTCCAAGGATGGTGTCGAACCTCAAGCAATAATCCAACAAGAGAAAAGGAAAGGATCACCGCTACGGATATGGTTTCCTGGATTCGAAAGCAATAAATGGGTTGAGTCTAAGCCCAGATCACTATATAAGTGATGAAAGACGCTAGCATGAAAGAACACAGTCTTTCTAAAGAATGCTAAATGTTGAAAAATTACACTAACACCTTTATCCATCATATCTGTATCTAAGTTTTACCAATTCTGGAATCAAGTAGGACTTTATTGGGTTAGTCAAGCAAGGTTACAGATAGGTAAGAAAATTGGTAAGAATCAGTATTTGCTTTTTGAGTGTAAAAGAATAACCAAAATTATTATTTCATGATTTTGACATTCTCTTTCTTCAACAATATATTCCAGTATAGACTCCCTTTCATAATCCTACTTTTTTCTTTCTCTCTATTTTTTTTTCAAATTTTTTTTTTTAATTTTTTTTAGTTTTTTAGTTTTTTTTTTTTTTCCCTTCTCTCTCCTCTTCCTTATCATTTCCTTCATTCTTTTGCTCCTAAAGACAGTGGCCAGTCATCACCAGGGTTTTATTGAATGAAAGGTTTAACAAGTAGGCCCAAATTGGTTTCAAAGGATTTTTGAGTGTAAAGAAAGAAATGTTAAAACTCAAATAATACAAAAATGGCCTAAATCATTCCCCAGAATTTGGTACAATTTTTCAACTTTCATGATTTTTAGAGGATGTAAATGCAAAATGATTTCTCAACATTCAACCAAAATGAAAAATATGAGACTGAACAACGAAACAGTGCACTTCCAAATGAATAGTTAAAATTAAATTTAATAACCTTCCAAAAAGAACGATAGGCTCAAATCTCACACGGGTTATAGTCTCCACATTAATCATCAAGATGTTCAAGTCTAAATCCAAAAATTAATCAAAGAATATTTAAGTGGTTATGTGCATGTGCAGATTTTCCGAATATGAGATAAAAAGTTATTTTTAATCAAAAGATAGTATGATAAACTAAGATATCATTTAATTGCTAAGGCAACAAAATTAATAATTAATCAAAAAAATATATTATTTTTTTTATAATCACAGCACGCACACATAAACAATTTTTTTTTTTTTTAAACACAACAACACAAACAACGGCACACAAACACAAAGAAAAACTTCTTTTTTTTTTTTTTTTTTTAAAACACGAACAGCAAAACAACAAACAATTATTATTTTTACAACACAACTGAAACTGCAAATAAAATTTGATTTTTTAAAAAAAAAAACACAACTGAAAATTAAAACGCACAAAATAAATACAAAACAAAAAACGATAAATAAATAAATAAATAAAAGCAAAAACCCTTTTCCCCCAACTTAAATGCAATTGTCCCCAATGATACATATCACAAATGACTGACAAGAACAATGAATGGGAATGCAAACACAACAAATAAAAATTAGTCTTTTATTGTCAGATTTCAAGACGGTTTAGGGTTGAAAATTTTATTTTTCTTTTAAGTAACCCGTCTCAAACCAAATTTCTTTGGTCTTACTTAGCGGTTCCCTTCAAAGGTATACTTGTCTATTTTACCCTGACACAATACCGAAAACACATAAAATAAAACAAAACAAAACAAAATACACTAATCTGTTTTACCTGGGTGTAGCAATTTCACTTTTTTCGATTCTTATGATTTATGAGATATGGGTCATCCAAGCAAAAATTATTTGACCCCATCCAAGAGTTGACAAAAGTGAGTTACAAAATCATCTTTTAATAATATAAGAGTAATATATGCAAATCCAGGGTATGTGTCTATTAGTAGGAAATCATGTAAACAGACCCTAGGAACAGAGATCAAAAGTTCATTGCCAAGTACGAAATCTCAGTTCAAATCATTGTCAAATCCACTCAACTCACTCATTATTTTCTCAGGCATTAGATAAACAGGTGGAGGGGTTTCCATGGAGATAGTCTCGACCCTATCTAAAAACTCATAAGTATTACCTGAGGGTAAAGATTCTGACTCCAGATGGGATACCTCCACACAAGATGAAAAAAATGGGGTTGAGAGTGGATCATCCTCAATGGAAGAAAAATGTGGTTCTCTGAAAGGGGTAGATAACAGCTCATCCATATCACTGTCATCAAAATCAAAATGGGCCCAAGACTCTCCTAAAGAATTTTCTATCAAAAAATAGTAGACAAACTCGTTTTCCCTATCGAGAATTTTAGCTATTTGCTCTATATGGGCTTCCATTCTAGCAAACGATTGATTCTGGATATGTAACAACTCATTGGTGGAATCTAAGATGCATTGAAGAAATGTTAACATTCTATCCACGAGATCAGAATGTTGTTGAGGTGAGATTTGGTAGTGTAACATTGGTGTACTGTGAAGAATTTGCAACACTCTCTCTTGAAAATAGGGAGAATATTGAGGTGATGGAGTATAATGTTGATATTGAAAATAATCAAAAGGGGTTTCAAAATAATCAAAATGCTCATATCCCCAAAAATTATTTCCAAAATATGCCATAACTCCACTATACACAAGGCTCCAAAACACTAGATAACTTCCACTTTTATTTTTGTCAAAAAGATTTTACAAGAATGCTCAACTCACTTCTTTTTTTTTTTTTTTCTTTTCCTTTTTTTCAAAAACACATTAAAGAAAAAACTGCAAATTAGTACAAAACAAAATAGAACAAAAATGTGGTAAGTACATTATGATAAATAAAAGTGCGATAAAAATAAAAGGAGGTATAAAACCTCCCAAAGGAAAAAAAAAATGCAATAAAGTAAATTACTATAAAATAAATTTTAATAGTCAGTAGTTAATAGTTAGTAGTCAGTAGTCAGAAGTCTTTTTTTTTTCTTTTTATCCTCAAAGCTATATGTCCAGCAAAGGTCATCCACAGTGTCCAGCACGGGTATTTCCTTTGTGTCATAGTATGATTCTTTTTTTTTTTTTTCTTTTTTTTTTTTTTTGGCACAAGACAATTGCACACAAGAAAGAAAAAATAAGTAACACTTGCACAAGGAAAATATATATATATATATTAAAATAAAAAAAAATGAATTACAATAAAAATTACCTCTGAATCAGACAACTTATCTTTATTCCCTGGCAATGACACCAAAAATTGATATGGTCATTTGCACACCAAAATGTTCTATTTAAAACCAAATAATAACTACTATTCTGAAGTATAGAGTTAAGACCAGGTGTCGACCCTCAGGGACTAATTGAGTTGTTTTGATACAAAATAATAATTAAAGTAATTTAAGAAAATTAATTTTGAAAACAATAAAACTAAAATTAATAAACCAAAAAATAAATAAAATAAAATAAGAAATTTCTCAGGGTTTTGAATCCACCACTAACCTTATAATCAAAGATTATTGTATTAGTTTTCAGAAAATCATTAATTTAGATAAGATGATGTAAGTTGATCAGAAATACACCGTCAAGAGTATTTGTATATTAAAACCAGAAAGTCACGAATCATCTTCACTTAGTACAGACCATCACCACTAAACTAAACTAAACTATGGTTGATGCACGACTCGTCTGACTAGGTATGACTTGTCTAACAATTTTAATACACAACAATGAAAATAATTGTATAACATGATTTGAATAAACCATTTATTACACAAAAATATCTGAAAGTTATACAATTTATCCAAATCAAATCAAAACTAAAAATACTAAATACAATAAACCCCAATTACATGGTCAGGGTTTATAGCAATTACGGTTTTAACCCAACCCTTTTGTATCTTGGACTTGGGTTTCGTGGTTTCGTATTGTTATTTATGTCTTATTCCCCTCATACTTCCTTGAGTTTGGCTATTGGATTGTAATGGTTGCGTTTGGAACAGGTTAGTTGCTTAGTTTCCAAACTTTTGTTGCCCAAAATTTTACTCTTCCGCTTGAGCGGGCTTTGTGAACTCTCAGTACTTTTACGGGTCTGCAAAACTACTGGGAGAGTGTATTCTATGCTCAAGAGGTGTCTTTGCACTCAAGCGGCCATTTTTGCGATCGAGCGTTGGTCTGTTATTTGTAAAACTACTAGGAGTATGCATTCTATGCTCGAGCGGAACAACTTATTGTGTCTAACGCTCGAGCATCATTTCTTGCACTCGAGCGGATTGTGCGTATATTAGTTCGCAACAACACCTTTCTACATCACTTTTTCACAGCTTTTTCTCTCAAAACCCTAGATCTAGAGTCTCTCTCTCTAAAACTCTCTCTCACTCTCTCTCTCTACATTTTCACTTTGATCCGTTGGTTTCTTTACCCTAGTGTCTTTGGGCAAAAGGTGGAGCACGTCGTGGTCTCTCTTTTCATCCAAAGAAAAGTGGGTTTCAGTTCATTTGAGGTTTCTCCGCTCTTTCCTTGATGTTTAGCTCTGAGGTAGGGACTTTTTACATTCTTCTATGAGTTTTAACTTAGTTATTTGTTGATGTGTAAAGAATATTGGAATTTGGAATGATTTTGACCAAACCTAGAGTTTTGGTTTAAAATCAAAAGAGGGTTTTTCAAATGTATGTAAACAAAATGGTTATGGGAATATATGTGAGCTTGTGTTGTGATAAATTTGTTGATTTTGATACCTGAGATGGGTTTTGGAAGAAAAGGAGTTTTGCCGTAAAATGTTTTAAATAGTTATTTTGTACAAATAAATGAAATTGGTATTGGGAATATGAAATTGGATGGATGCTTATATAAATGGTGGAGTTGGATATGTATTGCCTCTCACCTATGGAAATTTGGATAATTTATCTATCTTGGAGATTGTATATTTGTTTAGAAATATCTGTTTTGGGCTATCAGTGAAGGATAGCTATGATTGTTGTAGAAATTGCATGAGGATTATGTGAATTGAAACTAATCTCTTATTCATTGTCATTGAGTACAACTATGTCTTTAATATATTATAAATGTATGATGTTTGGGAGAAGAAAAGGGATATACTTCATGTTTGAGAGAAGAAATGAGATGGACTCCATTGAATTAAGTTGGCCTGTGTGTCCAGGGTGAAAGTCCCGAAAATCATGCGTATATATGGGTGCCAATTCCCGTGGATGAAATATCCGTAAAATGGCAAAATAGAAGTATTTGTATAATGACTATGTTGGTTAGAGACCCATTAAGTTGTATCCTCAGTTTGTTTTTCTGGATGAAATGGTGAATGGCTTATGAACTGAGATAATTGAGATATAAAGCTCGACATGGAATGGTTTCGTAAAAGAGTTATAAATGATTTTATCATGGGCATTGGATATGCATATCATACTTTTATCTTTGTTAAGATTCATATGTTGTGTTAGATTATTTCTACTGGGTTTTGGCTCACCCTATTTGGGAAAAACCATTTTCAGATGCCAGCGATATGCCTCCGCCAAGACAATGTTTGGAGGGATTTGGAGCAGAGGCTTCTCTTTTTGTATTATGTTATTGTTTCAATTTATTTCTAATCAAGCAATCTCAATCGTTCAATTTTTAATAAGGTCATCTTAATTTATTTCAAATCAAACAAATCTAAGTAATATATTTTGATAAAACAGCTAAAACTGTAGTTAAACCAATGAATCAGTCAAACTGAAAACGATTCAATCTAATCGGCTAAGTCAAAAAACCAACCAATTTACAACAAAATTAATTAATTAAAACCTTTAAATTTTATTTTAAAATTTAAATCATCTTGAACTGAAACATGCACAATACTATAATATTAAATGAGAGTATAAGATTCACTATATATAAGTAAAACAACTCACTTTTTACTTCTTTTCTCGATGGGGGATATTAATTATTTTGAAGTTAAATATTATGAAAGTTTCGAAATCTCATACAAAATTATTTTTTAAATCAAAATGTCTATGTGGGATTGTAAAATCAAAATTAAATGGAAGCTAACAAGTGAAGATTTTCTTAATTATTTAAAATTAATAAAAAAAATTGTTATTGATTATAGGGCATCTCACTAAAAATTTTCTTTTGCTTATAAAAATGAAAGCATAAGATTCACTTTATATAAGTGAAACAATTCACTTTTTCCTTCTTTTTTTGCTGTGGTGGGATTGTAAAATAAAAGTTGAATAGAAGCTAACCAATGGGGATTTTTTTAATTGTTTAAAATTAAAAAATTTCAATAATTAATATAAATTTGAGCATAAGATTCACTTTATGTAAATGAAACAATTCACCTTTTTTTCTTTTTTCTTTTTTTCCGATTTGAGATTGTAAAATAAAAGGTAAATGGAAGGTAAAAATTCAATAATTTTAAAATGAGGGTTTGGAGTTTCTAGAAGGCTTCTCCCTTAAAACTCCCTTTATAAGATTCATTTTATATTAGTGAAACAACTCACTTTTTCTTTATTTTCCCAATGTGGGATTGTAGCACTTTATATAAGTGAAACAACTCACTTTTTCTTTCTTTTCCCGATGTTGGATTGTAATTATTTTAAAGTTAAATATTATGAGAGTTTCAAAGTCCCATACAGAATTATTTTTAAAATCAAAATTATGTGGGATTGTAAAATAAAAGTTAAATGGAAGCTATCAAATGGGGATTTTTTTAATTGTTTAAAATTAAGAAGAAAAAAAAAAGAGTATGAGATATTAATCATAGGGCTTCTCACTAAAAATCTCATTTTGCTTATATAAATGAGAGCATAAAATTCACTTTATGTCAGTGAAACAATTCATCTTTTACTTCTTTATCTGATGTGGGATTGTAAAATAAATGGTAAATGGAAGCTGGCCAACGGGAATTTTCTTAATTGTTTAAAATTAAAAAAATTTAATAATTTTAGAATAAGAGTTTGGAGCTCCTAGAAGGCTTCTCACTTAAAATTTCATTTTCCTTCTATAATATATAGATAGATAGTGAAACAAACTTTGCTTTTTCTTCTTCTCCCGATGTGAGATTATAAAATAAATCATTAACTAATTTGAGTTTTATTTTTATATGGCTAAATGGAAGTTAGCCAACAGAAATTTTTTTAATTGTTTAAAATTAATAAAATCAATATGAGAAATCGCGATTAAATCGATGAATCGGTCAAACTCAAAATGGTTCAACCTAATTGGTTAGTTCAAATAAATGACTAACCAACTTATACAAAAATTAATTAATTAAAAATTTAAAATATTATTTTAATTTTATTAAAATTTAAACTCTTTTAAATTGAAGTACACACAATATTACACCACTAAGATTCACTTTCTATAAGTGAAACAACTAACTTTTGTTTTTTCTTTTTCTGATGTGAGATTATAAAATAAAAGTTAACAATTATTTGGACAGAAAGTTTATTTCTAATCAAGCAATCTCAGTTTTTCAATCTTTAATCAAATCAATCTGTAGTTTATTTCGAACCAAACAAATGTAATCAATATATTTTGATAAAACCGCTAAAATCGGGGTTAAACCAACAAATCAATTAAATCAAAAATGATTTAGCCTAATCGGCTAGGTCATAATTAATTAATTTAAACTTTTAAAATTCAAAGTATATTGAATTGAAACATGCACAACACTATAATATTAAAATGGGATGGAATTATAAGATTCACTTTATATGAGTAAAATAACTCATTTTTTCCCTTCTTTTCCTGATATGGGATTATCAAATAAAAGCAAGTCAATTGAGATTTTGTTAATTGTTTAAAATTAATAAAATCAAGAAAATTAGTATGAGATATTGAAACTCTCACAAGGCTCTTCATTAAATGGGATGAGAGTATAAGATTCATTTATATGATTAAAACTTTTAAATGTTATTTTAATTTTATTAAAATTTAAACTGTCTTGAATTGAAATATACACAATACTACACTATTAACATTCACTTTATATAAGTGAAACAACTCACTTTTTTTTCTTTTTTTTTTCTTTTTTCAATGTGAGATTATAAAATAAAAGTTAACAATTATTTGGACGGAAAACTTATTTTTAATCAAGTAATCTCAGTCTTTCAATCTTTAGTTTATTTCGAATCAAACAAATCTAATTAATATGTTTTGATAAAACCGCTAAAACCGCAGTTCAACCAACAAATCAATCAAATCAAAAATGATTTAGCCTAATTGGCTTGGTCATAATTAATTAGACTATATTGAATTAAAACATGCATAACACTACAATATTAAATAGGATGAGAATATAAGATTCACTTTATATGAGTAAAATAACTCATTTTTTTCATTCTTTTCCTGATGTGAGATTATCAAATAAAAACTAACCAATGGAGAATTTCTTAATTGTTTAAATTAAGAAAATCAAGAAAATTAGTATGAGATATTGAAACTCTCATAAGACTCCTCACTAAATGGAATGGGACTATAAGATTCCCTTTATATGAGTAAAACAACTAATTTTTTTTTCCTTCTTTTCCCAATGTGGGATTATCAAATAAAAGCTAGCCAATGGAAATTTTCTTAATTATTTAAAATTAAGAAAATCAAGAAAATTAGTATGAGATATTGAAACTCTCACAAGACTCCTTACTAAAAACATCATTTTCCTTATATAATATATTGGACTCTCCCACTTTCCATTCTCTTTCTTTCCTTGGCTTCCTTGGCCAAAGCCTCTGCCTCGCTCCCCTCTTTCCATTTGCTTTGCTTCCTTTGCTTCCTTTGCTTGCCTTTTATAGGCAATTCAACCTGCATGGAAACAAATAAGAAAATATAATAATATTATAAATTATATATGATATATGATATATGAAATATATATGTAGTCGGGGTGCTTGCTATGCGTGGTTCTCTTTTCCTTCTTTGCTCGGGGTCGAGGGCAGCGCCCCCGAAGCAAAAATGCAAAATGCATTCAAAGTTACTTGTCCGCTCGAGCGGTCGTTTATGTGCTCGAGCGGAGAATGTTTGGTTTCAGAAGTTTGACCTATCTGCAAGAGTACTGGGTTAGTGTATTTAACGCTCGAGCGGGGCTTTCCACGCTCAAGCGGACCATGTTATATTAGTTCGTGAATCTAATATTTCAAATCACTTTTTCAGTCCTCTCTCTCTCTCTAAAACTCTCCAAAATTCCAGATCGAGAGCTTCTCTCTCTAAAAGTCATATTCTATTTTTGATTTCTCCAGATCCATTGGGATTTAGACCTAAGTTCTTCATCAAAGTTGGTTATCATCTCAAGGGCTATGTTGTGTGCGGTGAAGATCGAGTTTCGACACCGTTGATTTTGGGGGTTTCATCTCATTTCTTCTTTAAAACTTGAGGTAGGGATTTTCTTAGAGTTATATATATATATATATTTTTGCAAGATCTAGGTGATTTTCGAAATCATCCTTTCATAGCTTTGAAAATTGATTATTAATTCAAGAAGTTGAGTGATTTTTGAAAGTGGGTTTGTCTCTTGTTCTTTTAAAATGATCTTATGGGTTTTGATCTTCGTTGATTGAAGAAAAGATGATTTTGGAAAGTTTTGTTTCAAACGATTTGATTTGTATAGTTTTGGTGAGAAAACTTAGAATTTGGGGATTTTTTTTTAAGAGACTGAAAATTCATGAATGATATTGTTATATTTATTTTGTGTGCCAAAATAAATGGATGTTTGGAAATTTTCTTATCTATATTTATACAAATGATGAATTTCAGGGAATATGAGAATTGTTATTCATTTTGGAAATTATTGTTCAAAATGTTGAAATAGTCCTGAAATGACAAATTGTTAAGGATACTTGAGAAGAGGGAATTGTGTTATTCCTTGGATGATGAATTGGAATAAAAGTATTTATATTCATTTTGTGTTATTGGCATAACAATTCATTTGATTACAGTAAACTTTGAAAGTTGATTTGAAAACTTGCATTGAGAAAAGAATGTTGATAAACAAGTTTTCATAAAATGGTTTTGGGGTAAATACGTTGGTAGTCTTGATAGGTGGTGTAGATGATATTGAATAAATTGGCCTGAGAGTCTGGGGTGAAAGACCAAAAATCTGCGCGGATAGGTGTCGAGACTTCCAGTTAATACCTGTAAAAATGACAATTTGGTAGTATTTGTATAGTTTACTTGCAGACACCGACGTAGGGATTACCAAAGCCGTATTTACCGCCCTTGAAATAAATTGTTAATTTTTGAACAATTGAAATTACATGACATCATTGAGCATGATGGTTTTCAAAATATGAAAATGTAATTTATCTTCAAAAAAGGCATAGCATGGCATGTGCATTTCATCTCTTGAGACTTGTATAAAATGTATATACTTTGTTAAGGATTTCCTACTGGGCTTTATGCTCACCCTACAGGATTTTTGTGCAGGAAAAGATGTGGTGATGCCGCCTAACTAAAGGCGAGGAAATGTGTGTTGAGAGTACGAGACTCTCATTTTACTGTGACTCTGTGTGTAAGCCAAGGGCTGTATGTGTGTAGGTTTGAATAACCGTTTTGTGTAACCAGGCTCAAGTCTTCGAAACTTGTAAACCCTTGTGGGTATTTATTTGTTTATTTACTTCTTGTTGGATTAATGTATTGTTGCATGAAGAACTATTGTATCATGTAATGTAAGTTTAGAGATTTATATTCGTTTTTTCTTGAAAGAGCCATGATTGTTGTATTATCATTTGGGCTAGAAATTTGGGGCGTTACAGCTTTTCTTTCTCGACTTTCCTACCTCTCATTTGTTTGTTTGTTTTGTTTTATTATTTATATAAAATAATATAATATAAATTATCTAAAATATATTAATTATACTATTAATAAATAAGAACTAAAATATATACAAACACACTACATCACACAAAATGTTAAAATAATAAAAATTAATGGACTAATAAAATGTATGTTAATGGGCCAAATGTGTAACATTTAGGATCCGATCAGGTTATCTAAATGGAGGTTGTGCATCTCAAGGGTTAATTCCATGTTGGTCGGGTAGTGGCTATTTGCGAAAACAGATTTTGATGATTTTAATGAAGTCGACTAATTTTCTCAAAAATTATTCAATTTTTCCAAAACTGGACCATTTCTTGGACCAAAAAGGAAAATTTTTAGTACTCACAACTTGACTTACATGAGTGGAACAAACATGTTAATCTAACTCTCATGTTAGTCAAAATCTTTTTAGCAAAAAATTTAAAAAAAAAAAAAATGTCAAAGTGATGAACTAGGAGTACAGTCAAGTCAGGCTTTCTGTCTTTTTACCGTATTGTCAAAAGTCTCCATTATTAACTCACTTGCCGAAAAGAGCATAATAGTTGTCTCCGGCAATATACCGCACCTGTGATGTTCTAAACCGCGCTCACTATCGTCGCGTCCGCAGTGTTTCTAATTGCGCCCACGTTGAAGTTTTGTGTCTTTCGTTCTGGCAAGTGTCAATAAGTTTGTTTTGTGTTGTTTTTGCTTTGTTTATCTTTCCTTGAGTTGTTTTTGATTTTCGGCCACTTGCTTAGCCAGCTGGCCAATTTTCCACCAGTTCATTAGTTCGTTCAGCCGGGTTGTTCATAAATCAGCCGGCCGGTCTATTGTTTCAGCCGAGTGGTTCATAAATTAGCCGGCTCGTCAGTCATTCAGATAGGCGATTCATAAATTAGCCGGCCAGTCAATCAATCTGCCGGTCGGCTAATTTCTTAACCTAGAATGGAAAAACTACAGAATGTGTATAGGCTTAATGGTTTGTCCTTTTGAGTCATGTTTTGAGTGTTTTCCATTCCAGCAAGTGTAAATAGGTGTGTTTGGTTTGTTTTTGTTTTGTCTTTCTTTCATTGAGTCGTTTTTGATTTCCAGTTAGTTGAAGGCTCGGTGTCCAATTCAGAATTCATTAAAATTCAACCATTCTCAGATTCAAATCCAAAACAAAATGTTTTTCATTGCTCAAAGTGTTGTGCCATTCACGTCATGATGTGCAAATAACAAAACACATTTTATTCAAATTTAGGGTGAAGCTCTGATCAGCATTACCACAAAAAAAAAAAAAAAAATTCAAAAACAAGGAAATCATCTAAAGCATTGGTGCTTCTTCCTAAGCAAGAAGAAAAAGAAAAGAAAAAATAAGAAAAAATTGCAAATACAAAAAAAGAAAAAAAAAACAGAGGGACTTTTTCATTTTCTTAGATTTTAGCAGTAGCTCGACGGCGAAAATTACAAACCAACTTTATTTGCAGAGCTTCATCACTTGACTCTACCGACGATTGCCTCGCCACATCTTCACTCTCGAGAAGCCTTTGAAGGCTCTGCCTCGGCTTTGACAGAGCTTCTGAAAAAAATTACTCCCTATCGATCATCAAATGTAGAGTACGAAGGACCTCTGAATCAGGCCATAGAGGTGGCCTACCATTTCAGCTCCTTGTTTTGTTTCTTCAGTTCGCTAATCTCTGCTCCAGCATCCTTGTACATACTCTAGAGCAGAGAGAGTTGGGTATTTAATCGATGTACCTTACTTGTCTTATTTTGCAGCCGGTGGCACAAATTGGAGACCGCAATCATCGCCTCTACACAGGACTTCAAGGTGAAGTGGTTGGCATCGATATCAAACTGCGTTGCCATTGTTTGCTCGATTAACAATGCAGGAAAATTGAGAACAGGGGCAGGGGCGAGAATAAGCCATGACAGTGGAGTATAATGCTTCAGAAGGGAAATTTTGCAGAGTAATGATAGGGGGTAGTTTGTAGCTCTTTGTTCTATCCCTAGCAAGCTAGGTTTAAGAAAAGGAACGGAAGGAAAGAAGAGACCAAAAGAAGTGCGGATTATAGAGGCAATCGTTGAAAATCGCGGTTGATCCAGCTGCTGTCGGTCAGGCTTGCCGTGATTGTTGAAATTGCGCACTGGACACGATGGTCGATGAAGACGAACGAGGTAGAGAGAGAGATAGAAACAGGAAATAGAGAGGGGTCTGTATATGTGTGTATATATATATTTGTCTGTGTATTCGTATCTATATATATAGCTCGTATGTGTGTATGTATCTATATATACCCATATATGTACCCATATGTTTTTGTATGTATGCATATGTATACTGTATTTGTATATGTATTGTATATATTTTGTATATATATATGTGTGTGTGTGTATCTGTATATCATATATGTATCCATATTTGATATTTTGTATCCACGTATGTACATATGGTATTTTCAAAAAAATCAAAAATAAAAAATTCAAAAAATTCAAAAAGAAATTATTGAAAAAAAATTCAAAAAGAAAAAGAAAAGAAAAAAAAAGGGGGGGGGTAAAAGGAAATTTTTAGAAAAATCGAAAAAAAAAAAAGAAGAAAATTTTGAAAAAAAAATAAAAAAATTTCATGTTAATCTGTTTTGCATCCATTATGTTATTGTTGTGCATTCATCATTGCATATTATTTGTCTTACATTGCCCCTTTATGTTTTTGCATTCACCATCACACTTGCACTGTCTATTACAATTGTCATGCATGGTTATAATCCATTCACATCACTTCAAACTTTTTTTGGTTATACACATTTCTCTTTTACCTAGTTGAAATCAATTCTCTATTTCGTATTGCGGTTCAATCTAGGTCTCTGTCGTTGGTTAAAACTCCTTGTGTTCCTCTTCTCATGATTTCAGCGTGTTTAAAGTATGTTCTTCCTTCTCTCACAATTCCAGCGTGGTTGGAGTTTGTTCCTCCTTTTATGATTTCAGCATGGTTAGGGTGTGTTCCTCTTCTCATGATTTCTGCATGGTTAGAGTATGTTCTTCCTTCTCTCACGATTCCAGCATGGTTGGAATTTGTTCCTCCTCTCATGATTTCCGCATGGTTAGAGTGTGTTCTCCTTCTCACAATTACAGCATGGTTAGAATGTGTCCTTCCTCGCACGATTTTAGCGTGTTTGGAATGAGTTCTTCCTTCTCTTACGATTCCAGCATGGTTAGAGCCTGTTCCTCCTCTCATGATTTCAGCATGGTTGGAGTGTGTTCCTCTTCTCACGATTTCAGCATGGTTAAAGTGTGTTCTTCCTCCTTTCACGATTCCAGCGTAGTTGGAGTTTGTTCCTCCTCTCATGATTTCAACATGGTTGGAGTGTGTTCCTCTTCTCACAATTTCAGCGTGGTTAGAGTATGTTCTTCCTCCTCTCACGATTCTAGAGTGGTTGGATTTTGTTCCTCCTCTCACGATTTTAGCGTAGTTGGAGTGTGTTCCTCTTCTAACGATTTCAGCGTGGTTAGAGTGTGTTCTTCCTCCTTTCACGATTCCAATGCAGTTGGAGTTTGTTCCTCCTCTCATGATTTCAGCATGGTTGGAGTGTGTCCCTTTTCTCTCCTCTCATGTGAGTGTGTTCGGATTGTACCCATTTGTTTGTTTCGTTTGCATGAGGCTTGCCTCACCACCTGTCATATTGCATTGCATAAGTCATGAAGAAAATGAAAAGAAAAAAAAATTTCAATTGCGTATGGTTACAACTCTACTATTGCATCACTTGGCTACAATCTTTGCACATCAACATTTGATTACAACCAATTTTCATCAATTTATGTTGGCCCCCTTCTTTTGGGTTGTAGGATCAAACCGCTCGATTTGTATTGGACCTTTTTTCAGGATGATGAAACTATCCTTTTCTCGGGTTGATAGTCCAAACCACCATTGGTTAATATCTCCCTTTTCTTGGGTTGTTAGTTAAGACTATCCATCGGTTAACACCTCTCTTGTTTTGGATCGTAGGTTAAAACTACTCTTCGGTTACATTGTGTTCTCTATGTGAATGTGTTTAGATTGTATCCCTTGTTATACTTCATATTACCTGTTGCATTGCATTATAGGTCGCGAATTTTCAAAATCTGGCCTCTTGAAACGTATAAGTCTAGATATCAATTGTGTTTCAAATTGCATATCACTTGCACCTTGTCCCTAAACTATGCTGGTTTGATTACTTATAAAGGGATACGTAGGCAACCTTTGGGTTCAACCAACTTGCATTGCATTTATTTGTTTGCCCAAGTCTTATGGACTTGTCAAATGGTTTGTCTTTAGGCTTTGACATTCACTTACCATAATAAAATGCCTTCGAGTTTTGTCAAAGAGGGGCAACTGTAGGCGCCCCATTTTGACCGGCCCTAAGACTTGGGCACTTCCTTTTGATTACCCGATGATGAAAATAAGATTGTGTTTCTCACATAATTCTCAATAAGAAAGATGAAAATTGTGCTTCATTTCTAAACCCTAAGCCTATTTTGGCCAAGTGTTCAAGCCCCGTTCAAAACTCTCTTTCAAAACTTTCTTTCCCCACTTTGTTCCAAATATTTTCGTAGTGTTCCAAGGCTCGCTCTTAAACTTCAAAATGAAACTTTTCCTCAAGAAATTGAGCAAAGAACAGTGTGGACATATAAGGAAATGACGAGAATTCTGTCGAAAAATTCTGTTTCATGCAAAGCAATCAGCCCTGGCCAACTTTTTGGCCGGCTGACCACGAAAGTGTGTTTTGGCTTGGTGGATCATCTTTTCGCCAACCAACCAAGAAATTGTTCGGTAGCTGCTTTGTCCAGAAGCAGGGCAGTTTTGGTAGAAATCTTGATGAAAGCATGTGGGTCTTGTTCATTCCAACTGCTTCTTGTTAGATTCAAGCACGAGGCCCCCTCCATTATCACCCTTTAGCTCCTTTGTCAAAAGAGAGGTTGTTATCTTCTTAAAAGATGGCATCCATTTTCAAACCATCCATATCATCCTATCAACCACGTCTCCCATCTCCTTAACTTTGCATTCTATTCATATTCTATATGGAGAGATAGAGAGGATCAAAAAGAAAGAGAAAAGAATTGAATTGAGAGAGATATAGAGAGATAAAGAGAGAACTTGAAGCTTTGAACCAAATTCTTCAAAACATACATTGAAATTCTATCTTTCATACACCAAAACCATCTCATAAATTCTGTTAAAGCCTAATTCTAGTAGCTTTGATCCGAAAGAGAGTGAGTGTTCTTCAAATTGAGTGAAAAACTGAGAATTAGAACAAATCCCCCCACAAACACTGTTATATAACCTAAAAACACTATTCCAAATAGAATTTCGAGCTTTCAAATTGAGAATTGAGAACATACTTCCATAAGCTTGAGGGTAAGCAAAAGGAAGTTTGGAAATCAAATCCTTTCCTTGGAAGGTAAATTTTGTACACTTTTCATTTTCTTGTATTTCTTGCATTTTCTTTCCTTGAATTGAATTTCTTAATTCAATTTCATTTTACACAATTGTTGTAAGCTAACTGCAAGTGGTGAGTTGAGCCACCTGCATATTTTTCGTTTGTTTTCTGGTGTTTTGAACAAAACAGAGCCTTTGCCCTAGCCTGAGTGACTAGCCAACCAATTAATGGCCAGTCGGTAAGTTTTTTGGCCAGTCAGCAGGTCTTTTGGGCAGCCAGCCCCCCTTCTCTTGGACAGACTCCAGCAACCTCCAGCAATGAGCAGAACAATTTTCGACTGTCTCTGAAGCCCCCTGCAGCTTCTGTTTTTACTGTTTTTAGTTTGATTAGAGAGTGATTGTTAGGTTTTTAATTTTGTTGTAATTGTTTTCCTCTTCCCCCTCTATTCAGATTTGTAATATTTCAAGGCGAAGTAATAATTCCCTCTCCTCATTTCTTTCTATTTTGTTCTTTCAATTTCTTTCCATATCTATAAATATGTTGTATCTCATGCTTGTCATTATATCCATGCTTTACATCCATGCTTCATGCCTTAAGATCTGGCTAAATTTGCATTTATGAGCTTAATCGATTATTATGTGATTTTGTGCACAACTTCACGTACTTGATATGAATCACATGTCATATATTAGAAGCTGGGTCTGTAGTTGCATTTCATGAGTGAATTGCATTAGGATCTTGTATATAAGATCATACATATTTTACTAATTTTGTTTTTGTGTCTGTTTGTGGGACACCAGTAAATATATAAGTTTTTGTTCTTTAACATCCCGCCTGTGCATGTTTTTTCTACTATGTCTAACATCCTACCATGTAACTAATTGCTTATTTGATATACCTCTATGCATGCATGTGGGTGAAGGTTATGTTATTAAATTTGGAATAAAATTGATTTTCATGATTGCATTATTCAAAACCTTTTCAAAATAATGAAATCAAATTGTTCCAAAATAGACAACTCAGTTTATATTTGTTTTGCTTCACATAGTAATTTTAGGATTATTAATAATCAACAAATGAACATGTAAAATCAATAAAAATCATATCATGGCTAGTAAAGGTTGACCTTTCGTCCTCATACCTAAGGTTTTGAGCGAAGCATCTTTGGTTATGACGAATAGTGGTTTTGGCACGAGTCACGGGTTTCCTAATTCTCCCAAAACAAATATTAGGTGATGACTCTAAGATCTGATGACGCAGTCTATTTCTAGAAAATATTTTTTCAACAAAAAGAATTTTTTGGACTCTCATCTACGTTTCACATTGTACTCGTAAGAATCGAGAGTCTGAACTGTTAACACGCGCGGGCACCCCCCAGGCATGTTACAATAGTACGCTCAGACTGTCCGTCGATTTGAGGGTGGTAGGCGGTGCTAAAGGTTAACTGAGTGCCCATAACAGTCTGTAAACTTTGTCATAATCATGCAGTAAAACAAGGGTCTCGATCCGGGACAATACTCATCAAAACTCTATGAAGCCGGATAATCTCTTTAACGTGAAGTTCTACTAGGTAATCAATCAAGTCACTCATATACATAGCGAGGAAATGAGCTGACTTAGTTAGTCGATCTACAACCACCCAAATTGCATCGTTACCCTTTTGGGTTCTAGGAAGGCCCGAAACGAAGTCTATAATGATTTGTTTCCATTTCCATTCAGCTAAAGGCAAGGGTTGCAATAACCTGGCTGGCCGTTAATGTTTTGCTTTGACTTGTTGACAAGTTAAAGACTGGGACACAAATAAAGATACATCCCGCTTCATACGCCTTCACCAAAATTGTCGGTTTAGGTCATAGTACATTTTTTTGCCTTCCAGATGCACCGCAAAACAAGAGTGATAAAATTCCCAAAGTACTTCATCTTTATATGACTCAAGTACAAAAAGGCGATCTAGATACTGGACATTAGAATAGGAATCTACCCTCAAACCTTTTTCCTCCTTTTCCTGTGCGATTTTCCCTTGATTGTTTTAACTTCTGAGTTACCCTGTTATGCTTCTATAACCCGAGTAACAAGTGTTGGTCATGCAAGGACGGAAAACACAGTGGCATGCTTGGAAGATTCACTAAGATGCAAATCAAATTTGCCCAAATCAACTAACTTTTCCCATTCCCCCATACCAAGATTAGTAGTGGTACTCACAGATTTTTTACTCAAAGCATCGGGCCACTACATTGGCTTTTTCCTGGATGATAGTGTAATTCAAAGTCGTAATCTTCCAAGAATTCTATCCACCTCCTTTGACGCAAGTTCAAATCCTTTTGGGAAAACAGATACTTAAGACTTTTATGATGTGATAACACCTCAAATTTCTCCCATACAAATAATGTCTCCACAATTTTAAAGCATAAATAACTGCAGCTAACTCCGAGTCATAAGTTAGATAATTTCTTTCGTAGGTTTTCAATTGGCGTAAACCATACACCACTACTCTACCTGCTTGCATCAAAACACACCCTAAACCTTCTCTAGAGGCATCACAGTACACAGTGTAACCCAACCCTCTTTCTGGAATGATTAAAATTGGCGCAGTGGTCAATCTTGCTTTCAGCTCTAAGAAAGATTTTTCACATGACTCATTCCAAACGAACTTCACTCATTTTCTAGTTAGTCTAGTCAATGGAAAAGCTAACATGGAGAAGCCATTCACAAACTGCCTATAGGAGCTGACAAGACCTAAGAAACTACAGATCTCAAAAGTGCTCTTAGGTCTCTCCCAATTCTGCACAACCTCAATCTTTGAAGAGTCTACCGTAAACCCATCCCTGGAAACAATGTAACCCAAGAATTTCACCTTGGAGAGCCAAACTCACATTTCTCAAACTTAGCATACAACTTGTGCTCCCTAAGTAATTACAAAACAATATGAAGGTGCGCCTCATGTTCCTCCTCCGAAGGTGAATAAATAAGAATGTCATCCACAAAAACTACCACAAATTTGTTAGGATATTCTCGGAAAGCTCGATTCATCAAGTCCATAAAAGTGGCAGGACCATTGGTTAAACCAAACGGCATCACGAGGAATTCATATTGGCCATATCGAGTACAAAAAGTCGTCTTCGGAATATCTTCCTCTTTTACATGCAATTAATGATAACTCAATCTCAGATGTATCTTTAAGAAACATTGAGAACCCTTAAATTACTCGAAAAGATCATCTATTCTAAGAAATGGATACTCATTCTTAACTGTGACTCTATTTAACTTGCTGTAGTTAATGCATAGCCGTAATGAACCATCCTTCTTCTTGGAAAAAAGATTCGGCGCTCCCCAAGGCGAGGTACTAGGGCATATAAAACCCTTGTCTAATAACTCTTGCAATTGCTCCTTCAAAACGTGTAACTCTACTAGAGCGAACCTATAGGGTGACATGGAGATGGGTGTCGTACTTGGCACTAAGTCTATAGAAAACTCAACCTCACGATGAGGTGGTAGTTCAGTGAGCTCCTCTAGGAAGCCATCTAAAAACTCACAAACCACCCTAGGAAATACCCCTCGCACTCCACCGTTCTCATCATTCATTAAAGTTGCAAGAAGAGAAGTAAATTTGCCTCGACTACAAGAGTCATATAAAGGCGGTAAAAAGTCTACCAGTTCTATGTCCCAAAAAATAGAAACAGTCACCCCCAGCAGTGCATATAGTAACTCTCCTACGATAACAATCTATAATAGCATGATAAGAGGACAACCAATCCTTACCAAGGATGACATCAAAACCCGTCATATCTAGCAACACCAACCTAAAAGGGAGTTGGCGATCAGTGACTTTGATTACACATCCGGGCATCCATGGTTTAGAATCATCTTACTCTCATCCAGTGATTCTACCACAAGCGAAGACTCTAATGGTTCAGCCTCTAACCCAAACATGGATACAAATGCAGATGCTATGAAAGAATGAGATGCCCCTGTATCTATTAACACATTGGCCCAAGTATTATATATAAGATATGTACCTCGCATCACTAATGGCCCAGTCGACTACTCGGATGCGGTAACTACATAGACTCTCCCTTGGGGTCTCTATTCACTCTGATCACCTCTCTGATAATAGGCATGTTGTATAGACTGTGCGGAGGTGGCCCCACATACAGCTCTAGACACCTATCCAGACTAAACTGGTTGATGAGTCTGTCTCTGGCTTTCTCCTGACTGGAACCCTAGAGAACTGGTTGTTCCGGCAATTTAGGGACAAGACTTCTTCATATGACCCAGCTGGCCACATTGATAACAAACGGGTGATTGATTTCTGCCCAATGTTTGGCTCTAAGAATGAGTAAAAGTCTGATATTGTTGATTACTCCTTCATGGACATACAATAGACTTGTGACCTTGTTCACCATACCAACAACAAGTGACCCCACTTTGTCCTATACTATCCGTTCCTAGACATAGAAATCGATGACACGGTCGGCAGTGGCGGTAGATGAGAATATAGAGGCTATAATGCCCCTTCGAGACTTTGGAAACCCTGGTCTCTTAAGCCATTGCCTCTTCTCTTCACCTTCAAGCATAATCTCAACATGTGCCGCGGACTCCACTAGTCTATCATAATCCCGGATCATGTTCCCCATCACATTCCTCAAGATTCTCAGCCTTAGCCTCTTCTCAAACTCTAGACACCGAAGCTCTTTCGATGCCACAAGATCTGGTGAAAAATGGGATAGGCTCGTAATAGTGGCCTTAAACTCTGCCACTGTGGGGTCGGATTGTTCAAGTTCCTCAAACTCCCTCCTCAAATGTTCCCTCGCAGAAGGAGGAAGGTATTTCTCCCAAAAAGGTATGAGAAAACGCCTCCCAAGTGTGTTCAATTCGACCCTTGGCATATTTCCACCATTGGCCAGCTTCCCCCTTCAATTGATAAGTGGCAAGTGCCACTTGAAGTTCACTCTCACAGATGCCCAAAATCTCGAAAGATTTGGTGATTTGCTCAAGCCTTTCATCGGCCTTTAAGGGTTTGGCGCCACCAAGAAACTAGGCAAGATTAGAGTGGAATAATTCCTTCTTTAGAAATGAAGACTGTAGACGCGCCCTAGGGGCTTTGGTTCTACAGTTTGGACTCAAATGTCACGGCTCTAAATCTAATCCCGTAAAGTGCAATGCGAGACCAATAAATCACCAAAGAGTCCAAATCTAGCAAATCGTTTTAGAAAATTGATTTTTAAGAAAGAAGTGTCAAACATGGACTGTTTTGCTAGATACAGAGTCGCCACCTAAATATTTTATTTTAGGGGAATTTAGGAAACCCTGACTCGTGCCTAAGGCCACGTGTCCGTCATCACCAAAGTTGCCTCGGCTCGGGAACTTGGGTACGATTGGGGAAGGTCATCTATGAGCACCCCTGCTCGCCCGATCCGAAGATCGGCCTGTACTAAGCATGATATCGAGTTTTTGAAAACACATGCGTTCTTATTCCGGTTAATTGGCTAATCTTTACTACGTGATACACATAGCAAAACAAGTATAGACTAGATCGCCTAACTTGGAACAAAGCATCGCATATCCGTTTGTTTGGAAATGGTTTTGAATTTTGCTACTCGCAAGTAGGCTAAAACACGGATTTCGATGAATTATTCCAATTCAAGCAATCCAACCTTCATCCACAGGCATTCAGGCAGTTATATCACATAAGCAATTAGCCTTATGGCAAGCATGCTTTCATGTTAACATTCACATACATGCAAGATGCTAAAACATAAACACTCACAGTGTACTCCAAGCCAAAACAAAGAACTAGTTAGTAATCAATGCATGATCCTAATTCATGTTAAGATGGCTAATGCAACACATGCAAAATGCAGCTAGAATAGGCTCGGCTAATCTAAGATGGCATGTGAGATGCAATTTAGTAAATGTATTCAAGTTGGAATTGAAATACGATGCAGTTAGTATGATGCGCCGAGCCCGGTGCATGCAATACAGATGAATGGATGCAAATATGCATAGCATAAGGATGCTAAAATGAAATATGTCCTAAAACTAACCATCATAAGCAGGTAAGTAAAAGGGAGAAAGATGTGAGGTTGGAAGACATGCATCACACACACGCACGCTTATTACACAATTATGCCTCTCTCGACGGAGGGACCGAAAGAATAATACAAATTAACTAACTAACAAGCTAATTAATTATTACACAACACTTAACTAATTAAAAAAATTAATTAAGCTACTAAAGCAGTAAAACAGCCTCGGGAAGAGAGATGCATGCATGCTCGGTCGGCTTCGCTCGGAAATCCATCGCCATGTCATGTTGCCTCTGTTTACATTGCTCTGCACCTCTGAAAACTTTGCAAGTCTCAATGATGCTTCTGGATCACCTTGTGAGCACTGTGGGGTGTCATCGGCTAAAATTCAAGGCCACCGGCCAAGAGAAACTGGTCATCGACCACTGGTGGGGACATCTGCCAACAATACATAGCCGGCCGACACTGAAGATGGCCGACCGGCCATCTCTTCCTGCAGAATCCTGTTTTGCTGCAGCAGAGGACAGACAGAGCATGGCAATGCATTTTCAAGACAATGTAAGCACCACCACCCTCCTTATCATGTTTGAGACTCAAAGGAGTATGGTTCTCGACCCTCGGGCCATCAATCACGCGTTTCAATGCATGATGGCCAAAGGAGTCGAGTGTGCATTTTAATGAAATGCACACAAAACACATAAAGGATCCCCAACCTTTATCATGGTTTATCAAAGGGCAAGAGATACATGCTTAATGCTATGCAACCTAGGCATGCAAGCAAGCTAATGCAACCTAGGCATGCAAGCAAGCTAATGCAACATGAGCATGCAAACAAGCAATGTGCAATAGGCATACAACTTAAACAAATAAGCATGCAAGGCATGTAACAACAATGCCAATGACAAACATGCAACAACATGTGAGGCAAACATGTGATAACATGTTAAGCAACTAAAAAGGGAGAATGCATGCCAAAGGCATTACAACTTGAGCATGCAACAACATGTCATGGACCAAGTGCACAACAAGGCACAATTGAACTAGCATGCTACGACATGCAATTTACCAAATATGCAACAAGTATGTGACAACATACAAGGCAAGTATGCAACAACATGCGGGGATGGTCTTAAACCGAAATGGACAGCTCTCAAATAGGTTCAAATCAGCGGCCAAAATGATGCGACAAAGGCATGGAATACACATACAAACATGCATGCTAATGGTCCACTACTTTAAGCATTGTAGAGCAACTTTTAAACACACTTAAAAGAGGATAAACATGGACATGTGACAAACATGTTAAGCTCTGAAATCATGTTAAGAGTGATGCCAAATCAAACACACAACACAAGCAAGGCATGCTAGTGGACTTAAAGCTCAAGGCTAGCCAAGGGACTTGAACTATGGCTACATGAAGCAAGCCCCAAAGGGCCAAGGGCACTCAAAGTAGTCCCAAGGCAGATCAAAGTGAGTCTAAAACATGCATGGGATGTGGCCAAAACATGCTAGAAAGGTGAGCATGAAACAAGACGCATACAAGGCCAAAAGGGGCAATTGCACTACACCTATTACAACCAAACATGGCAAGGCGCAAGCCAATAAATTAGAGCTATGATATGTCAAGATAAGCCCAAAAGCCCACCTAGATGGCATCCCAAAGGCCTAACCATGGTGGCATACGCAACGACATATTCATGAGGTATAAAACACAAACCCTTTAAAGCATTAAAGGAGCGATAAGTGCAAGTATTCAAGCATACTATATGGACTGAAATAACATTACAAGTGATGCCAAACCACTGAAATGATCCAAGTAGAGCATGCTAGAGGATTCAATACTCAAAGCCTACAAGCTAGATTGCATGGTAGCTATACAAAGCAAGTCATGGATGGCCAAGACAACCAAAATTAGACCTCAAGCATACCAAAACATGGATAAAAGCTTCAAGGAGTTGAACCAAAATCATGCTAAAAGACATGTTACAACATGGTGCATGTTAAGGCAAATCATGGGATTACAAGACAAGTATACAAAGCATGCATGGTATGTCTAAACTAAGTCAAAATAGTGCTATATCATGGCAAGACAAAGCCTAATATATACTGAAATGGAGCTAAAACAAGCTAGGCATACAGGCCACCAGCATAAGCCATTTATGCAAGCATTAAAGACAACATGGAGAGGGGACGACCCTCTCCTATTTAAGACACCAAAACTACCTCTCCACCACTAAAAATCCTCTGGATTTCAGTGGTAGAGAGATCATGCAAAGCTAAGAACAAGGGCCAAAATGGATGGCCTAAAACAAGGCCTAAGAGGGGGGAAACAATCCCAAACCTCAAAAGGACCTTAAACAAAGATCAAAAGCATGCAAAATCAGAACTTTTATCAGTTATAAGTTAAGCTCAAAACAGCATGCAAGATAGGCTAAAAGCTTGTGCAAAAATGGGGAATAAAGAGGGTAGTTTCTCACCCTTGTAGAACCTCTTCAAGAACAAGGCTCCAGCAAGTTTTCTAAGTTCAAACCAACCCAAGAACACTGAAATCAACCTCCTAGCACCTCAGCAACCAAGGATGGTGCTCTAGTGTGTGTTTGTGTACAATAATAAGACAATACTACTATTTTGAGCACAAAACAAGACTAAACAAGGAAGTATAGATACAATCCTATATCTATCCTCTCAAGAACAAATTTTCTCTGAACCCCTGAGGAGGGAGGAGGGGCTCCCTCTTTATAGAGGCTCAAATTTTAAGGCTTCCAAGAGAAGCCAAGCAAAGAGCAAATCCCTCCATACACATGTATGGAGGGGGTTAATTGTGGATGCCAGCTGCACCAACTGGCAAAAAATATTTGCATAAAGTAGATGAACAGGGTTCGGCCACCAAAAATGGCCAATCGACCAACAAAAGTGCCGGTCGACCAAATATAGTGCCGATCGGCCAACACTCTTGGCCGATGGCCTCATGCCAAGGCCGGTGGGGTGTGGGGATGGTAAACAAGCCACCCTCTTCCCTTAGAAGCAAAAACACAAGTGTTTGGTTCACGACCAAGCACAAAACAGATAAGTTGAGAGATCTTGAGGCAAGGCGCGTAGCCGAGACCTCTGAGAACTCAAAACGAACATAAGCATGGATGATCATCGAGTGTTCAAACGATGATGTCCAAGTCTTGAGGACGGTCAAAAATGGGGTGTCTACAAAGACATAGTCTCCTCTTCGATAGTTCTAGCCGCTTGCTTGGCTCTAAGAATATCCATTGACTCCTTAAGAGCCCCAGCCATCTCTCAAGCCAATGTTCCCATAGCATCTTGGGCCGGTGGTGCGGCCACATTATTTTGACTCACTCCTTCTTCTTGAGCCAGAATATCCTGACCACCTCAACAAGGTCTGCCACAACCCCTACCACATCTAGACATCCTATATAAGAGTAGATGTGGAACACGATTAACTCAAAATTCACATACTAGTCCATCACTTCTCACATCATTTCACCCTTAAGTCTTAATCTCATTCTAAACACATAAGCATTAAACAAATGGAACACATACGGATCCCTCTCCCAAGATATTAGCTCATCACACAACGCTTAAAGATTTTCCAGTGGAAAAAACATTGATCAGATGCCTTTCCAAAGGGACTTCGATGAATGTAGTGGACGCAAGTCATATCCTAAAGGATTGACCCCATACCCACTTAATCGCATAAACACATAATCAAGTAAGATAACCAACCCCTCATCCTAGCATGACAACCCAATGTGACAAAAGTCACCTCCCACGAGCTCTAGGTGTTCAACCCAGTTTGCTCTGATACCAATTTTGTAACACCCCGAAACAATTCCCATTAACATTCAGTAAGAACATGCTCCATAAAATCCAAACAACACAATTCAATTTCAATATTTCTCTCCTTCTCATTAAACTATAGATTTTCAACTTACAAAATTACATATTATAGCTCACAGGTCAATAAGCTGGAGAAAATAACAAAAAACACATTGTTCACTAAGTTTACTAATTTTATTGCACCGCTTAATACAAAAGGCACAAAATTTCAAAATAATAAAAATAAAGAAGTTCAACAGTTAATTTACAACTTCAAAGTTCACAAAAATTTAAATATTAAGAAAGATGGTCATCGTCTTCTTCGTTGACGAAGTTGTGGCTCTTCCTATCCTGAAATGTTAGTAGATAGAAATGAGCAGTTGCCTGGTATAGAATATATTTAACTAAGTATATAAACATTTGATTTAAAATATGCATGAATTTCAATGTTTCAAATTTTATAACACAACACACAATTCTACATTCAATTTCCATACTTTTTTGTCCTTACAAGGATGGCTAGTGGACGCCTCAAACCTTCCACATTTGTCGCCCTCACACGATCGGGCAAGTGGGTACTGCAACACATTCCCACATTTGTCGTTCTCACACAAACTAGGCAAGTGGGCACCTTAACACATTCCAAAGACAATAACACCTTTAGCACATCACAAAGACCCTCAAATTCTACTCATCAATTTCCCTCTTTAACTTTTTAAGTCAAAATCAATGATCAATCTCTAGAGTTACACAACAAGTTTTAGGGCTTTTCCATCTATATATCATTTTCCCTTAATTCAAGTCTCTTTACACAATCTTCCATAATTGGTTACCCAACCTTTCATCAATTTCACACAAAACCCATCGTCATCACAAAATTCACATATATATATATATATCACCCATCTCAATAATCATTCCACACCTTGAGATTCACACACACTTAAACCAAATTATAAATATACAAAGGTAAAGATATTCCCACCTCAAGAGTTGCAAGTCAAGAATGAAGATCCACACAATGAACTTCCAAAATAGCACGATCCAATCGGTTCAAAACGTAGCTCTTGGCATAAATAACAACTTTATCGAAGACACAGGGATAGATTCTTGCTATTGATGGATGAAATCTAGAGTTTTAAGTCCAGGGTTTTCGGATAAAGGTTGTTAGAGAGAGAAGAAGTATAAAAAAGCAAGCTAGAAATGTGTTTGGATCACAATTTAACTCTGCTATCCCGAACAGACCGCTCGAGTGAACTTTTCAACTCTCGAGTGAAGTACCAAAATACAAAGAGACCACTCAAGCGAACTTTCCATCACGCAAGTAGTAAACACATGGTCTTAGAAGTTTTGTAGAGCTACAGTGAAAATACTAAAAGCTTGAATTCTATGCTCGAGTAACCTATCCTTCGCTCGATGGTCTCGCTTGCAAAAACGCAAGATACTGGAAGCTGTGAACCTACTTTCGAGTGACCAACTGACTGCTCGAGCGGTCACCTAAAATAAATTGTTACACCAATGGCCAAACCAACTACTTCTGAGATGTTGAAAATGATTGAAGACCCTCAGAGAATTGTTGTAAATTTAACCTTTGGGTTTTTGGCCCTGTCATCATCTACATCCCATGTTGGGAATTTCACATCAAAGAGCTCACCAATACTGAAGCAAGCTAAAAATGGAATGGACCAACCCAAAGTCGAAATTGTGATGAAGGTTGATGGTGATAATAAAAGGGTAGCCCAATTGGACACATTGTTCGAGGATATCTCAAGCCTAGGTAATAAAATGTCAACAACAAGTGGGCCTTGCCCAAGTATAGCCATCCAATTCATTGATAAGACTAAAGCAAGTAGTAAGAATGAGTTTGGGGCAAGTATTGATCCTTGTGCACATCCCTAATGGGTTATTGAGGCTCTAAAGACCAAAGGCCTAAACAAGCAGCAAGTCCTTGCAGTTGTTGAGAAGATTATAGATGAAACTTTTGCTGCTTAATACCCCAATGCCAATGTGGGGGTTACTACAAGTGAACCCAATGTGAGAAGCCAAAATGAGGGAATTTTTAATCAAGAAACAACAAATAAAAGAAGGCTAAGTAGCGAAGAAAGATACTTTACCGGAAATACTTATCCTAACTCCAATCCCAAACCCGTAGGAGTCCTTTCTATGAGTACCCAGTCTACACCCACCAATCCCAAACCCGTGGTTCTAAGATTGGTACTCGTTGCTCCAAAAACCGCACCTTCAATCCCCTCTACATGGCCTCGTCCAAAAACTTTGCAAATCCTCACAGAGAAAGGCCATCTCAAACCAGTTGAACCAAAGCCGCTCACATATCCACTCCCAACTACAGATAACCCCACTCAATATTGTGCCTTGTATCAGCATCACGGCTATGATACTGACCATTGCCTTAGCCTCTGCCTCCGCCTCCGCTATGAAATTCAAGACTTGATTGACAACAAGGTTGTCACCCCATCTAAAAATCTCAAAATTGCCAATAATCATTTCCTTGACCACAACAGGTTACCATCCCATAACATAAATTCCATCCATATCTGGCCAACAATCAACTTCAACCTAGCCAATACATCATACCCACCACCGAGCCCAAACCTATGGTGTTCATTCCTGAATCTTCAAATCTTTGCCTCATCAAAAACTTTGAGAAAGAAGGACAGAATGAACAAATCTCTCAAGAGGTGACAAGCTTACTCAATCTTGATAAGCTCGACCTTAGTGGTGTTAAAGTGAAGCGGGAGGCTCCCTTAACTAATGCCAGCAATGATGGTTATGAGTCTCAAGATCGACTAGGGGCAATTGTTGAAAGATCTTGGAAATGACCTTCTAAACTAGGGGTATGGTATGAGAAATTTGAAAAGGAAGTTGCTTTGGTCAAAGAGAAGTTTGATGCTACCAGGTGGGTTTTCCTTTCGTTTCATATTATTTCTATATGTCATATACTATAGATTCAAGATTTAGGATTTATGGATGTATACATGCATATATCATCTTTTGTATAGGAAAAGAGAATTAGAGAAAGAATATTATTGTGTAAGTTTATTCTATTCTTGGAATATTATGAAGTGGGTTATTGCTATTATTTTGGGACACTACATGACCGGTATGAGTTAGTTTGGGGATTCCAATATCGGATTAAATATTAAAAATTAACTTAGATAATCTAGTTCAAGTTGATTTTTTTTTTCTTTTTTTTTCAACAATTCTTAGTTTAAGCCTATAATATATCATATTTTAATAACTCAGTATCATAAAAAAAAATAAAAAATAATTAATTAATGTTAACGTTTAAGATGCTTTTTATCAATCAATAAAAAAAATTATAAATATTAAGAGAATTACGTTTGAACAAATTCTAACATAAAATTATTACTTTAAAACTTTAGCACCTACACATTTGCATTGACTCTATATCTAATTTTTGAGATAGCGACTAAAATAAATTTTAAGGCATTATTATATGGACAGATATGTGTGATAAGAGTTTGTAATATATAATTCAAAATTTTCAAGATAAAAAATATGTACCAAATTTTATGTTATGTTTGATCATGAATTTAGGTAGAAATATTATTTTATTATTTTAAAAAGTCAAATGCGTAGTGATTGACGTTCTTTTTCTTTTTCCTTTTTCCCTTTTTATATATTACAATAAATATAATATAATAATATCTAATATCTTACACAGCTTTATGTATAAATATTTAAATTATGTAAAAACACAAAAAATCACACAAAATTATAATATAAACTAACAAAATATAACATTTAGGTACGGATCACCCCCTATCATATTTCTTAATTGTGCATATGACCTATACTCTAATGTTTTTGTTTAAATTTGATTCTTTTTTTTTTTTTTTTTTTAGATAAGTCATTGTTCTGATACCACTTTTGTCACGACCCAAACCCAATACCCAGGACAAGTCAAAAACTGAGGTCATAACAAATTAATAATGCAGCAAAGTAAAATAAAATGGTACCCAAATATTTATTTAACTAAAACATATACATGTGAGCTTTTATTTATTTACATTGTCAGAGTTAGATTATAATTACAAAGTGCATTGTGCCTACCCCATACATTGGTCCTACTACTTCCAACTTATGAACAAGAAATTAACACCCTCCCTAAGCGTCATCACCTGAAAGTGTAATAGTTATAAGCACATGGCTGAGTGAGAAATATTATATTGAGAGCATAAGGGTATAAAAATCACCGTAGATAATTATTTAAGCTAAATAGAAAATAATTTGGTTCAAATAAATCATTTTAAATAATATAATCATAATGCAAAAATCATATAAGCAAAATAATCATAACTACGGTACAAAACAGAATAGAACAAATGATCAATCTATGACAAACAGAGGGTCCTAAAGTGACTAACAAAAGTTATTTAAGCCTCCCTAGGTATAGGACTGTCAAAAGGTTACTAAAGTGACAGTTCATAGGGTCAATGATTATTTAAGTCTCCCAAGATATGTGACCTCCATGATGGTACTTATAAAATAATTGCTCAAAAATACATTTAATAAACAGTTATATCCATGAATTTTTATTTTTAAGCAAATAGGATTTATAAAATAAATAATATAATTAAAATGTTAATATAATTTATAAAACATGAATTACATAAAATAATTCATAAAACACATAAAAAATTTATGACTACTCAAACTATAATATAACTCATCTCAATATTAACCTCTAACCTTTTAACTTGCGTTCCCAGTTCACTCTCTTTGCTTGCTATTTCTTTTGCTTCCTCGTTTTTCCTTCATTGATACAGCCTCACTTCCCCTTTATATACACGACCAAAAACGCTGACCCACCTGAGTCTAGTTTTTCTCCTTAATCATTACATCTATTAGTGGCGTACCTAGGATGCCTCCCACCACTGAGAGGTTATTGGATGGTCTAGGAGCATCGCTCCACTCTACTAGACACTTGTCAAGTTGTTTCGTACTAACTTAACAAAAAGTACTAAATCTCATAACTTTAACCAATCATATTAAGTTAGGGCATTATATGGCAATGCCCCAAAACCGCTACATAAATTTTCCCCACCACAGCCATATCTTCCTACTTTCATTAGGTGATCTGCAAGTCATTGCCACATTTCCTAAATTTTACCTTCGCCCTTAAATAACATAATAATTCAATTAACACAATAGCCCAAATTTTCAAATTTAATTATATTTTAGCACATATAACTATTAAATTAATTTTATTTTATTTTTTATTTTATATATATATATTTAAATTAATTTAACTATTTTATATAATAAAATAGTTAATTTGGCTTAAGGCATCCAAAAATAGATAAAAGTATAATTTTCGTAAGTATTGTTTGGGGTGTTATAGAGGAGAGTGATGAGAGAGAAGATCGGAATGAAAAAGGGGAGTCTGAAGTAGCAATAACAGAGAGAGGCTGTGATTGAGAAACACACTTGAATCAAGTTCTTGATCTCACTTTTCATTTTTGTTGTTGTTGTTTGATGGAGACAATGAGAGTTAATGCAGAATTGAAAATTGATTAGATTAGAATATAGATTCCTTGCTTTAATGGATGAAAAAGTGTATATATATATATGGTTCAGGTGGGTTAGAGTTCTAGCACAATTTTTTATTTGTTTATTATTTAGGTGTACTTTAAAGGATAATTTGAAGAAAAAAAAATATAAAGTGTATTAAAAGCAAATTATAACTTTAAATAATTTTAAAAAGTGATTGAAAAATTAGGTGTAAATGATTTTTTAGGTGAAAATAGAATTCCCCGATTATATAAGTAGTTGGCCCATATAAATATTCGGTATTTATTTCCCAAAATGGTAGAAATACCCATATATGCCTATAAAATTTACCTAGTAAGTAAATTAATGGATTACATTCATTGTAAGTATAGTTTACATATTACAAACTTTCAATTTATGCCATACCCTCTACTTTCATAGTAAATTTTGAAAAAATTTCAAGTTCCTACCATTCATATACCTATATTTCTTATTCACATAACACAAAACAAGTGGGTTTCACTTGTAATTAGCACTAAAAGAAATTACAAAAATAATTCCAAGCTTTGACCCTACTACCAAATTAAATCTTAATTTTTTAATTATTTTAATTTAAACTCTTAACTTTTAAAATGGTATCAATTCTAATGATTTGTTAGTTATAATTAACAAAATAGGAGAAATTTAGAAAATTTAATCATTTTTTTTTATGGTGCTAGACGGTGACAATAGCTATGGACAAGGAAAATGTGGCAATGAGTTGGGAAAGGGTAGGAGTGGCGGTGGACCAAAAAAAAAAAAAAAAACCAAAGATGGAACGATGGTAATGGATGGTGATGGACGATGAGTAAGAGGATGATGGGTAAGAGTGAGAGGTGATTGTTGTAACGCCCCCAAAATAATTACAATAAACTAACTCCAAATACTAGCACAATGTGATATAAATAAAAATATGAAGATTTCATTAATCAGAGTTAATATACAAAAGGTGACACATGCGTTATACATTCATAAACTGGTCATCCTGAATTTACAGCATGTGTTACAAGAGGTAATAGGAAATGAAAGCTAAACAGGTATTCATATGCCCTAATGGCTTACATCTTTCCAAGACTGTGCTTGGTTACAACAAAATGAGTCGGAAGCTCAATACAAATAAAGCCCTAAGCTTGTACAAAAAGACAAATACAAAATGAACAAAAGTGAGCTTTCAGCTCCACAGTCCTCCCAAGCTAAGTCCTTGATGGAGGCATATCACCAGCACCTGAAAATGGTTTTTCCAGTAGGGTGAACCAAAACCCAGTAGAAACAATCTAACACAACATATGATTTTTTACAAAAATATAAGTATAATGTGCATATACAATGCTTGTCATAAAATCATTCATATTCGACAAGATCATAATATGCCAAGTTTTATATCCCAATCCATTTTATCTCAATTCATTTCAAGTCAATTCATTTCACCTCAATTCATGAATCACATTCATTGTTATCCAAACAACCCAACTAAGACTATAACTCAGTGGTTATCTAATCAAAACAACCATTACACAAACACTTCAATTTGCCATTTTACGGAAATTTCATCCACGGGAATCAGCACCCATGTATATGCGCGATTTTCTAGACGTTCACCCTAGACACACAAGCCAACTTAATTCAATGGAGTCCATTTCCTTTCTTCTCCCAAACATGGTATACATCCCCTTTCTTTTCCCAAATATCATACATATACAATGTATCAAAACACAGTCATATTCAATGACGACAGTTAAGAGATTAGTTTCAATTCACCTAATCCTCATGCAATTTCTACAACAATCATAGCTATTCTTCACCAATAGCCCAAAATAGATATTTCTAAACAGATATACAATCTACAAGCTAGATAAATTACCCAAATTTCTATAGGTGAGAGATAATACACATCCAACTCTACCATTTATATAAACATTCATCTAATTTCATATTTCCAATTTCATTATTTATACAAAATGATTAATTTAAACATTTTAGGGAAAAACTCCATTCTTTTCCAAATCTAACTCATGTGTCAAAATCAACAAATTTAACACAACACAACCTTATATCTATACCCATAAACGTTTTCAATACCTTCATTTGAAAACCCCTCTTTTGATTTTAAACCAAAACCCTAGGTTTGTCTAAAATCCTCTAAATCCCAACATTTTTTACACAACAACAAATAACTAAGTTAAAAATCATAGGAGAGTGTATAAAGTCCCTACCTCAAAGCTAGAAGATGAGCAAAGCAAGGAGAAAACTTCAAAGACGCTAAAACTGACTTTTGTTTGGATCAAAATAGAGCTCTTGAGATGCTCTACCTTTTTCCCAAAGACACTAGGGTTGAGAAACCAACAAATCTAGGTGAAAATGTAGAGAGAAGGTGAGTTTTAGAGAGAGAGGCTCTAGATCTAGGGTTTTGGGAGGAAAAGAGATGAAAAAGTGATGTAGAAGGAGGCTGTTGCAAGCTAATATACACACAGTCTGCTCGAGCGCAATAAGTGATGCTCGAGCATCAGACACAATAAGTTATTCTGCTCGAGTGCAAGAAGTGACACTCGAGTGCAGAATGCACACTCCCAGTAGTTTTGTAGACAACAAACCAATGCTCGAGCATAATAAGGGTCGCTTGAGCTGAGCCCGCTCGAGCGCAAAAGGAACCGCTCAAGCGTAGAATACACTCTCCCAGTAGTTTTGCAGACCTGAAAAAATAATGAGAGTTTACAAAGCCCACTCGAGCGCAAGAAGTGTCGCTTGAGCGGAGGAGCAAAAATTTGGGCAACAAAAGTTTAGAAACTAAGCAACCAACCTATCCCAAACGCAACCACAACAACCTAATAGCCAAATTCAAAGAAATACAGGGGAAGCAAGATAAGATCAACAATACGACACCATGACACCTGAGTCCAGAATACAACAAGGGTCGGGTCAAAACCGGAATCGCTATAATCTCCCCCCCTTAAAGAATTTCGTCCCTAAAATTTCAAATCAAGTTTTAAAGTTATGCTCAAACCAAACAGAATAACGATAATTAATCAATTCCACTACCATAACCCATTCTCCCATCATTCAATCCCATCAACATAATAAACAAATTCTCAATACTGAATATACAATTCATATTCCCAAAACATATACAATGTTTTTAATAAACTCGCATTTCCAAGACATAAACAACATATATAATGTTTCCATATTCTCAAAACATATACAATGTTTTCATATTTCATTAACATAACAAAATTTCAATACATGATCATGTATTAACAATAAATCCAGATATTTCTCACGGACTTCCAATTCATGTTCCCAAGTTGCTTGCTGAACCCCGTGATGTTTCCACAATACCTTAACCAAGGGAATTGCCTTGCCTCGCAAGTCCTGGTCCCGGGTATCCAAGACTTTCACCGGTCTCTCTTCATACGAGGCATCCTCATCTACCTCTAAGTCAGTCCAACCCAACACGTGCGATGGATTCAGCTCATACTTCCGAAGCATGTTAATATGGAACACATCATGAACCCCGAAAAGCTATGGCGGCAAGGCCAAACGATAAGCTATCTCTTTGATCCTCTCAAGGATCTTAAAAGGCCCAATGAATCGAGGAAACAACTTCCCACTCTTTTCAAACCTCATCAAACCCCTTCTAGGTGATATATTTAAGAAGACATGATCTCCCACCTCAAAAGACAAGGGTCTCCTTCTACAGTCGACATAACTTTTCTAGCGACTCTGGGTCGTAACTAACCTTTTTCGGATAAGTGCAACTTTTTCCGTCGTCTCCCGGACTAACTCTGGACGCAACATAGGTGCATCACCCACCTCTGCCCAACACATAGGAGATCTACACGGTCAACCATGCAAGGCCTCAAACACTGCCATACCAATACTCGATTGGAAGCTATTGTTATAGGCAAATTCCATTAAGGGAAAATGCCTCTCCCACAACCCCTTAAAGTCAAGGACACAACCCCAAATGGTGCGCTCTGACTGCCCATCAGTCTGAGGATGGTACGCAGTGCTAAAAGTTAATCTCGTGCCTAAGGCACTCTGTAGGCTCTGCCACAACCGAGCTGTAAAACCCGGATCTCTATCTGAAACAATCATATCAAGGACCCCGTGTAACCTCACTATGTCTCTAATGTAAATGTCGGCAAGATAATCTACCGAGTCACTCATACATATAGGTATAAAGTACGCCGACTTGGTCAACTGGTCAACTACCACCCAAATTGCATCACTACCCCGTTGAGTCCTTGGAAAGCCCACAAAAAAATCCATCGTGACATGTTCCCACTTCCACTCAGCTATAGGCAAGGATTGCAACAAACTCGCTGACCTCTGATGTTCGGCCTTTACTTGTTGACAAGTAAGACACCTTGACACAAATACAGCCACATCTTTCATCATTCCTCTCCACCAAAACTGGCGACAAATGTCGTGATACATCTTTGTGCCTCCCGGATGCACCGCAAGGCGCGAATGGTGAAACTCTTGGAGTACTTCCTCTTGACAAGACTGGCATGAAGAGACGGTCAAGGTATCTAACACTCAAGTCGGATTACAAATTCAAGCCTCTTTCTACCTTCCCAGTGGAGATCTTCTCCCAGAGGGATTCTACCTCAAGGTCACCCTTCTGTGCTTCTATCACTCAGTTTACAAGTATAGGTTGTGCGACTACTGAAAACAAGGCTACAAATTCAACAAACTTGCCAAGATGCAAGTCAAACTCCCCAATAGCACCCAATATCTCCCATTCTCGGATGGCAATACAAGCTACACTACTAATCGATTTCCTACTAAAGGCATTGGCACAACATTGGCCTTTCCCAGATGATAATGTAACTCAAAATCATAATCCTCTATAAACTCCATTCACCTTCTTTGCCTCAGATTCAAGTCTTTCTGTGTAAACAAATATTTCAGACTCTTATGATTAGAAAACTCACCATACAAATAATCCCTTCAAATCTTCAAGGCAAAGATCACTGCCGCTAACTCTAAGTCATAAGTAGGGTAGTTTCTCTCATGTGTTTTTAACTGTTACGAGCCATAGGCTACTACATTTCCCTCTTGCATCAAAACACAACCTAAGCCTTCCCGCGAGGCATCACAATACACCGAATAGCCCAAACCCCTCTCCGGAATAATCAATACTAGAGCAGTGGTAAGTCTAACCTTAAGCTCTTGAAAAGACTTCTCACAAGTCTCATTCCACACAAACTTAACTTCCTTCCTTGTTAGTCTAGTTAACGGTGAAGCTAATCTAGAGAAATCTTTTACAAACTGACGGTAATACTCGACCAACCCCAAGAAACTATGAATCTTAAAAGCATTCTTAAGTTGTTCCCAATCTTGCACTACCTCTATCTTGGATGAATCTACAGTCACCCCTTCTTTGGATACAACGTAGCCTAAGAACTTAACATCTCTTAGCCAGAATTCACATTTTCCAAACTTAGCATACAGTTTGTGGGCTCTAAGCAACTCAAGTACCACTCACAAGTGCTCCTCGTGCTCCTCCTCAGAGGGTGAGTAAATCAAGATGTCATCTACAAAGACGACCACAAAACAGTCTAGAAACTCATGGAAGATCCGGTTCATCAAATCCATAAACACAACTGGTGCATTGGTTAGCCCAAAGGGCATCACTAGAAACTTGTAATGGCCATACCACATACGAAATGTCATCTTCGGGATATCCTCCTCTCTTACCCTCAACTGTTGATAACTAGATCTCAGGTTTATCTTAGAGAAGCAATAAGACCCCTTCAACTGATCAAACAAATCATCTATACGAGGCATTGGGTACTTGTTCTTAACAGTTACCCGGTTCAACTTCTGGTAATTTATACAAAGTCGCAACGCACCATCTTTCTTTTTGGCAAAAAGAGCCGGTGCTCCCTAAGGTGAAATATTAGGGCAGGTTTTATCTGACAATTCCAAGAGTTGAATCTTCACACTCTTAACTCGGCAGGTGCAAATCTATACGGCGCCATAGAAATCGGTGTCGTACCAGGCACTAAGTTAATAGAGAACTCGATTTCTCTGTGAGGTGGTAAACTAGTAAGATCCTCAAGAAAAATGTCCGGGTATTCACAAACTACCCTTGGCAACTCAACTCGGACTTCATCACACTCAGTACTCAAGAAGTTGGCAAGAAGACAACTAAACTCATTCCGCCCATGCGGATCATACACCAATGATAAGACTTTATCCACCCAGTCCCCCAAGAAGTAAAAGCAATCACCGCTCAAGGTACATACAGTAACAACCCCTAAAGTGTAAAGAATAGTAGCTAAAACCATGTTAAAAGAGCACAAAAAGATAGGCAAAAACAAAGAGATACAAAGCTAGTAAACACAACTAAGGAAGGGTGGCTAACCCCTCCACTTTTGGGACTTCTAAACCATATTTTAGCCTCTGAAAATAGTCCAAAAATAGTCCAAAAAACAACCCCAAAACAATGGCTAAAATAAGAGAAATAAGTGGGAAACACAAGGATATAAGCTTAGAATAAGGTTTAAGGAAGGGTGGTTAACCCCTCCATCTTTGGTAGCTCTTAAATCACAAATTTCAACCCACAAAATAGTCCCAAAACAGTGTACAAAGCATGTAAATAAGAGGAAAAGAGTAAAAAAGAAATAAGGAAGAAGATGCAAAAGTTATACCTCTTGAAAGAGAGGATGCTTGTAGTTAAACAAACTTTATTCCAACACCCTCAAGTTTTATGAAATATGATTTGAAAGTTTAACAAAAGCTTCAAGAACAAGCTCTAATGGTGTATGTATTATGTATGTATAGCTAAAGAAAGTTTGAGGGTTAAAGGAGAAAGGATGATGGAAGGAGGTCTATTTAGCTCTTCAAAGCTTTTGGAAATTTTGCTAACCTTGAATTCTGAAGGAAGAGGCTCTATTTATAGAATTTGAGCCAAAATGGTCAAAAATATCTTCAAAAAACAACAGCTGGCGAATTCCCGCCAGCTGTCCTGTTTCTCGCCACTAAGACCCGGTCGGGCCCAAAAACACACGGCCGGGCCTAAAAAGCAAGTCTGGAAAAATTTTCATTAAGGCCCGGCTGGGCCTAAATGACGCACAGCTGGTTCTAAATTGACCCGACCGAGTCTAAAAATCTATATTTCAGGCCCAACTTCAAACGGGCATATCTCTCTCATCCAGACTCAATTTTAGATGATTCTTGAATCTAAATTGAAGCCCCGAAAGTCTAATTTCCAATGGTGGTGGCCTCACATCTAAAATCTAAGTGTGCAAAGTGATATGCCTAATTTAGTGAAGGCTGCTCATTTTTTGTCAAAGGTTTGATGCTCAACTTCTTCCTAAACTAGTTTTCTTCCCTCCCCTCCTATTTTCTTCAACTCCAAACCTATAAATAAGATTTTTTCAAAGAGTTCACCTCTCTTTCATTTATTTCCACTTTGTCCTTACTTGGTTTACCGAAAAGTGCAATATTTTAAACAAAATGCGAGTCTCGAAACATCATAGAAGCATTTGGAAAAAAAATATTTTGAAAAAAGAGGGTTTTAAGGTCTAAAATAGCTTGGCCAAAATGGGGTGCAATGTTTGGGATTAGAGCTTCAATCCAAATTTCTTCACTGAGAATTCAAAAGATTGCACAGTGTAACTTTCATCATCGAGTGTTCGGAATAAAGCGCCCAAGTCTTAAGGATGGTAAAAAATGGGATGTCTACAGTTGCCCCTCTTTGACAAAGCTCGAAGTCATGAAATGACATGAGTGAATGTCAAAGCACGAAGACGACCCATTTTGACGAGGCCGTAAGACTTAGGCAAACAAACAAAATGCAAATGCAGTTGGTGGAACTCGAAAGTTGCCTACGTATCCCTTTGCAAGAAATTAAACCAGCGTAGTTCTGGGACAGAATGCAAAATGATACACAATACAACGAAATAATCAAATGATATACAATGTAAGCAATCTAAGCCACGAGCAGTGCGTCGTACACAAATATCATAAAGGAATGGATATGCAAATCAAACTATGTTTTATATAGAAAAGAAGTGTGGGCACGAGCCAAACGACACCTAACACAGACGAAGTGCCTGCATACTCAATACTGGCCTCAGTGCAGCATGGATGCTTATACATAACATAACCATGTTTTAACGTGAAAGGGGTGCGAGCACCTACGAAACTATGTTTTTCGTAGAAAGAGAAAGAGTACAAGTAATTTGGTGTTATGATATAAGTGAGGAATGATCTGCTAGGGAAAGATAATGATCCTAAATGCTGAATACAACAAGACAAAGTACAATGCAATAAATATGATGGATGAAGTGAATAAGAGGCATAAGCTAAACCACATCTTACCTAGAAAAAGCATGGACACAAAACAGACCACGTCTAACACAGAAAAGGTGTCGACACCCTCAATACTGGCCTCAACGCAGCATGGGTACTTACACATGACAGAACCATGTTTCAACGATGGAAAGGCATGAACACATGCCAAACTAAGCCTATCATGGAAAGGATGCAGGCGATAAACTGGTATGATGTAATGAATGTAATGGATAGTGCAATAAGTGCATGCGATAGATGCTATATGCAATGTAATAGAGGTAATAGATAATAACTATGATGTAGCAATTGGGAAGTGAAAGTACCTTACAAGGCCAATTGGTGATGACTCACCTCATGTTGTTAGGGATCTTCGTTTTCTTCTTCATCTACTTTTCCTGGCTATGTTTGCAACTTTCCCTATTCTCCAACAGGGTGACAGACTAGGTTGGTTCAGTATACAGAAATGAGGCGCATACAAGCTACCTCAACCTATGGGTTGCCATACAGATTTCAAGCCAAGGATACACCCCTGGGTATTTAAACCAAGCTTTAGTCTCGGAAATCCCAAACCTTTGCATTCTAGGCATCACCATTCGAACTCTAGTTTCCACCGTCTCAGTTGATCTCTTGGGAACTTACTACAAACACAGTCAGGTGGCTATACCAGACCACCTAAAGTCGTTTGGGCACGACAAACACCAAAGAAATTGCACCTTTAGAGGATTTAAGGTCTCCTAGACCCATGAGTGCACAAGACAATGTGAACGAGGTGCACAAAACAATGCGGAGTAAACAAATGCACAAAACGGTGCGATGCCAGGTGCACAAAACAGTGCGAACTCAAAGTGCACAAAATAGTGCGATCTCAAGGTGAATGCACAAAATAGTGCGATATAGGGTGCACAAAACAGTGAGATACAAGGTGCACAAAACAGTGCAAACACAAGGTGCATAAAACATTGCTATACAAGGTGCACAAAAGAGTGTGAACTCAAGGTGCACAAAACAATGCAAACCAAATGTGCACAAAACAATGCGAACTAAAGGTGCACAAAACAGTGCGAACTAAAGTGAATGCACAAAACAATGCGAGTGAGGTGAAGATGTATGAATGCACAAAACAGTGCAATGCAAGGTGCACAAAACAGTGCGAACTCAAGGTGAATGTATAAAATAGTGCAAACTAAAGATGCACAAAATAGTGCGATACAAAGTGCACAAAACAGTGCGAACAAGGGAAATGCACAAAATAGTGCGATACAAGGTCAAAAGATGAATGCAGAAAATAGTGCTATGCAAGATACAAAACAGTGCTGTGAAAGATGCAATATAAGATGAATGCACAAAACAGTGCTATGTGGGTGCACAAGACAGTGCGATACAAGTGAAAGATGCATGGAATACAGAGGGAAATGAGCAGTACTCAGAGTAATGCTTCATATACCTTATGAAATGAGTGCAGGGCAACTTGCCACAACTTATTGAAATGTAATTGAAAAACACTGCGAAAGGTAACTCGACGAAACAATATCACGCAATTCAAATCAACTAGAATGTATGAGCATACATGCACAATCCAAAGCACATGTATTAATCAGAGGGAAGATGACAATCCCAAGAGAGTTTTCAAATGGCCGGAGACAACTTTCGAAAATTGAATCATATCAGAATCATCATGAGGGTGAGCTCACTCTAACCCAGTGAAAAGTGCCCAACAAGTGGCTTTGAGCAGATAGAAAGAAAGGTTGGGTTCATGCCCCTTGTTCAATTGATGACCCGATCAGACGCACTAAAAATTGCCCCTAGTGTCCAATCATTGGCCACTAGTTGGGTTCATGCCCCTTGTTCGAATGATGACCCGATTAGATGTACTGAAAATTGCCTCTAGAGTGTCCAGTCATTGGCTACTGTTTGTACCATTATGCAAACACATGTAATGGGATCATCAGATCCTGGAACAGTTGCCCACCAATCAGACTGATGCTTCTCTTCTGTCCCATCATGTCGAGAATCTACTTTATTTTCCCCCAAAGTAGTGACAGATTCCTCACATACACTTTGCAATGATCATGAATGCAATGCCCCTTGTATGGGTACTCTCAGTTTGTTTATAAATTCCACACATGGACTTGTTTTTGAGTTCGGAGCGAACACTCATGTATGGAATTTTGACCATGCCACTTTGTTGAACTTGAGTGAAAGACATGTTATAGTGACTCGATGAAGAGCATTTTTGAGCAACAAACACACTATGGTGACTCAATGAATAGCGCAGACTGAAATAAACACCAAGCACGACACAACAGAACTCACAACTGACCCAAAAGCAAAAAAAGACTCAAGGTGACTGACTATTCATAGTGCCCCTAGTATTACTTATGTTCTCTTTAAAATGCAATTTCGCAAAACCCGAGTTTTGATTCATTTTTTGCTCAAGTTAGAGATTCAACTGATAAGTTCAAGTATCGAAAATTTCTCCACTTGTTGATGTAATCTAGTTCTTTCTTACCCAATGCAAGTATAATATGTGCAGCAGTCAGTGTAGCTCATGGATTGATGTGAAGCTGGCGACGTAAATCAGGCAAGATGAGAATCGGGCAAGATGATTGGGTCGAGACGAACAAAATGAATATGGTTGAGACCGAACTTCAGGATGAAGTTGCCTACGTATCCCAAAAATGGGAATCAGGTCAACGTAGTTCATGGCTGAGGTTTACTCGGGTATCGACACTCTTCTTTTGCGCTCTAACTTTTGCCAAAGTCGCCCCTTCGGGGTTTTCAACCTTGCGAGCTTTATTTGTTTGATTTCTCATTTTTCATGCTCTAACTTTTGCCTAGGTCATCCTTTTGGGTTTTTGGTATAGCGAGCCTCTAAAGGATAGCGTTACAACATTTGCAGTGAATTTGATCAATAGTCATTCTTGCCTTGACACGGGAATTGGCTTCACCTTTATTTGAGTTTGGTTCTCCATTCCCTTATGCATGTCTTTTTCTTTTCTTTTCTTTTCACTCTATTCTCAGAGTTGGTTCTTCTCGCAATGTGGTACCTTTTTGCATTGGCTTCCCCGAATTCAGACAAAAGTTCCATTCCACACAGTTGATTAGATTTCATTCCAATGAATACCCCTGGCTTGATGGTTGACTTCTTTCCTTTTCTTTTTCTTTTCTTTTTTCCTTCTTTGTTTTTCCTTTTTCCTTCTTTTGCTTCTTTTTCTTCTTTTTTTTTTCTTTTCTTTCTCTTTTTGGTTTTTCTTTTTTTTCTTTTTGGTTTCTTTTCTTCTTTCTTTTCTTCTTTTTGGTTTCTTTTATCCATTTCCTTTTGAAGTAATGAAAACACCAAGGGAAGAAATTTTATGATTGTGAGGTCTAAAAGCCGTCTTGTGCTTTGCCAAAATGATCGCCAAGGCAAAGAGGATCCCTAAGACAATGTAGAATACCACGCAGAATTTTGAATCTATCTTCGTAAGTTTACAAAAGAAACAGTTTAAAATTTGGAAATCATGAAAGACTTTGCGTCGATAAGTCAGAACCCACTTAAACCATTTGGTGGATCCTTCTCAACACTCGAGCTTATTAACAGAATCTCATTCAAAAAATAATTTTGAAGTTTTCCCAGTTTCAAAAGGTCACACGCGTTACTATAGGCACAACAAAATGATCAGAAACTTGACTCTCACTTTCTTATTATTAAAACAACAAAACAAAGGCCCGAGGGTACACGAGAGTGACTCAAAAGAAAAGACTCAACTGACGCAACAACGCATGAAGAAACAAAGAAAATAAAACTCACAACACAACTATTTGTAGGACACAACTCAAAACAAAATAAGCATCTCTAAGACAAAAGGGGGTTTTCACTCTTCAAGTCCATCTGTAGAATTTCAAAAACAACTTTAAGTAGCCCACGAGAGGATCCAAACCTACCTTCAAGTCAGCATTAACATCCACACCCAGCAGGATTGATTTCAGGCTTCCATACTGAGTATCACAGATTGAGCCTCACAATTACCCTAGTTGTCCCTACACATCTCCTTGACCGTACTGGCTGGGGTCAAAGTTGGTTGTTGGCAAGCCATGCATGGGATTTATGTTATGGGATGGCAATCTACTGTAGTCAAAGAGGGGTTTATTCACATTTGGGATTTTTAGGTGGGGTGATGACCTTATTGTCGATTAGGTCTTGAATTTCATGGCGAAAGTGAAAGCAGAGATCAGTATGATGACCATACTGCTAATGGAATGTGCAATATTGGGTAGGGTCATGTCTAGGTGGGAGAGGATTAGGAAGAGGTCGAGGATTGAGCAGTTTGAGATGCCCTTTCTCCATCATACCTTGAATGCACAGGTTAGGCTCATATGGAGATAAGTGAAGATTCATTTTTGAGAGGAGGAAGCATTAGGTTTAGAAACATTGGCAAATGGGTTGGCGGGTGTTGGCTGGGTATTCATGGGCTTGGGACGGGAATCAGGATGAGTGTTTTTGGTAAAGCATCCATTTTCATTGCTTACCCCCCGATTCAAAATGCTCCCAACCTAAGCGATAAAAGTGCGATCCATAGTCTTTGCAACGACTACAAGCACTTGCTGCTTGTTCAACCCTTTGACCTTCAAAGTCTCAGCCCACCGAAGATGTGCATAGGGATCAATACTTGTTTCAACCTCGTTCTTGCTATTTGCTTCAGCTTTGTCACAGAGCTGGATGGCTATATCTGGGCAAGGCCTGTTTGCTTTTAATTGCCCCATTCCACTTTTAGCTTGTCCTAAGATCAGAGAATCCTTTGACGGGGTCGAAACCCCAAAGGTTAAATCTGCCACCGTTCCTTGAAGGTCTTCAATCATTCTCAACATCTCAGCAGCAGTGGGTTCGGCCATTTGGCGCTCTTGGTGTGTTCGAATCAGGGTGGGTGTATCCATCATGCACAAATCAGTACTTTCAACAATGACCACCTTTGGCTTGGGCAGATGGGATGGAGTGATATATATACTAGGGTCGAAGGTAGGAGGTAGTGTATGGATGAGGTTAAGGTGAGGATGAGGTACTTGGTCACGGATAGGAAGTGGGTTGGTGGTAACATTGGGTTCTTAAGGTGGAGCTATTATCTGGTTGTCAATGAGATTTTGAGCCTCATGACAAACGCAGTAGCAATGATCGGTGCCATGACCGCACTGCTGATGGTACGCACAATATTTGGTGGGGTTCTATCTAGCAGGGAGTGGGTCAGGAAGAGGTTAGGGATAAAGGGGTTTGAGATACCCTCTTTCTATCAAGACTTTTAGTGTGCTGGTTAGGCTCATATGAAGGGGGTGAAAGTTCTACCTTAAGCTCAGGTTGGGCTGGCTGTTTGTGGGTTGGTATTGGCAAAAGGGTTAGCAGTTTTGGGGTCGATGGCGACGGTATTGATTTCAATGGGTTTGGGAATAATGCTATTGCTAATATTGGTACTCTCAGAAAAGGCCCTCCTTGTTGGTTCACTTGTTCTAGGAATAATCCCTTTGTTGAATGCACTCTCAATCTGAATCCCCAATGCATGCAAATTTTTGAACGTGAACAGTGGAGCGACTATTAACTTTTGTAACATATCTGGCTCAAGGTTTTGCACCACTATCCGCACTTGGTCCCTCTTAGAAGGTCGATCTGTCATTTGTGCTGCCTTTACTCTCCATCTTGCAACAAATTCCATAAACGGTTCTTTAGGATTCTGGTGGGTTACTTCAAGCTCTTGGGTGGTCACTTCAATTTGGGTATTATAAGAATACTGATTGACAAATGCCTCAGCCAAATCTTCCTAGTTCTGCTTCACATTATCCTCTAACTTGGCGTACCAAGTGGCTGTTATACCCGACAGGGTTCTTCCATACAAAGAGAGTTTCTGAGGCTTAGTAAGACCCATCAGTTTCAGGACGTCCAAGAAAAGCCGGATATGTACCATAGGATCTCCAGATCCATCGAAACGGTCAATGGGTGGCATTTTGAATCTGTCTGGGAGCCTTACGACAGCCTCGGTGTACCCATCCTCAATGTTGGGAATTAAGTTAATTCCCTGTGCCTTTTTGAATTGCTTATCAAGATTAGCAATTTTTAACAAGGTCGAGTCGAGATCATTAATATCAAGGAGAAAAAGGCCCTCATTAGGTTGCACCAGGGGTTTGAAAACTCAAGCTTGAGCCAACCTTTCTCGAGGATCGGGACCAGCTGGCGGAGGTGGGTTGAAGTTCGGCTGGAGGCCTGGGACTAGATGTTTGGTAGATGCCCAGGTGGGCGTTGTATTTTAGCTATAGTCTCATCCTGCCTAGCAATTCCCTAGTTTAAGGTTGCTATCACGGCCACAACTTCTTCTAGGCTCTGTGTCATCACGGGTCTACCAAGTTGGCAATCAAAAAAATGGATGGGTGTAAGCTAAGAGCTGACTAACAAAGATTTCAACCCGGTTATAATTGATGTATCTGAACTGGATTAGTCTAGACAGGTTTGACTGGATTGGGCTTTTTAGAATTGGTCTTTTGGCATTGGATGGATTTTTTCTGAGTTGACTTGTAGGAATCAGATGGACCGAACTTTTGCTGAGTGGGTTTTTTTTCTGGGATTGGATAGACTGTGATGGGTTAAGGCTTTCTGGATTAGATTGGGCTTGGCCTTTGCTGAGTTGGGTACTGCTCCTTCTTTAGCTCAGACAAACCTAGCATTAAAACAAATGCCCCATCAGATCAAGATATCAAGCATGCTAGTCAAAATAAAGCAAGATACAATTTTGGGCCCTAGTTTTGATTCTGGTTCTGGTTCTGGTATGTTTGCACCATACCAAACACAAACCCTTGGATTTTGACCCAAATTCTGATTCTGATATAACCCTAAAGGTTCGGAAGGAACCTCTTCAAGAGTAAGACTCTCTAAGGATTACATCACACATTATTTCACATTTTGCACAAAAGCACTAAAAAAACCCCTATAAGAGGTTAGGGTTTCCCTGTCTTAGCTTTGGAGTGATTTACAGCTTAACTATTCAAACAAACAATATCACAATAGCCTAGTAAATAGGAGGGCATCTTGTCCTATGTTTGAAAAGTCACTAAGGCTAACTATATGCAGGTAGGCGATTGGTTAAAAGGGGTACCTCAGCAAGACTACCTAATATACCTCGCACACCTAACACCGAGAAGTGAAAGGAGGATCAAATGGTACAGTGATAGTCCAAATCCAAGTGTTGTGTTTCTAACATGGCAAAGCACATGACTGGCCAGCCTTTTGGCAAGCTTTTCAGGCAAGCCTCTGGCAAGTCGTCCAGAAATAGCAGATGGAAAACACAGTGACTTAAAGTAACAAATGCAAATGCAATGCAAAAAACATATATATGTAAATAAAATTTCACATCATGAATTTCAAGTCAAGTTCTCTAAATCCCCAACAGAGTCGCCAAAAACTATAGTTTGACTTTTCATGCTCCTTTCGGATACCATTAGCCCTACTGTTCAGACTCTCGTGGTTCTGAATCTGATTTCATAAGTGCAATGTGAAACAGTGAAAACACAAAAGAGTCCAAATCCAGCAATTCTTTTGGAAAATCGATATTTGAATCAAATTCCAAAAATGGATTGCTTTGCCAGATTTCATAGTCGCCACCTAAATATTTTTGGGAAATTTAGGAAACCCGAGACTCGTACCAAAGGCCACTTATCCATCATCACCAAAGTGTCTCAGCTCAGGAACTTAGGTATGAGAGGGGAAGGTCATGAATTGAGCACCCCACTCGCCCGATCAAAGATCGGCCTTTACTAATCATGATGTGATTCTTATTTACATTATATACTCTTGTTCTGATTATTAGGCTATTTTACTATGTGTTGCACACAAGTATAGACTAATTTGTAAAAATTGGAACATTTGATTTCATGTTTGTTTTTGAAAATTGTTTCGAATAAGTACTACTTGAAAAAGTGATTTCATATGCACATTTACTCAAATCATCCCAATTCAAGCAATTGGCCTTCATCCACTAGTATTCAAGCAGATATATCAATTAAGCACTTGGCCTCATGATATTCATGCTTATCATGGCAACACAAACATTCAATGCAAAATGCTAAAGCAATAAACGCTCACCTAGTACTCCAAGGCAAGCCTAACAAAGCAAAAGAATTAGAAAACATGCATGCTCCTAAATAATGCAACATGACTAATGTGACATATACAATCATGCAATTAATAGGCTCAACTATGAGCATGGTATATGATATAGTTCAAGACATGCAATAAAGCATGTATTCAAGCAATGAATTCAAATTTTGACATTAGGTTAGTATGATAAGCCAAATCCTAATGCGTGCAAGATGATGGATGCAAATCATAAAAATGCTAATTTGAAAAATGATGTCCTATACTAACCATCGTAAGCAAGTAAGTAAAAGGGAGAAAGACATGAGGTTAGGAGACATCCACCATTATTACATATTTTGCCCTTACGCAAGAGGGTCCCAATGAGTGTCTGAATTAAACTAACTATTACAAAACTGAATGAATGAATAAGTAACTAACTAGCTAAGCTATAATTAACTAACTAGCTAATTTATTACAACAAAATAAGCTGACTATCTAACGAATCATTGCTACAACAATATTAATTACAATGCTAATAGCTATAACCATTTTGAGATCATTAATTTACAATTTACAATGGAAGCACAAGAATGGCATGCACGTAGCGGTTTCAGAACTCTGTCTGCCTTCCTTGGAATCTGTCCTGTTTCACCTTCAGTCATTACCCTCTACTTCTGCAAAGCACACTACCTTACCAAACATTGATGGCTGGCCGACCCCCAATGAAGCCTGGTCGGGCCCAAATAAGGCTGGTCATGCCTTAGCTTTATGCAAAATCCTGTTTTTGTGTTCTGAGGTGAAAATAGTGCAGACAGAATTTTCTGAGCGCGGTTTGTCCCTCTTACCCTTCTCTGTCATGGAAAGCCTCAAGAGAAAGACAAAGTCATTTCTGAAACCATCAACGAGCAATTTGCTTGCTTGATGATTCGGATATGATTTGGACAAAAATCAATGAATGCAATGAATAACAATCACCCCTTCCCTTTATCATGGAATAAGCTCAAAAGAGGGGAGTAAAGACACTTCAAGGGTCGTCAAAATACCATGAATTGACATGTGATGATTCTTGACACAATAGACTCGGCATAACGTCCAGCTGTGCCCAAGGAATATAATCTATGTTCTTTATGTTGGTTAGTTCATTTTAAGCCAAATTCATTAGTCCTTTTTTATTTACCTTTCCATTACTTAATCAATTTGTCCAATAATGAGAGTTACGTCCACTAAAAGGAGAGAAGCGTCAAACAAGAAGTTATTTTCGACATTAGAGAGATGTAATGCCCTGATAATAAACCTCTGAAGAGATTAAATAATTTAGCATTGTATGTATCTTTCTCATGTTTAAACAACATTCGGTTGAAACAACTCTCAAAAGAAAAGAAAAACCAAGAAAGAAGGAAGGTTGCAGAAATGATTATGCAAGGTTGATTTGCTACACAAGTGAGACTCTTTACATGGAATTAAGTAAGAAAGATCTATCAACTCAAATGACTAGGTGTCTAAGGCTTAAACAACCAAAGCCATGATGACTTGCAACATAACAATCATAATATTCAAAGCATAGACTATTTAAATAAATTAAAACAGCCCTAAAATAGCCCCTAAAGTGTAAAGAATAGTAGCTAAAACCATGTTAAAAGAGAAAAAAAAGATAGGAAAAAACAAAGAGATACAAAGCTAGTAAGCAAAGCTAAGGAATGGTGGCTAACCCCTCCACTTTTGGGACTTCTAAACCATATTTTAGCCTCTAAAAATAGTCCAAAAACAGCCTCAAAACAGTGGCTAAAATTAGAAAAATAAGTGGGAAACACAAGGATATAAGCTTGGAATAAGGTTCAAGGAAGGGTGGTTAACCCCTCCATCTTCGGTAGCTCTTAAATCACAAATTTCAGCCCACAAAATAGTCCCAAAATAGTGTACAAAGCATATAAAAGAGAGGAAAAGAGTAAAAAATAAATAAGGAAGAAGAAGCAAAAGTTATACCTCTTGAAAGAGAGGATGCTTGTAGCTAAACAAACTTGATTCCAACACCCTCAAGTTTTATGAAATATGGTTTGAAACTTCAATAAAAGCTTCAAGAACAAGCTCTAATGGTGTATATATTGTATATGTATAGCTAAAGAAGGTTTGAGGGTCAAAGAAGGAAAGAAGATGGAAGAAGGTCTATTTAGCTCTTCAAAGTTTTTGGAAATTTTGCTAACCTTAAATTTTGAAGGAAAAGGCTCTATTTATAGAATTTGAGCCAAAATAGTCAAAAATATCTTCAAAAAACAATAGCTGGTGAATTCCCGCCATTTGTCCTATTTCTCACTATTGAGACCCGTCCAGGCCCTAAAACCCACGGCCGGGCCCAAAAACACACGGCCGTGCCTAAAAAGCAAGTCTGGAAAACTTTTCATTAGGCCCAGCCGGGCCTAAATGAGGCACGGCCAGTTCTAAATGGACCCAGCCGGGTCTAAAAATCTATATTTCAGGCCCGACTTCAAATTGGCATATCTCCCTCATCCGGACTCGATTTTAGGTGATTCTTGAATCTAAATTAAAGCCCCAGAAGTCTAATTTCCAATGGTTGTGGCCTCACATATAAATTCTAAGTGTACAAAGAGATATTCCTAATTTAGTGAAGGCTGCTCATTCTTTCTCAAAGGTTTGATGGTCAACTTCTTCCTAAACTAGTTTTCTTCCCTCCCCTCCTATTTTCTTTAACTCCAAACCTATAACTAAGATATTTTAAATATTTTTTCAAAGAGTTCACCTCCATTTCATTTATTTCCACTTTGTCCTTACCGAGTTTATCGAAAAGTGCAATATTTTAAACGAAATGCGAGCCTCGAAACATCGTAGAAGCATTTGGAAAAAAATATTTTGAAAAAGAGGGTTTTAAGGTCTGAAATAGTTTGGCCAAAACGGGGTGCAAGGTTTGGGATTAGAGCTTGAATCCAAATTTCTTTGTTGAGAATTCAAAAGATTGCACAGTGTAACTTTCATTATCGGGTGTTCGGAATAAAGCGTCCAAGTCTTAAGGACGGTCAAAAATAGGGTGCCTACACCCCCCCTTTCTTGAAAAATCAATCTCCATGGATAAAATCCACCATCTATCACAACCCAACCATTTTTACAAAGCCACAATCAAATACAAGAATCCATTTTGAAAACCCGTCTTTAAAGTTCAAAGCCAAAACCCTAGGTTTTTACCAAAAATCCCTAAATCAAAATACTTGTTTTTTAAAGACAAATAACTAAGTTAAAAATCATAAAAAGAGTCAAAGAAATCCCTACCTCAAGGAAGAAGACTCAAAAAAAAGATGGGTAGAACTTGTTGAGACTGAAAATGCGAACTTCTCCTGTTAAAACGAAGCCCTCTGCATACTCTCTCTTTTTGTCAAAGAGACTAGGGTGTAGAAATTGGTGGATCAAGGTGTATTTGGAGCTTAGAGATGGTTTCTAGACAGAGAGATTTTGGAGTGTTTAGAGAGAGAGAGATATGAAAAGTTGATCAAAAAATGTGACTTTACAGACTGATATACGTGTAGACCGCTCAAGTGCAGAAATGGTCACTCGAGTAACCAGACACAAATGAAGACATCACTTGAGCACACAATGCACCCTTCCATTAGTTCAGACTATAAAAGTTCGAGCACAGATATCAAACTCTCAATAGTTTTGCAGATTGTAAAAGACCACTCGAGTGCAAGAAGCTTTACTCGAGCTAACAAGCAAAATTCTAGGCACCATAGTTTTGAAAAGACTAATTCCCAACCTGTTCCAAACACAAAAATGATACTCCAATAGCCAAACTCAATGAAGTACAAGATGAATAAAGACATGAACAGTGATACAAGATGAGGTATCCTGAATCCAAAACAATAAATGGGTCGGGTCTAAACCGAGATCATTATACCTACTTGAAGACACTAGCCCTGGAGATTTGCCTGAGTCGTATTTACTACCCCTTGTTGATATATGGAAATCATTGGATTGATTATATTTTCGAACGAGCATTGTGTATGAGATTTTCAAAAGAGAAAAACTATTTTTTAGCATAGCATGGCATGTGCATCCATCTCATGAGACTGTATAAAATGTATATATTTTGTTAAAAATTATCTATTGGGCTTTGTGCTCACCTCTAGTGGATTTGTTGCAGGAAAAGTTGTTGTGATCCCGTCAAAGTAGAGGCATGGAGAATTGTTTTGGGAGCACGAGGCTTCTGTCTCTTGTTGTTGTTATGTTGATAAGCCAAGAGCTATGTTTGTATGGATTAGAAAGCCATTTACCTGTAACTAGGCTTAAGCCTCGAAACATGTAGCCCATTGGGGCTTTATTTTGTGTTTTAATTTCCGTTGAATCGTCATTACATGCTGCCAAATATTTGTCTTAGAAATTATGAAAGCATTATGGCATATGGAACCCGTATATCTATTTAATAAATGTCATGAATATACATGTATAAGAAGATAGATTGGAAATTATATGATTCTTTAATTGTAAAGGATTCATAATTAATGAGGATTGAGATTTTTCGATAAGTTAATCTGTGTTATCATATGTTAATAATTTGGGGCCGTTACATAATGGGAACTTTTGGTAAACCTTGATTTTGAACAAAAAGAGAAAAAGTGATGGAATTATGGAATAATGTTGTTATTCTTGTTTGAGTTGGAAAAGAGGAGATTGAACATGTGATTGTTACTCCTATGTTGAAATTGTTGAGTTATGAGATTATCTATTCTAGTATCTCTTGAAATTTATTTATTGAATAAAGATATCTGTTTTGGCTATTGGTGGAGGATAACATTGATTGTTATTGCAATTGTATAAAAACTAAGTTAACTGAAACCCATTCACTCATGCATTCCATTTGAACATTGGCTTTATACTTATTCATTTAAAAATAATTGTTTTGAGAAAAATGGATGAATACCTTGGTGAATTTGGCTAGGGGCTGTGGTTGTAGTTATTTATGTTGGCCTTTGTGTCCTTGGTGAAAGTCCAGAAACCTGCACAGTTAGATGTCAATCCTTCCAGTTAGTACCAGTAAAATGGCTTTTGGTAGTGCTTGTATAGCATACTTGTAGACACGTACCTAGAGATTCCTAGTGTGTGTATTTACTAGTCTATTTTCCATTTTGAGGCAATGGTTTAACAATGGTGAATTGAACTTGGCATAGCATTGTTTAAAAAGAAAAGGAAAAAAAAAAACACATGTTTTATAACAGCATTTCATATACATTCATCATATGGCTTTGTTAAGCATCACACAGATCATTAAACTTATCTCTAATGGGCATTAGCTCACCCTATGTGGAAACAATTTTTAGGTGCTGATAGTATGCCTCTGCTAAGAGGATAGCTTGGGAGAACAGTGGAGCTGGACGCTCATTTTTGTTTTGTAAATTCATTTTGTACAAGCCTATGGCTTTATTTGTATTGGGCTTCGACCCACTTTTGTTGTAAACAAGCAATGTCATGGAAATTTATAGTCGTTAGGGCATGAACTTATCTTTGTTTCTTTTGTTTCTATATATCTGTCACATGCTATAGATTCATAATCTAGGATTTATGAATGTGTTAATGCACGTGACATATTTTGTAATGTTTTAAGAAAATCAATAAATGAAATGTAGTTCCAAAGATGCTTATGTCACCTAAATGATTGAGATTAATCAGCTTCCACATGTATGTTTGAGAGTAATGAAGAATATCGATAATCGTTATTTTTGGGGCGTTACATAAACTCACAAATTAAAATGTGCCACTGACCCACAAGGTGCCTCTCTTTATATAAGAACCAGTGCCACCGTCTTCCTAAAAGTCAAACTTCACCAGGGCACTTATTCCCAACAGGAATAACATTTATCTAGAAGTCATCTATCTAAGTTGGATAGGGCTAAACCTCTCACAAGAGTTCCATTTTTATCCAACTTAAGAATTTGTCTTCAACTAGGACTCAGGTCCTCGTCTAAATATCTCGGATTCAATGTGATAAGATTGTACCCTGTCCAATCACAATTATTCATGTGGCACCTCGGCTAATAGTCAGGCCAGGTAGACAACTCAAAAATAATGTCCCCACAATTAGGCTAAGCGGGCAAGCGAACTTGAAATTTTTTTAAAAAAAATTATGACCGAACTTAAAATACCTAAATTAAACTCTATGTTAGATTAGACCAAATTTAAAATATTTTTGTTTGGGGAGTTTGAATTTTAGCCTAAAATCCGAAAAGTCACTAAAAAGCTAAAAAGCCAATAAACTATACAAAAAAGTAAACGATTTAATTTTCTCTCTACTTTTTGCACATTTTTCGTAAAAAGCCAAAATTCATCCTAAACATACTATTTTTTTTTATAGAGAAAATTGGTGAAAAATCCATTTTAAAGAGGGTCTAAGGAATTATATCCAAGGTTAAACATTATTTGTTGATAAGGACAAAATTTTGTTGATAAGGACATAATTTGATCGATATAGTGGCTTGGGTCGAACCCGACCCTTTTTGCCTTTCCGTTTGGGCTTTGTGTTTGATTTGGGTTGACCTTCACCTTACCTTATTGAGTTTAGCTTTGTTTACCCTTGGATTTGTTCTAGGATTTCAAATTGAGTGTTCTAGGTCTAAATGATCGTGCCCGCTATCATAAAGGCCTGAGTGCTTATGAAAAGTCACTTTTTCTGATCCTTTCTCTCTCTTTTTTCCCTTTTTTGCCATTTTTGAGCTTCTACGCTTTTTAAGCCTTAGATTCATCAACTTAAACGTATAATATCACCCTAGTTTTTCATACCAAAATGTAGAACGTGGTGATAGCTTTCTTTTGAGCCGGTTAGTTCATGTTTCGTCGATGTCAATTTTTGGGCCTTCTCCTCTCCACTTCAAGAGATAGGATTTTCTTGCTTTTTTTCAATATACTCTTATAGATAGATATGTGGTACCTTCTATTGCATAAGAGATTTTTGAAATCCATGTTAGTGGAAGTTAGGGTTTGAATTGACAAGTTAAACTTCATGTTTTATCATTGATTAAGAGGACTCTATGTTAATGGAACATGTTTAAGAAGAGTGATGTAAAAAATCCTAATTTTAATATGATGTTATAAGAATTGAAAGATGAGCGGTGAGATGAGATGATGGCTCTATAATTGTTGAACAATATTGATTATTGTAAATTGGGAGTGTGATATGGAAGAGGGGAAAAAATTGAATGATTGTCATGGGTTTAATATTTATGTTGCAATTGTTAATGATTGAAGTCATGGAACAAATTATAGAATTTAAGTAATAATGTGATTATTAATGAAAACCTTGACTTAGTTGATGTTAATGGAGTTGTGGTTTATTATATTGAGATTATATGTTATTTACCATTTAGAGGTTTTGTTCTGGGTTATCGGTGGAGGATGGTATTTGTTGTTGTTGAGTAGGATGTATGTGTTATATGTGATTGATTTAATTGTGTAATTTGTATTGACGTGGAATGTGATGAGATGGATGAGGAAAGTGCTATATAGAGGGTATGTGTCCTTCCCGTTAGCACCTAATAAATTCCTGCTTGTGCCTAGTAAATTGGGTGGAGGTTTCGTTTTCTTCCAGCTTCTGGCCAGTGAAACGAGGCGCCTTGAGATAGGTTTCATTTCCTTCCGGTTTGCGGCTGGTAAAGTGTGTGAATTTTTGGGCTATATGGAGGTTCTGTTTCCTTTAGGCTAGCAATTGGTAAAGCGTGTCGCTTTGAGACAGGTTCTATTTCCTTTCGATTAACGCTTGGTAAAGCATGTTGGTATTGCTTGACGAAGCTGGGATTTTGAGGTGTGATTCTAATTAATTGTAACTTGCGTGACTATGTAAAGATGCGTGTATATGATTGTAACGACCCAGACATGCATTTGATTAATTAGTCATCTAATTGCATTTTTATGTGCTAATTGATTATGTGATTTAATGTTTTACGTGAATTATTTGATAAAGTGATTTAATTCTGAAACAGAATAGTTAATAGAGGACTTCATAAATTCAATTGGACATATATGGGATTGATATATATGCATGATATTTATATGTGAATGATTATCTTATGTTTAATTGAAAAAATTTATATGTCTATGAGTTTCTGATTCAATAATTTAAACATAACTGAATAATTATAATTTAATGTGCATGAGCTTAATTTAAGTTCAATTGTGTAATTAGTGAACTTATAAGGGATGTATACGATCAAATTATTTATACTTAATTAGTATAAATTATTAGCCTAAACCTAGAATTAATTAAAGCCTAATTAAGATTAGTGCCTAATTAAACTTCTAATTATACTCATCAAATAAAAGAAAGGAAGGAGAAGAGAGAGATTTAGTGGGATTTGTAGAGAGGGATATAACTTGACACAGAGAGAGAGAGAGAGAGAGAGAGAGAGAGAGAGAGTTCCAGAAAGAGAGAAAGATAAAGCTCAAGAAAGGGGAAAGAGGAAGAACAAGGGAGATCTGTAGCTTGCCTTTTGTGCTCCTTTCAGATACGAATAGCCCTACAGTTCGGACTCCCGTGGTTTTGAATCTGATTTCACAAGTACAATGTGAAATAGATAAACACAAATGAGTCCAAATCCGGCAAAATCTTTTGGACAATCGATGTTTGAATCAAATGCCCAAAATGGACTGCTTTGCTAGATTTCAGAGTCACCACCTAAATATTTTTAGAAAATTTAGGAAATCCGTGACTCGTGCCAAAGGCCATTAGTCCGTCATCACCAAAGTATCTCGACTCGGGAACTTAGGTATGAGAAGGGAAGGTCATGAATTGAGCACCCCTCTCACCAGATCAAAGATCGGCCTCTGCTAATCATGATATGATTTGTATTTACATTATATGCTTTTGTTTCGATTATTAGCTATTTTTAGTATGTGATGCACATAGGTATAGACTAATTTGCAAAGATTGGAACACTTTGATTTTATGTTTGTTTGAAAATTGGTTTGAATACGCATCACTTGAAAAAGTGAGTTTGTATTTACATTAATCAATTCATCCCAATTTAAGAAATTTAGACTCCATCCACCGACATTCAAACAAGTATATCACTTAAGCACATAGCGTCATGGAATATGCTTGATATGGCAACACAAACATATAATGCAATATTCTAAACCAATAAATGGTCACCTAGTACTCCAAGGTAAGCCAAATAAAGCAAAATAGTTAGAAGAAATGCATGCTCTTACACAATGCAATATGACTAATGTGACACATACAATCATGCAAGGCTCGGCTACTAGCATGGTATATGATTTGATGGCATACAATGAAGCATGTAATCGAGTAAGAATTTGAATTTGGCGATGGTTAGGATGATGAGCCGAACCCTAATGCATGCGAGACGAGTGTATGTAAATCATGGAAAATGCTAAGGAAACATAATGCTCTATGCTATCATTATAAGCGGGTAAATGAAAGGGAGAAAGAAATAGGGTTGGAAGACATACACAATTATTACAATTTGCCCTCATACAAAAGGGTCTGAATGAGTGTCCAAGTGTCCAAATTAATTACTAGCTATACAAATCTGAATGGGTACTAAATAAATAACTAGCTATCTACCTTATTACGACAATGACATTACGATAATAATAATTACAACAATAATAATTATAACAATGAAATTGCAACAAGAATATGTACAACAAAATCATGAAAATTGATTATAACAATGAAATTACAACAAGAACATGAACAACATTGATAATGCATAAGAATCGGATGCGTCCTCATGCGGACAGTCTGCAGAAGCTACTTTGTCTGCCTCCCTGGGAATCTACCATGTTTCATCCTCAGCCATTCCCCCCTATTTCTATCAAAATTCCCTGCTTACCAAACATTGGAACCCGAACGACCCTTAATGAGGCCTGGTCGGGTCCAAATGAGGCCAGCCATGCCCTAATTTCTTACAAAAATGTATTTTTGTGCTCTGGAGTGAAAACAATGCAGACAGAGCAACTTTAAACCATTTTTGTCCCTTCTGCTCTCCTCTATCATGAAACTCAAGAGAAAACTGAATTTGAGTCCGAGACCATCAATTGGCACAAGTTGATGGCTTGATGATTTCGAACACAATTTGGACAAAACAATTAATAAATGCAATGAAGACGACCACCCCTCCCTCTCATCATGTAGGCTCAAAAAGGGAGATAGACACGCCTCAAGTTTCATCAAAATATCATGGATTGATAAGTGACAATTCTCAAAGCGATGAACTCGGCATAACGTCCGGCCGAATCCAGCCAATTCTAAACATTTTTTTTTATGTTGGTTTCATTGATTTTAAGCCAATTTTTATTAGTCATTTCCATTCTTTAATCAATTTGTCCCAAGTGATAGTTAAGTCCACTAAATGAGAAGAAATGTCAAACGAGAAGTGATCCTTAGCATGAAAGAGAGACTACGCCTTGGCAATAAACCTCCATAGAGATTAAGCCATTGAGCATAGGTCTCTTTCTCATGCTTGAATAATAATCAATCACTTGAAATGGCTCTCAAACAAAGAAAAATCAAGAAAAGAGGGAGAGTGCAGAAATGATTATGCGAGATTGATTATTAAAATAAGACTCTTGATATGAAAACTAAGTAAAGAAAGCTATCAACTCGAATGACTCGGTGTCTAAGGCCTAAACAACCGAAGCCATGAGGACGTACAACACAACAAGCAAAGTAGTTAAATCATAAACTAATTAAATGAATTAAAACAACCCTAGAAACCCCCTAATATGTAAAAAATAGTGGCTAAAAACTACGTGAAAGAGCACAAAAAGATAGGAAATAACAAGGAATCACAAGACTAGTAAACAAGAGCAAGGAAAGGTGGCTAACCCCTTCATTTTTGGGACTTCTAAACCATGTTTTCCAGGCCTTTTAAACTTTGAAAACAAGTTGGAAAGCCAAGAAAAATAGTGGTAAAACTAAGGAGATGAGCTATGAAGTAAAGTGCAAGAAAGGGTGTTAACCCTCCTACCTTTGGTAGCTATTCAACCCTAAGTTCCAACACTTGAAATGGATTCAAAACAACACAAAGACACAAGAAATAGATAGAAAGAGACGGAAATGAAAGCAAGAGAAAAGGTGACAAGCTTATACCTCTTGAACAGAGCAAGCTTTGTGTAGACCACCCAGAACTCTGCTCCGCGCGCGAGGGCGCGAATTGTTGTTCTTAGCTACTACAGTTCGGACTCATGTCACGGTTCTGAATCTAATCTCACAAAGTGCAATGTGAGACTAATAAATCACCAAAGAGTCCAAATCCGGCAAATCGTTTTGGAAAATCGATTTTAATCAAGAAGTGCTAAACATGGACTGCTTCGCCAGATTTCAGAGTCGCCACCTAAATATTTTGTTTTGGGAAATTTAGGAAACCCTGACTCGTGCCTAAGGCCACATGTCTGTCATCACCAAAGTTGTCTCGGCTTGGGAACTTGGGTACAAGAGGGGAAGGTCATGCAATGAGCACCCCCGCTCGTCCGATCAAAGATCGGGCTTTACTAACATGATATGTTGTTTTTGAAAACACATGTGTTCATATTCTGTTTTATTAGCTAGCTTACTATGTGATGCGCACAGCATACAAGTATAGACTAAATCGCTCAAGTTGGAACAAAACATCTCATGTTTGTTTGTTTGAAAACGGTTTGAAGGTGCTACTCGCAAGTAGGCTAAGACGTGGATTTGCCACCCTCAAGTGGGCTTAGAAAACAACATGATTTTGTCACTCTTAAATGGGCTTAAAACTCGCATTTTGATGAATTGTTCCAATTCAAGCAATTCAAGCAATCCAACCTTTATCTACAGGCATTCATGTAGTTAATCAATTAAGCAGTTAGCCTCATGGCAAGCATGCTATCATGGCAGTCACTTACATACATGCAAGGATGCTAAAGCATAAACACTCACAGTGTACTCCGAGCTAAAACAGAAAACTAGTTAGAAAGCAATGCATGCTCCTAGCTATGTTAAGAATGCCTAATGCAACACATGTAAAATGCAACTAAGATAGGCTCAGCTATTCTAAGATGTCATGTGAATGCAACTTGATAACACATATTCAATTTGGAATTGAAATACAATGCAATTTGTATGATGCGCCGAGCCCGGTGCATGCAAAACATATGAATGGATGCACGCATGCGAAGCATAAGGATGCTGATTGAAACATGCCCTAAACTAACCACTGAAAGCAGGTAAGTAAAAGGGAGAAAGAAATGGGGGTTGGAAGACATGCATCACACACACGCACGCTTATTACAACAGTTGGCCCTCTCGACGGAGGGTCCAAATAATAAGCTAACTAGCTAATCTAAGCTAATTAAACTAATTATTACAAATCAAAACTAATTAACCTACAAGCAAACTAATCAGTTATTACAATACAAATTGAATAGCTAAGGGCAATAACTACTTAAGTACAAAACCAAATAGCTAATCTAAGCTAAGCAACTAAGTAAAGAAGTAAGAAAAAGTCCTCAGGGCGAGAAGTACATGCATGCTCAGTCGCCTCGTTTGGAAATCCATTGCGATGCCCCAACTTGCCTCTGTTTACATTTGTTCTCAGAACACTGCACAAAGCTCCAGATAGCTTCTACTCCATCATGGGAACCTCCAGGAGCATGGCCGACCACTTGTTGATGTTGCTAACCACCTGCCAACTACTTACCTTTGCTGCAGACCAGAAAAAGTGGTCGGCCAACCACTTTTACTAGTCTGCCGACCAGTTTTTGCTGCCAAACTCCAATTTGTTGCAACAAAGAACAAGAAGGGGCACAACAGTGTATTTGCAAGGTATGTGTGCACAACCAGCCTCCCTATCATTTCTTAAGCTCAAGGGAGTAGGGTTCTCGACCCTCGGGCCACCAACCGAGCATTTCAATGCACGATGGCTGAGAAGCCAAGTTTGCACAATTCAATGTCAATGAATGCACAAATAACACATAAGGGCCTTAACCTCTATCATGCTTAATCAATAAGGTCGCCGACCAAGAAATGAGGCACGTTTCATCACTTCAAGTATGAAACGTCCCTCGTTTCTCATGTTTGGATTAACACCCTATCCAAACACAATGCAATGCATGCATATGGAAATACAATGCAATGCAACATGAGGATGGCAAGTATAATGTAAACAACATGAGCATGCAACCACATAATGCAATGCAACAAGCATGCAACAACATAATGCAATGCAACAAGCATACAACATGCTATTCTACCAATGCTAGGATGGCATGCACAAAATTTCAAACACAATGCAAGGCATGCACACACTATGCAATGCATGCACATGTAAACAACATGGAATGTAACAACATGCGAACAACATGCAAACAAACATGCTCAATGGACTTAAACCAAATATGGACAGACCTCAATCATGCCCAAAATAGTGGCTAAAATGCATCAAAACTAAGGCACAAAAGGGCCAAGAACACATGCTTATGTGAGGGCCCATCAACTAAGCACAACAACACAACTCTCAAACATGATCAAGGAGTGACAAACATGGAAGTGTAATAACACTAAATGCACTGAAATCATGTATGAAATGGTGCCAAACCACTCAAACAACACAAGTATGGCATGCAAGAGCCCTTAAACATGAAAGCTAGTGAATGAGACTACATAAGAGGCATGCAATGCATGGCACAAATGGATGAACCAGCCATAAACAGAGCTCAAATAGGTCAAAACAAAGACCAAAACATGCTGAGATGGGAGCTCAAAGGTCTAGGCATGCGTGCATACAAGCTAGGCCACAAACAAGGTAACAAAGGCATGACCCTTAGAGGCACTCAAGGGGTGAAAGGAATGGGAACATGGCAATGCTATATGCTCTGAAATAACATGTAAAATGATGTCAAATCATGCACATGTCACAAATGAAGCATGCTATGGTGCTCAAAACTCAAAGCTAGCAAGGCCAATTGCACTACAACTATGCAATACATGAACCATATGGCCAAGGCAACCCAAACAGTCCTAGAGCATGTCAAAATGATGCTAAAACATGTATGGATTAGAGCTAACACATGCTAGCATGAAGGGCATGAAGCATAGAATACGCAAGGCTAATGAGGAGGGTTACACTACACCTACCGAAACCAAGCATGAGATGACTTTACCAATAAAAATTAGAGTTATGGCATGTCAAATTAACACCAAAAATGGGCTAACACCAAGTCAATACATGCTAGAATAACAAGCTCATTTATTAGGCATGCAAGGCTAGTAAAGAGGACTTACACTACAAGTGTAAGAAGAAAATGAGGGATGCTCTAACCAACCAAAAACAGAGTTGTATCATGAAAAAACAATACCACAAACACACTGAAATGGTGGCCCAAAAGGCTAGGCAAGATAGCATGCACAATGGCTCATACTTAAGGCATAAAGCACCAACCGTCCAAAGCATTGAAAGAGTGAAAGATGTGAGTGTATGGCAATGAAACATGCTCTGAAATCACATAAAAAATAAGGCCAAATCATGAAAATAGCCCAAGCAATGCATGCTAATGGCTTGGAAACTCAAAGTTAGTAAGCTAGAATGCACTATGGCTATACAAAGCATGGCATGTATGACCAAAAAAAACATAAATCAGAGCTTAATCATGGTAAAACATGAACAAAAGCTTCTTGGAGTTGAGCCAAAACATGCTAGAATGATGGTCCAAAGCATGATGCAAGTTAGGCTAGTGTGCAAGTTTACACTACAAGTGTATAAAGCATGCAAGTGGTGACTCAACCAAGTTAAAATAAAGGTATGCCATGTCAAAATAACACCAAAAACAAGTTTAGAACAAGCCAACACATGCTAGAAAACCATGCTCAAACATGAGGCTAATAAGGCAAGCATTCAAGATACAAGGAGAGGGGATGACCCCCTCCTATTTGGGACCTCAAAACACACTTTCCACCACTGAAATTCCTCTGAGTTTCAGTGGTGAGAAGGCCAAAAATAGGTGGTCCCAATAGCTTAAAAGGATAGCACAAAAACAAGGCAAAACAAGGCCAAACAAGGCACAAGAGGGGGTAGACCACCCCCAACACCAACAAGGCCTTAAACAAACATGTTAAGCCTTAAAAAATAGAACTTTTTACAGTAGAAAGTCAAGCCAAAATAAGCATGCAAATAGGTCTAAAAGCTTAATCAAAGTAAAGCTTTAAAGGGCTAGCTGCCTCACCCTTGAAGAACAACTTCAAAGCTGCAACTCCAGCAGCCTTTTTGGATCAAAAGCAGTCTAAAAACTCCAAAAACAACCTCAAGGTGCCTCAGCAACAATAGTATGGTGTTTCACTATGTGTTTGTGTGAAAAAGTGTGAAGAAGCTACACTTTTAAGCACAAAACAAGAGAGAAAGGAGGAATTATAGAGATAGATGATATGTATAGCTCCAAGCATTTTTTTCTGAACTTGGAGAAAGGAGGAGGGCCTCCCTTTTATAGAAAAACAAGCAACAAGCTTGTTCAGGAAGCTAAGAGCTCCAAACCATCCCTCCATATATGGAGGATGGTTTCTGTGCTCACCAGCTGTCATAGCTGGCAAGAAAAGATCTTTCGGAAATTGCAGGAAAGCAGCCAACCACTTGAAGTAGTCGGCCAGCTACTTGCACTGGTCAGTCGACCAATGAAAGTGGTCTCCCAGAAAGAAAAGTGGTCGGCCAGGGGGAGGGGTGGTCTGCACACAAAAAGCAAGGTGGTAGTATGGTGGCCTACCACTTTTGGTGGTCCAAAGGCCACCAAGACCAGTTGGCCGTCCAGAAAACTGGCTGGCGGGGAAGAAAAGTGGTTTTCAGGGAGAGAAACTGGTCTCCCACCCTCATTCCACCCTCAAAGTAAGGAAAACAAGGTTTGTGCCAAAAACAAACCAAAAAGGATGCAAGACAAGAGTCCGGGGGTCGAGACGCGCAGCCGGAAGCCTTGAAAACTAGTTTACGGGCACAAAAAGTGGTCTACGAGGGAAAAGTGGTCTATAACCACAAAAAGTGGTCTCCAAGACCTCAGTGTCCCTCTAGGCAGAGGCAACAAGGCATGGTCTGAAAACTAAGCCAAGAGGAGAACGTTAAGCGGTCCCGAGACTAAGCACGCGGCCAAAGGCTCCGAAAACCGGAAACTAGTCTCTAAGAGGGAAAAGTGGTCTACGACCACAAAAAGTGGTCTCCAAGACCCCAGTGTCCCTCTAGGGAAAGGAAAACAAGGTTTGGTTCAAAACCAAACCAAAAGGGAAACAAGACAAGGCGTTCGGCCAAAGGCTTCGAAAACAGGAAACTGGCCTACCAGAGGAAAAAGTGGTCTATGGACCTCTCTCTCCCCCCCAGGCAAGGGAAAACAAGGCCTAGTCCACAAATTGAGCCAAAACACAAAGAGTTCAGAGGCCCGAAGGCAAGGCACTCAGCCGAAAACTCTAGAAACTCGAAACGAGTACGAACATGCACAATCATCGAGTGCTCAATCGATGACGTCTGAGTCTTAAGGTCGGTCAAAAATGGGGTGTCTACACTTTGGTTGTAAACCAAACTTGATCCTAGCACACTCTCAAGGTTGAATTATGATTCACAAGTCTCAACCAAGGCCCTAACATTCAGCTCTAAGGGTGTATATGATGTATAGATATAGTTCAAGGATGATATAATATCTCAAAGCTAGCTTGCAAAGGAAGAAGGAGCTCTCAAAGGAGTTTTTGCTTTTTTGAAATTTTCCTAACCCTTAACATAGTGGGATCAGTTCGTATTTATAGAATTTGAGCAAAATAGGTCAGAAATATCTTCAAAAATAGACAGCTGGCTGATTCCCACCCAGAACAGTGTTTCTCGCCAAAAAGGCATAGTCGGGCCCCAATGTGCTCCCTTGTTCCTCTGTTTAAGGCTTAGTGTAGGGTTGCACAATGTTCAAAAAGGGACCTCTAAGGTAAGAATAGTGTAAGTATGAAGGTTTTAGGATTGTTTCGGAGCTTGAGCTTAAATTCCTCCATTGAGAATTCGAATCATAAACAATGTAACTTTCATCTTCGAGTGCACAGGACAAAGCACCCAAGTCTTGCAAGCGGTCAAAAATGGGATGTCTACAAGATCAAGCCAAATTTCACTAATCCAACCAACAAAGGTAAGATTTTCCCTTTAAATTTCATGAATTTGGGATGTTACACTCATAAATCTATGAAATTTAAGTTAAATAGGAAGAAATTAAGCTTAATTAGTGGTGTTACAATGTAGTATATATGAACCCAGATTGCACGTGTAGCATGATGCCCTGCACATGCGGAACACCTTTCCTGTTTTGTGTCAATTCTGTTAAAATTGCACGTGCGGTGGAGGTTCCGCATGTGCGGTCAATGCTCCCACATGTGCGGTTTTCCGAGTAGTTTTCTCGATTTTGTTTTCTCTTCGTTTTTTGAGATTTGGGCCTTCATTTGCACGGTTTAAACACATGTTTTGAACTCATATGCATATCATGCTTACGGAGGAAATGAGAGAACGAGTAGAAACGACTTAACGGATTAATAATGAATAAACCGAATAGGTTTACGAACCGACTAAATAAAATGAATATGTTTTGAAACATTGTGATATGAATGTTTGTGTTTGTAGGTTAAGATTCGAAGACCGACCAACCATTTCTGGAAGCATTGTGAGTAATGTTATTGTAAAAATATCTTCATATGAATTATATTTGAAATGTCATTGGATAAGTTATGATTTCTGAAATAATATTTTATTAGGCTCACTGTGTGTTACTCACTAGGTTTTAGCTCATTGTGTATATATATATGTATAGGTGGGTGACCTGAAGAGCAAGCCTAGAAGAACTCGTTTAGCCGAGCCACCATCTGAAGCCTTTTGAGTTTTGGTGCCTCCGAATTGAGGCTAAGTCTAGGTGGCCCTTGGCGAGTTTTATGTTGATGAATGAGAGTTTTTATGATATGTACATATGTATATAAATGTTTGGTACATGTTGGTATGTATTCCAGGGTGGATATATTATCATAATGATGTGTTTTTTCATATAGTTAGCACAGCTCAATGGACTATTGGTTTTAATTATGTATTATTTATTGGCTTCTGCTAACCCCTATTACTGTATTGCTGTTAAACAAGCCTTTGATAATCTCGGATTACTGGCCGGTCACTTCTCTAATCCCTTGGGGCGGGGGGTTGGGTCGTGACAATGATGGTATTGTGATAGATGATTAATGTGTGTAGTTAGATTTTTAACCGTTTGTATATTGTGATAAGAGTTGGGCTTGTTAGTGATAGTAGATGTTAATTGTTGTCTATTATTTATGAGATAATGAGATTATTTGTATGAATATGTTTCTAAATTTATAACTGAAGTCGGGAAAACGTTTGAGGAATTAAAGATAAATTGGAAAGATAAGGAATGGTTTTGTTTTTTGTTATGTTAAAGATGATCTTTTGGAAAATATACTTATATGTGTACACTTTGGTTATGAAAAAAATAACATTACTTTTGTATTTATCACTTGAGCATTCATAATTATATTTATCTATAGAACATTATTGTTTAGAAACATTGGGGATCTCTATTGGACATTAGTGTTTATCCCATGTTATTGATAATTTTTCAGGTGCAAGTTTGAGGAGTTACTCAAGACTACGCATTCTCTTATTTGTTGGTCACGAGGCCTTATACTAGTATGCGAGATGCCAATTTGTTGTAAGAACAGTTAAACCCTTCTATTTCATTGTCTTGTTTTAGTTCTTCAATATAAGCCTAAAGGCATCTATTGTAAATAATTGTATTTGAATATGTCATCATGGTATATACGAGAGAGCATTTATTGTTTAATTATTTTTGCTTCCGTTTTTATTATTATGGAGATGGACTGTAATAAAAAATTTTGGTAATGTACTTGGGAAATAATTTTCAGGGAGTTACAATCGGGGTCAAGTAACAAGTTTTGGAAATATTAACTGATCGATCAACGGCGGTTCGAAGCTAGGGTTTATAGTTTGCGAAATATTGAAGAACATAGAGTCTGAAAATGTCAAAGGACTCGTTAACGCTACCTCGGGAATGGTCGTTATGACTATAGAGGCAGTGATGTAGGTCATCATCGTCATCATAGTTAAGGCAGCGAGGTAGGAGCTTTCACTGCAGGAATGAGAGTTAGATTTTCGGTTCAGCGGTGCATTGGAAGAGGATTTTGGTTTGAAGCATTTGGTTTTCCAGTAGTCACCATCAATGGAGATGTTGCAAATGACATTGTCTTTGGTCCAGTATCTCTGACAACTTTTGCAAAAATGGTAAAGTTGAGAGAGCTTGTAGTAGCAGAACTCAGTGTTGAGCGAGTCGCGACGAGGGCACTTTAAGGTCTGCTAGTTCTGGTAGTGGTGGCAGTGGTGGTAGTAATGGGGCCTTAACCTCCAGTCATCTCTTCGTCAAATAATCACCCTTCATTTCTGCCTCTAATCGAAAAGAGGTTTAGAGCCATTGGCCAAAATCTAAAGACTGATGTTGTTCCAAATACAAAAGGTGTAAATGATGATCTAGCCCCGCAATCACATCAGATGTCTGAAAAGTTGATGAATTAAGTGCAATAGCAGTTGATACTTCAAAAACAGTAAAGCCAAAGATTGGTGAATTTCAATTATTGAAAAATAAAGAAAGATTATTAAATTTCAACAGATAGGGAAAATAGGTTCATTGAATTTCAACAGATAGGAAAAATAGGCTTGGTGAATTTCAACAGATAGGAAAAATAAGTTTGGTGAATTTTAACAGATAGGGGAAATAGGCTTGGTGAATTTCAACAGATAGATTTTTGGTCAATTTTAACAAATAATGTCCTTTTGAACAAATGTCATTTTAGTGCAAAGAGATTAGATCTTGAGCCTAATGGCCTAAAAGATTAAGAAATGAACCTATGATCGGAAATTTTTTTTATTTATTTCATATTTTAATGGGCGACTTGCACCAACAATCTCTATAGTTTGGGACTTATGTGTCACTTTGGTTCATAGCTTTTCAATTGTGATATATTTAACTTTTAAATTTTGAATCATGTTCCAAATAAGGGCAATTGAAAGCATTGTTGCTTTATTTAAAAGGCAAAGCTGTCATATAATTTATTTTGTGTTACATAAATTATATGTTATTTTGAAATATAATGGTCTTTTTTTTTAATGAATATTGTTGGAACTTGTTTTGTTATAAAGTTCTGTTTGGTTTAGTTTTCAAAATCTATTTCCAAAATTTTTTTCTAAGAACCTAAAAATTAAATTAGTGAAAAAAAATTAAAAACACATCATTTTTATATAATTTTATTTTTTGAGAAGGTAGAAATAATTTTTTATATTTATTTTCATTAAATTAACTTTTATTTTTTCAAAACTCAAACATAGCGACAATTTTAATATGATTATTAAATCAACAACTATCCATTACATGATAACCATGCAAGAATACATCTTAACGACAAATACAACCATCCATTATTTACTAACCATAAAAAAAATATCAATAAAAACAACCACCTATTATATGATTATCATTCAAACACATATTAAAAATTAATTTGGTGACAAAATAAAAAAAATAATGATGGAAAATTTATCATTTTTTATATAATTTTATCTTTGATAAGTAGAAATAATTTTTTAAAATTTAAAAATAATTTTTAACATTTATTTTTGTCAAACTAATTTATATCAATTTGACGACTTTACTTTTAAAATGCAGCGATAATACCTTCAATTATTCTTATTTAAAATGACATTAAAAATCTATAATTAAATATATCACAATTCAAAAATGATACAAATTCCTAACTGCATAAACCGTTAGTGAGTGTAATTCGTCCTATTTTGATTATAAATAAAAATAAAAAATAAAAAACTAAAAATATATTAAAATAGCATAAATCTTGACTCCCAACCAGAGTGTTGTAATTTTGTGTTGACAAATGCGAATGAAAGACAAGAAATAGCGAAACCCCGCGCAACGCAACGCAACGCAACCAGTATATAACACACAAGTAACTGAGAGGAAGCATTGCAGCCATCGACCAATTTCAATTGTCGCTTTCTCAGAGAGAGAGAGTGAGCGGGGAAGGCAAGACTGTGTGCGTGACGGGTGCGTCCGGGTTCATAGCCTCATGGCTGGTTAAGTTGTTGCTCCAACGCGGTTACACTGTTCGAGCCTCTGTTCGCGACCCTTGTCAGCTCTCTCTCTCTCTCTGGTTATTGTATAATAATTTTGTCTTCAACTATTCAATATTGGGTTCTAATAATTACTTCTTATAGTGGTCATTTTTGCTTATTTCGATTTGATGAAAATCAGGTCATTCCAACATTTTCTATACACTTCCATCTTTCATTTCGATTATACCAGTTCATTCGGACTGGGATTTTTAGCTACAGATCATTCAATTTTGTGTTCGTTGTGTGTGTGTGTCCCTAGAAATTTTAGTTCCTAATTGTGTCTAGTGATTGCCAATATCACTCTAATATTGTTAGGTCATCGTCACTAATTGATAGATTGATTGTAAAATTGTGTCAAGTGATTGCCAAACAAGCTTCAGACCCACCATGTATTGTATCCTAATTGATAGATTGAGGCTCGTTTGGGAACAGATTATTTTAGTAACTTTTTGGCTTTTTAACTAAAATTGAAAGTTGCCAAACGAGGGCTGATTGTAGCAAAAAACTTTCGGAGTTGGTATTTTAGTCTGTCAATTGTAATTAGTTCCTTTGACGTAAATAACTTTACACTCAGTTTGGATGTGGTGATTTGGTGAGAGACGATAAGAAATGATGAGAATGAGAACTATTTTCTTTTGTTTGGTATATACTTTAAGTGAGAAATGTTGAGAAAGAGAACTCTTTTTACTAAACCTATTTCATTTCTCACTAGATGTGATGAAATTTGATGAGAAACAAGTTGATTGGTTGTTAAACAATTTGATGAGAAACAGTTTGGATGTGGTGATTTGGTGAGAGATGATAAGAAATGACGAGAATGAGAACTATTTTCTTTTGTTTGGTATATACTTTAAGTGAGAAATGTTGAGAAAGAGAACTCTTTTTACTAAACCTATTTCATTTCTCACCAGATGTGATGAAATTTGATGAGAAACAAGTTGATTGGTTGTTAAATATTTATAATACCAAGATTATCCCTTAAAATACAAGGAACAAAAAGAGATACCACTCATATCCTATTGGAACAATCTTCTGTGTAAAAAAAAAAAAGGTAAAATTGAAATAAAATAAATAAATTACTTACAGGAAATTCTTAGACCAGAAAGTTAGAACCACAAAATCACCGAAAAGTTTAGAATTGCAAGATCAAGATTAAGTCGAGTGTGTGACACTTTGTCCTTAAGATAGATTCGACGTTGCATAGGTGCTCACGGATTATCGACGTCTATCTTTCAGGATACAATGACCACTCTCATAGATTGTAGTAACGCTATAAATAATATGTCTTGTGAACCAGAACTTGAGTTCTACACTTTCTAAATTTCTATAACTAATATGAAGAATAGATGCAGGGAAGGAAGAAAAATGAGAAGGAATTGAATGAATGAATTTGCTGGAAAAGGTCTATATTTATAGGCATTGTGGTACCTGTTCGGAAGGGCAGAAAAACCCTCCGAACATGTGTGTATTTGAACCGCCAGAAAAGATGAAGGAAGGTGACTGGAGAGGCACTGGTTCGGACAGAAAATTTTGAATTTCGAATTTTGACTCAAAAGTTTGAATTAATCCATGTAGGATTTCAAATTTTTCTGCAAGAATTTGAAAAAATTCAAACGAATTTTATCCAAAAAATTAAAGTTAGGACCCGACCTGGCCCACAACCCACACCACGCACCTGCGCCTGGCACGGCACAGCCGGACAGCGGCTCGTGTGTAGTGGATTTGGGTCAAGCTCACTTTGTCCATAACTCCTCTTCTTACAAAACTTGGAGTGCCCCTTAAACCCATCCCAAGTATGTCAACCTAGAGCTTATATACTTATACAAGCTCTTTTATTGTTTCTATGTGGGACAACCAAAACAAGGCAACCCACATTTGACTCTTCAACTTTTCATTTCACGAAACTAAAAACGATGTCTACTTCCCATTCACCTGTAAATGGTTTTGACGAACCATCTTCATCGTGTGACTTGCCATACGACAAGGAATAAGTCACCACTTGGACCAACCCCAAAAGACGTGTGGGCCCCACTTAAATTTGGGCTCAAAGTTGGCCCAAAATAAGCCTATAAAACCAAAATTTCTAACATGTCCCTCTCTAACTTGCTTTGTTTTCTTACTCATCCGAACATGATAGTGAGAAAACGCAATCATTTATTTTCTTTTCTCACCAAATGAGAGGCTACAATCATTTCTTTTCTTTTCTTACCCTATGGGCATGTTTGATTACAGGGATTATAGTATAGGATTGGGATTGTTAGTCCATGGACTCAAAATCCCATGTTTGATTACAAATTTTATTAACTAGATTATATGTGCAGAGGATATTCAATTCGATGAAATTGGCAAATTTTTAATATTGAGAGGGGCTGAAGATAATAATTTCAGGTATGAAAGGAAAAAAAATAAAAAAATAAAAACATAATAAATGGTTCTCTCACTAATTTAATTGGATAACTAATCCTACACTAATTTATAGGATTATTAATCCTTCCACTATTGATCCTGGTAATCAAACAAGGCCTAAGATCCAAGATGGTTGTAGAAATTTTAACTTTTAGGACATTCTTTGACCAGAAGTGATTTCAAATAAATCATCTTTTAAATACTGATACAGTGAGCTCCTCTGAAATTATGAGGGGAGCTCAGGCCATAGATATACCCAAGGAGTTCAAGTTTAGAAGTCAGGACCCTTATTTAGATCACCTGAGGGTTTTTGCAGTTGTCCTGATCTCATGATCTGGTAGGAGCAGTGACCATTCTAAACCCAGGATGTTGCAAGGATTTTGAGCCAACATTATCTCCAATTGAATTGGGTCTGAGCTCACAATAATATCATCACCAAGTGAAATGGACAACATATATCCAAGAAAAATAAAACAGTAGAACTCTTTTGACCTCAAATGATTTGGATGACTTTACCAGGAGGAAGGTTCACTCAACAATTAGTTTATCTATTTATGACCCAACTCCCATTTCATAATGGATTTGTACTATGGAAAAAATGCAAGGGCTTGTACTATTTAATATTTCAGTCATGATGAAAATGATGATTTTTCTGGTTCTTTTTTGTCATATTGACCTACCTTTGATTTTTTTTTTTTTTTTTTTTTTTTTTTTTTTTTTTTCTCTCTCTCTCTCTCTCTCTCTCTCTCTCTCTCTGTGGTAATAAATATCTTCTTACCTGCCAAAAAAATGATCCACCTCTATTCTCTAACTGTGAATTCGCCAAAGTGAAATATAACTTCAATAACTAATTTATAATAGTACATCCTATGGAAATGATTGTTAGTTTACTTAATGGTCATGCTTCAAGAATTTAATAATGCAGGATACAAATTCAAAATTTTTTTTTTTTTTTTTACCAAGATCATATACTCTTTAGCCGAAATCGAATTCAATTGTTAGGAAATGCCCAATACAATCATGCTTCTTATGTTTCTAATGTTTGTGAATTCAAACTTTTCTCTATTACTAAAACACATATGGTTGTCTTCCCATTTTCCTATGAAGTAAGACAGTTTGGACTATATTTTTTTCACTGTGTGCTTACTTTAGGATAAAAACCTTTGGCAGTTTCCAAAGATTGTGGACACCACTTGTTTGAAGTTTGAAGACGTTCGCTTTTAATGCTATGCATCATGAAGCCAATATAGGTTAGGCTTGGCTAATTGAGTAATTGATACTAAATTAGCCATGTTGATAGTTTACAGGCTTCCTTGTAAAGGAAAATTTTGTTGTAATTTTCAAGAGATTTTTATTTTTTATTTTTTATTATTATATCTTATATGAAGTATTGCAGAATTTATTTTCAATCAAGATGGGCATTGTTTGGATTGAAACTTATATATTTTGGAATAATTTGGTCAATCTGAATATGACCATGGTGTGAGAATATTATGTAATTATGGTATTATGTATCAATTAGGTAGGTTGATTGGTTGATTGTGAATATTCGATTATAGGGTTATTTCCTATTATAGATTAGGTTTAGAATTGCTATAAATATTGGTTGTAATCTTTGTATTCTACAAGTTGAATATACAAGTTATCATCTTAAAAAACTTACATGGTATTAGAGCCGTGTCCGAAACCCTAGCCATCAACCTCAAAAATTGCGATCGTCATCAACAGAAGTCGCACTTGCGATTGTCATCAACAGAAGTCGCAATCGTTGTGCGACCTGAGATTTCACGTTGCCATCGTCACTCTCACTCTGTCTTCTTCATCGCGACCATTGGTTTTCTATCTCAGACTTGTCGCGATCTACTTTTGACCATCATCGGACTTGCGATTCTTGTTTTTGGTTTACGATTGCTGCTGTACTCTGTCTTAGACGAGTCGCGAACCACCTCTGGCCCTCGTCTTCTAGTTTGCAATATGGTTTAGCTTCAGATCTGGTGACCGTCTTCTTCTGGCTTACGATCTGGTTCTCAGCTTTGGTGGTGTTATTGCTAAGTATTCTTGGTTTGCTGGTTATTTCACTCTGACCCCGAGGTTTTTTGGTATTTGCAATCTGACCCCTTCTGAGTTCTCATCATGTCTGAAGACAAAAGTCATGCCATCAGTTGCCAACTAACTGGTTCCAATTACACATATTGGGCCAGTGTTATGAAAAATTTTATCGTCGGCCGTAAAAAGTGGGGTTATGTTTCTGGTTCAGTCCCTCGTCCATCTGATCCCAAGAAAGAGGGATATGAGGCTGCGTGTGATGCTTGGGATTCTAATAATGCTTAGATTCTGACTTGGTTCCACGATTATGTGGAAGATCGTATTGCCATGATGTTCTCTAAATATTTCACTGCAAAGGAGGTGTGGGAGTATTTACTCAGTGTCTATCAGCAGTCCAACTTTGTCAAACGGTATGAGTTGGAAACCGCTCTTCAGGGTGCTTGCCAACGAGATAAGTCTATTCAGGACTTTTATGTTGGGATGACTTTTCTCTGGGATCAGCTTGCTTTGATGGAGCCTCCTAGCATCAAGGTGCTAGATGATTATCTACGGTTTCGGGAAGATGGTCGTTTGGTCCAGTTTCTGACGGTTCTCTCCCCTCAGTATGAGGCTATCCGTGGTGGCATCCTTCATCAGTCTCCTCTCCCTTCTGTGGATGCTATTGTTCGTGAGCTCCTTTCCGAGGAAACCCGTCTTAAGACGGCCAGTCAGACTCTATCTCCATCTGTCCTCTTAGCTCCTACTCAACCTCCTCTGTTGTCGATCCCACCACCTCATCAGCTTCAGGGCCATGCAAAGCCCTAGAAAGGGCCATTAGCCTCTAATGAGTGTGCTTTTTGCCATCAGAAGGGCCATGAGAAGTGTAACTGTCCCAAGAAGGGACGTCAGTTTGCTTGGTCTTCTCAGCCACCTCAGACACAGCTTCGACCTCTTACTGCTTATACTGCACGTTGAGCTGCTTTGGTTCGGATTCTTCGCTATCTCCGGGGTACTATCTTTCAAGATTTACTGTTGTCTTCTATTTCCTCTTTGGACTTGGTAGCTTATCCTAATTCTGATTGGGCTGGTGATGTCACTGATCGCAAGTCCACTTCTGGCTTCTGCATGTTTCTTGGTGATTCCTTGATTTCTTGGAAGAGCAAGAAACAGACTGTTGTCGCGCGTTCCACTGCCGAGGCTGAGTACCGTGCCATGGCTCATGCCACTGTTGAGATTGTTTGGCTTCGTTGTCTCTTGATTGATTTGGGTGTCCCTCAGTCTTCTCCGACCTTCCTTTACAGTGACAACCGCAGTGCTATTCAAATTGCCCATAACACTGTCTTTCATGAGTGGACGAAGCACATTGAGTTGATTGTCATTTTGTCCGTCAGCATCTGCAGTCTGGCTCCATCTCGCCTCCTTTTGTTTCTTCAGCTTTGCAACTTGCTGATTTCTTTACAAAGACTCACACTACTGCTCGATTTCAGTTTATTCTTGGCAAACTCTCAGTGTTTTCTGCTAAAACACCTTGAGTTTGAGCAGGGGTGTGAGAATATTATGTAATTATGGTATTATGCATCAATTAGGTTGGTTGATTGGTTGATTGTGAATATTCGATTATAGGGTTATTTCCTATTATAGATTAGGTTTAGGATTGCTATAAATATTAGTTGTGATCTTTGTATTCTACAAGTTGAATATACAAGTTATTACCTTTAGAAACTTACACATGGCATTAACGATTTATTATATAGAGGTTTCATAAGAATTTATCTTGTAGTTGTGACTTGTTACTGTAAATCGAATTGAATAATTCAGCTATTGACCAACAAACTTTACCAGAATGGTGATTGCTAATGAAGGATGGCCAAGCTCTCGTTTCTAGGTTTAGGTATTAACTACTTCAAATAGAGTGTGTATTTGTGTGTTGGGTGTTCTTCTATCATGCAGTCTAATGACTTTATTCCACCCTAGATGGTGAGAGTCGAGAAATAGAAAGCATCACTACCTTAAGCTTTGACTCAATTATTTGGGGCATGTGGAATCCTGTGTAAGCAAGCTTTTTGGTCTAAAGTCTTTCATTAGCCTGGCTGTACTTTTGGATATAATATTTAATAAAAATACAAGTATTTGAATGTGCAGGATGTGTGCATGTACTGTACCCAATTTTCAGACATGTATCCTAGTATATTGAAATATCAGGTTTAAAATGAGCAAGAAATATGGGGCTTAGGCAGCTTTGAATGCCTAGACACACACTTGCACTATATACACATACGCAAGTCCATGTTTTGTAGAAAAAAAGAAAAATGATAGGCACTTATATGCAAATTATACTATTTGTGCACATTTATAAGCTTATAAAAGTATAATATTCCATGAAAATGTGTGAATTGATATAAATTTGTTCAAGTAGAATTCGGAGGATTAAATCAAGAAATGCAATTTAATCTCATGTGTTGGTCATTTGGTGTTGTGCTACCTAAAAATGCACCCTTTCATGGATTGTGGCTGAGTTGCCAGTTTTTCACATTTATTTAATACTTGGTAATAAATTGCAGCTGATCAGAAGAAGACGGACCACTTACTTGCACTTGATGGAGCCAAGGAGAGACTTCACTTGTTTAAAGCAAATCTATTGGAAAAAGGTTCCTTTGATTCTGTGGTTGATGGGTGTGAAGGTGTTTTTCATACAGCATCTCCATTTTTTGTTACACCCTCGGATCCACAGGTCCATCTCATATTGTGTTTGTTTATATGCTTCTTCTTATTCTTCTTCTTGTTCTTCTTCTTTTGTATTGTTTTTAAACTGCCATGTATCAACACAACGGGTGATAGATTGCCAAAGTTTTCGAGAGTACTTGTCAGTGGATTTAGCCAAATGTTGGGTTCTTGAACATTGTTGGTTATGTAATGAGTTGTGCTTTCCACTGGGTCCTGTTGTTTAATGATAGGGAGAGGTAAACTATGTGCTGCGCAATGTACTTCTCAGTTGCTATTGTATATGGTACCAATCCCTGCAAGGACAAACCAAAACCAAACCTAAACTCATCCAACCTGTTCAACTTACCAATTTAGCTGAGGTCTGCAGGTCCCCCCCCCCCCCCCCCCCCCGGGCGGAAAAAAATGAAAAATGAAAAAGAAAAAAGAGAAAAAAAAATAATTTGTTGCTTCTAGGGAAAATCAAACCTAAGCTCCTCTAATCCATTGACCAATTGAGGTAAGAGGTTCCTCACTCCCTTCCATTAAAATAAATAAATAAATACTCCCTCTCTTTTATGTGTTGGCCTGATGAGGTGGGATATGGCCAAGCATGGGTGATGGGGCAGATACTTCAGAACTTGGTTATATACACACAAAAAATAAAATAAAGCATTCATCACACACAGGTCACAGTTTTTTCTTAGTTGATGGAACAACATATTTGCATGCCTTGAGCAACCATTGTCCCTAATATATTTGCTTATTTGGTCATATAGTGATGGGTCATTTCATCAATCTCTTACTCTCTTTTTTTATGACAAGGAACCTTCCCAAGACAAGGCCACATTAGACACACCCCTGCAGAGTAAACCCGAATACCAGTAATCACATGCAAACACAGTTTATTGGTTAAACCAGGGTGACTCTAGTGAGAGTCAAACCTAGGATGTTTTGGTTTACAGTTCATCCCAAGGTCCAACCTCATTGCCACTAGGTTACTTGTGCGCGTTATCCATCTCCTACTTGGTTTCTAGACATTCTCAAATGTGATGGTCTTGTTTTTCCAAGTCAAGCTTACATCATTAACTACTTTGCTTTCAGAACTATCTTTGAGTGTGACCTTTTACAGGCAAACACTTTCTGGATGAGTTTAATAAACTCTGACACCAAATTTTGTTCCTCATAATCCTGCTAATTGGTGTTTTTATTTATATTGTATGGATTTTTCTTGATTTCTTTTTCATGATACTTCTCTTTTGAAGTAAAAGACATTGACTTTTGGTCTGAATAACCAGCATATTATTTTTCTTCCTGATTTTTGTTTCCAATCGGTTAATGGAATGTTATTTCTATCTAGTGGATTTATTCATCTTGTGACAGAAAAAGATCTCAAGCATATGATCTATAAGAGCCATCGTGGTATTCTTTTGTCTATTTGTTGATAGTAGATTAAAAGCTTCATTATATTTGCTTCATAATACTGGTGGCTGATATCCTGTAATTATTATTTTCAATTGATTTACATAGTATGTCTTCCTCATTTCAGGCAGAATTGATTGAACCAGCATTAAACGGAACACTAAATGTTTTGGGATCATGTGCCAAAAACCCAACTGTCAAACGAGTGGTTTTGACATCGTCTATAGCTGCCGTTGCATACAATGGTAGGCCTTGAACTTCTGATGTGATAATTGATGAGACTTGGTTTTCTGATCCAGAGTCGTGCAAGGAAAATAAGGTACGTATTTGTGTAACTTCTAATCATGTACTTTTGCTATTTATCTTTTACATGTATATGGAGGCTCAACCTTGGGCTGGTAAAACTCAGGCTACTAGCTCCCCAACTGGCAGAACCAACAATGGGCGATGACTTTTCTTTTTCCTTTCTTTTTTATTTTATTATATTCTTGTTGATACTCAAGCTACTGTATCAATATAATGATGTCATCAACACATGAAAGAGTATTACTTGCATAAACTGAGTTTTACGTGCCATTTAGATGTGTATAATGTATTACAAATTCAAATTTTCTTATCAATCAGTTAGGATCATAAAGTATAAGCAGCTCTCAAGAACAGTGTCATTGTTACTCTAATTCTGTTTGGAAGGAACCAAATAAAAAGTGTCTTCGCATTTTTTGTTGTCATTGCCCTTCTTGGTGGTGTTGTTTGGGACTAGTTAGACCAGAAATTACACAAAGAGAAAGAGTAGGAGTTTCCTTTTTTCTTTTCTTTTCTTCTTCTTCTTCTATTTTTTTAAAAAAAAATTTTTTTTTTGCGAAAAAAAGTAGGGTTGTGTCTTTCAACAAATTTAGCATCTTTTCAAAATTCATGCTCAACTAAAAAGCTTCAAACAGAGAGAACCATGAGTAGTTTCAACACTAAATTCTGTCCAATTTTCTCTTGTTTTGAAGAAGCACAGATCTTGTTGGAAATTTAAGTTTCAAAATTTAATGCATGGTTGATTCCTAAGGAGTCACGCCTGTTAATTCACAACATTAAATACTAATGCTGTGTTTGGTTGGGGGATTTGGGGAGGGATTTGGAAAGGGAAAGGGAAAAGGTGTGTGAAACTAGGTGAAATATAAGTATATTTTATTCACATTTCACCTAACTTTTCCATTTCCCTTTCTAAATCCCTCCTCAAATCCCCCAACCAAACACAGCGTAAGGGTGTATCTCTTATGAAAGGGTACCTAGAGTCCTATAAATATAGGACCACCCCATACATCAACTTCGCTTGTTGTACTCTCTCCATCTCTCTTTTCCTCTATGTTCTCATATTTATTTCTAGGCAATTTGAAAAAGACTTCACACTCCTTTCTGCCATCGATTGTGCAACATGACACATTTTGTGAGATTCTAGGTTGTACCTTGGAGTGGTATTAGGTTGTCAATACTTGCACAAAGGGAGGACAATACGACTTTAGGACATCAACTTCTTGTACCTCTCATAAATCTCACAGACAATTTTTTTTCCCTTCTTTCATTATTATTTTTTGTTCATTGATTTCTTGTTTTTTGATTTATCTATTATTATATTTTTGTGATAGTTACTATATATTTAATTGTTTGTGATGTTTAAATCCCCAACAAATCTGAGCTTCAGATTCAATCAGAAGTTTTTTCGTTTGTGCAATAACTTGGAGCATGATCGGAACATAATTCATGTGTAAACTATTCAAACAATTATTTTGACCAGGTGCAAACAAATTTGGAGCATAACATGGGCATAATTAATGTGTTAACTATTCAAACATTTACAAGGACTCTGTTTGTTGAGTTTTGCAAACTTGTTTTTTGAATTTGTTTTGAAATATAAGGAAATAGTTTGACAAAAATAAATACCAAAAAGATATTTTCCAATTTTCAAAAATAATATTGCCTAAAAAAGAGAAAACCATATATTTATCAAAAAAAAAAACGAAAACAAAAAAAAAGACAACCATATGAAAATAAGGAGTGTTTTGCAAGACTCTAGCAGAGGATGGTTGTTAATAATTTGCATTGCTCCCCGTTGCCTTTTCTGTATTTGCTACCAGCTTTGGTATCAGCTGTCCAAGACTCTAGCAGAGGATGCTGCCTGGAAGTTTGCGAAAGAGAAAGGTATTGACATGGTTGCAATAAACCCAGCAATGGTTATTGGTCCTCTGTTACAACCAACACTTAATACAAGTTCTGCTGCTATCTTGAACTTAATAAATGGTAAGTATTCTTTATATAGGAATAATCCTTGTGCATTTATACTTCCTTTTATCTTTTGTGAGTGACTGCATTGGCATTCTCTCTATCTAATATTTAGGCATTGTATGGAATGGTATGCAAGCTATATAAAACTTTACATATGATGAAAGGAAGAATGTCTTATTGGCCAAGATGCTGTATCTTTTGGAGCCTCTAAATGCACACCACATATTCACTCAGTACTATTTACTCAATTTGATGTTTTTTGATTTTCTCAATTCAGACCATCAATTTTCAAATAATAACCAAGATGCTCTCATCTTCTCCGACTTTCAAACCCTATCCTAACCCTAACGCTAATGCTAACCATCTCCATCGTCACCGCTGGCTGCCACCCCCTCCACCACTACAACCTCTCCTTGTCACAACAACCCTCCCGTCCATCACTGCCGCCTCCCCAGCCCCTCCTTCAAACCTTAGAAGAAAAGAAGGCTGGGGAGGAGGCGAGATGGGAGGAAAGAAAAAGATGACAGAAGGAGGAGAGTTAGGGCGGTGAAGGCGTCAGCAGATGCAGTGAGGAGTTGTTGGTGGCGGTAGAGAGAGGGCTGGGGAGGGGCGATGAGGCTGGGGACAACATGGGGAGGGGCAACGAGGCTGGAGAGGAATTAGAGAGGGCCGACAAGGCTAGGGGGTGGCAGAGAAGGGAGGAGGTCGCAGTGGTAGCAGTGGCTGGTGGAGGCTGGTGGTGTGTACTAAGAGATGGTAGTGTAGGTGGTGTGTATCAAGAGATAGGTTTTTGTCCAAAAGAGTAAATTGCTTGACGGACAAAAGTGCAATTAAAAAAAATTTGGACGATGGTGTGTACTGAGAATGTGTGGCAGGTAAACAGAAGCTCCCTGTATCTTGAGGTTGTATTTATGTTTCGTTCATTTCAATATCCTTGCTTATTTAGTGAAGATAAAAATAAAACATAAAATATTTCTATATACTGTAATTTGCAACTGTAAATTTAGTAAAAGCGTTGTAATAGCCAGTCACTTATACTTGACAGTTAGATTTGAAATTAAAAATGACCATTAAATTTAATGGAAGTAATTGATATCTACATCAAATGTTATGTTAAAATTCCTTTTTCTTTGACATATTAACCCATACAATTTGCTTGTCTGTTGTGTAGGTTCACAAACATATCCAAATGCTTCGTTTGGATGGATTAATGTTAAAGATGTTGCAAATGCACACATTCAAGCATATGAGATTCCTTCAGCCAATGGAAGATATTGTTTGGTTGAGAGAGTCGCACACTACTCTGAAGTTGTGAATATACTACACAAGCTTTATCCTTCTGTTCAACTTCCAGAAAAGTAAGTGTTTGTGATTTGTTGTCGTCTATAATTGTGTTTTTGCAAAGTAGTAATTGCCTTTGGAATTGAAGCTCTATTTTACAAAAAATAAGTATTGTTGAATCTTTTTCTCGAAATGTATCCATGTTCTTCATATTGTTTACCAATTAAATTCAAATTCAAACTATTTATCTTAGCTTGATTAAGTGTCATAAGATATAGCTAGAGGTGACAAACTCAATCCGAACCCATGAACCCACCCAATTATATCCATGTAAAACCCATTTACACATGTACAAAATTATAAATGGGTTTAAATGGGTTGCTCCTTGCAAACCCAATTAAAATTGGGTTTACATGGGTTGGACATGAGCATAGTAGCAGGAATCGCACAAACAAGTTATGTTTCTTTCTAAGAAACGCGATTCTGCGCTTTTTAGAGAGAAACGTGTAAGAATCGTGTGTCTATTGAGAGAGAAGCGAGGAAAAGAAAAACGTGATCCGGTCTCGATTAGGGCTACGAAAGTGGAGCTTCTTCCATGTATTTTCTTCGCAGGCTCTTTGATCTTCATCTTCTTCGATTTTTGAAAGAAAAACCTCGTTGAAAGCAAAACCTCTCCCTCTCCCTCTCTCAATCGCTGCCAGACCTCCCTCTCAATCTCTCTCGACTTCTCTCTCTCTCTCTCTCTCTCTCTCTCTCTCAGCTTTTTCTTCGTTCCTAATAAGAGACTGAAAGGTGTTGTTTGATAAAACTGAAAATTAAGTACGAAAAACTGAATGCTGAATTTTTTAATCCAAAAAGCTGTTTGCTATGTACTGAAATTTAAGTACTGATTCAATTAAGTTGTTTGATCTATACAAGTAGCTAAACTCTGAAAAATAATTAAAATTAAAAATTTGCTTTTTACTTTTTACATTAAAATATTTAATCAAATTCTTTTATCACACTAATACTAATATAATTGGCAAAGAAATTATTGTAGTCACAATTATAACATAAACAAGTTAATACATACAAACTAAAAAAAAAAAAACTCATAAATAATGTATTCAAATATATACATGCAAGTTAAATCCAAATAAAAAAGTAATTTTCTAGACTAACCTGCTTGCCTCAATAGATGAAATTGAATTCCTTGGAAGAGCAGCCAAAATCGTGAGGGCGAGTAGCCAAAACCGTGAGGAAGAATGCTTTGAGAAATAGCTTTTCCAAACCTATATCACTTGGCGCCGCTTTTTTTTTTTTTTTTTCCCCCTCCACTTAGCGTGTTAAGAGTGATAAGTGAAAAGTAGGTTTTTTTTTACTGAAAATTTTAGCCTTTTTTTAAATGGGACTTAATTTTTCAAGTGATACCTTATATGTACAATCAAACCAACTTAATTAAGAAATCACTAATATTTTCAATTTTAAGAGCTGAATTGGGTTATCAAACACCCCTTATATAATATATTATATATTTTAAATTAATATCTTTTCATTTAAGTTGTGCCTTTATATCATATTTATACATAATGACTTCTCATTTAATCTTTCTCTTTTTACAATTAATGAAATCTACCTTGCTGTGCATTGCACAAATACATATAAATTCCACCTAACTAATTTATTTTCTTGTGTTGACCAGCTCAAAAATATAATACACACTTACATATTATATTATATTTCCATTACTTTTAAATTCCACCTAATTAATTAATTTTTTATGTTTAAAATGAATGCTTATTTGCTATTCATTTTTAAACAAATATTTTTTATGTTGTTTTTAATTAATTAAATATTATATAAAAAAAATTAAAACTCATTTATAACATATATATATGTCAATCAGTATTTTTTTAAAAAAAAAAAGTTTATATAAATAAATTAAAAATATTAAAAATAAAAATAATACATAAGCACTCTTAAACCTATGACTCCTCTAAGTGGCCACGCTCCTGCTCCCACTCCCGTTTCGTGCAACTAAGGACATTAGTACCCGTTTAAATGGGTAACCACTTCTTCCCCCCCCCCCCCCCCTCTTCCACCACCATCATCGTCATTGCCATTGCCACTCCACCACCACCTCCACCGCCGCTGCCATCTATTAGGAAAAAAATTCTATAAAGTAAATGGGTTGGTTGCATTCATTTGTCTAACCCAATTCAACCCAACTCATTTATTAAATGGGCGGGTTTGGATTGGGTTGTTTTAAGCATTACCTGTTTTGACCTACCGAAACCCACCCATTTGTCACCTCTAGATATGGCTTGTGAGGATATCCTCAATCAAAATATCTAGTCATTTCTCTTCTACCAGATTTCTATTTTGGCGTCTTGTCAGGCTCAAATTGTTTTTTAATTACTATTTTACCTTGCTTGTTATGACATTTGTATGGAAGTTCTATCTGCATCTACTAGTCTTTCATGTCTTTTCACATTATTCTTTTTCCATTTTGGCTATGATGTGACTTACACAAATATTAAGTAGATGTTGTGAAGCTTTAATGAGAAAGCAGTTCTCCAATGTATTCTGTCTTCTTAAAATTCTATATGAAGAATCATACGTTTTCGACTATTAAATTGAGTTGTGTCCTTGTATAAAGTTGAGTTGTAACAAGTACTTGAGAGCAGAGTTGTTGAAATCTACACCACTTTATCATGTTTTGAAAGTGGAGCTGCTGAGGACATAACTTATGTTTGTTCATTTTAGTTCAATTTTTCATCCTACGTAACCATGTTTGTTCTGCAGCACTTTGCAGTATCAAAATTTTGACATCTTATTTTCATTTGAATCCTTTTCAATGTTGGAGTTTTGAAATTCTGACATTCTACTGTCAATTTCTGGAGTGGTTTATGACATTTTGAAAATTTTGAGATTCAACATAGGATCCTTTTGAAGAGGAAACTGGTATGCCACATGTTGGACTGTCAAATTCTGAACTTTAAGTAGCATTTTAGTTTGGCATCATTTAAGTGTTGGGTGCTCTCTTAGTGATAATGAATCTCTGCAAACAAGGTGCTAGTTAAGAATATCCTAGGTGTTTAACCTAATTTATCTGGTACTGGAATGTGGGTTTCTATCATTTTGGTTTCCTATTGTTTGAATAAATTTGTTGAATTTTCTCATGTCAGTGTTAATGGGTTATTCATATGTTATCTGATGTGCCAACACCTTTGTTTATTTTTGGTTTTTTTAAAATGATGCATCAGCAATTTAATTCTTTTCTCTGATTATAACTGCTCCATTCGAACAAGTGTTTCATTCTTTCTGCTTTTAAAACAGTTGTTCTTTTCATTTGTTGAAGCAAGTTTAGATATTAATGGTAAACTTAGGGGTTGTTTGGGATGATCTAATTAAGTATATTTTTTGACTTTTTACAAAAAGTTGTGCAATGTAATAGAGAGGTGATGTGACCCAAATAAGAGGTAATGTGATCCAAATAAAATAAAAAATGATCTAAATTAGATCACCCCAAACAACCCCTAGGTTGTGTTTATGGATTTAGGTAGAGATTTAGAAAGGAAAAGGGAATCTTTTCCCTTTTCCTTTTCCTTTTCAAATTCCTACCCAAGTCTTGTCTTTTCCTTTCCAAATTCCTACCTAAATCCATAATCCAAACACAACCTAAAAGTTCTTATTAAACTCATTTCTTGGGTCTGATGGGTTTGTTTTTAGCTAGACGAGTCAAAAACTTGTAGAGCTTTCTGTGACTTCATTTATATTAGGAATCTTAAAATGTGGCGTGTAAGCTTTTTAGGAGGTAATTGTTCCAACTTGTAGTGGTTATTGTCATTCTTTATCATTATTTTCTAAAGAAAATAGAATAAAAAATACTATGGTCATATTGTATTGATGACTTTCTATAACTTTGCTGATATTCCATCAAAATATCAATTTTCTCTTTCATTTTTACTTCTAATTAATCGAATGTCTCTAAAAATTGAGCATATATTTGATATGCATAATGATCAACTAGTTTCAGAACATTTAAATGTTTGGAGTGGCATGTGAAACTTCTATTCAACCAATTTCTTTTTGTTAGGAATTTGCTTTTATGATTAGTTCTATTTCTAACTAGCTATATTATTGTCTTCATCCATTTCTTGCAGGTCTGCGGATGACAAACCATTTATGCCAACATGCCAGGTATCCAAGGAAAACGCAAAAACTTTAGGAATTGACTTCATTTCCCTCGAGGAGGGCCTCAAGGAAACTGTTGAAAGCTTGACAGAGAAGAAATTTTTTGGTATGTGATCCATTGTAGCTATGTGGAGGATTTTGAAGACAAACATGTGATGGTGAGACATCGTTATGACATATTTACTTATCAAAAGAACTAATCTGAAAGAAACCAAAATTATATGTGTATGTCGGTGTACTGGCTTTTATGATTTTATGTCATACCTGTCATGTTAACTTTGTCAATGATTTTTAAAAATAATGATGGTGAGCTTTGTTATCAGAATCTTACCATTCGTGATTTGATTCACGATTTTTGCAAAATCGATACGAATCTATGGGTAAATCTCTCTTTTATCAGAATCTTACGATTCACGATTCGATTCAAATTTTTTGAAAAATCGATACGAATCTATGGGTGAATCTATTTTGGAAGTAAATCTCTAGTAAATCGCACGATTCACGATTCAATTCACTTTTTATGATTCATGTAATTTTTTAAATTATTGTGTCTGGCATATTTTCGACTATTTTTTTCTCCATGTTTTTAGTGAAAATGACATAATACAACTTTTAATAGCGTTTAATACCAAAATAATCAACATATATACATAATTTGTTGTTATTTTAGTTATCATGAAGTTTTTAATATAATCCAATCAGATTCAGTCAGACCCAACATATTTTTAACCTTTCTTCTCATTTTTTTTCCCTTTAAAAAATTGTATTATATTTTCTAAAGATGTTTAAGATTAAAGTTACACTATGAATTATCTATTGCTATTTTATTAAATTGAATATAATTGAATATTACATATGTGAGCTCAGTTATACCTTTGAAAATGTTTTAGGCTTTAAAATAAAATATTCTAAATAATTCTTTCTTATTATTTGCTCACTGTTACTTAGAAAAGTACGTATGCTTATTGTCCAGCTATCAATATCGTTGTTAATTATTGTTATTTTGAAAATTGATAATTTGTCTATTTGGTTATCATCTTCATTAAGAATGGTTGATACGAAATATCTAAAAAGAAAAAAAGTAAGATAGTGATCTTACATAAGAATCTTTGTTAACTTTTTACCTATTAAACTACGTGATTATCACTTAAAATAACATTTTCATTGATTTAAGTCTAAATATTTAATATTCATAAGATATATTTAACATCTAAATGTGTTAATATATATTTTTATGTAATTTTAAAAAAGTGACCGAATCTTTACAATTCACGATTCGATTCGATTCACGATTTGATATAAAGTCATTTCGATTCACGATACGAATCTCGATTTGACAACTATGATGGTGAGCAATACATATGTTAGGGTTGGGAACCTCTTTGTCTTCTATTAGATTATATTACCAATCCTAAAATCCTAATCTCTATGCAACAATCTTTGCAATACACTCGTAAGATTCTTTGACAATGGTTTGACTACCCAATTAATTGTCAACTATCTTTAAACCACCCTTAAACACTCGTTAAACCTTCTTCTTCTTCTTTTTTTTTTTTTTTTTTTTTTAATGATCGAGTGGGCCAACTTACAGACACTTTGACTAATCTCGAGATCCACGCAAAGCGTTCGCTCCACGTGGATTAGGCAAATTTCGGGTAGAACCCACGAGCGTGGCCCCAATGAGTTGATAACAGCTCGTGAAAGTTGAATTTAAGACTTGAAGGGAGCATAACTTTAGGTCATGTTGCACCCACTAAGCCAACCCTTCGGGGTTAAAACACTCCTTAAAATATGATTGCAAGAAAGATTATTGAAGAGAGAATTTGCTTTAAACTTTAATTATTTAGACTATGTTTGAATTTTAAATTTGTTGAGGGCACTTTCTTTTCCTTTTTCCTTTTTATCCCTTCTCAAATCCACTTGTCATTAGATTATGGAAAATTTATTCATAAATTTTATATGGGAGAATGTTGATCCATTTATTTCTAAGAGTTTTTTTATGAATCAATTAGTCTTTTTTATTTTGAAAAATTATATTTATTTGATTTGGTATCATTTGATTTTAAGTGAATGTCCTTTTCAAATTCATTTTTATAATTTTCTTATTTGTTTTGGGGATGAGAATAGAAATGTGATGTGTGGAAGATTTTTTGTGGAGGAATTGGTGGCTGAAGTGTTGGTTGTCGAGCGTGGAAATTTACATTTTTATTAGTGTGATTTTCTAGTATTAGTGTTACTTTTGAAAAAAGTACACTAAGGAGTTTTTATGTGTTACATTGATTGGAATGTTATGTTTGGAAAAAATACACTAACAAGTTCTTTAAAAATGTTATGTTGTTACGTTTGAGAAAAGTACACTAAGGAGTTTTTTAGTGTGTTATATTAAAGTGTTACGTTTGAGAATAGCATACTAAAGAGTTTTTGTGTGTTATATTGATTGGAGTGTTATATTTGGAAAAAAATACATTAAGAAGTTTGTTTTTAAATGTTATGTTGTTACGTTTGAAAAAAATACACTAAAGAATTTTTTTAGTGTATTACATTTGAGTGTTATGTTTGGAAAAAACATACTAAAGAGTTTTTGTGTGTTACATTAATTGGAGTGTTACGTTTGGAAAAGTACATTAATAAATTTTTTTGGAATATTACGTTGTTATGTTTGAGAAAAGTACACGAATGAGTTTTTTAGTGTGTTACATTGGAGTGTTACGTTTGAAAAAAGTATACTAAATTTTTTTTTTTTGAAGTGTTATGTTTAATAATTTTAACATTATGAGAAAGAAGGAATTTTACACTAGAATGAGACCTTTGGGTCTATAAGAAGAAATGAAGAACCAAGTAATTTATAAAATCACTATTTGAGATTTATTGGTGATTCACCCTTTCATTATATTGTTCATGTGCAAAATTATTTTCAACAACAAAAAAGTAAAAATAAGAATAAAAAAAAAAAAGTGTTCATTTGGGAGTTTTTATTTATTTATTTATAAATATTTAAAAAAAAAACAATTTAGAGAATTGACCCACTTTTCAAACTATTTAAGAAACTAACCTAGTTTTTAAAATCGCATTAACATGCAATTTAACCTTGAATCTCATGTTGAAAATGCAATTTGATGATGACATGAACTTCGAGTTTTTTTTTTAAATATTCTAAAAAATATATATATATTTAGAAAATTGACTCACTTTTTAAACTATTTGGAAAACTAATCTACTTTTTGAAATCGCATTTTAAAAATGCGATTTTGAAATTGAAATTGCATTTTCAACATATAATTTCACCTTAAAATCGCAGGTTGAAAATGCAATTTCAATTGAAATCGCATGTTGAAATCTCATTTTCAACATGCAATTTCAATTTCAATTTCAAAATCGCATTTTCAAAATGCGATTTAAAAAACAGGTTACTTTTTCAAATAGTTTGAAAAATAGATTAATTCTCTAAATAGTTCTTTTTTTTAGAATATTTATAAAAAAAAAACTCCATGAACTTTACTAAGATATATTGCGTTTTCAACCTGCGATTTCGAGTTGAAATTGTATATTGAAAATGCAATTTTCAATTTAAAATTGTATTTTCAAAATGCTATTTTAAAAATCAAATTAGTTTTCCAAATAGTTTAAAAAGTGCGTCAATTATCTAAATTATTATTATTTTTAGAAAATTAAAAAAAAAAAAAAAAACCTCCTCATTTGCAGTGTAATGTACATTTTAAGGGGATGTATTCGAATTTATGACACAAATTCATTTGGCACAGTTAGAAATATTTCTGTCTGCATTTTTAATTTGAAAATGAACGAATATATTTATTTATCCTTATTTTTTAATTTAAAATTGAACAAATATGTTTCCATTTTTAATTTGAAAATGGACAGATATATTTATGTCCCTATTTTATTTAATTAAAAGTGCATAAATACATATATGTATATATATGTCCTTATTCTTTAATTTAAAAATAGACAACTAGATATATGTCTCCATTTTATTATTCTGAACTAAATAGTTAGACATATCTAGATATATTTGCCCCCATTTTATGATTTCAATGTGCACAATCATATATATGTCCTATTTGAAAAAAGACAAATATATCTGTGTCCCTATTTTTTAATTTAAAAATGGATAGGTAGATATATTTGTTTCCATTTTATGATTTTAAAGTGCACAGTTAGAAATAATTATTCCCATTTTTAATTTGAAAGTGGACATATATATATCTTTTGCCATTTTTTTAATTTAAAAATACACTAAGAAATATTTTTGGAATCAATATCAACCCCATCTTAGAAGTGGATTCGTTACTCATACATCAACTATCATCAATTGTTATCAAAAGAAGGAGATGACTTACTCATCCAATGGAATGCTTTCATTATTTAAGAGGGATAGATTAGTTTCCATGATTCAACAAATCGACAAACCCAATGGCATCAGCAAATTACCAAATAGTCAATTCTTAACAAGTGTATAGATCACTACTCAGGAATTTGGCAATACAAGCCCTCACACTGAAGCAACAATGTCATTGCCTGTACGATGAGCAATTCATAATGTTTAAAGAACGCAAAAGATTAACATACCCCTTATGTCATTAATTGGGAAGGAATTTGATTCAAAATGCTACTGTTAGAACGACACCAATGGTGGCTCTGGACCGAAGGAGAAGAATTTAAGAAAATGAGATGGTTCATGGCAGGGCTTACCTGGAAGTGTAAGGAAGCAATGTGAACAAATTACCTACAACATTTCGAGGCATGAAGAATGGCTGAAAATTCGAGGAGGAAATTTATTTAAAGGGGATAGGTTGTAAGGCCCCTAAATTTTGTAAACCCTATTAAGTCTCCAAATTTTGATTTATTATAATGAAGCCCTTAGTTCTTCATTTATTCGCAAATTTAACCCTAGAATCGGAGACACATCGCGAATGAAACCATACAAACCCTAATTGACCCTGACAGCTTAGTAATCGTTTCTATACGCTAATATTAATTATTTAACTATGAGACCCTTGACTTTTGTAATTTTATTTAGATGTTTACTTTTGAATTATTTCAATAAAGACTCTCGATTCCTTATTTGTTTTCAATTTTAGTTATAGAGTCGAAAACGTGCGCCAACAGAAAACTCACAAACCTTGATTGAACCCAAGAACTCAGGGATCATTTCCAAAGCCCTAATAATAATTAAATTAATTCCCTAACTATATTTGCCGCTCAAAACCCTTTGTTTCTGATTTTCATTACGACTCGCCGTTTAATTCGAAATAAAGAAACTTTACCCGAATTGAAGTTCCAAATCCTAATTAAATTAAATATTACACTTAAATAAATGTTCCAATTCATAAATTCAGGTCTTAGCCCTCACATTTTACTTGAATTACGAATTGACCCCAAATTAATACCTTTATATATATGTTGTACCTTAATTCAATCTTTGTTTGTACACAATATCTACAGAATTTGTACACAAAATAAATAGGAAAATTCCCTAAATCTTGAACACATGGCCAGCCATCATACCTCCCCTAGGCTATAATCATTGTATTTTAGAGACAAACCCTTTAAATCGTGAAAATAATTATGACTTTTGGTATCAATTCTATATACATATATATATATATATCTAATGTACATGTAACTAGAATGGATTAAATTAGACTTAAACCTAACTAGTTAAGTACATAATTAATGTCCTAATTATCCACTATTCCATTTCATTTCAACCAAATGACATTTTAGACAATTCACACAATTTTTCCTATAAATACACCACCATCCTCCATCCATTTGAACATCAACATCACACCCACACAGCCACATGACATAGAGAGAGGGAGAGGAGTGAAGAGTGAGCTTGTGGGAGGGAGAAAGAAGAGAAAGAGCGCACGTCTTGCAAAACTAGTTTCATAGGCATTCAAGTAAGCCACAACACAACACTCTTTTCTATTTTCCTCTTTCAAATACATGTTCTTAGAGATTCTAAACATTATTTTCAGATGTGTTTTAATGATATTCTTGTGTTAAAAAACGAAAAGAATTGAGTCTTGTTCCACCCTTAATTGTGTTTTCTCTTAATATGTTCAAAACTATCTTTTTCTACACGTATCTCTCGCAATTTCCAAAGGCACACCGTCAATCCAAATTGTTGAGTTTAATATAAATTATTTAGCATATTTTCATCACAATATAAGTGAAATATTATCCATGGTTACCTTCTTTCTTACCTTTTCTCTTTGTTCTCAAAGAATCGATATGTAAAGCTCACTTGCAAAAATTCTAGAAAAATGAAGAAAAATATCCTTGACCTCATTTTTATGTGAAAACCTTCCTTAAAGTGTTAGATTTTATGGAAAAAAAATTTTATTGGAAAAGACTGAGTGGTTTGAGAGAAAACCTGAGTTTCGTAACAATCAACAAATTTGGACAGCGCTGAAATATTTCTTAAATAACTAAAATTCTAAGAAAGCTATGAAACTTCTAAAAAATGTTTTGAAAACTAGATAAAATTATCTACAAGCCAAGTTTATGAAAAATCTAAAATTGTCTATGTAATTGCAATCTTTAAAGTGTAGCAAAGCTGAAAATTTTCTTTTGTTGATGAACTTATGTTCTTAATTTTATGGATGTGCTTATTATCACTTGTTCATGACTTGGTATGATATTTGCATACGTTATACTTATGTTTCTTACCATAGTCCTTTGATAATGCTCAGGCTTATGTGGATATTATTGTCTTGATAAGTTTGTTCTAACTTTAATTTAAAACATCTGACTCAACGAAAAACTTAATTAGGGTTGTAACTGGGTTCCAATCATTTGAATAATATTATGAGAAAATTTTGTATTTGAATTGAATTGATTGGTGGGAAGTGTTCCCTGTTTGACGTAAAGTCTTGTATAAGTGTGTTTTCGAACCCTAATGTGACACGGGTGGTATTTTGGCTGCTTAACAGAATTGGGAGGTATAAGGGTGGTAGTGAGGGTCTCATTCAGGGAGAGTAGCCCTAGAAGTCTGATCTCTTGGGGTAGACTGTGATGTCACCACTTGAGTATGTAACTTCAGTGTGTAGGCATCATTGGCAATTGTTTAACTAAAGGGGAGTCAAAATCGCCCGTGGCCAGTGTTAGTGGTTGGGTAAGAACGACACTCCACGGGAAGTTGCCTAGAACTAACTTGATTGACTGTTATTCTTGAAAATTGAAATTTATTATAAACTGTGCTTGATTATTACTTCCACTATATGTGTTATGATCATGTCATTATTGTGTATTGAATTGAGAAAAAGGGATAGGGTGTGTATGCATTTACTGGGCATTCAAAACTCATGACGTTTGATGCCAAGTATTGAAGACTATTAGATCGAACGAAGGCGAAACTGAAGTATTTGAGGATGTACCACTATACCCTAGGAGAATTAGAAACTAGTTTTGTAAACATGTTTTGAGATTGTAAGTGATAAAATCTCCAGTTGTATTAAAGACATGATTTTGTAATAATTATATATTTATACATATCTTTTATATTACATATTCCTTATTTTTCTCGTTGACTTGTGTAGATCTTGTGTTAATACCTTTTTAAAATTTGTTAAAAGGGTAGCTTTGCTATTTAAAGAGGTTAGACTTTGAAGGGAGGCTATATTGACTCCTCCGACCTTCCTGGAATCTTACTTGGTTATTAATCAAATGATTCATTAGTGACGTTTCCTATTCTTATAACCTTAGATAAACCATGCATTTATTTGTTAATCTGTTTCTTGGTGTTCTCAATTTTTGGGGCGTCATATGTCTCAAAATTGAATTTATGAATTAAGTGGAACGGACCAATGATTTTGACATAGAGGAGGCGAACATATATACTATCATGGACTACAATAATAATTTCTACCGACATAAATAGTGAAAAATAATATGAAAACATATATAAATAAGTTTGTCTTTTTATATCCATGTTGAGTTACAAAAGATAACAACTATAAAATATTTTATTTACTAAAGTGAGATATCTATGATAGAATCGAATTAAAATTCCAAATATGTGTTTCTCAATAAATATCAAGTTGCCTGTTGAATCTTCCTTCACTATCTTCTCTTCTTGCAGGATAATACTTGTATTTGATATTGATAGAATATTTTTTTTTTTGTTGTTAAATTGCCCAAAACTTTTAATTTCATACTTCGATACCCATGTTCTATAGATACAATGGAGTGGCCGCTTAAATTTTAGAGGGGGTGACCACTTCAAAATTTAAAAAAAAAAAAACGTAAGGGGGGCAAGTTTATACTACTATAGTAAAGAAGTTTTTTGAAATCGTGGGGGTGATCGCCCTCTATTGCCCCTTCTAGATCCATCCTTGAGTGCATGTAAATATATGGCCCAATTTTTTAATTAAAAGTGAATAAAAAATAAAAAATAAGTGGACAAATATATATACCTGTTTGTTAATAAAAGAGTTTTGTCCAATTTTTAATGACTTTGGCTTATGAAATTGCACAAAGTTAGACTTTAGTGTGGGGACTAATTTTTAATAGAATTACATTTGTCAATTGATTTAAAAGATAACTAGCATAATATCCGCGTTATGCATGGTTAGTCATAAATAAATAATTAAAATTTAATTTTTAAATTGAATAATAACTTAAATTATGTTTAAAATATATAAGAAAAATAACTATTTTTATGAGAGTTACATTTAAAAAGAAGCTTTTGTGTTGTAATGTTATTAATTGTTGTTTTAAGTTCTTTATAGGAAATACATGTCATAATTTTATTGGTAGAAATTAAATAAAAATACAATAAATTATTAAATTATATTTACGATAAAATATTAAATGTATATATACATTTTGTTCTTTAGTTTTGCAATGTTAGTTTATCAATATACTAATTACTCATTGCCTATTTTGTAAAGTCTAAAAATTTGTTTAATTAGGCATAAAAATTTGTCTAAAAATTTTATTTAGACAACTTAATTATAGTCCAAAGGCCTACATTTTTTATTGTGTTTGATTGAAAATATGTCAACCCATTTTAATGGCTAATATCTAAATCCCATATTTGTATAGTAAGTAGCATAGTTCCTGTTTGAGAAGGTGAATGGGAAAGTTTTGATTGTGTGGATTAAATGATAATTGTAGTTAAAAATTGAAACTCCATTTTTTTCAATCGTATTGAATTTGGTCTCTCCATCTGGCAACTAATTTGAATCTCATATTCAAGAATGAAAACGAATCGTGGAAATGATATGACCCTACCATTAACAAAATTGATATGAATATTATGAAAATGATCATGAAAGATTCTCTACCGTTAGATTACACATACAAGAAAACACCAAACACTAATCAAGGGGATGAAAAATCTTCATGAAGCATTTCATGTTATTTTTTTCATGATCCCTAATATTATTCTTCATAATATATTGGATATTACTCTTTTACAATATGATGAAGCAACTATCTACTGTGATGGAAAGAAAGTTGTAGTCGTGAGTGAAATATTTTTGCGAAAACCTCTAAGCTAAGATATGAAAAGGCTAAAAAAATGCTCAAGATGCTTGAAAAAAATATAATTGAAGTAACAGATATCTATTCATCTGTTTGAGAACTTTATGGGTGTTTGGGAAGTGGGTTTTTATATAGGTTTTTTTAGTTGTAGGATATTATTGGAATTTTTTTTTTTTTTGATATTTGGGAAGATAGTTGGGTTTTTTTGTGGTTGGATGCGATGTTTGTAAGAGAAAAAGTGAAATAATTATGGGGTTAGATGTGATATTTTGTTTGGATTTGTTTTTTTTCTGATTTTGCAAAAACTTTGTCTTTTAGTGAAAAAAATCAAAAAAAACCCACAATTTTTTCCCCAAACACCGCCTTTATAAGATCAAAAGAGTAGCCTAAATTTATTATGAGTGAATGCAAAAAATGAATATTTGCACTTCTGAAAAATAAGCAAGAATCTTGCATGTAGTTCACATGAGGGACAAAGCCAATAATGACTCACATAACTGATAAAACTACAAGAGGAGGATGATGAAGCTAAAAGAGACTCAAAGAAATATAAGAAAGTAGATCACATGAAAACTAAATACAAAATGCATGGACTCAAAGATATATGGACTCAAGAGGTGGCTCGTACGAATTTTAGAGGTGGCTCCTACAATAGTATAACACTTAACTTCTTACAACACTTTGCTCCACACTAGAAATCAAAGTGTCAGTGGATCCATGATAAACAAAGGGTCATAAAGTGACTAATCAGAGGGCCAATGGTTATTTGAGTCCCCTAAGGTATGAGACCTTCGTGGTCATACTTATAAAACATAATTGTTTATAAGGTCATAGTAAAAAATATACTAAAATTTAAATAAACATATCCATGTGTTTCATTTTAACAAATAGAATTCAGAAATTAATCCACGTAACTGAAATATTTATAAAATATAACTTGTATTAATATAACTAATAAAATACAACTTGTATAAAATAAATTATGATAAGTCAAAACATACGTAAAATATATTATTCTGACTCAAGATATAATATAACTCACATTAACTTTAATACTTCACTCTTTCTTCTTTACTTTTAGTATTTCTTCTCATTTCCTTACTTCTGTATTTTGTTCCTTCTTTCCATTCACAGCCACACTCCTTTTTTAAATTTACTACTTGCTCAACACATTTGGTGACACGTAGCCTCACTCCTCCTTTTATACTAAATTTACTACTTGCTCAACACATTTGGTGACTCGTAGCCTCTCTAATTATAGCCATCATCAAGCTAGAATCTTATCCCTCAAATGGATAAGTGTTGATTAGTTTATTATTTATACATTGACTCCTAAATTTCGTATTAATTACATTGTTTTTATAAAATTACACATAATAATCATATATTTTCCCAACTATAATTAAATAATATTAGTATCAATTTTAAAGAATAATTAAAAATTTAAGTTGTTACACTTTAATTTTTTAGATGTTTGAGAGTAGTAATAAAAATAAAGTAATATTTACATAGAGCAAGAGATTACGCTTTTTATCTACTCATTAAAAGATTTAAAAAAAATGTTTAGAACAAACGAATTAAGATAAACACGAAAAAGAACCTTAAAGTTAGTACATGATAGTTTTATAAATAATTAGTATTTAAATCTAAATTTAAAAACAATATGACTGTAATTTGTTTTATAATAATATTATAATAGTAATAAGGGGAAAGCACCATTAAATCCCAAATTTAGGAATGTTAACCCATTTAGTCCTGGATGTTTTTTGTTGGACTAATAAGTCCTATTTCCCAAGAAGCTTACTATAGGCCTCTTTATGATTTCCTTTCTTTTCAAACATCAAACATCAACAAAACATAATCAAAACATCAACAACATCAAACATTAAAACATCAACAAACATCAACAAATATCAAACATCAACAAAACATCATCAAACACATCAACAACATCAAACATTAACAAAACATCATCAAACATCAACAAATATCATCAAAAAAATTATGAACATCATCAACATCAACAAACATCATCAAACAAAGCATCATTACCATCAACAAACATCATCAACATTCGAACATCATCGCCAATATATTCGAACATCATCAATAGATTGATATATACATAGATATACCAATAGATTCATATATTTATTTATATATATATATTGCTCGAGAGAAGGGTTAGGGTTTGAGTTGTTTCACATACGTGATGATGATGGATGATCACTCGAATCATCAGAGGCGAAACGGTTTGCTGTTGCCGGAGACCTGTTTGCACTTGACAGAGTTTCGATCGCGGCAGGGAGATTGATATATACATAGATATACCAATAGATTCATATATTTATTTATATATATATTGCTGGAGACAAGGCTTATGCCATGTTTGTTCTGTTCCCATTAACGTAAATAGCATGAAAAACATACACAGACAAAGCTTCGATCTAACAGACGATTGGATTTGGGGCAAAAATAACGCTGAAATCGAATGCCAATCCAATCTCAAATTCCTCGAATCAGGTCATCTCTCTCTCTCAACATTCTTCCATTGCTCAATTCGTTTACTGGGTTTTCATGTTTCATCGTAATCTCAAGAGGGTTTCAATTACTTCTCACAATCAAACACTTTAAATTCCCCTCAATTTTGATGATGATATTGTGATGTTTGATGTTGTTTTGATGATGATGTTTAATGTTGTTTTAATGATAATGTTGTAATGTAAAAAAAGGACTAAATAGTTTATAAAAAAACACTCAGGACTAGATAGAGTAACATTTTCCAATATGGGACCTATGAGTAATTTTTCCTAGTAATAAAGTGAGTCCTTTCCTTAGCAAAAAGAAAAATGTTTTAGAACTCTAAAGGAAGAGCCCTAAAATAGCATTAATTTGTCTTTTTCCTCTTGTTTTGTCTTTTTATTCCTTTTTTCTTTTTCTTGGGGGGGGGGGGGGGATGTGCCAGCTCAGTAGAGCTGCTTTAGAGCTCTCTATTCATAGTTTGTTCTAGGAACAAATTCAAATGGTGCTTCAATATATATTTTATTGGTTAAAATAGTGAGTTTCACCACTTTTTGTCTCTTATGAGGAGATAATATGATAAGTGTTATGATTTGTGTAATATAGAGTAATGTTTCTCGACCATAACTTCTCTTTCCTTGGTGAGCTTAGCATTACTTAATTTTATTTTTTAAACAAACCGTAAAATCGAGAGCAATCTTCTTTAAAATAGGGGAAATTATTCAATATTTTTGAAACATTACTCTTTTTTATTTATAGGTTAAGACACATAATTAGTTGTCTTCTATAAATCTCACACAAAAATAGTGGGTCTTATAATTTAAATTAATAATTATTACTTTAAAACATCACTAAGCAATTTTTCAGAAATAGTGAATAATTTCTCCTTGTGAGTGTTTGTGCAATCCGTAGGTAGCGTTTGATAACGTTTACATTTTTGGTTTATGTTTACAAAAATTTTATAAACTGGTTTTTATTTATTTTTAGAAAAACATAAATTACAAACGCGTTTGATTTGAACAAAATGTTTAAAAAATTTTAAAAACATTAACTAAAAAATATGTTTGTTCAAGCTTAAAATATTTATATCTATATTTATTATTTATGACAATGGGATCACATATAATTGAAAAAAAAATTAATTAAAAAAATAATTGAAAAAGAATTTAATTGGAAAAAAAAATTGAAAAAAAAATTAATTGAAAAAAAATTATTGAAAAAAAAAATTAGTTGAAAAAAAAAATTATTTGAAAAAAATAATTGAAAAAAAAATTAATTGAAAAAAAATTAATTAAAACAATAATTGAAAAAAATTTAATTGGAAAAAAAAATATTTGAAAAAAAATTAATTGAAAAAAAAAATTGAAAACTGAAAACGTAAACTCATTTTTTGAGTTTACGTTTTTTCCTCAAATTTATAAACTGAGACAATCATTTATAAACTAAAAAAATTATCAAAAAAATTTTAAAGACAATTTTTTAAAATTTTATAAATATGAACTGAAAACGGAATGATTACTAAACACACCCGTAGTTTTTTTTTTATTTTTTTTAGCGTACCACGTCAAAAAAGAAAGGAATGGGCAGCTGTGATCCTCATTATCAAAACGACGTCGTTTTGTTTTGCTTTTGTTTTTCACGTTTGTCTTTCCGTCAGATTGTTCTCTCCCGATGTGCAGCTTCTCGCCGGCGGCCCGTACTCTTCAGCGACGACAACAATACCCTAGACTCGACAGAATCAGACGTCTGGTCCACCACCACCACCGGCGAAGAAGACGCCGAGGCAGAGATCTCTTTCTCAAAGCTCTTCATGAGAGCGAATCCAAATCGCAAATCGTTGTGCACAGACACGAGTCATCGAGATTGGACAAGAGATTGTCCTTAAGTTTCTTCACCTAAGGTACCTCTTTCCTTCTCTCTGTCTGATGATTCTTCTCCTAAAATCATGGAAATTAGCATTTAGTTTTTTTATTTTTATTTTTATTTCTGATTGTAAATACCTTTGAAGATACATCACTATATATATTCAATTCAAAACTTGTTTTAAGGATGTGAAAAGGAAGGAATTAAATCTGTGAGATAAGTACATATATATATATATGATAAAGAAAGAGAGGATCTGGGTGACGGGGAGGGGAAGATGAGGGTCGCCGGAGCTCATGTTTCGCCGGAAAGGGGAGGAGAAGGGAAAGAGAGGCAAGCGAAGGGGAAGGAAGTTTTCTATTTTTTTTATTTTTGGATAAAAAACGATGTCATTTTGGGCTCAAATCTCAGCCATCCATGTCTTATTGTTTTTAACCGCCTACAGAGGATGTGCACCCAAACGGAGAAAACCACCCCGCTATTTTAATAGTAAAAAAAGATGGAAAACAAAAAGAGTCGATATCACGACCAAACACAACGCAATCAATGACGCACAAGTATCAATAAATAAAAATTATTTATAGTATCATATATGTGAATACTGTACTTGATGTTTAAGATTTTAAATTTTTTTCTCATTTCACTTTCTCACAGAGACACAGAGAGAGAACTAGAAAGAGAGAGAGAGAGAGAGACAATGAGCGGGCAAGGGAAGACAGTATGCGTGACGGGAGGGTCAGGGTACATAGCTTCATGGCTGGTTAAGTTGTTGCTCCAACGTGATTACACTGTCCGAGCCTCTGTTCGCGACCCTTGTCAGTTCTCTCTCTCTCTGTTATTTTCCATATTGGGTTGGATTATAATCTTTAGTTCTTGTAGTGGTCACTTTAGTTATCCCGATTTTGTTGAAAATAGATCATTCTAACATTTCCTATGCACTTCAATCTTTCATTTCGATTATGCCAGTTTATTGGAACTGGAATTTTGGGCTGCTGCATTATATAATATTGGGTAAATAATACTTAACGTGCCTGTACTTTTTATTAAAATCTTACTTTGGTTACTTACACTTTCAATCAAGTTTCAATTTCACCCTTTTATTTATCTACCCTTAATGAACTTAAAAGAAATTGAAATTGAAAGTGGAAAGGCAAAAGTGAAATTTTGGTGAGGGTAAGGATTAAAGTGAGGTTTTAGTAAAAGTGTAAGAGTTTTAACGAGACAATAAAAATGTCACACATTCTTCAAATGACAGGTTTTGTCAACTTTGTTAACGGTAGATGGATGAAGGAGTGAGATTACAACTTGACTTAAAGTGTAGGTGTGTGATTGTTACAATTGAAAGTGACAGAATTAAAGTGAAATTTTAGTAGAAATGCAAGAAGTGTAATTAATCCCCTAATATTTTTGGATGATTTTGTGTTGTTTGGAGATAATGGGTTGTTTAACTATTTACAGAATTTCTTATGCTATTTGTGTGTATGTCCACATAAATTTTTAGCTCCTAATTGTGTAAAATTGTGTGTAGTAATTGCCAATATCACTCTAATCACTCCATGTTTAGAGAAGTAATTAGTGGATACTTCCAGAGAGTACTATGTGACATTGCCTTACATGATAGACCTTCATCAATGGTTGTGAATCACTTTTTCAATCTTTTTGACCTTGGTTCCGTAGGAGCAAGTCAAAAAATTGAGAAATAGAACTGTAGTCCAAACCAAACCAATAGCATAACAGAAAATCTTACAAGTGAGACATTCGGTAGTTGGGAGACGTGAGATGACACACTTAGTGTGGGTTGTGGTTTCCCATTGTTCAGGAGCACCACATAGGCAACGCTAAATGATGCTCCAGGACTCCAATAATTTTCTTGTTCTAAAAAATGTGTCATCATCAATCCAGCTTCAGAACCCATCATAAATTGTATCCTAATTGATGGATTGATTGTAGCAAAATTCTTTCATAGTTGATTTAAAATAAATCATCTTTATAAAATACTGATGAAGTGAAATCAGACTCTGAAATTAGGAGAGAAGCTTAGGTCACATTTGCCCGAGGAATTGAAGTTTAGAAGTTAGGATTCTTACAATCGCCTATGGTTTTTTTTTTTTTTTGTTGTAGTTGTCTTGATCTCATGATCTGGTAGGAGCAATAACCATTCTAAACCCAGGATGTTACAAGGGTTTTGTTCCAACATTATCTCAAACTGAATTGGGTCTGACCTCACATCATCATCTAGTGAATTGGACAGTAGGAAAACAATAGAACTCTTTTGACCTCAATGACTTGGATGACTTTACTACGAGGTAGACTCTGTTAGAGTGGTAGTGTGGATCGTGATAAGTATGGGGCTTAGGGAGGTGTGGATTCCCAGACACACTTGCACTATATACACATACCCAAGTCCATGTTTTGTAGTTAGCACTTTTTAGTTCTTTTTCCTGTTTGAAAAAAAGAAAGAAAGAAAGAAAGAAAGAAAAATGACAGGCACTTATATGCAAAGGGTAAATTACACAAATAGTCCCTAAAGTATACTTTCTATTTCATTTTGGTTTCTAATCTTTAATAGTTTCAATTACATCCTACACTTCACACACTGATTCAATGTGGTCCCTTCGTATATATGCCATAAACTTCAAACAAAATTTTTTGGGATCATGCTTAAATAAGCCTTATATTAAGCATTTAAAAGGCATTGAGGAATTTATTTCATTTTATTGCCAAAATGAATAGCAGACACATGAATTTAATAGAGGATAACAAAGTTACTTTTGAGAACTGAAATACATACCATAATGAGGAACATAACCCTCTGATTTGTCCCAACAATAAGTTAATTTTTTGTCCATTGAATTTCTAATTTCTTGTGTTAGTTCCTAAAAATCTTTTGACTCTTGCACTTTTAATTTGCTGAGTTAATCCGTAAAATCTCCCTAAAACCTCAATTTTTCTATACTGCATGAAACCCTAATCTTCTATCCATTATTCAATCAATGTTATTTGGTATATATATTCTGTCTAAACTCCACTGCATTTATAGGAAAGAATCACATTTGAATTAATGTGTAATGTTTAGGGATGTAATTGAAACAAATTAAAGATTAGGAACCAAAATGAAATAGATAGTATACTTTAGGAACTATTAATGTATTTGTCATATGCAAAATTATTATACTATTTGTGCTCTTTTATAAGCTTATAAAACTATAATTTTCCGTGAAAATGTATGAATTGATATAAATTTGTTCAAGTAGAATTTAGAGGATTGAATCAAGACTGGCATTTTAATCTCATATTGTGCTACTTGAAAATGCACCTTTTAATGGATTATGGTTGAGTTACCAGTTTTTCACATTTATTTAATACTTGGTAATAAAATGCAGCTAATCCGAAGAAGACGGAACACTTACTTGCACTTGATGGAGCTAAGGAGAGACTTCACTTGTTTAAAGGAAATCTATTGGAAGAAGGTTCCTTTGATTCTGTGGTTGATGGGTGCGACGGTGTTTTTCATACTGCATCTCCATGTTTTTTTACAACTTCTGATCCACAGGTACACTTCATATTACGTTTTTTTCTCTTTTATTTTATTTATTTTTTTGTTAAACTGCCATACATCAACACGATACAGAGATAGACTGCCAAATGTTGTGGTCTCAAACATTGTTGATTATGTAATGAGTTGTGCTTTCCGTTGGACCTTTTGTATAATGGTGTAGGGAGAAGTAAAAACTCCGTGTTGTGCAATGTATTTCTCAATATCTGTTGTAGATGGTTACCAATCCCTGCAGGGACAAACCAAAACCTAAAGTCAGTCAACCTGTTCAACTTACCAATCTACCTGAGATCTATTGGTTTTCTCCATAAAAAATGAAAGATGAAGAAGGAAAAAAAGGAAGAAGAGAAAAGAAAAAAGTTACTGTTGCCTATAGGGAAAATCAAAACCTAAGCTCCTTTAACCCATTGACCAATTGGGGTAATCCATTTTTAAACCTCCTTCAGATTGACAAAAATGGCTAAATTTATCCCAAACATTGCTCTATGACATAAATAAAATTGGGGGAATAAGTCAGAAATATGTGTAGGTTGGGAAGTAGGCTTCTGTTTGTAGTGATTTTACCCACATTTGAAAGTGAGCCTTATTATGGACACTAACTTTTGTTTGCCATCCTCTCTGCCAACTAGATCAGTTTGTAGATGCTCCTAACTGAAGATAGTAACTAGCATATTTTTTTTTTTTTTGATAAATAGAAGATAGTAACTAGCATATACGAACCACTTTATACAGACCCATTGCTAAATCAACTTGAGTACCTATTGTCCCAACTAAGAATGGTTCAAAAAATTGATTAGTAATTGATTCAATTTAGATATCAATCCTGGCACAGAGTACGGTGGTTCTACGATCAGATGGGATACAACCATGCACATGTGATAGCAGATTCTTCAAAACTTGGTTATATACAAAAATTAAAAAAAAATTAAAAAATTAAAAAATTCATTCATTACATAGGTCACATAAATTGTTCTTACGTTGATACAACAACAAATTTGCATGCCTTGAGCAACCATTGCCCTAATATTCTTGTTTGTTTGGTCATAAATAGTGATGGGTCATTTCATTCATCTCTTCCCACCTTTGCAGAGCCCGGATAATTGCAATCACCTGCAAACCCCAAGTATTGGTTAAGGTAAGGAGACTAGTGAAAGTCGAACCTAGGATTGTCTAGGTTTACAGTTCATCCTAGGATCCAACCCCTTTGCTGGTAGGCTCATCCATCTCCTATTTGGTTTCTAGACATTCTCAATTGTGATGGTCTTGATTTTCCAAGTGAAGTTTACATCAATAACTATTTTGGTTTCCAAACTATCTTCGAGTGAGTGTGGTCTTTTTCTTTCCAGCTTTTGTTTCCAATCATTTGTATAGAATGTTATTTTTATCTAGAGTCCTCTTTGCAAGTGGACTTATTCACCTGGTGACATAGAAACAAATCTCAAGTACATGATCTATAAGAGCCATCTTCATAACATTGATGTACATTGGTAGTTTTCTTTTGTCTATTTGTTGATAGCAGACTAAAAGCTTCACTATATTTGCTTCATAACACTGACGGTTGATATCATGTAATTATTATTTTCAAATTGTTGCATAACCATTGCAGGCAGAATTGATTGATCCGGCATTAAAAGGAACACTAAATGTTCTTGGATCATGTGCCAAAAGCCCAACTGTCAAAAGAGTGGTTTTGACATCGTCTATGGCTGCAGTTATATGGACTGGTAGGCCTCGAACTCCTGATGAGATAACTGATGAGACTTGGTTTTCCGATCCAGAGTTCTGCAAGGTAAATAAGGTACGTATTTATGCAATTGTTTTTATTTTTATTTTTATTTTTTTATCGTATTTGGTACTTATTTGTGCAATTGTTAATCATGGTCTTTTGCTATTTCGCTTTTACATGTGTATTGGGCTAGTAAAACTCAGGCTACTAGCTCCCCATTTGGTAGAACCAACAATGGGCGATGACCTTTTCTTTTTCATTTCTTTTACGTTTTATTTTATTTTCATGAATGCTTAAGTTACTATGTTAGTATAATGCTGTCATCTATACATGAATGAGTATTACTTGCATAAACTTACTTGTTACTCTCAAGAACAATGTTAAATGTTACTTGTTACTTTAAATCAGTTGGAAGGAACCAAATAAAATGTGTTTGGTTGCTCAAATAGCCTTCTAAAAGCAATTAAAATTTTCCCCCAAAGCACTTCCCAATTTTTGGATAATACAATTTCTAGTTGAAAAACCCTATGTAATGTGATTCATGACTTGTGAACTAATCAATTCAATGCAATTCCCAAATTAGACAATAATCTAAATCATCTAACCAATATGAAAGTGATTTAGATTATCTCTAGCCATTAATAAATCCGACACAAAGATATAACGTGGATAAAAACCACATTGGATTCTGATTCATTAGAACTCTATTTTTTTAAGGTTAAATAAAAAATTCTCTCTCTAACTATTTCCATATTTAGAAGCGATTTCCGGTGGGATGTGGTAATTACCTGGAATGCTTCTAGTGAGGGAGGAGATTGGCCCACGCCGGTGGATCCTCTTTCTTGGCTAATGGTCCTTTGAGATTGAGGAGATGGTGGAGACGTTTGGGGGTCATCGATGTTTATCCATTGTGGAGTGAGAACAAGGTTTGCGTAGGGAAGTCAGGTTGGTGGGATTTGTAGTACGATGGATAGGTGAGAAGATGCGATGGGCATCGCAGAACCAAGGCTGTCAGTCGTTTGCGGGTCGGCTGGAGGGGAGACGACGCAGTGTGGTGGTTTGGATTCGTATAGAGAGCGATGACAGTTCTTCGTTTCAGATAGTGGTTACTTCGGAGGGTAAAAGAACTCAGATTTTTCTTCCTATTTCGGATTTTGGGAAGGTTGGGAGGGTGTGGCACTGGTTTTGAAAGGATTTGCTAAAGGGGATGGTTGGGTGACTCGGATTGATGCGGGTAAGAAGGCGCCAAAAGAGTGGAGAGTGGCCACAGCGGCTGCGAGGGCAGTTGACTTGCTGGAGGTCGATGATGTGGTGGTGCAAGGTGTGTCAGAGGAAGGGTGGTCTCATTTGTTGGAGAGGGCGCTAGTGGTTCATGTGGGACAGGTGGGAAGCAGAGTAGTTGGGTTCTCAGCTATGGTGGATTGGGTTGGCCATTGGTGGAAGGGGGTTGGGCGAGTGGAGATTCGTTAGATAGGGAGTCAGGCTTTCTTGTTTGTTTTTCCAGCTCGGTGTGAGGCCGAAGGTGTGTTACGGCTCAGATGGGTGATTGATGGACATGATTTAGCTCTGCGATGGTGGTCACCGACTGTGCTCTGCGACAAGGGGAAGAGGTCGGGAGCAGGGATGTACAGATGGGTTAAAGTGATGGGTATACCTATGCACATCTGTGGGGAAGAAACCTATTGGGCTGTCGGCGATCGTTGTGGGAGCTTTGTGGAGGCCGATGAACAGTCGACTGACCTGGGAATGGTTCGGTTGCTGGTTCAAAAAGGGAGAAGCCTCCCTGCTAAGGTTTTGCTCCGTTGGGAGTCGTGGTTGTACTTGCTACCAGTTTGGCCGGAGTCGGGGCCGTCGGTTGAAGCTTCCCAGCTGGCGATTGTAATGAATAAGTAAACCTGAGTATGGAGGCGTGAAGATCGGTGGAATTGGGGGTATGGACGATTTAGGGAAAGTCGTAGCTTTGGAAAGGAGGGTCTGAGAGATGGGTATGTGGGCAAATCAAATGCAAGGCCTTTAATTAATAAATTGGGCCAAGGGAATTTGGGCCCCGTGGCCTCTCAAGTTAAAAAGGTAGGCTAGGGGGTTTTAGGTTCTACCACTTGCGTACCTATGCATGTGGCCGAGTCTTCTTTGACTAGAGGTCCAGTTGTACGGCCTAGTGGGTTTTTGAACTCTTCTCAGGCCCTAGCTTAAGGATTACCTGGTCCAGCAAGGAAGGTGGGCTCACAGGTGAACCCGATGATAGACCAGGTCTTCGGGTCGTTATATATTGCTATTGGGTCGCGTCATCGGCATAAAGGCAGTAAGGCGCCAATGTCGGGGACGGACGATACGTTAACGCCTCTCAGGCCGACGGGGTCTACCACATTGCCATTACACCATGGGCAGCATACAGTGGCTGGTGGATTAGCTTCTTCACTTCCGCCAGTTGGGAAGGAGCTCGGTAGGGCAGTGCAGGGATGTCAAGAGGACCATGAAGAGTGGAGGGCAGATTCGAAGGTTGGTGGGGCCGAGATTGGTGATGGTCTAGCTATAGTCCTTCAGCCATTGGCAGTGGAAGCTGGGGAAATGGTGGCGCCCATCTCTCAGTCCGATACAGAGTAGGATTCGGAGGTGCATTTTCAAACAAAGAAGCCACCAACGTCGGATGAGGTTTCTGAGTGGGTGTTGGCTCGGATTGCTGAGGTTAGTAAATTTTTGGATGTTTCTTTTGATGGGCATAAGGAAGAGGCTTTGAAACTATTTTCGGCCATTGAGATGTCATGGCGAGGGGGTGTGTCAGGGGGGCAAGAGGTACAGAGCACGGGCCAGAAGGATAGAGGAGGCCAGGAATTACGCAGATTAGAGTGCTCCATTAATTATGATTGTAACAGGACTGGGGTTGGTTGGTGGATGAGGAAGGGGCGTGGAGATCCTTTGTTGTTGCCATGCGTTTGAGAATATTGATTTGGAATGTGCGGGGTTTAAATGATAAAGGAAAGAGGGTAGTGGTTAGATCATTACTGAAGAGTGCTAGAGCGAATGTGGTGTGCCTTTAGGAAACCAAAATGGAGTGTGTGGGGGTGGATGTTGTCAGGGATATCTGGGGTGGTAGGCATGTGGGTTGGGCCTTCCAACCAGCTATAGGGGCAGCAGGTGGTGTTCTTATGTGTTGGGATAATTGGGTGGTGGTGTAGGAGGGGGTAGAGGTGGGAGGTTTTTCCTTATCTTGTCTGCTCAGATGTGTGGATGATGATTTTCGTTGGGTATTTACGGGGGTGTATGGGCCGGTCAGGAGATTGGAGCGGGAGGCTTTTTGGGAGGAGTTACAGGCTGTTGCTTTTTGTTAGGAGAGGCCTTGGTGTGTAGGTGGAGATTTCAACGTTGTGCAAAGTCCAGAAGAGAAGACAGGGGGCAGGCAGGTGACGGGGTCGATGAACGCGTTCTCCTCTTTTATTGATACAATGGAGTTGATCGATATGCCGTTGCAGGGAGGGGGTTATACCTGGTCCGGAGGTCGGGCAATGTCTCGTATTGATAGATTTCTGGTCACAGGGGATTGGGAATAGCATTTCTCCCAGATGTTCCAGGCTTGATCATTGCGTCTAGTCTCGGAACATTGGCTTGTCCTTTTGGATAGTGGGGAAGTGCGGCGTGGCTCGACGCCTTTTTGTTTTGAGAATATGTGGCTACAAGCCGAAGGTTTTGGCGAGATGGTAAAGGAGTGGTGGGAGAGTTATAGTGTGGCCGGGTTGCCTAGTATCCGAATGGCTCAAAAGTTAAAGTTGCTTAAATCTGATTTGAAGCGGTGGAATCATGAGGTATTTGGTAAGTTAGAGGTACAGAAGGCGAGTACTGTGTTGATTTTGCAGGGGTTGGATGAGAAGGAAGAAAGAGAGGCCTTGTCGGCAGATGATGTGGTGTGTCGGGAGGGGGCGCAGAGAGATTATGGGCGGATTGCTAGGATGGAGGAGACTAGTTATCGCCAGAAGTCCAGGTGCTTGTGGTTGAAGGATGGGGACCACAATACTAAATTTTTTCATCGAATGGAAAATGCTCATCGGTGGGTGAATCAGATAGGGCGATTGTGGGTTAATGGGGTGCTGCTTTCCTCAGAAGTGGATATCCGGAATGGTATCGTAGGTTTCTGCCAGCATCTTTTTAAGGTTAAAGGGGAGGGGTGGCGACCGGATTTGGAGGGAGTTACTTTTGATACTATTTCAGATGAGGTGGTGTTGATGCTGGAGCACACGTTTGCGGAAGAGGAGGTTTGGGGTGCGTTGAGAAGTATGTCCGGGGATAAAGCTCCTGGGTTGGATGGCTTTTCCATGGCCTTCTTCCAGCATTGTTGGGGGGTGGTGAAGGCGGAAGTGATGGCCGTATTTGATCAGTTTTATCAAGAGGGACAGTTTGAGAAGAGTCTTAATGCCATTTTTATTGCTTTGATTCCCAAGAAAGGTGGGGCGAAGGATATTAGAGAGTTACGGCTAATCAGTCTTTTGGGTAGTGTCCACAAATTATTAGCTAAAGTTCTGGCTAATAGACTTTGGGGTGTCCTGGAGGGAGGGTGTCAGAGTCTCAGAATGCGTTTGTGGGGGGTCGTCAACTTTTGGATGCTGTGCTTGTGGCTAATGAATGTGTGGATTCGCAGGTTCGGCAAGGGAAAACGGGGATTATGTGCAAGTTGGATATTGAGAAAGCTTATGATAATGTGAATTGGAATTTTCTGTCGTATGTGCTTCAACTGATGGGTTTTGGGGAGCAATGGATGCAGTGGATTTAGTTTTGCATTTCTACGGTGCGGTTATCAGTCTTGGTAAATGGCACTCCGGCGGGCTTTTTTCATGCATGGCGAGGATTACGACAAGGGAATCCTCTATCTCTTTTATTGTTTATTTTGGTGATGGAGGCATTGAGTCATTTATTGTCCAAGGCAGTTCAAGAGGGTTTGTTGACGGGTTTCGAGGTGGGGCAGGGGCCTGCTCCTCTGGTGGTTTCTCATCTCTTTTATGCTGATGATGCGCTTATCTTTTTGTGATGCGGATGCAGATCAGATTGGGCATTTACGATGTGTGTTGCTGTGCTTTGAGGCAGTGTTTGGGCTTCGAGTTAATTTGGCCAAGTCAGAATTAATTCCTGTGGGCAAGGTGGACCGTCTTCCGGTGTTGGCAGCTATTTTAGGGTGTAAGGTGGCTCAGTTACCTTTAAGGCGAAAGGGGTGTGGGATGGGGTGTTAGATGGAGTGCAGCGAAGGTTGGCGGGGTGGAAGTGACAGTATTTGTCTTAGGGAGGGCGGCTCACATTGATCAAGAGTGTCCTTTCTAGTATTCCGACATACTTTATGTCGTTGCATGTGATTCCTGTGGCGGTTGCTAGGCGGTTGGAAAAGTTGCAACGAGATTTTTTGTGGGGTGGTGGAGGGAAGGGTTTTCATTATCATTTGGTGGCTTGGGATAGGATTTGTATTCCAAAGGAGAGGGGGGGAGGGGGGCTTATGTGTTAGGAGGTTGGTGGGTTTTAACCAGGCTCTTTTAGGGAAATGGTTGTGGCGTTTTGCTATGGAGAGGGAGCGGTTATGGAGGAGGGTGGTGGTGGCGAAGTATGGGGTAGCCAGAGGGGGGTGGTGCTCAAAGGGGGTGGTCTAGCCTCATGGTCGTGGGTTGTGGAAAGGAATTTGGCTAGGGTGGACGAAGTTTTGGGATAGGACTCGGATTAAGGTGGGGGTAGGGGATAGCACTCACTTTTGGCAGGATCGGTGGTGTAGTGAGGTGCCTTTGGCGAGTATGTTTCCTATGGTTTTTGCTATTGCTACGGATGGGGAGGAGTAGGTGGAGTGTTAGAATTAGGCAGGGGCAAGTGTTTGTTTGGAATGTTCACCGTCGCCGTAATGTGCAAGATTGAGAGTTGCATCAACTGGTGGACTTGTTGGGCGTTTTGTATGGTGTCAAGGATGGGGGGGGGGGGGGGGGGGTGGAACGGACTCTTTGGTGTGGGATTGTTCGAGATCTAAAGGGGTGTTTTCAGCGTCTTCTTTTTATGGTATGCTTAAGGGGGGGGGAGTGGGGTAGTGTTTCCTTGGAAGAGCATTTGGGTGACAGGTTTACCTTCAAAGGTAGCTTTCTTTGTTTGGACTACTGCTTTGGGGAAGATTTTGACTATTGATAACTTGCGTCGGCAGTGGCAGGTTCTGGTTAATTGGTGTTGCATGTGCTGTAGGGATGGGGAAACAATGGATCACTTGCTTTTACATTGTCCAGTTGTGTCTCGACTTTGGAATTCTATTGTGGCTTTGTTTGGGATGGTTTGGGTGCAACCGGGGTCGTTATTGGATGAGGTTCAAAGCTGGGGTGGGGCTAGGGTGGGGAAGCGGCGTCGGAAGGCTTGGGTTCTTGCTTCTCACTGCTTGATGTGGTTGGTGTGGTTGGAGCGAAATAGGCATGTTTTTCAGAATGAGTGCCATTCCATTTCCTGGTTTGAGAGTTGGTTGTTGCTGGTTTTGCATAGTTGGGTTACGGGTTTAGCCGATCCAAGTGTTTTGGTTTTTGTAGATTTTGTGGAGGATTTACTTAGTTTGGTTGGCCCTTTGTGGGTGGTTTTTGTATTCCTTGCATCATCTTGATGCTTTTCTAATAACATCCATTTATTTATCAAAAAAAAAAAAAAAAAAAAACCACATTGGACAACTCCAATTGTGATAAAAAAACCACAACCCAAGGGTGAACAAATCCACTTACAAGAGAATAAGAAGATTACAAGAGATCTCAGCAAGCCCTACCACCTATGAATCCACACAAGCACTTGGAGACTCTAGCTCATCTTCATCACCCACTCTTCATTCAGGATTGTCCATGGTTGAGCTTGAATCCACAAACTCCAACACAGTCCGGATTCCACTGGTTGAATGCTCTTGAAAGGTTGATTCGATCCAAACCCCTTGATGTATGCAATTCGATCCATATGAGGCGACACACTCACTAATTCATCAAAGTAAAAAACCAATAAACTATCTTCAGATGATAATCCAAGGTTTCTTAGGACTGCCGTCTTAGATATGGAAGAGGTAACCCTAAATTATGCAACTGAGGCAACTTAAAACAAGACAGGGTCGCGAAAACCGCTTGAGTGCATGAAATATCGCTCAAGCATTGTGTCTAAGAGGCGGTGGAACAAATAGGTCACTTCGATCTAGTGGTAGAGTGCATGCTCCCAGAATCTCAGAGCTAAGCTTGAAATACTGAATGATCCATTTCAACGCTCGAGCACACAATTAACAGCTCGAGCGATCCAAGAAAATTCACAGGCTCAAGGATACAACTCAAATATGTTTATTTGCGGAATTGACAAGCAACGGACCTAACAATTTCCCCCTTTGGCAATTTCCGGACAAAACACTTCTAACAATCAAGTCCTAGCAAACACACACTCTAGACACAAACCCTAACTACTCTAAACCACTTGTGAAGTGAACCACTAGAAAAGAAAACAATAGGAACAACACAACCACAAGAGATAGATGGATAGAAATAGAGATGAATAGATGATTAGCAAAGTGAATCAAGATATAGAAGATATAGAACAATCACCAAACTCTCCCCTTTTTTGACCAAGAGAGACAAAGGGACAACAATAACCAAGATTATGCCAATAATATGCCAAGATAAAGAGAACAAAGAACCACAAAGCATGATAACATGTCCCAAAACCCAACAACTATCCAAGAATATCAACAATACTTCCACAAAACATGTCCATAATGTCCCAAAATAGGCCAAATGACAACAAAATATGGCCATACACGTGCAACATCAACAAAGGTAAGCATTAGACTAACCAACAAAATATGAGATGGGGCATGTCCAAAAGAGTAAATATGACAAGACGATCATAGATAAAAACAAGTCCAAAAGTAATATAACCCAGAGAAATAGAAAACATCATTGATATGGAGGCGGAGGAGGTGCTACTAGTAATAGGATAGAAGCTGTGCAAGCTGAGAGGTGGCCTGATCCACTGAAGTACCGATGTTTCCAAGGTAGAAAGATGCCCATCAAATGCATCCTCTAGAGCATCCAACTGGTCGAACTTTTTGTCATGGCATGCTCGAACTGGTGAAGCTGTCCTCTAATGGCATAAGCATGGACTGGCTGCTCCCCCTCACCGGCAGTCGCAACATCAAACTCAGCTTCTTTTTTCATTTGCTCCTCACCTGCATGAGATGAACCCACTCCAGAAGACTCCCCCCTTACATGTGCACGACTCTGGAAGACAGTCTTTTTGGTAAAAGGTTTGACAGGGCTAAAATGCTCATCATCATCAGAAGAAGCGACTTCAAGAGAGGAGAGAGTCCTATTGATGAGGCAACCATAAGAAAGATTAAGTTTTTCTTCACCTCGAAAACATATATCATTTTTTGAACAATCATGGTGGGAAGATCAATGGAACGAATCCTATCAATGCAATAAAGAACAAACCCTTGTTCTTGGTTGATGTCAGAACTATGGGTGGTGACATGAATGTTGGCACAAACGATGAGATTCAAAAGCCGGAATTGAGGGAGTTCATTTTGCTTGAAAACAGCAGTGGGAGAACCAAGGAAATGATACTGGCAATTAACAACTAGAGGAATACCAAGAGCTGTTCTAATCAACTCTTCAGTGACATGAATGTCTTTAGACCTGACCCAAGTTTTGAAAGAAGGGCTGTACTCATCTATGGAGTGAATGTTGCAATAGAACTCCGTACCCAATCTATATTTAGGAGGCCAAAAAAAATAACCTTGTCACCCCCTAAGCGATTGAAGACATGGCGGATGGGAATGGACTCGAAAGTGTCTAGTTAGACATTTCGCTCTAAATGGACAGGCCGTGAATGAAAGAAATCTCTAAACAACTTGGCTTTTTTCTTAGGCAGAAATTTCTCGGGGTTGAAAGGTGGACAATTAGCGGTGGTTTTGGTGCGCTTGGAGGGTTGAGACATGGTGAAACCTGGGGAAACACAACAACACACAAACAACCAAACCCACAACCCAACAAGCAGACCCCACCAAGAGACAAGAACAAATAGACAACCCCCAAACCCAACCAATCAAATACCCACCAACATCAGTAGCAAACAATATATACAATGATGAGCAATAAACTAAGATATTAACTAAAAAATTAACTAATTACTCAAGCATAAACAAGAAAATAAATAAATACATATATAAGCACTAAACAAGTTTATCAAAAAAAAAGAAAAAAAAGAAAGAAAGAACTAGATTTAGGAACAAACAAACCAAATAAACAAGAAAAGAAAGAAGAAAAACAAGTATTAAAAGAAATTCGAACAAATAAAGCCCTAGAAAAGAAAAGAGAGAAGAAAAACGAAATAGCAAGGAAATACTTACAATGAGTGATGAAAATCACAAATATGGAGCTCAAATCTAAGAAAAATGAAGTGGAAAATGCAATGGAGGATTGAGAACACCACCGGAGATGAAATTGCCCAAGAGAGAGACAATGATGAGAAGTTTGGGGAAAATAGAATTGAAGAGACAGATCTGAGAATTAAAAACCCACGCAGACCGCTCAAGCAACCACTTCACCGCTCGAGCAAACTCATTTAAACATGCGCAGGGCCACTCGAGCTACGACTCTATCGCTTGAGCATGAAACACAAGATCCCAGTATTTCAGACTACAGACAAAACTTCTAGAAATAGTGCAACACCGCTTGAGCACAATAAACACTACTCAATCGGTCACTAAAAACAAGCCGGGCTTCCAAAGTCCTCAAACACACCCACGAGCCTCCAAAACACACTCACAAACAGAATATCACCTAAAACAGAGTCATATGAGCAATATAGCACAAAGTGATACAAAGATGTACACATCATGAGTCACTCAATCTTGCAAGATAGACAATATGAACATGGAAACAATTGCAAACAAGATAGAGCATGACAAAAACATAGACAACACATGAATGCAATGCTCAAAGGGGAACATGATATCTTACAAAGAAAGTGTGTGTGTGCAATCTTTGAATGTCTACAACTGCTAGAGTTAATCCTAGTAGTGATCGGATGGCTAGACCTCCAACAAGTAAATCTATGAGTGACTGAGGAATGTCAAACCACTAGTGATCAAGAGGTATTTGTTAAGTAAAAACGGAAGCTCATGCAACAAGTCACACCCTAGTCAATAAGCAATACACCTAAGGTCTTTCTAAAGAACTCAAACCTAAGAAGATCAAGGGGTTTTGTAAAAATATCAAGTCTTTGATGCTCAATAGGTACATGCTCAAGAACAACGAGACCCTTCTCAACCAACTCTCACCCAATGACAATTGTTTAATTTGAATCCCCAAAAAGAAAGACAATTCCCCTATCATGCTCATTTCAAACTTGTGTCATGCAATCCGAGAAGTATTTAAGAAGGGAATCAGAAGTGGATCCAAACATAATATCATTAACATATATCTAAACAACAAGAATATGGGACTTACCACGCTTCACAAATAAGGTCTTATCAACATTGCCCCTTTGAAAGTCATTATCAATGAGAAAAGTAGTCAATCTATCATACCAAGCTTGAGGGGCTTGTTTCAAACCATGAAGCACCTTGTCTAGCTTGTAGACATGAGTCGGGAAATGTAGGTCTTTGAAACCCTTTGGTTGTTCACCACAGGCTTCTTCTTTCAAGTACCCATGCAAGAAAGCACTCTTCACATCCATTTGGAATAATTTAAAGCCATGAAAACAAGCAATAGCTAGTAGGAATGGCAACGGGCCGTGCTGGGGCTGGGGATTACACTCCCCGTCCCTGATCTCCGTATGTAAAAAACTCGCCGTCCTCGCCTCTGATCCCCGGTGGGGAACCTATCACCCCCCCGCCCTTGCCTCCTAACGGGGATCAGGTTTCCCCGACCCCGAAAAATCCCTAACCCTTTTTTTTTTTTTTTGAGGCAAAGGGAAGAACAAGAATAAAAAATGATACATAGATATATACATAGATATACAATCCAACAACAACAACAACATGTATGTATAGATATACACAGATATGTATATACTTCTACTCTACATAAATGTTTGTAAAACATACAAAACACAAATCTGTAAAACACAAATGTACAAAAATTGATCTCACTCCACAGATCTGTAAATCACAAATCCTCAGATCCGAACTCAGTATCCTTAGATCTGGTAAAAAAAACACAGATCTGACTGGAGAAAGAGCCAAAAATGAACCAGATGGGTGGCCGGAGATGAACCAGATAGCGGCGCCGAAGAGATCGGCAAAGGCGAGTTTGGTGTCGGTGGAGTCTTCTTCATGGCATCCAATCACTCTGAGATCAGCGGTGATGGGAGAAGAGAGAGGATAGCAGAGGAGAAGTGAGAGGAGGACAACGGAGGGAGATCAGCGGTGAGGGAAGGTTTGAGAGAGAGAGAGAGAGAGAGAGAGAGAGAGAGAGAGAGAGACTGTGTGTGTGTGTGTGTGAGGTTTCAGAACCTAAAAATAATAAACCAAAACCTAAACATATATATATAGGGACTGCTCGGGGGTAGATCAGGGCGGGGCCGGGGGCACATATCACCATCCTTGGCCCGAAAATCATCGGGGATCTCTTTTTTAATGCCAACCCTGGCCCTATGGGGAATAATTTTCGAGAAAAACCTGACTTATTGGGACGGGACGGGTCTTCGTCGGGCCGGGTTCAAATTGTCATCCCTAATAGCTAGCAAGATACGAATAGATTCGAAATGTACAAGGGCAAACGTCTCATCATAATTAACACCCTCAATTTACGTATAGCCTTGAGCAACCAACCTCACCTTATTCCTAACCACCGTATCATTCTTATCCGATTTATTCTTGAAAATCCTTTTGGTACCTATCACATTTACATTTCTAGGTCTAGGAACAAGGGTCTATACTTTGTTAGGCTCAAATTGACCTAACTCCAACAATCGTCACATAAAGCCTCTTTCACATTTTTAGGCTCAGTTAAAGAAACATAACAAACATGAGATACCTCCTCCCGAATTTGCTTTCAAGTTTTCATCTGATTGGTGACATTACCAGTTACTTGTTGCACGGGATGATTTATCTTCACCCTTGCCGATGGTTCCAAGATGGGTTGAGAAGAGAAGGCCATGGTTGCATCGCCTTGTGCACTCTTTGAATTTGGGCTTGCCATAGGAGGTGGTGCTTGTGCACTTCCATGCACTTGGCCTAGAGCTTCTCCTTGACTTAATGGAACCACGTTAGATGTTGAAGCATCAACTTCTTCCTCCTCAAGAATGGATGCTATAGGAGAACCTGAGTCATCTACAACCACATTGATAGATTCCATAATAGATAAAGTATGAAGATTATAGACACGAAAGGCTTTACTATTGGTTAAATATCCTAGAAAAATACCTTCACCACTACGGGAGTCAAACTTGTCCAAAGGCTCTCTATCTTTGAGAATGTAACACTTACTCCCAAAAGTTTTAAGGTATTTCACATTAGGTTTCAACCCTTTCTACAGCTCATAAGGAGTTTGTAAGGTACCGAGCCTCAAATACATACGATTTACCACATAAACCGTGGCATTTAAGGCTTCGACCCAAAACTTGAGAGGGACTTTCTTAGGAGCATGATCTTAGCCATTTCTTGAACCAATCGGTTCTTTCTCTCAACAACTCCATTTTGTTGTGGAGTAATAGGAGCAGAAAATTCATGCTTGATGTCATGCATGTCACAAAAATTCGAAAACAAACTATTTTCAAACTCACGACCATGATTGGTTCTGATTCTTATGATACGGCCAATGGTAACACCTTGTTCGTTCTGGATTCTTAATACCAAGGACTTCAAAGCATCAAATGCATCAGATTTTTCTCGTAAAAAGTTTACCCATGTGAAATGAGTGAAATCATCAACCATCAAGAAAATTTATCTTTTACCTCCAATGCTTTTAGTACGAGTGGGTTCCATGAGCTCCATATGAACCAACTCAAGAGGACACTTGGTTGTTAAGCTATTCACCTTCTTATGAGGGGCTCGAGTTTGCTTGCCCAATTGACATGGCCAGCACACTTGGTTCAAAGACTTACCCAATTTGGATACTTTTCGCACTAGCTCCTTATTGGCAATCTTTGCTAAGTCTTTGAAGTTGATATGACCTAATCGTTGATGCCATAAGTCTAGATTGCTTATGATGGCCAAGTGACACGTGAGATCACTAGTAGTGACAATCCCATAGCAATTGTCAAATGTGCGGACACCATGCATGAGGGTATTTCCCTTTTTGTCTAAAATCTGACATTTGTCTTTTGAAAACAATACCTCATGATGAGAGTCACACATTTGACTAATGCTCCAGAGATTAGCCTTAAGGCCATCAACAAGCAACACGCTGTCCAGCTTTGGAAGATTGGGGGCTCTTATATAGCCCTTACCAATAACTCTAGAAGTGCTACCTTCCCCAAAGGTAACAATTCCTCCTTCATACTTATCAAAGGAAGTGAAGTAGGATTTGTCATTGGACATGTGACGAGAGTTAGAATGTAAAATGAAGGAATTTAGGATTGGGATTTAGGAGGAGGAAGAAGAAGAAGAAAGAGAAATTTTATATATATTGAATAATCATTGTGCCTTAACTTTACATTAGTCAAATATATTTACAAACCCTAACATAACAATATGACCATCGTACCCTCAACTTAATAAATATTAACAAGAGAATAAAAGAACAAAAATAAGTATGTTGACACTCCCCCTCAAGCTGGAGCATAGAGATCGAAGATGCCCAACTTGACGGATAAACGATGAAACGAAGGCCAAGCCAAAGGCTTGGTTAGAATATCACCCAATTAATCGGCAGAACAAATATAAGGAGTCACAAGTTGCTTACGGAGTAAGAGATCACGAATAAAATGGCAATCAACTTTGACATGTTTGGTGCGTTCACAAAACAAAGGATTATTGGCAATGAAGATAGCAGCCTGATTGTCACAAGACATGCTCATAGGAGTGGGAATAGAAAAACCAAAATCTTGGAGAAGAGATTGAACCCAGAGCATCTTAGAAGCAGTATGGGCCATGGCATGATACTCAACCTTGGCACTAGAACGAGCAACAACAGTCTATTTCTTGCTACACCAAGTAACAAAATAACCACCAACAAAAGTACAATAGCCTGAGGTGGAATGGCACAGTGTTTTTAAAGGCTCAAGGCGCACTAAGGCGCTGAAGGTCTCTCGGGGCCTAGGTGCAAGGAGTAAGGCAAGGCGCGGGCTTTATTGAAGTAAGGCACATAGTCTTAGTAAAAATTAGATAAATTAACATAGATTAATCATTCATAGTATTAAGATAATTTTTTTTTTTAAATAAAAAGTAATCAAGACAAATTATAGAATAATTATGCACTAACTTTAATTTGTTCATCAATTCTTTCTCTTCACTTTACATACACTTTAATTATGTAGCAACTTTGTGTAAACTGTACAAATAACACAATATTGTTAAATGCAATTTGTTGATTTTTTTTCCATATTAGTTTTTTATTTTCATATATTTGAAGCTGGAAACAAATTTCATATTAGTTTCATGACAATAAAATTGTGTATAACATTTAAAATTATTTTCAATAGTTATTTATGTAGTTGTTTTATTTGAATTGAATGTAATTACATTTAATTGTTTTTCGAATTAAATTTTGATATTTAAAAATTGAATTCATAACATAAATGAAAAGAATTAATAAAATAAGTGAAGTGAGAGAATAAGAGAGACAAGAAAAAGGGTTAGAAAAATGGCAAGTGAAATTAAGACCTATTCTTATTTGTATAAGCCTTATTTGTATTTCAGTGTAATATAAGCCCTATTTGTATTTTTTATTTTTATTTTTTCAACAGAGACTAAACTGAAATTAATAAGAAGAAAAAGCAAAAGAATAAGAAGGAGAGAGAGAGTCAAAGTCAGCATCGAAGAAGCAAACCAAAAAAAAAATCGAATAAGAAGCAAGCAGCGAAGCAGAAGAAGGAAAAAAAAAAAAAAAACAGATTTCTTCTTCCCTAACTAGCGATGCAGCGGAGAAGAAGAAGAAGAAGAAGAAGAAGAAGAGGAAGTGACTTGATGAGCCGAAGTCGACGTCGAGAGAGGAGAGAAGCCCAGTCGAAGTCGAAGTCGAAGTTGAAGTTGAAGTTGACAGATTTCTTCTTCAATAGATTAGGGCTTTAAGTGAGTCGTATACTGATTTGGATTGGGTTGTATTGTATTACATGAATTGTAATCCTATGTGGTTGGACCCTCTCCCACATAGATCACAACCGTTAGATTAGATTCAAGAAGAAAAAAACAAAGCCCCTTTAGGCTCGCGCCTTGCGCCTCGCTGCACCTCATCAAAGTCGTGTCTAAGGCGCGCGACTCTTCAAACGCGCCTCGCCTAGGTCCCCTTCAGGCCCAATGGGTGCGCCTCGCTGCGCCTTGCGCGTAGGCGCGCTTTTCACAACACTGGAATGACGGTCAGTCTTATTACCAGCCTAATCAGCATCATTGAAGCCAGTGACAGACAAAGAGGAAGATGGGTGATAGAGCAAACCCCGACCTGGAGCATGCTTCAAGTATTGCAAGATATGACACACAACCACAAAATGGGGTTGGCGGGGGGCATGCATAAACTGACTGACTACATCCACGGCATAGGTAATATCTGGACGAGTGACAGTGAGATATATTAACTTCCCAACCAACCGATGATAACGACCAATATCAGGAAATAAGTCTCCAGTGTCACCATCAAGCTTGACACTAGAATCCATGGAAGTATCACTGGGGCGAGTGCCTAAGAGGCTAGTCTCAGTAAGAAGATCAAGAACATACTTCCGTTGAGAAAGAAACAAGCCCTGAGAAGAGCAGGCAACTTCAATCCCAAGAAAATATCGTGTGGAATTGTTGTCCCAAATACTACTTCAAACCAGCAATACCATTAGAGTCACTCCCGGAAATGATGATGTCATCCACATAGACAATAAGAACAATACTCCCAGTAGACGAGTGGTGAACAAAAACAAAGGGATCAAAGGTGGAACGGTGAAATCCATAGGCAAGTACAACAACACTGAAGCGATCAAACCAGGCACGAGGGGATTGCTTAAGACCATACAAGGCCTTCCGCAATCGAAAAACAAGATGATCTTGACCAAGAACAACATAGCCATGGGGTTGATCCATATAGACCTCCTCTTGGAGATCACCATGAATAGAGGCATTCTTAATATCAAGTTGATATAAAGGCCAAGACTGATTAACTGGAACAAAGAGAAGAATCCGAACAGAGTTAAGACGAGCCACAGGAGAGAAGGTCTCCAAGTAATCAACACCATAGGTCTGGGTGTAGCCTTTAGCTACCAGGCAAGCCTTAGGCCTCATTTGGGGAGGACTGGTTTAGCCAAAAAGTCAAAAAGTTACTAAAAAAGCCAAAAAGCCAACAACCCATACCAAAAGTCAAAGATTCTCTTTTTTCTCTACTTTTTGCACATATTTTCGTAAAAAGGCAAAAAGTCATCCCAAATATACTAATTTTTTTTAGCTCATATTTTAACCAAATAGCCAAAAAGTTACTAAATTAGCTTGTTCCCAAACGAGGCCTTAAGTCGCTCAATAGTTCCATCAGGAAGATACTTAACAGTATAAATCCAACGAAAACCCACAATAGATTTGCCAGACGGCAGAGGGGTAAGTTCCCACGTCTGATTCTGATGAAGAGTATGCATTTCCTCATCCATGGCATGCTTCTAACCAGAGATGGACATAGCCTGCTGATAGGTGCGGGGAATGGAAATACTAGACAAGCTACAAGTAAAAGAGTGAAGACCAGGAGAGAGGTGATCATAAGAAACGAAATGAGCAATAGGATGTTGAGTGCAAGTTCGTTTACCTTTGCGGAGTGCAATAGGAAGGTCATTAGATGGCATATCAGCAAGTGGAATAGGGGCCTTAGATGAAGGAGATGAACTGGTCGGGCCATAAGACACAATGCAACGAGCTTGAGACCGTTGATAAACCTGCAAAGGAGGGGTAGAAGCAAGAGGAGATGGAGAGGATATAGGAGTGGATGTGGAAGGAGCATAAGAGGGAAGAGTAGGAGTGAGAGAGGCTGGCTCCCCCTCACGAGAAGAGAGAAGATCAATAGATAACTGTTGCCTAGAGGAAGAAAAAAACGGAGTAGACTAAAAAAAGATAACATCAGCACTGACAAAGTAGCGACGTGACTCAAGATGATAACACCGATACCCTTTCTGAGTGCGAGAATAACCTAAGAACGCATACTTGCGTGCTCGAGGAGATAGCTTATCCAAACCAGGGTCAAGAACATGAACAAAGGCCACACAACCAAAAATGCGAGGAGGCAAGGGAAAAAGAGATGTTGTGGGATATAACAGAGAATAAGGAGATGTGTGTACGACACTAGAGGGTATGCGATTGATAAGCAAACAAGCGATGAGAACTGTATCGCCCCAAAACTGTTTGGGGACATGCATATTAAACATCAGTGTGCGAACAACATCTAACAAATGGCAGTGTTTCCGTTTGGCAACACCATTTTGAAGGGATATATGAGAACAGCTAGTTTGATGGATAATACCAGAAGTATCACAAAAGGTAGTTACAATAGATTGCACATATTCTAAGGCATTATCAGACCGAAATATCTTAATACGTTTGCCAAATTGAGTAAAGATTTCATTATAAAACTTAGAGATGATAGAAGGCAAATCAGATCTTTGTTTCATTAAAAACAACCAAGTCATCTAAGAGTAATCATCCACAAAAATAACATAATAAAAGAACCCATTAGCAGTGGGAGTTCTAGAAGGACCCCAAATATCTGTATAGACACAAGCAAACAACTCAAACACACAACTAGGAAAAGAACTATGGTGATGCTTCCCAAATTGATAGGCTTCATACTTAATCTGAGAAACATGACTCAAACCCGGAACAACTACCTTGAGCTTGGCAAAAATGCCACTGAAGAGGAGACACACTAGCACTCAACACAACAGATGGAGGATGAGGAGAGGTTTCAGTGTCCAAAAAGTATAAGCCATCTTCTCATGCCCTGAACCAATCATCCTCTTGGTCTGGAGGTCCTGCAAAACACGTGAAGTAGGATAAAAGGTTATTGAACAATGGAAAGCTTGAGTCAATCAGCTAATAGAAAGCAAATTAAATGGAAATTTAGGAACATAAAGACCAAAAGGTAAGGAAAGGGATGGAGTGGGATAAAGAGAACCTTGACCACAGACAGGTCGAGAAGATCCATCAGCAAGTATAATGGTATGATCAACGGGTCTAAGAGTATCAAAAAGAGAGGAATTACCAAAGACATGGGAACTAGCACCAGAGTTTAGGAGCCAAGGCTGAGGGGACTTAGCCATACATGCAATATTACCTGAACTAGCTATGGTAGCAGTAGAGGATGAAGGTAGACTAAGCCGGAGAGACTGGACAAGAGCAGTAAGCTCACCAATCTGAGTAGTGAGTGTCTCATGAGAATTAACCGGAGAAGCATTCGAGCCAGTGGACAAGAAGGAAGACTGTGAGGATGGGACATCCATAACCTGATGGACATGATCAGGTTTGCCATACTTCTGCCAACACCAAGGTTTAGTATGACCTTGGGAACCACAATGAGTACACTTGCGATCACCACGTGTACGAGAACCAGGTCCACTACTACCTCCACCACGAAAACCACCACGTGAGCCGCCACTATGAGAACCACCTCCACGAGAGCCCCGTGAACTAGAATAAGAGCCCTAGGAACCAGATGAACCATGAAAACCCCGTGAATAGACCTATGATCACCACTGCTAGAAACCAATGCAGAAGATGATAAAGTAGAGGACCCAAAAGTGGATTGTGCTTGTCTCAATGAAGAGCGTAGCAGCCTAGAATAGGCATTGACAATAGAAGGTAGAGTCTCACTGGCAAGAATCTGATCCTTGAACCCTCGCAACTCAGGATCTAAGCCAGAAAGTAAAGAAGCCATCATAAACTCCTCTCAATGTTGCTTCTGCTTGTTCACATCAGTAGTGAAAGGTCGATGTTGCAGTAACTGATCCCACAAATCTTGAGACTACTATCATAATCAGGGAGAGACAGGCTAGATTGACGCATAGCAAAAATCTGTTCATATAACTCATAAACCCAAGAGACATTACTTTGATTTGAAAAAAACTCAGTAAGGGAGTCCCAAATGTCCTTAGAGGTATCACAAAATTTCACGGTAGTAGTAACATGTGGTTCCAGACTATGCCAAATCCAACCCATAACACAGGAATCCTCACTACACCAATCATCATAAGCATTATCATCAGTAGGTGGAGGGAGTTCGCTAATGAAGTGGGACTTCTTACCACGTAAGAAAATTTTGACGGCGTGGGCCCAAGCTAAATAATTGACACCATTCAATTTCTTGGTAGTGATAGATTTAGGCATGTCATCATCCTTACCCATAGCTATAGCCTTAGCCTCAATCTCAACCCTAATGATCAATCACCCAAAATTCTCAACACGAGCATGAAAGGGGCAAAATACTTGCAAACAGCCAATACCCACAACAACCAGCACCAACAATCATCAATATAGACATAGAACTAGCTCAAAAAAACAAAAAAAATCACAACAAAAATAGGCAAGAGTGAGGAGAACACATGTCTGCCAAATTTGGACCCAAATTAGACCAACACCAATTCAACAGCAGAAATCAATAAATAGAGAACAAATATCCCTTGCTAGAAGGATTTCAGCCCTTATATTGGAACTTTCAATGGGTAGAAATGAAGAAAACAGTGCTGCTGGACCAAAAATAGGCAATAATCGAACAAAACATCAACCCAACAGTAGCAAAACCACAAATTAAGATCAATGATCCCTAGGGTTGGTATTTTCGGCTTCTAGGGTAGAGATTCGAGCAAGAAAAAACAGCAAAAAGCAATCCCAAGAGAAGATTTGAAAAACAGTCCCAAAAAACGTGAAATACTTTCAAAAATCAAAAACTCATATCAGGGATGATAAAATTTTTTTACAAAAATCACCATAAATCTTAGGAGGCAATTTCGAGTCTAGGGGTGAAGGACTCATTCGTATAGTGCTTATGTCATGCTTACGTCATCGTACGGCTGATGACATCAGCATGTCTCGGTAACCTCAGATCGATCTTCAGAGTCTGTAGAAACCTTTCTGATGAAGAATAGATTGCTTTGATGTCAAGTTAGAATGTAAAATGAAGGAATTTAGGGTTGGGATTTAGGAGGAAGAAGAAGAACAAGAAAGAGAAATTTTATATATATTGAATAATCATTGTGCCTCAACTTTACATTAGTCAAATATATATACAAACCATAACATAGCAACATGACCATCATACCCTCAGCTTAAGTAAATATTAACAAGAGAATAAAAGAACAAATATAAGTATTCTAACAACGAGAGCAAGCACTATCAAGACACCACATGTCTTTATAAGCAGTATGAACAACAAAACAAGTCAAGTCACTCTTCCGCACCCACACTCTTCTAGTCTTAACTAGAGAGGGATCACCATGATTCTTGGAAGTAGTCTTAGCGTTGTGAACACCATTTTGGTAAATGGTATTCCACCTTGATATCGAGGGTTATCTTCTAACCCAATAGGTATTCGAATTTCTTCTTCCTCTTTGAGACTCCCTACCAAACAACTCATAACAATAGGGGCGAGTGTGGCCATACCTACCACAATCATGACAAATAAAAACCGGTTTTACCTTCCTTTCATTGATCATACTAGCTTTAGGACGGTGGAGTGACTCATCATCATGGTGCATCTTTCGTTTCCCCTTCCCTTGAGTCCTTTTGTCATGAGATGTAGAGGCATTCCATTTTTGTGGTTTATCATCACAAAAGCCAGTTCCATTCTTGTCAAAGTGCATTTATTGAACTCCAATGATATCTTTCAATGTCTTTGATCCTCTGTTCCAAATATCAATTTTAGCCTTAGCGCATTTGAGTTCTTCCTCCTTGATGACTAGCTCATCCAAAGCAACTTGAGACATCTCGAGAGTTTCAATATTTTCTTCATATGTCGCATAGATTTTCAATAGCTCATTCCTCTCAGTCTCACAAGTCAAGAGTTTTGCACAAAGAGCTTGTCGATCATTAGAGATCTTTATGATATCATTCCTAGCCTCGGAAATCTCTTTCTTTAGTTTGACATTCTCACTCTCACATGCTTTGAGTTTGGTAGTGAGTTTATCGTTCAACATAGATAAATTAAGAGACTCCTTGTACAACTTTTCATAGGCTTGTTAAAGCTCTTCACCATCTACCTCATCACCACTCTTAGAGGATTCATCAACAATGACATTCTCAAGTGAAGGCACATCGTCCTTTTGTTTCTCTTCTTCCTTAAGAAATTTGAATCGTGCAACAAGAGAATTGAATTAAGAAGAACTAGATGTTTAAGAAGATGATTCCATTCTTTCATGGAATTGCATTGGAGTAGACCATGCAACTTTAGCATTCTTGCAATGAGAGATGCATTGTCACTCTTCTTCAAAAAGTGCTTCTCGAATAGTATTCAAGACCCACATGCTACTCTCCATGTCTGCCCTTTCACTCGCACTTCACTCCACTCCTCAAAAGGCTTGACAACTTTCTAATGAGTTATTGAGTCAATCACAAATGGTGCTTCAAAATTTTCTTCAATAGTACACCATCCTTCTGAATCCCATGCTCTGAGAAACACTCTCATCCTGCACTTCCAATACAAGTAGTTACTCTCAACAAAGGTAAGAGCATGATGAAGACTATCACCTCATACAAATTCAACTGGCTAAGGAATGCTAGAATAGAAAGCCATGAAGGTACCATCGCCATCTTCACTAGATTCAATTTCATCAACTTCTTGCTTTGACTCACTCATCATCCCAAGTCATAGTGTAAACCTTCTTTTTGTTCTTCTTGGAGGGACACTCGAGAGCAATATGACCAAACCCTTAGCATTCATAGCACTTGACTCCCTGACCTCTCACTATCTTCTTCTTATGTTTTGGATCGATTTTGAGCTTGTCATTACCTTTATCCCTAGAACTAGTGTCCTTGATATTAGGCTTCTTTTTCTTTAATTTTAATTTTAATTTAATTAATTTTTTTTTTTTTAATTGTTTGGTAAACAAAGTCATCATTTTGGACTCTAGATCATTCTCAACCTCTGAATTCTTAACAACCTCATGAGCACTAGAAAAAACTACAACTTTTTGTTTTTTCTTAGAAATCAAGTGTGCCTCATAAGTTTGCATAAGTTTGCAAGTTTCAAACCAACTGGTCCAACTTGAGGTTCTCAACATCTTGAGCTTCCTCAATAGCTATCACTTTTGATTAGAACCAATTAGGTAATAATCTCAGAATTTTTCCAACAACACGTGACTCAAGGATTTTTTCACCGAGAGTGAAACAAGAATTAACGATATCACTGAGTTTTGCATAAAAATCATTGAACGTCTCATCCTTACGCATAAAAAGGATTTCAAAAACGGAGGTGAGACATTAAAGTTTTGATCTCTTAGCCAAAGTGGTTCCTCGTGAATCGTTTCAAGAATGTCCCAAACCTCTTTTGCAACTTCACAAGTGTAAATATGCCAGAACTCTTCCGAGGTGACGAAGCAAAAGAGGGAGTTGAGTGCTTGATTGTTCTAACTCGCATTTTGATAATCATTTGTATCCCATTTATCAATTGGTTTGGGAATTATGATGTCGTCAATGGTCACAGTAGGTTCACTCCACCCATAGATGACAGAATGCCAAACTTTCTCATCGATGGATTTTAAAAACGCCCTTATGTGTGCTTTTCAATATGAGTAGTTTGTTTCATCAAGCAACGAAGGCCTATGAGTAGACTTACCTTTGCAAATTGAGTCCATTATCTCAAATCACACAAAATCACACTCTAGCTTTGAAAACACCTCAAAGAACGAGTGACCCGCTCTGATACCAATTGAAAAACCCTTTGTAATGTGATTGATGACTTGTGAACTAATCAATTTAGCGCAATTCCAAAATTAGATGATAATCTAAATCATCTAACCAATTCGAAAGTGATTTAGATTATCTCTAAGCCATTAATAAATCTGACACAAAGATTTAATGTAGATAAAAAGACCACAATTGAACAACTCTAATTGTGATTAAAAAAAAAAAAAAACCACGACCCAAGAAGGGTGAACAAATCCACTAAGAAGAGAATAAAAAGATTACAAGAGATCTCACCAAGCCCTACCACCCATGAATCCACACAAGCACTTGGAGACTCTAGTACATCTTCATCACCCACTTTTCATCCAGGATTGTCCATGGTTGAGCTGGAATCCACAAACTCCAATATAGTCCGGATTCCACTGGTTGAATGCTCTTGAAAGGTTGATTCGATCCAAACCCCTTGATGTATGCAATTCAATCCATGTGAGGCGACACACTCACTAATTCATCAAAGGAAAAAAACCAATAAACCCTCTTCAGACGATAATCCAAGGTTTCTTAGGATTGCCGTTTGAGATGTGGAAGAGGTAACCCTAAATTAAGCAACTGAGGCAACTTAAAACAAAACTGGGTCGCGAAGATCGCTTGAGCGCAAGAAATACCGCTCGAGCGGTGTATCTAAGAGGCGGTGGAACAAACAAGTCACTTCACTCGAGCGGTAGAGTGCACGCTCGCGAGGTAAATGCTTCCTCCCAATATCTGAGAGCTAAGCTTGAAATAATGGATGATTCATTTCAGAGCTTGAGCACCAATTAACCACTTGAGCGGTCCAAGAAAATTGACAGGCTCAACAAAACAACTCAAATGTGTTTGTTCGCGAAATTGACAAGCAAGGGACCTAACACTAATGTTCTGTGCAATCAGCCCCATTTGGGGTCATAAAGTCACAAAAAAAGCCAAAAAGTCAAAAGTTCAATCCCAATAGAAAAGGGTCACATTGTACACATCAACCAATCACTTTTTTTCCTCACAATTATTATCTTTTCAACTAAAAAAACCATTCCCAAACACATTTAACTTTCTTCACCTCATAAAAAAGCCAAAAGGCCACTAAAAAAGGCCAAGTTCCCAAAAGAAGCCATAATATAAACATAGAAATATCATCTGGTGGGCTTGGAGAATCTATCTCTCAAATCTTAGACTGGGTCGGGTACTAGTGCACGCAAATTGGGATGATAAATCGCTTAGATACATGTACCAAATAGGGTTCTAATTCAAGTAAAAGAACTTCATATGGACCTTTATTATAATAATTAAAGATATTTAGGGTCTCTATTACAGTAATTAAAGGTTTAAGTTGGTCTAGGCCTTATAGTAGCTTCGTCGATTATTTGTCACCATTTCTAGCCATTAATGTATGCATCGTGTACAATCTTGGTTTATAAGCTATTGATTTGGAAGGGAATATGGAGGGGAAGTGAAATTGATTCATATAAGTTATTGTGATCTAAGAAGTGTGCTTCCTGTTATGGAACTTTAAGAAAAAAGACTCACATTGATAAGTAAAGTTGTCTTAGTCTTACCAGATTTTTGTAAGGATACCTATACAGCAGTTTTAGCCTGGGATTGATGTAGCCTAGTGAAAGTCATGGATGAAGTACATAAGGTGATTGGTGATCTTCTATTACGTAGGGCCAATATGAAAGCCTTAATCTCTCAATTTCGAGCATTTTAATATGTGTTTGGCTAATTAGAGATTATCACCTCATATGACCTATAGTTGGAAAACTCTTAAATAGTCATTTGGATTTATAAGCTTTGTAAATGGTCTGTACAGCCCAAACTAGCTTCTTACAGATGGGTGGACTTAATGAAGGGGGATTGAAAACTTAAGATACTATACAAAATGCTCAAACCTTGGGTTATCTTTTGATAGTATGGCCCATTGCTTGTACTTGCACTTGGAAATTTGAACACTAAGATCACTTCTGTCAAGAATTTAAATAGTCCTTATATTTAATTAATTATATCTTGCTTGACCATGTGACCTTCACCAATGAAATTGAAGAAATCTTCTAACCTTTGTTTCTATATAACTTTTACTCATTAAACATAGTTTTTGCAGTCTTGTTAATTACAGTTGTAGCTTGTACTAAACCTAGCCGGCATTTTTCACCACATTAAAGTTGTAGCTAGCTTGAATGGCTGTTCATAATTTGCGTTGCTCTCCCATGGCTTTTTTTGTATTTGCTACCAGCTTTGGTATCAACTTTCAAAGACTCTAGCAGAGGATGCTGCCTGGAAGTTTGCAAAAGAGAAAGGTATTGACATGGTTGTAATAAACCCATCAATGGTTGTTGGTCCTCTGTTGCAACCAACGCTTAATTCAAGTACTGCTGCTATCTTGGAATTAATAAATGGTAAGTATTTTTAAAATGTTTGAAATGTTTACCATCCGAAGTTTTTTGAAATGTTTTTCCCATTCACTTTGCTTTCTACTGTGCAGGTTCACAAACATATCCAAATGCTTCCTATGGATGGATTAATGTTAAAGATGTTGCAAATGCACACATTCAAGCATATGAAATCCCTTCAGCCAGTGGAAGATATTGTTTGGTTGAGAGAATAGCACACTTCTCTGAAGTTGTGAAAATACTACATGAGCTTTATCCTTCTTTTCAACTTCCAGAAAAGTAAGTGTTTGTGATTTGCTGTTGACTTTAATTGTACCTTTATAAAGTAGTAATTGCCTTTGGAATTGAAGCTCTATTTCACAAAAAAAAAAAAAAATGAAAAAAAAGAAAAGAAAGCGTTTCTAAATCTTCTTCTGTAAATGTTATCCACGTTCTTTATATTTTTACCAATTAAATTCGGACTACCTATCTCAGCTTGATTAAGTGTCATAAAATATGGGCATTTTAGGACATCCTCAGTTGACATATCTATTCTTTTGTCGTTTGCCTGCTTTTTATGTTGGCATCTCGTCGGGTTGCAATTGTTTTTATACTAGTAGAAGCAGTTCCATCTACATCTACTAAGTCTTTAATGTGTTTTCACATGATTCTTTTTTCCTTTTGGCTATGATGTGATTTACATTTCATGGGACAAATATAATATAGTAGATGTGGTGAATCTTTAATGAGAAAGCACTCGAGAGCAGAGTCATTGTGGGTTTCTATCATTTTAAGTGAGGCGATAAGTCGAAGATGCTTTGGTGCTCTCAACGATTTTTATGACATGATGAGCAGCAACAAGACTTTATTAATATTAGCCGTTATTCTTTCTCTGATTATAATTCAAACAAGTGCTTAATTCTTTCTGCTTTCAGAAGACTTGTCCTTTTCATTTGTTGAAACAAGTTTACTAATTAATGGTAAACTTAAGGTTCTTAGTAAACTCATTTATCAGGTCTAATGGTTTCGGTTTAGCAAGACCAGCCAAAAATTTGTAGAGCTTTTTGTAACCTCATTTAAATTAGGAATTTTAAAATGTGGCATGCAGTGCTTTTTAGGGGGTAATTGTTCCAACTTCCAATCGTAAGGTTATTGTCATTTTTAACTATTTGTTTTATTATTATTATTATTATTATTAAATTTTATTTATTATTGTCATATTGCATTGATGTCTGTCTATAATATTTGCTGACATTTCTTCAAAATGTCATTTTTCTCATTCATTTTTACTTCCAATTGATGAATGTGTCTCTAAAGATTAGTTTCAGAACTTTTAAATGTTTGAAGTGGCACATGAAACTTCAATTTGGCCAATTTCTTTCTGTTAGAATTGGCTTTTGCTATGAATTATATTTTTGATTGGTTATATCATTGTTTTCTTCCCTTTTTTGATATGCTTTATAGGGTTGCAGATGAGAAACCATATATACCAGCAAAACAAGTATCCAAGGAAAAAGCAAAAACATTGGGCATCGACTTCATTTCTCTCGAGGAGGGCCTCAAAGAAACCGTTGAAAGCTTGATAGAGAAGAAATTTGTTGGGATGTGATCCATTGTAGCTATATGGAGGATTTTGGAAAAACATGTGATGGTGAGCCATAGAGTGTTGACATATTAACTTGTCAGTAGAACTAAAATAAAAGAAACAATAAAATAAAAATAAAATGTTGGTGTATTGGCTTTTATGATTTTATGTCTGTCATGTCTTGTCATGGTAACTTTGTGAATGATTTTTAAAAAAATGATGGCGAGCAATACTGTGTTGTGGTTGGCTGGTATAGCTTTTAGAACTCTTTGTCTTGTATTAAATTATGTTATCAATCCTAAAACTCTAAGTTGAACTTGCTTTAATTAATACTTCATAAGCTTAGCATTACCTTATGCAATATGTATTGACTATATTTGGATCTTGAATTTGTGGAGTTTTTATTTTTTATTTTTCCAGCTCAAATCGGCTTGTCATAAAGCCTTAAGGTAGTTCACAATTTCTAACTAAAATATCTTTTTGATGCTATTTTATTTAGAAATTAGATAATGAATAAAAAAATAAAAGTAAATAAAAAAGGGGTGAAGTGATAAAAAAAAAAGAAAAAAAAAGAGCTTTATTTAACCAGAATCATTCAACACAGCGGTATGAACACAATATCAAGGCAAATCCATGGAAATACCTCTTTGTCAAAGAAAAATAAACACTACGTAACTTTATTACATTGAAAAATGCATTTATATCTATTCTGAAATATTCATATAGCATGTAGTAAGACTTAAATTAACTGAGTATTCAACTTTTCAAAAGCCTTATCTAGGGAAAGAACTGAGTTAGACTCAGATTGGGAAATAATCAAATTACTAGCCTTCTATTTGGAGGAGTTAAAAATACTATGATGGTTCCGTTACTTTATATATTTATTATTTATTTTGAGCATACCATATCTCAATGGATTGACGTAATTTTTCTACTTCGTGTACTCCCCATAATTGTGGTGATTTTTCGAAATCAAACATTGCATATTAATACTTATCAAGTGTAGACTAGATTTGCTTCTCTTTGTTCTACAAACATAATTGTTCCATTATTATTATTATTATCATCAACAAAATATAACAAATATTACCCCTTGCTCCAATATATACCCATTTATGTATCATAGACTAGCAAGGAGAGGGCTGACTTCGTTCAAGCCCATCTCCTTTGTTAAGGTGATTGAAAAAATCCAGCGTATTGTATGTGCCCATTGTCATTTAGCTAATAAGCTCGTGGATATTGAGGTTCCACAAGCGGTACTTATTAGTATTATGTTTGAAGCAGTTGTTTGAATTCCTTATGATATGCTATTTAAACAAGTTCTTGCAAAAGGGGGCTTTGAATATGGGAGTTGTTCTTATTTTACTTGACGGTTTTGAATTAGCCCCTCCTGATCGTATTTCTTCCGAAGCTATGGGTTCGAATCTAAGAAAAATTCTAGAGAATGTTTGCTATCTTGAATTTTGTTGTTGTTGTTGTTGTTGTTGTTGTTATTGTTGTTGTCTTTTCTGAATGATAAGAAATATAATCAACTTGAATTCTTGTAGCACTCCGTACTTCTTGGTATAATTGAATTATATTTGACTCTTTAATTATCATAATTGAGAACCTTCTTAGTCGATATTTGAGTCATGATTGAGGCGTTACCTTAATGGTTGGGTGAGACTAGATCAAAAACTCCAAATTTGAATAATTGTTCTTGAGTAGTCTTCACTCTTTTATCATTTTCTCTCTCTACACTTTGAATCTTGATATGAGGCTAGAACCATTGAAAATTTCTAGGGCTTCAATTTGGACACAAGAACGACCCCAAATGGAGTTTGGATGAGAGAGTTATGTCTGTTTGAAATTTGCAAATCTGTGATATGTGCATAGTTCGCTCGAGCGTAAGGTTCACTGCTCGAGCGGTCCATAGACCCTTCTAGCTCTATTTTTTAAAATTGTCTAAGATACTACAAGCCTTGATTCACTACTCAAGAGCACTTTTGACTGCTCGAGCGGCCTGTTCGAGACAGTATAGATATTGAGAGATTTCACTCACCGTTCCAATGCAAATTTGACCGCTCAAGCAGTATGTTTAGGATCAGATTTTTAAAAGTCACTTTTTGGGTCAAATCTCTTCACTTTTCACCCTCTTTTCTATCTTTTTCCTCTACTTTCGAGTTTCAAGATCTTAGACCTTGGATTTCATCTCTTTATAGTGAGAATCTCATCCTAGTCCCTTATATCAAAACGTAGAGCACGGTGAGAGCTTCCTTTTAATCTGAGTGGGTTGTGTTTTCGTTGAAGTTGGATTTTCGGGCTTTCTTCTCTTCTTGCTTGAGGTAGAGATTTCTTTACTCCTTTTCAATACCTTGTTATAGATAGACATGTGGTAGTTTTTATCGCACTAAAAGCATATTTTGTTATAGGATTTTGGAAAGGCATGAAAGGGGCTTAGGGTTTTGAATTTTTAGAGTTAAATAATCATATTTTGGGTTGATTTGGAGGAGGTAGTTAGTCACGTTTACATTAATAGTGGTGAAAAATCTTAATTTGTAATTAAGAGTTTGATAAAACAAAAGGAATTAAAGTTGAGTAATTGTTTGGCTATGTGTTTACATTAATGAATTAGAGCTTTGGTTGCTAAAAAGAAGTCAATTGGGTCTTGTGATTGTTTAGTTAATATTATGTTGTATTGGGTTGTGGTTGTGTATCAACAAATTGGGATTTTGACAATTATGAAGGGGTTTCGGCTAATAGTTGTGAGTGTTGGAGATTTGGGAGAATGGGTTTGGTTTTGAATACAATATGACGTTTGTAATTCTTTTGTGTAATGAAATGGAAAATGGAAAATGGAAAGTGAGTAGGGAACATGGTTGTTTTGAAATGATTTCATTAAAAACATTAATGACTTGAAATGGTGGAATCAGTTGTGGATTTGAGTTATAAGAGTCGTGTATTTAATTATTGGAGGTTTTGTCCTTGGTCATCAATGGAGGATGACATTGTTGTTGTTGATGAATAGAATATATGTATGTGTTATATTTGTAGATTATTGATGTAATCTAGAATGTTGTGATATGGATTGGGGGTCTGTTTCCTGCCAGGTGAGGCTGGTAAAGCATAGCGCCTTTATAGATAGTTCATTTCCCTTCCAATTTGCTCCCAGTAAAGTGTGAATTGGTCTAGTGGGACCGGTAAAGCGTGGCTCCTTGAGATGGGTTCCTCTCCCTTCCGGTTTGCACTTGGTTAAGTGTGCCCTGCAGGTCATTCCCGTCTGAGTGAGGCTGGTATAGAGTGTTATGTTATGTAGGTTGTTTCATTAGCATCCGGGCTTTAGGCCGACAAAAATGGAAGTATGTGTTGTTTCTGTTATTCACATTTAAATATATACGTGTATGCTTATTGAATGTTTGAATGTGTTTTCAAAATAGATGTCAATATGAAATTCTTTTAATTAAAGTAGAAGGTTAAAGAGAGGAAGAAGTGAAAGTGGTTTTACACCTTGTTGCGTTAAGGAGGATGATTTTGGGAAAATGTACTTATATAAATATATTTTGGATATAAAACTGTCACATTACTTATATAGCATGATGTGGTGCATTCATGATCATAGCTATCTATATGTTGATATTGTTTTAGATCATTTTGGGATCTCTATTGGACTTTATGCTCATCCCACATTGCTAATCATTTTTCAAGTACACGTTGAGAAGTGGTTCAAGGTCGAGGGCCTTTTATTTGTTGCCCAAGGGGTCTTTTATTTGTTGGCGGGATGCCATTGTTGTAAACGGGTTAAATTCTTTCTTTTTATGTAATAATGTAAGCCTATGGACATTTATTTAATTGTAAAACATTTTGCATCCAATGTATATACAAATGAGAGAATTTCCATTTATTTATGAATGTGAATGTATATAGCTTTTGTATGTTATTAATGAAATTAGATTATAATGATGGATCTGGTAATATTATTCGATTAATAAAAAGTGGGGCATGACAACTTAGTGTTAAAGTGAGCTGGATTCGAATACTTTGGGCTTGGGGAAGTGGTTTTTACCATAATAGATTTATTATGCTTGGTGAGGTTGTTTGCATATAGTTAGTAAGTGTTAGGATTTATGTGAGCATAGAAACCTTATATTCTCACTCTAAAATATCTTCCATTTCACTAAGATTTGGCCAAGATTGCTTATCAAAAAGTGAAGAAGACTTGAAGATATTACTTTTCTACCGATTGAAAATTGGATTTGTGAAGGATTATCCTAGAAGCTTTGCTTTGCTATCTTGGTTGATCATTGAGGTAGGGTTACCTTTAACTTGTTTTTCTTTGTTTTGAAGAAGGTATTGTGGTATTGTTGTGGCTTAAGATGAAATATTGATGTTTGAGTTGAAATAAACTCTCCATTTACAAAAAGTAGATTTTTCCCTCATTTTTAATTGAAATTTCCCAAACACTTTTTTTTTTTATATCAAATATGCATATTGTGGTGATGGAAACAAGTACAAGTGGAGAAGTAGAGAAAGCGCCAAAATGTAATAAAACCCTAATTTCAAATTTGAGTAGAGAAGGGTAATTTAGTTGAGGATTTCTTTAAGGTACTAGGATATTATGAATAATGAGAAAATAAGATACATGGATATCATTTTGGATATGGAATTGTGATTTGGGTGGTGATTTCCCCTTGGATGTTACGTGATGTTGCTTGCTTAACAATGTTAAGTGTTTGATAATTGAATGGAAATTTGATAAATTGTTCATTGAGCATGAGTCTGGGTAAGAGTTGGTTCTGATTTTGTGTGAGTTGAAATTAAAGGTGCCCAATTGCCCTGTCTAGGCTTATTGCTAGACAAATGTGGGAAAATTGTTTTTGGGTGTCCATTGGTCCTACCGTATTATAGTCAGCAAAAGTGAAAAAACGGATGATTTTTGAGTGCCCACGTCCTTCCGTATACTAGTCGGCAAATGTGGGGATGGTTTTTAAACAAAAAGGAACTTGTGTTTTGACTTGGACTCTTACATGGGACTCATGGCCTATTTCCTTTTGATGTGATAATGAATGATGTGGGAATGTAAATGTGATTGTTCAATTGTTATGGTGTTTACATGATTGACAATAATTACATGTGTACATACACTTCTTATTGTGTTTTGTCTCAATGATGTCACATGCTTATTTGAATAATTAAATACTTGGTTAAATGTATTCCTACTGGACATATAGCTCAACTCTATTTTATTTTTCAGGAATTGATGATACAGCACACCCTTGATGAGTTTGGGAAGACCAACAATAATTCAATTTGGGAAACTTTGGTTCGAGAATATTTTGTTATTAATGTAGAAGGCATTGTACCTAGACTTTTGAAATTGTTTTGTTATTTTGTATGCCCTCGAGGCTTAGTATTTTTATAAGGCTATCTAGTTTATTGAACTGGAAAGTGAACTCATGGCGTTTTGGTAATGTAAATGTTGAATTGTAATATTTTAAATCCTAGTTCAATGAGAAAGATGACCTTTGGGGGGTTTATTATGGTGTTTGTCTTGGTATGTTCTTGTATGTTTTAGTAGGGCGTTACAAAAGAAATTAAAGTTGAGTAATTGTTGGGCTATGTGTTTACAGTGGTGGTATGGTAAATCATTTTGACTTTTGTCATTGAGATCAAATTTCCATTACAGAGTTGTGTTGCATGGCTAAGGAATTAGTCATAGTCCATATAATAACTATTATAGTAAGGTTAACAGTTATGGTGGGTTGGAGTTGCTAAAATATGATGCTAATGTATTGCTATTGGACACATTTGTGGATGAAAACAAAGTAATAAATGTTTACATAAGACACGATTTGGATGATTATGTAAGTGTTGGTATTTTTCCATAATAATAATATATAAAATAAATTAAATAGAAATGCCAAAATAATAATAATAATTATTATTATTATTAAAGAATGAAATACATAATAAACTACCGAACTAAAAATACAGGAATGAAATCGATTACATCATGGAACATATAATAAGCTGGATTCACATGGACATACAAAATAATATACAAGAAATAGTTTGAATTTAAAACTTTGAAGAACAAAAGATAAGGGATGCAAACCAAAGCCTGTGGTATACATAGTTTCCTTAAAACAGATTTGCCACCTCACCGATGGGTACTGGAGGTACACTAGCGTCTATCTCCCAAGATACGACGATCGAAACCAGCTAGAGCTAAAGCGCCTTCTAAATAGCTTCGACGAACTTGACAATGGCAACACTCTTTCTCTAAAAAGAACCAAAAAAGGGGGTAGTAAAAAGAAGATAGGAAAAATCTCTTTGATATAAAAACTATCTCCAACTTTATTATCTCAAAACACTATCTCCATTTTCCATCTAAAAAATCTCTTCAAAATCATCCTACCAAGTTAGAGGGGAAAAGCCTTTATTTATACAAGTAGGGGAGTCCCCTGCTATGAAGGCTATCATCATGAGGGCCATCAAATGCCATTAACTAAGGCCATTAACTCTAGCCATTAAGGTTGGAGTTACAAATATTGAAAACCTCCCTTTCATTAGATATAAATATATATACACAATGTTATTTGAATAATCCAACTAGATGAGTCACAAAATGGATACGGATGTTGGGTCACAACCCGATCCAAGCCCAATCTCAAACACATGCACAAGTTAAACCCAATACAGCACAACTTAGCCCAAGCTCAAGACTATGTCCAAGTCCAAGACCAAACCCAATACATGCACAAGCACAAGCACAAGCACAAGCACAAGCCTAGGCCTAGTCCAAACCAAAATTAAATCCAAATCTAAACCCAACTTTTATTGATGTCTACTTTATGAGACAATTCTTATTCACAACTCAATAGTTTGGTTCATTATTTTTATATTACAACCTTCTCACTTAAGAGAATACAAAACCAATTAGACCCACCTCAACAGGTGGTTGGGTCCCACTTTAATTTCACATTAAAGTTGTTGAAAAACTATTATTTTCCAACAGTAAATACACAAATGAGTCAAGTAGGGTCAAGAATGAAGTAAGGGTAATGGGGTAGTTGTTGATGTTTAGGTGGAAGAAGAGAAAGATAGTGATGCCTATGATCCTAATCAGTCAAACTCTTCTTTTGATGAGTTTGAAAAATATAATGAAAGTTAGTATGAGCAAGGTGATGATGATACTTTATATGATCAAAATGTTGATAATGATGTAGAATTTGGTGGTTTAGGAAGTAGTAAGGATGATGTGTGTGATGTAGATGACAATGATGACCTACAAAACATGGACAACTCATTTGATGAGCTAAGAAACATTGACAGCTCCTCTGATGAAGATAGTAACTCCAAGAGGATTAAATACCCTATTTTTAGTGAGACTGACATGTAGAATCCTACATTCCAATTTGGTATGAAGTTCAAGACACATGCTCTATTTAGGGATTCTGTAAAGGAATATGCCATTAAGTGGGGCAAACAAATCACATTTACCAGGAGTGACAAACAAAAGGTTAGGGCAGAATGCAAAAGTGGTTGTCATTGGGTTTGCTATGCTTCTTTTGTGAAGAGTGAATGGGTGTATAGGATCAAAACTTTTGTAAATGAACACACATGCAATAGAACATTCGATGTACCACATGTGAGTAGTAAATGGATTGTGAAGAGGTATTGGGAAAGGATAAGGTTAAACCTTACCTGGCCAATTAAGTCATTGACAGACACCATTGCAACCGAGTACAATGTGCAGGTTGACATGAAGAAAGTGAGAAGGGCAAAAAGAAAAGCTTTGACAATGATTGAGGGTATTGCTGTTGAACAATTTGCAATGCTTTGGGGTTATGTAGAAGAGATTAGAAATACTAATCCTGGAACAACAGTATGCATGAAGGTAAAAGAAGTTCCAAAAGTTGATGAAGGAGATGAGCAAGTGTCAAAGTTTAAGAGATTGTATTTGTGTTAGGGTCCATTGAATAAGAGTATTCAGAATGGTTCTAGGCTAGTCATTAGAGTGGATGGTTGCCATTTGAAGGGGCCACATGGTGGAGTGTTGTTAACTGTAGTGGAGATAGATACAAATAATTGTATATTTCTATTTGCCTATGCCATTTTTTAGAAGAAGAAGGAGAAGAAATAGTTGTGGTTTCTGAATTTGTTAGAATAAGATCTCAACATTGTGAATTCCCATTGTTATACTTGTATGTGTGACAAGGAAAAAGGCTTAATTGATGCAATGGCTGAGCTATTTCCAAATGCCTCACGTACGTTTTGTGTAAGGCATTAATACACTACAATAATCTATACTTTTGGAGACCAAATTTGGCGACTAAAACAAATTTAGTCGCCAAAAGTGTAACAATAGGCGACTAAAAAAATGATTGGTCAGCCTTAACTTAGGTTTTAGGTTACTAAATTTTTTTAGTCGTGGTATATTAATTTTTGCTGACTGAAAAAAATGTAGTCACCAAAAGTGTAATAATAGGCTACAAAAAAAACTATTGGTCAGCATTAGTTTAGGGTTTAGGCTACTAAATATTTTTTTAGTCGAGATATATTAATTTTTTCCAACCAAATAATAATTTAGTCACCAAATATTTAATATAATTTCGTGCTAGTTTAATTTAGTCTTCGGCAACCAAAAAATTGGTCACTAAATATGTATTTTTAGTGACCAAAAATATTTAGTTTACAATGGTATTACACTACTAGCGACCAATTAATTTTTTTTTGTTTGTGATAGTTCATGTTTTTGCTACTAAAATAATTTTAGTTGTCATATGTTAATATTTCCCGACTAAAATTTAGTCACTGAATCTATATAAAATTTTAGTGGGAAATATTTCATATTGTCGCCCAATTTTTTGCCAAATCTCTTAGTCTTCACACGGTTCTCTCTCTCTCTCTCTCTCTCTCTCTCTCTCTCTCTCTCTCTCTCTCTCTCTCTCTCTCTCTTTCTTATAGAGAATCAATCACCGCCGCCCTTATCTTACCGTTGCACACAACCATAGTGTTCGTCAATTTTCCAAAGTCGAACATCGCCACTGCAGCTCACCATTGTCTTGCCTCCCATTGACATTCAGGTTATTCTCTGTCCTTCTCTGTTTCTCTCTCTTCCTTCCTCTATTTCCCCATTTCACTCTAGCTCTAGGGTTTTTTTTTTTTTTTTTTTATGTTGTAGGATTTTGATTTTTGTGTTTCAAGTAAATGGGTTTTGATTTTTATTCTAGATTTAAGGTTTTTGGAACTGATTATCGAGTAAATGGGTCTCTTTGCTTCAAATCTATTTTCACGTATTTTAACTGAAAAGTTTGGTATTGATTCTTTTGCTCTTTTTTTTTTTTAATATTTTTTTTGGGAGTTAAGCTATGAAGCATGGGTACTTCGAAAAGTATGTTGTACTCGTACCAGGTACTGACCGGCGTATGGTACTTATGTATACGTATGGGGTACATGAAACACATACCTAAATTTTTTCTTCTTCTTTTTTGGCATACCTAGACGTACCTAGTATATACCCAAGCTGTACTGTACCTTAGTTGAAACAATATTTTCTTCTACTACAGAGATAAAACTCCTTTCACTAGACTTCTTTTTTATTTTTAGTTTTATGCTTAGCATGATTTTAAAATTAAACTATGGTTTGTAAGTTATTTAATATATTGCCATTTAATTTTGATTTATACCTTGACTTTTAGCATTAAATGTTAATTATAGGTTGGATCTTAGCAAATTAAACCATTTAATTGATTTTTGCATTACTCTAAATTAAAAATAAATATTTTTTTACAAGCGTATTAAGCTGTACCCATACTCTACTTTTTTGAATCTTACAGTATCGATGTACCAGTATCGTACCAGTACCAGTACTTGTATCTGTACCTGTACTTCATAGGGGTTAAGCTGTACAATTTGATAAACCACTTAAGCTTGCTTGGGGAAAATTTCTAAATGAGGTTATCTTGGTTGTTTCTTCTACGCATGATGATTAAGCTCTACCTAAAACTTTGGTGGTTACATTAATGGAGGGATAGTTGAAAGGTAGAAGATATATTTCTTTATGGGTTTGTGTGTAACACATGCATTTAGAAAACAGAGTTGGGACACAAACTCAACTTTTCTGAATCTTGCAGTTCTCTTCGTTTTTATTGGGCAATTTGGTTGTTAACAATTTTGGATTGTCAGCTGAATTATGAGAGGGGCAATTGTTGAGCAATCTCAAGCTGAGAAAACTGAGGATATTGATAAGGATAAGAAGAAGAAGCGTGATCCAATCGACTATCCAAACAAAATTCCTATGTTTTCGGTAATTTCACATATGTTAAATTGTTTGATATCTTCTTTGAAATTTTTGTTGTAGTCATTGATGTGATTTAACTAAGTTGAGGCACAAAACAAAGTTGACTTTGGAATATAGTGGGTTAGAAATTAACATTTTTTTTTTGGGAGGGGGGGTTGGAAATTAATATTCACACTTCAACTTTCTGTGTTATGAAAATTTGTGCATCAATCAGTGTTTTTTTTTTTTTTTGGTTGGCAAAGTGAAAACCATTTAGTTGTTGGATGTGAACTTTGATTTAAAGGCTATTTTTGGTGGTTGAGAAACTAAAGGAAAGAAAAAGTTATGATTTTGCATTTGGGTTTCCACTTAAATTGATTCTACTGCAAATATTTATTTTTAGTTGAATTGAGGTTCTCTTTATATATATATGGTTGTCCATTATTCTTTGTGACAAAGTGAGAAGGAAGCAATTTTGTGCTTTTCGTGTGGAAAATGATACTCTACCTAGTAATGAGAAGACAATGTATCTGTTAAAAAAATTTGCATCTAGGAAAAACAAGAACATCTACATAATTGTAATCATTCGATTATTTGACCTTTGAGTTCTTTTTTGAAACCAAATAGCCATGTTAATCAAAATTCTGGCTATGTTTGTTGGAGTTATTTTTAAAAAAAAGAACCAGTTTTAACTCAGGTTAGGTTTGTTGTTACAGGAAACTTTTCTACAAACCTGAGTTAAAAAGAACCAGTTTTCTCTTAGGTTATTTGGGAATTATCTAAATGTTGTTACCTGACTCTATTTTTTTAAACCACTTCAAACAAGCTATTACTTATTTTCATTCCATTAGTTTTGTTGGTAACATCATGGGATGGAGTTTTCAAACGTATAGATCATACATCTACTTGCTTTTGGAATGTCAATTTTATTAACTGTTTATGGTTTCTAAGTTTTGGTTCCTCCTCGTTTGTCTACACTCTCCCCTCTATCTGTGAAATGGATGTGTCTGTTGGGTACTGAGATTGTCTGTGTTGGCGCTGATGTTTCAATTTTTTGTTTTTGGAGTAGATTTTTGTTCACTAAATAAATTACCTACAGAACCATTAGAAATCGTGGGGACTAGTGACACACCAAACAAGCAACGACTACCTGGAGCATGTAATGTTGCTTTTAATTCATTGCCAACAATACATATACATGAACAAACAGCACCATAGGAGGTTAAAAGTGTGCAAAATCAGCTACTGTTTTCGTCTGATTCGAGTGGAAGAATGCTTCGAAATAATATTTATTATTTAAATAAAAAGTAATTTCTATCTATTATGAAAGTAAAAAGATTGTATATTGAATTGTATAATGAAATACAAGAAGCCTGTATTTATAGGATGAGAAGAAACCTAGATAAGTATAGAAAAGAAGATGAAATACATCTACAATACAGATAGATAAATATAAATTAATATATATATATATATTATATATAACACCCCCCCTCAAGCTCAAGGTGGTAAGTCAGATATCAGCTTGAGTTTGGAGAGGAGATCAGAAAAGCGTCCTAGAAGATGAGCTTTGGTGAAGAGGTCGGCAGTCTGATCAGCAGAGGTAACAAAGAGAAGACGAACATGGCCACTAGTAACTTGTTGTTGTATGAAGTGGCAATTAATCTCAATATGCTTGGTGCGATCATGGAAGACATCGTTATGTGCAATTTGAATAGCACTTTGATTGTCACAATAAAGATTGGCGACAGTAGAATGAGAAACACCCATGTCAGAAAGAAGCCACACAAGCTCCTGAGTAGTGTTAGCAAGAACACGATACTCAGCCTCGGTACTAGAACGAGCAACAAGGGTTTGCTTTTTGCTATGCTAGGAAATGAGAGAGTTGCCTAAGAAGAAGCAGAACCCAGTAATGGAACGACGGTCAGTAGGATCCCCTACCCAATTGGCATCGGAAAAGGCATGCAGCTGTAGAAAAGAGTGAAGGGAGTAGTGAAGACCATGAAACAGAGTTCCTTTGAGATAGTGCAAAATGCGAACCAGAGCAACATAGTGTAGAGAGTGAGGAGTAGTCATAAATTGACTGACAATGTGAACAGCATAAGTAGTATCTGGACGAATAACTATGAGATAGACAAGACTACCAACTAGATGATGATATAAAGTGGCATCAGACAATAGGGGGCCGTCAAGAGGTGTAACACGAGTCTGAGGATCAACTAGAGTAGTGACAATCTTGCAATTGGTAAGGCTAACACGAGGCAAGAGATCAGAAGTATACTTGGCCTGGGTAAGAAAATAACCAGAGGAATCTTGAGAAATTTCCATGCCAAGGAAATAGTTAAGTGAACCCAAATCTTTCGTCTCAAACTGGCGATGGAGAAACTGTTTGAGACTAGAAATACCCATTGTGTTATCTCCAGTGATAATCATATCATCCACATAGAGGAGAAGGAGAATAGTACCGCGCTCCATCTTACGGATAAACAAGGTAGAATTATGGGCACTAGAAGAAAAACCAAAGTCACAAATGGTAGAGCTGAACTTGGCAAACCAGGCACACGGAGCTTGTTTCAAACCATACAAAGCACGGCGGAGTTTGCAAACCTTGTTTGATGGAATAAAAGAACCAAGAGGGGGTTTCATGTAACTTCCTCGGTGAGATCACCATTGAGAAATGCATTCTTGACATCCATCTGATAAAGACTCCAGTAGCGAGCAGCAGCAACGGTAAGTAAGCTGCGAACTGAAGTAAGACGGGCAACAGGAGCAAATGTTTCCTCATAGTCAATCCCATATTCTTGACTAAATCCCCAGGCGACAAGTGTGAGCTTTGTAATGCTCAATAGAACCATCAAAATGAGTTTTGATCTTGCAAACCCATTTGCACCTAACAGTACGTTTTCCAGGAGGAAGATCAACCACATCCCAAATATGAGTTTGATCAAAAGCCTGTAGTTCATCAGTCATAGCTTCTTGCCAAAGAGGGTTAGAAGAAGCTTCTCGATAAGAAGTAGGTTCATGAGAGCAAAAGGCAGTGGAACCAATAATATAATCATGGAGAAGGACAGAAGGTTGCCTTACCCATGTAAAATGACGCTCAGGTGGAGGAGGAACCTCAATGGAAGTAGGTTTTAGAGGAACCTCTATCAGAGCTGGAGAAGGCGTAGGGCCATCAACAAACACAGAATCCTCAGGATGGATGATAGGCGTAGGCGGCTATGGAAGCATGGGGCCAGAATCTGCATCAAAGTCATTAGAAAACAGATCTATAGAAATATCAATGAAGACCGATGAGTGGCTGGACTGTAGTAGGTGAAACTTGGAAAGAGTGGAGAACATTTTGTGTTCCCAGAAGACCACATGACGAGAAATACGAAGACGCTTGGAAATAGGATCCCAACAACAATACCCTTTATGTTCTATACCATACCCCAGAAAACAATAAAGACGAGAACGAGATTCTAGTTTAATGTATTCATGAGGCTAAAGTAGAACAAAACAAGCAGAACCAAAAACTTTAAGAGTGGTATAATCAGGAGGAGAACCATACAAGCGCTCGTAAAGAGAAGTGTTAGCTATTATAGGAGTAGGGATATGATTGGTGGTATGGATGGCAATGAGGGCAGCTTCCCCTCAAAATTTTTCAGGACAAGAAAAAGAGAGGAGAAGAGCCTTAGTAGTGTCTAGAATATGATGGTGCTTTCTTTCGGCTTGTCCATTTTGTTGGGAAGTGCTTGCACAAGATCGATGAAAGAGAGTACCATGAACTCGAAGAAAAGAAAGAAAATCAGAATCCAAGTACTCCTTAGCATTATCAGAACGAAAAAGCTTAATAGTACGAGAAAACTGAATGTGGACCATAGTAGAGAAATCATAGTAAATCTGTTTAAATTCAGAGCAATTTTTGAGAAGAAAAAGCCAAGTATAGCGAGAAAAATCATCGACAAAAATCGCAAAATATCTGGACCCCCCCATGGTAGATGTGGGGGAAGGTCCCCAAATATCTTAAAGAAATAGAATTACTTTTATTAAAAGGTAAGGCAGGTTGTTTAGCAATTTGACAAGATAAACAATCGACATCTTCAAAACGGACACGACCTAACTGACCACTAGAAACTAAATTTTTAAACAACTAAAAGAGACATGTCCTAAGCGATAATGCCAAAGATGAAAAGAAGACATAGTAGATGTAGCAGCAACAATAGATGATTTGTGCGAACTGTGAAGATGGATAAGCTCGAACAGACATCCATGCTTACGGCCTATCCCAAGGATTTGTCTCGTCTAAGGGTCCTGCAACAAACAACCATTAGCAGAGAAGGTAATAGTTAGACCAACTTCACATAACTGACCAACAGAGATAAGGTTCATTTTAAGAGAAGGAATATGGTAAGCATAAGAAAGAGACACAGTGGAAGTAGAGATTTGGCCAATATGACTAACAGGCATATGAGAATCATCAGCAGTGCGTATAGTGGGAGCAGAAGAGGATGATGACAAAGAAAAAAATAGAGTGGAGTTAGAAGTCATGTGATTACAACATGCAAAATCAAAATACCATGAAGAGTTACCTGAGGTTACTGAAAGAGCAGTAATGGAGGAGTACCAGATTTGTTAAGCACCTGGTGGATAATGGACTCAACATCATCCATAGAGAAGGAAGGAGTAGAAGAACCCTCAGAGGCAACAATAGTAGGGCGAGAATCGTGGCCAGATTTGGTCTGAGACCCAGAACGAGAAGCGCCTTTCTTGGATGAAAATGTGAGAACCTGAATATACAAATCAAGTAAATAATTAAATAATAATAATATTACAATCTCAAATATTTTGATGGTGAATCCTAAGTGCAAATTAAATATTTGAAAAGTCTTTTAATTAATTTTTAAACCTAAAATAAATTTATGGTGAAAGTCTTTAATCTAGAAGCAAGATTTATTATTTAAAAAAATAAATAAATAAATAAATTTAAGTGCCAAATTAGTAAGCATATTTTGATCTAATAATATTTGTATTTTAATGGAGATAGAAATTAAAATAATATAAAGTAACCCTAAGTTGCCTAATACAATATATAACAACCCTAGGGTTCCTAATCTACACTATAGCAGTAGCAAACACAACAGCCACGGTAGAGAAGGGTTGAGAGAAAATAAAAAAAAGAAAAAAAAATGGTTGCAAACAATGAAGGACTTTTGGGTGTGTTCTCTAGCTTTCTTCTTCCTTTTGCTTTTGTTTTTTTATTCTTATTCTATTATTATTTTATTCATTGATGGAGAGGTTGTGGGTGTATGTATTATATATATATATACTGTTAAGAAATCTGAGAAGTTAAATTCATGTATAAAGAATGGTGTAATTTTTAGTCCAAAAATTTTGTACAGAATCACAAACTTTAAAAATCAAGAAACCTTATCAAACGAATGAATTTTGAACTGAAATTTTTACAGTAGATTAATTACATATTGAATTGCATATATGAATTTTTTCATAATTTTTGGGAGTCAAAATCATATAAACTGATGCATTCAAATTTGTCCGGAAAACTAGTTTTAAACAGTAAATTCGGGAGTGTTGTTCTTTTTGGGTATAAATCCAAAAATTATCAAATCAGCGTCATTAGAACTGGTTACGAGTCTAGTTTCTTACATTTTTGGCCTTGTATTGATTGCTCGTGTATATTAGGAGAACCGGTAATTTCTTTAAAGTGCTGCAGAAAACAACCTGTATCCAGAAAATTATTGGTGTTCATGTTATAATCTGTTTTAAGTGGAAAATGTCATTTATCATGTTCTTGCGAGACATGAGTATTTTAAGTATTGAACTGTGGAACCTTCCTTTTGAAACAGATTGTATTTACCAAACTGTATACCAATCTAGTTTCTGTGATATATATCTTATTTTGGAATTTATCCCTATTTTCAAAACTGTAATTACTATCCATGTCGCTACTCACTGAGCTATCAGCTGACTTAGTTTTTTTTATCACTTCCAGGTGTTAGAAGGACTGAGAGTGGATTTATAGCGTAGCGGGGACTCAATTGCATGGACCTCTAGGACATTCATTTATTTTAGAGTGTCATGTCAAGTTTGTGCATATTTATTTTTATTTTTGTTGGGGTTTATTTAGGATTATTTTGATATGTGGGCTGTTTATACCCCATAAGTTTGGATGGTTTTGATTACGGTTGATTTTGCCGTTTATAGTTGTGGCATGTCACTGGATTGAGTTTTGGTTATTTATTACTGAACTATTGTATAGTTATTCAATGTGTTTATGGATTCGTGTTTAGGCTTACGTGTGCCTTGGGCTAAAGCCTTGTGGGCCACGGCCGGTCATACCCGGATTTGGGGTGTGACAGAAGTAGTGGAGGGAGCTCGAGGACAATTGATTTGAAGATGGCCCGGAGCAGTCTTGTAACAAGTCAAGCATTCGCGAACCTGGCAGTGAACAAGAGAATGATTGGCTGGCAAGCCTCAGTTGTTATAATAACTACATATGATTGGTTATGAAGATGAGGAACTTTGAGAAGATGGCGTAGCAAGAACAGAATCCATGTCTTGAGATCTGAGACTCCCAAAACGAGTCTCCTCTGATAGAAGCTCAGTAATGGCTTGCTTTAAAGTGGGCAAGGGCAAACGATGGAGCAAAGAAGTACGCACGGGCTCAAAAGTGCCATGAAAGAGCCATAAGAAATTGTAATAGTCGTTGATGATTCCGATAAGTAATAAATAGTTGTGCATCATCAGAATGAGCCCATAGAGGTTTAGAAAGAGCACCAGTAATGATCCGCTAAAGGCATTTGCCTTTGATAAAGCTAGAGAGAGCTTGAGCCCAACTAACATAATTGGACCCATCAAGGATAACATAAACAGATTGAATGTTCTTTGTACGATCCATAAATGCCAAAACGGAGGTCACCAACAGATTCAGAAGGCTGAAAAACCTTAGGAACAGGTAGGGCTGATGTCAGCACTGTGGCTGTGATGATGTCAGCAGCGAGGCAGTGACTGAGTAGGGCTAATGTAAGCAGCTGAGGAGGGCTGACGTTAGCGACTGAGAAGCAAGAAAAATAGCTGAGAGAAGTCGACTGGAAGCCAAGGGTGATTCGGCTGATGCGGAAGTCGATGGCGGTTGATGCAAAAATCGATAGGCAAGTCGACGTCGGATCGGCTGAGGCACTGGTGTGGAAGGGCGGCTGATGTGGAAGCTGATAGGAACGCCGAGGGAAGCCGAGGTGAAGAGACGAAGAGGTGGGTATAGTCCAAACGTTGAAACAAGAATGGACTAGATACGCAGAAACCAGCAGAAACTGACAGAGGACAGAAGCAATCTGCCAACAAAAAAAAACGTGAGGAAAAAAATGCTAAGAAAGAACCCTAGGCTCTGATACCATGTTATGAAAGTAGAGAGACTGTATATTGAATTGTATAATGAAATACAAGAAGCCTGTATTTTTAGGCTGAGAAGAAACCTAGATAAGTATAGAAAAGAAGATAGAAATACATCAGAGATAAGAATAGAAAAGGAGATGAGATACATCTATAATACAGATAGATAAATATAAAATAATATTGTTGGCTACATATTTTGTAAAAGCCAATTACAGTTCGACACGTGGCAAAGTAAGGGCAATATTGGGAGACTACTCAAGTCTTCGATCCTGATCGTCCACGTGGCATTGAAAATTCGTTCTCACGTGATCTGAGTAGCACTGGATCAGTAAAGAGATACAAGGTGACGTGGCTTCAACGGTTACTCATATTCAAATTCAAATACAGGAGGGAAGCCCAACTGCAAGTGATGGCATAGTGGAACTACTTCTAAGGCAGCATGATCAGCGATTATGGAGGAGCAATTCGACGGTTTGAAGTGCAGTTCGATGGTCATCCTTGAAGAGTATAAATAGCAAGGAGGTCCCCAGAAAAAGCCCCCAGACTCAGATCATACAAACCAGTCTTACTTTATACATTTTCCTTTCCAGTTTTTACATTTCTAGTCTTTACATTCCTGCACTTTAAATACCTGTTCTGCACTTCATTTATAGGAGTAGTTTCAAGTAGATTCAAATAGATTGTCGCTGTAAACCTCTACGAGGCTGAGTTTGGACCATTGTAAGTTTTCATTTTAATGAAATACTTCAATTGCTTTTGTTTAACTGCTATTTCGCTTAATTTCTCCTAAGTCAAGCCACCAGTAAAAGTCCTCTTCATTGAGGCTGAAAGAACTAAAACACAATCGTCTGATAATTGGTTGGCAATTATAATTTCTGTAAGGACTGATTGATCCTTGCTGGCACGCTCACATTTACAAAAATACCCTTCGAAAGCCAAAAAGCCAACATATATTTTTGGCACGCCCAGTGGGACTAATTAAAATGGCTAGACGAAGACGACAAGGAGAAAATGAACGCCTGGAAGAAGGCGTAGAAGGAGAGGTTGAAATACCTAATCCAGAGGATAATGTGGTAACACATCCTATGGAAACTCCCATGTTATCAGAACCTATGGTCGAATAGACCAGTACTTCTGGACAAGAACCATATGTTCATAATATTGGACGAAACCAAGGAATTGGACCATCTACTGTCCCATCTACTCAGCCAACAAATCCTTGGGATGGTCTAGTAGATGCTATGGGACAACAATTAATGAACACAATGGAAAGGTAGGCAACATCCTTTTTGGATCGAATGAATAACCACCAACTAACAAACACAAGACACACAGAGGAAATTTTAAATGTCCATCAGCAAAGATTGGCTAGAGACAAACAGCCTATGCAAGTTAATGGACATTCTAATGGTCAAACTAGTAATCAGAACCATGAAAGACCATCACCTCAGTCTTGGTATGAACCCATTTCGAGGCCTATGGCAGGTCAAAATACCCCAGTACTCAACAATGAAGCCACACAAGTTGGTGGATCTGGTCAAGTACAAGAAACTGGCGAAAGAATGGTTACAAATCCCATGTTCGAAGCCATACCTGGCACTACGGGATATAATAATCCTTTATTCGAATTTACACCCGGGGGGTTGGAAGGCTGGCCTGTAAATGGAAGGGACACAATACCTGTTCCAGCACCTTTCACAGGTCCTTTTGCAGGACAGGCTCAAAGGGGTTACCCACACCCTCAACAGCAACCTGCACCACAAGGACAACCAGTCCCAAATGTACCACCTTATGGACCAAAGGGACCACAAGCACAAGTTTGTCCACCAAATCCTGTGTTTGTCCCTCTAATAGTGGTTCAGCAGGCACAAAATATGGTCCCTAGGGACCAAATTGTTGATATTGTTAGGGAAATGTGTGGACCGATGACTCGGGGGGTCCAGACTCCTGTATACAGGAAACCATACCCAGAATGGGTAGATAGGGTACATGAATATCCAAGGGGGTTCAGGATACCAGATTTTACCCCTTTTTATAGGACTGGGAATCAATCAACAATAGAGCATATTGCTAGGTTTGCTGCCCAATGCGGTGAATTTACTAATCATGACTATATGAAACTAAGATTATTCCCAAATTTTCTAACTGGGGGAGCGTTTGTATGGTACATCAACCTTACACCTGGCTCCATTCAAAATTGGCAACAAATGGAAGAGGCATTTCATGCCCAATTCTTCCAGTTGGAGCCAGAGGTTTCCATGGCAGACTTGGCCAGATTGAGTCAAAGGCCTAAGGAGAAGGCTACTCAGTTTATTGCTAGGTTTAAAAGGGCTCAAAATAAATGTAGAGTCATCCTACCAGAGCCAGAATTCGTAAGATTGGCTCAAAACGGTTTAGAGTTCAGGCTTCGAAAGAAGTTTGATTCAACTGAATTCAGAGATTTAGTCGAACTAACCTATAAGGTGTCTCAATATGAAGCATTACTAGAGGAGGAACAAGATCGAAATAATGCATCATACAAGACATATTATAGAGATCCTAATTATGAGATTGATGCAGCAGAGATTGTGGGCAAAGAACCTGTGATCTGTGAGGCATTAGTTTATAAGGATACAACAATTGACCAGCAATTTAAAAAGAAAGACTTTCACAGGAAGTACTCTTTCGATTTAACAAAAGCAGATGACATTTTTGATCATTTGCTCACGGCCAACTTCCTTAAGTTACCTAAAGGAGAAAACTGCCATCTCCAGATGAACTTAAAGGAAAAATATATTGTAAATGGCATAACTCTTGGTCTCACTCGACTAACAACTGCATTGTTTTTCGAGACAGGATCCAAGAACAAATTCGGAAAGGAAGTTTGAAGTTCCCAGCCAAAACAGAAAAGGCCATGGGGATCGACAGTAATCCGTTTCCAGAAGTTGGAGAAAGTACAACTAATGTGGTTGTACCAAATTTCCAAAATTTATCTCTGCAGGAGTTGGAAGAGGTCAATGTGCAGATGTATATTGCCAACCAGACAACTACCAAGAAGGACACTAAAAACCCACCAGCTATTGGACAAAGTTTCTCACACCAGAAGGAACACTCTGATGAAGAAGTACTGGATGATGATTCCTTGGAAGCAGCTGTAATGCAGAGGATGTGTCCCAGGTGCAGATTGAGTTATAAATGGTTGAAAGGGCTCCCAATTGATGGGAAGCAATACTACAGGGATGTTCAGAGACGTCCTAAATCAACCAACGCTTACAACAAAAGGCCGTATCCGGCTAGTGATAGGCAGCGACCACCAGTGGTTGAGCCTGCAATGGACAGAACGCATGCTAAAGGCAAGAGGCCCTTGTATGAATCTAGGCCACCTAACTATTACCGAATGGAGAGCAGTCATTCTGAAAGAAGACTGGAGAGAGGCTCATTTCATGGGGTCAAAGCTAGGGATTGGGCTCCTAGGCCAGCCTCACGCAGGACAGAAAGTGGCTACCTTCATCGAAGGTCTGAATTAGGTTCAAAACATGAGGTCAGAGTCAAACACTTATCTTCACAGCCAGCTTCGAAGATGGCTTCGAAGGTCAAAAAAAGCAGTTCAACATCTGAGTCAAAAAGTTCGTGGGTACCTGGAGTCCCAGACTGGTTTGTAATGCAAAACAAACCCAGGGAACTGCCCGCCCGGAGAGAGGTTGGAACCCAAGGCAGGATGGTCAAGCCTCCTTTGGTGGCTCCAAACAATTGGGTATTACTCAAACACCCAAAGACAAAGGAACCAGATATGGTCCAAGTTATTTCAAGATCACAAAGGAGAAAGATTCAGCGCAGGTACACTCAGTACCAACAAGATCTGAAAGAAAGCGGAGAAAGTTCTTCACTGGTCAAGACAGAAGGAAAGGAGAATCCAAAGTCAGACCATGTTACAAAGCCAATTCCACAGAACAAAGTGGTTTGCAGCAGAGAACAGTTGACTAAGGTTCATTCTGAACTAAAAGCCAGAGAGAAGGCCAGCTTAGCAGGTTTGGAGAAGGCTCTGATGGAGAGTGGTAGTGAGACAGAAGAAGAGATTGGCATAAGCCAAAAGAAAGAAATGGTGGAGGAAGAAATGTTCGAAGCCTTCATGGCTGAGCAAACATTTTTGGTTGAAAAAGCAGTTGAAAAAGATCCTTCGAAGGAATTAGTTAGCAATGAAGTGCCAGAATGCAGTATGGAGGATGCTTCTGGAATTATTGATCAAGATAGCCAAGTGGGGAAACAGGCACAACCAGCCATCCAATTTGGCTCATTTCCTCCAGTATCAGTCAATATGGTACACATACTGCCCCATGAGTTCCAGGCTGGAAATGAGGACCAAGATGACCAAGACATGGATCCTATTCTTGTTTCTAGTGAAGACTCGCAAGTAAGTATGGTACAAGATGATCCTGAGATGGCTACCCCAATGGAGACTGAATACGAGAGTGAGGAAGAGGTGAGCATTAACCTCTCATATCCTTTTGAGTATCCTTCGAATTCTATGACACAACATGTCAAGCAGCTGTACATCAAAGCGTTCTTCGATGGGATACAACTGAACCGTGTCCTGATAGACAATGGGGCAGCAGTGAACTTACTACCAAAATCTTCTTTGAAGAAACTAGGAAAAAAGAATCCCAGGTTGATTCCAACCAGCACAACCATTGTTGGCTTTGCTGGGGACAAACAGATGGCTCAAGGGATTCTACCCATTAACTTGAGTGTGGGAACCAGGGACTGCATGACAGCATTCTTCGTAATCGACAGTAATGCTAAATACAATGCTTTACTTGGGAGAGATTGGATCCACACTAACAAATGTGTGCCTTCCTCTTTGCATCAGAAGATTATGATGGCCTTAGGCAATGGAGAGACGGAGGAAATTGATGCAGATCCTCAACCCTTCATAGCCTGTGCAGACTTTGCAGAGGCCAAGTTGTATATTGAGGGTGTAACACCACTTAGTATACTGAGGAAAGCTGATGGCTCAGCCGAAGTGACGGCTGATGAGGAAGTGACACACCTAAAGCACTTAGTCCAAGAAAGTGCTGATGAAGAGATTGTCATTAAGGATGACAATGATGCCTGGTTGTAGGCAAGGAGATGAAGGACAAGAAGCCAAGTCTTTGGCTCTAATTAAATTCTCAACATTGGACGTAAAAGCAATAGTCCAAAAAGTACAGGAGCAAGAGAGAAAGGCCATGATAATTGGCTGTGAACAGGAACAGCAGCTGGTCAGAATTTTGACCCTTGGCAAATACTGTGCACTGGACATTGAAACAAAAGTCCAAGAAATACAGGAAGATGATGCCTTATGGATAGACTTTGTCTATGAGGAGGAGGGCAAAGATGTTGAACTAAAGAACCTGGGAGCATAACAAAGTGAGAAGATTGCTTCGAGGGTAGAGGAAACCAAGGAAAAAGCTTCAATAAGTCCTCAGATACAAGATTCCTTAGAAGAAGTAAATTTAAGGGAAGGTTCTATACAACCGCCCACCTATATAAGTGCTTGTCTGAATGATATGGACAGGGACCAGTTATTGGTTGTTCTAAAGAAGTATAAAGATTGCTTTGCATGGTCTTATAATGAACTACCAGGATTGGATAGGTCATTAGTGGAACATAGGCTCCCTATGAAGCCTAACTTCAAGCCATACAAGCAGAAACCAAGAAGAATGAGTCCAGAAGTAATTCAGAAAGTCAAGGAAGAGATTCTTAGGTTACCTAAGGCAGGTTTTATTAGGACAGCCAGGTATGTTGAATGGCTATCTAATATTGTGCCTGTAGTCAAGAAGAATGGTAAAATGAGGGTATGCATTGACTTCAGAAACTTAAATCTAGCAACTCCAAAAGATGAATACCCCATGCCTATAGTGGATCTGTTGGTAGACAGTTCAGCAGGGCATCAAGTTTTATCAATGATGGATGGACACTCTGGTTATAATCAAATCTGCATTGCAGAGGAGGACATCCACAAGACAGCATTCAGATGCCTTGGGAATATTGGCACCTTCGAATGGGTTAAAATGCCATTCGGCCTGAAGAATGCTGGAGCTACATATCAGAGAGCTATGAACACTATCTTTCATGACCTCATTGGAGGGTATTTGGAATGTTATATTGATGATATCGTAGTCAAATCCCAATCCATGGGGAAGCATTTGTTTCACTTAGAAGCAGCCTTTGAAAGAATGAGAAAGTTCAAATTGAAGCTTAATCCTCTTAAATGTGCTTTTGGCATCTCATCTGGAAACTTCTTGGGTTATGTAGTGCACAAGAAAGGGATACAGATTGATCAGAATAAAGCCAAAGCCATCATTGAAGCTGGGCCTCCATCAAGTAAGAAAGAATTACAAAGATTCCTTGGACAGGTTAACTTTCTTCGAAGGTTTATTTCTAAACACTGCAGGGAAAACTAAAGTATTTTCTTCCTTGTTAAGGCTGAAAGATGAAGAGGAATTTGTGTGGACAGCAAAGCATCAAATTGCTTTCGAAGGTATCAAAGCCTACTTGGCCAACCCTCCAGTGCTGATGCCACCAAAGGACAATAAACCCTTGAAGTTGTACATAGCTGCAGCAGAAGATTCATTGGGAGCTTTCTTGGCCCAAGACAATGAAGAAGGCAGGGAACAAGCTGTTTATTACCTTAGTAGGTTTTTAAATTCTTGTGAATGTAAATATTCAGCTGTAGAAAAGCTGTGTCTTGCTTTGTATTTTGCTGCAATGAAATTAAGATATTATCTTTTACCTACAACTGTCTTGGTAATTGCAACCACAGATTTGGTTAAGTACATGCTATCTAGACCTATGTTGAGGGGAAGAATTGGCAAGTGGATACTAGCCTTATCAGAATTTCATTTAGAATATGTCCCTCAAAGGGCAGTAAAATGGCAAGTTCTGGCCAATTTTCTGGCAAACCATCCCTCTCAAACGGAGAGCCAAGAGATAATGGAACTTGGCATGGCTAGTGTTGAGCCATGGCAGATGTGGTTTGATGGATCGAAAGCCAATGGCTTGATTGGAATTGGTATTGTGATTAAATCTCCGCAAGGGGTAGAGACCACACATGGGTTCAGAGTGGATGAAGCTAGCTGTTCCAATAACCAGGCTGAATATGAAGCCTTAATAGTGGGACTAGAAATCCTTATTGGATTACAAGTACATGCAGTTGACATATTTGGAGACTCTCAATTGGTGGTTAATCAAGTGAAAGGGGTTTTCAAGTGTCAAAGCATAAGTATTCTGCCATACTATGTTGTTGCATTGCATTTGCTTTCTCAATTTCAAATAGCAAATGTAACTCATGTTCCAAGATTCTTGAATAATAGAGCTAATGATGTGGCTCAGAAAGCTTCGAACTTCAAGAGAAGGGATAATGCCCAAAGGGACATAGGCCAAACAACATATCAGAAGTTGATACCGCCTTTGAATAAAAGGAATGTGGTCTTGGAAGTGAGTCATAATGACTTACAAGAACAAGATTGGAGGCATCCATTAATACAATACTTAGCTGGTCCATCTTCGAAGGCCAGCAGGAAAATCAAATTGCAGTCTATGCAATATATGATATATGGCAATACTCTCTACAAAAGGGGGGGAGATGGTTTGTTGCTGGAATGTTTAGGTCCAAAAGAAGCATTAACAGCTATGGCTGAGGTTCATGAAGGCATTTGTGGTGCTCATCAGCCTGGTGTAAAGATGAGATGGTTGCTTCGAAGGCATTCCTACTATTGGCCAATTATCCTTAAAGACTGCATAGAATATGCAAAGAGTTGCCAGGCATATCAAAAGCATGGCACAATAAGGCATGTGCCTGTAACTGACTTGCATGCAGTAGTGAAGCCTTGGCCATTCAGAGGATGGGCCATGGATATGATGGGAAAAATACACCCACCTTCTTCGAAGCATCATTGTTTCATTCTAGTGGCCACTGATTACTTCACTAAGTGGGTCGAAGCCAAACCATACAAGGCTGTGGATCAGACAGAAGTCATTGGGTTCATTAAAGATTTGATCCATAGATTTGGCATCCCACAAACCATAACTGTGGACAATGGGACTATGTTCGATAGGAAAATGGTGAAGTCTTTTGTGGCAGAATTTGGAATTAGCCTTATTAATTCTACACCCTATTATGCATAAGCCAATGGTCAAGCTGAATCATCCAATAAATCCTTGAAAAAAGGAATACAAAAGGTTGTGGAAGATAATCCCAGGGATTGGCATAACTTGTTGTTGGATGTTTTATGGGCTTACAGAACCTCCCCAAGATCAAGCACAGGAGTTACACCTTATGCCCTAGTATATGGGCATGATGCAGTGTTACCTGTAGAGATTAATGTTAAATCTTTGAGAGTAAGATGCCAAAACCAGTTGGATCCGGAGCAGTACCATCAGAGTATGTATTTGGAATTAGAAGGTATAGATGAAGCCAGAATTTTGGCATTGAATAGTATTCTTTTCCAAAAGAAGAAAGCAGCCAAGAATTATAATAAGAAAGTCAAACACATTGGCTTTGATGAAGGTGATTTGGTATGGAAAATAATACTCCCAATAGGAATTAAAAGCCATAAGTTTGGCAAATGGTCACCTAACTGGGAGGGACCATATCAAATTCATAGAGTTCTGCCTTTTGGAGCCTACTATTTGAGAAATTTGAATGGATATGTGCATCCCAAAAAAATTAATGGCAGATATTTAAAGCCCTATTTTCCAACTACCTGGGAAACACAAGGGATAAAATGAACACTATACACAAGAATACAAGACAACTCAAATGATAGACAAAATTTGTGCTTTCATAAAGAATTAAGTACATTTTGCCACAAATTGGCCCAAAATTCATTACAATGTCTTAATTGTTTTTGTACAATAGATTTCCTATTGCTAAGTGAAGGAGCTAGTTGAATAGCTGCAGCCATCTCTTCCTTTCGATCAGCCAGTCCTTGGTTGGTGATTTGCAATTTTGTATCAGTTCGGACTATGGCTCGATTTACTGCAGCTAACTCCTCTTCAAGTTGAACTTTCCTCTCCAGCAGCTGGACTCGAAAGTGGGAGACAGAGGAGTGTTGTTCCTTAAGCATTGATACTTTGGTATGTACTTGGGAAACAAAACTCTAGTCATCAGCCAATTTCTCATCCTCAGCCTTGGCAGCTTGGCAAATGCTGATGTAAAAATCAACAGTAGCTGCTGCCTGAGATAAATGACTTGAAACATCCATGCCAGATTGCTCAGCAAGTCTGCAGCACTGCAGGAACCCATTTCGGATTATAGGCCTCTGTAGAGCCTCGAAGGGAATCCTCGAAAAGGAAATCAGCAGTTCCAAACATGTGTCTAGGTCTATTGAAGGTGCAGAAGGCTTACTGCTGGAAGAAGAAGAACTCTCGAGAATTTCCAGCAAAGAGTCAGCCAAGACTAGTGGCTCAGCTTCAACATTGAATGTTGGAGAGGTAGAAGGTATGTCAAAAAGACTAACTAGTCTTGCTTCGAAGACATCTACCTCATCCGTAGACATGAGGGGTGCAGAGAGAGCTGTGGTAGGCGTAAAGGACTGCATGGGGATAGGAGAAATGGATGAAGCATCTTTGGCAGCCTTTATGGTCTTAGCCACCAATAAATCAAGTGAAGAGGGGCTAGGAGAAATGGATGAAGCATCTTTGGCAGCCTCTATGGTCTTAGCCACCAATAAATCAAGTGAAGAGGGGCTAGGAGTAGGTAAAGATGATGAACCAGGAGTTGGGGAACTTCTAGCACCCTCTGTAAAAGAATCAACTACCATTAGAGATGGAATAGCAGTTGGATTTTCTGTGAAAGGAGGAGCAAGGCTCGAAGGAGAATTGGACAGAAGTAGGTCAAAGGTCAAGAAAGGGAGGTACGGCTCTAAGCCAAGAAGGAGAGATACAGGAAGGCTGGGGCTTAAAGAAGGTATGTCGAATATGGGCCTTGGAAGTGGGAGTACGATTTGAATAACACTGACATTCTGCAGTTGATCAACCTCAACTGAAATTGAGGAAGACCTCATTGGAAAGATAAACGCAGTAGGTATTGCTGCAAAAGGAAGGAGTGTAAAGCAATGTTAAATTTCAAATATCAAAAGCTGATAAAAGAAGAACAACAGAAGCGTGAAAGAAATTACTTGTTTCAGAAGCACTGGCACTGTTAGGAGAGCTGCGGAGGGAGTAATGTTCGGCAGTCTGTTGCCTTCTTGCCATCTCCCTTTGTAATGCATCAGCAGCAGCAGCTTCGTCTCTCAGAAATTGTTGCTGCCGTCTCTTCTCAGCTCTCTGAAAGACAATTATAGCTTTAGAATGTTCCTGTTCTACTGCCTGGGCAGCTGCCTCATGAATGGGATCTTCAACCAAGGCAGTAGTTGAAGCAGTCACTTTCCTTCTCTTTTTTATTGCTTGGGCAATTGTCTCGGAATCAGAGTCTTCAGTAAATCAGAAGGAGAGACAGTAATCTTTTTTCTCTTCTTTCTTTGAACTGGCATTGTCTGCTCCTTAGATGTCCTCTCAGCTTCTGCAGACTGAGATCCGGATTTCCTAAAAATAAGCTCCTTCTCTACTTCTTTAGCGGTTGTTTCCTCTTGAACCAAATCAATCACTTTTTTCCTTCTTATCAAGGGTGACTCATGTTCTTAGTCTGCTTCCCCTTCTTCTTCTTCTTCTTCTTCTTCTTGCACCTCAGTTGTTTTCCTTTCAGGCTCAAGGAGTCTCATCTTCTTTTGCTGCTGACCACCTTCACAAAAGAAGAATTAAGAATAAGATAATCAGCATTATGTAGGAAGTCGAAGGAAAGAAAACAAAGGCACATACCTTTCTTCGAAACAGCCTGAGTGGCTTTAGGAGGAGTTGAGGTAGCAGGAATGGACTGAGTTGTAGGAGGCACAGTGGAGGAAGTGACAGTTTCAGTTCCTTTGGGCTTGGGCACATCTAACACCTCCAGTAGGTTTTGAGGTGGAATGGCCAAATAGACTTCCATATTGTTTACCCACCAATTTTGGTATCTCTTCAATACGGTACTTTGAGGGATGAAAGGGGTGTATTCAAAACTGGCCAAGTCATCTATGAATTTGAAGATTGCCTCTTCTAGCCTCGACTTCTGAACCTTCAAATCTCTCTTGGTGAGGCTCAGATTGGTGTTGCTGCAGAGAGGTATCGGGACCCCTTGTGTGAAGCCAAACTGTCTAGCAAATTAAGCAAGACAATAAGGCTCAGCTATACATTTATAAGCTCTGGGGTTTGTGGTCCCGATAAATAGCTCTCTAGGAATCAGAAGGGAAGCCCATATATCCTTGTGAATAGGCGAAGCACAGAGCCTATCACTTAGGAAATGGCTTAACCAAGCTGGACCTATGCTGGTTTCGAAGGGACGAAAACGATGTATGGGAAGGGCAGCTGGTAATTGATGGAAGAAAGAAAAATAAAAAGCAAAAGTAGAAGGATAGAGTGAAGCATTGGCTAGTCTTATGCCATGGGTAAGAGAGTGTAGCCCATAAAATTTAAGGCATTTGGATTGTAATTCAGTAAAATAGGCAAAAAGCCAAAGCTGAAGGATCCAGAATGGCCCCCCTTGATTAGCATCTAAGGGTTTCTCACAAAAGAGGGAACAAACTCTGTATACATGGCCTAGAATATATGGAGCTAAAGCTACCCTTTTCTGCAAAACAAAGGCTTTGGTAAGAGGAGCAAATTCAGACATGATTCTCTGGGAGGAGGTGCAAAAGAGGAATTTGCAAAGCCAATATAATAAGAAGGAAAAGAATTCTCTATCAGTTACTGGGCCCTTTCTTTTATTCTCAGCTTTAGCAAAATCACTGTAAGATGAATTAAAAGAGGGAAGGGAGAAAGAGACGGCTAAGTCAAGGAAATCTGGTGTAATAAGGGTACCAATAGGGGATACTCCTAGTAAATGGCAAATGTCAAGAACAGTAGGGGCCATCATCCCACATCTAAATTGAAAGAAATTGAAGATAGGGTTCCAAAAACATAAAGCAACAGGGACTAGGAAAAGGTCCTCCGAGATAGTTACCCTAGATAGTCGAAGAGCATCGAGAAGGCAGAGCTCTTGAAGGTCCAGTGTCCTAGCAGGGATGACCCAGTCGTACCATTCTTGCCATTCCGGTCTCACCGTGGGCCAACATCGGTGAGGGCGATTGATTCTCCAGTTCCTCCAATCGAGACCACCTTCATAAAGGAGACATTGGCTCTCCAAACGAGGGTATAAAGCTGGGAGCTCGGTAAGGATCTCCTTGAATATTGGCCCGAGCACGTAGTCTTGCTGCTCATGGCGACGAGGGACAAAGATACGCCCGTCAATAGCGCTTTTGTCCCTTGTCTTGTACTTCTCACATTCTGCGTCAATGAGTCTTTTCAAGGCTGCAGATGAGCTCACACGCTCTATGACTGGCACCTTTGGTGAAGAAGAAGCCATTGGCAGTACGTTCTTTCGAGAAGTGAAGAAGGGAATAGAAAGAAGTAGGGGATTGATGAGGATTTATGCGTTGAGAGCGTAAGTAATTCCAGAACGCGAAACAAAAGGGTTTTAAAACCTTTGTGTCTGGAGAATATATCTCATAAGTCGTTAAAGTACTAAAAGTACGAATACGAGGAGTCTCTTCCAATATTGATAGTTTTGGAGGGAAAAGCATATTCTGAATGTTGACGCCAGCCTCGAAGCAAGATATTTGGCTTCGAACCAGATTTTGGCGCCAAAAAATCAAACAACAACGGCTTCGAAATACATAAGTCGGCTTCGAAGCATACTACATGCTTTAAAAAAAATGTAAGAATACTCGAGGGTTTGTTTACGTTGACGAGATCAAAGACCTGTAGTAGGTTTCTTAACAAAAGTAATACCCTTGAGGAAAAGCTGAAAGATCATTAAAGATATATTTGGGGTGTTCGAAGCATTAAAACCAATGGTTGGTTTGTATATACACACAGAAAATTGTCTTTTCGGATTAAAACAATGCAACCCCAAGAACAGTTTTGTTGAAAGTATGAATTGTCCTTCGAAGCAAAAATAGCCAATACTAATCATGATCATATTCTGGTTGTGATTAAGACAGGCTTAAAGAAAAATTGTTAAATTCGAAGCATCAATTCTGAACAAGAATTAACAAAAGTTGATGACCATAATCCATAAATTGGAGAATTCATCCCAACATCCTTATTGGAAATTGATTTGATCCATATTCGAAGAATAAGATTGTTCAGTTCGAAGCTCTGGATTGGCTTTAAAAAGCAAACGGAAACAAGATCAAACAATGCCAAGTGAAGAATTCTGTTTATATTAAAGCCAAAGCAATTACATCGAATGACCCTATCTGGGTATGAACTCAAGTTCATAAAAATAAGGAATAGAATAAATAACAAGATCATGAAATTTGGTCCAACAGTAATCAATGAATTTCTGTTCTTTCTTTATTATATCTTCTATTTCTTCTAATGTTGGCTACATAAGTTGGTGAGCTCTCACTTCGTAGTAGAGTTCTTCAGCCTTTGTTTCGAAAGTTTTCCTCTCTCAATCTTTGTTCCAATTCGTCTATGACCAAATCATCCCAATACGCAGAATCTTTATTTTTAAAATCATCGAATTCTTCGATAAAGTTCTCTGCTTCGTACTGGGCTTGAATTCGGAGAGACGAAAGTTGGTCCAAAGATTGTGTAGTAACCATGGAATTTCAATGCCAGTAGAGGAGCATTGGGAGTTGGTCGAGGAACATATGAAGTTCTGCTTGGGCAATGGCATTAAGGACATGGCCCCTAGTCAGAATACCACAAGCCCATTGAAAGTTCTTGAGAGGGACTTCGTCCTCAAGGACATTGAAGGGCAAGTGAGAGAAAGCTGCAAGCAGAAGTTGAGCTTCTTTCTGCTCAGCTGGAGTAGGGATTAACGAAGGTATGTAAGGTGGAACGACTTCATTTATGGGGAGGGCAAGCCTCAGTTTCTCTGTCCAGGAAAGCGTTGGTGGAAGAGAATGGGTAGATGGTTCTGCTTCAGAAGATGAAGAAGAGGGAGTAAATGCTTATGTTTCAGAGGATGGAGAAAAAGATGTGGATGCTTCTATTATAGGAGATGGCACGGGAGCAGAAGGAATAAAAGCATTAATATGATTAAGCTAGTCAGAAGAACAAATTTTCGCCTTCTGGGCTAAGAATGAGGGGTTATACCCTTGCGCCTCTTCTGGGCGTCGAGCAACAAGCACTGACTTTGTAGGCATGGAGGATGTGTACCATGCCACAAGAAGGTTCTCCTCCAAACTACGTCGACAGTCAATGGGCACGTAAGGGTAGACCACTGAACTTCGAGCATAGGAAGGAAACTCCAAAGGGTCGGTGAACTCGACAAAATGATGGTTGATTTGTTCCCTCAAATCATAAGTTTCAGGTGTTGACCAGCTAGTCCAGCCAGAAACTCCAGAAGATGAAGAAGTTATAGCTTCATCCCATGCAGAATTTTGTGAAGAAGAGTTTCCTAAGTCCATATTTGCAACTTGCCAAATCACAGGTTTGAAAGCAGTTTGTTCGAGGTACAAGGGGGAGTCAGAGGAAGAATTTCTTGTATCTGTGTCTGCAACTTGTTGAATCGAAGGATTAAGGACAATGTGTGTGTATTCCAAAGGTCGATAATTTGTGTAGGCATCCATGACCTGAATATAGAAAGGCGAGTAAAGGTGGTTAATGAATGCGTGGAGGTTCTTTCGAGGGGAAGCAGCATTACTCAATGGCTCTTCGTGTGCTTGATCGAGGGAAGTTGATTTAGCCATAGTCTGTTCGAATGCTAAGGTATTGGGATGTTCAAACAAATTGAAAGAGAGTTAATGCAAATGATCACCAGATGAATGACGGTTGTGTTTCCAGAAGATAGACTCCATGCACGTTCCAGAAGCGCGGGAAAAGCTGTGATCCATTAATATCACCAAGTATTGGGTATATTAGTGCGGGGGGTAATGTTGGCTACATATTTTGTAAAAGCCAATTACAGTTCGACACGTGGCAAAGTAAGGGCAATATTGGGAGACTACTCAAGTCTTCGATCCTGATCGTCCACGTGGCATTGAAAATTCGTTCTCACGTGATCTGAGTAGCACTGGATCAGTAAAGAGATACAAGGTGACGTGGCTTCAACGGTTACTCATATTCAAATTCAAATACAGGAGGGAAGCCCAACTGCAAGTGATGGCATAGTGGAACTACTTCTAAGGCAGCATGATCAGCGATCATGGAGGAGCAGTTCGACGGTTTGAAGTGCAGTTCGATGGTCATCCTTGAAGAGTATAAATAGCAAGGAGGTCCCCAGAAAAAGCCCCCAGACTCAGATCATACAAACCAGTCTTACTTTATACATTTTCCTTTCCAATTTTTACATTTCTAGTCTTTACATTCTTGCACTTTAAATACCTGTTCTGCACTTCATTTATAGGAGTAGTTTCAAGTAGATTCAAGTAGATTGTCGCTGTAAACCTCTACGAGGCTGAGTTTGGACCATTGTAAGTTTTCATTTTAATGAAATACTTCAATTGCTTTTGTTTAACTGCTATTTCGCTTAATTTCTCCTAAGTCAAGCCACCAGTAAAAGTCCTCTTCATTGAGGCTGAAAGAACTAAAACACAATCGTCTGATAATTGGTTGGCAATTATAATTTCTGTAAGGACTGATTGATCCTTGCTGGCACGCTCGCATTTACAAAAATACCCTTCGAAATACAAAAATACCCTTCGAAAGTCAAAAAGCCAACAAATATATATATATCTAACCCTATCAAACTCTCACAAGAAGCTTACAAATTTTAACTTTGCATTTTAGGATCTTGGTGGGTCCCTAGGGAGGGAGGCTGCTACTGGGCATAGTGTTATTTATGCCACGGAAGCTTCACTCGCTGAATATGGAAAATCATTTGCTGAATATGGTTCTATTTGTTTTCCTACTTGATTGAAATTTGTGTCCAAAAAGCCAACACTGCATGAACAGGGGCCTTGGACCAAGCACACCATTGAAGTTTTTATTTTGACTTTTTCACTTTACAAAGGGAGTTTGATCAATCAATTTTTAGAAGGAAAGTGAAATATATTAACGAAATGCCAATGGACTTGAGGTTAGTTATAATTCAATTTGGTTTATCTTTTGAGTAAAATCCTGAATTATTTAGAAGGTACGTGCCGCTTTATTTAACTTCCACTATTTTTTTTCATTCTGCAGTTGGTCAAGATTTTACATGCATAATTCTAACGTTAAAAGACAGTAAAATAATAGCATTTCAGTAAAATAATAATAGCATGAAATAATAGCATGACAGTAAATAGACATTTCACACATTCGTCCCATGGAATACCAATCCTATGGAAATAATCCCCCCCTTTCCCCTAGGATTGTTTAATCCCTCATATGAGGGATATGGAGTCCGGCCGGATTCCATGTCCGATGGACTAAATTATTAATAAAAAATAATTTATTATTAAAATAGACATTTAGAGATATATTAATAAAAAATATTGACATTTATAAATTATTTTTTTAGTGTTGTTAATTTAAAATTATATATTAATAAAAAATATAAATTATAAATTTAATTTAATTAAAAATAATAAATTAAAATTATGGCCTTATAAATAAGACAAATAAATTTATTTTTTGTGTTGTTAATTTAAAATTATATATTAATAAAAATATAAATTTTAATTATAAATTTAATTTAATTAAAAATAATAAATTAAAAATTATGGCCTTATAAATAAGACAAATAAATTTATAATTTATAAGGCCATAATTTATAATTTATAAGACCATAATTTTTAATTTATTATTTTTAACTAAATTAAATTTATAATTTATAATTTATATTTTTTATTAATATATAATTTTAAATTAACAACACTAAAAAAATAATTTATAAATGTCAATATTTTTTATTAATATATAAATTATTTTTTATTAATAATTTAGTCCGCCGGACATGGAGTCCAGTCGGACTCCATATCCCTCATATAGCGATCCCGGTTTCTCTTCCTTTGATTGTTGTATTCCGGACTTAGGTTCCGTGGAGTTGGTGGTTGTATATCTTGTTGTTATTCTTTAATTCCGTGTGTTTGAGTTTTAGGATGTATTGGGCGTGTTTCGAACAGATTGGTTGAGCTTTAGTCACATTTCTTGTTGCCCAGAATTTTGGTGGTACGCTCGAGCGGGTCCCTTTGCGCTCGAGCGGAGTTTGATTTTTGGTTGTCCGCTCGAGCGGGTCTTCTTGCGCTCGAGCGGGGTTTACACACTCTTAGCATTTCGTGCCTCTGCAAAACTTCTGCAAGTGTGTTTTTCACGCTCGAGCGGATTTTCTTACGCTCGAGCGGGTATCTTGGCGCTCGAGCGGGTAGTTCATTTTTTTGTAAAAGTACTGGAATGAGGAAATCTACGCTCGAGCGGTTTTCCCTTTGCGCTCGAGCGAGTGTGTTTTGCAGTTGTGTCTTGGCGCTCGAGCGGGTATTCTTGCGCTCGAGCGGGTCCAGTTTTTGTGCTTGACGCTCGAGCGTCCTATTTCCCGCTCGAGCGGACCTGTTTGTATATCACTTCGGGACTTCACCTTTTTGGATCACTTTTTGATTTCCTTTCTCTCTCTTACTTTTTCAAAACTCCATTGGAGAGCTCCCCTCTCTAAAAACTCACCTTCTCTCTAGGGATTGATCTAGTAGGAGTGATCCTTTACCCTTCGGCCTTTGTAAAAAGTGTGGGGATCGTTGAGGGCTACATTTTGATCCGAAGATCTTGGAGTTTGGAGCAATTTTGTTTTTCTTCATTTTCTTCCTTGGGTTCATCTCTTGAGGTAGGGATTCCTACTCATTCTTATGTGCTTTAACATAGATGTTGAGCTTTTTGTATAAATGGTTTGATTCAGGTAATTTTGGGTGTTAGGGTTTCAAAGGTATAAAAAAGGGGTTTTATTATTTTGACTCATAAATATGTAATTTGGGTCTTAAAATGATGGTATTGTTGTTGGTTGTTGATATTTGTGCCTTTGGGCCAAAGTTGAGAAAGAGAGAAGAAAACCCTAATTTTTGTTATAAATTAATTTATACAATTAATTTGGGGATGTTATGGAAATATGAAATTGATTTGTAGAATATGAATTTGACTCATTATGAGATAGAATGGTGAAGTTAGAATTATTAATCACTCACTTTGGAAATTGTTGATAATTTATCTGTTGGATGAAATTATTATCTGTTTAGAAATAATTGCTTTCGACTACCAGTGGAGGGTAGTCTTGATTGTTGTAGACAATGCATGATGATTAGGCAAACTAAAACTAATCAATTGAGTATGCCATCGAATATGGCGGTTGATATAATACATAAATTTTATGTATTGATTTGATTTTGTATATGATATGCGTTTATATACATTGTGTTGTGTGAGAGGAGATAGGGGATGTACTCCACGGTTTAGGGGAAGATAGGGGATGGATCTCTAAACCGGATATTGTTTGGGAGGAGATAGGGGATGGACTCCATTGATACAGTACTAAAATGTGTATCATTTGTGAAGTATGGAAGTGTTTTTGTTTGACATTGATACAGCACTATAATGTGTATCATTTGTGAAGTATGGAAGCGTTGTCGTGTGTTATTGATACAGCACCAAAATGTGTATCTGTTATGAAGTGTGAAATGTTTAATATGAGTTATTATCTCATCTGAAATAGAAGTACTGTTGATATGAGATGTGATCTCAATCAAATTGATTGGCCAGGTTCTAAGCCATAGTTATGAATTGAGAATTGGATAAGAAATAGAAAATGGAATGAAACATGATCACTTTTCATGTAATTGAAATGGGTTATGAATTGATTCATGTGAGTTAAACATTTATCAAATGCTAATGTTTTAGTTATTGCTCATAGTATGTTTAGCATATCTCTACTGGGCGTTGGCTCACCCTATATGAGACATCATTTTCAGGTACAGGTAGCATGCCACCTCCAAGGACGTGACTTGAGAGGCTTAGTGGCTGGGACATCTTTTGTGATTACATTCTTGTATTACATGTATATCAAGCCAAGGGCTTATTTTGTGTTTTGAGTTAGTACTCTCCTGTTTGTAACCAAGTGTTGACTTGGAAAGTTGTAAGCCTGCAGGGCATTTACTTTTGTTGTCAACATGTAATACATTTTGTAATGAATACTCTGATGAAATGTAATTATGCTTTATTCTCTTATGTCTAAGCATATCAAGAATGTATGATTTATGGGTTTATTTTGAGGGGCGTTACACCTCATATGAGGGATTAAACAATCCTGGGGGAAGGAAGGGATTGTTTCCATGGGATTGGTATCCCATGGGACGAATGCGTGAAATGTCTATTTTACTGTCATGCTATTATTTAGGCCTCATTTGGGAACAAGCTAATTTAGTAACTTTTTGACTATTTGGCTAAAATGTGATGTAAAAAAAACTAGTATGTTTGGGATGACTTTTTGGCTTTTTACGAAAAGATGTGCAAAAAGTAGAGAGAAAAGGGAATCTTTGACTTTTTGGTATGGTTGTTGGCTTTTTGGATTTTTTAGTAACTTTTTGGCTTTTTGGCTAAAATGGCCTCTTGCCAAACGAGGCCTTAGTAAACAATTGGAAAATGGGGGATTAGAATCCATCGGACTTGAATCCTGGGACTGTGAATCTCCCGGACTATTTGGTTGGATTGGATGTATATCTCGTGTTTGTTTTCTCGTGGGATTAAATGTCTGGAAAAGACTATTTTTAGTGAATTTAATGTTTGGTTGGACGAACTAGATAATGATAAATATGCAAAAGACTATTTTAGCATTTTTCAATTGTTTACTAAGTAATAGCAATATTAAACATATCTTTAATATTTTAATTATTTTTAGCTAGATTAATTAAAAAATTATTTTATTTTATTTTTTACAAAATTAAATAAATTTATTTTTTTAAATTAAATAAATAAAATATCAATAAAAATATATGTTATTTTTTAATTAAAATTTTAAATAAATTTATTTTAAAAAAAAATAATAATAAAATAATGAAATTAAATAAAACATCTACTAAATTAGTTAAATTTGAACGATTATATTAGAGAACAAATTGAATTGTTGCAAAACAGTCAAAATTGTTCAAGAAAGTCAAAATTGTCCCATGCGTGCCTTGCACACATGAAATTTCCATCCCAAAGTTTAACCACCGTTAACTATTGGACCATTTCAAGTCAAAAACCACACTATAGGGGCAAATAATAATACATTTAGAAGTGCAGGAACCAAAATGAAACCACGAGTAAACTATAGGGACTATTTCCGTAATTTGTCTAAAAAGAAATAAAATTATATACATACATATTCATTTTTGTAGGTAAATTTTTTAACAAATATAATTCATTTCCTTTTTCATTTCACGTCTTTTCGTGTCTTTTGATTTATATATATATATATATGAAAATTCAATATCTAAATATAACGTAGTGTTATTTTTCTTTTAAAATTTTCTTTTAGTTTGTTTTTTTAGTGAAAGAATAGAGATTAGAAGATGAATTGTTTGCCATCCTATGTAGTAAAGTGACATGAAATATTATCCTTGGCTTATGTTTATTAATTTGAAAACACTCAATATTTCGAAAAGTATCTAATCTATTAATTTACGAAAATCCACTTTGAAAGGGCACCATTCAATTTAAAATATGTTTTTCTTTTTAGCATGGTTTTCACTTTGAATGTATAAATTGTATTTATTGAATATTACACTATTAATTTCTTTACATTTCATTGTCCTCATAAAGGTTTCAAAATTCTCTGCGGACGAAATTTCTGTGAAAGGTTGTATTGATTTTGAGATTCTCAGAGTGTGACTCACTATCCTATTTTTTATTGTAAAAGAAATGATTTTTGAACCATGATATTAACTTGGCATTACATGGTTTCAGAAAAAGACGAAAAATATTTTGGCACGAGTATTGCATATGCATTCACCTTATACCTTTGTTAAGATTCATATACTGTGTTAGATTATTTTTACTAAATTTTCGCTCACCTTATATAGGAAAAACAGTCAAAAAAGTCAAAATTGTTTAAGAGAGTCAAAACTGTCCCGTGCGTGCCTTGCACGCGTGGAATTTCCATCCCGAAGTCTAACCACCGTTAACTATTGGACCGTTTCGAGCCAAAAACCAAATTGTAGGGGCCAAATTAATACATTTACAAGTACAAGGACCAAAATGAAACCACGAGTAAACTATAGGGACTATTTCTGTAATTTGTCCAAAAAGAAATAAAATTACATACATACATGTTCATTTTTGTGGGTAAATTTTTTAACAAATATAATTCATTTCCTTTTTCATTTCACGTCTTTTCGTGTCTTTTGATTTATATATATATATATGGAAATTCAATATCTAAACATAACGTTAGTGTTATTTTTATTTTAAAATTTTCTTTTAGTTTGTTTTTTTAGTGATAGAATCAAGATTAGAAGATGAATTGTTTGTCGTCCTATGTTGTAAAGTGACATGAAATATCATCCTCGGTTTATGTTTATTAATTTGAAAACACTCAATATTTTGAAAAGTATCCAATCTATTAATTTACGAAAATCTACTTTGAAAGGGGCCCATTCAATTTAAAATATGTTTTTCCTTTTAGCATGGTTTTCACTTTGAATGTATAAATTGTATTTATTGAATATTACACTAGTAATTTCTTTACATTTCATTGTCCTCATAAAGGTTTCAAAATTCTCCGCGAACTAAATTTCAGTGAAAGGTTGTATTGATTTTGAGATTCTCAGAGTGTGATTCACTGTCCTATTTTCTATTGTAAAGGAAATGATTTTTGAACCATGATATTAACTTGGCATTACATGGTTTTGGAAATAGACAAAAAATATTTTGGCACGAGTATTGCATATGCATTCATCTTATACCTTTGTGAAGATTCATATACTGTGTTGGATTATTTTTACTGAATTTTGGCTCACCCGATATAGGAAAAACAGTCAAAAAAGTCAAAATTGTTCAAGAGAGTCAAAATTGTCCCGTGCGTGCCTTGCACGCGTGGAATTTCCATCCCGAAGTCTAACCACCGTTAACTATTGGACCATTTCGAGCGAAAAACCAAACTGTAGGGGTAAAATTAATACATTTAGAAGTACATGGATCAAAATGAAACCACGAGTAAACTATAGGGATTATTTCTGTAATTTGTCTAAAAAGAAATAAAATTACATACATACATGTTCATTTTTGTGGGTAAATTTTTTAACAAATATAATTCATTTCCTTTTTCATTTCACGTTTTTTCATGTCTTTTGATTTATATATATATATATGGAAATTCAATATCTAAACATAACGTTAGTGTTATTTTTATTTTAAAATTTTCTTTTAGTTTGTTTTTTTAGTGAAAGAATCAAGATTAGAAGATGAATTGTTTGTCGTCCTATGTTGTAAAGTGACATGAAATATCATCCTCGGTTTATGTTTATTAATTTGAAAACACTCAATATTTTGAAAAGTATCCAATCTATTAATTTACGAAGATCCACTTTGAAAGGGCCCCATTCAATTTAAAATATGTTTTTCTTTTTAGCATGGTTTTCACTTTGAATGTATAAATTGTATTTATTGAATATTACACATTTCATTGTCCTCATAAAGGTTTCAAAATTCTCCGCGGATAAAATTTCTGTGGAAGGTTGTATTGATTTGAGATTCTCAGAGTGTGATTCACTATCCTATTTTTTATTGTAAAGGAAATGATTTTTGAACCATGATATGAACTTGGCATTACATGGTTTCGGAAATAGGCGAAAAATATTTTGGCATGAGTATTGCATATGCATTCACCTTATACCTTTGTTAAGATTCATATATTGTGTTGGATTATTTTTACTGGATTTTAGCTCACCCTATAAAGCAAAAACAGTAAAAAAAAGTCAAAATTGTTCAAGAAAGTCAAAATTGTCCCGTGCGTGCCTTGCACGCGGGGAATTTCCATCCCAAAGTCTAACCACCGTTAACTATTGGACCATTTCGAGCCAAAAACCAAACGGTAGGGGAAAATAATAACACATTTAGAAGTACAGGGACCAAAATGAAATCACGAGTAAACTATAGGGACTATTTCTGTAATTTGTCCAAAAAGAAATAAAATTACATACATACATGTTCATTTTTGTGGGTAAATTTTTTAACAAATATAATTCATTTCCTTTTTCATTTCACATCTTTTCGTGTCTTTTGATTTATATATATATATATATGGAAATTCAATATCTAAACATAACGTTAGCGTCATTTTTATTTTAAAATTTTCTTTTAGTTTGTTTTTTTAGTGAAAGAATCAAGATTAGAAGATGAATTGTTTATCATCCTATATTGTAAAGTGACAGGAAATATCATCCTTGGCTTATGTTTATTAATTTGAAAACACTCAATATTTTGAAAAGTATCCAATCTATTAATTTACAAAGATCCACTTTGAAAGGGCCTCATTCAATTAAAAATATGTGTTTCTTTTTAGCATGGTTTTCACTTTGAATGTATAAATTGTATTTATTGAATATTACACTAGTAATTTCTTTACATTTCATTGTCCTCATAAAGGTTTCAAAATTCTCCGCGAACTACATTTCTGTGAAAGGTTGTATTGATTTTGAGATTCTCGGAGTGTGATTCACTGTCCTATTTTCTATTGTAAAGGAAATGATTTTTGAACCATGATATTAACTTTGCATTACATGGTTTTGGAAATAGCTGAAAAATATTTTCGTGCAAGTATTGCATATGCATTCACCTTATACCTTTGTTAAGATTCATATACTATGTTGGATTATTTTTACTGGATTTTGGCTCACCCTATATAGGAAAAACATTTCAGGTGTTGATAATATGCCTCCGCCAAAGAAATAGTTTGAGAAAACTTGGAGCGAGAGTTTTTTTTTGTGTATTTGTTATATTTATTTTTGTACAAGCCAAGAGCTTTAACTATATTGGACTTAAGTCCACTTTTGTTGTAACCAAATATCGTCTTGGAAAGATGTAAGCCTTTAGAGTATTTCTTATTTGTTTAACTTTCATCTTGTATCCTTATTATATCACTCTTTTGTAAAGTTTAATTGTAAATCAATGAATGATAATCACTTTGTCATTGAGATCATTTATTGATGTTGAGTATGGGCTATAGAAGTTATTTCGGGGCGTTACAGGATTAGCAAAGACCTCTAAAGATTGGATTTCAAAACTAATGAGGGGATTAGTTTGAAAAAATATTATTTTGCCCTTGTTGTGTGTTGTGTATTTGTGTGATTTTTTTTTTTTTTTTTTGTATTATGACATTATATATATATATATATATTAAAATAATATAGTACAAAAAAAATATTTATAAAATATAATTTTTTAATATTAAAATATATTGTACGAGCACGAAATAATTCTTCTCGTATGATCCTGTTGATCAAGTTAGCGCTCCTCCAAACGTCGTCGCTTTACTTCCTAAAAACACAAACGTGAGCTTGCCGGCGGGTGTGTGCCGGAAACCCCTCCGATGTCTAAGTCAGCAAATAGACAATAGACAAAAGCTCTGTGTATTTAGGACTCAAAATTGTGATACCTGTTCATAGGTCCTGCTATGAGCTTTTATAGATTCCGTGTGGCACAATCCTAGTAAGACTCTTTTTTCTCCAATGTAGAGTCCTCCTAGGAATCAGAAAGGTAATGCTCATCTTTCTACACCCCCCCTCACTGCCTAACCAAGTGAGATGGCCTTACCACGGTAATATGACAAACGACCGAGCTATCCCTCGCCTTCAGACAGTCTTAGCTCGGCACGTCCATAAGTGACACTTAGCTCGGTCAGTGTTCAGCTACACCTCGGTTCGGAATACTAAGATCGAGTTAACCACTACCATTCTGACCAAGGTAATGGTAACCATACTTAGACCGAGCTAACAAATGCAAGGCCCAATTACGAAGTCCTTCATTACGGCCCATAGGTCGGTTCATTACAATGTCTGGGCCTAGCTCAGCCCTAAATGCACATAAAAACTCCCTCTCAATTGCCCCTTAATCCCATCTACAACGCATGATTTGGGATTATCTGTTACTAGCTGAGCTGAAGGCCCAAAACCGACCGGGCTAATGCAAGTAGTCCCACCGAGCTCACGTTCTACCAGGCTACCGTTTTGCCCAGTTAAGAAACGTCTTGTCAATTGCTCTGCACGCTGTTTCACTTCTCAAGTATATCTGAATCGTTACTTATTCCCATGGACACGTGGCTTGCCTCTACTGGTCATGTACAACTGTCACAGCCGTCTCTATACCTCGCAAATTTTGAACAGTCCCGCTCAAATTTATGTTTATACAAAAACCCTACTTTTTTAACCAAACACACCACTGTTCATCTTCTCGCACGTGTCCTCTGAGCCTCCATTTTCAAGACCATAGCTTTTGCAAAGCTTGTATTTTCACCACCATCCTTACGGTCTTGATCTCCATCCTTTCATCCCAAAGCTGTAAGTGGCTCTATCCTTTTTTCTTCCCATTTATTTTCGCATAGTATATGTACGTTTTTCAAAACACACTAGTATAGGTTTCACATCAATGAGTAAGAACCACTTAGTCCCAAAAACCACGTGATAGATCCTGCACTGGATTCACTAACAATCTGTAATATGATGCTTTTGATCCAAAATTACACCACGACCGAAATAGGAACTTGTTTGCCGTAGCCGTATATTAGTCTGAACTGGAAACCTCTCTCAATGACCGAGCTAGAACTTGAAGCCACTCCCTGTGTTACGACCGAACTAAGAATGGGCTGCAACCCATTTAACCGAACTAGGGTTCTTTTTTATTTATCCTCTTTTTTAGCCCGGTTCAGTGATCTGGGCATAACACTTTTTATCTCCACTTTGCAGACTCTGACTAGGTTGGCTAGGCACACCTTTGCACACTCAACCGAGATACTCAACGTCATCTCAGCACCGAGCTAGGATCCCGAGCTAATTTATACATAATTTTATTTGAAATGGGTAAATACCGGTTCTTAGTAAACTCACTCGGGGCCATTGCCGAATTCCATAAAGACTACAACATCCCTGACGATGTTCATCTCTCTTCAGCCGAACTAGATACCATGCCCTGGGGAAAGCCAGGTTTCGTTCCATTCACCGTGATATCCATTGTTGAGGCCGTCTCTGATTCCCAATTCAGCCACTAATATGTGACTTCCTCAGGCAAACTAGATGATGCCCGAGACAACTCAGCACAAACTCCTACCGAATAATAAACGACATTGCCGAGCTAAACCGTCGGCTCGTTCTCAACCTCGGATTGGCCGAGCTATTAAACCAATACTCGCTCGGCCAAAATGATGACGGTTGGGTGTATTACTTAAGAATAAAAAGAGGCCGAGAGAAAATAATTAAAAATACACCGGACAAAGACTTGAATGACGATGATTTCTTCTGGGTTTCGGGAAATTTTGAAGACCAGGAAGCCCAGATACCGGGCTACAGTATTAACTGGAATAAAGGGGCTGCTAGTAAGGATACCTCGATTCTCTTTTAGTTTTGCTATTCCAGGCTATAACTTTACACCGTACTAACCGTTGTCTTTGTTCTTCTGTATAGATCTAAACCAACTAAAATCACAGTACCAGTACGCCAATCAAGACACCCTTCGCGCGGCACTTCAGTACCATCACCGTGGTTGGGCCGAGCTACTGAACTTCAAACCAACATACACATACAGCGGAAGGAGGAAGACCAGGGTAACGGACTTCCTTCTCGAACCATCACCAGAACCAGATCCAACTCTTCCCCAAATCAACCTCATTCCCTTAACCGAAGAACAAGAAATGGCCAAGCGCCGAGCTGTTCGAGCCCTGATTATCGAGACAACATCAACTCAAGCTGGTGGGGCTAAAACCGAGACACCACAAGCCGGTCAAACACAGGAGGCTATGGTGGCCCTGCCAACAGCCCGAGCCACGTCATCTCGGTCAAACAAACATCCGCGCTCTACTTCGATCGAGCCACAACGACTAATTGATGAGAAAGAGTGCGTGCTTCCTAACACCACAATGCCGAGCCCCGAGCCTGTGCATTCCAACTGAGCTAGCCCTTTGGAGTGGGCTCCAAAAATGACTTACAAGAACTGTGCTATCTCGAACACCGACTCAGTGGTTGCAGACAAAGACCACACTCTTGCCTTCAACCTTGCCAAGAACGTGTGTCTGTCAGCCGACATGGAGCACCACAATCATCTGACCAAGCTGAAGGCCATCCGCTCGGCAACTAAGTCGATGGTGCTGGTAAGTGCTTCTGTTTGTTTTCTAACTTACACATCTGTCTGCTCGGTTTTATTCATAATCACTATCTCTCCATCTGTAGGCCATGTAAAAGAACCATGTTGCTCATAAGCATGTACTGGAACTGCGCAAGATAGCGCGGTTGGCCGTGGCTGATGCCAACGCTAAAACGGCCGAGCTGAACGAAGCGAAGCAAAAAATGACCAAGCTTGAATCTGAAATTGCCCGACTTACCGAGCTGGTCAACACGGCTGAAACGGACAAGCCAAAAGCTTTGGCCGCGCTAAAATATTGTTACTTACGCGAATTGGCCAAGCTTGAAAGGAAAAAAGATGCCAAGATCGCTGAGCTAAACAAGAAAATTGAGGATGCTGAAGACAAGGGCTACAAGGAAGGGGAGGCTACCTACATCCTGTAATGTGAAGCTTCAAAGGATATATTTTTCAAATGCGGATGGAAGACAGCTGCCATAAAGCTCGGTTATGGTCAAGAAACCGAGGTCTTCCAGAACCCTTATCCCCACTTCATTCCAAGTTATATGGCAGAATACGCCAATGCCATCCAAGAAAAGTTGCTTCAAGAGGGGGAGGGAGGAAGAATCTCTAGAACCAAACAACGCCCTAACTGTCATCACTGATCACGGTCTCCAAACTGCTCCACCAGCTCGAGTGGAGCCACCGATGCCAAGTACGACTAATGATGCGCTCGTGACCAACCTACCTGCTGAGGTCGGGCTACCAAGTGGTGACACTCGAGTTGTCCTGGATGCAGATTTGGATGATCTTTTTGCTTGACCCTCCTTCTTCTTCTTATTTTGATTTTTTGCTCTTTGAAAGAATTTGTAACCGGGCTTAAGCCCCTCCCATGTAATGAACACTTTGAAATGGAATGAAATGTGCTTTTTCTTCGACTATTTGTTCGGTTACTCTTACTTGTAATTGCCCTTTAACATTTTATTGCCGAGATAGCTATCTCAGTTCAAGAGTTCTGTAACCTGCTTACTATATGTTGGTCATACCTACCAACTTTCTTCAGCCTAGATCTTGATCTCGGCTGAAGAGAGATAAATATTGGTTATTTCAACCAACCTTTCTTCAGCCTACGTCCATATCTCGGCTGAAGAGAGCTAAGTGTTGGTTATTCCAGCCAACTTTCTTTAACCTAGATCCTGATCTCGGCTGAAGAGAGCAAAATGTTGGTTATTCCAGCCAACTTCTTCAGCCTAGATCCGTATCTCGACTGAAGAGAGCTAAATGTTGGTTATTCCAGCCAACTTTTTTCAGCCTAGATCCTGATCTCAGCTAAAGAGAACTAAATGTTGGTTTTTCCTACCAACTTCTTCAGCCTAGATCCTTATCTCGACTGAAGAGAGCTAAATGCTGGTTATTCCGGCCAACCTTCTTCAGCCTAGATCCTTATCTCGGCTGAAGAGAACTAAATGTTGGTTTTTCCTGCCAACTTCTTCAGCCTAGATCCTTATCTCGGCTGAAGAGAGCTAAATGTTGGTTATTCCGACCAACCTTCTTCAGCCTAGATCCTGATCTCGGCTGAAGAGAGCTAAATGTTGGTTATTCCGACCAACCTTCTTCAGCCTAGATCCTGATCTCGGCTGAAGAGAACTATATGTTGGTTTTTCCTGCCAACTTCTTCAACCTAGATCCTTATCTCGGCTGAAGAGAGCTAAATGTTGGTTATTCCGGCCAACCTTCTTCAGCCTAGATCCTGATCTCGGCTGAAGAGAACTATATGTTGGTTTTTCCTGCCAACTTCTTCAACCTAGATCTTTATCTCGGGTGAAGAGAACTAAATGTTGGTTATTCTGGCCAACCTTCTTCAGCCTAGATCTTGATCTCGGCTGAAGAGAACTACATGTTTGGTTATTCCTGCCAAACTTTCTGATTGCCCCTTACTGGCAATGGCTGAGAACAATTTTTACAATAGAAATAATTGTGCTAAAAACTACTTGTTTTATTTGAAAAAGGGAAAAAATTACAAGTATTTTAAGAAAAAGCTAAAAATAAAATAATTTGAGATTGGCAGTGTTCCATGGCCTGGGAATAGCCTTGTTGTCTCTATCTTCCAAGTGATATGCCCATTTTCCTACTAAACCAACCACTTTGTATGGTCCTTCACAGTTAGGTCCTAACTTGCCATCTCCAGGTACCAAAGTGTTTCCTATTACTTTGCGTAATACCCAATCCCCAATCTTGAATTGCCTCGGATGCACTGTTTTGTGATATTTTCTGGATAACTCCTGCTGGTATGAGGCAATGTGGACTAGAGCTTTTTCCCTTCTCTCTTCTGCAAGGTCAAGTTCCAAGGCTATGGCTTCTTCATTCAAGTCTGGGTCGAAAATTTCACTTCTAATAGTGGGGAGGCCTACTTCTAGTGGGATTACAGCCTCCATGCCATAGGCCAAGGAAAAGGGTGCTTCCCCAATTGACCGCCGAGGTGTGGTACGATAAGCCCATAAAACATGAGGAAGCTCCTCAGCCCACTTGCCTTTTGCTTTCTCTAACCTTTTCTTCAAACCGTCTAAGACGACTTTGTTTGATAGTTCTGCCTGGCCATTCGCTTGAGGGTATGCCGATGTAGAGTTGTAGAATTCTATCTTGTATTCCTTGCAAAGGCCCCTAAAGATTTTGCCATCAAACTAAGTAACATTGTCAGAGATTAGGGCCTTGGGTATGCCTAATCGAGTTATGATGTTCTATCAGATGAACTTCTTAACATCTTTCTCCTTTATTGATGTGAGTGCTTCTGCCTCCACCCATTTTGTGAAGTCGTCTGTTGCTGTAAGAAAGAACTTTCTGTTGTCGGGTACCGTTGGAAGTGGTCCCACTATGTCCAAGCCCCACATTGCGAAGGGCCACGGGCTAGTTAAAGGTAGAAGCTCTCTAGCTGGTTGATGTATTTGGTGTGTGAACTTCTGACATTTCTCACACCTCTTGACATATTTCTCTGAATCTGCTTGCATGTATGGCCACCAATATCCTTGTGAAATTGCTCTATAAGCCAATGATCTTCCCCCTTGGTGGCTTCCGCATACGCCTTCATGTATCTCGAACAAAAATGCCTTGACCTTGCTGAAATGGACACATTTCAAGTATGGTCCTGTGAAGGATTTTTTGTACAACACCAATGATGGAGAGAGCCAAAATCGCTGTGCTTTTGCTTTGATTTTGTTGGCCTCTTTCTTTTCTTCAAGTAAGATGCCGTCTTTTATAAATGCTATGATGGGGTCCATCCATGAGGGTCCTAGTTCGGCACAACATACCTCAGCTAGTTCGGGTTCTTCAATGCTTGGTCTGGATAGAAAGTCGATCAGTAATAGGTGGGAAATAGATGTATCTGCCATTGAAGTAAAACTTGCCAGCTCGTCTGCTCTACTGTTTTCTTCTCGGCTGATTTGCTCTATTCGAACTACTTCAAACTTCATGACCTCCTTTCTGACTAACTCTTGGTACTTAGCCATCCTCTCATCTTTTGCCTCGTAGTCGCCTAATATCTGGTTTACTACCAGTTGGGAGTCACTGTAGACCATTAGCTCGGTGGCCTTCATGAAAAGTGCTGGTTTTAGGCCTGCTAACAGTGCTTCATACTCCGCCTCATTGTTGGATACTGGAAAGCCAAGGTTAATTGCCTGCTCTACTATTAGGCCATCTGGTGAGATGAGGACTACGCCAAGTCCTACACCATGCCTATTGGATGCTCCGTCCACGAAGAGCTTCCACATCTCTCCGACGAATAGTTTCCAGCAAGTAGAGGGGTCGGATGATGTCTTGGGGTCATAGGTGTTGCTGATGTTTTCTTCCAAGTCCATGCCTGCTGTTGAGGTTTGATCTTCACTTTCGGACTGCCCCAAATCTTTACTTTTCAATGAGTCCTTGCTGGGAATAGTACGGTCTACCCCTACCTTCCTATCCTCAGCTCTATGTGGCTTGGAATGTAGCTGGGCATCTTGTTTTAAGGGCTGCGCAGTTCCCGCGGCACTCCCCCCCTCCCATTTCGGTTGCATCGGTCAAGTCAACTGGGCAGATGTGATGACTTCCTGGTGTGAACTCAGCCATAAAGTCTGCTAAAGCTTGGGCTTTTATTGTTATTCTGGGTTGAAACTTGATATCAAACTGTCCCAGCTCTACTGCCCATTTCAAGATTCATCCAGAAAAGTCCGCCCTCTCAAACAAGGCCTTTAATGGGAAAGCTGTTAGGACGATTATGGTGTGGGCATGGAAATAATGCGACACCTTCCTTGAGGCCATCATCAAAGCTAAGGCCAGCTTTTCCAATGGTAAGTACCTTGTTTCAGCGTCCAGCAAGGTTTTGCTAACATAAAAGATAGGCAGGTGTTGGATTCCTTCCGCTCTGACCAACACTGCGCTGACTGCATGTTGTGAAACCGCCAAGTACAAAAAGAGCTCTTCTCCTGGCACTGGGGTTACTAATAACGGAGGAGAGGTCATGTAGTCCTTCAGGCTCTCTAAGGCACGGTCGCATTCTTCATCCCACTCAAATTTGGCTTTCAAAGCTTGGAAGAATGGTCGACATCTGTCTGACGACCAACTTATGAACCGGTTGAGTGTGGCTGCTAGGCCAATGAGATACTGTACCTCTTTGACTGTGTTAGGCCTCTCAAGTTCCTGGATTGCTTTGATCTGAGAAGGGTCAACTTCTATACCTCGGTTGGTTACCAGGAAGCCTAAGAATTTGCCTGATCCTGCACCGAATGCACACTTGGATGCGTTTAGGTGCAACTTATTCTTCTTCAGAATTTGGAACATTTCATCTAGGTCCCTGAGATGGTCCTTCTCATCCTTGCTTTTGACCACCATGTCATCTATATAAGCCTCCATTTTTCTGCCTAACTATGGTTCAAACATTTTGGTAATCATCCGTTGAAATGTTGCCCCTGCGTTTTTTAGGCCAAAAAGCATGACCTTATAACAGTACAATCCCCTGGGTGTTGTGAATGACGTGACCTCCTGGTCTGGTTCATACATAGCGATCTAATGGTAACCTCTATGCGCATCAAGGAAGCTAAGTCGATTATGCCCTGCCGTTAGGCCCACCAGTTGGTCTATCCGTGGCAAGGGGAAGTTGTCCTTTGGGCATGCATTGTTGACTGTTTTGTAGTCCACGCAAACACGCCACTTTCCGTTCTTTTTTGGCACTACTACAGTATTGGAGATCTACCTGGGATAGTGGACTTCTCTGATAGCTCCTGCCTCTAGCAAGTTTCCCACTTCCTCCGCCACTATCTCCGTGTGGTGGAGTGCCGATCTATGAGTGCGTTGTATAATTGGTCTGGCATTTGGGTGGACATTAAGTTAGTGGCAGATGAACTTAGGGTCAATCCTAGGCATGTCATATGGCGTCCAGGCGAACATTTCGCTGTTTAAGATTAAGAATTCCATAATCTCAGTTCTCTCAGTGTTGGACAAAGACGAGTCGAGCAAAAAGAACTTTTCTAGGTCTTTTTCATCTATCCTTACCTCAACCAAGTCCTCCACTGCCTTCTGCTCTGCTGTTTTGCTGACATCTGCAAATAGTTTGTTGCTCTCTGACTCTTCCACCATCTGAACTAACCCTTTTGCAGCACGGCTGCCGTTTACTGTGACAAAACACTGCTTCAACACGATTTGCTCTCCTAAGACCTCTTCAATCACGCCGGTTTCGTTAGGGAATCATAATGCCTGATGGTAGGTTGACGCCACTGAGCGCACAGCATATAGCCATGCCCTTTCCAAGATGATGTTGTAGGTGGAAGGGACCTTCAATACCCAAAATTCCACCTGTTTTGTTACAGTTCCTTCCTTGACTGGGAGGATTATCTTACCTACTGGCCATTCTGGCATTGAGTTGAAACCGACGAGAGGAGATGTTGCAGGTGCTAGGTCTTTGTCCTTCAATTTCAGTTGTTTGAAGCTCTCGTAGTACATTATCTCACATGAGCTTTCTTGGTCAATCAGAATCCGCTTGATATCGAAATTCTTGACGCGCAACGTGACCACCAGTGCATCATTGTGAGGGTAATGTAGCATTGCTAAGTCTCTGTCTGAAAAGGATATGACGTTTGTGGCTTCTGTTCTGCCCTTTTTCACAGTTGGTTGTGCACTTAGTACCTCTCTCAAATGCTCAGCCTTTTTGATCATCCCCCTGAGCTCATATACCCGCTCAGGTTCGACGACTCCATGTATGACGTTGATTCCGCCTTGGGGTTTGTAGACCGCTCGAACTTGCTCCACGCGCCACCCTTTCGGAGAGGGCGCGAATTGGATTCTAGCTACTACAGTTCAGACTCCTATCACGGTTCTGAATCTAATCTCATAAAGTGCAATGTAAGACTGATAATCACCAAAGAGTCCAAATCCGGCAAATCGTTTTGGAAAATCAATTTTAATCAAAAAGCGCCAAACATGGACTGCTTTGCCAGATTTCAGAGTCGCCACCTAAATTTTTTGTTTTGGGAAATTTAGGAAACCCTAACTCGTGCCTAAGGCCACGTGTCCGTCATCACCAAAGTTGCCTCGGCTCGGGAACTTGGGTACGAGTGGGGAAGGTCCTGAAATGAGCACCCCCGCTCGCCCGATCAAAGATCGGCCTCTACTAAGCATGATATGTTGTTTTTGAAAACACATGTGTTCTTGTGCCGTTATTAGCTAGCTTACTATGTGATGCACACAGTATACAAGTATAGACTAAATTGCTCGATTTGGAACAAAACATCTCATGTTTGTTTTTCGAAAATGGTTTGAAGATGCTATTCGCAATTTGGCTAAAACGCGGATTTGCCACCCTCAAGTGGGCTTAAAACATGATGATTTGCCACTCCAAGTGGGCTTAAAACTCACATTTTGATGAATTATTCCAATTTAAGCAATAAAGCCTTCATCCACAAGCATTCATGCAGTTAAACACTTAAGCAGTTAGCCTCATGGCAAGCATGCTATCATGGCAGTCACTTACACACATGCAAGGATGCTAAAGCATAAACACTCACAGTGTACTTCGAGCCAAAACAGAAGCTATGTTAGAAATCAATGCATGATCCTAGCTATGTTTGAAATGCCTAATGCAACACATGCAAAATGCAACTAAGTAGGCTCGGCTATCTAAGATGGCATATGAATGCTACACTTGATACATGTATTCAAATAAGTATTGAAATGCGATGCAGTTTGAATGATGCACCAAGCTTGGTGCATGCAAGACAGATGAATGGTGCACGCATGCAAACATAAGGTATGCTAATTGAAAATGCCCTAAAACTAACCATCGAAAGCGGTTAAATAGAAAGGAGAAAGAAGTGGGATTGGAAGACATGCACACACACACGCACCCTTATTACAACAATATGCCCTCTCGACAGAGGGTCCGAATGAATTTAGCTAACTAGCTACGCTAATTAAACTAATTATTACAAACCAACTAATTAACTATGCTAAGCTAATTAATCATTACAAAACTTTAACTAATTAATCAAATTAATTAAGTTACAAAACCAACTAAGTAAGAAAAAGAAGCTAAACTAAGCTGCCACAGCTCTACCTCGGAATAATGAATGATGCATGCTCGGTTTTCGCCCCGAAAAGCTCTCTGGTTTGCTCTTAAGAGGCTCTGCTTGCAGGGTGTCTTCCAAAACTTGCTGTTGGATCTCACCAAAACAGTGCTGAGGAGTGCACCAGCGGCTTGCTGGCCATGAAGAGTTGCTGCCGACCCTCCTACCGGCCAAGGATGCGCACTGCCGGCCACAGATGAAGAGGTGCCGGCCAACAATGAGAGGGTGCCGGCCACTGGTGTGCTGTGACACCAAGTTGCAATAGAGCACAAAACAGAGGAAAGGGAGGGTCTGTCAAGGACATGTACGTACTATGCCCCTCCATATCATCTCAAAACATCAAAGTGGAGGCATAATTGGATCCAAGACCATCAATCAAGCATCTCGATACATGATGGCCAAAGATCCAACATGTACAAATTCAATAAATGCATGACAAACAAGACACTTAGGCCATTTCCTTATCATGAGAAATCAAAGGCAATGGAGACCAAGGGAGATTGGCTCACTTCATCACTTCAAGTATGAAATGAACTAATCCACCTTGTGTTCAACACAACATCCGGTTGAACATAATGCAAAGGAAGCAACATGACATGCAAACAACATGTTAATCATGGCATGAAATGCAAGACTCTAACATGCAAACACTCATGCACAACATTCTAGAATACTTAAGCATTAAAAGCTAATGAAAGACACAACACTAGAATCATGCAAAGCAATGCTCGATGGACTAAACCAACACCAAACAGACCCCATGCATGCCAAAACAGTGGCCAAAATGTGCTGAAACTTAAGCACAAGAAGCAAGAAAAGCGTGCTCAACTCATGGCTCGTAAGCAAAGCATAAAGCTCAACTTTCAAACACATCAAAAGAGTGATAAACGTGAGAATATGGCAATGCTATATGCTCTGAAATCAAGTGTTAAATGATGCCATATCATGCAAACAACACAAGTATAGGATGTTAGGGTCCTTAGAACTCAAAGCTATGTCAAGGGCTTTACACAAGAGGCATGCAATACAATGCACAAACAACCAAACTAGCTCTGGACAGAGCTTAATCATGCTAAATCAGAGGCTACAAAATGCTGGAATTGAAGCTCAAATATTGGCCCGTAAACAAGGCATAAAGGCACAACTCTCAAAGCCATTGAAAGAGTGATTTAAGTGGAAGTATGGCAAAGATATAAGCTCTGAAATTACATATCAAATGAAGCCATAACATGCAAAAAGCTCAAATATGACATGCTAAGGGTCCCAAAGTGCAAGGCTAGCAAAGCCAAATACACTATAGCTATGCAAAACCAAACATGCATGACCAAAACCACTTAAATCAGACCTCAAGCATGTTAAATCAAAGCCAAAAATGTGCTGGAGTAGAGCATACACATGTTAGATCAATAGACTAAAACAACAAACATGCTAGGCTAGTGAACTAAAATTGCACTACAAGTGCAAGGAGCATGCAAGAGGCAACCAAACCAACACAAATCAGAGTTATGACATGCCAAATAATGGCTAAAAACATGCTTGAACTAAGCAAATTCAAAGCACAAAGAGATGCTACTTTGTAAGGCTACAAATAGGGTTACACTACAAATATAAGAAGCATGCAAGAGGTGACCAAGACAACCAAAAACAGAGCTATGACAGGTCTGAAAAGTCACAAAAATATGCTTGAAAAAAGCCACAAAGAAGTAGAAACACATGCTCATTTGATAGGCCAACAAGATAAGCAAGCAAGACAAGAGGAGAGAGGACCACCCTCTCCTATTTGGGACCTCAAAACAGGGCTTTGACCACTGAAAATGCTCTGGATTTCAGTGGTTAAAAGGCCACAAAAATTTGTTTTGAAAGGCCTTGAAAGATAGCTCAAAGGGCTTTACAAGCCAAGGAGCAAAAGGGAGAGACAACCCCCTAGCCAAACAAGGCTTAAACCACCATTTTAGAACCTCAAAATCAGAGTTTTTTATGGTTCAAAACCAGCCTCAAAATAGTCCAAAACAATGGAAAAAGGATGGTGAAACAAATGTGAAAGACAAGCTTAAAGGGTGAAAGTTTTACCTCTTGGAGAGAAACACACTTTAAGGCACAAAACCAAGTCAAAACCTCCGTAATAAGCTCCAAGAAGACCTTCTAGCAACCTCAGCCCAATGATCAATAACTCTTGTTAAGGGTTGATAGGTTGAAGATGATTGTATGCAAGCCTTCAAGCACAAATGCCCAAGAGAGAATGAAATCTAGAGAGAATATTGAAGAGAGAGAGGCTCTCAAATTTCTTCCTCAATTGTTCTCCAAAAATTCTCACCCTTGAATATAAGATATAAGGCTTCATTATATAGCAAAAATGGAGCATTTGGTTGAAAATATCTCAAGAGAGACAGCTGGAGCAAGCTGGAGCAAAATATCTGTCCAAAACTGCTTTCTGCCATCTGTGGCCGGCACTGTACCACTGTTGGCCGGCACCTTACCATTGTTGGCCGGCAGCACACTCCCTTGGATGGCAGGGGGCCGGCATTGGCCATTCATGGCCGGCACATGGCCCAAAAATTCCATTTATGGCCCACATTCTCCACCTCTGGTTGGACAGAAAAAACTGCTTTTTGGACCCGACTTCAACCAGACATAACTCCTTCATCTGGACTCATTTTCAGGTCATTCTCGATCCTAAATTGTAGCCTTGGAAGTCTTCTTTCGAATGGTGGAAGCCTCACTTCAAAATTCCAAGTGTGAAAAAAAGTTATGCCTATTTTGGTGAAGCCGCTCAGTTTTAATCCTACCCGAATTCATGTCGAACTTCTCCCAAACTAGTTTGCTTCTCTCATCTCCTCTTTTCTTCAACTCCAAACCCCTAAACAAGGTGTTTTGACAGATTTCTTAGAGATTTCATCTCTCTTTCATTCATTTGCACTTTGTCCTTTGCTCGGTTTACCGAAAAGCGTAACATTTAACAAAATGCGAGTGTCGAAACATCATAGGAACTTTTTCAAAAACTATTTTGAAAAAGAGGGTTTCAAGGTCTAAAATCTTTTGATCAAGATTGTTTTGGTCCAAAAGGGGTATGAAGTTAGGATTTGACTCTCTCATTGCCGAAGAAATTGAACCATTGCCCTGCACACCTCTCACCACCAAGTAAACCATCAGTAGCGCCCAAGTCTTAAGGGCGGTCAAAAATGGGGTGTCTACAGGGTGGACCGTCGACCGGCATCCCATTTGGTTTGTTGGGGTCCTGTGGGGCTGGCTATGTTCCTCCTTCTATATACTGGTCCAAGTGTCCAGCGGCCACTAACTCTTCCAGATGTTGCCTTAGTGGTGTGCAAATCTCAGTGCGGTGCCCATTTTCATCATGGAAGGTGCAACAGGACCTCTCATCATAGCCTCTTTGTGCTTCTCCCAACTTGGCTGGCCGCCGAACAAAGGGTTCATTACGTATCTCGTTGAGAATCTGGTAGATAGATTTATTAAATACAGTGGTGATGGCAGTGCGGACTCTTAACTTCCTTTTTTCTGGGTCCTCTCTGTTGGCTCGCCTGCCTCGCCCATTCCTGGTTGGTTGTTCCACCGTGTTGACTTTTGTTGTAGTCTTTTTATCTGGCAACGCTGTTGTGCTAGATTTTGCTTTAGCACAGGCGCTATCTTCTTCTACTCAGATATGTTGATGTACCCTCTCCATTAGGACCTCCATCGTGAGAGGCGGCATCATTGTCATTGAGTCCCTCAGTTTGTTGCCGACTGGTAAACCCCGTTTATATTGTGAGATGGCGAGGTTTGTAGGGCAATCCCCAATCTGGTTGAAGGTCTCCCAATAGCAACTGTTGTAAGACCTCAATGTCTCTTTTTCACCCATGTCAATAGAGAGTAACTGATCGATCTCCACTGGTGTTTTGGTATTCATCCTCAATTTAGTCACGAACGCTTCTGCCAATTGTACCCATGAGGCGATGCTGCCTTCCGGTAGCCTTTCGAACCAAGTCAGACCTAGGTCGCCAAGGCTGGATGGAAACAGGATACACATTAGAGCCTCGTTTCGCCGGTATACTGCCATAACCTGGCGAAAGTAGCTTAAGTGCATGTAGGGGTCTAACTTCCCCTCATAAGTAGTGAATTTAGACTGGTGGAAACCTGAAGGTAGTGGTGCGTTCTCTATTACTGAAACGAACGGCGAGCTCTGTGACCTTGCTAATACTTTATCCGTTGGTTCGTAAGCAAGGCGTGGCATTGGCATCCCTACCTCGACACTTCCATGTGTCCTAAGTGCCAATCGCTGCAGGGCTGAAACCCTGCGAGGGTCACGAGCCCTGGTGTCTTCCTTTCATCGGGCCCTCTTCTCGAGCACCATCCGTAAGTCCGCCGACCTAGGCAACTCCGTGTTCCTAGATGTCGTCTGGTGCATGTGTGAGGGGCAATAGCTACTTCCCTCCATATATGACCTTTCAATCCTCGTTCTCTCAGACCTAGAGGGACGAGTCCTGGAAGTCCTTGATTAAGTGTCGCCTGTTCTAAGGCTCCTACTTTCTGCTTGCAATGGTGTGGTATGTCTGTCGCGATCTTCCGAGTAGCGAGGGGGCGTGTTGCCTTTACGCCCCTCTCCTGTCGCTACCCCCTTTCCTTTTATCTGGCGCTTCATTGTCTCCATATCCGCCGCCATCCTCCTTATTAACTCATCTTGCTCCCTCACGCGATCCTCCAGGACTTGAGGATCTAGCCTCCGCCTCTGTCTTTCGGGACTTTGAGAGCGACGGGGACTAGTGCCCGTCTCTCCCTTGCGTCCCTTCGGGAGTTCCGTCGTTGGGGTTCTAAGTCCGCCATGGATGGGATAGAAGGTAAACCTTCGCGCCTCCCACCCCCCTCCGGGGTTCACCCATCGATCGCAAATTGCGGCAAGTCTTCATTGTGCGCCATTGCCTTCAACTACAGAGGAAAACTCAATCAAAAGGTTTTGTTCTTTGTGAAATTTCCACAGATGGCGCCAATTGTACGAGCACGAAATAATTCTTCTCGTATGATCCTGTTGATCAAGTTAGCGCTCCTTCAAATGTCGTCGCTTTACTTCCTAAAAACACAAATGTGAGCTAGCCGACGGATATGTGTCGGAAATCCCTCCGATGTCTAAGTCAGCAAATAGACAATAGACAAAAGCTCTGTGTATTTAGGACTCAAAATTGTGATACCTATTCATAGGTCCTGCTATGAGCTTTTATAGATTCCGTGTGGCACAATCCTAGTAGGACTCTTTTTTTCCCAATGTAAAGTCCTCCTAGGAATCAGAAAGGTAATGATCATCTTTCTACACCCCTCTCACTGCCTGACTAAGTGAGTTGGCCCTACCGCGGTAATGTGACAAACGACCGAGCTATCCCTCGCCCTCATACAGTCTTAGCTCGGCATGTCCATAAGTGACACTTAGCTCGGTCACTGTTCAGCTACACCTCAATTCGGAATACTAAGACCGAGTTAACCACTACCATTCCGACCGAGGTAATGGTAACCATACTTAGACCAAGCTAACAGATGCAAGGCCCAATTACGATGTCCTTCATTACGACCCATAGGTCGGTTCATTACAATGTATACAATGTCTGGGCCTAGCTCGACCCTAAATGCACATAAAAACTCCCTCTCATATATCAAAAACATCAAAGGCCATGTTTGTTTCACGGCTTAAGTGATCGGATTGGATTATCATGGCTGTAAGTCCCACCCACAGCATGTTTGGTAATGAAATGAAATGGTGGATTGATAATCATCCCCCTTAGTAGGGGAGCTTGGCTGGGTTTTAGATGGAATTAGAAAAACAGTGAGGGGATTGAATCTATTTTATGTATAAAAAAAAATTATTTTTTTATTTTTATTTTTTTAACCAAGTGCACCTATTTGTTTTAATATTTATTTTAGTTTTTTTAATATAAAAATTATTTATTTATTTTATATAAAAAAAATTTAACAATCTTATCACTAACCATATCACGTATTATCATCAAAACAAACACACTTCTATTTAATCTCCTCAATAATCATCCACACATTAATAATCTCTTCACTAATCATCATTTCACTAATAATTTCATCCAATCTAATTCGTTAAACAAACGACGCCTAAAAGTTATACTTTTTTATAAAGAGCACGTGATAGCCGTTCCCTATCAGTAATTTCCTCAACAAGAAATAGGTAGAAAATATTTGACTTATTTGGGTTTTTTTTTTTTTTTTTTTGGAAAATATAATAAATTTGTTTGGTAAACATAGTTTTCAATTTTTTTCTGAAACCATTTTTAGGAAAAACCAAAGTGAATTTAGAATTTTTGGGAACCGTTTTCACACACAAAAATAAAAATAATGTGTCACTCTGTTTGGTTTTAATTTTTAGAATTCACTTTTCAAAAAATTTTACTTTTTTATTTTTTTATTTTTTTTATTTCATTGAATTTTTTTTAATATTTTAAGCAATATTTTTAACTTTTAAACACACCTAACATAAATACACTTAAAAAGTATAATATTTGTGAAAAAAATCTTTAAAAATTTACTAAATACCAAAAATATAAAAATTCAGTACATTTTTTATGTTTTTGTGTATTTATTAATTTTTTAAAATATTTTTTCACAAATATTTTATTATTTAGATACATTTAAAAACAGTGCATCTAAAAAACTAAAACAATTGCTTACAATTTTAAAAATATTCACTAAAAACAAAAAAAATAGGAAAAATAAAAAACTCAATTTTCAGAAAACTGAAATTAAACACATTGATTGGTATTTTTCATTATTTGGTTAAACAAAATGCAAATAAACATTTTTTAAGAAAAATATTTTTACATCATTTTCACCAAAATGGCTTACCTTTAAAAATTTCGTAAGTCAATTTTTATAAAGTTGACTCTCACTTACTATCTTTTCAACACATTTAGCCTTTTCAGTTAAGTATCTTAGTTCACTAAAAAGTCATAAATAATATTTTATTCACCATTTTTAGTTCCAGAAAATATAGTTCACTTTTCAAAAAATTGAGTTTTTATTTTTCATATTTTTTTTGTTTTTAGTGAATTTTTTTAAATATTTTATGCAAAATTTTGTATATTTTAGATACACCTAATCTACATACGCTTAAAAAGTATAATATTTGTGAAAAAAAAAATTAAAAATTCACCAAATACAAAAAAAGATACAAAAATTTAATACTTTTTCGTATTTTGTTGTATTCAATGAATTTTTTTTAAAAAAAATTGTATAATTTTTTTACTTTTTAAGTATATTAAGATGAAGCGGATCTAAAAATGATTAAAATATTTAAAAATAATCATTAAAATACAAAAATACGAATTAAAAACTCAAAAAATTATTTTTGAAAACTCAAAACCAAATAGGGTGATGGGAATTAAAATTTCTCTTGTAGATAATAAAATATTTTTATTTCAAAAGGTCAGTCCATATGGGACTTTGTCCCAATTTTAATTGGATCTCGCAAATGAACGGTGGGATTGATCTTTCGGATTAATTGGTCTATTGGGCTGGATACCGAGTTATCAAAAAAAAATATACCTTTTTGGTATCATTTTTATTTTTGTCACTTATGTTTTTCATATTTTAAAAACAAAATAATAAGAAATTAAGGTTTATAAAATATTTTTTTTTTTTTATTTTTTGGCGTTTGGTAGACACTTCCGTTTGTTTTGACGTAAAATATTTTTGCTAAAATATTTGATTCATTTTCCGTTATTTGATTAAATAAAAAGCAAGTAAAATATTTTTTTAAGAAAAATATTTTTGCATAATTTTTCCAACTATGACTTACCTTTAAAAATTTCATAAGTCAATTTTTATAAAGTTGACTCCCACTCACTATTTTTTCAACACATTTAGCATTTTTAAATAAATATCTTAGCTCAATAAAAAGTTATAAATGACACTTTTTTGAATCAAAATTTCTCTTTAAGGTAATAAATATTATTTATTTAAAATGTCAACCAAACACTGAAAAAAAAAAAAACACATTTTTTCTGTGTAAAATCAATTTACAAAAAAAATATTTTTTTGTTAAAAATATTTCAAGTCAAAATTATTTACATCTAAAAAGTTTCAAACTTAATACCATAGAGGAGCACACTCTCCGGCCCAGGCCTTGACCAATAACCAACCCCTTGGAGTTTAACAAAAAAAAAGTAAATTTGACTAGTAGGGGAAAAATCTATTTCTCATTTAAACACAATTGTAGGAAGGAAAATGTTATTTATACATCACTAATTTTCTCAATACCCACCGTTATCTTAATAGGTGATTCTACTTACACTATTATTTAATCTCTTTACACCCTCCATCTCATTACACTACTAAAAAAAAGTAATTCTCATTATACCCCCAATATATTACCAAAACTAACCATAAAGTAACTATTTCATCTCTTTACACCACTAATTTTAGTAACACGGTGCTAAATAATTTACATTATTCCGGTATTATGTTGTCGGAAAAAATAGATCTCTCCAGCATTATGTTACTATACATTTACAGAGTCACTTTCTTCCAAACAACGATTTTTTTAATTTGTGATGAGCCTATTCGATAATACAATGCTAATTAATTTGAATTACTCCAATGCCATTTTATCGGACAATATTTTTTTTCCCAGCATTATGTTGCCGTCCAATTAGATGATAATAAGAAATTAATTTGGGCCACTTGTGAAATGCTTGTTCAGTGATACATTATGTTGGACAATCTTCACTGTATTTAAAATAATTAATTCTGTTTGGGTACTAAACGACAAACAAAATATAAAAGAAATATAGAAAAGGAAAATGAATGTTTCATTATAAAAATCAAACTAGAAAAAGAATTAAATAAATAAAAATAGATTTTATTTTGTTACAAAAACAAAATTAAAATCTGATTTAAATAAATAATAAAAACAGAAAATAAATAAATAACTTACTTGATTAATATCTTAAATATTATTCTGATCAAGTCCAGTGTTTCACACTGTGTCCTTAAGACAGATTCGTCCTCTCCACGGTGCTTTTAGAATGTGGACGTCTATCTCCTAGGATGAAATAATCAACTACAAACAATAGCAACACTACAAATTGTTGGTCTAACGAACATACTAAGTGTTTATACTCTTTTTCACAAAAAATTAAATGCAGCAAAATGAAGAATAAATTTGCAGAAGTGAAGTATGAAATTTCTGAATGAAACATCAAATGAGGGATGTCTTATTTATAGATGGATTGGTGGCTGCTGGTTTTGAATTAAACAAGTGCAAACCTGTTTGAACAGGTATGAAACCTGTTTGGTTTTGAATTAAACAGATTTAAATCTATTGGGTTCAAAATTCAAACAGATACAAACAGGAAGGGACCTGTTTGGGTGTACAGAAAAACCGGACCAGTTTATTTCCGAAATTAATTTGAATTCTGGATTTTATTTTTCCAAAAAATAAAATTAAATTCAAATGTTTTTTACCCAAAAAGATAGGTATTGGGCCGAACAAGCCCAACCCAACCTCACACCACGCACCCGCGCCCAAGCCCAGCCACGGCGGCGCGCGTGTGTGGTGATTTTTAGGTCCAATGGGTCTATCCCATAACCTCCCTCTCTAAAACACTTGGGTACCCCTTGGGGCACACCCCAAGTTCCAATCCCATGCCTTATAAACCCATTCAAAACTTCCCATCAAATCAATGTGGGACAAGCCTTATTCAAACCTTTAAGGATTTTCCACCAAAACTCCATTTCCATGGAGCACACTTTGGCTTCAATTTTCCATTTACTCGGTAATGATTTTGAGTAACCAAATATACCACGCGAATCACAACGCAGCATAGAACGCGTTACCATTTTAACCCGCCAACTTTGACGCTCGGGTCCCATCTAAATAATCGACCAAAGTTAGGAAAAAATACTAGTTTTACCCAGAATTTCCCAACCATTTCCAGCACATTGTTATACAAATGGGATTACTCTAGTGTCATGTTGTTAAACTACAATAGAGTTGTCTAGACCCCCGTCGTTGTACATTGAAAGAATTATTCTTTCCTTGAAGCATCCATAAAAAAATTTATAAATCAAACACGCATCCATAAAAAATATCCATAAAATTATTCATAAAAACATCAAATGTACGAATATCCATAAAGTATCCATAAAATCTGTCATTATTTGCATCCATCAATCAAATATGTTATCACAATTCGTCTTGGTAATTTGTAGGTAATTTTTCCCCCCTTAATAGAAATAGACATCCACACTTTTTAGATTTTGTCAACCTCGATCGTTCCCCTTTTCATCTTCCTCTTGTCTCTATAATAACCACTTCTTTCACAAGCAAGTGTAAGTCTTGGTTTTCTGCCATTGCTTCTCACATCTGATGTCTTTATAACAATGACAAATCCAGTCTTCTTCTCAACGTCAGAAGCCCATTTAATTAATGCTTCACGACTACTAAAAATCTAAAGATAATAAATACATTTATACGTCAAATTATTAATAAAACTCAATACAAATTAAAAATAAGAAAAAATCGTATTCATAAAAAAAAAAAAAAAAAAAAACTTAACAAATCTCATATGTAATGAATTAATTACTAGAGTCCACTAATATTATTGTACTTGCGTTGTTGCAATGAGTATAAGTATAATCCTTCCAGGCAAAAAAATAAAAAAATATAAAAAAAATGAAACTGAAAATACATGGTAATGAGAAACCGAACAAATTAAAAAAATTGGGTTTGGGATTTTTGGAAATGTATATTTTATTCGGTAGTTGGTTACCAGACTTATATTTTTTGTTTGGCAATATGATGCCGGACTATTTTATTTTGTTCGATTTCGAACCACCGAACAAAAGTCGAACACTAGTCTAGAAAAACGAAACAAAAACCTACCAAATAAAAAAAAAAAAACTCACCATTTCACTTTTTTGATAGTTCTTCACCATTGTTTCTTCATCCATTGCTTTCTTTAATAATCAAAATACTATTATTCTCACTTTTTAAAAAGAGATGTGTAAGAGAAAAGAAAAATTAAAAATGGAAAAAGAGGAGTAGGGATTGATGACTAAAGGGTGTAAGAAGATAACAAAATATATTTAATTTTAATTTTTTGTCCTTAAAGGTAATTTCACACAGTGATAAAATTTTTTTTGGGGGGGGGGGAGGGGGGAGGGGAACTCATATAGAGGATGTAAAGAGATAAAGTAGTAGTGTAAGTAGAATCACCCTATCTTAATTTTTTTTATTACATCCTTATCCCTTTATCAAGTTACCCTTTTCTCCCTCAAGTTTTTTCTCAATACATACACCCCTCATTCACTGCCACCCACCATCACCATCAGCCTCCGCCACCATCGTCGTCGACAACCCATCCTCAGCCTCTCATTCTTACGACAACCCCATTGGCAACCACTTCTTCACAGCTACTCATCTTTCTCTCTTTTCTTCTTCACCAGACCTTAAAAAGGGGGGAAAAAAATAGAGAAAATTCTAGAGATGGCAATCTCCAATGTGCTAGCGGGGAATCTAATGAAGTGCAATTGCAACAATGAAAGCGTATGGGTTGATCTCAAATTAGGGCTTCAATGGTGTCTTCGTGCTTATTGTGTCCACTACTAAGGTTGGTCTCGTTTTGATCTCGAATTTGATTTGGGACACGTAAGCACTCATTCGTCACAATCATCATACTGAGATTTGTCGTGGTGGTTTCTGTTGGCACGACATTGTTGTTGTGATAACTGGTCACGTTGTGCGTCTCTTCACTCATTGTTTTCTTTGGGGTTGTTATGTTCGGAGGTTTTTCTCAAAATTCTTGTCCTTGTTTATTCTGGGATTGAATTTCACTTGTTTCAGAGGGTGCATGGTCAAGCCTGGAATGTCTGGAATTGAGCCGAGGAAATTCTGGGCTGAAGAACCAGGGCCGCACGTGCGGGGCCTTAGGCGGCACGTACGGAAACCAGGGGAATTCAGGGTTGCTCACTGCATAATATGCAGGTGCGGGTTGTGGTGCGAAGTAGGAGAGCCGCACATGCGGAGACAAGTGCCACAAGTGCCGCACATGCGAACCGGGCTAAGTCCGAAAATTTTCTTTTTCTTCCTTCCTTGGGCTGAGTGTATATCATTTTATACACATCTCTCTCTCTCTAAAAACTCTTTTCTCCTCCTTCTTTCTATATTTTCTACATCAACCCCCACTAAATCCTTGATTTCTCCAAATCCTCAAACATTTTGACCTTGGTCCCTTGATTAAAGTTGGAGAGCTAAGCTAGAGCTTCATTGTGTGTGGTGAAGATCGGGTTTTATCACCGTTGATCTTGGGGCTTTTTATCTCTTTCTCTCCAAGAACTTGAGATAGGGATTTCTCTTGGAGTTATATATATGTTTTTGCAAGTCTTGGTCAATTTCGAGATTTCCTCCTTGTTTGATTTAAAAGTTTGTTTTTGGCTCATGAAATTAGTGGTTTGAAAAAGGGGTTTATCTCTTGCTCTCATTAAGAGGATGTTCTTCAGGAGTTGAATCACATTGTTTTACGAATGATGTTTTTGGTGAGATTTTACCAAGAAATAAAGAAATGCATTGTTTGGGTGAAAAACTTAGAAATTTGGGGGTTTTGGTGGATGTTGAGGAATTATGAATTTACTTGTGTTAAATAGATGTTCAAGTGGAAATTTCATGATATTGGATGCAAAATGTCAAACTTCTTAGTATATGTGAATTAGTAAATTTTCTTGGAATCTATTGTTTAAGTATATATGTATACAATCTTGAAATAACAAAAGGTTGAGGATACATGAGATGTGGGATTGTTGCTACATTTGGATAGCTATATAAATACATATGTTATATATGTGGAATTGTATTGAAAAGAAAAGTGGAAATTGTGATCACAAACGGAGAATTCGTGAGAAAGTTTGTGAATGGTAGGACAATGCATCGTATGGATAATCACCTCATTACATGATTGATCATTTCATTGCATGGATTATTGTTGCATGAACACCCTAAATACCTTGCTTATTGAAAACATTGAATTTGGGATTTGAAACTTGCATTGAGAAAGAAATGTTGAGAAATGAAATTTATTGAACTTTTTGGGGTAAATACGTTGGTAAGTCTGGATAGAAGGTGTAGATGGAATTGATTAAGTTGGCCTGAGTGTTCGAGGTGAAAGACCGAAAACACGCGTGGAGGAGGTACCACTTCCCTTCCGGTTAGCAACCGGTAAAGTGGGGTTTTTGGTAGTGCTAGTTATGCCTACTTACAGACACCAACCTATGAATTACTTGAGTCGTATTTACCGCCCCGTGTATTAAATTGATAAACTTTAAATTTTGTTGAAGATATCATAATATTATTGAACATGATGTTTTTTTTTTTTTTAAGATGAGAAGAATGTGAGTTTCTTTCAAAAGAGCATAGCATGACATACGCATCTCATTCCTTTGGACTTGTATAAAATATATATACTTTGTTAAGGATTTCTCTACTAGGCTTTATGCTCACCCCTATGAGATTTTGGCGCAGGAAAAGATGTAGTGAACCCGCCAATCTAGAGCGTGGATATATGTATATAGATCATAAGGCTCTGTTTTGTTGTGATTGTATTTTGTAAGCCTAGGGCTATAATTGTTTGAGTCCGAGAGACTATTTTTGTGTAACCGGGCTTAAGCCTTAGAATTTGTAAGCCCTCGACGGCATTTTATTTACTTTTGAATTTGACGTTCCACATGCTATAGATTCATGTATGTAATGTCATTGAATGTATAGTTCGCATGTGAGGCTATTTTGTACAAACTTTATTGATCAATGTTATGATGATTTGGTAGTTGCTATTATTCTATAATGAATGTTAGTCGATGTACCTAGATTTTGTTGCAGAAATTTTGGGGCGTTACAGTTGTCCGGTCGTCGATAGCTCAACAGAGGACTGGAGGAGGCAAGGGAGGAAAGAGGCTGTGAAAAGGCGACGACTAGAGGTGAGAGGCTGCGGCGTCGACGGTGGCTGTAGTCGGCAGTAATGGTGATTAGGGTTAGGGTTTTGTTGGAGAAAGGGAAGGGTACTTTAGTATTATGTAAAAAATGGTAGTGTGTATTGACAAGAAATGAAAGCTTTTAATTTGAGTGTAGTGTGTACTGAAAAGGAATATGGGATAGAATTGGTGGGATAACTATCTCATAGGATTAAATGGTAAAATGACATATTTGCCCTCCAAATATTTGATTTAATTATGTAATACATCTAATAAAATTAAATAAAATTTAAATCTTTCAATTTAAAAATAAAATAATTTTATTTATTTTTTATTTATTTAATTTTTAAAATAAATTTTTATAGATGTTTTATTGATTTTTATTTTGAAATTTTATTGATGTTTTATTTAATTTCATTATTTAAATTTTTGTTGATATTTTATTTAATAATTATTGTTTTTTAAAATAATTTTATTTAAATTTTATTTTTAAAAATAACACAAATTTTTATTGATATTTTATTTATTTAATTTTAAAAAAATAAATTTATTTAATTTTAAAAAAATAAAATAAGTTTTTATTTAATCTAACCGAAAAAAAATAAAATATTAAAGACATGTTTAATATTGATATTATTTAGTAAACAATTTAAAAGGATAAAATTATTTTTTGAACATTTATCCTTCTTCATAATATCTCAAATAAACATAAGATTCAACGAAGTAGTCATTTCCTTACATCTAATCACATGACTAAACAAATATAAGACACATCCTATCCAACTAAATAGTCCATGGATTATATATCCAGGATTAACAATTTGATGAATTATAATCTTTCTTTATCTAATCCGTTCAAACAAACATGACCTTATAGTAGACAAAGTTTTCATACAAGATGTGCAACAAATCATCTCATGACTAATCTGCTTTTCAGGATATAACAACCCGACAATCAATCATATTGACTCAAACTAATCTATAAAAAAAAGAGTCCAAAGTTCCACTACAAAAATATCCTTATAAGTTGTAAGAAAATCTTTGCATAATAACACTGGCAAATTACATTTTATCCCCCTCAACTATTGTCTCATATTACTTTATCTTCTTGAACTGAAAATTATAATACTTAAGCCCCCTCATCTATTATTATTTAATTTTTTTAATTTGGTTCTTGATGACGGAAATACCTTTTCAACTATAGGGGCAAATTGTACTTTATCCCCTTGACCTATCACTCAATATCACTCTACTCATCAACTAAAAAAATTATTTGATTTTAAGCTAAAATACAAATTTTGAGTTTTTTATTTTAATTTTTCATATTTTTAGTAAATTTTTCCTCATATTTTAGTCAAAATGCTTAAATTTTTGGATGCACCTAAAAAGTAAATAGTTGTGAAGAAATTAACTAAAATTAAAAAAAAAAAATACTAAAATATGAAGAAAAAAATTAAAAATAAACAAAAATTTGAACAAAAACCCATGTGTGTTTTTGTTCGGATTTTCGTTTATTTTTAATGAACTTTTTCATATTCTAATAATTTTTTTTTCTTTTTAAATAGATCTAATCTTTCTAAAAAGTAAAAGAAATTGACAAAAATATGAAGGAAAAAAAATCACTGATGACAAACGAAAACTTGTTTAAAATTAGTTTTTGAAAAATCAAACCAAACGACGAATTACTTATTTTAATTTTACAGAAAAACATGAATGACCAATGTATATAATTGAATTTTTTACTTTTTTATTTTTAGTTTTTAAATAATTTTTTAACTTTTTGTTTGTAATATCAACATCAATTTACCAAACTAGGCTTTAGATGATTGGTTGTGAGAAGGATCATATAGACAAATTTAGAAGCAAGAAATTTCACTATCAAGCTTTACATAATCACAGCCTAGAATGCTAACGCTGCAAATCATGGTGCCTATATTAGGTCACTGCAATTTTAAAAGAGAGTCGCTATTTTTGCTATATCTAGTTCTAAATATATATATATATATATTTTTATTTTTTTTGTGTTCTTATTATATATAGAAGGGAGTGTATTTAGAACAATGTCAAATGAAAATAATAACTATATATAATAAAAATTTAAAAAAAAATGAGTATATTTAAAATAAAGTGAAATAAAAATAATAACTCACTTTAAAAAAACGTCAAACAAGTCATAATCATAACGAGACCTAATAATAATCCACATATGAAAAACTTTAAGCGTTACGTTGTTCAATGCCTAACCACACAATAATTTTCTAGACTGTCCAGGGGTTATTTTGTCAATTTATGTTTTTTTTTAATTTATACAAATATTGTTTTATTGTAAGAATCACAGTGTTTGGTTTGAGTTTTCTGAATTAAGTTTTTTTTAAATTAAATTTTTTAGTTTTCGTGTTTTTTTGTTTTTAGTGAATTTTTAAAATTTTTGAACATTTTTTTTTTTTTTTTTAGATACACCTTACTTAGATGTATCTAAAAAGTAAAAAAATTGTGAAAAAATATTTTAAAAAATTAACAAATACATAAAAATACAAAAAAATGTACTGAATTCTTTTCTTCTTTTTTTTTGGTATTTAGTGAATTTTTAAAAGATTTTTTTTTATAATTTTTTTATTTTTTAGGTATATTTATGTTAGGTGTGTCTAAAAAGCAAAAAAATTGCTTAAAATATTAAAAAAATTCAGTAAAAATAAAAAAACATGAAAAATAAAAAAATAAAATTTTCTAAAAAATATTTTTTAAAAAATAGAACCAAACAAGCTAAGATATTGTTAAATTAGCAGGGGACAAGACTAGTCTACATAATCTCATTGACTTTTTTTTTTTTTTTTATTGATGCCACCGTTATTATTTTTTTACAAATCCAGTAAATACTTGGTCCAATCCATGACCAAGCTTGTTTGCAGTAAGGACCCCAATATTGTTTGGTTAATTGGAAAGAAGACTTGTTCATCTAATTCATTTATGACTTTTTATTTTCTAATGACACTAAGTAAAATGATATTATTGTTACACTCAATATTTTTTTCTCTCTTGCAAATCATCACGCAATGGACATTAGTTAAAATTAAAAAATAATATCAAAAAAGTTAAAACTGCAACACATATTTTATATATTTTCATACACTTACCTTTTTTTTAAATGAATTTTCAATTATTTCATTAAACTTTTACAAGAACTACAACAATATGTGTACATGTGAAGCTCATCTTATTATTTTTCGTATACGATAGATCGCACATGTAAATGTGGCATTAATTTGCTAAAAAATAAAAAATAAAAATCAATGAAGTTAATTTGATATCACTTTCCTTTTTCACAATTGCGTACATCATTGCTTGCGTTTGCAAAGAATTAGGGCTAAATATTTTTCTTGTTCATTATTGTGACAACCATGCATATCCTAAGTCCACATTAACATTAATTCCTAGTGAAATTAACATTATTTGGAGGAAATCCTTTCGCCATATGTAATTATTTATATTTTTTTAAATATATGTTATGTATTTTTATAGTAAATGTTATATAATATTTTGACAGAATTACGATAATTTATAATTTAAAAATAAAGTTATGCATTTTGTAATAATGTTACATATTTTATATCAAAATATTTGTGAACTACAAAAACACGTAATTTTTTTTTTTGCCCCACAAATTATTTTCTCTATCAAAATATTACATAATATTTATTACCAAAAAAAAAAACTTAACATATACCAAGAGTATGCGTAAATAAAATGCATATGTAGGGTGCGTAATGAAGTGGTTCTCTAATTTGGATACATGGATGAGACAAAGTTACGTGGCCAAAAAAGGCTGTGTACTTTAAAGTATCCCAAAAAAATTAAGGTTATGTTTGGAAGTGTTTTAAAATTGTAATTTCACCTCTTAATTTACATGTGGTGTTTGGTTATAATTTTTAAAAATTAATTCCACTCACTTTTAAAACTCATTTTCAGGCGAAAAAATTTGGCTAACCCGGTCGTTCGGCCTGTTGACTGGAACAGTATATATATATTTTTTTTACACCTGTTATTTTTATATTTTAAATAAAAAATATTTTCAGAATTTTTAAAATTTTTTATGAGTTTTGAATAAGATTTTGGGTTGTATCTTTAGTTATGAATTGTAGTTTTTGAATTAACTATCATATGTCACATTATTCATTTCAAACTCAATTCAAAACTCTTTTCAAAAAAATTTTCAAAACTCATAACCAAATAAATTTTCTACACTCAAATTATAATTCCAAAACTCACAAACTCAAAATACAACTCCTATTCTCAAATCATATTTAAAAAACTTTACCAAACACTACCTAAGTATTTTGTTTGGGATGTTCTAAATAAGTGCACTTTTTGACTTTTTCTAAAATATGGGCTGGGTTTGAAGTGATGTAGTAGAGAGTTAGTGTTACTTAAATAAACTGATATGACTTAAATAGAATAGTAATTTTTTGACTTTTTTAAAGAATGAGAAATTATTTTATATGTAAATTTTATATCATATAAATTTAATCTCCACCTCCTCACTAAAATCTGAATGGATAAGTCATGAATCTTATTGATTCAATTTTAACATGGTATGCGCCACTATCAAAATAATCTCATGCAGAACATTAGTAATTGTTAAAGGGGAAGGCTCTCCAGTCCAAATTGGACTAGAGGCAGTTGTTGGGCCTCTGCAGGTCAACTGCAAAGCCCGCAAATGTAATTTAATTAAGTAATTATTAATATTTAATTGATTTAATTTTTTTATAATAATAAAATATTTAACGAATTTACACATTAAATCGTTCATATTATTGATACAAACTCTGTAGTGGATTCACGGGGTCCAACAACTGCAGTTGATTTTAAACAGAGAGAAATCTCTCCCTTTTTTAAATAGTTTTTCTCCTAAAACTTAATTATTTGACCATATATATGAAAACAGATACAAGTGCATCAGCAATAAAACTTTTGTTACACATCGATAGGTTTTAAACTCGCTGCAGATAAACAAAACTTGGATATAACACATCTGCATAAATTAATAAATAAATAACTAAAGGAAATAATATACACAAGCTTTTCTTCATCTATATTTTTCAAACAAAATCTTATCGCACATAGAATCAAGATACCCTCAATTTTAAATATATATATATATTAAAAAAGTATGTGACTCGCATTCTTTCAGATGTTCTTTTATTTATTTTTGTGTTGATAATTTCATTTTAAGATTGAGCTTGTAATTTTAATTTTCGAGTTTAGTCGCGTTTTAAGCGTACTCTGTCTTCATTTTGGATGAGTTTTTTTTAGCCCGTCTTTTTAATTATTTGGTTATTTTAACCTAACTAAAAAAATTATGTTTTGGATGGTAATTGACTATTTTGTAGTTAATTTGATAATTGTAAGAAAAAAAAAATTTTGATTATAGTTTGAATATGACATTTTATCTTACTAGTGGTTGGGCACGTGCGTTGCACGTGGCACGTGATTTTTCATCAATTGTTAATATTGTAATTATGATATCTCTTAAATTGGTATGTGATATGTATACAAAATATGGAGACTTGTATGGGTAAATTGATCTATATCCAAAATACAACTAAGTAAGAAATGAATACATAATCAAATGAAGAACTTAATTGATAAATGAGAAATTTTATAAATATAAACATTAATTTATAACTAGATTGTTGATATCACAATCTTATTTTGTATGACATGTATATATGTATTGAACATAAGTTGATAGGAAAACAATGTACAATTCCATAATTTTTTCCTAATAAATATAATTATATTACTAGAACGATACATGGTAGAAAATTAAAGAATTCAATAGTAATATAGTATTACAGATTGACAATGTATAAATATAGTAACACATATAAATTTACATTTATATTTTATATATATATATAGATATTGACATATATAAGATATCACAAAAGTAATATGTGAAATCTTTTGTAACAATATAATACAGGTAATAATGAAAAGATAATTATTCATAATTAAATAATTGGTCATAAGGTATATGTTTAGTGTTACATTTTTGTGTATATGTACTATTTTTTAATTAGATCATTAAATTCACATAAAAATTAAAAAGAATTTGTGAATAATTTGTGTAAAATTAGACATTAGTGAAGAAAGATTTTTTTTTTTTTTTTTTAAAAAGAAATTTAAGTGTTTGGTTTGGTTTATTTTGTCAAACTTTTGCTTTGAATTTTTTGGTTTTTCATGTTTTTTTGTTTTTGACACTTTTTTTTAATAACCCCTTTCTTTTCTTTTTAGATTCACTTAATTTAATACTTTTTATTTTTTGATTTTACTTTTAGATTTAGATTCATTTAATCTAAATACACTTAGAAAATAATTTGTTGTGTATTCTTTTTGAAAAAAAAATATATTAATATTAAATAATAATAATAATATTATTATTATTATAATAATAACAAAATATATATAATCATAATAAATTAGTGCATGTTTAAATTTATAAAAAAATTTACCAATATTTTACTTTTTAATTCTATTTAGATTATTAGATATTAGACTTTCATATAAAAGTATAATTTAAATATAAAATATGAAGAAATTTCATTATCTTTAATTATAAAAACCGAGAAAATATGAAAAACCAAAAATTAAAAAAACAGATTTAAAAAATAATACCAACAAAAATGGTTCTGTTTAATATTTTGACATCATACATTGCTTATTAAAGTACCATGTAAAATATTATAGTTCATAAAATATAATTTAAATAAAAAAAAAAGTGTATGAAAATAACCTGCAAAATTTTGTGATGCAGCACAAATCTTTGTTTCAAAAATATATGCGCTTTCTTCTGCCTAGATTCAAACGAATTATTCACGGTGATTTGATACATGATGAACAATTATAAATGTTATGCATATCGGTATAGAAGCAGACACAAAAAATAAGAAAAAGTAATTATTTTTTGTTCTTTAATCATCATCAATGTAAAAAATAGGGAGACAAATTTTATTTATTTATTTGATAAGAAAGGAGACAGTTTATTTATATTTATATAAACTCTTAGAAGGAGATATATTATTTTTGAATGTTCGACTCTAAAAATAAATAGATAGTTGGTTTATATAAGATTGTTCATAACTTTTAAAAAATATAATAAATTTAAGAGGGTAAAATTAAAATTTTAAAAAAAAAATGACAGACTATTCACCATTTTATAATAGTAATAATAATAATAATAGATAAATTGATTAAAATAACATATTTTTATTTAGTCCCAAACCCACATTCCAAACATATCATCAAAGAAGAAAACTCATGCATTTGTGTGCGTATCATGTAATGAATTTGGGAAAATTACAAATGCACCTTCTAAAGTTTGCTTAAAATATAAATTACTCCCTGTTATATGAAAAATAACAAATACCTCCCTGTCAGAATTTTTTATTTAACAGAATTGAAAAAATGAAATTTCTAACTGTTCACCTATACAATAATAAAATTATCTGAATTATTAATTGAAATAAAATTTTAACATTATTAAAAATTGTTAATTAAGTTGATGATTTATTAATAAAATGACCTATTTGTTATGAAATTAGAAACGTTAGGGGCATAATGTAATTTTTAGAATCACATGAAATAATTTATAATTAAAATAATCCTTAGGGAGTGTGTTCCTAATTTACCCAAAGAATTTTTTTCTTTAGTAACCTTTTGTATTTGTATTTATTGAGTTAATGATCATATTGGACTTAGGGGTGTAATTTTGGCCCGTGTCCCGCAGGCGACCCGACCCGGCCCATTTAGGCCCAAGCTCAAGCCCAGCCCAAGGCCTTGGGCCAAGGCCAGGGCCATCGTTTTGAAGCCCAGCCCAGCCCATGGACCCGCTCAAGGCCCGCCTGTAACGCCCTCAAAATAACACATAATCCCAACACCCAACAGTTCTATATACATGATAGATAGATCACATTTCCATACATACATCAGAGTTAATGTTACAAAAGAGAATTTCATATAGGTAACAAATGTTTACAACAATAATAGAATGCCCTGCGGGCTTACATTTTTCCAAGTTGTTACTCGGTCAATCAAAAAAGAGTTCTAACTCTTTTACTGGTAAAGCCCTCGGCTTGCATTTACATATAATCAACAAAATAAATAACAAAGCAGAGTCTTCAACTCCGAAGACCTCCCAAGTAAAGATCTTGAACTTGGCACGTCTCCTGTACTTGAAAATGGTATCCCAAGTAGGGTGAGCCAAAACCCAGTAAAAATATACTAAACTCAATATGAGAAATAACTAAAACATTAACACACAACAAATGATCGACACGTATAAACATTATCATACCCTTCTCATAGCCCGACAACAATTACATCCATGCTACCATCCACTTCCCTTATTTGACCAGATCAGTTCCTAATTATGGTTCAATGTCTAACCAGACAATTTAAGTGAGACTACCACTCGACTTGTTAACTATTCCGTTACCCATGATTCAAAATGAGACTACATCTCACGTAACTAATACTTCACTTTATAAGGTCTCGGGACTTTCACCCCGGACGCCTCGGCCAACATAATTATCTATGGAGTACATTCCCCAACTCCTCCCAAATAATGATACATATACAATGTATTTAAACATATAACCACCTATGGAGTACATCCCCTATCTTCTCCCAAACATAGATTCACAAACAATGTGTTAAAGTATATGAACACATATGTGAAGCACATAAATAATGTGTTAAAGTATATGAACACATATGGAGTACATCCCCCATCTCCTTCCTAACTAGTTACATACATAATGTGTTAAAGTATATGAACACATATGTGTGTGGAGTACATCCCATATCTCCTCTCACACACTGGAGTACATCCCCTATCTCCTCCCAAACAAGATACATATATAATGTATTTAAGCACTTCATCACATACCATGACCAATCAATACACATATTTGCTGTATTATTCCAACCATCACATTCAATGACATAACACGTTCGATTAGTTTCAGTTTTCCCTAATCAACATACAGTGTTTACAACAATCAAGACTATCCTCCACCGATAGCCCAAAGCAGTTATCTCTAAACAGATAATAAATTCATCAATAGATAAAATATAGACAATCTCATTGGTGAGTGATTAAATTATCCAACTACACCATTTACTCCCACAATTTCCCAATTTCATTATTCTCAACCCAATTTCACTTCTTTTTTTTTTCCAAATTAATTATTCAACATAAATAGGGCATTTTCCCCCTTTTCTCAATATCAACCCTAATGTTCAATTTCATCAATTTGACAACAATAATTCCATTTTTCAAGGTCCCTCATACACATAGAGTTTAACATTTGAAAACTCTCTTTTTATAACTACCAAACAAACCCTAACTTTCCCAAAATTACCCAACATTACCAATTAATCAAAATGACTAATATTTATGTCAAAATTCATAAGAATGAGTAGATCATCCCTACCTCAAAGTTAGGAGCTCAAAAGAGATGAGAAGAAAAACCAAAGATGCTTCAAATGCGAGATTTTTCGGATCAAAGTGAAGCCCACCCCGAGCACAACCTTTCTTACAAAGGGACTAGGCTAGAAACACACTAGAAGTAGATCAATCCCTAGAGAGAAGGTAAGTGTAGAGAGAGAGGGAGTTGAATCTAGGGTTTTGAAATCAAAAGGGATGAAAAAGTGAAGTGTAATCCCGCTGCTGACTACTGATATAACACAGGCTCGCTCGAGCGAAGGATTGGTCACTCGAGCGACCAGACACAAAGAAAACCTCGCTCGAGTGAAAAAAGTCTCGCTCGAGCCAACAATGCAAAGCTTCAGGTCTGCAACCAGAAGCACACTCGAGCAAAGAAAAGCTCGCTCGAGCGAAGAACTCCAAAACATAGTCCTTGCTCGCTCGAGCGAAGAAAAGCTCGCTCGAGCCAAGGATTGCAACTCTCAGGTCTAAACCCAGACGCAGACGCACGCTCGAGCAAAAGACTTCTCGCTCGAGCCACCAGACACAACACCCAACTCTCGCTCGAGCGAAAGAACCCTGGCTCAAGTAAAGGATCTAAAACAAGGGGCTCGCTCGAGCGACAAAAGCCTCGCTCAAGCGAAGAACCAAAATTCTGGGCAGCAACACTTGGTTTAAAAACTCACCCAACTTGTTACAAACCTGCCCAACACATCCTAAAACTCATATACAAAGAATCGATGGACAAAAACAAGATACAACAACAACCAACACCCACAGAACCAAGTCCGGGTTACAATAATCAATGGAGGGAAAACCAGGATCGCTATAACCTCCCCCCCTTAAAGAATTTCATCCCCGAAATTAGATACAAGTTTCAAAAACAAGTTTTTCTCAGTTCTCAACAACATTACCAACCAATATTCCACAACCCAACCCATTACCAGTCATCCCATCTCTATTCAAGAGGCATTTCTCACAATTTGCTACAACAAGCATTTCATTGAAATTCAACAAGTTTCTACATACAGATTTCACAATTGCATATCATATTCAATGTTCATGATAGATTTCCCTTACTACAACACATCCAACATGTACAATGTTAAATTAAACTTCCATTTCAAGGCATATGACATAATACTACCATAAACCGAAACATGCACAATGTTTTATAACTGAAGACATATTCAATGCTCTTAATATTTATCAATACAACAAAATATTCAACATCCACTCAATTACCTGCCAATAGATCCGGATACTTCTCTTGGACCTCTAATTCACCTTCCCAAGTAGCTTTCTTAACCCCGTTATGTTTTCACAACATCTTAACTAATGGAAAAGTCCTGCTTCACAAGACTCGATAACAATAATAACAGTATGACACGATCAATCACTACAGTGTTCTGAGACATCCACCACGTCTCGACTATCGACAATACCCAAACCAGTATTTAGTACTTAATACCCCAACATAGGAAACACGAAAATATTCGTACACAAGGCTTTCAGTCAACTTTCACAAAATATGAACGCAAGACGAAGCACGGGTAAAGAACAATATTATGGCACGTTATTATCCCAAAATTTCGAGGTTTTGCCAAAGACACACAATATGTAACCAGCGACTCAGGTTAGGTTAAATCTAACTTCTCAAAAGATATTCCATTCAGGTTAAAGAAATCGTTTTATTTACTTTCTGTGTCTCAAAGCACTCAGTTCCTCCCAAAAATATTCAGACTTATATTGTCACCACTTAAACACGTCATTTACAACTAGCCACAGCCAAAAAGATTTTTCTCATATTTTTTTCCTGAAAATAAGGATTGCAAATTCACGTTTCGATTCGAAATCATTTTAGTTTATGAAGAGTACCCAATGTCCTTCCCGTGAATCACAACATAACCATCCTACAAAACCCGTCATACTCACGGTGATGACGCAACACTCAAAAACAAAACTCTCATGATAGGGACCCTTGAAAATTTGAAATTCCGAACAACGCAACAACACAAAGGATAACATTGCACACCCCCGTGCCTCACACCATACAAACAAGGACCGAACAAGTCGAAACGACTTTAACAGAGTGCCTCACTCACTTTACACAATTTGCTACCTCACTAGTGTTACCGCTATCCAAACTGGACGACAGACACTTATACCAAAGTGACCTAGCTTTACCAAACATCAAACCACTCGATTCAATCAGTAATCACACTATTGCCTTACCAAGGCATTCTTCGGGGATTTCCCTAGGATCGATCCCCTTCTACACATCATCTAATAACAACATACGAACCACACACTGACACGCACCGTACTAAGCAAAACCTTCTTATTTAATGCAAGCTATCTTACACGCATACTGAATCCCTCATTCAGAGATTTCACTCGCCATCTTGACTGAACTCATAATAACAAGATTTGCATACCCATTCCCTCGTACCGAATTTGCTGACAAGGGTTCACCACCCCACGACACTTATCATTGCTACGTATCTGTTTGTACCGAACACAAGCGAACTCAGTACCTTCATCCCTCAATGACCTATAGGGTCCACTTTTTATTCCACACCTTACCTGTCACTCGTCCCGAGAGTACCATCAAGACACTAAGCCTCCGTGCCAAACCACTAGCCATTGCTACCGCTGGACAACCACCTTGAACCAGACCCTGACACGGTCGCATGTCGCCGACAAGGCTTTCAAAGACTCATCATCCTAGCTCTCTTGAAGAGTAAAGGTCCTCATCCTCCTCGCTATCATCCCAAACCTTCCTCCGCAAACACCATACTACTGTGATTCTACTCACAGGCCACACCCAAACCACGGGTTATACGCCCAATCAATCTTACCGACAGCATCTCCTAGCCTACCCGGTATTAAGGTACAAACCTATCGCATTCTACCATCACAAAGGAGTCTGGAAACTTAAGGAAACACCCATTATACCACTGTCCAAGATATAACACCAGCTGCTCACAACACACCACTTCTCGATGCCAACAACCACAATCTTATATAGGGACTAACACTCCCTCAATTAAAACAACCAATCAGTACATATGCCAATTTGGCAACGTTACCTACCATGAAGATAAAAGTCTATTCCTAACGGAATTATGCGCTATGCCTCCGTAAAACATCACGTTAAATATACAATACCTAGTATTAATCGCACACTTTACATCCTCTCGAGGAGTTCTCATGACAGTAGACCAAAATCTCTACCACGCACATAAGATCAAATAGATAACACATATGAGATTCCGTACTTTCGGCAAGTATAACTATTCTCGCCCCATAGTGGTCCTGAATAAGATACGCATCCCTCAATAATTCTTCCAGATTTGAAAACATGGCTCACCAGCCCTCGCTTCTCTAAGCCAAATCACACGCATACAAATGCATTAACTCAAAAATTTCACGGTTGCACAACTTATCACATTAATAAAACTTTAGAGCTACTACATGCTCCATTCTGCCCATCTCATGAAAATAAATAAGCACAGGCATAGATAAATATATATATATATATAAACAAACAACCTTGATGTTCCAACATTCAAAATACATTGGTTACACAATAGAACCCAATGATTACAAAGCGATAATTCACCGATTACAAAACGAATTAGTCAAAACAAAACCATCCCACCAGTATTACCACCACTACCGTCCCTCGCTGGACCGCTAAGGTTGGTCATCCCCAAACCCAAGATATACTATGAGCTTACAAGCCACGGACAAGAACTATCGGTATGCCCCAACTGGCCACACCTGGAACAACTGCACACTTCTCCAAATGGGGCTTGGGAACTCGACTCTCCCGAGGCCCTCGAAATCTGGCCTGTTTGTTTCTCATAACGGTATTGCCCCTGCCCTGTCGAATAAAGCTGAACCTGACTAGGTTATAAAACTCCCAAAGAAGCTCCTGGTTGGGTACAGAAACGTTTGATATGACCTGGCTGATTATACACCCAACAAGTAAGCGGCTCCCAAGCGCGAGACTGGTTCAAAGTCTGAACTGATGGGGACCCCAACGACTACTTCCCCAAAGAACATTTGGTCGATCCAAAACTTGGTCGGCTAGATGATTCTGGTGGTGCAACTACTGGTTGAACTACCAACCCTGCCCTCTTCCTTTGTGGGCAAACCGAAGACTTGTGGCCCAGTAGACCACATCTGAAACAACCAGCAGACCCCCTACTCTGAAACTGGCCTGAGACCGAACCTCTCTGGACCTCCCAACAGAAGAGTCCGAAACCCCTGGCGAAGAAAAGGACTTAGCCTGGGACGGAGCATACTTTTGCCTCCACCTCTTATTGGGCCTAGAGTACCTATAAACCGTAGGAGTTACCGAGATGGCCTCCTCCCTAACCTGACCAACACTCACAACCATGGACTCTTCCCTATTTTGTCCCATAGTTAGCACCGCTGCCTTTACATGAGCTGCCGCCTTAACGAGCGCACTATAGCTCCTATGCCAAGACCCAGCAATCCTTTCTCGGATGTCGTCACACAGCTTACTCTCAAACTCTGAGCAACGCAATTCCTCCGTCTCCACCAATTCTGGGGCAAACCATGACAGGTTAGCAAACCATGCTTCAAACTGTACCAAAGGTGTAGTACCTTGGTATAACTCCACAAACTGTTTCCGCAACTCTTCCCATGTGGAAGGAGGAAAATCAAAACTTCTTCGTCTAGGCATCCTAGTAAAAGTAACAAAGGTATTAGTACATTTTCAAATGTACCGAAGCTATTTCACTCGCGTCCTAAAGCATTGGACAACTGCAATTCACTCCACGTAAGCACATAATCACATAAGCACTTACGAATTTCATTTCCGGATAATGACAGTCCCGAGGCGTTGCTAGAGTTCCGGTTAGAAACAGCATTGATCAAGTGCTTTTCCAACAAGACTCCCAGAAACCCAAAGATCTAATCAACATCCTAGAAACTAAACCCCAGACTCATATAGTCACATAAACATGTTATCAAATAAACACATAACATCATGCATAAGTCTCTAACAAACGAGACAAACCCATTGTGGTACTAACCACTTCTCGCGTACCCAAAGTATTCGAACCCGGTACGCTCTGATACCAAGTTGTAACGCCCTCAAAATAACACATAATCCCAACACCCAACAGTTCTATATACATGATAGATAGATCACATTTCCATACATACATCAGAGTTAATGTTACAAAAGAGAATTTCATATAAGTAACAAATGTTTACAACAATAATAGAATGCCCTGCGGGCTTACATTTTTCCAAGTTGTTACTCGGTCAATCAAAGAAGAGTTCTAACTCTTTTATTGGTAAAGCCCTCGACTTGCATTTACATATAATCAACAAAATAAATAACAAAGCAGAGTATTCAACTCTGAAGACCTCCCAAGTAAAGATCTTGAACTTGGCACGTCTCCTGTACCTGAAAATGGTGTCCCAAGTAGGGTGAGCCAAAGCCCAATAGAAATATACTAAACCCAATATGAGAAATAACTAAAACATTAACACACAACAAATGATCGACACGTACAAACATTATCATACCCTTCTCATAGCCCGACAACAATTACATCCATGCTACCATCCACTTCCCTTATTTGACCAGATCAGTTCCTAATTATGGTTCAATGTCTAACCAGACAATTTAAGTGAGACTACCACTCGACTTGTTAACTATTCCGTTACCCATGATTCAAAATGAGACTACATCTCACGTAACTAATACTTCACTTTATAAGGTCTCGGGACTTTCACCCCGGACGCCTCGACCAACTTAATTATCTATGGAGTACATTCCCCAACTCCTCCCAAATAATGATACATATACAATGTATTTAAACATATAACCACCTATGGAGTACATCCCCTATCTTCTCCCAAACATAGATGCACAAACAATGTGTTAAAGTATATGAACACATATGGAGTACATCCCCCATCTCCTCCCAAACAAGTTACATACATAATGTGTTAAAGTATATGAACACATATGTGTGTGGAGGACATCCCCTATCTCCTCTCACACACTGGAGTACATCCCCTATCTCCTCCTAAACAAGATACATATATAATGTATTTAAGCACTTCATCACATATCATGATCAATCAATGCACATATTTGCTGTATTATTCCAACCATCACATTCAATAACATAACACGTTCGATTAGTTTCAGTTTTCCCTAATCAACATACAGTGTTTACAACAATCAAGACTATCCTCCACCGATAGCCCAAAGCAGTTATCTCTAAACAGATAATAAATTCATCAATAGATAAAATATCGACAATCTCATAAGTGAGTGATTAAATTATCCAACTACACCATTTACTCCCACAATTTCCCAATTTCATTATTCTCAACCCAATTTCACTTTTTTTTTTCCAAATTAATTATTCAACATAAATAGGGCATTTTTCCCCTTTTCTCAATATCAATCCTAAGGTTCAATTTCATCAATTTGACAACAATAATTCCATTTTCCAAGGTCTCTCATACACATAGAGTTTAACATTTGAAAACCCCCTTTTTATAACTACCAAACAAACCCTAACTTTCTCAAAATTACCCAACATTACCAACTAATCAAAATGACTAATATTTATGTCAAAACTCATAAGAAGGAGTAGATCATCCCTACCTCAAAGTTAGGAGCTCAAAGGAGATGAGGAGAAAAACCAAAGATGCTCCAAATGCAAGATTTTTCGGATCAAAGTGAAGCCCACCCCGAGCACAACCTTTCTTACAAAGGGACTAGGCTAGAAACACACTAGAAGTAGATCAATCCCTAGAGAGAAGGTAAGTGTAGAGAGAGAGGGAGCTGAATCTAGGGTTTTGAAATCAAAAGGGATGAAAAAGTGAAGTGTAATCCCCCTGCTGACTACTGATATAACACAGGCTCGCTCGAGCGAAGGATTGGTCGCTCGAGCGACCAGACACAAAGAAAACCTCGCTCGAGCGAAGAAAGTCTCGCTCGAGCCAACAATGCAAAGCTTCAGGTCTGCAACCAGAAGCACGATCGAGCGAAGAACTCCAAAACATAATCCTCGCTCGCTCGAGCAAAGGAAAGCTCGCTCGAGCTAAGGATTGCAACTCTCAGGTCTAAACCCAGACGCAGACGCACGCTTAAGCAAAAGACTTCTCGCTCGAGCCACCAGACACAACACCCAACTCTCGCTCGAGCGAAGGAACCCTGGCTCGAGCGAAGGATCTAAAACAAGGGGCTTGCTCGAGTGACAAAAACCTCGCTCGAGCGAAGAACCAAAATTCTAGGCAGCAACACTTGGTTTAAAAACTCACCCAACTTGTTACAAACCTGCCTAACACATCCTAAAACTCATATACAAATAATCGAAGGACGGAAACAAGATACAATAACAACCAACACCCACGGAACCAAGTCCGGGTTACAATAATCAATGGAGGGAAAATCGGGATCACTATACCGCCCAAAAGCCTGACCCGAGGCCCGGCTCACCCGATGCCCAGTGTTATTTTTAATGGAAAATAATAAAATTTTGATGGAAAAAATAAAAAAAAAATTTAAAAATTTGTTTAGGCCCGTCCGAGCCCACCCAAAGCCCGAGCCCAGGCCTAAGCCCAGGGGCCCGGCCCGAGGCCCGACCTACTGGCCCGCCTAAAGCCCGAATACCCTAAGCCTGCGCTTAGGCTGGGCCTAATTTTCTGGCCTGTTGGCCCGCCCGGCCCAGCCCAGCCTGATTTTTTGGCGGGAGCCCACAAAGCCCAACATAGGCCCTGCCCGACCCGAGCCCGGATAGGCCGTGCCAAAATTACACCTCTAATTGGACTTAACTTTTAGAGCCCACAGACTTTAGTTATTGGGCTGTTTGGCTTTGCATGGTTACGTTCTGTGCTTATGCTTATGCTCTAACGGGTACACTACTTTTCAATCATTATGTGCTTCCTATTTTTTTATATTTTATTTTAGAAAAAATTGGTGATAAATTCAATTTAAAAAGTTTCTAAGGCAATAGGTTCAGTAAATATTTTTTGTTAGTGATAGGTCTATCTTTTGTGAAATAAGTTTAGTGAGAAGTCATTTTATTAATTTTGAAGGATATTTTGTATGTTTGGTTTGGTTTTGAGAGAGTAGTTTTTAAAAATTGTTTTGGGAGAGAAAGTTTAGAAATTTTTTTAGTTTGTTTGGTTGTGTATTTTCAAAGTAGTTTTGGAGTTTGAAAGTTTGAAATGATTTGATATTTTGTTGTAATTGAGTCGATGTGTGTGAGAGAAAGAGTGATTAAGAAGGAAAGATGTGAGAAAAAAAGTGATTGATTGATGTGTAAGACAGAGAAAGTGATTTTGAAAATTGTTTTGGAAAAATTTCAAACCAAACAAGTTTTTTAGAAACTTTTTTCCAAAATCACTCTACAAAGCCAAACCAAACGTACCCTTTGTTTCTAATTTTGCCCCTTTTTTTATCTGTTGTCTTTCGTTGACTATCTGTTCAAATTTTTTTTATCTATTCAAAAAAATTTCTTATCTGTTCAAATTTATATCTATCTATTCAAATTTATTGACTATCTGTTCAATTTTTTTCCTTTATATGTTCAATTTTTAATTACAGAGAGTTATCTGTTTCATTATAAAGAGAAAAAAGTTATCTGTTTAGATACACCAAACAACAATAACTACACAGATCTGTATTGGATTTAAACAGATAAAAAGAAAATTGAGATAACAACAACACAAATATGTTTCATCATCAACAACAACAACATTCATCATCATCAACAACAACAACAACAAAAAATAAAAAAATAAAAAGAATACATACCCAAAAAAAAAAACTTAATTTTCAAAAGACTACTATAAACTAAACAAGGTGTTTTTACTTCAGAAAAACCAGAGTAGACAATAATTATGTGGCCATTGATGATTAGTTTACAAACAACAGGTATAGTATGTCAAATTAAAACTAGAATTAGAATAATAGTTGTATGAGAGGGTTCAAGAATGTCGTTGGAATATTCGAAGATCTTTGAAGAAGACTTGAATTCCTTTAGAAATGGTAAGAGGCTTAGATTCTTCAATAGTCTCAACTAAGAATACAAAAAAAAGGAAATGATGGAGATAAGAGATTGGGTGAAGAAGAAGGCAAAGTAGCTAGAGAGAGAATAATGGCAAGGCTCTCCCATGGATCTCCCACTTTCACTCTCAAGGTTGATAATGGAGATGGGAAATTAGTTCTTTCCCAAGAGTCATCTCTCCAAAATCCATCCCTTGTAAAGCTATAGGTGGATGCTATTTATAGGCACCTCATGATGTAGGATGGAGCCCGTGTGTAAGGCATATGGGGAATATTCTCTCTAACCACCTTGTCCGAGGAGGTGACCTCTCCGAGGATGAAAAAAACCCTTGAAGAGGAGATCAAACTCTTGGTGAACCCTTCTTCTTAGCCACACCTAACCAATGATCCCCAATCATCCCAAAGGGCCGAGGTAGTCCTAGAGGACCCCACGCCGCTAAATATTGCCAAGTCTCATTGACCCCCTGGGGTCGTGCCACCTCGACTCGGGCATAGGCTAGTTTAATCGAAGAGTAAATTTATCTCCACTCACCGTCCTCGAGATCGGGTCCTTTGTTCGAACTCCATTACGCCAATGGTTCTAGTGCGTAGATCCCAAAAAGCTCCGAGCCCGCAAGTGTTCTAGGACTTATTAATGGAGCGGCTTCTAAATTGCGTCTGAATCCGTTCGAAGCCAAGTGCTTCGGATCTCTAGGTTCATGGATCCGAACCCTTTCGATTCCGAGCCCGAGTAAATCTCTAAGTTCGTGGATCCGAACCCTTTCGAGGCTTAGGGCGATTCGGCTCGTTTGATGGCAATAAATACGGGCCCACCAATCTTGGACTTGCGATAAATTCAGGCCCACCAACCTTGGACTACTGGGCCTAATTAATTTAGTGAGTTCAAATTAACTCCTCTTACATTTGCCCCTTGCGTGTATGAGAAATTTTAAATTTCTCGAAAATGCATATTGTCACTCCTTCGACCCTGCTTCACATCACGTCCCCAAAAACATGTTGTCTTGACAGAGCGTATGGATAAAGTTGATGACTCATTGCAATTTACGGATAAAGTCGACAAGTAATATTAAATAAATAAATAAATAACTTTTTATATATATATATTTTAAACTTTCTTTTTTTCTTTTTCTTTTTTGAACTTTTTTTTTTTGCCACTGATTTGCTTTTTTTTTTTTTTTTTTTTTTTTGAAAGTCAACTTGAATTCTTCAATTCTCTGAAAAACTTGCATAACTCCATATTTTTTATCCTTCATGAACATCCAAGGGTCCACTAATTTATTTTTATTTTTTTCTTTTAGAGTCAAACTTGACTTTGCTTATGTAATTCTTGAAGACCACCACCAAAATTCTTTATTCAAAATCCACTTTCTGACACCCAAACAAATCTTAAAATAACCTAGGCCTTTTATATATATAAATATATAGAGAGATAAATATATAGAGAGAAAGTAGAATAATCTAAGAGGCCACAAACCAAGCTTTTTCTTTTCTTGTTTGGCAACACAACAGATCCATCTATATATGGATATATATATGAATAGTATATTCTGAGGGAATACTCCAGCATCACACCACTTTTTTTTTCTATTTAAGGAAAAAGGCAACAACCTAATCAATAGCTCATTTCTTTTGTGAATACAGCCATTTCGGCTATTTCTTTCTCTCTCTGGGTGTACTTTTTTTTCTTCTGAAATTCTCGAATCCCTCCCAATTTTCTCACTACAGCGCTCCAAAACTCTTCAAATACAAATTCTGCCATCCATGATTTTCCGATTTCTTTTGATTTCGAATTCTGAAATCGAGTTTTCACCAAGTTTTTTTTTTTTTTTAACTCACTGAGTTGGGAACTGAAATGCTTGAAGCTGTGGAGAGTTCCGTCAATGGCGGAGTTGTGGAGATAGCAGAAACTCTCCCTCTAAAACCGAAACCAACCTAGTCTTTTTCTTCTTCCACGAAGCTCTGTAGCTTCTGTACTAAATGGCCACCGCAGCTTGCATGTCGCCCGTTGTCGTAGCTCCAAGCAACGCCACTGACTTGTCCTAGCTCCAACCATTGCGGATGTCACAACCCAGATCCAAACATTCTGGAGCTCTCTGAACAGTATCGATGCCAACTCCTCAGCGACGTTACAGCCGTTTCTGGCTTTCGACTGTAGAGCTCGACCACTGTTGGCCTCTCTACTGCAACTCCATTGCCGATCCCGACTGCCCAAAGCCGACCACACCGTTGCCCATTCAACGTGACGTGTGTGGCTGCCAACTCCTCAGCGACACCTCTGCTGCCTCCGGCTTCGGATTGTCCAACGCCGACCACACACGTTCGCCCACTCAACACGACGTGTGTGGTCTTGCCTAGCACTGCTCAGCTTGTCGTCGGCCTTGGGTGTGCTTGTTTCATATCTACGGCCCCTGCTTGTGCGTCTCACACTTGCGGCCTTGTCACTACCTCTAGCCGCGGCTTGCTTCGTTTCCGATTTGCACTATTTCTCGGTTTCTTCTTTGTTGATCATTGTTGCCTTGAACTTGCTTCTACTTTCTCACCTTTGCTTTTGGTAGGCATTTCGAATATATATATATATTGATTATTAAATATATATTTTTAGAGCTCGGACTACTCAGATCTTAGTTTTGCTTGCACACCCACTAAAATCCACTACCATTGGCTCCTACCCGAGCTGTTGTTACTGCGCACCAACGCCGGCACAGCTTGCTATTGATTGCCGTGGCCACTGGTTTTCTTTCTCACCCACTGTTTCGTGCTTGGTCTCCAATCTCTTCATTATTTCTGTAAGTCTCAAAGACTTTGATACACTGAACCTTGACATTTGTGACTTAAAATTGCACTGTAGAGCTTGAATTTGTTTGATGTTGTGACTCCCACTGATGTAGTGCTTGAAAGTGATTAATTTTTTTTATTTGCTACCCTGAGAAAAATAGCTCCCTCATTCTGGATTTATTTAAATGGTTTTTCTGAATTGGTATTTGCTAAAGAAATTCTGGGTTATCAACATTGACTTGGAAGGAACATTCTGAGCTTATGAACAACGCCTTGGGAGGAACATTCTTGTAATTTGCATGACAAGCCATTGAATCTTGCTACAGTTGAGAAATGTAAAATACTTCGGATCTTGGGCCTGAAATTTGCTATTGAACTTCACTCTATCCAAATTTTGAGCCCCGTATAAATTAGATCCTTAATATGAAACGTAGTAATTTTGAGAAAATGACCCGCTTGAATTTCATCACAAAACGGCCTATGACATTGCACTTCTTATTGATGATAGAAACTTGAAATCTATATGTTGATGATACACACATTGGTATTGCAATTGGTTGAGCTTGAAGAAAACCCGAGAAAATGAATTGTTGATGACGTTCGAGGTTGAATTTGTTGATAAACCCATCATGTTGCATGTAAATCTTATTATAAAATCTCTGATTGTTGCAACCCTTAAAATAGTAGACATTGTGCCTGAATTCTTTGTGTAAAAAATTCCTCGTAGAATTTGTTGAATTCATGGATTCTCTGAAAAACGAATAGTTGAGGCCAAAATTTCATTTGAATTCCTACGAATTTGTATTGCTTCAATGCCGATATTTTTTTAAAAATTTTGACACGGTCGACTCCTTGATATTTATACTGGCTATTTCAGCTATATGTCTTCTCGAAAAAAATTTGTTATCCCGGGGTCATCAGAACCGACTCTCATGAAAGAGATGGATGTACCTCCGACATCTGAGTGGAGGAAATCTCCTTATTTTGGTCGAAAGGACCCGTTCTGGTGAACAAGTACCTCCACCACTTCTCTTCTGTCTCCGAAGGGAGCTCCATTATGTCTCTTTGAGGACACTGACTCCAGTCACGAGGCCTTTATTTCCCCTTCTTTGGTGCTGTGCTTTAGGGTTGAGCGAGGGGACTTTCCATACTATTATCCCGAGTTTAAGGCCTTCTCAAACCCTCTTTTTGGTTGGCAGGAGTGGGTCGATGATGTCCTCTCGGACAGGAGCCTCTGTCAACAGCTTCAGGAGGCCCGGCTATTAGTCCCGGTGAAAATATCTCGATCCCTATCCATCCGCCGCAACAATGCTAGCCTTGAAGCCATGGCTCTTCGGTGGAGCACCGAGACACACACCTTCATACTTGGCCAGCATGAGATAGGGCCCACCCTCGTGGATGTGTTCATGTTGCTGCGTCTGGAAGTGACCGGCCCTGATGCCTTCTACCCTGAGCGGACACCATCCGATGATGATTCTTTGATCCAATCTCTAAAGCTAAATCTTCAAGCTTATGGTCGGTGGAGTTCCGTATTTGATGGTTCAATAAGGAGGACCAATCGAGTGAGGACGGATCGTGCCTCCTACACCGCATGGATCTGCCACTTCTTCAGAGATCTTCAGCCCTTGGCTAGAGATGCTGACCTTGATTCTCGGGAGTATGAGGTCGGCCCAATGTATGGCTCTAGGCTCTATTTTTTGGGATTTCTGGCTTGCTTCCTTTTATTCTTCATTCTTCCTAGCACACCTCCGGATTCTCTCAATCCTTTTGTCTTCCCCTTGGCAGTCAGGCTCTTCAGAGGAGATCGGATTCCTTTGGCTCCGCTATTTCTTGGGAATCTTTATTACCGGCTGGATCTACTACATCGAGACATGGTTCGTTCCGTGGGTCGATATGAGTCTGCCTCCTTCATCCACAGCCAGTTCCTGTTTTGTTTTTTCTTTGAGAGGTTCCCAAAGTTTGCCCCTACTCCGACTGTATTCGAGGCAGAGGTTCTTCGAGAGATAGTGGATAAAGATGGTATCCCCGTTCTTGGTACTGACAGCTCTCGCACATTTGAGAAAGCGAAGTCTTACCAGCCGTTGATCACACGTTGGTCACATGCCATTTTCGCCTTATCCTTGAATACTTTGGTGGATGATCCCCGACGCTTTGTGGCACGCCCTTATGTATGCCCACTGGTGGGTGTGGCAACACCGCTTATCTATCATGGTTCCTCCCACCTGGTGTCTTTTCCCTTGCCGAAGGGTATCTCTGCATACCTTGTTGATATGCTGATGATGGTTCATCCGAGTTCGTTATCGATATGGCATGAGGAGGGCGTTGGTAGCTCCGTCTACAGACCTGACAGAGTAGCATGCCAATTCGGGTTTGACCAGTGTGCCCCAGGGCCAGCACCTCCTTTATTATCTTTTTCGGAGAGCTATGGGCACTTTACTCGAGAACTCGCACACACCATGCTTCCTATATCCGGCTCTTTGACGATGCCAGGCTTGAGCCGAGTAGGGGGTTTCACCCCCTCCTTCAAGAGATATTGGCGAAAGAAATTGACGCATTTATTGAGTTTGTCCAGAGCAAACCGACCATATGTTTGCCTCCGCCGATTTATAAGAAGGACTCTTCTCTTCGACTGCCTGAGAGCCAGAAATCTGACCATATATATGAGAGTTTCTTCACTTCATCTGCTCCGACTGACCCTCCGGCTCGAGTGTCTGCTTCTAGCTTGGCAATTGCTTCTCGAGACCTAGTCCCTTCGAATAAGGCCTCTGGTCCTCAGACGACCCGCCTTAAGAAGATGGCTCACAAGAGGGCTTCTAATGCCAGTCCTTCCACTCCTCGCCTTTCCAAAAGGCTCCATCAAGTACCAGAAATTTTTTTTTTTTTTTTTGATTTGAAGTTACTTTCCTTCTTGCGACTATACCTTCTTAAATGAACACTTTTTATTTTCCCTTGTTGTGTAGGACCCTGCGGTTGCTAACGTTCTCAGTACCGTGGCTACTGGCCATGCTGCCTCCACCAGGCCGGACTCAGACCTGGACGACACCCTCCCTTTGTCTGCAAGACTCGTGAAGATGCGCACCCCTCGTATAGCAGTTATAGATGATGATGATGAGATTGAGTCTTCTGATCATTTTTGTGACCTTGTCCTACGTATGCGTCGTCACCGTCCTATCGTGACTGAGGATGCCTCTCTATTGGTCAGATGTTCCCCTCATCGCTCAGTTCTAGAGGAGGAGCGCTATCTTGGTGACGAGGTTATCAAGGCTCACTGTTCTAATGTTGAGATTATTGAGAACCGTGGCTCTGATGCTGAGATTGTTGAAGGGACTGGTGCCACAAAAATTGATGCCGCAGGCCATGCTTCTGGAAGCAATATAGAGATGAGGTGCACCTCTGGGAATAGTGTGGAGGTGAATGTGCTAGAAGTCTCTGAGACTCACTCTGGTGTTTATGGGGATTCTCATCCTCCTGGTTTCCGTCCTTCTTCAGGGATGACTGCTACTATTCTAGCTTCATTAGATGTTGAGATCGATTAGGTGCCCCTTGTACAGCCAAGTGACTTTCTTGATACTAGGAGCCCTTCAGTTGCCCCGGCTTTGCATAATGATTCTCCTTCAGGTAATCTTTCTTTCTGAAGTTTGTCATGTACTTCTATCTGTGAGAATTTTTTACTCAAATGGCTTTACTGTTCCCTGCCCCTAATAAGACTTCTTTTTTTTTTTTTTTCAGTGTTGGCCACTACCGGTGTCCTGCCTTCACCTTCCTTGGACTCTGCTCCAACTCTCTTTGTGACTCATCATGGTTCTCCTTCTCAAGGGGAGACACCTGCCTTTGAGACGACTGCTAGAGGCACTTTATCGCAACTGCCTTCGAATGTTTTGGATCTGAATCTCAGTTATTTCCACTTTGATAGTGATGTTTTTGGTCTTTCCCCTTATCGATCCGCATTCTCAGGCTTGGGACCTCTGCCGGAAGTTATCCCTCCGGGTGGTTCATCTAACCCGATAGACATTGGGGAGATTCCTGAGACTAGTACCTTTCCGGCCCCAGTTCCTCCTTCGGCTTCTAGCAAAGTATCATTTCTCTATTATTGGGTAGCTCTTGAGTTTGCTTCAGTTCTACAGCTTGTGCATTCGAGTTACCTTGAGACCTTTGCTTCATTTGCTTGCCAATGTCCACTCATTCAAACTGCTCTTCTCGAGTCTTTTGCCACTATCCTATATAGCTTGGACAGGCAACGATTGTGTGACCTTAATGGGAAAGTAGTCGAGACGGCGTATCAAGGGATCTCTAACATGGAGCGTCACCAAGTGGATTTATTATGGCTTCGGAAGCGCCTGGATATAGCTTCGAATGCCAGTCGTCAGGTGGAAGTTTTGTCTGTGCTTGCCTCTCATCGGACCTCTATAGATGAGACAAAGGCAACTCTTCGTGAACTTGAGTCAAGCTATGCTCAGGCCTTGGAGACTTTAGAGGCACACTCAGCTCTTTGTCCTCAGGATGTACATGTGACGGGCAACTTCTTCGAGGGTGTTTTTAGGAGAGATTGAGAGTTTTTTTTTTTCTTACTTTCTTGCCCCTTTCGATAAAAAAATGTTTTATCTAGGACAATGCAATGAAATGACAAAATCTTTGCTGTTTGGAGATTTTCGTATTGTTTTCTCATTCTACTTGATAAAATATTTATTTCGAATGATACAATGGAAAGAACAATCATATGCACATGTTTATAAAAGCTGAAAAATTCTCATTAATTCTTCAACTTTCTTGACAAAAGTATAATATATTCATTGCAAGTGATGGGATAAACACACACCGTAAAGAAAACCAGCTTCTTCATAACGTAAGGGAAATACAACTTTTAGACAAAGTAAGAAAATGAAAATGAATTTCAACATAGATTAGTCTATCTACGGGTAGTAACGCTTGATAAACTTTGCATTGAGCGGGCCAGTTCAGAAGCCATCCTCAATCCTTACAAGCTTGTAGTACCCACTTGAGCTTGCTTGAACCACCATGTAGGGCCCTTCCCATTTTGGAGAAAACTTGGGCAAGGGTTGTCCTCGCATGATTGGGTCTACAATCTTCCATACTAGATCACCTTCTTCGAACTTTCTTGGCACTACAGTCTGATTATAGGCTCGGACGATGGACTCATGATTCCTTTCCATGACTTTTGAGGCTCTGCCATGCTTTTCCTCTAATGCTTCCAATCTAGTGGTTTGAGGCTCTAGAACCATCTCCGAGGCGAGAGCCATCCGAGCAGATGGTGTTTCCAACTCAATAGGTAACACTGCCTCGGACCCATACATAAGGGAGTAAGGAGTTGCTTGAGTTGGCTTTCTCTTTGAAGTACGATATGCCCATAGGGCTACTATCAACTGTTCGAACCAAGTCCCACCAAATTCATCCATCATCTTGCTCAGAATCCTTATCGGTGTCTTGTTTGTGGCCTCCGCTTGCCCGTTCCTTTTTGGATAATAGGGTATGAATTTGTGATGCTTCACTTGGTAAGTCTCTAGGAGGCTCTTCACATATTTGTTTATGAAGGGTGTGCCGTTGTTCGAGAGGATGGTGTTGGGTACTCCGAACCGGCAAATGATATTTTCCTTATTAAAGTTCGCGATTGCAAGTCCCGTAGCGTTCTTCAGAGGGATTGCTTCAACCCACTTTGTGCTCAATTCCGTAGCTGCGAGAATCCACTTGTACCTCTTAGAAGGTTTGGAGATGGGCCCTATCAGATCAAAAGCCCAGGTATAGAACGGCCATAGCGTTCAGATGCTATGCAGGTCTACAGTTGGAGCATGGATCAAATTTCCTTGTTTCTGACAAGTTTGGCACCTCTTCACGTGATGGGACACATCTGACTCCATGGTTTGCCAATAATACCTAAGGTGTATAAGTTGCTCGAACAGCTGAGCCCCTCCTTGATACTCAATTTCGTGGGCTCTTCCGAGGACTAGATCCAACTCCTCCTTGAAGAGACACCTCAGGGGAGTACCCTCAATGCTTCTTTTGTAAAGCTTGTTCTGATCAAGAAAGTACCGCCTTGCTCTCCTCTTGAGGTATGCAATGTCACTCAGGCTCTCAGGTAGTGTTCCCTCATTGAGATAGTCAATATAGACTTGTCTCCAATCAGGGGTATCAATTTCAAAGCAACACTCATCCTCCCGAATATATGACTAACACTTGGGGCATTCTTTCTGAAGTTGATTCAAAGCCTTCTCCATCTCGAGCCAATAATAGCCTTGTCTTTGGATTCTTCTATACAAACTAACATTCCCATCCCCGCAAGACTTGTCATGAATCTATTGTAGTCGAAAGCTTGCCTCTTGTTGGCTAACACACCAGGCTAGGAATCCGGTACCTCCTCGGAAGTAAAGTTCACCTTGAATAATTATGAATTGGGCAAGCTTGGCCATAGTCAGTTTTTCAACTTTGCTTCTGAGTTGTTCCAAGACTTCTCCTCTCCAGTCCTCCAGATGGTCTTTGTCCTCGGCTATTATTGAAGGCTCTGTTCTCTTCTTGATAACAATTATCGCCTCCTCCTCTGGAATGTCAACTCTTGCCCCTAATGTTGCGAGGGCATCTGAAAACTTGTTGTCAGAGCGAGGCACATGCTCTATTTCAACCTTCTAAAATTTGTCAAGAAGCCTTTGGACTGTTGTTTGATATGTGGCCAAGGCAGGCTCTTTTAAGACGAACTGTCCTGAAACTTACTTCACTATCAGCTTTGAGTCCCCCCAAATCCGAATCTTCTTGATATTGTGCTTCTCAGCTGCTATCAAGCCTAAAATAAAAGCCTCATACTCGGCTTCATTATTCGAACAATGGAAATCTAGTTTATAAGACAAATATAACTTTTCCCCACTTTTGCTTGTAAAGACTATCCCGATTCCTCATTTCCCTCCGACTGCTGCTCCGTCAAAGCTCAATGTCCAAAAGCTTTCCTTGGAAGCCATAGCGGCATGCACTTCTCCTCTTAATTCTTCATTCACTGGTTCATAGTCACCACTTGGAAATTGGGCAAGGAGATCGGCTAAGGCTTGGCTTTTGATTGCCTTGAGAGCTACACATGTGATCTCAAATTCAGCCAGTGCTAATAACCATCTTGCCACCTTTCCAGTTAGAGCAGGCTTGCTGAGGAGGTATCGGATTGGATCGCTTCTAGTAACAATCTGAATCTGATGTGCTAAGAAGTAATGTCTGAGCTTTTGGACGGTGAATACCAAAGCTAAACAATGTCTTTCTACCAGAGTATATCGGACTTCTGCTCCTCGAATCTTCCGGCTGATGTAATACACTGGGCGTTCTACTCCATCTACATCTTAGACCAATAATGCCCCTATGGACTTGGGGGTTGACGTTACGTACAACATTAGAGGCATCCCGGGCTGCAGGGCTATCATGGTCTGAGGCGAGGTCAAGGCCGCCTTGATTCTCTCGAAGGCCTTTTGGTGCTCTTGGTTCCACTCAAACTTGGCATCTCCTTTTAATAACGAGCCGAAATGGGCAAAGATCTCTGCAAGTGCTGGGATAAATCTCCGAATATAAGACACCTTCCTGAGGAACTTCTTTAACTCCTTCTGAGAATGCGGGGAAGGCATTGCTATGATAGATTTGACCTTGTCTTCATCTGCCTCGATACCATGCCTATGTACAAGAAACCCGAGAAACTTCCCAGCCGTCACCCCGAAAGCACATTTGAGAGGATTCATCCTCATTTTGAATTTATGGCACCTCTTGAATACTTTCTCAAGGTCTCGGAGATAGTCCTCTTCTTTCTTGGATTTCACCACTAGATCATCAACATAATCTTCCACCTCATGATGGATCATGTCATGAAAGATTGCAGTCATAGCCCTTTGGTAAGTTGCTCCGGCATTCTTAAGTCTGAAAGGCATAACTGTATAAAAGAAGTTTCCGAGAGGTGTTCTAAAAGCAGTCTTTTTTGTGTCCTCTTTAGCCATCTTAATCTGATTGTATCCGTTGAATCCATCCATGAATGAGAACATCTAGTGTCCCGAGGTGGCATCCATGAGGGTGTCGATGTAAGGTAGAGGGAATCCATCCTTCGAGCAAGATTTGTTCAAATCTCGAAAGTCTACACATACTCTGGTTTGACCATTCTTCTTCTTTACTAGTACTATGTTTGCCAACTATGTGGGGTACTGTATTGGCCAGATGAAACCAGCCTGTTGAAGTTTTTCAACCTCCTCCTTAATCTTCTCTTCGAGATCTAAATGATATTTTCGAGTAGCTTGCTTGATTGGTTTGGAGTTTGGGAACACATCAAGATAATGGGAGACTAGGTCAGGATCAAGTCCAGGCATTTGTTTGTATGACCAAGCAAACACATCTGAGTACCGACTTATCAATTTTAACAACTGTTCCCGCTTCTCTAGGCTAAGGCTTGAACTTATGAATATCGGCCTCGGTGCATCTTGTCCATCACTCAGATCTATTTCAATAAGTTGTTCGGGGCTGAGGCTTCAGCCCATCTTACATGCATTCTAGAGCCACTTCATGCTTTATTACTATATCATTGTCAGGAGGCTCTTTTTTTGACTCGGCGTCGATAGTTGAAGAAACCGACTCCCCGCACCTTCACAAATAGTACACCATCTTGCCCCCTTCTCGGACTTTCATCACCTTCCGAGGAATAGGCAGACTTTCTGGTCAAGATATCTCCCGTTTACTTGATTCTGCCCTTGGCTCCTTGTCATCTTTGATATCCTCCCAGCGAGGAATTTTGACCCCCCGAGGCTTAGAGGTGGTGGGAATTTCTTCGACAGCCAATTCGGTGAAGTAGATGGCATCAGAATAATAAGCTTTATGGGTCTCGAAAGGCCTTTCTGTAGCCTAAATTGTCACCATCTTCTTTTCGCATTTAGCCTTAACACATTGATGATAACTCGATGGTACAGCCCCATATCTATGCATCTAGGTCCTCCCTAGAATGATGTGATAATTTGCCTCGGAATCGATAATATGGAACTTGGTGGCCGAGCGAATCTCTCCGATGGCTAAATCAACTGTTACGCATCCTATAGTAACTCTCATTTCTCCACCAAAGCCAGTGATGACTATCGGCTACTTCACGATGCGCTCTTCAGAGATTCCAGCTTTCTCTAAAGTAACGCGAGTCATAATGTTGATAGAGGCTCCGCTATCCAAAAAGACCCTTTTGAACTCAACCCTGTTAATAAAAGCAGTCACATAAAGCGGGCGTTCGTGAGAAAAATGATACTTCCGATCAACCTCGAAGAAAATAATGGCACTAGATTGCTCTTTTGCCTTCCTCGGGATAGATCCCTCAGTCGACATGCATTCCTCATAGTGTGCCTCGGCTATATTAATGATAGACTTGGTGATTTCTGTTCATGCCTCCCTAGAAAGTCCAAGCTGGTCGAAGAATTGCTTGAACTTTACACAGTCTTGCAGGGTTTTGGCATAGTGATCTGGATCTTTTTCTACTCTTGGAGGCTCATAGTTAACCATCTCCTCGGTCTTTTCAAAATAAGATGCCACATAAACATGGTGTCCTCCTCTTCCGTAGTACTCTTCTCCTCCTTCTAGATCAAAAGGATCTTCGACATGAGTCATAAAGGTTCTGCCCTCTGGATCGAGAGCACTTCCATAGTAAACTTGCTCACTCTCAGGCTCGAGGATGTCATCCAGATAACAATCATCGTCATCGAGATTGGCAATAGCCTCAATCATCGGGCCCTCGTAAGCTATCATAGCAACATTCTTGCCCTTGTCTCGGTGCTGAGGATATGGTTGTTCTCGGATGTCTTGAGTCCCTTGCTTTTTGAACCTCAATTCGTCTGCCTCGACTTTATCTCTGAAGATTTTCTTGAGAGTCCAACACTTCTCTGTCGGATGTTTCAATGTACGATGATAGACGCAAAATTCGGGGCTCTCGCGGTCCTTCTTTGATGGCATTTCTTCGACATAAGGCAATTTTAGCTCTCCGTCAGCCACCCATTCCTTAACTAGAGCTTTTACCTCCTCAATTCCGCATGGATAAGAAACATTCCCCTTTTCACCATTATATTGCTTCCTCTTCTGGCCTCTATGACCTCCTCCTTGTGACTTTCGGGTATCTGGGGCAGAGACAGCAGCAACAATAGGTCCATGAGACGATTTGAAACTAGTCTTGTAACTGGCCTTAAATCCGGATTCCTGAGCCTGAGAAGTGCTAATGTTCCGAGCTGCTTCTATTAGTGCCGAGAAGGTGGGTAGCTTGTGATTAACTAGAAACATTTTGTACCTGCTCAATGCCCCCTCTAGACAGATTTGAACTAGATAACTCTCCTCCACTGCTTTATGGCAATCCACAGCCTTGTCCTGAAACCTTTTGACGTAGTCAAGGATGTCTTCACTTTTTCGCTGCTTTTCTTTACACAATGTAAGTGTGGTCACCTTCTCTGCCACTTGAAAGAACTTAGAGTGGAATTTGTTAACCATCTCCTCCCAACTTCGGACAAAGTTTGGGGCCAAATTAACATACCAACTATATGCTCAATCAGTGAGGGACTTAGAGAATTATCTCAGCCGGAGGACGTGATTTGAACCATGAATACCCAGAGTCTTGATGAATCGCACAACATGTTCTCGAGCATTTCCTTGTTTGCCAACGAATTTGATGAACTTCGGCACTATATACCCCTCAGGGTATGGATAGCTCAGCATCTCAATAGGGTAAGGCGGCTTCACATCCAGATCAGGCAAAGAGGGTAAAGTCCTCCTACCCCGTTCGAGATTGAACATGGCTTGCACATCGGCGAGAGTGAGAAACTGTTGAGGGAGAGAGTTTGATGGTGGTATTCCCTGAACTTGGCTTATGGACCCGAAGACTGAGCTAAGGGCGACTTGGCCATTCTGGTGTTGCGAATTCATCATTGGTGAGGACATCTAACAATACTAGCCATCAGCGCCTATGGACAAGCCAGTTGGTGATGGGACATTGAATTGAGGCCCGTAAAGTCCATCGCACGGCGCAGCTATACCGGGTTGGGCTTGTAAATTTGTTGTCGGCACCAAAGGAGGCCCGCTTGGTACTTGAGCAACATTTACTGGTGGTGTAACAAGATTAGGTACGGGCAGAGCTCCTTTTTGCGCCATTATGCCCCTTATATTTTCCTGGACACCAACAGTCGCTAGAGCTCCATTCATTACACCAAAACCTCCCCTAGTCACCATTGGATCTTGGCTCGGCACGCCATTGAGCCCGGGCATGGGCAAACTGCTGCCGTCTACTGTGGTTTGAGCATGTATTACTGTGCTGCGTTGCCATGAGCCACAGGCTGACTGGGGCCTACTTCTCCTGGGATTTGATTTTGCACTCCAGCGGAAATAACTCCACTGCCAGTTTGATTTCCGTTTGGTGCCGGTGCAAAATTAGAACTCATCACCAACATGGTGTGAGTGAGATTCTGAAGAGTGGTAAGAATCTCTTGTTGAGTATTTTGAAGTCCTTGAATGGCTTCGAGCAAAAGTGGTTGATCTGGAGCAATGGTCCTGTCATCACCACCATTAAAGGATCCTTGTTGGTGAACTTCATCTTCTCCCGCCATCCTTGTTGGAGTTGTGTGAGTTCCAAATCTCGTTGAGACCATTAACCAATCCACCTCCCCAGTAGAGTCGCCAAATGTATGAGAGGGTCCAAGAACGTCATTGGAATATTCGAAGATCTTTGAAGAAGACTCGAATTCCTTTAGAAATGGTGAGAGGCTTAGATTCTTTAATAGTCTCAACTAAGAACACAAAAGAAAGGAAATGATGGAGGTAAGAGATTGGGTGAAAAAGAAAGCAAAGTAGCTAAAGAGAGAATAATGACAAGGCTCTCCCATGGATCTCCCACTTTCACTCTCAAGGTTGATAATGGAGATGGGAAATTAGTTCTTTCCCAAGAGTCATCTCTCCAAAATCCATCCCTTGTAAAGCTATGGGTGGGTGCTATTTATAGGCACCTCATGATGTAGAATGGAGCCCATGTACAAGGCATATGGGGAATATTCTCTCTAACCACCTTGTCTGAGGAGGTGACCTCTCCGAGGATGAGAAAAACCCTCGAAGAGGAGATCAACCTCTCGGCGAACCCTTCTTCTTAGCCACACCTAACCAATGATCCCCAATCATCCCAAAGGGCCAAGGTAGTCCTAGAGAACCCCACGCCGCTAAATATTTCCAAGTCTCATAGATCCCCCGGGGTCGTGCCACCTCGACCCGGGTATAGGCTAGTTTAACCGGAGAGTGAATTTATCTCCACTCACCGTCCTCGGGATCGGGTCCTTTGTTCGAACTCCATTACGCCAATGGTTCTGGAGTGTAGATCCCGGAAAGCTCCGAGCCCACAAGTGTTCTAGGACTCATTAATGGAGCGGCTTCTAGATTGTGTCTGAATCCGTTCGAAGCCAAGTGCTTCGAATCTCTAGGTTTATGGATCCGAACCCTTTCGAGTCTGAGCCCGAGCCCAAGTAAGTCTCTAAGTTCGTGGATCCGAACCCTTTTGAGGCTTAGGGCGATTCGGCTCGTTTGATGATGATAAATCCGGGCCCACCAATCTTGGACATGCGATAAATTCGGGCCCACCAACCTTGGACTACTGGGCCTAATTAATTTAGTGGGCTCAAATTAACTCCTCTTACAATAGTAGCATGAAATTTTTTGTTCTTCTATTTACAGCATTTGTGAACTAATAACTTTGACCAAATCCAAATAACAAAACAATTCATAATTGAGCTAAGATGTCGATTAAACAGTAAAGATTTACAGATCGAGTACTAAATAGCAAAAATAACAACATAGATATGAGGATTCCAACTAAAAAAACAAACAATTGTCTTTTGGAGCTTTCCGGTGAGATCTCACCAAACAAATTGCTCAGATCCATCGTTGCGGCCGTCGAGCACTAGAGATCTGGTCGAATCTAAGTTGGATCGACAAGTTTAAGGCAACGGCGGCGATTCTTTAACAGTGCTCTGAAGCTCCATGAGTGACAAAGAATTGCCGAAACACTCAAGAGAGAGAATAAAAAATCTTTTTGTATGTGTAGATTACATATATATATCTGTGTGTGTATATTTACACATATGAATCTACATAGAGTAACACATGATGATGATTTGATGTTACAGAAAGAAAGAGAGAAGGGTGAGAAAGAAAGAGTCGAGATTGGCAGCGACGGAGGTGGTGGAGTCTGTAGAGGAAGGCGAAGAAGCGATGAGAGAGAGAGAGAGACAATCAAACTCAAACAAGTTCGTTCCCAACGAATTAGATCAATGGTGGTAGGTTTGCAGGAGGAAGATAGTGGTTACAACGGCGGAGGTGGTGGCGGCGACAGTGACTAAGGCGACGGAGTCGACATCGTCGTCGCCATGTGTGAGGTAAATAAGAGAGAGAGAGAGAGAGAGAGGAGTGTGAGTGTTTAGGGTTTGGACAGTGTTGTATATGGTTTATATACATAAGGATATGTTGGTCATTTTACATATACTTGTCCTTATGGGTAAAGAAAATCAGCGCCTAGACCTTTAGGCCAAGAAAAATCGAAATTGGATTTCTCAACTGAGTGTCCTTTATTTTATGGGTCTTATTTTGAGCCATAATATGATCTAAACTATTTATGTATGTGTTAAATTCTAACTACACAATCAGACTGAATCCTCTTCCTGAGATTCCAAGAACAAAGCCAAAGAGTACATACACTAGATGAAATCCACAACATGAAACAAAGAACATAAGAACTAAACCAGTTGTTACCAACTAAGAAGGCACTCCAACGACCAAATCAGTAATAATATTTCTCAAAGATAATCAAACAAAGTAACGACAACTCTAGCAATAACTCAGAAGTAAAAAGGTACCATTGACCCACTGGGTGCCTCTCTTTATATAAAACATGTGCCCTCCTCATTCTAGAAATCATACTTTAATAGGACACTTATTTCCCACAAGAATAACACTTATCCAGTTTACATCCATCCAAGCTGGATTGAGCTAAACCTCTCACGAGAGTCCCAACTCATCCAACCAAGGAATCTGTCTTCCACTAAGACTTAGGTCCTCCTCCGATTATCTCAGATCTAGTGTGATAGCATCACACCTTCGCTAATCACATCCTTCCACATGGCACATCAACCAATAACCAAGCTGTAAAGCCCCTAAAATAAATACAATAAACCAACTCCAAACACTAGTACAATGTGATATAAATAACAGCAGAAGCTTTCATTATATCTGAATCAATGTGCAAGATGTGACACATGCGATATACATTCATAAAATCGTTCATCCTGAATCTACAGCATGTGTTACAAAAGATAATAAGAAATGAAAGCCAAACAAATAATCATATGCCCTAATGGCTTACATCTTTCCAAGACCATGCTTGGTTACAATAAAATGAATCATAAGCTCAATACAAATAAAACCCGCAGCTTGTGAAAAGTAAATACAAAATAAACAAAAAAAAATGAGCCTTCAGCTCTACAATTCTCTCAAGCTATATCCTTGATAGAGGCATATCACCAGCACCTGCAAATGTTTTTCCCAATGAGGGTGAGCCAAAGCCCAGTAGAAACAATATAACACAATATATGAATCTTAACAAAGATATAAGTATAATGTACATATGCAACGCCCATAATAAAATCATTCATATTCGACGAGATCATAACATGCCAAGTTTTATATCTCAATCCATTTTATCTGAACTCATTTCAAATCAATTCATTTCATCTCAACTCATTAATCAAATTCATTGTTATCCAAACAACCCAACTGATACTACAACTCAGTGGGTTATCTAATCAATACAATCATTACACAAACACTTCAATTTGCCATTTTACAAAAATTTCATCCGCGGGAATTGGCACCCATTTATATGCGCGATTTTCGGGACTTTCACCCTGGACACGCAACCCAAATTAATTCAATGGAGTCCATCCCTTTTTTTCTCCCAAACATGGAGTACATCCATTTTCTCCTCCTAGATATCATACATATACAATGTATTAAAACACAGTCATATTCAATGACAACAGTTAAGAAATTAGTTACAATTCATTTAATCCTCATGCAATTTCTACAACAATCATAGTTATCCTCCACCGATAGCCCAAAATAGATAAACAATCTTAAGACAGATAAATTATGCAAATTTCCATAAATGAGAGATAATACACATCCAACTCCACCATTGATATAAACATTCATCTAATTTCATATTTCCAATACCAATTTCATTATTTATACAAAATAATTATTTTAAACATTTCAGGGCAAAACTCCATTCTCTCCCAAATGCAACCCATGTGTCAAAATCAATGAATTTAACACAGCACATCCTCATATCTATACCCATAACCATTTTCCATATATTCATTTTAAAAACCCCTCTTTTGATTTTAAACCAAAACCCTAGATTTGTCTAAAATTCTCCAAATCCCAACATTCTTTACACAATCAATAAATAATTAAGTTAAAAATCATAGAAGAGTGTAAAAAATTCCTACCTCAAGCTTAGAAGACCAAAGCAACAATGGAGGAACTTTAAAAATGCCAAAACCAAATCTTGTTAGGACCAAAATGGAGCTCTTGAAATGCTCTACCTTTTTAACAAAGGCACACGGGTAGAAAAACCAACGGATCTAGGTGAAAATGTAGAGAGAATATAGGTTTTAGAGAGAAAGACTCTAGATCTAGGATTTTTGAAAAGTGGAGAGAAAGAGAGAGATCTGAAAAAGTGATGTAAAATGTCACTTTTATGACCTGAAATACGCATAGTCTGCTTGAGCGCAAGAAGTGACGCTCGAGCGTCAGACACAATAAGTTATTCCGCTCGAGCGCAAGAAGTGCCGCTAGAGTGTAGAATGCACACTCCCTCAGACAACAGACCAACGCTCGCGCAGAAGAAAGGCCGCTCGAACGCAGAAAGAACCGCTCGAGCATAGAATACACTCTCCCAGTAGTTTTGCCGATCTGCAAAACTACTGAAAGTTTGCAAAACCCGTTCAAGCGCAAGAAGTGCCACTCGAGCAGAGAAGCAAAATTCTTGGCAACAAAAGTTTGAAAAACTAAGCAACCAACCTGTTTCAAACACAGCCACTACAATCCAAAAGCCATGATAAAGGAAGTATAAGGGAAGCAAGATATGAACAACAACACAGAACCATGAAACCCAAGTCCAAGATGCAAAAAGGGTCGGGTTAAAACCAGAATTGCTATACAAGCTACTTGGACAAGACGAAAATTATGCCCTCACAACTGCCCCTTAACTCCTATTACCTTGGAACCTTAAGGTGATAGGAGCTACCTTGACCGACCTCTAACACATCGGTCGGAGCACCTTGATTCCAACTATACCACTGACTGAGATCATGATTCGTGCTATAAAATACTCGACTTCAATATGTATCTTCATAAACTCTAACTCTAAAATCCCACATGCCACAATGACGTGCCATCAACCCATTGTGGATCGCTTCACCTCTAACGTCTTGACTTCTCAAAAATTCAAATTATTACACCATTTTGGTGTCACCTCTTCTCTAAAAAACCCTTCTCACCCTTTGACTCTCCCACTTTCACACATTCATTCTTTGTCATCGTCAAACTCTCTTTACTTTCTCTGCAAAAACCTCCATTTTCAACTCTTAAGCTTTCATCTTGTTGCCGCTCTGTACACTGCTTTCGGCTACCATCACCGTTATTCTACTTTGATCAACCAGTTTGTTTTATTCCTACGACCTCGAATCCCGCCTTTGTTTCACCTGAAACCACTTGTAAGTCACCCTAATCCCTTTTTTTTCTTTTGGTTTCTAGGCTTCTGTCTCTGTTTTTCATTTTTCCTACAATTTCTTTAACTTTTTTTTCTTTTTCTTTCAATTTTCAAACCTGGCCAAGATTTTTAGTTGCCAACACTTAGGAAAACCCAAAATATACCTTAGAAATCTTTGACTTTTAGGGACATATGCAATCTACCAGTTCGGGGTAGCTGGTGCAAGATTCATATTTGGTGAAGGTTGGTAGTGAATGTTCGATCCAGATGACATTCCCATCAAGAAAATTTACCAGTTCCCTTACTATGATAAAACAAGCTCATTCAGAATATTGTATATGTAATTTGAATCCAAATTCAAAGAAACAAATGTGTAAGCTTCTTCAGTTCAACTTCTTTAAACTAAAATATCTTTAACTGCTTCCCTCTCCCCCTCCCCCCGCGCGCGCGCGCGATATAAGTTGATTATCATATAAGTTGACATGACTAACATTCCCAATTTCATAGCATTGTTCATTTGAAAATCACTTCCCCACAATCTTGGAAGAGAGCACAAAAGAAACAGAAATACTAATTTCAAGATTAGAAACAATAAAATAAAAAGCCCTCTCATACATTCCAACTAAACAAAAACGAAACATTCAGTCAAGACAATAACCAAAACTCTTTCTAGTGTTCATCTCACGAGCACAATGAAGGATATAAGTTATAATTATCCATATAAGCATATGATTCTGAGCTACCAAATATCTAAGACGATCAACAACACAAAGCAACACAGCTCCAACTATAAATGGATTGCTACAGAAACATCTCCACACCCACAAAATAAAATAAAATAAAATAAATAATAATAGTAACAAAAACAAATAAAGCAGCTTTGTTTGACATACACAATAGCATCACCGAATAAATAAAAAAAGACCACTTTTGGCGGCTAAAAATATTTTTTGGTCGCCAATTCTATACTTTTAGTTACTGATTGTTTTTTAGTTGCTAAAAAACTTAACTTTTGCCGACCAAAATCGGATTTGGTCACCGAAGATGCACTTTCAACTACCAAAATTTTGGTCGCCAAAAAATTAATTCCCTCCTTAGGATTTTAGCTCTCCCGCGCTAAAAATAACCACTTTTGGCGACTAAACTTATTTTTTAGTCGCCAATTATAGACAAAAACTAAAATTTTTTTAGTCACCAAAAAGTTTTACTTTAGGCTACTAAAAATTTTTTTGTCACTAAAACCCATATAATCAGCGACCAAACTTAGTTTTGGTCGCCAATTGTAGACTTTTGGCTACTAAAATTGTTTAGTCGCCAAAAAGCTTTACTTTTGGTTACTAATGCTATTTTGGTTGCTGAAAGCTATACTTTCAGCGACCAAATTTTTTTTGGTCAGGAAATTTAGTCGCCGAATATGCTTTTTCCTGTAGTGTATATTGAGTTTAATTTATTTATTTTTAATCATTTACTACATTGTAAAAATTTTAAAAATATATTGGCATTTTTTGTTTTTTCAAAAATGCCATTATAAGTTTGAAAAGTTTTTGACTTAGTGACATTTCTCAAAATGCTATAAAATATTTGTTTATGAAACTTTTCACCTATGTGCCATAAAAAGTAATTTGCACCTACCTAGTGTCCTGACATTTTTTAAAAAATGCCATTGTTACTAAAGTTTAGTGGCATCTGTTGGTAAATGTCATGAACATAATTTTTTGTGTCATTATTTTATAAAATGTCATAAAATTGATGTGACATTTCTTTATTGAAATGCCACTAGAGCCTTATATGTTTGTGGCTTTGTGACATTTATCTAAATGTGTCACCAAATATTATTTTTGTGGCATTTTCTAAAAACATGCCACTAGTATAGTGTCACTAAAGTGTGTTTTTGTTATAGTTTTGTGACACTTGTTCATTGAAATGTCACTGGAGCCTTTTATGTTTGTCGTTTTGTGGCATTTTTAAAAAACGTGCCACTAAATATCATTTTTGTGGCATTTTCTAAAAATATGCCACTAGTGTAGTGCCACTAAAGTATGTTTTTGTTGTAGTTTTTTGTGACACTTGTTCATTGAAATGTCACTAGAGCCTTTTATGTTTGTCGTTTTGTGGCATTTTTCAAAAGCGTGCCACTAAATATCATTTTTTGTGGCATTTTCTAAAAATATGCCACTAGTGTAGTGCCACTAAAGTATGTTTTTGTTGTATTGCAAACTGATATATTATCAAGGTAAATTGTTTATATTATTTGTTTTAATTCTTTTAATTATATTTTTAATTCAAATGAATTTTTTTTTTCTCATATTGAAGAAGTTATACCAAATTTAAATACATATGCACATCTCATCAGTATTTACCATCCATCTATATAACAATGGAAGGGGTTTTTTTTTCTCATATTGAAGAAGTTATACCAAATTTAAATACGTATGCACATCTCATCAGTATTTACCATCCATCATTGACTGTGAAAGAGTAGATTCTCTTGTTTTACCCTTTTAGTATTATTAAGGGTAAATTACATCTTGCACTCCTGTATTTTGTATCAAATTTCACTTTGGCTTTTACACATGAAATCATAATAGTCAACCTCTTGCACTACTAGTCAAATCTCACTTTGATCCCTATATATAAAATCATGACAGTCAACCTCCTACACTTTTAGTCAAATCCTACTTTAATTCCTACACAAATGTCAATATCTCATTTTTTTTTTTTTTATTACTATGTTGTTTAAATGTTTAATAGAATCCAGTTATGTGACAAGAATGCAACTATGAAATGAGGTTAAAAAGGAAAATCTTCCTCATTTCCCACCAATAGACACTTTGCCTCAAAATTTATATCAAATTATAAATATATTAGGCTAAAACAAGACGTAGATTGTAAACGACTAAGAAGATGAATTAAGATTTTACATAAATTATAATCACGAAACTTGGTTTTTCATAATAACACAATCTTCTACATATTTGTTGGCTTTTTGGCTTCGAAGGGTATTTTTGTAAATGCGAGCGTGCCAGTAAGGATCAATCAGTCCTTACAGAAATTATAATTGCCAACCAATTATCAGACGATTGTGTTTTAGTTCTTTCAGCCTCAATGAAGAGGACTTTTACTGGTAGCTTGACTTAGGAGAAATTAAGCAAAATAGCAGTTAAACAAAAAGCAATTGAAGTATTTCATTAAAATGAAAACTTACAATGGTCCAAACTCAGCCTCGTAGAGGTTTACAGCGACAATCTACTTGAATCTACTTGAAACTACTCCTATAAATGAAGTGCAGAACAGGTATTTAAAGTGCAGGAATGTAAAGACTGGAAATGTAAAAACTGGAAAGGAAAATGTATAAAGTAAGACTGGTTTGTATGATCTGAGTCCGGGGGCTTTTTCTGGGGACCTCCTTGCTATTTATACTCTTTAAGGATGACCATCGAACTGCACTTCAAACCGTCAAATTGCTCCTCCATGATCGCTGATCATGCTGCCTTAGAAGTAGTTCCACTATGCCATCACTTGCAGCTGGGCTTCCCTCCTGTATTTGAATTTGAATATGAGTAACCGTTGAAGCCACGTCACCTTGTATCTCTTTACTGATCCAGTGCTACTCAGATCACGTGAGAACCAATTTTCAATGCCACGTGGATGATCAGGATCAAAGACTTGAGTAGTCTCCCAATATTGCCCTTACTTTGCCACATGTCGAACTGTAATTGGCTTTTACAAAATATGTAGCCAACATTACCCCCCGCACTAATATACCCAATACTTGGTGATATTAGTGAATCACAGCTTTTCCCGCGCTTCTGGAACGTGCATGGAGTCTATCTTCTGGAAACACAACCGTCATTCATCTGGTGATCATTTGCATTAACTCTCTTTCAATTTGTTTGAACATCCCAATACCTTAGCATTCGAACAGACTATGGCTAAATCAACTTCCCTCGATCAAGCACACGAAGAGCCATTGAGTAATGCTGCTTCCCCTCGAAAGAACCTCCACGCATTCATTAACCACCTTTACTCGCCTTTCCATATTCTGGTCATGGATGCCTATACAAATTATCGACCTTTGGAATACACACACATTGTCCTTAATCCTTCGATTCAACAAGTTGCAGACACAGATACAAGAAATTCTTCCTCTGACTCCCCCTTGTACCTCGAACAAACTGCTCTCAAACCTTTGATTTGGCAAGTTGCAAATATGGACTTAGGAAACTCTTCTTCACAAAATTCTGCATGGGATGAAGCTATAACTTCTTCATCTTCTGGAGTTTCTGGCTGGACTAGCTGGTCAACACCTGAAACTTATGATTTGAGGGAACGAATTATCCATCATTTTGTCGAGTTCACTGACCCTTTGGAGTTTCCTTCCTATGCTCGAAGTTCAGTGGTCTACCCTTACGTGCCCATTGACTGTCGACGTAGTTTGGAGGAGAACCTTCTTGTGGCATGGTACACATCCTCCATGCCTACAAAGTCAGTGCTTGTTGCCCGACGCCCAGAAGAGGCACAAGGGTATAACCCCTCATTCTTAGCCCAGAAGGCGAAAATTTGTTCTTCTGACTGGCTTAATCATATTAATGCTTTTGTTCCTTCTGCTCCCGTGCCATCTCCCATAATAGAAGCATCCACACCTTCCTCTCCATCTACATCTCCTTCTCCATCTTCTGAAACAGAAGCATTTACACCTTCTCCTCCGCCAACACTTTGCTGGACAGAGAAATTGAGGCCTGCCCTTCCTATGGAAAAAGCCTTCCCACCTTACAAACCTCCTCCTTCCCCTACTCCAGCTGAGCGGAAACAAGCTCAACTTCTGCTTGCAGCTTTCTCTCACTTGCCCTTCAATGTTCTTGAGGACGAAGTCCCTCTCAAGAACTTTCAATGGGCTTGTGATATTCTGACTAGGGGCCATATCCTTAATCCCATCGCCCAAGCAGAACTTCAAATGTTCTTGGACCAACTTCCGGTGCTCCTCTACTGGCATCGAAATTCCATAGTCACAACACAATCTTTAGATCAACTCTCGTCTCTGCGAATTCATGCCCAGTACGAAGCAGAGAACTTCATTGAAGAATTCGATGACTTCAAGAATAAAGATTCTGCGTATTGGGATGATTTGGTTTTAGACGAATTGGAACAAAGATTAAGAGAGGAAGCTTTCGAAATAAAGGCTGAAGAGCTCTACTATGAAGTGAGAGCACACCAACTTATGCAGCCAACATTAGAAGAAATAGAGGATATAATAAGGAAAGAACAAAAATTCATTGATCACTGTTGGATCAAGTTTCATGATCTTGTCATTTATTCCATTCCTTATTTTTATGAACTTGAGTTCATACCCAGATAGGGTCATTCGATGTAATTGCTTTGGCTTTAATATAATATAACCGAAATTCTTCACTTGGCATTGTTTGATCCTGTTTCCATTCGCCTTTTAAAGCCAATCCAGAGCTTCGAACTGAATAATCTTATTCTTCGAACGTAGACTCAATTGTTTTTGAAAATGAAGACACTAAGGACCAACATGACCTCTCCAATTCATGGAATAAAGTTGACAGTTTGGCTGATATTATCTTAGAAATGGTGCTTCGAGTTTAACAATCTTATCATTCGAATATAGATCCAATCAATTTCCAATAAGGATGTTGGGATAAATTCTCCAATTTATGGATTATGGTCATCAACCTTTGTTAATTCTTATTTAGAATTGGTGCTTCGAACTTAACAATCTCTTCCCTTAAAGTCTGTCTTAATCATAACCAAAATATGATCATGATTAGTACTGACTATTTTTGCTTCGAAGAACAGCTCATACTTACAACAATACAAAAACTGTTCTTAGGGTTGCATTGTTTAATCCGAAAAGACAATTTCTGTGTGTATATACAAACCAACTATTGGTTTTAATGCTTCGAACACCCAAATATATCTTTAATGATCCTCTAGCTTTACCTCAAGGGTATTACTTTTGTTAAGAAACCTACTACAGGTCTTTGATCTCGTCAACGTAAACAAACCCTTGAGTATTCTTACAGTAATATGCTTCGAAGCCGACTTATGTATTTCGAAGCCGTTGTTGTTTGATTTTTTTTTGGCGCCAAAATCTGGTTTGAAGCCAAATATCTTGCTTCGAGGCTGGCGTCAACGGCCGGAATGTGCTCCTCCCTCCAAAACTATCAATATTGGAAGAGACCCCTCGTATTCGTACTTTTAGTACTTTAACAACTTATGAAATATATTTTCCAGACACAAAGGTTTTAAAACCCTTTTGTTTCGCATTCTGGAATTATTTACGCCCTCAACGCATAAACCCTCATCGGTCTTCCACTTCTCTCTATTCCCTTCTCACTTTCCGAAAAACGTACTACCAATGGCTTCTTCTTCACCAAAGGTACCAGTCATAGAGCGTATGAGCTCATCTGTAGCCTTAAAAAGACTCATTGACGCAGAATGTGAGAAGTACAAGGCTGGGGAAAAAAGCGCTATTGACGGGCGTATCTTTGTCCCTCGTCGCCATGAGCAACAAGACTACGTGCTCGGGCCAATATTCAAGGAGATCCTTATTGAGCTCCCAGCTCTATATCCTCGTCTGGAGAACCAATGTCTCCTTTATGAAGGTGGTCTCGATTGGAGGAACTGGAGAATCAATCGCCCTCACCGATGTTGGCCCACGGTGAGACCGGAATGGCAAGAATGGTACGATCGGGTCATCCCTGCTAGGACACTGGACCTTCAAGAGCTCTGCCTCCTCGATGTTCTTCGACTATCTAGGGTAACTATCTCGGAGGACCCTTTCCTAGTCCCTGCTGCTTTATGTTTTTGGAACCCTATCTTCAATTTCTTTCAATTTAAATGTGGGATGATAGCCCCTACTGTTCTTGACATTTGCCACTTACTAGGAGTATCCCCTATTGGTACCCTCATTACACCAGATTTCCCTGACTTAGCCGTCTCCTTCTCCCTTCCTTCTCTTAACTCATCTTACAGTGATTTTGTTAAGGCTGAGAATAAAAGAGAGGGCCTAGTAACTGATAGAGAATTCTTTTCCTTTTTATTATACTGGCTTTGCAAATTCCTCTTTTGTACCTCCTCCCAAAGAATCATGTCTGAATTTGCTCCTCTTGCCAAAGCCTTTGTTTTGCAAAAAAGGGTAGCCTTAGCTCCATACGTTCTAGGCCATGTATACAGAGTTTGTTCCCTCTTTTGTGAGAAACCCTTAGATGTTAATCAAGGGGGGCCGTTCTGGATCCTTCAGCTTTGGCTTTTCGCCTATTTTACTGAATTACAATCCAAATGCCTTAAATTCTCTGGGCTACATTTTCTTACCCATGGCATCAGACTGGCCAATGCTTCACTCTATCCTTCTACTTTTGCTTTTTATTTCTCTTTTTTCCATCAACTACCAGTTGCTCTTCCCATTCACCGCTTCCGTCCCTTCGAAACCAGTGAAGGTCCAACTTGGTTAAGTCATTTCCTAAGTGACAGGCTCTGTGCTTCACTTATTCACAAGGATATATGGGCCTCCCTTTTGATTCCTAGAGAGCTAGTTATCGGGACCACGAACCCCAGAGCTTATAAATGTATAGCTGAACCTTATTGTCCTGCTCAATTTGCTAGACAATTTGGCTTCACACAAGGGGTCCCAATACCCCTCTGCAGCAACACCAATCTGAGCCTTACTAGGAGAGATTTGAAGGTTCAGAAGTCGAGGCTAGAAGAGGCAACTTTCAAATTCATAGATGACTTGGCCAATTTTGAGTATACCCCTTTCATCCCTCAAGGTACCGTATTGAAGAGATACCAAAATTGGTGGGTAAACAATATGGAAGTCTATTTGGCCATGTCACCTCGAAACCTACTGGAGGTGTTAGATGTGCCCAAACCCAAGGGAGCTGAAACTGTTCCTTCCTCCACTGTGCCTCCTACAACTGCTACCTCAACTCCTCCTAAAACCACTCGGGCTGTTTCAAAGACAGGTATGTGCCTTTGTTTTCTTTCCTTCAACTTCTTATAAAATGCTGATTATCTTATTCTTAATTTTCCTTTTGTGAAGGTGGTCAGCAGCAAAAGAAGAGGAGACTGCTTGAGCCTGAAAAGAAAACAACTGAGGTGCAAGAAGAAGAAGAAGAAGGGGAAGCAGACCAAGAACATGAGTCACCCTTGATAAGAAGAAAAAAGATGATTGCTTTGGTTCAAGAGGAAACAACCGCTAGGGAAGTAGAGAAAGGGCTTATTTTTAGGAAATCTTAATCTCAGTCTGTAGAAGCTGAGAGGACATCTGAGAAGCAGACAATGCCAATTCAAATAAAGAAGAGAAAAAAGATTACTGTCTCTCCTTCTGATTTTACTGAAGACTCTGATTCCGAGACAATTGCCCAAGCAATAGAAAAGAGAAGGAAAGTGACTACTTCAACTATTGCCTTGGTTGAAGATCCCATTCATGAGGTAGCTGCCAAGGCAGTAGAGCAGGAACATTCCAAAGCTATAATTGTCTTTGAGAGAGCTGAGAAGAGACGGCGGCAACAATTTCTGAGAGATGAAGCTGCCACTGCTGACGCATTACAAAGGGAGATGGCAAGAAGTCAACAGGCTGCCGAACATTACTCCCTCTGCGGCTCTCCCAACAGTGCCAGTGCTTCTGAAACAAGTGATTTCTTTCACACTTCTGCTGTTCTTCCTTTATTAGCTCTTGGTACTTGAAATTTGACATTGCTTTATACTTCTTCCTTTTGCAGCAACAACTACTGCGTTTATCTTTCCGATGAGGCCCCCCTCAATTTCAGTCGAAGTTGATCAACTGTAGAATGTTAGGGTTATTCAAATCGTACTCCCACTTCCAAAACCCTCATTTGATATACCTTCTTTGAGCCCCAGCATTCCTGCATCTCTCCTTCTTGGTTTAGAACCATACCTCCCTTTCTTGACCTTTGACCTACTTCAGTCCGATTCTCCTTCGAGCCTTGCTCCTCCTTCTTTTATAGAACATCCAACTACTATTCCATCTCTAATGGCAGTTGATTCTCCTACAGAGGGTGCTAGTAGCTCCCCAATCCATGGCTCATTATCTTTACCTACTCCCAGCCCCTCTTCACTTGATTCATTGGTAGCTAAGACCATAGAGGCTGCCAAAGATGCTTCATCTATTTCCCTTATCCCCATGCAGTCCTTTACGCCTTCCATCACAACTCTCTCTGCACCCCTCATGTCTACGGATGAGGTGGATATCTTCGAAGCGAGATTAGCTAGTCTTTTGGACATACCTTCTACCTCTCCAATATCCAGTATTGAAGCTGAGCCATTAGTTTTGGCTGACTCCTTGTTGGAAATTCTTGAGAGCTCTTCTTCTTCCAGCCGCAAGTCTTCTGTACCTTCAATAGACCTGGACACATGCCTGGAGCTACTGATTTCCTTTTCGAGGATTCCCTTCGAGGCTCTACAAAGGCCTATAATTAGAAATGGGTTCCTCCAGTGCTGTAAACTTGCTGAGCAGTCAGGCATGGATGTTTCAAGTCATTTATCTCAAGCAGCAGCTACTGTCGATTTTTACATCAGCATTTGCCAAGCTGCCAAGGCTGAGGATGAGAAATTGACGGGTGACAGGAGTTTTGTTTCCCAAGTACATACCGAAGTATCGATGCTTAAAGAACAACATTCCTCTGCCTCCTACTTTCGAGTCCAGCTGCTGGAGAGGAAAGCTCAACTTGAAGAGGAGTTAGCTGCAGTAAATCGAGCCTTGGTCCGAACTGATACAAAATTGCAAATCACCAACCAAGGACTAGCTGATGGAAAAGAAGAGATGGCTGCAGCTATTCAACTAGCTCCCTCACTTAGCAATAGGAAATCTATTGTACAAAAACAATTAAGACACTGTAATGAATTTTGGGCCAATTTGTGGCAAAATGTACTTGATTCTTTATGAAAGCACAAATTTTGTCTATCATTTGAGCAGTCTTGTGTTTTTTTTTTTTTTTTTGTATTTAATTTTTATTTTATTTCTTGTGTTTCCCAAATGGTTGGAAAATAAGGCTTCAAATATCTGCCATTAATTTTTTTGGGATGCACATATCCATTCAAATTTCTCAAATGGTAGGCTCCAAAAGGCAAAACTCTATGAATTTGATATGGTCCCTCCCAGTTAGGTGACCATTTGCCAAACTTATGGCTTTTAATTCCTATTGGGAGTATTGTTTTCCATACCAAATCACCTTCATCAAAGCCAATGTGTTTGACTTTCTTATTATAATTCTTGGCTGCTTTCTTCTTTTGGAAAAGAATACTATTCAATGCCAAAATTCTGTCCTCATCTATACCTTCTAATTCCAAATACATACTCTGATGGTACTGCTCCGGATCCAACTGGTTTTGGCATCTTACCCTCAAAGATTTAATATTAATCTCTACAGGTAACACTGCATCATGCCCATATACTAGGGCATAAGGTGTAACTCCTGTGCTTGATCTTGGGGAAGTTCTGTAAGCCCATAAAACATCCAACAACAAGTTATGCCAATCCCTGGGATTATCTTCCACAACCTTTTGTATTCCTTTTTTCAAGGATTTATTGGATGATTCAGCTTGACCATTGGCTTGTGCATAATAGGGTGTGGAATTAATAAGGCTAATTCCAAATTCTGCCACAAAAGACTTCACCATTTTCCCATCGAATACAGTCCCATTGTACACAGTTATGGTTTGTGGGATGCCAAATCTATGGATCAAATCTTTAATGAACCCAATGACTTTTGTCTGATCCACAGCCTTGTATGGTTTGGCTTCGACCCACTTAGTGAAGTAATCAGTGGCCACTAGAATGAAACAATGATGCTTCGAAGAAGGTGGGTGTATTTTTCCCATCATATCCATGGCCCATCCTCTGAATGGCCAAGGCTTCACTACTACATGCAAGTCAGTTACAGGCACATGCCTTATTGTGCCATGCTTCTGACATGCCTGGCAACCCTTTGCATATTCTATGCAGTCTTTAAGGATAGTTGGCCAATAGTAGGAATGCATTCGAAGCAACCATCTCATCTTTACACCAGGCTGATGAGCACCACAAATGCCTTCATGAACCTCAGCCATAGCTGTTAATGCTTCTTTTGGGCCTAAACATTCCAGCAACAAACCATCTCCCCCCCTTTTGTAGAGAGCATTGCCATATATCACATATTGCATAGACTGCAATTTGATTTTCCTGCTGGCCTTCGAAGATAGACCAGCTAAGTATTGTATTATTGGATGCCTCCAATCTTGTTCTTGTAAGTCATTATGATTGACTTCCAAGACCACATTCCTTTTATTCAAAGGTGGAATCAATTTCTGATATGTTGTTTGGCCTATGTCCCTTTGGGCATTATCCCTTCTCTTGAAGTTCGAAGCTTTCTGAGCCACATCATTAGCTCTATTATTCAAGAATCTTGGAACATGAGTTACATTTGCTATTTGAAATTGAGAAAGCAAATGCAATGCAACAACATAGTATGGCAGAATACTTATGCTTTGACACTTGAAAACCCCTTTCACTTGATTAACCACCAATTGAGAGTCTCCAAATATGTCAACTGCATGTACTTGTAATCTAATAAGGATTTCTAGTCCCACTATTAAGGCTTCATATTCAGCCTGGTTATTGGAACAGCTAGCTTCATCCACTCTGAACCCATGTGTGGTCTCTACCCCTTGCGGAGATTTAATCACAATACCAATTCCAATCAAGCCATTGGCTTTCGATCCATCGAACCACATCTGCCATGGCTCAACACTAGCCATGCCAAGTTCCATTATCTCTTGGCTCTCCGTTTGAGAGGGATGATTTGCCAGAAAATTGGCCAGAACTTGCCCTTTTACTGCCTTTTGAGGGACATATTCTAAATGAAATTCTGATAAGGCTAGTATCCACTTGCCAATTCTCCCCCTCAACATAGGTCTAGATAACATGTACTTAACCAAATCTGTGGTTGCAATTACCAAGACAGTTGTAGGTAAAAGATAATATCTTAATTTCATTGCAGCAAAATACAAAGCAAGACACAGCTTTTCTACAACTGAATATTTACATTCACAAGAATTTAAAAACCTACTAAGATAATAAACAGCTTGTTCCCTGCCTTCTTCATTGTCTTGGGCCAAGAAAGCTCCCAATGAATCTTCTGCTGCACCTATGTACAACTTCAAGGGTTTATTGTCCTTTGGTGGCATCAGCACTGGAGGGTTGGCCAAGTAGGCTTTGATACCTTCGAAAGCAATTTGATGCTTTGCTGTCCACACAAATTCCTCTTCATCTTTCAACCTTAACAAGGAAGAAAATACTTTAGTTTTCCCTGCAGTGTTAGAAATAAACCTTCGAAGAAAGTTAACCTGTCCAAGGAATCTTTGTAATTCTTTCTTACTTGATGGAGGCCTAGCTTCAATGATGGCTTTGGCTTTATTCTGATCAATCTGTATCCCTTTCTTGTGCACTACATAACCCAAGAAGTTTCCAGATGAGACGCCAAAAGCACACTTAAGAGGATTGAGCTTCAATTTGAACTTTCTCATTCTTTCAAAGGCTGCTTCTAAGTGAAACAAATGCTCCTCCATGGCTTGGGATTTGACTACAATGTCATCAATATAACATTCCAAATACCCTCCGATGAGGTCATGAAAGATAGTGTTCATAGCTCTCTGATATGTAGCTCCAGCATTCTTCAGGCCGAATGGCATTTTAACCCATTCGAAGGTGCCAATATTCCCAGGGCATCTGAATGCTGTCTTGTGGATGTCCTCCTCTGCAATGCAGATTTGATTATAACCAGAGTGTCCATCCATCATTGATAAAACTTGATGCCCTGCTGAACTGTCTACCAACAGATCCACTATAGGCATAGGGTATTCATCTTTTGGAGTTGCTAGATTTAAGTTTCTGAAGTCAATGCATACCCTCATTTTACCATTCTTCTTGACTATAGGCACAATATTAGATAGCCATTCAACATACCTGGCTGTCCTAATAAAACCTGCCTTGAGTAGCCTAAGAATCTCTTCCTTGACTTTCTGAATTACTTCTGGACTCATTCTTCTTGGTTTCTGCTTGTATGGCTTGAAGTTAGGCTTCATAGGGAGCCTATGTTCCACTAATGACCTATCCAATCCTGGTAGTTCATTATAAGACCATGCAAAACAATCTTTATACTTCTTTAGAACAACCAATAACTGGTCCCTGTCCATATCATTTAGACAAGCACTTATATAGGTAGGCTGTTGTATAGAACCTTCCCCTAAATTTATTTCTTCTAAGGGGTCTTGTGTCTGAGGGATTATTGAAGCTTCTTCCTTGGTTTCCTCTACCCTCGAAGCAATCTTCTCACTTTGTTCTGCTCCCAGGTTCTTTAGTTCAACATCTTTGCCCTCCTCCTCATAGACAAAGTCTGTCCATAAGGCATCCTCTTCTTGTATTTCTTGGACTTTTGTTTCAATGTCCAGTGCACAGTATTTGTCAAGGGTCAAAATTCTGACCCACTGCTGTTCCTGTTCACAGCCAATTATCATGGCCTCCCTCTCTTGCTCCTGTACTTTCTGGACTATTGCTTTTACGTCCAATGTTGAGAATTTAATTAGAGCCAAAGACTTGGCTTCTTGTCCTTCATCTCCTTGCCTACAACCAGGCATCATTGTCATCCTTAATGACAATCTCTTCATCAGCACTTTCTTGGACTAAGTGCTTTAGGTGTGTCACTTCCTCATCAGCCGTCACTTCGGCTGAGCCATCAGCTTTCCTCAATATATTAAGTGGTGTTACACCCTCAATATACAACTTGGCCTCTGCAAAGTCTGCACAGGCTATGAAGGGTTGAGGATCTGCATCAATTTCCTCCGTCTCTCCATTGCCTAAGGCCATCATAATCTTCTGATGCAAAGAGGAAGGCACACATTTGTTAGTGTGGATCCAATCTCTCCCAAGTAAAGCATTGTATTTAGCATTACTGTCGATTACGAAGAATGCTGTCATGCAGTCCCTGGTTCCCACACTCAAGTTAATGGGTAGAATCCCTTGAGCCATCTGTTTGTCCCCAACAAAGCCAGCAATGGTTGTGCTGGTTGGAATCAACCTGGGATTCTTTTTCCCTAGTTTCTTCAAAGAAGATTTTGGTAGTAAGTTCACTGCTGCCCCATTGTCTATCAGGACACGGTTCAGTTGTATCCCATCGAAGAACGCTTTGATGTACAGCGGCTTGACATGTTGTGTCATAGAATTCGAAGGATACTCAAAAGGATATGAGAGGTCAATGCTCACCTCTTCCTCACTCTCGCATTCAGTCTCCATTGGGGTAGCCATCCCAGGATCATCTTGTACCATACTTACTTGCGAGTCTTCACTAGAAATAGGAATAGGATCCATGTCTTGGTCATCTCGGTCCTCATTTCCAGCTTGGAACTCATGGGGCAGTATGTGTACCATATTGACTGATACTGGAGGAAATGAGCCAAATTGGATGGCTGGCTGTACCTGCTTCCTCTCTTGGCCACCTTCAGTTACTTCAGTAGCATCCTCCATGCTGCACTCTGGTACTCCGTTGTTAGCAGATTCCTTCGAAGGATCTTTCTCGACTGGTTCTTCGACCAAAAATGTTTGGTCAGCCATGAAGGCTTCGAACATTCCTTCCTCCATCATTTCTTTCCTGGCTTATGCCAATCTCTTCTTCTGTCTCGCTATCACTCTCCATCAAAGCTTTCTCCAATCCTGCTAAGCTAGACTTCTCTCTGGCTTTTAGTTCAGAATGAACCTTGGCCAATTGTTCTCTGCTGCAACCCACTTTGCTTTGTAAAGTCGGCTTGGGAGTATGGTCTAACTTTGGAATTTTCTTTCCTTCTGTCTGGACCAATGAAAAGCTCTCTCCATTTTCTTTCATATCGTTCCGGTACTGAGTGTACCTGCGCTGAATCTTTCTCCTTTGTGATCTTGAAATAACTGGGACCATATCTGGTTCCTTTGTCTTTGGGTGTTTGAGCAATACCCAATTGTTTGGAGCCACCAAAGGAGGCTTGACCATCCTGCCTTGGGTTCCAACCTCTCTCCGGGTGGGCAGTTCCCTGGGTTTGTTTTGCATTACAAACCAGTCTGGGACTCCAGGTACCCACGAACTTTTTGACTCAGATGTTGAACTGCTTTTTTCAACCTTCGAAACCATCTTCGAAGCTGGCTGTGAAGATAAGTGTTTGACTCTGACCTCATGTTTTAAACCTAATTCAGACCTTCGATGAAGGTAACCACTTTCTGTCCTGCATGAGGCTGGCCTAGGAGGCCAATCCCTGGCTTTGACCCCATGAAATGAGCCTCTCTCCAGTCTTCTTTCAGAATGACTGCTCTCCATTCAGTAATAGTTAGGTGGCCTAGATTCATACAAGGGCCTCTTGCCTTTAGCATGCGTTCTGTCCATTGCAGGCTCAACCACTGGTGGTCGCTGCCTATCACTAGCCGGATACGGCCTTTTGTTGTAAGCGTTGGTTGATTTAGGACGTCTCTGAACATCCCTGTAGTATTGTTTCCCATCAATTGGGAGCCCTTTCAACCATTTATAACTCAATCTGCACCTGGGACACATCCTCTGCATTACAGCTGCTTCCAAGGAATCATCATCCAGTACTTCTTCATCAGAGTGTTCCTTCTGGTGTGAGAAACTTTGTCCAATAGCTGGTGGGTTTTTAGTGTCCTTCTTGGTAGTTGTCTGGTTGGCAATATGCATCTGCACATTGACCTCTTCCAACTCCTGCAGAGATAAATTCTGGAAATTTGGTACAACCATATTAGCTGTACTTTCTCCAACTTCTGGAAACGGATTACTGTCGATCCCCATGGCCTTTTCTGTTTTGGTTGGGAACTTCAAACTTCCTTTCCGAATTTGTTCTTGGATCCTGTCTCGAAAAACAATGCAGTTTTTAGTCGAGTGAGACCAAGAGTTATGCCATTTACAATATATTTTTCCTTTAAGTTCATCTGGAGATGGCAGTTTTACTCCTTTAGGTAACTTAAGGAAGTTGGCCGCGAGCAAATGATCAAAAATGCCATCTGCTTTTGTTAAATCGAAAGAGTACTTCCTGTGAAAGTCTTTCTTTTTAAATTGCTGGTCAATTGTTGTATCCTTATGAACTAATGCCTCACAGATCACAGGTTCTTTGCCCACAATCTCTGCTGCATCAATCTCATAATTAGGATCTCTATAATATGTCTTGTATGATGCATTATTTCGATCTTGTTCCTCCTCTAGTAATGCTTCATATCGAGACACCTTATAGGTTAGTTCAACCAAATCTCTGAATTCAGTTGAGTCAAACTTCTTTCGAAGCCTAAACTCTGAACCGTTTTGAGCCAATCTTACGAATTCTGGCTCTGGTAGGATGACTCTACATTTATTTCGAGCCCTTTTAAACCTAGCAATAAACTGAGTAGCCTTCTCCTCAGGCCTCTGACTCAATCTGGCCAAGTCTGCCATGGAAACCTCTGGCTCCGACTGGAAGAATTGGGCATGAAATGCCTCTTCTATTTGTTGCCAATTTTGAATGGAGCCAGGTGTAAGGTTGATGTACCATACAAACGCTCCCCCAATTAGAGAATTTGGGAATAATCTTAGTTTCATATAGTCATGATTAGTAAATTCACCGCATTGGGCAGCAAACCTAGCAATATGCTCTATTGTTGATTGATTCCCAGTCCCATAAAAAAGGGTAAAATCTGGTATCCTGAACCCCCTTGGGTATTCATGTACCCTATCTACCCATTCTGGGTATGGTTTCCTGTATACAGGAGTCTGGACCCCCCGAGTCATCGGTTCACACATTTCCCTAACAATATCAACAATTTGGTTCCTAGGGACCATATTTTGTGCTTGCTGAACCACTATTGGAGGGACAAACACAGGATTTGGTGGACAAACTTGTGCTTGTGGTCCCCTTGGTCCATAAGGTGGTACATTTGGGACTGGTTGTCCTTGTGGTGCAGGTTGCTATTGAGGGTGTGGGTAACCCCTTTGAGCCTGTCCTGCAAAAGGACCTGTGAAAGGTGCTGGAACAGGTATTGTGTCCCTTCCATTTACAGGCCAGCCTTCCAACCCCCCGGGTGTAAATTCAAATAAAGGATTATTATATCCCCTAGTGCCAGGGATGGCTTCGAACATGGGATTTGTAACCATTCTTACGCCAGTTTCTTGTATTTGACCAGATCCACCAACTTGTGTGGCTTCATTGTTGAGTACTGGGGTATTTTGACCTGCCATAGGCCTTGAAATGGGTTCATACCAAGACTGAGGTGATAGTCTTTCATGGTTCTGATTACTAGTTTGACCATTAGAATGTCCATTAACTTGCATAGGCTTTTTGTCTCTAGCCAATCTTTGCTGATGGACATTTAAAATTTCCTCTGTGTGTCTTGTGTTTGTTAGTTGGTGGTTATTCATTCGATCCAAAAAGGATGTTGCCCACCTTTCCATTGTGTTCATTAATTGTTGTCCCATAGCATCTACTAGACCATCCCAAGGATTTGTTGGCTGAGTAGATGGGACAGTGGATGGTCCAATTCCTTGGTTTCGTCCAATATTATGAACATATGGTTCTTGTCCAGAAGTACTGGTCTGTTCGACCATAGGTTCCGATAACATGGGAGTTTCCATAGGATGTGTTACCACATTATCCTCTGGATTAGGTATTTCATCCTCTCCTTCTACGCCTTCTTCCAAGCGTTCATTTTCTCCTTGTCGTCTTCGTCTAGCCATTTTAATTGGTCCCACTGGACGTACCAAAAATATATGTTGGCTTTTTGGCTTTCGAAGGGTATTTTTGTAAATGCGAGCATGCTAGTAAGGATCAATCAGTCCTTACAGAAATTATAATTGCCAACCAATTATCAGACGATTGTGTTTTAGTTCTTTCAGCCTCAATGAAGAGGACTTTTACTGGTGGCTTGACTTAGGAGAAATTAAGCGAAATAGCAGTTAAACAAAAAGCAATTGAAGTATTTCATTAAAATGAAAACTTACAATGGTCCAAACTCAGCCTCGTAGAGGTTTACAGCGACAATCTACTTGAATCTACTTGAAACTACTCCTATAAATGAAGTGCAGAACAGGTATTTAAAGTGCAGGATTGTAAAGACTGGAAATGTAAAAACTGGAAAGGAAAATGCATAAAGTAAGGCTGGTTTGTATGATCTGAGTCCGGGGGCTTTTTCTGGGGACCTCCTTGCTATTTATACTCTTCAAGGATGACCATCGAACTGCACTTCAAACCGTCGAACTGCTCCTCCATGATCGCTGATCATGCTGCCTTAGAAGTAGTTCCACTATGCCATCACTTGCAGTTGGGCTTCCCTCCTGTATTTGAATTTGAATATGAGTAACCGTTGAAACCACGTCACCTTGTATCTCTTTATTGATCCAGTACTACTCCGATCATGTGAGAACCAATTTTCAATGCCACGTGGACGATCAGGATCGAAGACTTGAGTAGTCTCCCAATATTGCCCTTACTTTGCCACGTGTCGAACTGTAATTGGCTTTTACAAAATATGTAGCCAACAATATTCCTCTTCCTTTCTCTTCAATTTCTCTATTACATTTTTTTATTTCAAAAACTTTGTTTTCTTTTACCTCTTCATTCCAATTTTCAGCATACGAACATATGTATATATATTGTATTATATAACTCTCACATGTTTATCACATAGGGCAAAGTGTGTATTGGTGGGAAATGGAGATGATTTTTCTCTCTTACCCTCATTTCGTAGTTACATTTTTGTTACATGACTGAATTCTGTTAAAAATTTAAACAATGGAGTAATAGAAGGGAGACATTGACACTTGTGTAGGGATCAAAGTGAGATTTGACCAAAAGTACAGTATGTTGACTATTACGATTTCATGTGTAGGGACCAAAATAGGATTTAGTGCAAAGTGTAATGTACCCTATTATTAATTTAAAGTTCATTTTGTATTTTTATTATTGTTAGTGTTGTGTTCATTTTGTTTGTGACTACTTTTAGAGAACAAATATGTCTAATAAAAAATATGAATATGGATATAAAGAAAAATAAAAAAAATTTAATTCAGTCACAAAAAGGAGTTGTTATCAATAAAATATAACAAAATATTTAGACAAAATTTACGTAAATAACAACAAGTAATTGATCCAAAAGAATTAACACATAATGAAACTATACCCCCCAAAAAAAATAAATAAATAAATAAAAGACAACAGTGCAAAAAATTTAGGAAAAAGTTCTATAAATGAACACGCAATTGATAAAATTTTAATTAGTAATTTTGCATTTTAATCAGTTAGAAAAATATATTTTAATTTTTTTAAATGTAAAAGGCTTATTTTTAGTTTTTGCTTTTGTAGACGCCCCATTTGGTTCAACTATAAGATTCGGATACCATCATGATATCCCCAATGAAGAAAAAGATAAATGTGACAAACCCATCCCATATAATAATTAGTATGCAATTAATTAAAAAGATTTGAATTTTAATTGTCCATTATTTTAATTTAATTTGGGATTTATGAGAATTATTGAGTCTGATTCGTAAATGGTTTTATTAAGGATTTATTTTGGAATTAAAAATTGAACGTCCAAATAGCCTGTGAAGGTGAAATTGATAAGTTGAATCAGTTTAATTTCAAGTATTGGACTATATGAGAGTTTCATTAAATATTTGATTTAATTTTAAAAAATTAAGATTTGATTAATTGGGTCCAAATTGGAATAAATGAAGCTAATGTGATTATGATGATTAGTAATTGTAATTATTATAAATTAAATTTATTTTTGAGATGTTGAATTTGAGTATGTAATTTATTAGCGGAGATTTTGAGTTTAATCTGAAATTGAGAGCCTTAGAGATTTGAGAAACCAAAATTGATGATGATGGTAATAAGTTTAATTTGATATTTAGCCTCTTGGGAGTGGGATTAAAAATCTGATTCAGATTGATAAATTTAATATAATTAATTGGGCTCTAATGAAAATCAAATTAGACGAAGTAAATTATGTGAGATTTGTGATTAGGCATGATTAATTTAATTATGTGATAATCAAGATTTATTAAGATTAAATGTGGTTTAATTAAATTAAGCAAAAACAAAAATTGAGGTAGGGAAGAATCTAGAATTGGGGGTGTATGTGGGTGTGTGCGCGCTGAGAAATCTAAGTGTGCTGAGAAATCTGTGTATATCTAATGAATTCAAGAGTGTTTGAGATGGCGCTGGGGAATTTGAGAGAAGGAAAGCATTGTGGAGTCAATTTGGAAAACCGAGGGAGAGAGAGAGAGAGAGAGAGAGAGTTGGCTGCTGAAAGAGAAAATAAAAAAGAGAAGAAGAGAAAGAAAAGCTTAAGAAAATTGAAAGATATGAAGGAGATCCAAAGAAAAATTAATCATAATTTTTGAAATTAAAATTTAAAGTATAAAATTTATATTTGATTTTTGTAGAATCTTTGTATTATACTTGAAATTAAAGATGGGTTTGGAATCAACATTAGGTAATTGGAAGAAATTAAGACTAAGGCCAAGTTTGGCAACACCAAAATAATCCATCTTTTTATCTTTTTTCCATCAAATCACCTCTCTACTTTTCTACACATCTTTTCGTAAAAAGACAAAAAGTACACTTATTTAGGTGATCCCAAACAACCCCTAAATTGAAGGGTATGAACTAGGTTAATAAACATGGAAAATAATTTTAAGATTTCATTAAATTGAGTTTGATTTTGAAAACATTGATGTAATTGGGTTTTATATTTACATGCATCATGAATTTTGAAGAATTTGAGTTACTCAAGTTCATACTTTGAAGAGAAGAAGGAAAAGTTTTATAAGCATTAAAGTTCATGGGGATCTAGAATTAATCTTGAAGTTAAATAGGGTTTTTGATTTGTTTTGAAAACTAAGAAATGGTTGGATGTTAATCCTTAACCCATGCATGTAATGTAATTTAAGAATTTTAATTCATATTTTATAGTTTATGAGTTTGGGATTGAGTTTTGATCTAAATTAAGAAGTCAAATTATGATTTGAGCTTCATAATGAAGAATTGGTTGGACTTTGATTCATGCGAATGATTTTCTAAGGAGTTTATAGCCTTAATTTCATGTTTTGAAAAACAAGAACTAAATTTTGGAAAATTTTGAGTTTATGAACAAAGAGCTTAATTTTTAAATTAATGAGTTTTGATATAAATAGTTTGAAATTGATCATGTTTTCTTGATTATTTAAGAGTTTGTATATTTTTAGGCAAGTCATGTATGAACCTAAGTTTTGGAATTATATTTTAAAAGCTTAATTCATATTTTAGAATTTGTGGGTTTAAAATTAGGTTTGATATGAAGAAAATGAATTACATCTAAATTTGGATAAATTTAGAAGTTGAGAATCAAAATTGGTTTGATTTTGAATTAAATTTCACACATGCAAATATTTTTCCCAAGAGCTTTATAGCTTTAATTTTAAGTTTTATAAAACAAAAGAAGAAAAATTTTGAAATCATTGATTTAGCAGTAATTGATTAAAAAGTCAAATAAGAAATCAGTCTATCTGGAAAAAAAAGGATTTGGTAATGAAAGAATATATGAAATGAGAATCCGATTCATTTGAATAAATAAAGAATAAGCGTAGTAGAATTTCAGATTACTTAAACAACAAAAAGATAAGAAAAGTCAAGTTTGATCAAGGAAGTGATATTGTGTTTTAATGTGTATATGTTATATGTTTGTGTAAGTCACGCCCTATCGTCTGTCAACTCTCTCTAATCTGCTTCTAGAATTATCTGTGAGTAACAACCTTGTAAAGATATGTTTGAATTATAAGTATTTTTTGAATTATAAAATGTTTTGTTTTTGAAATGATACTTTCTAATTGATTGAATGATTGTCCTGCTTTATGAACTGTATTCATGACATTCTTAGCATCTGTTACTGTTACTATTTACTGCTACTATTACAAAGATCTCTGTCAGTTCCAATTCTTGAAACTTCTGTTTACTGTATTGATGGCATGACCATCAATTATGACTATTCGATCTTTATGACCTCCTGTACTGTTCTGCTATGGGATGTACCACGTATGACTGCTATGATTACAATATAATTTTGAAATGAGGAACTGATTTGCTGATGATAATGGACTGTTTTAAATACTGTAAAGACATCATTCATAACCCATTTAAATTGTTGTTATTCAATAGGATTTAGCTCATTATATATGTATATGTATGTAGGTGATCAAGCACGTGACCAGGCTTAGAGGCGTTTGCCAAGAATATGTTTTTATCAACTAACCTATGCGTCTCCCGTGGAGGTTCCGGATATGTCAAATGGTCAAAGCTATGTGATTAAAGTTTAAGTTTTTGTTTATTCTGTATATAGGGCTAAGTCCTTTTTGTCTCATCTGTATATATGATGATGCATGAATGATGTGCTAATATATGTATATAAAAAGTTTAAATATTTTCTGTCACATGTAAGTCTGCACAGCTCAATGGACGATGTATGTTTGTATTTTGTTTCCGCTAGCCCCTACTATTATATATTTGTTTAAGAGGCCTTCGGTAATATTAGGATTACTAGCCGCTCATGATACTAAACCTACAGGGGGCGGATTTGGGTCGTAACAAGAAAACTATTCCTTAGAAAGTGAGATTGATTGAGGAAGGCTTGCACAAGACTTTAGATATCTATTAGACCAATTCAGACCTTCACCAAGCCCAAAAGTCCCCTAGAAGCCCAATGGCTCCTGTCTATACACCAAGGCTAGCGTTGTCTTGTCCAAAACCTGACTAGAGGCTATTGTCGTTCAGCAACACATAGTGGCGCGATTCAGAACGGCCTAGTGCATGCCTTAAAGTTCCATGGCGAGCTATGGTGGCTGGTTGAACATCATCTTCTCCTAGACAATAACCATAGTACCTTTTATGTCCGATCAGTTTCTGTCTAGTTGACCTTTGGCCCGACTCCTAAGGCTATTTACTCTATGTTCGACTGTTGCTCTCCTCCTCTCTGCGGGCAAGTTGGCGACTTGTAGCCCAACAGATCACACTTGAAGCACGTGAACCCACCATGGTTACCTCTCCCTGAACTCGAAGTTAGCACGGGAAAGGTGGATCTAGACTATAAAGCCTAGGACTGCTGCGGGGTAGAACCCCTCTGCTTCTTGCTGTCCCTCACATCACCTTGAACATCCTGACTTTTTTGCTTGGAGCCTCTCATCTGCTCCTTCTCAACCTGGATCACAATCTTTAAGTGGGACGACGACTCCACCAGATGGTTATAATCCTTAATCATGGACTCGACCACTTTAAACAGGAGTCTGGTCTTCAACCTCTTCTCAAACTCAATACAACAACGTTCCTCCATCGCCACAAGTTCCAATGCAAACCTTGAAAGGCTAGTAAAAGCCACCTTAAACTCGGCCACTAGTGTGTTCAACTGTTTAAGCTTCAAAAACTGCTCCCTCAACCTCTCCCTTGTTGTGGGTGGCAAAAACTTATCCTGAAAGGTATTGACAAAAAGTTTCCCAAGTCACCCCAATGCGACCCCTTGCAAACTTCCATCATTGACCCTCGTCGCCTTTAAGTTGAAAGGACGCCAAGGTCACCTTCAAACTGTCGTCATCGATGCGATTTTGATTTTAATTTCTTTATTTTAATTTTAATTTATTTGGTGTATTTGGTTTTTCTTTTTCTTTTTATTTTTTTGATTTTTAATCTAAGTTAGTTATTGAAATTATAATAATGTAGTAGATGCAATTATGCCTCCAAAATCTACTGTTCATTTTTTTAAAAATTTACGAGTGCAACGTATAGGAAAAATGTAGCAATGGCAACAAAGGGCTAAAAAACTAACACAAAGAATGATGTTTTGCGATGCAATTGGAGTTCATAGTTGAAGCAAACTGTCCGTTATCCCAGAGTGCGGTAATGGACCTCCCCTATTCCCTCTAAAGCCCCTCACCCAAGAGAGAATTGAATCCCATTTGGTTGCTAGTGAGTGAAGGAATTGAACACTTGTTTTTGAGAAAAATGTTACAAATCAAGAAGAGTATTTGGAACATATTCACAAGTTTGAATGAAGTTTTTGTTCAATCCCATTTATTTTTCATTATATTTTTTATTCAATTGTATTAATTTATGTGTGTGTGTTTTTTTTTTCTAATAATATATAAGGAGGACACTCGATTTAAATTCAAATATAACTAAACTTAATTATATAACTCTATAACATTTTTTCTTACATTTTTATTTTTCTATTTGAGATCTTCATGGATTTAAATTTGTTTCTTTGCATATATACATTAATTAAGTAGGTTTTTAAATGATAGGTTTCTCTTTTATAGTAAAAAATCTTTTGCAGTAAAAAGTCTTCTGCACAAAGGAGCATTTCAAGCAAATGGATCTTAAATTTCTTAATAAATATACAAATAAACTACTTTGTTTTCTACTCATAATAGTCGTTATATATAACTGTGTGAGCCAAGTATAAAAATTGCACATTCAGCAAACAAAGCACCTCTTGTAACGTCTCAAAATAATTAACAATAGATAATCCCACAAGCAAGCTAAATGTAACGAAATCCCATAACGTTCCACTCTTTCATTAGTTCTCTTACAAGGATTACAAAAGACACCACATGTATTTATACATTCATAAACCCTAGATTCTAAATCTATAGCATGTGACATATATCAATACATGGAAATAAAAGGAATGCATATAGGTTCATGTCTTAATGGCTACATATTTCAAAGTCGATACTTGGTTACAACAAAAATGGGTCAAGCCCAAAACAAGTAAAAAGCCCAAGGCTTGTACAACATATATTTACAATAAAAGAAAACAAAACAAGCTTTCAGCTTTATAATCCTTCCAAGCTAAATCCTTGGTGGAGGTATACCATCAGCACCTTAAAGTTAGTTTCTACATAGGGTGAGCTAAAGCTTAATAGAAAAAATTTGAACACACCATATGATACTTAACAAAGTCATATGGTAAATGCATATGCATGCCATTTACCAAAACATTATACTTTCTCTTTCAAAACAATACAATGCCATGGTTAGATATATATATATCAACTTGTAAAGTAATAATTTTAAAATCAGAAAACAGGGCAGTAGATACATAACACTAGGAATCTATAGGTACGTGTTTGCCAGTAGATTATACAATCACTACCAAAGTCACTTCACCAGTACTAACCGAAAGGATCAGCACCTAACCGTGCGGGTTTCTAAACTTTCACCAAAGACACACAGGCCAACACAGAAATACCACAACCACACCCTCTTACCAGATTCACGAAGGTATTCATCCATTTTTATCAAACGATACATTTTCAATGTATAAATATGAAACGTTGTTCAATGTAAGATGTATGAGTAGTTGGTTTCAATTAATCTAATTCTCATGCAATTACTACAACAATCAAGCTATCATTTATCGATAGTCCAAAACAGGCATCTCTATACAAAATCTAAATTTCCATCAACAATAATGATTTCATAAATTTCAAAATGAGAGTGATAATACATATCCAACTTCACTCTCATCATCAATAGATACATTCATTTTATTTATTTTTTTCAAAACTCAACATCTTTCCATTTCATTCATAGGTCAAACACTAATGATTTCTAATAAAACATCATTTACTTTCAAAAACACATTTAAAGGAAAATTTTCTAATATTTCAACTCAACTCAACAATATACTCATTCCCACAACATTTCTCAAGAACCCATTTGAAAACCCCTCTTTTACATTTCAAAAACCAAACTCTAAATCAAACACTCAACTCCCAAATCACAATACTTTTCAAGGAACACATAATCAAGCTAAGAGTCATATAAGGAGGTTGAATAAGTCCCTACCTCAAGAGTAGAATCAAAAGAAAGCAAGACCTAACTCTAAACGGAGTCAAAATGGAAGTTTCACTGATTAAAACGTTCACCTTTACGAGCTCTACACTTTACTCCAAAGCACTAGGGCGGCAAGATCAACAAATTTGGGTATATTTGAGGTGTTCAAACAAGAACTAGAGAGAGAGAGTGAAGAAATTAGGTTTGCAGATGTTTTAGAAAAAGAGGTTAAAAAGTGACTAAAAAGATTTTTTTTACGTACTAATATGCACAAAGACCACTTGAGTGGCCAAATCACTACTCAAGCATTAGACATAAGAAAGTGACACCGCTCGAGCGACCAAAACATGACTCGAGCACACAATGACCCCCTCCAGAAGTTCAGACCTACACGAGACTACTCGAGCAAAGAAATGACCGCTCCAGCGAAGATCACCCTACTATCAGTAGTTTTGCAACGCCCCGAAATAAATGACAATAAACCATACATCATGTTAATTAAATAGCAGCACATGATAAAATAATTATCCTCCATTAATTCCAATTACCTATATAAAAGTGTAACATATACAGATATACATTCACAAGTCTAACCCTGAATCTATAACATATGTTACATGATAAAGAAATACGATGAACATAAACAAATAAGATAACGCTCTAATGGTTACAATTTTCCAAGACAATGCTTGGTTACAACAAAAATGAGTTTTAAACTCAATACAGATAAAGCCCTAGGCTTGTACAAAAATAATTACAACAAGTAAACAAAATGAAGCACTTGCTCTAAGTCCTCCCAAGCTATTGCCTTGGCGGAGGCATATCATCAGTACCTGAAAATGGTTTTCTACATAGGGTGAGCCACAGCCCAGTAGATACAACACATTTTATGAATCTTAACAAAATCATAAGGTGAATAAATATGCAATGCTCGTGACAAACATTTATATCTCTCTCCAAAACCATGCACTACTAGGTTTATATCACAATTCATAAAACGTTTCCTTTTCAATAGAAAGCAAGACTGTGAATACAACTCTATGAATCTCTAGGTACGTCTCTGCAAATAGACTATACAAGTATTACCAATTTGTCATTTTTACTGGTATTAACTGGAAGTCTAGATACCTATCTGCGCGGGCTTCTGATCTTTCACCAGGGACACACAATCCAATTTAATACCGTAACCACACCCCTACCCAAATTCGCCAAGGATTCACCTCTTTTCTCAAAACAATAAACATTTTCAATGTGTTAATATGCAACAATGCCCAATGTAAATAAACGAGAAAATAGTTTCAATTCTCCTAGTTCTCATGCAATTTCTACAACAATCATAGCTATCCTCCACCGATAGCCCAAAACAGTTATCTCTAAATAGATAAATAATTTCTATAAAGATAAACTTTTCAAAAATCTCAAGATGGGAGTAATAATACATATCCAACTCCACCATCCTCATCAACATCAATCCAATTCCACGTTTCCAACATCAATTCTATTTATCATTACAAGATCAACATTTGATATTTTTAGGGCAAAATATCCTTTCCTTTATAAATCAATTTCAAAGATAAAAATTGATCATTTCATCATAACTTAACAATGAATACATTTCCTTAATCATTTCCAACAACCCATTTGAAAAACCCTCTTTTTGATTTCCATCCAAAACCCCAGGTTTGTCCAAAAATCCCAAATCACAATGTTGTTTTAGAAAATAGCAAATAACTGAGTTAAAAATAATAAAACAGTGTGGAGAATCCCTACCTCAAGCTTTGAAGACAAGAGAAGGAATGGAGAAACTTCAATAACGTTGAAACCTAACTTTGCTCCGATCAAAAGGAAGCTCTCGGAGTGTTCTACCTTTTTATCAAAACGACTAGGGTGGAGAATCTAATGGATCTAGGTGTATTTGTAGAGAGAATGAGAGTTTTAGAAAGAGAATCTCTAGATCTAGGGTTTTCAGAATGTTTAGAGAGAGAGAGAGAGAGAAATGAAAAAAGTAAGCCAAAAAGGTGACTTTACAGACTGAAATATACGTAGATCGCTCGAGCACAGGAATGGTAGCTAGAGCGACTAGACATAATAAGTGGGATCGCTCGAGCGCACAAAGTGACCGCTCGAGCGAAGAATACCAACTCCAAGAAGTTTTATAGACAGAGAACCATCGCTCAAGCTCAAGAAAGACCACTCGAGCCAATATCGCTCAAGCGCAAGAAAGATCGCTCGAATAAAGAATACCATCTCCCAGTATCTCTGTAGACCTGCAAAAGTATTGAGAGCTCACAAAGACCACTCGAGCACAAGAATCACCGCTCGAATGAAGAGGCAAAATTCTGGACAGCAACAGTTTTGAAAAATAAGCTACCAACCTGTTCCAAATGCAACTGAGACAATCCAATAACCAAACTCAATAAAAAGTAAGGAGAAACAAAGCATGAACAACCATATAAGACAATGAAACCTGGATCCAGAATATCAAATGGGTCGGGTTTAAACCAAAATCGCTATAACCTCCCCTTTAAGGAATTTCGTCCCCAAAATTTTTAATTCAAACTTCAAAACTGTGTTTAAACTAACTACAACAATGATGGCAAATCAAATTCATCACCATGACCCATACACTGGTCATCCATTCTCATTACAATGATAAACAAGTTCTCAATACTAAATATACAATTCACATTTCCAAAATATATACAATGTTTATATTAGATTAACATAACAAGAATCCCAATGCAATTTCAAACATTAACAAATAGGTCTAGATACTTCTCACTAACTCACATTCCTAAGTCGCCTCCTCAATCCCGTGGTGTTTCGACAACACCTTTACCAATGGAATTGTCTTGCCTCCCAAGACTTGGTACAATGTATCTAGGACTCTAATCCGCCTCTCCTTATACGAGGCATCCTCATCTACCTCTAACTCGGTCCAATCCAACACATGTGATGGATCCAGCTCATACTTCTAAAGCACACAGATATGAAACACGTCATGAACCCCAGAAAGCTTTGGCGGCAATGCCAAATGATAAGCTACCTCTCCAATCCGCTCTAAGATCTCAAAAGGCCCAATAAATCTAGAAGACAACTTCCCACTCCCAAACCTCATCAATCCCCATTTAGGTGATATCTTCAAGAAGACGTGATCTCCTACCTCAAATGATAACGGCCTCCTCCTACGGTTGGCATAGCTCTTTTGACGACTCTGAGCCGAAACCAACCTCTTGCGGATAAGTGCAACCTTCTCCGTTGTTTCCCGAACTAACTAAAGACCTAACATAAGTGCATCACCCATCTCGGCCCAACACACTGGAGATCTACTCGGTCGGCCATACAAGGCCTTAAACGGTGCCATGCCAATACTCGATTGGAAATTATTATTGTAGGCAAACTCCACTAAATGCAAGTGCCTCTCCCACGACCCCTTAAAGTCAAGAACACAACCCCGAAGCATATCTTGTAGGATCTAAATGGTACGCTCTGACTACCCATCAGTCTGAGGATGATATGTGGTACTAAAAGTCAGTCTAGTGCCCAAAGCATTCTGTAGGCTCTGCCGCAATTGAGCCGTAAAACGTGGATCTCTATCTAAAACAATAGTCACAAGGACCCTATGAAGTCGAACAATGTCCCTAACATACAAGTCGACAAGGATATCAACCGAGTCACTCGTGCGCATAGATACAAAGTGTGCTGACTTAGTTAACCAAGCAACTATCACCCAAATGGCATTATTACCCCGTTGAGTCCTCAAAAGACCTACAACAAAATCTATTGTGACATGCTCCCACTTGTACTCAACTATAGGCAAGGGTTATAACAAACTCGCTGGCCTCTGATGCTAAGCCTTCACTTGTTGACAAGTAAGGCACCTCAATACAAACATGGCTACATCCTTCTTTATCCCCTTCCACCAAAACTGGTGACTAAGGTCGTGATACATCTTTGTACCTCCTGGGTGTACCGCAAGGCGTGAATAGTGAAACTCTCGGAGTACCTCCTTTCGACAAGACTTCGGCATGAAAAGACGGTCAAGGTATCTAACACTCTAATTAGAATACACGTTCAAGCCCTTCTTTACCTTTCCACCAGAGATCTTCTCCCGGAGGGTTTCTACCTCATGATCACCCCGTTGTGCTTCTATAACTCGTCTCACAAGTGTAGGTTATGGGACTATGGTAAACAAAGCAACCGACTCAACAGACTCGCCAAGATGTAAGTCAAACTCCCCAATAGCACCCAATATTTCCTATTCCTGGATGGCAATACTCGCTACACTGCTAATGGATTTCCTGCTCAAGGCATCGGCCACTACATTGGCCTTTCCCAAATGATTGTGCAACTCGAAATTGTAATCCTCCATAAACTCCATCCACCGTCTCTGCCTTAGATTCAAATCTTTCTATGAAAACAAGTAGTTCAAACTCTTATGATCAGAAAACATCTCAAACCTCTCACCATATAAGTAATGTCTCCAAATCTTCAAGGCAAAGATCACCGCCGCTAGCTCTAAATCATGAGTAGAATTGTTTCTCTCATGTGTTTTCAACTGACGTGAACCGTAAGCTACTACATTTCCTTCTCACATCAAGACACAACCTGAACCTTCCCTAGATGCGTCACAATACATAGAATAGCCCAAACTTCTCTCCGAAATAATTAACACTGGAGTAGTGGTAAGTCTAACCTTAAGTTCTTGGAACGACTTCTCATATGTCTCACTCCACACAAACTTGATTTCTTTCCTCGTCAGTCTAGTCAAAGGTAAGGCTAACTTAGAGGAATCCTTCACAAAACGATGGTAATACCTGACTAACTCCAAGAAACTACGAATCTCAAAGGCGTTCTTAGGTTGGTCCCAATCTTGTACTGCTTCTATCTTAGAAGAGTCTACAGTCACTCTTTCCCCAGATACCACATGGCCTAAGAACTTAACTTCTTTCAACCAGAACTCACACTTCCCGAACTTAGCATATAACTTGTGGGCTCTAAGCAACTCAAGCACAATCTGCAAGTGTTCTTTGTGTTTCTCCTCAAAGGGTGAGTTGATCAAAATGTCATCAACAAATACAACTACAAAATGGTCTAGGAACTCATGAAAGATTCGATGCATCAAAAATCCATAAATAAGGCTAGTGCGTTGGTTAACCCAAAAGGCATCACTAGGAATTCATAATGGCCATACCGTGTACGGAATGTTGTTTTATAGATGTCCTCTTCCTTCACTCTCTACTAGTTATAACCCGATCTCAAGTCTATCTTAGAGCGGCAACAAGATTCCTTCAACTGGTTAAACAAATCATCTATACGAGGTAGTACGTACTTGTTCTTAACAGTTACTCAGTTCAACTTCCGATAATCAATACAAAGTCGCAATGTGCCATCCTTCTTCTTGGCAAAGAGTGTCGGTGCTTCCTAAGACGATGTACTAGGACAGATAAAACCCTTATCTAATAATTCCTGGAGTTGAATCTTCAACTCACTCAACTCGGCGGGTTCAAATCTATACGGTTCCATGGAAATCGGTGCCATGCCAGGCACTAAGTCAATAGAGAACTCAATCTCACGGTGAGGTGGTAAACTAGTGAGATCCTCAAGAAAGATGTTCGGGTATTCACAAACTACCCTCAGCAACTCAACTAGGATCGCATCACTCTTAACACCCAAGAATGTAGTAAGAAGGAGACTAAGCTCGCCCCGACCACGCAGATCACACACTAGTAACAAGGCTCTATCAACCCGGTCCCCCAAGAAATAAAAACAACCACCACTCAAGGCACATACAGTAACCCTTTGACGATAACACTCTATAACAGCCCGATAGGATGACAACCAATCCATACCTAATATAACATCGAAACTTGACATATCAATCAATACAAATGCAAAAGGAAGTCGGCGATTGGTATCCTCTATTTCACAACCTTGACATCCTTGGTCCAATACAACCTCACCACCAACAGGTGATTCTACCCTGAGTAGAGATGCTAACCGAGTCACTTCTAACCCCAATGCCGATGCAAATGTAGACGAAATAAAGTAATGGGATGCACCTGTATCAATCAACACATTGGCAATAGAATTACACAATAAGAAGTTACCTCTCACTATCGAATGCGTTAGCACTAAGTCTGGCGTGGTAATAGCATACACATGCCTTGTAGGTCTTTACTCTACCTGCTTACCCCTCGAAGCAAAACTCTGACACACTAACTGAACCAAAGAGGCTCCCTGATTAGCCCTCGAGGCCTATGCTGAAGGTGTAGGGTGATGGCTCTATGTCTGCCTCTGACCAGACGCACCAGATGTGCCACCTAACTGAAGGCAAAACTTTCTCACTTGCCCTGACTACCCACACTAGTAACAGGTAGGCGGCTGCCCTCTCCCCTGACTCTGGCTCTGTGAATAAGCTGTCGACGGTGCAGACTGTTACCCTTATCCCTTCTACAGGCAAACTATGAACTTGTGACCCAACTGGCCATACTTGAAGTAAGTGATCCCTTCCTAACCACCTCTCCATAACCCAGAACTTAGTACAGGAAAAGTGGACCTAGACTGTGCTGCCTGGGACTGTTGTGAGGTGGAACCCCTATGCTTCTTACTATCCCGAGTCTCTCTCTGAACCTCCTGACTCCTCCTGGAGCCTCTCATTCGCTCCTTCTCCATTTGAACCACGGTCTTAAGATGAGCTGCCGCCTCCACAAGGCTTCCGTAGTCCCTAATCATTGACTCGGCCACTTTGAACAAGAGCCTAATCCTCAGCCTCTTCTCAAACTCAATACAAGGACATTCCTTTGTCGCCACGAGTTCTGATACAAACCTAGAAAGGCTAGTAAAAGCTGTCTCAAACTCAACTGCTGGTGTGTTCAACTATTTGAGCTTCAGAAACTTCTCCCTAGCAGTGGGAGGCAAGAACTTGTCCTGGAAAGCGTTAACAAGGGCCTTCCAAGTCACTTTAATGCGCCATCGCACATACTTCTACCACTGAGCCGCATCTCCTTTCAGCTGGAAGGATGCTAAGGTCACTCTCAACCCATCGTCCTCAATACCAAGTATCTCGAACGTTTTCGCTATCTGCTCGAGCCATTCATCTGCTTTCAAAAGCTCTTTCGGATTCTTCAAAAACTCATCTGGGTTAGACCGGAAGAACTCCCTCTTCAGAAAAGATGGCCTTGTCTCTACAGCATGGGCCTAGACTTGATTCTCAGCTCTAAGAATGTCCATGAATTCCCACAAAGCTCCGGCCATTTCACGGGCCAAAGCACCCATGGCCTATTGACCAATCGATTTGGCCCACATTGGCCTGACCAACTCCTTCTTCCTGTGCCAGAATTTTATCTGATAACAACACCTCTTACCATCTAGGCCTACCACGCCTACCACCACATCCATGTCCTGAAATCCTAATGAAGGTAACACAAGAGATTAGCACATTTACAAATATACTGAAACCAACTCACTCACGTCCTAATTCGGTGGACAATAGATAATTCACTCCACATAAGCACACAATCATATAAACACATACAAACTTCTTTTCTAGATAATGATCGTTCCGTAACGTTGCTAGAGTTCCAGTTAGAAATAGCAGTGATCAAGTGCTCTTCTAACAGGACTTCTAAAAACACATAGACCCAATCAATATCTTAGAAATTAAATTCCATACCCATTTAATCACATAAGCATGTTATCACATAGCATTCCATACATACAATTATCTCTATCAAGCGAGATAAGCCCATTGTGGTAAGAACCACTTACCCAAAATATTCAAACTCAGTATGCTCTGATACCAAGTTGTAACCCCCCGAAATAAATGACAATAAACCATACATCATGTTAATTAAATAACAACACATGATAAAATAATTATCCTCTATTAATTCCAATTACCTGTACAAAAGAGTAACATATGCAGATATACATTCACAAGTCTAACCTTGAATCTATAACATATGTTACAAATAAAGAAATAGGATGAACATAAACAAATAAGATAACGCACTAATGGCTACAATTTTCCAAGATGATGCTTGGTTACAACAAAAGTGAGTTTTAAAGTCAATATAGACAAAGTCCTAGACTTGTACAAAAATAATTACAAAAAGTAAACAAAATGAAGCACTTGCTCCAAGTCCTCTCAAGCTATTGCCTTGGCAGAGGCATATCATTAGCACCTGAAAATGGTTTTCTACATAGGGTGAGCCACAGCCCAGTAGAGATACTACAACATAGTTTATAAATCTTAACAAAATCATAAGGTGAATGTATATGTAATGCTTGTGACAAACATTTATATCTCTCTCAAAAACCATGCAATGCCAGGTTTATATCACAATCATAAAACGTTTCCTTTTCAATAGAAAGCATGACCGTGAATACAACTCTATGAATCTCTACGTACATGTCTGCAAATAGACTATACAAATATTACTAATTTGTCATTTTTATCAGTATTAACCGGAAGGCGTGACACCTATCCGCATAGGTTTTTGGTCTTTCACTAAGGACACACAAGCCAACTTAATATCGTAACCACACCCTATAGACACACCATATTTTGACGGCCCTTCAAGACTTGGATATTCTTGCTGGTACATCCGATGACGAGTCTGATTGCTCGCCGAACGCTCGAAGTCCTCAACGGAACGCCACAGGTTTGAGCCTTTCAAATCCTGCATCCATTTTGTCTCATTTTTGGACCATGTCTTGGTCTTTCTCCCTTGCAGTCTCTGGTGGCCTACCGGCCATCTATGAAGGCTGCCGGCCAGAGCTTCTGGTCTGCCGGCCATCATTGATGGTCGGTCGGCCACCATTATTTTCTGTAGATATTTTGTGCCAGTTATGCCAGCTGGTTGCACAGATGCTTGCATCTGTCCATACGTAGAAAACTGGATCTCCTTGTATAGAATTCATGTTTTCTATCTATAGGGATTCCCTCTCTCATGTTTTGAGGTTGGAAGATTTAAAACTCAAAATTCTCTCTCTCTCTCTCTCTCTCTCTCTCTCTCTCTAGATTTCTCTCTCTCTCTTGCATTTCTCTACACTTTTGCCTAGTGATTTCTTCACCCTACTCTCTTGCATTTCTCCTAAGTCGACAGTTTAGTTCTACTATTCCCATTATGATTCGGTAAAGGTTTACGTTGGGTTGTGAAGGGAGTAGACCCCAATAACAAAGGACGGCTCTCAAAAAATTGATGAAAGAAGAAACGGGCTACACTCTCAGTGATTGACAGGAGAGGAAAGATAATTGTACTCTCATCAGTCCTCTCCATGTCGAGTACGCTATTTACCACAAGTGACAGATGAACGTCATCTGAAATGGAAAAATGGCGTCGAAAAGCGAAAACACAGTCCGCGGAAAGAAGACCTTTCAAATGTTTCGCCATCTGAATCAGAATGGAAAATACTCTAAACTAAAAACAAATGAGAAAATGGGAGTTGGAATGAGGAAGAAATGCAAGGAAGAGAAGAACTTACAAGGTAAGGAGAAAAGGACAATAGGGAGCAGATGGAAGTTACAGAGGTCGTGAAATAGCAGAGGTGAATTCGAAAGAGCTTTGCAAATTCAAAAAATATCCGAAGGGACCGCGCGGCTACATATCGCATTAAATGAATGACGCGTACGAAGGGGTGGGAAATCGTAATGATTTTTAAATCGTGGTCTTTCTGACGCTTCGGTATTGGAAGAAGTGCAAGCGTCGTATTTTTGACTTTCCATGTATTAAAACCAAACATGCCGAATAATTGGCTTTAGTCGGATGTTTGGGGGGCAATTGTGGGGACCAAATAATTATGTGTTGAGGAAGGCCAAGGTTGAAGATATTGGCTAAAGTCGATTCGGCTATAATCTAAGGTCGAGTATGGTCGGCCATATAAAGAGCCGAATGGGAACCAGCACGCAATCAGAAGGCGGAATAAGCCATCGTGTGCGAAGTGGGCCCCACCCATGGTCCCAAAGGGTAATATAAAAAAGAGGAACGTCACCAAAAGAAAGGTATGTGAGAATAGATAAAATAACTTGAGATAGAAGTAAACTAGAGAGCATACTAACTTGTCCATTAGAGTGCTAATTTCAGTACCCCCAAACGGAGTGTTCATTCCTTTTTCAAATAGCAATCAGAGGATCAAGAACGTCTAATTGGATCCTGAAGTATTTCTTAATCCACTTCTCCACAGTATTGTTTCAAAAGGATAAAAAGTCATGTTTTTAGGTATCGCATTTCATATGCATTCACCATATGGCATTGTTAACTATCGTACATGTTATTAAATTATCTCTATTGAGTTTTATGCTCACTATATCTGGAAACAACTTTCAAGTATTGATGATATGTCTCCGTCAAGGTAACAACTTCGGAGGACCTTGAAGCTAAATGCTCATTTTGTTATTTGATTTTTCTATATAGCCTTGGGTTTTTGTGTATTAGACTTATGTCACACTTTTGTTGTAACCGGGTAAGGCTTTGAAACTTGTAACCTTTAAGGCATTAATTTGTGTTGATTTAGATACTGTTTTCTTTTCGTTCACATGTTTTGGAACTCATGTTTATGACTATTTAAGCTTCTGCATGTTTAATGGGAATTATGAAGAGTAATTCAGCATCTATATTTTGGGGTGTTATATACATTGAGCTTAATAACTGACGTATTTTTTATTTTTATTTTTTACTTAACAAAAATAAGCACATATTTTAGATTGAAAATAAATCAAAATATTAAGATTTAACTCGATAAAATTAAAAATTTAAGATTTATTTTGTTACAGGAGTCAAATCCTGAAAAAAAAAATTATGGTGATTTTTTCTAATTCGTTTGAACCGAAATCAAATTATCCCTTATTGGTAGGTGGTGGGGAGAGTAGGGGAGGGGTGGTTGGCAACCAGGGAAGATTGTAGGATATGAGTTATAATAGATGGTGGGAATAAAAAGGAGAGAAGAGGGAGAAGCGAAGATAGAGAAAAAGTGCAAAATTATCTTTAAGATGACAAATTACATATTTTAGTAATTAATTTGAAATTTTCATCCTTGGTAATTATTAAAAAAAACAGAAAAGAAAAAGATCAAAATGAGACACTGTTTTCATCAATTTTAAAGCATTTTTAATGAATTTTATTTTTTTAAAATCTTTTTCGCCTATTTTAAAATGATTTTTATATTCGTTTTAAAGGTCTAACCACAAAGGAGTAATTTCTGGGAGGAGCTGAGATTTTAAAGGTCACCCTTAGGTGATTGCTATATAGTAAGGTCATTCAACCATGTAGTGGTAAGTCACGGACTCGCACACAGGTAAGGATTCAAACCCATACTCTTAACACTGGATACGATTCGCCCTAGCTTAAAAGTTTTATTCTACTAATCATATGTGTTATCGCCTGAATACTAACACCGAGAAGAATAGAACCTAAGACCTTAAGATTTACACCCTGAAATCTTACTAAAATGCCATACCCTCTTGGATTTATGGTTTTGACAATACCAGTCTCAAGAAAATGTCTATTAGCATTTATCATTTATAAAAAAATAAATAAAAACTTCACTTAATTGTAATTTCTACAATTTTTGTCATTATAATATAATTTGTTTTTTTAAATTTAAGAGTCAAGGAAAAAGTAATATTTCAAACTCATCTATATCAATTTAAAAATTATTCAAAAATTAATTTTTATCACATTTTATATAAATTACGCATTATATAAATTAATTTTTATCATATAACTATTCACTCAAAAAAAATTTCTGAGCCATTAAGGCTCCGTTTGGCAAGTTGGATTAGGGGCTTTTTTGGCTATTTTAGCCACAAAAGACAAAATATGCTATTTTAGCCACAAAAAACAAAACATCACATCCAACTCATAATCATTACACTCTTCTCTCATAAAAAAAGCTAAAAAAGAAAAAAAGTCAAAAAATCCTTCCCAAACTAAACTTTTTAACCCAAGCTAAAATAGTCAAAAAAGTCAACAAGCCAACCCACTTTCCAAACCAACCCTAAATTTGGATTAGGAAAATCAAAGTGATTGATTGTCTTATAGGCTGGTCCCATCCCATCAGTAACATCTAGAAATCAAAATTCAAAATCAAAATCAAAATCAAAATCAAAATCATCTCTCTCACATTTTCAAAATTAATGAATTGAGACAGCCGTCCAGCGAAGCTATTTCTCCTCCTCCTCCAGCTGGCCGGTACTGGTACTGGGAATTATTCGCTTTCCAGCTCAACACGTGTCTTCGTCCCCATTCTCCGACAACTCACCCACCTCGACACCTCTGATTGATTGACGTCAGGCTGCAACTTTCAAAGTCTAACTCAAAAAAAATTATAACTTATAATTAAACAAATAACTTAAAATTTTATTAAAAAGGATTGTTTAAGATGATTTAAATAAATATATTTTTTGATTTTTTATGAAATTAGCCTATCACTCGTGCTATGCACGGAATAATTATAGATATTTATATTTGTTTTAATTTTTTTAATATATAAATTATGTTTTTTAAGATTTTTTATAAAAATAATTTAACAATCTTATCACTAACCATAGTGTACAGGAGAAATTAAAAAGGCTACTGCAGTAATTATGCTCGAGCTGTATCTATAATTGTTTGTATGAGAGGATTTTAAATGTTAATCAGGAATTTTGACCAAATCAATAAATGTAGGCATGTGGATTAGAAAAAGTTAATAAATGCTGATTAGAGGATTTTAACCAAATCAATAAATGTTGAGTTTTTTTTTTTTTTTAATCAAAAATTTAGAAAATTAAGATTGAGAATTGAAACTCCCACAAGGTTTGGGATTCAGAAATCCCATTTTTCTTAATATATTTACAATTATCTATATATGTAAATTGCGATTTTTAAATGCTTTTTTTTTATATTTTAAAATGTCTTTTTTTTTTCTTTTTATATTATATTAAAGTTTAATATTTTGATAATAATCATATGTGTTGGACTTTTCAAGAAATTAAATGTCTTCTTTTTTTTATTATATTATATTAAAATTTAATATTTTGATAATAATCATATGTGTTAGACTTTTCAATAAATTTTTTTTATACTTGCTCTTAATGCATTAAAGTGTTATTATGAGGGATAATAATCATATGTGTTGGGATTTTTCAAGGAATTCATATGTGTTGGATTTCATAGAATTTTTTGTATGCTTGTTCTTAATACATTAAAGTGTTATTATGAGGGTAACACTTGGGGGTTGGGAGAAGTTAATAAATGCTAAAGTTTTTTTTTTTAAATCAAAAAATCAAAAAATTTAGATTGGAAGATTTGAACTCCCACAAGGTTTGGGGTTAAAAACCGGCCAATTTCCCTGATTGGGGCATTTTGAATATTTTAGTCCTACTTTAGGGTGTGTTTTTAACTTTATTCCCATACTAGGGTAAAGCGGTTTTAGAAATACCGTTTTCTAGAAAACGGTTTTTGAAAAGCCGTGTTTTGAGATTAAAATAATAATAAAATTTGAACATAGAAAACGGCTTTAGAAAAGTCGGTTTTAATTAAGCTTAAACGGTTTTGGTAAAACCGTTTTTATATTAATTTTTTTAATTTATATTTTCAACATAAATATTTTTTGACCAAAAATATTTTTAATAAAAAACGGTGTTAGAAAAATCGTTTTAGAAAACGTATTTACCAAAGCCGTTTTTACATTAATTTTTTTTAATTTATATTTTCAACATAAATATTTTTTGACCAAAAATATTTTTAATAAAAAACTGTTTTAGAAAAGTCGTTTTTACATTAATTTTTTTTAATTTATATTTTCAACATAAATATTTTTTGACCAAAAAAGTTTTTAATAAAAAACGGTTTTAGAAAGATTGTTTTTACATTAATTTTTTAAAATTTATATTTTCAACATAAATATTTTTTGGCAAAACGATCTATAATAGCGATTTTCCCTAATTTGGGAATTCCGTCCAAACTAGGCCTAGTTTGGGAATTAAGATGATAAATTGACTTAATATGGGAAAAGCCCCGAAATATAGTGCACATTAAAAAAATAAATAAATATTTAAAACATAAAATATTTATTCCCACTCTAGGGTGGGTTTTGAAAAGACTTTGAAATTTTGGAAATTTTTGAAAATTAATTTTGGAACTTTTTTTCAAAAAATTTGAACTAAACAAAATTTTAAAAAAATTTCTCAAAAATTATATCTTGAGATACAAAGCAAACAAGCCCTAGGTTTGAGTTTTTTGAATTAAATTTTTTGAAAACTGAGTTTTTTGTTTTTAGTGAATATTTTTAAAATTTAAGCATTTTTTTTTTTACTTTTTAAGATGCATTTTACTTTTTTAGATGTGTCCAACCTTCCCACATGAGAAAAAATAATTAAAAAAATATATTAAAACCGTTTTTTATTAAAAATATTTTTTGTCAAAAAATATTTATGTTGAAAATATAAATTAAAAAAATTAATGTAAAAACGATTTTTCTAAAACAGTTTTTTATTAAAATTATTTTTGGTCAAAAAATATTTATGTTGAAAATATAAATTAAAAATAATTAATGTAAAAACGACTTTTCTAAAACCGTTTTTTATTAAAAATATTTTTGGTCAAAAAATATTTATGTTGAAAATATAAATTAAAAAAAATTAATGTAAAAACGGCTTTGGTAAATACGTTTTCTAAAACGATTTTTCTAACACCGTTTTTTATTAAAAATATTTTTGGTCAAAAAATATTTATGTTGAAAATATAAATTAAAAAAAATTAATGTAAAAATGGTTTTACCAAAACCGTTTTTAATTAATTTAGAATTAATTAAAAACTTAATTAAAACTGGCTTTTCTAAAGCCGTTTTCTATGTTCAAATTTTATTATTATTTTAATCCCAAAACACGGCTTTTCAAAAGTCGTTTTCTAGAAAACGGTATTTCTAAAACCGTTTTACCCTAGTATGGGAATAAAGTTAAAAACACACCCTAAAGTGGGACTAAAATATTCAAAATGCCCTAATCAGGGAAATTGGCCATTAAAAACCTCCCTTTGCTTAATATATAGTATAGATATGAATTGAGTTTGAAGTGATATGGTACAAAAGTGATATGACTTAAATAAGATGATGTGACTTAAATAGAACAGTGATTTTTTAACTTTTTTAAAGTACCCCAAATAAGACCTAAAAATTATATTCAAAACTCATAATTAAATACTTTTTAAAATTCAATTCAAAAAAATAATTTGTCATTTTAGTTTAAAAAAATAATTTCTATATTTAAAAAATATCAAAAATAAATATAAAAGTATTTTTCCAAATAACAAGTGGCGATTGACAATTACAAAAAAAAAAAAAAAAAAATACTGTCCTAGTCAACCAGAGGATGTCCGGTCGAATGACCGAATAGACCAAAAATTAAAAAACTGTCTAGTTTACGAAACATGTTTTCAAAGTGTGTTTTGAAATTGATTTGGAATTATAATTTAAAAACTAAAACCAAACATAGCATTCAAATATAAAGGTAGAAAATTGATTAGAAACTGTAACAACCCTCATCACTGCTTACCGATAACCACTGGTTACTATTAACTGAGTCTGATAATGACTGATAAATGGACTGAATAAAATACTAAACTGACTGACTGAAATTGATTGCCTGACTGACTAAAATACTGAACTGACTGAACTGACTGACTAAAATATTGAACTGACTGACTGATTGAATAAAATACTGAACTGACTGACTGAACTGATGGATTTTATCATTGGATTGCCTCGCTCCAGAAAAGGTATGGATTCAATTTGGGTCATTGTTGATAGACTGACCAAATCTGCTCACTTCTTACCTGTTAAGACAATTTATAATGCGGACAAATTGGCTATACTCTATATTGATGAAATTGTTAGACTGCATGGAGTGCCTGTGTCCATTGTTTTTGACAGAGATTCGAAGTTTACGTCGAGGTTTTGGCAAAGCCTACAGACTGCATTGGGGACTGAACTGAGACTGAGTAGTGCCTATCATCCTCAGACAGATGGCCAATCAGAGAGGACCATCCAAACTCTGGAGGATTTATTGAGAATGTGTGTCCTTGATTTCAGGGAAATTGGGAAAGTCATTTGCCATTGGCTGAATTCGCCTACAACAACAGTTATCATTCGAGTATTGGTATGGCGCCTTTTGAGGCATTGTATAGCAGAAAATGTAAATCTCCGATTTGCTGGGCAGAAGTTGGAGATGGGCCTTTGCTTGGGCCCGAGATTGTGTATGAAACGACTGAGAAAGTGAAACTGATACAACAGAGACTGAAAACTGCACAGAGTAGACAGAAAAGTTATGCAGATGTCAGAAGGCGAGACAGAGAATATGAAGTGGGTGATCACGTTTTTGTGAAAGTGCCACCGATGAAAGGCCAGACTCGTTTTGGAGTCAAGGGCAAGTTAGCGCCGAGATATGTCGGACCGTATGAGATTATTGAGAAAATCAATCCGGTGGCGTATCAAGTTGCGCTTCCTCCTGAAATTGAGCATATGTACAACGTCTTCCACATCTCTATGTTGAGAGATTACCTCCAGGATCCATTCCACGTGATTGAGCCTACTCGGATAGTGTTGAGTGATGACTACACTTACGAGGAGAGGCCTATACAGATTGTAAATAGACGGATCAAGAAGTTGAGAAACAAAGAGATCCCGCTAGTGAAAGTTGACTGGCAAAACCATGGTGGCGTGTATGCCACTTGGGAAAGGGAAGATGACATGGCTAAAAGAGATCCTGATTTGTTCCCGCTGGATCCTATTTTCTTCCAGAATGAAGGTAACTCGAGTTTAGAGGACTAAACTCTTTTTAAGGAGGGGAGACTGTAACAACCCTCATCACTGCTTACCGATAACCACTGGTTACTGTTAACTGAGTCTGATAATGACTAATAACTGGACTAAATAAAATACTGAACTGACTGATTGAAATTGAACCTGAATTGATTGAGTATGTTTATTGTATTGCATTTCTATCTGTTGATTGATCATTTATCTGTTCGTGTTTTATGTTTAAACTGCTAATTGAAGGCCTTATCGGCGGCCGAATCGGAAATCGTTTAGTGTATCATGATCATCGTAATTTATGTGATGTTATAGTATATTTAATTAAAATGTGATTTGGTATGATTAAGTTAGATTAAATATTGATAAAATACAAAGTTGGCCTTATTTACCAAACTAGCCCTTAGTGGGCCATTACACCAAACATATTTGAGCCTTAGCCAAAACATTTGATCAGCCACATTTCCCTTGTTTTTGCCGTCCAAGAGGGAGAGAGTGAGATAGGTGAGTGTTTCTTCTTGAGTTCATAAGAGTTGGGTTGGGAATTGAAGGAATTGGAGAGAGTATTCCAAAATTGAGCTTCTACACTTGGACTACAAGACTTAGGTAAGGATTTTACCTTCTTAATGTTGTGTTTAAGCTAATTCTTGCATGATTCATGCTTCATTGTAGAGTTGAGCCATGAATTAGTTCTAGCATGTTGAAATAGAGCATAATTCATGCATGCATGTAAGTATTGTTGGATTTTGAGTTGAGTTCATGGCAAATTGTCACATGTATGTCCATGTTTAGAGTGTAGGCCATGATTTCATCTTGTTTGTGAACCAATTGGCTCATTAGAGCATGTTTTGAAGCCTGGGAATTGATTTAAAGATCATGCATGTTATGTTTGAATGTTGTTCTTGATAAATGGTTGGAAGTTGGGTTTGAATTAAACACCCTTGGGCTTTGATTTCTCAAATTGAGTTTCGAATCATGTTTAACTATGGGTTTGCAAGAGTTTTTCCAGAAAATAGCCCAAGAGGATCGAAAATATTGCTTTTGAACTTGGTTTTGAGCTTGGGACTCAAATCTGGAATTTCCAGATTTTGGTTGTCCGCTCGAGCGGGGAAAGTGCCGCTCGAGCGGGAAAATCGAGCTCCCAGCATCTTGCACTGCGCATCAGTTCGCTCGAGCGGAGTATTGGGCGCTCGAGCGGAGGACTGGGTGACACGCTCAAGCGAGCGTCGAGCGGAGATTTCACCTATCCAGTACTTTTTGGTCCGCTCGAGCGGGGATGTTACTGCTCGAGCGGGGACCTTTGTTTGCTTGTACGCTCGAGCGGGGAAACATGCGCTCGAGCGGGACTCTGTTTTTCTAAAAATTCTGAAACTGTTTTCTGCTCACATCTTTGCATCCTCATCTCATCCTAGGCATTCTTAGGCCTAGTTTAAGGCATCTTAATGGGGATGTAGATGTAGAACACACCGAGGCATTTAGGGATTAAGTTATTATCTTTCCCAACTGTGAAACTTAGAGTGTGTTCAATCTGTTAACTGTATAGGGTTGGCATTCCGAGGAAACGCGCTCTAGCCTACTGTAGCCCAATCTCTGTGAGTAACAATTGTGTAAAGATATGTTCGAATGATTATCTTCTGAAATACTGAATTGAACTGTTTACTGAATTGATATTGTTGACTGTATGAATGTATGTCCTATATTCTGAACTGTATTGTGGCATCCTTAGCAACTACTGTTTACTGTTACTGCTACCGTGTGAGAAATCTCTGCCATCGACGGTCTGTGAACGGATGGCCCCACCGACGGTCTATGAACGGGTGGATTTGTCTAATCGACTCGGTTCCCATGTTGGAACCACTACTGTTTACTGATTGATGGCCATCAATTATTGTTCGGTCTTTTAAGACCTACCGTTTACTGTACTGCTATGCTAATGGATGTACCACATATCGCTGAATGACAGATATACTGAATCAATGAACTGTTTTCATTACTGTAAGGACATTCATTCTTAACCCCTTTACGCATCGTGTTATTCACTGGGCTTTAGCTCACTGCTCATATATATATATGTAGGTGTACAGGCACCGGATCAAAGCTAGAAGCGTCAGAGTAAACTCCAGTTTTGTCAAGCCAACCAATGTGCCTCACTGCGAGGTCCCGAGCCCATCATGCTAAGGCTTAGGGGTGTTTTAGTATTTCCCCTTTTTGCACTGTCCCACTACTTTGTAATAACCGAATGGGTTGTGTAGACTGAATGTTTACTGTACTGTTGAGTGGGGATTAAGTCCCTATTTCACTGAATGGCATGTATGTATATGTACTGTTCTGTATATATGTATGAAAAATCTTTTTGGCATACAGACTGTCACAGCTCATTGGACATTAGTTTATTACTGTGTTGGCTTCCGCCAGGCCTTGTACTCTGTTTTACTGTTTTACTGTTAAACAGGCCTTCGGTAATCTTGGATTACTGGCCGGTTACGGTGCTAAACCCATAGGGCCGGGTTTGGGTCGTGACAGAAACTCACACCAAACACAGCCTTAATTCATTAAGAACAAAATTCAAAATATTTTAAAAATATGACAATAATATTCTCAACTTCTATTATTTTCTTACATTACTATAACCACCACCGATCATTATCTGCCATCACCGACCACTGCCGACCATCATTGATCACCCCAGCCGACAACAATTTTTCGGCAACCATTGTCGATTGCCAAAAATTTTCCAATAAGATTCTCCGGTGACAATAAAATTTTACTCTATTAGACAGTAAAACTTTACTCTATTAATTTGGATAGTAAAATTTTATTGTTTATTGTAGACATATAAATAGTGAATTTTTGCCATTGTCATCACTAACCACCACACTTACTATAAGGGGTGGTTTGGGATGTTCTAAATAAATGCACTTTTTGACTTTTTATAAAAACATGTGTAGAAAAGTAGAGAAGAGATGTTGATTGATGTGACTCAAAAAAGATAAAAAGATAGATTTTTTTAAGAGATAACAAACAAGGCCTTAATACCATTATTCATATAGATATTAAATGAGAAATCAGTCAGAACATTGAATTAATAATGTTAACAGTAAAACTTTACTATTTCACTATTGAACATGCTAAAATAACATTTGTCGTTTGAGATCTCAAAATCAATATTCAAACAGATAATGACAAAAAAATGCACTAAAAAAAATGTATACATATAGAGAGAAGGAGAAAAAGATAGAGAAATAGAGAGATAAAGAGAGCACATATATTGCCTCAGATCTGGTTCAAATCAGAGTAAAATTTTACTGTCTAAAAAACAGAGCATTACAAGAAAATAAAAAGAAAGAGGGGAGAGAATATAGATCTGCGATGATAGATATCAGATTTGAGGTCTTGGAGGTGATGATGACGATGGTGGTTGCCGATGGTATAGTGATGTCGAATAGTACCGGTGGTTGAGACGGTGGTGGTGGTAGCGACAGTGACGAACGATGCCTGTGGTTGAAACGATGGTAGTTGTGGTAGTGGTGGTGGTGTAAACAGTGGTGGTCGTAGAGAGAGAGTTGAGACGAACTGAAAGAAAGAAAGATAGGGAGCGTATGTGTATGTGTATGTGTTTGTGTTTGTGTTTGTGTTTGTGTCTGTGAAAGGATAAATTTGTCACAAAATACAAATTTGAAATTTTTTGTTTTTTTTACAAAAAAAATTTATTTTATTTTGGAGGAGTTTATGAGCCAAAAAATTAGATTTTGTCATTTTAAAAAAAAAAAGGCTCTAGGAAGGAGTTATGCCCAAAATCTTAAAAAAGAATTACAAAAATATATGGTGTGTAAGTAAGTAATTCTATGATGGGGTGAAAGTAAAATGTTATGTGGATGTAAATGTGACTTGCACCTCTTCATTTTTGTGTAAAAAAAAAAATTATATCTTACTAAGATGTAATTCTTCCTTTTTTAAAATGTAGATTTGTAACAAAAATTTAATTTTTGTTTACTTGCTTTTATTTTTAGTGAAATTTTTTTTCAAATTTTGTAAAAAGATGACTTTTAAATTCAACCTAATGAGACGAAATGAAAAATTGAAAAGATATTTAAAAAACTTTTTAAAAAAATCATAAAAAACAAAAAAAAAAGTTTAAAATAGTGGAAATTTTCATTTTTTTATAGAATTTTTTAAATTTTTTTACTTTTCAGATTTGTTTACATAAGACGGACCAGAAAAGTAAAAAATTTTGACATAACTTTGAAAAAAATGCTAAAAACAAAAAAAAATAGAAAAAAGATGTGACCTTTTTAACCAAAAAAGCCAACTTCCCAAACACCCACATATATATATATATATATATATGGACTATTTTAGTTGTTTTTTTTTATTAGAGAATTTATTATAATTTTTTTTTCAAATACTTGTATCCCAATTAGTTTATAACATATTCTTATATTTCAATAAGTTTTATTATTTGGATATTTGATCCACCAAGTCCTAATTCTCATATTTAAAGTATTTTATAAACAATTATACACTTACAAATAATTTTTGAATTCTTAACAATTTGGTGATATGAATATTCATATTTAACAGTGTGAATGTTTACATTGATATATGAATATTCACATTGGCAGTGTGAATGTTCACATCACGGAATATTCATACTGTAATACGCACTTCACCCTATTATTATTAGGGGTATTTTGATAACTATATCACTTATAAGATTTATTGGAATATAAGAAAAATAATTTGGACTAAATGAAACATAATTAGGTGAAAAAAGATTTATTAAGCCTTCGTTTGGCAATGACTTTTTCAATTGACTTTTTGGCTTTTTTAATTTTTTTAGCCTAAGACTTTTTTATTCGTTTGGTATTCTTGTTTGGCTTTTTTGACTTTTTAGCTTTGGAATAGAGGATTTTTTTTTGTCTTTTTGTGATTTTTTGACTTTTTTTTTTTTTTTTTTTATCATTTTGTGATTATTTAGTCCAACACAAAAACCAAACAACAATCAATTTTTTATAATAATTTTTTAACTTTTTAACTACTTTACTCTATTGTCAAAATAACCATTAAATTGGTGTGTGTTTTGACAGAAATTTAGAATTCTAATAAAATTTATGCCTTGTTTGGGAGGTGTGTTTTTAGTCAAAAAAATTATTACAAGCTATTGAATCAATCTTTCTACTTTTTTATACTTTTTTTTTAAAGATAAAAAATTATTAAAAAAACCAATTTCCAAACACCACCGTAGTTTGAATTTAGGTAGAGATATGGAACAACTCTAACAATCAGAGATATGGAACAACTCTAACAATCAAAAACCGAATTGTATAAATAAATATATAAAAATAAAAAATATATATATACAAATTATTGATGCAAAATTAGAGCTTTATATATAAAATTATATACACAAGTAATGCAACATAACACATGCTTACATTTTTATTTTTTTACTCAATTTGTAAAAATAGTCATAGCGACATATTAATTTTTTAATTATTATCTCTCTTTATTTTAATTATTATCTCTCTTTACTCTCTCTCTCTTAGTGGCAAAGTCAAAAATTTACTTGAAGCGAGGAATCTCCTAGTTTTTATCTTTGAAAACTTATGATACAGTAATGCTATAGATCTTAAAAATTCTACCAAAAATTTTACCAAATGTCTCACATGGGTGTGAAACCCACACAATGTGGGTCCCATGTATTTGGTAAAATTTTTGATAGAATTTTTGGGATCTATAACAATTTTGCTTATGATAATATCATTATCATGTAAATATCCAAGTTATCATTTATACATTAACAATCCATTCAGTTGCTCATTCTATTCGTCACAAACAATATTCCTAACTAAAAATGCTCTCCCAATGTTAGCAGTTATAACTGGTAACATTAATATCATAGGATCCACTCATGTGGTGCAATTAGAGACAATCATACAAATCAATAACTATTGAAGTTCACTTTAATGAAAAAAATGTTATTTATTTATTTATTATTATTTTGAACAAATTATACTCCCCAATAATTTTAATAAATATTTGTTTGTATGATTTAAGTTGTACAAATTATAAAATTATCTTTTCTGCCTATCAAATTATGATTTAACTATTACAGATTTGTACAATCATCTTTTATTGTACCACATGAACACAAACAAAAAAATTTAGAGACTAAATAGGTGAAATCAATAATTTATGGATAAAATAGAAAAATGGGTGATAATTGAAGGGATAAAAGTGAAATTAACTCATCAATTTCCATATGTAATGCATATAACGTAAAGTAATATTAATAATAATAAAAATTAAGAGTCTTTTTAGGTAAAAAAAATAAAACGTGTACAAGACTATGAGGCATATATAAGTTTATAAGGGGCATATGTACATTACAAGTAGGAATGGCAAAGGAACGAGACGGGATGGGGTGGGGCCAAGCCAGGGATCACACTTCTCGTCCCCGATCCCCGATGGTAAAAATTTTTCCGTTCTTAGCCCCAATCCCCGATGGGGAACCTATCATTGTCCCTGTCCTTACCCTCTAACGGGGATCGGGTTTCCCCGACCTTGAAATTCTCGGACCAAAAAAAAAAAACAAACAGAGAGGGAAAGAGATCAACAACAACATCATCAAACAACATAAGCAACAACATCATCAACATCACAGAGAGGGACAGAGATCTAAGTAGAGAGAGAGAGAGAGAGATCTACTCAGATTTGCTGTGGCGGAGAAAACCAACGCTAGAGGAGGAGGAGGTGGCGCTTGGCGATGATGTTCGGTGCTCTCTCTCTTTTTTTGCTCTCTGCTCTCTTTGCTTGGAGGAGGAGGTGGCGCTCGTCGTCGTCGTCGTTGTAGTCAGAGGTGACGCCGATTCTGTGAGAGACGGTGAGGAAGAGAGAGATATGAGGAAGAAAGAGAGAGATGTGAGGAAGAGGAAAGAGAGAGAGAAAGAGAGTAGATATGAAATGAAAACAAAAAGATAAAATGAGAGAGAGAGAGAGAGAGAGAAACAAAACAGCTAATAAAAAAGTATATTATACATATATATATATCACTTCGGGGGAGAAACGGGGCGGGCCCGGGGCTTGGGCACTTATCACCATCCCCAGCCCAAAATTGATCGGGGATTAATTTTTGAATACTATCCCCAGCCCAAAATTGATCGGGGATTAATTTTTGAATACCATCCTCGTCCTGTCGGGGGTATTTTTCGAGAAAAACTAGTTCAAATCGGGGTCGGGGGATTAGGTCCCTGTTGAGTTAGTTTCAAATTGCCATCCCTAATTACAAGAGGAGCAACAATAATTTTAAATCTATAGGCAAATGTGTAATTTTTGAAAAATTGATAAATTGATGAGGGACAGTTGCCGGGCACAAAGTAAATCCGTCACTAATCTCACTCACATTAAACTATTTATTTTCATATTATTAATGATTAATCTACTTGGGTGTGAGAAAAAAATTTTACTCTAATTTATGTGCAATTTGGGTAATTCGAACAATCTGAACTGAACTTGGGTTAACCTTGTTTTGCAAGTCGAGTTTAGTGTGGATGACAACTCTCAACACAATTTGAACTGGGTTTGGACAATCTCTCAACCTATAGCAACAATGAAAAAATTTGTAGATGACCATAGTTATCGTATAGAAATTAGCTAGTAGGTCTAGAACACCAGATGTTCATGTGCCTATCAAATAATATTCTATAATTTGCCCATAAATTTTATTATATTTAAGGTCATGTAATTATTTAAGGAGAAATTACATTTCAGTGACTCTCACACAAAATTATTATAGATTTATGAAAAAATTTATAACTTTAATTATCAATATGCGTAAAGTTTACCACTTATCTGAAATAATTTTTAAATAGTTATATTGAATTGTAATTTCCCCATTATTTAATCCCTTACTATTTATTAGTAAACAATCAATATAAAATTTCGGAAAATTATCATGTCAGTAAAATTTAAGAAAAATATTTATAAGTTAAAGATTTTTTTTTTTTTTTAAGATTTGATTCATATAAGATATATTACAATGAAATCTAATGAAATATAATCATAATCTTCTAGTGAGATGTAGAAATTTTGACCAATCAGACTAATCCCGTTAATTAATTAATGAAAAACTTTGTTACATTAAAAGTTAAAAATTCATAATTTTTTTGTATGAAATTGATATTTATTTATTTTTGAAGTTGTCACCAATTTACTATTTCTTCTAAAATTTTCGGAACATGCAATAATTTCTCCTTCCGTCGATGCGCGTGCTCGGACAGCTTTTGACAAAGGTTTCTGCGCACTTCCCGGACACGAGTCCGGATTCTCTGCAGTGTTTTCTTGCAGTGGGTCCTGTAGTGCTACTCAAACCACGTCGTTTTGCCTTTTTATTTTATTTTTTTCCTCCTTCTTCTTCTGTTTTCTCTTCCTTAAGCGTTTTTTAACTGAGCCCAAAAACTAGAAACGAAAAGGAGAAAACGAGGAATGGAGGACCCAAAACGATGGGAAGATGGACGAATCTAGAGGCTTAACGAATAGAGGACTAGCGACCGGCAACTGTTAAAGCTTAAAATTGTTAAGAAACAACTTTTATTTCTATTTCTGCATAATTAGATTCATCATGCATTTTGTTCAATAAACCTCAAAACATTATATACATTAGGCGCACAACCAATGTTCATCAGATGCAGAATTAACTGGCCTTCAATAGTCCTGATCTGTCTGAATAGTTTCAACATTTATTTGACTATCTTCCAAACAACTAGAAACAACATACAAGCAAACCCACTTGATAATTTCAAATTCGCCTCTAAATTGTCAATGAAATGACCAAAAAAAAAAACATTGTGCTTGTACCCTGTCTCCCAAAACCATAAACTTATATCTATGGTTGCCTGCAAATGGGAAATGGCTGAGAAGCCATTACCCAGGTAATTGACTCTCTCTCTCTCTTATGGGTTTATCTCCACTTTTCTGTAATTGACTCTCTCTACTCTTTTTCTGTATAAACACCTTTTTCTCTCTCTCTTGGTGGGGTCTCCTTGCTTGTGGCAGGGATAATGGTTAAAAGTTAATTTTGCATCTGATGAACATTTTGGGTCTTTCTCGTCGATCATCTTTCTAGTTTTTGGTCGCCGGCCGTCCATTTGTCGAGCCTACAGATTCGTCCATCTTCCTGCCGTTTTGATTCCTCCGTTCCTCCTCTCTTTGTCTTTTTTGGTTTTGGGACTCAGTTCAAAATGTTGGAAGAGAAAACAGAGGAAGGAAAAAAGAAAAAAAAATAGACAAAATGACATAGTTTAATTAGCATTACAGGATCCATTGCAGGAAAACACTGCAGAGGATCCGGACTCACTCGGACACACCAAGAAGGGATGGAATGCACTGCAAGCAAAATGGAGAAATTATTGATTGATTTTGGCTATTACGTAGTTATACGTTTGATCAATTATAAATTTTTATACTTTTTATGTTTCTTAATTATTTAATATAAAATTATAGATCCTATCCTTGTAACCAATCAGAACACATGTGGAAGAACCATGTGACAGTATTTTAGGATCACTCCACTTTATACTTACATGTCCCTTGTGTTATTGGACAATTGTAAATAAATGAAATAAGTAAAAAATAAGGTAGAATTTCATAAAAATGAGATTTGGAGTAATTATTTATGAAATAATAAAGAAACAAGAAAAAATACAAATGGTTGAAATCTATAATTGTGATTACAATAATGCCCTATTTTCTCTCTCTCATCTTCTTTTTTTTTCCCCCCTTTTTCTTCTAGCAACTAGCCTCCATTCCTTTCCTCCCTTTATTATCATCGGCCATTCATTTCTTTCCCGACTTAATGTCGCCACCACCATCACACCCTACCGTCCCCAATCCCTTCACCTATCCCCAACCCCTCCCAACTCGCAATGTTACTTAAGTTGTTGCCAAGAAATAAACTGAAAGAGAGAAAATAAATAAATGGAGAGGCAAAGCAATCTAAATTTTCAAGTCCCGACTGTCTATCTGGTCATAGTAGAGGAGATCTTAGTAGTATAGGTCATCAAATCATCATTTCTAATTTTTTGCACATTTTATAACGATAATGCTAGGTGACCCGAATTTTCATTACTTGAATGTCTCAAAATAACGTCATTTTGGGTGTAAAACGGCATTGTTTTGACACATTCGAACCATTCGAGCCATACAAATTCGGGTTACCAAGCATTTTTCTATTTATAATTTGAAATTAATACATAATAATCCCTCATTTTATGGAGAAAATCTTTCCCTCATTCTAAAGAAAAAATCTTTTCCTTATTACATAGAGAAAATCACTCATTTATTCTAAGGAGAAAATCTTTATTGCATTCTATAGAAAAGAATCTCAAATTAATATGAATGTTCACAATAAATAATAAACATGCAACTAATCTTCAAAAAAATAAAATTCATATAAAAATACAATGTAAATGTTCACAATTTATAATTAATATATAACCAGCCTTAAAAAAAATAACTCATATCAATGTAAACGTTTACACGATAATGTGAAAACATAAAATAAAATTGAAAAAAGTGAAAATCGACTATTTCAATTGGTTAATGGTAACAAAAATGATTGTTCAGCTAATAAGCATAGTAACAAAAACAACAAATATATAATTAACTTTTAAAAAAATAGAACTTATACCAATATACAATGTAAATGTTCACAATTTACAATTAATATACAACTAGTTTTTTAAAAAAAATAAACTTATACCAACGTGAACATTCACACTACAACGTGAAAATATAAAATAAAATTGAAAAAAGTGAAAATCGACTATTTCAATTGTTCAATGTAACAAATATTATTGTTCAACCAACAAGTATAGTAAAAAAGAATAAATACAACTAACTTTTGAAAAAAATTCAAAAAAAAAAAAAAATACTCATACCAAAATACAATATAAATGTTTATAATTTACAATTAACATACAACTAATCTTAGAAAAACTAAATTTATGTCAATGTGAACGTTCACACTGCAACATAAAATAAAATTGAAATTAATAAAAATGACTATTTCAATTGTTTAATATTAACAAAAAAAAAAAATTGTTCAGACAACAAGTATAGTAATAAATAACTAATGATATCTGAATATTCATATATTGCAAAATATATAATTATATCCATATTTATATTCCAACACTTATTTATCAGACTTTCAAACAATATGAAATGTGAATATTCACACTAATTGACAAAAAAATAGAAATAATAGCAGTAATAGAATTAAAAATCAAACAAAAACTCAATCATTCTAAAAACAAAAAAATATCACCCACATCTTCATCTTCACTATCATCTTTATCATTATCACTATCATTAACAATTTATGCAATTTTACCATTCTAGTAATCTAAATCAAACTAAACCCACCCTTGAAAAATATGTTTGTAACAAAATTGATTCGACATAAAAAAAGTTTCGACTTACAACAATGGAGAAACATAGAGTTTCAAACACAGAGTAACAATGGATGAATACAGAACTTCGAACACAAAGTGACAGTGGAGAAACATAAAGTTTCACCGCAACAATGGATGAACATAATATTATTTCACCACCATATGTAAACTAGAGTTTTTAAACTCTACCAAATAGAGAGTTTTGAAACCCTAACACAATAAAACATTACCACAAATGTGAATGAAACTGATCAAAAAGAAAAATGTGAATAATGGTAACTATCAAAATAAATGTAACAATAAAAAGGAAATGTATATATTATTTTTCTATGTAATACATATGGACAATAGACATAATAGTATAATAGTCTAATAAATAATACAAATCAGAAAAAAAGAATCTCATGAAATAAAAATAAAAATATATAAGACTAATTAAGTTATAGTTTTTGTGGGTGGACTTTTTAAGTTAGAACATTTTTAAATAAGATTTATTAATAAAAAATCTTATCTATTTTTTATATTATTAGAAAAACATACTGTACAAGTTTTTTTTTGTGTTTTTGTGTTTTTGCGTTTTTTTTTTTTTTTTTTTTTGTTGGAGGGAAGAAAAACATACGATACGAGGGTTAAGCACCCAAAAATCCCCAAATCCCAAAGCCCAAACGACGGCGTTTGAATCCGACTGGTAGCCAAACTCACCTTCATTGTTACCTTGAGGTTTTTGTTGTAGACAGACAGGACAACGACGGACGACGCCAGCAAAAGCCCGTCTGTCTTGCCCCATATACAAACAAACAAACAGTTCCAGTCAAAAACCAAATCTAGGGTTTTTGATCATCTTCAGAATCATCGTCAGAATCAGAATCAGAGGGATGCTAGTGTTGGGGAAGAAGAGGTGATGTTACTACGGGGTCTCAGATGGATCATTGGCCTCAATTCCAATAGAAATTCATCGTCTTCTTCTTCCAACCACCCCAAGAGGTTACCTCATGCTGCTGCCAAGCTTCTCTCCTTGCCACCACCATCACCATTAGCAGACAAGCAGCCTAACCAGCCAATGCTAGAGGCTGTTCACGAGATTGCCATCTTCATTCATCGCTTTCATAATCTCGACCTTTTCCAACAAGGGTATGTATGCTTCTATTACTTCTTCTTCTTCTTCTATATCCATTTCTCTTTCTATTTGATTATTTCTTTACGATTTTTTTAATTTTATGTGCGTTGTAGATGGTATCAGATTAAGATTACAATGAGACGGGAGGACGGTGACGACACTTGTCTCGGAACGCCAGCTAGAGTGGTTCAATACGAAGGTATGTCATTTTTATTTATTTACTTCCCAATTTGAAGTCTTTACATACATACATACACACTCTCAAGTGATTGGATTTCTTTTTCTCACCAAACCCCTTTGTTGGGTTTTGGATAAATAAAACCATTTAGGCCATGTTTGTTTGTTTGGATGGACATGAGTTTGGGATTGGACTAATAGTTCAATAAAATTATTAATCTCATGTTTGGGTAAATAATTGAAGTACGGACTAACAATCCATCCGGATATGGTATCCACATATGATGGACTATTCAATTCCACTGAGGGGGTGACATATAAATTGGAAGACTAAGCCAAAGTATCGACTACTAAGTCTCTCCTTGTAATCTTAACTCAAACCAGTCATTGGATAGGATATACAATCAAAGGATTCGTTGTTCTAGGACTATTAGTCATTAGCTAATCCATTCTGTCCAAACAAACATGGCGCTAGTGTTTGATCAAAGTGCTTATTGCTCAAATGTGTTGGTCTTTTATTCATACAAAGGCATATCTTATATCGGGAATTGTATATGTTTTTGGTTTGCTATCTGGTATTGCTATAAGCTGGTAATTTAAAGGATAATCCATCTATTTTTCTTATCCAATTAGGACATTGCGTTATGTGGAAATTGCTGTTGACAAGGGAACTAATGCCTTCTTTATTTTGGTTTGGTGTAATGTTCTTGACATCTACACATATCTATAATTCGTATCTACTCTCGTCAACAGATCTGCACCTATAAATTTGTCATGACATATTGGCCACTTTGAAAGCTTAATGAAAATTTCAAGTTTTGATGCTAATTTGGATAATGGGAAAATGTTAAAGTTTTTCTCAAATTTCTTGATTGGATTCTACCCTTACTCCTCCTATGAGAGAGAGAGAGAGAGAGAGAGAGAGAGAATGATAACTCTAGTTAGATTAATTATAACAATTATAGTCCCACTATGTCCCATTTTGTATCAATTACAATAGCACACTAACTTGAGCATTTAAAAATGCATTTTTTTGTATTGTAACTTGTAAGATATATATATATATTTATATTTATATTTATATTGATAAGTAAAGATAATTATTCATTTAAAAATGCATCGAAGGGACTGCAGCCTTGTATGCATGGTATATGCGGTGTCAAAAATAAAACAAAAATCTCCTATATATGTATGGGGATATACAACTCTCCTGAAAAGTCAGCAAAAGAAGATAGAAGGAAAAGTTTTCCTTAGCCAAAAAAACATGGAGACTAACAATGCTTTTTTCTAGCACAGAATCAATCTCTCTACTCCTTCAAAAGCTGTCTTGTCTATTTCATTCCACAAGCATCACATCAAAGTAGTGGTGTTACTTCCAAGCCTATTTATAGTTTTCCTGTGTACAACTCCTGTGCCAAGATAAAAATGAGCTCCTTGACTGATAAGATATATGTTATAAAATAGTTTATTTTTATTTATTTTTTAAAATTTTTGTAGATTTAATGCAAAAAAGCAAAAGATTTCAAGCAGTAATTTTAATAACTTGATGAAATGTTTCATGTAAATTACACATAAGGTAATATAATTATTATACATCTGGAATTCAGTGAAGTTTTTCATCAAAAGACTATTAAGAGAGAGGGAGAGAGAGATGTCTCATTCAGGGACTAGTGATTTGTGAAATTTTTTAAAAAGCATAAATAATTTCAAATGGATCTATCAAAGTATTTAAAATTAAAAATAAAATGAATCAATTTTCAGATATGTACATATGGATGTTTCTTGGAATAGTTATGAATTGCTGGGTGAGTTTGTCTGCAAAACCAAACGATAGTGTGTAATGTCATGATAAACCGATCTAAATGTTTTGAAATTCTTGATGTCTATGCATCTTGTCAGTCAGAATTCTTAACAAAATATCTTATTGTTTAGCTTGCGATATTCAATAAATCGATCTGTGCATCATAATGTTTGCCAATATTTTGTTCAATACATATAGGTGCTACTAGTTTTGCATATTTTGTAGGTGGATGCTCTCTGGCTCTTGCTCTCACAACATGCTTCCTCACTCTTGGTCCCTCTTTGGCTATGTGTTTTGATCACTTAAGCTCTATAAAAGTAGTGACTTGCTTTTTTATTTTATTTTATTTATTGTTGTAACATTTTGCCTTTTGTCTTGGTTTTGCTATAGATGTCTTTTTTTTTATTTTTTGACCTAAGATATATTTTAATTATTCAAGGGCCTTGTAGCCTTTAATTGATATTTCTTCTGGATGAACTAACAGCTAAGATAATCTTTCATTGAGATGCAGCTCCTGATTTGGGTTCTGATGATGTATATGGAGTGTGGAGTATTAATGACACAGATCACAGTTTCTTTACACCGCCTTTCAAAATCAAATATGCAAGGCAGGACGTTCTTCTATCTGTCATGATCTCATTCAACTTATCTCTGGGTCAATATGAGGTATTAGTCTCCTTGCATTTGTTCAAAAAACGAACAATATTAAAGAGCAAATAAAGTGTACCAAAATGAGTGATCTCCTCCAAGAGCAAGGCAGCAGGGCGATAATCATAATCTTTTGGTAAAGGTGTCTATATTTGCATGGGCCACCTAGGCCCATATGATGGCACTAGTGTTATTCCCTTCCACATTTTTATGAGAAGCTTTTGGCCAAGGAGACAAGAAACTTGGATATAGCTTTTAATGTCTTTGACCTTCAATGGATATAGGTTCTCTAGAGAATACCTTTATTTATTCTCTGTACATGTCTACCTTCTTTGTGTGCTCATTTTTTCCTTCAAATTTTCTGTTCTTTTTCTTCTGTTTTTTTAATTATTTATTTTATCTTGGCAACTGATATAGCATTAAATTAGCAGGGTCCATCCACATCTGCTGTCATTTTGAAATTTGAGCTTATGTATGCCCCTGTATTGGAGAATGGGTTAGTTCACATGATTCTCTCTCTCTCTCTCTCTCTCTCTCTCTCTCTCTCTCTCTCTATTTTCAGTGTTGAATGATGATAGATGAAACATTATTTTTCTTTCTAGTCATGCTTTGTAACATGCAAAGTGGAATAAGATAGCCATTTTAAATCCAAATCGCTGTTTGAATACACTATCTGCAGGTTTGGTTTGCAGTCTTCTCTGGATGTATGCTCTGCTTCAGTCCATGAATTTCGAATTCCTCCTAAAGCTCTTCTAGGACTGCATTCATATTGCCCTGTCCATTTTGATACTTTTCATGCTGTGCTTGTTGATATTACCGTACACATCACCCTACTGAAGGGTGGAGTTCATTCTGTGCCACCGAAGGTACCCAGGTTTGTTGCAGATTCCAGTTTCTTAAATTGAATAAATGAGTCAAGGTTACGTTCCTGTAATCTAGAACACTATAGTTGTATTAATATTTAATACTGTTAGTTTGATTTCTTCAACTAGGTGTAGACTGTGACTTTGTTGAAGTAACTTGATTAATTGGATTCTTTTCAGTGACTCTTCTGCTGTTAAAGATGTTGCTGATGAAAATTATGACAAGTCAAAGCAAGTATGTGCTTCATGTGGAATACTATTTGATCATTGATTTGTTTCCTTTACCTGGCAGTCAATATTTCTCCATCTGGCTTATGTATTTTCCGTCGGCGATTTCTCTTCACTGCATTGGTAGAAGTTTGATTGCATTTCGATTGACAATACTTGGGCCCTGGCATATTTACTCCATCATTGCCATATGTATTTTTATTGCCAAAATTTGGCTTCTAGCAAATTTTTTTTGCCTTATTCTTTTTGCCAAATTCATCATTTTATATATGCCCTTTTATTTTGTAGTGAATTTTAATCAAGACTAGGTTTTTGCTCCATCTTTACCTTGTTGAAGTAATATTTTTGTAAAACCCAAAAAAAAAAAAAAAGGGAGCTATTGGACCCACTGATGATATGGGAGCTATTGTGGAGCAGACATCAGTGTTTGAATCCCGTCAACTATATAAAAAAAAGAAAAAAGAAAATTGTAAATAGTTGGTTGACTGGGATAACTACCTATACAATGCAACTTTTTGTTTATGTTGTGCACATTTCTTGTGTTAGAAAAAACATGTTGTGGAAGCTTTATTTAGGAAGCATGTCTTCCCATGGGCCTGTTGATGAGTTTCATGGTTTTCTAGGTTTGTCTAATTTTCCAAATAAGAAGTTGATGGGATGGGAGACTGTAACTAGGATATATATATATATTTTTGATAAATAAGACTGTAACTAGGATATGTAAAGCAACATGTGTGTTTGTGTAAAAGATTACATTATTGATAGTGGCAGACCCGGGGGTGTGTGGGGTGCTGTGGCCCCTACAAATTTCCGGAAAATTGCCTATTAATATATGGTGCTTTGGTTTCTTTCTTTGTAATTGCGAAGGGTGGCCCCTGCCAAAAATTTCAAGTCTTATTATATTTTATAAAATTAGGGATGTTTAGTTATGATTCATGGTTGTCTTTGGTTGTTTTTGGTTATAAATAAATATAGTGATGTTTGATTATTATATGTAGTGATGGTGGTTATGAACCAAATAAATGGTACAAATTATTGTTACTATTTTTTCCCCCCTCCTTTTCATAAATCTAATAACTAGAAGTAAAGATGCCTATGGTCTGCGCTTGTTTTTTTTTTTTTTTTTAAAGGAATTCACATGTCAGTGTGTATTTTAAAAATTGTTTACAAATTAATGATAAACTTTGTAAATATTAAAGTATGATGTTATAAACTTTACCATCCATTAGTAATCAATTTTTAAAGATCTCACTAAGGAGGAGTATCCCCTTTTTTCAAGGGTGTGTACAGTAATTATTTCTAAATTTTTATATGTAAAGATTCAAACTAACATTCATTGTGTTTGGTTTGAGTTTTTTGGATTAAGTTTTTTGAAAATTGACTTTTTTGGTTTTTGGGTTTTTTTGTTTTTAGTGAATATTTTTTAAATTTTAAACATTTTTTTTACTTTTTTTAGATGCACCTTACTTAGATGTATCTAAAAAGTAAAAAATTTGTGAAAAAATATTTTAAAAAATTAATAAATACATAAAAATACAAAAAATGTACTGAATTCTTGTATTTTTGGTATTTAGTGAATTTTTAAAAGATTTTTTTTACAAATTTTTTACTTTTTAGGTGTATTTATGTTAGGTGTGTCTAAAAAGTAAAAAAATTGCTTAAAATATTAAAAAAATTCAGTAAAAACAAAAAAACACGGAAAATAAGAAAGTAGAATTTTCTGAAAAGTGTTTTGGAAAACTGGAAACCAAGCAATATGATTATGTTTTATACAAAGAATATGATATATCACAAGAATTTTTATATAGAGTTTGCTTTTAAAATGATGTGGCGTGGCAAACATGTAAATTATGTTCATAATGATAACCTTACGTTTTGCAAATTGAATGTTGTTTTTTTAAATTTTATACGTATAAAAACATATCTTTTAGTATAATTTATGTACAATATTTTCGCTACGAATAAAATAAGTACAATTCTATTAGCCAATTTTAAATGCATACAGGCCCCCCCTTCCTAAAATTCCTGTGTTCGCCACTGATTATTGATTTTTACAGTTCTCTTGGTGTTTGATTTCTCTTTCAATTTTTGCAAACAAATTTCTTTTTAATTCAGTAAAAAAAGAAAAAACTCTAGTTCTTTTGCTAAAGCATTCTCGTATAATTATTTTCTCTAAACGCTCTATACTATCACCCTAAAATTACAATACCTACTAATGTTAGAGTTCAGGCACTCTTCATAGCCCCATAACAACATAAAAAATTTGTGCTTGCGTAAATATAAACTGAAAAGCCTTCTCCATTACACTCAACCCAAATCTTGAGTTTTACTGGACCTTTCTAAGCATTAACTGATGATTATAATCAGCTTTGAAGGCTCTCTTCTCATATTTTATACATCATATGTGGTTTGAACCTTTAGCACATTTACGTTGATTTTATAGTGGGTGCAATGCAACTAATATGAGATCAAAGCTTCTTTGTGATATGTGAAGAAAGTGTTAGTCTATGTTCTAGCTGTGCGTATATTATGTTAATTATGGAAATATATCAGATTGATTGTATATTTTAGTTTGATTGTGTGGATATTAGATTAATTGTATAAGGTTTTTCTTATTTCCTATTTTAGATTAGGTTTAGTATTACTATATATATCGGTTGTACTCTTTGTATCATACACAATTGAATATACAGAAAACATTCAGAAATCTTACATGGTATTAGAGCTATCGTTCATTCTGGCTTCTGATTGATCGAAGTTCCTTCTTCGTTCAAAGTTTCATCTGGTTCAGAATCTGCCTTCGTTGAAATCACAGCCCCTCGAGCACCAGAATCGCTACCTATCTCACCTGGTTCGGAACTCCTGATTCGTGATTGACTAATCTCCTCTGGTTCGTCGGACTCAACTTCTGGCTCACGAGGTTGATTTTTGGTTCTGGTTTGACTTTGTCTCTGGACACGATCGAGTTCTCTGGCCAACATCAAGTCCAATCTCTGCTTCAATGGGATCATGCAACCCATCTGCTTCGAGGACCCAGATCATCTCTCTTTGTTTCTTTGGTTGTCGACCCATCCGTGTTCATCGTGACCCATATGAGTTCGAAGTAGTGACCCATCGATCGCAACCCATCTGAGTTTGAGTCATGGCCATTGATCGTGATCATTTGATTCACGAAAATCTAGGTCATCTCCATTTGGTTCTCACGATCTTGCTATCTCTCTCTTTACGAGGTCTGCTCTCTCTCTCTCTCTCTTGTTCAACTGGTTCGTCTGGGAATCTGGTTTGTCGGGTCATCTGATCTTGATTTGGTTACTTTGGTCTATTTTGGGTTTACTACACTTAAACCCCTAAGATTTTTGGTTATTACCCTTCGACTCCTGGTTTGGTTATTTTGTTCTATTTAGGGTTTATTACACTTGAACCCCTTAGTATTCTGGTTATTATGATGTCTCTGGCTGCTGATGAGTGTGCTTTCTGCCATCAGAGGGGCCATTGGAAGTACCACTGTCCCAAGAAGGGACGTTTGCCTGCCTCGTCTTTTCAGCAATCTCAGAATCAATTCCGCGCTCCTCTCGCTACTTATATTGCATCTGCTTTGGCTCCTGATCCTGACTTGGCTTCCTTGAGTGCTCAAAGTAGTCAGTTTCAACATATACTGTCTACCTCCCAACCATTCCCATCTACTTCTATTACTTCCTTTTTTCATTCAGGTTTGCTTGGGTCTTCTTCAAGTATCTCCTCGTCTGTCTAGATTTTTGACTTTAGCGCCTCTCATCATATGACTCTCTCATCTCTCCTTACTTCAAAATTGTACTCTCCCTCCTTTTTCTATTACTGTTAATGCTGCTAATGGGTCTGGTATGTCTGTTATATCTATTGGGTCTGTCTGACTGTCTACTATGTTTGCTATTTCTATTCCATCTGTCCTTTATGTTCCTCAGTTATCTGTTAGTTTATTATCAATCAATTAGCTTGATACCTCCGGTTTTGATGTTATCTTTTCTTCTTCTATCTGTTCTGTGCAGGATCGGATGTCAAAGCAGTAGATTGGGACTGGTCATAGAGTTGGAGACCTCTATATGGTAGAGAGCCTATGTCTGTCTATGACTACCTCTCGGACTGCTTTTTCCTCTTTTTAGTTAGATTCTTTATCAAGTCCTTTCTATTTGTGGCATTCCAGATTAGGGCATTTGTCTGTTGACTGTTTACGGTCTTTAGCTTAGTCAGGTATATTGGGTAAAATTTCTCCTAGTCCACTTACCGAGTGTCCATGGCGTAAACTTGCCAAAATGACAGCCTTACCTTTTTGTAAAAGTATCTCTATATTTGATATACCGTTTTCTTTAGTTCATACTGATGTCTGGGGTCCTCCTCCTGTTCTCACTAAAGAGAGTTCTGCATATTATGTTTCATTTGTTGATGACTGCACTCGTTACACTTATGACTCATAAGTCTGATTTCTACCATATATACTGTACTTTTTAGTCTATGGTCACTACACAGTTTGGGTCTGCTATTAAATTGTTGCGGTTTGACTTGGGCGGGGAATGCTTTAAAATTGAGTCCTGTGAATTTTTGGCTAATTTGGGTACCATTCACCAAACTTCCTGTACTGATACACCTGTCCAAATTGGTCGAGCTGAGCATAAACACCGTCATCGCCTTGAGATAGCTAGGTCTCTCTTTCTCTTTGCCTCCGTTCTAGCTCCGTTTTGGGGTTAGGCCGTTCTTATTGCTGCTTTTCTTTTCAACCGTATGCCTACCCCTTTTTTTTTTGGTCGGTCTCCTTATGAGGCTCTGTTTTATCAACTTCCTAATTACTTCCTCCTTCGTGTGTTTGGGTTTGCCTGTGTGGCACGGACTCGGCACTTTGGGGTGAATACCCGTGTCGACACGACACGGGTGCGGGTGTGGGATCTGTGTCGGATTCTTCTCCTCTCTCTCAGACACGGCTCTTTACAAACGGCGGCAAAAGAAATGAAAGAGGAGAGAGCAAGAACGAACCTAGTCGCCGTTCAAAAGGGCAAGACATTGGTCGCCGACTTCGATCCCTCTGGTTGCTGGACGAGAGAAGACATTGGTCGCCGACTTAGCCGACCTCGCGAGACGAGAGAGAAGACATTGCTAACTTCGCTCAATCGAGAGATGAAAGCAAGAAAGAACTTTCGCTCGATCTCCCTTCTCTGTCTTCTCTCTCGTCTCTCGATCTCTCTTCCTCTCCTCTACTCTCGTCTCTCAATCTCGATCTCCCGCTCCTCTCTCGATCTCCCTCTCTTCTCTCTCTCTCGATCTCTTCTTCTTTTTGTGTTTTCTCCTCTCTGTTCTCTTTTCTCATCTTTGACTTCTCTCTTTCATCTTTCTATTCTCTTTTCTTATCCTTATGATTACATTTATATTACATAATATAAATTACATTAATATAATAATATATAATATTATTCATATTATATAATATATTCACTCATAAAAAATTGAATAATATAATATATCATAAATAATATGATTTTTATATCTAAAATAAAAATAATTTATTTTATCATATATAATATAATTTATTTTATATCTAAAGTAATTTATATATTTTTTATTTATTATATATATTTTATTTGTTATTTTTTTAACAAAATCTGTTATTGCTTAATTTTCTTAATTCATCTTCATATAAATATATATATTTTTTAAAAAATATTTAACGTATCCCTGTACCCCGTATTGAAATTTGGATCCAAATCCACGTATCTTCAATTTTTAATTTTGAAGTGTGACCCCTAGATACGCATCTGCACCCGATACTCGTACCCGAGTCCGTGTAACATAGGGGTCTGTTTGTTTTGTCATTTTACCCTGTAAAGATAGGATCAAACTTAGTGCTCGGTCTGTCCTATGTGTCTTTTTGGGTTGCAGTCTCACTCAGAAAGGTTATCGTTGTTATGACCCTGTTTCCCATTGCCCTTATGTCTCCTGCCATGTTGCCTTTTTCGAACATCTACCTTACTTTTAGCTTTCTCCTCTCATGGCCTTAGTTTCCAAAGAGGATTTGATTTATATTGATCCATTTCCTTCTGAGGTTCCTCCTGAGGTCCCTCCTGATGAGTACATCTCTGCTGTTCTCTATGAGCTTATACCCTTTTCTCTATGTAGCACCCTTCCTGATGAGTTCCTCTTCATTGACCCCCATGAGTCTATTCCATTCTCTCCTCCTTTCCTGCCTGCTCCCGCTCCTTCTCCTTCTCCTTCACGTCCTCCTCCTCTTCCAATGTTAGTCTATTCTCGTCGCAAGGCTCTCTCTCTACCAGTTGTCTCTGCCTCTGCTACTAATCCTCCTGCTTCTAACGACTCTGATCTTGCTAACCGTATCTGTAAATCGGTAGTCAAACTTAGTTTTGCTAAAACATGTTTTTTTCTTTTATACTGTACGTTTTTGTCTGCTATTCACTCTTTTTTAGGACCTCAGTTTTACAAGGAAGCCTGTTAGGGTACTCATTGGATTCAAGCTATGGAGGAAGAGTTGTCTGTTTTGCAGAAAATTAGTACTTGGGAGTTGGTTCCTTTGCCTGCTGGTAAGAATCTGGTTAGTTGCAAATGGGTCTACAAAGTTGAGACTCATTCTGATGGTTCACTTGAGCGCTACAAGGCTTATCTGGTTGCCAAGGGTTTTTCACAAGAGTATGGTATTGATTATGAGGAGACCTTTGCCCCTGTTGCTAAGATGACCACTGTCCGTACTTTAATATCTGTCGCTGTTGTTCGTCATTGGCCTCTTTATCAGATAGATGTTAAGAATGCTTTCTTAATGGTTATCTTGCTGAGGAGGTTTACATGCGTCCTCTCCCTGGCCTTTACCATTCTTATGGACAGGTTTGTCGTCTTCGGCGTGTTCTATATGGTCTGAAGCAATCTCCTCATGCTTGGTATGGTCGCTTTCACACTGCTGTTATTGAGCTTGAGTTTTATCCTTTTGCTCAGGGCTCTGCTTTGTTTCTCCTCCACACCTCTGCTTGTTTTGTTGCTTATTACTATATGTGGATGATATGATTATTACTGGCTTTGATTCTATTGCTGTCTTTGAGGTCAACCTCTTTTCCGTACCTTCAAAATGAAGGATTTGGATCCCTTGCGGTACTTTTTTGGTATTGAGGTGGTTTCTTCTCCTAAGGGCTATTTTCTGTCTCAGGCCAAGTATGCTAATGAAGTTATTCACCGTGCTAGTTTTACTGACACTAAGATTGTTGATACCCCCATTAGGCTTAATGTGAAACTTAACACTACTAATGGTGTTCTTGTGCCTGATCCTAGTTCGTGAGTTGCTTAGTCTATTTGATGGTTACTTGCCCTGATCTTGCTTATGTTGTTCATGTGGTTAGTTAGTATGTTTTTGCTTCTCGTTTTACATATTGGACTACTTTGATTCGGATTCTTTGCTATCTTTGGGGTACTATATTTCAGGATTTACTGTTGTCTTCTACTTTCTCTTTATACTTGGTAGCTTATACTGATTCCGATTAGGCTAGTTATATCACTGATCGCAAGTCCACTTTTACCTTCTGCATGTTTCTTGGTGATTGGATTTCTTGGAAGAGCAAGAAATAGACTATTGTTGCGCGTTCCACTGCTAAGGTTAAGTATCGTGCTATGGCTCATGCCAGTACTGTTTTTTTTGTTTCTCGACTGATTTGGGTGTCCCTCAGTCTTGTTTGACCTCCCTTTATTGTGACAACCACAGTGTTATTCAGATTGCACATAACACAGTCTTCCATGAGCAGACAAAGCATATTGAGATTGATTGTCATTTTGTTTGTCAACATTTGCAGTCCGACTCCATCTCACTTCCTTTCGTCTCTTTGGCATTGCAACTTGCTGATTTCTTTACCGAGACTCACACCATTGCTCGATTTTAGTTTCTTCTTGGCAAACTCTCAGTATTTTTTGTTAAAACACCTTGAGTTTGAGCGGATGTGTGAGTATATTATGTTAATTATGAAAATATATTAGATTGATTGTATATTTTAGTTTGATTGTGTGTATGTTAGATTGATTGTATAGGGTTATTCTTATTTCCTATTTTAGATTAGGTTTAGGATTACTATATATATCGGTTGTACTATTTGTGTCATACACAATTGAATATATAGAAAATATTCAGAAATCTTACACTAGCTTGATGAATTTGTATGATATATGTAGTGTATAATTGAATAGGATCATGGTTTTAAATGTCGGTTGATATTTAAAGTATCGGCCAACGCATATCGATTTTTTGGTCTCTTGATGCTGATACATCTAGATTAGACCAATGAAAATGAAAATCGCTTGCATAATGGAGGATGATTCACAATACGCATTCTGATTCACAACCTGGTTCGCAACCAATATGAACGATTTGGTTGCTATAAAGCTCTTTTTTTTTTTTTTTTTAACTCTTTGTTTTGTTTTGTTTTTCGTTTTTTAGTTGATATTTTAAAAAATTCATGATTGCATCACTTGATTCCTAATACGTATCAACCGGTACTCCTGATACCACTACACCACAACTAATACCGATTCATCTCCTGCTTTCGCTATTTAAAAACCTTTAATAGGATACCAACTTACGTGTGATCTTGTTTGTGATTTGGTAAAACTAGCTAACTGTTATCAACAATAGGAAACAGTGCGAGGTTATTGTGGTTGTTTCAAGCGGAGTACATGATGTAGGATAACTTAAAATTTTTTTGGGATAATGTTATTTATTGTTGGTTTGGTGGTTTAGGCAAGGACAAAACTTGCGAGGGTACATTTAAAAAAAAAACTAAAATGATACAAAGCATGGAAATAAAATGTGGGGAAAATATGAAATATCACAGAAAGCACACTTTGGATGCTTTATTAACTTATCTAGGGTTGGTTTAAGTCTATCATGTATTTCATAAGGGAGAATGGACATGTATAATTGGTAATTTTGCAAATTAATCAACCTTGCTACAAGGTTCTCTCATGGGTTATATTATAGGTCAATTATTATTTAGGTGTCACATGATGTTCTTTATTAAGTCTAGAATGTTCTAGTTGATCAAAGTTGTTGGGCATGTTTGATTCGTGGATAGGATTAGGTGGGATAAGTTATCCCGAGTGTTCATTTTGCAACGTGTTATTGCAAAATAATCCTGCATATGTGGGAGGGCCAACCGGATAAGTTATCCTAGGCCACAAAATTTGAACCAAACATGGGATAATTTAAAAAAAAGGGGTATGCGGTTATCATGATTTTTTTACAAAAACATGTTAGGCACCCTTTTAGGCTCCATCTCAACTGCTTTTTGATTAGAGGGTGTTGTTTATTTCCATATTCCCCCGATATACACCATGAAGCATAGATATGGTTATGAGATACAACTATGATACGTCACAAATAGAGAGGGGAAAAAAAAAAAAATCTAAAAAAGTAGGATAAAAATTATAATTTTTAGTATTGCACAGAGAATAGTGAGAATCATTCTTTAGGAATTAGGTATTAGTTTAAGATAGTTTACTCTTTTTTTTCTCTAGTGGGTCCTATAAACATTTCATTTCAATATCAAGTCTAAAATGTTATATTGCCCTTATGTTTTTTTCCTTTTACACTTAAAAGTGTTATATGCAAGTTTACTTGTTTAATAATTGCTGAAATATGTTTTGTCATTATATTTTTCATTTGTCGTTACTTTGTACAAAGTATGGATATCGATATAGGACAAATCTAATCTCACTATTTTCTTCTTATGTAAGAATTAAGAAAAGTATTTGAAAAACTTATATTGTATTTGTCATAATTATTATTCTTTAATACTATGCAAAAATTATTGCAATCTCAGTTTTATACTAGTTCGGATACATGACCTAGAGTATCCGAAAAGTATCCTATATTTCTCAAAATTAAAGAAAATTAATATTAAATGTCAGATATGTTTAGGAAGTATCAAACACGTATCGGTGAGTATTTGTGGAGTATTATAGGCATGTTTATTAAAATCGAGATCTGGATCGTAAGATCGTACAATCCTATATTGCTAAAACGATCCAGATCGTTGTAGGATCGATGTTATAATAGGATCGTAAGTAGAATTGTATGGGATTGTAGAGGATCATAGGTAAGATCGTAAATTTTGTGATTTTTCACCTTATTTTTAATATGTATCATTTTAATTTGTATTTTTATCTTCTTTTGTTTTAATAGAAAGTAGGATCTTATGATTCTCGATCCGATCCACAAGACCCTCTCACCAATCCTATCTAGGCTCTCGATTTTAACAACCTTGGATATGGGTAGTATTCCAGTGGTTGTATAGCCACACCTTGTGATGAGGGGAAGGTTAGGGGTTGGAGTTGATAAAGCAGCGACAACTCCTTTAGTTGCAATCTAATTTTACTAATAAACTAACATCCTACAATCTTGGCCAAAAAGAAAAACTAAATAGGTTACACTTTAGTCTTTCTTGTTCACCTGTAAAAGTGGGTTATAAAATTTTTAGGATTTAGTAATAAACTAGAAAATTTAAAGGGTTTCTCACACTAGAACACTGATGCTTTATGACAATTTGATGCTACAATATCCTTTTAGTTCCTTTCTTTTCACTTTAGTTATGTGTAGTGCTTTTGGGAAATTTTATAGAATAGCTATAAGGCCGACTATGCTTTGTGGGACAGAGTGTTAGACAACTAAGAAACAATACATTCATACAATGAGTATAGTTGAGATGAGAATGCATAGATGGATGTATGGTAAGATTAAAAAAATAAAAAATGAATATAATTGAAAAATGGTAGGAGTAGAATCAATTGAAAATAAGTTGAGAGAGAATAGACTAAGATAGTTTGGTTATGATAATGAAAACCTACAGGTGCAACGATAAAAAAGAGTGATATGATCACCATAAATGAAAATATTAGGAGGAAGTGAAGGCCTAAAATGACATATAATGTGGTGGTTAAAAACAAAGAAGAGTTTATTAAATTTAAATGATCATATAGCCCTTGACAGCAAAATGGCAAAAAAGGATTAATGTAACCTACCCCACTTGATTGGGACACCAGGTTTAGTTTGGTTTGGTTATTTCATGGCTGTTTGCCAAACGAGAAACTCTTTCATAACCGAGGAAGTAAGCACTACGATATGCGTGATCTAATAAAGCTAGATGAACAAAATGCAGATGCAAATGATAATTGCCTAACAATGATTAAATTTATTAACCAAACGTACGTATGACATCTAGAATTTAAATTTCTTTCCTTGTATTTGTAGAGGTTGACTTCCAAAACTTTGTTTGCAAGTGAACATCAAATGAAGCTCTAAAGGGAGTAAAATGCCTTGTGTCATGTCGGTGGGAAGCCATTCTTACCCGTGCTTTAAAAATAATTCAGTAATTTTGCAGAAGACCTCACTTAATTGGAATTGGTTACATTCGATAGAAATGCATGCAAAGGTGAGATAATGTGTTCTGAACAAGCACCCTCTACAATGTTTGGATTCACTTAAGTCCTATACTTCAGAAGATTATGTGGACAATCTACCATCTTATTTTATGGCTTTGTAGTAAATACACGAAGAGCAAAGAGCTTTGTGTGCATATTTGGGTCATTTATTGTATCCATTTGTTTATTTACTTCACGTGCCTATTTGAGTCTTATATTGTGCTCATTTAGTTATTTGTGATCCTTTCTATTTTCCTTGCATTCCTTCAATATCATTTCATATGAGATGAAAGAGATGACTACATGTTATCCCTTAAGTTGACAAACGTTCCTTTGGATCTGGCTGAGAGGCGAGAAAATTCATGATTAATCATTAATGTAAAATAACTTTGATGTGATTATTTAGATGAAAAATGATTACTTTTTTGTAATATCTATACATAGCATTAAGTAGCAAAACATGAATTAGTATAAGTATTTTTCTCTCTCTTTGTCTCACTTCATTTGGTCTATGCACCTGTTCATTTTTCTTTGAAATTCTGTGAAGTCTTTTAAATGGTCCACATTGTTGAGCCATGTGATTTGCATATCAAAATTGGCTAGAAAGGTACTTAGGGAGTTTTATTGCATTTATTTATTTATCATTCAATTTGTTTCTCTCTAGGATGTTTCCTTCATGAAAACAGTTAAATTGTGTGATTGGTTTTTGTATATTTTTCTCTGAACAGGTCATGCTTGTTAGAGCATTATTAACTGCCCGAGGCATACTTCTTGAAGAGTTACAAAAACTTAGCAACGCAATTAATCAGGCCATTGATTTGACTGATTTTACTTCCGGATTGGATGATTCAAGGTTTGGTTCTCTGCAAGGAGGTGTGAAGACTACACATGCTGAACGTTCAACAGAAGCATCTGGCAAGTCACGAATGGATTCTGAGGTCTTGATTTTATGCTGCTAAGTACTCATAGTTTTGTTTGTAATCTTGATACTTCTATGGTTTTTTGGTTTATCCATATTGTTTTTTTGTCATTGAACAGAAGCCGAATGGTTTTGTTGATTTTCAGAGCAATGAGTTTTTCCATTCCTTATCCAGGGATGAACTCTTGAACTATTTCCATTCACTTGGGAGTCAGATATTGTATTTGTGGAATACCTTTCTGAAATTTCACAGGTTTGTGCTAATTGCATCTTAAATTCAATAATTTTGCGTTTCTGATTGGTATCTGAAGGAGTGTCTAAGCAAGAACTTTTCTACCTTTCTTTTTATATTTGTTATGGCTAATATAAGGAGAAGACAATCACAGTTAATTGCAGAGAAGTGACTTATTTTTCTTTTACTTTTCCTGATTAATAGAAACCTTGTGATGCTAGAGTAGGGAGCCTCGGCATGTATGGCATATTTGCAAAGAGATAAAGAAAAGAAGGAAAACGAACTCTTTGAAACCCATCCTTGTAACCTAAAAAGCACTTCTTTAGGCTTCAGATCCTCAACTTGATTAGTAATACCTTTAGGGTCCTCTTCTTTCCCATACTAGGTATGATACATATTGGTCTGATTTAGATTGATCCTAACTGGAAGATTATGAATAGGAAGCTCTAGACTTCTAATGGTCCTCCTCTTTATTTTATTACATAAGCACCCCGTTTCCCCTCTTTAATACAAACTTTCCTGTAGTTAGGGTCTAGATCTGAGAAATTCTGCACCTTTCCCTGTTTGTTTATTAAAACCATTGATGCACAATTTATATATTTTTGGCTACTGAGAATTAGTGTGTAATTAAATGATCTCTCTCAAAAATAATTCTCTCTCATGCCAATGATGACGAGCCGAGGGGATGTCTCATATTCACCATGTTATGGCGCTTCCCCAATGCAGGCTTTGATCAATTATAATCAAGCAAGCAACCAGTAAGTATTAGCATTGAGAAGGGGATCAGGACCATGGCTTGATGGAACAATTGAGTAGATCAGTCATTTTTTTAAATTTAAAACTTGATCAGTTGAGATTTGACCATTTAACATCTTAAAGGTTACTCGGTCATTCATTAAAGTTTTAACTATATCAATCAGCTAAATTCATTGCATGAAACTGATTTTTTTAATTTTGATCTATTTAATGGGCCAAATAGATAGTTTGTTATTTTTAACCTGTTAATCGGGACTACTACATAATGGTTGCAGTCCTTTTGGACAGACAGGTGTACGTGATAAAATTAGTTCGTCTTAAATGATATATTTGACTTGTAAAATTTTTCCTTCTTGCTAATTGGCAAAGAGGATTATGATATTTGGGATGGCAAACTTGCCAAAAACTCTGGAAAGTAATTTTTGGCCTTCTTTGTCTATTGTATGGATAGTTCCAAATGAATAATCTGTTAGGCTTTCATGTGATGCTGACGTGATAAAAGTATAGGACTAAACACTTGAACTTGGGTGTTATCAATATATGATAAGTACTTAATAGGTTTGTGTTTGAGTTGAACATTCTTAAAACATTTTATAAGGTTTTGTCTAAAGTCAAAAAGCCTGGCTACTTTCACTTTTAGTGCTTCAATTTTTCAGAACAGAATCTGTAGCATGGAGATGTTTGGTCCTTTTCTAGACTAATATGGCATGCTTTAGCCCCAAGGGGTAGATTGAGTGCTCGGTGACCTCACGCCATGAAAAAGTCAGGTTCAACTCCTCTCCCTTGGGTCCATCCTTGATAAGATATTCATGGACTTACCGAGTATGCATGGATGGAGGGTCTGCCACTTCATGTGCACAGCCACACACACCCACACACACACAAAAGTCATGTATTCATAACAAATGTAGCAAGTGTCACATTTTGAACTTTATATGAATCAAGTTCTAAATAATGTATATCGAACATTGTTAGATTCTCCAAACACTTCAATTTTACATAAACAATGTGATGGTTTCATTGGATTATGGGTACCGATTTTTTATTATTTATTTATTTTTTAACACAGACTAAATTACACTGACCTCCCTTGAAATTTGAAGAAAATACAAGAAGCCCCATGGTTTTGACATAATTATACTAACCAGCCTTTTTAGTAATGTTAAAGGGGTCATAATAACTAATGCAAATGGTTTCAAAATTCAAAGAAAAACAAGGTAAAATATACATTCAGTGTAAAATAGATGACAACATCATTTTTTTTATTCATAACAAATTATTGATTAAAGGGGACTAAGTGTTGTGTTTTGTGAATTGAAACCTTAAAGGAGTCTAATGTAATTATGTCACACTTCTTGGGCTTGCTATGTTTTCTCCAAACCTCAAGGGGGGTCAATGTAATTTATCCAAAAATAAATAAATAAATGAAAGATTGATTTATGAAGAGATGATTATGATTGATTTGCCATCATCATCATAATTAGAGGATGACACAAATGTACGACAAAGAATGGTGCACAAAGTAACCAATTTCCCTTCGACCGAAAAAAAAAAAAAAAAACACTAAGAGGAGAAATGTATTAATTAATTAACTGAAAGAAAAATAATTGCGTCATGCTGAAGTTAGTTTAGTTGGTTGGTTAATGAGATGCAAATTTTTTACAAGCATTGTAAAGTCATCTTTGTACTTATGATAATAGCATCGTAAAACTTTTTTGGGTGAAGGGGCTGGGGCATTAGAGGTCCATTCTAAATTGGATGAAGGTACTAAGCCATCAGAGAGGTTAATGAACTGCTTCAAAGGACTGAGCAAATTTCTTGGAATCCCTTGTGAAGCTTTTGAGTATCAGGCACTGAAGCTGTTACTGGCAATCGAAGATAATAAGAGGCCAAACATGGATGGTATGGTGGCAAGGCGGAGTGGGTATAGTAAAGCAAGATGTGGAAGGGAGTGAAAGAATTTTGTTAACACAATAAATTACGATGTTAGAAATAAAAGGGTTGGAGTGGAGGTTCTTAATGTTGACTGCCCTAGGCTTGATTAGAGTCTTGGATGTGCTAGTTTTCTGTTCTGCTTGAGGCTTGATAGTTGTTGAGCTCTTTTATTTATATATTTAAGTTATTATTTTGCTTTTGTACTTGCCTCCTTGGCAACTTTTTTTATTTCTAAATCTCAATTACCTGTTAAAACAAGCAATATATTAGATACTGTGCTGTACTTGGGGTTTTAAACAAGAAAGCACCATCTATGAAGCATTTGCCTTTTAATTCATTGGGAGAGTTTGCTTAAAATCGACAGTTTTTTTGGGAAGAATATGGGGTCTAAGAAACGCAAAATGACTTGGTTTTCAGTTGGTGCAGTCCAACTGGACAGTTTTGTCCTAAGAAGCACGGACACTTTTAAGAAGGTAGCGTGTCCATGTCACGTCTATGTTGGACATCGATACTCGTCCAAACGTGTCTTATATTTTAATAATTTTTTTAGACTTGTACACATGCGTCCATTGTTTTGACATGCATGAAACTAATTAGAAGAAGTTTGAAAAAATACTTAGGATGATACAATGCTAAAAGAAAAGGCAATGTAAATTTATGGAAATTAAAGTTATGTTTTTTATTCTCTTTGAAGGATATGTTCATATATATGATATATAATAAATATATAAAATTATATATATTGTGCATGTCTCCCACGTGCCGTGTCTTGTTCTTTTTCAAAATTGCCATGTTGGTATGTCCATGTCGTGTTGCGTGTCCATACTTCTTAGGTTTTGACTGGGTTTTAATTCATTTCTTATCACAGTTTTGACTGGGTTTTAATTCGCTTCTTATAAATGTAGTCAACCAACTTCTAGATTGAAGTCTTACATATATATATATATATGTATAAATTTGCATTCATAACTTTATTCTTTGACCATCCCTTGTCATTTTTGATTAAATATTTCATTGCTCATTAGATATATGTTGTCTGTGCTTCAATTCTATTATCTCATGTTTTGACTAAATTTGGGTGCATTATCTGAAGTTATTGGTTCCAAGAACCACACCCTTTTAAAATTGAATCAGCCTGGTATTGAGACTACTTTTAATATGGATTCATTGGTTTGGGGAACTGCTGGATACAAAATTGTTTTGATTTTTAATTTTGGATAATGTAAATTGGTGTCCTTGTTTATTTTCTCTCTTATCTTCATTTATTGCTTAGTTATCTTTAGTTCATGTTGTAAAAATAAAGCTGTCTTTTTCAGTTTGTTCACAGAAAGGGTAAACTAGGGAATCAAACCTGTTGATTTTCTGCTATTATCTGTGCTTATTGCTTTGTGGAAGTAGTTCAAATGCTGATGCTTAACTTTACTCCAGGGAAAACAAAATAAAGATTCTGGAATATCTGCGAGATGTATGGGCTGTTGACAGGAGAGCTGAATGGTCAATTTGGATGGTATACTCTAAGGTGGACATGCCGCACCAATATATAACTAGTGGGGTGGACGGGTCCTACCATGGTATTCGTGGAAAAGTATCAGTTTTGAGAAAGTTAACTGATGATGTAATAGATCAAGTACTTATTTTATACATCTTCGTTGAGAAAGGATGTGCTCTTTACAGTGTAGTGATCTGAATTTTTTGTTTGTGTTTTGTGTAGCCTGCACAGACAGCAGCAATGCGAGCTGAGCTTCATCGGCGAAGTATTGAGCAAATGAGGGTTAGTTAATGCTTTCATATGAAGTGCTTTTCTTCTTGTTGTATGTTGGAGTTTAATGACAGTTACTGCTTCTATGCAGATCAACAACCGGTCTATACAAGACCTGCATATATTTGGAGATCCTTCAGGCATTCCCATTATAATTGTAGAACGTGTTGTCAATGCACCATTGCGTTCTACCAGCGGAAATTCATATTTCACTCATTTCAACCAAAAAGATACATCTAACTTGTCCACTGATATTGGTTTTAAGGGAAAAAGCAAATTATCTGCTGCTAGCCCTCGACAAAATGGTCGTGTTTTGAGGATTGTTGTATTTGTGCATGGCTTTCAGGTATGTTATGTTCTTCCACATCATGGCTAAAATTTATAGATACCATAGCCTGTTTTGTAATGTTCCCGATTGCTTTCTTTTCTATGGTTTTCTTGCCCTGGAATATTTTGTAAGATGATTTCAAATTCTTCTTGTTGTTTATCTTGTGAAGGATTTGAAATCATCCTGATGTCAAACTTCATCATTTATGCAAGTAGACTTGGTCCATAGCATTCTGTGGATTTACGTAGAAGTTAATCTCTATTATTCTCATTGTGAAATACTCAAATATTCAATGTCCTATAGAATGGTGTTATCATAAGCTCTTATCGGTTGGTCTTGTGGACCCTGATAAGTTTTGTACATTGAGCTCTGTGTCTAATGGGGGTTTGGGAGGGGGGCCTACCCCCAAGGGATGGGAGGTCCCCGGCCCGAATTTTTTGGGTACTTTGGCAATTTCTTGTTGCTTCCATGTTGCCCTAATTCTATACTTATGAATAGATGAAGAGGGCACCTCTTGTATTGTAAAGAGTTATATTGTTTTCTGATCATAGTGAAAAGCGCAACAGCCGTGGATGTAGCCCTATTCGGGAGTGAACCACATAAATCTTTGTGTTCTTTTGTGTGTGTGTGTGATTTCTTCAATTCATTTTATCTTTCTTGTTTGCTATTTTGTGTCTCACTGATCTTGGTTAGGAAGAGACGATTTCCTAACACTCTTAGTACGTACATGATTTTCTATCTGGATTAGTCAATCATGAAAAATGGTACCCTTGATGGAGATTATTTATTTATTTATTATGCTATTAGTAAGATCTTAGCACTGGGCACGTTGTTTGTATGTAGTAGGGGTTACAATTGATTGTAAAATAGGTTTAGGGCTTTTGGGAATAGGTAGAATTGGGTTGTGGGATTATGTTTTGGGTTTATAACTTCTGAATGAATGGTCTGTAGGTACTAAATCAAATAGAGAGAACAGTGGATTAAATTCTCAGGGACTTCATGGGGAAATATGTGAATGAAAGAGAAGCAGGAAAGTGAAACACCTAGGCAAGCACACCTTGGGTTTTCCAAGAAAATCACAATCAAATTGAAGGTGATTACACAGTCAAGAAAGAGATATAGAGAATTAATCTCGATTGGTGATTGAACCTTCAAAACTGTGATTACGATATATATAGGACTTAGGATCTGAAAACTATAGATTCTGGTCTTCTGAATAATTTCTGGTATCCCATTAAAGAAAAAGGTACCAACAAGAAAGAGTGAAAAGAGAAGGATGAAAAAATAAAACGCTTAATCACTTCTATATTAGTTATTGACTAGCTATATTAAGATGAAAATTAATAGGAACCTGTTATTGTAGTTTTAATTTAAATTTTAAATATAAAAGCTTTAATATGTAAGACCCGACAACCGTAAGATTTGATTGGGAAACTAGGGCTTAATTAAACTCTTCGATGTATTAAAGTGACTCCAAAAGCTCTTTTGTGGGCCTTGCATATTGACAGTACCGTAAGTACTTAGGTCTTACAAATTTATAGTCAAGACAGCTGTTTCTCTTGTACACTTTTTAGTGCTACCATGGTTCCCCATTTATCTGTCAAGTAATGTTAATTTGAGGAAACTGGAAAATCTTGTGTAATTTTTTGCTTGATCATCCTGTGAAGACATCATAGTATTGGAAAGATCGAACTGAGTAGTACTAAACTGAAGTTTTCTTAATGCTTGAATAGGAAAAAAAAAAAAAAAAAAGAGGAAAAAAACCGACTACTATGCATTGTACGTACTTGACTTGCCTGCAAGTTCATGCATTTTAAGAGGCTCACCTGTTTATTCTGTGGTTTAAACTTCAAAGTTGAGTATGGTTACTATCTCTTAATTTTGATAAGAAACCCAGAATCTTATTGCAAGTTAAACTAACTTTAGTTGTACCAGCCAGGGGACTACAGTATTGGTTGCATGTAATTCCTTTTCGAGGCAAAGAAACTATCCATTGCAACCACTTCCAACTGCTTGAAATATGTTGAAGGAAATTGAGTTTCTCGTTCTAAAATAGATTACATGTAACATAATTCAAAACCATGCAGGCTATGGGTTGGTTCTGATGGCCCGATTATGTGTACTATTCAATCACAATTTGATTTGGATGATCCACCGATACAACCTTTTTGGTGGTTGTATTCGTTGGCATTGTCTTGATGCTCTTTTAATAATATTTACTCTTATTTATCCACCAAAAAAAAAAAAAAAAAAAAAGGGTTTGCAGCATGCTATTAAATAATGCTGCTGCTTACAATACTTGTATAACAATAATATTGAGATGATCACGATCACTAGAAAAGAACTGTTTCTACAACCATTTGTCTTTGTCTGTCGTGTTCGGAAACTGATTAAGGGCTGCACTGAATGGCCATTGAAGCAAGCAAAGATATGTCAATTGGCCCTTTGGTGAATGCATATGAATTAAACCATTCTATCTGCAGCAAATAGTGGAAGTTATGTCCATAATTTTATACTATTAAGTAGTTCATCTTGAATATTGTCAGATCTTACAGCGCAGCAGTTGTATTTTTGGTAAACTAGTTTGAAGGTACAAAATTCAAGTCAAGTTGACAATGACATTACGAGGCACCTCTTGGGAACACAAGATTAGAATCTGGCATTCAAGATGAAGTTTGAGAAAAAAAATTTCCTTGTGAAGTGTTCTTGCTTATTCACTGTACGCACCTGTTGATCTTTTTTGTGCTGCATATTTCAATTTATACTTGTCTTAGTATTCATAATCAACTTGTGCTTCTTGATATGCGTCCAATATGTGGAATGTTTTTTTGATCATAGATGTGCAATATGACATTGGCATTATTCACCTTGTTTGGTTCCAATTTTCATAATTCAATTTTCTAAAAATTGAGTTTTTTTGTTTTTCGTATTTTTTTTTTTGTTTTTAGTGAATTTTGTTACTATTTTAAGCATTTTTTTTACTTTTTAGATGCTTAATATAAATACAAGTAAAAAGTATACTATTTGTGAAAAAAGACTTTAAAAAATTTGCTAAGTACCAAAAATACAAAAAAAAAAAAAAAAAAACGAAAATTCAATACATTTATGTATTCTTGTGTATTTATTGATTTTTTAAAATATTTTACTTTTTAGGTACATCTAAGTTAAGATGCATCTAAAAAATAAAAAATTTACTTAAAATATTAAAAAAATTCACTAGAAACAAAAAAACACAAAAAACAAAAAACTCAATTTTCAGAAAATTGAATTCTAAAAATTGGAACCAAATCTATTCTGCAGAGTCAATTGGGTATAATACTGTCTTCAATTGTCAGACTATTGTTTATGAAATCGATTTCATGTGTAACTTGTATCACATTGTATTACCAAACGTAGATTTGTTAATGTTTTTCATGATAAACAAAAACAGGGACATCACCTCGATTTACGGCTTGTTCGGAATCAGTGGCTTTTGATAGATCCCAAGGTAGAGTGTCTTATGTCTGAGGTGAATGAAGACAAAACGTCTGGAGACTTCAGAGAAATGGGAGTAAGGCTGGCTCAAGAGGTGGCTCATTTCATTAAGAAGAAAATGGATAAAGCCTCGAGATCTGGGAATTTAAGAAATATCAAGCTTAGTTTTGTTGGGCATTCTATTGGAAACGTGATTATAAGAACTGCATTAACAGGTGCACTTCTAGTTTTGGAGACCATGTTTATCAATTTGCTAGCAATGGAGTGCTAAGTTTGCGCTTTTATTCTTGCAGAGAGCATTATGGAGCCATACTTAAGATACCTGTATACATATCTTTCTGTATCTGGTCCACATCTAGGTTATCTGTACTGTTCAAACTCTTTATTTAACTCAGGACTTTGGCTCCTGAAGAAGCTCAGGGGAACACAGTGCATTCATCAACTTACTTATACTGACAATCCAGATCTCCAAAATACTTTCTTCTACAAACTCTCCAAGGTGCCTAAATAGACTTCATTCCCCATATTATGTTGAGGAGGGTAACATACGGTTAAGTTCTCATTTCATTTAATTTTGTTTTGGGCTAAGTAGCATAGACACGGACATGGATTTGTTGACACGTTGATTTTCAAAAAAAAGGAAGGACATGACATGCTTGGGACACGTTAAAATTTTATATTTTTACAAATTTATTCTGTCGTGAATAATTTATTCAAAGATAATGAAAAAGATGTAATGTAACATTAATTATATTAATTATATATATATATATATTTCATAACTTTAAACATCAAGATATCATTCACGTAACAATTACATTCTAAATAATGCGAAACAATTATTAAACATTGTAATACACACTTGTGTATTCGTCTTATAAATGCTATAGAACATATTTAGAGTGCATAAGTTGTGTTTTGAAGAATGCAGAACATTGTTATTATGAAGGTATTCATCTCAGAGGACTTGTTTAGAGGATTGAAGAAGTGTCGCCGAAATATCTGCGAAGTGTTGATAAAGTGTCCGATATTATGAATTTAATTTTTTAATTAAGACATGTTGAAGAAGTGTTGGACATGCATTTAAGAGTGTTCGTAGAGTCGTAGTGTCCGACATGAGTATCGAACATGACATGCTTCCTCCGTAGGTGTCCCCGTGTTTCTTGGGTTTTCAGGTAAAGGAAAAGGGGGGTGTGGGGAAGAAGGGGATGGTTCACCAAGCCAGTTCTTCAATATAATATTATGGTCTTATATTGAGTTTCGCTTGTTGACTTTGGCAGATTATGATTTTGCCAAATTAGTGGCAGTATATTGTGTATGTCAGAATGAGTTTGTTCATTTCAAAGGAGGAGAGAGTTATTTCTTCTCTCACCTTGGTTGAGTTTCTGATATTGTTTCTTTCCCTCTTTCAGCAAAAGACACTGGAGAATTTCAAGAATATAGTCCTGTTATCTTCACCCCAGGTATTTCTTTATTTTGTATATGAACTTCTTGCAACTTTTGGATCTAATATGACAATCTAATATGCTTGCATTTCGCCAGCATCATATTTTCCTTCCAGGGAGATTGGGTCCCGACTCCCGAGTCTCCTTTTTGGATTTGGTCTCGTATGGGTTTGTGTGTAACGTTTTTTATTTTTTATTTTTTTGATAAATAAACAATGGGTATGTGTGTATTGTTTACTGTAGAAGAACTAGTTTTGAAACAAAATGCTTTCTTGCCTGATAGTTACAATCTCCCTTTTGGAGAAAGATTTGCATTGCTTTATCAGAACTCGTGACACCGTAAACACCTGTGTGTTTTAATATTTTGGAAGGATTCAATACGGATTTGGGAATGGAAGAAATGATACTCTGGCATTGGGGAATGCTTTTCTGAATCTTTAGAAATCAGACATATTTAGAAATCTAATTAGAAACTGCATATCACTAACCTGATTGGCGTCAGGACTAAGTTTCTGCCCTTTTTTATCAGGAGATCTATGGAATTAGAACTTAGCGTTGTCAAACTGTTGTTTCAATAGGCTGTAATTGCTCATTCTATTCTTTGCTTATTTATATTTTCACATAATGACCATCCTATTGCTATTTATCAAAAAAATAACGACCACCCTACTGCTATTATTTGATTGCGTATGTCTCAGGATGGTTACGTTCCATATCATTCGGCCAGAATTGAATTATGCCAGGCAGCTTCGGGAGACAACTCAAAGAAGGGCAAGGTCTTCCTGGAGATGCTGAATGATTGCTTGGATCAGATACGAACACCCTCTTGCGAGCATAGGCTGTTCATGCGATGTGATGTCAATTTTGATACCTCATCCCAAGGCAGGAACTTGAATACATTCATTGGACGGGCTGCTCATATAGAGTTCCTGGAGTCTGATGTTTTTGCAAGGTTTATTATGTGGTCTTTCCCGGAATTGTTCCAATGATGATTGTTTGTGGATACACCTGCATTTATATCTTCTCAGTCATTCGAGCTTCACAACACAAAACCAAGAATGGTTTGGTGATTTTTGGGGGTGATTGGTGTGATGAAGTGAAGGCACATACTTGATACAGGCAAGCAAGCAAGATTAAGTTGTCCGACATTGTATACTATTTTGGCTCGAAGCTGAGGCACTTAGAAGTTTGTTTCATTTCCTAGTTGAAGTGAATTTCAGAGATGTAATTATCTTTTAGGAAAGATTAGCAAGTTCTGGTTCTTCTTTTGATAAATACTTTAGGAATTAAAAGGAATTATATTTGTAATGGGGATGGGGATGGGGATGGGGAAGATGATGGGGTAGGCTTGTAAGGAAAATCAATGACAGTCACACCTGTCGTGTCTAGATTGGATCCATTAAGCTAATATTGTGCAGTGTTGGATCAATTAAGCTAATATTGTGCAGTGTTGGATCCTTTATGCAACTGTTATTCAGTAATAAAATCTAGGTGTAACCTCTCTGTTTCTCTCGGAGTACGATTTTTAGCGATGATTTTGATGCCATGAGTAATTAATTTCTCCTCTGAAACTGAACTGAGTGGTGCTTTCTAATGGCTTCTTCCCTTCCATCAGTTTTCTCCCAATTTCTTTGAACAAGGCCCAAGGAACAAGTGGGCTATTTTCAAAAACATAATTCATTCGTAGTTGGGGGGGGGAGACTACATATCATTTGCTTCCTAATTAATCTAATTTTATGATTTTAAGTAATTGATTAATAAAGGAAAAAATATACATATGGAGGAAGAAAATTACAAATAGTTTCAAGTGAATACATTTACTTATGTAGCCTAGGTTATCATTCTGTCATAAAAGATATCTTACAAGACGACATAATGACATAACATAAAGTAAACAAACCTAGTCCTAATGAAGAAAAAAAAAACCCCACAATTTCTCACTCTTACAAGATGACATAATGGAGAATCTCACATATTGTATCACAAATATAGAACCCTAATTATTGCTCAAATCAACGATCTCAAAGTTTTGAGTAATCTAAAAGCCCAAGGTCATAAACAAGTGTATGATCCTCCATAATTACCATGATTGCATTTACGGGGTTCAATCCATTCATTTTGGATTCTGCCTTTGCCTCCCTTATGCATGAATGCCTATTGAGTTAATGAGTAATTTGATCAATCTCACTTTACACTGAGTGAGTTGGGACTCGTTGACCTTGGGGTATTGTCGTTCCATTTCAACCGAATGTACTTTTGTCACTTTCAAAAAGAAATGTGGGAAGTGGAATCAACATTTAAATCGTTTTGCAAACAATGAAATCAGAATTCCAAAATATTAGCCTAGATTAACATCTTTGCAAGGAGTGCAATTTTAATCCGACTGAGGTTCTAAACTCCATAATGTAAATCTGTCTCTGTAGAAACATTGATTTTCGAAAGAATCAACATAATCTGCATAATCAATTTTTGGCAATTTTTGGCAAGGACTCTCTCCCATTTCAAAGCCACTATGACCTTGGTTAGTGTGATTTGCATCCATATCAATGACACTGCAACTCTAATGTGTACTTGAATGATGACAATAGGTTATATTAAATAGGCAATGAGAAATCACAGTCAAAATTTGAGATACAATTTACAGAACAACGGTTACCCATTAAGTGTCGTCATATTGACAAGAGTACCTATTGTTAAGACTAAAGATAATCCTTTTATAAGTACTTTGTTGTCTTCTCCAACTCAGTAGGTATGATGACTGTAGACATCCTATTTTTAACTAACTCTAAGACTTTGGGTACTTGAAAGCTTCTTGATAACGAAATGGTAAATATTTCATTCGTAGAAATATTTGAAATTGTTACGAGTTGTATTATGTTGGTTTTAGCCAAAAGCGCCTTTTTACAAAAATGACCATTTTGCCCCATTTTTATCCAAAAACCTAACTCTTTGATCCCACTTAGGAGAGATGGAGAGAAGAAAGTCCAGTTGAACCTAAATTGGCGACATTTCCAAAAGAATGGATGGATTTTGCTTAAAAACGTCGATTGAGAGTTAATTGGGCTTACTTAGGCAACAAGTAAGCCCAAAGGCATAGAACCCCGCACCTTTGAATTGCGAGTGGACACATGTCCCCCAAATGGCACGTGTGCCCGCACCTAGGTCATGCGGTTGCACATTGCTTTTGTGGCCGCACTTCCCTAGTGAGCTCGCACATCCTTCCGATAGCCCAGAATTCGATTTTAGTCAGGATTGTTGGCATGTTTTGGATGGGAGATGCAAGGAGAATGCGATGGGGCAATCCTAGAAACTCCTTGCTTGGCCCCTAAGCTCTTCTTTGCCTATAAATAGCCACTCCTCTACCCCTTCTTTGAGGGACCAAGTTTTAACTAAGTTTGTGAGTGAACCTTAACCACCCACCCTCAAATCTGAGATACACAAACCCTAACAGCAGCTCCACCAACCTAAAAGTAGATCTAGGGTTTGAATAAAGTGAATTAAAGTGAAGCCAAACCTAAGGGAAGCCTTCAATCAAGGAAATATCATCTTTTTCTCACCTTTTCGGTTGTGCTCTTTGGTTTGTTTCAAACCAGCAAGTAAGCTTCTGACTTTAATTTCAGTACCTTTTAGTTATGTTTTCATTGTTTGATAATGATTGGGGTGTTAGCCATCATAAAAGCATCATGTAGGTTGTTAAATTTGCATGCTTTTGCTTTGTTTAGCATGTTTTATGTTGAATGCATAGTTGCTGCATGTTTAGGTTAGTTCAATCATCATGTAATCATGCATTAAGCCTGGTTTAATCTTCATGTAATATTCAGCATGTTAGTTTTGCTTGTTAGTTGTTTTATTTGCATTAAATCATGTTAGTACCCTTAAATCGAACTTAGGTTTGCATCTTGTATGATTAGTTGCATGTTTAGGATCATGTGTATATTATTTTAATCATGTTTTCCAAGTTGGTCGCTTGGTGGTGGAATCCGGATAAGTTTCTCATCTTCATGGCATTCTACTTGGTGCATTGTTCTTTAAATAATGCAAGTTATATATATATATTTGGATCAATTGTGTATTTTGAATGATTTTAATTAATAGTATTGTTTGAGTCGGAATCATGATCATTTCTATATGTTGTTTAAATTCATGGTTTTATGAAAAAGTTATTGGTTTGATATGGTTGTAGTGATGCATCCAACTTGAATAATACTTATTTATTCAATCATTTAGTTGATTAGATTTAGTAATGGATTTGGGTTAATAATGAAGCTTGTAGAATAATTTAATCATATAATCTCATAAAATAAAAGGTTAGTAGTGTCCAATTACTTGATTGGGCGAGAAGAGGTGCATCAATTAATGACATTCCCCTCTTATACTTAAGTTTCCGAGCCTAGATTATTTGATTATGACGGATCGATGCCTTTGTTTAATGGGCAAACATCACTTTACCCCTATGTAGTTTGGGCCATGCGCCGTTTGCTCCTTTAACGTTTGGAAATGACTACATAAACCTTACGTGATTTGTAGACTTGAAGTGCACCGCTAGGCCCGTTAACGATTTAATGAAAAAGACTAAAATACCTCTGTATATAAGTAACTTAAGTGTGTGAACTATGACTATTTTCATCATTTGTTTGGAAGGAAAAGTACACTTCAACCGTTTATGCTTTATTTCATGTGTGATTTATCTTATTAAAATTTGAAAATGAGCATATAACGTCTTTATATCTGCAATGTGTTTCACACTTATTGTTAAGTCGGACGGAATATTTAACAATGCATTTCAGTCTACAAATCACATGTGGGTTATGCGATCATTTTCAAATGTTAAGGATAAACCGCGCTTGACCAAAACCATAAGGGAACAAAGTAAAATTTGCTACTTTTTAAATTTTCTTAATTTTTCATAAAAATTAAATGACTCTATTAATGTGAGATAATGAGTTAGCACAATATAATATAGAAACGTGCCTTAAACATAAAAAATGACACGACATCCACAATGACTAATGAATGTGAAGATCACACTTTAGTCATCATGATGATAAAGCAATGTTATATGAACGGCATTATTACTAAGATAAGATGTCATTGAGATAAGCGATGTCTAATAAACTCAATGTGTGAAAACACACAATAACAAGAAGTCACTGTAATAGATGAGAAGTCACCAAGACCAGTCCTAATATCTCAAGGACCCAAGTAACTAGGGCCAGTCCTAAAATCTTTAGGGCCCAAGCAGTGTCTAACAATCCCTTTTATATGTAAACTTTGTAACTAGATGTAACTAGAAAAGTGGAGGACATAGTAGCTCATCTGCTTAGAGATTGTAGTGCTCATTTGTATACTTCTCCTTTTTCCTTATAATATTTTCTTTGTAGCTAAACATCCAAAAATTTATTCATTCACTTTAAAAAAAAAAATAAAAAATTAATTAATCAAGATTGTCTAATATAAACAAACAATATGTACAAAAAATTCAAAATTTATATTTAGACAACAATAAAATCATAAATAAATATTTTTTTTTGAAAACCTACAAAAACAATTTTATTGAAATAAAAGATGAAAAAAGTGGAGGACAATAAGACCTCGTACAAAAGCAAAAAAACAAAACCAAGAACTGGAGAAGAGACTATTAAACCATTTTACAATGCACTACTAGGTGTGACAAACAACCATCCAATCCTGAATAATCAAAGGAAGGGGTATATCCTTAAAAAGGGGACCTATGAAGCATGGGTACTTTAAAAAATACGTTGTATCCATATTGGGTACTTACCGGCATATGATACCTCATATGATACTTCTGCATACATACTGGATACACGAAACACGTATCAAAATTTTTTCTTCCTAATTTTTGGCATACCTAGATGTATCTAATATATACCAAAGACGTACCGTACTTTAGTGGAAACAATATTTTCTTCTACTACAGGAATAAAACTCTTTTCACTATATTTCTTTTTTATTTTTAGTTTTATGCTTAGCATGATTTTAAAATTAAACTATGATTTGTAAGTTATTTAATATATTGACATTTAATTTTGATTTATACATTTACTTTTGACATTAAATGTTAATTTTAAGTTGAATCTTAACAAATTAAACATTTAATTAATTTTTACATTATTCTAAATTAAAAATAAATATTTTTTACAAGCGTACCCGACCGTATCCCTACCCTACTTTTTTGGATTTTACAATATCGACGTACCCATATTATACAAGTACCCGTACCCGTACCCGTACCCGTACCCATGCTTCATAGAGGGGGACACACTATTAGATTTTATAGGAACAATCCAATCACATTAGTTAATAATCCCGAATCCTGATCATCAGCTAAATCTTTCTACAGCACCTGAAAAAGAAAGATCTCATCGTCGTTGATTGATAAGGACCTGTATTTCCCCTTCAATGGGAACTTGTACTTGAACTTCAATCGCAAGTTTTCTCATAATTGGCAACCTTAGGCACCATCATCTACTTGCCTAATGTTGTCCCCTTTTGCACATTATACGATCCCTTCTTTTCAATGTCATGGGACACACATTCTAGGGGATCCCGCACAATATTTCCCTTAGTAGAACATTCACAGCTACCATATCTAACCTTTACAATTGGCAACTCATAGATATAATCAATACACAAAATATAATTGGTCAAAATATATGGACCTTATATTAAAAAAAATATAATGACCACACCTAAATTAGTAGGCTCTAATGTTTTACATCAATTAATGTGTATTGTTTATACGCTCTTTTATCAGACTCACTAAATTGTAAACATTTTTTTGATCGGCAAAGCATCTAAGTACTTGCACTCCCTTAATTCAATTCTCCTTAAAGGAATTGAACCCATGACCTCCTTGGGACTAAACCCTAAGGAAGGCATGGTGGCCAACTAGGCTAGACCTAGTTGGTTCACTAAATTGTGAACATATGACCTCATATTAGGGAAAATGACTATATGTTATTCGTTTGTTTATTTTTTTAACTGCATTGATTTTCTAAAATAATTATTTCAGAAAGAAAGAACCAATCATGAGTATACATGTAGTAGTGATATGATTTTATCCATATATTTCATTCTAGCTTCATTTCATGAAATGATGAAACAATACTAGGTAATATTGGAGGCCTTGATAGAAAATAAATACAGCAAAAGAAAGATTGACATTCTATGTATTTACTCCTATAGAAATATGTTGGTGATACTTACAAATAAAACACCAGAAAATACACAAAATAAAAGTTACAACAATTAATATAAGGGCTGAGGCGCTGGAAATTCGCTCTCTTTAAGGAGATTCAAGCCCTCTGCGGTTAGGCAAAGCCGCACACCGGTGCAGCAGAAAAACCTTGACTTGTCCCCCCCAGGATACAACAGCCCGACTAAGTCGTATGGTTCACAAATACTGCACAATTGGTTAAACCCAAAGCTTTATCACACACATCCTTTTTTATTTTCCTGATAATCTCACATTAGACATAACAAAGCAACCCAAACTTCTTCACTTGTGTGTATCCTTAAAGATAGGACATAAGTTAATATATATATAGAATGAAACTAGTTAGGCGATGCCTTGGTGGATAAGAAAATAATCAAGACTTGGAAGACTTTGAATGGATAAGACTGCAAAGACTTGGAGAAGACTTGGAGGCGACCTTGGAGAAGACTTGGAGACGAAGACTTGGATGGAAAGTTTTGGTGGACAAAGACCAAGACTTGGAAACTTAGAGGGAAAGAACAGAAAAACCAACAATAACACATGATAATATTAAAATACCTGCTAACATTCCCCCCACCTATTTTAATATTATAGGTAACAAAACTGAGATTATTAGACAAATAAGGATATTATGCATCATGGTAGGTGTGCTCTGCATTGAACCTCCATTAGTGAAACAATAATATCTACTCCAGAGCCAATAGTATGCTCAGCATTGAACTATGACTGCTTAAGGGAAATAAATAATTATTGCCCACACATAATATTCCAGGTGTTCACTAAAGCTTTAAAAGCTAGCACATTACGGCCTTGTGCGATCCTAGGATTCATGAGTGTGTTTGAGAATTAGCCCAAATCTCATAGGTAGCGGCCCCACTACCACACTCACATAAGTGAATTCTGTCAAGGGTGCTCCTGTAACTATGATACCCCACTCAATAAGAGCTACAAAAATTCATTAAGAGTTTTTTAATAACTCAACCTCTACAACGTTATAGGATAAATGCACTTACATCATAAGGATGGGTAAAAGTAATTTGGTGCATTTCTCACGGCCATCATATGATCGTTTTTCTCATTGAACCCAGTTACAGGATCTCTGGTCCCTAGGTTGAGTATTCTCATACATGGCTCCTGCTATATTCAATGGGCTTCAACCTCATCCCCCTCGATGTATTCCAGACTCTATCTCTTGCTAAGGCCTTAGTTAATGGATCTGCAAGATTATCACCAGATTTAATATAATCCACATTTATGATGCCATTATTCAAATAAGATCTCACAGTATTGTGTTTTCTTCTGATAGGTCTGGATTAACAGTTATAATAACGGTTATTAACTGGACCAATTGCTGCGATGCTATCACAATGAATCAATATAGGTGGAATCGGTTTTTCCCAACAAGAGATTTCATTTAACAGATCTCTTAACCAATTTGCTTCTTCACTAGCTGTAGCTAAAGCAATAAGCTCAGCCTCCATTGTTGAATTAGCAATAATGGTTTGTTTTTTCGATTTCCAACTTATAGCACCACCTCCCAATGTAAATAAGTAACCAGTGGTTGATAATGAATCACCTGACAAGGTATTCCAATCGGCATCACTGTAACCTTCAAGTACTGCAGGAAATTTATTATAAAACAAGCCATATTTTATGGTACCACATAAATATTTCATAATACGCTCAATGGCTAGCCAGTGATCACTGCCAGGCTTGTTAGTAAACCTGCTAAGTACTCCAACTGCATAGGCAATGTCAGGTCTAGTACAGTCAGTCGCATAACGCAAGCTACCAATCATACTAGCATATTCCTTTTGATTAATTACATCCTCATCATTTTCAACAGGAAATAAACGCACATGAGGATCAAAAGGAGTAAGTACATGCTTGCAGTTATAAAAATTATATTTTCTCAAAATTTTCTCAACATAATGCGACTGATCAAGAAATATACCATCACAAATTTTGGTAATTTTCATTCCCAAAATATAATTAACCTCACCAAGATCTTTCATATCAAAGTGGCTACTAAGCATATTTTTAGTTTCCACGATGATATGCAAATTAGAGCCAAATATAAGTAAATCATCCACATAGAGGCTAATAATGACATGTGAATTCTCTTCAGATTTATAGTAAATGCATTTATCACATTCATTCGTTTTATAGCCATTCTTAATCATACAGGAATCAAATTTCTCATGCCACTGTTTAGGGGCCTGTTTTAAGCCATAGAGGGATTTAACTAGCTTGCACACTTTGCTTTCTTGACCGGGTTCCACAAAACCCTCAGGTTGATCCATATAGATTTCTTCACCCAGGTCTTCATTTAAAAAGGCTGTTTTAACATCCATTTGATGAATTTTTAGATCATGAATTGCAGCCACTGCAATTAATAATCTAATGGATGTAACTCTAGTAACCGGAGAAAATGTATCAAAAAAGTCAAGATCTGCTTGTTGTTTAAAACCTTTTGCAACAAGCCTTGCTTTATATTTATCAATAGTTCCATCCGGTTTAAGTTTTTTTCTCAAAACCCACTTACAGCCAATAGTTTTACAACCTGGTGGTAAATCTACTAAAACCCAAGTTTAATTGGATAATAATGATTCCATCTCATCATTTACAGCCTCGTTCCAAAAAATAGAGTCAGGAGATGCCAAAGCTTCTTGTAAAGTTAATGGAGTTTCCTCCACATTAAAAACATGATAATCAGGGCCAAAATCTTTTTCTAATCTGGCTCTTTTACTCCTTCTAGGTTCAAAGACTATAGGATCTTGGTTTTGTAAAAGAGGAGTAGAGGAACCAGTTTCAGATAAAATATTTTCTTGATAATTTTGACCCCCACCATTTTTAGATTTAAAAGGAAATTTTTCTTCATGAAAAATTGCATCTCCTGATTCAAAAATTATTTTGTTTTCAATATCAAAAAATCTATAGGCTGTACTATTTGTTGCATATCCAAGAAAAGCACAAGTGGCAGCTTTCACACCTAATTTAGGTCTTTTAGGGTTCACAAGTCTAACAAAAGCTAGACAACCCCAAACCCTCAAATATCTCAAATTTGGCTTATGCCCTTTCCACAACTCAAAAGGTGTAATTTTTGTTTTTTTATGTGGCACTCTATTCATAACATAACACGCAGTTAAAATTGCTTCTCCCCACAAATTTGAAGGAGCACCTGCTTCAATTAGCATAGCATTTGTTAAATTAGGTAAAGTTCTATTTTTCCTTTCTGCTACACCATTTGATGCAGGTGAATATGGTGGAGTAGTTTCATGGATTATTCCCAAAGACTGAGCAAACGAGTTGAATCCAAAAGATTCATACTCCCGGCCTCTATCACTTCTATACCTTTTAATCTTTTTACCGAATTGATTTTCAACTTCAAGAAGGAATTCTTTAAATTTTTCAAAAGCATCACTTTTATGTTTCAACAAGTATACATAAGTGTATTTTGAAAAATCATAAATAAAAGTGATAAAATATTTATTTCCACCATGTGTTAAAATTCCTTCAAATTCACATAAATCAGTGTGAATTAATTCTAACAATTCAGTATTTCTCACCACACTTTTATGAGGCCTTTTAGTTATTTTTGCTTGACTGCAAACTTCACATTTCTCAAATTTATTTGTCAGTCTGGGAATTAATCCTAAACTACTCATGACTCCCACATATCGGCTATTAATATGACATAGACGAGCATGCCAAAAATTCATAGAAGACAGCATGTAAACAGAAACATGTGCTTTCTTATTCTCAACATTTAATTTAAACATTCCATCACAGGCATATCCTTTTCCCACAAATATGCCTTTTTTAATGATTACATATTGGTCAGATTCAATAGTCTGTTTGAAACCAGCTTTGTTGAGCAAATAACTTGACATCAAATTTTTTCTCATGGACGGTGTGTACAACACATCTTTTAAAACAAGCACACGTCCAGAGGTAAAATTCAGCTCAAGTATGGGTACCCAGGTCCATGTTTTCGAACTCATGGCATGAAATTCCAGACTTTGTAATGATCAAGTTATGATTTTTAGCATCCATGTTCTTTATGTTCATGTTGATGTTCTTCAACCCAGACTTCCAGACTTCACTTCCTGAAGTGTAGTCGCCGAGGTCATTCTTACCTAGACCTCACACTTAGGCCAAGCATCGTATCTCACCTTGGCCTACCTTGCATGATCACTTGCACCTTTAGTCTGTCTTGCATGAACGCCTCGGCATGCAGCCGCACGCCGAAGCCTTGGTGACACCCCTCGGCCAAGAGGTGTGGGACCTCGGCTTAGACCTGGTTGGTACCCAGCATGTCTTCCTGACATGTAAAACAGTGTTTTGACTTCCAGCATGTTTTCCCGAGATCATTTGCATGTATGAGGGACTTGTTTTGAGAAGTACATTCAGCAGATTTTGCCATGTGTTTGTAGGACTTGGACCTTTGCCTTGATCCCGACGTCCCGAGAACTAAGTGAGTGGTATTTTTAATAAAGCTATGTTATAATGTTTTGATAAGCTTTGCTTTGCTTTGTTTTGAAAAGTATTTGTTAAGCATGAATGATTACTCATATTTTTACGTATCAAGAATAAGTTTTGATTGCTAAGTATAAGTTCTGTTTCGGTTAATATCCTCGGGAAGTCCTTACGTGCTGGAGGACTCTAAGCTTATGCAGCACAAGTTTGGAAGTCCGTACGTGCCAGGGGACTTTAAGCATAAGTGGCACAAGTCCGTACGTGCCAAGGGACTTTAAGCATAAGTGGCACAAGTCCGTACGTGCTAGGGGACTTTAAGCCTAAGTAGCACCCTTGTTTTGCCACCGACGGTCTATGAACGGGTGGGTATGTTTGTTACAAGTTAAGCCAAGTACATGTTTTGTTACAAGTTAAGCCGAGTACATGATTTGATACAAGTCTTCCCTAAGTATATGTTTTGATGCATGCTATGTTATACGTAATGTTTTGAACAAGCTATGCTGTAAGTATGTTTTGAAGAAGCTATGATTTATATGTTGTTTTGACAGGACCTCGGGAATCATTCATTAAACCCTTTATTATTCGTACCATTCACTGAGTATCCAAGCTCACCCTTTCTCTATATATATGTAGGTTTCAAGCAAGAAGTCGGCTACGCCGAGATGTGTGTTTTGTGCCCGATGTTTTGTATGCATGTTATGTCGGCATCTCATTTCGGATTCATGTTATGTCGGCAATACTTATGTCGGCATTTTGTGTTTAAGTCGGCAACGTTGTATTTACGTCGGCAGTTCTAAAGATCATGTTCTTGACTTGTATTCTATGCATTTTATTTATGTCGGCTTGAGAAGCCTTTTGTTAAGATGTAATGTATATTTTATTTGCTTATCCAAGTTGTAAGTTATGTAAAGATGTATGTCATTTCATTTGACTTATGCACAGCTCTTATGGACCACTTGTATCTTGAAACATTGCTTCCGCACATGTAAGCCCCATATATTATACTCTGATTGTGGTTAGATTTTTGAAAGTTGACCTTCGGTAATCTCGGATTACTGGCCATCACGGCACCATCCTACTAGGGGCGGGTTGGGGTCGTGACAGAGAGAGAGAGAGAGAGAGAGAGAGTGTAAAAAGTGATTTAAAATAACACAGTCCAGATCTGATATACGTATGACTCGCTCGAGCGGAGAATAGGACGCTCGAGCGTCAAACACAAAAACTTAACCCGCTCGAGCGCAAAAATACCCGCTCGAGTGCCAAGGAACAAAACAAGACACCACCCGCTAGAGCGCAAAAAGAACCCGCTCGAGCGTAGATTACACTCTTCCAGTACCTTTACAGACATCGAACACCTGCTTGAGCGCAAGGATACCCGCTCGAGCGTAAGGAAATCCGCTCGACTGTGAAAAACACATCTGCAGTATTTTTGCAAACGGACAAACTACTGAAGGTATAAAAACTCTGCTCGAGCGCAAGAAGACCCACTCGAGCGGATCACTAAAAATCTGGGCAACAAGAGTTGGGACAAAAGCTCAACCAACCTGTTCGAAACAGGCCCAAGACAATTCTAAACTCAAATACAAAGAGTTAAAGGACGGAAATGAAATACAGACAACAACAACTATCAACGGAACCGAGTCCGGAATACAGTAAACATGAGAGGAAAACCGGGATCCCTATATACTTTACTTCATTCCAATGGCTTATGGTTGATATAGAAATATATCTTGCCAATAAATTGACTGTAAATGCAATATTGGGCTTAGTACAATTTATAAGATACATAATAGCACTAATGGCATTGAGATATAGTATTTCAGGACCAAGAATTTCTTCACCATCTTCTGGAGGGCAAGAAAACCATTGGAGTATTTAATGGATGAGCTTTTTTCATATAAAAGTGCTTCGGAACTTTTTAATTGATGAACAAGAATTCCATTTGGTAAATGTTTGATTTGCAGGCCGATACAAAATTTCATTTTGCTAAGATCTTTCATTTCAAATTCATTTTAAATATTCTGCAGTTTATGTAAGCTCTTTTGGAGTTCCACAAGATTCAAAACTTCAACATATACTGCAACAATTGCAAATCTGAATTCCTCACTTTTGGGTTTTGAGTTAAATGCTTTTGGAGGGATTTATATATATATATATCAGTATCTAGTGATCTATCAATATGTTGTAACCATATCTATTAAAAGCATATCTAAATTTTCTATGAATAAGTTGTCTCATAGTCAATACTAAGTTTCTGCAAGAAACTTGCACAATAAGTTACGCATTATATCTAACAATTTTATTTTTCTCATTGCACTGCAGTACAAATACCCACTTATATTCAATAATACCCACTTATATTTGACAGGCTATGTCCCTTCAGGGGGTTAGACTACAAGTCCAAATACTTCATGTTTTTGTAAACGAGTTTAATTCTACTTGTATTACTTCTTTCCACATTGACCAATTATTTTTACGTTGTCATTCTTCGACGGTGTTATCTTAGGTAGGCAACCCAAGAAGGGGGTGAATTGGGTCATTAAAAAAATTACAATATTAAAAAATAATAAATACACTATTCAGAATAAATAAATAAAACAATAATTATCAATATAAAATTAAGAGAGATAGGGAGAGAAAATCAAACATTGAGATTCATAGTGGTTCGGCACGCCGGGCCTATATGTCCACTCCCTAAGGAACCTCCTTGGGAATTTTTCACTATCAAAATGAATCAATACACCACCAAGGCTTTACCAAGCTTGTAGATTTTACACAGATCTTACTTTTATCTATTGAGCCTCACCCAACAATAAATGCCTTACCCTTACAAAATTTTCCCACAAAATAATGAATAAAAATAAGAGGTACTTTAACCCTCTTTAACAACAATTTTCTCACAAAGAGTAGATATGAAAGTGTAAGAACAAAGACTACACTTAGATCTGAAAGTGAAAGAGCAAAATACAATACACTCTAAATTTTAGAGCACACATAATTTTTTCTCTTCAAGTTCTTCATTTTTTTCTTCACACAAAACACTTCTATTTATACACAAAAATATATCCGTTGGAAGAGACAGACGCTCGTTGAGATGTCAGCTAAATCCATATAGAAGAAAATCATGCGGAAAGAAAATCTGTAATCTTGCAAATTTGAGCACCTTTAAGCTTTAGTCAAATTTGTACTAAAAAGTAAAAAGAAAAGCTAATGGAAATGATGTCATGTATGGCTTTCCACATGCCAATATGTATTTATGTATCATGATATAATCAATGTAGTGTAAAAAGTCTAATTGCTCACGTGATGCATTCTATTTATATTATATACATTATATATAATATTCTAATCAAATATTTGCATACACAGTAAAATCTTTTTAAGTAATATTTATAAGAGATCTACACATATATATCCTTTTTAAATTTTTGTATATGCTGTAGAGATTTTAAACTAAACATAACCTATCACTCCATGTGGGTATATCAATTTTGTCAAAAGAAGATAACTCATCAATATCAAATTTGTCAAAAGATGAATAGTGACCAGCCAACCAATCAATCAATTTTATCAAAATAGTACAACTAATCAACATTAAAATTGTCAAAAAGTGAATAGCGACCAGCTAACCAATCAATCAATTTTGTCAACTAATCAATTTTAAATTTGTCAAAATGTGAATAGCATATTTTCAAAATATTTCTATTTAAATAATATTTATAACAAGTATATCATACAACCTATATTTTAAACAGATAATATTTTGTGTCAAATAATACAGAATATGTATATTAAAAAATCTAAAATTTTCAAATAATATTTTAGACATCATCAAAATTAAATAACATGATTAACAATCTTCCCTTTTTTGATGATGGCAATATCTGTATGGATTTGACACAAAAAAGAAAAATCAACAAATTATTTGACAATTTTACAACATAAGATATTTGACAATTTAAAGCACATGTATGGCAATTCAAATAATTTTGCAACATAAGATATTTGATAATTTAAAGCACATTTATGGCAATTCAAATTCACATTTTACAATTAAAACTTATAATTTTCTCCCCCTTTGACATCATCAAAATAAAATATGGAGATAGGAAGGTTTTAGAGAGAAAAAATTTTCAGTGATCAAAACAAAAATCAGACAAATACATTTGAGAAAATAATCCGAGGTGCAAAAAAAAAAAATTATAATAATGGTTCTTATGCCTTGTCGTGATCATTGTGGGGATTTTGGAGCATCTGCTGAAGAAATGGTACAGCGGCACCCAAAATGTTGACAAACAAGAGATTTGAGTAGATATGCATCGAGTATTGGATCGAATGAGTGTATAAAAAGTGACAAAGATGAGAGGCAGAGATACGAAATCGTCAAGTGTTGTTAGAGAAAAATTTGTTTTACCTTCTTGTGTAATCATGTCATTTCTTACCTTAGTCATCAATGGTTCTGACATGCATGAGGTGCTTGTAATGCAGGCAAATGAGAGGTAACCAATGGTGCAGTTACACGCTATTCCGGTAACTGAGTCCTAGTGTTTTTGATAATCGGAATGATATCGATGCTATTAATAACACTATGGCCCTTAGTACACAAGCGATGACTGCGGTTTCCAATATGGCTCAACGGCTACAAGCAAGAATATAAGAAAATCAGCAATGGAGAGACGATGTGTGCTTATTAAAACAACAATTGGCTAATATTTGTTAGGAGAAAAGAGAGCTAGAAAGGAAAAATTCGCAGTTGGAGAATGCAGTGCAATATTATGCAACGGTTATAATACCAAGACTCACAGAAGTCAAAAATAGAGAGAGGCATGTAAAGGAGGCTCATGAAAAGTTGTTGAGAGAAGTGAAACGCAGAAAATCTGTGAAACCTTCTCAACTCGTACATGTAATCGATCAGTAGTTTCTCCTTCTGAAATAAAATTGCAAGCATTTCTCTCTAAAAAAATAAATAAATTTGTCTTTGTTAAATATATATAAAAAATTACAGATAAGGAGGGAAAAAAAAATAGTTGATAATGATATATATTGCTAAAATTATGCATAGAATATACAAACGTCCTCTTAAGGTTATTCGTATTTTTATTTTTATTTTATTGATTTAATTTCAAAAGATTACATAATATGAGTTTCCCCCTAAATTAATGCACAAAAGGAAATTACATAAATTGTAAGAAATAGATTACCAATTTATAATACCAAGGGCCATTAAGATCTGGTCATAAATAACTACATTGAGTGCACTAACATAAAAAGAGAAAATACAAATAAAAATAATTTCTTTATACCAGGTAGAAGTAATTGTTATTAAATACAAGAGAGTTTGGAGCACATATAACCATATAAAAAATATTACACAGTGAAAAAATAATTTTAACATGTTGATCGGCGATGATGTTGATGATCGGAAAGATGTGTGTAGATCAGTGATGAATTTTTGTAGATCGGTGATGGATCTTGGTGGATCAGTAATGGATCTTGATAGATTGGAAATGATGTCGAAGATCGGTGATGAAGGTGTTGTGTAGAGCAATGATGGATCTTGGTAGATCGGTGAGGGATGTGGGTGGATGAGGGTAGTGATGAAAGTGATGGATGATGGTGGCGGTGGAGTCGGAGTTGGATGATGAAGGGGAAGTGAGAGTGAAAAAGAGATAGGAGAACAGAGAGTGAGGAAGAGAGCGGGTGAGATATAGAGACAGAGTGGTTGAGAGAGAGAGAATATATATATATATAATTTTTATTATAATTATAATTATTTTATTTAATTATTTTTTATTTTATAATTATTTTTTATTTAAAATTTATATTTAATATAAACATTATATTGGAGTATTCATCATACCAAGTTCAGTTTTAATATAACAAAATTGTTCTTCATTAAGAGGCTTGGTAAATATGTTAGCTAATTGATGATTTGTAGGCATGAATTCGAGTTCAATGTCACCTTTGAGTACATGATCTCTTAGAAAATGATGCCTTATTTCAATGTGTTTATTGCATGAGTGCTAAATAAGATTTTTTGAAAGGTTAATGGCACTAGTGTTGTCACATTTTATAGGAATATGATCATAATGAAGTCCAAAATCTTGAAGTTGTTGTTTCATCCAAAGCAATTTTGCACAACACCCAGCGGTGGCAATGTATTTTGCTTCAGCAGTTGACAGAGCTACTGGGTTTTGTTTTTTACAAAACCAAGAAGTGAGTGAGTGTCCAAGAAAATGACAAGTGCCACTAGTGCTTTTACGGTCAAGTCGACATCCCGCAAAGTCAGCATCCGGGTAACCAAAAAGTTCAAAAGTAGTTCCCTTAGGATACCATAATCCCAAATTTGGAGTGCCAACAAGATATCTAAAAATAAGTTTGACTGCATTGATGTGTGACTCTTTAGGTGCGGATTGAAAACGTGCACACATACAAACACTAAACATTATATCGGGTCTACTAACAGTAAGATAGAGTAAGGAACCAATAATACCTCGATATTTCTTTTCATCTACCGGTTTACTTTGCTCATCTTTGTCGATTTTTATTGATGTGCTCATTGGAGTTACTGCAGGCTTTGATGATTCCATTTCAAACATTTTGAGTAGATCCTTGATATATTTTATTTGGTTTAAATGGATCTCATCCTTGGTTTGTTTAATTTGTAGACCAAGTAATTTAACTTCCCCATCATATTCATTTTGAATTCACCCTGCATATCTTTAGCAAACTCTTTGCGCAAATTTTCATTAGTAGCACCGAAAATGATATCATCAAGATAAATTTGAGCAATTAGCATATCCTCCATTTTGGTTTTTATAAAAAAAGTTGTATCAATTTTCCTCTAAAAAAACTTTTGTTAAGTAGAAAATTACTCAATCCTTCATACCATGTTTTAGGAGCTTGTTTGAAGCCGTATAAGGCTTTTGAAAGTTTGAAAACATGATCTGGGTATTTATGATTTTCGAAACCGGGAGGTTATTCAACATAAACTTCCTCCAATATGTACCCATTTGAAAAAACACTTTTAACATTCATTTGATATAATTTAAAATCTTTAAAACATGCAAAAACAAGTAACATTCTAATAGCTTCAAGTCTAGCAACTGGTGCAAAAGTTTCATCAAAATCAATGCCCTCTTCTTGATTATAACCTTGAGCTACTAATCTAGATTTGTTTCTAGTAATAACTCCGAATTCATCCATTTTATTTCAAAAAACTCATTTTGTACCAATAACGGGATGATCTGTAGGTCGAGGGATTAAAAACCAAACTTCATTCCTTTCAAATTGATTTAATTCTTCTTGCATTGCTAAAATCCAGTTTTCATCATTTTCAGTTTCTAAAAACGATTTTGGTTCAATTTGTGAAACAAATGCTAAGTTACCACAAACATTTTTAACAGAGGAACGGGTTTTTATACCTTCCGCTATATCACCTATAATAAGGTCTTTGGAGTGACCATGAGTATACTTCCATTCATTTGGTAGATTTGAGTCGTTTTCTGGAAAAACATATATTTCTTGAAGTTTCACCATTGTCACTTCTTCTTCATGTTTTCGTGATGGATTTTCTTCATTTTCTTTTATGTAAATGCTCTCCATGCTTAGTTGATTTTTTGCAATATCATCACTTACAAGATTCTTGGAAATAATGTTGTTAGATTCATCAAAAGCAACATGCACAGATTTTTCAACAAGTAGAGTTCTTTTATTAAATACTCTATAAGTTTTACTAGAAATTGAATAACAAATAAATACAGCTTCATCTAATTTAACATCAAATTTTCCTAAGTTATCTTTATTGTTATTCAATACAAAGTATTTACAACCAAATGCATGCAAGTGACTAATATTAGGTTTTCTACCTTTCCAAATTTCATAAAGGGTTTTCTTAAGAATAGGTCTAATCATAACACGATTTATAATATAGCATGTAGTGAAAACGGCTTCAACCAAAAAATATCTAGGTAAATTATTCTTAAAAAGCATAGTACGGACCATTTCTTCAAGAGTTCTATTTTTTCTTTCAACCACAACATTTTGTTGAGGAGTTCTAGGGGCTGAGAAATTATGATCTATTCCTAAGTCATCACAAAATAAAATAAAATCATCATTTTCAAATTATCTACCATGATCACTTCTAATACTACAAATATCAAGATTTTTTTCATTTTGAATTCTTTTACATAGTTTTGAGAAATTATAAAAAGTTTCATTTTTGTATACTGAAAATAATACCCATGTATATCTAGTATAATCATCAACACAAACAAGAGCATAAGATTTTCCTCCGAAACTTAATGTTCTAGATGGTCCAAATAAATCAACATGCAAGAGTTTAAGAGGTTTAGTAGTTGAAACAACGTTTTTGGATTTGAAAGAAATTCTAGTTTGTTTTCTAAATTGACATGCATCACAAAATTTGTATTTTTCAAAAACAATTTTTGGTATACCAATGACTAACTCATTTTTTGAAAGTTTGGAAATTAAATCAAAACAAGCATGTCCTAATCTTCTATGCCAAAGCCAACCATTATCATTTATAGCAGATAAACATTTAATATTAAAATGAGAAGACAAATTATGCAAATCAAACACATATACATTCTCATGTCTATAACTTACAAATAAGGTTTTGTTTTTTCGGGTGTTCTCAATATTGCAATGAATTTTCTCAAAAATAACTCTATAACCTCAATCACATAATTGACTAATGCTAAGTAAGTTATGTTTGAAACTTTCAACAAGTAAAATATTTTCAATAATAGGAGAAAGATTTTTACCACTACCTACACCAATGATTTTACCCTTGCTATTGTCGACGAAAGTCACATATCCGCCATCTTTTGGTTGGAGTGTAGCGAATATAGCTTTATTTCCGGTCATGTGCCTCGAACATGCACTGTCGAGATACCATCTATCGTTACTAGATTTTGTCTTGAAACATACCTACAATAATTTGATTTTTCTATTGGTACCCATATTTTCTTAGGTCCATAAAAGTTAAAATTTGACATTCTTGAAATGTCCTTAAGGACCTATATCTTTTTAATTTTAGCAAAAAGATTTCTTTTAACAGGTCATGAAGGTGAAATATAACCTTTTGTACCACAAAATGACGTGTGAGATAAGAGTGACAAAAAGATGTATGCACAAAACCATTTTTGATAGTTTTTACTTTTGAAAAATGTTTATATCCAATTCCAGCTCTACCAAAAGTACGATTTTGATTTTTAAGAATTTTATCTAAAGTCTCTCTACCTTGAGTGAATTTTGAAAGAGTATTTTTCAAGACTTCGATATTTTCTTTCAAAACAATTTGCTCCTTTTTTAACGACTCATTTTCTTCTAGCAATACAACTAATCTTTTCTAAAAAATTCAAGACTCTTTTCGAGTTAAAATCTCTTTTTTCCTTTTTCATTTTCATGGCTTCATTTTCTAAAGTATTTATGTTGGAAGTTAAGGATTCATTTTCTTTTGATAAACTTGAAATCACTTTCTTTTGACAGTTATTTTTCAATTCAAGTTTCTTAAATTCAACATATAATTCATCAAAGGCTGATTGTCATTCATCAAACGTAAAAGTTTCTTCATTTACCTCTTCTTCGTTTCCAAGTGCCATTAAACATAGGTTAGCAACCTCATTTTTACAAACTTCGGTTTCTGAATCGCTTTCATCGCTATCTTCTCCTCATGCTGCAATTATGGCTTTCTTTTTGTCCTTTTTGAATTGTTTCTTAAGTTCCGGACATTCTGATTTGTAGTGTCTAGGTTTGTTGCATTCATAGCAAGTAACTTCAGATTTTTTGTGATTTTCTTCCCTTTGAAAATCCCTGTTGTTGAAGTCTTTTCTGAAAAATTTTCGCACGCCTTGTTTCTTTTTCACAAACCTTTTGAACTTCCTAGTGATGAATGTCATTTCCTCATCATGATCCTAATCATCTTCCTCATCCTCTTGATGTTTTGAGGTGGATTTGAAGGCTATTCATTTCTTCTTGTTGTTGTCCTCCTCTTCCTTTCCTTATTGCATTATGAGCTCATGAGTTAAGAGAGATCCCATTAACTCATCTAAACTTAGCTTTGATAAATCCTTGGCTTCGGTAATGGCAATGACTTTTGTTTCCCAATGTTTTGGCAATGACCTAAGCACTTTTCTTACAATTTCAGCATTAGTATATATTTTGCCAAGAGAAGTTAAACTATTGATAATATCAGTAAGCGAGTAAACATTTGAGGAATAGTTTTATTGGGCTTCATTTTAAAGAGTTCATAATTATGGACTAGCAAACTGACTCTAGATTCTTTAACTTGTTCAGTTCCCTCATGAGTCACTATAAGCTTGTCCCAAATTTCTTTTGCGGTTTTACATGTGGAAATTCTGTTGAACTCGTTGGCATCTAAGGCGTAGTACAACATGTTTGTAGCTTTGACATTAATTTGGGCCATTCTAATATCTGATTCATCCCACTCTTCTTCAGGTTTTGGTACTCTAAGTCCATCTACGGTTTTGGTAGGAATTTTTGGACCATTGTAAATAATTTTCCAGCATTCATAATCATTAGATTGAACATGTATGGTCATCCTAGTTTTCCAATAGCTAAAATTTGTGCCGCTAAACAATGGTGGCCTCTTGGATGCTTGTCTCTCAGATAAGGAATAACTAGGGTTGCCATGATCTACTTTAAGACAGTGAAGTCACACAAACTAGAGTCTAGGCTTTGATACCAATTGTTATCCCAGGTAGGCAACCTAAGAGGGGGTGAATTGGGTTACTAAAAAAATTACAATATTAAAAAATAATAAACTCACTATTCAGAATAAAAAAACAAAACAATAATTATCAATATAAAATTAAGAGAGATAGGGAGAGAAAATCAAACACTGAGATTTATAGTTGTTCGGCACGTCGGGCCTACGTCCACTCCCCAAGGAACCTCCTTAAGAATTTTTTACTATTAAAATGAATTAATACACCACCAAGGCTTCACCAAGCTTGTAGATTTTACACAGGTCTTACTTTTATCTATGGAGCCTCACTCAACAATAAATACCTTATCCTTACAAAATTTTCTCACAAAATAATGAATAAAAATAGGAGGTACTTTAACCCTCTTTTACAATAATTTTCTCATAAAAAGTAGATATGAAAGTGTAAGAACAAAGACTACACTTAGATCTGAAAGTGAAAGAGCAGAATACAATACACTCAAAATTTTGGAGCACACAGATTTTTTTCTCTTCAAGTTCTTCATTTTTTTCTTCACACAAAACACTTCTATTTATACACAAAAATATATTCGTTGAAAGAGACAGACGCTCCTTGAGACGTCAGCTGAATCCATGTGGAAGAAAATCACGTGTAAAGAAAATCTGTAATCTTACAAATTTGAGCACCTTTAAGCTTTAGTCAAATTTGTGTAATGTCATGCATGACTTTCCACATACCAATATGCATACATGTATCATGATATAATCAATGTAGTGTAAAAAGTCTAATTGCTCACGTGATGCATTCTATTTATATTATATGCATCATATATAATATTCTAATCAAATTTACATACACAGCAAAAAAAATTTAAGTAATATTTATAATAGATCTGAACATATATACCCTTTTTAAATTTTTGTATATATTGTAGAGATTTTAAACTAAACATAACCTATCACTCCATGTGGGTATATCAACTTTGTCAAAAGAAGATAACTCATCAATATCAAATTTGTCAAAAGATAAATAGTGACCAGCCAACCAATCAATTAATTTTATCAAAATGATACAACTAATCAACTTTAAAATTTTCAAAAACTGAATAGTGATCAGCTAACTAATCAATCAATTTTGTCAACTAATCAATTTAAAATTTTTCAAAATGTGAATAGTATATTTTCAAAATATTTCCATTTAAATAATATTTATAACAAATATATCATACAACTTATATTTTAAAAAAATAATATTTTGTATCAAATAATATAGAATATGTATATTAAAAAATTCAAAATTTTCAAATAATATTTTAGACTTCATCAAAATTAAACAACATGATTAACAGACAGTTTGTGGTTTATTACCATCACTTCTGGTTATGCTTTCACCACTACTTCTGGTAATAACAAGAGCAACTTTAAAAGAAATATGTTGTCGACAACAGTTTAATTTCTATCACAAATATCTCTTGTACTTATATAATGTATTGAGATCTCATTATTTTCAAGTACATTTTCCACTTCAAGGGATAACTCTTCAGGAGGTTCCATTTTAAGGGATAACTCTTCAGGAGATTCCACTTCAAGGGATAACTCTTCAGGAGATTCTTCTTCAAGAGGTTCTGCTTCAGGAGGTTTATAAGTAGGAGATATAGATCGATTTATTATAATAGTTTGTTTTGTAGGTCTAGCTTCTCCAGGAGCACTAAGAATTTTTTGTGGGTTTAGCCTCTTCCAGAGTGCTAGGTATAGCCTCTTCTGGAGCACTTCTTCAAGAGCATGGATATAGCCTCGTTAGGAGAGCTAGATATGATCTTTTCAGGAATACCAATTGTCTTCTTTTTTCAAGAAACTTTGTCTTTTGCACTAAGAGGTTTACTACGTTTCTAGCGTGACTTAGATATATATACCAGCAGATTGTCCTTCAGGAACATCAATTCTTGTTGGAACATTAGCAGCTAGAATATAGGATTTTATTATATTTTTAGTGTCGGTGAAGGCATCCGGTAATTGATTTTCTTATACTTGGAAAATAAATAATCCTTTGAACTTCTAGTTCACATTGATTAGTACAAGGATCAAGATAAGATAACATCGAATTATTTCAAGTGATTTCACTTCGAGTTTCAAGCTGCGACTTTTCTTCCCCTGATGATGGGAAGACCGTTTTATCAAAATGACAATCCTCAAAACATGCTCTAAATCCATCGCAAGGATTTAAGATATCTAATAATAGATGGATAATCAAAACTAACATAAACTCCAAGTTTACATTAAGGACCCATTTGCAATAGAAACATATATAGCATAACCAAACATTCTAAATAAATAATATTTGATGGTTGACCAAATATAAGCTATAATGGTGAGTACTCATGTATACAATTGGTCTAGCATGACCTCAAGCTGAAACAAGTAATTTATTTTTCATAAGCAAATGTTGAGTGATCAACTAAAGCCATTTAATTGAATATTAAACTATACCATTTTGAGTATGAACATAGGCAGTAAGATGCTTGACATTAATACCAACATGTATGCAGTAATTATTAAAAGTTGTGTTACAAATGAGACTATCTAGTTAATATATCTATCAAAATCATGAAATAACGAATAGTTCATATTGATATGAATGAAATAGTCTAATAATTAATTTTCTCAGTGAACAGACAGAGCATGGATAATCACTTGATAGATAATTTCTTTGTAAAAGAATCTTCTGGTTGTTTAATAGATGTCTTTTAATAATTCAATACATCCTTATAGATCCCGAATGCTCAGGGTAATCATGCCCTAACACGACCGTTTTTTAAATTATAACACTTCTGGTGCACTAAGTTGGAGCACTTTTGGTATATCTCAACATTTGATTCAATTGCTCTTATTGCTGTATAATACAACTCATATGAATATCAAGCAACTTCAGTAGAAGTAATATATAGATATTCTTCTTTACCTTTATTTATGGTTTCAATAACTAATACGACATATATCTTTAAAACTTAACAAATGTCTTATGGATCTGGTAGAATATACTTCATCAATATCAAATTTGATTCCATTTGACAATCATAATATTGGCTCTTCTAAAGCTTTCAATCAAGTTTGCAGAACCTGAGATTTTACATTAGCTTTTGTCATCGTCAAATGTTTTTCATTACAAAGAATTATGGGTGTCTTTATACTGTCTACTAAATTAATATTTTACTCAACATTTTAGAATTAGTCAATACGTAAATACAATCCATGTATATAGATAGTTAATCATCATTTCCAAAACACGATCAAACAAGAAAATATAAATTCCAAAACATAACTAAAACAAATATAATGTTCAGAAATCAGTGTGAATATTTTTATTACCAATAATCTTTCCTTTTTTCTTTTATTGAGGCTTGTTATCTAGAAGGTAGACGCTCCAAGTGGAAAAGATTTCAATAGTAAAATACTGTTGATGAATAGTATTTTGAGAAATGTTAAAAGAATGCACAATGATGAATAGTGAACTTCCAGGTAAAAAAAGATGAACAATAATTATTTATGCATAGTAATCACTCTGTTTTCTAACAGATTTATTTGTCATGCAATATGCACCATGCATATGCAACATGAATACATGTAGACATACATACATCATTCTTGGGAGATTTTATTTTCTAAACTTTTCCCTTTTTTTCTGTGATATCTCAGGATTATTCCACTTCAAGTAGAATGCCATGATATTTTTGCTCAAATGTTTCTGAACATGTCCCCTACAGATTCTGTAATTTTACTTCAGTCATGCCCAAAACCATGACTTCTCCCTCGTCCACGACCATCATTCACTTCAGGGAATGGAATGGAGCCAGTAAAGCGGGATTGATGATTTTTCAATAAAAGTTGCTTAGTTTGTTTAGCCACAAGAAGGCATGAAATCAGTTCAAAGTACTTTGTAGATCGACGCTCTTTATATTGCTACTACAGGAGCATATTATCAGCGTGAATATTTCAATACATATTTTATAGATTGTACTCACTAATTGATTCATAATTTTACAACTTCAGGTGTACTCACTAATTGATTCATAATTTTACAACTTCAGGTGATATCAATTATAGGGGGCTTTTGGGACGTTTACGGTCTTCTGGTACTTGTATTTCTCTTTCAAATTATTAAACAAAAATAGTGAATTTGTTACCGTGGGGTATTCAGTTTTAATTTTTCTTGGAGATGGTGGCGAATGAATATCATTATCTTTGCGCGATCCTTCAAGGATGCTTCATTTTCATTTTTAATGGTATCTCCAAGATCCATTGCCTCAAGGTAGATCTCAACATCAAGTATCCAAGATAAACAAATTTTCCTAAATATCAATATCTATGAATTCTGATTTTGAAGGATTTGACATATTTGTGCACTCAACACAACAACAATAATAATATATTCAGTATTACGTGAATATATTAAGAAAAATTATAGAATTAGCTTTATCATGAACAACTCTTATAAAATATTTATTCTGAATTTATTTATACTTATCTCAACCAGTTTGTAGAAAAACCACACCAACCATATTTGTATGTGATTCACTTTTCCTTCTTAGCTGGTTAGAATCTCGTGCTGATAACGTATTATAAAACTAAAGAAAATAAAGAAGAAATAGCCACAATGAAAGAGGAAATAAAGAGTTTTTTTTTTTTCTTCTATATATTTATTACCATGCAAACTCATCTATTTATAGGTGATAAAACTCTCACTATTCACCACACCATGTGGTTTACCACATGGTATACCACACTTCCCACATGATAAAACTATCCCCTATTTCCACTTTGACCCAAAAACTCTTTAGAATTACAATTGCATCTCTTTTGATGATTATCTAAATATTTCACAACAAAAATGCATTACCCAAAAAAAAAAAAAAAAAAAAAAAAAAATCATATAACATTTCAGTGAACTTACCCATAAAAGTTAGAAAAGCATTTTCTACATGTCAACTAACTAAAAAGAGCCTAAAATTCTTTTATCATCCTATAGGTAAATGCCTCAAATCAAAAATATTTCTTGAATAACATTTACAAGTATTCCTTCTCATTGAGCAAAACTTTGATTGAAATTTCTCACTTTACATGCATTCCTTAACATTGAGCAAACATTGAATAACAATTTCTTCACACACACTATCACTTTTTATGATTTCTTAAAATATACTCACCTATTCTTCTATTTTCAAACCCTAAAGTCAATATGTCTAAGATTTGAAACAAAGTCTAAGAAGAAGTAGAAGTCATCAAAGAAGAAGTAGAAGTCAATAATTGGTTTGGCTGTGGCATTTTATTGAATATAATGTGTATGATTATACTATCCTACACAGACAAGCTAAAAAAAATGAAAATCAAAGAAAAGAAAAGCATAGTAATGAAATTAAATAATTCAACCATTTGAATACTAGTGTTCAAAAATAAAGAGAGAGAGAGAGAGAGAGAGAGAGAGAGAGAGAGAGAGAGAGAGAGAGAGAGAGAGATGGACTTACTTGGTGATGGTGGTGAGATTGACAATGTAAGTCTCTAAGAAGAGAGGAGAAGGAAGCGAGTGGTGGTTGTGGCCGGAGTGTCGAAAATGGAGGACATTGATTATAGAGGGAAGAGAATACGATGCACTATATGCACGTATTAACTAGTGTACCAACCCTAATTATGACAATATTATTAATCCCACTTATTATATAAATTACAAATATAAAAAATTTCTTAAATTATATCACATTATCAATTGGTACACTAGTTAGTATACTAATTAACACATATAGTAAAGAAAAAAAAAAAGCAAAAATATTAAATGAAGGCGGAGGGTGGGATATATAAAAAATGTGTTAGCACGAAAGTTTTCATATAAATGACTTGGATAAAATTTTTTATTATTTTTTTAAAGAACTTTTTTAGTAAGGGAATTTTTTTATATGAATAAATAAAACTTTATTTTTAAACACACTTTTAGTTGGGAAAACAAATTAGTAACCACTATCTTATAATTAAACAAAAAAATGTGTTTTTTCAATAATGAAATAACATTTTTTTTAATACAATAAAAAAGTTGAACGACTTTGTTAGAAGTCACGTTTTTTTTTATTAAATTAAAAAAAAAAAACTTAATTAATAAATTAAAAATCTACTGTAATTTAAAAATTAAATGACTGATTTCCTATATTTAGAAAAATGAACCTTCAACACCACGCAACCACCACACTACATAGCCCCTCCACCGCTATACGCTCCCACCCTCTTTCCCTCTTTACAAATTGAACTTTGAAAATGTTTTATTTATTTATTTTTTTTTAATAATACAAAGCTCTTATGGGTGATTGCATTTGCCTGCACAGATTTGTTGATATTTCCAACTTAAATAAAGTATGAGGTGATTCTATTTACACATCACACTTTTATCTTAAAGAAAAATGTTTTAAAACTCTAATTATTGAGTTCTAAGAGAGCTCTAAATAAGTGGGTCACACTTATGATGTGATGTGTGTGTCTTTATTTTTATTTTATTTTTGAGCTACCACATCTGTTTTGCAATAAGACTTTTGGAGGGGACTTATGCCCTCCACACTTGAAGGAAATCTCTCTTCAAATCTTCAAAAGATGCAAGGGACTGCCACTTGCAATTGCAGCGATAAGTAGTGTTTTGGCAACAAAAGACAAGAGCAGAATAAACAAATGGGAAATGCTTTATCGCAGCCTTGGTGCTGAATTAGAGGGCAATGGCAAATTAGAGAGTATGAAAAAAGCACTCTCTCTAAGATACAATGATCTGCCTTATTATCTAAAGATTTGTTTATTGTATACTTGAGCATTTTCCCGGAGGATCAACAGATATGGTGCAAAAAAGTAATTCAACTTAGGACAGCAGAAGGATTTGTGAATGCTATTGAGGGGAAGACAATAGAAGAAGTTGCAAATGGCTACCTCAATGAGCTATTCAATAGAAGCTTGATTCTAGTGGCATATAGATATCCAGATGGAATGCCTCGTAATTTCCACATTTATGACTTGATGCGCGAAATTATTGTTTCAAAGGCGAGAGAGCAAAACATTGTAACGACAATTTGCAGGCAGGGCTCAAGGACGCGGGAGAAGGTCTACCGCCTATTGATCCGAAGCACCTCGGATAATGTGGAATATAGCGAGCATTTTTCTCGACTTCATTCTCTGTTTGTGTGGAGGCCGATGGATTCATTGCCTATTACATCATTGCGTGAGTTGTTTAGACGTGGTTCGAGGCTGCTAAATGTGTTAGATTTGGAAGGTACTCCATTAGAGACTATACCAGATGAAGTTTTTAAACTAATCCATCTCAGGTACCCTGGCTTGAGGGATACAAATGTGAAGATGGTCCCAAAGTTGATTAGGAAGCTTGAGAACTTGGAGACCTTAGATCTACAAGGAACCTATGTGACTAAGCTGCCTGATGAAATCCTACACCTTCAGAAATTGCGCAATCTCATATCATATCATTTAAAATCAAGAAGCGTTTATTTGGAATTTGGAGATTTTAGTGGCTTCAAAGCTCCATCTTAGATAAGAAGCTTACAATCCCTACAAGCGATATGGATGATAGAGGCAGACCAAAGAAGTGAAGGTGGGGTTAATATAGTGAAAAAGATGGGGAGGCAAACCCAACTAAGGACATTAGCCATTGGGGATTTAAGAAGAGAAGATGGGCTGACTCTGTGCTCTTCCATTGAGAAGCTCAGCAATCTTCGCAGATTAGGTGTAATGTCAACAAAAGAGGATGAGATCCTTGATTTGCAATCTCTGTCTCTAGTTCCTCGATTTCTTCAACAGTTATACTTGAAAGGACGTTTGGAGAAGTTTCCGCACTGGATACCTTCTCTCCATGGCCTTTTCTCTTTAATTTTAGGGTGGGGCAAGTTAAGGGATGATCCTTTGCAATCCCTAGAAGAATTACCCAATTTGGCTACGCTTGTACTTGATCAGGCATATGAAGGGGAGGGACTGTGTTTCAAGGCAGCAGGGTTTTAGAGGCTTAAAGATTTGCGTCTTTCTAAATTAAAGGTATTGAGATGGGTGAGAGTGGAAAAGGGAGCAATGCCCCACCTTGAAACTCTAGGTATCAAAAATAGTGAATTAATGGAGGAGGTTCCCTCAGGCATCGAACATCTAACCAACTTCCAAACATTTGAGCTTGGTGATATGTCTAAGAAATTGATTTCAAAGTTAGATCGAGAAGTACAAGATGGGGATTATTGGAAAATAGCGCACATCCCTCAAGTTAGTATTTGATACTTGGAACCTGGTCAAAGTAAAGTAAAGTTTCTATGAAGAAAGAGAAAGAAGAAGGGGAAGAGTTCTCTCTAGACTAGATCAATATCATAATTATAAAATAAAAAAAAAAAAAAAACCATTTTTTGCCCCTTTTTTTTTTTTAATCATTTTTATTACATATTCTAATGATGATTTATTTTCTTCTTGATGTAGATGATAATTGGTAACAGTAATTGATTGCACTTTATTTTTACTTATTTGGTTCCTATTTGTTTGATGATTTATTTTCTTCTTGATGTGGATGATAATTGGTAAGAGTAATTGATTGCACTTTATTTTTACTTATTTGGCTCCTATTTGTTTGCAGTGACCACTCTAAATTTTTATTCAAAGGTAGACATTCAAAAATTTAAACATTATAAATTTTCTAATTTAGACTTTTTGAAATACAACCAAAATCTAATTAATTGATATATAATTGTTTCAAAAATTAAAATGTGGATACAAAAACTTTTATATAATTATATTTTGTGTTTAGCACTAGTATGATAAAATGTGACATTTTTTCTTGTAAAGTCTAATTTCTTTATAGTTAATTTGTACAGTAAGTTATAAAATAAAATTTTGATTGTTCAATGAATTGGGAACAAAAATAGGCATAAGATTTGAGATAAGAAATAAAATACATATATTAAAAAAGGATTAGCTACACTTTTCATCTCTCTGGTTTGATCGAAATTTAACTTTAGTCTTTATAATTTTAATTTGAACAATTTAGTTCCTATACTTTAAGTTAGTTTCAATTTGGTTCTTTTGTGTATATTTTTATTAATTTTATCTATGTGTACACCTTAGAAAATTGACAAGTGTCTAAAAATTGTTAGTTTTAACCTTCAATTTAGACAAAAAATCCAAATTGAAACCTTAGAAAATTAACAAGTGTCTAAATTTTTTAATTTACTTTGTCTCCATATACACATTAAAAATTTGACAAGTGTTTCAAAATTGTTATTTCAACCTCCAATTTAGATTGAAAAACCAAAGCAAAACCTTTAAAAATTGACACATGTCCCAAAGTTATTAATTTTAACTTCCAATTTAGATCGAAAAAGGGTTGTGGTGGTGCAGTAGATATGAGAGAAAGGGGTGTTGTCGTGCGTAGTGGCGAAAGTAGTAACAGATTGAGACCATGGTGACAAATTGTGGTGTTTGTGAGTTAACTTTTTTTTTTTGTGATTTTTAAAAAAAATTTATAAAGAAAATGCAGAAAAAAAAAGAAGAAGAATGATGTGATAATTTATAATGATTTTTTTTAAACTAAAAATCAAAATTTCCAAACAAGTCTCTAGCCTTTTCACAAATATAGCCTTAAACAAGTTTGGATTGGGAACACAAAAGATGGGTGCTGGAGAGGAACTAATATGTAGAGGGAGGTAGAAAAAGTAATCTTTTGAAGTCTTCATATTCCGATTCCTTGTATTCATTTGTTTTTTAATCTTTTTTTTTTTTTTTTTGCACAAATAAGTAATCTGTTCCGCATTTGAGTCTCAGGAAAAATGAAAAAATATGTTATCATTTACAATTATGACTAGTCAAAACCTCTAAGTATTCTAATTGAGGGCATTTGCAAAATTGTGACTAAATTCAAACTTTTGTAGTTAAACTTCTACCTATATCTTTCCAATCTTTCAATGTGTGACTTGTTATAAGCTCCCTTCTTTTACCCCTTACATCCCTGTGACACAAAACACTACAATTAACCCCTATGGTCAAGTCAAATGTACGGGTGTCTGCGGGTATATATTTAGAGGTTAGACATATCAAACCATAAACTTAAGGATATGTGGACTCAGAAAAAAAAAATGTTATATTTTTATATCTTTAGTTAAGTATGTAAGATAAAATGGTATTATATGTAATTTACAGTGTCAAAAAGACATTATAACAATTATACAACAATATCCGACTGTCGGTTGTCCAACACAGGTATTTGATTTATTTTAAAGAGTCTGTATAACATAGAATACAAGAATAGGTTCATAATCAACCCCAAGATTCCAAGAAATTAAAGAAATCCAAGAGGTATTGATGCAAGAACATGAAAAAGAACACAACAGCAGGAGACAAGAGTGGACTCATGGGTCAAATTTGTTGTGCCTCTCTGTGGCCTATGGATGGTTAGGGTAGCAAAATGAGTCCCAAAGGGAAAGCGGAGATTGGAATTGAAGACCTTACCAAAAGAACAAGAATTTGCTTTCGTAATGGTGCTGAGTTTAGTAGACGAGTGAGGGTTACAGGTGGTGGTGCTAGGGTGGAGATGATACCAGAGAGAGAAAGGGGTGTGGTGGTGCGTGGTGGCGAATGGAAGGGGCCCAACGGTGAGAGAAATCTTAGAAAGAGAGAGGACAAAGTAGTTAAAATAACGACGTCGCTTTGGGGTCTGGGTTGGTTTGAAAAATGATTTTTTTTAAAGAATTTATTATATTGACATTTTAATATTTTTTTAATTAATTTGGGGTGTTTGTGAATTGATTCTTTCACTATTTTTAAAATTTTTATGAAAAAAGTGTAGAAAAAAAATGATGTGATAATTTATAATATTTTTAATTAAAAATTAAACCCAAACAAGGCGTTAGTCTGTTCCCAAATATAGGCTTAAAGTATGTTTATTCCTATCGCAAACAATTGTTTTAGTTGAGTTTTATTTATTTATTTATTAAATTTGAGTAAAAATTTGAGGAATTCCTCAATCTGATATTGAGCTCTCCAACGATGAATTTTTGGCTGTTAACAAAATGTAGGTCGTCTCGGGGATGACTGACCGAATGTCCGGCCGGTCGACTAGAAAGTGAAAACACAAGCCAAAGAACATGGAATACAAAGTTTTGTTTTGTCTTTGTTTGGCCCCTCAAAAATTGAAAGAAACTAAATTCTTTGTAATCTCTCTCTCTCTCTCTCTCTCTCTCTCTCTCTCTCAGCTTAACATTGTTGAATCTGGGAAAGCTGAAATGAGTTATCATTTTTGAAACTGCTAATCTTTTGAGCTCGATGCTAATTCGAGCACGGATTCATAGCCATCCATTGCTATGTCTAGCATTAAATTGCAAAACCCATATGCACTAATCTTTATAAAAAAAAATGAAAAAATGTTAAAGATCCTTCATTTCTTACATAGAATTTGTGTGTGTTCACGAGGGATGGTGAGAAAGAGAGCTTCTAAAAATTCAATAAAACCATAGAATAACAAATAAAACAAAGAAATAGTTCTTGAAGATTAATTCGGTGCTTGTGAACTCATTGTTGTTTAATTTTTTTGTTGATGCAGAATGAGAAATGGGGGTGGGGGGGAGAGGGGGTTGTGAAGATTGAATTTGGAAATGAGAGTTCATTGTTGATGAAGATTGATCTTGAAGATTTGGGTGCCTGTGAACTCATTGTTGATGAAGAAACCAAAGACGAATTCAAAGACGAATTCAATTTGAATTCGTTCAACTACCGTGTTGCCGAAACCTCTTTCAAAGTCAATGTCGTATTCACCCGGAAAATGGCAATGATGTAACACCTATGAACTAATTTTGTCAATTTCATATTCACTCGTATTCACTCGGAATTTGGCAATGATGTAACACTTATTAATTACAATTTTTTATTTAAAAAAAATCATGATCAACATTAAGACAATAATAATTTATGAATTAAATTTAAGCATAAGAAATTAAAAATCATTATTAATAGGAACAAATCAAAATTCTATAATAGGGTGTAGTCGCTCGGCGTGAGATGGTGATGTAAGTTTGTAATTTTAGCACAAAAAATTACGGATCAAAATTCGTAATTTTAGAAAATAAAAACACATCATTTAGAACACAAATTATTATAAAATCTATTTAATTTTTATTTGACAGAAAATATTAAAAGATGATATTGCTTATAAATGATGTGTTTTGAATGGAAATTATTACCTAGTCTTAGAGTACCATATGGCGTTGCCTATGTGATGCTCAAAGCATGAGAAATCACAAATCACACCAAGTAGTTTGTCAACTACCTAAAAATAATGAATTAATTATATTCAATCCATAAGATTTCCCATTACATTATTGGTTTAGACTACTACATAAACAATACCACATAGTGCTCCCAAGTATCAAATAACTACTTATTGTGAACAATACAATAAATCCTTAACCAAAGAAGATGTTAAGAAAAAAAAGAATACATTTTGTATATAATCACAAAACAAAAAAACAAAAAAAAAATTTCAAAATGAGGGGGGCACGTGACCCCCTGGACCTTCTTTGGCTCCGCCCCTGTCTAGCAATGACTTCCACGAACAACAGTGCTACGCGCAACCAATAAAGCCTTAGGACCATCAATAACTCAAACTTATATGCATACTTGCAATGACTTTCACGAAAAATGACAGTTTTACATGCAAACAATTAAGACTTGGGACCATAACGCTGTGTTTGGTTGGAAGATTTGGGAAGAGATTTGAAAATGAAAAAAGAAAAGGTAGGTAAAGTATGAATAAAATATACTTACATTTCACCTAATTTCACACACTTTTTTCCTTTTTCTTTCCAAATCTCCCAACCAAACACAGCGTAAATAATTCAAACTTCTAGACATATCTTATCTTGCAATTACTTCTACGAAAAAAAAGAGTGTTAAGGACAAACAACAAAGATTGGGACCATTGCAGAATGGTCGTAACTAGGAAAAAGTCCCACAGTTGCCATCAAAGAAGTGAGAAAAATTAATTTGCCTAATGATTGTTTTCAAATATAAAAAATAAATAAATAAATAAATAAAAACCAGGTTAAGTCTTACATTGCCACATCTTACTGAAACCTCGGTTGAATTGGAGCATTACAAATTCCCAGTTTTAAAACGCAGTTCAACTCACCATTTCCTCTTAATTATCCCTTCAAACACAAAGCCTACTATTGCAAACAAACACTCAAAGCAAGAAAATGGCTGAAACTACAGTGTTCCATCTTCTAACCAACTTTGCACCCTTCCTTCAGGGAGAGGTGAATTTGTTGAGTGGAGTTCGGGAAGCAATGGAAGACATCAGAGATGAATTTGAGCACATGTCGGCTTTCTTCAGAGTTGCTGATGCTACAGAAGAAAGGGACCCCGAACCGAAAGTTTGGGTCAAACAAGTCCGAGATTCTGCTTATGACACTGAAGATGTTCTTGACAAATTCAAGCTTCACCTTGCACAACATCACGGCGATGGATTCGGTGGTTTCCTTCGTAAGTCTTTCTACTTTGCCGAGACTTTAAAAGCTCACCACCAAATTGCTTCTAAAATACAAAGAATCAAGTCCAAGGTCATCAATATTTCCGAGGGACATAAATGATACCATGATAAATATGGTATACAAGAGCAAGGCTCAATGTCCAATGTTGTTAACAATTCATGGTATGATTATCGTGGTGATGCACTTCTACTCGAAGAAGCAAAGCTAGTTGGCATCAAAAAGCCCAAAAGACAACTGATAGAGCGGCTAGTCGAGGGAGGTTCTGGGTTGAAAGTGGTTTCTGTGGTGGGAATGGGGGTCTTAAGCAAAACTACCCTGGTTAAAAAAGTCTATGATGATGCAACGGTGAAGAAACATTTTAACTTCCATGCTTGGCTCTATAGCGATCCCGGTTTTCCCTTCATTGTTTATTGTATTCCAGACTCGGTTCCGCGGATGTGTTGTTGTCTTATTCTCATTTCCATCCTTTACTCTTGGTATTTGAGTTTTAGATTGTGTTGGGCGTGTTTCGAACAGGTTGGTTGAGCTTTTGTCCCAATTCTTGTTGCCCAGATTTTTAGTGATTCGCTCGAGCGGATCCCTTTGCGCTCAAGCGGAGTTTGCATCCTTTCAGCATTTTGTGCGTCTACAAAAGTACTACAGGTTTGTTTTTCACGCTCGAGCGGATTTAGTTCCGATCGAGCGGGTCGCTCTCGAGCGGGCCCTTTTGCGCTCGCGTGGGTGTTCAATGTCTGTAAAAATACTGGAAGAGGGTAATCTACGCTCGAGCGGGTTTCCCTTTGCGCTCAAGCGGGTGTGTTTTGCAGTTGTGTCTTGGCGCTCGAGCGGGTATTCTTGCGCTCGAGCTGGTCCAGTTTTTGTGCTTGACGCTCGAGCGTCCTATTCTCCGCTCGAGCGGACTAGTCGTATATCAGATGGCAGCTGGGTGATTTTAAATTACTTTTCACACTTTCTTTCTCTCTCTTACTTTTCAAAACCCTATTTTGAGAGCCTCTCTCTCTAAAACTCCAACTTCTCTCTAGGGTTTGATCTAGTAGGAGTGATCTTCTATCCTTGGGCCTTTGTAAAAAGTGAGGAGCTTGTTGAAGGCTTCCTCTTGATCCGAAAAGCTTTGGGATTGGAGCACTTCCGAGTTTGGCTCTTCTTCCCCTTGGGTTCTCTATTTGAGGTAGGGATTTTCCTTGCTCTTTTTCAATACTCTGTCTATAGATAGTCATGTGGTAGTTTTTGTATTGCATGAAAATTATATTCATGTTGGATTTGTTTGAAAATCATGAGAAGGAACCTAGGGTTGGTTGTTTGAAAATGGGTTTGTTATCATTGATTGTAGTTTGGACTAATTGGGGAGTAAATTAGCATGTTATTGTTGAAAGAAGAAAAAAAAAAAAGCCCTAAATTATATTTTGATTTGGTAAATTAAAATGGAGGGTAGTTGATCAATGTTTGTAAATCTCTATTGTTAATATGAGTTGTGTGAAAATGGTGATGGCTAGGGGTTTAATTATGGCATTGGGGTTATGTCGAAATGAATGTAGTGGACTAATATGAGTTATGGCTTTATTATCCATGAAATTGGTTTTGTGAAAACGAAAAGAATGGAATTTATTTTGTGAAATGGGAAAAGTATTTTTGAAATAAGTGGTGGAACATGCTGACTTGGAAAGTTATGAAAGTTTATCTTAAAAATGGGAAATGAAATGATAACTCAATGTGAGTCTCGGAAAATAGATATGAGAATTGAACTGTTGCATCATAAGTGTTGAATACACACATTTGGGGTTTTACCTTTACCTATCATACTAGTATTGTTGTCGGGTTTAAGATCTCATGAGAGTTGAGTCTTTATAATAGGTGTATTAAAATCATGCATCTAAAGGTTTTGTCCTTGGTCATCGGTGGAGGATGACATTGTTGTATTGGATTGTTGTGTTTGCATCACACCGGCGTTGATTGAATACTGTATGTGATAAAGTGCTATGATACATTATATATGTATAATTGTTAGGGAGGAGATAGGTGATGTACTCCAGTGTATGGGAGGAGATAGGGGATGTACTCCACACACCTATGTGTTCATATACTTTAACACGTTGCTTATGTATCTTGATAGTTCATGTGTATGTATTACACTGGTTGGTTATGCTCTGTTGTATTGTGATTATTAGTGTTATACACTGCGCTTATAATCAAAGGTATCGTTACCTTTCAGTTAGCGCCTGGAGAACTGACTACGCTTATAATCAAAGGTACCGTTACCTTCCAGCTAGCGCCTGGAGAATTGACTTAGCCAGTAGAGCAGAGTTTTATTATTATTGTCTCAGTGTATCTGAGTATATCATGGATTGCGATAGTTACAGTTTTGGAGGGCCGAGTTGCCTCATTTGTTGATTATATACATGTTGATGATTTGTTTTCTCCCTTCTATTAAAGGCATGCATGTGTAGATATGAATGTATTGGGAATAAACCAAAATGCCATTATAAGATTTTGGGAAAGTGTGAAGGAAAATTGGTATTTGAAAGTATGTTTTGAAAAAAAAGGAAAATCTGTTGTAAGTATGGAAAATGGGAGAAAAGTAATGGGCTTAGTGGAATTGTTTTCGAAGTTGTTAATGTTATGAAAGTTTGGGAACAAGGGGTAATAAAAAGAAAAGAAAGATGAATCGCTTATAACGTTGAATGAAATGGCTGTTTTCGAGAAAAGTTCATTGTATATGTATATTTTGTATAAACGGCCACATTACTATCGTAGTATGATATTGAGCATTCATGATCATAGCTATCTGTAAGTTGTTATTGTTAAGAATCATGTTGAGATCCCTATTGGACTATATGTTCATCCCACGTTGTTGAATCTTTTTAGGTATTAAGCAGGATGTGCTACAAGATTTGGATCTTCTTATTTGTTGGCCACGGGACCTCTTTTGTGTTGGCGGAATGCCATATATGAAAAAGGGTTATACCCTTCTTCTTGATTCTTTAATGATGTAAGCCCTCGAGCAGTTTATTTAGAATGCTCATGTTATATTAAATTTGCATTCGGATGAAAGAATTGTTATTTATTCCTACTAGTCAGACTTTTGAGTTTATTTCCGCATGTTATCTCTGAAATTGAATTAAGTAATGAATTTGGTAATACTTCCGAGTAATAAAAAGTGGGGCGTGACAGGCTCACTGTTTCTGAGTCATTCAGGGCTGAGGATCTCCTGAAGGAGATGATTCAACAACTCTTTAAAGAAATCATGCAACCAGTCCCTGTTGGAGTTGAAACTATGAGCATTGACAGGTTGAAATATCTACTTAATAATTTTCTGATTCAAAATAGGTCCGTGGTTGTTTTCGATGATGTTTGGAATGTTAAAGATTGGGAGGCTATCAAACACATGTTGCCTGACAAAAATTGTGGTAGCTGTGTCATTCTCACAACTCGTTTCGCCGATATAGCTTCTACCTATTGTAATGACACTGACGGCAATGTTTATACCTTGACGCCATTGTCCCCAGAGGAGTCGTGGATGCTGTTTTGCAACAAGACTTTTTAGGGGAACTTATGCCCTCCGAACTTGAAACAAATTCTCTTCAAATCTTAAAAAGATGCGAGAGATTGCCGCTTGCAATTGTAGTGATAAGTGGTGTATTGGCTACAAAGGACAAAAGCAGAATAGACAAATGGGAAATGCTTTATCGCAGCCTTGGTGCTGAATTAGAGGGCAATGACAGACTAGAGAGTAGCAAAAAAGCACTCTCTTTCAGTTACAATGATCTGCCTTATTATCTAAAGATTTGTTTCTTGTACTTGAGCATTTTCCCAGAGGATCAACAGATATGGTGCGGAGGAATAATTCAACTTTGGACAGCAGGAGGATTTGTGAATGCTATTGAGGGAAAGACAATAGGAGAAGTTGCAAAAGGCTACCTCGATAAGCTATGCAATTTGAGCTTGATTCAAGTGGCAGAGAGATATCCAGATGAAAGGCCTTCTCATTTCTGCATTCATGACCTGATGCGTGAAATTATTGGTTCAAGGGCGATAGAGCAAAACATTGTAACAATAACTTGCAGACAGGGCTCAAGGAGGCCGGACAAAGTCCGCCGCCTTTTGATCCGAAGCACCTCGGATAATGTGGAATATAGCGAGCGTTTTTCTCAACTTCATTCTCTGTTTATGTGGGAGCCGATGGATTCATTGCCTATTGCATCCTTGCATGAGTTGTTTAGACGTGGTTCGAGGCTGCTAAATGTGTTAGATTTGGAAGGTACTCCATTAGAGACTATACCAGATGAAGTTTTTAAACTGATCATCTTAGGTCCAAAAGTGAAGATGGTCCCATAGTTGATTGGGAAGCTTGAGAAGTTAGAGACCATAGATCTAGGAGGAACCTATGTGACTGAGCTGCCTGATGAAATCTTACACCTTCAGAGATTGCGCAATCTCATATCATATCATTTGAAATGAAGAACCATTTATTTGAAATTTGGAGATTTTAGTGGCTTCAAAGCTCTATCTCAAATAGGAAGGTTGCAATATCTACAAGTGCTGTGAAAGATAAAGGCAGACCAAAGAAGTGAAGGTGGGATTAGTATAGTGAAAGAGCTAGGAAGGCTAACCAAACTAAGGGATGTAAGATTTCTGAAAGCTTTTCTGTATATTCCATTGTATCAAAGATTACAATCAGACCTTAGATTATATAGCCCTAAATCCTAAACCAAAAAGGAAAATACAAATACAATTATGTCTCTAACAGGACTCTAACACAATCATGCCTCTAATAGGACTCTAATTTGTACAAAACACACAATAATATATTCTATATTCTCACACCCCCGCTCAAACTCAAGGTGTTTTAGCAGAAAACACTGAGAGTTTGCTAAGAAGAAACTGAAACCGAGCGGTAGTGTGAGTCTTGGTGAAGAAGCCCGCAAGTTGCAAAGCCGAAGGATGAAAGGAAGCGAGATAGAGGCAGACTGCAGATGCTGGCGAACAAAGTGACAATCAATCTCAATATGTTCCGTCCGCTCATGAAAGATAGTATTGTGGGCAATCTGAACAGCACTATGGTTGTCACAATAGAGAGATGTCGGAGAAGACTGAGAGACACTCAAATCAGACAAGAGACAACGAAGCCAAACAACCTCAGCAGTGGCATGAGCCATAGCACGATACTCAGCTTCGGCAGTAGAGCGAGCAACAACCGATTGTTTCTTACTTTTCCAAGAGATCAAGGAATCTCCAAGAAATATACAGAAACCAGACATAGACTTACGATCAATAACATCACCGGCCCAATCAGAGTCAGCATAAGCCACCAAGTCCAAAAAGGAAGTAGAGGACAACAATAAGTTTTGAAAGATGGTTACCCCCGAGATAGTGAAGAACGCGAACCAAAGCAGCCCAATGGGTAAAGCGAGGAGCAGAAACGAACTGACTAACCACATGAACAGCATAAGCAAGATCAGGGCGAGTAACAGTCAAATAAACTAAACAACCCACAAGCTCGCAATATAAAGTGGGATCATCCAGAGGGACACCATCAATAGAGTTAAGCTTCACATTAAGCTCAATAGGTGTATCAGAAACCTTAGTATCAGTAAGACCAGCACGATGAATGACTTCATTAGCATACTTGGCCTAAGACAGAAAATAGCCTTTGGGAGAAGAAGCAACCTCAATACCAAGAAAATACCGTAATGGACCTAGATCCTTCATTTTGAAGGTACAGAAGAGATGTTGATTGATTGACCTCAGAAATAGCAGAAGAGTCCGAGCCAGTGATGATCATATCATCTACATAGAGTAAGAGAGCAACAAAACCAGTTGAGGTATGTTGCAGAAATAAAGTAGAGTTGGAAGTAGAAGGATGAAACCCGAGCTCGGTAACAGCAGTCTGAAATCGATTATACCAAGCACGAGGAGACTGCTTTAGACCATACAGAGCACGCCGAAGACGACAAACCTGACCAGAGGGATGGTGAAGGCCAGGTGGAGGACACATGTAAACCTCCTCAGTGAGATGGCCATTAAGAAAAGCATTCTTAACATCCATCTGATAAAGAGGCCAAGAACGAACAGCAGCAACAGAGATCAAAGTACGGACAATAGTCATTTTGGCAACATGAGCAAATTTCTTCTCATAATCAATACCATACTCTTGAGAGAAACCTTTGGCAACCAGATGAGCTTTGTAATGCTCAAAAGAACCATCAGAATGAGTCTTGACTTTGTAGACCCATTTGCAACCAACCAGGCTCTTATCAGCAGGCAAAGGAACCAACTCCCAAGTACTAGTTTTTTGTAAAGCAGACAACTCATCCTCCATAGTTTGAACCCAATAAGGATCTTGACAGGCCTCATTATAAGACTGAGGTTCTACAAAAGAGTGAATAGCAGACAAAAAGGTACGATAGGAAGCAGAAAAACAAGTATTAGACCAACCCAACCTGTTTGGAGGATGACGTGCTTGAGAAGGATATCGGTGTGCAGTAGGATCAGAGTCGTCAGAAACAAAGGGAGCAGCAGTAGGGGCAGAGACAACCGGTGGAGGAGGAGCCTTGCAACGAGAATAAACTAACAACGGAGGAGGAAAAGAAGCCGAATGAAGAGAAGAAGGAGAAGCAGCTAGAGGAATAGGAGGAGAAGATGGAACAAGCTCAGGGGGAACAGTGGAGATGTATTCATCAGACGAGACCTCAGAAAGAAATGGGTCAACGTGAACCAAATCCTCTTTGGAAACTGGAGCAGTGAGAGGGGGAAGCTGGAAGTAAGATACACGTTCAAGAAAGGCAACATGACGGGAGACATAAAGACGACGGAAAACAAGGTCGTAACACCGATAACCTCTCTAAGTAGGACTATAACCCAAAAAGACACAGAGGACGGACCGGACACTAAGTTTGGTCCTATCTTTGCGGGAAGAAGAACAAAACAGGAAGACCCAAACACACGAAGGAGGAAATAGTTAGGAATTTGGGAGAACAAAGCCTCATAAGAAGACCGACCAGAAAGAAGGGGAGTAGGCATGCAGTTGAGAAGAAAAGCAGCAGTAAGAACTGCCTCCCCCCAGAATAGAGCCAGAACTGATGCAGAGAGAAGAAGAGACCTAGCGGTCTCAAGAAGATGACGGTGTTTACACTCGGCTCGACCATTTTGGGTAGGTGTATCTATACAGGAAGTTTGGTGAATGGTACCCAAATTGGCCAAAAACTCACAGAACTCATTTTTAAAATATTCCCCACCCAAGTCAGACCGTAACACTTTAATTATAGACCCAAACTGAGTAGTAATCATAGACTGAAAGGTACGGTATATCTGATAGAAATCGGACTTATGAGTCATAAGATAAACCCAAGTGTAACGGGTGCAGTCATCAACAAATGACACATAGTATGCAGAACCCCCTTTGGTGAGAACAGGAGAAGGGCCCCAAACATCAGTATGAACTAAAGAAAACGGTATATCAGATATAGAAGTACTTTTACAAAAAGGTAAGGCTGTCATTTTGACAAGTTTACACCCCCGACATTCAGTAAGTTCACTAGGAGAAACTTTACCCAAAATACCTGACTGAGCTAAAGACCGTAAGCGGTCAGCGGACAAATGCCCTAATCGATAATGCCATAAGTAGAAAGGACTAGACAAAGAATCTAACTGAAAAGAGGAAAAGGCAGTCAAAGAGGTTGCTATAGGCAAATGCAAGCTCTCTACTACATAGAGGTCTCCAATTCTACAATCGGTCCCAATCTGCTGCTTAGACATTCGATCCTGTATAGAACAGATAGCAGAAGAAAAGATAACATCAAAACCAGCGGCATCAAGTTGACTGATAGATAATAAACTGACAGATAACTGAGGAACATAAATGACAGATGGAATAGAGACAGCAGACATAGCAGACGGTAGGACAGACCCAACAGATACAACAGACATACCAGATCCATTAGCAGCATTGACAGTAATAGGAAAGGGAGGATGAGAACAATTTTGAAGTAAGGAGAGATGGGGAGTCATATGATAAGAAGTACTAGAGTCAAAAATCCAAACAGGCGAAGAAATACCTAAAGAAGAGCCAAGCAAACCTGAATGAAGAGAGGAAACAATGGAGGCAAATGGGGATGGCTAGGAGGTAGACAATATATGCTGAAGCTGACTAATCTGAGTAGTTAAGGAAGCCAAGTTAGGATCAGGAGCTGGAGTGGATGTAGTGTACACAGCGGGAGAAGCCCAGAATTGATTCTAAGACTGCTGAAAAGATGTGGTAGACAAACATCTCTTCTTGGGACAATGGTACTTCCAATGGCCTTACTGATGGCAGAAAGCACACTCATCAGAAGCCAGAGACATCACAGTAATCAAAAAACTGAGAGGTTCAAGTATAATTAAACAAAATAGCCAAACCAAGAATTTAAGTGTAATACTCAAAATCTGAGGGGGCAAATTGTAAATAAAAGCTTTTCCAGGTCAACTAACAACAAACCAGAACCAAAGAGAGAGGAATCGTAAACAGCAACAGAGGGAGAGAGAGAGAGAGAGACTTATCGTGACTTATAAGTAGATAAGGAGACCATGAACTGTCAGTCTCTTGAATCAACCGAACCGAACGAAGCAACCAGATGGGTCGAATAAGCAAATAAGTCATAATGACTCGATGGGTCGTGAGTATCAGATGTGACGAACACAGAGGGGCTAATCGCGAGACACAAGAATGCAGAGCTTTAATCACGTAAGGCAGAGTCGAACACAGAGAGGCTGATCGCAAACCAGATGGGTGAATCATGAGCCAGATGGGTGAGTCACGAGTTGCAATTCCGACTCTGGTTGGGTCTCGACTCCGGCGAAAAGAGGTGCTAAATGCGATTCTAATACAATCGTATCAGATTCAGTGCTGGACCACTCACAAGAGAGGTCAAACCAAAGAGACCAGAACTGGAGTCGACAATTGATGGGACTAGGGTTTTGTACATGGCTCTGATACCATGTAAGATTTCTGAAAACTTTTCTGTATATTCCATTGTATCAAAGATTACAATCAGACCTTAGATTATATAGCCCTAAACCCTAAACCAAAAAGGAAAATACAAATACAATTATGTCTCTAACAGGACTCTAACACAATCATGTCTCTAATAGGACTCTAATTTGTACAAAACACACAATAATATATTCTATATTCTCACAGTTATCCATTGGGAATTTAAGACAAGAAGATGGGGTGACTCTGTGCTCGTCCATTGAGAAGCTTAGGAATCTTCGCATATTAACTGTAATTTCAACAGAAAAGGATAAGATCCTTGATCTTTAATCTCTGTCTCTAGTTCCTTAATTTCTTCAGCAGTTATACTTGATTGGACGTTTGGAGAAGTTTCCGCACTAGATATCTTCTCTTTATGGCCTTGTGACTTTAATTTTAGGGTGGAGCAAGTTAAGGGATGATCCTTTGCAATCCCTACAAGAATTACCCAATTTGGCTAAGCTTGTACTTGATCATGCATACGAAGGGAAGGGATTGTGTTTCAAGGCAGGAGAGTTTCAGAGGCTTAAATTTTTACTTCTTTATAGATTAAAAGGGTTGAGATGGGTGAGAGTGGAGGAGGGAGCAATCCCCCCACCTTGAAACTCTAATGATCAGAAAGAGTGAATTGATAGAGGAGGTCCCTTCAGGCATCGAACATCTAACCCACCTCCAAACATTTGAGCTTGATGATATGTCTGAGAAATTGATTTCTAAGTTAAATAGAGAAGTACAAGATGGGAGTTATTGGAAAATAGCGCACATTCCTCAAGTTAGAATTTGGTACTTAGAACCTAGTCAAAGTGAAGTAAAGTTTCTATGAAGAGAGAGAAAGAGAAAGGAGAAGTGCTCTCTCTAGATTGGATCAATATCATAATAAAAAACTATTTTTTCCCTTATTTTCATTTTTATTACATATTCTAATGACGATTTATTTTCTTCTTGATCTAGATGATAATTGGTAAGAGTAATTGATTGCACTTTATTTTTACTTATTTAGTTCCTATTTGTTTGCAGTGGCCACTCTAAATTTTTATTCTAAGGTAGACTTTCAAAAATTTAAACTTTATAAATTTTTTAATTTAGACTTTTTAAAACACCACCAAAAAAAAAAAAAAAATCTAATTAATTGATATAATTGTTTCAAAAATTAAAACGTGGATACAAAAACTTTTATATAATTATATTTTGTGTTTATCACTAGTATGATAAAATGTGACATTTTTTCTTGTAAAGTCTAATTTCTTTATAGTTAATTTGTATAGTAAGTTATAACATAAAATTTTGATTGTTCAATGAATTGGGAACAAAAATAGGCATAAGATTTGAGATAAGAAATAAAATACATATATATATATATAAAGGATTAATTACACTTTTCATCTCTCTAATTTGATCCAAATTTTACTTTAGTCTCTATAATTTTAATTTGAACAATTTAGTTCCTATATTTTAAGTCAGTTTCAATTTAGTTCTTCTGTCTATATTTTTGTTAATTTTGTCTACATCTCTACACCTTAGAAAATTGACAAGTGTTTAAAAATTACTAGTTTTAACCTTCAATTTTGATGAAAAATCCAAATTGAAACCTTAGAAATTAACAAGTGCCTAAAATTTTTATTTTATTCCGTCTACGTGTACACTTTAAAAAATTTATAAATGTCTTGAAATTGTTATTTTAACCTCCAATTTAGATGGAAGAACCAAAGCAAAACATTAAAAATTGACAAATGTCCCAAAATTATTAATTTTAACCTCCAATTTAGACAAAAAAAAAAAACTAGACTTAAAGTGTATAGACCAAATCGTGCAAATTAAAATTATAGGTACTAAAGTGAAATTTAAGTCAAACTACATGTGTAAAAAGTGTAATTAACCCTATATTTTATATTGAATTAGAAAAAAGATTGGGAGCTCTAATAGCTTTAATTGGTGTATGGGTCCTATGTGATGTAATGTTTTGGGAAAAATGATGTAGACCACTAATTAGTGGTTGCTCTAATTATGTGGCAGTGGGTCCCACCCACTGCCACATGTATTTTGTGTCTTAGTTTTGTTTTTTTTTTTTGCTTTCCACATCATCAGTGGTGGTGTTAGTGGTAGGAATTTAGTGGTCTGTAGCATTGTTGAATGTTTTGGCCTTTGATTTTTATTTTTATTTTTTGATTTTTCACATCATTAGTGCTTTTTTAGAGCTCCCAAATTAGAGGGATGTATCATTTCTGTATTAAATTATTGTCTAAAAATTTATATATACTAGAGAGAATAAACAAAAACAAAGAAGAATATGTATACATAAACATAAACCATACATATATATTAGGATAAATTCCACTTTGTCCTTTTATATTTGGTTATTTTCTCTGTTTGGCCCTTGGAGTTTGGGTTTTTCCACTTTGGTCCTTCATATTTTAAATTTTTCTCAATTTACTCCTAAAGCTAATTTCTGTTCAAAACTAGATAGAAAATGTTATATTAACTGCCATATAAAATAAAAATATACTATTATATTAATATTTGAATTTGTGTCGGAGGTGAATTATATATAATAAAATATTTTTATATTACGTGACTATCAATATATCATTTTTTGACTAATTTCGAACATAATTTCGCTTTTAAAGTAAATTAGAAAAAACTTAAAACATGAAGAGTCAAATTGGGAAAAAATAAATTTTAAGGGCCAAAATGAAAAAATAACTAAACAAGTAAATTACAGTTTGCACCCCTGCACTTTGCACCAAATCTCACTTTGGCCATACACATGAAATCATGACAATCAACTCCTATACTTCTTGTCAAATCCTACTTTGGTCCCTACACATGAAATTGTAGCAGTCAACCCCCTCCACTTTTGGTCAAATCTCACTTTGGTCCATATATAAGTGTCGATGTCCCCGTTCTGTTACTCAATTGTTTAAATCTTTAACAAAATTTAATCATGCAATAAGAATGTGACTACGACATGAGGATAAGAAAGGAAAATCATTTACATTTTCCACCAATGCACACTTTATCCCAAAATTTATATCAAAATATAACTGTATTAGGTTAAAACAAAATGCAGATTGTGAACAATTAAGAAGAGGAACTAGGATTTTGCATAAATTAGAATCACGAAACTCCGTTTTTCACGATAACACAGTCTTCTATTTATTCATCTTTCTTTCTCTTTGATTTCTTTGTCGCATTTTTTTTATTTCAAAAGTTCTATTTTCTTGCATTTTCATCCCAATTTTACAATATGAACATGTATATATTGTATTATATAACTCTTATGTGCTTATCATGTAAGACAAAGTGTATTAGTAGAAAACATGGATGATTTTTCTCTCTTATTCTCATTTCGTAGTCACATTTTTGTCACATAACTGAATTTTGTTAAAGATTTAAAAATAAAGTAACAGAAGAGGGACATTGACACTTGCATAGAGACCAAAGTGAGATTTGAGTAAAAGTGCAGGGAGTTAACTATCACGATTTCATGTGTAGGGACTAAAGTGAGATTTGACCAGAAGTACAGGGGGTTGATTGTCATAATTTCATGTAGAGGGGCCAAAGTGAGATTTGGTGCAAAGTGTAGGGGTGCAAAGTGTAATTTACCCTAAACATATGAATGGGGCAAAGTGTAATTTACCCTATTTAAGAGCATCAATGACCACATTTTCTTGGGAAATTCTATTTCCACACACCACATTATTTCTGTGTACATCATTTCTCACTCCACACACTTAGTAATTTGATTCTTAGGTATTTATCTCAATCCACACACCCCACATTCCAAATATACCCATTTGATAAAAAATGTGTGCACACCCTCATATTAGCCCACACAAATTCCCAAAATAGCCCTCTCTTTAGAACTTGGACACTCTGTTTCTTCAAGTGATTCAGATATGTATTTTTAACTTTGTGTGTGTGTGTGTTTAACTGTGTATTTTTGTATGCATGTATGTATTTGTTGATTGTATGATAATTAGGAATTGGGTTTTGCATATGGGCTTTAGTTTTGGATTTTGGATTTCTTTAGCAAGTTACTACTTACTTTAGAGTTGAAGATTATTTGATTTGATTGTGTATGTTTGAGGCAGATGGAATAGATGGAATTTCTTTGCATGCAACATCAATGAAACAATTATCAAGGAAAAAGGTATTGTCTTGCTCTTTGTTGGAATTGATAATCAAGTTTTTATGATGAAATTTTTTTGGGATGTGGGTATCTTACGGAATTTGGATGAATCTGTTAGTTGAAGAATGGCTGCAAAGACATATTAGATCCAGTGATGGGTTTGCTAGAAATGCAATGATTTGCAAGTAAAAAAAAGAAAAAAGTTTTTTGTACTTACTAAAATGGTTATTGTCAGAGTTATTGTGGTTCTTCCACAGCCATGGTTGTGAAAGCATCTGAATCACCTATTGAATAATCCCATGCAAGAAAAAAGTTTCATATGTGGCTTGAAATTTATGGATTTGTCAAATGACATGTTTTCCGGCGAAATACCGACATCATTTGCCCAGCTCAAGAACTTGACCCTTCTCAATCTGTTTCGAAACAAGTTTCATGGTTCAATACCCAAGTTTACTGGTAATTTGTGAGATGAAGTGGCTGGTGAGATTGTTATGGGTGAGATGTATATGGAGAAATTGTGAGATGTATGGGTGAAATGGTGATGGGTGAGATGGTAATTTTGTTGAAGGATAAAATTCTGATTCTTAAAAAATTCATTAAGTGTATGGAATAAGGAAATTTGGTGTGTGGAAATAGAATTTCCCCATTTTCTTATCATATTTTATTTATTTTCTTATGTGTTAACACTATGTTAGTAAGAAAAATGGTTCAACCCCCTAATTTTGCCCTCCAATTTCACCCCTAAAGACAAGAGAGTGTGAAACCACTTTACACGGTTTTTAGCCATGTTATTGGGGGTGGAATTGAGAGACCTCAATTAGAGGATGTAGCACCGCTCATATTAGTAATAAGCATGAGTAGTGATACTCATTAAACTAATATGATATTTACCCATAAAGTAATAAACAAATTATGGTAAGAAAAAATGGAAATCATAACATTATTATTTTAAGAATTCTTGAGTTATGGATTAAGTGTTCATTGAAGTGGAGTGATGTGGGTGTTCAACAGAGCCAGCTTTAGCCGAAAGCTGACAAAGCTGCCGTTTTGGAACTCCGAAAAATGATTAAACAAAAATGTTTTGGAGTTATAATTTGTGAGTTCTAATAGCTTTAATGTGTATGTGAAGCCTATTTGATGTGATATGTTGGCCTTGTTTTGTTTGTTTGTTTGTTTGTTTATTTGTTTGTTTGTTTGTTTGTTTTTGTTTTTTTTTTCACCTCACTAGAGCTCAACTAGAGCTCTAGTTTTAGGGGGATGTATCATTGTTGATGATTAAAACAAAGGGCCCCAAAAATTAATTTATAGTATATTCTTAAATTTGTTAGTTTTTCTAGCTTTTATAATAAGTGATTAAAGTTGATGTTTTTGACAAAAAATCACTAATTCCAAATAACCTCTATTTTTTAAAAAAAAGAAAAAGAAAATAGCCTTATAAGCAAATTTATAAAGGTGCCAAAAAAAACTTCAAATCAAATTTTCTTATGCTAAACAGTTATTAAAAAAAAAGTATAAAAAATAAAAATATATCAAATAAATTAATTTTTTAAAAGCTTATTTTTAACCAATAAATTAATGTTTTTTGGCTAACTCTCAAAGATGCCTTATATCAAAAAAAAAAAAAAAAAATTGATCTTAAATTTTTTGTGACGGCATGAAGTATCAATTTTTGAAAGAAGAAACAAAATATTGAGAATAACATTCATACCATCTTACATGAATAACAAATGGAATTATGCCTATTATATCCAATATGTACTAAAATTTTAGAACAATGTGGTCTTAAATTATCTCCAGGGTAAATTCGATTTCAGCATTTAGTTGTGTTAATTTGAAGAGACAAAAGAAAGAAAGAAAGAAAGAAAAAGAAAAAGAAATGAAATGAAATAGAAACTTCTTTTTTTTTTTTCTTTCCCATTTTCTCTTATCTTTTCCTTCATCTCCACAAATTTCTTTCAAATTCTTAATTCAAACAAAATCTTAAATATCAACAATTAAAGCGTTACAATTGTTTTAGTGGATAAAGACTTAGATGATCACAATCATGAGCTAAGTTCGAACCCAACAACCTTCTTGCTCACGCTATGAGATGTATATAATGTTTTGAGATGTATTTAAAAGGCAGCAATTTTTCTCTAGTTTGACATTGAACTAGAAAGGTTCAATTCGGTCCACTGTGAATCTATCTCGAACCTATCTCAATGATCTAAATTGTTTATCTTATAGAGCCCGTCAAGCACATTATTCATACTAAAAATCAAAGGCAGCCTTGACATGGGCTCACAATAGACTGGACTGAACCTCTCTGATCTGATGAAGGACTGGAGAGAAGTTGATTTTTATTTTTTTTTTTAAATAGAAGTGTCAACAATTTATTCTAGAGACAACTTTTAAGTCACTTCATTGTCTAAGACTCGCTGAAAAATTTAAAAATAAAAAATAAAAAGTTTAATAACAAAAGCCTCAATTGTCTATAAGGAAATAGGTTCCATTAGTATATTCATAATTTTTTTCTCTATAATTTATTTATTTTTATACCCACTCTCAAAGCTACAAAGGCCCATCTCCTGAAGGCCCTTGTCGTTAGGGACCAAGTTTGTTTTTTAACTATTTCTACTGACAAATACTTGAAAGTTTAGTTACCAAAACTCCTAATTTATTGGATGCCATCTTTTTTTCTTTTCTTTTTTTTTTCCATTTATTTATCACAAGGTGTTTCCTTTTTATTAATTGTTGCCCCCTTTTTTTTTTTTTCTTCTCTCTCTAGATACACACAATTCCCTCTTCAACATATATCAGACAATTATTACAAGGCATATATCTTCACTGGTAATCCTCTGCGGTCTCAATAGTTAGTAGAAGTAATTAAAAAATTAATCAAATAATAAAGATTGAAACCAAATCACATTAAATTTAATCACACAATACACTATTTTCTAGATACATTTCCATTGTCAAATGTAATCATAAACCCTCTTTTTTCCTGCAATTTTAGTTAAATCAAGAGATCATTATTTATTTATTTTCATTCTAGCTAATGGGTTGAGAAAAAAACAATCAACCATCAAAAATCACATATGATACAAATATCCAAACACAACATAAATCTATGGATTGTACAATACTCCGCCACAGAAAGAGCTACTAAACACTTACATGAATGGAGTCCACACAATAGTAGGAATCACACACCCCTATGAGGGTTTTGGGCCACTTCCTATGGCTGAGATATGCGATTCCCATCATTTCTTGTTCCACGGAAGTTGACATTCAAAAACAGTAGTCGGCATATCCTGCAACATGGAGGCCCATGTTGAGCAATAATGTCAATCATAAATGTCAGGATATATAATTGCCAATATATGACAAATTGGACAAAGGGTTTGCAATTTTTATTCCATAAATTGATGAAGACCGCCTCAATTTTCTCATGTCATATTTTAATTCTACAGGAAGTCAAACATTTTCATGAATCTTATTTAACAAAACTAATAAAAGTCCAGTATGTTGACTTGTGAGATAAAAAAATTAGCCAAAGCCTATTTATATTGCTCAATTCATGCCTGAGACCCCACCAAATGCATTCAATTTAGCCAAATCAATTTCAAATCATTATAAAAGCTTGCATTCTAATTAAATAATTTGATTAGTCAAGACGGTTGTTAGTTCCTGGAAAGAGCCCTATTTGCTAAGCTGTCAAAGAAATATGCAAAGGCAATTTTCAAAAAGCCCCAAGTTTACGTACTCAGCTGCAGCACCTAAAAACCAGTTCAGATCTCCATTTCCTCCTAGTTATCCCTTCAAACAACACAAAAAGGCTATACTGCAAAGAAACACACAAAAGAGAGAATGGCAGAGACTGCTGTGTTCAATCTATTAGCCAACTTTTCACTCTTCTTTCAGCAAGAGGTGAATTTCTTGAGCGGGGTTCGGGAAGAGATTGAGTACATCAGGGATGAATTCGAGCGCATGATGGCTTTCCTCAGAGTTGCTGACTCTATGGAAGAAAATGACTTGGAACTCAAAGTTTGGGTCAAACAAGTTCGAGATGCTGCATACGACACTGAAGATGTTCTTGACAAATTCAAGCTTAACTTCGCACACAATCATGGCACCGGATTCCGTGGTTTTGTTCGTAAGATTTCTTTCTCCATCAAGACTTTAAAAGCTCGCTACCAAATTGCTTATGAAGTGCAAAGAATTAAGAACAGGGTCATCAATATTTCCATGGGACATCAGAGGTACCATGATAGATATGGTATACTGGAGCAAGGCTCAAGGTCCATTGGTGATAACAACGCATGGTACGATTGTCGTGGAGATGCGCTTCTACATGAAGAAGCTGAGCTTGTGGGCATCGAGAAGCCCAAAACAAAACTGATTGGGTGGTTGGTGGAGGGAGATCCTAGACTCAAAGTGATTTCAGTAGTGGGAATGGGAGGATTGGGCAAAACCACTCTCGTTAAAAAGGTCTATGATGATGCAGCAACAAAGAAGCATTTCCAGATTCAGGCTTGGATCACAGTTTCAGAATCATTCAAGATTGAAAAGCTCTTGAAAGGCATGATTCACCAGCTCTTTAAAGAAGTCAAGCAACCAGTCCCACAAGGAGTGAAAACCATGGATTGGAACAGCCTGAAAGGAATAATAAATGCCTTCCTACGGCAAAAGAGGTACGTGCTTGTTTTTGATGATGTATGGAATATTCAAGCATGGCAAGCTTTTAGATATACATTCCCTGAGTGCAACTGTGGAAGCCGAGTAATGCTCACGACAAGAAATGCTGATTTAGCCTTATTCTCCAGTAGAGAATATAATGGTTATGTCTATGATCTCCAGCCCTTGTCTCCCCAAGAGTCCTGGACCTTGTTTTGCAAAAAGACGTTTCGGGAGAACAATTGCCCCTCACATTTGGAAGGACTTTTGACAAGCATCTTGAGAAGATGCGAGGGATTGCCACTTGCAATTGTGGCTATCAGTGGTCTTTTATCGGTGAAGGACCAGAGCAGTGTAGCAGAGTGGGAGAAGACCTATCGAAGCCTTGGTGCTGAACTAGAAGGAAATAACCGACTCTTGGGCATGAAGAAAATATTGTCACTCAGTTACATTGATTTGCCTCACTATCTAAAGCTTTGTTTTCTGTACTTGAGTGTTTTCCCAGAGGACCATCTGATTGAACATTGGAGATTAATTTGGTTATGGATAGCAGAAGGATTTGTAGAAGTAAAAGAAGGAGCACCTATAGAACAAGTTGCAGAGGGCTACCTCAATGAGCTTGTCAATAGAAGCCTGATTCAAGTGGCGAAGATAAAAGGAAAAAGGATTAAATTCTATCGCATCCATGACCTTTGGCGTGAAATTATTGTCGCCAAGTCGAGAGAGCAAAACATTGTAACAATAGCCACTGAATGATGCATGAGGTGGCCTGAAAGAGTCCGACGCTTGTCAATCCATGATCATTTGGGACATTCACATCAAAGCAAGCATTTCACTCGGCTACGTTCTTTGCTCCTATTTAGCACAACTTATTCACCAAGCATGCCGTCCATGCTTGCATCACTAAGAGATGTAAAGCTAATGAAGGTGTTGGATCTGAGTGGTGCCTCATTAAAGATTTTCCCAAATGAAGTTGTCAAACTAGGCCATCTCACATATCTAAGTTTAAAGGGAACTGAGGTAAAAAAAATTCCAAAGTCAATAGGAAGGCTCAAGAACTTGGAAATCTTGGACCTTAGACACACTTACGTTACCGAGTTGCCTGATGAGATCCAAAATCTCCAAAGATTGCGCCATCTCTTGGCGTTTCGATATGAAGAAAAACTCAATTACTATTCTTTTAATAATGAGTGTGGGTTCAAAGCCCCAGTTGAAATAGGAAGTTTGACCTCCTTGCAGAAACTCGGTTCAATTGAAGCAAACCACGGCAATGGCAGCATTGTACTAAGAGAGATAGGGAAGCTAACCCAACTGAAGTCATTAGGCATTATAAAGGTAAGAGGTGAAGATGGTAGGGCACTATGTTCATCCCTTGAGAAGCTAATCAATCTTTATGCATTGTATGTTACTGCAACAGAAGAAGATGAGATCATTGATCTACAATCTCTATCTTTACCACCTCAACTACTCCAAACACTATTCCTGAAGGGACGTTTAGAGAAGTTACCGCATTGGACACCTTCTCTTCACAGCCTAGTGACAGTATGTCTATGGTGGAGCAAGTTAAAAGATGCTGATTCACTGCAATATCTTCAAGGTTTACCCAATCTGGTTTATCTTGATCTCGTTGAGGCATATGAAGGGCAGGAATTGTGTTTCAAGGCTGGTGGGTTCCAGAAGCTTAAGATTTTAATGCTTATTAGATTAAAAGGATTGAGGCGGGTGATAGTGGAGGAAGGTGCGATGCCTCATCTTGAAGAGCTATATATTCAGAATTGCAAATTTATGGCGGAGTTGCCGTTACGCATTGAACAGCTAACCAACCTTACATTGCTTGACTTATTTGATATGTCTGATATATTGGTTTCCAAGTTGAATAGAGACCTACAAGGTGGGGATTACTGGAGAATAGCTCACATCCCTGAAGTTTGGATTGGGGACACAAAACATGGTCGTTGGAGAGGAACTAATATGTAGAAGGAGAGTGAAAAAGGAGTTTCTACCAGGTTTGCACTCTTCAAATTCCGATTCCCTATATTCTTTTGTTTTTTAATCTTTTATTTCCCAAGTAGTTAATTTGAAACCCCTTTTTTTCTTTTTCTTTTTCTTTTTTCTTTTTTGTGGCAAATAAGTTAACTTTTCTGAATTTGTAACTTTCCCACAACACATCTCTCAGCAAAAGTGGCAAATATGTTATCATTTACAATTATGAGTCTAGTTAGAACCTCTCAGTATTCTAATTGAGAGCTTTTGTGAAATTGTTCAAACTTTTGTAGTTAAATTTTTACCTATATCTTTCCAGCTGATACTAAATATTATGAAAATATTAGCAGCTCAAGCAATTCTTAACTGGCAATAACAAATGCATTTGTCCAAAATAATCTTACAAGAATTGCAACATCCCAAGAAAAGTCAGATAAAAAAGTTATCCTTAAAATTTGCCAAAGAACAATACCAACTCCAACCTCACAAGTTTAGCCAACTTGAAAATCTAAAATTTAGATATTATGAGGGACATTTTTTTTCAAAAGAAAAAAAAAAAAAAAAAAAAAGAAAACTTAGTCTAACAATTCTCCTGAACTCATTTTGGGAGGTTTCCTAGGGTTCAAACCCAACTACCCAAGTTCTCACCCAAAAACGTAGGCCTGGGATACGAATTACAGATAGTGTTCCCACTTATTCCCAACACCCTCTGTGCAATCTCTAAATGTGGAACTCGTTATAAGGTCCCTTCTTTTATCCCCTTGTATCCCTGTGACACAAAACACCACAAATAACCCCTATGGTCAAGTCAAATACAACAATAGGATCATAATCAACCCCAAAACAAAATGACCCCGTATTGCAATTCTTTCAAACAAGTGAATTCATGTATCCTTGCACCGAACTCGCATGTTTGTGTACGTAAGTTGGCTCTTATACCATAAGAAACAACCCCGCTAAAAACCTACCCCAAAAGATATGCACCCAATACTCTCCATGCAGAGTTTTGATCTGAGACTCAGAATACGCTAAAGTGGGTATTGTATGCAAGTTGGCTCACATACCATGAGAAACAACCTCATCGAGAACCTACCGAAAAAGGTATGCACTGAATACCCTTTATGCAGACTTTCAACGTGAGATTTGGCTCATGTCAAAATGGGTGAAAATACGGAAAAAGGGAAGGGGGGGGGGGGGGGGGGGGAGGAGAGTGGTGTTGGACTATTGGTTGGTTAATCAAGTTGCCTGGTTTAAGGTCCTAGGTTCAACACCCATATTAAGTGCAATTTATCATCATCTCCACTTATGTACTAGATCCCTTACGTAAAGTTCAAATGTGCAACTTGACTTGACACATGCTACATAAGATGAGTTGTTATAATAACAATTTGCAGCAACTTTAAATTATTGAACTTGTAGGCATATCTTTCCAAATTGATTATGTTTAATGCCCAGATACTAAAACTAAACTAATAAAACTTTTTACGGCTTCATTGAATTCTTGCTTGTAATTGTTACAAACATGATATTTTAATTAGTTTTCTGTTGCTGCTATAAAGAACTTAATATTTTTATTTGATGTTTCTAACTGGAGTGCTATAACAAACATTAGGATGACCAAGTTATCACATTATTGCCCCCCCGATCACTTCATTTCCTAAGAAAATCCCTAGTAAAGAAAAAAATAATGACATTTTGCCCCAAAACTCAAGATTTGAGTTGTCACAAGTAATATTTAGATATGTTTTATTTATCTATTTATTTACTTTTCTGTAGATTGGTTTTCTTCCTAGTGGTTCTTTAGATTTTTAGATTAAAAATGGTAATTTGGCTCTACTACACAAAGCATGTAAGAGCTTTGTTGTACACTATTCTAATGACCAATTATGCAATACACACTGCTTAAAAGTGTACCATATGTTCTTGTTATGATCCAAAGCAGTGTTGGTTAAAAATAATAGACTTGGTTATGATTTGAAGCGGTGGACAAATCAAAGCAAGGTCAGCCCATGGTCAAACAAATTGGGGTCATGCATAATTATAAGGCTAGGTGGTGTTTGGATCCAACAGCTGGAAGTCCGGGTGGATACGTTATGCACCCATTTAGGTTAACCAAGTCTAATGGGCAGAGTTGAAAATGAGAGTAGCCATTTTTACGAGGGAGATTGTGTAATGCAGCTTGCTACTCAATTCAGATTCGAAAAGGAATTTTGGGGGTGTGAAAATAGGTTTCACACATCTATTCTTGGAAAAAAATTTATTTGACTCCATAGCATTTGGACATATGAACATGTTAGGTATCAGCTAATGATTTGTATTTTCTAATCCTTTCCAAGGCAGGCTCTTCATAAAATCACTCCCCAAAAATAAAAAACACGAAAAAAGAATTACAGAGAAATTGAAGACTTGTGCTATTCCATATGCCAACCAAAGAACTGATTAGATTGACTGATTCTGGTTAAGTTCAATGACCAAAGCTGAATGCTTTTAGCGAAGTGTCAACAAATTTAAGCCCCTCATACTAATAAAAAGGATACATGAAATTAAAAATAAAAAATTTTAAAAAAAAAATTGACAAGTGATCCCCATTTGTTTGTTCAAACTTCTAAATTTTGTTATGGGAATTCCATCTATTAACGGGCACAGCAAGTCATGATTTGTCCACATTATGTGAAGAAATCGTCATATTGCTCCTTGTTTCCCAAATCACAGAAAAATCTTTAGCAAATATAACATGGGTTTTCTTTTCATTACAAATTTATAAGCCAAAATTCCAAGAAATGAAAGAAATCCAAGAGGTATTGATGCAAGAACATGAACACAACACAACAGGAGGACACAGAAGAGGAGTAACAAGAGTAAGTAAATAAGAGACAAGTGACTCACACACTGGTTTTTTTTTTGTTGGCCCCTCTCCCTGGCCTCTGGATGGTTAGGGCAGCGAATTAAATCCCAAAGAGAGAGCCGAGATTGGAATCTGGTTTGGGTTACAGGTGGTGCTGCCATGCTCATTCCAAAATCATCAGTAATCCTATACGGGGGGCTGGCTTCCTCAGGTCTGTGATCAGATACTCCATGATCAGATTGATTGAAGGATATTATTGAATCGGTGGAGGATGTTTATCATGGTCTCGTTTCGATAATCTCAATTGCTAAATATGTAAATCTGGTCAAATATATCGAATATCGATATATGTGATCAAATTATTTTTTAATAAAAAATAGACAGTAAAAAATTAAACAGTTGACGTAAATCTGATTCGATGAGATAGATATTAATATCTGATCAACATGATTTTTTTATAAATATAATATTTAATAAATTCTACACATTAAACGATTTAAATTATCGAAACGAAACCCATAATGAACCTTCACAGGCGTAACAGGACTCTCTAACTCAACCACGGATCAGAGAAAAGCCTAACCCATCTCATATATGAGATAAATAGTAGATTCATTATCACATGGCAATTATAAAATGATATCAGTGTTAAACTAAGACTTGTTTGACACGAGAGTTGGGTTAAAATAATTCATTAAAAAATGAAATAAATTAAAATAATAAATAAAATAAAATATCACATTTAATTTATAATTTTTTTTTTTTTTTTTCACGATCATCAAATCAACTACTTAAAAAAAAAAGTCAACTAACTTTTCAAACACAACCAAGTTAAAATAATCAAAAAAAAACCAAGTAGTTAACTTCCCAAACAATGTCTAAATTTTTTTTATTTGATTTGTAACTAATGTTTAATTGCGGTTAGTTAGGGGTGAGCAGCGAATATACCGATTTTTCAAAACCGACCGAACCGAACCGATCCGCCGCATTTTGGACGGATGCGTGATGACGAGCGGACGGTTACGGATTGATTTTCTCCAATTGGCGGACGGATTGCGGATTTGAGATTCCTTTGGCCGCAACCGAACCGTCAAATCGCGAGCACCCTTTATAATTTATAAGACTTTGTGTTTTCAATTTGTTTAAATATTTTTTTTGTGTTTTCAATTGAAAAAAGTTCAAATATTCTGTTAAAAAAAAGTTTTCAACTTGAATATATTTTTTGAATTGAAAAAAATAAACGCATTATTTATCTATATTTTTTTGTTTTTAAATCTAGCTCTAAAAGTAATAAATAGAAAATATGATATATGCTGGTTGGTTTTTGTTTTCAAAAACATATATAAATGTAACAATACAGAAACATACAATCTCTACTATTGCTCTGTTTATGGTTTTGGTGGTTTAAATTGTTTTTATATTTTAAGAACCACAGATTGTAATACTTTATGTGAATGAGACATGCTGTGATTGTAATATGTGGATGAGGAATGCAGTGATTGTGATGATCTAAAGTTTCAAACTTTCTTTCTTTGAATGAGGCATGCAGTAATTGTAATACTTTTTTAAGTCATTGACTGTAATTTTTTTTTTTTTTTTTTTTTTTTTTGAGGAAGTGTACAAGTTGAACTATGTTGAAAATTTATAAAATTTCAAACCGCCAAACCGATTCGCATCCATCCACCAATCTGCTCAATCTGCATCCACCGGATTGGCGGACTGATACGGATTGATTTTCTCCAATCCACCAATCTGGCAGACGGATGACGGATTGGAGGTTTCGTGGCCGCAACCGATCCGCGCCCACCCCTTATTTAAGGTGGTCATAAAATAATTTTTTATAACTCTTTTTGTGAATGTGGCAAAAAGCAATTATTTGTGAGAACACAGATTTGTACAAATTATTTTTAGTAATGCCCACACAAGTTTTTCATTCTATACATCCTCAAAGTTATTTAAAATCAAGAAATTAATTGAAAACTTGAATTTGTGTAACAGTATATTTATATCATCAAATAGAATAGAAAAAATCAATATATTGGTGAGTAAAAAAGTATCCCATCTTGATGTACCCAAATTGTCTCGAGAGTTAAGTTTTAAATCACAAAGCTTTTTTATCTTCTTATATGTGAATCTGTACAATATGGCACCGTCACATATGTACATCATCAAGTAGGACTCTTCTTCGGATTCTTCACGAACAACGCCAAGTATAGAGTACCCATACGAGTAATAATTAAATCTACGCTCGTAGTGCCACATTTGTGGGAACACTTGAGCGACCTTCTCAAGATTGACACAATAGTTCACCGTCCCTCTCCATTTCGAGCACATCAAATAGCAATTTTTGAAAGTACCTCAAGTCGAGTAAATACAAATGACCTCGCTGTTGGATCATTTTAATATCTTTTATTTATTTATTTATTTATATTTACTATTTTTTGGTGTAATTTGTAAGGTCTTAGTAACCTATAAATAGTTGTTCTTATCTACTCTTTTCTACACCAACTATTTGTTATACTTACTAGTCAAAGAAGGGTGTTTTTCTTGATGGAGCTTTGGGTTCACCATCTTATGCAAAGTTGGCCTGAACCATACGATAAGTAGTCTGGCTATTGTATCCTAGAGGGGACAAGTCATAGTTTCATGACTGCTGTATTGATATTTAGATTCTTTCTACTGCAATGGGCTTGATCTCTTTAAAAAAAATAAGATATCCATGTCTCAGCCTGATCTATTTGTATCTCATTTTCTTTGCATTATTTATTAATAAAATATAATTCTTCTGGTATTTTCACCATCACTTGCGGCACCCCAAAATACCTAAAATTCCTATGGTCCTTTCCTTTTTTAATATGAGGCATTGGTATTTTTTCAAGTTGCACTTGATCGACATTAAAACACAATAAAGTCTCCTAATAGTAACAAAACCAATGTATTGCCCCTTCCCAAAAGATAGCTTGGGTGAGGACTAGATCATTGGACTAGTGTTTGAAACAAATGTCGGTGAGCCTCCACATGTCAGTTTACGACAAATAGACTTCAAATTGATATAATCTAGTAAAAACCTGTGTAAGCGAACAACTTTGTAGTGAGGTGATTTCAAACGATTGAAAGCTAAATAATCGCCAAAAACTAGGCTATCAACAGAGTCGAGAGGAGAGGGAAGTATCTTGTAATGCTTTGTTGTAGGATTATACATATAGAAGTTAATGGGATAATATGTGTCATCACTTCTAGTAGAGTGATGAACATACTCATCTTGAGAGCTTGAGCAGAGAAATGTGTCATTGCAAGACTGTAAAATTTGTATGCCTAAAGGATCGTCAACAAAATTGAGTGACATTGAAGGTGCCTTAGCTACCTTTTCTGGTATTTTGTCATGGTCATAAAAAGAGACGAATTTGAAAGTCGGGTTGTGGGATAATTTCACGTCATTGATTGAGTGAGAAAATTTTATATAATAATTCACTTAATTGTATCTATTTCATAATATAATAGTTTCATGCCATCAGTTGAGTTAAGAAAATTTTATATAATATATTAATTTATATAATATTTCATTTACGAATCTCATAAGAATGAATTATAAAGAATCACTTAAATCAAGTCGGCCTAACACTCGCTGACCTAAAATAAACTGTTATTAAGAGACTTTAAATATATAAATATAAATTCAAATAATATTATTAATTTTGAATTTTTTTTTTTATAAAATTTTTGTAAGGGTTATAAAACAAAAAGAAATGAAAATTGCTATAAGTTATCTAGTAGTTAGAGCTTACATATTTAAAATGAAGTCTATGCTAAGCCTTGTTTGTCAATTATACATCTATAAGTTATCATACAGCTCTCTCTATTTTTTTGCACATCTTTTTGTAAAAAGTTAAAAAGTTACTAAAATAGCATATTTCCAAATGAGACCTAAGGAGAGAAAAAATTGAAGACTAAACCTCAACCTATTCCAAATTGGTGGAATTTTTTTTTAAATATTAAAGTGTCTTTTTATAATTATAGACATGATATTTTTAAAATATGTAGAGTTTTTTTTATTTTTTATTTTATTTAATAAAGTGAACATTTTAAAGTAGAATAGGTACTTTTCATTTATAAACTAAATCGACAGATGCATTTTCTAAATCTGTGATATTATGCTTGTGAGTAGATACCTTCTACTAGATATTATGCTATATATTACGCTTATTTTGTCACCATTATATCATTGGATACATGGCATTGTTTTTATTAATTTCTTAATAATTATATCTCTAAATAAGAAAATCAATCATAAATGTCTATATAAGTGGTGATACAATCCAGTGAAAAAAAATCCAATAACATTAATCTTTCTCAATTTAAAATAATTGTAAATTTTTAATGGCAAATACTTATTAAGAAAACAGACAACCATTTCAAAAGAGTTAATAAATGAATTTAGAGCACTCTTTAATAAAATGAAAAATAAAATTATCTTTAACTTTTCAATGGGGCCTTGAGAAATTTTGAGAAAATGGGAACCTTTATCAAGTGGGGGCCTAAAGCGCAAGTTTCACTCGCTTCGGCTTTAAGCCGGCCCTAACTTTAACACACGAATAAAATTATGAATAGATAATTTTGTATCGCCTATTGTCTATGAGAGTAGGGCCGTAACGCTGTGTTTGATTGAGAAATTTGAGAAGGGATTTAGAAAGGTAAAGGAAAAAAGTGTATGAAATTACATGAAATGTAAGTATATTTTATTCACATTTCACTTACTTTTTTCATTTTTATTTTTCTTTTCAAATTTCTCCTCAAATCCTCTAACCAAACACATAAGTAAATGCAACGAAAAGACTAGAAAATAAAATAATGAAACAATTAATATATTAACATTAAATCAAACAAAGTCTTAAGCGACAAACGTCACCACCTGAAGCATTCACACTTGAAACAAAGACTAATAAGGCATCCTACAATGACTTCCACGAAAAAAAATAATATTTGTAATGTGCAAACGAAGACTGATAGGACTATCAATAATTCAATATCAAAATCATCACAGTATGGTGGTTAGTTACTTCTTGGAAAGAGTCCTATAGTTGCCATCAAAGAAATAAACAAAAGCAACTTGCCTAATAATTGTTTTCAAATATTATAAAAAAAAAATAAAAAACAAAAAAAAAAAATTAGAGCTCTAATTAGAGCTCGCTAATTAGAGCTCTCTATCATTGCTGTATCTCAAAACACACCATTTATATTGTTTAGATATTAACTTTCAAAGAAAATACAAATGTTCAGATATTAATTATTGAACAAAATTTTTACTCGAATAATTGATTTTTATTCAGAAATTGATATTCGAACATTTTTGTTTCTATTTAAAAATTAATATCCGAACAATATAAATGATGTATACTAAGATATAATTTAAAATATGAAATGCTAACAGCCGTGTCCAAAATTAGTAACTACAATTTCCATCTTTTTAGGAGACTGACCAAAAAAAAAAAAAATTGAAGGAAAAATGTTGACGTAGCAGAGAAGATCCAAGTTTAATTTAAACCTTAATTTTTTTGGGGGGTACAACTATTTAAATCTTTAGTTCACAAAATCAAAAGAGACACAACCAAATGCTTCAAACATTGTTGGACAACACAACGTAATACAAACTTTTCCATCTTGTTATTGTTAATTTTCTAAACTTCCAAACAAGCACCACAAACAGTGACTGTACACTCGCAACGTTTCATACTCTCCGAGAAACCAAAGAAGAAAAAAAAAAACTTTTACTAAGAAAAAGAGACAACACAAGTTCTGTTTGGACACAATGCTTCCAGGCAGGCTTCTCTGGGAAAAATTTCTTCTTCTGTGTCGTTAGTAAAACATCCTGGCTGAAATTAGTGGAACAGTCAAGGCCAACAATCTTTCTCAATGAGATGAATTCCTGTACACATTGCCGGAGCCTGTCCATATAACATACTCTTGTCAGTTGCATCCACACATTCATTGCTTCTGCAAACATTGCCACCCAGAGCTCCCCCTCTCCCTCTATCATGTGAAGCTATTTTACATTGACCTCTATCTTCTTTTTTCTGTTCCTTTTTTCGTTTTTTTTTTTTTTTTTTTAACATTCCAAAAATGATGTTCTTCAGTTGCTAGAATCCTCACTCTCAAACCTCCATCTATATGCACGCAATCTATTCTTGAAGAGCAGCATGAAGTCCTTGTCATAAGCTGAACCTCTCACAGAAGCTAAACATGATATGTAGCTTATTGGCCAAAATAATCATCCAACTAGGCATCAGTCAAATGGTTATGATCCAAAATTGCCAAGATTTTTCTGAGAGACCTAGCCAACAGTTATCATGAGAATCTACTTGGTCGAGTTGTTTCTGAGCCTCTAGGTTGGGAATTTCCATGTGATCCCCAGACCTCTCGCCATTGGCGCCTGTTGCTGCTGCTTCTCTCAAATGGATAATTCTGGGCATCTGCATGCATTTTTGATGAGCTGCCTCCACTGCCTCTCTTTTGAGCGTTTCGCATCTCCTCTTCTAGATCATACCGTGACCGCTACAAACAGACAGCAATTGACCAAATTAAAATCACAGTTTAAAGGACATATATGCATACATATATGTATATATTAAGAGGACACTAATTTATATATATATCAGCATTAAGAGGCTAGTAACTAGTGAAGAATGTGCATAGAAAGGATTGATGCAAAATAGTATAAATATAAATGGATTTTGCTAACATATGCCACGTGTTAAGATGCTTAGAAAGATTATACATTATGCATAAAGTGGGTGCATAATGAATGTTTAATATTTTTCTTTCTTAACCTGTGCCCTAAGGACGCACGTTAACAAGACCCGATATATAGTGTATATATACATATATGTAAGCCAAATTAAACCTGACTAAGTCTTCTGTCCCACTCAAGTGGGGTCAACTACATGAATCTTTTTTCATCATTTTATTCTGTCAAAATTGGGTGGCGTTAGAAGGGTGGATTGGGTACAAATCTTATTACTAGTTTTATGTACACAAACGGCTCCCCAAAATTTAAGTGAATCATAGAAATAGCAAAAATTATAATCCCTGAACACCTGGAGTAAAAATACCTACATGATGAGTAAGATTATAGGGATTCACATAGATGATAGCAGGCTACTCGCAAGTGTCCTGGCCAATTAAATGAGGGCTTCACTGACATTTCTCTACATGGCGGAAAAGATGTAGAGGATTGTTAATATGTTTGCCACAAAATAAGGTTCTCTTTCCCGCCTCCCTCTCTTCTGAGATTTGTGTGCAATGCATTACTTGAAATGACTTGCTAAACAGAAGGGTATAATTGGCAGTTTGAGACTACTTCAAGAGAGCTAAGTTGTTGGTACATGAAAGTCAGAAGTGGTAAGCTTGTTTCCTTTCATTCACCTCTTAAGAATAGATGCAAGCAATTGCAATACTAAGAAGTTAGCATGCCTCTCATTATATACATGCAGAAAAGTTGCCACAATATCTAGTAGAATCATGACACAGGTTACGAGACCCGAGAAGTTCAGAGAGCTAGGACGGTTAGTGTTGGTCCTTCTGGGCAAGAACAGGACCCGATCACTGCAGGTGACCTCCACCATCATAGAAGAAGACAATTGTGTGGAAAAGGAACTTATGTCACCCACACACTACATTTGTCTTTGCTCATCCCAAGGCAATTTGCAGTATATGTGAATGGCATAAAAACAAATTTAGAAACCAAAATTTTTCTGGAACACTTTCATCTATTTGCAGTATTTGTGGAGATTAAAAAAATAGATAAAAATTAAGAAATATATGTATATAGCTAAAATAATTCAACCCATGAACGGAATGACACAAACATCAATCTAATCTCCCAACTTTTTATCTTCTACTTTCAATTCACTCACCCTTTCTAACCAATTGTTCAATCTGTTCATGGCTCAAACTAAGTCCCTTATCAATAATGAATGAAAACTTCTCGCAATTACATTGCTAATAAAGAATAACCTGTCCATCTTTTTGACCTCTACCTCCACCTGACTGTCATTGAACAAAAGACCCCCATCCTCAAAATTAAACATAGCCAGAGAAGGACACGACTCTGTAGACAACATCGCCTTCTCTTCACACCTCTCAGAAATAGAGCTATCCAAAACTGCTATCCCAACTAAAGGATTCAACTTACCCTAACCATCATTTCCCTCCTCAACTTCATCCCCTCCCTCCTTTAAACAACCAGTCACACATCTGGAGCAGAACTATGAGGAGCAGTGACCAACATCTCTAAAGCCCCATACCCTTGTTTGAATCCATTTAATTCCCATACACCACCCACCTAGTTTGTTTCAGAATTGATGTTGATGAAGTAATTTTGCACTTGGTATGACGATTGGCAATAACCTCAGAATCGTATTATTCAAGTGATTACAACACCACAGAGACGGAGAAAGATTACCACGTAAGTCTAAAAGAAACATGCGTGATGAACTAGACTGACTTGGGGAAGGGTCAATCTCCTCCAGAGCATCACAACCACTCATTCATCCTGACCAAATAGTAGAATCTATCTCTCAGCGATTCTTTTCTCCGCGAATCACCCCTTCCCAACCAGCCCGCTCAATTGATCTTATAAAATCGGCTAATTCAAAGGATCTGGTTTGAAGTTATCGGAATGATTCATTTGATTTATCGAACAAAGCTTTATTAGGGGTCTTGGATTTTCAACCATTATAGTTGGCGTCAACCAGCTTTGCGATATGGAGGGACCAATGGATCTCAAAGAAAAGCTTTTGATAATCCAGGAAGATATAGAAGACTGAAAAATGATATACTTTATTTTGACATGATGTGCTATAATATTTGTAATTGGAGTGGTTTCACGTAGGGGTGTTCACGGGACGGGTTGGTTCGGTTTAGCTCGGCTTGGCTCGGCTCGAATGTACCCTCAACCTACGTTACACGGACTCTTCGGAATTTCAGAGGCACCTATGTCGACACAACACAACATGGGTGCGGGTGTGGGATATGGCTGGGATACAGCTCTTCAGAAATGAATATGACAGAAGAAACAAAAGAGGAGAGAGCAAGGAGAGAACCCAGTTGCTGACTTCAATCTGACTTGGTTGCAGAGCCAAATTGCAAGACCCACGAAAAGCGAAGTCGAAATCGAAGCTTGATCTATGAAGTTGATCGATCAATTGTGTTCAAATTGAGATTGATCTGCAAAGTTGATCTTCGAATAGCGACTGTGTTCCTTCGTTTTCCCCTTTGGTCTTGATCTCAATCTCTCTTTCCCTCTCTCTCTCTCTTCTTTTTAATATAATTTGAAGTATATATAATATAAACTATATTAATATAATATTATTCATCCAAAAAAATATTATATAATATAATATATCATTAATAACATAATTTTTATGCCGAAAATTAAGATAATTTATTTTATCATATATGATATAATTTATTTTATGTCTAAAATAATTTTTATTTATTATTTATTTGTTATTTTTTTAAACAAAATTTGTCATTCCTTAATTTTTTTTAAACTAATCTTCATATAATAAATATATTTAAAAAATAACTATCTAACATATCCCCATACCCGTATCTAAATTTGGATCTATATCCACATATCCTCAATTTTTAGTTTTGAAGTGTCCGATCCCTAGATATACACCTGCACTCGAGTCTATGTAACGTAGCCCTCAGCCCACCAGATAATATATCAGTGAAACACATATGTAACTCAAATCTACTCCCCATTTTCTCTCATGTCGTTATTCAAACATGTATAAATGTAGTGGAAGAGATAGATCTAAGAATATTGCACATGAAAACAAATCTGCAAATAGAGAGACTCAACTTCGCTTTAGAACTCAGCATCAGCATCATCGTCGATTAACACCATTGCCACCAGCAGAGAGAGACTGTATCACTATGAGAGGGAGACAGGGTTTCTCAAAGAGAGTGAGATACAAAATCAAAGGAAGACAATGGTGAGAGAGATGAATTGAAAATGCGGGAGGAGATAGTGCTTTTTGCAAAGATAAATGTAAGGTTAAGAGGGAGGAGATGAAAGGGTGGGAGAGAATGAGACGAGAGGGAGGGAAGGAGGAAGATGAGATGAAAGGGTCAAAGAGAGATAGAGGGTTGAAATAGAAGGGGGAGACCAGAGGGTTAGAGAGAGACAAAAGAATGAAGCTAAAAAAAAGAAAAAAAGAAAGTGTCTTGGAAAGGGGATAAGACTTTGTGATTATAAGTAGTCAGATTAATTGAAAAAGGTGATGAGACTTCTTGGTCATGGAAAGATATTATTGAAAACGTATAAAAATAATATTGGAAACATGTAAGTTTAATATATATGCGATCGGGCTGGATTAATCAGGTTCTTGTTTGCCAAACCCATTGCCAACCGAAATCTAGGGAAAAAATACATGATTTCAACCGAAGCTGAGCGAGCAAGATTTTGAAACTGTTCGTAGTGTGTCGCATTAGATGGATCAGATTGAAGTTTTCAGGTGGTTTGGATCCTTGGAACACCCCTAGTTTCATGCTAAGCGCGAAACAACTACAGTGGGATGTTGTTTGTAGAAGATACCTTAAAAATACACCAGAAGAGGTTTGGTGCTTAGAAAATCCAATTCTCTTCACATTGTAGAAAATTCCGTTGCTAACTGGGTTGGAGATCACTTGGATCAATGCTCAATATCTAGTTAACAATTGATGTTAGTTTGGTTACATGAAATGTTGTAACAAGATCAAGTGCAGAGTGAGGCCAAGAACAGAGCTATGCCCAATGCAAAATGCGGGATCATAAGGGTAGCTGTAGGGGTGGGCATCATGTCATGTAGGGTCATGTTCAAGACATGTCATATTGGGTTCGCGTGTTGAAAGCATGACCACGACTTGTTTAATAAACATGTCATATATGCAAACACTAACACGACCTGTTAATAATCGTGTCAACCTGTGGGTGATACGATTGACACGATTAATTTCTAAACTTATTTATTTATCATGACACAACACGACATGACACGATTGATCCAACAAAAAACATATTTGAGAGAGAGAAACAAACATGGAAAATCTTGTTTGGAAGAAAAGAAAAGAAAAAAATCTTGTTTAGAAGAAAAGAAAAAGAAAAAAAATAAGAGAACAAAAAAAGTCGTGTTATATATTTATCTATACACACACACACATATAAAGTTACATAGGTCATTTTTGGGTCACGGGTCGTGTTCGTGTTAACAAGTTACACGCTAAAATAAACGGGTTAGACATGTCACTTTTGGGTTTCGCGAGTTCAACCCGAACACAACTTGTTTATTATACGAGTTTATGGGTTGTGACATATACGTGTTCGTGTCAAAAAATCCTTAACCCTAACCCATTAACTTCGTGTACGGTTTGAGTCGTGTTATCGTGTCGTGTAAGGAATTCCCACCCCTAGGTAGTTGCATTGCTGGAAAAGACGAGGTTTAGAACTAACGGGCCTATGTAAGTATTTTGCAATAACCAAATAACTATTTCTATTGCAAATAATAAAGTGTTTCATGAGAGAACAAAGCAAATTATAGTTTGCCAATTTATTTGAGATATGGTCATGAGGAAGTGGATTAGTACAAGCGATGTTAGGTATGAAGATCAATTAGAGAAGTGTTTGATGGAAACTAATAAGTTATTAGATGATGGGTAGTTTGGTAATTGTCACTAAGTTGCTTATCAGTATAAATAATATTGTGTTAGAGAGGGCAAAATTGATTTTAGGTTTTGTGCCTCCTCCCTTCATATTACTCTCTCTCTCTCTCTCTCTCTCTCTCTCTCTCTCTCATCTTTATTCTTCTCTCTCTAAATTTCTTCTCCTTACAATTTTAACTTGGTATCAGAACAACAGAAATCTTTGATTTCTTTGGTGGTTGTGTTCTTCCTCTCCTTTTCCTGTTTTTCTTCTTCTCGTCCGATAAAAATATATATATATATATACATATCACGGCCATGCTCCACTAAGGCTGGGGAATTCCCAGGAAAAAAGTTTCAAACTTTTTCCTACCACTCTATGCCTTTCGATTTTATTTTTTTTTTAATTTTTCTAAAAAAATGGTTCGTTTTTCAGATTCTCAATTTCCACCTATTTTTTGCTTGAATCAAGGCCTGGGTCAATCCTTGTAGGTGCCAACTGGGCTTTGGTTTTTACTTCTAGGGTATTTCTAGGTGTTTTCAGCCTCCAAGTTCTACCGGGTGTGGTGTTTTGCCTCTATTTGGGTTGTTTCTTGCTGCTGCTGGTTGGTTTTAGAGGAAAATCATATTCTTCTATCATCTCTGTTTTTTGGATATTATAGTGTGTTCTTGATCCATGGGTGAAGAAGGTGTTCTCAGCAATGAGACTAAAAATCTGAGTCCTACTGTAACACTGGGTGACTCCCATTCCCTTCAACTTACTACTAAGCTAAATGGCACCAATTACTTGGTTCGGTCCCGTTCTTTTCAATTAGCTGTTACTGCTCGGGGCTTGTTGGGGTATATCAAAGGTGTTACTAAATCTCCCATGGAGGATGGACCAGCTCGTGATAAATGGAACAAAGAGAATACTCTTGTCATGACCTGGTTACTCAATTCTATTCATTCCAGTATTAGTCGGTCTTTTGTTTTAATGGATATTGCTCATGAGATTAGGATTGCCGCATGTCAGATGTATTCTCAGCGGGATAATGATGCACAGGCTTATGAACTGCGGAAAAAAAATTCGAGGGTTTGATCAGAAGGATAGGACTCTTGCGGAGTGCTATGCAGAGTTAGCTTGTAGTAGAAACTTGATTATTATCAAAATTTCTAGGCTGTTTGTTCCCAAGATGCTACTATGGTCCAGCAGATGGTATTCAAAGAGAGTGTTTATGACTTTCTTGCTGGTTTCAACATAGAGTATGATCCGATTTGTGTTCAAGTTCTTAGCCGTGATCCGTTTCCTACCGTGCGTGAGGCTTACGCTTATGTTCTACAGGAAGAGAGCCGGAGGAGTGCTATGGTTCATTAGCCTCTCCAAGATCGCTCTGCCTTGGCCATTTTTGCACCTATAGATGGGAAATTTGGTTAGCCCAAGTCTGGGGGGAAAGGCTCCTCTACCAATCATGATCAGATTATTTGTGATTACTATAGGGAAAGGACTCATGACCGGGACCATTGTTGGAAATTACATGGTCATCCTCCTCGAGACCAAGGTAGCGGTCATGGTAATCGTGGTGGTATTGTTCGCTCTCATGCTCATCTCTTAGAGTCCTCTCCCACCACGTCCAGTGATTCTGCAGCCCTTTCCCAAGATGAGCTCCACACTCTCCAGTGTTTGATGGCTCGGCTTGACTCACCTACTGCCACTACTTCGGATCCTCCTTCCTCCAACTTTGCTTCCACAGGTATTCCTCCGAGTGCCCTGAGTGTTGTCTCATCATCTCCTTGGATTATTGACTCTAGTACTACCAATCATATGACAAGTTTGTCTAACCTCTTCCACTTTTACTCCCCTCGTTCCAGCAAGGATAAAGTGAGAGTTGCCGATGGGTCTTTATCCTCTATATCTGGGACATGCTCAATTTCTTGCTCCCCTTCTATTTCTCTATCCTCTATGCTACATGCCCCAAATTTCTCTAATAATTTGCTCTCTGTTAGTCGTCTTACCACTTCTTTAAATTGTTCCATAACCTTTTATCATTCTCCTCGTGTCTTTCAAGAACTGGATACGAGGAGAACGATTGGCAATGGTAAAGAGCATGAAGGTCTGTATTTTTTGGATGTCGGACATTCTTCTCCAAGCCAAGCTGTTCAGACTATTGGCACTCCTGGACTTTCTCTTTTACATCAGTGGCATCGGTGTTTAGGGCACCCCTCTATTTTTGTTTTGGAAAAACTTTTCCCCCATTTAGTGTAGGATTGTCATCGTAATAATTTTCATTGTGATGCATGTGAATTTACAAAGCATAAACGTTCTTGTTATCCTTCAATTAATAAAAAAAAGTTTGTTTCCCTTTATGGTTATTCATTCTGTGTCTGGTTATCGTTGGTTTGTTACTTTTATTGATTGTTATTCTTGTGTAAATTGGGTTTATTTGCTTTGCAGCAAAAATGAATTTTTCTCTTGTTTCAAACATTCCATAGGATGGTTCAAACTCAGTTCGACACTTCCATTAAGGTCCTTTGGAGTGACAATGGCGCAGAATATATTGATGGTATTTTTCATACATATCTTGAAGAACATTGTGTCCTTTATCAAACCAATTGTGTCGGTACCCCTAAACATAATGGTGTTGCGGAACGGAAAAATCGTCATCTACTTGAGGTTGCTCATGCTCTTATGTTCACGATGCAAGTTCCTAAACCATACTGGGGGTATGTTGTTTTAACCGCTGCTTATCTTATTAACCGCATGCCCTCTAGTGTTCTTCAGTTTCAACGCCCTCTCCAACTTCTTCCCCATACTTCTTTGTCACCCAACTCTCTCCCTCCTAAGGTGTTTGGTTGTGTTTGTTTTGTTCATTCTTCTCGCCCCACTAGGAGCAAACTAGACCCTAAGGTTGTGCGCTGCGTTTTTCTTGGTTATTCCTCCACCCAGAAAGGCAACAAGTGTTATGATCCTCACTCCCGTAAGGCTTATGTTACTATCGATGTCACCTTTTGTGAGTCTGAATCTTTTTTCTCGGGCCAATCTCTTCAGGGGGAGGTTTTTACTATAGAAGAGATTGTTTCTTCTGATCCAGTTGATCTAGTGTTTTTTCCCACCATTTGTGGTGAGAGGGAGGAACAATCTTGTGAGAAGTCACAAACTGAGTGTGTTCAGGGGGAGTCTAGTAGGTTGGATAGAACAAATCTCAAGACCTACTCCCGGTGACAAAAAGAACAGTCATCTCATGTGCTGCCATGTCCATCGCCATCTCCAGATCCAGTTACTAATTTCTCTGTGGAACCTTTAGGTAATGACCCCTTGGTCACTACTAATCCTGTTCCTGTTGATGAACTTGATCTACCTATTGCTATTAGGGGAGGAGTTAGAACTTGTATTTAACATTCTATATCTAAATTTGTGTCACATGACTCCTTGTCTCCATCATACCGTGCTTTTGTTTCGTCCTTGTCTTCTGTATCTATTCTAGGGATGCAACTTGGGCAGGCTCAACCCGAGCAACCCGAATCCAACCCGAATTTTTTTAGGGCTTGGACAAGACATTTTTAAATTCAGTATGGGCTTAGGCAAAAATTCAAAAGCCCGAATTAAATTTGGACGGGTTTGGGTAAAGATATCAAACAACTCGAAACCCGAATTATACATATATAGACAAATAAAAATATTATATATATATAAATTATTAGTCATTACATGATATTAAAGTAATTTGAATTATTAAATCATATTGAATATATATTATATATACAAATAACATAAAATCTTACTTTTTTTTATTTTTTATTTTTTATTTTCACTTATAAATTGTAAAGACTACTATAGTGGCATATCTTTTACATTATATAAATTATTTGTTTTGATGGTATTAATGATTTTCTATATATCAAAAAAATGTAAATAAAGTCAAATTTTAATAATTTAATAATGTAGCTACAAAAAAAAAATTACAATTCAGGAAACTCGGATTTAACTCGAGTCGGGCTTGGGCAGGCAACCTCGGGTTACAATTCGGACTCAGACAGGCCTGGACAGATCTCAGCACAACTTGGACTGGGCTTGAACAACCTCCCAATCCAACCGAACCCGTCCGAGTTGCACCCCTAATCTATTCCGTAGGGTTGAAAGGAAGTACTCAATGATCCCAAGTGGAAAGAAGCCATAGCAGAGGAGATGAGAGCTCTGAGTAAGAATGGTACTTGGGAGTTAATTTCTCTACCATTAGGAAAAAGACCCATGGACTGCAAATGAGTGTTCACAATTAAGCAAAGAGCAGACGGAACCATTAAGAAATATAAGGCAAGACTAGTTGCTAAAGGGTTCACTTAGACTTATCGCATTGACTATCAGAAGACCTTTGCTTCGGTGGCCAAAATGAATTCTATTCGTGTCCTTCTTTCCTGTGCAGCAAATCTGGGGTGGCCATTGCAACAATTGGATGTAAATAATGCTTTTCTCCATAGCGATTTAGAAGAAGAAGTGTATATCGATGTTCCTCTTGGTTTTTCTTTTTCTTTTTCTTTTTCTTTTTCAGCCACTAATGGGAAGGTATGTCGGCTAAAGAAGGCCTTGTATGGTTTGAAGGAGTCTCCTAGAACTTGGTTTGATAGGTTTTTGAAAGCAATGATTAGATTTGGGTATAAGCAGAGTCATGCGGATCATACTATGTTCATCAAAATGTGTGCAAATAAGATAACCATAGTTATTGTTTGCGTGGATGACATAATTTTGACTAGTAATGATGTGGTGGAAATGTCCCAAATCAAAGCTCGACTCTCCAAGGAATTTGAGATTAAAGATCTTGGTGCTTTATGGTATTTTTTTGGGATTGAGATTGCTAGATCAAACAAGGGTATCTTCATCTCTCAAAGAAAGTACATTTTAGACCTCCTTGAGGATGTAGGGATGTTGGGGTGTAGATCTGTTGATTCCCCTATTGAGGCCAACCACAGACTTAGTAGTGATGGAGACCATGTTAATAATGGAAGCTATCAGAGACTTATGGGGAGATTAATATACCTTTCTCATACTAGACTAGATATTACGTATGCAGTGGGTGTGGTAAGCCAATTCATGCACGATCCTCGAACAAGTCATTTAGATGCAGTGAATCAAATCCTATGGTATTTAAAGTCAGCTCCTAGAAAAGGGATATTGTTCTCTAATCATGTACATTTGAGGTTGGAGGCCTTCACTAATGCTGATTGAGCTGGAGCAATTGATGACAGAAGATCTACCTCAGGTTATTGTACCTTTGTAGAAGTGTAGAAGGGAATTTGGTGACTTGGTGAAGTAAGAAGTAGGCAATTGTAGTCAGGTCGAGTGCAGAAGTTGAATATCGAGCCATGGAAAATGGCATTTGTGAGCTTATATGGCTTCAGGTTTTGTTGACTGACTTGGGACTGTTAAGTAGTGGGCCAATGAGATTATACTGTGACAATAAGGCTGCTATTAACATTGCCCATAATCCAGTTCAGAATGATAGGACTAAGCACATTGAAATTGACAGACATTTTATCAAGGAGAAAATCAACAGTGGAGTAATTCGTATGCCTTTTGTAAAATCAACAGATTAGTTAGTTGATATATTTACTAAAGAGTTAGGTAGTAAGGTTTTTCATCCTATTGTGTGCAAGTTGGGCATGGGAGATATCTATGCACCAACTTGAGGGGGAGTGTTAAGTTATTAGATGATGGGTAGTTTGGTAATTGTTACTAAGTTGCTTATTAGTATAAATAATAGTGTTAGAGAGGACAAAACTGATTTTAGGTTTTGTGCCTCCTCCCTTCATATTACTCTCTCTCATCTTTATTCTTCTTTCTCTCTAAATTTCTTCTCCTTAAAATTTTAACTGAAACTTGGTTGGGTCTCTTTCCTAACAGATTTAGCTTTTGGGATTAGTGGTGATTTAACATGCTATTAGAGCTCAAGCAATGAGAGATCTTGGGTTCAAGTCTCTCTATTTACATTTGTTTCTACGCTTATATTATATTTCTCTACAAATTTACGTTTGATGAAAGGTCTTAGAGAGCTGGATATGCATTGTTTGGCCCTTTCCTAAGCTTTTGGGACTAGTCGTGTACACCAAGGCTAGGTTCATTAATTTATTTGATATGCTCCGGCTTGAGGGGGAACGTTAGTATGAATATTAAGAATAAGGGTAAGTCAGTTTAAGTAATAAGATTAAAGTGGTGAGGCAAAGATAGGGTTGCAATTTCTCTTCTTGTCCTTGCCTTAGTTCTCTCTCCCCTTATTTTGTCCACTTGTTTGTCTTACAATCTCTAGAGTTAATCATCCCAACAATATAAGGTTTTATTATGAGTTTCATTTCTAAATTATTAAGTCTATTTCCTTTCTACTGTGTTTGGATCATGGATTTTGGTAGAAATTTGAAAAGGAAACGGAAAAAGTTGGATGAAATGTGAATGAAATACAACTACATTTCACACCAATTTTTACTTTCCCTTTCCACATCACTACCCAAATCCATAATCCAAACGCAGCCTTAATAGTTTCAACTGACTGGTTCCTCTTGTCTGCAAATGTAATGCATTTAAAATTTCTATTGTAAAATTAAAAAAAAAAAAAATCTAGCAAAAAACCAAAACTGCTATATGCATCTTCTGAGTAAGAAAACAGCAGCCACACGCACCAAGTATAGAACACTGAGAAATATCCTCATATCACCTGGCATGTCACTCTGTCGTTTCACTTGAAGTAATAACAAAGGTGAGGCAGTGATACAAGGTTGCACTCTTTCTTGTTCTCTTTCTCCTTATTTTCTCTGCTTGCAAGTCTAACAATCTCTAGAGTGTGTATCTCAGCAATGTAAGGTCTTACTCTAAGTTTCATTTCTCTCTATTTTAATTTCTCTCAGCTGACTGGTTTCTTTTGTTGACTTCAAATTTATGCATTTCAAATTTTCTATTGTAAAATTAAAAATTAAAAGTAAAAACCTTGCAAAAGCCAAAAGTACTACATGTATCTTCAGGGTAAGAAAACACCAGCCACCTGCACCATGTACAGAACACTAAAGAGATGCCCTCATCACCTTGGATGTATGTTGGGGGCAGAAAGAAAAAAAATGCTCATTTCGCATGGAATTTAGTTGTAATGTCTCAAAAAGAATCTTTTAGGGGATTATTACAGGATTGTAAGTGAGCAGGTAAACAAAGATTGGGGAAAGATTTTATAGAAAAGATTGAAACTTGTTGAGCAGCCCTTTTAAAATTTGTGGTACCACTACTGTACAGACAGCGAGAGTTAACAAATTATGTAAGACAATACAAGAACGATACCTTGGTAGGATCTGAAAGTACTGCATATGCCTCTCCAATCATTTTGAAGAGCCTATCAGCATCTTTGTGAACATTGTCCACTACTTCCTTCCAAAGCCCATCATCTCCATTCTCACTTCTAGTCAAGGACTGACCAGCCTACATCAGTAAAATACTATTAGAAAGGATAAATGATAGTAGCCTTATAAGTATAGCAGAAGATAGTAAAAGTCTGAAACCTTGTCAGGATGATGTCTGAGTGCAGCTTTCCGGTAGGCCTTCTTAATTTCTGATGCTGTTACAGATGGATCAATACCCCTGGCAATGAAATGCAAAAATGGTGACACATTTGAAAAGAAATTAGATATTTTCCATCTCAGTATGTGAATGAGATCATTTGCCATGCCAGACTCATGGATAATAAGGCATTGACACCTCGTGAGTTACATGCCAATTTTTTGACTAATGTTGTTCCTATTGATGATCCTGCTTTGTATTGAGAGTTTTTTGGTTGTTTAGTTTATCTTACTATGACTTGACATGATATTGCCTTGGTTGGTTGTTTAGTTTATCTTACTATGACTTGACATGATATTGCCTCTGCAGTTCATGTGGTCAGTTAGTGTGTTTCTACACTTTGCACTACTCACTGGGAAGCTTTGTTGTGGATTTTACATTATGTTCGTGGTATCATCTTTCAAAGTTTATTGTAGTATTTTTGCTTCCTCTTTAACTCTTCAGGCTTACGCCAATGATGATTGGTCCCAAGATGTGTCTAATCACAAGTCCACTACCAGTTTTTAAAGTTGATCTTGGTAACTCTCTTATCTCCTGGAAAAATAAGAAACACTACTGCTGGTGTTCTGCCATGGGTTCAGGGGTATTCATGTTTGGCATATGCCTGCTAATAACCGAACAGATATTGAACTTAAACTATAAAGCTAAATTTATTTAATTTGAAATGTTTTAATATATAGAAGGAATCCATTATTTTGATTTGTTGATTGTTTTGTTAATGAACTGATTGGATTTCCATATGCATAAATGACCAACATGTATCAAATGAAAACTTCATTCTCGATTCTACAAGAATTATCGTTCAAATCATATTATCAATGAGTGTTCTATATCAAGCCCGTGAAAACTTTGTTTTGTTAGATTGCTTGATGCTGAATATCATGCTATGGCCCATGCTACAGCTCAAGTTGTTTGGCTTCGTTGGCTCCTTTCTAATTTAGGTGTCTGGCTATCGTCTCTTACTCCTCCGTATTGTGATAACAAGAATGCTATGCAGATAGCTCACAACTCCATATTCCACGAACACATGCTATCTCCCACTCCTCTCTATTGTGATAATAGAAGAAAGGTTTGGAAACCACACCCTTGTCATCATATGGTGCATTTGGCAAGAAAGAAATTGCACGTTGTTTATGGTTTTACAGCTTCTGATCCATTGTTTGAAGACAATTCTCCTGTTTCACTATATTTTTGGATGGGAGAGTCTTTTTCTTCTTGATTCCTTTATTGACTTCCCGGAAACTTGTACACACTTTCAGATATATAAGCTTATGGCTTTACCAATACTTTTGAGCGTACGGGGTTTGTGCCCTCTCTTTTGGTGCCTTCTTTTAATATAGGGAAAATTACAACATATAGGGGAAATTACAACATTCTCCCCACCGGTCCTTTAGTAATGAAAATTTACACCAACCTCCATTGATGGACTTAAAACGTTAATAGAGTCAACAAACATAATAAAATGATGAAAATAACCCAATCATTTACAGCCATCACTATCAACCCTGACCCTAATCCCAACTCTAACCCACCTCTCCATCCCTTCCTCTTCCTCTAGCCCTCTTTACCCATCACTTGCACACCCCTCTACCACCCCTTTCACCACTGCCACCCTTCACTTCCCCTCTCTCATTTCACCTCTACTACCACCCTTAACCTCCTCTCCCTCATCTTACCTCCTCCTCCACCCATCACCTCCACTGCCACCCCCTTATCCCCACTGCCACCCATTACCGCCACCCTTCACCTGCTCTCCCCTATTTCAACTCCACCACCAACAGCTCACCTTGCCAGAAATCAAGGCAAAAACCAAAAATCAATGCCTAGGTCGCCATTGTCAACACGACCGTCTCTCATTCTCCCTTTATATCTCTCCTTAAAATCCCAATCTCATCAGCCCAGCACAAGAATCACATGTGACCTCCTTCTTGATCTCTAGCCACTCCACAGCTTCACATTCGAACCACATCACCTCTGTTCATCAAGCTTAGGGACCACCTTTAGTTGAGTAATGCAAAAATGCAAATCCCAAATCAATAATCAAAACATAATCCCCATTTGATGCATCATCAATCTATAAGATGAAGCATTTGTGCTCTATCTTGAAATCCTTGTCACAAATCACAAAACCCAAAACCCTAACCCCTAACCTCTATTTGTTGCCCAAAGCCCTAGCAAGAGAAAGCTGGTGGTGTCAATCGCAATGGGGTATGGTGACTGGAGGGGAGTGGGTGACAGCATGGGACTAAAAACGAGTATATATTAAAGCCTCCCTTGAAAATTGCCCAAATTACAGTTGGCCCCATTAATATTGAAAAATTACACTAGCCTCCCCTGATATTGTTGCATTTCACTGAATCCCTCGCTGTTTGGTGAAAATTGCCCTTTAAAATGTACTCATTTTTAACTAAAACGGAAACAAAATCCTTCCAGCTATATATCATGAAATAATGAATCTTCCCCCCTTGGGTAAATAATGATTCCAAACATGAATAAACAATACAGCTCTGTCCAACAATAGTGCAATTAGTTTCTTTGACCGGGGACTGAATCAAAGAATTACCAACATTATAGGCAGCAGACCAAATGTCCAAAATTTAGAACTGAGATTGGAAAATGATGATAGGCCACAAGTTTTTCTTGCATCAATAAGGTCCATAACAATGCAGCTCTCTTCTTTCCTTTTTCATCTTTTTGCATATTTTTTCTTTAGTTTTTCGTCTCTAATTCCACAATCTTAACCCTTTCTAACCATTTCAATTTAACACTCTAAATCCTTGCTGCCTAGTATTTAAGCAACTAATTTTGAAAATCCAGTAAGCCATCACTTCCAAAACTAATGACCCTTTCTAATCCACAACCTTATTTATTGATTTACTTCTTGCATAAGTACCCTTCGTTCCAAATCATAGGGTTTTAGGTAGAACAAAGGTTCTTTTGCATTCTATGGTAAGGCTATAAAAGTAAAAGGGCCTTTATTCCACCTTTTAAAATCCTAAACCTACAACATTTGCCTAACCTTCATCCATCATAATCAAAATGGGCAGCATACACACAGATTTCTAGCGCTCTCCTACATGATACAGCTGAAAAACCTCATGAACCTAGTAAAGACTTAAAACTAATCCAACCAAAGGATACTGATCAAATTACAAGTTACTTCTTCATGCATTAGAAGGACACATTTATGCATGCAATTGTTAAAATTTTTACATGACAACAGAGTGTAAAATAAGATGACAAATTCGCATAGTTAATATCAAAAACTGAAGGGAAAACTTACAAAATGAGGTACATATTCAAGGGAATTTCCTTTCTCGCTTCTTCTTCCATTATAGAAAGGCGTTGTTGAGCTTGTCTTAACTCATTCGCACTGCTCATTCTATCAGAAGCACTGGACTGATTGGCCTTGTCCTCCACTTGCTTCATGAGAAGAGACACTAGTCTCTGAAGATCCATTGTTGCCTGTTCATAATCTCTAATCATCTCAAACAAAGTGGATCGCCTAGAAATTGCCTGCAAAAGTATGAGCACGATAAACAACCATTTACAAACAAATTGGTGAGCCAAAAAGTAAATAACATAATTTTTGCAAAGGCGTCCTCTTGTTGGTCTGTTTATCATTGTTGTATGAGCATCTAAGAACCACGTTAATGTACGGGACGGACACATTGGGGCTTGATGAGGTGATCGCTACTCTCATATCCCACAGGACTTTGGGAAAGAGAGAGAGTGAAGAAACCTCAAGTGAAAGGGTTATGGTCACTTCAGATGACAATCCAATTAAAGGAAGGACGGTGGAGAGACATGGTGGATCTGAGCAGTCAAAGGGTCGATCACAATCAAGAGGTTACAAGAAGTGTTACTATTTTATTTTTATTTTGATAAATTACAAGAAGTGTTACTATTGTGACTGAAAGGGTTTAATTTAGTAATATCAGAAGCTCAAGGCGGACAAAGAGAAGGAAAAACCATCTGACTCTATAGAGGTGGTGGATTCCAACCAAAGTAAAGATGATTTGTTTGCGGTTTTCCCAGATTCAGGTATGAAAATTTTGGATTGGGTACTTGCTTCTGGATGTTCTTTTCATTAGTGTGCAACTAGAAAGTTTTTTTATTCATACCAAACATGCAACGGTGATACTGTTAGGATGGCTGACAATACAATGAATAAGGTCATTGGCATTGGTACAGTGCAGTTTCTCATGCTTGATGGTAGAGTTTTGACCTTAACCAGGTATTCCTACTACACATTTTTTAGGAAGAAGAACTGTCTTGTGGGAAAGAGTATACGGTTAGCTATGTAATGATTATTTCTATAGTGGCAGCTAGCTTCTTGAAAGATAGAAAGGCATTCTCTTTTGCAGATTGCTTTGGCTAATAATTGTCTTGGGAAGTGATCATCAAGCACCATGTTTATGCTTATATATTGAGTGTTGCGATGGGTCTATGAGATATATACACACAGCGAGTACAAAAGGTACAAGGGGTCAGGTTAGCCACGGGTAGTAAGTGGCAGAGAGAAGCAACAGTGGGTTGCTTTCATGTGGGTGATAACAGTGTGTATCTTTGTTGGGGTGTGAGGTTGAGAGAAATAACACTGAGGGAGTGTGGGAAAAATACCATGGTGTGTATTTATCTCACCATTATAATTTTCTGCCGTTAGTGGATTGCTCTCACTCACTCGTGGACATAGGCATTGTTGCCGAACCATGTAAATTGTGTTCTTTTTTTGTAACCATTTTATTTTATTTTGCTTCCTTGCTTTCCTTGCTTGGGTGCAGGGCCAACCCTGATTTTGTTGGGCCCTAGGCAAACTCAAAAATTGGGACCTCTATACATATTTAAAAATATATATATTGTAAAATGGTATGTATGCATTTTTTATATTGGTTAATACCCATACAAAGTTTGCTTGCATATATATTCACTAAAATTATTTATTAAGATACGAAGAAATTATTATAAGAATTCAAAAAGATAAAAACACGGTTGCGTTAGTTAATAGTTTAACAATCCAATTTATAACAAAGTAAAACTCCAAAAAAATTTAAAACTATAACACCAAAAAAAAATTAAACTGAAATATTACTTAAACATTACTCTTCTCACATTTTTAGATGCAAAATTACTAATTGAGCTTGCAAAAATAAATAAAACAGTTAAATTATTCAATCTTTCTTGTGATATGAACTGAATATAAGATTTAATCAACTTCAACTTTGAAAATTTTATTTTTCCGTAGGCAACTATAACTGACATGGTTAACAATGTTCTATAAGTAATTCATGCATTTGGCAAACAACCATTCATTACTTTTAAATAATTCATCACTTTAGTTGTTTTTTAATGTTTTGATTAAACCTTTTGCATCCAAATCAAGCCTTAAGTCCCGTTAAATGGGGTCAACTACATAAATCCTTTTTCTCCATTCAACTCTATCCAAAGCCATATCATTAGTCAAATTAAAGATATTTATATCTCTATTTATTACACTAGCCCACATCAATCTAGGTCTGCCCCTTCCCGTAACACTTCCATCTACCGTCACTATATCACATCTTTTCACTACTGCCTTTGTTGGTCTCCGTTGTATATGATCAAACCATCTCAATCTATTCTCCCTCAACTTATCTTCTATCGATACTACTCCTACCCATTCTCAAATATACTCATTCTTAACTCTGTCTTTTTTAGTCTTGCCACACATCCACCTAAATATCCTCATTTCAGCAACACTCATTTTATCTACATGTTTCTTAGTTGTACAACATTCTGTCCCATACAACATCACTAGTCTAATAGTCGTTCAATAGAACTTTCCTTTTAGTCTAGTGGATACTTGTTTATTGCACAATACCCCAGATGCACTCCTCCACTTAAGCCACCCCACTTTAATTCTATGGATAACATCCACTCTAATCTCTCTAAACGTTGTGATAATCAATCCTAAATAACGAAAATGTTCACTCTTAAGTAGTGCTTGGTCCTCAATCTTCACTTCTCCTCAGCTTCCATTATTACTGTTACTAAAATTACATTCTATGTATTCTATCTTAGTTTTGCTTATCTTAAATCTTTTAGATTCAAGTGCTTCTCTCCAAGTCTCCAACTTTGTGTTAACTTCTTCTCTAGTCTCATCCACTAACACGATATCATCTGCAAAAAGCATATATCATGGCACATCATCCTAAATATTTCTCGTCAACTCATCCATAATTGAAGCAAAAAGATAAGGACTTAAGGTTGATCCTTGGTGTAATCCTATAATAATTGAAAATTCACTTGTCTCTCTAGCTGGCAATCTAATAGTGGTTACCACACCTTCATACATATCCCTCATCACATCAATATAACCTTTTGTCACCCATTTCTTCTCTAACACCCGCCAAATTATATCCTGAGGCACTCTATTAATGCTTTCTCAAGATCGATAAAAACCATATAAATGTCTCTTTTTTTTTTCTCTATATTTTTCTATTACTCTCCTCAAAAGATAGATCGCTTCCATTGTTGACCTACCAAACATAAATCCAAATTGATTCTCTGACAACTCTGTTATATCTCGCAATCGATGTTCCATCGCTCTCCCTCACACTTTCACTATATGACACATTAGCTTGATTACTCTATAGTTATTGTAGTTCTAGATATCTCCTTTATTCTTATAGATTGACACTAAGATATTCTTCCTCCACTCCTCTAGCATTTTCCTAGTCAACAAAATCTTGCTAAATAACGTAGTCAACCAAGGCACCCCCTTCTTACCCAAACATTTACAAGCTTCAATAGGGATATCATCGGGTCCTAAAGCGTTATTCGATTTCATCTTCTTAAGTATAATCTCCACTTCAAAGTTCCTAATTCTACGATAGAACCAGTAGTCTTGGTTTTCTTTATTATTGCCTACTTCCTCCCATTTTGACCTACCTCCATGTTCATTTAACAACTTCTCAAAATAGTTCTTCCACCTCTCCTTAATCTCTTCATCCTTTACCAACACCAACACCAACACCTTAGAGTCTTCACTCTTGATGCACTTAACCTGATTAAAGTCTCTTGTTTTCTTCTTTCTTATCTTAGCAAGTTTGTATATTCTCTTCTCTCCTTCCTTGCTATCTAATCTAGTGTATAGGTCATCATAGGTTTTCAACTTAGTCTTTCTTACTACTTTTTTGACCTCCTTATTAGCCAATTTGTAGCTCTTAAGGTTTTCCTTAGTTCAATCATTCTGTCACTTTTTAGAGCACTCTTTTTTCGTATTTATTACCGCTTGAACCTCCTCTCTGCACCACCAAGTTTCTCTAGAGTTGGGTCCCTTTCCTTTCGATTCTCCAAGAAATTCTCTTGAGATACTCCTCATACAATTGGCCATCGAGTTCCACATAGTGTTAGCATCATCTTCCAAGTCCCAAGTACCTTTTTTATCCATTCTATTCTTAAATATTTCTAGTTTATCCCCTTTTAGGTCCCACCATCTCGTCCTACGACGCCCACTATCCTTCTTAGCTTGGTATTGCCCTTTAAGGCATAAATCTAATACCAAAATTCTATGTTGAGACATCAAGTTCTCTCCAGGAATGACCTTACAATCGCTGCATTTTAGACAGTCCACTTTTCTTACTAGAAAGTAATCTATTTAGCTCCTAATTGACCCACTCTTAAATGTTATCAAATGCTCTTCTCTCTTCTTATACATAGTATTGGCCACCACCAGGTCAGAAGCCAATGCAAAATCTAAAATACTCTCTCCAGCTTCATTTTTATCACCAAAACCATACCCACCATGCACCCTCTCATATCCTATTTTATCTATTCCTACATGGCTATTGAAATCACCACCTATAACTAGATTCTCTCCTACGGGTATCTCCAATAATACCTCATCTATTTAGTCCCAAAAATCTCTCTTAGTTTAATCATCTAATCCTACTTGGGGGCGTATCCACTAATAACATTCACTATATTCTCTCCAATAACTAGTTTAACTAACATAATCCTATCCCATTTTCTAATGACTATAATTACATTTTCTACAAGACCCTTGGCAACTATTATTCTTATCCCATTCATGTGTCTATCCTTGCCACTATAAGATAATTTAAAACCGGTATCCTCTATTTCCCTAGGTTTCTCACCGGTCAACTTAGTTTCTTGTACGCAAGTTATACTAACTCTCCTCCTAATTGTGACATCTACCAATTCCATAGCCTTACCAGTTAAAATTCCTACATTCCATGTGGCTACCCTAAACCCTTGGACTACCTTCTTTATCCACGCTCGTCCAGAAAAACGCGGAAATCTTTGCCCATTTTTCACTACACCTAGATGTCGATGCGGCACCCCTTGTTCACTTTTCGAAACACACAGAGGTAGGCGCAACGCATCACTTAAGGGGAACAACCCAACATTTAAACTTTTTGAACTACTGATAAAATAATATTATGTTTGATTCACAAGAATGAAAGTATAATGAAATGGAATACTCATACCTTAGTCTCTCTATGGAATGACCATTCACTTACAATGGTAAATGATGATTCAATTTGTAATTTATTTTTCATCATTTTTTTAGGGAACCAAATATGATAATGGACATTCTAATGGAATGATCATTTCATTTCACTTTCATTACAATAAACCAAACACCTAAGCGTTACAGGTTTATTGTGGCCTATTTTTTGAACAAAATTGGAGGGCGGCCCAAGGCAACCTCCTTGGTTGCATGCCCTCAGGGCTGACCCTGCTTGGGTGGGTTTATTCCCAACACAAAAAACACTACATGTCTAATCAAGGGGTTCTAGCCTGTGCAACTAACCTTTGGCCACCAAGTCTCTCATAACGGGAGGTCTTGGGTTTCACTCTTAGGAGTGGAATAGGGGGGCAAGACTTGTGCTTGCAAGGAGAGGGTGAGAGTTCAACTGCCCTAACATGCTAATCTAACAACTAACTACTAACTTTCACCGATCAAAATAAATAAACACTACATGTCTAGCTAAGCATGCCAAACCCATATCACATACTCTCACAAAAGTGTCACACATCCAATACGAGTACTTCACAAATTTAGAAAAGCTAAACACCACACCAAAAAGCCACCTCACAAGGATCCCTAGGGTCCCATATAGCTTTCCAAGGGAGCGAGAAAGTGTGACAATCACTCAACACTTCACAAAAAGATTTCTTTTGAAAGCACCCAGATCTAGAAAGACTCCATTTTATCAAATCTCACCTTGTTGGCCTACACAAATACTTAGCATTCCCTGCAACATCTCAAGGAACCCTTCAACTATACTATCTCCCACTCTCGAACTTCTCTATATTACAAAATATAAATAAAATAAATAAATAAATGCGTGTACCTTCTCTACGCAATAATCAGCCACTATACTACTATAGCATTCATATCCACTAACATCAATAAACAAAGGGAAAAACAATCTCTAATCTCTCCTCCCCACACCACATGCACCGAAAACTTCGTCCTCCTTCCATCTAATGACACCTTTGCATCAATTCCCTTCAACAAGGCTAATCCTGATTTTCTAACTTCTATTGGAATCTTGGACTAGGGCTTCCAATATCCTTTTCCCTCCTTCCCTCTTCTCTCATTCTCTCTCTCTCTATATAGTCAAGTACATGCAATATGAGAATCACCAATCTCTCTCTCTCTATATATATGTGTGTGTGTGTGTGTGTGTGTGTAATATACATATATCCACATTGCTTGTTTCCTAGCCAACTAATTGCATTGATTTGGTATTGTGCACATTAGGTAGGTATCTCTCCATTTTGCCTATCAAGGGCCTTATGCTTAATTAAAAAAAATGTATGCTAATTAATTAAAATGCTCCTCTATCTCCATTTGGCTTCTCCTTGTGGCATGTCTAATCATTAGCCACATATTGTAATAAAGATAGACAAGTTCATTGACCACCAAGAAGAACCGTAACCTTAGATCCCAATATCAAGGTTGAATCTTGAAGTTTCAAGTCTCGCATGATTAGATTTAAATATTTCGAACAAGTGGAGATCCAGGATTTTAATGCAAAAAGAAAATGGACTCAATATGAAAACTCAGATGATCAAGCAACTCCACCAGTTCCTCAGCAAAATCATATCAAGCAGCTATAAAGAAGACTATTATTTTAGAGCCAAACCTTCAGATAATTTCCATCAAGAGCTATAGCTAAGCTGCAATCTGCAATGGCATCTATGATCTGGCCCATAGCCTTGTATGCAGCAGCGCGATTGCAAAAACAAACAGCTGCAAAGGGACGTGACTCAACAGTGCATGATAAAGAAGCAGTGTAGCGTTCAACAGCTTCTGCATGCCTTCCTGATTGAAATGCTTCATTTCCTGAAGCCTACATTCACAACAACAACATCCATATCATTACACAGACACATGAGAGAGAGGGAGAGAGAGAGAGAGAGAAGCATAAGCATGTTAGTAGTTTTTAACCCAGCTTGGCAAAACAGAGCAACCAAAAACTCTGGCCACCTCCTTTCTCTCATGTGCAGTCAACCGAGAAAAGACAAATAATAATAATAATAATAACCATAACAATAAATAGAAACATTTATTCATGGTCTCTTGTGTTATGAGTCGTATGACCTGTGGTTGGATTATCCCAGTGGGTATTAATTTTTTGTCCTAAGTTTCCTACAGTGTGATTCGGAAGGGAGGTGTAGTGAAAATTACTCAGTATATTGCTTCATAGCAGTAATCTCAGCATTTGAAGTGAGAGAAACTTTAGAATTCCTAAGGGAAAATGATATTTGGTGTAGAGCACTTTTTTTGAATTATGATGTAGGACAAGATTTTAGGAATTTTTATATTTTTAGTATTAATATTTTAGAATTAGTATTTTACTTAGATTATTGTAATTTAGTATAAATATTTTAGAATTGTTAGGTTTCTTAATTTGTTTTGATTTTGTTTTTCTAATTTCTTAGATTTCTTATTTTCCAAGAATAAGATTAGTTTATTATTTTCTTTAATTTTCCTATACTTGGTCTCCAAGACTAGTATTATCTTAGTTTATTACTTTTTTATATTTTCCTTGGTCTCAAAGTATGTTTGGTTTCCAAGACTTTATCTAGTATAAATAATCATGTAAGCCTAAGGGGAAAGTCATTCTCCATCAATATAATTTCCAAGTTACTCTCTTTTCCTTGTGGATTCAAGGGTTTCTTTCTCGTGGATTCAAGAGTCTTCGTCTACTAGAACAATATCTAGTTTCGTGCGTATTCTGCCATGTCAAATTCTTTATGGGTGAAAGTTGTCTAATGTGAAACAATTTAAAGTTGTCTTTGAATACCATTTGAGATATTAGATAGCAGCGACTTCTTGTTGGCAAAAGTGTTACATTCATATCCTTAGAAATTCAGGCCAAACAGGGATTGGAGGTGCCTTTGAGAATTCCAAGGAATCACTGTTCTTCTGTTCACCTAGCTGAGAAAGAGGTTTTTCCATCAAAAAAACAAAAAAATGGTTCTCCTGAAAAGCCTTAAAGAGGCCACTGCTTCAGGATATCTACATATGGTTGAAGCTTTCCTGCGGAGTGGGTTGAAATATAAGTCCTTCCCACCATAAAACCATGGATACAGATGTCATATTTTGAGTGCACAGAGTATTGCTACATCATTTCTCCTCTTTCCGTCCCGTTCCGTACTCCCACCCAAATGAGTGAAACTGCTCCCTTCTCTCCCCCTGCCCCCTTGTGCCCTTCTTTTTTTACCCTTTCTTCCATCTGCCCCTAGCACCAAGAACACTATAAGAAAAAAGTCATTCTAATTCTACTGAAAACTCCCAACAAAATGGTGACATGGTTAAACAGGAGATAATTCAATCTTGAATTCTTGCTTAAAGGTTCAATAAGGGAATTTTCTCTTCCATCTTGATTACCCACAGGAATTAAAGATTTAAGTCCTGTTGTCTATGTTATTTTCTTTTCATTCTTTTTCCTTCTTCGTATAATGCTTACCCAAGAGGTATTTTGGAAGTCCATGTGTAGGCTATTGAAATACGGCCAGACAAAGTGAAATGCAAAGATAAAAATATGGACAAGATTCTTTCTGCCTTTTTATTTATTTATTTTATTTTTTTCCCTTTCTCATTTCATAATTTCTGAGCCAATTTTCTGTTTCACTTTATTTGCTTCAAGCACCTTAATTTTTTGTAACACATATAGCATGGGCAATACAGTTATATGGGCCATAATATATCTATCCACATATCCTAACACAACTAAATGATGTGCTCCAACAAATGGAATCTATGTCAGTTGCTTATTTGATGTAGGGAAATTTTACAGAATATTTCTGTATTTTCATATGTAGAAGTTTGGGTATAATGCTTCCCAGACAATTTGTTGTTTAATGTTGGTTTATGGTCCAAAACTAGAGCAGCAACAAAGATGACTACTAAAGGAAATTTCAAAAAGCTCCCTCTGTCCCTCTCTCTCTCTCTCTCTCCCCTCTTATTCTTCCTCTATCTCCTCTTTCTCTTTTCCTTTCTTTTCCCAGTTTTTCGAAGCCTGGATATCTATTCTATAATTATAGTCCAGCTTCTTTCTCATGATATTGAACGGTACTGCTGTATTTGTTGCATACTTCCAAATCATATATTTAATAAAAATAAAAGCAGTTTTTACAAACAATGTGTCTAAGCAGAGAGAGGCCAAAGTACGGAATGAACATACCTTATGGAGTACAAGCTCACGTATTGTGGCAGCTAAGGGTATTAACGATTCCAAAGTCTTGCATCCATTCCTGGAAAGCCACATCAGTAACTTCAAGTTACATGAACAACAACCTGATGAAATCAACCACAGAAATATGTAGAAGGTTCTATATGGAAAGATTAGTTGTTACTCTTCAGTGGTAGAGACAGATTCCTCTTGCTTCTTCAGAAACTCAAGAGCTTCCTCAAGCCTCCCTAGATAGAAGTAGGACTGGATAATCAGGCGCCATCGCCATAGCCTGAAGGAGGGGGGTTTTCGGACATCAGAACTGTCCAGATTTGTTATGTGACCATCAGCACTTACTACTGCAGAACAGTTCATCTCAGCAGAACCAAGAGTCTGCTCACACAATTGAATCATCTCTTCATATTTCCGCAGCTGTTTAATGAAACAAAAGTTAGTCCAATTTTCTTGACAAATCTTTAGGTCCACTACCAATTGCTCGAATATATCGTGTATTTATCTTTTAAACTTTTGAGTTGCATAAAGTTTCCAACTAACAATAAATGCACAAACCATGAAAAGAGCATCTGCTTTCATTTCAAACAATTTCTCACAGTGAGAGCTTATCATCAAAGCCTCAGAAATTAATCCCAAAGCACTCTCTGCGTCACTGGATGTTCTCCGTTGCAGATGCTCTGCAGACTGCTTCATGCACTCCGACACTTTCTGACAGACAGGATAAACTTATGAGTTTTATTACTAATAAACATATCAAACTGTTTCAAGTCTTACGCAAGCTAAAAATTAAAACAGTGATAACAATAACAAGAACAAAAAGAACACATGACAATACTTTTGGTTGAACTTCAGCAAATTTTAGCACCAACACAAACTTTACAAGATGTCAAGAGACTTCCATTTCCCCCACAGTACCCGTGTCCACAGCCGGATATGACATGGGTCAAGGTGTGGGATATGTGTCCGACACTCCTACCCAAATTTAGACATTCGGATCCTTTAATTTGTTACAATATATGAGAAGAAGAAACTCACATTTTTCTAATAAAGCAATATTTTTAGCCTCTCACATGAATTAGATATAGAAATTTCATATTTTTCCTGAATCCTATTCAATTTCAAGTATATTTCTATATAATTCACAACATTTCATCCGCAAATATTATATAATATGCAATATATGTGTGTATATGATGCATCGCTGTACCCATATCCAATTTTGGATACGTATCCCAAGATCTTAAGGTTTAAATTTATGAAGGTCTAACACTTGGTTACACACCCGCACCCAATTCTTGTACCCGAGTCCATGTAACATAGGTTTATATGTCCAGGTATCATATAAATCTCTCAAACACAAACCTTTGACTACTACAAACCTTCATTTTTCATAACCACCTAAGCTTACACAGACTTCAGAACTATATCTGATATAGGAGTCATATGACCATAAAACTCCTCTGAATCTGTGAACAATTTTTTTTTTTTCGGTTGACTGACTAGGGTACGTGAGAAATCCTACGGATAGCCTGAGTTTCTTACCACAACACCAACAATAGCCCCTACCCAAACAATCTCCTTATATAACAATAAACAAATAACATGGTAGGCATATTAGAAAATGAAAGGAACAAATGAAGAAAGCAGAATGAAAACCAATAATATTAGTGAGACATTGCAATCTGCCCTCTGATCAGTTGATGAACATTTTCCACCAAAATAAACTTCTAGCGAACTGGAATGACTACTCACTTGACGAAAAATAACTTTTGATTATTTTACCAAACAATTTATCCACTTCTATTTAACCTCTTATTAAAGAGTCAGACCAAACTTTTACTAAAGGTTGTACTCAGTGCATAAAGGCTGTCGCTTACAACAGGACCTAAGAGAGGTAATAGGCAGCAGGCAACCTTTATTTGGAGGAAAGGCTAATTTCCATGACTCAAATCCTCACCACAAAGAAGAAGAAGATATGCTTGACTGGCTTATCTGCATCTTCGCACATTTAGCACATACTTTGAAGCACTTTCCCCTCATGAAAATGAAGGGGGAAAAAGGGCCTCCATGAAAGGAAATTCCACCCACCAAATGCCTTCCAAAGGAAACAAAAGACAAACTGTTAGCCTAACAGCTCTTGGTGCTAGCTACTACATAACTCGAGAGCTTCCATCCCACAGCCATCAAACTACAGACAAGCATCAAATTCATTCTAAAGAAAAACCATACACATGCACCAACCCTATTCTTAAAGCACCCTAACACCCACCTCTAATCATTTCACTACTTTATTTTCACTAGATCCTACAATGGCTCACCTTTAATTTCTTTAAAGCCATCAAGGGTTAGACATTTCTTCCATGTTTATTCTGTACAGAACTACAGCCTACAGGTCTTGACCAAAAAATGTAACCTGCAAGTTAACACCTATAAAAGAAAACATATATAAATATATATCACCAATGCCTGCAGAGGTTTTTTTTTCTTTTGAAGAATCTCTGCCATCTATGGATCAGGAATAACATGAACAAAAAGATAATGATGAAAGCCAAGAAAGTTAAACACATCCCAACTTGGTGTTAGTACTCCCAGTTCCTTTCTGGGATGTCCAACTCGAACTTTTGCTTCAAAGAGGCCATCTCTCAGTACATGTTTGTTTGGGAAGACATGGCCTTGGGATTGGATTTATAATACAACAAAATGCATAATCCGATGTTTGGCTAACAAAATTAGGGTCCGGACTGATCGTCCATCCGAATATAGTCTCCCCTATATGAGGAACTATTGAATCGCAAGAGAAGGGTGGGATACAAAATGGACTAAGAAGAAGTTTAGACTAATTAGTTACATTGCAAAATTGATAGGATTTTGTCAAATACCTCATAATGCCAAGTCAATCAAAGCATGCGATAGAATACACAATCCAAACATATTGATAATCATAGGACTGTTAGTCCTAGAATTGATAATTTTTTTATTTTTTTATTTAATTTTTTTTTTGATCAGCAACAAACAAAGATTTTATTAAGGCATAAAGCAAAAGAAAAGAGGATAAGGCATCCTCTATAAAGAAAAATACATATAAAAAGAAGTAGCCCAAAGAGACGAAACTCATAACAAAGAGGACACTACATATCACAAACTAACACCCAATCAGCTGCAATAAAAAAATAAATAAATAAAATAAAATAAAAAAAACATGACCTCATCTAATCCAGTCCGTCCAAACAAACATGACCTTAGTGCATCTGGATGAGCACTCATCAATTTAGTGACAAGATATGATTTGGTTACGAAGTTTTCAGAGATTTAGATGCATACTGGTATTACATCATTGAATGGTGTTAAAATTTATAAAAACAAATAATAGTAATGAATTAATAAATGGGAAACAATAAAATACAATTGAGGAATAAACTATTACTATACCTGCACCTTCTCCAGGCCCTCAGAGGCTTCTAACACCAGCTTACGGTCCACACAGGCATCACTTCCTGATTGAAAGCACTTAATGAAATGTATTGATGCATCTTCAACTTCCCCAAGGGCCAGGTAACAACTAAACAGGATGCAAAATTTTGGACATAAGAATCCAATATTATTAAACAAAATCCAAATTAGAGTTACTCAGCATCTAATAACTGAAACAAAATATGCAAAGACTATGGTCCATTAGCAAACTGAAAACAAGTGTAACGAAATTCGTCAAATGATAGAGATGCTGCATGACAGTCAAGAGGGCAGAAACCTTCAGGACCTTTTTAGGTATTTCATTTAAAAGCAGATAATTTGCCCGCCAGTAAAAGTGGAGAAACAACATGATAACTATATAAACAATTTCCATACACTAAAACATTGAGCATCAGTACAAACATGATTTAACATAAAAATGTCCATACAACATATCAATCACTCAGAACTACAATGCACACCAAGCATAACAGCCAAGATTCCAGAAAGCACAAAAATTTAGAGCCCTTTTAGGCATTCAACTTAAAAGCAGAGAACTTCACTCCTAAAAGTGGAGAAATAACGTCGAGGATTACATAACAATGTTCATATTGTAACATAATGAGCCTCAATATGACCAAGATTTAATATAAAAAAAGATCCACCCGACAAATCAATCAGTTAGAATTAAAATGCGTACCAAACATAGACATGCATGAAAGCTCTGAAATTCAACAATGAAAAGTTATTCCCGGATGCTAAAAGAAGATGTTAATGTCAAAATAAACTGAAATCATAATAAAAAGTAGTATTACAATCATCCATTTGTATACATTGACAGGAAGAATGAGGATTGATTGGATGCATAAGCAGATAAAAAATGATTCTTTTCAGAGGATAAAGATCATTCGAAGGTTCTTAAAGCAATCCATGGAAAATGAACATGTTTGGTGCAGCTTCTTGTAAACTGAAAGCTGATAATAAGAAAACAGAAACCAAAAGCACTCCTCCTCCAACTTCCAAATAATCAATTTTTTTAAACTTAATTTACTTATTTTTGCGTAATAAATTGTAAGTAGAAACTACATCAAACACTCTAGCACAGGCTCCCAAAATAAATATTAAAAAAAAAAAAAACTATAAGCAACTCATATAAGCAGTGCCAAACACGCCCAATATGATTTCAAATGCATTAACAATAGGCTATTGTTCTACAATTATATAAAACAAAACAACGACCAATTAGTATTTAGTACCCATTAATGGGTGTTTGGGAGGTATTATATGATTATTGGGCCTACAGTAATAAAATTTTCAAATTCTATGAGCATTCAAAAATTGCAATGCTCTTCCAGATGTTTCCAGTCCCAAAGTCTCAATTTGAAAAACATATGTTGGATTAGCATATGGTAACTGGTAAGTATAATCCCAAGTGGTTGTTTGGCATGTGCTAAAATAGCACATGCTATTTTAGCACATTATCCTGTTTAGGTTACAATCATCTTATTTAAGTCACATCACCTCTCTACCACATCATTTCAAACCCAACTCATATTTCACGTTTTTTCGTAAAAAATCAAAAAGTATACTAATCTAGCACTTTCCAAACAACCCCAGATAACTAGTAACTGGTAGATAAAGCTTTGTTTAGTAAAGTTCAGTAGCTCAAGAATACAATATATTAATCCAAATTTAAGTATTACTATTTGGACATGAGAATAGCACATATTGCTCTGTGTTGCACATCCTCATCATTATTTTCTGCGAATAGAGAAATCAAATAAACATGCTGACATTTTGACATTAGAAAACTATGTAGAGCAGAAACCAAACCCAAGATAGACTTATATCGTGCCCCATAATACAACCATAGGCAAGAAAATTAAATCCTTTGGGACAATATCAAAAAGAAGATCTCAGCTGAACATCACACAATATATCACTCATCTAGAACAACTTACTGCAAGACTATCCACATTTCCAGTCCAACTTCCACGATATCCGCTTATTCTATATATTTATACAAAGTCCTATTATCATCATGTAGTGTCCAGGATGTGGTATGAAGTGGAAAGTAAGGATAACCTTTCATTGCATATTCTTAAGCAATAAAGAAGTGACAGATGCAACCTTGCAACCTTATGTCATAATGCATATGAAATTAAGAAATGCATAATGAAAACAAGAGACCGGTAAAAAAAGGAGAAGCCTTACTTTGCAGCTCGAACTTGCACCCTGAGAAAATTGGGATCTATTACAGCAGCCTTCATGCAGTCTGCCAGTGCTTCTCTCATTTTTCCAAGGGACATACGTGTTGCTGCCCGGTTGCTATAGCATAGCATCAAAGCCCTAAGGCAGCCTCTAGAATTCTCATTTTGAGGGACACAGTTCACCCCTTGTGTGTAATAGTCCTCGGCTCTTGACATATCTCCATTGCCATAGGCTTGGTTTCCCCTGATATTAATCAAAATCAACATTCTCGACCAAGAGCAGTCACAAATTATGCAATGAAAATGACTCACAGTAACCCTATTTTGGGGCAACATGACCAACCTGCCAAATGGACTAAAAAGATACTATACAAGATAGATAATTACTTGACAATTTCCACCATTGATGTATTGGCAAAACTGTCAACCAGCTGGTTAGAAATAAAATCATACCTTAGTCGCCACTTCTCACAGGCTTCCTGAGTTGCAATGCTTGCAGCAGGGGTAGAGACAGTTTCTTGCTTGGTTTCCTGTTCCTTGACTACTTCAAAGTTAGACCTATCCCCCCTTTTGCTGAATGAAATAGGTAGATCTCCTTTTTGACCCCGCCTAGGGGACAAAAGCGAAGATGATTCAGAGTGTGGGAAAAACTGCGTAGAGGATGCTGTATGTGGAACTTTAGTATTAGGAAGAGAACTATACGACTCATTAACAACTTTTATACGGTTTTTCTTCTTGTGGTGGCGCATTGCTGCTGACGATTGACCTTGGGCAGAGGAAGATGCTGCAAATGTGAAGCTACCATCTTCCGAGGCTGAAGCAAAACTAAATTGCATCTTGCCATCAATATCTTGATTCTCAATCCGCAAGCTGGAGCTCACTTCAGAATCTGCAGCAGTTACAAATGTATCAGTGCTATAGTCTAACTGCTCAGCTGCAGATTGAAAGCTGTCGGTCTCAGATCCCAAAGCAGGCTCTCCTGAAGGACCCTCAGCAACAGGACCTTTACCAAACATATATTGAGAACCTTCCACTTTCGTTTCTGTACATTTTACATCACCTTCATTAATATCCAAGCATTGAGTTGCAACAACCAAATCTTCATCTGCTGCATCGTTTGAAACTGTCGGGTGTGATTTGCTCAAGGCATTGTCCACATAAAGATGGAAGGCCTCTTCAGATGTCACAGAAGTTTCTCTTGAACCTCTATTATCTGCCAATGTCTCCTGATAAGGAGAAACATCCATTGGAGAATATGATTCAAACAAGTCTGCACGTTCTTGTGAACTACTTTTCCTCGAGCTAAAATCTTGCCCAAGCCATGGTTGAACTGGGGTAGGAATCCTCAACTTTCCTCTTTTTTTCTTTGACCTGGCATCTTTAATCGATTCCCTCTTTGCACTGAACTCCAGTTTCTTATCTACACAAGTAAATACTTCTTGGGGAACCTGACTTCCACTAAAACTCTGACCCTGCAGCCCTGCCTGAAAAGTGAACTCAGCAGGAATCGAGCTCCTAAAATCCGGGAATTTCTTATCACCCAAATTTCCAAGATTGTCCTTTGCAAAAGGTGTAGAGGAACCAAAACCTGCCTGTCTTTGATAATTATTATCCCCAGCCTCCTTTGCTATTTTCAACTTTCCCATCTCGTCTAGTAACATATTTTCAGCTCTCCCTTCAAAACTACCAGAATCGCCTCTAGTACTTCTGAAAACAAAGCCACTCTTGTCACTGGAAGTGAAATTGACCTCTTCCTTCTCACCAACATAAGTATTCACAGAGTCCTTCATGTTCAAATTCTTCATCTTATCAGGAAGCATATTTGCTGAGCTTCCATCCAAAGAATTACTGCACTTATTAATGTCCCCAAATGCAGACTTCTTATCATCAGCACTACAATTAAGATTACTTCCATCAACCTCCCCGGCATCTTTAATATTCAATTTCTTCAACTCAGTCGGAAGTTCCGATGCCACACTCGTACCAAATGAATTCGTGACATTGTTGCCACTTCCAAACATAAAATGGGTCATGTTATGTGCATTCAAGTTAGAATTCACATTTTTAACATTCTTAGAACTTTCCATATTGCTTGAACCTTCAATGTTCAATTTTCTCATTTCATCAGGAAGTTTAGCATCGCTAGAACTGTCTCTATCACTCGCATTTAAATTTAATGAAGGATTAATGTTACTCACAAACTCTTGTTCATGTCCAATTTTCAATTTCCTCATGTCATCAAGAAAAATATTTTCCACAAATCCACTAGAATTCCCTACCTTGGAATCCAAATTGGTGGTCAATTTTTCGCGGCTAGCTCCAAACACAAAATCCTCATTAGCAACATTCCCAAAGTTCAAATTCCCAGAAAATGAAGAACCCATTTCCATCTGAGAAAATGAAGAAATCGAATTATCCGAAACGGGCCGAAACGGATTAAACCCAGGATCAATGTTACCAGTTTCCGACGACAGTGTCGACCTCGGATGATTAGAAGCCGTGTGCCTCCTCAGCTTCACCATTCTCGGCTTCGAACGGCCCAAAGCGGAGCCAAATTCTGGCTTCCCAGACCCCAATCTCGGATTGTTCAAACCAATATCAGAAGGATCGGTATTTGAATTCGATGAATTCATGATGTTTGATTGATTATACGAAGAGAAGCCACAAGTATATAATGAAAAAAGAGTGGAAATCTGACCGTTACGATTAGGGTTTTTCAGTTGATGAGCGGTGTTCGCCGGAGGAGCTGTGGAATCTGGCAACGCCGGCGACATATCAAGGTCGGAGACATCAAATCAAATGATTGGAGATTATTCTGGGTCGTCAAAATCAATCATCAAAATCCACGAACAATTCGATGGTTGATTCGAGATCAGCGTCCATGGCGATCTTTCCTTCGATATTGTCTCGGCTGTCTACCATAGGTTTAGAGAGAGAGAGAGAGGAAAGAGAGAACGCCGCTTCTCTTGCAGAGTTTAAACGGGTCAGATAGTTTTTTTTTTTTTTTTTTTCCTGGTTTTGATTTTTGTAAAAGTATTTTAAATTTTTTGTAATGAATTTTTTCATATTTTGTCAATTTAAATATATTTTAAAAAAATCATAAATTCTACACTTTTCAAGTGTATTTAAATTAAGTGATTTAAAAATTAAAAAGTCACTAAAAATTAAAAATATAAATTCAAAACTTCAAAATTTTTAGTTTAAACAGAATGATTTATTTTTATATTTTAAAGGATTTCACTTTGAAGTAGTTTTTTTGTCTTTTGTTTTGAGATTTCAATTATTCTTGATGGAGGATTTTTTATTTTTTTAAGATGCGGATGGAAGCATCATTTTATGCTTCCAATTATTGGCTGAGACCAGAAATTGACTTCTACGCACTTATGTATAAAACGTGTTTGTTTGATGGGATTTGAAGTATTGAAGGGGTTAATTTCATCTTGTTTGGCATTTGTTTTGTTGGGTTATTAGTTTGGACCATATTTTTAGGTACCGTTTAAGAATAGGTTATTTTAATAATTTTTAATTTTTTATAAAAAGATGTATAAAAAAATAAAAAGAATGATGTGATAATTTATAGTGACTTTTTGATTAAAATATATAGTTGACAAACGATACCTTAAGTTTTGTTTGGTATGTGTTAAAATAGATTTATTTAGGTCATATTATTTTATTTTGATTATATCACCTCTCTACCACATCACTTTAAATTCAATCCATATTTTATGTTTTTCTTGTAAAATGTCACAAAGTATATTAATCTAACACTTCCTAAATAACCTCTTAAACTTCGAGGGTAGATCTTTTGTAGTATATCTAGTGTAGTGTATTTTGTAATGCATCAAAATCACATCGTTTTGGTGACAAAAAAAACATAAATAAATAAATAAGGACAGGGAACCTTTTCACCCTCTTCCTCACCGGCGACCCTTACTACTTCGACAACATCTGGCAACCCCCCAGTTTGACCAACTCCAGCAACCTCCCCACGCTCTCCAGGAATCCCTAATTGTCTCTCCTTCGACGGAGAAAACTTGACAGAATCGGACATCAAGTCCACCACTGCCATTGGCGAAGATGGCGACATCTTTCTCAAAGCTCTTTGTGAACGATTCATGAACGAATCCAAATCGCAAATCTTCGTACACAAATCCGAGTCATCGAGATTGCTTAGGAGATCGTAGCTCTTTCTTATGATTATTTTCTTACAACCATGGAAATTAGCATGATTTGCATTAGGCATTTAGTTTTCTATTTCTAATTGTAAGACTGTTTTCAAATCATGTAAATACCTTCGAGGATATATCATTGTATCTATGGGGACATAATTTTTGGGTTATCCACATGACCTGAATTGTTAGTCGAGGTTACACGTGGGTGATTTTGGTTAGCCGAGGTGTGAACATATCACGCCTGAATCTGAGATAATCGAATGGAAGACAAGAGTCCTAGTTAAAGTTAGACTATCTGTTTGGGTAAGACTAGACTAGTTAATCCTATTCCGAATAAGATGAGTCATGATAAGTGTTATCCTAGCAAAGGATAAGAAACCTATGAAGCAAGACTTCTAGTGAAAGAGTGCACTGATGATTATAAAAGATAGGCACTCCTGCGGGTTAAGGTACGCTTTATTTGAGAGCTATTTGTTTACCTGAGATGTTTGTGAGATTGTTTGATTAACTTGATCATCCCCTGGATAGATGTAACAACCCAAAAATTTAAGTTGTCCCTTAAATTTTATACTGATATTATGGTTGTATATGATAATATATTATTAAATAAATAATAATAAATACAGAATCTAATTTGGCATTGGATTATCAAATATGGGATTAATTAGGAATTATTATTTATGATCAAATTAATAGAAATACGGAATTATAATACTCGTTGGGCCAAATTAAAGTTAAAGATAGTAAATAAATAAATATAAAAGTAAGAGTAAATAAACAATAATATTGATAACAACAACAACAACAACAGCAATAATAATAATAATAATGGGTGTTGTAGTAAAATAAATAATTAATTTTCTGTTGGTATACGATAGAGTGTAATTTAATTAGGGATTAATTTATTTATATAGTTATATTAAAAAACTGGGCCAAAGTGTAATTATCTTAAATATTTATTAAAAATAAGTATGAATCCATGATCAAATCTGAGAAGGATTGTGCTGCCACGTGTTGGCTTAGGAGGCTTTTACCTCCCTATTATAGGGAGGAGGTGATCACGGGGAAGAAAAAGGAAAACAAAAAGAAAAGGAGAGAAAGGAAGGAAAAATGAATTAAGAAAGGGGAAGGAAATATTGGAAGTTAAGAAAATCTTTAATAATAGAAAGAAAGAGTGAGGTATTAAAATTAAGGCGAGTTATGTTATACCTTAAGTCACCATAATATATTTTACAAATATTTTGAGTTACCATAATTTGTTTTATATAAGTTGTATTTTATTAGTTATATTAATACAAGTTATGTTTTATAAATATTTCAGTAACGTGGATTAATTTCTGAACTCTATTTGTTAAAATGAAACCCATGGATATGTTTGTTTATATTTTAAAGAATATTTGACTATAACCTTATAAACAATTATATTTTGTAAGTACCACCACGGGAGTCCCACGCATTGGGAGACTTAAATAACCATTAGCCTCTGTTTGGTCACTTTATGGCCCTCTGTTGTCATGGATGTATTGACATCTATTCTATGCGGAGCAAAGTGCTGTGTGGAGATAAGTGCTACATTATTGTGGGAGCCACCTCTACAATCCATGCGAATCACCTCTTGAATCCGTACCTCTGTATTGTTATGAATCCATTGACATCTGTTCTGACTGTCACTCCTGTGACTCCGGTTCTGTTCGGTACCATAGTTATGGTTATTTATTTACATAATCTCAGTTTTGCTACTTAAATTATTATTTGTTTATACTAAGTTATCTTAAATATTTTAGTTACATAACTATTCATGATTATTTTGTATCCCTTATACTCTTAGCATAATATTTCTCACTCTGCTATGTGCTTATAGCTGTTTACCAATTTTTAGGAAACAATGCAATTCAGAAATAGCTTTTGAGAAGCCTTAGATGCGGGGCTAAGGAATAGACACACACAGCACTTTTATGGATATGTTTATATGTAAATATCGGCCTTTTTGGACAATAAATTTTGTTATAAAAATAGAAACTCCAATGATTATTTTGGTACCCTCACTTGAATATTATTTCCGCTCGTGCTTATTAATTTGTTTAAGAATTGGCCGAAGGTAACCTCAATTACTGGCCGTCACGATGCTTAACCCTTGGGTACAGGGAGCAAGTCGTGACAAGTGGTATCAGAGTAATGGTTAAAAAAAAAAAATCATCATTGGAGCATAGGACACACGCACATTTAAGAAGTAAGATAGCGGGTAATTAGTACCTAAATGTTACATTTTGTTAGTCGATTTAATTATATTTTAATTTTATATGATTTTATATATATACATATATATACTCTTTTTTTTTGTGTGCCTAATTTGTGAAGGATATTAGATATGATTTATATTTGTTATAGTAAAAGAAGGAAAAGAAACAAAGGATGTCGAGCTCAAGCATCCACCAAAATTATAATATAATTAAATATATGTAATTTTCAGTTCAGTATTCCAAAAAAAAAAATTCATTTTGACCTTTTACAAGTGGGTTCAAATTCTAAAGATACTAATTTTGAAACTATTTTCTATCAATGGAAGATTCACGAATAAAAGGAATGGAAGTTCATCTCAAATTTCTTCAACTCTTGCATATGATTCTGTTATTTCATTTCCAATCACTTGTTTAATTGTGTTCTTATTTTATTTTTTTTATTTTCAGAAACAAAATGAAAAGTTTTTAAAGTTACCGATTGTTTCTCATTTTGGCCCAAAACAATTTTTGACAACTAAGCAGTAAGTTGTTTTTGGTTAAGTTTTTTTGAGATAATATTTTCTATCAGATTAATAATCTAATATATATTTATCAGAGTGCGCAGCGGATAGCTTACACCTATGACAAATTTCGTGGACAAAATTTTAAAAGGAAGGAAGATTGTAACAATCCGAAAATTTAAGTTGTCCCTTAAATTTTATACTGGTATTATGGTTGTATGTGATAATATATTATTAAATAAATAATAATAAATACAGAATCTAATTTGGCATTGGATTATCAAATATAGGATTAATTAGGGATTATTATTTATGGTCAAATTAATAGAAATATGTAATTATAATACTAGTTGGGCCAAATTAAAATTAAAGATAGTAAATAAATAAATATAAAAGTAAGAGCAAATAAATAATAATATTGATAACAACAACAACAACAACAACAACAACAACAATAATAATAATAATAATAGGCGTGGTAGTAAAATAAATAATTAATTTTCTGTTGGTATACGATAAAGTGTAATTTAATTAGGGATTAATTTATTTATATAGTTATATTAAAAAACTAGGCCAAAGTGTAATTATCTTAAATATTTATTAAAAATAAGTATGAATCCATGATCAAATCTGAGAAAGATTGAGCTACCACATGTTGGCTTAGGAGGCTTTTACCTCCCTATAAATAGGGAGGAGGTGATCACTGGGAAGAAAAAGGAAAAAAAAAAAAAAAAAAAGGAGAGAAAAGAAGGAAAAATGAATTAAGAAAGGGGAAGAAAATATTGGATGTTAAGAAGATCTTTGATAATGGAAAGAAAGAGTGAGGTATTATTATACCTTGAGTTACCATAATATATTTTATGAATGTTTTGAGTTACCATAATTTGTTTTATACAAGTTGTATTTTATTAGTTATATTAATACAAGTTATGTTTTATAAATATTTCAATTACGTGGATTAATTTTTGAACTCTATTTGCTAAAATGAAATCCATAGATATATTTGTTTATATTTTAAAGAATATTTGACTATAACCTTATAAACAATTATATTTTGTAAGTACCACCATGGGAGTCCCACACCTTGGGAGACTTAAATAACCATTGGCCTCTGTTTGGTCACTTTGTGGCCCTCTGTTGTCATGGATCTATTGACCTCTGTTCTGTGCGGAGCAAAGTGCTGTATGGAGATAAGTGCTACACTATTGTGGGAGCCACCTTTATAATCCATACGAGCCACATCTTGAATCCATACCTCTGTATTGTTATGAATCCATTGACCTCTGTTCTGACTGTCACTCCTGTGACTTCGGTTCTGTTCGGTATCGTGGTTATGGTTATTTATTTACATAATCTTAATTTTGCTACTTAAATGATTATTTGTTTAGACTAAGTTATCTTAAATATTTTAGTTACATAACTATCCATGATTATTTTGTGTCCCTTATACTCTTGGCATAATATTTCTCACTTTGCTATGTGCTTATAGTTGTTTACCAATTTTCAGGAAACAATGCAATTCAGAAATAACTTTTGAGAAGTCTTAGATGTGGGGCTGCGGAATAAACACACACAGCACTTTTATGGATATGTTTATATGTAAATATCGGCATTTTTAGTCAATAAATTTTGTTATAAAAATAGAAGCTCCAATGATTATTTTGGTACCCTCACTTGAATATTATTTCCGCTCGCGTTTATTAATTTGTTTAAGAATTGACCGGAGGTAACCTCAGTTACTGGCCATCACGATGCTTAATCCTTGGGTACGGGGAGCGGGTCGTGACAATGGATGAGCCACTGGTCTTGTTGTCTTTTTGTGTACAGGTATTGGGCTTATTTATTCTTGCACATACTTTGCGGCTTTGTTCCTAGGATCTCAGGAGAGGGATCCAATTTGGTTGTGAGGTCAAAATTCAACACCCACAGTATTTATATTATATGTATATTCAATTCAAAATTGGTTTTTAAGAAAATGAAAAGGAAATAAATTTGTGAGATAGGTGTATATACACCAATCTCTTTTATTATCTGTTAATTTATTGAATATTCCTTTGAGTATTTGTTTTCTTGATTTGATTTGGTTCTGGTATTTTAGACTCTTTGAAAAGAAAACAATGAGAATATGGTAAAGAAAGAGAGGATGAGGGTGACGCGGAGGGGCAAATGAGGGTAGAGAGCATCGTCGGAGTTGGGATGGCATCTGTCGGAATTGGTGGGGTAGGGGCTAGGGTGGGCTTTTCGCCAAAGCTAGTGTTTCGCCAGGAGGGAAAGAAAAGGCTAACGGGAAGAGGCAAGCAAAGGGGAAGGAAGTTTTTTTTTTTTGTTGCCCCAAAACGACGTCATTTTGGGGAACCAAATCTCATCCCTCTATTTTTGTTGCTTTTTGACGTGTCATAGAAAGAACTACAGATTGCACTACAAACCTAGCACTACAGAAGATCTACACTCTAAACTTCATCCTCCTCTAATTATTTAATTTATTAATAGATTGTCAAATTGCTATAACAAGATTGTGACACATTAAGATAACACCACATCCAAATAATTACTTTAAGTTGCTATACATAGTCATTTATATTCAAGTAAAGGAAATGAAGTTGCTAACGTTCTAGTTCTACGAATGTTATCTGTTTTGTCTCAATACTCCCGAAAGAGAAACCACAATGTTATTCGCTAAAGACAACTGGCTCAAGACCAAAGATTTTATGCCTTGACAAGGAGTGGAATACCTCATTAAATTTTAATTTCCTAGTTCGTTTTGAATGGATCTATGGGTTAGCATGGTGATTTTGCAAATGCGATGGATATCGAGTATTTCTTTTACTTTTATATTTTATGTAGTGTTGATTGATGTATTGATTAAAGAAAGTGTCATCCCCACAATATAGAGACTCAACATTGCCTTCATATCTCTACTTGGCAGCTAACCTAAGCACTTAATCTTAGTAGGTTAGTTGCAATGAAGCTTCTCATTTGCTAGTATCAAGTTTTTCTTCTTATTTATTTATTCCCAACCAATGTTTTTTGACATTTGATCTTTTTCTTTTAAGTGGTGATTGCGATTGTTGTTTTGTGTTAAGATTTTTTTTTTTTTTAAATTTGTTTAAGCAATTTAGAAGGAAGAAGATAATTGAACAAAAATTGAAAAGATGGAGGGAGAGGAGAGTGAAAGAATTGGATTGCTTAGAATTCTGAGAGAAGAGGAAGTCTTTATCGAACACATTATTTTATGAATTAAAGTTCATACTTGGGCACGATTTAATCCGTTGAACTATACTTTAATGGCATGCCTCACTCCTATTATAACAATTAAATCATCCAATTACTTATTACTAAAAAGAAGCCAATCCCTACTAAACAATTCATGGTATTTCTTATTCCAAGTTACACCTAATTCAATTTCCTAAACAAACATGGCCGTGAAGGTTGTACATTTAGACATTTTTATTTGGGTAAATTACACTAACACCCCTGAGGTTTACACTTAATATAAAATTTCCCTCACATTTGAAAAATTACACTAACCATTTTTTAGTGTTTTTCTCTTAATAAAAGTAACAGAAAATGTGGAATGACCTCAACATCTTCTACTAAGGATTTAAATTTCCAGCATTATTTTTTTCTTCTTTCCCTTTTCCTTATTCAACATCCAAAAATCCTTCAAAATCAAGCCTACATTTCACAGATTTGCAAAGAAATGGAGATTGGAGACAATGAGAGAGATAAGGGAAGAAATTCACAAACCTAAATCCATATACACACATACACACGTATATAGAGAGAGAGAATGACGTCAGCTTGAGTGAAGACGACAACGATATGGTTGTGGCAATCTTGCAACCTAAGAGTAAAGGTGCAACTCAGGCAGGTACAGATGAGTTGAGTAGTTATCCAAGCCTAGCCCAAGTTGTGCTATGACTTGCCTAAGCTCACCCAAGCCTGGATTGTAACTCGATGTTGTGTCACGACCCAAACCCGCCCCTGTAGGTTTAGCATCGTAACCGGCCAGTAATCCTTGGATTACCGAAGGCCTCTGAACAGATTAGCAGAATTAAGGGGCTAGCAGAAGCAAATACATAAATATAGTTGTCCAATGAGCTGTGCTGACTTATATGAAACAGAATATTTAAAACTTTATATACATAACCGGTAGTCAACCATACATTATACCCACACACATTACAGTATTTTAAGTACAGCCAACGACATCAACTCAAGTTTTAAATAAACGGAAACCACAGAACTTAAACACAGGACGCTTCGGGAACCTCCACGTGAGGCACAATGGTTGGCTGACAACAGAACACAGATCCGGACAAAAGCCTTCAGGCTCGGGCTCTAGAATGTCACCAATACATATATATATATACAAACAATGAGCTAAAGCCCAATGAATAATATTAAGGTAAAGGGGTTAGTGAACGAAATCCGAATATATCATAAGCTTAAAACAGATCATAGCATAATCATTCTCATATCAGAACATAATAATGGTACATCCCATAGAACACATTACAGAACGTCTTCCGACTAGAGTAATCGGTTCCGGATACCGACTAAACACATATCACCATAATGAAGTGGCTAACGAGATCTCGTAATTACTTGTATGTCATGGATCCGCATTTTCATGCCGTCCCCCATGACTTGGGACTATCTATGGATGCCATAATAGGTTTTGTTATCCCAGATAGGCAACCCAAGAGAGGGGGTGAATTGGGTTATTAAAAATTTCACAATATTAAAATTAACACAATATTCATAATTTTAATAAATAAAAAAACCAGAATAATAATTATTAATATAAAAGTAGGAGAGATAGGGAGAGAAAATCAAACACTGCGATTTATAGTGGTTCGGCATGCCAGGCCTACGTCCACTCCCCAAGGAACCTCCTTGAGAATTTCTTTACTATCAATTGAATAAATACACCACCAAGCTTGTGAATTTGGCACAGGACTTACTCTTATCTATTGAGCCTCACTTAACAATAAATGCCTTACCCTTACAAAATCTCTCACAAAAATAAAAAATAAGAATAAGTGGTACTTGAACCCACTTTTACAATAATTCTCTCACAAAGAGTAGATATGAAAGTGTAAGAACAAAGGCTAGACTTAGATCTGAAAGTGAAAGAGCAGAATACAATATACTCAGAATTTTGGAGCTTAAGAAATTTTCTCTTCAAGTTCTTGATTTTTTCTCCACACACAACACTTCTATTTATACACAAAAAATATACCCGTTGGATGCTCCTTGCTAACGTCATGGCTTACATAAGCACGTTCCTTAATTTTAAATATTCAGCACATGTTAATAAAGAAAAAGATTAAAATAATTAGTAAGAGTAACTTTTTCTTTTCCCTTTTTGTTTAGTCAAAAATGCAACCATCGTTTTAGAAAATTTTGATATAAAACACAACTTTCAACCAAGCAAATAATTTGCTTCAACTTTTTCTTCTTGTTTCATTAGTATATATGTGTGTGTGTGTGTATATATGTGACATGATACAAAATTCAAATATGAGCCACCGATTTGTAAACAATTTGAATCACATCTTTAAATTCAAATAGGGAATTGATTTTGCTCCATCATTATGGACTCCTTGAAGTCAAGAACTACATGATTTTGTGTCTATTTTCTTATGCAAGCAAATTCAAAGCATTTTGCAACTTTTCTTTTTAATTCTGTAGACAAAACATCTTCAAAGATTGATTTACAATTACATAAGTCTTCTCTTGTAATCATGGGCACTTTTTCTTTTGTATAAATTTTCTTTGTTCACTTTTTCAAACTTTACAGACAAATCACCAAGGTTTGAATATATAATCTAATCAACACTTTTGAATATAATATCATGTATATATAAAGGTATGATTTGTTTTCAAACATCACTTAAGTAAGTTTCACTTTGCATGCAAAATATAAATTAAATAATTTTGCTATATACCATTCATCCTATGTGATCTTATCAAAAGAAAACAAAATATCAATATCACATTTGTCAAAATAATACAACTAATCGATTTGTCAAAAGATGAATAGTAATTAACACTATTTTTCAAAAAGTGAATAGTAAAGTTTTCAAAAATATTTTTATTTAAATAATATTTAACAAATATATATATTTTAAAAAGATAATATTTTGTGTCAAATAATATGTATATTAAATAATATTTTAGACATTATCAAAATTAAATAACATGATTAACAATCTCCCCCTTTTTGATGATGGCAATATTTGTATGGATTTGACACAAAATAAAATTAACAAAATATTTTATAACCTTGCAACATATTCAAAAGCATATAATTTTCAAAATCAAAATCAAAATCATATTTTTTCTCTCCCTTTGACATCATCAAAATAAAAGATGAAGAGATGAAACAAACATATTTGATGAAATTAGCTAAGCGGCCAAAAATAAAATTACAGGCCTTCTGTCTTGTCGGAATCATTGTGGGGATTTTGAAGCATCTTGAGCGCAGAAAATATTGACAAACAAAAGATTTGAGCAGATATGCATCGAGTAGTGGAGCGATAGAGTGTATAAAAGGGGACACAGATCATAGGCAAAGATACGAAATCATCAAGTGTTTGAGAGAAAAATTTGTTTTAGCTTCTTGTGTAATCATGTCATTCCTTACCTTATCTATCAATGAGTCGGATCTGCATGAGCTGCCTGTTATGCAGGCAAATAAGAGAGTACCAGTGATGCAAGCACATGCTATGCCTGTAAATGAGGGTTCTAGTGTTATTGGTAATCGAAATGATTTCAATGCTATTAATAACACTATGGCTCTTAGTACACAGGCCATGATTGCAGTTTCCAATATAGCACGACGATTACAAGCAAGAGTACAAGAAAATCAGCAATGGAGAGATAAGGTGTGCTTGTTAAAACAACAAATAGTTAATATGTGTAAGGAGAAGAAAGAGCTAAAAAGGAAAAATGTACAGTTGGAGAATGCAGTGCATTATTATGCAACGGTGTATGTAAAAGAGGCTCATGAAAAATTGTTGAGAGAAGTGAAAAAGAAAAAATCTGTGAAGCCTTCTGAAAATTTACATGTAATCGAGTAATATTTTCTTTTTCTGAAATAAAAGTTCGAGCATTTATTCCTTTATTTATTTATTTATTTATTTATTTATTATTATTATTATTATTATTATTATTTTAATTCTGTCTTTGCACAAAAAAAATTTGTTTGTTGGTGCAGATAAGAAGTATGGTAGATAAGGAGTAAAAAAAATATGTGTATATACTCCCCATAAAATTATGCACAGAATATACACAAGCCTTTTTTTTTTTTAATATATGTTTTTATAATGATTGTTAATCTCAAAATATATGAGTCTCCCCCTGAATTAATGCACTAGCAATTACATAAATTTGAAGAAACAAATTACCAATCTATAATACCAAGGGCCATTAAGATCCGGCCATAAACGACTACACCAAGTGCACTAGCATAAAAGGAGAAAATAAAAACAAAAACAATTTCTTCAGACAAGGTAGAAGCAACCATTATTAAATCCAAGAGAATTTGAAGCACATACAACAAGTAAACAAATATAACATAGTGCAACAAGAATTTTAACATGTTGATCGGTGATGACCTTGATGATCGGAAGAAATGGAGAAGATTGGGTAGATCGGTGATGAATTTGTGTAGATTGGTAATGGATCTTGATGGATCAGTCATGGATCTTGATAGATCGGTGATGAAACTTGATGAATCGGTAAATATGGTGATGCAGATTTCGGGTAGAGAAGTGATGGAGTTCGGAAGATTGCTGAGGGATTTGGGTGGATGGTGATAGTGATGAAAGTGATGGATGATTTTGTGGATGGTGGAGCTGGTTGTAGGCTATGGTGAGGGTGGAGATGGAGTCGGCTGAGGGTATGAGGAAGAAGAGGAGAGCGAGAGAACAAGAGAAAGAGAAAAAGAGAGAGTAAAGAAGAAAACGAGTGAAAGATAGAGACGGAGTGGGTGAGAGAGAGAAAATATATGTATATAATTTTTTTATTATTATTATTTATAATTATTATTAGAAATATTTTATTTAATTATTTATTTTTTAAAAAAAATTATTTTTAATATAAACATTATATTGGAGAATTCATCATACCAAGTTCTGTTCTAATATAACAAAATTGTTCTTCATTTAGAGGCTTGGTAAATATGTCAGCTAATTGACGATTTGTAGGCACAAATTCGAGTTTAATGTCACCTTTGAGTATATGATCTCTTAGAAAATGATGCCTTATTTTAATGTGTTTAGTGCGTGAGTGCTGAATAGGATTTTTTGAAAGATTAATGGCACTTGTGTTATCACATTTCATAGGAATATGATCATAATGAAGTCCAAAATCTTAAAGTTGTTGTTTCATCCAAAGCAATTGTGCACAACACCCAGCGGCGGCAATGTATTCTGTTTCAGCAGTTGATAGAGCCACTGAGTTTTGTTTTTTGCAAAACCAAGAAGTGAGTGAGTGTCCAAGAAAATGACAAGTGCCACTAGTGCTTTTTCGATCAAGTCTACATCCCGCAAAGTCGGCATCTGAGTAACCAAAAAGTTCAAAGGTGGTTCCCTTAGGATACCATAATCCCAAATTTGGAGTGCCAACAAGATATCTGAAAATGCGTTTGACTGTGGTGATGTGTGACTCTTTCGGTACGGATTGAAAACGTGCACACATACAAACACTAAATATTATGTCGGGCCTACTTGCAGGAAGATAGAGTAAAGAACCAATCATACCTCGATATTTCTTTTCATCTACAGGTTTACCTTGCTCATCTTTGTCGATTTTTATTGATGTGCTCATTGGAGTTGCTGCAGGCTTTGATGATTCCATTTCAAACCTTTTGAGTAGATCTTTGATATATTTTGTTTGATTTAAATGGATTTCATCATTAGTTTGTTTAATTTGTAGACCAAGGAAGTAATTTAATTCCCCCATCATACTCATTTCAAACTCACCATGCATGTCTTTAGCAAACTTTTTGCACAAATTTTCATTAGTAGCATCAAAAATGATATCATCAACATAAATTTGAACAATTAGCATATCTTTTTTTTGATTTTTATAAAAAGTGTTGTATCAATTTTTCTTCTACAAAAACCTTTGTCAAGTAGAAAATTACTCAATCTTTCATACCATGCTTTAGGAGCTTGTTTCAAGCCATATAAAGCTTTTGAAAGTTTGAAAACATGATCCGGGTATTTATGATTTTCAAAACCGGGAGGTTGTTCAACATAGACTTCCTCCGAAATATACCCATTTAAAAAAGCACTTTTAACATCCATTTGATATAATTTAAAATCTTTAAAACACGCAAAAGCAAGTAACATTCTAATAGTTTCAAGTCTAGCAACTGGTGCAAAAGTTTCATCAAAATCAATTCCCTCTTCTTGATTATAGCCTTGAACTACTAATCTAGCTTTATTTCTAGTAACAACTCCAGATTCGTCCATTTTATTTCGAAAAATTCATTTTGTACCAACAACGGGATAATCCTTAGGTCGAGGGGTCAAAAACCAAACTTCATTTCTTTCAAATTGATTTAATTCTTCTTGCATTGCTAAAATCCAATTTTCATCATTTTCAGCTTCTAAAAATGATTTTGGTTCAATTTGTGAAACAAACGCTAAGTTACCACAAATATTTCTAACAAAGGAACGAGTTTTAATACCTTCCGCCGCATCCCCTATGATGAGGTCTTTGGGGTGGCCATGAGCATACTTCTATTCTTTTAGTAGATTTGAGTCACTTTCTGGAATAGCATATATTTCTTCAAGTTTCTCTATTGTCATTTTTTCTTCATGTTCGCGTAATGGATATTCTTCATTTTCCTTTTTGTAAATGTGCTCCGTGCTTGGTTGATTTTCTACAATATCATTACTTACAAGATTCTTGGAAATAATGTCATTAGATTCATCAAAAACAACATGCACAGATTTTTCAACAAGTAGAGTTCTTTTATTAAATACTCTATAAGCTTTACTAGACATAGAATAACCAAGAAATATAGTTTCATCCAATTTACCATCAAATTTTCCTAAGTTATCTTCATTGTTATTTAATGCAAAGCATTTATAACCAAAAGCACGCAAGTGACTAATATTAGGTTTTCTACATTTCCAAAGTTCATAAGGGGTTTTCTTAAGAATAGGTCTAATCATGGCACGGTTTATAACATAGCATGCAGTGTTAACAGCTTCCGCCCAAAAATATTTAGGAAAATTATTTTCACAAAGCATAGTACGAGCCATTTCTTCAAGAGTTCTATTTTTTCTTTCAACCACACCATTTTGCTGAGGAGTCCTAGGGGCTGAGAAATTATGATCTATTCCTAAGTCATCACAAAACATAATAAAATCATCATTTTCAAATTCTCTACCATGGTCACTTCTAATACTACAAATATTAAAATTTTTCTCATTTTGAATTCTTTTACAAAGTTTTGAGAAATTATAAAAAGCTTCATTTTTTTGTGCTAAAAATAATACCCATGTATATCTAGTATAATCATCAACACAAACTAGGGTATAAGATTTTCCTCCTAAACTTAATATTCTAGATGGTCCGAATAGATCAATATGCAAGAGTTGAAGTGGTCTAGTAGTTGAAACGATATTTTTGGATTTAAAAGAAATTCTAGTTTGTTTTCGAAATTGACATGCATCACAAAATTTATCTTTTTCAAAAACAATTTTTGGTAAACCTATGACTAACTCATTTTTTGAAAGTTTGGAAATTAAATCAAAATGAGCATGTCCTAATCTTTTGTGCCAAAGCCAACCATTATTATTTATAGCAGATTAACATTTAATGTTAAAATGAGAAGATAAATCATGTAAATCAAACACATATACATTCTCATGTCTATAACCTATAAATAAAGTTTTGTTTTCTAGGGTATTTTCAATAGTGCAATGAGTTTTCTAAAAAATAACTCTATAACCTTTATCACATAATTGACTAATGCTAAGCAAGTTATGTTTTAAACCTTCAACAAATAAAACATTTTCAATAATAGGAGAGAAATTTTTACCAATACTTCCTACACCAATGATTTTACCTTTGCTATTGTCGCCAAAAGTCACATATCCGCCATCCTTTGGTTGAAGTATGGCGAACATAACTTTATTTCCAGTCATATGCCTCGAACATGCACTGTCGAGATACCATCTATCATTACTGGATTTTGTTTTGAAACATACCTACAAAAATTTGATTTTTCTATTGGTACCCATTTTTTCCTGGGTCCATAAAAGTTAGAATTTGATACTCTTGAACTGTCCTTAGGGACCCACATCTTTTTTATTTTAGCAAAAGGATTTCTTTTAACAGGACATGAAGGTGAAATATGACCTTTTGTACCACAAAATGATATGTGAGATGAGAGTGATTAGAAGATGCATACACAAAGCCATTTTTGACAGTTTTTACTTTTGAAAAAGGTTTATATCCAATTCCGGCTCTACCAAAAGTACGATTTTGATTTTTAAGAATTTTATCTAAAGTTTCTCTGCCTTGGGTGAATTTTGAAAGAGTATTTTTCAAGTCTTCAATATTTTCTTTCAAAATAATTTGCTCCTTTTTCAAAGATTCATTTTCATTTTGCAATACAACTAAATGTTTTTCAGAAATTGAAGACTCTTTTTGAGTTAAAATCTCATTTTCCTTTTTCATTTTCATGGCTTCATTTTCTAAAACATTTATCGTGGAAGTCAATGATTCATTTTCTTTTGATAAATTTGAAATTATTTTCTTTTGACAATTACTTTTCAAACTAAGTTTCTTAAATTCAGCATGTAATTCATCAAAAACTAATTATAATTCATCAAATGTAAAGGATTCGTCATTTACCTCATTTTCATTTCCAAGTGCCATTAAGCATAGGTTAGCAACCTCATTTTTGCAAACTTCGGTTTCTGTGTCGCTTTCATTACTATCTTCTTCCCATGCTACAATCATAGCTTTCTTCTTGTCCTTCTTGAATTTTTTCTTAAGTTCTGGACATTCTGATTTGTAATGTCCAGATTTGTTGCATTCGTAGCAGGTTACTTTAGATTTTTTGTGATTTTCTCCTCTTTGAAAATCCTTGCTGTTAAAGTCTTTTCTGAAAAAATTTCGTACGCGTTATTTCTTTCTCACAAATCTTTAGAACTTTCTAGTGATGAATGTCATTTCCTCATCCTCATCTGAATCATCTTCCTTATCCTCTTGATGTTTCAAGGTTGATTTGAAGGCTATTCCTTTCTTCTTGTTGTTGTCCTCCTCTTCCTTTCCTTCTTGCATTATGAGCTCATGAGTTAAGAGAGATCCCATTAACTCATCTAGACTTAGCTTTAATAAATCCTTGGCTTCAGTAATGGCAATGACTTTTGTCTCCCAACTTTTTGGCAATAACCTAAGCACTTTTCTTACAATTTCAGCATTAGTATATATTTTTCCAAGAGAAGTTAAACCATTAATAATATCAGTAAAGCGAGTAAACATTTGAGGAATAGTCTCATCAAGCTTCATTTTAAAGAGTTCATAATTATGAACTAGCAAACTGACTCTAGATTCTTTAACTTGTTCAGTTCCCTCATGAGTCACTATAAGCTTGTCCCAAATTTCTTTTGCGGTTTTATATGTGGAAATTCTGTTGAACTCGTTGGCATCTAAGGCGCAGTACAACATGTTTGTAGCTTTGACATTAATTTGGGCCATTCTAGTATCTGATTCATCCCACTCTTCTTCAGGTTTTGGTACCCTAAGTCCATCTACGATTTTGGTAGGAATTTTTGGACCATTGCAAATAATTTTCCAGCATTCATAATCATTAGATTGAACATGTATGGTCATCTTAGTTTTCCAATAGCTAAAATTTGTGCCGCTAAATAGTGGTGGCCTATTGGATGCTTGTCCCTCGGGTAAAGAATAACTAGGGGTTGCCATGATCTACTCTAAGACGGTTAAGTCACACAAACTAGAGTTTAAGCTCTGATACCAATAGTTATCCCAGATAGGCAACCCAAGAGAGGGGGTGAATTGGGTTATTAAAAATTTCACAATATTAAAATTAACACAATATTCAGAATTTTAATAAATAAAAAAAAAACAGAATAATAATTATCAATATAAAAGTAGGAGAGATAGGGAGAGAAAATCAAATACTGCGATTTATAGTGGTTCGGCACGCTAGGCCTACGTCCACTCCCCAAGGAACCTCCTTGAGAATTTCTTTACTATTAATTGAATAAATACACCACCGAGCTTGTAGATTTGGCACAGGACTTACTCTTATCTATTGAGCCTCACTTAACAATAAATGCCTTACCCTTACAAAATCTCTCACAAAAATAAAAAATAAGAATAAGTGGTACTTGAACCCACTTTTACAATAATTCTCTCACAAAGAGTAGATATGAAAGTGTAAGAACAAAGGCTAGACTTAGATTTGAAAGTGAAAGAGCAGAATACAATGTACTCAGAATTTTGGAGCTTAAGAAATTTTCTCTTCAAGTTCTTGATTTTTTCTCCACACACAACACTTCTATTTATAAACAAAAAATATACCCGTTGGATGCTCCTTGCTAACGTCATGGCTTACATAAGCACGTTCCTTAATTTTAAATATTCAGCACATGTTAATAAAGAAAAAGATTAAAATAATTAGTAAGAGTAACTTTTTCTTTTCCCTTTTTGTTTAGTCAAAAATGCAACCATCGTTTTAGAAAATTTTGATATAAAACACAACTTTCAACCAAGCAAATAATTTGCTTCAACTTTTTCTTCTTGTTTCATTAGTATATATGTGTGTGTGTGTGTATATATGTGACATGATACAAAATTCAAATATGAGCCACCGATTTGTAAACAATTTGAATCACATCTTTGAATTCAAATAGGGAATTGATTTTGCTCCATCATTATGGACTCCTTGAAGTCAAGAACTACATGATTTTGTGTCTATTTTCTTATGCAAGCAAATTCAAAGCATTTTGCAACTTTTCTTTTTAATTCTGTAGGCAAAACATCTTCAAAGATTGATTTACAATTACATAAGTCTTCTCTTGTAATCATGGGCACCTTTTCTTATGTATAAATTTTCTTTGTTCACTTTTTCAAACTTTACAGACAAATCACCAAGGTTTGAATATATAATCTAATCAACACTTTTGAATATAATATCATGTATATATATGCATATATATAAGATGCAATAATTTTGTCAAACTTTTACACTTACCTTTTCTTATTTATTATAGTAATATATATATATATCAATGATGCAAAACCCACCGTCAAAAGATTTGCTCATCTTTTTCTTTTTACAATATAATATATATATATAAAGGTATGATTTGTTTTCAAACATCACTTAAGTAAGTTTCACTTTGCATGAAAAATATAAATCAAATAATTTTGCTATATATCATTCATTCTATGTGATCTTATCAAAAGAAAACAAAATATCAATATCACATTTGTCAAAATAATACAACTAATCGATTTGTCAAAAGATGAATAGTAATTAACAATATTTTTCAAAAAGTGAATAGTAAAGTTTTCAAAAATATTTTTATTTAAACAATATTTAACAAATATAAATATTTTAAAAAGATAATATTTTGTATCAAATAATATGTATATTAAATAATATTTTAGACATCATCAAAATTAAATAATATGATTAACAGGTTTCAAACATGGAATATTCGTTCACGAAAACAGATATCATTTCAGAAATCAGGACTTATCGTATTTCATTTAGAACATAATTCATATGAACGTATCTTTACGATAACGTTACTCACAGTGGTTCTAGTAAGCGGTCAATCAATCCTCGAGTTTTGACCTACAATCACAAAATACATAACACAAGCACGTCTCATTATTACACATTCATGTGGCTAACACGGCTTAGCTTTCATTACGTTGGTTCTTGTTCTTTCTTATCACAATGCTTAAACACACACACACTTGCAATCCCTTGACTTAGTACATTCATTCCTTAGTGTGTTTCTAATCCATAACCTCTTTAATATGGCTTAATTAAGGCTTAAGAATGCCTAAGATGCAATGAGGATTCCAAAACATGCTTTGGAACACTTAGTCAAATTTTCTGAAAATGAGGTCTACGCTCGAGCGTGGGTTTCCCCGCTCGAGCGGACATGCAGATAGTGAAGATCCGCTTGAGCGTGCCTTTCTTCGCTCAAGCGGACTGTAAACTCTAAAAGTACTGGATACAAGATTTTCACGCTCGACGGACGCTCGACCCTCGCTCGAGCGTGGTGCATGAATTCAGGGTTCACGCTCGAGCGTGAAAGTCCCCGCTCGAGCGTGGGTCAAATTTCTAGAAAATCCAAATTGACCTCCCAAGCTCAAAACTCGAATTCCACCAACCAAAACACATGTCTTGGGCCCCAAAACCAGAGATAACATAGTAAACTTGTAAAACATGAAGAATTACGGATTATTTCATAAAATCATGGCCCAAGAGTTTGTTAAAACTCACCATTTCAACTTAAAACATAATGAATGTTTATGAACACAACATGCATGAATTTTTCTTGTATCAAACTTCTCAAAACATGATCAAACACCACCAAACCACTTGAAACTTGATGATTTCCCTAAATGAAGATGAATTTCAAACATGCCAGAGAGAATTCTTGAAAATCATGCTCAATTTGTGAGAAAATGGACATGCATGCATGAATTGCAACTCAAACTCTATTCTAAGCTCAATGTACACATTCAAACTCATAATCTTGAAGAAATTTCATATTAAATGACTTAGTTACACAATCTAGAGGTTGTAATCTTACCTAGAGTCTTGAGTTAGCTAGGTACTTGCACAATCTTGGTGAATTCCTTCAATTCCTCTTCTTCAATCTCTTTTTTCTCTCTCTCTCTAGAATGCACTCTCTTTCTCTCTCAAGTAAACTCTCAGATTTTTTCACTCAAGGGAGATGAAGTAAATGAGTTCAAATGAGCTTATTAGGCTCATATAAAGCTATGGTGCTAAAAATACAATAATAGGAATATTAGGCTAACCAAATATGACTTAATTAATCAGATTGAATCAAATTTTAATAAAATTTGCCATATGGTTCTAAAAATTCCAAATAACATATCGGTGTAGTCAATTTCGTTTTCGGATGCCGATAAGGCTTTCAAGTTACATATTAAAGTGGAATTTCAAACAGCTATTTCTACAAGTAACAGATAGTAAGCCAAATATCATGCAAATCACATAATGAACCCTTAATTTATTTTAATTCTCTCATTAGCATAATTAATTACGGATTAGTAGCTAATTACGGGTCGGGGTTATTACATGTTGTCTGCCAAAGTCTGACTCGAGCAAAATCCAAATTGCTCAAGTTAACCGAACTTCACATAAATTTCATTTTTGTGCCTGTGCGTGTGCAACTAAATTATTAATTTGTTAAAATTAGACTCTATTTATATTTGTTTAGAAAATCATTAATAACATCAAAACAAATAATTTATATAATGTAAGAGTTTTTACAATTTATGAGTGAATTTTACTTGTGTATATAATATATATTCAATATGATTTAACAATCTAAATTACTTTAATATTATGTGATGACTAATAATTTATATGTATATTTAATATATATATATATATAATTTGGGTTTTGGATTATTCGGATTGTTTGATGCCTTTGCCTAAGTCCACCTAAATTTAATTTGGGCTTATGAACAAGTATGTACTGAATTCAAAAATATCTTTCCCAAGTCCTAATAAAATTCAGACTTCACTCGGTTTGAGCCCGCCTAAGTTGCACCTCTACCTAAAATTTATGGTAGTTATAAGGAGATTGAAACCCTCTACGAGTTGTAGCAATTTGTTATCTTGAATGGTGGAGGTTGCATTGTGATTAATGCTTGTCGATCGTGATGACTTTTTCTGACCATAAGTGTAACGCCCTAATAAATTAAAAGATTCAAATCATCCATAATCTAACATTCATACCTTTAACAATGGACAATAAACCATATGTTCACATATATACAAGTTCTGCAATGTCTTTTCCATTCATTAATACCCCAAACTCATTCACTTGCATAATACATTCATTGATTTTACATCCTGAATCTATAGCATGTAATAGTTAAGCATGAATATGTAAACTATTACAATTATATGCCTTAGTGGCTACACGTTTCCAAGATGAAACTTGGGTACAACAAAAGTGGGATAGAACCTAATACATATATGTCCTAGGCTTGTACAAAATGTTCACAAAAACAATGACAAAAGTGAGCCTTCGACTCCATAGTTCCCTCAAGCTAATTCTTTGGTAGAAGCATATCATTAATACCTAAAAGTTGGTTTCCACAGAGGGTGAGCTAAAGCCCAGTGAAGATTAATTTAATAAACTGCATGAAGCTTAACGAGGTCATGTGATGAATGCACATGAATGTCTTTTCTAAAAACAATGCCTAGTCTATCTTTCATTTAATGCAATGTTAAGTTTATAGCTAACTGCATAACTTTTTATTTCCAAAATAGAAAACAGGATAATGGATACACACACTGGGAATATCTAGGTACATGTAAGCACTACCAAAGCTATTTTACCTGTACTAACCGGAAGGATCGGCACCTCATCGCGTGGGTTTTTAGACTTTCATCACGGGCACACAGGCCAATAATTATAATAACCATAACCATACCTCTTAATCAAATTCACTATGGTATTCACCCATTTTTCTCAAAAACAATACATTTCAATGAAAGAGTATGAAACAATGTTTAAATGGAGGATGCAAAAGTAAAAGGTTTTTATTCACCTAGTCTTCATGCAACTTCTACAACAAACAAGACTATCTTTCACCGATAGCCCAAAGACAGATATCTCTATGCAAGAAATAAATTCAAGAGAGATAGAATTAATATAAAATTTCAATACTCAGGATACCAATACATATTCCACTTCCCCATCCAACCCAACAAAGGTTACCAAAACAACATTTCAATTTCAACCTTGCCATTATCTTTGTTCACATCAAGAACACTTCCAAATTTTTGAATTTTCCCCAAACCAATATCCTTTCAACATTTTTATATCTTCAAAGTAAATTTCCAAATTTCTCAATACCAAAATCATTATTGTGACATTTCATGAAAAACCTCTCTTTTCAAAATCAAATCCAAGTACAATAACCCAAAAGTTAACCCAAACCCAACCAACACACTATTCTACTCAGGAGCACATAATGAGGCTAAGAAACATACATAAATGTTAAAGAAATCCCTACCTCAAAGCCCAAGAAGAGAAAGAACAACACCCAAAAACCAACGATGTTGAAAACTTGAAATTTTCCTATTAAAATGTAGCTCACAATTTGCTTTACCTTAAAGCCTCAAGCACTAGGGATAGGAGATGAATGTAGCTAGATGAAAACCAAGACTTTAGGGCTTGGAGGTTAACAATGGCAGTCTGGAGAGAGAAAAGAGAAAGATGATCTCAAAAAGTAAATATTTGTAACTTTTGGTGGTATATATAGTAGGATTGGGCGTGGCAGTGAACAACAGACTGCAAGCACGAAAGATATAGTCGTGGCTGTGGACAAGAACACCGTGAGCGCGAACTCTAAAGTAGTGGCCTAACCTCGCGACCCCTTGTGGGCCATGCACGTTTTCCCCCATGCAAAGACCTGAATGGTGCATTTGGTCGTGGGCGCGATGTAAAAGACCATGGGCAAACAAGGAGTCGCGGGCACGACACTCCCTTCACAAGCACAAAAATGATGACCTACAAAAGTAGTGGAAGGTGTTTTTCATCGCGGTCGCTTCCCCTTGCGGGCCCGACCTAACAACACCGTGGCTGCGAACAAGGAGGTCGCAAGTGTGGCCTAAGGAAACAGAGAAAAATTCTGCCAACCTGTTAAGTGTAAAACAAGGTTTCCAGAAACAACTAAACCAAGGATGAGCCAAACCAACCTCCAAAGTAATCACATCACCCCCAACAACAAAAGTACAAGATTTAAGGTTATAAACACAGGCCGCTATAATGAGCTATGAGGTAGCCATTCAAGTGGCTTTGTATAGAATGGCTCTAAGAGAAGTGTGGCTGAAGGGATGCTGGGAGCTAATAATGGTGCTTATATTAGGGGCTAAGAGAGAGAGAGAGGGTTAAGAGGGTAAAATTGACATTTTTTAAAAAATAACTAAGGATGTCAGCAAATTATGTAAGTTGACCTAACGGTTGGTTAATAAAGGAGATGAATTGTAATATAATTTATAACTTCAAAGAGAAAAATGTAATTTTCAAAACATCAAGAATAAATTTGTATTAAATACAAACCTCACTTTATCAGTTCAAGTGTCCACCTTTCTGTCCACGTATCTACTTGTCTACCCAATTTTTTGTTGCCAGCCACCACTGAATTTTTCAATGAATCACCGACAGTGAGCAGCGATTGATAGTGGTATATGAAAATAGAGAGAGAAAGTAGAAATAAAAAAAAATAAAAGGGTAATATATATATATGTATATTAAAACAATAATTTGTAGTTCTCACCAATATATTTCATTAACCATATCCTTAAAATCCAAACAAATCAATTATTAGACTTAATGTTGTATGTACCTATAAAAGTAGACTCATCACCAATATTTTCAACAATTTATGTGACATACTACAAGAAAATGCATTTTTGCCGACCACTTTTAGCTACCAAAACTAATTTAGTCGCCAAAAGTGTGGGAATTGGCTACCAAAAATAATTTTAGTCGCCAAAAGTCAACTTTTTAGCTACTAATTTTTTTTAGTAGGGGAATGTTGATTATTGGCTACTAAAAAAAATTTAGTAGCTAAAGATATTACAATTGGCGACTAAAAAATTATTTAGTAGCTAAACATATCACAATTGGCGACTAAAAAAAACTTTAGTAGCTAAAGACCCACTTTCGGCTACTAAATGTTTGGTAGCCGAATGTAAATAAAAAAAATTAATTTTTAATCTTCCCCGACCAAAGATTTGGTCGCCAAATGTCAACTTTCCGCGACCAAAGTTCTTTTAGTCGCTAAAGACCCACTTTCGGCTACTAAATGTTTGGTAGCCGAATGTAAATAAAAAAAATTAATTTTTAATCTTCCCCGACCAAAGTTTTGGTCGCCAAATGTCTACTTTTGGCGACCAAAGTTCTTTTAGTCGCTAAAGACCCACTTTCGGCTACTAAATGTTTGGTAGCCGAATGTAAATAAAAAAAATTAATTTTTAATCTTCCCCGACCAAACATTTGGTCGCCAAATGTCAACTTTCCGCGACCAAAGTTCTTTTAGTCGCTAAAGACCCACTTTCGGCTACTAAATGTTTGGTAGCCGAATGTAAATAAAAAAAATTAATTATTTACATTTTTATTTTTATTTATATTTTTATTTTTATTTTTATTTTTATTTTTATTTTTATGAAGAGGTTGTACACCCACCATCCAAAAATATTAATTTTTTAAAAAAATTAATTATTAAAATAATATGATTTTCTTATTTTGTCCTTTTTTTAAATCCATTAATAACAATTGATATTTCTAAAAAAATATACTATCAAAAGGTAATTTTGATAAATTAATATTTTTAAAATGTAATAATTGTATTATAAAAAGAAATTAAATTATGAAAATAGACTATTATTTTGAGATGAATCTTTTGATTAAACTATTTATACTTTTTACATCATCATATTTCAATAACACTAATAAATTAAGAATAAATCAAAATTCACAAATAAAAGACAAAATATCCCAATTATTTATCATTTCAATAAATTTTTCAATATTATTACCAGTACTAATAAAAGACAAAACATCCGAAGAAGAATGACATATATATTTTTTTATACTGTGAGCCATTTTATGTATAAAATGATATATATATATATATATATATTCAAAATTCAATGGCAAAAAATAATATTTAGAGAAATAGGGGGGCCATGGCCCCCCATAGTCTTCTCCTAGTTCCGTCCCTGATACCCAAGACAAGAAGATTTTTTTCTTTTTTTGGAAAACACAAGACTTAATATATTGCACATCCGATAATAAGTTGTCAATTAAAGTACATCAGAGTATAAAATAGATCTCAAAAAGGATAAAGAGAATCTCCACGTAGGGATGATACGAGTTTCCACATAAATAGAAAAATAAACCTCCATGTAGGGAGGAGAAAACCTCTATATAGAGAGATATTATTGAGAGAAAAAAATAAACACAAAACAAACATTACCAATCACTTTCACGATCCGTTCATCGTCACAATTGGTAACTATGATATCTTAATTCTTATCTCTAAATTACAAAATAAAACATTATAGATCTAAGATGGTCGTCTAGTAAATAAAAGCAAGTTTAACAGCATTGGATCTCGATCAAGAATCAAAATATGAGTAAAGATCTGAAAGTTTTATGGTGACAAACCGATGATGTAGATGAGAGTAGTGGTAATGGATTGCTTGAACTTGAACTACCTGACATATTATTTCTTTCCTTTCAATTGCACCTGTGTTACATGGACCATTATCCCTCCTACCTCTGGTTTAGTAGTTCATATTCAAACCATGGGTTTTCATTCAATAGTTGATATCCGAAACCCCAATGGTGTGGAAGTGTGAACTGAGCAAAAATGACCAATGGTGTGGAAGCTTCTCATATTTGATAGCAGAGTGGTTTTCTGCTTCTCATATCAAGGGGGAGATCCAATGATGGAAAGGGTGTTTGATGAAATGCCTCAAAGAAGAATTCATCTTAATTGCAAATCAACTTTACATAGTGTCTGTCTGTCTCTTTGTCTCTCTTTGTCTATCTCTTACTCATATCTTGTTTCTCTATGTCTCTATCTCTTTCTCTTTTCTACTCTGTCTCTGTCTTTATCTCTGTCTCTCTATTTCTAAATTTTGTAATTTTTTTTTCATAAACTGAGTCATAAAACTCCAATAAAGTAAAAAGCATAAACAATAAATAAAATTAAAAAATATTAATTTAACAAGCCTGATCTATTTTTCACATCTCTTTCTCTCTCTGTCTCTCTCTCTCTCTATATCTCTTTCTCTCTTTATCTCTCTCTCACTTATCAGTCTTCTCTCTTTCTTTCTCTCTCTGTGTCTGTTTGTCTGTCTCTCACTCTTCTCTATCTCTCTCTCTCTTTCTTTCTATGTGTCTATCTGTCTGTTTATCTCTCTCCCCCATTGTGTTCAAATTTGCATCAACCTCTTTAAGAACCATGGTTGAAATACTTGAGAAATTATTTCATGCGACAGATGCCATGTAGTTAGGTTAAGGTGGTTTTCTCTTTTATTCATTATTTTCCGTGTAATAAAATAAAATGTCAAAATTTGATATGCCTGAACATTAAGTACCACCAATTGAGCATAAAGTCAATTTTTGAGTCCTACCTTGTACAACATTATAAATAATAAATGGAAATGTATACCATGTCAGCTCAGTCACGTGACGTATTTATTACATAAAGTATTTCCTTACGAGTAAGGCTCAAAACACACAAACACACACAACCAGAAGAAGAAAAAGAAAAAAAGAAAAGCAGAGATTGAGCAATAAGTCTAGATCCTCTATAATGATTTTCTTTGAGTGATCCTGCAGTGATTTTTTGTATGGCTATTGTATTATCAACTTTTGACTATTGTACCTTCAAATTTTATAAAATTAAATCTTAATTATTCAAAAATTCACTCTAATATCACTCTAGAGAGTCCAGACTCATGAGCAACGACTATGGCAACCCCCTCAATTGGGAGGTTGTTTTGTTGATTGAAGCCTGGTATTTTGATGTAAGAAGTATGTTATTAGTAGTTGCAGTTCTAGCAATTTTTATATAAGCAAAATGTTATTATTATTTACATTTTTAGTAGTTTCTTTTTCCTTTTTTTTCTTAATTGTTTTTCAACTTTTTTTTTAATGAAAGAAATTTAAATGCTGTCACTAAAGATTATAGAAGCTAATTAAATTAAGAACGTAGTCTTTCAAGATTTTTTTAAAATATTATTTATCATTTTTTGACTTTTAGTAGATGCTTTTTAACTTTCCTTCAAAATTTAAAATTTTCAGGTCCTTTTTTTTTAAAAAAAGACAAAAATTATATTAAAGACAAAAATTTGTTTTTTAAAAAAGCTAACTTTTGAGGTAGAGACTTAAACTTCACAAATAACATAAAAAATTGCATTATCAATATCTTTAATATATTTTTAATAAATTTTTTGAGATAAATTATATATTTCAACCTCGTACTTTTATCTAAATTTTACTTTAGTCTCTCATAGTTGAGTTCTCAAATTTCAACTCATGTTTCAATGAGTCATAGCATTACCTTGCCATTTAAAATTTGCATGAAAATTGAAACATAAGGAATCAAAATAGAATTTAAGTAAAAGTCTTTTTTTCTGTTATTGTGAAATTTGAGTAAAAATTAAAGGGTGAAAAAGTATAACTTGTTATACAATATTTTTCTTCTAATGCCCCTAAAATGTCTTTACTTGAGCACTCTCTATTCAATTTTTTGACAATAAGTAATAGGAGGATCATACTAAAATATAAGTTAAAACATGACAACTTAACTGTTACAATTAAAATATTAGAAATTAAAGTGAAAATTGAGAGAAAAATTGAAGGTGAAAAATATAGTTTACCATTTACTAATTTAAACTTCTCAAATTATAAATAAAATTAAATTTTAATTGCAAGAGGTAAAATCAACAGGCTATGACCAACCATATTCATTTGTATTGATTAATTGAAACACTTCAAAGCCATAATTTCCAACAACATTAAAATCAAAAAAACAGTACTACATGTCAAAGAGAAATTAACAAACATTTGACATTACATGGACTACTAGATTCTAAAATAAGAAAACCAAATTGCAATTCTATAGATGGATATGGATACTAGCTCATAATCATGAGATGAGACTTTTAATTTAATTACTACTACTTTTTGGCTTTCTTTAACTTGTCAGCCAAGAGTGCATTGTACTCATCCCTCATTCTGTTATATTTGTCAGTTAAGGTCTTGAAAGCTTCCATTTTCTCCTCTGGGACTTCCTTCTTCTTCTTCTCTAGATGAATCTTCGTTTCTGCGATTTGTTGCCTCAGCTCTTGAATTCTTTGCATTTTCTCGCCGTGCTCTTTCTGCAGCATTTCCAACTCCAATGGCTGTTTCTCTGGAAATTTTATAATAAATGAAGAGTGTGTGAACAAAATAGAAAATTTAATCAGTTAAAATAGTGAACTTCATATTCAAATAGTGCGCTGATTCCACCTAAATATATAGACTCGTTGTTTGAAACTAATCAAAATTTGTATTTTGTTCATAGATTTTGACAGTGTGTGAACAAAACTAGACTCCCTTAGGCATGCAATGTGCTCAACATTCCAACTTTTCGAAGAACCTAAATTTTTATGTTTGATAGTTTTTAAAAAAGTTCCCATAAAAAAACAAAATATTGTTGTCTAAAAAAGACTAATTTGTTCAAAAGCTCAACATATGAAAGTTCACCTTATCCAAACACCTCTTAAAAAAATATTGATAAGTCCCTATTTATTGCTTTGTCAAGTCTAGATATGATATTCGGGATAAATTTTTTTTGACCCAATTTCAGGAAAAATAAAAAAAATCCTTGCGAATCCCTTGGTCTCCTCTAAGTTTCTTTTTCACGTGATTGTTGGCGTGACATTTTCAATCTAGAATTGAACGAAAGTTAACTGTTGGAGTAAGGGATGGTTTGGAATAATCTAAATAAGTGTATTTTTTGATTTTTTACAAAAAGATGTATAGAAAAGTAAAGAGGTGATGTGATGAAAAACAGATAAAAAGATAAAAAGTGTGTACTTATTAGCACACCCCAAACAAGGCCTAAATTAGAAAAATTAAAAATGCTAGGGACTAAAGTTGAAAAAATACACTTTTAAGAGCAAAATGAGAAAATGCTAAAATTTAAAGTGTAATTTATCTTTTTTAAATCAATTGGTAGGATGTAATTTACCGATATCATATGTGATTTTCTGGACATTCAATTATGTAAGAAAGTTCAATAATAAATTATCACATGCCAAAACAAAATCAATAATAATAATAATAATAAAAACACACAACACATTGTATACTACTTAAAAATGATTATAAAATTCCATTAGAATTAGAGCGTGTTGAATATGATCGTTTTACAAATTATTTTTGAATAATTATATATATCTGAATCCTCATGAGAGGTCTCTGATAATTGATTATGTCAAAAACAAACAAAAAAAATCTTTCTTCAGCAATTTAGGACTTTGAACATTTTTGGGAACAAACATATAGATGTAAACAAATAAAATGAAAAGTAAATGAAGAACAAACCTGAATTGAATGGTTTCTGATAATTGATTATGTCAAAAACAAAAAATTTACTTCTTTAACAGTTCAACAATGCTAGGTAGCTCAAAATTTTGTGGCTCAAATGGCTCAAATCACTCGAAACGACGTCGTTTTACGTCGTTTTGACAGATTTGAGCCATTTGAGTTACAAAATTTTAGGCTACTAAACATTTTCCTTAACAATTTAGGACTTTGAACATTTTTGGAACCAAACATATATATGTAAACAAACAAAATGAGGAGTAAAAGAAGAACAAACCTGAATTGAATGAGATGTTTCCACCTTCCATGACTCCAACTTCCTAAAAGAGAAAACAAGTTTTGAATTTTGTTTGAATTATTTGTTTAAATATTACAGCAGAGAGAGAGAGAGAGAGAGAAATTAAAGGAAGAGATTACGAACCTTTAAAATGCTTCTTAAAATGTAGAATAACTTTGTAATTCTCAAAGTTGTATGTTGGTTGCTCTATAGTAGTTTGTTTGATCGATTTATTTATAAGTATGAGCCGTTTGTTTGATAGAATAAAGTTCCTGACAACAAGTCATGTACAAAGCCGTTACCGACTTCAGTATTTATTAAGCATTTAGTGTCAGATAACACGAGATAATCTTCATTTAAAAGTCGTAATTATCTCTAAGTTTTGTAACTTTGTCTCGTCTATACATTTATCTCATATTTGTACATCTCTATCTGAAAAATCTACAAAACTCCTGGATATTAATTTGTGATTATGTATCAATTTTAACCAATAAATAACAATTTCAATCAAATAATCAAAACAAATTGACACAACGTTTTTAACGTGGAAAAACTATAATTGGATCCAATTGTGATAAAAAAAATCATGGGCAAAAGCCGCAAAACAATCCACTAAAAAGACAAAAGAAATTATATAAGTGTACCCTCAATTACCTAGCAAATTCACACTCGAATTGAACCGACCCCTATATGTCTCTTTCATCACGGTTTTCGCCTCATAATTGTCTTGTCCAACGTTGAATCCACAACGCCGATGTCGAATCCACGACGATGAAGCACTCCAGAATCCACCAAAGTTTCAGGCCCAAATTCTACGGAATCCACCGAAGAATAACTCTTTCTTTTGTATTGAATAAATAAAACAAACAAACCTTTTAATATAATCCACTTAATTCATAATTAAACTCTCACAGATATTAAAGGAAACAAGCAAAGAAGCTCCAGATGAAAACCCTAATACCCAAGAAGAAGATCTGGAAGCCGTACTCTGAAATCGGACTGAAACACACATTTATAGAAAACAGATCTGCGATCTCCGCTCGAGCGCAAGAATGGTTGCTTGAGCGGATCTACGCTCGAGCGCAGGAATGGTTGCTCAAGTGGAAAAAAACAACACCCACTGCTTTTGCAAGCGAAACAACACCCACTACTTTTACAAGCGAATGAAACTTCTAAAAGGTCGCGATCTCCGTTCAAGCGGACAAAACAACTTCAACTGCAAATTTGCTTTTTGCTTCGGGGGCGTTGCCCCTCGACCCCGGCTGGGTGCTACCCCCTGGACCCCCACGAGCTAATCAGGCAGCTCGATCCCCGACATAGTCAGCGAAGTGGCAAATATGAAAGAATTAACTTCCAAAACATCTCTGCAAGGCACAATTCGGGTTGGATTCGCATCTAAAAGTTCATAGCCTCATTGAAATAAAAGTTGAACAAAATTACAACTGAAAGGAATTTTGTCAAACGGGATTGCTAAGAATAAAAACCTAACGCTATCAAATCTATTGAAATTACTGAATGTACATAAATCCTAATCTGCAGCACTCGATTGAGTATGTGAGATCATGTTCTACATATCACTATTTGTAGCTTTTTTGATTTGCATTAGAGCCCCAATGCCAAATGGCAACTAGCTCAATGTCATTTGCAACTTCATGAACTTTCAATCTTAATCCCATGTTGGAAAGCTCAAGTTGTTCCTTTCCTATGTGGTCACAAGCTCATGGGCTTTGTTTATGGGTTTGTGTCTTGCCCTCCCGGTATGTGGAACTTGGATGACAATACCAAGTGGTCATGAGTCTGCTCATTGTGTATTTCTCTGAAGATATTTTCCCTCTTGTTGGCCTCTTCACTTGTCATGAAATCAGGACCACACTTGAACAATACTTGTCCTGCCATTCCAATACATGCGTCCTCCAGCTCCATATGCAACTCCAACAACTTAAACGAGAAGACAAATCTATTTCCTCTTTTCTCCATGTTATGAGAGTAATTCTGATATATTGAATTGAATGATAATACAATAGGAGAACCCTGTATATATAGGCTGAAAAGAAACCTAGATAGATACATAAGAAGATACAGATAAAATGAGATTGAGATAGAGATACAAGAAGATAGAGATAAGTATAGAAGGAGATAGAGATAGAGATATAGATATATCTACAACACAAATAGATAAGTATAATAATATACAGCTAACACTCCACAAAATCGAATCTCCCTCTAATGAACTCACTGCTATTGGACTCTCCTTTTCCTCACTGACTTCAACATCTATGTCCTCAAAGCTTTTTGCCAGAATTCAAAGATCTTGTTACTACCATTGCAGTAGGGCCCACATTTATCTCATTTTCTGAGTTACATTCCCTCCTGCTCAGTCACAAATTCCTCTACACAAACTCTTTTTCATCTATTGTTCATCTTCAGTTACCCATCGACTCTAGTTCAGTGGCCAATTTGGTGCAGCAACATGGATCTGCCAATCATCAATCCCACTTTTCCCTATCCTCATGTGATCGCTCTATCGGTTGAGATCCATGTGACAGTGGTTGGAGGGTCGTCCCTCCCCTGCTACGTGTCATTTTCATGGTGATGATCATCTCGATAACACCAATGTTTTGGTTTTCTTACCATTTTCCTTGTTTAACGAGTTCTAGCTTACACCTTCACAACTGAGTATTTATATTGTATGCAAAGTGTGTTGTCAAATATACAATAACGTTTCCCATCTTGACCCATTATGCCATCATTAACATGACCAACCACACGCTTATACCATTCTTGCTCCATTCTTTAACAATTGTATGCCTAATTACTATGACTGCCTTCTAGACATTGGTGCTACCCATTACATAATCCTTGATTTCTCCAATCTCACCCAACTTGAAGATTATCATAGCCCAGATCACTTATGAGTTGGCAACAGTAATGGGTTACACATTGTTCATACTAGGTCTTCTCTTCTTCCTACTACTACATGAATTTTCAAACTTTTCAATATTCTTAATGTTTCTGATTTAACTAAGTCATTTCTTTATGTACATCAGCTTTACAAGGATAACTCTGTCTATACAAAATAAAAGTGGCCTCTCTCGGCCTTGGTCTTCAACATCGCTGGATAAGAGTTACTTCTCTCAGTTCACTTATCTGCCTGTGTCATCACCATCTCCTTCCTTCTTTTGTGCTACAAGAGCTTCTCTTGATTATTCGTATGTCGCCTATGACGTCCACATCGGGCAACTCTTCATCAAATTCTTTGCTAGAATAATGTATCCTTTTCATTTGATCATTTCAATTATATTTGTTTGTCTTGTTAGTTGGGCAAGTCTTTTAGGTTGCATTTGTGCCCTTCAACTTCAGTAGTTACTGGCCATTTATAGCTTTTGTTTACTGATGTATGGGGGGTTCTTCCCCAATCCCTTCAACAAATGGACATCATTTCAATGTTAGTTTCTTGGATGATTATTCTAAATATGTTTGGTATTATCCAATTGTTCGCAAGTTTGAAATTTTTACTATTTTCCTCTAATTCATCGACAATATGATCTCGACTACATGGAAACCTTTAGATATGTAGTTAAACCTACTATCATTTGCATCATCCTTTCCATTGTCATTTCTTATGGATGGTTCACTTGTCAACTTAATATCATTCTTACATTATATCCTAGGTCCTAACCATTCGGTTTTGTTGATTCTGATCATGCTAATCATGTTTGCAAACTTAACTACAACTTATATGGTCTTAAACAGGCATCCCACGTGTGGTTCAATCGTCTCACCTGGCAACTTCTTTAGATCAGTTTTACAGCTTCCAAAACAGATACATCCCTCTTCATTTACTCTCATAGATATGTTCAACTGTTTGTTCTCATCCATGCTGATGATATTTTGGTCACTAATATTGATACCTCCATGATCACTAGTCTTATTATTCGAATGGGTTCTACCTTTGTACTCAAAGAACTTGGCCCTCTCTGTTTTTTCCTTAGTATGGAAGTTCTTCCTCACTCTAATGGAGTTCTTCTTTTCCAAAAGACATTACATCCAAGATCTACTTCCAAAATCTAATGACATTTTGGTCACTAATAGATACCTCCATGATCACTAGTCTTATTATTCAAATGGGTTCTGCCTTTGTACTCAAAGATCTCGACCCTCTTTGTTTTTTCCTTGGTATTGAAGTTCTTCCTTACTCTAATGGAGTTCTTCTTTTCCAAATATATTACATCCAAGAATTTACTTTCAAAATCCAATATGCATCAATGCAAGGGTGTTCAAACACCCATTTCTACATTTGTCACGCTTTCTTCATCTAGTGATAGGCACTTCTCAAATCCCACTCTTTTTCTCCAAGTTGTTGGCCCCATGTAGTATTTAACACTCACCTCGCCAGACTTTTCATTTTCTCTAAACACAGTATGCCAATTTATGCAGTATGAAATTTATGGTTTCCATTGGGGCAAATCCAATCACCTCAATTTAAGATGAGAAAAAATTCTCCATTGGTATCAAATGGTTATCTATTAAGCGGGGAAAATCCTATTTTAAAAAAAAAAAAGAAAGATTAGACTTTTCACATTTCTCAGTATGTGTCCACTAAGTTACATGCAATGTTTTTATTCTAATTGGGATGATTGTAAATCCACTGGTAGCTATGCAATCTAATTGGGTGCTAATTAATCTAGGCTCTTGACCTTATCGCAAACAGTGAACTGTTGCCCACTCTTTCACTCAATTTGAGTACAAAGCCCTTGGCGATACAAGTTATGGGACTAATCTAGATTCGATCTCTTTTCCATACCTTCATTCTCTACCATTTCTCTGGCGTAATAAAATTGGATCCTTCTACCTTACATTCAACCCTTTCTTCCATGCTCGGACCAAGAACATTGAAATTGATTCATTTTGTAAGGGATAAAGTGGTATGTGGTGATCAAACCGTGCACTAGATTAGACCAAGGACTAGGTCGTAGACATCCTTACCAAAGGGCTTCTCACGACATGTGTTCAAGCAATTTGTTCCAAGTTGAAAGTTGTATCTCACCACTCATCCACTTGTGGAAGGCTATAAAATAACAAGAGATAATCTTCACATAATAGTTGTAATTACCTCTTTATTTATATTTTGATCTTGTATAGATATTTATCTCATATTTATTCATATCTCTTTCAAATATATTGTAACAATTGAATGTACATAAATCCCAAACTGCAGCACTCGGTTGAGTGTGTGAGATCATTTTCTACATATTACTGTTTGTAGAATTTTTTTTGATAATGATATGGTAGCAAGTACTCTCTTCCTTTGCTTAACTTTGATACTGTTGTACAATTTTGTATGCACACACATACCCATAGGTTCCATTTTTCTCTTTGTTGTCCCAAAACGTAGTTCACTCAATCAATTTGCCTATCTACATGTGAAACAAGATTGCACATTAGAAGAGTTTTAACTTGATATTCTTTGTTAAATTAATTTGCTAATAACTAAAGTTTGTGGAACAATTGAAAATTCTTACATGGTATCACAGTTAGATCTTGGGTAATCTCTTAAGTCTATTTCTTTCATTTTCATTTCTTTTCACCTCCCAGTGCGACTAGGTTGCCCTTGTTGGGAAGAGTCTTAAATTGTTCATCTCTCTAAGCTAGTTAAACTTAATTTATGTACCTTATATAAATCGCTCTACTCATTGTCAATTAATTTTAAATTGGATAAATTACAAATACACTTTCTGAGATTTACTTAAAATATGAATTGTCTCCTGTAATTCTAGAAATTACATCATGCCCCTTGAAGTTTTTAATTTCATAACAAATAACCCATTTTATTAATAAATCATCAAGTCAATTAACAATTTTTAATGATGTCAGAAATTTATTTCAATTAATAATTTAGACAATTTTATTATTGTATAGAAGCGTAATTAGAAATTTTATTTTTCAGTTAATTCTGCTAAATAAAAAATTTCTGGCAAGGGTTATTTATAATTTTCCAAACCATAAGGAGCAATTCGTACTTTAAACAAATCTCAAAGGTATATTTATAATTTAGCATTTTAAATTTGATACCTCTAAAGTTCTAACAATTTAGTCTAGTTTTGATTATTTTGTTTAAGATTTTAATAATCAATAATACCATTCACAGAATGAGATGTAAACCGCTCAAAAGGGTGGCTCCCACAGTCATAATAACAGTAAATAAATAAAAATCTAAAAGAAATGGATCTGCATCTACAGTGGGTTAATGAGATCAAGAAGTAAACAGTACATTTCCCAGGAAGAAAAGAAGGAGAAATTAAAAAAAAAAAAAAACTTGTTTGAGCCTTTTAACAAAATAAATTCCAAAATTTTAATTTTGTTAATTTAAATCTTAAATTTTTTATTTGTTTTTAATCTAAATCATTTACTTATTTCATGAAGTAAAATTGATAATAAAAAAAAATAGTTATTTTAGTCATTAAATTCAATGAAAAGTATATTTTAGATATTTTAAAAAATCAAAAAATTAAAATTAAAATTAATAAAATTAAAAATTTAGTATTTATTTTATTATAAGGCTCAAACCTTGGTTTTTTATGCAACTGTCCCCAAAAAAACAAAACAAAAAAAAAGAGTAAACATTACATGAAATGACTACATAGAATGATAATTATGCATGGCAACAATAAACAAATAAATAAAATTGCATGCATATATATAGGAAATTATATGAATTTTCAGTGCTACTACCTATATAACACAGCCATTTTCATGCATAATATATTTTTTTATTTGTTTAAATTGATAAAAGGGCCGAAGCAAATGTGCTACAGACCCCCACGACTCCCACACTCCTGTGAGAGAGAAAGGAAAATAAAAATAAAAATACATAATGAATGGTCACCAATCAATTTGGGATTACGATGATCACTTATTTTGGGAGTCTCAAGGCCGAAGAACAAGTCTTGAACCTCAACATCCACGAAGTCAATCCTTAATCTTGGAACATAACATGTCAATTTACCATTTTCACCTTAGAGTCATGGACCCTACATACATGGGTATGTTTTTCAACTGAGTACCTAAAAAAAAGGGAAGGAAGAAAGAAATTTTTTTGTAAAGGACCCGACTTACCTCGAGTCCCATTTTTGAATGGGAGGGTGCAGGTTCTATACTTGTGGGCTCATTTTAGGTCTATTTAGGTGATTTAGATCATTTAAATTATAAGACTTGTCATGCAAATTATTCATGTAAAAAATTTAAGGCGATCAAATATTGACAATTATCTCATTAGTCACATTTTTGTGTAATAAAATTGATGACTAAGTTGGCCCAAAATTTGTCTATCTTTTTTTTTCATACAAACAAACTGATCATAAGCTGAACGATTCTAACTACCAAAACAGACCTTAAATAGGCCTAAAAGTACACAAACTGCAAACCCTTCAATCCAAAAAGAGAACTGGAGGCAAGCTGGTGGAAGTCCTTATCCAGATTGTATGCCATTGTAAAACCCAAAAATAAAAGTAGGTAAACTAACCTTGTAGTTTCAAAGTTGTCTTCAAGCATGCACTGCACCTCTCTCTCTCTCTCTCTCTCTCTCTCTCTCTACCCAGGAATTGTAGAAGCTTATATAAGCTATAGGTGATTGATTAGGTGGGTAGTGTAGAAAACAGTATGGGGTTCTTTCTTGTGAGGAAACCAAGTGAGAGTGATCAGCAAGACAAAAACAGAAAAAGACAAGAGGACTGAGAAGCTTCCTTTAATGGAAACAAAATCCACAAGAGTAGATTTTGGCACAGATATTTGCCTAGCCATTGAGGTGAAAAAACTTATTCATGTCATGTCCCTCCTTATAACAGCAATGCTAGGTATCATGAAAAAATTTTCATGAAAATAATCATGAAAGCTTTGTGACCCTTGGATTACACTTAGAATAAAGCACCATACACTAATCAAGATAATCCAAAGATCATAACTTTTTCATGATCATTTTCATAAAAAAACTTTCATGATCCGTAACTTTTCTCCCCTTATAATCCTACAAATGCCCCCATTCCCATTGGGAATCAGAATAAAGAGCATGTGAGTGCAACAGACATATATGTTTCAAACAAAGCTCATATGCATCACAACATGTTAACAATGGGTCCAGATATCGAGGTGCACCTAAGTTGGTTTGGCAGTCATTAAAAGAAAGGAGATCCAGATCCTTTATCTATATATTGTGATGCTGTTCGACTTTTATGCTGTGTTTGGTTGGAAGATTTTGAGAGGGATTTAGAAAGGGAAAGGGAAAAGGTGTGTGAAACTATGTGAAATTTAGGCATATTTTATTCTTATTTCATCTGCCTTTTCCATTTCTCTTTCCAAATCCCTACTCAAATCCCCCAACCAAACACAACATTAGTCTCACCCATTCAGTGGAATGGAACGGCTGCAAGCGAGCCACATGGGCAAAAGTAAGAGGGTAAATTATACTTTGCCTCATTTACGTTTGGTCACTTTTTCACTTTAATCCTTAAAGTTTATTTTTTTTTACTTTGACTATTTCAAGTTTTTTTTCCAATTTTAGTCATAAAACTAACTTCTACTTAAAATTAGATAAAAAAATGTTACCATAACTATCATATAACATAAAAAATATATTATTATATTAGGGTTTTAGTTTGTATTAGAAGTGTAAAATAAAATATTTTTATACCATGTGACTGTCAATATATCATTTTCATTCTAATTTTGAGCATAAGTTAGCTTTAGAAGTAAACTAAGAAAAATTTGAAATATGAAAAGTCAAAATGAGAAAAAAAACAAATTTTAAGAGTCAAAGTAAAAAATAACCAAATATAAAGGGGGCAAATAGGGGTGTAAAAATGACCCGAGGCCCATAGGTGGCCTGAGGTGGGCCCGGCCCGATTAGATTTGATCCTGAACCCGGCCGAGGACCTTGGGCCTGGACCTTCCATTTGAAACCCAGCCTAACCCATTAACATATAATCTATACATACCTTTATATATTACTTAATTACTTCACATTTTTACATTTTAATAGAAGACTTAGTGTTTCAGTACTTATAATTTGCACTTTCATTGAGGCACAACTTAAAACAGAATAAATAAAAAAAATGAAATGTGGACTCTCCAAATTGTAGTTGAGTGCCTGAAGAGGTTGAATAGGAAAACAGCATACCTGGAGTCATTGAAAACAGCATTCTACATCATCAAGTTTTATTTTCATATTTATAAAATTATTCATTTTATAAAAAAAAAAAAAAAAAAAAAAAAAAAAAAAAAAACATAATTACATACTTTTTTAGTTATAAGTTTATAATTAAAAAAATATAAGTTATACATAATTAAATTTAATCTTAACTAAAATATTCTAGTATAATTTTTTTTTTATCCTTAATAAATAATCTACATAGATAATGTATTTATCATTTATTTTTTGAGAAAAAAAAAAAAAAGGCCTACCTAAGTCTGACCCGCGGCCTAGGCCATATTCTGAGTAGACTTGAGCTTGGGTTTGGACCCTACTTTTTTGCCCATAGACCGGCCTGTCCTGCCTCGCCCTGCCAAAAAAGGAACCCGGATAGGCCGGACTAGGCCATAGTTACACCCCTAGGGCAAAGTATAATTACTCAAAGTAAGTAGATGTATAAAGCCACAATAAACGTTGACGTTTTATGTAAGCGGGGAAAATTCATCTTGAAGGGACAATGCTCACTATGGTCCATTTCTTTTCAAAGTTAGTTTAGATAGATTAAAAAAAAATTATGTTTATTTGTCATATATTTTAATGAGGAATTAACTATATAAAATATCATAAATATCTTTTGGTATTTTTTATATAATTTAATATTAAAAATTATATTTTATAAATAATTTTGTGTACTATATTATTTTAATATTTATATATATAATAACACAATATCAAAAAAAAAAAAAAACTACACACACTATGGGCAAAATAGTCCTTTTTTCAAACTAATCCCCTTAGGGTCCATTTGCTTTGGATTATAGGGATGTGATTGGATTAGGATGGATGTGGGGTCCATTAATATTGTGTTTGTTTGCAAAATGGGAAATGAGATTCACAATACATTGGGATTATGATAGGCCTCCATGTGGATGAGATTAGTAGTCTCCCATGAGAGATAGTATTTGAAAAGAGTGCTGCTGTTAGCATTCCATAAATTATTTTAGACTCCCAATTTTTAACTTTTTTTTTATTACAAGAATAACCTCAAATGAAATTATCAAAAAGGATATCATTAATTTTAGGACAACTCATTTCACAATTAAACCTACCCACCCACTGCATCATGAATTTAGGATTTATGAGAGCACACACCTCAATCACTACCCATCCATCTTCTCCAAATCTCACCTTCAAAACCTACCCACTCTCAAAACCTTGAAAACTCTTGGGCGGCAATATTCCAGTGGTAACAATGGCAACCATTTAACTACCTACACTTATCCGACAATAACAATGAGTGAAAGTTTTTCTGATAACCATAACTCCATAAGACGAAAGGATTATAATAATAAAAGCTTAGAGGAGGTTCATAGTTTTGACATTGTTCTTAGCTCAGAGGAGATTGGCCTTGTAAAGGTAAGTTTCTTCAAAAAAAAAATAGCAAAAATAATAAAATATGTTCATTATTTTTTTTTCAGAACTGAACTCCTAAGCATATGACCGAAATTCGGGAACACAAGCTCAAACATTGTTTATTTGTTCAGGAACCAGTAACCAAACATTTATTATTTGTTTAGAAATGCAGGTCCAAACATAGAAATTTCTTAATACATTGAACAGTCAAAATTGTTAACGCTTACAGAAGTTTTCATTTTTTCAAGTTCAGGAATACAGGCCCGAACATTACTTATTTGTTTGGAAAGGTATTCCCGAACAAATAAGTAATGTTTGGGAATGTAGGTCCGAATATGAAAATTTCTTAACACATTGAATCGTCAAAATTTTTAACACTTGTAGAAGTTATCAGAAGTAGCCTAAATCCATTATTAGGTTTAAAAGTTATTCCTTCGTCGCGTAGTTTTGATAATATTGTTGCGTAGTTCTTTGTTGAACTCACAATTTTATAATATCTACCAACCAAACCAATTATTATAATTTTTTTCTTACAAGAGAAGAAATTATTACAAGAAAATTTAGAAAATATGTATATCTATAGAGAGAGAGAGAGAGATAGAGAGCATACCAACTGTGACAATGGTAGATGAAGCAGCAGAGACAGTAATCATATTGGCTTTTCCTCTTCTTGGTGGGTTTTGTTAGGGTTTTTTGGAAGAGAAGTTTTTTTGGAGTGTGGGGGGTGTGCATTCAATGAGTGAAATGTTTTCACAAGGATAATTTTAATGTTATTTGGAAGAGAAAAAGAAATTTTGAGGGTTTCAAAACTTAGAAGTGGGGCCCAAAGAAATGGAGGGTCCAAAATAATTCATGAGATGCTAATACCACCACCCATTAGAAAACAATCCCTTGGGATTAGAAGGGGATTTACTATTTTGCCCTTTATTACCCTACCTAATTTATTTATTTTAGTTGATTAGTATGGTCTTTTCCCTATCATTTTTTTTATATAATTATTCCATCATTTTTTACTCCACCATTCTTTATATAAAAATAATTTAATATAAAAATTAAAATAGTACCAAAAATAAATATATTTATGAAATATAATTTTTAATATTAAAATATGTAATGCATTTATTAGTTAGTATAAGCCCAAATTTGATAGTAATGCAACAAGAGTATTTATGAAATTTTACAAGGTTAATTCCACTCATATCTCTCAAAAACACATAAGAATTATTGTTAGTCCATTGGTTATCAAACAAACACAATTTTTCTTAATTCCCTCACTAACAGTCCATTCACTAACAATCCCACCCAACTTATTTTTTTAAAACAAACGGGCCCTTACTAATTTTGAAACCCAACCCTTGGAGGCCTTTGCTAATCCTTCCTTCAAGGCCCATACTAGTCCCACGGGACTACCAATCCCAGTTCTACTTTGCAAATAAATATGATTTTAACACTCCCAACTCACTAATAGTCCAATCCCAAATCCTTACCTCGGAAAACAAATAGGGCCTACATAATGAATGAAATAAAATAAAAAATAGGAAAATATTCTTAAAATATTCTTTATGTATAAAATAAACCTAAATAATTGAAAAAATTATAATAATAATAATAAAAAGACCTAGAGTTTTGACTCTAATAACAAAATAAATCTTAAATTTTTAATTTTATCAGATAAGCCAATCAACAATTTATTTAGGTGGTTGCCAAACCACCTATAAACCATATGCCTATTTGTAAAGTAAAACTGATGGAAAATGGTATATTAGTCATTAAGGCTCCATTTATTTTGACATAAAATGTTTTTGTCAAAAATATTTTACTCATTTTTTATTGTTTAGGTGAACAAAAAGCAAGTAGGGTGAATTACACTAACGGTCCTTATAGTTTGGGACTCACTTTAGTCCCTGATCTTTTAATTGTAATACATTAGACCCTGAATTTTGAATCTCGTTCTAAATAAAGACAATTGAAAACACTATTGCTCTATTTCAAGGGCAAAATTGTCAATTTGATATAATATAAACTAGTTTGACAAATAAATGTCAAAAAAATATTTTGAATTTTTAAAAATTATTTCTACCTACCAAAAATAAAATAATATAAAAATGATGATTTTTTTGCATTTTATTTTTTTATTTTTTAACTAAATTATTTTTTAGTATGTGTTTGGATGATGATCGTATAATAGGTGGTTTTTATTATTATTATTATTATTATTATTATTATTATTATTTTTATAGTTATCATATAATAGATAGTTGTATTTGTTATTAATAGAAATTTTTTTATGATTATCATGTAATGCATGGTTATTAGGCTTTTAATGTGTAATATGTTTAATATATTAAATGTTTTTAGTTTCGAATTTTTTGATTTAATGGATTGGTTCAATAATGCCGTCAAAATTGTCGCTATGTTTGACTTTTGAAAAAATAAAAACAAATTTAAAGAAAATAAATATATAAAAAAATTATTTTAGAAAATTATTTCTACCCTCCCAAAACATAAAATTATATTAAAATGATGTATTTTTAATTTCTTAGAAAAAAATTTAAAAATAGATTTTAAAAACCAAATCAAATAGAACTTTATAACTAATAAAGTTCCAACATTATTCATTAAAAAAAGATCATTACATTTCAAATAACTACAAATTAACTAACACAAAATAAGTTGTATGGCAACTTTGCCCTTGAAATGGACCGTTTGCAAAGAAATCATCTTTGATTGTTATTGTTTGGAAAAGATTCAAAATTCAGAGTCAAATGTATCACAATTAAAAAGTCATGGACCAAAGTGACACAGCCTCAAACTACCGGGACTATTAGCGTAATTCACCCAAACAAGTTCTACGAGCATGAAATAATCTGTCTCGTATAATTCTATTGATCAAGTTTGCATTCCTCCAAATGTCATTGTCTTATCACCGGAAAACACAAACGCGAGTTACGGGTGTGTGTCGGAAACCCCTCTAATGCCTAAGTCAGCAAATAAACAATAGACACAAAAGCTTTGTGAATTCGGGAATATGAATTGCAATACTTGAGATTAGGGTTTTGGCTTAAGCTTTTGTAGATTCCGTATAGCACACTCCTAGTAGGACTCTAACTCTTCTTAACAAAGTCCTCCTAGGAGTCACATGCCTAAGGAAGACGAAAGCAGATGGATCAATTGATAAGTATAAAGTTAGGCTAGTTATCAAAGGATATAGGCAGTGAGAAGGCCTGAATTACTTTGATACATATTTACCTGTGACAAGGATTACATCCATTCGCATAGTAATTACGATAGCAGCTTTACGTGGTTTGGAGATATATTAGATGAATGTAAAGACAACTTTCTTAAACGGAGATTTAGATGAAGAAATCTACATGGAGCCACACGAGGGGTTTTTAGCTCCAAGACAAAATAAGAAAGTCTGTAAGCTTGTCAAATCATTGTATGGTTTGAAATAAGCTCTTAAATAATGGCATGAGAAGTTTGATGACACTATGTTGTCAAATGGGTTCAAAATCAATGAGTGTGGCAAATGCGTATATGTCAAAGACACTGATAGAGGTTATGTCATTTTGTGTCTATACGTTGATGACATACTCATTGTTGGTAGTAATGAGGAGATGATTAGAACTACCAAGAGATTGTTAAACTCTAAGTTTGATATGAAAGATATGGGCCTTGCAGATGTAATTATGAGTGTTAAGATTACCAGAACATCTGATGGCATTGTACTTTTTCAATCTCACAATGTTGAGAAGATACTTGAGAAATTTGAAAAATCAAATACAAGTGTGTCTAGGACACCGATAGACTTGAGTTTACACTTGACCCAAAATAATGGTGAGAGTGTCTCTCAGCTAGAATATTCTTGGGTCATTGGGAGTTTGATGTATTTGATGAGTTATACAAGGCCGGATATAGCATACTCAGTTAGCAAGCTTAGTAGATATACGAGCAATCTTGATGCCACTCACTGGAAGGGTATTGTTCAGGTGTTAAGGTATCTTTGTCTCACCTGAGATTATAGGTTGCATTACACCAGATATCCAGCAGTAATAAAAGGCTATAGCGATGCAAATTGGATATCTAATGTTAGGGATTCGAAATCCACTAGTGGTTATGTGTTCACTCTTGAAAGGGCAGTCGTGTAACAACCCCGACCCATGATTAATGCTAATTCATGTTTAAGTATGCCAAATGAGTAATTAAGAAGAAATCCTCAATTAATTATATGTACATTGCATCATTTTGTGATTATATCTATTTAACGTAAAAAGACATGTTCGTGTTTTCGTTTCAGTTTGCGAATTGAAAGCCTTATCGGCAACCGATTTAGAATTTGACTTGATTTATATGTTAATTAGGATTTTTAGAATTTTATGGTAGGTTTAATTGAAATTCGATTTTTAACGATTAAATTAGATTAATTTAATGTCCACTTATTTGGCCTTAATTAATTACACTTTTATCTAAGCCTATTTAAGGTACCAATTGAGCTTTCACTCATCTTTTTCCTCCATCTCAATACATTTTGAGCCTAATCAAGTAGAAAACGTGAGAGAGGGAGAGTTGGGAATAATTGAGCTCAAACAAAGGATTTGCTAGGGATGTCGTGAGATTGAAAGAATTTGGGAGTTTCAACTTCAACCTTTGTGAATCCAAGTCTCTAGGTAAGGAATCGAACTCTTAATTGTGTAATTGAAGTAGACCTTGCAAGACTTTAAGTGAATTCATGAAGGAATTGCACTAGAATGGAGTAGAATTGAATCATACCATACATGCATGCATAAATTTCCATGTTTTGAGTTTAATCTTCAAGAATTCCCTCATGCATGTTTTGAATTCACTTTAATTTTGGGAAAACATTGAGTTTTATGTTGTTTTGTAGCACTTGATCCTGTTTTAAGAAACTTGAGTTCAAAAAAATGCATGCATGTTATGTTCATGGATCATTCGTGAATTTTGAGTTGAATTTTACTCAATTGACAAGCTTTTGAGCCATGATTCTTTGAAATCAACTTTTATTCTTGTTGTTTTAAAAGTTTTCATGTATTTCCTCAAGTTTTGGTCTAGAAAAATCGACTCTGATGCTTTAAAGTTTGAGTTTTGAGCTTGGAGATCAAATCTGGAAATTCCAGAATTTGAATCCACGCTCGAGCATAGGAGTTCACGCTCGAGTGAGCACTCTGAGTAGGTGCACTTCCGCTCGAGCGACCTGAGGCACGTTCGAGCGTGAAATTCATGTACCTAGAAGTTCATATATTTTGCAGTACGCTCGAGCGACAGAAGTCACGCTCGAGCGAATGTCTGAGCCTCACGCTCGAGCGAAGGTCTGAGCCTCACGCTTGAGCATGGGTCGAGCGTCCGTCGAGCGTGAGATATAAGCAACCATTACTTTTTCAAATTTTACAGTACGCTCAAGCGAAGGAAGTCACGCTCGAGCGAACCCTCACTTTTTGCATGTCCACTCGAGCGAGAAAAGCCACGTTCGAGCGTGGACCCTGTTTCCAGCAAAATTTGAAAGATGTTTTCAAGTGCATTCTAGTATCCTCATTCCATCCTAGGCACTCCCAGGCCATGTTTAAGACTCCATAATGAGGTTACAAGCTAGAAACACACTAAGCATAAATGAAATAAGTTATGTACAATCCGAGCGTGTACATTCAATATATGAATCTGCCATGTTATGTAGGTCACGCTCCTTAGGATAGGTGAATTGCCTACTTTGCCGTCAAGTTGGAGCTACCAATTATCTATGAGTAATAACTTAGTAAAGCTATGTTCAAGTAAATTATCTTCTACTCATGGATTAAGAACTGTTCTATGAAATGTCATGTTTTATGCAATGAATGATTGTCCAAGTCTAACAAGCACTTATGACATTATGCTATGATTCAAGTAATATCATGATTCAAGTTTATGCAAGTTCCCGGTACCGGAGGTTCCTCATGGGACTGACAACCTATCTAGACCCGGCTGGAGGTTCTTAAGTGGAACTGACAAGTTTACAAGTTCCCAGTCCAGAGGTTTCTTTATGGGACTGACAAGTTATTCTTACCCGGCCGGAGGTTCTTATATAGAACTGACAAGTATGATTTAAGAACAATTTGTGTGTGATCTGTCAACGCTGATGGATGTATTATGTAAGACTAAGCATGAACTCTGAATTCTATATATGCTCAGAATGAAAATACGAATGTGAATTTCAGTTTCAGCCATAGTTATGAGACATTATTCATTTACCCCTTTACTTTGTTATTATTCACTGGGCCTCCACTCACTAGTTATTTATTATGTATGTAGGTAAGTAGGCTCGTGATCAGGCTTAAGATGATGCCTGGGGTATTTTGTGTTGGTTAGCCACCCCTTTGCGCCTCATGAGGAGGTTCCAGATCAAGTCATGTATTGTGGTTGTGTCAATATGAATATATAAGACTGTTTCTTTTGTTTTATGAACAAGTTCGCCTTTTGTATGTACTTGATAGTGACGTGTAAATACTGTACCTATGACGTCACTTGTATGTATATAAAGTTTAAGATTTTCAGTTCCATGTATGTCTTCACAGCTCAATGGACTTCGTATGTTGTATATTTGCTTCTGCGGCCCCTAACTATATGTTATTATGTTAAGAGGCCTTGGGTAATCCAAGGATTACTGGCCGGTTACGACACTAAACCTATAGGGGCGGGTTTGGGTCGTAACAAGCCGTGTCTTGGAAATCTTCTAAGCATACGTATATCTCATGATCAACGATGGATCAGAGTTTATAGCGTTGGATAAAGCAATAGAAGAGGCAAAATGGCTTTGCCATTTTGTTGAAAATATTCCACGTTGGTCGAAACCTGTGCCAGCTATCTGTATTCATTGTGACAGCCAATCGGCTATTGGACGAGCACAGAGTAATATGTATAATGGAAAGTCTAGACATATCTATCGTAGACATAATTCCATACAACAACTACTCTCTAATAGAGTTGTCACTTTAGACTATGTGAAGTCTAAGGACAACATTGTGGATTCGCTAACCAAATGGTTAAATCAATTGTCAGTACGGAAGTCGTCAGAAGGAATGGGTTTAAGGCCTTTAGTGTAAGGTGTTATCGGAATAAAAACCAAACCTAGTTGACTCGAGATCCCAAGATCTAGGTTCAATGGGACAACCTAATTGTGTGTAACAGTGGTATGTTACTGAGGAGATTAAATCTCTAGCCATTCCTTTTATTAGTGATATCTGCAAGTGTAGAGGTTAAGCTAAGCTTTTAATGACTCTAGTGTGTTGAGTTGAGTATAGCAGGATACTCAAGTAGAGTCACTTATGTGAGTGTGAAGTGGGGCCACTTCTATAAGAATTGACAAGACCTAATTCTTTAAACCACTCACTGAACTAGGTTAGTGTTCCAAGGCCAAACCGAAAATAGTGAGAACAAAACAATGGTTAGAGTAATACCTGTGTGAGGTCTGTTGTCTTGGTTTACATAAACGGTAAAATAGTTCAAGACTTTGTGTTCACTGGGCAGCCAGTAAATCCAATAAATTTCACTAGGAGGGGTTCAAAGCCAAAAGCTACATTTTCCAATGCAAGGGTTATTCCGTTGCACTCTCTCTTTGAGTCTTTATTGTTAGGCGTTATCCGTTTGTTGTTATTCGATCAATTTTTATTCATGTGGGGGATTGTTGGAAAATAATGGTTTTTGGTGACTTTAATGCATATTAAAGTGGGTGTCAATCCTCAATTGAAGTGGATTAAAGTGGGTTTAGATTCTTTATAATGAAATCTTTACACCACAAAAAGAATGACAAAAAACCATTAAGATTTGAATGAGAAATTGACTCATTGAGTTGGCCTCATGAAAGAGGTGTTGGGAAAGGTGTGTAACCTTCTATCCCACATTGATTGTAGATGAGAGCATTGATGGGTATTTAAATCCTATTTTTTGCCTAAGGGTGTGAGCCCTTTCGGGCATCCAAATTTTCGAAAGAAAGGAGTTATGGATGCTTCAAGGATGAACGTGGGCCAAGACTATGATCCAAATTGGCTATGCAAAAATTGCCACATGCGTGTGCGCCGCCCGCCGCCTGCCCGAAGCAGACCAGGCCGAGCTCGTGATTTGTGCATCGTGGATCTTGGATCTGGGGCTTGAGGCTTGAGACTTGAGGCTTACTGGACTGGATTAAGTGTGGGGGTTGGGTCAGGTCCTTGGGCCACCCATCTTAATCTTTTTGGGCCAGACTAGATATGTGGCTGCAGGATTATACATATTACACGTGTATAAAAATATATAACTCCTTTATATTATGATGGATTAAATCCATCAGTTTTGCAAATTTATTTCTTGGCAATTTTGCATAAATTAAATCATGTATTTGTTGCAGCAGAGTTATTCCTCTCTCACTCTATTTGCATAAAAGGATGCCCATCTCCCTCAGTTTTCTATCTCAAAAAATTCTTGCTATTCTTGCTCTCTAGTTTTCTCCAGTTTTATATTCTTCTTAATGTGAGAGAGTGTTGCTTGCGTTCTGTTCGCCAAAGCTACACCGTAGGTGCTTGGCTGTAGCTGGTCCAATCATCGTATCTTTAGAGACAGACGTCGAACAACCTCCAGCACCCAATCGGTGAGGCGGAGAATCTCTTTTAAGGAAATTGTCAAGTGCATGTTTCGATTTGCTTTCTTTTTGCTATTTTATTTTATTATGTATTTCTTTTTTTGTAATTTCTAGCATGCTTTCTGGTTCTGAAATTTTAATTTCTAAATATGAATCTATTTGTTTATTTAATTACACAATATCAACAACAAATTATTCCTTGAATTCAATTATTACATGAAGTTCTTGCAAGAATTAGGCTTAGATTTTCTCACCTAGAGTCTTGATTGTTAATTTCTTGATGATTTTTCCCTTCTCTTTTTTGTTGTTGTTCTTCCTTTCTTTAACCTTAGCCTTTCCTCTAAGTTTTTTTTGTCAAAATTCCTCCAACAGGATGAAGGTGAGCTCCTTCTCTCCCTCTCTCTCTTTGGGCTCCAGCAAGATGAATGAATTGCCTTTCTTTTCTCATACATACAAAAGCAAGAACCAATAAAGCTCTCCAACTTTCTAGAATTCTTTTAGGCATACACTAATATTTTAATTACTTTTGAGTAGAATTAGATTAGTTTGCTAATTACATATTAACTTAATTGATCACTTTTTAATTCTAATTAATTACAATTATCACTCATTTCTTCTAATTAATCTCAAATTAAATCTTTAATTTAATTATTCCTAATTTTATTAATCTGAATCAAATTTTTAATTAAGCTTCCACAAGGTTCTACATATTAAACTAATTCAAAATAAAATTCCCTATTAAGCGAATCACTACATGAATTATGATTTATTAAGGGTGATTCTACTTACACCACTATTTAATCTCTTTACACCCACCATCTCATTACACCACTAAAAAAAATATAATTCTCATTACACTCCCAATATATTATCAAAACTAACCCTAAATTAATTATTTCATCTCTTTACACCACTAATTTTGGTAACACGATGCTAAACAATTTACATTATTCCGGTGTTATGCTGCTAGAAAAAAATAGATCTCTCCAGCATGTTGTTGCTATACATTTACAGAGACACTTTCTTCCAAACAATGGTTTTTTTAATTTGTGGTGGGCCTGTTTGGTAATACAATGCTAATTAATTTGAATTATTCCAGTGCCATGTTACCGGACAATATTTTTTTTCCCAGCATTATATTGTCGTCCAATTAGATGATAATAACAAATTAATTTGGGCCACTTGTGAAGTGCATGCTCAATGATACATTGTTATACAAATGAGATTAGTTTAGTGTCATATTGCCAAACTACAATAGAGTTGTCTAGGCCCCCGTCGTCGTACATAGAAAGATTTACATTTTCCTTGAAGCATCCATAAAAAAAATCATAAATCAAACACACATCCATAAAATCATACATAAAAAGTATCTATAACATTATTCATAAAAATATCAAGTGTACGAATATCCATAAAGTATCCATAAAATTTGTCATTGTTTGCATTCATCAATCAAACATGTTATCATAATTCGTCGTGGTAATTTGTAGGTAATTTGTTCCCCTTAATAGAAATAGACATCCACACTTTTTAGAACTTGTCAACCTCAATCGTTCTCTCTTGATCTTCCTGTTGTCTCTACAGTAACCACTTCTTTTACAAGCAAGTATAAGTCTTGGTTTTCTGCCATTGCCTCCTGCATCGATGTCTTTATAACAATGACAAATGCAGTTTTCTTCCCAACGTCAGAAGCCCATTTAATTAATGTTTCACGACTACGAAAAATCTAAAGATAATAAATACATTTATACATCAATTTATTAATAAAACTCAATACAAATTAAAAATAAAAAAAATTTGTATTCAAAAAAAAAAAAACTTAGCAAACCTCGCCTATAATAAATTCATGACTAGAGTCCACTAATATTGCAGTACTTGCGTTGTTACAATGAATATAAGTATAATCCTTCTAGGCAAAAAAATGAAAAATATAAAAAAAATGAAACTGAAAATGCATGGTAATGAGAAGCTGAACAAATTGAAAAAATTCGGTTTGGGGTTACTGGAAATGTATCTTTTATTCGGTAGTTGGTTACTGCACTAATATTTTTTGTTCGACAATGTGATACCGGACTATTTTATTTTGTTCGATTTCGAACCACCGAACGAAAGTCGAACACCAATCTAGAAAAATGAAACAAAAACCTATCAAATAAATGAAAAAACTCACAATTTCACTTTTTTGATGGTTCTTCACCACCGTTTCTTTATCTGTTGTTTTCTTTAATGATCAAAATACTGCGATTCTCACTTTTTGAAAAGAGATGTGTAAAGAGAAAATAAAAATTAAGAAACGAAAAAGAGGAGTAGGGATTGAAAACCAAGGGGTGTAAGGAGATAACAAAATATATTTAATTTTGTCCTGAAAGACAATTTCACACATGGATACAATTGGGGAAAAAAAAAAAAATCATATAGAGGGTGTAAAGAGGTAAAGTAGTGGTGTAAGTGGAATCACCCTTAATTAATCAAGACTAATTACAAATCCCATATAATTTAATTAACCGAATTAACCTTAAGTAAGGCCCAATTAATTATATTTAATTTTTTACTAATCTGAATCAGATTTTGAATCAAATTCCCAAAAGGCTCAAAATATCAAATTAAACTTATTACCATCATCAATTTTGGTTTTTCAAATCACTAAAGCCTTCAATTTCAGATCAAACTCAAGATACCTCTCAATAATTTACATACTCAAATTGGTCATCTCATAAGTGAATTTAATTCAGAATAATCACAATTACTAATTCTTATAACCAAATTGGCTTAATTAATTTCAATTCGGATCCAATTAATCAAATCTTAATTTTGCTAAACTGAATCGAAACTGAATCGAATATTTGATTAAACTTCCATATGGTTCAATCCTTAAAATTAAATTGACTCAACTCACCAATTTCACCTTCTTAAGCCATTTAGGATTTCACTTTCTAATTCCAAAATAAGTCATGTACGAATTAGGCTCAATAATGTTCATCAATTTTCCAATTAAATTAGAATAATGACTAATTAAATTTAATCTCCTTAATTAATTAAATGCAAAATATTATACGTGGCTGGGCATCATATTTGATACACTAGCCTGTTGGAGATCTGAATCCAGTATCTAGTCCTTGGCCATTTGCCCAGTGGGGCATGGATCTTGTTGGGCAACTGCTCAAGGCAACTGGGCAGAGGAAGTTCTTGCTAGTAGCCACGAACTACTTCACGAAGTGGGTAGAGGATTTTTATTTATTTTTTATTTTTTTAATCTCTATCTAGTGTATTTATGGTAAATTACAAATATACCTTATGAGATTTGTTTAAAATACGAATTGTCCGTTATAATTCTGAAAATTATACACTTTATTTGGTTCTTGTTTTTCAAACTCAGTTTTTTGAAAATTTTAGGCTGTGTTTGGTTGTGCTTTTGAAATGTGATTCTACACCTGTGTTTCAATATGATGTTTGTTTAGGATTTTGTAATCACGTTTCAAAAGCTCTGTTAAGAGCTCTGTATCAAATCTGTCTCAGCCGCTCTTTTGCTCTGTTTTTTTTTTCAAAATTTTTGCTAAGGGGACGTTCGACCGGTTGACCCGTAGGCTGTCCGGAATAGTAAATTTTTTTTATTTTTTTATTTTTTTTTTGCAATTGATTTATATAATCGAAAAAAATATTTTCTGAAATTTGTAAATTTTTTTATGTGCTTTAAAATAATTTTGAGTTGTATGTTTAGTTATGAGTTGTAAATTTCTGTATCACATATCAAATGTCACATCAACAATTCCCCACTCAAATCAAAACTCTTTTCAAAACTCTTTACCAAACAAATTTTTTACACTCAAATCATAATTCCACAAAACACAAACTCAAAATACAACTCATACTCTCAAATCACATTTACAAAACACAACCAAACGCAGGCTTAGAGTTCTTATTTGGTTATTTAGAAAACTTTCAAAATGATATGCTCAGGGATTTTATTCTTCACGTGATGTGAAGAAGCAATAGGCATCAGTGCAGTCTACAACTGTACTCCTAATAGCCTTACTCCGTTTATTACCTTCACCAAACCATTTCCGGAGTTGGCTTCCGTTGCTATGCCAAGGTTGGCAGCACCGGAATAGGTGTGAAATTATTATGTTGTCCGTATTGAAATATTATAATTTATTCCATATCAATTTATTCAATCATGATGTTATTCTTGAGTTCTAAATGAAGCATAAACATGTGTGAAATTAAGCCCAAACAGAAGCAGAATGAAACCAAAACAGCAGCAGCCCAGAGCAGCAGCCAAAGCAATCCAACCCAAAGGGGGCTGGACATCCGGTCGGACGTTCGGCCGGACGACTGGCGGTGGATTGTTGGCCCAATTTGCTTCTGTTTCAGCTCTGTTCGCTCTGCACGTCAAACATGGTACAACTTTTGATGTGATAAATTTTTTTTTAATTGTTCAATGTATCCAGCCCTCTCTCTCAACTTTTGGAGGGAAATTTCAAATTGCAATAGTGTATTTTTTTGAGAACCAAACATATATTCATTTTTAAAATATAGTTTTCAAATCACTTTTTGAAAAAATAACTTTAAAAAAAAAAAAAAAAAAACCAAACATAGTGATAAATACTCATCTTGTTATAATTTTTTATTGTTGTCTTCTACGCAACAATAAAATTACTAATTAAAATAGATTTTTGACATTATTAAAATTATTAATTGACTTAATGATTTATAAATAAAAGGGATATTTTGTTATGCGATTAGAAATTGAAAGGCATAGGATATTATAATTTTCAAAATTACAAGAAGCAATTCATATTTTAAACAAACTTTAAGGAGTGTGCTTGTAATTTACCGATATATTTATCTGTTTAATATAAGGGCGAAAATTTACATTTTAACTCCCGCAGCTATTGATCCATAATATTTGACCCCGTTAGCTAAAAATTATAACACTTAACCCGTCTATTAATTTTTTCTAATTTAAATCTTAATGATCAAAGTTTCTGAAAAAATTCCACTAAAAAGGATAAAAAAAAAAAAAAAAAATTAAACTCCAAAATAATTTTTAAAAATTAAACTAAATAGACTAACACTAGTGTACATCGTTAGTACAATTTGAACCCAAGACTTTAAATTTTATTAAGAACACTCTTACTATTTAGACAATATACATATTATAATATTAATTTTTTTTTATTATTTATTTTTATGCTTAGCACACGGGGGCATTTCCCTAAATAAGCCAAAATACTAATTCAATTCCCAAACTAAGCCTAGTTTTGAAAGAATTTCCAAAATAAGCTAACTCGTGGTTCACAATCACGATTTCAACACATTTGCGCCTGTCTCGCGTGAAATGGGAGAAGTCTTAAAATCGTGGTTACAAAAAGCGCTTTTGATTAAGAAATCGCGGTTACAAAACGCGCTTTTAAATATATATATATATTTTTTTCTAAAAGCTTGGTTGTGAACCACGCTTTTAACTGAAACTTTTTTTTTTCTTCTGAAAACGTGGTTGTGAACCACGCTTTCAGGCAAAATATAAAATCACGTTTTGAAAACACGTTTTTAACGTAACACCGCCCTCACAGCTTTCATTTTCATTCTGACACACTTTCTCTCCCTCTCTCTCACACTATGACACACACACACACACTATGACACACATATATAATTTGTAATAAAATTGTGACTAATATTATTTTAATATATAATTCATAATATAAATAAATTTTATTTTATAAAATTGAGACTAATATTAAATATATATAATAATAATTTATAATAGCAAATAATAATCAATTATATAATTTTTGTAAATATACATCATTTTTATATAATTTTAGAAATAATTTTTTACAAATTAAATTGAAACAACCATACATATGTATGTATATAACCTGTCCAAAAGTTAAAATGACAATTATTTTTTATTTTTTATTTCTTAACCAAATTAATTTTTAGAAAAATAAAATTAAAAATTAATTTGGTTAAGAAATAAAAAATAAAAAATAATTATCATTTAAAAAATAAAAAATAATTATCATTTAATTTTTTTTAAAAAAGTTCTAAAAATCAAACCATACATAACATAAAAATCTTTTGATAAGTCATTTTTTACGTTGATAACTTATTTAATTATTTGTTAATTTTACGACATTTTTACCATCTGAGGCATGTTTGGTAACCATTTCGTTTTCAATTTTCAATTTATATTTACAAAAATTTAAAAAACTATTATAAAAACTTGTTTGATAATTTTTTTAGTTTATAAATGGTTGTCTCAATTTGTAAATTTAAGGAAAAAAAGTAAATTAAAAAAATTAGTTTTTTTTTAAAAAAACATTTACAAACCAACGTAAACTCATTTTTTGAATTTATTTGAAAAAAATTAATTGGAAAAAAAAATTAATTGAAGAAAAATTTTGTTAGTAAAATTTACCAATTTTTGTTTAAAAACCAATATAAACTAATTTTTTGAATTTACATTTTTTTCTCAAATTTACAAATTGAGACAACGATTTATAAACTAAAAAAAATTATCAAACAAGTTTTTATGATAGTTTTTTTAAATTTTTGTAAATATAAATTGAAAACTGAAAACGAAATGGTTACCAAACATACCTCAGATGGTAAAAATGTCGTAAAATTAACAAATAATTAAATAAGTTACCAACGTAAAAAATGACTTATCAAAAGATTTTTAGGTTATGTATGGTTTGATTTTTAGAATTTTTCTTTAAAAAATTAAAAATTAATTTGGTTAAGAAATAAAAAATAAAAAATAATTCTCATTTAAGGGTAAAAAATAATTGTCATTTTAACTTTTGGACAGGTTATATACATAAGTATGTATGGTTGTTTCAATTTAATTTGTAAAAAATTATTTCTAAAATTATATAAAATGATTTATATTTACAAAAATTATATAATTGATTATTATTTGCTATTATAAATTATTATTATATATATTTAATATTAGTCTTAATTTTATAAAATAAAATTTATTTATATTATAAATTATATATTAAAATAATATTAGTCACAATTTTATTACAAATTATATATGTGTGTCATAGTGTGTGTGTCATAGTGTGAGAGAGAGGGAGAGAAAGTGTGTCAGAATGAAAATGAAAGCTGTGAGGGTGGTGTTGCGTTGAAAACGAGTTTTCAAACCGTGATTTTATATTTTGTCTGAAAGCGTGGTTCACAACCACGTTTTCAGAAGAAAAAAAAAGTTTCAGTTAAAAGCGTGGTTCACAACCACGCTTTTAGAAAAAAATAAAAAATAAATTAAAAGCGCGTTTTGTAACTGCGATTTTTTAATCAAAAGCGCTTTTTGTAAGCACGATTTTAAGAGTTTCCCAATTTCATGCGAGACAGGCACAAATATATTGAAATTGTGATTGTGAACCACGAGTTAATTTATTTTGAGAATTCTTTCGAAATTAGACTTAGTTTGAAAGTTGAATTAGTATTTTGACTTTTATTTAAGGAAATGCCCTAACACACGCATTGCGTGTATATAGATATATACACGACATAACGAGAGGAGGGGTTCTGTTGAACAAAATAAAAAAAGATAAAAAGACGAGAGAAGAGCCGTTGTTTAGGGTTGGAAAAGAAAGGGAAAAGGGTGAAGTATCTGGTATCGCTATTTCTTTCCCATTGTTTACCTTTGTATTCTCTATGATATGATGTTGCGTTTCGAGGAGATGATTAAATTATGTATGTTTAACATATGCAAGGTTGCTGGCTGCTGAATTTGAGGATGCCTTCATCCCAAACAATAATTCGAAACCGTATGTTGTTTATCTTTCTACTATTGTTCTTTTTATTCTCAATCAATGGATCTGTCAGTTTGAACACATTATTCAAACTTTGATTGCGGTTATTGTACCAGTTTTGATTGGTGCAATGCACATCGGTGGAATTTATGTTGGTATTTCAGTCGGCCTAGAGTATGTGATATTTTATTCATGTATGATTTTTATATGGTGGTGCTATATGTACCAATTAATGTACATTAGTGTACCAACTAGTGCTATGCTATTATTACGGACCTTACTTATTATACAAATTATAAATATCCAAAATCTCTAAAATTATACGGTTACGTTATGTTTGTTTGGGTAGACATAAGCTTGGGATTGGACTAATAGTCTAATAAAATTATGAATCCCATATTTGGTTAAACAATTGAAGTACGGACTAACAATCTATCCGGATATGGTATCTAACATATAATGGACTATTCAATCCCACATAGGGGGTAGGATATAAATTGGAGGACTAAGCCAAAGTTTGAACTATTAGTCCTTCCTTATAATCCTAACTCAATCCAAATATAGGATATGATACACAATTCTAATCCTAGGACTATTAGTCATGGAAATACTAATCCAACCTAATCCAGTCCGCCCAAACAAACATGATTTTAGTATACTAGTTAGCATATTAATTAGTACATATAGCATTATTCATTTTTATATTGTTCAGAAGTTATTGCTTATAAATATTTGGGATAACTTGTCTCATGTTGACCGGTTTCTTGTGGTAGGGCAAGTAATTACGTGCATTACAGACGGGAAAGGTATTGTGATCTAAACATAACTATTATTTATCAGTTTTGTTTTATAATAGAATGGTTTTCATAATTTGTATAATAATCATGTTTGTTGGGATAACTTGTCTCATGTTAGACCGATTTCTTGTGATAGGGCAAGTGATTTGAAGGAGTACAACAGGCAGCGGGCAAGGTATGGTGATCTAAACGTGGCTATTAGTTATCATTTTTGTTTTATAATAGAATGGTGTTCATAATTTGTAGAATAATCACTTTTTTACACTCTTTCTCTTGTTTTAGTCCTCACTATTTGTCATGTTTCTCAAGTTGTGACATGTTTACGTATTGGGATTCATATTTTCTTTGCTTTTGGCTCTGGTTTATTTTTTTAGATCCTTTTAGATAGTGTGAATTTTTGGGAAAAATCCTAATTTTGTTTCCAGCCTTGACAACTTAACCCTTTTGACTTTAAATATTTTTATTTTTTGTAATTCACCCTCATCTTGTTTACACCCCGAAGTTAACCCTGCAATATATATACTTATACACTCGCACATATATGACACATATATCCTGTACAAAATCTTGTTTGATGATTCCTTTTGGTGTTTGATGCTCCACCAATCTCTTGCAAGTGTCATAATTAAACACTTAGGTAGTGTTTGGTTCACTCAAATGAAATAGAATGGAATGATCATTCCATCAAAAAATGATGCAGTGATTTGTTAGTTTATACAATGAATGCAACCAAAATAAAGACAACACTGTGAAAAACAATAGTCTATCCAGCTACTTTAATACTACAGTGTGCAAGAACAAGATAACACAAAAAAAGAGAAGAGACAACCTTAGTTCACAAGCCTTTGCCTCTTCAGCAAGCTCTGTAAAGATGAGAAACAAATGCAGGGTTAATTGAAGGATTGCTAGCAAGACCTTATGTTATATACTTGGAAGTAAATGTTCAACAAATTTATCAAACGTGAAGAATGAAGAGAATAATGAAAGGGCAGTGGTGACTGGCCCAAAACAGCCACACACCTCATGTTGATCCTCTCTTGGAACTGTCAAGGAGTGGGGCGACCCTTGACAGTTCGGTTCTAGCAAGAGACAATCAGAGCTCATCGCTCCAATATTGTCTTTTTAATGGAAACTAACAATCAATCAGGAAGTAGTATTCTAAGAAATTGAGTACCACATGTTGCATTGTTTTGCCATGTTTCAAAGAATGAATAATACAGATTTCGCAAAGACTTGAACCCTAGATCAACGTTCTTCCATAATTATTGATAAGTCATATTTACAATCTACAACACTTCTAACAATTCAATATTTATGAAAGTATAAACAATTTTGAGATCAGCATCTAAATCTTCTTAGCGAGACTGATAAAAAAGCTGGCATCTAATGAAAAATTAAATTTGAAATATAGATGAATCAATTTTGTAGCATTAGTACCATCTGCAAGGAAAAACTGATCTTAAGAAGCTCTGCCCTCTTTACACCATCCGTAGAAGTTGACAGAGCAGCTGGATTGATTGCAACTCCTGTGACCAATCAAAAGGAATAGCCAGCTACAGGGACTATAATGCATTCCCCATCCAAAATGATCAACATCCTGGTAAAAGATATCAGGAAAATCAAACTGTTCCTGTTCAAACTGTTCCTGTTCTTTTTTCTGATATAACCTGTGTGTAAACATCAAAGAAGAAAATCCTTAGGGGAAGTCCTTTATATGTCCATTGTTCAGAAGTTGTTGCCTTATAAATATTTGGGATAACTTGTCTCATATTCACCAATTTCTTGTGATAGGGCAAGTGATTTCATGGACGACAGGCGGGAAAAGTATTGTGATCTAAGGATAACTGTTATTTATCAGTTTTGTTTTATAATAGAATGGTGTTCATAATTTGTAGAATAATCGCATTTGTTGGGATAACTTATCTCATGTTAGACTGATTTCTTGTGATAGGGAACGTGATTTCATGGACAGCATGCAGGCAAGGTATGGTGATCTAAACGTGATTATTATTTATCATTTTTGTTTTACAATAGAATGGTGTTTATAATTTGTAGAATAATCACGTTTGTTGGGATAACTTATCTCATGTTAGACCGATTTCTTGTGATAGGGAACGTGATTTCATGGACAGCATGCAGGCAAGGTATGGTGATCTAAACGTGATTATTATTTATCATTTTTGTTTTATAATAGAATGGTGTTCATAATTTGTAGAATAATCACTTTTGTACGCTCTTTGTCTTGTTTTAGTCCTCACTATTTGTCACGTTTCTCACATTTGTGACATGGTTACGTATTGGGATTCAGATTTTCTTTGCTTTTGATTCTAGTTTATTCTTTTAAATCCTTTGCTTTAGATAGTGTGAATTTTTGGGAAAAATCCTAATTTTGTTTCTAGCCTTGACAACTTAACTCTTTTGATTTTAAATTTTTTTATTATTTTATTATTTTTTGTAATTCACCCTCATCTTGTTTACACCCCAAAGTTAACTCGACAATATATATACTTATACACTCGCACGTATATGACACACATATACCTTGTACCTTGTACAAAAATCTTGTTTGATTCCTTTTGGTGTTTGATGCTCCACCTATCTCTTGCAAGTGTCATAATTAAACACTTGGGTAGTGTTCTGTTCACTCAAATGAGACAGAATGGAATGATCATTCCATCAAAATATTCATTCTCATGTTTGGTTGACTAAAACAATAATGCCAAGTGCATTATAAATGGAATCATCATTTACCATTTCAAGGGAATGATCATTCCATATGAGAATTTAAGGAATGATCATTCCATTCCAACTCATTCTAGTAAACCAAATATAGCATTAGTTACAAAACACTTAACATAGTACACATTGAAAGTCGTACACACGAACTAATTCCATATACATGTTTACCCTTGTTATCAGAATCTTACTATTCTTGATTTGAGTCGCAATTTCTGCAAAATCAATATGAATCTATGGGTAAATCTATTTTGGAAGTTAATCTATGGTGAATGCACAATTCGATTCACTTTTTATGATTCTTGCAATTTTTGAGGCTGTCATTTATGACATAATTTGTTTGTTTGTTTTTTTTTTTTTTGGGTCTCTTTTTAGTGAAATTAGCATACTATATATATATGATTTCTTGTTATATTGATGATTATGGAGTTTTTAATAGAATCTAATCAAGTCACACAACATTTTTTTTATGACTTTCTCATTTTTTTCCTAAAAGAAAATCAAAATATATCTTCTGAAAATGTTTAAAGTCAAACTAACTTGCGCCCTGGATTATATATTGCTATTTTATTGAAATAAATATAGTTCAATATTACATGAGTGAGGTCAATTAAACCCAATGATTCCACACTTCTTTTGTATTAACATCGTTGTTAAGTTGTAAATTTGATTAGAGGATATAATAATGTACTGAAGTGCTATTGTGCATGAATTAATTATCTATTATTGCATGCTTATATTTATTCCAAGGTGCCTTACTGTTGCAATTTCAAGGTTTATACATTGTATAATGTTTTGTTCTCATATGATTTTTGTTTTTTCTTGTATTTATTTATTTTCTATTAGTTTTTTAAATTATAGTTGTCAAATTGTGATTTGAATTGTGAATTGAAATGGATTGTGAATCGTAAAGATTTGGTCACATTTTTTAAATTACTTGGATAATATATCTACACACTCAGATAGATTTTAAATATATATTATAAATATGAAATATTTAGACTTAAATAAATGAAAATGTTTTTTTGAATGATAATTACGTGGTCCAATAGGTAATGAGGTAACACGGGTTTCAATGTAATATCACCATCTTACCTTTTCATTTTTTTAGATATTTCTTATCAACCATTTCTAATAAAGAAAATAAACAAAGACGAACTCTCAATTTTTTAGTAACAATTACTTAACAACGATATTGATATTCAGACAATAAGCTTACATAACTTTCTAAGTGACAATGACATTTGGAATCCTTTATTTAAAATTTTAAAACTTTCTAAAATGTATGTATGCTTATTGTTCAATTTTAATTTATTATTTAACTAACTTCACTCATGTAATATTGATAATATATAATTCATGGTGCAACTTAGAAGATATATTATGATTTGTGTAAAGGAAAAAAACTGAGAAAAAGAGGTTAAAAACTCACTCATTACCCAAATAACAAAAAAATCATGCATATTTCCACTAACAAGAGGGGGAAAAAATAAATCGAAATATGTTGAATATGATAGTTTTAAAAATTTCATGAACCGTGAAAGGTGAATTGATTGTTCGATTGTTAATTGTGTGATTCACAATATATTCATTCACTTTCAAAATAGATTCACACATAGAATTGTATCAATTTTTTTATAAGTTGTGAATAGAATCGTGAATTGTAAAATTATGATAATAGAAGTTTAAATAGAATATAGATGTAAAAACATCTTTTGATACACGATACAATATGCAATTCATACAAGTTGTAAATATGCAAAGAGTGGTTGGAGGGGAGCAAAATCATGCCCAATTCTTTCAAAATAAGAAGAGAGTATAGGATTTGGCAGGGAAAAGTTTTACTTATAATTTTGTTCATTGTGGATTGAACACAGGAGAAGGGATTGGTGGTTTTAATTGGGTTGGGGAACTTTGTTTTGGTTTTTTTTTTTTTTTGGGGGGGGGGGGGGGGTGGCGTGTGGCAGCTATGGTGTTGGGAAGTGGATAGAGGTGTCTAGGATGAGTAGAATATGGCTTTTATAGTTGGGAATTAGGATTACCTCAAGCATTGGAGCCATTTGTTTTTGTCATCTTATATTTGCTCACTATTTATGGAATTTGAGCATTATATTTGAAATTGAAATATTTCACTAATTGAACAGTGGTAGGATGGTGCTCTTTTTTTTTTTTTTGATGAGCAGTGAGGGATTAGTGTTGACTCATGAGTCAACTGGTGTGGCAAACAGTGTTTGAAATTGATGTTGAATTTTTTTAATCGTTCTTATTGATACCACAAGCATTTTGAAATTGTAGTTCTTGTTGTGGACCTCTAATATTTGATGCCTGAGCATGTACATTGGAGTTTGTTGTTTGTACTGTATTGCTATACTTGATTCGCTTCTATTATGGGGGTCCTTGCGAGAGAGAGAGAGAGAGAGCAGTATTTTAGAGCATTCCCTTGAAAGGTCTCTCATTCACTGCTGATCAAGTGAGACAATAGTATTCCTGATGATTAGAACTTATTTGAATTGTATGCACCAGTCATTATATTCCTTATATATCGTGTTATACTCCATGATAATTTAGATTTATTGGTGAAGAGTGAATACTGAGGTTAAAAACCACCTTTGTCTTCCTACTTAGCACTAGAGTTCCTTTTTCCTCCCCCTCCTCCACTCTCCACTTTCACATGTGGCAATAAGCCAAGTGAACACAAGTTGTCTTTTTAGAGCATTCCACCAAGGGCACTGCTTATTCTCTCTCTCTTGAAGATATATTTCTATTTCCTCATTGACTAATGATCAAGTGAGACAAATTAAGTTTCCAACTTCGTTGATCTTCTGGCATTGGTAAGGGTTCTACCTCCATACTTGGTCGACCCTCTTTGTGAGGAGGCAATTCAAAGCATATCAAAGGAACAAATGCCTATTTGATACAAATGCTTTTTCTTTGGTTGACCATAACTTGGGACTATGGAGGCATTTTGTTTGTAATTTGTGTTTGTTAGTAAATATATGGAATGATCATTTATTACGTTGATAGTTTTTATTTTTTCTTTGGTTTTTCTTTTTTTTTTTTGGGGGGGGGGGGGGTGGGGGGGGGGGGGGTGGGGGGGTGGGGGGGGGGGGGTGGGGGGTGGGGGGGTGTTGGGTACTTGTTAATGTGCTTGCCTTTTGAATCAGGTACTATGAAAAGAAGGATGTTGGCAGTTCGAGTGACAAATCTGGTTGAATGAAGGAAAATGAGAACAATACTCTTCATTGATTACTGGTACTAAAAGACACTTGTTTGGTTTTAGTTTTCAGAAAATTCTACTTTCTTGTTTTTTATATATATATATATTTTTGTTTTTACTGAATTTTTTTAATATTTTAAGCATTTTTTTTAAAAATTTTTGGACACACCTAACATAAATACACTTAAAAAGTAGAATTTTTGTGAAAAAAATCTTTAAAAAATTCATTAAATACCAAAAATATAAAAAAATACAAAAATCTAATATATTTTTCGTATTTTTGTGTATTTATTAGTTTTTTAAAATATTTTTTTCACAAATATTTTACTTTTTAGATACATCTAAGTAAGGTGCATTTAAAAAAGTAAAAAAAAAAAATGCTTAATATTTTAAAAATATTCACTAAAAACAAAAAAACACGAAAAACAAAAAATTCAGTTTTTAAAAAGCTGAATTCAGAAAATTGAAACCAAATACATTGATTGTTATGTTTTCATGGTTTAGTGTTTGTTGATGGGAGCAGTGTAGATATTATGTTAACCTGTTTGTTTGCAAACTTAAATTAAACAATCTTCACCAGGCCATTGGGTACTTTACTGATGGAATTTCATGGGGCTGGCTTGATTTTATGAATGTATGATCATCCACTGATGAGATAAGGACTAGCAATAGGGTGCCCTTTTGATTATAGGGTGTCTTTTGGATTGATGTGTTTTTTATTTGAGTATGTTTGGTATGATGAAATTGACCATTCTAACTTTTCATTTCTTTTTTCTTGTATGGTAAACTTCGTGTAAATGGGATTAGTCATTCTTTCAGAATGGTCATTCCAACAAAAAGTAGGAATACTTATTCATTCCTCCAATTCAAAAAATAGGCATTCTTTTTTATGGTGGAATCATTCTAAATAAATGTTGCTATTACAACCATGCGTTCCTGCCAGTACCATCCTACCATCATTGCCAAACACCACCACACTTTACCACCACTCTACAACTACCATTATTATCACTGCCACCACCACCACCACCACCACCACAACCACTAGCTTTCCACTATCACCACTGACATCCACCATCGTACTATTATTGTCATAACCATCCTATTGCAACCTGCACCTTTACTGTTGTTGGCACCCCATCACCACCACCATCACCACTTGTTACAGTGACACACTTCTACCACCACCACCACCACCACCACCATTGCCACCACCATTACACTGCCAGTGCCAACCACAATCCATCACCACTGCCACAACTACTTCCATAACTATCAAAACTTTCATGATCTAGACAATGATAAATAAATAAAAAATAAAAAAATATTACTCCATCCTATAAATTTAATAAGTATAACTAATCCTACATTATATTTTCTTATTTTGTTTTGTTTTTCAAATTTATTTAGCAAATAGAAAACTAATAAGCCATTATCGGTCAAGTCCATTACCAATCAATTTCTATATCAAAACATATGCCAGGATCATTCTTAATTTTCAAATCAAAATATGATAAAAGTCAATTTTAGTTCCTAAAGTATGTTTTTGGTTTTTTGTTATTTTAGTCTTTGAAGTTTTAATTTTGTCATTTTGATCTTTCAAGTTGTCAATTGGACTCAATTCGGTCCTAATTCTAACGCATGATATGTGTTTCTTTTTGTTTTAATCCTTTAAGTTTCAATAGTTTTCAATTTGAGTCTAGCTCCAATCATATTAAGTGACATGTCTATTTTCCTTAAAGATATACTCTATTGTACTGTATCGCCATATACAACAACTAACCACAAAGGGACACCCACACCATATAACAACTAAATTTGGGATTTAACTATTGAAACTTATCAAATGCAAAGAAAAGCTAATTCTTGTAATTATCATAGTCACATGATAGTGACATCAATTGCTATCTCAACTAGTACAAGAAAGACTAGCACGATCTAAGTCAAAGGTACATTAATGAACAATCGCAACCCTAGTGTCGCTCCAAGGCTGTATTCAAATGCATTAGTCAAACGGTTCTTACACAAGATTTCGAAAGATGTAATTATGAGTCGAAACACCAATCATTCATTCTCAATCGTTCCCTGTGCCAACAAGATACACAAAATGAAGCTAGAAATACAAAATCATCCTTTCCTACCCAAGACACCACAAAATGAAGCTAGAAATACGAAATTATCCTCTCCTACCTAGAAAAATAAACACTTCTAAATCCAAACTATTGTCGTCCACTCGAGATTGAATACACATTGAATGACCCACAACTGTACTGCTAAGAAAACAAGATAATTCTCGCTCAAAAATTGTAAATGCTCACACTTAACTAGTGACTAAATTATTATAGAACGGTGGACTAATAATAAATGGACCAAAATTAACCTCGACTTCAATCACCTAAACTATGCCATTACAAGCGCACAACAAACCTAACGAAGATAATTGCAAGACTAGTAGGTAATTCCAGACATCACATCAATCTAGTTTCACACATCATAAGGAAGAGGAAGCCAAATTTTCATAACTACCCAATTCACACTACCATGGTACCGGTCACCAACTCCAAGGCTGCTCAGACTAATATTTGCATTTCCAGAGTCATCCCAAATTCTATTTGGAGCCACTAGCCGATCACACTATTACCACACAAACTCCGAAAAAATACAACAGAAGTTATAATACCAACTATTGAGTATGTCACTACTGATTTTCTCTAAGGTGTCGATTATGCCGAAAAGAGCAAGGGACACTCACATCCCACTTATTCTGAAACGGTCCCTGATGCTGACGATAATAACAGATGTTCTCCACACAGCTCATCTTCCTGAGGAAAAGAGCCCACCAATGAGGTATCTAAGACGCCACTATCAATCAAAAACAATGAAAAGGTTTGTAAAGAAGAGGTCAACAATTTCCAATCAAAGTACTAAGTACTAATCACGATCATCATCAATCACTCAACGTCAATTTTACGTGTACCTCAACTTAATAGTGATCATAGACCAATATTCTTACAGTTCAAGGTCTCCTCACTCTAACGGTGAGACAAAAACTAAGCAGTAGACATTTCTTTTGACAACCAACTCACCATAAGATAATCTTTTAGACAAGGAACAATGGACCCAAGCTAATCTCTATTTCAGTTACATAATTCATACTGTCAAGATGCACATCGAGCCTAACCCAAAATGCTTATCTATATTTTCTCTTATTCACAATTCGTAGCTTATAGGTAGGAGTAACCATAGAGTTTGACATTAATTACTCTCGATAGATCAAGTACAACTTCCCCATGAAGATTCTCATGGCTACCTACATCAACAAATTCATCACACTCATCGCAAGCTTCTATTGGATCGTAACAACCTCATACACCAATGCCAAAATTTACTTCTAAAATAGATATATAAATGAGAAAAGGAAATTCTCGATACACTAATTATATCATCTTCTTCATACACTACCTTGACTGTCAGCTCAACATAACTAACTTCTATCCTAAAGAAATTTAAAATTAGTTTACGTATTACGATGTCAACATTTCAAAACATTTGTTCTTAGGCTACTTTGATCATCATTAAGATCTCAACCAAACACCACTACTATAACTAGCTCAATCTCCAATCCACTCTACTTCCAAGACTCATCATTTAGTTCACCTTTCATGATTTGATGTAGGGTTCAGAATAATTAAACCACTCATCCAACACCCGATGTGCTAAGGTCACACTTACGTTCATACACATTCAGAGACAGTCGATCTAAGGCTCAATACCAACTCTACAAATGGTTGTCCACATAGTTGGAACGAATAACTAATCAAGCAAAAGGGTGTGACCAATTTAAGACACTAACGCCTACCAATTAAAGTCATTCACGTCCTAACCTTGTATGAACACCTCAATTCACACCACATAAGCAGATAGCCATATAACACAACGGATTATTTCTCAAGGATTGTCTTTTGTCCCAAGAACGTTCCAAGAGTTCTCACATGAATTAGCTTTGATCATGCACTTTTTCCAATAAGACTTCTAACAATTTCCTAGGTGCAAATAATATCCTAGAAACTTAATCTCATACCCAATAGCCACATAATCATGTTATCACATAGAACACAACATGCAATCATTCCTCACCTGCGAAGTAAAACCCATTGTGGTAAAAGCACGTCCCACGTGCCCAAGGCATTCAAAATCAATGAGCTTTGATGCTTAATGCCCCAATTTTCTGAAAAATCCGAATCAATGAAATATGGTGGTTTTTTGCTATTTAAGATATAAACTATAATAAACTTTTAAGAACATAATGAAGTAAAATCAGAATTAAACAGATAGAGAGCTGAACAAAAGATAAACCCTTCTGTGTCTATTTCATTCATAGAATTCATGAGTTACAGAGGTCACATGCATCCTATATCCAACTTACTACTTGACATAAACATTGAACATGTGAAACATTGCATAGATCTCTTGTTTCTGTATTCAAATAAAATGTTTTGTAGGCTTACATGAAAAGGAAAGGGCATCGCCCTATCTACAACAAAAAAAAGGTCTCAACCCGATACATAAATAAGGCCCTAGGCCCTACAAACCACAAAATAACAAATAAGTGAGCTTCATGCTCGACAATCCCTAGGTCATCATCTTGGTGGAGGCACATCGTCAATACCTGAAAAATGATTTTCACGAAGGGATAAGCACTAGGCTTAGTAGAAATAATCTTATCTAAATAAATATGCCCTAAATATAGATATGATCATGAATGCAATGCACATGCCGATTCGTGACAAAACAATTTTCATGGGATAGAAATCCAACCAAATTCTCAACTTCTACAATTTCCCAAAAGAATATCTCATCCAATACAAAAATTTGTGTCATTTCCAATTTGCCAATGTAATAAGAGAATAATTTTCGTAATCAAGTTCCGAACAACATAACATGGTAATGAATCACCAGGTCAGTCTTTGCTAGTGGTCATAAAATGCATGGACCACCAACATCACCCCCACTTTATCGGTTATTAGCTGGAAGGAAAGTGGTACCTACTCCTGCATGGATTTCCAGTCTTTCATGGACACTCTCACCAATATACGACCCTGATTAATTACTCAAACCAATATTAACAATATATTTTAACATCATAATCATGCAATCCTCCACCAATTGCTAACAACAATATATAGATATTTCTCAACCGAATTCAATATCCACAATAAAGAAATAAATTCCGATTTTACAATAAACTAATCCCAATTTCGACAATTTAATCCAAATGTACAATCTTCATGATGAGATATGAATGCTCAATGCATATGCCAAAATGATTTCATTTTCCCCAAGTTGTCAACAAAAGTTCTACAACAACGGCAATTCTCCACCGATTACAACAACAATACATCTCTAATTGTATTCCACATATCACAATCATAAGAATATTCTCACTTTACGAAAAATAGCTCAACACCAACGTTATCATCAATTTACTAATCCTAGTGTTTTGAAAAATTTAGTGCTTAAATCGTTTTAAGGTAAAACCTTGAAATTCATATACAATTCTTTACAATTGAAGAGAGTTTTAATGATTAAGAACATACATTAATGATTGTTGTTGTGCACAATTCATACACAATTCGTTCATACGCCTTTAATGCTTGTGCACTGACTTGGGTTTGGGATATGAAACCATTCATTCCTGGTGCCAAATGTGACCTATAGGGACAGACAGTTCGTAAATAGGACATGTAGGTTGGGAGTTAGAGTTGAAATTGTCATAAACTTAGTTGAAAAAAGGTGTTTGGGGGGTGAAAATGCGAAACAGGCCCCCAATCACTGTTTTAACGTTATGGCAAGCTTTCCGGTGCCAAATGTGACCTGTAGGGATAGACGGTATGTAAATAGGACATGTGGGTTGGGAGTTAGAGTTGAAAATATCATAAACTTAGTCGAAAAAAGGCATTCGGGGGGCGAAAATGCGAAACAGGCCCCCAACCACTGTTTTGACGTTACGGGATGCTTCCCGGTGCCAAATGTGACTTGTAGGGACAGACGGTACGTAAATAGGACAGGTAGGTTGGGACTTAGAGTTGAAATTGTCATAAACTTAGTCAAAAAAAGACGTTTGGGGGCCGAAAATATGAAACAGCCCACCAACCACTGTTTTGACGTAACGGGAAGCTTCCCGGTGCCTAATGTCACATTTATGTGCACCTATATCCTTTACTTAATGTCTATTTTATATATTTTGGTAGTACAACTGTGCAAATTTCTCTTAAACTAGAAACATATATGTGCACCTATGTACATTTCTGATTATATTTCTAGGAAGATGTAGTGATGTTGAATGAACTTATGTAGGGGTTGTTTTGTTGAATGAAGCCCTCATCTAATTGAGTAGGTTTCCTCACACCTAGTCACATAGTGATGAGTTCCCTCAAACTAGTCAGCTGCATAGTGATGTTGGATTCTGCCACTAGACATTTGTAAACATGTGGCTTAAAGATATTGCTACTAACTTTGTCTTCATCATATGTGTGTAACATACTGTAGAATTGTTCAAAGTTTTGTGGATCTGTATAACTGTGTAGAGTGTATGGATAGAAACCTTCCGAGTTTTCCACTAGAGAAATCTTACTTGCCTTGTATTTACATGTATCCTGAAACTTGATCAAGTATTAGTTATAAGATTATGATTTTCTATGGGATGCATTTTTAATGCTGCTTGGTGCATGATTTATGGAATGCCAATAGAGAGTAGCATATATGGGTTTCTGGTCTGTTTTTTTTGAACTGATGTTTCAGTTAGTATGGATTCTTGAAGGACTAATATGTTTATATTAATCTATGTTGTATGTACTCAGATTGAACATCAAATAGAGCAACTAGATTCATGTGTTTGAATTTCTGCTTATTACTAGGATTACTTTTATAGCAACATCAATTTATTAGCAACATCAAATACAGCAACTAGATTCACATGTTGTATGTACTCAGATTGAACATCAAAATTTTTATTTCATATATGTTCGAGTATGCAAAACTAATGATTAATTTGAAAAGATTACTTAATTTTGAGTTTTATATGTTTTTTTTTTATAATTTTAAATTGGCCAATATTTAGTCAATACTAATGATTAATTTTTCTTTTTTTTTATGCAGATGGTTTTTGACGTACAAATGTGGATATGACTTCTTTTGACAAGTACGGAAGGGCATTGTTTTTATAACTTCGTCCGTATATATAGTGGTTCGTACAAATTACTTTTTTGGCCTGGTAAATATCTAAAATTTGGCTTGGTAGAAAGTAGCATTGGACGTGGTACAAATTAGTTTTGGGGCGGTATAGATTAAATTTTTGGTGTGGTACAGATTTCTTTTTGGATATTAAATTTGGTTAATCCTCTATTATGTATGGAATTAAATTATTGAGGTTGGATTATACTTGGTTCGAATGGAATTTGTATTTCATTTAGAATTGGACGTTCAATATGAATTTTTTGAATGGTTGGAAGTGAAATGTGTGCACGTTGTCAAATGGTTGATAATATATTCAGTATTGATGGGTTATATTGTTTATATAGGGTACAAGTTGCACTAATAATGGATACAGGTGGTTAAAAAATTTAAAAAAATAAAAAATTAATATAGTATTTGGCATATGTTGGTAGCCAAAAATGTAAGCAAATGTTTTGGCGCACTTGTCACGTCCCCAAACCCGCCCCTAGATTTGGGCATGACTACTTCAAAACGGGCACTTAACTCGATGTACATAAGATATGAGGCCTGAACAGAAACATTAATATCAAAAATGAACATAAAACAATATCTATTGAGCTATCACTACTATGCCAAGATCACGAACATTGCATAAGGTAGATGAACATACAGTGACATGCATCTGAGAATTTAGTTATGCACATATACATATACAAACCCAGCCTCATTAGGAAGTAAAAGGACTGTATACACTTCAACCTTAGATAGACATTCAGGGTACCAAAATCGAGAGCTTAACAAAACTCTACAAAATAAGCGGCCTCCATCTAGGTGCCTGGATACTCTGAGGTTGACAAAAGAGGAACGAATGCCATGGGGTAAGGCTGACCTCCAGGTTGAGTGCCTACAGAAACAGACATAACATAAAGTGAGCCAAGCACAGTGAGTAATAGTACGTAAATAATCCAATGGTTAACTTGAATCACAAGATATGTAAAGGCAGAGAACTTATAGTTAAACTTATTCTGTAATTGTTTTCAGAACGGCCATAGGCCCAGTTTTTAATAAGAACCGCCTTAAGCCCAGTAATATACAGAACGGCCATAGGCCCAGTCTTTAAACAGAATGGCTTTAAGCCCTTGAACAGAGTGGCATTGAGCCCTTAAACAGAGTGGCATTAAGCCCTTAAACAGAGTGGCATTAAGCCTAGAATGCAGAACGACCTCAGCCCTGTTCATGCATGTATGAACCCAAGAGGTGTCTCGCACGAATTCTAGAGGTGACTCGCATTGCAGCACTTAGTTCCGTACAATACTTTGTTCCATACCAGAAATCATTAGGTCTTAAAGACCGAACAATCCATATCATGTCATAACATAGCATAACCGGAACGGATAAACAGAAACAGAATAATCTTAGTTTCCTAAGAATACCATTATAGTGCACATAAGTTTCTCATGGTTTAGTTACAGATTAACACAGTTGTCTTGCGTATAACAGAATAAGAGTAGTAACTATTACAGAGAGCACATAATAATATTAAACCTTTGCATTCATATCGTAGGTTTTGAACGACCTCGGGTCCATATGTAACACAACAGAATTATTTCAGATTCATACGGATACCCATAGCTTTTCCAATTATTCTGATTCTTTGGAGATATCCATACTCAATGACTTGTAACTGAACAGCCTCTGGCCCATTAGTAGCAAAACGGTATGCTCTTATATTTACACTGAAACCATTATTCAAGAATGAACATAAGTTCCCTTTATTCATTAAGAAACGACATAATTTACTTACGGAGAATAGAATGTTAATATCAACTATTAATCAGAATCATACAGAGGTATACACATTTGTTTAATCGTTCATATACGTTAACATAGTCAACCTGCAATTAACAGAGTGCTAATGGTAATTGTTAGTTGTAAGTAAAGCATACTACGACAGTACTACTACTCACAGTGCTGTAGCGAAGTGCTTGCTCCTCCCCGGTTATGACCTACACACAGGCACAACTTATATATTAATTCTTTTTCCTTCTTAATTCATTTTCCGACTCATTTCACTTCGCATGAATTTACAGATATCTTAAGAACATCAAATACAGATTTCAAAAATACCAGAGGACTAAGCACGTAAAACAGAGCGAACAAAGTTTTGCACTAACAATGGATACAGGTGGTTAAAAAATTTAAAAAAATAAAAAATTAATATAGTATTTGGCATATGTTGGTAGCCAAAAATGTAAACAAATGCTTTGGCGATTAATAATTTAGTAGCAAAAAAAGAACCAAATGGCTTTTTGTGGCCAAATAGTTAGTAGCTAAAACAAATCAGAACGAGGGGAAGAAATTATTGTCGACTAAATCTTTTAGTCACGAAAAACATGGCATCTTTTGGCGACTAAAATGTTTGGTGATAAAAAATAATGAAATGAAAATGAAGAGGCTTTTGGCGACTATCTATAGTCGGTAAAAGTAAAATTGACTAAACTATTTGGTCGCTAAACGAATGTATTTTATTGGCGACTAAAACTTTAGTCTCTAATAGTTGAATTTAGTTTTATGTGAGAACTTTTGGCGACTAATATTTTAGTCACCAAAAGATCACCTTTGCTGACTAACCAAGGTTTAATAGCCAAATGTTCAATTTCGGCGACTAATAATTTAGTTGCCGAAAGATCACCTTTCCCAACTAATCAAAGTTTAGTAGCCAAACATTCACTTTCGACGACTAATGGTTTAGTCGCCAAAAGATAACCTTTGCCGACTAACCAAAGTTTAGTAGCTAAACGTTTCACTTTCGGCGACCAAAAATAGTTTAGTTGCCAATACTATCGCTGACAGGGTATAGGCGAAGACCTTGGCGACAAAAAAATTTAGTTGCTAATTAGTTTCGGCGACCAAAAATGGGACTTTTTGTGACCAATATTTTGGTTGCCAAAAGTATCATTTCCTGTAGTGTCGGGCTTATCTCTCTTTTTTGGGGTTATTTTATTTTATTTTATTTTTAACTAAAAATGGGTTCAAGGTTAAAATGGTCATTTTTTTGCAAAAAGTCTGTTTTTGTCTACACAATAACTCTAAACATCCTTAAAACATTATAAATATGAAGTAATTTACCATTTCATCATCTGAAGGTTTGCAAGCGCCCTAAGTCTTAGGATCAGTTAAAACAGGATGTCTACAAACACGATTTTCACACTAGTTCTATCTATGCCTAATGACAGTACACAATATTTTAAAGCCTCAAAGTGACCACAATATACTAAATGAAATTCAAAATGGCTTTTAAAATGTCGGTGTACACACAAACATTCCTACCTTTTTCCCACTATTTTCCAAACATAAAAATTCAAACCTTTCTTGAATACCAATTACTATCAGCACAAACAATTTTCCCTTGAGTTCTCATTTAATTGTTAATGTTAGCAGCACTTAAATATGGATCAAGCATGAAGTTGAACAGAATAGAAAGAAATGCCCCAAACTAGGAAAAAAGTAAAAAAGAAACACAAGTATACGAGCACGAAATAATCTTCTCGTATAATCCTGTTGATCAAGTTTGCACTCCTCCAAACGTTGTTGCTTTACTACTTGAAAACACAAACGTGAGCTAGCCGGCAGATGTGTGTCGGAAACCTCTCCGATGCCTAAGTCAGCAAATAAACAATAGGCACAAAAACTTTGTGTATTTGTGAGTAAGAATTATGATACCTGTACATAGGTCCTGCTATGAGCTTTTATAGATTCTTCCTGGCACAATCCTAGTAGGATGCTAACTCTCCTTATAAGAGTCCTCCTAGGAATCACACTCCTAGTGAAGAGTGTCTATCCTGATAATACTCCACTTACTACCAACCAAGCAAGATAGTTTTCTCCTTTGTCTAAGCTGGTGCAACTTAACCGAGCTAGCTTATTTCGGTCATGCTCTCAACTAAGCAATGACGTAGATGGCATTCGACCGAGCTACACCTAGCTCGGCCTTCCTTTTTACAAACACCTTGGCCAGCCACTAGGCCTAGTCTTTAGGTAGCTCGGTCAAACCCCTCTCTCCAGTTTGGTACCCAGACAACATGGGACCGAGCTACTCGAAGCCCATACCCCGGCCTTTAGTCTGGCCCAAAACAGAGATTAAAGGATCGTAGCTCGGCTCAAATTTTCTTTATAAATTACCCTCTCAATTGCTCCTTAATTTCATCTGCAAAACATGTTTAGGATTATGAACTTCTAGCCGAGCTAATGATTTTAGCCGGACTAGAGTCTGTTTCGGTTTCCTGATCTTGAGTTAGTCGCACGTCCTGACGCTTCAAAAAAGCCTGTCACCACGTCCCTAACTGGACACGTGTCACACACCAATAGCTGACTCGTTCCATGCCAGCCGTTTCACATTACTCAAAAATTTTGAAAAAGGCCTGCCGTTTTGTCTATCACATAAATACGCCCCTTTTATTTCAAATAGTCACTACTTTGTTCATCTTCGTTCTTCAGAGCATTTCTACATTTCTGGGCTCCATATCCTCACCTCCTGAGCTTCAACCCTTGACCAAGTAACGATTGTACACGTTTTGTGGGTCTTCTTGCCGTTATTCCTGCTTTTTGGTCTTCGTCCTCTTGTTTAAATCTGTAAGTTGCTCTGTTACCAATTTCTATACTTTCATTTTTCATTCATCATATATATGCATGTGTATCCATAACTGAACATTTGAGCAAATACCACCAACCAAAACACCTCATGCCTGCGCCCAAAAACTCACAATCCAGATTTTGAATCAATGTCTAACATGATTTTTGATCCAAAACCATGCTATGACCGAGCTAGCAACTTGTTTGCAACCTTCAAGTTTGTATCTGACCGAACTAGGACGCACTGATCACCAACCGTACTAAAAAACATTGAGTTGGCTTTTACAACTTGGCCGAACTACGAAATGGTTTGTAACCATTTGTAGCGGAGCTAGGCTTACTTTTATATTGCCCATTTACTTAGCCCGATCTAGTAATCTGGACATAACACTTTATTTTCACCTTTGCAGACTTGGCTAGGTTGGCCAGGCACACCTTTTGCACTTTGCCCCCGGGCGTTTTTTGCTCAACCAAGCTACCAGAAGCCACAACAGCACCAAGCTGAACTATCTCATCCTTTTTAACAAAAAACCACTCGTTTTAAGTTAAATGGGTAAATACTGGCTCCTAGTGAATTTTCCTGGAGCCATGGCCAAATTTCGTGACTACCAAATTCCTGATGACGTCCACCTCTCTCTAGCTAAGCTAGACATCACCCCTTGGGGTAAACCGAGCTTCGTTCCCTTTACTGTGATATCAATCGTAGAAGTTGGGCTTCGGTTCCCCGTACAACCCTTTTGTATGCGAATTCCTTCGCAAGACAAGATTATGCCCCACCCAACTTTCCACAAACACTTATAGAATAATAAACGAAATTGCCGAACTAAACCGTTGGCTCGGCCTCAAGCTCGGATTGGTCGAGCTATTTCATCAATATTCGCTTGGCCAAAATAACGATGGCTGGGTGTACTACCTTAGAGTAAGAAGAGGCCGAGATAAAATTGTACAAAACACATCGGACAAAGATCTGAATGATGACGATTTCCTCTGGGTTTCTGGTAATTTTGAAGACCAGGAGGCCCAGATACCGGGCTACAATATAAACTGGAATAAAGGAACTACTGGTGAGCACACCCAGTTCAATTTTTCTTTACTGTTCCTAACTAATCCACCGTGCTAACCCTTATCCTTTATTCCTTGCAGATTTGAACCAGCTTAAATCACACTATACTTACACTAACCAGGACGCCCTTCGAGCCACACTCCGGTACCGACACCGTGATTGGGCCGAGCTATTAGGCTTCGAATCGACCTACCGATACAGTGGAAGGAGGAAAACTAGAGTCACCGACTTCCTCCTAGAGCCTTCCCTCAAGCCAGATCCCACTCTTCTCCAAATCAACCTGATCCCTCTAACTAAAGAACAAGAAATGGCAAAGAAGAGGGCTGTGCTAGCGCTTATCACCGAGCAGACCTTCGACGAAGTGCCAACCAGCCTAGAGTCGTCTGGCCAACAACGTGAAACCGTGGTTGCCCTTCCAACTTCCAGGGCCTCCATATCTCGACCGAGCAAGCGCGCACGTACTGCAACGACCGAACTGCAACATCTGGTTGATGAGGAGGATACCGTGCTTCTTAAGGCTAGGCTGCCGAGCCCAGAACCCGTGCATTCCGACCGAGCCAGCCCTTCAGAATGGGCACCATCAATATCTTACAAGAAACGTGCTATATCCACTACGAATTCGGTGGTTGCTGATAAGGACCATACCCTTGTCTTCAACCTGTCAAAAAGTGTCTGTTTACCACAAGACATAGAGCACCACGACCATTTAACTGAGCTGAAGGCCATCCGCTCGGCAACCAAATCGATGGTGCTTGTAAGTTCCTCCCTCTATGTGTTTCCATTCTTAACTGTCTGTTTGCTCGGTTTTAACATAATCACTACCTCTCATTTCTGTAGGCTTTTGCAAAAAAACCATGTCGCCTATAAGCGCGTACTGGAGCTTCGTAAGACAGCGCGGTCAGCCGTGGCAGACGCCAGCACTAAGTCGGCTGAGCTAAATGAGGCCAAACAAAGAATGGCCGAGCTCCAATTCGAAAACACATGGCTCACCGAACTGGTCAACGCAGCGGAAGCTGAAAAGCAAAAGGCACTAGCCGAAAGAAAAGACCGCTACCTATGAGAACTGGCCAAGCTCGAAAAGAAGAAAGATGCTGAGCTCGCCGAGCTAAAAAAGAAAATGGAAGATGTTGAAGATCATGGCTACAAAGAAGGGGAGGCCGCCTATGTCTTGCAGTGTGAAGCTGCGAAAGACATCTTTTTCAAATATGGATGGAAGGCAATAGTTATGAAGCTCAGTTAGGAGGGGGGGTAAGAAACTGAGATCTTCCAGAACCCTCCCCCTCACTTCATTCCAAGTTACATGGCGGACTATGCAAACGCCATTCAATAGAAGCTTCTCGAAGAGGGTGAGGAGGAGGAAGAATCCCCAGATCCAAACAATGCCCCACCTGTAATCAGTGACCACGGTCTCTAGACTATTCAAATAGCTCGGGTGGAGCCATCGGTGCCAAGTACGGTTGAGGGGGTGCCAGTGACCGACCTGCCCCAGGAAGAACTCGCTGAAACCGGCCTACCGAGTGGCGAAGCTCGGGTTGATCTGGGTGCTGATTTAGACGATCTTTTTGCCTGATTTTGTTTTTTCTTTTGTTTTATGTTATCAACGAAATTGTAACCGGGCTACCAGCCCCTCCTCTTGTACTGAATGTTTCAAAATTAATGAAATTTCTAATTTTGCTCATCTTTTTGTTTAGTTAATACACTTTTTCCTTTACTTGTACCAACTTTTTATAAGCCTAGCCAGCCTAACCTAGCTCAACTTTCCCTAATCCTGCCCACCTTGTTTGGCCGAGATACTTATCTCGGCCAGACTGCAACTTTAGGTATTTTAGATAAGTGTTGGTCAGACCTGCTAACTTTCAGCCTAGATCCTTATCTCGGCTGAAACCTTCAAAAACTTCATTTCAGCCTAGATCCTTATCTTGGCTGAAGAAAGAAAAAATGTTGGTCAAACCTGCCAACCTTCTTCAGCCTAGATCCTTATCTCGGCTGAAGAACAAAAGAGTGTTGGTCAAACCTACCAACTTTCTTTAGCCTAGATCCTTATTTCGGCTGAAGAACAAAAGATGTTTGGTCAAACCTGCCAAACTTCCTTCAACCTAGATCCTTATCTCGGCTGAAAGAAAAAAGTGCTAGTCAAACTTGCCAACCTTCTTCAGCCTAGATCTTTATCTCGGCTGAAGAACAAAAGAGTGTTGGTCAAACTTGCCAATCTTCTTCAGCCTAGATCCTTATCTCGGCTGAAGAACAAAAGATGTTTGGTCAAACCTACCAAACTTGTTCATTGCCCCTAGTTGGCAATAACTATGAACAACTTTTACAATAGAAAGAATTTGTGTTGGAGAAAACTACTTGTTTTATTTAAAGAAAGAAAAGTTACAAGTGTTTTTAAGGAAAAGCTAAAAATAAAATAGTTTGAGATTGGCAGTGTTCTATGGCCTGAGAAGAGCTTTGCTGTCTACATCTTTCAAGTGATATGCCCATTTTCTTGCCAAACCGATCACTTTGTATGGTCCTTCCCAGTTAGGTCCTAACTTGCCATCTCCAGGCACCAAAGTGTTGCCGATTACTTTGCGCAGTACCCAATCTCCAATCTTGAATTGCCTCGGATGCACTGTTTTGTTATATTTTCTAGATAACTCTTGATGGTATGCGGCAATGTGAACTAGTGCTCTTTCTCTTCTCTCTTCCACAAGGTCGAGTTCTAAGGTTATGACTTCTTCATTTAAGTTTGGGTCAAAATTTTCATTTCTAATAGTGGGGAGGTCTACTTCCAGTGGGATTACTACCTCCATGCCGTAGGCCAAGAAAAAAAGGCGTTTCTCCAGTTGACCGCCGAGGTGTGGTATGGTAAGCTCATAAAACATGAGGAAGCTCCTCAGCCCACTTTCCTTTTGCTCTCTATAACCTTTTCTTCAAACTGTCTAAGGCGACTTTGTTAGAAGCTTTCGCCTGGCCATGCACTTGAGGTATGTTGGTGTAGAGTTGTAGAATTCTATTTTGTACTCTTCGCAAAAGCCCCTGAAGATTTTGCCATCAAACCGAGTGCCATTGTCGGATATTAGAGCCTTGGATATGCCGAATCGAGTGATGATGTTCTGCCAGACGAACTTCTTAACGTCTTTCTCTTTTATAAATGCGAATGCTTCTGCCTCCACCCACTTTGTGAAATAGTTTGTTACTGCGAGAAAGAACTTTCTGTTGCCAGGCACAGTTGGAAGTGGTCCCACTATGTCCAGGCCCCACATTACGAAGGGCCACGAGCTAGTCAATGGTAGAAGCTCTTTGGCTAGTTGATGTATTTGGTGTGCGAACTTCTGACATGTCTTGCACTTTTTGACATATTTATCTGAATCTGCTTGCATGTATGGCCACCAATATCCTTGTGAAATTGCTCTGTAAGCCAATGATCTTCCCTCTTGGTGGCTTTCGCAGACACCTTCGTGTATCTCAAACAAAAATGCCTCGACCTTATTGGGATGGACACATTTCAGGTAAGGTCCTGTGAAGGATTTTTTGTACAATGCTAGTGATGGAGAGAGCCAAAATTACTGTGATTTTGCTATAATTTTGTTGGCTTCTTTCTTTTCTTCAAGCAAGATGCCATCTTTTAAAAATACTAAGATGGGATCCATCCAGGATGGGCCTAGTTTGGCATAACATGCCTCGGCTGCTTTGGGTTCTTCAATACTTGGTCTAGGTAGGAAGACGATTAGTAATGGGTGCGGGATAGATGTATCTACCATTAAAGCAAAACCTGCCAGCTCGGCTGCTCTACTATTTTCCTCTCGGCTGATTTGCTCTATTCAGACTACTTCGAATTTCATGATCTCCTTTCTGACTAACTCTTGGTACTTAGCCATCTTATCATTTTTTGCCTCGTAGTCGTCTGAAATCTGGTTGACTACCAGTTGGGAGTCACTGTACACCATCAGCTCGGTGGCCTTCATGTAAAGTGCTGATTTTAAGCCTACTAACAGTGCTTCATACTCTGCCTCGTTGTTGGATGCTGGGAAGCCAAGGAGGACTATGCCAAGTCTTACACCGTGCCTGTTGGATGCTCCATCTACGAAAAGTTTCCACATCTCTCCGATGAATAACCTCCAGCAAGTAGAGGGATCGGATGATGTCTTGGGATCAGGGGTGTTGCTGATGTTTTCTTCCAGGTTGATGTCCACTGTTGGGGTTTGATCTTCACTGTCTAACTGCCTCAAGTCTTTACTTTTTGGTGAGTCCCTGCTGGGAATAGCATGGTCTCTTCCTTCTTCCTTGTCCTCAAACCTGTATGGCTTGCTATGTAGCTGGACATCCTGCTTTGGGGGCTGCGCAGTTCCCGCAACACTTTCCCCCCTTCTTTTAGTTGCATCGGTCAAATCGATCAGGTAGACATGATGACTTCCTGGCGTGAACTTGGCCACAAAGTCTGCTAAAGCTTGGGCTTTTATTGCGGTTCTTGGTTGAAACTTGATATCGAACTGCCCCAACTCCACTGCCCATTTCAAGATTTGTCCAGAAAAATCCGCCCTCTCAAATAAGGCCTTTAAGGGGAAAGCCTTTAGAACAATCACGGTATGGGCATGGAAATAGTGTGACAACTTTATTGAGGCCATCATCAAAGCTAAGGCCGGCTTTTCCAATGGTAGGTACCTTGTTTCAGCGCCCAGCAAGGTCTTGCTAATATAAAAGATAGGCAGGTGTTGGATTCCCTCCGCTCTGACCAACACTGCGCTAACTGCATGCTGTGAAACTATTAAGTACAAAAAGAGCTCTTCTCCTGGTACCGGGGTTACTAGCAATGGAGGAGAGGTCATGTAGTCTTTTAAGCTTTATAGGGCGCGGTCACACTCATCATCCCACTCAAATTTGGCCTTCAGTGCCTGGAAGAATGGTCGACATCTATCCGATGACCGACTTATGAACCGGTTGAGCGCGACTGCTAGGCTAGTGAGATGCCGTACTTTTTTGACTGTGTTGGGCCTCTTAAGATCTTGGATGGCTTTGATCTGAGAGGGATCAGCTTCTATACCCTAGTTGGTCACTAGAAAGCCTAGGAATTTGCCTGATCCTACGCCGAATGCGCACTTAGATGCGTTTAGACGCAACTTGTGGGACTTCAAAATTTGAAACATTTCATCTAGGTCCCTGAGATGGTCTTTCTCATCTCTGCTTTTGACCACCATGTCATCTATGTAAGCCTCCATTGTTCTGCCTAACAATGGTTCAAACATTTTGGTGACTATCTGTTGGAATGTAGCCCCTGCGTTCTTTAGGCCAAAGGACATGACCTTGTAACAGTATAGTCCTTTGGGTGTTGTGAATGACGTGACCTCCTGGTCCGGTTCGTACATAGCGATCTGATGGTAACCCCGACACGCATCAAGGAAGCTAAGTCGGTTATGCCCTGCTGTCAGGTCCACTAGTTGGTCTATCTGTGGTAGGGAAAAACTGTCTTTTGGGCATGCTTTGTTAACTGTTTTGTAGTCCATGCAAACGCGCCATTTGTTGTTCTTCTTTGGCACTACTACAGTGTTGGAGATCCACCTGGGATAGTGTACTTCTCTGATGGCTCCTGCCTCCAGCAAGTTTCCCACTTCTTCTGCCACTGTCTCTGCGTGGTGGAGTGCCGATCGGCGAGTTTGCTGAATAATTGGTCTGGCAATTGGATGGACATTAAGTTGATGGCAGATGAAATTTGGGTCAATGCTAGCATGTCGTATGGTGTCTAGGCAAATACTTCAATGTTAGAGGGTAAGAATTCCATGACCTTTATTCTCTCAGTGCTGGACAAAGACGAGCCGAGCAAAAAGAACTTTTCTGGGTTCTTTTCATCTATTCTTACCTCTACTAAGTCTTCTACTGCCTTCTGTTCGGCTACTTTGCCGACATCTGCAAACAATTCGTTGCTTTCTGGCTCCTCCTCCATCTGTACAAATCCTTTTGCAGCACGGCTGCCATTTACCGTGACGAAGCATTGTTTTGACATGATTTGGTCTTATAAGACTTCTTCGATCACTCCGGTTTCGTTGGGGAACCATAATGCCTGATGGTAGGTTGAAGCCACCGAACGCATGGCGTGCAGCCATGCTCTTCCCAAGATTATGTTGTAAGTGGAAGGAACCTTTAATACCCAAAACTCCACTTGTTTTGTCATTGTTCCTGCCTTGACTGGCAGAATTATCTTGCCCACTGGCCATTCTGGCATTGAGTTGAAACCGACGAGGGGAGATGTTGCAGGCGCCAAGTTCTTGTCCTCCAGTTTTAGTTGCTTGAAGGTCTTGTAGTACATTATCTTGCATGAGCTTTCTTGGTTAATCAGAATCCGTTTGATGTCGAAATTCTTGATGCACAAAGTGACCACCAGTGCGTCATTGTGAGGGCAATGTAGCCTTGTTAGATCCCTGTCTAAGAAGGATATGACGTTCATTGCCTCCGTTTTTTCCCTTTTGACGGTAGGTTGTGCACTTAGTACCTCCCTCAAGTACTCAGCCTTTTTGATCATCCCTCTAAGCTCACATACCCGCTCAGGTTCGACGATCCCATGTATAACGTTGATTATGCCTTGAGGTGGGCCGTCGAGCGGCATCCCGCTCAGCCTGCTGTGGTCTTGGGGGGCTGGCTATGTTCTCCCTTCTAAATACTGGTCCAGGTGACCAGCGGCCACCAACTCCTCCAGATGTTGTCTCAATGGTGTGTAATTTTCAATTCAGTGCCCCTTTTCATCATGGAAGGTGCAACGGTACCTTTCATTGTAACCTTTTTGTGCTTCTCCCGACTTGGCTGGCCGCCGAACGAGGGGTTCATCGCGTATCTCACTAAGAATCCGGTAGATAGGTTTGTTGAATACTGTGGTAATGGTAGTACGGACTCTCAACTTCCTTGTTTGGAGGTCCTCTCTGTTGGCTCGTCTGCCTTGCCTATTCTTGCTTGGCTGTTTTACCATGTTGACTTTTGCTGCAGTCTTTTTATTCGGCATCGCTGTTGTGCCAGATTTCGCTTTAGCGCGGGCGTTATCTTCTTCTACCCGAATATGTTGATGCACTCTCTCCATTAGGGCCTCCATCGTGAGGGGTGGCATCATCGTCATTGAATCCCTCAACTTGTTATCGACCGGTAAACCTCGTTTATACTGTGCGATAGCGAGATTTGTAGGGCAATCCCTAATTTGGTTGAAAGTCTTCCAATATCGACTGTTGTAAGACCTCAATGTTTCCTTCTCGCTTATGTTAATAGAGAGTAGCTGGTCAATGTCCACTGGTGTCTTGGTATTTGTTTTGAATCTAGTCACAAACACTTCTGCCAACTGCACCCATGAGGCTATGTTGCCTTCTGGTAGCCTTTCGAACCATGTTAAACCCAGGTCGCCAAGGTTGGAATGAAACAGGATACACATTAGAGTCTTGTTTCGCCGGTATACTGCCATAACTTGGCGAAAGTGGCTTAAGTGCATGTAGGGGTCTGACTTCCCCTCATAAGTGGTGAATTTGGGCTGGTGGAAGCCTGAGGGTAGCGGTGCGTTCTCAATTGCCGGAACGAACGACAAGCTCTATAACCTTGCTAACCCTTTATCTGCTGGTTCGTAAGCAAGGAGCGGCATTGGTATCTCTACCTTGACACTCCCGTGCGTCCTAGGGGCCAATCGCTGTAGGGCTGAAACTCTGCAAGGGTCGTGAGCCCTGGTGTCCTCTTTCTACGAGCCCTCTCCTCTAGCACTGTTCCCAGGTCTACTGACTTAGGCAACTCCGTGTGCTTAGATGTTGTTTGGTGTGTGTGGGAGGGCTGATAACTGCTTCTGTCTGTATACGACCTTTCAGTCCTTATTCTCTCAGACCTGGAGTAACGAGTCCTGAAAGTCCTTGATTGAGTGTCGCCTGTTATGAGGCTCCTACTTTCTGCTTATGATGGTGTGACTTGTCTGTCATGATCTTCCAAGTGGTAAGAGAGCGTGTTGCCTTTGCGCCCTTTTTGCGTTGCCACCCCTTTTTCCTTTATCTAGCGCTTCATAGTCTTCATGTCTGTCGCCATCCTCCTTATTAATTCGTCTTACTCCCTTACGCGATCCTCTAGAACTTAAGGATCCAACCTCCGCCTCTGCCTTTTAGGACTTTGAGAGCGACGAGGACTGGAGCCCCGTCTCTCCCGTGTGTCCCGCCGGGAGTTCCATCGCTGGGGTTCTAATTCTGCCATGGGTGGGATAGAAGGTAAACCTTTGAGCCTTCCGCCCCTCTCCGGGGTTTGCCCATCAATAGCAGATTGCTGCAAATCTTCATTGTGCACCATTGATTTCAACTAATGAGGAAAACTTAATCAAAAGGTTTTGTTCTTTGTGTCAACTTCCCACAGACGGCGCCAACTGTACAAGCACGAAATAATCTTCTCGTATAATCCTGTTGATCAAGTTTGCATTCCTCCAAACGTCGTCGCTTTACTACCTGAAAACACAAACATGAGCTAGCCGGCGGGTGTGTGCCGGAAACCTCTCCGATACCTAAGTCAGCAAATAAACAATAGGCACAATCCTCTGTGTATTTGTGAGTAAGAATTGTGATACTTGTACATAGGTCCTGCTATGAGCTTTTATAGATTCTGCCTGGTACAATCCTAGTAGGATTCTAACTCTCCTTATAAGAGTCCTTCTAGGAATCACACTCCTAGTGAAAAGTGTCTATCCTGACAACACTCCACTTACTACCAACCAAGCAAGATAGTTTTCTCCTTTGTCTAAGCTGGTGCAACTTAACCGAGCTAGCTTATTTCGGTCATGCTCTCAACTAAACAATGATGTAGATGGCATTCGACCGAGCTACACCTAGCTTGGCATTCCTTCTTACAAACACCTCGGTCAGCCACCAGGCCTAGTCTTTAGGTAGCTCGGTCAAACCCCTCTCCCCAGTTTGGTACCCAGACAACACGGGACCGAGCTACTCGAAACCCATACCCCAACCCAAAACAGAGATTAAAGGATTGTAGCTTGGCCCAATTTTTCTTTATAAATTACCCTCTCAACAAGGAACGTGAAGTCCAAAAAGAAATAAAACCCAAACATGTGTCATACCATTAAACAGTAAAAGCAGTCTATTTGTCAGGTTTGCATCATTTAAATTTACACCAGAAGCCTTCTTCTTTAGAAGCTCCTCTCCTCTCTTAACAACAGCCTCTTGACTTCAACAAAATAACCATTAAACATGATGTCAAAATCCACAAATGAGACTTATGGGCGAAATTAAAAATTAAATTAAATATTGTACAACATGAAAGTAACCTATACCAGTCTGTACAAGCAACAATATAGAGGGGATATACAACTTCAGGTGCCAGCTCCATTGCTTCAATAACATTCAGGATCCCTAACTAAAGATTGGAATTAGGGTAAGCAGGAAAAAAAATATATTTAAAATTTTTTTTCCCATGAAAAAAGCCAAGAAAGTTCCTTTAAAAAAATCTTGGAATCATTAAGCTAACCATCTAAACTCAGACTAGGATTACCTTCTGCTGATTTCACCTTTCTAATTAAAAGTATGTCACTTTTCAACGGTTGTTTCGCAGTTACATGGTTGCATTGTGTAACTGAAAGCCCAGGTGAGCATCCTCCACTGCAAAAAAATAAAGTGATTCCTTTATTAAGCAATGCATGAATAAAAATGTTTAAAGATCAGTGTAATAAATAAATTTGATTCCAGACCCTTGAGATGGTGGTTATAAAACAATATGGAGGCAAAATTCAAGAAAGATCTCACTGTCCGGCGAGCCATATATTACTCTATATTCGCAGCAACTTCATCAGTAATTTGAGTTGAATGACAATCTCCACTCACCCGAAATGAAGGCAGGCTTGTTAAGAACAAAAGTGATGGTTGGGGAATAGGGACCATGAATTATTCTCATGGTTAAGTATGGCCAAAATACTGGTTCTAGTTATTATTGAAAAGCCAAAAAGAATTGTAAACATCCATAGATCACATACTAAATAAGACAACATATTTTTGCCACTACTTCCATGTGCATATTTATTAACTCACATACACAAACACAGAGTTCTGTTAGAAATGAAAAGCTGATTTGCTAAATATAATGTTACATCTCAGAGACAAATTAGCATATATCAAACTATGACACTATTAAGTCATATTATTCTGATTCCAAAAATAGCCTTTTCTGTAAACATGGGAGATTAGAGCCATCTACTTGGCTAGTTCAGTTTCCTTGATTAACATTACCAGCTTTGGCAACAAAAGGCACAGATTCCGTGGGTATGCAAGGATGGATATGATCTATGAAGCACGGGTATGGGTACGTTCGATATGATAAAATCTAAAAAAAGTAGGATACGGCTTGGTACGTTTGTAAAAAAATATTTATTTTTAATTTAGAGTAATGTAAAAATTAATTAAATGGTTTAATTTGTTAACATTCAGCCTACAATTAACATTTAATGCCAAAACTAAAGGTATAAACTAAAATTAAATGTCATTATATTAAATAACTTGCAAATTACAACTTAATTTTAAAATTATGCTAAGTATAAAACTAAAAATAAAAAGGAAGTCTAGTGAAAGGAATTTTTCTCTGTAGTAAAAGAAAATATTGTTTCGACTGAGGTATGGTACAACTTGGGTATATATACTATATGTCTGGGTATGCCAAAAATTAAGAAGAAAAAATTTGGGTGTGTACTTCATGTACCTGATACGTATGCAGAAATACCATATAAAGTACCCTACGCTGGTAAGTATGCGGTACAGGTACGACATGTTTAATCTGTAGAAAGACAAAAACTCAAAAACATCAGATTTAAAACCCAGAAGATTAAGTGATAGAAAAAACATGGACGATCGAGGGTGGAGGCCGGTGTTACGCAAGCATGGAGGTCAAGGAAGTAGGAATCAAGAAGTTGACAACGAGGTATACACGATATTTGTGGATAACCTACCTTGACTCTATGGATCCAAGAGAGTTATATAAAGTATTTACAAACTTTGGAGTTGTAAAGGATGTGTTCATACCCAACAAAAGAAGGAAGATGACTCGATCACGGTTTGGCTTTGTATGATATGCATGTTTAGTGGTAGCGAATATGGCAGTTCAAAAAGCACATGGAATATGGTGAGACAACAGGGTGTTGAAAGTAAAAATAGCAGACTTTGTACAAGGGAAGGAGAAAAAACAGAGGCCATTAACTGCACCAGTTGGAAGAAGGGATATTGGTAGTACTAGCAGAGCCTCAAATATGGTCCAAGGGGGAAAGTCTTATGCACAAGCATTAAGAGGTGAAGGGATAGCGCACACTGCTAGTATTAATATAAATGCTTTTGAGGAAGGAAATGGCTGGCTTTACGACAGTGTGATTGTGAGACTCAAGCCTCTAAACTGTGTGGCTGCGGTTTAAGAGGAATTGAAGAATAGAGGAATGGGTGACATCTAGGTGCGAGATGGAGGTGGCAGAGACATAGTGCTGACTTTTGAATCAGCAGGTACCATGAAAGAGAAGCTCAAATTAATGGAGGGGTGGATCTTCGAATAGAGTGAGTCAATTAAGGAATGGTCATGGGGGATGAGATTTGGATAGGAAATGCTTGTTTGGCTTACTTGTTATGGTGTGCCATTAAACCTATGAAGCAGCAAAATTTTCAGAAGCATTGGAAGGTCGTGGGGGGAAGTCATAGGCATCGATGATGACAAAGCCAGAATGAATTCTTTTCACAGTGGGAAGGTAAGGATTGCCACAAAATGTATGGAGTCCATAAATACAACAATCACTCTGAGCTGCAAGGGGATAACCTACCCAGTCAAAGTGTGTGAAGAACAAGTGGTTATTTTGAAGGTAGTGTACTAGCAGTGTAAATGTTACAGTGAGCAGAATAAAAAGGAAAATCAAACTTCCAATGGTGATGAACAAGAGCAGAGATTTGAAGTGGGGAGCAAGAAGGTTGATGATGAAGCTGATGTGGAGCGCCAGGTTGGAGGTGAGATGGCCATAGGTGGTATTGAGGCGGCAAGAGGGTTGGGGGTAAGAAATGATGATTATACTGACATTGGTGGGCATGATAGGTGGCCAAGCATGTCTAGAGTGGAAGAGACTGTCATGAACATAGGGAAGACAGCCGATGTGCAGCTTTAAAATGGAGGCAGTGGGGGAGCATGTGGGAGAAAGATAGTCAAATCAGTGCCAAAACCTATGCAAATTCAAAATGAAAAGTAGCCAGATAGTTAAGGATGAAGTGGTTACTCTAGGTTTCATGAGGTGTCTAAGTGGGCTTGAGAAAAATGGGCCTGGGCTCAGCATTGAGGTAGTGTTAAGTAAGGCCAATGCAATAGAGTGTGGCAAGATCTTGGGCCATGGATCATCGGAGGTCAGTGAATCAGAGGACCAGACCTTAAAGGAGAGTAGTGATCATCACAATGGGGGGAAGGCAGCCCATGCAAAAGTTGCAGAGGCGAATACCTATGTGCAAACAAGTAAGTCTGCTATGGTAGGTCAAAAAAAAAAGGAAAACAAGCAAATAGGAGAAAGCCAAAGGGCTTGCGAAATTTCAGGGGAAGAGAAAAGGAATTTCACAAATTGGGGTTGGATCTTCTTTGAATTTCAAGAGAGGAGCTATATTTAGATCAGCAGCTACATCAATTTCTCTGTCAATGGCAAGCAAATCTGGTAGTGGTCAACTTTTACTTAATGAGGCAGAAGCATCACTCCAAATTGGACAAATACTTGGGATGAATTGTAAAGGTAATGAGGAGGAAGTGATAAGCAAATTGATGGAGCTAGAAGCAAATGACAAGGACGTGCTGGGTCAAAGTATGCCCATCCAGGTGAATTGGTGAGTGAATTTGTTTCCAATGAAGGTCTTATCCTGGATTATCAGAGGCTTAGGCAAGCATACAAAAAGAAGAAAACTCAAAAATTTATTTTATGAGAGGAAGGTGGATATAGCATTATTTCAAGAAATAAAGAGATCCAGTATCAATAAGAAATTTGTTCGTTCATGTTGGCCTAGTGATCAGATGGAATTTATGGCAGTAGACTTAGAGGGAGCAGCTGGTGGTCTACTTTGCATCTGGAATCGAGCAGTATTTCAACTCCTGGCCTGCTGCAGTAATAGGAATTAGTTTTTTACTTATCCCTGTTTAAAATGCCAGTTGGGATTGCAAAGGAGATTGACAAAATATAGTCTAGATTCCTTTGGGGGGGGGGGAGGGGGAGGTGATGAATTAAGAAGGAAAATTCATTTGGTCAAATTGGGGGAAATTACTCGAAGCAAATGTAACGGGGGTCTAGGCATTAGAAAGGTGAAACTCATGAGGAGTGCCTTCTTTTGAAGTGGTGGTGGAGATTTGGGAGTGAAAATGGCACTCTATGGAAATAAGTAATTTGCGGCAAGTACCCACAGAATGGAGGGGGTTGGTGGCCTGCCCCTGTTGCAAGTTCAAGGTTGTCCATGGTTTGGAGAGATATTTGGGAGTTGATGGCAATAGTCCTGAGCTGCTGGAGTTTTTTAAGGTCAATGCAAAGCTTATCATTGGTGATGGGAGGGAAACAAAATTCTGGCTTGACAATTGGGTTGGTGTTGGGTGCTTAAAAGATGCATTCCCTAGATTATTTTCTATGTCTCTTGATCAATGTGAATTAGTGGCAGTGGTTAATAGTAGGAGAAACGGGAATGAAGAGTGGGATTTGGCCTTTAGACGTCCCTTGTTTCAGTGGGAACTTGCCGAGTTGAGGAGGTTGAAGGCGATGTTACAAACTGCTCCTTCCTTCAGGGAAGGAGTGTTGGATAGATTGAGATGGAATGCAGATAAGTCAGGAGTGTTTATTGTAGCATCTGCTTACAAGTGGAATGAAGTTCCATTTGAAGTTACTGTAAAATTAGGGGCATTCATTTGGAAGAATGTGGCTCCACCGAAGGTGCAATTTTTTGGGTGGTTAGCATGGAAAGGGAGGATCAAGACATCATGCTATCTTCAAAGCATTGGACTCCACAGTGATGTTTCTGGTGTTAGTTGTATCTTCTGCAGGAATGAATTGGAAACTATTAATCATTTGCTGTTGTGTTGTCCTTTTAGTTGGAGGATTTGGTCCAATGTTATTAATTGGTGGGGAGTATCTTGGGTGTTGCTGGGGTCAGTGTCTGGTTTGTTACAGTGGTGGGATGGGTATAGATTAAACAAAAAGGAAAAGGTCCTCTAGAAGGTTATTCCATTGGCGGTGCGCTAGTCCATATGGAGGCAGAGAAATGAAATGATTTTTAATGGCACCCAGGTGGATTTGGAAAGGTTATGTGAACTTATCAAAATAAGGATTGCATTGTGGTTTAGAGCCTCTAACCCTTATTTTTGTTACTCAGTCACTGATATTGTGCACAATCTGCAACAGGTGAAGTTCTGTTTTATGTCCTAATGGGGCTCTGTGTTGTGTTGTGGTTCTGGTATTTCTTGCAGTTCATAAAACATTCATTGGTGGGGTTTGAAATGGGTATTACCTGGTTATGTAGGTAATCTAATGATTCGGTGGGTGGTGCTATACTGAAAAACAGAAAAGGTAAGCTGGATAGTTATTTTTGTGGTTGGCTCATTTGGCAACAGAGGTCCAAGCTAGCCCAGTTAGAAGGTTGCTTGACTTGGGAGTAACAACAGCAGGTTCTCTGGTGTCAGTCATGATCTGTTAGGTTGGGGTGTAGAAGCTATTTTCTGTCATTGTTCTGGGTGAAGATTGATGTGTAGGAGGGAGTGTGTTTCTTTTTCAAGAAGCTCAGACCAATTTTAATGATTTGTGTGTATTGGTTTTTGGTTGGTTCTGGGCTGAAGTGTGGGCTTTTTCCATTGCTGTTGTGCTGCTAATGTTGATGTTCTTTTGCTGCTGCTGTTGTTTTACTAGGGGGAAGATTATAGCTTGAAAGGGGTGTTTTGTTTTGGTTTTTGTTTGGTGTTTTCCCTGTTTTGCTCTGTATGTTGGTTACTCACCAACTTAGAGCTTGGAGTTAGTGCTAGCAGATGATTTGGTGGGCATCTTGGGGCCAACCTGGTTGAGATTTTGATGTTTCATTGTGATGCTTTTTCCACCCTCCTTTTTATTGATGTAATTTTTCATACTCCGTATGTTTTCCATCAATAAACTTCTCTTTTGCTGATAAAAAAAAAAAAAAAAAAACATGTATGACATGTTTGTCAAAGTTCCCATGCTTCATAAGATATGATTGTTGGGCAAATCCGCTCTACCACCAAGTTCCATGTGATTGATTCAAATAGAACCTACTATGTGCTCCTAGAACGAACCTGGATCCACTATTGTTCTGCTATCCCCTCCACCGATCATCAATGTGTGAAAGGGATAACAACAAAATAGTCACCATTGTTGGTTGCCAAAAGCCCTTTCAAGCTGATGAATCACACATAGTGAATGTAGTATTTTATAATGAAGTGGATAAGAAAGAGCTGCCTCCACCAACCCTGGGAATTCCATCCCAAAGTGGGAAAATATTACTGATGGAAGAATTAGCCATCGTTCCAATTTGAAAGGAAAACATCCAAGCAAAGACATATCAAATCATGTAAAGGCACCCTAGCCAAAGAACATCTCCAAAAGAAGAAAGACTCCCCAAATCACAAAGTATAGACAGCCAGATGGAAAAGTGTATTGCTTATGACGGTGTATTGGGTTTTTGGTTCTACTCCAAACGTAGTATCACCATGCATTTTTTTTTTTTTATTCTTTTCTCTCTTCTCTCTTAAATTCTTTGTATCTTCATGAAAGACTCTCATTTGAAATATTGCCCAATTCTTTAACTCAACTTTTTATAATATCTTGTTCGTGTTTTGGTTATACTCCAGACGTAGTATCATTGTGTATTATTTTATTATTTTCTCTCTTTTCTTTTATCTTTGTTGTATCTTCATGAGGGATTCTCGTATGGAATATCTCCCTATTCTTTTTCAATAACATTGTCCATTTCACCTTTTTTTTTTTTAATGTGTAGTTAAATCCTTCGTGAAAGATACATTGAAGCTTTTATCTAGAAAATGATATATACAAGATAGTCATGTAGACAAACCGCTAACCCATAGCTGCCCCAATTTACTTAGTATTATCAAATGTGAAGGATTTGTGTAACATTATGTGTCATTAGAAATAGAAGAAATTGTGAAAGAAGTACAGAACTAATCTTTATATTGATTCTTGAATATAGCTTTATGACAACCATATATAATAGAAAAGGGAAAGGTGTTATCCAAAAGAATTAGCACTGTCCTTGGGAAAACTATTTCTCCCTCACAAGGGGCCTTTGTGCATAGACAACAAATACTAGATGTGGTTTTAGTGGCCAATAAGGTTGTTGAGGAGTATAGGGGATTGCATAAGGAGGCTGTTGTTTTTAAGGTTGATTTTGAGAAGCCATATGATCAGGTGGATTGTGGCTTTTTGGATTTCGTTTTGGAGAGGAAGGGGTTCGGTTCTAGGTGGAGGAGGTGAATTTGGGGTGTGTGTCATCATGCAACATGTCGATCAATGTGAATGATAAGGCTGGGGATTCTTTTCGAGCTTCTAGGGGTCTAAGGTAGGGCGATCCTTTATCACCATTTCTGTTTATTTTAGTAGTTGACGTGTTGGGAAGGTTTATCAATATAGCTAAAGATAAGGGCGTAATTGAAGGATTTGTGGTGGGTAGGCATAGCGTCAGCGTCACTCATTTACAGTTTGTGGATAATATTATCTTTTTTTCATCAAAGGAGGGTAGGGTGGGCAATTTGGTAATGCTTTTGAGGATCTTTGAAATTGTATCGTGCCTCAAGGTTAATCTTAGCAAGAGTAACATTGTGGGTATTAATCTAGAAGTTAGCTACGTGCAAAGGATGATGGATATGTTGGGATGTCCCACTGAGCAGTTCCCTCTCAAATATTTGGGGCTTCCATTGAAAGGAGATGCTAGAGCAACGTCTTTTTGGGAGCATGTACTTGTCAAAATTGGGAGAAGATTGGAGGGATGGAAGCGAACTTTGTTGTCCAGGGAAGGGAGATATACTTTGGTGCAAGCTGTATTGAGTTCTATTCCTATTTATTTTTTATCCTTGTTGAAGATCCCGGCCAACATTGCGAGGAAAATATGGAAATTGATGAGAGATTTTCTCTGGAAAGGGTGTGATGAGGGAAAAAGGGATCATCTAGTTAAGTGGGAGGTCGTTTCTCTCCTTAGGGAAAAAGGGGGTCTTGCTATATGGAATATCGTTGCTAGGAACCCATGAAGCACGGATACTCCAAAAAAGGTGCCGTACGAGTATTAGATACGGATACGCATCCGATATGGTGAGATATGTATCGGATATGACAAATAAGTATTTGATTTTTTTTTTATAATTTTTTTAATTTCAGATACGGGAGGGATACGCGAAAGATACTTGAGGGATATGACAAGATATGTGAGGGATATGCGAGGGATATGCCAAATAAGTATCCAAATTTTTTTTTCTAATTTTTTATTTTTTATATTTTGATACACCAAATAAGTATATAATTTTTTTTTCAATTTTTTTTATTTTTTAAAAATATTTTTTCAATGGTCAATACTCTTTGCTCTAGTTCTTTCCCCCCCCTATCTATTAGGCTACTTTATTTAAATTTTTTTTCCACTTTTTTTTTTTTTTTTTTTTTGTCCTATACTGTTTTAATGTAAGTATTTCTTTACCAAATTTTTAATTTTAGGAACCTTAATGTCAATATTTCTTTATTTAATAGGAATCCCTCTCTTTATTTATTAATTTGATTTACGTTTTATTTTTATGCATATTACATTATTAAAATTATAAAAAAATATATTTTTTTTACAAACATATCTTCACTGTACCTGTATTCTACTTTTTCAAATTTTGGTGTATCGTCGTATCTGTGTCGCCGTATCTTCGTATCCCGTATCTATATTCGTGCTTCCTAGCTAGGAACATTGTCGTTTTGAGTAAGTGGTTGTGGAGATTTCCCATCGAAAGTAGGTCGCTATGGTGTTCTGTTATTAAAAGCAAGTATGAAGTTTAGGTCAATGGTAGGGATTCTAATGTGGTTAGTTGTAGAGGTAATTTTCGTTCTCCGTGGAAATTGATCTCTCGTTTGTATCCAATTGTGTCTAATTTTCTTTATTTGAAAGTGGGGAATGGGGAGAGCATCCTAAGGGATATCTCATTCGATAGAGTTTTTCTACTTCTATATTGGCTGGTTTGTTTTCAGAATGTTTCAATAGTGTCGGTGGCATTTTCTAATGTGTTGTCCATTGCTTGGAATTTCGGTTTCCTTAGAAATTTAAATGATAGGGAGGCTGTGGAGTTGGCATCTTTGTAGGCATTGATTGATGGGGTTTCTCTTTCTTTCTTCTTTTTTTTTTTTTTTTTCTTTTTGTAAGAAAATGAGAAAAGTTACAAACAAAAGGCACAAAACTCCTAGCACTAGGGATGGCAAACAACAGCCTAATTTCTAGAAATCAAGAAAAATGTAACTCCTTTAAAAGAAAGAGACACAAATGCCCAAAAAGAAGCCAAATACTCCACCCTCTCCCACAAAGCCTCTTTTTTTTCTCTCATGATATTAGGGTCTGGAATATCATCCCTTCAGGGGTCTTTTCTTGTAAGTCTTAGTTTGGCAAATTAATTGATGATTCCTCTGTTCCTTTGTTCCCTCTTCATAAAAAGAGTGGAAAGCGATTGTTCCTCATAAAATTGAAATTTTTCATGTGGTCCTTGGCTCAAAAGGGTATCACAACCAATGATCTTTTCCAAAGGAGAAGGCCTAATCAGCTTCTTTGACCTCAATGGTGTGTGATGTGCAAGAGGAATTCGGAGTTGGCGGATCACTTATTTCTACATTGCCCGGTGGCTCTTGCATTATAGTAGTGACTTTTTGGCTTATGTGAAGATCAGTGGGTCGCTTGAGAAAGTGCATACACATGCTTCTCATGAGGTTCGTAGGGTTTGGAGGCAATACATAGGCCAAAGCATTGTGGTCCAATATTGTTTTTGCCATTTTCTGGACTATTTGGTTACAGAGAAATGCATGAATCTTTGATGGCAAGGAATTAGATGCAGAGGCTTTGTGGGATAGGGCAGGATATTTGGCTTCTTTTAGGGCATTTGTATCTCCTCCTTTTAAGGGAGTTACTTTTTTCTTGATGTCTAAGGATTGGGCTTCTATTTCTCATCCCTAGTGCTTGGTGTTTTGTGCTATTTGTTTGGACTTTTTTACTTTTCTTTGTATGAGGACTTCTTGTCCTTTCTCATTCTTATTGATTTTTAATAAAAATCTTTGTTGATGCTCAAAAAAAAAAAAAAAAAAAAAAAAAAAAAAAAAGAAGTAGAAAAGAAAAAGAAGTAGAAAAGGGAAAGAAGTGCTTTCAAACTTTTAAAATGGATGGAACTGTAACATGCCTTTACAGTGATTCCCAAGATTATCTCTAATGCTGAGGAGGAAGCTTTGACATGTTAGCTACAAGAATAGGTGCCATAGTTTCCTTTTCCTACAAAGAACCATCTGGTATCAGTATTAATTTTAGAAATTCCCTTCATGCAAGCAGTCATTCCAAATCAACTACAACACCTAAATTTCCCCAATAAAATTTCAATTACCAGAGAATTCATACAGACCTTTACACTTAAGCGTTCAAATGCCATCTCAACGTACACAATGCAAAAATTCTTGACCATTGGAGCAGAATGAGTTTCCATGTACAATTTCCATAACTTTGACAATGGCAAAACCAATCTCTGGCTGGCGTTTCACTCTCTTGTTCACATGACTCAGGATCTCTATCATGACGAGGCAAACTATTAATTATATGGGAGCCAAAAGAATTAACAATCAAACTTCTGCCATAATTGTCACACTCCAATTTTTTTTTTTTTTTTTATTACTCAGAAACATTTCCAAGGCCTTTAATTTAGATCCATTTATTACATACAATTATAGGTAAAATTGCCCATTACACTTGAATAATGGGGAATATTGTTCTCTCTCTCGAATAAATACAACAACAATACATGCCAATTTATTTATTTGTTTTTTCACTGGAACGCCCAAAATAAATATTTACATAATAAGACACTCCACAACAACACGTCATAATGTACATTTCATTTACATGCTAATAACAAATACACACAAAAGAAAATAACATTCCTTGAATCTTCAATTGGTTTTTTTTGAATCTCTTTCCCTAAAAACGGTAAAATAAACATGAGGTGAACGATATGTCCAGTAGGAATTCTCAGTGATTCTCAACAATAAAGCCTCTAGATAAATGCAATCATAAATGTTAAAGAGTGATACGTATATAATTAATGTGCACTTTTCATACTCAAAATATACTACATATAGCTAATACCTTTTTCACAAAGAATCCATAAAATCCCATCAGAAGAAAACTCTTTCTTTTATTTCTATTTCATTCTAATATAGTTTTCCTAAGTTTTTTTTTCCCAAGAAATCCTTTACTAACATAACATAAAGGTCCAAGTATAGAAATCATTCATTCTCCTAATATTCACAATAAGCCTTCACCCCATTATACTCCAAATAAAATAAATCAAATCAATTCCATTAGGTTTAACTTTACACAATCAAGTTATTCATTCCCTGTTTATCATAGTCACACTTATGTATATCATTACAATTATTTCACACAATTCTAAATAGAAACCGGCTCCATTACCAAGCCACATCATCATCATTACAATTACTTCACACAATTCCAAATAGAAACCGACTCCATTACCAAGCCACATCATCACACCACACCATTACAGACATTAAAGGAAAATAACTATCATGAGTCCCATGTAAGAGTCCAAATCAAAACACAAGTTTTCTTTAGTTCAAAAATCATTCCCCCACATTTGCCGACTATTAGACAGCAAGAAGTGGGCACCCAAAAACATTTTTGAAAACCATCCATTTTTCGACTTTTGCCGACTATGATACGACAGGACCAGTGGACACCCAAAAACATTTTTCCACTTTGCCGACTACGATACGGTAGGATCAGTGAACACCCAAAAACATTTTTCCCACATTCGTCCAACAATAAGCCTAGACAGGGTAATTGGGCACTTTTTTCAACTCCCAGCGCGGGTACCAACATAACACTATTTCTCAAAACCAACTCTTACCAGAACTCATGCTCAATTTGCCACTTTACCAAACTTTATTCCAAGTAAACAAGCATTCAACATCATATAAGAGAAAATAAAATATTGCATTCAAACAGTATCCATTCCGAAATCAAAATTTCCACATCACAACAATGATAATAACCTTCACCTCCCAAGTATTCACTATATTTCACAATCACAAAGAAATTCGAATCCAATTACTATTTTTCTACTCAATTTAGAAATTTGGCTTTCTATCAAATTTGGGGCTTTCATTCCATTTCTGTCTTTACCCATCCACATTTTCATTAAATCTTAATATTCAACTATTTAACACAATAATTATCATATTATCCAAGATTTATGGATTTGATCACCAACATTATTTTATTTTATTTTATTTTTATAGTTCAAGCCAACCGCACTCGATCCATCAATAATAATTGTAAAAGTTCGTTCCCCCGAATGAGTACCAGTCATATCCCACGTATTCTTTATTCTTCAACTTTAACATTTCTTATTCCATTATTACATGCCACAATGGGTTCCATACTATTCCCACCACTCATTCATACAACTTCCATTATTTATTTCTCTAACATAATCATTTTACATACCAACCACTCCTACCACGATGAATAATCATGATTTAGTTTACTCGTCTTCCCAATTGCAAACTTACTTTCAAGAATATAATGTCAATTGAAGGTTCTTCACTTCAACAATAAATTCCATAACTTGGGTTAGACATAAATTAGGGCTTTTTTCCTTGAGGCACAAAATCATGTTCTAATTACTTAAAACTTCCTTAATCCATCTCAAATTTTCATTTGTTTCCCTTATCTTGAAAACCCTAACCTCCTATCCATGCTTTTAAGAAAATATCCTCTTCAAGAGGTTTTTATGCAATAGAAAAAGTACCACCCATCTATCTATGAGAAATTATTGAGGAGAAGCAAAGAAAATCCCTACCTCAAGTTGTGAAGAGGAAAACTCGAAAAACCCAAAGTTGACGAAACTATGAAACTCTTGGATCAAAAGAAAGCCCTTGATGAGATCTACTATCTTTCTCAAAGGAAGGTGAAAAGATCACTCTAGGTGAGTAGATCTAAAGATCTAAGTGAAAAAGTTTGAGTTTAGAGAGAGAGAAAAAAACTCATGATGTAGAGAGAGACAAGAGAAGGAAGAGTGAAATGAACAAGGGTTTAAAGCCTATTTATAGTAGCAAGGTAATAATAGAATAATAGCCCCAAGTTCAATGAAAAGAATAAGTCAAAACCCCCAAAAGTAGGGCCCAAAATCGAATAAAAAATTTGGAAATTTACTCACAGGGGTCGACCCTTAATATAGTGGTGTCGACCCTCAAGAAGAAAAGCTGAGACACTTATGTTTGCTGCAGACAATGGTCGACCCTTGGAATTCCTAATGTCGACCCTGAATTTCAGCAGCTAATTCCAGATCCAGCAGCACACAAGGGTCGACCCTTAGAACCAGTGGTGTCGACCCAAAAAACTAGTGAAGACACCAAAAATAGAGCAACAAGGTGGTGTCGACCCCAGGAACCAATGATGTCGACACTAGAACAAAATTTCTAAGTTCCTAAAGAACTTTTCGACAAAACTAAATGCCAAAGAATAATTCCAACAAGTCTAAATCAAATTGTACTCCTCCAAAATCAAGATACAACAACTCCAAAGGCTCCCAAAAAAGAAAATAAAGGAATTAAATACACCCTCAAATAGATTAAAGGATACAAGTGTTATAATAATCCTTCACAGACTGAAACTGAAAAAGGGAAATATATCCAACAACTATAGCATATGAGGTTGAAGAAGACAAATGTAAACAATTCATATGCAAGTACATACATAGAAAGTATAAGATATATGGATATTAACTTTCTTAAAAGTATTGATATTTTAGCATTGACATAAGAGAATGCAAAAAGAGGACAAAAAACCAAGCAGGTCCACAAATAAGATAAATTTTACACGGTGCGTATTCAATAATTTTGTAATAGTTATATATTTCACATCGTTATGAGGAGAATCTACTATTTTACCGATGAGTCATTTGTTGGTCATAAATAAGATGTCCATGAATCACTTACGTTCAGCTTACAACCACCAATCAGATCAATTTTACATTCTCCACATAGTGATGGAGATCTTTCTGCACATTTAAAGTGAAGGGCCAGTAAACATTGTAATCCTATATGATTACGTACCATGATAGTGGCCCCGCTCATGGCTTTTAGAATCTTGCGATTCATGATTCAATTCATACGATTCAATACAAGTCTCAACAAAAATGATTCGATTCATGTTGTTGAAGCTTAAATTGAGTGAACCATATGATTCAATTGCAATTCACTACAATTCATTATGAGTCAATGTGATTCAATTTTTTAAATCTTACAATTCACGATTCATTATTTTAGCCACAAAAAAAAAAAAAAAAAAAAAAATCATAATTCAATTCGCAATTTGACAACAATGGCCCTAGTAGATTTATCACTAAAAAGAAGAAAAAAATGATAGTTGCCCAATAACCATTCAAAAATCCAAGTTAGATCCTTCTATTTTTAGAAATTCAATCAAAACACTAGAAGTAGACTACTTCTAAGCAAAGAAGCTCGATTCTTACAAGACATTCCCTATGTTTACATGAACTCGGATACATGTATCAAGCATAGGTGAATGACAACAGTGTTGGACTTCCCTCAACCCAAATCATAGGGTATGTTTAACACTTGTCACATTTGACAATGCCATGCAAATTGCTAGAAACATGTGAAGTGTATAGCTAACCCAATAACAAAAGTTTCATGAAGGGATGTTGATAAACTAAACTAAACTAAACCAAACCAAGCCAAACCAAACCAAGCCTTAAGTCCCATCAAATAGGATCAGCTGCATGAATCCTTCTTCTTCTTCACTCAATTCTATCAACGGCCATTTCATTAGTCAAATTAAGGAGATTCATATGTCTATTTATTACGCTAGCCCATGTCAATCTAGGTCTATCTCATCCCCTAACACTTTCATCTACCGTCACTACATTGCATCTCTTCACTACTGCCTCTGTTGGTCTCCGTTATATATGACCAAACCATCTCAATCTATTCTCTCTCAACTAATCTTCTATAGGTGCTACTCCTACACATTCTCAAATATACTCATTCTTAACTCTGTCTTTCCTAGTCTTGCCACACATCCACCTTAGTATCTTTATCTCAGCAATATTCATGTTATCTACATGTTATTTCTTAGTTGTCCAACATTTCGTCCCATACAACATCACTAGTCTAATAGCCGTTTTATAGAACTTTCCTTTTAGTCTAGTGGGTATTCGTTTGTCACACAGTACCTCAAACGCACTCCTCCACTTAAGCCACCCTGCCTTAATTCTATGGGCCATATCCGCTCCAATCTCCCCAACTGTTGTGATAATCGATCCTAAATAATGAAAATGTTCACTCTTAGATAGTTCTTGGTCCTCAATCTGAACTTCTTCTCTACTTTCATTGTTACTGTTAGTAAAATTACACTCCATGTACTCTGTCTTAGTTCTGTTTATCCTAAATCCTTTAGATTCAAATGCTTCTCTCGAAGTCTCTAACTTAGTGTTAACTCTTCTATAGTCTCATACACTAACACGATATCATCTACAAAAAGCATACACCACAACACATTATCTTGAATATTTCTGGTCAACTTATCCATAACTAAAGTAAAAAGATAAGGACTTAAGGTTAATCCTTGGTGTAACCTTATAGTAGTTGGAAATTCATTTCTCTCTCCAGCAAGTGATCTAATAGTGGTTACCACACTGTCATACATGTCCCTAATCACATCAATGTAATCTTTTGTTCCTTTTTCTTCTCTAACACCCACCAGATTATATCCAGAGGCACTCTATCATATGCTTTCTCAAGATCGATAAAAATTATATCAATGTCTCTTTTCTTTTCTTTATACTCTTCTATTATTCTCCTCAAAAGATAGTTCGCTTCCAAGCTTTAATAGGGATATCATTGGATCCTAAAGCCTTATTCGATTTTATCTTCGTAAGTGCAATCTCCACTTCAGAGTTCCTAATCCTGCGATAGAACCTATAGTTTTGGTTTTTCTTATTACTGGCTACTTTCTCTCCTATTGACCTACCTCATATTCTTCATTTAATAGCTTCTCAAAATAATTCTTCCACCTCTCCTTAATCTCTTTATCCAGTACCAACACCTTAGAGTCTTCACTCTTGATGAACTTAACTTGATTAAAATCTCTTATTTTTCTCTCTCTTATCGTAGCAAGTTTGTATATTCTTTTCTCTCTCTTCTTACTATCTAGTCCAATGTATAGGTCATCATAAGCTTTCAACTTAGTATCTCTCATTACTTTTTTGACCTCCTTATCAGCCAATCTATAGCTTTTAACGTTTTTCGCAGTTCTATCCTTCTGTCACTTTTTAAAGTACTCTTTTTTCTTTTTTACTACTGCTTGAACCTCCTCCCTCCACCACCAAGTTTCCCTACAGTTAGGTCCCTCTCCTTTTGACTTTCCAAGAATTTCCCTTGAGATTCTCCTCATACAATTGGCCATCGAGTTCCACATAGTGTTAGCATCATCTTTCAAGTCTCAAGTACCTTCTTTATCTATTCTATTCTTAAATATTTCTAGTTTATCCCCTATTAGGTCCAACCATCTTGTCCTATGACGCCCACTATCCATTCTAGCTTGGCGTTATCCTTTAAAACATAAATCTAGTACCAAAATCCTATGTTGAGACATCAGGCTCTCTCTAGGAATCACCTTACAGTCGCTACATTTTAGATGGTCCACTTTTCTCACTAGAAAGTAATCTATTTGGCTCTTAACTGAACTACTTTTAAAGGTTATCAAATGCTCTTCTCTCTTCTTATACATAGTATTGGCCACTACTAGGTCAGAAGCCAATGCAAAATCTAAAATACTCTCTCCAGCCTCATTTTTATCACCAAAACCATACCTACCATACACCCTCTCATAACCTAATTTATCTATTCCTACATGGCCATTGAAATCTTCACCTATAACTAGGTTTTCTCCTACGGGTATCTTCTGCAATACCTCATCCATTTGTTTCCAAAAATCCCTCTTAGTCTAATCATCTAATCCCACTTGGGGGCCGTATGCACAACTAACATTCACTATATTCTCTCCAATAATTAGTTTAACTAATATAATCCTATCACATTTCCTAATGACTGCAACTATATTTTCCACAAGACCTTTGACAACTATTATTCCTACCCCATTCCTAAGTCTATCCTTGCCACTATAATACAGTTTAAAACTGGTATCCTCTATCCCTAACTTTCTTACCCGTCCACTTAGTTTCTTGTATATAGGCTATATTAACTCTCTTCATGATCATGACATCTACCAAGAATTATATCATGAATCGCAATCCTAATTTTTCAAATTGTGAATTGAATAAAATTGAACTGAGATTTGTTAAGATTTGGTACAAACTAAAAAAATATGGTGTTACACAATAGTATATTTTAAAAAACTGAAATAAATTAATTTGACAAATGTTATAAAATAGTTCCTATATAAGGACATGATTACACTATCTGATTGGATTGGTTTCATAGTGAGAAATGTGGATCTAAATCCCACCAACCATAAAATTGTTCAAAATCCATAGTATAATCTTTGTTAACCTTAAAAAAATGGAACTAGGAATCCTAATAACCTATATAGAGTATAACAAGAAGAAAGAATTAAAGGTGTGTATACTTATTGTTCCAAAAAAAGTTAATAAAAAAAATATAGTAGAATCATTGGGTCTGACTGATCTAACCAATGTAATATGAAATCATATTTATTTCAATTAAATAGAAATAGAGAATTCATTGATGCAAGTTACTTTAACCCTAATCATCCTTAGATGTATAATGACATTTTTTTCAAGAAAATTTAAAAATAAATAAATAAAATAATAAGAATATATTGGGTTTGGGTCTGGGTATAACTAAATCTAATTGGATCTAATTAAAAGCCCTCTTATAAGTTATAACTAAAACAATAACAAATCATTAGTAGGTATTAGTTATTTTCGTACTAAACACTTCAAAAGTTGAATTATGTGATTTTTATTATAAAAATAAATAAATGCAAAGGGGGCAGAATCTATTTAAAACAATAGTCTCAATAATTGTATGAATCGTTAAAAGTGAATCAAATTGTAAATCAATTGTGAATCATGTTATTCACCATAGATTCTATCGCAAAATAGATTCACCTATAGATTTGTATCGATCTACGCATGAATCACGGATCGAATGTGAATCAGATAGCGAATCATAAGATTCACAGAGAACAACCCAGAACATTTAGATGCATTGGATTACATATGATATTATAATGCATGAAGCACTATTCTAGTAAAGTTGAACTAGTGTCGTTTGATTTCATATCATACATCCTTTGTCATTTCTTCCGCTCTCTCTTACATACACAATTAAACCTATACAAAAAATTATCACACCCGTACACAATTAAACCTATAGAATGATTATCACATTGGATCATCATGGTCAAAAAGCACCAAAAACCTATCAAATTGAAATAAGGGTGATAAAATGCTCAATAAACAATTGGATGCCATAGAAGATTCTAACTTTTGTGGACCTATGTTAGCAATTGGTTTGAACTAAGGAAAGAGGGAAAGGATATTGAGTTTTTGAAATAATAAAATGAAGGTATCTTTTTATGAAGAGAATGGAATTGGATATGTATTGTCACTCTTATATTGAGATTATGAAATTATAATTATTGTTTGAGATTTGTCCTTTATATAGAGACATCTGTTTTGGACTATCGGTGGATGATAGTTTTGATTGTTGTAGAAATTGCACGAGGATTAGGTTAATTAAAACCAACTACTCATACATCTTGAATTGAACATTGTTTCATATTTATACATTAAAAATGTATCATTTTGAGAAAAAATGGTGAATACCTTGGTAAATCTGGTTAAGAGGTGTGGTTATGGTATTATCTATGTTGGCTTGTGTGTCCTTGGTGAAAGTTCAGAAACCTACGCGGTTAGGTGCCAATCCTTCTAGTTAGTACCGGTAAAATGGCTTTGGTAGTGATTGTATAACCTATTAGCAGACACGTACTTAAAGATTCCCAATGTTGTGTATCCACTACCCTATTTTCTGATTTAAAAAGCATTGTCTTACGAATTAATTTGTAATCATGGCGTTGAATTGCTTTGAAAGAGAAAGTGTAATGTATTAGTAAATGGCATGCATATGCGTTCACCATATGACTTTGTTAAGCATCATACAGTGTGTTTACGTATTCTTTAGTGGGCTTTAGCTTACCCTGTATGGAAACCAACTTTTAGGTGCAAATGGTATGCCTTCGCCAAAGACTTAGCTTGGGAGGATCGTGGAGCTGAAGGCTTTTTTTTTTTTTTTTTCCCTATTATTGTAAATATCTTTTGTACATGCCTTGGAATTTTTATTTGTTTTGGGCTTGACCCACTTTTGTTATAATCAAGTATCGTCTTGGACATATGTAGCCATTAAGGCATAAATTTATCTGTATTTCCTTTTGTTTCAAGATATTCATACCTGTCATATGCTATAGATTCAGGATTTAGGATTTATGAATGTATATGTGCATGTGACATCTTTTGTACTATTAAAGAGAATCAATGAAAGGTTAGCATTTCACAAGTTTCCTCTTTTCCATTTTATGTCATGAAGTGGTTAGTTGTTATGATTTTCGGGCATTACAACTTGTTATTAGAGCTTACCGGGTTTGAATACTTCGGGTTCATGGGAAGTGGTTATTACCACAATGGGTTTGTCTCGCTAGATAATGATAGATGTATACCTACTTTGCTATGTGATAACATGTTTATGTGATTAAGTGAGTATGGAATTTAGTTTCTAAGTTATTGGTTGTGTTTACGAATTCCTATAAGTCTTGTTAAAAGAGCACTTGATCACTGCTTATTTTAACAGGAACTCTAGCAATGTCGTGCAACGGTCATTATCTAAATAATAAATTTGTTTGTGAATACGTGATTTGGTGCTTACGTGGAGTGAAATTATTGTATAGTCGTACATGGTTTTTCGTGCTCCTCGGAGGGGTTTAGTCTCCTTGAGTATGATAGCCCCACAGTTCGAATTCCCATGGTTCTGAATCTAGTTTGACAAGTGCAATGTGAAGCAGAAAAAATGAATGAGAGTTAAAATCCGGCAAATCTTAAAAATTCCATTAATCATCAAAGATGTCTAAAATGGACTGCATTGCTAGATTTCAGAGTTGCCATCTAAATATTTTTAGAAAATTTAGGAAACCCGTGACTCACGTCAAAGGCTACTTGTCCGTCATAACCAAAGTGTCTCGACTTAGGAACTTAGGTATGAGAGGGGAAGGTCATGAATTGAGCACCCTACTCACCCGATCAAAGATTGGCCTATACTAATCATGATGTGAATTTTATGTATATTATATGCTCATGTTTTGATTAATAATATACTAACATTACTATGTGAAGCAAAACAAGTATAGACCACGTCACTTACTTTGAAATGCTTTGATTTCATGCTTTCTTTGAAAAGAGTTTTTTTGAATATGTGAAACTTTAAACAAGCGAGCCCATATGTACAATAATCAAAGTCATCCCAACTTAAGTGAAATAGCCTTCATCCACAGGCATTCAAAGAGGTATTTCAAATAAGCACGTAGTCTCATGGTAGTATGCTTTGACATGACAACACAAACACACATATAATATGCTAAAGCAAAATTGCTCACCTAGTACTCAACCGAGGCAAGCCAAAGAAAAGAGTATAGTTAGGCAAATGCATGATCCTATATACAAAATGGCTAATGCAACACATACAAGAATGCAACTACTAGGTTTGGCTTATTAACATGTCATATGGATAAAGTCAAAACATGTGGTAACACACGTACTCAAGCAAGTAGGAAATGACAATGATTTTCAAGTATGATGAACCGAACCTTAAAGTGTGCAAAAATGGATACAAAGTATGGTAATGATATGAAACAAAAACATGATGCTATATATAACCACGATAAGCATGTAAATAAAAGGGATACAGAAATGGGGGTTGGAAGACATACATCAAGTGTTACATATTTACTCTCTTTATAAGAGAGTCTAAATGCCCTAATTAACTAATTATTACAAACCCAAATGAACTAACTAAATAATTATTACAAAATCCGAATGAAAGCAACCAATTCATTACAATATGAATCAAAGCGGTTAATGTAAAGGAATTAAACAAAAGGCGGGGAATCACGTGCGCACGGGCAAGAACATCCTCCGGAAACCCCCACTGCTCACTGCTTACTGCCAGAAGCTGTTTTGTTTACAGTCTGAAAACAGCTCTGTTTTGGGCCTCAGGATCTACTCTATTTCACTGAAAAAGCACCACAGTTGTACAAATAATGGGGTCGGTTGGCCTTGATAAGTGGTCCGCCGTACAAAGATTTGGTTGGCCAGCCATTGATTCTGAGGGAGGATCTGCTGCAATCAGAGCTGGAACAGAGCAAAACAGGGGGTTTCCAAAAGATATTCATCCTTTTTTCTCTCTCCTGTCATGAAAAATTCTCAAGAAGAGAGTAGGTTTGCTTCACAAATCATCAAACATCCCAAGGGTATTTAAATGATGATTAGTGAAGCAACACGATGCAATTAATGGATACAAAGCTAACTAAAACTAATTATGAAAGATACAATCAAAGATATGGCCAAAACCTACTGAATCTCATGGAAAACAAGAGTAAGTGAATATTCAAGCTTAGAGAGAATAGGTTTAGAGAAAGCCATTTTGGAGGCAAAGCTCATACACAAGAGGTTCTATCATTAAGAAAACCAAAGAGACTCTTATTCCTACTCATGGATGATGGATTGACACCTCCATTTCCATGCTTCAAAGGAACTAGAAGAGAGTCTCTAATGGTCTTGATGAAAGAGCTCTCATGTGGCTTTGAGGCAAAAGCAAAACTAAACTAAGTAAAAGCAAGAAATGAAAGCTATGGAGAGATGATTGCAAGCTCATCTTCCTACTCATGGAACATGGATGAAACATCCATTTCCATGCTACAAAGAAGGAACTAAAAGAGAACTTTGCAATATCTTCCAAGAAGAAAGATATGAGACAAGAATCAAACTATTTATATAAGCTTTAAACACATATATACAGTTCATTTTTAATCAAAATCTACCTAAAATAGTGCTGAAAATGAAAGAAAAGACACAAAAACATGAAGAACAACAAGAGAGCAACATTAGAGAACAAGCCTATGGAAGGGTTTAACCCTTCCACCTTCAACAAGGTTCAAATCACATTTTAAAGCCCAAAATATTTTGAAAAACAGTATTGAAATGAAGAACAAAAAGCTTAAAAGGAAAGGAAATAGAAAGAGTTAAAGAATCACCCTCTAGAGAAGAGGAAGAGTTTCTTGGTTCACAAACTCCAATCCAAACACTCTCAAGTATTTGAAATTATGTTCAAAATCTCAGCAAAAAGCTTCAAGTTCAAGCTTTAATGGTGTATCTATAGTGTATCTATATTTCAAGAGGGTAAAGAAGCTTTGGGCAATTGTCTAAGACTTTGGGAAATTGTTCTCACCCTAAACTCTGAGGTGAGGTGCTGTTTTTATAAAGTTTCCACCGCCGTTCAACGTAATATCTTTAAAAGAGAGCAGCTGGCCAAATCTCGTGTATGGGAGCAACTGGCTGCTGCAAAATATCTGGTACGCTAAACATGGCCGGCTGGCCAATCATTTGTACAGCTGGCCATCAAAAAGTGGCATGCTGGTCCTTTTTTGGTCTTGCTGCTTTTTAAGTGATCAAGCTAGAAAAAAAGGTTTTTGGTCCAAATGGGATACAAGGTTTGGGTTTGAAGCTCAAAATTGAACTCTTTTGCTAAAAACTCTAATGATTACACAATATAACATTTCATCATTGAGTGTTCAGAATAAAACGCCCAAGTCTTAGAGGCAATAAAAAATGGGGTGTCTACAATAGTCCACTGTCTTAGGACATGTGTGAATTTGTTATGGCACATTATGAATGTGCTAAATTTTGTGTTACCTTTATTAGTATGTTAGTACACGGATGTGGTGGTGGTAAGCGTAGCAGGCCTAGGCAGCAGGAAGTGCCAATTTTGAATGAAATTTCAGCACAAGATGAGGGAGTTGGTCAAGCAAACGTGGCCGAGCTAGCAGGTCAGTAAGCCATGGGAGCCTTATGCTGTGAAATGGCAGGAGTGTTGTGGGAATCCATGGACATTCTCAGAGTTGAGAATCAAGTCCAAGCCCATTTTGCGGAGACAAGGCCATATTTTCTGAAGAGTAAGTTCTTTCGACCAAATCTGGATGAGTTTATCGGGGATTCAAAAAAGACACTAAAGGCCGACGAGTGGTTGGAGCAGATGGTGAAGACATTTGAGATGCTTGACATCGAGGACGATGGTTTGAGGGTAACCATGGTAGTCTTTCAGTTGAAGAATAACGCAGGTCAATGGTGGAAGTTTGCGAGGGCTCACATTAGGGTGACTTGAGAGGCTTTCATTACTGCTTTCTAGGATAAGTTTTTACCACCCATAGCGAGGAAGAAGTTGAGAGAGCAATTTCTAAAACTCAAGCAGTTAAACAGACCTGTTGCTGAGTTTGAAACAACATTCACTATCCTTTCAAGGTTTGCACTGGAACTTATGGCAATGAAAGAGTACCGTTGTATTGAGTTCGAGAAGATATTGAGGACTGGGCTCTTTTTCAAGGTGGTCAGGTCTATTATTTGAGATTATAGGCGCCTTGTCGAATCAACAGCCCATTTAGAGGTGGTGATTTAGGTAGAGGAAGAATGGATGAAAGGCTCTTAACAGAGAGAGCATAAGTCTCAGGGGGATGCGAGGGACAACAGGAGGCAGAGGGGTTCTACCCCGCAGTAGTCCCAAGCCTTGCAGCTTAGGTCAACCTTTCCCGTACCAAGCTCAGGTTCAGGAAAAGGTAACTATGGTGGGATCACGTGCTTCAAGTGTAGTTAGTTGGGCCACAAGTTGCCAGCTTGCTCACAAAAAGGATAAGGGCAACAATCTGTACTATCTTTGACTCGTTCTCAAAGTCAGGACCAAAGGAGAGGGCAACCACCTACCAGTTATCAATGTGGGAAGTCTAGGCATTTGAAGAGGTTTTGCCCTCAGTCGGGTGGCACATCTGGTGCTTCTGGTTCAAGGCGCACATAGACCCATCAGGTAGCTCAGTCCATTCAGGCCTCGAGAGCCAATCAATAAGCCATTTCAGCTCAGTCAGTTCTTCAGGCCTATGCTCCAAGGGATAAGCAAGTTGATCCAAGGCCTTCGGGGCATGTGTATGATGTGACCACACTGAAGCAGTTACTGGTACCTCTTATTTTGAAAAGTAACTTTTTGTTTTTTAATTCCTTAGCCAATGTGTTGATTGATACTGGTGCATCTCATTCCTCAATTTCATCTTCTTATGCATCCTCTTTGGGGTTGGAGTTTGATCAGTTAGAGTCTCCTTTATTTGTTGAGAAACCTTTTGGAGGTGGAGCGGTATTAGGTCAAATATGCCACTCCTGTAAAATTGAGGTCATAGATTGTCGACTCTCTTTTGATTTGTTGTTCTTGACATGCTTGCTTTGATGTGATTCTGGGTATAGATTGGTTGACTTATTTTCGTGCTTCAATAGATTGCCATCATAGGAGGGTGTCGGTGTGTACGCCATCAGGAAAGTGTTTCTACTTTATGTATGATCGGGGTGATAGTCTCACTCCTTCGTTATATGACCCCAAGGATCGATGAGAGTTAAGTTTCCTTTTTGGCATCTCGGTAGTTGATGAGGGTAGTATGGTTCGGGGTGAATTGTCGAGAATAGTTCGAGAGTATCCGGATGTCTTTTTGGAGGATCTTACAGAGTTACCACCACATAGAGAGATTGAGTTCTCTATTGATTTGGCGCCAAGGCTCCAATTTCCATGGCACCATATAGGTTTACGCCAGCCGAGTTATGTGAGTTAAAGGTACAGCTCCAAGATTTATTAGATAAAAGCTTCATTTGCCTTAGTACCTCACCTTGGGGAGCACCAACTTTCTTTGCAAAGAAGAAAGATGGCACATTGCAACTGTGCATTGATTATCGAAAGTTAAACTGGGTAATTATTAAGAACAAGTATCCATTACCATGAATAGATGATATGTTTGACCAGTTAAAGGGGTTGCGTTGCTTTTTGAAGATTGATTTGAGATTGGGGTATCACTAGTTAAGGGTGAATGAGGGGGATATTCAAAAAATGGCATTTTGTACGTGGTATGGCCATTACGAGTTCTTAGTAATGCCTTTTGTGGGCTAACCAATGCACCGGCTTCATTTATGGACTTGATGGATTGAGTCTTTGAGTTACTAGAGCAGTTCGTGGTTGTCTTGATCGACGACATCTTAGTTTACTCACCCTCCAAGGAGGAACACGTGAAACACTTACGGGTTATCCTTGAGTTGCTTAGAGCACATCATTGTATGCTAAGTATGGGAAGTGTGAGTTTTGGCTCAACGAATTTAAATTCCTAGGCCATGTGGTGTTCGGGGAAGGGGTGACCGTAGATTCATCTAAGATAAACGCAGTACAAGATTGGGAACAACCTAAGAATGCCTTTGAGATCCAGAGTTTCTTGGGCTTAGCTGGGTATTACCGACGTTTTGTGAAAGATTTCTCTAGATTGGCTTCACCATTGACTAGATTAACGAGGAAATGTGTTAAATTTATGTGGAGTGAAACTTGCAAAAGGTCGTTCCAAGAGCTTAAGGTTAGACTCACCACTGCTCTAGTTTTGATTATTTCAGAGAGGAGTTTGGGTTATTTGGTTTATTGTGATGTGTCTTGGGAAGGTTTGGGTTGTGTATTGATGCAGGAATGGAAAGTTGTAGCCTATGGTTCATGACAATTGAAAATCCATGAGAGAAATCATCCTACACACGACTTAGAGTTAGCGGCGGTGATTTTTGCCTTAAAAATCTGGAGGCATTACCTATACGGGAAGAGATTTGAAGTGTTTTCCAATTAGAAAAGTCTGAAATATCTATTCTCACAGAAGGACTTGAATTTGAGGCAGAGAAGATGGATGGAGTTTACGGAGAATTACGATTTTGAGTTGCATTATTATCCGGGGAAGGCCAATGTAGTGGCTGATGCTTTGAGTAGCGAGGATTACTATTCGGAAGAGGGAGATGTTGGGCGCTATTGGCGAGTTTGACTTGTACCTTATCGAGTCTATTGAATTGGCCATTCTATTTACCGCAGTTGCACAACCTACCTTAGTTGGCCGAGTTATAGAGGCACAACAGTGTAATCACGAAGTGGAGACTATCTAAAGAAACATCTCTAGTAGAAAGATAGAGAAGGGTTTGAATGTTCATTCAGATTCGAGTGTTAAATATCTAGACTACCTTTTTGTGCTAGAGTCTTGTAGAGAGGAGGTACTCTAAGAGTTCCACCATTCATGCCTTACGGTACACTCGAGAGACACAAAAATGTATCACGACCTTAGCTTCTAGTTTTGGTGAAGAAGGATAAAGAGAGTTGTGGTCTTGTTCATTTCGAGGTGCCTTACTTGTTAATAAGTGAAGGCCGAGCATCAGCAACCAGCGGGTTTGTTGCAACCCTTACCTATAGTCGAGTGGAAGTAGGAGCATGTCACGATGGATTTTGTTGTGGGTTTTCTAAGGACTCAACAGGGTAATGATGCGGTGTGGGTAGTAGTCGATCGGTTGGCCAAATTTGCACATTTTATACCTATGCGCACAAATGACTCGGTAGACAACCTTGCCGATCTGTATGTTAAAGATATAGTGCGACTTTACGGGGTCCTGGTGACTATCATCTCAGATAGGTATCTACATTTTACGGCTTGGTTGTGGTAGAGCCTACAGGGTGTCTTGGTACTAAGTTGACTTTTAGTATTGCCTATCATCCTCAAACTGCGAGTAGTCTAAACGTACCATTCAGATTTTAGAGGCATGCTTTGGGCTTGCGTTCTTGATTTTAAGGGATCGTGGGAGAGGCATTTGTCTTTGGTGGAGTTTACCTATAATAATAGTTTTCAAGCAAGTATTGGTATGGCACCTTTTGAGGCCCTATATGGCCAACCGTGTAGATCTCATGTGTGTTGGGCCGAGGTGGGTGATGCACCTATAGTAGGTACAGAATTGGTCTGGGAAATGATGGAGAAGGTTGCACTTATCCGTAAGAGGTTGGTTTCGGCTCAGAGTCGTCAGAAGAACTATATTGACCAAGGGAGAAGACCCTAGTCTTTTGAGGTAAGGGATCACATGTTTCTTAAAATCTCACCGAGATGAGGTTTGATGAGATTTAGGAAGAGTGGGAAGTTGCCTTCCAGGTTTATAGGGCCCTTTGAGATTATAGAGCGGATTGGGGAGGTAACTTATTGTTTGGCCTTGCAGCCCTAACTCTCTGGAGTTCATGACATGTTTCATATCTATATGCTCCAGAAGTAAGAGCCTGATCCTTCACAGTGTTGGATTAGACCGATTAAAGATAAATGGGGATGCCTCATATGAAGAGAAACCGGTTTAGGTGTTAGATACTCGGGATCAAGTTTTGAGGGGCAAGACTATCCCATTGGTTAAGGTGTTGTGCTGACACCATGGAGTCGAGGGGCTACTTGGGAGCATGAAGCTAAAGTCTGTGAGAAGTACTTGAACCTATTTGTTGATGTTTGAATCTTTTGTACTAGATTCCACTTGACTTGTACTATATAGGCATTATGAATGTTTTGGAGGATTGTAATTTCGGGGATGAAATTTCCTAAGGGGGGAAGATTATAACGACTTAAGTTAAAACCCGACCCTTTTGTATTCTTTGGACCGGGATCTGATAATCATAGTTGTTGTTTATACTCCTTGTTGTCTTGTTGTAGTATGGGATTGGTTGTTTAGAGTTATCGGTTGTGTTTTGAACAGGTTGGGAGTTAGTTTCTCAAAAGAGTTCTGTCTGTTCCTACTTAGGTTCGCTTGAGTGGTCTTTTCTTTTCTCGAGCAGTCTTTGGTTCCTTCCAGTATCTATGTTTACAATCTGAACTTTTGGAAGTGGGGTGTTCTTCGCTCAATCCATGGGTTGGTCACTCAAGTAGTATTTTGTGTCTGACGCTCAAGTGGTCTTTTTTTCGCTTGATTGGTTTCTTGTAGGTTTGAACTACTGGAAGGGTGTCATTGTACACTTGAGCATTGAGTTGTTTGCTCGAGCGGTTCCTTGTGTCTGACGCTCGAGAGGTGTTTTGGTCGCTCAAGTGGGTTTGTGCATATATCAGTACGAGAAAAAGATCTTTTCAGTAACTTTTTGATTTCTCTCTCTCTCTCTCTAAAAGTTAACTTTACCAAATTTCTTCACTCTCTTTTTCTCTAGTTTTTGTCTAAACACCCCAAATACACCCAAATCTGTTAATCTCGCGGCCATAGTGCTTTGGAGAAAAGTGTAAAGCTCGTAGAGGTGAACATTCTAATTGGAAAAGTTTTCATTTTTGACTCCGTCAAAAGTCAGGTCTTGTTCTCCTCTTCTTCTACTCTTGAGATTGGTATTTCTTCAACCTCCTTGTATGATTCTTAGCCTCGTTATGTGTTCCTTGAATAGTATTGTTATTTGGGAGTTGTGGGTTTGATTTAGAGTTTGGTTTTAGAAATATAAAAGGGGGGTTTCAAATGGATTCGTGGAAAATGTTGTAAAAAAGGGTATATTGTTGAGTTGTGCTGAAATATTAAAAATCTCTCATTTAAATGTGTTTTGGAAAGGAATATATATTTTGTTGGAAATCTTAGAAATCATTGGTTTCAACTAAGGAAAGAGGGAAATGATGTTGAGTTTTTGAAATAATAAAATGAAGGTATGTTTTGATGAAAGGAATGGAGTTAGATCTGTATTGTCACTCATATATTGAGATTATGAGATTATAATTGTTGTTGGAGATTTATTTTTTGTATAGAGATATATGTTTTGGGCTATAGGTGGAAGATAACTTTGATTGTTGTAAAAGTTACATGAGGATTAGGTTAATTGAAACCAGCTACTCATACATCTTGCATTGAAAATTGTTTCATATTTATACATTGAAAATGTATCATTTTGGGAAAAATGGGTGAACACCCTTTGAATTTGGTTAGGGGGTATGGTTGTGGTATTATCTATGTTGGCCTGTGTGTCCTTGGTGAAAGTCCAGAAACCCGCGCTATTAGGTGTCGATCCTTCTTATTAGTACTGGTAAAATGGTTTTGGTGGTGCTTGTATAACCTACTGGCAAACACGTACCTAGAGATTCTCAGTGTTGTGTATCCACTGCCTTGTTTTCTGATTTCAAAAGTATTATTTTACGAATTGATTTGTAATCATGGCATTGCATTGCTTTGAAAGAGAAAGTGTAATGTTTTGGTAAATGGCATGCATATACGTTCACCATATGACTTTGTTAAGCATCATATAATGTGTTCAAGTATTCTTTATTGGGTTTTAGCTCACCCTATGTGGAAATCAACTTTCAAGTGCAAATGATATGCCTCCACCAAAGACTTAACTTGGGAGGATCGTGGAGCAGAAGGCCCATTTTTTTTTTCTTTTATTGTAAATATTTTTTGTACGAGTCTCGGGCTTTTTATTTGTTTTGTGCTTGACCAACTTTTGTTGTAACCATGCATCGTCTTGGAAATATGTAGCCATTATGGCATAAACTTATCTGCATTTCCTTTTGTTCCAAGATATTTATACATGTCATATGTTGTAGATTCAGAATTTAGGATTTATGAATATATATATGCATATGACATCTTTTGTACTGTTAAAGAGAATCAATGAAAGGTTAACATTTCGCAAGTTTCCGTTTTTCCATTGTATGTCATGAGGTGGTTAGTTGTTATGATTTTGGGCCGTTACACATCATCAGCCCAATATTTCTTTTCTCTGTCTTCTCTTCTTACTCTTTTTACTTTGGATCTTCATACCTAACCCTATTGGCTTGAATCCATCATTCTTGCATTCTATTTCATATTAAAATCAACAGTGGACAATAAATAAGATATTTTCAAATAGTTTTCTATAGATAAAGTAAGTTTTCTTTTGATATTTGTCATTTTTCATTGTTTGGTTTACATAATTGATTCGGAAATTCAGTACTGAACAAAATACATTTATTTGGAAACTTATTTCCAAACGAAATTCATATATTTGGTAGTATGTTTCCGAAATAATGGTCATTATTCAGTATTTAATATCCGAACAAATTGTCTATGTTTGGCTTTGTTTTTCTGCACATTTAATTTTTTAACCTCTTCACACTCCAATTTCGAACGAAAAAAACTATTTGGTATTATGTTCAACATTAAATATTTGGAGAAACTTTATATGTTCGGAATTAAGTATCCAGATATATATAATTTGTTTAGCACTAAGAATCCAGATGAAGATGTTGCAACCAATTTTTTATTGTTCGGAACTGAGTATCCAAACATATTTCATTTGTTCGGCACTAGATATCCGAATAAACTTCATAGGTTCAAAATTAGGTTTCTGGACATATATAATAGATATTAGACTTGGGGTGTAGAAAGTAAAATTTCTAGTTTATTTATTTTAGGATTATAATAAGTATTATTTGGGGTGTCCAAACAAATAAATAAATATTTAAATTTTAAATTGGGGTTTCCAAGTAATGGGACACCAAACCTAATTTTTAGGGTACATTTAGAGCTACTCCATATAAACCCATCCAAATTCAACTTGTTTGATAATTGGACGAGTTTGGACTTACCCAATTAAAGATTTAACCTGAATAGACTCGTCCAAACCCATCCATTTGCCGCCCTAAAGTTTTTTCATAAGAAATTTAGATATAAATTTTTTTAGGCTGTGATGTTTTGAAAAGATTTGATTTGGTGTGTGTGGTTCTTTTTATATATATATATATATTTTTATCAACGAAAGTCAGTTGTTAGTTGTTAGATTAACATTTATGAAAGTTATAGCCTCCTTATTTAACTCTCTATAACCTCTCCCTTAGAACTAAATCCTTAGGACAATCATGATTGTCAACTAAGTTATATATATATATAGGATAAATTATATGAAGAACCACCTAAACCCTTAAGAGAGTCATGGTGGTTCTTTATATATATATAGGAAAATTATAATAGTCCCTAAAGTTTAATACTTTTTTCATTTAAGTTCCTAAAGTTTCAATTTTGTTAATTAAGTTATTAAACTATTAAATTCAAATCAATTTAGTCTTGAGTACAATATAAAAATAAAACATAAGCTCAAAAATTATATAAAATTGTTATAAGGCCCAAATTATAATTTATTATTAACTTAATTATCTTCTGCACGTGTGTTTTAGAACTGATATCAGAGTTTGATTTCTCAATGTTGACAATATTAATATATGAGCATTAGATACACTAAAGAAATCTAATAAGATAATTTAAATAATAGTACCATACTACAAATAATTATCAAACAAAATAATATTATAATCAGGTTATTAAAACAACTTAACGAAAATCTTAAGAAAAATCAATTACAAATTATACATGAAGTTCGACATTTATTATTAGATAAAGGTAAGTAGTTAGCTTTTGTAGAAAATAATACAGGTAATTATCATTATCCTTACAGGGAAACCCTCCAAGGAAATCTTTTGAATTAATACTGCCAAAAAAATTAAAAAAAAAAAGAAAAGGATCTAAGTACTTATAGCCTAAACGAATTATAAATAACAGTGGAATAAGAAAAAAGATAATGAAATGAAATATAAAATAATATTAGAAATAGTAAAAAAAAAAAAGAAAGATAGAATGGATAATTGCGTATTAGAAGAAATAAATAATAGCAGAATAGAAATAGAATATGACCTGTATTAGTCTGAGAGAAATATATCAATTATAAAAACACGCGTGTAGGAGATAATTAAGTTAATAATAAATTAAAATATGGGATTGATCACAATTTTATACTCTCTCTGTCCCAAAATATTAATCCCTTTTGTAGAATTCAACCTTTTTTTGTTGTACAATTATTACACTTTAAAAATATTAACTTTTCAAAACTACCATTTGACTTTTTTTGAAAATATCAATTGTCATAATTATACTTTTTGTATATTAATGTTAATGAATATAAAAGAAATACAAAACAGGAAATTCATATTATTTTAGTCATTGACTTTTTAAAAATGACTAATATTTTGGGATAGAGAAAGTATAACTTTTAGATTTATGTTCTATCTTTATATTGTCTTTAGGATTAAATTGATTCAAATTTAATATTTTAGGAACTTAATTAACAAAATTAAAACTTTAAGAATTTAAATGAAAGGTGTTAAACTTTATATATATATACACTATTTTGAATTCATAGTATATTTCTTAGAAATTGGACTAGTCATATTTGGTGGAAATTTGCTATCTATCTTAATTTATTTATTCACTTGGGGTTGGTTTGGCAACTTATAGGCTAAAATAGTCACACATAAATATACATATATATATATTGTTAGCTGTATACTTATTTATTCATATACTTAGGATTCTTGTACACTTAGGTTTCTTGTATATTTAGGTTTCTTGACCTATATATACAGGCTTCTTCTATTATATTGTATTCATTCATTAATATAGTTTATATACTTCTCTCTCTCTCTCTCTCTCTCTCTATTAATCTTACATGGTATTAGAGCCTAGGGTTTTCTTCTAGCCTCCTCTTCTTCTTCATCACATTTGTTTTCTTTCTTGTCTGGTAGATTGATTCCTTTTCATGTTGGTTTCTGCGTATCTAGTTCTTCCCTGTTTTAACGATTGAACTATACCAACTTCTTCGTCTCCTCAAGACGAAGCCAATGCCACCAGAATCATTTCCATCCGACGCCCCACGCGCCGCCAGAAGATTGGACATGCGTTGTGCCATTTTCCTACATGCCTCCTGCTCCTGTCTCCGGCTATCTTGCGCTACGGCCTCATCTACTAACGTGAACCGTGTGTTCTGACGTCATCGCTGACGTCAACCCTAGTTCACCATGCGCCGCTGCTGTCTTCTTGCTATCGTGTGTCGCACGTACGTCTACTAACGTGGGTTGCGCGTTTCTAATGTTAGCCCCTTTTGTTGTGACGTTAGCCCTAGTTTTGGTTGACTAGGTTGGTCAAACAACTTTGACTAGCCGATTCACGGCCTTTCTGGTTGTGTTTTTGGCCCGTTCAGACTATATCCCACTTGTTTTCAACCTCCTAAATCTCCTGGTGTGTTCTGTTTTTGCAAAATCAACCTCTACAAAGCACCTTCTTTTTTTTTTTTGCGATCCTTCTGACCACATTCATTCAGTTTCTACTATACTTGATCGGTCAAATTATGTTAGTTGGGCCCAAGCTCTCTCTAGCTTCATTAAAGGGAAACGACTTTGGCGGATCCTTACTGGTGCTCTTCCCAAACCCACTCAGAAAGAGGATAAGACTGACTCTGCATTTGATGACCGTCTTGACAAATGGGAAAGTAAGAATTATCAAATTATCACATGGTTCCGGGCTACCTCAGTTCCCTCTATTAATCTTTAGTTTGGCCGGTTCCAAGGTGATGCTCAAATTGCTTCTCCTGCCAAAGCAATTTGGGATTTCTTGAAGGAACGTTATCAGACCATTGGCCATGCTCATCAATATCAACTGTTGCAGACTCTTCATCACATGAGCCAGGCACCTGGTCAGTCTATCAATGAATTCTTATCCCAAATGTTGTCTGTTTGGGACCAGCTAGCTCTTTTTGAACCTACATGGTATATTCTGAGGATACACAGTTGTTTATTACTTATCAGAATCATTAGCAACTATTACAGTTCCTTATGGCTCTTCATAGCGCTTTTGAGCCCGTGCGTGCTTCTTTGCTCCATCGTTTGCCCTTGCCCACTTTAGAGCAAGCCATTATTGAACTCTTGTCAGAGGAGACTCGTTTTGGGACTCTCAAATCTTAGAATATGGATTTTGTTCTTGCTACACCATAATCACGGAGTTCTTTATCTTCACAGCCCGCCGGTTTCTGCACATATTGTCATAACCATGGCCTACCAACCACTCATTCTTTTATTCAGTGCCAGGTTTGCGAATGCTTGACTTGTCACAAGACTGTTCCAGGTCATCTCCAATGCAATTTTCCTCGAGCTCCCTCATCTACTTCATCCGGGAAAGGGTCTTCTCATTCTGGGTATCAGTCCAAATCTGGCCAAGGTTCTCGCTCTGCTGCTGTTGCCCCTGAGGGTTCTTCTACTCACCAATCCACTGATTCCACTACTCCTTCATTCTCTATGGATGATGTTGAGTCCATCATCCAACAGGTGCTTGCCAAATCTGGTACTCCTCCCTCTACTGCTCTTTCAGTGACCTCAGGTAACTCTCCATGGTATTTTGATTCCGCATGTTGTAATCATATGACTTCTAACTCCACTATGTTTTTTTTTCTATATTATCATCATTTCATGTCCCTGCCATACATACTGCTGATGGTTCTCATATGACTATTAGTTACATTGGTCAAATTTATACTTCTACTGTGTCTCTTTCTGATGCTTATCACATTCCTGCTCTTTAATTGAACCTTATCTATGTTGGTCAGTTATGTGAACTTAGTCTAACCGTTACCTTTTTTGCTAATGGTTGTTTGGTGCAGGACCCTCAGACGATACAGATTCTTGGGATAGGCCGTAAGCATGGACGTCTGTTCGAGCTTACCCATCTTTGTATTCCACCCGAATCATCTACTACTGCTCCTATTACTTCCTCTACTGCATCTACTTCTACCATGTCTTCTTTTCACCTTTGGCATTATTGCTTAGGACATGTCTCTTTTAGTCGTTTGAAAACTTTGGTTTTTAGTGGTCAGTTAGGTCATGTCCGTCTTGAAGATGTTGATTGTTTATCTTGTCAAATTGCTAAACAACCTGTATTATCTTTTAATAAAGCTAATTCTATGTCCACTGCTCCTTTTGACCTTGTGCATTCAGATATTTGGGGACCTTCCCCTACATCGACCATAGGGGGTCCAGATATTTTGTGTTTTTTGTTAATGATTTTTCTCGTTATACTTGCCTTTTTCTTCTCAAAAATCAATCTGAACATAAACAGATTTATTATGATTTCTCTGTCATGGTTTGCACTCAGTTTTCTCGTACTATTAAAATCTTTCGTTCTGCTAATGCTAAGGAGCACTTGGATTCTGAATTTCTTTATTTTCTTTGGGCTAATGGTACACTATCTCATTGATCTTGTGCAGGCACGTCCCAACAAAATGGACGAGCTGAAAGGAAGCCCCGTCATATTCTAGACACTACCCGGGCTCTTCTCATCTCATTTTCTTGTCCTGAATAGTTTTGGGGGGAAGCTACCCTTATTGCCATCCACACCATAAGTCATGTACCTACACCTGTCATCACTAAAACTTCTCCTTACGAGCGCTTGTATGGTTTTCCTCCTAACTATACCACTCTTAAAGTTTTTGATGGAACAGAGCACAAAGCATGACGGAGTTTGCAAACTTTGTTTGATGGAATAGAAGAACCAAGAGGAGGTTGCATATAAACTTCCTCAGTGAGATCACCATTGAGGAATGCATTCTTGACATCCATTTGATAAAGACTCCAGTAGTGAGCAACAGCCACTACAAGTAAGCTGTGAATAGAAGCAAGACATGCAACATGAGCAAATGTTTCTTCATAGTCAATGCCATACTCTTGAGTAAACCCCCAGGCGACAAGGTGAGCTTTGTAACGCTCAATGGAACCGTCAGAATGAGTTTTGATCTTGTAAACCCATTTGCAACTAACAGTACTCTTGCCAGGAAGAAGATCAACCACATCCCAAGTATGAGTTTTATCAAAAGCTTGCAGTTCATCAGTTATAACTTACTGCCAAAGAGAGTTAGAACAAGCTTCTTGATGGGAAGTAGGTTCATGAGAGGAAAAGGCAGTGGAACCAACAATATAATCACGGAGAAGAACAAAAGGTTGCCTTACCTGTCTGGAATGACGCTCTGGTTAAGAAGGAACCTTAATGGGAGGTGGAGAAGGTGTAGGGCCATCAGTAGACACAGGATCCTCAGGATGGACGATATGCGTAGGCGGCTACGGAAGCATGGAGTCAGAATCTACATCAAATGCATCAGAAAATAGGTCTATAGAAAGATTAGTAAAGATGAGTGAGTGGGTGGACTGTGGTAGGTGAAACTTGGAAAGATTTGAGAACATTTTGTGTTTCTAGAAGATCACATAATGGGAAATACGAAGTCGTTTGGAGATAGGATTCCAACAACGATACCTTTTATGTTCTACATCATACCCTAGAAAACAACAAAGACGAGAACAAGGTTCTAGTTTAATGTGTTCATGAGACTGAAGTAGAACAAAACAAGCAGAACCAAAAACTTTAAGAGTGGTATAATTAGGAGGAGAACCATACAAGCGCTCGTATGGAGAAGTATTAGCGATGACAGGTGTAGGTACACGATTTATGGTCCTCCTGGATCTTCTGTTCCATCAAACAAAGTCTGCAAAATCCGTTATGCTTTGTATGGTTTGAAACAAGCTCCGCGTGCCTGGTTTGCTAAGTTAAGCTCTACCATTCGTGACTTTGGCTTTTCCTCTAGTGCCCATGATTCTGCCTTGTTTATACATAAGACGAAGCATGGTTCTATTCTCCTTCTCCTCTATGTGGATGACATGATTATCACTGGGGATGACACAGTGGGTATTTCTAGTCTCCAACAGTTTCTCAGTCGCCAGTTTGAGATGAAAGATTTGGGCTTTCTTAGCTACTTCCTTGGCTTGGAAATTTCTCAAGATTCATTCGGTTACTTTTTTACTCAGGACAAGCATACATCTACTCTCTTGGCTCATGCTGGCCTTGTCGATTACAAGACTGCCACTACTCTAGTTGATCCTTAGACTCATTTTCCACCTCTTGACAGTTCCCTATTGTCTGATGCCACTTTATATCATCAGCTCGTTGGCAGTCTTGTCTATCTCACGGTTACTCGTCTAGATATTGCTTATGTTGTTCACGTTGTTAGTCAAGTCATGGCTGCCCCCCGCTCTCTACACTATGATGCTCTGGTTCACATTTTGCTCTATCTCAAAGGCACTCTATTTCATGGTCTTCACTACTTTGCTCAGTCTTCTCTACAGTTACATGCATTTTCCGATGCAGATTGGGCAGGGGATCCTATTGATCGCCGTTCCATTACTGGGTTCTGCTTCTTCTTGGGCAACTCTCTCATTGCCTGGCGTTGCAAGAAGCAAACTCTCGTTGCTCGTTCTAGTACCGAGGCTGAGTATCGTGCTCTTGCTGACACTACGTAGGAGCTTGTATGGCTTCGTTGGCTTCTTTCTGATATGGAAGTTTCTCATTCTGCTGCCGCCAATCTTTATTGTGACAACCAGAGTGCTATTCAAATTGCACATAATGATGTCTTCCATGATCGCACCAAGCATATTGAGATAGATTACCACTTCATATGCCAACATGTTACTAGGGGCAATGTTCGTCTTCTCTTTGTTCCCTCTGCTGATCAGACCGCTGACCTCTTCACCAAAGCTCATCCTTCAGGACGCTTCTCTGATCTCCTCTCCAAGCTCAAGTTGATATTTGCCTTACCACCTTGAGCTGAAGGGGGGGTGTTAGCTATATACTTATCTAGTCCTATACTTAGGATTCTTATACACTTAGGCCATGTTTGTTTGGGCCGACTGGATTAGGTTGGATTAGCATTCTCATGACTAATAGTCCTAGGACTACGAATCTCTTTGGATTATATATCCTATCCTATGTTTGGATTGAGTTAAGATTATAAGGAGAGACTAATAGTCCAGACTTTGGTTTAGTCCTCCAATTTATATCCCATCCCCCTCTGTGGGATTGAATAGTCTATCATATGTGTGGGATATCATATCCGAATGGATTGTTAGTCCGTACTTCAATTGTTTAACCAAACATTGGATTAATAATTTTATTGGACTATTAGTCCAATCCCAAACTCATGTTCACCCAAACAAACATGGCCTTAGTATTCTTGTACACTTAGGTTTCTTGTATACTTAGGTTTCTTGATCTATATATACAAGTTTCTCCTATTGTATTGTATTCATTTATTAATACAATTTATATACTTCTCTCTCTCTCTCTCTCTCTCTCTATTAATCTTACATATATGAAATTCAAAATGTCACATTATACATATTGATCAATCACTTTTTCTCTTACAACTATATATTTCAACTAAAAAAATCATTCCAAATATATTAACTTTTTTTCACCTTATCGAGAAACCAAAAAGTCACTAAAAAAAACTAAATTACCAAATGAGGCCTTAATCTCTTAGCTTATTGACTATTGAGATTAACTATATTTGGAAGTTCTAATTGATAGGTAGTGCTTTATTTTTTTTATATTTGTGTGCGCGCGCAACATGGGTTGGGGTGGGATGGAATGGTAGTAGACATAGTGAAGCAAGGAGATTGTAGCAAAGGTGGGTGGGTTGTGGTCGGAAGTGAGGTGGTGAAAGAGGTGCTAATGGTGAAGTAAACTAGTTATGGATTATATTATATATGTATCTATTGTATGTTTTGCTGGTGGGAGGAGGCTACTCTCTAGTTGAATAATTCAACTGGATGGTGCTGTCGACCAATCGTGGATTCATCATGGGACTCGCCTTGATGATCCGAACCGATGATCTTATAATGCCTTTCGAGAACATCATCCATGTAAAAAATCATGTTAGTTGGATAACCGCAACTACATGATCAGGTCAAATTTATTTTCAAGATCTACTCAAAAAATTATATTTGTTGTTTATTTCTTTTTAAGATAAATGTGACCTGGTCATGTAGTTGCAATTATCTTATCAACATAATTTTTTACATGAAAGATGTTCTCGAAAGACATTATAAGATGAACGATTCGAATTATCAAGGTGAATCCCGTAATGGGCCTGAGGTGGGTCGACAGCACCATGCAGTTGAATTATTCAACTGGAAGGAGCCTCCTGATCAATAACTACTATTGCCTCGAGCCAGATCATCATATTATCAACTTTCTATTAGCCATTGGTTGATATTATTAATTAATGACAGAGTAATAGCTAGTTTTTTTTAAAATCAGCTTATCAATACTTAGATATTATAAATATTAGTCATTAATTTAAATTATTTGCACTTTTGGACCTTAAAGAGCAGCAAATTGAAGTAAAATTATTTTAAATAGAAAGTTGATACTTGGTATATGTATGATAATTTTAAATAATCCAGTTTTTGACCATCAAAATAAACCATTTCAGAATAACTAATAGCAAAAAAATAGAATTTCATATGTAGGAAGTGGTAATATTTTTAAATTTATATAATTGTTGACATCTTTAAGTTGTCATTTATTTTATTCTTACAAAAAATGAAGAAAGTGTAAAAGATCAAATTATTTATTTATTATGAATCATGAAAATGATATTTCAAAATTTACTCTAAAATGAGTTGTATGATATAAATTTAAAATTGATATTGTACGAACTCATTTAATGATTTGTTTGTATCAGATTTCATTATTGATTGTGTAGCCAAACAATCCATTGGCCAAATTGTGACCATGCATAAAGTCACGAGTTCAAGCATTTGGAAGCTTTGCCTTTTGTCTTTTAGCAAGACCCAATGGGCACCTGTGTCCCGCCCGGCTTAACCCATTTTTAAGCAAGCCGCAGGATGAAACCAACCCAATTACTACCCATTTTCTAATTGGACAGATTTAAATAGGTTTTAAATTTGCTTAAATGAGTGGTTTCATGCACATGGGCGGTGTGGTAACGCCTCTAAAATTTATAAATTTTTTATGTAATTAATTTTATTAAATATTCATTGATTACTATCAAATAAATTCATTTCTCATAAGAAAACGTTTTAAAAAAAATGTTATCTTTCATTACGTAAATCTTATTCTCATTGAATTATATTAAATTGTTACATCTTGTGCTCATAATATGAATTATAGTTCAAAAATTGGAGAAGCCAAAAGTAAAGATGCCCTAATGGAGTACAAGTTTCAATCCCTTGATTACACAGGAAGGGTAGACATTTAGTCCCAAAACACATTAACTCTGGAAGTTCAACAAGTAACATCTAATGAGCCCACATGCTTCATTCAAAAAAATCTCCACCGCCTTGTCATTTGGACGGAGTCATACTATCAAGCCCTGAAAGTTTTGTCGTGTACAAGAAAAAAGAAAAGGTAGACTCAAAGTCATAAAAATCGAATACATCGGAATTAGCACCGTCTTACTTGTTTGCATCAATAGGACATGATTTGGTAAATAGGCCAATAATCAGCATCCAAGCTTTACTAACTAATAGGGGTGAGGGGCCGACAAGAAGACTCTGACTTCAATGATGGGAACAACTCTGCCCTTCGGCCCCCACCTTTTTGGTAAGCTTATCCACCATAAATCCTCGAGAACTCGAAGAACTAAAAAAGGATTTGGCATAGTTTCTGCCATAGATTGAGTTCTCTTTTTCCACGTCTGCGTCCAACTCAGCCTACGAACTGCAAGATCAATTAGTTCTCTTTACCAAGCGACCACCACCTTAAATCTAAAACTTCCCCTCATTTGTTTTCTCTCTGTTGGACATCTCCAGTTGATCTTCGGCTTAATGGGCCAACTGTACATCCCATTTATGGGCCAACTGTACGTCTCATGAGCCAACTGTACCATCTCTGTGCACGTGAGTCAACTATATGCCTTTATGGCCGTCCATTTATGGGTCAACTGTATGCCTTTATGGCCGTCCCTTTATGGGTCAACTGTTACTGTTTTTGCTAATGCTAATGAATGTGCCCGTATAATTAACTGCAAGTTTTAATTATGAATACGACTCTGAAACTGTATCTGTTATGTACTATGATTTCTGAACATAATTACGAATTCATTTCTGACAACTATTAAATTCTGTTTTCTGTATGGACAACATTCATTAAACCTCTTTACTCTGTTATTATTTACTGGGCTCCAGCTCACTATTTATATTATGTATGTAGGTGAGCATGCATGTGACCAGGCCCAGAGTTGACGGCATATGTTTCTGTTTTGTTAGCCAGCTACCGTGCCTCCTGAGGAGGTTCCTTTTGAGAGGATTATGTTAAGGCTTTAGTTGAGCTTGTTTTGCATATCTATACTTGGGCTAAGTACCCTTTGACCTTATCTGCGTAACTAAGTGACGTAAGACTATTGTATTTTTAACGTCACATCTATATATTTATATATATAAGTTTGTTTTGAAAATTTCTGTCCCATGTATGTCTGCACAGCTCTATAGACTATGTTAATTCTGTATATTTGCTTCCACAGCCCTTATCTTATGTTATCATGTTCAGATGCCTTTGGTAATTTAAGGATTACTGGCCGGTTACGACGCTAAACCCATAGGGGCGGGTTTGGGTCGTGACATAATCGAATATCAGTAACTAAATGTTTAAATCACATTTGTATTACAAAAATTTGATGGCTATTCTTGAAATTGTATTTGTCATCCATTTTTTAAAAAACAAATATGATTCAAACATATTTATGATGTCCAATCGTCTTGATTTTTTGCATGAATATTCTACTCAACAAGTGCTAAAGGTGAACTATTTGGATCGATGAAATTGGTCAAAAAATGGGCCTACCAATTCTAAACGCTCTCTTAAGTTGAGATGACAACTTACAAAAGGCTTAACCATTTTTGTTGTGTAAATATTCAAGATGCCTCGAAAGTTATAATTAAGATAAAAGAGATTAAAGATTTCAAATAGGTTAAAAAATTAAAAATTGTAACGTAAGAACATCTTATTTTTTTGGGCCAAATAAAATGAAATTATAATATAAAATTATATCCAAATTAACTTATAAATGGTATTAAACGAAACAAAGAAAATAAATTCTCTCTCTCGATAATGAGAGCTTCTCTCTCAAGTTGGGAGTTTGCTGCCTGCCGTAGGGTGGTGTAGACGTCCCCGAACGTCCCGGGAGGGAAATCCTGTTTTGTTCATTTGGGCTCACTACAGTTCAGGACTCAATGTCACGGTCCTGTATCTAATCTCGCAGAGTGCAATGCAAGACCGAAGAATCATCAAAGAGTCCAAATCCGGCAAATCGTTTTTGAAAATAGATTTTTTTGAAAGAAGTGCCAAACATGGACTGCTTTGCCACATACAGAGTCGCCACCTAAATATTGGAAGGTCACTTCGTGAGCACCCCCGCTCGCCCGATCAAAGATCGGCCTCTACTAACCATGATATCGAGTTTTGAAAACATTATGTGCTCTTATTCCGGTTATAAGCCTAGATTTACTACGTGATGTGCACAGCATACAAGTATAGACTGGATCACCTGAATTGGAACAAAACATCTCATGTTTGTTTTGAAAACGATTTGTTACTCGCAAGTAGGCTAAAATGTGGATTTGCCACCCTCAGGTGGGCTTAGAAAACAAGATGATTTGCCGCTCTCAAGTGGGCTTAAAACTCACAGTCGATGAATTGTTCCAATCCAAATAACCCAACCTTCACCCACAGGCATTCAGACAGTTATATCACATAAGCAAATAGCCTCATGGTAAGCATGCTATCATGGCAGTCACTCACACACATGCAAGGATGCTAAAGCATAAACACTTACTGAGTACTCAAAGCCAAAACAGAAGCTATGTTAGAAATCCATGCATGATCCTAACTATGCTGAAATGCCTAATGCAACACATGTAGGAATGCAACTATAATAGGCTCGGCTATTCTAAAGATGGCATGTGAAATGCTGCAACCAACAAGTATTCAACTCGAAATTGAAATACAATGCAGTTAGTGTGATGCGTCGAGCCCGGTGCATGCAAGACAGAAGAATGAATGCAAACATGCGAGCATAAGTATGCTAATTGAAACATGCCCTAAACTAACCATCATAAGCTGGTAAATAAAAGGGAGAAAGACGTGGGGTTGGAAGACATACACCACACACACGCACACTTATTACAAAATTGCCCTCCTTGGAGGGTCCGAATAAATAATACAGTCCGAATAAATAATTAAATATTACAAAACCCTAATTAATCGACAAATTAACTAGGAAAGCAAATAAACTAGCGTGCAAGCTATGGACCGCCTCAGCTCTATTCCGAATGATGAATGATGCATGCTTGAGTTGCCTGGCACGGAAATCCATTGCGATGCCCAGATTCGCCTCTGTTTGCAATTAATGCCGGAATGCTGTGCAAGGCTTTAGAAAGTTGCTGATTTCTGATTTGCTGCAATAGAGAGCAAGAAAGGGGCATGGCAAAGTATTTTCACATATGTATGCACACCTCGATCCTCGTGCCACCAATCACGTATCTCGATGCACGATGGCCGAGGAGTCGAATTGCACGACTCGATGTGAAATGAATGCACATATAAACACAACAAGGCCTAGACTCTATCATGGTTAATCCGGAGTGTCGGCGACCGGGAATTAAGACGCGTTCCGTCACTTGGAGTACGAAACGTCCCTCGTTTCCCGTGCTTGGGCTAACTCCTATCCCAAACACAATGCAATATGCATGGCATGCATGAATGCAATTCTAACATGCAACCTAGCATACGCAATGCTATGGACTAAAATGGCATACACAATGCACGTGATGTAATATGGCATATGCAATGCTATGGACTGAAATGGCATACACAATGCACGATGGACTTATACCAATATGAGTGGACCTCAGCCACACTCACATCAGTGGCCATATGATGGAAATGAGACGACCGAAACACATGCAAACATGCACGGATGCAAATGACCGGTCCTAAGACACAAATGCCACTCTAACTAAGCATAGTAGAGGATGCAATATGGCATACAAACACACAAATTCCAGCTCTGAAACATGATACAAAGTGGTCCCGCATCATGGAAACATGTCACCCAATGCGTGAAATAGGCCTCGAAACTCAAAACTAGGCAAATGCATTGAACCACAAGTACGCAAAGTAAGCATTATTTGACCATGAAGCATGAAAATAGAGCCAAGGCAGTCCTAAACATGCACCAAATCAGTTTTAAGCATGGCCAAAAGGTGCTAACATGAAGGGCTAAAACAACATGCAACATAGGCTAGTAAGCATGGTTTACATTACATGTATATGAAGCATAAGAGAGGTCACCAAACCAGCCAAAAACAGCAATATGGTATGCTAAAATATGCCCAAATAACTACTGAAACTCAGTCAACGCATACAAAAATGATGGGCTCCTTTGGAGGGCCATGCAAGGGGTTGTTCCACACCTATATGACAGACACACCAAATGGCAAAACCAACTCTGAAAATAGGTTCTGAGGGTCCTAAAACCCACCAAAAAGAGCCTGAAATGGGTCTAGGAAACATGCAAATAAAGGCCCCTTTGAAAGGCCTTGAATGGGATTGTTCTACACATGCATCAAAGACACAAAATATGTCCAAAAGGGCTCTGGACAGGGTCAAGGCAGACCTCAAAACTCACCAAATAGGGCCTAAAATGTGGCTTCACAACATGCAAGTAGGAGCCCCTTTGGAAGGCCAAAAGGGCCAACAAACAAGGCAAGGAGAGAGGGGGTCACCCCCCTCTGATTTTGGCTCTAAAAATAGTGTGCTAGCCACTGAAAATTCACTAGATTTCAGTGGCTAGAAGGCCAAACAAAGCATGTAACAAAGGCCTAGATACAAGGCTTAAAACAAGATGCAAACAAGCATACAAGGGGGTAGATGACCTCCAACAGAAAAATTCCCTTAATCAATATTCAAGAGGAGCTCAAAATAAGACTCTTTTCAGTTTATGACAAAACCCAAAAATGCTTACAAGCAAGGCTAAGATAGGAAGCAAAATAAGCCTACAAAGAGGGATGGAGCATACAAGAAGGTAGATGACCTCAAACAGAAAAGTGTCCTTAATCAAACTTCAAGAGGGGCTCAAAATAAGACACTTTTCAGTTTATGACAAAACCCAAAAATGCTTGCAAATAGGGCTAAGTTATGAAGCAAAATAATGCAAAAATTGGAGAAATGAGGACTTACCCTTGTAGCACAGCAATGCAGCAAGTTCTGGACCAAGAAGGTGAGTCTTCAACCTCTGAAAAATAGTTCCAAGATGCTTGGATGGATGGTGGAGGTGGTAGGCTAGGAGGTATGGTGTAAATGGCCAAGAATATTAGGGTTTGGAGCTTGAAGAAGAGAACTATGGAGGGTGGAGTGTATATGCCTTAACCAAAAATGTTCAACCCTTGCAAATGAAGACCAGCCTCTTCTTTATAGAGGAGAGGCTCTAAAGCTTCTTTTGGAAGCTTCAAATATCCTTTATACACGTGTATGAAGGATGTACCAAATGCCCCCTAGCTGGCACAGTTGTGTTGTATTCAGGAAGGGCAAAAAGCAGATGGCTGGCCGACCAGTTCAAGTGGTCGGCCGACCACTTGCCCTGGTTGGCCGACCAGGGTTCAAATGGGGCAAGGTGCAAAGCTGGTCGGCCATACCAGAAAGGTGGCCTCCCAGATGAGTAGAATACAGCTGTATGGTGGGAGATCAGAAATTGTGACCCAAGAGAGAGGAAAACCAGCTTTCTAGCAAGGTTCAAAAGGGTCAAGAAGAAATACTGGGCGGCCTACCCATATTGGTGGCCTCCCAGATGAGCACAACACAATAGTGGTATGAAAAACAAGAAATTAAGGTCCAAAAGTGAGAAAAACCAGCTTTCTGTCAAGAAAACTAGCTGGAGGAGAGAGAAAATGGTTTTCAAAAGAATTGCTGGTCTCCCACCATCCTACCACCTTCCAAACAATGAAAATAGGGTCCATACCAAAAATGAACCCTAATCGATGCAAAATGAGGGTTCGAGGGCCAAAACGCGTTGTCTGGGGCCCCGAAAACAGGCTGTTAGGCACCGGAAGTGGCGTGCGACCACGAAGGTGGCCTCCCGGGCCACAGTGTCCCTCAAAAGGGAGGAAACAAGGTGTGTGCCAAAAACTGGAGCAAACAGAGGTAGTTAAGCGGTCCCGAACCGAGGCATACGACCGACGGCTCCGAAAACCGGAAACTAGCCTCCAAACGGGAAAAATGGCCTACGACCACGAAACGTAGCCTACGGCCACTGAGAGATGGTCTACGAGACCTCTCCCTCCCTTTGAGAAGAGAAAACAGAGAAAATAGGACCTGGTTCGTAAACCGAGGCAAAGCACGAAAGAGCCCCGAAGTCCGGAGGCAAGGCTCGCAGCCGAGACTCTGAAACCTCAGAACGAGCACAATATGCAACATCACCGAGCGCTCAATCGGTGACGTCTGAGTCTTAAGGTCGGTCAAAAATGGGGTGTCTACAGTTGCCCCTCTTTGATAGAGCTTGAAAGTCGTAATTGACGGGAGTGAATGTCAAAGCCCAGAGACGACCCATTTTTGACGAGGCCGAAGACTTAGACAAACAGGCAAGATAATCAAAGAGATGTGCCCGCAGGCATGCCCGCAGGCGGGGGCAAAATGCAAAACGACATGCACAAAGCCGAATGTAACTCATGATCATGCAAAGCAGCAAGCTGTAATGAAGCAAATATTCACAAATAGATGCAACAGTTTTAAGCAAGAATACAAAGTAGCAACTACATTTCATGCAGTAAGAATGTGGAGAATTATTCAATTATCGCTACGTCTCACACGGAGAAGATACAATACCTGCGCGATTCGTCTGGTCGCACCAGCTTCGAATGAACCGTACATACAATATCGTGCCTGTAGAAGAGAGAAACTTAACAAGCACAACATAGTTAGCAACATATGTTCAACGCTATATCAAACGCAGAAAAACATGGTGCCGGTGGGAAAGTGCATCGCAATGCGAGAAGAAATGTGCGTGACAACGCAAATTAAGCACGGAGGCATGTCAATACCAATGAGACGTACACAACAATGCAAGCAATATGCATGAGAATGCAAGTGACGTGCATAGCTAAGCAAGATAAGTGCAAACTCGAATGCATGTTTGACATGAAACAACGAGCAAAGAAATGCAAGTTTTGACGAGTGCGACTCAATCGCGACCTCCGGTTTACCTCCCGGAAGGGTCACAATGTACTCAAAAAGGATACATCTTGCTCTTGACGAGTAACGATGAAACACGCATCGAAAGTTGGAGTTGAAGCTCCCGTGGAGGGATTTCGCGACGAAAAGTGCACTTTTCTTGTACTTTCTTGAGTGCCGGGGACTCCGATCATTGCCAAATTTTGTAGGGAGCTCAAAGGACATGGGAGACCACCTTGGGAACACCACCGACCAGGTTAGAGAGCCACCGACCAGGTTTGAGGCAAGGGGGTGGTCGGCCTACCAGAAAAGGTGGTCGACCGACCACCTAGCCCAAAACAGGGGCAGTTTTGTCCTTTCACCCTTGTTTCTTTAAATATACATTGCCAAACACTTTTTGGCTCATACCATTAGATCCAAAATCATCTCCCCTTGCTTCCTAGACCATTTTCTCTCTCAGATCTGCGCTCTATACGCGTTTTCCAACGCCCCACACAAAGTTGTTTCGCGAAAACTTTTAGTTCTCTTCACTTTGGACCGATTAAAATTTGATTTCAGAGCTTCTTTTCTCATTTTCACCACTTGAGGTAAGTTTGTCTCAATATTTGGAACATTTTCTCAGGAGTTGACTTTTGTTGACTTTTTCATTTCCCGAGAGTTGACTTTTGTTGACTTTTTTCAATTTTGGCTCATTTTGCTCATTTTTGCTCCTTTTTGCAGATTTCTTGAGATGGCGGGTCATTTTCCCCATGGCGGAGGTTCTCTAGGTGCCGGAGGTGATCTAGACATCATGTCTTTACCTCCAAGGATTCGGCCGTTCATTCTCGAGAGGTATGACCCTCCGACACACATCCTCTCTCGGGCAGTTTTCTATCATTTTACCGACTTTGATGCTCGAGCACCTGTGGATCTGCTATTGCGGGAGCCGGAGTCCCACCTATCTCATCAGGCATGAGAGGTATGTACTTCACTTTTTACATTTCCTGCCTTATATTCTGCATTTTCCGTGCATTTCATGCTATGTATGCTTATCTGCTCGTTCTGAACACATTCGCATGCCATACTTTTGCTCATTCTAGCACGCAGCTTGTTCTGAATGCTTAGTCTATAACACAGTATTCTGTTTGCATCTTGAACACACAGCTCAATCACTTGAATTTCTGAACCCGCAGCCCATATTTGATTGTGAACACGCAGCACACACTTGTTGAGAGTTGAACACGCAGCCCAAACTTTGAATTTCTGAACACGCAGCCCATATTTGATTGTGAACTCGCAGCACACACTTGTTGAGAGTTGAACACGCAACCCAAACTTTGAATTTCTAAACACGCAGCTCATATCTTGATTGTGAACACGCAGCACACACTTCAATTCTGAACACACAGCTCATATCTTGATTGTGAACACGCAGCACACACTTGTTGAAAGTTGAACACGCAGCCCAAACTTTGAATTTCTGAACACGCAGCCCATATCTTGATTGTGAACACGCAGCACACACTTGTTGAAAGTTGAACACGCAGCCCAAACTTTGAATTTCTGAACACGCAGCCCATATCTTGATTGTGAACACGCAGCACACACTTCAATTCTGAACACACAGCTCATATCATCGATGTTGATTTAATTTGCACACAGCTCATACATTTCATTTGCACGCAGCTTATTCATTTCATTCTGAAATTGAATACATGTGTTCATTATGAATGCAGGTGTCTTCTTGTGTTCCACGAGGATATGGCTTCATCGTTGCAAGGGAGTGGTACACAGAGCTCCCGGAGGCCGTTCGTGATTGGGTTGACCAAGCAGGGTTCAGACCCTTCTGCACTGGGATATCTCGCTATCCTGCTAGCAGAACATTGATGGGGGCCCTTGTGGAGAGATGGTGGGACACCACCAACTCCTTCCATTTCTCGGCTACCGAGGACATGACTATGACCCCGTTCGACTTTGCTATGCTGACAGGCCTTGATGTGGGAGGCTGGGCGATCCCTTATGATGAGGACATGGGCGAGTGGGAGGCCGCTTGGATTTATCTGTTGGGGGCTCGCCCACCAGTTGACAGATCCTCAGGCAGAGTCCGGTATACCTGGTTTTCCTCAGATTTCAGAGAGATGGTGCCCGAGACTCCCGAGGAGGTAGCGCAGTACACCCGAGGGTTTTTGATGTTCCTCTTCGGGACCACTCTGTTCGCCGATAGGGGGAACACTGTTGGGCTATATCTGCTGAGTGCCCTGGTAGACCTCTCGCAGGTCAGTCAGTATGACTGGGGTGGTGCCAGCTTAGCTACCCTCTACTGCTATATGAGTGCGACCTCCCGCGGATGGGGGAACATAGTCGGCTGCTACTGGAGAGCCTGGGAGGTACTCTCTGCCCTCTTGATTTACATTTCTGCTTTTCATTATCTGCACACTACACACACGACACACTTTACATTCTGTACTTTGCATTCCGCTCTCAGCATTCTGCATTCTCTGTATATTCTGTATTCACATTCTGCACTCAGCATTCTGTATTCGTATTCTGCACTCAACATTCTGCATTCTCTGTATATTTTGTATTCACATTCTGCACTCAGCATTCTGTATTCACATTCTGCACTCAGCATTCTGTATTCACATTCTGCACTCAGTATTCTGTATTCTGATGGCTATTGCCCTATTTTCGACAGCTATGGGTTTTCGCGTACTTCCCGACGCTAGCCCCGGAGCTTGAGGTGGAGGTGCCTCTCATGATTCCGTATTCGCTCGTATTTGAGGGCCAGTACCGGCCGCGAGCTCGGGAGACTCTCCCCTACCTGCGGCAGTTTTTCGACACAGTGCGACTGACAGAGGTAATTCAGAACCCTCAGTTATCCATGTTTTCATCTTTGGTTTATCTTGCACATTTACGATTTCTAATCGGCTTATGCATAGGTTATCCGCAGATTACATGGTAGCCCTGGGTGCCTTTGGGTGGAGATGCCCGATTCCAGTTTGCTGGGGGATGGGCTGCCTCTCGATACAGGATCCTGTTTGAGGGGCCAGCTGGTAGGGCCTGGTTCCTAGGGGACCGTTTCTTGCGCCAGACTATGGGCTTCCCTGAACAGAGTGTTCCCTCAGCACCTCCGGACGATATGCGATCCGCTGATAAGCTCACTCCTCAGGGTGTTGATAGCGTCATGTTGGGCACCGACGTATTGCTATATTTGGAGGACGGGGAGTATGCGACCTACCGTCATACATACTTGATGCCTTCCTTGACAGGCGTCCGTACTCCCACGAGGAGGTCTGCTGGCATGCCATCCTCGAGTCGCGCTCGAGCTGCAGATGTCCCTTCTACCAGTAGGGCTGGTACATCTAGAGGTGGGGCTGGACTGGTCCCCCCGATTCCTCCGACTTATCATCACCCTGGATGGCCAAATATCCCGACTGAGTTGACGGGATGGCGATACGGGACTTCCTACCCGATTTCGATAGAGCCTCCTATGCTTGGTCACCCATACGTCAGTGATCCTGACTCACCACCGGTATGTTCCACTGTTTTTCATTTATCACTCAGATACTTAGGCATTCATTTATTCATTGATGATTTGAGCTTGTATCTGTAGCCACCCAGAGAGTACATGGAGGGGATGCTTGGATTAGTGGCCTCTCTTGAGGGCATGGTCTTGTGGAGAGAGGCGCAGCTGTCCATTATCGGTGTTTCGATACTCTTTAGTTTTCTTGCATTTATCATACTTCTGATGACATGCTGAACTTGAACATTTCACTGCATTGATTGACCGACTGTATGCGTAGAGCACATCTGACACATACCACATTCATGTACTATATCTGCATACACTCTCTCCATGTATTTTTTTTATCTGTGCATCTAATATACATATTTCGGCTAATGCTTTCAAATTGCACTCTTTCTTTTCAAATGCCTCCGATATATACTGGGCCACAGGCCGGGCCACCTGGGCCTTCTCGGGGAGCTGGGAGAGGGGACTCGTCTCGCAGACGAGGCAGGCGCAAGGCACATGTCATAGAGGAGGAGTCCAGCGAGGAGGAGGAGTTTGCGCATCCTCAGTCAGAGACATCAGCAGGCAGAGAGGATGACTCTGAGTCTGGTTCTGAGGGCGGAGGTGATGCCGAGGAGGGTTCCGAGGACAGCAGCTCCGACTCAGATGATGGTGCTGGTGGAGATGGTGCAGGGACTTCTCAGCCGAAGAAGATGAAGAGGGCCTCTTATTCTTGCACTTGAGAGCACTGATGCAGATGTTCCTGCTTTATTTGCCTTTTTTACTAGTAGTTGTAGCACATTGTACATTATTAGGCAGTTTTATTTTCTGTAAAACTTGTACCTTTGTTGTAAAATGTTGTAACAAAGAAAGCATGATGAAATGAAACAGCTTTTGTTCAAAAAGTGTTGTATTTTATGTTGTTAGCATCGAATCGCATCATTTTGCACAAAAATGAGATCGAATGAAATTGTGCATTGAAAATTGCCAAGTCAGGTAGTGAACCGACGCAACAAACAAAACAACTTAACTTACTAAGAATCAACAAAACCTTAGCAAGTTTACAACTCGATAAGCAAGACACAACAATGTTGATTAAACTTACAACTCGATAAGCAAGACACAACAATGTTGATTAAACAAAAAGTAACAACTCGATACACAAAACTCGTCAGCTCAACAAAACTTAACAACTCGATAAGCTTAACAACTCGGTAAGCAAAACAACAACTCGATAAGCAGGACTTAACAACAACTCGATAAACAGGCGTATCTCGGACGATCGGAGTGACGGAATGCATCCGAAACAGAGGAAAACATACGCCTTCAACACTCCCAATGCATGAAAATGCTAGGAACTTTCTTCTAGAAGCTAGAACAAGACCAAAGCCACCCTCCTCTCCATGGCCAACCACCTAAGGGAGCTAGCCAACCAGCTTTTTCAGTGGAGACCAAGGGGGGGTGGTCGGCCTACCAGAAAAGGTGGTCGGCTGACCACCTGGTTTGGCAGCCACCAATTTTTCGACACGTGTCCCCCGAACAGTGCCTGATCCTCTTTAAAAGTTCTAGCCTCATGGTTCATTCATTTCATCTTAGTTTTGCATCAAAATGGAGGCGTTCCTCACCCAAAATCTCACAGCTTGGATTGCTTCTCTAGATGGCTCGGAAGAGTTGAACTTCCGGGGCTTCGGCTTGAATGCACTATTCACGCTGGGCCGTACTCCGCTGCATCTTCCTTTCCTCCATGTCGCGGCAAGGTTTTGGAATCCGATAACACATGTCTTCAGCTTTAGCGGGCAAGAGATGTGTCCTACTTTCGAGGATTTCCAGGCTTTGGTGGAGTCCGAGCGCAACGAGGAAATCTTGCCTCAACTCCAATTTGGCCACGTCCAAGCCTTAGGACAAATGTGTGGCCTCACTCTGCATGACGCTCGATCATTGATTCATAACGGGGAGTTGGACATCCCAAGCTTGGTTTGCCAGTTTTCTGATGCTGGTGACCGCGACAACCATCATTGGCAGGGCTATCGGCAACACGCGCTTTGCCTATGCTTACTATCTCACTTCTTACTTGCCCCGGGCTCCGGTGGATTCAGTGTCCGGTTGATCGAGGTTGCCCAAGGTTTGAAGGAGGGCAAGAGCTGCATTGTCATGACATTGGCAGAGACATTGATGGGCTTAGACGCTTTTCATCGCCGGGAGACGGCTAGGCTTGCGGGGAGCCCACTACTGTTGCAGGTAATGTTTCCCACCCAATCTCACATATGTATTGCTCGCATCGTTCGGCCCTCGGGCTCGGTTTTTCTCACAAAACCCTTTTCTTACTTTTCTCTCATCGTACATCTCTCTATTCTTTATTCTCTCATTTTTCATCCCTTCCCAAGTGTGGTTGATGGACAAGTTACAGATTGTGGAGTCTTGCCCAGCATACTCAGCTCGCGGCTACTTTTTTCGATGACGCCTGGTCGATGCCCTGGATGAGAGGTGGTGGTACAACTGGATGTGCGGTTTGTCTGCAGACCGCATCGCTTGGTGGTGCCCTTGGCTCAATCTGCCGGCAATGAGTTACAATATGACCCGTCAGCCTGGGATTCAATTGATTGGCATGACACACTATGTCTTCTATTTTCCGTTCCGGTTCCAACGCCAGTTCGGACATGATCAGACTTGCCCGCCAGAGGGGATAGAGTACCCTGCTGCATTCCCAGCCTGAGGCGCACAGCTTGCCCGGTATGCCACAGCATGGAGGACTAGAGAGCTCCTGGCCCTCGCTCCCACTTTCAGTTGCACTTTGTCTGATGAGTGCTTGGATTGGCTCAATGAAGAGGCACAGGAAGGGCCCACTTTGGCATCAGAGACTTCGACCAGCTCCGGGAGGGGGCGCAGGAACACCTGACTTATTTATGCCCCGGATTTATTGCTTTATTAGTACTTTCAAGTTTTCTTTATGAATGTAACCAAAAGCAACTTCAATTTGTATGCAAGAGCAGGAGAACTCTGTATTGAAATCAATGAAATTGAAGGTTGTGGGTACTGAAAATTTTCTGCTTTGGTCAAAAAATGGTCTAAGTTGTAAAAAGATTAATTTTGAACGAAGTCAACTTTTATTAAAACTTTTCAAAACCATCTTCGATATGGATCAGAACTGGACACGCCTGAAATTTGTCACTGAGATGCACAACCTCGGATCCTAGCAACTGGAAAGTTGCCCCTAGTCTGAGTAGTACCGCAGCACTGCATCGGAGATCATAACCGAACTCTTGAATGCTGAATAGACAAAGATGACCGAGATGATCAAATGGACAAAGTTTATCTGGGAAAAGTTTATGGCTAAACTTCAGGATGAAGTTGCCTATGTATCCCAAAGATGGGAATCAAGCCTTACGTAGTTCAGGCTGGGGTTCACTCGAGTATTTTCACTCTCCTTTTACACTCTAACTTTTGCCAAGGCCGCCCTTTGCGGGTTTTCAACCTTGCGAGCTCAGTTTTTGTAATTTTAAATTTTTTTGTGCTCTGAGTTTTGCCTAGGTCGCCCTTTCGGGTTTTCGGCCTAGCGAGCCTCTCAGGGGTAATATTTCTTCAACTTGTCCATGTTGATCGGTTGGGAGAACTCTAGGCCATCTAGGTCTATCAGAACCACAGCTCCACCTGACCAAATAGACTTAATGATGTAGGGACTAGTCCAATTGGGTCTGAACTTGCCCCTTGGGTCGTGAATGGGAGCTCGGTTGTCCTTGAGCACCAAATCTCCTTCTTTTAGATTCGTGGACTTAACTTTCTTGTTAAAAGCCTTGGCAATTCTGCGCTGATAACCTTGAACATGGTACAGTGCTTTCAGTTTGCGCTCATCAAAGAGCATGAGTTCTTCAAATCTGCTCTGTTGCCAATCTGCTTCGGCTATCTGACACTCAGCCAGCACTCTCAAAGACGGAACCTCAATCTCGATAGGTAGAACGACCTCCATCCCATAAACTAATGAATACGGAGTCGCCCCAGTAGACGTCCTGATTGAAGTCCGGTAGCCCCACAGAGCAAATGGCAACTTATCTAGCCAATCCCGGTAGGTTTCCACCATCTTCTGCAGTATGTGTTTGATATTCTTGTTGGCGGCCTCGACCGCTCCATTGGTTTGTGGCCAGTATGTGGATGACTTATGAAAAGCCACGTTGTATTTCTCCAACAAGTCAATCACTTCCTTCTTGAAGTGGGAACCATTATCTGAAATGACCTCGTTTGGGACTCCATAACGACAGATGATGTTGTTTCTGATAAACTTTGCAATATGCGACGCTTTCAACACCGCATAAGATTGGGCCTCAACCTACTTTGTGAAATAATCTATCGCGACCACGATGAACTCATGTCCATTAGACCCCTTCGGAGTGACAGCCCCGATCACATCGATTCCCCAAACTGAAAATGGCCATGGTGAAGTCATATTGTACAGCTTCGACGGCGGAATGTTCATGCGGTTTGCATGGATCTGACACTTGTGGCATCGCCGAACAAAGCCGATGCAATCCTCCTCCATGGTGGACCAATAATAACCTTGTCTGAGGATCTTCTGCGCTAGCATTACCCCGTTCATATGCGCACCGCATTCCCCTCCATGGATGGCCTCCATCAGGCGTTTTCATTCTTCAGCTTCAACGCACAGCTTATGCATTCCCAGATGACCCCTCTTATACAATTTACCTCCGCAGATGATGAACTGAACGGCCATTCTTCTGATTGCCCTTTTGTCCTTGGCATTTACCCCTGGCGGATATGTTTCTTTCTCCAAGAAATTCCAAATATCGTAATACCAGGGGTTCTCATCTTGAACCTCATCTATCGCGGCAATCAACTCGTAAACCGGCACAAATTTTTGGTCAATACTGGCTGGACGCATCCGGACTCCAAACGGGATATCTATCATGGAAGATAGAGTTGTTAGTGAATCTGCGAACCTGTTGTTCTCTCTTAATAGATGAGCAAAGTTCAACTTCTCAAACCGAGGAATTAACAAGTCCAAGGTCTGGTGATACATAATCATCTTTTCTTCTTTGACTTTCCAATCTCCTTTTGCTTGAGATACAACAAGGTTCGAGTCCCCGATGACGTCCAACCGTTTTGCCCCTAATTCCAGGGCTGCTTCTAGACCGGTAATGCATGCCTCATATTCTGCTTCGTTGTTCGAGACTTTGAACCGGAGTTTGAATGCTAGAGGGATACGGGAGTTGTCAGGTGCTATCAGCAACACTCCTATCCCATACCCGTACTGGTTTGACGCTCCGTCAAAGTACATCGTCCAAAACTCGTCGTCGATATGAAGAATAGCCTCATCTGGGAATAAGTACTCAACTGCTTCACCTCCTTCCATTGGATGATCGGCTAAGAATTCTACTACTGCTCTTCCCTTGACTGACTTGCGCGTCACATATTTCAAATCGAATTCGGAAAGCAACAGCAACCAACAAGCTAGCCTACCCGTAAGTGCCGGTTTCTCGAAAAGATATTTGATGGGATCCAGTCGTGAAACCAACATTACAGAGTGAGCTAACAGATAGTGCCGCAACTTGCTGGTAGCCCATACCAAGGCTAAGCAAGCCTTTTCCAACGGTATGTAGCGAGTCTCATACTCTAGCATCTTCTTGCTCAGGTAGTAGATGGCTCTCTCCACTTTGTCCTCTGATTCTTGTGCGAGCATGCAGCCCATTGTAGTCTCAGTTACTGAAAGATACAAAATCAACGGTCTCCCCGGCTCTGGTGGTGACAACACGGGCGGGTTCTGTAAGTATTCCTTGATTTGTTCAAAAGCAGCTTGGCATCGGCCGTCCCATTGGAATTTCTTTCCTTTCTTCAGGAGGCCAAAAAGTGGTTCACAAGTCAAGGTTAATTTTGAGATAAACCGTCTTATGAATTGCACTTTACCCAGAAAGCCTCGCACCTCCTTTTCAGTCCTTGGTGGTGGCATTTCTAAGATGGCCTTGATTTTGGAAGGGTCGACTTCGATACCTCTCTGTGTAATCAGAAACCCCAGCATTTTCCCTGCTGTAACACCGAACGTACACTTCTGAGGATTCAGCCGCAACCGAAATTCTCTGATCCTTTGAAAGAACTTTTGCAAGGCGGTGTAGTGGCCCTCTCTTTCTTTAGACTTGACAATCATGTCGTCTACGTACACCTCAACCTCTTTGTGGATCATGTTGTGCAATATTGTGGTCGCGGCCCGTTGATATGTAGCTCCAGCATTCTTCAACCCAAACGGCATCACTCTGTAGCAGTAAGTCCCCCACGGAGTGGTGAAAGCAGTCTTCTCTTGGTTTTCAGGTGCCATCACTATCTGATTATAGCCCGAAAAGCCATCCATGAACGAAAGCAAAGCATGCCCCGCTGTGAAATCCACCAACTCATCGATATGCGGCAAGGGGAAGTCGTCCTTCGGACTAACTCTATTCAAGTCCCTAAAATCCACGCATACCCAGATCCTGCCATCCTTCTTCGGCACTGGGACAATGTTGGCCAACCAAGTCGGGTATTCGGATACCAGCAAGAACCCTGCATCAATTTGTTTGCTGACCTCTTCTTTAATCTTGAGAGCCCAGTCTGGGCGGATCCTTCTGAGTTTTTGTTTGATGGGTCGGGCCTTGAGGTCAAGAGGAATCCAGTGCTGTACAATCTCAGGATCGATTCCAAGCATGTCTTCGTAGGACCACGCGAAAACATCTTTGAGATCTTTTAATAAAGCGACTAAGCGCTCGGGTTCCTGTCACGACCCAAACCCGGCCCTATGGGTTTAGCACCGTAACCAGCCAGTAATCCGAGATTATCGAAGGCCTGTTTAACAGTAGTACAGTAAAACAGAGTTCAGGGCCTGGCGGAAGCCAATACAGTAAATAAATAATGTCCATTGAGTTGTGACAGTCTGTATGCCAAAAAGATTTTTCATGCATTCACACATTCAAACAGTACAGTCTATACAAAATTTACAGTCACACAGTAAAGGGACCTTATCCCTTGATAACAGTACAGTTAGTAGCTGACAGTCTATACAGTAATCCAAAACAGTACGGAGTCAAACGGGGAAAAACAAAACACCCTAAAGCCATAACATGGCAACTCGGAACCTCGCAGTGACGCACATAGGCTGGCTTGACAAAACTGGAGTCTAACCCACGCTCCTAGCTCCGATCTGGTGGCTGAGCACCTACATATATATATAAACAGTGAGCTAAGTCCAGTGAATAACATAATGCGTAAAGAGGTTAAGAATGAAATGTCCTTACAGTAATGAAAACAGTTCATTAAACAATATTCCAGTCTTTCAGTCAGAACATTCATTCAGTCATATGTGGTACATCCATTAGCATAGCAGCAAACAGTAGGTCTTAAAGACCGAACAGTAATGATGGCCATCAATCAGTAAACAGTAGTGGTTCCACGAGGGAACCGGCAGAGATCTCTGTAACAGTTACAGTCAGTAACAGTAGGTGCTAGGGATGCCACAGTACAGTTCAGAAATAAAGGACATACATTCATTCAGTAAATAATACCAGTTCAGAAAACAGTTCAGTATTCGAAAGATAATCATTTTGAACATATCTTTACACAATTGTTACTCACAGAGTTTGGGCTACGGTATGCTAGAGCGTGTTTCCCCAGTCGCCAACCCTACACAGTTCACAGGTTGAACACACACTAAGCTACACAGTTGGGAAATATCATAATTTAATCCCTTATTTGCCTTGGTGTGTTCTACATCTATATCCTCATTAAGATGTCTTAAACTAGGCCTAAGAATGCCTAGAATGGGATGAGGATGCAAAAATACACTTAGAAAACATTTTGCAAAGTTTGCTGAAAATAGGAGCCTCGCTCGAGCGAGCCTTCCTTCGCTCGAGCGAGCTTCCAAAATCAAAGGCTTCGCTCGAGCGAGAAATCCTTCGCTCGAGCGAGCTGTCGAAACAGTAAAAGTACTGGATGCTGAAATTTTACGCTCGAGCCACCAATCCTACGCTCGAGCGTAGTTTCGAACAAAGGTTGGTCGCTCGAGCGAAGAATCCTTCGCTCGAGCGAAGAAGCCAAATCTGGAATTTCCAGATTTGTCTCCTAAGCTCAAACCAAGCATTCTTCCACTCTTTACTCGACCTCTTGGGCCCAAATTCTGGAAAACACCTCTAGATTCAATATACAACAAGTTTCAAAGCTCAATTTGTGAATTCAAAGCCCAAGAGTGAGTCAATTAAAACCATTTTTCAAACCCACTTTTCATGAACAATGTTCAAACATGACATGCATGCATTCAAACCAATTTAAAGCTTCAAATCATGCTCTAATGAGTTCATTCTCTTCAAAACAAGTTGAAAACATGGACTTAAGCTTAAACATGAGCATGCATGTACAATTCTACCATGAATTCAACTCAAATCTCAACATTTCAACCATGCATGCATGAAATGAGTTCTAATCTTACATGTATGAACTAGAACAAGACTTAACTCTACAATTGAAGCATGAATCATGCAAGAATTAGTGCTATGACAACAACAAGAAGATGAATGTCCTACCTTAGTCTTGTATTCAAGGTTTAGGAGTCCAATTTGACAATTACACTTCAATTCCAAGCAATTCAAGCCAATTCAACAAAATGAACTTAAGTCTCCCTCTCTTCCTCTCTAAGGTCGGCTAAGACAAGAACAAGGGGCTGATGAAAATGTTTTGATCAAATGTGTACAAGCCTCTAAGTGTGTAAGGTAGTGGCCACTAGGTGGCATTTGGTAAATAAATCAAAGTTTGCAATATAACAATATTTAATCTAATTTAGTCATACCTAATCACATTTCAGATGAATACACCATAAAATCACATAAATCCTACTGATCATGAAACACTAAACAATTCTCAGTTCGGCAGCCGATAAGGCCTTCAATTTGTAGTTTGAACATAAAAACACGAACAGATAATCAAATAATCGAAAAGATAAAAATGCAATACAATAAACATGCTCAGTCAATTCGGTTTCAATTTTCGATCAGTCCGTTCAGTACTCCAGGTAGTTCAATTATCAGTCATAAGCATTCCAGTTTAGCAGTAATCAGTATGTAATTCAATAAATTTCCGGTAAACAGTATGGGGTTGTTACAGTCTCCCCTCCTTATAAGGCGTTTAGTCCTCTAAACTCGAGTTACCTTCATTCTGGAAGAAGACAGGATTCAGCGGGAACAAATCAGGATATCGCCTAGCCATGTCATCTTCCCTTTCCCAAGTGGCATACACACCACCATGGTTCTGCCAGTCAACCTTCACTAACGGGATCTCTTTGTTTCTCAGTTTCTTGATTCGTCTGTTTACAATCTGTATCGGCCGTTCCTCGTAAGTGTAGTCATCACTCAACACGATACGAGTAGGCTCAATCACATGGAAGGGATCCCGGAGATAATCTCTCAACATCGAGATGTGGAAAACATTATGCATATGCTCCATTTCAGGAGGGAGCGCAACTTGATACGCCACCGGATTAATTTTCTCAATAATTTCATATGGTCCGACGTATCTCGGCGCTAACTTGCCTTTGACTCCAAAACGAGTCTGGCCTTTCATTGGTGTCACTTTCACAAAAACGTGATCACCCACTTCATATTCCCTGTCCCGTCTTCTGACATCCGCATAACTTTTCTGTCTGCTCTGTGCAGTTTTCAGTCTCTGTTGTATCAGTTTCACTTTCTCAGTCGTTTCATATACAATCTCGGGCCCAAGCAAAGGCCCATCTTCAACTTCTGCCCAGCAAATCAGAGATCTACATTTCCTGCCATACAATGCCTCGAAAGGCGCCATACCAATACTCGAATGGTAGCTGTTGTTGTAGGCGAATTCAGCCAATGGCAAATGACTTTCCCAGTTTCCCTGAAAATCAAGGACACACATTCTCAATAGATCCTCCAAGGTTTGGATGGTCCTTTCTGACTGTCCATCTGTCTGAGGATGATAGGCACTACTCAGCCTCAATTCAGTACCCAGTGCAGTCTGTAGGCTTTGCCAAAACCTCGATGTAAACTTCGAATCCCTGTTAGAAACAATAGACACAGGCACTCCATGCAGTCTCACAATTTCATCAATATAGATAACAGCCAATTTGTCCGCATTATAGATTGTCTTGACAGGTAAGAAGTGAGCAGATTTGGTTAGTCTATCAACAATAACCCAAATTGAATCCATACCTTTTCTGGAGCGAGGTAATCCAACAATAAAATCCATCGTGATATGCTCCCATTTCCACTCTGGTATGGGTAAGGGCTGCAATAATCCAGCAGGTCGTTGATGTTCAGCTTTGACTTGTTGGCAATGAAGACATTTGGACACAAAGTCGGCAATTTCTTTCTTCATTCCCGGCCACTAGAAATTCTGTTTCAAATCTTGGTACATCTTCGTATTCCTCGGGTGGATAGACAATTTTGAATTGTGGCCCTCTTGCAGAATTCTTCTTTTCAGTTCAATGTCATTCGGCACACACAGTCTTTCTTGAAATTTCAGTACATTGTTCTCAAATTTGAACCCTGGTCTCGGTTTAATTTCCCTTTCTTCGAGGATCTTCTTCAAGAAGTCATCCTGTTTCTGTTTCTCTTTAATTTCTTCTATCAAGGCTGGTTGAGCAGAAATAGCAGCTATTGTTCCACCTTGTTCTCTCAAAACAATTTCAATTTCAGATTTTTCAAGATCATGAAGCAATTCTTTCTGCCCGGTAAGCAAACAAGCTAAGTTGGCAATTGACTTTCGGGTCAATGCATCGGCAACAGTGTTGGCTTTTCCCGGATGGTACAGAATCTGTAGGTCATAGTCTTTGATCAGTTCTAGCCATCTACGTTGTCTCATATTTAATTCTTTCTGTGTGAAGAAATATTTTAAGCTCTTGTGGTCGGTATAAACTTCACATGTCGCCCCATACAGATAGTGACGCCAAATTTTCAGTGCAAACACTACTGCTGCAAGTTCCAAATCATGGGTCGGGTAGTTCTTTTCATGTGGTCTCAACTGTCGGGAAGCATAAGCAATAACTCTCCCATTCTGCATTAAAACACACCCCAAACCCTTATGAGAAGCATCACTAAATACAGTATAACCATTCGTACCTGAAGGTAGAGTAAGGACCGGTGCAGTCACAAGTCGAGTTTTCAACTCTTGAAATGCTGACTCCCTTTGGTCTGTCCAGTCAAATGATGTCCCCTTCTGCGTTAACTGAGTCAATGGTAAGGCAATTTTGGAGAAATCTTTGACAAATCTTCTGTAATATCCAGCCAATCCCAAAAAGCTTCGGAATTCTGTCACATTTGTTGGTCTAGGCCAGTTTACTACAGCTTCAATTTTCTGCGGATCAACAGAAATTCCATCTTTGCTAACAACATGCCCCAAAAACATAACATGATCAAGCCAAAACTCACATTTAGACAGTTTAGCATACAGTTTCTGTTCCCTTAGGGTCTGCAGGGCAAGTCTCAGATGGTGTTCATGTTCTTCTCTACTTTTTGAATAAATCAGTATGTCATTAATAAATACTACAATGAAATCATCAAGGTATGGTTTAAAAATTCTGTTCATAAGGTCCATAAAAGCGGCAGGGGCATTCGTGACTCCGAATGACATAACTAAAAATTCATAATGGCCATACCTCGTTCTAAAAGCAGTTTTATCAATGGCTTCTGGTTTCACTTTCAGTTGATGATACCCTGATCTGAGATCAATCTTGGAAAACACTTGTGCACCCTGTAACTGATCAAATAAATCATCAATACGTAGCAATGGGTATTTATTTTTCACAGTTACCTTGTTCAATTCACGGTAATCAATGCACAGTCTCAGTGAGCCATCTTTCTTCTTTACAAATAAAACAGGTGCACCCCACGGTGAAGTACTGGGCCTGATAAACTTCTTGTCTAACAGTTCTTGCAATTGCACTTTCAACTCCTTCAGTTCAGTTGGGGCCATTCGGTACAGGGCCTTAGACACTGGCTGTGTTCCTGGAATCACGTCCACGGTAAATTCAATCTCCCTGTCAATCAAATCCCCTGGCAGATCATCTGGAAATACATCTGGGAATTCTCTGACTATAGGAATACAATTCACATCAGTTTTAACACTATCATCAGTAGACACAGTCAGCACAGAATACAGATATCCTTTACACCCCTTTCTAATCAGTTTAACAGCTTTCACAGAAGAAATCAGATACGGAGGAGGTACTACTCCACTCCCATTAAACACAAATTCAGGCAAACCAGGTGGACGGAAAACTACTTGTTTTGTTACACAGTCTATAGTGGCATGATATTTTTGTAACCAGTCCATCCCCAATATTACATCAAAATGATCGATGTTTAATGGCAGCAAATCAATAAACAGATGCATATCCCCAACAATAATTTCACAAGCAGGATACATATATGCACATGTCATGGATCCCCCAACAGGTGATGATACAGCTAGCAGATAATTCATGGGTTCTAAGGGTCTATTCAATTTCCGTGAAAAAGCATGCGACACATAAGAATGTGTAGACCTCGAATCAATCAATACATATGCATTTTGTGTACAAATAGAGAGGATACCTGACACAACGGTCTCAGTATTTTGCACGTCTCCCGGTACTAGGGCAAACACTCGGCCCTGCCTCATAGGCTTTTTCCCGGTAGCTTTGGGGTTAGGCTTTGGTGCTGCAGTTGATGCTGCTGCGCTTGGTGCAGCTTTGCTACTGGCTTGCGGAGCAGAGGGACAGTCTCTAACCATGTGGCCCACTTTGCCACATCTGTAACAGGCTCCGGATATTTTGTGACAAACCCCTTTGTGCTTGTTGCCACATACAGAGCAGGGTGGAATGAACCCACTCCCTTGGCTGGGGCTAGTTGTTGACCCTGTATTCTGTTTCTTGTTGGAAGGGTTGTGCTTGCCTTTCTTGAATTTGAAACCCTGCCTTTTTCCATGCCATTCAGTTGTTGGTGTTTCAGATTGTTTCACTGCTGCAATGTTCGACTCGGCCATCAATGCCCGGTCGAGAACACCCACAAAAGTCGGTAGTTTCAAAACATTTATTCGGTCAAGTATTGCAACATTAAGGCCACCCTCAAATTTTCTGGCCTTCTTGTAGTCAGTGTCCACCATATGTGGTGCATATCTGGCAAGCTCGGTAAATTTCGTTTCATATTCTGCAACAGACATTGTGTCCTGTCTCAGTTGTTCAAATTCAGTCACCTTTCTATCCCTGACACACTGTGGAAAGTACTTTTCAAAGAAGGACTCCTTGAACTGAGCCCAAGTCATAACAGTATTTGTATCACGGATCAACATCCACCACCTTCTAGCTTCTTCTTGTAGGGTGAAGGTAGCTAACAGTATTTTAATCGCTTCTGAGCACGGAAACACTTCAAATAGTTTTTCTGTTTCAAGCACCCAAGCTTCAGCCTTTAGCGGTTCAAGGCCTCCCTGACAGGATGGCGGTTTCATCTTGCTGAATTTATGGGTGACAGCAATTATGTCCCCATCATTCACATTTGCATTTGGTTCCGGCTGTACCGGAGGAGGAGGAGGTGGGGGCTGTTGGTTCTGTTGTTGCTCAAGTCTAGTAGTTATCAATTCCATCATTCTTTCCATTCTTGCCTCAGTAGATGAGGATTCAGGTTCATTTGCATTGTCCATTTCACTATAAGCAGTTATAACAGTTATAGCAATTATAACATAAACAGTTGCATGTTTAGACCGTTATCACATTAACATGTATTCAATCATAACATAGCCACACACTTTTCAAGTTCATGAAATGCCCTAATCACTTTTCTAGGACACCCTAAAGCTCATTTGGACACGTGTGTGGGATATAACTCGTGGTTAAGTATCGCTCTGATACCACTCTGACGCGATCCAAACCCGGCCCTATGGGTTTAGCACCGTAACCGGCCAGTAATCCGAGATTACCGAAGCCCTGCTTAACAGTAGTACAGTAAAATAGAGTTCAGGGCCTGGCGGAAGCCAATACAGTAAATAAATAATGTCCATTGAGCTGTGACAGTCTGTATGCCAAAAAGATTTTTCATGCATTCACACATTCAAACAGTACAGTCTATACAAAATTTACAGTCACACAGTAAAGGGACCTTATCCCTTGATAACAGTACAGTTAGTAGCTGATAGTCTATACAGTAATCCAAAACAGTACGGAGTCAGACGGGGAAAAACAAAACACCCCAAAGCCATAACATGGCAACTCGGAACCTCGCAGTGAGGCACATAGGCTGGCTTGACAAAACTGGAGTCTAACCCACGCTCCTAGCTCCGATCTGGTGGCTGAGCACCTACATATATATATAAACAGTGAGCTAAGCCCAGTGAATAACATAATGCGTAAAGAGGTTAAGAATGAAATGTCCTTACAATAATGAAAACAGTTCATTAAACAATATTCCAGTCTTTCAGTCAGAACATTCATTCAGTCATATGTGGTACATCCATTAGCATAGCAGTAAACAGTAGGTCTTAAAGACCGAACAGTAATGATGGCCATCAATCAGTAAACAGTAGTGGTTCCACGAGGGAACCGACAGAGATCTTTGTAATAGTTACAGTCAGTAACAGTAGGTGCTAGGGATGCCACAGTACAGTTCAGAAATAAAGGACATACATTCATTCAGTAAATAATACCAGTTCAGAAAACAGTTCAGTAAACAGTTCAGTATTCGAAAGATAATCATTTTGAACATATCTTTACACAATTGTTACTCACAGAGTTTGGGCTACGGTATGCTAGAGCGTGTTTCCCCAGTCGCCAACCCTACACAGTTCACAGGTTGAACACACACTAAGCTACACAGTTGGGAAATATCATAATTTAATCCCTTATTTGCCTTGGTGTGTTCTACATCTATATCCTCATTAAGATGTCTTAAACTAGGCCTAAGAATGCCTAGAATGGGATGAGGATGCAAAAATACACTTAGAAAACATTTTGCAAAGTTTGCTGAAAATAGGAGCCTCGCTCGAGCGAGCCTTCCTTCGCTCGAGCGAGCTTCCAAAATCAAAGGCTTCGCTCGAGCGAGAAATCCTTCGCTCGAGCGAGCTGTCGAAACAGTAAAAGTACTGGATGCTGAAATTTTACGCTCGAGCCACCAATCCTACGCTCGAGCGTAGTTTCGAACAAAGGTTGGTCGCTCGAGCGAAGAATCCTTCGCTCGAGCGAAGAAGCCAAATCTGGAATTTCCAGATTTGTCTCCTAAGCTCAAACCAAGCATTCTTCCACTCTTTACTCGACCTCTTGGGCCCAAATTCTGGAAAACACCTCTAGATTCAATATACAACAAGTTTCAAAGCTCAATTTGTGAATTCAAAGCCCAAGAGTGAGTCAATTAAAACCATTTTTCAAACCCACTTTTCATGAACAATGTTCAAACATGACATGCATGCATTCAAACCAATTTAAAGCTTCAAATCATGCTCTAATGAGTTCATTCTCTTCAAAACAAGTTGAAAACATGGACTTAAGCTTAAACATGAGCATGCATGTACAATTCTACCATGAATTCAACTCAAATCTCAACATTTCAACCATGCATGCATGAAATGAGTTCTAATCTTACATGTATGAACTAGAACAAGACTTAACTCTACAATTGAAGCATGAATCATGCAAGAATTAGTGCTATGACAACAACAAGAAGATGAATGTCCTACCTTAGTCTTGTATTCAAGGTTTAGGAGTCCAATTTGACAATTACACTTCAATTCCAAGCAATTCAAGCCAATTCAACAAAATGAACTTAAGTCTCCCTCTCTTCCTCTCTAAGGTCGGCTAAGACAAGAACAAGGGGCTGATGAAAATGTTTTGATCAAATGTGTACAAGCCTCTAAGTGTGTAAGGTAGTGGCCACTAGGTGGCATTTGGTAAATAAATCAAAGTTTGCAATATAACAATATTTAATCTAATTTAGTCATACCTAATCACATTTCAGATGAATACACCATAAAATCACATAAATCCTACTGATCATGAAACACTAAACAATTCTCAGTTCGGCCGCCGATAAGGCCTTCAATTTGTAGTTTGAACATAAAAACACGAACAGATAATCAAATAATCGAAAAGATAAAAATGCAATACAATAAACATGCTCAGTCAATTCGGTTTCAATTTTCGATCAGTCCGTTCAGTACTCCAGGTAGTTCAATTATCAGTCATAAGCATTCCAGTTTAGCAGTAATCAGTATGTAATTCAGTAAATTTCTGGTAAACAGTATGGGGTTGTTACATTTCCTCTGAAGACAACGTGGACCCGATCTGGACCAGCCGCGGGTCCTCCTCAGTACCAATATTCACAGTAGTGATTTCATCCATTAAGGGTTTAACAAATCTTTCCTGCTCTTGTTCAATTAAGCGTTGCAAAACCGGAGGAATTTCTTCCTTGTCGTTTTCATCAAAATTTTGAAAGTCTGAGTTAATGCAATAAATCAAGGGTACAGAAAAGTACTCAGAAACCACAGCCACATCATTCTCATTAAGCACATCCAAATCGTCCGGTTCTTCGGTTACAATAGACTCGAAAGAGAAAGAAAAAGACGACCTAGACAGGACTGCGGTATCCGGGTTATCACCCCCTGGAATACCGGACTCAGACTCAGTTGAGCTGGAACCTGATTCCGACTCAACAGATTCGGAGGAATCAGATTCCGGCTCACTACCTGACCCAGTGCTGCTTGACAAAAATCCCTCTGCATACTGCCAAATGAGAGAGGGTGCAATAGATGCATCCAAAATGTTTACTGGTAGGCCCGCAGCCGTTTCATTCCCAATCACGCATACCGAGAAGTTATCCCCCAAGCACTTCTGTTTGATCGGAGGATCTGAAAGTAGACACGCCAGTGCCATTTCACTTTCGGTGTCCTCAAACTCCACTTTCTTGCTCTGCTCAGCCTTAGCTAATGGGTTCGTCTGCTTTTCGGCAACGTCATCCCTGGATAATTGTAGGTCAAAGAAAATCTCGAAACCTGGCACGCGCTTCCTTTCCGTGTTCAGCCACGGCACTGGGAAGCCACAAAACGGAAAGTCCTCCCCCTCCCGGACGAAGCGTCAGTTTAGGGTACCCTGGATGGGTTGGTGCATCAGCTCAAAAGGCTTCCCCGCCTGCTTCACTCTGGCACTCCCAGCCATCTCCTTACCTTTCCTTACCCAATCCTCTTTGGTGGGCAGATAACCTAAGCCAAAGGTGTGTGGGTTGTGTGGCACTTCGGCCAATGCTGCGACGCCCTTCCAGCCGCTCTTTCCCAATCCCATCCCGGGGATGTGTTGAAGCTTGTTCATGAGGTATACTGATTGAGCACTGACATACACCCCCTCATTAACAGCTAAGATGTTCTGCACGACCCGGGCCTCAGCCAGGGTAAAACCAGATAAGAACACATCCTCCATACCATGCTCAATTTCCAAAACTGGCGTAGATACTTCCGGCGGTGGATGGATCGATGAATTCCCAAAAACAATGGCTACTCCCTTCCCATGGGGGTATTTCACCATCTGATGCAAGGTGGATGAAACTGCCTTTACTTGGTGCAAACACGGTCGCCCCAAAAGCATATTGAAAGTTACAGGAACTTCTAAGACGTGGAAGTCTATTTCATGCTGTCCCGGCCCAACCTTGGTCTGAATTTTCACTGTCCCCATGACTTCTCTGCTCGTGTTGTCATATGCCCGAATCACCTGGGCTGTCAGCACAAAGCCCGCGGTCTTTAAACCGATTGCGTATGCAGTTCTTGCCGGGCATACATTGATGGCAGACCCTGTGTCGACGAGTATCACGGGTATCCATTTGTTTCTACACTCCACGGAGATGTAGAGTGGTTTGTTATGGTTTGCACCCTCAGGTGGCAATTCTTTGTCGGAGAAAGTCAGCATCGGGGTAGCTCCTCCCAGAAAAACTAAGCCCACCAGCTGTTCAGGCGTGGTGTCTATTGAGAGCTTGGCCTTGTCCATGGCCGATAAGACAGCTTGTCGATGCACTCGCAATGCCATAAGCAGTTCCCAGATGGAGATATCTGCATGTATCTTTTTCAACTGCTTCAGTACATCCTCTTCTTCGAGTTGCTTCTCTTTCTGTTTCTCTGCCTCCTTATCTTTCCCAGACGCCTCTGGCTGATCTATATGTGGGGGCTTGAAATACCGCCCGCTTCTAGTCATATGATCGACTTCGCCGATATACCAGGTATCATCTGGCTGGTTACTTCCCCAATCCTCATCGGTGTGGGCAAGACATAAATCATCGTCTTTCCACCACATTCCGTCGGCAGCCAACAGACACTTGTCCGGTTCTGGTACAATTGTACTTACAGTACTTTCTGTCCACATGCTCGCAGCATTCTCTATCCTCGTGCACACAGCACTTTCAGTCCCCTCAGGGGCCTTTGCTTTCCTGATTCTCTCAGAATCCCCGAATCTTTCTTGTTCCAACTGCGTCAGTACAGCTGGCTGTTCAACACTTCCCGCATTCACAATGCCCAAGTCCTGAGCGAAATTCTTAGCACCAGCGCTCTCCGGCGATGCATTATGATTTCCAGCCCTTCCGGCCACAACTGATGTTCTTGCCCCTGCCGGGCCCTGTTCCAACTGAGATCCTTAGACAACGTCTGGTAGGTCATCAAGCCACCCGGTGACCTCTGTTGACTCCTCAAAATCTGACCAGTTGACTACCATGCCCTCTGGATCTTGTTCATTGAAAAATTGGAGGTTAGCAAAGTCCCCTTCCACAGCTACCAAGTCATCTATCCTCTGACTAGATTCATCCCCCTGTATCATACAAAGCTCTGCCTCTGCCAGCAATTCCACATTTGGCCCAACCTGGCTTACTGATAAAATGTAGTCGCTCGGACTGTATACCTCCTCAGCAAAACTCGCAGATTCCTCAGATTCTGACTTAACAATCCCGTTCTCCTCTGAAATCTCCCCTGTTCTGTCTTCGACAGTCACCACCAATGGTTCGGGTTGGGTTCTGGAGATGTCCAACATGCACAAGTTAGTGCAGTCAGGAAGGAGCACCTCCGGCTTGGGTAGGTGGGATGGGGTGATGTATATGCTAGGATCGTAAGACACGACCCCAGTCTGGATAAAGTTGATTCTTTTGGGAGGTGGATCTTGGTTGTGCGGTGGGAGAGGGTTTGTTGTGACATTGGGTTTTTCTGGAGGCACAATCACCTGCTTGTCAACGAGATCCTGAATCTCGTGACGCAATCTAAAACATTGGTCAGTGTCGTGACCATGTTGTTGGTGATATGCGCAGTATTTTGTAGGGTTGTGAGAGGGTGGGAGTGGATTTGGCAGTGGCCTCGACTCCAGGGGCTTTAAGTGCCCTTTCCTGATTAATACCCCCAGAGCCATGGACAGGGGCATATATAAAGGCGTGAAGGTTCTTTGGCCTCTGGGTTGGAATTTGCTGGTTTGTGTGTTGCTTCCGGACGCGCCGGAGAAAGGTGTAGCTGCCATGGGTCTTGGAGGGGGAATGGGGGTGACCATGCTTACCTCTGAAGCTCTAGCATTTGCGGCATTGCTGGTGCTTGTATTGTTGTTGCGGTTGAAGGTTCTCCTGGGTTGCTCTCTGTCTTGGTCAATCAGACCTTGTTTCATAGCATCCTCAATTTGTACCCCCATCTTGTGCAAGTCTGAAAAGGTAGGGAAGGGGAGTACGATCATTTTCTGCATCAATTTGGGTTGGAGATTGCGCACAATCATCCTGATTTGATCTTTATCAGTAAGCCTTAGGGTCATCATTGAGGCCTTCGCCCTCCACCTGGCCACGAACTCCGAAAAGCTCTCCTTAGGCTCCTGCCTTGTCGTCTCAAGATCACGGGTTGTAATCTCGATTTGAGTGTTATAGGAGTACTGTGCAATGAAAGCCTCGGCCATCTCATCCCAGTTCCGCTTAACCTCGTCTTCTAACTTTGCGTACCAGATAGCGGCCACACCCAACAGGGTCCGGCCGAATAATGAAAGCTTCTGCGGTTTGGTGAGGCCCATCGGTCGTAGTATATCTGAGAACAACCAGAGATGCACCATGGGATCTCCGGATCCGTCAAAGCGATCGATTTGCGGCATTTTGAACCTATCTAGCAGCATCACAGCCATATCGGTATACCCGTCTTCGATGTCTGGGATGGACTTTACCCCTTGTGATTTCTTGAACAACTTCTCAAGCTTGCTCAATTTCAATGCTGTATGGTCCACCTCGAACTCAAAGGGAGAGTCCGGTTGATTGACAGGCGTAGGTACCTTGGATAACTGAGGTAGAATCGAGGGCGGAGCCGGCCCCGTTGGGATGTCCGTATCTCCCTGGACATTTGGTGCCTCCTCGGGTGCCGGAACTCTTGGTGGGGGAGGAGCTTGGTGGGAAGTAGATGCCCCAACCTGTTGTTGCAGCCTGGCAATTAGCTCTGCCTGTTGGGCCATGATCTCGGCCTGCTGCTTGGCAAATTCATCTCGACGAACGGCGTCCTGTTGCATGGCTCTCATGGTTTCCTGCATCTGACGCATTATTTCCTCAACTCCCGTTGTTCCTGCCATACTGCCCTGATCTGTCTGAACTACTGGTAGGTTTATCTCTATGGCAACAATTGGGATCTCAGCCCGACTGTCCACTGATGGGGTAAACCACTGCTCTGGCAACCTCTGCTCGGATACACTGCGTCTTCTCGATCTTCGTCTGATAACCGGGGGTAGGGAATGATACACTGGTTGTCCGTCGACCAGATCCTCAGATCGATTTAGTCGACAGCCTCTTGTCCAGAGTGCTTGGGGAATATCTGCTTGGTCTGAAGCAATTGTGCTACACTACCTAGCAAAAAGATAAATAAAGCAATAATAAGGAAATAAACAACCAGACAAACGGACAACATAACGGCTTTAAAATAAACACACAACACACAGTTGGGCATCACAACACACAGTTGATAAGCTGAAATACACTGTTCTCAAGTACTGATCATTGTTCCCAAATCACTGTCCCCAAAACTGAATCTGATACCCGCAGATAACTGATTCCCAAAATACTGAACTGGTGCCTGCAGGCCTGATACCCAAACTTGTAAACTGATACATGCATTCCTGTAGAGACGCACTCTAAAAGCACATAGCAAACAAGTGAGAGGCAAAACACCCCTATGTTGGGGTAAGGTTTCCCTGTCCTATTTGTCAGGAACTAGGGTTTCACTACGCACGCAATGGTTCTAAACAACCTATAATCGGGTAAGCAGCCCGTCCTAGCTTGGAATAGTCACTATAGATTCCGAATATACACTAGGTCGAATGGTCAAAAAAAGGGTGCCCCGGTAAAAACTGGGGTTTGTGTTCCCGTCGTGGCAGAGCCCGCAACCGGTCAGCCTTATGGCACGCTTCTCGAAGCGAGCCTCCGGCAAACCATTCAGGAATAGCATACGGCAAACACGGTGTCCTAGGCGCACCAATGCAAATGCAATGCAAAGAAACACACAAATGCAGTCAAAACCAGATATCACGAGTGCGAGTCAAGTTCTCAAACTCCCCAGCAGAGTCGCCAGAAACTGTAGACGTCCCCAAACGTCCCGGGAGGGAAATCCCGTTTTGTTCATTTGGGCTCACTACAGTTCAAGACTCAATGTCACGGTCCTGTATCTAATCTTGCAGAGTGCAATGCAAGACCGATGAATCATCAAAGAGTCCAAATCCGGCAAATCATTTTTTAAAATAGATTTTTTTGAAAGAAGTGCCAAACATGGACTGCTTTGCCAGATACAGAGTCGCCACCTAAATATTTTATTTTGGAAAATTTAGGAAACCCTGACTCGTTTGCCTAAGGCCACGTGTCCGTCATCACCAAAGTTGCCTTGGCTCGGGAACTTGGGTACGATTGGGGAAGGTCACTTCGTGAGCACCCCCGCTCGCCCGATCAAAGATCGGCCTCTACTAACCATGATATCGAGTTTTGAAAACATTATGTGCTCTTATTCCGATTATAAGCCTAGATTTACTACGTGATGCGCACAGCATACAAGTATAGACTGGATCGCCTGAATTGGAACGAAACATCTCATGTTTGTTTTGAAAACGGTTTGCTACTCGCAAGTAGGCTAAAATGTGGATTTGCCACCCTCAGGTGGGCTTAGAAAACAAGATGATTTGCCACTCTCAAGTGGACTTAAAACTCATAGTCGATGAATTGTTCCAATCCAAATAACCCAACCTTCACCCACAGGCATTCAGGCAGTTATATCACATAAGCAAATAGCCTCATGGTAAGCATGCTATCATGGCAGTCACTCAAACACATGCAAGGATGCTAAAGCATAAATACTTACCGAGTACTCCAAGCCAAAACAGAAGCTATGTTAGAAATCCATGCATGATCCTAACTATGCTGAAATGCCTAATGCAACACATGCAGGAATGCAACTACAATAGGCTCGGCTATTCTAAAGATGCCATGTGAAATGCTACAACTAACAAATATTCAACTCGGAATTGAAATACAATGCAGTTAGTGTGATGCGCCAAGCCCGGTGCATGCAAGACAGATGAATGAATGCAAACATGCGAGCATAAGTATGCTAATTGAAACATGCCCTAAACTAACCATCATAAGATGGTAAATAAAAGGGAGAAAGACGTGGGGTTGGAAGACATACACCACACACACACACACTTATTACAAAATTGCCCTCCTCGGAGGGTCCGAATAAATAATTAAATATTACAAAACCCTAATTAATCAACAAATTAACTAGGAAAGCAAATAAACTAGCATGCAAGCTATGGACCACCTCAGCTCTGTTCCGAATGATGAATGATGCATGCTTGAGTTGCCTGGCGCGGAAATCCATTGCGATGCCCCGATTCGCCTCTATTTGCAATTAATGCCGAAATGTTGTACAAGGCTTTAGAAAGTTGCTGATTTCTGATTTGCTACAACAGAGAGCAAGAAAGGGGCATGGCAAAGTATTTTCACATATGTATGCACACCTCGATTCTCGTACCACCAATCACGCATCTCGATGCACGATGGCCGAGGAGTTGAATTGCACGACTCGATGTGAAATGAATGCACATATAAACACAACAAGGCCTAGACTCCATCATGGTTAATCCGGAGTGTTGGCGACCGGGAATTGAGACGCGTTCCGTCACTTGGAGTACGAAACGTCCCTCGTTTCCTGTGTTTGGGCTAACTCCTATCCCAAACACAATGCAATATGCATGGCATGCATGAATGCAATTCTAACATGCAACCTAGCATACGCAATGCTATGGACTAAAATGGCATACACAATGCACGTGATGTAATATGGCATACGCAATGCTCTAATAGGCAACCTAGCATACGCAATGCTATGGATTGAAATGGCATACACAATGCATGATGGACTTATACCAATATGAGTGGACCTCAGCCACACTCACATCAGTGGCCATATGATGGAAATGAGACGACCGAAACACATGCAAACATGCACGGATGCAAAGGACCTGTCCTAAGGCACAAATGCCACTCTAACTAAGCATAGCAGAGGATGCAATATGGCATACAAACACACAAATTCCAGCTCTGAAACATGATACAAAGTGGTCCCGAATCATGGAAACATGCCACCCAATGCGTGAAATAGGCCCCGAAACTCAAAACTAGGCAAATGCATTGAACCACAAGTATGCAAAGCAAGCATTATTTGACCATGAAGCATGAAAACAGAGCCAAGGCAGTCCTAAACATGCACCAAATCAGTTCTAAGCATGGCCAAAAGGTGCTAACATGAAGGGCTAAAACAACATGCAACATAGGCTAGTAAGCATGGTTTACATTACATGTATATGAAGCATAAGAGAGGTCACCAAACCAGCCAAAAACAGCAATATGGTATGCTAAAATGTGCCTAAATAACCACTGAAACTCAGTCAAAGCATACAAAAATGATGGGCTCCTTTGGAGGGCCATGCAAGGGGTTGTTCCACACCTATATGACAGACACACCAAATGGAAAAACCAACTTTGGGAATAGGTTCTAAGGGTCCTAAAACCCACCAAAAAGAGCCTGAAATGGGTCTAGGAAACATGCAAATAAAGGCCCCTTTGAAAGGCCTTGAATGGGATTGTTCTACACATGCATCAAAGACACAAAATATGTCCAAAAGGACTCTGGACAGGGTCAAGGAAGACCTCAAAACTCACCAAATAGGGCCTGAAATGTGGCTTCACAACATGCAAGTAGGACCCCCTTTGGAAGGCCAAAAGGGCCAACAAACAAGGCAAGGAGAGAGGGGGTCACCCCCCTCTGATTTTGGCTCTCAAAATAGTGTGCTAGCCACTGAAAATCCACTAGATTTCAGTGGCTAGAAGGCCAAACAAAGCATGTAACGAAGGCCTAGATACAAGGCTCAAAACAAGATGCAAACAAGTATACAAGGGGGTAGATGACCCCCAACAGAAAAATTCCCTTAATCAATATTCAAGAGGAGCTCAAAATAAGACTCTTTTCAGTTTATTACAAAACCCAAAAATGCTTGCAAGAAAGGCTAAGATAGGAAGCAAAATAAGCTTACAAAGAAGGATGGAGCATACAAGAAGGTAGATGACCTCAAATAGAAAAGTGTCCTTAATAAAACTTCAAGAAGGGCTCAAAATAAGACACTTTTCAGTTTATGACAAAACCCAGAAATGCTTTCAAATAGGGCTAAGTTATGAAGCAAAATAATGTAAAAATGGGGGAAATGAGGACTTACCCTTGTAGCACAGCAATGCAGCAAGTTCTGGACCAAGAAGGTGAGTCTTCAACCTCTGAAAAATAGTTCCAAGATGCTTGGATGGATGGTGGAGGTGGTAGGCTAGGAGGTGTGGTGTAAATGGCCAAGAATATTAGGGTTTGGAGCTTGAAGAAGAGAACTATGGAGGGTGGAGTGTATATGCCTTAACCAAAAATGTTCAACCCTTGCAAATGAAGACCAGCCTCTCCTTTATAGAGGAGAGGCTCTAAAGCTTCTCTTGGAAGCTTCAAATATCCTCCATACACGTGTATGGAGGATGCACCAAATGCCCCCCAGCTGGCACAGCTGTGTTGCATTCAAGAAGGGCAAAAAGCAGATGGCTGGCCGACCAGTTCAAGTGGTCGGCCGACCACTTGCCCTGGTCGGCCGACCAGGGTCCAAAAGGGGCAAGGTGCAAAGCTAGTCGGCCATACCAGAAAGGTGGCCTCCCAGATGAGTAAAATACAGCTCTATTGTGGGAGATCAGAAATTGTGACCCAGGAGAGAGGAAAACCAGCTTTCTAGGAAGCTTCAAAAGGGTTAAGAAGAAATACTGGTCGGCCTATCCATATTGGTGGCCTCCCAGATGAGCACAACACAATGGTGGTATGAAAAACCAGAAATTAAGGTCCAAAAGTAAGAAAAACCAACTTTCTGTCAAGAAAATCGGCTGGAGGAGAGAGAAAATGGTTTTCAAAAGAATTGCTGGTCTCCCACCATCCTACCACCTTCTAAACAATGAAAATAGGGTCCATACCAAAAATGAACCCTAATCGATGCAAAACGAGGGTTCGGGGGCCAAAACGCGTAGTCCGGGGCCCCGAAAACAGGCTGTTAGGCACCGGAAGTGGCGTGCGACCACGAAGGTGGCCTCCCGGGCCACAGTGTCCCTCAAAAGGGAGGAAACATGGTGTGTGCCAAAAACCGGAGCAAACGGAGGTAGTTAAGCGGTCCCAAATCGAGACACACGGCCGACGGCTCCAAAAACCGGAAACTGGCCTCCAAACGGGAAAAATGGCCTATGACCACGAAACATAGCCTACGGCCACTGAGAGATGGTCTACAAGACCTCTCTCTCCCTTTGGGAAGAGAAAACAGGGAAAATAGGACCTGGTTCACAAACCGAGGCAAAGCACAAAAGAGCCCCGAAGTCCGGAGGCAAGGCTCGCAGCCGAGACTCTGAAACCTCAGAACGAGCACAATATGCAACATCACCGAGCGCTCAATCGGTGACGTCTGAGTCTTAAGGTCGGTCAAAAATGGGGTGTCTACAGGTGGGTTTCCTTTTTTCTAGGGTTTTCTTTTTGTAAGGTTTCTACCTAGATTTTTCTGGTAACCTCACTGTCTTGGCTGTTTTTTTTTCTTCTCTTATCGCAACATCCTTTGCTTTACACCACCTTGTTTTCTCCAGTGTTTTCTTGGTCTCCATTTCTTGCAGTCTCTTTATGGCCTCTTTCTCTGCGTGCTCTGCTGAACCCTTTAGTATCGAGCTCAATGATGAATGAGGAGGGGCTAAGGCGGTGTCTCTTCTCTGTTTAATGGGGAAAGTCTTAGCCTCTAAAGTCTTGAACAAAAATGTTGTTTCCTCCATTTTTATTAGTGCTTGAAAGGTCCATAGAGCCCTATCTATCTTCCCATGGAGTGACAACACTTTCTTTTTTCGATTTTCTGATGCTGATGATCACGATCGTATTTTGAATGAGAGTCCTTGGTTGATTATGGGATATTTGCTAATGCTTAGACCTCTTTCTAAGGAGAATATAGTTGAGGAACTGGATTTCCGATGAAGCCCTTTCTGGGTTCAAGCTCATAGGTTGCCTTTTCAACATATGACAATGAGGACTGGTGAAATTATCGGTAATCGCATTGGGAGACTAATTTAGGTGAAAGCCCAACAAGGCGGACTCCTTTTGAGTTGTAGCTATCTAAGGATTCGATTTGAAATGGATACCCAGGAACCTCTACTGAGAGGTTTTTGGTTTAAGCGATCTCTAGGAGAAGCTGATACATAGGTTACTTTCAAATATGAGAAACTCTCTAATTTTTGCTACGACTGTGGACAAGTGGGTTATGACATGTGAATAAAATATGCCTAAATTTCACCTAGCGTCAGACACCTTTTCCCTTTCTCTTTCCAAATCCCTCCCCAAATTCCTCAACCAAACACAGCATTAGTAAGTTCGTATCTAAGGAATAGGGAGCTGGGTCAAACTATAGCCTTGAAATCTGTGCTGGCATAACCAAGAGTCTTGGTTTCACATATATTTCACCCCACCAGCCGGGCATTTTCTCTGAGACCAATCCTCCACAAAAGGTGAATCATCTGAACATATGAAAGCAGAAATTTTTTGGTCGATGAGGCGGCACGTGGCTCTAAATCTAGCTATATGGAGGGGCAATGTTTGGATTTGACTAACCCCCTCAGCCTCGCACAAGTATATAGGCATGACATCTGGATGAGGCAATGAAATGATGCAGATACCCAATGATAGATCTAAAGGGGGCTGGGGGGCCGCCGCACCTCCAAAAATTTTAAAAATATCATATATTATATTAGAAATTTTAAAATAATTTAAAATTATAAGAGTTTGCACTCTCAATTTTTTTTTAGATAATTTTAAAATTATGTAAAGTAACCCCCAATTTTTTTAACTATGGAGTTCCCCCCCAAAAATCGTAATCCTAGATTCGTCCCTGCAGATACCCTTGAGCTGCCACGCGTCCTAATTGTTATTCCCACCCATGAGATTTTCAAGTGACCCATGCGTCAGGCCCCTCTAGCAATGTTAATGGGCTGCCTAAATTACACCAATCCAATAGCTCTAGCCTAGTCTTGAATGGGCCCACTCCTAATTGTGCTCAACCTATCTATTTTGTGGATGATCCTCCAGATAGTCCAAGGAGTGGTAGCCCACCGAGTCCAGTGTAAACTGAAAGTGGGTTTTCTTTTATTAAGACAATAAACTTGCTTCAAAGGCCTGGCCCTCTGCCTCAAGTGTTGGGCCCACCCTTTTTTTTATGGATCTATGTATGTCAAGGGCCCTACAAAGCCTATCTCTAAAGATGAAAGCCCCAGAACCTTTGGAGCCCCTTAAAATCTTGAAAGGAGGGGAGTTGGTCTTCTGTTAATAGAAAGAAAAGCTGAACAAATAAACCCTATTCAACTTGGGTTTGAAATGGCCTTTAGTGGTCGCTCTTCGTCAATTAATCGAAAGCATAGAGATCGGTGTGTAGTGGCGCAAAGTGAAGGTAAGTTGTCTGATGTTCAAGTCCAAGAGCAGAAGGTTGTGGGGAGTGAGGGGTCTGTTTGTTCTATTGCAGTTAACCCTATGTTCTCTAATTTAGATTTCGTTGATTCCCAAGGCTCTGTTTGTTTTGGGGTGTAGAGTGTGGGATGAGATTAGGATGGAGGTGGGGCCCACTTAGTATTGTGTTTGTTTGTAGAGTTGGGGAAGGGATCAGGATGGAAGAAGGAATTAAGATGGAGGTTGGAAGGGGATTGAGATGGAGGAAGTGGAGGTGGAGGTGGAGATGGAGGTGGTATTAAAATAATAATAAGGGGATTAGAATTTTTTTTTTTAAAAATTTTTTACATGTTGGGCATTTTTTTTTTAAATTAATGTTTATTTTTTTGTATTTTTTGAATTTGTTTTATTATTTTATATAAAAATAATTTAACAAGTCTTACACTAACAACTATCATAAAACAAACATAATTTTACTTAATCACCTCACTAATAATCCCCTCTCTATTCTACCTCTGAACACAAATGGGGCCAAGTGCCATGTACTTATCCAGATGTAACAGAGAATAAGAAAGATGCAGTGGGCGTTATTTTTCAAGAGCAGGTGGCTGGCCCCAACCAACGACATGGGCTATGTTGATTATCAGCTGGAATTGTCAGGGGGTGGGGCGACCCTTGACAATCCAGATCCTTCCAGGGTTATGTTATACCTATCGTCCCACAATAATGTTTTTTATGGAGACTAAAAATAAGAAAGCCACACTTGAGCGTATTAGGTGAAGAACTCACTTCCATTATAACCCAATGGAATGCTCAGGGGTGTTTATGGTGGACAAATAAGGTGGCTCTATACGTTTGCCAAAAATCATCCAATCTAATAAAGTGTATAATTCCGCAAGGTAATGTTTCCAATCTGTGGCTAGCAACTTTCGTGTATGCCTCTCCCAAATGGTCTAAGAGAAAAAATTTATGGCAATCTATTTTGAATATTGTTGCTGTGAATAGGCTTCCTTGGTTGTGTATTGGGGATTTGAATGATATAGGTTGGGCTTGGGAAAAACGAGCAGTGAAGTGTAATAGAGGTCAGATGGAGTGTTTCTAATCTTTTTTTGTTTGGGTGTGAATTTATGGATGTTGAATTTAAGGGGGGCTCTTATACATGGACTAACAATCAAAGGGGCTCTTGTCATCTTAGAGAGAGATTGGATAAGGCCTTAGTTACTGTTAGTTGGCAAAATTTATTCCCTTTTGCTCAACTTCATTATGATGCTATTGTGGGGTTTGAGCATTGTCCCATCATCCTTCATTGTCATGTATTTCAAGTTTGAATCTATGTGGATAATGAGCCCCATGTGTGCTAAGGTTGTTCAACATTATTGGCTCAGTCATCAAGGGGGTTCTTCTATGTTCAAGGTGGCCTAGAAGTTAAAAGCTTATCAGAGAGGGTTTCTCTCCTGGAGTAGGAAAGAGTTTAGGGATAATAACGTCTGCATCCAAGAACTAAAGGATACTTTGGTTGCTACCCAAATGCAACCATACACAATCGCTAACGGGGACTTGATTCAATCCACTAAGGAGGAACTGGAGCAAGCCCTTTTGAGAGAAGAAATGTTCCCGCATCAGAGATCGCGAGTTAACTGGCTCAGGTATGGGGACCAAAATTCAGCCTTTTTTCATACTACGGTTCTTCAATGACAACAACAGAACTGTACGAGAGCCAAATATCCGGCGTTACCTGTACTCCTTGTGTCCAACCTGCGCTTTGCTCCGATCGACCTGAGAACACAATGAAGGTGAGCTACCCGGCGGTGTGCTGTCGAAAAACCCCTCTAACGATCAAGTTAGCACACTTAGGAAGAGGGAGAGAGAGAGGGGGACAAAGTGGTAGGTGAGTTCTGATTAGAGGATGTACCAGACCTAAGTGTGGGTGCGCAGCACCTTTATATAGCGTATTCGTGCGTTTCTGCGTCCATTCTCCTCTAGACGCGTGGACCTGCTCTCCTCTCTCATTTCCCCACGTGTTAGCGTAAATATAGCTAAACACCACCTAACGAAACGCCAAACGGCTTCGACGCGCACGACCAGTGCAATCCTCTTCCTTCAGTCTTGTGGCGCCGCATAGCACTCTTGACTGAGCTACGCTTAACGCGGAACCATGCCATCACACAATGACCGTGCTACCTGTTCGGTTTCTTTGATAACCTCACACCGTGGCTCAATTGAGCTCCTTGGTCATAGCCAAGCGTGAGCTCGGTCCAAGCCGTTGGGAGGACTAATCCGGTCTGACTCTGAAGAATGCATATCTCCCCCCGACAGACAATCCACAATCGTTCTAACTCGACCGGACTAAGGCCTCAGTCCAACGTACACTCAATTTTTGACCAAGTAAAGGGCTTTGATCCCGGCCTAACCAACTCAGCCCAATATTCAGTCGTAAACCCCCCTCTCAATTGCCCCTTAATTCTGTCCATGCCAGCATGACCAAGATTAACTTCTCCGGTTGAGGTCATCCATCTACTCGGTCATCTATCTTCATTCATTCGCCGGGCTAAGTTCAATGCTCGGCCTAATGACTTGTTCGGTTAGCTCTTCGACTTTTCTGCCTGTCTTTTCAAGACTGTCACTAGTCTTATCATTGATACATGTCCTCCGTTCATTGGCCTCGTGCAGCCAACCCAACCGCCCCACGCTGTCTCTTCAGTTTCAAATTTTGGCGCCTCTTCTCTTATACATACACCGTATGCCCCTTCACATTCTTATCCTACTGTTCATCTTCCTCTCAGACGCCCTTCCAGAGCATACCCAGCCTTCGATTTTCGTTTGTTTTACTCGAATCAGAGCTCTCTCTCGAGGGAATTCGACATTGTCGCCGTCACTGAAGCTTCATCTCACCGTTTGGAGCTACGATCCACGCCTTAACCTATAAGTCTTCAACTTCTCCTCTGTTCTTCGTCAGTTCTTCGTGCCCCTTTCTTCTCTTCTCTTTTTTTTTTTTTTTTTTTTTTAAAACCCTAACTCCCATAGATGAGTCTAGGGTAGGATAACAGTAGCCACACACTGCTAAAAATGGGGTTAGACTAAGGTTTTTGTCCCGGTTAGATGACATAAAATGTCTTTGCCCCTCATCTTCGACACGATTCACCATCTTCTGTGATGAAGGTGTGAGGATCTGAGACTGACTGGGCTACAAACCTTTGTTTGATCCTAAATCATGCCTTAATTGAGCAAGTCTCTTGTTTGTAAAACCTAGGGGCAAAACCGAGATATTAAATGCACTGAGCCACTCGATCGGGCTAGTATCTGGTCCTCTCAAGCGACCGAGTTGTTGTGCTTAAAAACGGCACCGAGGTGCCATTATGCCCAAAGTGACCGAGCTAAAATTGAGCTCGTTTGCGCGGCTGCCCTATCACTTACACTTGGTTTTTCACTGCAGAGTCCTAGGGGACCAGACACACCTACACAAGGGCTCTCAATGACCGAGCAGCCACTGTGCAAAAATTTGCAAACTTAACATTGTCGTGCTGAACAATCTGGCCTTCTAATGGGGCGCTACCGCTTCCTTGTTAATATGCCGGGCGCGTGTTCCGAGAAGAGTATCGCATTCCGACTGATGTGCATCTGGAGCTTGGTAAGGAGGGCATAAACCCATGGGGTAGGCTGGAGTCCTGCCCCTTCTCCTTGCTAAGCATAGTTGAAGGAGGGTTGTGCTTCCCTGTGCAACCCTTGATCTGCAAGTTCCTGAGATGCACCGGGCTCGCTCTAACACAAGTGTCCACCAACACATTCAGAATCATAAACGACGTGCCGAGCTGAACCACTAGCTTGGTTTAAACTTAGGCCTGGCCGAGATCTTGCATCAATACACACTCAGTCGAACGAAAGATGGTTTCAACTATTTTTTAAAACTAAGACCGGGCAGAGAACAATTAGTGACCGGCACGCTAGACAAAGATATGCATGATGGTGATTTCTTCTGGGTGTCCGGTAATTATGAAATAACTGACGTGCCCGGTTGGTACATTAGCAAGAACTTTGGTTCTTCTTGTAAGCCTATCTTCTTGACCGATTTATTTTGTCAATATTGTTTGTGCTGAGCTAATTGCTTCCTTTTTGCAGCTATCGAAGAATTGCAAGCCAATTACTAGTATCCGAACGAAGAGGCGATCAGGGTCGCGCTGAGATACCAGCAAAGAGATTGGCACGAGCTCCTTGGTTACGTCCCGACCTATCGTTACTCGGCTTCCCGCAGGAGCAAGGTTACAGACTTTCTCTAGGCTCCTTCCCCTCCGCCTAAACCAACTTTGCGAAATGTTCCACTAATACAATTGACCGAGAAGGAAGAGACGAGAAAGAGGAGCCGAATTAAGAACCTAATCACCGCTACTTCAACCGAGCTACCAAGCGTCCCTCCTCCAGCTCCATCCATCGGTCAGAGTTCAGGGACCGTGATCACCCTGGCCTCCAAGGTCGCACCACAAGTTGATTCTCGCCGTGCTAGTAAGCAAGCCCGTTCAGCTAATCCCTCAGTTGAGTTGGAGGCCGAGTTGAATGTCGAGCATGCTGCAACCGAGGTTGAACCGGTCCTGGCCTGGCAGCTGAGGTTGAGATCCCGCGGAGGCCCTATCCCGGCTAATGCTTCTGTAAAAGGAGACAAGGAATATCTCCTTGCTTTCGATCTTACCAAGTCCCTTCTTCTACCAGAGGACATGATAGGTACTGAGCATGTACCCGATACTCGGCTTGTCAAGTCCGCAGTGAAATCGATGACGAGGGTAAGAACTTTAAATTTTTGTAATATTCCTAGCTGTCTACCCGGTTTTGTTTGTTGCTTGGTCTGACCTTGTTTTGGTTTTCTGTAGTCTATTCAGAAGACCTACCTTGTCATGGACTGCATTACCAGCTTGCAGCAAAAAGTAACCGAACTGAACGCTACCGAAAAGAATGTCTCAGCTGAGCTGGGCCGAGCTAAGGCGTCTCTTGAGATCGCCAACGTTGACAATGCCAGGCTTCTCGGCTAGCTTGGCAAGACCGAGCTAGAGGCTACAAAGAAAGCTAAGCAAAAGGTCGTGGACGAGGCCAACAACCTCGGTTTTAAGGAGGCCAAAGACAACTACACCAAACAGGTTGAAGCCATAAAGGACATCTTCTTCAAGTCCGACTGGAAGGCTGCTTGTGAAAAACTTGGCCAAGGATCTAAGACCGAGGTGTTCACCTCTCCCTTCCTGCCTTCTTGTCGGTCAATATGGTACCCTATGCCAATGAAGTCTTCAACTCGCTGCAAGAAGAGGCCGAGGAGGAGGCTGGCCAAAAGGAGACCGGCGAAATAGAAAAGACGGCCATGGTTGATCTGGAGGCTGCAATGGAGGGAACTGGAGATGAATTCGCCGACCTCTCCCCCCTAGCCTAGATTTATGCCCTTTCTTGCTTTCATTTTTGAAATCTTTTGTAATTAGGCAAATGCCCCAACTTTTATACTTACAAGTTCAATCAATGAAAAATTGTTCTTCGCTTATGCTTGCCATGTATGTTGTATTTCGTCTTTCCACCGTGCAAAATCATCTCGGCTAAAACTTAGAGTTGGATAATTCAACTCTAATGGCCGAGCAAGATTATCTCGGCTACAAGTCCAGAAGTGAACAATTCATCAACCCTTTTAGCCGAGCAAAATCATCTTGGCTAAAAATCTAGAGTTGAATAATTCATCAACTCTTTTAGCCGAACAAAATCATTTAAGCTAAAAGCCTAGAATTGAACAATTCATCAACTCTAATGGCCGAGGAAAATCATCTTGGATGAAGACTTAGAGTTGAACAATTCATCAACTTTTTTAGCCGAGTAACTCTAATGACCGATGAAAATCATCTCGACTAAAGACTTAGAGTTGAACATTTCATCAACTCTTTTAGCCGAGCAAAATCATCTCAGCTAAAAACCTAGAGTTGAACAATTCATCAATTCTAATGGCCGAGGAAAATCATCTCGGATAAAGACTTAGAGTTGAACAATTCATCAACCCTTTTAGTCGAGCAAAATCATCTCGGCTAAAAATCTAGAGTTGAACAATTCATCAACTCTTTTAGTTGAGCAAAATCATTTCGGCTAAAAGCCTAGAGTTGAACAATTCATCAACTCTAATGGCCAAGGAAAATCATTTCGGCTAAAGACTTAAAGTTGAACATTTTATCAACTCTTTTAGTCGAGCAAAATCATCTCAGCTAAAAACCTAGAGTTGAACAATTCATCAACTCTAATGGCCGAGGAAAATCATCTCGGCTAAAAACTTAGAGTTGAACAATTCATCAACTCTAATGGCTGAGGAAAATCATCCTGGCTAAAAACTTAGAGTTGAACATTTCATCAACTCTTTAAACCAGGTAAAACCACCCCGACTAGGAGATAGTTGCCCCTTGTGCATTGCAATCCATTAACCATGATACATTTTTTAGGTACAACAACTCATTGCAATTACATAGCTTTTATAAATTCACATGTTGATTAAAAGAATTACATCGGTAAAAGGTGGGGAAAGCATGTTCCTTACAAAAAATGACAGTCAAAGATTGAAACTAAAAGTAATACAACTTCAGATTGATTGCATTCCATGGCCGGGGTATAGGTTTGCCGTCCAAGTCTTCAAGATGGTATGCCCCTTTGCTTGTCAGACCGGTTATCTTGTAAGGCCCTTCCCAGTTTGCCCCTAGTTTCCCTTCGCCCGACACCAGAGTGTTGCCTATCACCTTAGCGTGTTCCTTACAAAAAATGACGGTCAAAGATTGAAACTAAAAGTAATACAACTTCAAATTGGCTACATTCCATTGCCGGGGAATAGCTTTGTCGTCCAAGTCTTCAAGATGGTATGCCCCTTTGCCCGCCAGACCGGTTATCTTGTAAGGCCCTTCCTAATTTGCCCTTAGCTTCTCTTCGCCGGGCACCAGAGTGTTACCCATCACCTTCCTCAAGACCCAATCCCTGACCTTGAACGGTTTGGGGTGAACCCTTTTTTTATATTTCCTGGACAGTTCTTGTTGATATGCCGCGACATGGATCAGAGCCTTTTCTCGGTGCTCCTCTGCTAGGTCCAATTCTAAGGCAATGGCTTTGGCATTCAAGTTAGGCTCAAAACCTTCGCTGTGGATGGTGGACATACCGATCTCCAATAAGATGACTGCCTCCATGCCATATGCTAAGGAAAAAGGTGTCTCCCCGGCCAAGCGTCTCGGTATTGTTCAATAGGTCCAGAGAACATTTGGAAGTTCCTCGGCCCACTTTCCTTCGGCTTTCTCTAATCTTTTCTTCAGCCCATCTAAAATGGTCTTGTTTGATGTTTTGGCTTGGCCGTTGGATTGAGGATAGGCCGGTGCGGAATTATAGAATTCTATCTTTAGTTCTTCATAAAATCCTCTGAATAACCACCCATCAAATTGAGTGCCATTGTCAGAGATCAAAGCTTTGAGGACTCCAAACCGTGTTATCATGTCTGCTAGACGAACTTCTTTACATCCTTTTCTTTAATTGTCGCTAGGGGCTCGACTTTGACCCATTTGGTAAAGTAGTCTGTCGCTGCGATAAAGAACTTGCAGTTGCCTGGCGCAGTTGGGAGTGGTCCCACAATGTCAAGCCCCTACATTGCGAAGGGCCAAGGGCTTATAAGAGGGAGGAGTTCTCTAGCCGGCTGATGAATTTGGTGGGCGAACTTCTGGCATTTCTCACATTTTCTCTGTAGACACCCCATTTTTGACCGTCCTTAAGACTTGGACGTCATCGTTTGAACACCCAATGATTGTGCTTGCTCGTGTTCGTTTTGAGTCCCTGAAGGTCTCGGCTGAGTGCCTTGCCTTGGAGCCTCTAATCTTGTCTGTTTTGTTATTGGTTGTGGACCAAGAGCTTGTTCCTTCAATTCTGGAGGAGAGGGTGGCCTGTCGGCCATCCCTATAGCCTGCCGGCCATGACTTGTGCCTGTCGGCCACCAGTGGTAGCCGGTCGACTACGTTGATGGCCGGTCGGCTACATTGATGGCCGGTCGACCACTGATGATGGCCGATGGCCATTTTTCTCCTTATTCAGATATTTATTTGCCAGCCGTTGTTCACTGATGCTCATCTCCATACACGTGTATAGAGGGATGAATACAAGCCTTTAGCTTAATTTTCTATATATAGGGGGGTCTCTCCCCCATTTTGAGGGATTGGATAATTTTGAGCAAATTTCTCCCTCTCTCTCTCTCTAGAATTCTCTCTCTCTCTCTCCTCTTATTTTGTGCCTTATAGTTGATTTTCTCTACACTTTTGCATAAAGACCCTTAACCAAACATCCTCATCTTGGAGCTGAGGTTCTTTGAGGCTTAGTTTGAGCTCTTAGGGTGGTTTTAGCTCAGAATTGTGACTGTTTTGTGCTGTGCTTAAGAGGCATAGGACTTGCCTTGTAGTCTTTATTTTGATTACTTGTTTGGCCATCTTTTTATACTGTTTTTGGCCTAGTTTTCAACTACAAAAAACTCTGATTTTTGAAGCTTAATATGGTAGTTTGAAGTCATTTTGTGCTAAGGGGTTGTCCACCCTTCTTGTTGCTTAATTGTGAAACTTTTTGCACCATCTTTTAGCATATTAGAATCAAACTTTTGGGGCCTGTAAACCACTGAAATTCAGAGTTATTTCAGTGGTGGAAAGCATGTTTTGAAGTCCAAAAATGAAGGGGTTGGCCTCTCCTCCTTGTGTCTCACTTGCATGCCTAGTTAGCATCCTATTGTAGCATGTTTTTGTGGTTTAACTTAGCTTAATTCAAGCATGTTTTAGCTACTGTTTGGACTGGTTTTAGCTCTATTTTGGGCTGTCTCGGTCATATGAGCCTTGTTTTGCATTGTTGTAGTGCAAATAGCTTCACTAGCTTGGCATTCTAGCCCTTCAAACTTGATTTGCTTGAGATGGTTGCATGTTGAAGTGTCTTTTTACATGTAATTTCAGTGTTTATAGCTTTGCCACATGCTCATTTGCTTCACTCTTTCATTGCTTTTTTTTTTAGAGTTGCTCTTGAGTCTTGTTTGCAAGCTAACATGTAAGCATGTTTTTCTAGCCTTTTGTGCCTTAATCTCAGCAAGTTTTAGCCACTATTTTGGCATATTTTAACTCTTTTTTGAGCTAGTTTGCTCAGTTGAGGCTTGTAATGCATGGCTATAGTGTAATGGTCTTCATTAGCTTAATGAGTTAGGCTCTTAAACATGACTTGCATGTGTTGCTTGCATGATTTGATGTCATTTTGCATGCCATGTCAGCACTAAAATATCTGCAACCTCCCTCTATTCTTCATTCTTTACTTTGTTTTGAAAGTGGCTTTGAGCCTCTTGTTGGCTTGAGTGTGGAATTGAGACCCTCATGCCTAATGGTTTAATTCCTTCGGGAGTTCATTACCAACAGCATGAGGCATTTTTCATGCTCAAGGTACTTGTGGCTTAAGCCCTCTTTCCATTAGAGGACTCTCATCTTTTGGACTTAATCGGTTAAAGAATGGATCGGTAATTAAAATGAGTAAATAAAACATGACAAGTAAAAGAAGCAAGATTGAGCATCTTTGTGTTGTATTGCATGTGTTTAGATCAGACGTTAATCCAAACACAAGGAAAATGGGACATTTCATACTCAAAGTGATGAAACGTGTCATTTTTGTTGGTCACCATCACCCTTGATCATGCATGATAGGGTGGTGGTTGTTTTGGTCTTGTTTGTGCATTCATTGACCTTGTACAAGCTTGGTTCTCTAGGCATCATGCATTGAGAATGCTTGGTTGGTGGCTTGAGAGCCAAGAGCTACACTCCTTTAAGCTTGAGAGATAATAAGGAGGATAGCAGTACGTATATTTCTTGAAAATGCATTGCTTTGCCCCTATTTGCTCTCTGTTGCAGCAAAAGAAGAACTTCAAAAAAAAGGGTGGCTGACCGACCACTTGAGCTAGCCAACCGGCCAGTTGTTGTGGCTGACGCCACCTTTCGTAGCCGACCGGCCACCAGTGAATTTTGCACAAATGTGTTTCTATGTTGGAGCAGAAGCAATCTGGGAGCTGGTACAATTTTCGATGATCAAATTAGTGCAAACAGAGGCGTCCGATGGCAAGGCAAGGGCATTTTCGGGTGGGGCAACCGAGCATGCATGCATCCCTCGCCCTCGATTCAAGTGTTGTAATTAATAAGTTTAATTTGTTTTGTAATATTTTAATTAGCTTAGCATAGCTAGTTATTCAATTGTGTTGTAATAATTAGCTTAATTAGCGTAGCTAGTTAGCTTATTCATTCGGACCCTCCTTCGCGAGGGCACAATGTTGTAATAAGTGTGCGTGCGTGTGTGCATGTCTTCCAACCCCACGTCTTTCTTCCTTTTATTTATCCGCTTTTGATGGTTAGATTAGGGATCATGTTTCAATTAGCATACCCTATGCTTGCATGTTTGCATCCATTCATTTGACTTGTATGCATCGAGGCTCGGGGCATCATTCAAACTGCATTGTCAATTCAATACTTATTTGAATACGTGTTTCAAAGCATGTTATCAAATTGTATCATATGCCATATTAGTAGCCGAGCCTATTAATTGTATTATTGCATTAGGATCATGCATTCTTTCTAACTAGTTTTTGTTTTGGCTTGGAGTACTCGGTGAGTTTTATGCTTTAACAAACTTGCATGAGTGTGATTGCCATATTGCCATGTTTTCGCATGCTTGCCATGAGGCTATGTGCTTAAATGATTAACTGCATGAATGCCTGTGGATGGAGGCTTTGTTGCTTGAATTGGAATAATCCATCAAATGTGAGTTTTAAGCCCACTTTGCGAAGTGGCAAAATCATGTTTTAAGCCCACTTGAGGTGGCAAATCTGCGTTTTAGCCCACTTGAGGGTGGCAACTTCAAACCATTTTTCGAAAGCAAACATGAGTTAAATTTGTTCCAAAGTCTTGCGACTTAGTCCATACTTGTATGTGTGCGTCACATAGTAAAGTTAGCTAATAACTGGAATAAGAACACATGAGGTTTATAAAATAACATATCATGCTTAGTAGAGGCCGATCCTTTGATCGGGCAAGCGAGGGTGCTCATTTTAGGACCTTCCCTTCTCGTACCCAAGTTCCCGAGCCGATGCAACTTTGGTGATGACGGACACGTGGCCTTTGGCACGAGTCAGGGTTTCCTAAATTTCCCCAAAAATAAAATATTTAGGTGGCGACTCTATAATCTGGCAAAGCAATCTAGTTTTGGCATTATTTGATTCAAAATCTGATTTTCCAAAATGATTTGCCGGATTGGACTCTTTGGTGTTTATCAGTTTCACATTACACTTTGTGAGACTAGATTCAGAACCATGACAGGGGGCGCAAAGAAAGTCGAGCTACATCCTCACATACTTTTGTGCATCTGCTTGCATGTACGACCACTAGTATCCTTGCAAAATAGCGCGATAGGCTAAAGATCATCTGCCGATGTGGCTTCCACACATGGCTTCGTGGATCTCGTAAAGGAAAGCATCGACCTTGTTTAGGTGAACGCACTTGAGGTATGGACCAGTGAACGACTTTTTATTCAAAGCGCCGGATGGGAAGAGCCAAAACCGGTCAGACTTTACCCAGACTTTGTGTGCCTCTTTCTTGTCCGTTGGTAGGATCCTTTCTTTGAGGAAAAGGATGATGGGGTCCATCTAAGAAGGGCCAAGCTCAGTGCAGAGAACTTCCGTCTGCCCCAAGTCTTCAATGCTAGGTTTCGGGAGGAATTCGATCAGGAGAGGGCTGGGGGTGGATTTGTCGACCATGGAAGCTAAACCGGCCAACTCATCTGCCCGTCCGTTATCTTCTCGGCCAATTTGTTAGATTCTTATGGCTTGGAACTTCTTGATTTGCTCTCTTACCAAAGTTTGGTACTTGGCCATTCTGCCATCTTTGGCTTCGTATTCCCCAAAAACTTGGTTTATAACGAGTTAGGAGTCACTGTAAACCATCAGCTCGGATGCTTGCATTTGGAGTGCACTTTTCAGTCCGACTAGCAGCGCTTCATACTCAGCCTCGTCGTTTGACGCAGGAAATCCTAGCGTGATGAAATGTTTAATGGCCAGTCCGTCCGGGGAGATCAAGACCACTCCCAGCCCGGCTCCATGCCGATTTGAGGCATCATCCACAAAAAGTTTTCAAATTTCACCAATGAAAAGTTTCCAACATTCAGCGGGGTCCTGAGATGTTTGATGGTCCAGGTGATCAGAATTGCTCAGTTGCTTGGATAGTTCCGTGGCGAGTGCAACAAGAATGCCTTCATCCCCCCGTGGTGATGCGGTATTGGATTCTACAGGTTGCCCTGTTATTCCCAAATCCAACGGCGCATTGCCAGGCCGAAGTGTGCTTTCGAGTGATGGGTCTGTAAATGGGCGCGCAACATCTGCGTCGTCTTCGACAATCTGTTGGGTGGGAGGCTGTGTGATTTCCACCGTGCTTATACCTTGCAGCCTGGTTGCACTGGTAAGATCCACCGCGCAAACTGGATATATTCTAGGTGAGAACTCAGCAACAAAATCAGCCAAAGATTGGGCTTTGATGGCCGTTCGGGGTTGAAATTTGACGTAGAATTGCCCCAGCTTGACTGCCCACTTCAGGATTCGACCGGAAAAGTCTGCTCGCTCAAACAAAGCTTTCAACGGGAATTCGGTCAATACCACGATTGTGTGAGCATGAAAGTAATGTGTCAATTTCTGTGAGGCCAGCATCAGTGCTAAGGCGAGTTTCTTCAGTGGCAAGTATCTCGACTCTGCCGGTAGCAAGGTTTTGCTTATGTAAAAGATCGATAGATGCTGGATGCCTTCTGCCTGAACAAGCACCGCATTTATGGCATGTTGGGAAACAGCCAAATAAAGATAGAGGTCTTCGCCGTGCTTCAGTGTGACCAAGAGTAGAGCAGAAGATAGATACATTTTTAGCTCGGCTAAGGCCCTGTCACATTCTTCATCCCATGAAAATTTGGTCTTCAAGGCTCGGCAGAAAGGGCGGCAATGATCTGATGACTAGCTTATAAATCGGCTAAGCGCGGTTCCCATCCTGGCAAAATGTTGCATGTCCTTTGCCGAGTTGGGTTGCTTCAGTTCTTGTATGGTCTTGATTTGGGACGGGTCCGCCTCAATGCCACGATTGGTGACCAGAAACCCCAAGAATTTCCCTAACCCCACGCCGAAGGCACACTTTGACGCATTCAGACGCAACTTATGTTCTTTGAGAATGGCAAACATTTCCACCAAGTCAGGCAGATGGTTGGTCTTGCGTTTGCTCTTCACGACCATGTCATCGATATACGCCTCCATTATTCGACCGAGCAAGGGAGCGAACATCTTCGTGACCATCCTTTGAAAGGTTACCCCGACGTTCTTTAACCCGAAGGGCATAACTCGGTAGCAGAATAACCCCCTTGATATAGTGAAAGAAGTAATCTCCCGGTCTGGCTCATGCATGGCTATCTGATGATAACCACGGTAAGCGTCCAAAAAGCTGAGTCGGTTGTGTCTAGTTGTCAAGTCCACCAGTTGGTCGATTCTGGGCAAGGAAAAACTGTCCTTGGGGCAAGCTCGGTTAACCGTCTTGTAGTCGACGCAGACTTGCCATTTCCCATTCTTTTTTGGTACCACGACCGTGTTGGATACCCACTGAGGGTAGTGCACTTCCTGGATTGCCCTTGCTTCAAGCAAGTTTTTGACCTCCTCTGCCACTACCTCAACGTGATGAAGCGCTGATCTCCACATTCTTTGAATGACAGGCCGGGCATCCGGAAAGACATTGAGTTGGTGGAAAATAAAGTTTGGATCGACGCCAGGCATGTCGTAAGGCGTCCATGCAAACACTTCGATATTCGCCACTAAGAACTCGACTATCTCTAGCCGTTCTTGGGCAGTCAGGCTGGATCCCAACAAAAAGAACTTGTCAGGATTGCCTTCGTTGATCCACACCTTCACCAAATCTTTAATAGCCTTTTCTTCGGCCTTGGTGCCCACATCATCCAGGACACTTTGATCTTCCAAACCTTCGATCATTTGCACGAAGCCTTTGGCTGCTCGGCTTCCATTCACGGCCACGAAACACTGCTTGGCCATGACCTGATCGCCCCAAATCTTTTCAATCACCCCCGTAACAGAGGGGAACCTCATAACTTGGTGGTAAGTCGACACCACCGCTTACATGGCGTGAAGCCATCCCCTGCTTAGGATCAGATTATATGTGAAGCGCACCTTCAACACCCAGAACTCCACCTGCTTGACCACGGATCCGGCTTTGACCAGTAGGATTATCTTTCCCATGGGCCACTCCGGTTGCGAGTTGAAACTAACCAGTGACGAAGTTGCTGGAGCTAAATCTGTATCTCTTAGTTTGAGCTGCTTGAAGGCATCGTAGTACATGATTTCGACCAAGCTACCTTGGTCGATCAAAATGCGCTTAACGTCAAAGTCCCTGACGCGAAGGGTGACCACTAGCACGTCGTTGTGCGGCATTTTAATTCGTTCAAGATCCCGGCTAAAGAAGCTGAGCACATCTTTTTCCTTGGTTTTACACCTTTTGACCGCGGGCTGGACAGACAAGACTTCCCTCATATGTTCTGCTTTTTTTATCATTCCTCGGAGCTCACATACCCGCGCTGGCTCAATGATTCCATGGATCACATTAACCATGCCTTGGGGGGGTGCTTCTAGGGCAGCCAACCCATTTGGCTCAGCCAAAGCAAGAGGCGCGGCCTTGATGCCTCCGTCGATGTAACAGTCCAAGTGACCAGCGGCGACCAAGTCCTCCAAGTGTTGCTTCAAAGGCAAACAGTCTTTTTGTACGATACCCTCGCTCGCCATGAAAGGTGCAACGATACCGTGGATTGAAGCCCCTCTGTGCATCGCCCAACTTAGCCGAAAACCGGACGTATATCTCGTCGCAAATTTCGCTAAGGATGCGATAGATTGGAATTTTGAAAACCATGGTGATGCCTATCCGGGCGTTCATCTTTCTCTTCGCATCTTCCGTAGTGTCACTGGGGTAATTAGCGCGATCCTTGCGACGACCTCTACTTCGGTTGCTGTGGTCCGCACCACGGTCTAACTCTCTTGCGTGGTCACTCGGACGGTTTGCCTCATATCTGACCGCATGAATTTTTCCAGCCACTCTTTTGTCCGTTGCCACCGGATTCGCCTTCACAGTGAGCGCGGTGGCATCATTCTCTATGCGAATGTGCTCGTTGATGCGTTGCATCAATAGCTCCATGGTCTCTGGTTGGTTCATGGTGAGCGAGTCCCTCAGTCTATGTCCGACCGGGAGATCGCGCTTGTATTGGGTGATTGCCAGGTTGGCCGGGCAATCAAGGATTTTATTGAAGATTTCCCAATATTTGGCGTTGTATGCTTTGAAGGAGTCACTCGGTTCCATCTTGATGCTTAGAAAGTGGTCAGCTTCCTTCGGTGTTTTGGTATTGGTTTTGAATCAGGTCACGAATGCTTCTGCTAACTGTTGCCACCTTCCGATACTTTCTTCTGGTAACCTCTCGAACCACTTCAGGCCCAACTTACTCAAACTTGACGGGAAAATAAGGCACATGAGAGCGTCATTACGCCTATATCCAGCCATAACCTGTCGGAAGTGGCTCATGTGCATGTATGGATCGGTTTTTCTGTCATAGAGTGTAAACTTGGGCTGGTGGAAGCCCGTAGGGAGCGGTGTGGTCTCTATCTCAAGGGAAAAGGGGGTGGCGCTCAGCCTCGCCAAGTCTCTGTCCAAAGGGACATGTACAGCTAGACGTGGTGGCAGTATTACGACTTCCTCACTGGTGCGACCTCCACGTGATAATCGCTGTAGCGCCAGCACCCTTTGTGCCTCCCACCAGCGCGCTCATTCTTCCAGGACATCTCTCAGGTCCTCCGAACGGGCGGAGTAGGAATATCTCGACGTCGTCAACGGACGTGAAGGACAATAACTGTTGTCTTGTGCGCAAAACTTCTCTGCTAGTGGGTCGGAGTCACCAACCCCATAGCTTCTGGTGATGGAGAGGGAGGGTGTCCGCCACTGGTTCTGGCTACTTGAGTAATGGGGTTGGGTGCACTCACTGTGGTTACCCACTCCAGCAACACCCTTCCCTTTGACCTACCACTTTAGCCCCTCCATCTCCGTCGCCATCCTTCAAATGATGGCGTCTTAATCTCTCAGCTTATGCTCCAGGCGCTAAGTGTGCAATTCTCTTCGCCGTTGGTGTCCGTCGGGGCTTCGCGAGTGATCAGTACTCCTTACGTGCTTGTCTCGCACATCTTTTGGGAGTCTTCTAGAAGAGGTCTCCAAACTAGCCATGGTAAGGATGACAAGAAGACCATCTCTTCTCCGAATGAACTCTGGGGTGATACCATCGATGGCAGACAATGGTATGTCGTCATTGTTTGCCATGGAAGATGATCGGAAGAGTTTGGAGGACAAGGTTTTGTCTGTCGAAGAGAGTTTTTCACAAACGGCGCCAATTGTACGGGAGCCAAATATTCGATGTTACCCGTACTCCTTGTGTCCAAGCTACGCTTTGCTCTGATTGACCTGAGAACATAATGAAAGTGAACTACAAGGCGATATACTGTCGAAAAACCCCTCTGATAATCAAGTTAGCACACTTAGGGAGAGGGAGAGGGAGAGAGAGAGAGGGACAAAGTGGTAGGTGAGTTCTGATTAGAGGATGTTCTAGACTTGAGTGTAGGGGCGCAGCACCGTTTATATAGCGTCTGCGCGCGCTTCTGTGTCCATTCTCCTCTGGACGCATGGACCTGCTCTCCTCTCCCATTTCCCCACGTGTCAGTGCAAATACAGCTAAACACCACCTAACGAAACCACCAAACGGCTTTGACGCGCACGGATAGTGCAATTCCCTTCCTTTAGTCTCATGGCGTCGCATAGCACTCTTGACCGTGCTACGCTTAACGCGGAACCACGCCATCACACAACAACCGTGCTACCTGTCCGGTTTCTTTGATAACCTCACACCTTGGCTCAACCGAGCTCCTTGGTCATAACCGAGTGTGAGCTCGGTCCAAGCCGTTAGAAGGACTAATCCAGTCCGACTCTGAAGAATGCATATCTCCCCCAAACTAACAATCCACAATCGTTCTAACTCGACCGGACTGAGGCCTCGGTCAAACGCACACTCAATTTTTGACCGAGCAAAGGGCTTTGATCCTGGCCTAACCAACTCAGCCCAATATTCGGTCGTAAACCCCTCTATCAAGAACCAACTAGTTAAGCTCAAGACTAATGAAGGGATGTGGCTGGATATTGAAGCTAATATCAATTGCCATCACCATTCCTATTTTACTAACTTGTTTGCAGCTATGCCCATGAGGAACTTTGATGAGCTGTTGATGGTGGTCGACAATAGAGTATCTTTTCAGATGAACAGTGAACTTTTAAGCCCTGTTAGTGACACTGAAATTAGAAATGCAGTTTTCCAACTAAGAGCGCTTAAAGCACCAGGTCCCAATGGTTTTCCAGGACTTTTTTTTATCACAAACACTGGGATGTTGTGGGCTCAGATGTTTGTAAAGCTATCCATACTTTCTTCTCTAGTGGCCGTCTGCTTAAGGAATTAAATTACACTCATATCATTTTAATCCCCAAAGTGGCTGCACCCGAAAAGCCCTCCCAATACAAGCCGATTAGTCTTTGCAATTTTATCATGAAGATCATTACAAAACTGCTAGCCAATCGATTGAAGAAATTCTTACATCAGCTAATATCACCTAACCAAGCTACTTTTGTTCCGGGACGTCTTATCCACGACATCATTCACTTGGCCCATGAAGCTTTCCATCATTTGAAACATAAGAGAAGAGGGTGAGCTGCTAATATTGAGCTTAAGCATGATTTCAACAAAGCTTATGACAGAATTCAGTGGGATTTCTTAGAGGTTGTGGTTCTTCGCATGGGCTTTCACTACAGGTGAGTCAATCTGGTTATGGAATGTGTTACCGTTGTTAAATTTTCGGTCTTTGCAAACAGGGAGATGCGAACTTCTTTTACTCCCTCTTGTGGACTGCGCCAAGGAGACCCTCTCTCTTCGTATGTGTTTCTCCTAGTGTCCGAAGTGTTTTCCAAGCTTATCACTCAAAACATTCATTTGGGAAGAATATCTGGCTTACGAATGAGAAGGACTTGCCCAATGCTTTCGCATTTATTCTTTATGGATGACGCTATTTTGTTTCTTGGAGCTGACCAAGGAGAATGCCTAAATTTGTTGAATATCTTTGAGATGTATAGTACTGCTTCTAGCCAAGTTCTTAATTTTGATAAGTCTGGGGTGCTTTTTTCTTCTAATGTTTCGGTGCATTCTCCATCTGTAATACTCTGGGCATTTCCTAAGCCAACCCTAAAGCTAAATATTTGGGCCTTCCATCTTAATGGGGACGATCTAAAGCTGAAATGTTTTCTTTCTTAATAGAGAAAGCTTTTGCTAAACTTCAAGGTTGGAAAACAAAATTGATGTCCCAAGCTGGGAAGGAGGTACTAATAAAGGCAGCGGTACAAGCAATTCCCACCTATGCCATGGCATGTTTTGAATTACCTAATAGTCTTTGCCATAAACTTAATTCTTTCATCAGGAATTTTTGATGGAAAGGTGATCTTGAGAATCGCAGCATACATTGATCTAATTAGTCCACCATAAGTAGGGCAAAAGCTAGGGGAGGGATGGGCTTTAGAGATTTTCGCAGTTCCAATCAAGCCCTGTTGGCTAAACAAGAATGGAGGATCATGACTAATCCAAATTCTATCTGGGCCGAGATGTATAAAGGGCTTTGAGCAATGATTCATCCCCCCTTTTTCCCCCACCCCCTTTGACCCCCTCTTTCTCTTATTGGTCACATTTTCTTTTTCTTTTTCTTTTTTTTCCTGCTCCTCCAATCACCACCCGCCACGTGGTAAAGGGGGTGAGGGGGTGACCCCCACAAGGGGGTCCCAAGCATTATTCAAAGGGCTTTATTTCCCAAATTCAAATTTTCTTCGGGCCACTCGGGGGGACATCACCATCTTGGGCATGGGTTAGTTCACTTAAAGGTCGTGATCTTTTTTTGAAGGGACTCCGGTGGCAGGTTCAAAATGGTGAGCGCATTAATTTTTGGAGAGATAGTTGGATTCCATCTATTAAGGGCCATAAGATATTTCTTCTAAACCTGATGGGAGCACCATTAACATGGTGGCTGATGCAATTGATCATACTAGCAAGTCTTAGACTATATCTTCTTTGCAGCACCATCTTACTACTGAGAAAACAAAGGCTATTCTAGCCATCCCTATTGCTACAGTTTACCGTGAGGATTTCCCAGTTTGGCACCCAAATTCCTCGGGATGTTATGTAGTTAAATCAGGCTATGACTTGGCTCGGAGTGAGTGTGATTCTTTTCGACAGTGTAGGCCGTCATCGTCAACTATACTTGGAGATTCACTTTGGAGGTTTATCTGGAGTCTTGATACACCACCTAAAATTCGCCACTTTTGGTGGCGAGTCTGTCACAACCTTCGAGCCACCAAAGCTGGGTTCCATGCGAGGAGATGCGTTCCCACGGCTATTTATCCTATCTGCCTCAAAGATATTGAAACGGTTGAACACTTGCTTTTCGATTGTTCTTGGACACAAGCAGTTTGGTTTGGAAGCAATCTCTCTTTCAAAATTTCTAAAGGGTCCATTCTGAATGTGGCTTAGTGAACCTACAATTTCATCTGTCAACATAAGCCTAGGAAAGATGGCAGGACATTATTTAGTCAGGTAGCTACTAGGAATGAATTTGTGTTCAATCATCTCCCAGTGGATCCACTTGATATGTGTCACAGAATCTCACAAGCCTGGCATGAAAGGCTTGCTTTTCTTCAATCTACTAGTGCTGATGCTTCCTTCCATATTGCTTCTGATTTAGCTGACGTTGATAGGTGGAGGCCAGAACAACAAAGTTGCCCATTGGGTAGCAAAGTCTTTAGCGTCCAATGATTTACCTTGTAATTGGGTTGTGTCTCCACTTGCACCGTTAGTGTGCTTGCTTTGCTCTGATGTATCTATTTCCTCTTGTCAATGAAGTGAGCTATATTTTCATGATCCAAAAAAAATGGTATCAAACGATTGAATGTCAAAAAATAAAGAAGGCCCAAGTGTGAGATTGACCCCCAAATTGGGAAACGCCCCACTTTTTGTCATGTCTATACAATGTTTTTTTTATTTTTATTTTTATGTAAGGTATTTTAGATCAGCTTGTGCCTTAACCCCAAATTGGAAAAGACCCCACTTTTTGTAATGGCAATACAATGTGTTATATTTGTTTAGTCTTTTTTTTTTTTTTTTGATAGGTAAGGTATCCTAGACTAGTTTGCACACCCTAATAAGCCTTCTGAAACACGTTAATTCTCTATAGTCCACTACCCCAAGACTTTTTACTGATGAGGAAAGTCGAACCTAAGACTTTAGAAAGAGTAGACCCCTCAAATTCCAAGTCTCATCCATTAAGCCAAACTATTGGGATTTATTTATTTAGTCTTTATTAACAAACATTCCAAAAAATTGATTAACAGAACTTAAAATTATTGTGTATTTTGTACGATATATTACAATTATCTTAAATTTCTTAACAAGTATCTTTACTACACTTGTTAGTAAAATTCATATTTTTTTAATACTTGTATGTAAAATTTAGATTCTTTTTAACGTTACAAGTTTAAATTATTATTGATTTTATATTTAATTTTTGCAAATTTAAATCATTAAAAGATTACATTTTGAAAAATATTATCTGAACCTTGAAAGTCTTCTGAAACATGATAACTTAATGGTTTCAATTTATTTCTGAATTAAAAGGTTTTAAAAGAATTTATACAAATAGGGGAAAATGAAAACACACCAATTAACATACTGAATTATATTCAAAAGAAAGTTACTCACCATCGATAACAGTACGTGTAAAAAACAAATTGGCATGTGCAAAAAGTACATAGAAATATATATATACATATATATTAAAATTCTTTTACTATAATAATGTTTAAAAATAAATGAAATATATATGTATATATATTAAAATTCTAGTTTTTTTTTTTTTTTAAAGACATTATTTGAATTTTAGCTAACACCCATTATTGATCTTAACCAATTGACATAAGATCAATGGTCACAAGAAAGATAAGTGATTTTGTCATTTTGTCTATTGAAGAAGATATGTTAAAAAAAAGTCATTAGCAACAATAGCTAAATTAGTAATTTTGTTTTGCCCCCAAAAATTAATAATTTTGCATCACAAAAAACAACAAAATTTAATTGATATGAAAATAAAGAATTAAAAAGTAATAACTAATATTTCGGTTTTGATTTGTGACACTAAAAAGTTGGGCACTAATGCCCCTAATTTCCATATAAGGCAAAAAAAAAAAAAAAAAACAAAACAAAACAGTTACCCAAAAAGGAAATTAGAGGCATTAGTGCCCAACTTTTTAGTGCCACAAATCATTTTTCCTAATATTTAGGAGCATTGAGGAGCATCGCAAAGAAATTGAAATTTTAAAAAGTAATTAATTATCAAAAAATCCCACTTTAAATTTTAATAAACATAGAGGAGAATTGCAAAGAAATTCAAATTTCAATAAGCATTCAACATATTTCTATATATTTTTATATTTTCATATACTTTTTAATATATTTCAATACATTTTTATACCAGCATTAACTATCGCTCTCCATCCTTAAAATATGTAGACAATAATTACATAAGAACATAGACGTTGTACTGTAAATCAAAACTATTAAAAAGTGTACTATAAATCGAGCCTACTAAATCATTTCTCCAACTGTTCAACGAGACAATCATTGCTAGGGTTAATGAGAAATTTCCAACCTTTCTTTGTCACAAATTAATACAGTAGTTCTGCTCCAATTAGAAAATGGTGTGTCAAAAGCGAAATCTAGTTCTACTATACCAAACCAACGAAGGAAAGGACAATAATAATGATGTGGTACATAAATAACAAGAAAGAACTATTTTGGGAAGATAGTTATAATCAGTTTTTTTGTGAAAAGCTGCTTATAAATAGCTTTTTTGTGCGAGAGAAAGTGGGTTATAATCTGGGAAGTGGATTTCCCAAAATAGGCCAAAGACACATTTAATCAAAACCACATTTTTACAATTTTTTTTAAGAAAAAAATTTAAATTGCTAGCAAAATCTCTAATGTTATGGTTTGGATCTTGAATTTGTAGAGAAAAATTTTTATTAAAAAAATAAATAAAAAATAATTAATTCTTGATATTTTTCCTTCACAAAATACAAGAACCAAACACTATCTAACTACTCCACAAAACATATGATATTAATTTCAATTGCTTGTATAATATAAAGATATAAAATAGACAAGAGGATTAAACCATATCACCAATTTCAATTATTTTATTATACTCTTCTTGGTCTGACCAAACAAAATAATCAAATGCCACAGAGAGAAACAGCAGGACCATCTATGGATCTCCACTAACTTCAAAGAGAAACTCAGTAAACTAACCCCCCACTACTCTTATATATAAATATATATAGAGAAAATTTTATTTTTACCCTTATACTTTGCCTCGACGATCAATTACACCTCGGATTTTGAATAATTTTAATTTTATTTTTAAAATTTTTAAAATTATATCAATTTTGCTCCTACCGTCACATTTGAAAGAGAAAAAAGTTTTTAAAAATTATATTTTGACTCTAAATTTTAAAAGAAAGATGCAAACACATTCTCTAAAAGCCAATCATCTTCTTCCTCAAGAAATCTCTGAAAATAGATTCCTAGAACCAAATGATAGACAACCCAGAATCCCAAACACCATTAGAGGACCAAAACCAGCTTGTTCCCATTCTTCAAATCCACCATCTCCTCAAAAACCCTCTCCAAATCCAAACCCCAAAACCCCTTCTTGGAGCTTGTAATTGGTTTGTGAAATTAGATCAAAAATTGAATGAATAACGTCAAATTCTGAATTTTGTTGATGAGTTTTCTTGGAGATTTGGTGAGAAGATTGTGCATTACAAGACTGGAAATGTTGGGCTTCAAGCACAGTGGTTAGAGGTGTGGTGACCAAGCTCGAACAACGAGTTTGCCTTTGTTGTGGAAGATGATTTGGAGCCTTCTCCTCTATATTTCAAATTTTTTTAGGGATTTGATTGTTAATTATAACTACAATGCTTCAAATTTTAATCCTTCAATCTATGGGGCATCACTGCAGAGACCAAGGTTTGTTCCAGGTTATTTTTCCAGGTATCACTTTCTGACTTCGTTGTATCTTTTGCTCCCTGTTTGATAGCTCAGAAAATTTAATAATAGCAAAGAAAATGAGGTGTTGGCAACTGAACTTTTTCATTACTTCAGACTTGAGAAAACTGAAACAGAAAGCAGGTGGGTGTTTTGAGGTTTCGCGGGCCAAACCAAACACAAACATAAGTTCAACATTCAATTTCTTTTTCCTTTCTGGGTTCACTGCTTTGAATTCAAATCACTTAATAACTCCAAATCCAAACCCCAAAACCCAACAGCTCCACCACCGCCACTCCCCCACGTCATCATCTTCTTCATCCTCACCTCTCTCCAAACCGTCATTTCTCTCTCCTCCACAACCACCCCACCACCGCCACTCCCCAACTTTCTCTCTCTCATCCTCCAAACCCTTAGCATCTACCTCGGACTCTAACACCGACCCAAAAAACCCAAAAACAAAGGTCGCCCACTCTCTCCAAGCTTCTCAAGACCCAATTGAAGACTATAACCTAACATCAAATCATTTTCTCATCTTCAATGAATTTGGGTTGGAAAGTTGGGTTGGAGAATTGAGTGATTACTTACGGTAGTGATTGGTGGTGTGACAGCGCTTGCAAAGGCAAAGGAGAGAGGAAAGAATTGGGGAAAGAGAAGAGATGGTGAAGCTGAGTAAGAAATTGTGAGTTTACATCTGTCTTTTAAAATTTGAGACCAAATATAATTTTTTTTAACTTTTTCCATTTCAAATGTAACAGCAAGGGCAAAACTGATACAATTACAAAAAATTCACGGGTAAAATTGAAATTATTCAAAATCAAAAAATGTAACTGATCATAGAGGAAAAATATAAGAGTAAAAATGAAATTTTCTCTTCATATGATTTGTTCTTCTCTTTTGATTTTGATTGCTACATCTTATTTGAAGCCAAACAATATGATTACTAATAAACAAATTAAAAACACCACCTTATCAGGTTCAGAACAATCAACTTTTCCAAAAAAAAATTAGTTAAGTCATTTTCGAGTTGCAAACAAAAAACAATGGATTTTGTTAGATTTTTAAACTTCTTAACATTTGTCCTCAGACACATTAACAGGACCCATAAACAATAAACAATCCAGCATAGGCTCTCAAAATAAAGTAAAATAAAATAATTATGGGCACATCCCCAAAAGCTAGGGCAAACACACCTAATGTGCACTACTAAAACCACTTTAAAAACTTTAAGCTTGGGCACAGCAATGTTGGTTAAAGTGCAATTTTAAAAACAAATGGAGGGCAAGAAGCAAAAAAGACAGCACATGTACCAGTGCCAATAGCATAGTTAATAAAAGCCATGCCAAAGGGGCAGCAGTACCTAGAAAACAAAAGGCCAAGACCCAAAATAATTTTTAAATCAGAATATGAGGGTAGAGAGGGAAGGAGGGCGGGACTGAAAGTGAAAGGAGTGTGGGGTGGTACCCTGATACCATTCAAATGGTGTCAGCACCCATGTGACAGTGTGGCCCTCCTCTCTTCATGTCCATCTTCAAGAAACCACAAAATGAGACAAAAAAGTCCCCTAAAGTAAACTTTAATCACTTGAAAGAACTACCCTTTCCTCACCCCCCCCCCCCCCCCCCTCCTCTTCTCTCTCTCTAGCAAACTTTGATCCACTATATGACAGATGCACTGTAATAAAAACAACATTAAAAACATAAAGAAAGAGTGACACAAGACTAGCTTTTAACCTCCACTTCAGTCTCCCACTCCTTGCCCCTTTTGGAGTTTGCTTATCAGTATAGTAGTTATAGAAGTGTTTCAGCTCCTTTGAACTTCACACGGACACGGACATCAGCTCTTTCTAATTTTTCTTTTCTTTTCTTTTCTCTTCTCTTTCACCTCAGAAAAGGGTGGTAAACAGAAAAGGTAAACAAGGTAAATTAAGAATATAACAAGAGTTAACAACTAACTTTTTTGTTATGCTATATTGTTCTGTGTGGTCCAGCACACAACTACAACTACAACTAGACAGAGAGGGTACAAAAGTAAAGAAAGAGAGAGGCCCCACTCCCATAAATTGATTCATCAGTCCTTTTACGTATGCATTATGTATTGTTGTAAGTAATAGTAGTAGTAGTAGTATGGTATTGATGATGACAATAATCTTGAGGAGATCTTCCTTACAGATCTTTTCTTCTGTTGTGGGTATTGTTTGGCTATACAGCTAGAGGACTTTTTCTTCCTTGTATATGCTCTACCTCAACCTTTCTGCGTAATAAAATGAACCAAAAATGCCTAACATTACCAAGAATCCAGAAATTCTGCAAACTATAAAAATGGGGCTGCATGATTCAACGTTGATAGTCTCTTACCCAAGCTAAGTCAATCCCCCAAGCTTGCCATTTTCACCTCTATCACCTACATTTCAATGGCTTCTTGCATAAAAACCTTGTAAACAACAAAGCCAAATTGAATTAACTTCTCTCATTCTTATGAGAGAGAGAGGTAGAGAGAGAGAGAGCAGCAACAGCAGCAAGTACCTTGGCATTTGGAAGTAGCAAGCCATATCAATGGTCGAAGTGGCAGGCAACGTTGAGATATTGTTAGATGAAGCTGAAGCTGTTACTGAGGTGGTGCTATCATCGGCTTCTGCCGAAGCAGCAGAGAAGATAGAAGAGTGGTGGTCACAGGCTGATTTTGTTGGAGAGGAGAAGAGGTTATCCGGGAGGATGTGCTCTAAACTGCTCTCAAGACAGACAAAACTAGAAAATGAAAAAGAAGCTAAAGCAAACAAACACTACAGCAAAATAAGCAACCTGAAAACTGCATATAACCCAAGGCAATCTACATTCAAAATCATATCAATTATAAGAAAAATGACACATTCTTCTTAATGAGTAAAATTCAGTTTCATCTAACATTAAGTTCTATATACCTTTCGTGGACATCATCATTTTCAGGTTTGGAGCATTGCTCGTTGCCATCAGCATTGCTGTTATCACAACCTTCTTTTACTTCCTGCCGCTCGTGCTGCTGATCAGGGGTGGCAATTGGAGAATTAGCTGCAGCTGAGCTACTGTTATTCTCTGCAGCAGAAAATAAATAAATAAATAATAATAATCAGCCACCTAAAAACAAGAAAGTTGATCTTGAACTACCAAGCCGACTAAATTGTTATTTGCTAACCTTCTGAAACTTCCTGATTAACACTATCAGATCGAAGCAAAAAACTCTGATTGATATGGTGGTGAGGTTGACCCGGTGAGGGAATGGGAATGCCAGGCGCTAGGTTTGGCTGGAATGGATGACCATGATGATGATTCTTCAATCCCATAAGTTGCAAATTCATCAGTCTTCTTTCCTGGAGCTCAATGGCTTGCTTCAATTCAACCTGCTCTAATTTCCTTCTTAACATCATCTCTTGAGTATTGAAAAATATCCCTGCTCCTGTATAAAGAATAGGAGCTTGAATACATAATATTACACGAGCAGTGAAAAAATTAAGCTTGCATGTTTGGTTACCAATGGGGATGTCATAGGGCTCTCTAGAGTCAAGGCCGGTCGGACTTGAACACATTGAAAACTCTCCTCTCTCCAACTGATGCTGTTGTTGCTTCCTATAAAGCATTCAATCAACAATGCAAACTCAAAACATAAAAGTATGCAATACAACCTCAAACTAAAGAAAGAATTAGAGCAATTGTATCTACTTGTCTTGGACTTTTCCCTTCTCCTTGTAAGGCTTAACAAGCACACGCGAATCGCATACAAAATGGGGGTTGCCTTTGGCCAAAATGGTCTTCACAGTCTCCGGGAAAACAAACGTAACGAACCCAAACATTCGCTTCTGCTGGTATGGAATCCTTACATCTTGCACTAGTCCAAACTTGCTTCAAACCAATAAGACAAAATTATCCTAAGCAAGATGCTCAATTTGAATTTCGAATTTCAAAAAGAATGAATCAAACAACAATGAATAAGTTTACCTAAAGTAATTGGCAACATCCTCTTCCTTGAAAGTACTATCAGCAGGAAATGTCAAGTAAATCTGCCTAGAACTAGAATTCGCATTTCCTCCAAATCCCATAGCTGAAAAATCATTCCTTTCCGGCCGGCAACGACCAAACTTGTGAAATTCGTCCCCCATCATCAATGCTGCAGCCGCAGATCTACAATGCAGAACAATACAATAAAGAAAAACACCAACAACCAATCCAAACCAAAATCCCAATATCAAAGACCAAGTCCTAGCTAACAAATCGTTTAATTTCACACTACACTACCCAGAAAATAAAAGGCCCTACTTTATTAACACACACTTTCCCTCAGAATATATATATAATACATACGAACAGACATACATCTTTGCATGCGGGTACAGTGCCATCAAAACATTCAAAAGCATTACCAAACCAAATACCCAGAAAGAATCAAAAAAGCATACATACTTTGCATTAATATTATTTACCTTGGGGAGTCATTCATAAAGTTGATGCATTTGTTGGAGGGGAAAGGACCTCCAGTCATAAGCTGTGAAGCTGCTGCTAATCTCTGTTGGTGAATAGCCTTCATCATCAGTAACTCATCAAAGTCATCAAGTTTATTGGGTGAACCAACAATGGCAGCCGAAGCATCAGGAGAATCCGCAAAGTCACCATGCAAGAACTTACAACTGTTGCCATTCTTGCAAAAACCTCTAGCATAGTACATACAAGGTCTCCACCCAAGTCCAGTACCTCCATCTTCACCACCAAGACCGCCAAGAAAGACATCACTCACAGAAGAACTCCGTCTATGGAGTTGTTGGTGGTGATGGTTGTTGCCCCAATTGGGGAAAACAATCGAATCGCTCCGGCTACTCGGACTCATTATTGGATCCACAAAATCAAGGTGGTTCTTGGACAAAGGATCGTCCAAAAACGAAAGCTGATCTTGAGCGTTGTACTCATCAGCGAGATCGCTACAACTAGTGGTATTATTGTACAAGGGTGGTAGTGAAAACGAAGAACCTGTAGGAGGTGAAAAAGACCCAGAACCGCCATTACTGGTTCCATTGACAACAGCAGCGTAGGAGAGAGAAGAGGCGGGTCTGGGACTCAAGTGAGTGTTTGGATGATCGGAAAACCCAGAAACAGACCAAGGAGAGGAAGGAGAAGAAGAAGGGTTCATGTGAAACCCATTGTTGGGAATGATGATTCGTGGCGAAGATTGGAGAAATGGGTTGGGTCTGTTGTTGTTGTTGGGGTTAGACATGGGATTGAAGGGAGAAGGAGAGGAGGGTGTTGAGGGTGTAGACGAAGTGTTCGACGAAAGTCCCAAGCGAGTTTTGGCTTGGCTGATGAGGGATAACAAGAGGGTCTCGGGTCCACAGGCTAAGCGAATCATCTCCTTCTCACCAGGTTCTTGAATGAAGATGTAACCCATGATCTTTGAAGCGTTTTCTGGATCTAAACTTTGGATCCTTGAGAAGACTATCTTTGTTGCTTCATATGAATCCATGGTGGTCAGGTGGAATGTTGTAAAACCACCACTGTCTTTGGTTTTCTTTTCTCTCTCTTTAGTGAGAGAGAGTAGGGTTTTAAATAGTGTAAAATGTTTGATTGATTGATTTGTAGAGAGAGAGAGAGTGAGTGAGTGAAGAGGGGAAAAGTAAGTGGGATGAGGGAGGGGAGGGAAAGGTTTGTTTTTTTTAGGGGGAATTATTAGGAGGGATGTGGCTTTATATAAAAGATAATGATGGGGGGTTGTTGTTGTTGCAATGTTATACTATTGTACAATCATCATTATTATATATACGTTTTTTTTTTATACATGGGTGGGCCCGAGACTCTATTCAGAAATGTGCTTGTTTAATGCTAAGCTCTGATTTGACTATTATTTTAGATTAAAAAAATATAAAATGATAAAATAAATTAAATAAATTAATAATATAAAATATCACATTTGATTCATAATTATTATTTATTTTTATAAAAATTAAAAAATTTGAATCAAATGAAACTAAAAAATCTAAATAAAAAAGTCTCAACACAGAAAAATTAACTATATCACTCAATCTCAAATGAAACTTTAGATTGCATCATGAATTAAGAGATTCAAATGTTATGTTTTTTTAAAAAAAAAATTTGTGTTAAATATTTGGTATAAATATTATTTATAATTATAAATACAATTTTGACATTAATTAAAATTATATTTTTTTTATATATTTTGAAAAATAAGGGTGTTCATAGCTTTGGTTAGGTCGAGTATTCTCTCATATGACATTTGTTCGAATTTAAACAAATTGAAAAAATTAATTTATAATCGTCTACTTAGTCAACGGATGTCAATTGAGTGGATTGTGTAGGTTAGCATGTGAATACAAATTGATTTGATAATTTTGACATTACTATTTTTGATATTTTTTCAAATTATTTTTCAGTAATTCTTTACTATTTTATGCTCAAAAATTTTTATAGTTTATTTTTTATAATAAAAATAAGGACTTAACTTTTATATTTTATAAATACCAAATATATTTACTAAGTAATATGTCATTTTTTTAACACATAATGCGTGAAAGTATAACTTTATTTATTATTATTATTTTTTTATTTTTTTTTAAGTGTTGATAGATTGGATGGCTTCACATCCGTTGTCCGTTCAAAATTAAATGGATAAATTACACTTTGCCCCGTTTGTGTTTGACTCATTTCCCACTTTGTCTCTTACAGTTTATTTTTTCCCACTTTACCTTTTGTGTTTCAAGTTTTTCCCAATTTATTCTTAAAAGCTAACTTCTATAAAAAATTAGATAGAAAATGACACATTAACAATCACGTGGTATAAAAATATTTTATTATATATAATTTACATATCTGACACAAACTCAACTCCCAATATAATAATATATTTTTATGTTATGTGATAGTTATTGTGGCATTTTACGTTTAATTTTAAACAAAAGTTAACTTTATGAGTAAATTAGAAGAAAAAAATTTGAAGCATGATGGGCCAAAGTGAAAAAAAATAAATTTTAAAGGTCAAAGTGAAAAAGTGACTAAACATAAATTGGGTAAAATGTAATTTACCCAAAAATAAATCCACATCTGTCCACTCGAACCATTGAAATCGTCCATTTTGCGATGGATTGGTTCAAACCATTCCGATTTGGTGGACTATTGGAAATTATAAATATCTCATTGTTAAAAATAAATTACAATTGACTTAATATAAAAAATAAAATTACCCAAATATTCTTTAATATTAAAATAAAATTATCTTCATTTTCATCCATCCACTACCAAATTCCTCTCTCTACACACCACCACAATATTCTCCATTCTTCTTCGGTGACACATTAAATGTTTGTTGACAATAATGATGCCAGTGTTGATCGAGAGTGAGAGAGAGTTATGTGATAGCTAGATTAAGGCTAATTTGAGAACATGCTATTTTAATAAATTTTTTTATTTTTTATAAAAAAAGGTATAGAAAAGTAGAAAGAGCGATATGACAATTTATAATGATTTTTTTTGACTAAAACTCAAATTTGCCAAATGAGGCCAAAGTGTTGTTGCTAATTGAAAGAGAATGAGGAATAAGAAAGGTGAGATGAGAAATAAATAAATAAAATGTTAGAAATATTATTTAAAAAATCTCACAATTTGACTTTTATAAAAAAAATTAATCGTGAATTTTTAATTTTATCAATTTAAATTTTAATATTTTAATTTATTTTTAATTTAAATTATCAGTTTATTTATGTTAAGTAGAATCAATGAAAAAATAGTATTTTAGTTATTATGTAGGTGTATATAAAATGTCTAAAAAATCATTTTTTATTAATTTTAATAACTAAATTATTATTTTTTTGGTCAATTTTACTTAACAAAAATAGTCAAATAGTTTGGATTAAAAATAAATAAAATTTTAAAATTTAAATTGATAAAACTAAAAACTCGATATTTATTTTGTTACGAGACTCAAACTCTGAATTTCTTTTTTTTTTTTTTTTGTAATTTCTCATAATTGTTAACTTTATAAAAGTTAATATAGGTAATTTAAAAAATATATTGCTTAATATAGGTAATTTAAAAAATATATTGCTTATATCATACGCTCTGTTACTTAGTTGATTAACGAAAAAAATTATTGATTATGTGATTAAAAATTTTAAAGAATAACATGTAATTTCTTAAACATAAAATATATATATTTAATAAATTTGAAAAGTTATATTTATAATTTAAGTAACTTTTATATAATAATAAAATTAGCACATGAACCCATGCGATGTATGGATTAAATAAATAATTAAAAATAATTTTAAAATTAAATAATATCATAAAATTTATTTAAAAAGTAATGAAAAATTATTTAGAATGAATTAAATTTTGACCATTTTATTGGAATATATATTGTAGTTGTTATGTTATTAATTATATATTTTAAGTTCATAATTATATTTATGATAAAATTAAATTAAATTTCATTTTATAAATTTTTTAGTTTAGTTTATTCTATGTCCAAATTTTGTCATAAAACTTAACATACTTTTTAGATATAAAACAATATGTATATATATTGATAGAATCGTTAAAATCGGTGAAAAGACCAATCAATTTACACAAAAATTAATTAATTAAAACTTTTAAATTTTATACAATATTAAATGAGAGCATATTTATACTTTATATAATTGAAACAACTCACATTTTCCTTTTTTTCCCGATGTGGAATTGTGTAAAATAAAAATTAACAATTGTTCAGGCAGAGAATTTATTTCAAATCAAACAATATCAATCATTTAATCTTTAATTAGGTCAAGCTCTAGTTTGTTTTGAATGAAACAAATCTAACCAATATATTTTGATAAGATCGCGGTTAAAACAACGAATCAATCAAACCGAAAACAGTTCAACCTAATCTGCTAGGTCAAAATACTAACCAACTTATACAAAAATTAATTAATTAAAACTTTTAAATATTATTTTAATTTTAAAATTGAAATTGTCTTGAATTGATGTATACACAACACCATAATATTAAATAGGAGCATAACGTTCATTTTATGTAAGTGAAACGACTCACTTTTTCTTTTTCTTTTTTTTCCCGATGTAGGATTGTAAAGTAAAAGTTAACAATTGTTTAGGTAAGAAGTTTATTTCTAATCAAGCAATCAGTCGTTCAATTTTTAATCAAGTTAATCTTTAGTTTATTTCGAATCAAACAAGTCTAACCAATATATTTTAATAAAACCGTTAAAATCATGGTTAAACTAGTAAATCAATTATAACGAAAATGATTAAGCCTATTTGGCTAGGTCAAGAGACCAACCAACTTATGCAAAAATTAATTAATTAAAATTTTCAAATTTTATTTTAAAATTTAAATTGACTTCAATTGAAACATGCATAATACTATAATATTAAGTGGGAGTATAAGATTCATTTTTATATAAGTGAAATAACTCACTTTTTTCTTCTTTTCTAATATGGGATTATAAAATAAATCATATCATAGACTAATTAGAGTTTTTATTTTGGAATTTAAACTGTCACTATGCACAACACTACAATATTAAATGAGAGTATAAGATTTACTTTATATAAGTAAAACAACTCACTTTTTATTTGTTCTCCTGATGAGGGATTTTAGAGTTTTATTTTTATATGGTTAGATGGAAGCTAGTATGAGAAATCTGTCAAACTGGAAATAGTGCAGCCTACTCAATTAGGTCAAATGATCAATAAACTTATACAAAAATTAATTAATTAAAATTTTTAAATGTTATTTTAATTTTAAAATTTAATATCTTGAATTGAAACATGCATAACACTACAATATTAAGGTTCATTTTATATAAGTAAAATAACTCTTTTTTTTTCGATGTAAGATTATAAAATAAAAGTAATCTCAATCGTTCAATCTTTAATCAGATCAATCTTTAATTTATTTTGAATTAAACAAATCTAATTAAATATTTAGATAAAACTGACAGTTAAACCAACGAATCAATCAAATCAAAAATGATTCAACCTAATCAACTAACTTACATAAAAATTAATTAAATAAATTTTAAAATTTTATTTTAAAATTTAAACTATATTAAATTGAAACATACACAACACTATAATATTAAATGGAAGAAAAAGATTCACTTTATATGAGTAAATAACTTACTTTTTTCTTATTCTCTTGATGTGAGATTATCAAATAAATCATAGATAAAAAAAAAAATTTATATAGTTAAATGAAAACTACTCAATGAAATTTTTTTTAATTATTTAAAATTAAAAAATTAATATAAAATATTAAAAATTTTATAAGAATTTTCATTAAAAATATTTTTTTCTTTATATAATATATACGGGTTTTATGAAAACATGTACATGTTTGGGTATTGTAGGAGATTTCACTTACCCATGACCTTAGAGCACTTTGATTCGGCAAAGGAGGGGAGTCAAAGGGGTTTAGTGTTGAATTTGACCCAAAATATCGGATGATGAGGAATTGATTGGCTTGGGAGAAGTGGTGGGCAAGGATGAGAAGGAATCATTTTCCAAAAAATATTTTTCAGAAAATTTTACGTTCTTATTTTTCATATTTTTTTATTTAATATTAAATTTTTTTAATATTTTAAGTAATTTTTTTACTTTTTAAAGAGACTTAACATAAATATACCTAAAAAGTAAAAAAATTATAAATTTTTTTTTAAAAATTTACTAAATTCTAAAAATACAAAAAATATATAAGAATTCAGTACATTTTTTGTATTTTTATATATTTATTAATTTTTTAAAATATTTTTTCACAAATTTTTTATTTTTTACATACATCTAACTAAGATGCATCTAAAAAAGTAAAAAAATGTTTAAAATTTAAAAAATATTTACTAAAAACAAAAGAATACGAAAACTAAAAAACTCAATTTAAAAAAAATTTAATCCAAAAAACTCAAATCAAACACACTGAATGCCTTTGGTTGGGCTGCCCACAGCCCTCACTCCTTACAACAACTTTTTTTTTTTTTTTTTTTTTTAAGAGAAAAAGACGCTATGAGATATTATCATAGGATCTGCTATTTAAGTTTCGAAATAATCGATTGTGAATCTGATTTAACGTAACTCATATAAAAAGATTTATCAATGAAGTATTAACAGAGCTCAAGCACAAGTCACAGATAAATCTAAAATTCAATCAAAATACAGAGGGATCTCCACAAAAGAAACTATTAAAATTAGTAAGGTTTCGTTTGGGAAGCTAAGCTTTGGACTTTTTTAGTTAAAATAGTTATAAAAAATAAAATAAATTTTTTAGTTATAAAAAAAAAATATCATATTTAATCCATAATCACTATATTCTTACTCTCACAAAAAAGTCAAAAAAATCAAAAACAGCCAAAAACTCTTCTTAAATGGGATTTTTTAACCCTAAATAAAAATAACTAAAAAAATTAAAAATTTAAAAAGTCAATTCCCTTTCCAAACGAACTCGAATCTGCATCATGCCTATAAAAAAAATGCCTTCTCTATTAAATCACCACCCTGATGATTCTCTCCTTGCAACTTAGAACCACAACATTTGGTGGCCACTGCAACCTGCATATCCTTGGAGAGAGTAAAATCTCTCTCCCTCTCTCCCCTCTCCCTCTAGTCTAGTCTAGTCATTCTCTCTCCTCTCTCTTTCATGTTTTGTGGGGACTGTCTTTTCAGAATTGGACAAAACAGGGCTAAGTGGGGGTGTAAGATTCAGATCTCCTCCTAAGGGAAATATTCATATGCCCACTCTCCATTATAGAATCAACAATGGTAGAGACCTCTAAAAACACACCTCTAATGAGGTGGAAAAGGGAAAAAATAAAAAATAAAAAAAATCAAGACACAGGATTGGTTGTGGCAGTGGTGGGACCCACTGCCACATCATTAGTGGTACCTCTAATTAGAGGTCCCAAGCATTTTTCTTATAGAATATTAGAGTGAAAATAGTTATATAAAATAAAATAGATTATTTTAATTAAATAAAAAAAAATATTAAATTAAATTTATAATTATTTTTTTACAAAAATTTAAAAATTAAAATTTATTTTCAACGAGACTTTTTAATCTTAAAAAAATAATTAAAAAATTAAAAAGTTAACCCATTCCAAACAATGTCTTAAATGTACTCCCAATTTGGAAATTGCTAAGCATTCTTCTTGGATATGGGTCGGGTCAAACAATCTATGGCACAACCTTTAACGTCTCTGTTTTCTGAGGTTAAAATCTAACCCTCAAAAAAAACATCAGTAACTTTCTTCTAGTGATTGTCAAGAGCCATCTTAGGAATTTGGAGGGGTGGTTGTGCGACATGCATAATAATTATTGTTATGTGGGCTGTGGGGTTAATTTTGAGTCACATTTTGATAATTCTTTTTAAAGTATATTAAATGAAATATATTTATAAAAAATTAAATTAATATTATTAGTCTTTTTATTAAATCATATTTATATTCAATTTTATATTTTAAATTATATTTATTATTTATTTTTTAGATACAATATATGATTTGATGAAAGTGTTATCAACATCCGATTAAATTAATTAATTTTTTATAAATATATTCTGCTCAATATATTTTTAAAAATTAATTGTTTTGATTAGTAAAATGGATTACAAAATGAGCCTTATAAGCTGCACAACAATAACTATTATGCGTGGTGTATAATAGCCACTCTAAATCCCTACTTCAAAGTGTGAGATTGTAAGTTTAATTCCCAAAAAAAAAAAAAAAAAAAAAAAAAAGAGTTTGATACTTATATTATTTATTTCTCTCACATTACTAGGATGGTATATAATAATTGTTTATTTCTTTTTTAAATTTGACTTGTGATGATTGTTGGGCTTTATGATTATTAGTTTTCCATTTATAGTTATACTAGTGGTTAGTTTGATGTGATATTTTTTATATTCATAATTAATCTCCTACTAATTGACGGGAACAAAAAAAAAAAAAAAAAAATCCAAAAAAATAAATAAATAATCCAAAAAAAAATTAAGAACACAAAAATTATTCATAGAATTGAACATAATCTTCTTAAAATGGATCTTATTTTTTTTATCAGTATCATACTGGATTGTGTCTAATTTTGTAATTAATTTTTGTGTAAGTAAATAAAATATTTGTGATCCCAAAAAGTGTTCTTCTAATTTTACCTACAATGATGTGACATGATAAATGTTAACTTTTGATTTGTTACAAAGTAAATTGAACCCTTATGTCACACACCGTTATGGATGAATTTATGAGTTTAAAATTTGAAATCTCTAATTTATTTTTTAAATAAAAAAATAGACTAAATAAATAATAATGTGTGCAAACCTCCCTTTAAAATTTTCATGTTAAACATTAAGCAAATTTTAGATAAGATTTCGTTAAAATGCCTTGTATGCAAATCATTTTTAAAACTTTCATGTTAGCATCAAGGAAATAAATTTCAATAGGATTCTTTTCATTAGTGTTTTTGTACGGGAACGAAATAAACCTTCTCGTATAATCCTGTTGATCAAGTCTGCGCTCCTCCATACGACGTCGTTCTACTACCTGAAAATACAAACGTGAGTTGGACGGCGGCTGTGTGCCGGAAACCTCTCCGATGCCTAAGTCAGCAAACTAGACAAATAGACAAAAGCTGTGTATTCGGGAATCAAAGTTGCGTTACCTCTCCATAGGTGATGTTTGTGAGCTTTTATAGGTTCCGCGTGGCACAATCCAAGTAGGACTCTTACTCCTCCATGTAGAGTCCTCCTAGGATTCATACTTCTGAAAGATAATGCTTATCCTTCTACACCCTCCTCACTGCTTAAACCAAGTGAGATGGTTTTATCATGGCCAAACTTCTATACGACCGAAGTAAGTATGGCTACGCTAGGCTACCGATTAGACCAAACTATGCTTAGTTTGGTTCTGCCTTTTACTGCTCTTACTTCGATTCTTAAAACAACAGCTAGGCTTGACCGAGCTAATTGTGTTACGCCGTGACCGGACTAACTCTTCTGGGCCGAGGTATCCGCAGTTCTCTTCTAAACCGAGGTAACAATAGTTCTTTGGGACCGGTCTAACTCGGAGTGAAACGATCTTACCAACCGAACTATCTGTATTGCTCCGCAGGACCGAGGTAACAATAAGACTTACTGGGACCGGTCTAACTTTAAGGCCTTTTACTCGGCCCTACGCATTATGGCCCATAATGACCCATTACCCAGTTTGGCCCAATTTTCACATAAATTACCCTCTCAATTGCCCCTTATTCTATCTGCGTAGCATGATAGGGATTACCAGTTTTCCAGCCGAACTTAAACTTTCAAGCACTTCCAGCCGAGCTTAGAACCCTTTTAACTTTTCCAGCCGAGCTAAAAAACTCTTTTAGCCTTTCCAGCCGAGCTAAACTGAAGCCGAGCTGCACCTGTCTAGTCAGAATGTCTCTTCAATCACAGAAACTGAATCGCTTCTCCTTCTCATGACACGTGGCACACTGTGATTGGCCAATCGTAGCTGTCACGCCGTCTTTGTGTCTCGTGAATTTTGAACAGTTCCCACCCTTCTATCTTTCCTTTTACACAAAACAAGCCTTTTCATTTTGAATCTTACTTCACACTATTCATCTCCTTCATTTCAATTCTCTGTGCCTCTGTTTCTCCAACCCCTGAGCTCCCTGTGTTCTTCACTGTTGCTGTTGCTCCCATCTCCAGTTTCTTCTTCTTTATCTGGTAAGCATCACAAATCTGTTTTATTTCTCTTGTTTTTCATTTAATCCATAGCTTTAGGTCTGTGTTTTCGAAAAACACTTCCTGTTTTGCTGTGCCTTGTATTTTCTGGAAAAACTTAGCAATAGTGCACTTGAATACATATAATAACCTGAGAAACACTAGTTTTTGATCCAAAATCATGATCCAACCGGACTAGAAAGTTGTTTGTAGTTTAAACAGACTACCCAACCGAACTAGAACTTGCGTACATACCAGTAGTTTCAATAAGTCACCATCCTGTGATTCAACTTAGCCGATCTAGAAAAATCGTACTTAGTTCAGACCGAACTGAGAATACTGCCCCTAGAGGCTCAACCGGGCTAATAAATCCCTTGCTAAAACCGAGATAGGAGTTGCAGCATTTCTCATAGCTGAAGTAGGACTTTTTATCCTATTTTTTTCTTTGTAGCACGGTCCAACGATCTGTGCTTAACACCTTTGTTTTTCACTTTGCAGACTTAGGTTGCCCAGGCACTCCTCTGAGCGCTCAACCGAGCTACTGAGCACACATTTCCCACCGATCTAATTTATTCATAACTTATAAAATAAATGGGGAAGTATAGGTTTTTAGTAAACACACCTGGTGGTCTAGCCGAATTACGAAAAGATTATAATATACCTGACGACGCCCATCTCATTTTAGCCGAACAAGATATCACACCTTGGGGAAATGAAGGCTTTGTACCTTTTACCCTCCTATCCATAGTAGAAACCGGTCTAAGATTCCCGGTTCAACCCTTGCTTTGCGAGTTTCTTAGGCAAACTAGGATCTGCCCTACCCAACTTTCCACGAACTCATACTGTATAATAAACGGTATAGCCGAACTAAACTGCTGAACTGGCATTAACCTTGGCCTAGCCAAGATATTCCACCAGTACTCAATAGGCTCAAAAGATGATGGTTGGGTCTATTATTTAAGAATACGACGCCGCCGAGAGAAAATAATAAAAGACACATCGGATAAAGACTTGAATGATGACGATTTTTTCTGGGTATCTGGCAATTTTGAAGACCACCAAGCCCAGATCCCAGGCCGCAGTATAAATTGGAATAAAGGAACACCCGGTATAATTACTTCGGCTCTATGCGTGCTTCTTGTTTTTCTTCGGTTTCTAATTTCATAACCGAACTACTAGTTGTATTCTTTTTGCAGATTCAGCCCATCTTCAATCTCGTTACAGCTACCCTAATCTAAACACTCTCTGCGTCGCACTATGGTTTCCAGAAAGAAGTTGGGCGAGGCTGCTGAATATCGAACCGACATACCGATATAGCAGCCGACGTAAGGCCAGAGTGACAGACTTCTTGCTAGAGGACGCCCCTGAACCGGACCCAACCTTGCCACAAATTAACCTAGTCCCCCTGACAGCTGAGCAAGAAATGGCAAAAAGAAACAGAGTAAGGGCCCTGCTGACCGAAACAAACAGAGCCGAAGTACCTCCACCAAACCAAACACAAGAAACCGTGGTGGCCCTGCCATCACAACAACCCTCCTCATCACGCCAAACTAAGCGCGCCCGGACTACCCAGACCGAACAACGTTTGGTTGATGAAAACGAAACCATCCTTCCATCGAGCCACCCACCGAGTCTGCAACCGGAGCCATCTAACCGAGCTACCTCCAAGTGGGCACCCAAGATCACTTTTCAGAACCGAGATATACAGGACACTGACTCGGTTGTTGCAGAGAAGGATCACTTACTGGCTTTCAACTTGGCCAAAAGTGTGTGCCTTCCAAAAGACATGGAGCACCATAATCAACTGAACACCGAGCTGAAGGCCATCCGGTCATCAACGAAATCCATGATCCTGGTAGGTAGCATTCTTTTTTTTTTTGATCTTTCTAATTTTTACAACTGTCAGCTCGGCCAAAAAAGAAAGTTACTATCTTTTTGCAGGCCATTCAGAAAAACAACATCGCACACAAGTGACTGTTGGAACTGAGGAGGACAACAAGGCAGGCCATGGCAGAAGCCGAAGCCAAGACTGTTGAGCTAAAACAATCCCAAGAGAAGACGGCCGAGCTGGAGGCCGAGGTAATACGTCTAGCCGGACTAGTTACCTCGGCTAACGATGACAAACAAAGAGCTCTAACCGTAATGAAGGACAAGTACTTGCGCGAGCTTGCCCAACTTGAAGGCACCAAGGACGCCGAAATAGCGAAGCTAAAAAAGAAGGCAGACGACGCTGAGCGCAAAGGCTTTAAAGAAGGCGAAGCTGCTTATATTCAACAATGTGAAGTAGGAAAGGATTTATTCTTCAAGTGCGGCTAGAGAGGTGCTATGAAGCAGCTCGGCTGTGGGCCCGAAACCGAGGTCTACAACGCTCCTCAGTATTTCATTCCGGCCTCACTGTTAGAGTATGCTGCCGACCTTCAGAAGCAATTTCTTAAAGCGTTTGATGATGATGAAGAAGATGAGCCAACTGATACTCCTGTTGTCAATGAGCAAGCCAACGATCAATCAGCTCGGTTGGAGCCAACGGTTGAAGACCTGACTGTTGAGCCGCCGACTGACACCGTGCTGCCAGTTGATACCGAGCTCACAACTGAGACCGATCTTCCGTCTGCAACTGGTATTCGAGTTGACATTGATGCCGATCTTGAAAATCTTTTTAACTGATTTTGTAATTTTTCTTTTTTCTTTTTGCTCGTGTGACCGGGCTGTGGCCCCTCCTTTGTACTTGTTTTGAACTTGATCAATGAAAATCACCTTTTCTGCTCAATACTTATTTCGGTTTGATCTGTATGCTTTTAATGACTTTTCCACGATCTTTTTGCTCCAACTGTTATCTCGGTTTAAATTGGGCCGAGATACTTTATTCCGGTCCTATCTGATCAATCTAGCTAAGCTTACTCGCCAACCACTCTTTAGTCGATATAATTACTCCGGCTGAAGAGTATCAAGAGTTGGTTTAATCCAGCCAACCATTCTTTAGCCGATATACTTACTTCGGCTGAAGAGTAATAAGTCTTTTGTTTAATCCAGCCAACCACTCTTCAGCCTATGCCCTTACTTCGGCTGAAGAGTTCAAAGAGTTGGTTTAATCCAGCCAACCTCTAAGTTTGGTTTTTCCAGCCAACCTAGAGTAAAATGTTTGGTTATTCCGACCAAACGTCCTGCAGCCTGGATCCTTATCCTGGGCTTAGGAGGGGTGTTGGTTTAATCCAGCTAACCACTCTTCAGCTTATGTCCTTACTTCGGCTGAAGAGTTCAAAGAGTTCAAAGAGTTGGTTTAATCCAGCCAACCTCTAAGTTTGGTTTTTCCAGCCAACTTAGAGTAAAATGTTTGGTTATTCCGACCAAACGTCTTGCAGCCTGGATCCTTATCCTGGGCTTAGGAGGGGTGTTGGTTTAATCCAGCCAACCACTCTTCAGCTTATGTCCTTACTTCGGCTGAAGAGTTCAAAGAGTTGGTTTAATCCAGCCAACCTCTAAGTTTGTTTTTCTAGCCAACTTAGAATAAAATGTTTGGTTATTCCGACCAAACGTCCTGCAGCCTGGATCCTTATCCTGGGCTTAGGAGGGGTGTTGGTTTAATCCGGCCAACTGTGTTTTTTATGCCCCTAACTCACTAATTTACTAAAACAAACTTTTACAGAAGAAAACGTCTAACTGAAAAGAAAACTACTTGTTTTATTGAGAAAGGGAGAAATTACACAAACTTTAATAAGAAAAGAGCTAAAAATAAAATAACTTGAGATTTGCAGTATTCCAAGGCCTGGGAATTGCCTTGCCGTCCTCATCTTCTAAGTGGTATGCCCCTTTTCCTGCTAATCCGACCACTTTATATGGACCTTCCCACTTGGGCCCTAGCTTGCCATCTCCTGGTACCAAGGTATTTCCCATCACTTTGCGTAGTACCCAATCTCCGACCTGGAATTGCCTTGGATGAACTGTCTTGTTGTATTTCCTGGATAACTCTTGTTGATATGAGGCAATGTGAACCAGTACTCTTTCTCTTCTTTCTTCTGCAAGGTCGAGCTCTAATGCCATGGCTTCTCCATTCAAGTCTGGATCAAAATTCTCGCTTCGAATTATGGGGAGGCCAACTTCTAGTGGGATTACTGCCTCCATACCATAGGCTAAGGAGAATGGTGTTTCTCTTGTTGATCGCCGAGGTGTGGTGCGGTAAGCCCATAAAACATGAGGGAGCTCTTCTGCCCACTTGCCTTTTGCTTTCTCTAACCTTTTCTTTAATCCGTCCAAGACAACTTTATTTGATGCCTCTGCCTGACCATTCGCTTGGGGATATGCCGGTGTAGAATTGTAGAACTCTATCTTGTACTCTTCACAAAAGCCTCAAAAGATTCTGCCGTCGAACTACGTGCCGTTGTCCGATATTAGTGCCTTTGGTATGCCAAATCGAGTGATGATATTCTGCCAGACGAACTTCTTCACATCTTTTTCCTTGATTGATGCCAAGGCTTCTGCTTCCACCCACTTTGTGAAGTAGTCGGTTGCTGCAAGAAAGAACTTCCTGTTGCCTGGTGCTGTTGGAAGTGGCCCTACTGTGTCCAAGCCCCACATTGCGAAGGGTCATGGGCTTGTTAATGGTAGGAGTTCTCTGGCAGGTTGGTGTATTTGGTGTGCGAACTTCTGACACTTCTCGCACTTTTTGACATAATTTTCTGAATCTGCTTACATGTATGGCCACCAGTATCCTTGCGAGATTGCTCTGTATGCTAATGATCTTCCTCCTTGATGGCTTCCGCATACGCCCTCGTGTATTTCAAACAAGAATGCTTCTACTTTGCTGGGGTGAACACACTTTAGGTAAGATCCTGAGAACGATTTCTTGTACAATGCCAAAGATGGGGAGAGCCAAAATCGCTGCGACTTTGCTCTTATTCTGTTGGCTTCTTTCTTTTCTTCCGGCAGGGTGCCATCTTTTAAGAACAGTATGATGGGGTCCATCCAAGAAGGGCCTAGATCGGCGCAACATACCTCTTCTGTTTCGGGGTCTTCAATGCTTGGTCTAGGCAGGTAGTCAATCAGTAGTGGATGAGGGATGGAGATGTCTGCCATTAAGGCGAAGCCTGCTAGTTCATCTGCTCTGCTATTTTCCTCCCTGCCAATCTGCTCTATTCATACCACTTCAAATTTCTTGATCTCTGTTCTGACCAGTTCTTGGTACTTGGCCATCCTGTCGTCCTTTGCTTCGTAGTCGCCAGATATTTGGTTTACCATCAATTGTGAGTCGCTGTAAACCATTAGCTCGGTGGCCTTCATGTAGAATGCTGTTTTAAGGCCTGCAAGAAGTGCTTCATATTCCGTTTCATTGTTTGATGCTGGGAAGCCAAGGTTGACTACTTGCTCCACTACTAGGCCGTCTGGAGATATGAGGACTATACCTAGCCCTGCTCCGTGCCGGTTGGATGCTCCATCCACGAAGAGCTTCCACATCTCTCCAACGAACAACTTCCAGCAAGTGAAGGGATCAGATGATACCTTGGGGTCAAGAACGCCGCTGGTGTTTTCTTCAGGGTCCATGCTTGCTATCTGCCCCTTGTTATCTGATTGTACCAAGTCTTTATTTGTTAGTGAGTCTTGACTTGGTATAGCATGGTTTGCTTCTTCCTTCCTTGCTTTACTTTGGTCTGTCATGGGGTCTGACTGAGTATCTTGTACCAGGGGTTGCGCAATTCCGGCGTCAACTTCCATCCTTAGTTCGGCTGTTTCAGTCAGGTCGACAGGACAGATATGATGACTTCCTGGTGTGAATTCTGTGACAAAATCTGCCAAACCTTGAGCCTTTATTGCGGTCCTGGGTTGAAACTTGATGTCGTATTGTCCCAATTCTACTGCCCACTTCAAGATTTGCCCAGAAAAGTTTGGCCTTTCAAACAAAGCCTTTAATGGGAAAGCTGTGAGGACGACTATGGTGTGGGCGTGAAAGTAGTGTGTCAATTTCCTTGAGGCCATCATTAAGGCCAAGGCCAGTTTTTCTAGTGGCAAGTACCTTGTTTCGGCGCCCAGTAATGTCTTGCTGATATAAAAGATGGGCAGATGTTGGATTCCTTCCGCACGGACCAATGCTGCGCTAATTGCGTGCTGAGAGACTGCCAGGTACAGGAAGAGTTCTTCTCCAGGTATTGGGGTGACAAGTAGTGGTGGAGAAGACATGTATTCTTTCAGGCTTTCCAGAGCGCGGTCGCATTCTTCATCCCACTCAAACTTGGCTTTTAGAGCGTGGAAGAATGGTCGTAGTCTATCTGACGACCGGCTTATGAACCGATTGAGTGTAGCTGCCATACCGGTGAGATGCTGTACTTCCTTTACTGAGTTTGGCCTCTCCAGGTCCTGAATTGCTTTAATCTGAGAGGGGTCTGCCTCTATACCCCGGTTGGTTACTAGGAAACCGAGGAATTTGCCAGAACCTACTCCGAATGCACACTTAGACGCGTTGAGGCGCAACTTATGCTTCTTCAGGATCTCAAACATTTCACCTAGGTCCTTGAGATGGTCATTCTCCTTCTTGCTCTTGACCACCATATCGTCGATGTAAGCCTCCATTGTTCTGCCTAACAATGGTTCAAACATCTTGGTGACCATCCGTTGGAAAGTCGCCCCTACGTTCTTTAGGCAAAAGGGCATGACCTTGTAGCAATACAGTCCTCTTGGAGTTGTAAAGGACGTGACTTCCTGGTCTGGTTCGTGCATGGCGATTTGATGGTAGCCTCTGTATGCATCCAGAAAGCTGAGTCGGTTGTGCCCCGCCGTTAGGTCTACCAGTTGATCTATCCGTGGTAGAGGAAAGCTGTCTTTTGGACATGCCTTGTTGACCGTTTTGTAGTCGACGCAGATACGCCACTTGCCATTCTTTTTTGGCACCACGACTGTGTTGGAAATTCATCTGGGGTAGTGCACCTCTCTAATTGCTCCTGCCTCCAGCAGGTTTCCTACTTCTTCCGCCACTATCTCGGCGTGGTGGAGTGCCGATCTGCGTGTGCGCTGAATGACAGGTCTGGCGGATGGGTGGACATTGAGTTGGTGACAGATGAAGTTAGGATCAATGCCAGGCATGTCGTATGGTGTCCAGGCGAACATTTCGATGTTAGAGGTCAAAAATTCCAAGACTTCTAATCTCTTAGTGCTGAACAACGACGAACCGAGCAAAAAGAACTTATCCGGGTTCTTTTCATCTATCCTTACCTCTACCAAGTCTTCCACCGCTTTTTGATTAGCTGCTTTGCCGACATCTGCAAACAGTTCATTACTCTCAGGTTCTTCCACCGAATGAACATATCCCTTGGCAGCGCGGCTGCCATTCACAGTGACAAAGCATTGTTTGGACATAATCTGATCTCCATAGACCTCTTTAATTACCCTGGTTTCGTTAGGGAACCGCATTACTTGGTGGTAGGATGATGCGACCGACCGCATGGCATGCGGCCATGTTCTGCCCAAGATGATGTTGTAAGTGGAAGGGACTCTCAATACCCAAAACTCCACTTGTTTCGTTACGCTTCCTGCTCTAACTGGAAGAATTATTTTGCCGACTAGCCATTCTGGCATTGAGTTGAATCCAATTAGGGGAGATACGGCAAGTGCCAAGTCTTTATCTTGTAACTTCAATTGTTTAAATGTTTCGTAGTACATTATTTCACATGAACTACCCTGGTCAATCAAAATCTGCTTGACGTCAAAATCATTGACTCGGAGAGTGACAACTAGGGCATCATTGTGAGGGCAATATATCTTTGCCAAGTCTTTATCCGAAAAAGACATGACGTTCGTGGCCTCTGTCTTCCCTTTCTTGGTGGTAGGTTGGGCACTTAGTACCTCTCTCAAGTGCTCAGCCTTTTTGATTAACCCTCTGAGCTCGCATACACGCTCAGGTTCAAAGACCCCATGTATCACATTGATCACGCCTTGAGGTGGGGTGTCGATTGGCATCCCGTTGGGGTTATTGTGGTCCTGGGGGGCTGGTTGCATCCCTCCTTCAATGTATTTATTCAGGTGACCGGCTGCCACTAACTCCTCCAGGTGCTGTCTCAATGGCTTGCAATTCTCAATGCGGTGCCCCTTTTCTTTATGGAAGGTGCACCGTGACCTTTCGTCGTAGTCCTTCTAAGCCTCTCCTAGCTTAGCAGGCCATCTGACGAAAGGTTCATCCCGTATCTCGCTCAGAATCCGATAGATTGGTTTCTTGAATACCGTGGTTATGGCAGTGCGGACTCTCAACCATCTTTTATCCTGGTCCTCTCCGTTGTCTCGCCTGCCTCGTCCGTTTTTATTCGGACGGTCTACTGTATTGACCTTTGCTGAGGCCTTTTTCTCTGGTACTGTGGTTGTGCCAGATTTTGTTTTGGCGCGTGCGCCATCCTCTTCTACTCTGATGTGTTGATGCACTCTCTCCATCAAGGCCTCCATAGTGAGGGGTGGTGTCATGGTGATTAAGTCCCTTAGTCTGTTCCCGACTTGAAGGCCTCTTTTGTATTGTGCAATGGCTAGATTGGTGAGACAATCCCCAATCTGGTTGAAGGTCTCCCAGTAATGACTATTGTAGGATCTAAGTGTCTCCTTGTCACCCATATCAATGGAGAGAAGCTGGTCGATCTCCACTGGCATTTTGGTGTTCGTTCTGAACCTTGTTACGAACGCTTCTGCCAATTGCGCCCAGGAGGCTATGCTGCATTCTGGAAGTTTTTCGAACCAAGTCAAGCCCAGGTCGCCAAGGCTAGACGGGAAGAGGATGCACATCAAAGCCTTGTTTCGTCGGTATACAGCCATGACTTGGCGGAAGTGGCTTAGGTGTATGTAGGGATCTGTCTTCCCCTCATACGTGGTAAATTTGGGCTGAAGGAAGCCAGTAGGTAGGAGCGCGTTCTCGATCGCAGGAACGAACGGCGAGGTCTGCAGCCTCGCTAGTGCTTTGTCAGTCGGTTCGTAGGCAGGGCACGGAATTGGTATTCCAACCTCGATGCTTCCATGCGTCCGAGGAGCCAACCGCTGCAAGGCAGAAACTCTGTGCGGGTCGCGTGCCCTGGCATCCTCCTTCCATCGTGCCTTTTCCTTGAGCACGGTTCGTAAGTCGGATGATCTGGGCAACTCCGTCTGTCTGGATCTTGTTTGGTGTGTATGTGAGGGCCAATAGGTGCTTCCTTCAGTGTACGACCTCTCAGATCTCGTCATCTTAGTCCTAGAGTGACGAGTTCTGGAAGACCTGGATTGTGTATCGCCTGTCCTGAGGCTTCTATTCTCTGCTTGAGATGGTGTGGTACGTTTACTATGATCTTCTGAGTGGTGAGGGGGCGTCTTGCCTTTGTGCCCCTCTCCTGTCACCACTCCTTTATCCCTTATCTGGCGCTTCATGGACTCCATGTCTGCCGCCATTCGTCGTATCAGTTCGTCCTACTCCTTCACACGGTCTTCTAGAGTTTGAGGATCAATCCTTCGCCCTTGTCTTTCAGGACTTTGCAAACGAGAGTGATGGGGGCTGTTAGTCCGCCTTCTCCCCCTCGCATCCCTCCTTGGGTTCTGTCGCTGTGGCTCTAAATACGCCATAGGAGGGATAAGACGTAGTCCTTTGCGCCTTGCACCCCCCTCTGGTGTTTGTCCGTCAATGGCAGATTGTGGCAAATCCTCGTTGTGCGCCATTGATTCTAAAGAAGAAAAGCTTGATCAAGAGGTTTTGTTCTTGTCTGAAATTCCCACAGACGGCGCCAATTGTACAGGAAAGAAATAAACCTTCTCGTATAATCCTGTTGATTAAGTCTGCGCTCCTCCGTACGACGTCGTTCTACTACCTGAAAATACAAACGTGAGCTGGCCGGCGGGTGTGTGCCGGAAACCTCTCCGATGCCTAAGTCAGCAAACTAGACAAATAGACAAAAGCTGTGTATTCGGGAATCAAAGTTGCGTTACCTCTCCATAGGTGATGTTTGTGAGCTTTTATAGGTTCCACGTGGCACAATCCAAGTAGGACTCTTACTCCTCCATGTAGAGTCCTCCTAGGATTCATACTTCTGAAAGATAATGTTTATCCTTCTACACCCTCCTCACTGCTTAAACCAAGTGAGATGGTTTTATCATGGCCAAACTTCTATACGACCGAAGTAAGTATGGCTACGCTAGGCTACCGATCAGACCGAACTATGCTTAGTTTGGTTCTGCCTTTTACTGCTCTTACTTCGGTTCTTAAAACAACAGCTAGGCTTGACCGAGCTAACTGTGTTACGCCGTGACTGGACTAACTCTTCTGGGCCGAGGTATACGCAGTTCTCTTCTAAACCGAGGTAACAATAGTTCTTTGGGACCGGTCTAACTCGGAGTGAAACGATCTTACCAACCGAACTATCTGTATTGCTCCGCAGGACCGAGGTAACAATAAGACTTACTGGGACCGGTCTAACTTTAAGGCCTTTTACTCGCCCCTACGCATTATGGCCCATAATGACCTATTACCTAGTTCGACCCAATTTTCACATAAATTACCCTCTCAGTTTTAAAGGTAATTATAAAAAATATTTAATAATTACACATTCTTTATAAAGGTCTATAGCATTAATAACATACAGGTTGGTTTGGGAAGTGGGTTGGCTTTTTGATTTTTTTGACTATTTTAGCCTGGGCTAAAAAGTTTAGTTTGGGAAGGGCTTTTTGGCTTTTTGGCTTTTTTGACTTTTTTTGTGAGAAAAGAGTGTAATGATTATGGGTTGGACGTGATGTTTTGTTTGTTGTAACTAAAATAGTCTATTTTGTTTTTTGTGACTATTTTAGCCACAAACCATCTTGCCAAACGAACCCTACAATTGATGACTTTTGTAGTTTGTTATTTGTAGTTTGTGTAAGGTTTCTTATTTGATCCTTTAGGACCTTCTTGTTTTTCTTTTTCTTACACGATGTTTAATTTTATTTTAATATAACTGCGTTATAAATTTTCTAAAAAGAAAATTTAGTCAAAATCCCTCTATTAGACTATTGTTTGGTAAAAAAGACAATCCAATTTATTTTGCTTCATAACTCCCTAACGAGGAAGCACATAATTGAGTAAGGACAAAGTAAAATATATATTTTTTTCTTGGACAATATTGCCAGAGTAATATATTATTATGAACCAAAGTAACATATTACTATCAAACAGAGTAACATGTTACTGTTTACATCAATTTTGATGGTAATAATATATACATATATTTTTTTTAAGAATTTCATAATTAACATAGATCTTATTTGATAGATCTTGATAAAAGAATTTTAAAAATACTAATGTTATTAAAAATTAACATCTAAATCAAAAGTTATATTATTTTGATAATAGTGATGTATGTTGAACTTTTTAAGGAAAACTTTTTATATTTGTCCATAATCCATTAAAGTTTTATTATGAAAGATTTTGACCAAATTCCTCTTTCTAAAAAATTATACAATTATTTTAAGGAAAATATTAACAACTAATGTTTAAATATGTTTAAAAAATAAATTGATATCTGTAAAAAATATATTAAAAAATACGAAAGTGTAGGTAAATATGTGTTTTGAAATTTGACCTATTTTGTCTTTATTTGATCCTTAATCAAAGTTGGTTATTAGCATGAGGGAGTTGCAATTAGCCACACATTACTTCTTAGGACTCCACACCCAAAAATTTCCCTAATTCCCTTTTTCTTTAAGCACCTAGCATAATCTCATTTATACATTTTAGACTCTACCATTGCAACCTTATTCTCGCAACCCCCACCTCCACAGCGACCTTCTTTAGCCCAGCAACGCTCTCCCTCTGACAACCCTCTCTCAACCCTTCTTGCCTTCGATGATTCTTCTCGACAACCCCTCATCCCCTTCTTCTTCTTATTCTTCTTCTTCATCTGTAACTGCTTCTTTTTTCTTCTTCTTCTTCTTCTATCACCGCTAGGACCCCACTTCTTTTTCTTCTTCCTCATGGAAAAGATGATGGAGATGGAGATGAAGAAGAAGAATAAATGAAAATAAAAAAGAGAATGGAGGACATTGATTTGTGGCAATAGATGGTAGGTACGGGTAATGGTGACTCAAGAGGGTAAATGAGGGGTGAGAAAAGGATGACGATGGTAGGATTGAGTTGGAGAGAATCATTGAGCACAAAAGTCGAAGTGGTGGTGCTAGTAGATAGATAAAGGGACTGCAAAATGGTTGGGGTGGAAACTAGCGCTGGAGAGAAGTGGAGGGTAGTAAGGTTTGCTATAGAAGGGCAAACAGAGGTGGTCGAAACTGGTGAGGAGGTAGCAAAAACTGGTGAGTGTAGTGGGTTAGGGTTAGGATTGAGAGGTTAGGAATGTGGTCAAATAGAAAATATGGTTTAGGGTAAAACGGTAATAAAAAAACAATAAAACACTGAGGGTCTTAAGAAATTATGTAGCAGCTCATAGTAGAACAAGTAATTCTAATTATATCATCTTTTTATTTCCCTTACACTCATACTTTCTTTCTTTCTTTTAATTACAATCTTATTCTTATTAAAATTACCACAAAAAAAAAAAACCCTCAAAATCCTAACCTTAATTTCTAATCCACCTACTTTTTCACTATCGTCTCCACTAGCAACTACTATTGTCATTGTCGTTGGCAACCCTAGCTTTTCTCTCTAGGGAATTTGCCACCTCCGGCGACTAACCTCCAACCCACTTTGCCACCTCCAGTCATTAACCTCCAACCTACTCTTCTCCACCGGCAACTCTTTTTTCCACCAATCTTTCTCTCTCACCTGCTAACAACTCACCCCATTATCACGACATAGCCCCGTCGCCATAATGACCCAATTCTGTCCCCCACCCCACCATTGTAACTTAGTTCTACTCTCTGCAACCCCATCTTGAATAGCTTTGTAACCCACCCTTACCCTCATAACTATACTCTTTTTACCACTGATAAAGTGCGCGAGCGCGCGCGTGCCCGCGAGAGAGAGAGAGAGAGAGAGAGAGAGAGAACCCATATCTAGAAATAAGAAAAAAGCAGTGGTTAGAGGTCGTGAGAGGGTGGTCGCCAGTAGAGAAAGGACAGGTGGTTGGTTGCCAACAGTGGTACCAGAGGGGACGATTGGAAGTATATGTAGGGTTTGGGTTTGAGAAGATAAGGGCATGTTTGGTATTATTGTAAGGATAATGAGAAGAAAATAAATTTCAATTTTCTAGGGATGGTATAAAAAGAAAATGGGCATAAGGAATCCATTTTATGGTGTAAATAGAATTAGTAGAACCCTTATTTTAAACTTTGTTCCAAATCACCTTATAATACTTTTTGTTGGGGAATTTTTCAAAATGGTTTTTAAAATGTATAGTTTAATTTTTGGGTGTTTTTAAAACTTTCCTTGTTTTTCTTTGGAAATCTTGAAATAAGCTTGGGGACTTTGTCCCACATCGAAAAGAGAGGAAAACATAGAGTACTTAATAAAGTGCTACATGGAATATTCCTTTGAATATAGAATTGTGAGATGAAAGCTAGTGTGTATGCACTCACACTGCAAGGATGGTGCTTTGCACCATCCGCACACACACAAGCTTGTGGTGCGGGCAATGGGCTGTGTGGCGTTTGATGGCGCACTTTGCACTTCGCAAGACGCCACGAGGGCGCTTTCCTATTTGCATCGGACAGGTTGTAGCGATGACGCGGAATACAGTCAGCTCCACGTGGCGTCCGTTGGCGTTGAGTCAACCATCCAAAAAATTCAAAAACATTCCTGCAATTCTCTTTCTCTCTTCCTCTTGATTTTGAGTTTTCGATCAAGAGTTTCTTAAGCAAATTTCTGCTTTTCTTCCTGGTAATCAAATTCTGCAGATTTGATTATCAGTGTCTTGGCTTTCTTGATTATATTAAGAGTATTCTAATTTACTGTCATCAGTGCAGATGCCAGTAGACTTGATCTTTAGATCAGACTTTATTGTATCCTGGAGGTGAATTTGCTGTAACCCCCTGCACACCTTTTTTGTGGGTGCAAATATTATCTTTAGGAAAGCAACTAAGTAACACGACTTGAAGCATCATATTTCTGTACCACATAGACAAGTTCATCGCCAAGTTTTGAAGACCCGAAAACCACCAATTGAAGAATTCAAGACGATTTGTTCCAACACTTTTTAATAAAACTCTTTTAAATAAGTCTTACTTATTTTTTCATCTATCAATATTCTAAAAAAAAATAAAGATAAAACAACATTTTGGCCTCATTTGATTAACAAAATTAATAGTGGAAGGATTAATAATTTCATTAATTAATGTATGATTAGTTATCCAATTGAATTAATGAGATAACAATTTATTATGTATTCATTTTTTTTTTCCTTTCATATTTGAAATTATGATCCAAACCCCTCTCAATATTCAAAATTCACCAATTTTTTTAGATTGAATATCCGTCATACATGTAATCCGGTCATACATGTAATCCGGTTAATACAATTTGCAATTAAATATAGAATTGTGAGTCTATAGACTAATAATCTCAATCTTATGCTATAATCGAACATGCTCTTTAAGACTTATTGATACATTAAAAACGTATACCTAACTTATAAGTATGTAAGTTCATCTCACACGATTGTCCGGAATTTAACAACTGAAGAAGGAATTGTAAATTAGAAATATAAATAAGAGATGTGTTCGAATGCACAACTCTCCAAAGTGTTGCCATTAAAAATGATAATTCTCGAGTATTGTTTGCTTCCAACCATACAATCGAGTCGATTTTTGAAATGTTCACTTGCTTTTCTGATTATAATTCTTTAGAACACAAAACAAAAGGTGTACATTTTGATGATAAAATTAGAAGAGAAATGAGAATAATGTAAATAGTGCACAGTAATTAGATATTTAAAAAAATCTTATTCCTCAAATTGACAACAAGGACTTTTAGGAGAAGTCCGATTTTACTAAACTATTTCAAAATATCCAAAATTAATACAAGTCTCAAAGAAAAAATTTATGGGAGAAGCTTCCCCCCGTCCTTATCTGAATGGAGGAGGACTGTTTGGACCTGTGGACTTATTACGGGTTCCATTTCGATAATTCAATTATTCATTTTATCAGATTTTATGTGTATATCATCCATAAATATAAATAAATAAATAAATAAAGTCAATCTAATATTCATAATCCCTTCATTTTATCAAATTTGTATAAAAAAAATGGATGGTTTAATTTTAAAACACATTCACTGTTAATTTTTTTAGAGACAAATTTTATAAAATGAAGGGCTAAAAATATCAAATCGACCTAATTTATTTTAAGAATAATATACATACAAGACTTGATAAAATAAATAGTTTAAATTATTAAAACGTGACCTATAATAAGTCCTAAAAACCCAAACAATCCTCTTCAATCTATATTAACACCTTGAGAAGCCAGTCCCAAAATTTATCCCATCAAATTATTGGTGAACTTGAATTTCAAGGCATCATAATCCCCTCATATATCCTATCAATCAATCCACAAAAACTGTTACCTTAGATTTTTTCTTCAAAATTTAATTTAAAAAATTAATTTTTGACTCAAAATTTCTACATGTAAAGTCTATACTACACTAATTCAATTATTACAAAATTCAATTTTAGGATAAAAAACTAAAAATCTTTTTTAGAAATCCTAATCTCATAAATTTATCCCTTTTTAGGATTAAAAAACTTGCATGTTATATTTGATCTTGTGTGTTCTAAAATATAGTACAAAAATATAATTGGCCAATAAAATTTCATTTAGAATGACATACTAGCCTTGAAATAATATTTTTTAAGATTATGATCTAAGAGCCTACAATGTTCGTTATTTTTATTAGGATTTAGATTTCCTCAAGTCGGCTATTCCATTTGAGGAAATAATTTGAGTTTGGTAGGTTTATTTTGGAGTTTTAATAATTTGAATCATTTATTTTTTAAGATTTATTGAATATATGTTGGAAAAAATGGTTTCATGGTGACTTTAATGTGAAATTAAAATAGGTCCCAACCATTGGTTGAGGTGTGATTAAATGAATTTAGATTCTTTGTAACAAGATCTTTACACTACAAAAAGAAAAGTGGTGCTACATGAACCAATTAGTATACTAACTAGTGTATCAACACTAGTTATGATTTTATTATTGACCCCACTCATTATACAAATTACAAATACAAAAAATATTTTAAATTATATTACATCATCAATTGATACACTAGTTAATACACTAATCGGTGCATATAGCATTACTCCAAAAAGAATGACAAAAAACCATTGAGAATTGAATGATAAATTGTCTCACAAATATGGCCTCATGAATGAGGTATTGAGAATTGTGTATAATTACCAATCCTACATTGATTGTAGAGAAAAGCCTTGATGGGTATTTAAACCTTAAAATTTTGATAAGGGCATGAGTCCTTTGGGGTATCTAAATTTTCTGAAGAAAGAAAGTTATAGATGCTTCAAGAATAGACTTGGGCCAAGACTATAGTCCAAGTTGGTTATAGAAAAATTGTCACAAGCGCGCGCACACCACCTGCTCGGGTTTGTGATCTGTGGGTCGTGGATCTTGGGTTTGAGGCTTGAGTTAGGTTCGGGCTGGGCCGGATTGGTGGTCCACCAACCTACGGGTTATGCATCGTGGATCGTGGATCGTGGGCTTGGGCTTGAGACTTGAGTCAAGTTTGGGCCGGATTGGTGGTCCAACAATCCAATCTTTTTGGGTCAGGTCTGCTGCAGATATGCAAATATGTATACACACAGGTGTATAGTGCGTGTAACTCACACATTGAATCCCCATCAATTGTGTGCATTACTCTAGTAGTTTTCCAGGAGTAACGGGAATTGGTTGCCAGCCTTCATGGCTGGAAGGTTACTCTTCACTTCTTTATTGTATATAAAAGGAGGCCCATCTCCCTTGGGTTCAACATAGAAATTTTGCTCTTAGATTATAGTCAAGTCAGTCTCCTCCTATAATTTTTTTCCTGTGTGAGAGAGTGTTGCCATTGTTGGTTCGCCAAAGCTAACAGAAGGTACTTCTGTGTCAGCTGGTCTAAATCGTCGTATCCTAGGAGACAGAAGTCGACGTACCTCCAACACCCACGGTGAGGCGGCTAATCTGTTTTAAGGATATTGTGGTATCACACAGGCTTTGGTTTGCTTTCTTTACCATTTATCGTATTATGTATTTCTGTGCAATATGGTTGTAATATTCAGCATGTTTTCTGATTCTGTAAAGTAATTGATTAATCATGAATTTATTTATCTTGTTTACACAATTTGGACAACAATCTTAAAATATATTATATTTTTTTTCATGAATTAGGATAAATAGATTCATATGTATTGTGTAAGAAAGTAAGTTATTACATTAGATTGGCTTCTGTTAGTAACGTCAGAAATTAAAACAGTCTAATTCTAGTTTAGCAATTCGGTTTTCTTAGGAATTCAATTAATATATTATACTGCTTTGCTGTTTTGGGTAGTACTCATAATAATAATTTAGAACCTGTTTTCTATTCCGCGAGCCTTAATTATCACCGCAAGAAATGTATAGCCCACTGTTGCCAATTGCATGTTTAACCTGGAATTCATGAGTAGGAATAATAAAAACCATATCTTATGTGCAATATTTTTTTTAACATACTTTGCATGCTGATTATTTGATTTTACTATTATTTTTCAATATAATTTCATGAGCATGCTTTTTATCTCCTACTATGATTGGTATGATTCTTTATTTTATAGTTTCATAATATAATTTACATGTTCAAAATTTTCTAGATTTTAATTTTTGTTACATGCTTATTGTTTCTAAAGTTATGATCTTACTTACATGTTAATTGCTACAAACATTGACATGTGTATTACGTGATTATTGTTTTGTATAAATTCATATGTAACTCTTGCCTATTAATAGGATTTTAATTATTTAGGAGTTATAAGGTTTTGTAACTTGTATAATAATTATATATATAACTCTTGACTATTAACTTTTAATTTAATTCCTATAGTTATAGATTTATTTTTGTAACTCATCTAACATTTTAATTGATTAGTTAATTTTTATTTTTAAATAAATTCATATGTAACTCTTGCCAGTTAATAGGATTTTAATTATTTAGGAGTTATAAGGTTTTGTAACTTGTGTAATAATTATATATATATATATATGTATAACTCTTGACTATTAACTTTATATTTAATTCCTAGAGTTATTGATTTATTTTTGTAACTCATCTAACATTTTAATTGATTAGTTAATTTTTATTATTAAATATTTTGCTAGATGGTTTCAAGTAATTGATCATATTTACAATTTCTTTAGATTGTTTGGTTTGTATTTTCATGTGTTTTCTGCTAACTTGTTTTACAGGAATACCTACGCAAAAGGGATTGGAAAAACAAATACAAAACCAAATGAAGAGTCTTTGGGATGTACAAACAAAAAGTATGGGCGACTAACCTTTGTGATGAACAGGAATATCTAAGCATGGAAAGAATTTTGGACTATATAAAATCCTTATGAATTGGTTACTCTCTTTATAATTGAATCAATTTGTTTGTTTGAGATTTAGTAGTGGTTAATTGCAAATTTTATTTTAAACAAGGTTGTTTGCTTGGCTCGTTAGAAGTATTTTATTTGGTTAATCATTGTTGTAGCAATTTTTTACATTGCTTGTAATTTAGTTAGCAATTTTTAAATTGCTTGTAAGTTTGGCACTTGGTTTGGTTTTCTGTAATAGAAACCAAAGTGTTTAGTCTTTGACTAAAGAGTAGTTCTTATTTGTTCAGAAATGACAATTAAGACGAATTTGGTTTCAAACCTTTAGAGTTGGAGGAAGTCTTTGGGTTTAATCATTTTATTCCCAAAGTGTAGGAAAACCAAGTTTGGAGAAAGTCTTTGGTAATAATCTGATTATTTCCAAAGTGTTTTGGTTTATAATCTGATTATTTCCAAAGTATTTTGGTTTTGAGAAAAGAAACCAAATTTTAGCATTTGCTAAAATATTTTTGATTTTATTCAAAAAATAATGGGCTCAGTTTCGAGAGTACCAGTTAACTTTTTATGAGTGGTGTAATTTTAGTAGCAAATTTTATTTGCTTGGGAATTGGTTTGTTTTAACCTTGTTTATCCCTTGGAAAACTTAATTCTAAATTTATTTCCCATGGATTAGAAGTCAACATGCTCTTGAAAGTTTTGTCTAAGCTTAACTGGGTCTTAAGTGGGACCAGTGTGACCCCTTCAGTCTTCTTGAAAACTTTCCTGACTATATTCGATTCTAGGGTAAGTGGTGAGATCAGTTTGGAATTAAATTTCAAACTTTGCATTTTCTATTGTTAAGTTTAGTGTCTGGAAAAATAGAATAGCGAAATTCTGTTGTGATTTTTTAGAAATGGCTTCAAGAGGTGACAATAGAAATGTTGTTCCACCTACCAACCTTAAGCCTTAAGAGGTTCTTAAAGGAAGATCTAGAGAGATCAAGTGTGATTAAGGAAATCATAAGATTGCAGGATAATATCTCTAAATTAATCAGAGGCGATTAGTTTGTTATCCTTGTGTCAAGCATATATAATTGCTATGTGACTTTGCTTGAAAGCAAAGACAAAACAACCCGATAAGGTGAGTGAATATATTTTTGAAATTTTAAATTCCAAATATATTGGTGGCTCCTAGTGAGTACAAGATCACTGATCATAGAGATAGAAAACTGGTGGTTCCTAGGAGGTGGTAGACCACTAGCTACACAGTTATGAAATTGTGGTTCCTAGTAGTGAACAAATTACTGATCACATGTCAAGACATGATGGTTCCTAGTAATGGAGAGGCTACTGATCATATGTCAAGACATGATGATTCCCAATAATGAAAGAGTCTATTGTATCAGGACGTTGTGATTCCTAGTAGTAAAGTGACTACTGATCACATGTTAAAACATTGTGATTCCTAGTAGTAGAAAGTCTACTAACCACATGTTGAGAAATTAGTGATTCCTAGTGATAAGACTACTGGCTATGCTATGAAGTTCTGAATAGTAGACTATTGAACACTGGATTTGTATTTTCTAATAGTAAAACTATTGGCTTCAGAGTGATAAGTTGGACCAAATATGTTTGGGTGCCTAATTTGGTTGATGACATTTTGGAAATGTATTTATTATGATATGATTTTGAGAGTATCATAATCATTATGACACAAGGAATTGTTTAAAGACCCTGTATGAATTTTTGGAAAAAGCCAAAAGCCTTTGTATAAATTCTACAAATATGGGGTTTCATGCAAAAGGTGATAATACCTAAACCCAAGAGGGTTAGGATAAGCCTAAAAATCCGTTGACTTTGTATTCAATGGTTATGCACAATATAGTAGTGCATATCGATTTTTTGTGTTTAAGTCTGTTATTCTAAATATACACAAGAATACTATCATGGAATCCAGAAGAGCATCTTTCTTTGAAAATGTATTTCCTTGTCATATCTAAGAAGGGGTTCCTAGTTCCATGAAAGAACTTGAAGATGATCAAGTAGATGATTAAGATGATGAAGTAGATGAGCCAAGAAGGAGTAAGAGTGCTAGGATTGCTAAGTCCTTTGGTCCGGACTTCTTGACTTATATGCTAGAGGGAGAACCTCGAACTTTTTATGAAACAGTGACTTCACCTGGAATGTAAACTTTCAATTTTAGGTCCTCAAAAACTCATTCGAAAATCCAAACTAGTGGGCCTTTAATTTCCATAACAATCTTTGGTACTAACTAACTTTCATTTATATTTTATGCTTGGGTCCATTCTTAGTGGTCTTGATAGGTTTGACTTCTCTAGTGTCTCAACAATCTTAACCCTTTGATAGTGCTTAGATCATCCAAGTCAAAAGATGGAGGGTCTACATTTGATGATTATACAACATTAAAACTGTTAAGAATTTAAGAAGGAAAATAAAAAGGAAAAATTACCCATAACTGATAAGTTGAGGAACTTATTAGACACATATGAAGAAGTTTATAGTTTTAATAATTAATTGTGAGAGGTGGTTTTACAATACTCCTTCATCCCAAACAGACCTTAAATAGATCCTCACTTCGGTGCCTAAAACAAGAAACATTCCGGTCAGGGGTGCCAAAATTAGCACTTTAATGGTCAAGTTAGAGGTTGGTCAAGAGTGAGAGTAGGTGTAAAAGTTTTGGGTGGTAAATGCATACCTCTCTTCTTCCAACTCCTTTCTTTATATAGAGGTTTCCTGTGTAAATATTTCTCACGTGATTTAATCTTCCCATCATAATCATCATAATGTCAAGGCCCATGTCCTTGTTACACCTCCGAAAAGGGACAGCTTGGGTCCACTTTGATTGGGATAGCGTGTCGAAGTTTCTGTAGTACTCGACATGAACGCTCTCTGATCTTATTGGCACTATTCACTCGACGTGTCACCCAGTTGGTGAAGTGGTTACTTGGCGTTGAACCTCTGTAATTCAATGGGCCTAGCTGGACTTGGGCCCATGAATGATGGGCCTAGGAGTGCTGTGTTTGCTGAATGTGTAATTTTTATACTCGGCTCACACATTAATATTAATAAAATTTAAGGAAATTTTAATGTACACACCCATTGAAAGGGGTGTACCATATGTATCTCTAGTTATGTCATTTTCTTCTTTAGTTATGACCAATTTTCTTCTTTAATTATAATATTATTTTAGTTATGACTTATGAGATCATTAGTTATATCTCATGTTATGTTTGATTATGGCATTTTTAAAATTTTTTTTTTTTAGTTATGACTTAGAAAGTATAAAATTATGTCATTTTCTTATTTAGTTATAAGGTACATATGGTACACACCCTTTAAAGGGTGTATACCATAGTGTTTCCTTAAAATTTATCATTAATTTTTAATAATTTTTAACTTTTACACTGATTTGAATTTTTATTAAATATGTATATATATATATAATTAAAGGTTCAGTTTGAATAGATGATGATTTCAAATAAATAAATTTGAGATTGAATTTTACAAAAATATTTAAGATTTAGTTATTATAAGTGAATATAAAAAGCTAGAAATGATGTATTTTAAAAATAGTTTTGTAACTAAAAGAAAGATTCTACGATTCCAAATAACCATTTTTACATAGAAATTTCAAATGTCCATAAAACTCTGAATATAATAATACGTAGATAAACCAAAGGGTTCTGGTATGTACGAGTAACTCTTTGGCTGTTAAATCTCTCTTAAGAGGAGGTTTTGGATTTCACTGTTAGAAGTGGATTAAATGGTAAGTCTTAAGCCTCTGTTTGGATCGTAAAGTGAGAAGAGAAAAGAAATTATTGTAATTTCTCACGTAGGTGAGAAAATAAAGGAAATGATTATGATTTCTTACCATTGTGTTTGGATGATTAAAAGAGAAGAGAATGTAGTTTATCACATGTTTTATTTGGATATAGTAAATAAGATAAAAGAAAATAAAGTGTTTTATTTCATTTTACCAAAATAACTTTTCATATAAATAAGTTATTTTTTCAGCTTCCTTCACCATAAGCAATTTTGATATATTAGAAAACTTTCATTAAACCCATTTCTTCACATCATTGGTGAGAGTTTTTTTCTCACAATCTCTTACTATTTCTCACATACTTAACCATCTAAATAAGTGAAAGGGTTTTCTATTTTCACCACTTATTTTCTTTTCTCACCAAACCCCTCCATCCAAACGAAATGTAAGTGGTTGTGTGGGTGTTGATTTTTGACCACACAACCAAACGGGAAACTCAGCTGGAGAGCACCGGCAGAATAGATTAAGCCCAACAAACCTGTAACAAGACAGTGAGAATTCCGCGTTGGTTCTAGAGATGGCAATCGGAACCCGACTCGATGGGGACTCGATCCCCCGACCCCGAATTGAGCGGTTATTCCCTGAAAAATATCCCCGATGGGCTGGGGATGGTATTAAAAATTGAATCCCTGATGATATTTGGGCCAGGGACGGGGATACATGTTTCAGCCCCGGACCCGGCCCGACCCCGGCCCCGATCCCCGCCCCGTCTGTCCCCCGATGTAAAATTACTATTTTGCCCCTGTTTATATATATAATATATATGTGTGTGTAGGGTTTGGCTGAAATACTCACTCACTCATACACAAACACAAACCCACTTCTCTCTTCTCTTCGTCTCATCTCTCTCTCTAACGTCAAAGACTGTGGTGATGTGCGTCCTCTTTCTCTTTAACAGACAGTTCCTCCCATTTCTATCTAACAGCGGTGATCTCTCTCTCACGATCTATGGTGTGGATCTATAGTGTGGCTCACTCTCTCTCTCTCTCTCTCTCTCTCTCTTTCTCTCTTCCGCATTCGAAGTTGTCGCATCCTCCGACATCGTTGCCTCCTCTGATGCCTCTACCACCGTGCTATCCCTCACCACCGTGAGATCTCGCCGTTACTCTCTATCCCTGGTTTTGGATCTGTTGTATACATACGTACACTTTTCGTATGTAGGTATGCATATATGTTTTGGATCTTTTGTGTACATCTGTATGTAGGTACACTTTTTGGGTTCCTTCGTTTTTCATTTTTTTGATGAAGTTTGTATCTCTGGTTTTGGATCTGTATGTATGTATGTATTTTTTTTTTTTTTGTTATTAGGGGTTTTGACTGTAAATGGAGAAAACATCCATAAAACATTCAGTTGAGGATTTCTTGGGAGGATTTGAACTGAGTTTGTTTGAATTTGAAGGTTTTGAACTGGGTTTGGTTGAATTTGATGTTTTTGAACTGGGTTTAGTTGAATTACTCAGATCTGTTATCTCTCTCTCTCTCTCTTTCTCTCTCTGTGATCTGTTTATGTATTGTTGAAAACATTTTTTTTTTCAGATTATTTTTTTAATTTAAATATGTTGATGATGATAAAAACACACACACAAACATATATATGTATATATATATATTTAAATTTAAATCTGTTGTTGATGATGAAAACATATATATATTTTTTTCAGATTATTATTTTTTTTAATTTAAATCTGTTGATGATGATTGTTGGTACTCAGATCTGTTATATTGATTTGTTGTTCTTGAACAAAATTAAAAAAAAAAAAAACTCAGGGATTTTTTGGGGTCGGGGAAACCCGATTCCTGGTAGGGGACGGTGACGGGGGGATGATGCGTTCCCCCGCTGGGGATCGGGGACGGGGACGGGAATTTTTTAACCTTCGGGGATCGGGGACGGGGAGTGTGGTCTTCGGCCCCGGCCCGGCCCGTTGCCATTCCTAATTGGTTCGTCCACTTGGGGACACTCCGACGATCAAGTCAGTAAAACAATATCTCTCACAAATTGCAAATAGTGCTTAAACTCACAAGAAAGAACTTATCTCAGACCCATGAGGGTGCCTTGCTTTTGTAACCACCAGTGATTTGATCCTTTTAGAAGCCTCATTTCAATGGATTCAGGCTCAATGCTCATTCTGGACCCTCAGCTAGATAGGGATAAACGCTCCTTAAGCCTCATCCTTATCCAGACTGAGATCTTCCCCTGTTCTAGGATTCTTGTCCCTTGTTTGTTTATCTCAGATTCTGGTATCTCCGCAGATTACCTTGGCCTAACAGAGATTATCTCAGCAAGCATGTCTAGGCCACGTGGCATCTCAACTGACACTTCGGCGTCACTTTAGCCACATGCTGTCATTCTTAAAATACTTCCCTACAAGTACCTCCTAGGTTCTATTACTTCGGCAACCTGAGGTGATGGAACGTACATTGTCTGTTCGCTTAGCATGTTGGATCAAACACGCATTCATCATTCTGACCGAGATCATGACTAGTCGGCTTTCAAGTAATTAGGAGTCAATTACCTACTTTATCAAGGATCAAAAACCAATAATTAAGTTCTTTAGGTGTCTTTATTGAAATCCCCCCTTTAGCCAAGGTTATTGCCTCATTACTTCAAGAATTTCAAGAGTTCCAACTGCGCATGGGCTGTCACGCACAGTCTTTTCAACCATTTCCTCCATGTGTCTATCACCTATCGACTCGTCTTGGCATGTGCCATCAAGTCACGTCGATTTTGCCTATGCCACTTGATAGGCACGTCGCCCAACTTACCTCATTATGTTTTGCCGCCTTTTAATGCTTTTGGCAAAACACATTCCCTTCTCTCTCTGTCTTTTAACTTTTGCAATTACAACCTCTCTCTATTCTCAGACCTTGTCTCTCTACATTCTGTCATTTTCATTCTTTTTGAAGCTCTGCAACCATGCTCCGTTCCTCACCTTCGGCGAAGCATTCACCATTCTACTTCGTTCATTGTCATCGTTTGACTCCGGCAACATCTACTCTAGCGTTTATTTCCTCGGCCTTAGTCTGTAAGTGTCTGATTTCTTTTTTTTTCATTCTCATTTTATATGGTTGTCTTAACCTGTTTTCTCTTTGAATTTGCCACATGTCTACACTATGTCTGTTGCCATTGAATTTGTATTCATAGTTGTACTTTGTTTTTCTTCACTTTTCATGTTCTGGACACTATGAACCCACTTTTGTTCTTAAATCTGCTTATTGTGCTACCTTTTGCCCATGTAACGCACACATGTATACACTGGGATCATATTTTGGTTGCCATTCATATTTCTTGTTTTGGAATGTTCACTATCACATTGGTCATGTTTGTGTTCTTGACTGTCTGGCACTGTTCTTGCCATATTTGTATTTCTCTACTTCTTTTCTATATCAAGTTTTGTCTTTGCTCTTCTTGCTTGTTTTTAGATTCTCGCCTTCGAATATTGTTCACTTGCATAGATTTCTAGGTTTGGGATTTGACTTAGAAATCTTCACAATTTAGGAAAACTGAAACAAAATCCTCCATTTGATATTCAAAAACCTTCACCCTAGTGCTCTCTAGGATTTAGCCGAGGTCGTTAAACCCATATCAACCATTTTTCTCTGAAATCCAGTACCGATTACTTCAAGCTGACATTATGGGTATGTTTAGGTGAAGGGTAGACACCTCTAGTAAACTTGAGTACTTTCGCCAAGAGTTCTTTATCCCTGCTGATGTCTATCTTAGGTTGGTAGGCAAGGAGGACTCCATAATGCCTGGAAAGGATTACATGCCTTTCCTAGTAGTTTCTATCATTGAGGGCGGAATCAGGTTCCCTCTTGGCATCCTCTTTAGGGAGGTCCTCTATTTCTACAAGCTCAATCCCATGCAACTGGCCGTAAACACCTTTAGAGTCATCAATGGCATAGCCAAGTTGGCACATCGGCAAAACGCCAAAATAACCCTGTTTGATATCCAGTATTGCTATACCATGTGTGGCCTCAAGACCAAGAATGGTTATACATACTACCTCAAGCCAAGATCCACCAAGTTCAAGTTAATAGCCGACATTCCAAACTCCAATAAGGGCGTGGGAGACGACTATTTGATTGTCTCGGGCAATTGGGAGTTCGTTCAGACGATGAGCTCCATCTTTTCCCTTTACACTGTGGAGTCTTTAGGGATGATATGGGTAAGGACTTTAGTCGCTCCAAAGTCCTTTTTTATTGGCAATTTTCCTGTAATCTGTCCTAATGTTTTCTTCTTGTCCCTACAGCGCTTCCTCAACTGCCAAAGGACTTTCGCTAGTCTTACATGCCCAGCAAAGATTTGGTTCACCTTCTCGACTTACCAATCAAAGCATGCAAGGCTCCAATCCTTCTCAATTACATACCGACATACCTGAGCCCTTTGCTTGACATCCCCAAACAAAGAAGGACTCTTCTATCTGCTACAACTCCGCTAACCACCTCATCACCAAGGCCAGACCAGGCCTTCACATCCGATCCAGCAGAGTAGCCATCCACTTCTGGCCCCAAATTGATTCTTTTATCCCAATGCCAACGCCGATGTTGAGCTCCTCCGAACGCTCCTGTTGGGAGAACTGACAGCCCCAAACGTCGAAGTTTAGTTTCTTCGGCCACAGACCCCTCTAATCTTTTTTTTGCCCTGCCAACAATTTATTTCGACACTTGAGTAACTATTGCCACAACTGCCGAGGATATGGGTCGACAAAACGTGGTAGTTGAGGACCTTCTTGCCGATATTCCTGGCGTTGTCACTATCCAGTCTTCTTTTCAATCCCAGCCAAGGCAGAAACCAAAAAGAGTCAAGAAGGTCAAAGCCAAGGCCACCATTACCCAGATCCCATCTGACTCTGAAAAAACCCAGAGGACTCAGTCCCCATATCAAAACTTGTCGAAGCCGAGAAGAGGCATGCCGAGGCCGAAGCGTTCGACGCTCTTTCACGCAAGAAGCTAAGGTTGGAGGGCGCAGAGGGCCCAATTGCTTCTTACTCTCATGAGCCTTGGCCCCCTGCACTCATGGTCGGGGACCTGCCCATGTCAGCCAAAGACAATGCTATCAATAGTATTCAGGCCGGTATCTTTTGGCAGTCGACATGAATAGAATGACTGAGATCATTAAGAACGAGAACTTCGCGCTCATGATGCAACACTCTGTTATGGTAAGTCCTTAACTTAGCTGTTTTTCATTCTTTTTCTTCATCTTTGTTTTTGTACTTAGCCAGGAAGTTTCTTTACTTTGCTCTTTTTCCCGCAGGTTATTCAGCATGCTCACTCATTTTCAGTCAAAGTCAAGGAGGTGAAGGAGGAGTTAGCGCGCAAGACCAATGAGGCTGCCAAACTCTTTTCTTCATTTAATTAGGCCGAGGCACGTGTCTGCCAATTTATGGACAAGGTAAAGGCTGCCGAGGTTGCTCAAAATCTAGCCGATAAGAAAGCTGAAGCCGTAGAAGTTTTCGCCGAGGTTGCGAATGCTAAGGCCAAATAAGCTGAAGTTAAGGCGGCCCAAGCCGAGGCTGATCTGAAGGAGGCTGTTGCCACCAAAGAAGTCGAGATAAAGGCGACTTACGAGAAGGCCTATCCCGATGGGGTTGTCGACGTTCGCGATGACTACAAAAAACAAGTGAGCTTGGCCTACAACAAGGGCTATTATCTTGGCTAGATGGCAACCCTGAAAAAGCTGTCCGTCCCCAAGGACTTGCCCCTCCACAATATCGGCCAGCTCGCCGTTCCATTCCTTTCCTCTCCAGCTAAGTCCGAGGAAGAAGGCAATGAAAAAGATGCCGAAGCTGAAGAAGGGATTGAGGCCGAGGTCATTGCTAGGGCTAAGTCTCATACTTTGAATGATTAAGCCCTAGACTTGACTTAGGATGAGGAGGTGGAGGTCTCCAAATGTGCCTCTCCCAAAGCTAGTCCTAAGACTGAGGTCAAGATTGCCGAGAACAGTTTGGACGAAACATTGCTTGAGATAGACGCCGAGATAGAGGCGGAGAAGGAGACAACACTGCCAGCCGAGGCCAACACATTGCCAATAGTCGAGGTTGAGCTATCCAAGATCAACGCCAATGATTCCAATGCTTAGGATTTTCTTTTTTTTTTTTTTACTTTGAACTTTTCTCTTTTCAGCAATTGTAATCCTTTTGCTTTTGTTGGGCCGAAATGCCTTTTGCCTTGTAATTGAACAAGTTTTCTCTTTGATTGTATGCTTTACTTTTTCTTCTAAGTGTTGAATGCTTATCTTCTTATGCTTTAACTGTCTTCACTATCTTGTATGCTTCTATACTTATAATATTTTTATGCTTCTCCCAAGTACAACTTACTTGTATAACCACTTCGGGTTAGAACATGTCGGACATGTATCACCTCGGACCCATATCATCTCAGGTGCAGCTTTAGTTAGTCACCTCGGACCAACTTACCTCGGAGTGCATCTATTGCTATGATCTCGGCTAACTAGCATTTTATAAAAATTATTTGAATAACTTTCACAAGTGTTGTTTCTGTACTTGTACTTGTTGTCTCTTGTTAAGACTTCACCTTTCCAACCCTTTTAAGCTTGACAACCTGGTTGGCTATCTCGAGTAACAAATACGTCGGATATCCCCTCGCCTGGTTACCTCGGCTAACTTCAACTTGTAAAATTTTAACAAGTGTCAAGCCCATTCCTCATTCCTGCTCCTTGCACCCCCAATGTGAACCTAAGTACCATTTATGTTCACATTAAGCATGCATCTCCGAGTTTTGCCATAGTTTGATTCAAACAATTCTTAGTCGAGGTGTTCTACCTCGGTGTTGTTGTCAATCTGACCAGATCAAACTTAGTTCAACTTTACCATCATGGCAAGTCTAAGTTATTTGTCATGTTTTGTAATGCCTCCAAAATATGCAATGAATACATCACAGAATGTTTATAAATGACAGCATAAATCAGAGTAAATAATATTTTCATCACATAGATTTGGTATTACAAAAGAGTTCATGTAAATAAATGCCCTATTGACTTACACCTTTCCAAGTCTTGACTTGGGTACAACAAAAGAGAGACTAGCTCATAAACATTTAGCCCTTGGCTTTACAAAAAATATACAATTCAAATAAAGAAGCTCTTGCTCCCAAAATGTCCCTCGAAGCTATTGCCTTGGTGGAGGCAAGTCACCAGCACCTGAAAATGTTATTCCCAAATAGGGTGAGCCACAGCCCAGTAGGAATCATCTAACACAATGTATGAAATTTAGCAAAGATATAAGTGCAAGGAGTGTATACAATGTCCATGATAAAACATCCACGATTTATATTCTCATAAGACATCAAATCTCAAATCATAATCCGATTTTCCTCCAATTCATTTCCAATTCATTTATTTGTCTCAATTCATGAGTCAACTTCATAATTTCTTTAACAATCCAAATGAGACTACAACTCGAAGGTTCAACAATCACATTATCAACATACAAACACTTCAAGCCGTCATTTCAGGAATATTTCGTCCGCAGGAAGCCGTCAAATGAGACCCATGTAAACGTAGGCTATACAAGCACTACAATTGCCATTTTATGGATATTTCGTCCGCGGGATCAGCACCCATGTATAATTTCGGGACTTTTACACATGACACTCTGGCCAACTTAATTACAATGGAGTCCATCCCCTTTCTCATCCCAAACAATGGAGTCCATTCCCTTTCTCCTCCCAAACAATCATTCATACATATGCAATAAATTTAAACACATAATTATACGTGGAGCACATCTCATTTCCACTCTCAAATAATCATACACATACAATATATATAAACATAATCATATTCAATAACAATCAACCATGGACTAGTTTCAGTTTTCCTAATCCACATGCAATTTCCACAACAAGCAAACCTATTCTCCACCGATAACCCAATACATATATTTCTAAATAGATATACAATCTCATGATAGATAATTTATTTAAAATTTCCAAATAATGAGATAATACATAACCAATCTCGCCATTCATACCAACACCCTTCCAATCTCACATTTTCAATGTCAACTTCAATTATTTATACAAAATAATAGTTTGATCCAATTAGGGCAAACTCCCCTATTTTTCTCAAACATTAACCAAATGCCAAAATCATCAATTTAGACATGACACAACATCATTTTCAAACCCCATAGTCATTTATTTCACCTCCATCCAAAACCCCTCTTTCCAATTTATACCCAAACCCTAGGTTTTGCCTAAAACATCCCCAAATCACACCATTGTTACACAAATGACAAATATCCAAGCTAAATAACATATGAAAGTGTATAATAATCCTTACCTCAAAGAGAAAAGATGAGTCAAGAAAAAGTGAAACTCCGAGAACACTGAAACCTACTTCTAATCGGATCAAAATGAAGGTCTTGATGCACTCTACCTTTTTTTCTCAAAGGCACTAGGGTGAAAAGATCAATGGATCTAGATGAAATCTAAAAGAAAAGGTGAGTTTTAGAGAGAGAATGTGTCGATCTAGGTTTTTGGAAAGTTTTAGAGAGAGAGAAATGAAAAAGTGATTCAAAACATCATCTTCACAGACTGTTATACACGCAGTCCGCTCGAGCGTGGAAAGTGATGCTTGAGCGTCAGACACAAATTTCCGCTTGAGTGTAAGAAATTTTGCTCGAGCGTGAAATACATATTTCCAGAAGTTTTGCAGATGAAGGGCCTCGTTCAAGCATGGGACTGGACGCTCGAGCGTCCAATGCACTATTCTAGTATTTGCAGGTCTGCAAAAATACTGAGAGTTGACAAGTCCTGCTCGAGCTCCAGAATGGCTGCTCGAGCGGAGGAGAAAAATTTGTGAAGCCCGCTCGAGCGCAAGAATGCCCGCTCGAGCGGAAAAGCCAAAATCTGGGCATCACAGGTTTGGAAATACAAGCAACCAACCTGTTCCAAACACACAATTGCAACCCAATAACCAAAATAAAAAGGAAACAAGGGAAACAAGATATAGATAACCATTCTAAACCATACCAACTCGAGTCTAAAATACAATAGATAACGGGTCAAAACCGGAATACAATAAAATTTTTGAAAAATTTTAACAAGTGTCAAGCCCATTCCTCATTCCTGCTCCTTGCCCCACAATGTGAACCTAAGTACCACTTATGTTCATATTAAGCATGCATCTCTGAATTTTGCAATAGTTTGATTCAAACAATTCTTGGCCGAGGTGTTCTACCTCGGTGTTGTTGTCAATCTGACCAGATCAAACTTAGTTCAACCCTATCATCATGGAAAGTCTGAGTTATTTGTCATGTTTCATTCAGAAACATCGCCAACTTAGTCCAACTCTACCATCATGGAAAGTCGAAGTTACTCGTCATGTTTCATTCGGAAACATCACCAACTTAGTTCAAGTCCACCACCATCGCAAGTCTAAGTTATTTGTCATGTTTCATTCGGAAACATTGCCAACTTAGTTTAGCTCTACCACTATGGCAAATTTAAGTTACTCGTTATGTTTCATTTAGAAACATCGCCAACTTAGTTCAACTCTACCACCATGACAAGTCTAAGTTACCCGTCATGTTTCATTCGGAAACATTGTCATAAAACTTTTTGGTCTTATTGTACTAAATTTCAACACTACTTTGAAAACCAAAATCAAGCTAATATTTTATTAAAATCTCGGCTAATAGACTATTACATAGCAAGAACTGAAAAAAAAAAAAAAAAATCAATGGTAGAAAAACTTCAAATTGCAAGTGTTCCAAGGTCTTAGCAACTCTTTGCCATTAGTGTCTTCAAACCGATATGCCCTATTGCCGGCAACCGAGATGATGCGATATGGTCCTTCCCAGTTTGGGCCAAGCTTGCCTTCCCCGGGGTCTTTCTTGCTGCCGACAACCTTTCTTAGGACGAGGTCCAATTCTTTTCGGCAGCTTATGGAACCAATCAGATACTATCTCTCCAAAGGATGAGGGGAATACCTTGCACAACAGTGGCTCATTTCCGCTCTACAAAGCCATTGAATTTAAATACAAGCCGACATGAAAGTTCGAATCAGACTTATCGTCGTAAATTTGAAACCTCAGCATGTGGAATCTCTTTGGGGTCTCAAACTTATCCAACTCTACCGAGAATGGTGCCCCTGGCTTGATGGGGGATGTGATCTCGGCGTTGAGCCGCTTCCTCTGGAGGTAGTCTCTCAAATCCTCCTTCATCCGACTAGGAGCTCGGCTATCAATAAATTTTAGCCTTTTTGCCTTTTCCTTGGATATGCCAAGATTCTTGGTTCGTGGTGTCTTCTGCGACTCACCACGTACAGACTCTGTCCACCCGACATCCCGTGATGGCCGATGTGAGTGCTCTTGTCCCTTGCCATATTGTGGGACTACTGGGACTATTTTTCGGCCCTCCTTTATAGGCATCAATTTTAGCCATTAGTGTCGGCGTATCCTGCAACAGGAATGGTGGTTACATCACGTTGTTCTGCACATAAAGTTGACCACAGATTGTAGGTTTGCCAACTTGTTCACCATTCCTTTCATCTTGCCGTCCCTTCTCAGGCATCTATCCTTCCATACTTGGACGTTACGCTCTTTGCCGGTGTCCTTGTGTCTAAGGTTTGGTTCTTGTATCTCTTCGTTACGATTTTTTTCCCTGACATTAGAATCCATGTGCTCACCACTCTCACTGTGGATGTCATCCCCAATCTTTTCTTCCTGCCCGTTGTTGGCTATCTATTCTCCTTAAGTTTCCATAGACGGCGCCAAATTGTGGGTGTTGATTTTTGACCACATAACCAAACGGGGAACTCAGTTGGAGAGTACCGACAGAATAGATTAAGCTCAACAAACCTGTAACAAGACAGTGAGAATTCTATAGTGGTTCGTCCACCTGGGGGCATTCCGACAACCAAGTCATTAAAACAATATCTCTCACAGATAGCAAATAGTGCTTAAACTCACAAGAAAGAACTTACCTCAAACCTACGAGGGTGCCTTACTTTTATAACCAGCAGTGAACTGATCCCTTTAGAAGCCTAACTTCAATGGATTTAGGCTCAATGCTCATCTTGGACGCTCAGTTAGATAGGGATAAACTCTCCTTAAGCCCCAGCCTTATCTAGATTGAGATCCTTCCCTGTTCTAAGGCTCTTGTCCCTTATCTGTTTATTTCGGATTCCGGCATCTTCGCATATTACCTCGGCCTAATCAAGATCATTTTAGCAAGCATGACTAGGCCACGTGGCATCTCGGCTAACACTTCGGCTTCACCTTAGCCACGTGCTATCATTCTTAAAATACTTGCTCACAATTTGCAAGGAGAGGGTGAGAGTTCAACTCTTCCAAAGTGCTAATCTAACAACCAATTACTGACTTTCGCTGATAAAAAAAAAAAATACTTAGATAAACTATTATATTTAAATTTAAGCCATTCTTCTTACTTTTTCCTTAAGTAATTAATATCAAATCTATTTAATTGAAATTCATAAATATAAATGAAACCTTTTTTTTTTCTTTTATTCTTTTAAAATTTATATTCAAATTCATCATCCGAGCAAGCATAAAGAAGTCATCACTAATAAGAACTCTATTCTTCCTCCAATCACCATTTGCCTTTTTTTTTTTTTGCCATATTAGTCAATTTTGAGATACTTAGATAAACTATATTTAAATTTAAGCTATTCTTCCCTTAAATAATTAATATCAAATCTGTTTATTTCAAATCCATACCCCAATGGAATTTATTTATTTTTTCTTTTATCCTTTTTAAATTTTTATTTAAATTTATCGTCGAAACAAGCATAAAGAAGTCATCACTAATAAGAACTCTATTCTCATTCCAATCACCTTTTGCCCTGTCCTTTTGCCACTTTAGCCAATAGAAAAATGTTTGAGGGCCCGAAATTCCTCAAGCTCGAATTGGCTCGAAACCCCAAAACGACGTCGTTTTGGGGTTTTTTTTTTTCTTTTTTTTTTCTTTTCTTTCTTTTTCTTTCTGTGTTGTTTTTGAATACAGAGGAGAGGCGAGAGACGAGAGGCGAGAGCGAGGTAGAGGAGAGGAGAGAAGAGAAGAGAAGAGAAGAGAAGAGAAGAGAAGAGGAAGAGAGAAGAAGGGGGCTTCGATGGTGATCGCCGGTGAAGATGTGCTGTGTGATGAAGATGTTGATAATGAAGATGTGCTGTGTGATGAAGACATTGATGATTTTTTTTTTTTTTTTTTTTTTTTTTTTTTTCTCGATCTGGAGCTGAAAATGAAGGGGGAAAAAAAATTGATGTTTTGTTTGATTTTTGTTTGATCTGGAGCTGATCTGGAGCTGAATGTGATGAAGACATTGATGATTTTTTTTTTTTTTTTTTTTTTTTTTTTTTTCTAGATCTGGAGCTGAAAATGAAGGGGGGAAAAAAAATTGATGTTTTGTTTGATGTTTTGTTTGATCTGGAGCTGAACAAGAGAAGACATTGATGTTTTGTTTTTTTTTTCTTCTTCTTCCTCCTCTCTTTTCCTCTTCTTCTAGTTCTGGTTCTGCTTCCTCTTGTTCTTCTTCTTCTTCTTCCTGCAAGAAAGAAAGAAAAAAAAAAAAAAAAATTTGAAACCCAAAACGACGTCGTTTTGGGTTTCGAGCCAATTCGAGCCTGATGAATTCGGGCTCTGTAACGGGACTGTAGCCAATAACATTACTGGCGAGGGATTCAGGGTTGCTGTTGTGAGGCCTGTGGAAAATTTATTTAGAACATATTTTAATAATTTGAATTATTTATATTATATAATTTGTCGAACATATCATCTATGTAATTATTTTTAAAAACATTTTAAGATTCGTCAAGCAGTTTATAATCGGACATTTGTAATCCTATGATCAAGTACTAATTATTTTTATAAAAATTATGATAACCATTTTTTTAAAATATAGTAATATTTACAAATATTTGATTAATTTAATTTTTTTTATAACTAATTTACTTGATAAATTTTATTATATAAACAATTTAAATTGGCAAAATAAATTCGGAAGGGAACTCTACAGGCCGCACAAACAGTTATTGTTGTAACTATTTACGAGAACAACCCCTTCCTTGTCATGGATTCTAATTAGTGTGTTTGGTTTGAATTTTTTAGATTAAGTTTTTTGAAAATTGACTTTTTTAGTTTTCGTATTTTTTTATTTTTAGTGAATATTTTTTAAATTTTAAACATTTTTTTTACTTTTTTAGATGCATCTTATTTAGATGTATCTAAAAAGTAAAAAAATTGTGAAAAATATTTTAAAAAATTAATAAATATATAAAAATATAAAAAATGTATTAAATTCTTGTATTTTTTTTTTATATTTTTGGTATTTTGTGAATTTTTAAAAGATTTTTTAAATAATTTTTTTACTTTTTAGGTGTATTTATGTTAGGTGTATCTAAAAAGTAAAAAAATTGCTTAAAATATTAAAAAAATTCAGTAAAAATATAAAAACACGAAAAATAAGAAAGTAGAATTTTTTGAAAAGTATTTTTTAAAAAGTGAAAACAAGCAAGGTGATTTGTCATTATAAGTGTATTAACTAACTAAAATATGATAACATTTATATAAATAAATAAAAATCTTATTGTCATTCCACTTCTTTATAAATATATTTTAAAATTTAAAGTTAATTAGTTAAAAGCCTTATTTATAAATATTATGGTAGTTCAGTTCCTATTTAAGATTTTTTGAACCAATAAGTCTTATTTCGGAAAATTGAAAATATTATCAATTTTTTTTTTCTAATTTTTAAAATTAAGAACATTATCAATTTTGTATAGTAATGTTTTAGATAATTGTTTTACTAACTGATAAAAAAACAAAGCATGAGATTAATGTTTTTGCCCTTCTACTTAATGTTTGAGATGTTCTAATTTGACTTTTTATAAAATATAGGTTGGGTATGGGTTGGGTTTAAAGTGATGTGGTAAAGAGGTGATGTGACTTAAATAAGATGATGTGACTTAAATAGGATAATGACTTTTTGACTTTTTTAGGGAATGACAAACAATTGGTTTGATTCAATTATCTAATAAAACCGAGAACATTAACAATTTTTTTCAGTTTTAAAATTGAGAATATTATCAATTTTTTAATTTTTAATTTTTAATTTTCTTTTTAAGTTTTGCACATCAATGTTTCATCATCATACTCCTTTATAGATACAAAATTTTCAATTTTGCACAGAAAAATAATTCAAAAGTTTCAAAAAAAAAAAAAGTTTTATTTTATTTATGTTTTTTGCAAATAATTTTTTTTAGTTTTTCAATTTGAAAGTTGATATTTTAAAGTTTTGAAAATCAAAATAAATGTGAAATCATCATATTCTTTTATGGATAATCATAAATGATAAACAATAATTGTTTGAAGAGCAATTCGGACTATTAAAAATTTAATGGGACTTGAAAGTCCAAAAAATCTTAGTTAGGACTTGATGGAGTCTAAGTTCATAAATTAGGATTTGTGTGCAAATGCCCCTAAAATTTACTATTTTGTATTGAGGATAGTGTGATTCATTTAGTATAAATTACACAATTAATTTCTATAATTTAAGAAAAATGTTACTTTAATCTCTGTAATTTTAATTTGAATAATTTGAATGATACACTTTTAATTTTGTTGCAATGTTATCCCTTTACTACTTACCGTTATAATTTTGAACCCAAAAAAGATATGTGTAAATTTATTTTGAATTTCACTTTGATCCCTTTATTTTTGCTCGTGATTTTTTTTCCGTTCAAAATATTGATGACACATGACGGAGGCGTCATGTTGCAACAAAATTACAAATGTAGGATACAAATTGTTTAAATTGAAATTACGATGATCAAAGTGAACTTCACTCAAACTAGATGGACCAACGATTTAATTTACACTTAAATTTAAGAAAAATACTTGAGACACATAATTTATCACTCCTCAAAATCACCCATAATGATGTGCCTAACAAGTGTCAATGTCACGACCCAAACCTGCCCCTAAAAGTTTGGTCTATGACCGGCCTGTACATCGGCCTCAAAACAAAATTTCATGAATATTTATTCAAATATGGGGCCTTAAGCGGAAGCAAATACCAACATAAAGATAATGCCCATTGAGCTTGTGCATATATGAAGACGTAGATTAATTTAAGTATTTAAATACATTTTCCATATATACATATAATCACAGAACTTATATAGATCTCACACTCAAATACATAAGGCTCAATAAAATACATAATTCTCCAATACAGAGTTAAAGCCTCGACACAGAGGCGTAACCCGAACGGCTTGACAAAGAGACAGGCCTCGATACAACTCTAGCGTTGGTCCCTGATGGCTCACCTACATATATATAAAATAAAGGGGTGAGCTAACGCCCAGTGAGTAATATTAAAGTAAAGAGGTTAATGAATGATGTCCTTAACATTAGGAAAACATATTTCATAATTTAGAAACGTATCATAAATCTTTTCAAAACAAACATTTATCGTATCATAATTCATACCTTTTCGAATAGAATATATAATTGAATTATTACAAAACATTTTACGTGGTACGTGGTACGCCCACTTATACAAAAGGTTAGAAGCACATTTTAAAATAGGACATCCATTCATGTATATAAAATAACACATCATAACATGAGTCATATAGCGAGGTCAAAACCTTTGTATTCATATCATATGTTCTGAACGACCTCGGGTCCATGTATAACAAAACGGCCTCGGGCCCAATCAAATATCAAAACGACCTTCGGTCCAAACGTATCATATCGTATCATTGTATCTGATCATGGAGTAGATGGAACATCGACATGTCTCCACCTCTCCTTGAGCTCAATTCATGTATATATGGACTCAAGAGGTGTCTCATATGGACTCTAGAGGTGACTCACACTGTAGCACTTAGTTCCATACAGCACTTTGTTTCATACCAAAATGATTAGGTCTTAAAGACTGAACAATTCATATAATCTCATAGCATAAGCAGAATAGATAAACAGAACAGCCTTGGGCCCACCATATCATATTATAAATAATTCACATTTCTTGTTCATAATTCATTTCGCATTTTTTGGAAACTTGTGCATTTAGATAAAATCTAACATTTAGAGAATCATGTCATACATAAATTAAGAGAGATAATGAAAAACATATCTTTACTATACTATTACTCACAGTGATGGGCTCCTGGTAGCAGTGGGACAATGTCCTCATCTTGACTTACAAACACAATGCACATAGCGCAATATATGAATATGACTGATCCCTTACTTTGCTCTTTAACCAATTAGTTATGTTGGTTCTAAACTCATAGGTCTTCAATGGGTCATAATTCATATCAAGGAAAATAGGAAGAAATGAAAGGAAACTGGGTTAGGAGAGAAAATGGCATGAAACGGTTGGACAGAAAGTGAACAACCCTCACTAATTTGGGCATATCTATTTGTGTACTTTGAATTTGGAAGTAAGACCACCACTATTGGAAACTAGACTTTTGGGGCTTGAATTTAGGCCCAAGAATCACTTAAAACGGAGTCTGGATGCAAGAGATATACTTATTTGAAGTTGGCTGAAACATGGCTGTCCCGCACCTGCAGGAAACAGGGCCGCACGTGCGGGAATTGAGCCGCACGTGCGGGACTAGGTGATTTTATTTCAGAATCATTTTGGGTTCTAGAAATGGACTGCCGCACGTGCGGCTCTGGGTAGAATCTACTGTCCGAAATCCTTGTTGGGTCTAACACTTGTTTTTTTCCATTTTCTCAGCTTGGTTTCAACTCTAATCACCCAAAAACATGTAAAATTACCTCACAACATGATAAACTAACATCATTCAAGTGTAATTTCATCTCAAACAAATCAATCTCTGTCTCAAGTTCAAGATCAATGTTTCATCTTTCATAATCTTGAAAGTTTCCAAAAACACAATCCACAAACACACTTGATCCTTGCATAAATCTTGTTCTATGGACAATCCAGAGTTCATTTCATATAGTATTCATAAGATTGAGTTCCAATTATAGACAAAATCAAAGGACCCAAGTTCTAATTTCTTAAATTTAACTCAATTAAATACATAACACAAAACCCTAACCCAAATGGGTTCCAAATCTTCTACTCTCATTATGATTTCATGAAATTGAAGAATTAATCATAAGGATTCAAGATAAATTTCCATACCTTAGTTCAATCTTTGCTTTTCCCTTAACTTTCTTCAATTTTCCAAGCTTCCATGGTTGATCATCTTCCTTTCTCTTAAATCTCTTCAATTTGTGTTCAAATCCCATGAATGTTGAGCTCTCTCTCTTAGTGAAGCTTTCTCTCTCTTATGCTCTCTCTCTCTCTCTCTCTCTCTCTCTCTCTCTATGTTCTCTCCATCTCCCTTAGATATTTTTGGACTCAAAGTGATGAGTTCAACTCATATCATATATATATATATATGTATATAGATAGATATAAGCTTATCACAATTAGGGAGCCAAACACACCCTTACGAATCGTACGGAATCAAATTCTAATTAAACTTCCCAGATGACTCTAAAAATCATGCTGATCATAATTATGTACTCTGTTTTGGTTTCTAAAGCCTCTAAGGCCTTCAATTTGCAATACTAAGTTAACCACCCAAACATACCTTAACGAATCAGAAAAAATAAATTTTCAATTAATTTTCCCAAATAGCTCTAAAAATTCTCACTAGCATAACCATGTACTCAATTGTGGTTTCTGAACTCTTAAAAGTCGACAATTTCAATTCCAAGGTTGTAACTCAACAGATAATTCTTCAATTCAAATAGATGTAATTAAATTAAGGCACATTAACCCATAATTACATAAAGATAATTTCTGATACACATTTTGGGGTCGTAGCAGTCAAATTTTGATTTATTAAAATTTTCATTATGTGGTGTAATGCCCCAAAAAAAAAAAAAAAATTACATAATAATGATGCACTAACCTCCAGTCCTTATAGTAACATAAGTAAATTCCAATATCCACATCAATCCCAAATTCCAACATTTGCATTCATAATCATAAAAGGTTTACAAAAGGAGGTTTCATATGCGAATATACATTCAACGACCTTAGTACATGAATCTATAGCATGTGTAATATATAGCGATTTCGGTTTTAACTCGACCCTTTTGTACCTTGGACTCGGGTTTCTTAGTGTAGTTCATGTCTTTTTCTCCTCATACTTCCGTGAGTTTGGTTATTGGTTTGTAATGATTGCATTTGGAACAGGTTGGTTGCTTGGTTTTCAAACTTTTGTTGCCTATAATTTTACTTCTCCGCTCGAGCGGCACTTCTTGCGCTCGAGCAGACTTTGTGAACTCTCAGTACTTTTGCAGGTCTGCAAAACTACTAGGAGAGTGTATTATGCGCTCGAGTGGTCTCAACTCAAGCGACCTTTCTTGCGCTTGAGTGTTGGTCTGTTGTTTGCAAAACTACGGGGAGTGTGCATTCTGCGCTCGAGCGTTACTTCTTGCGCTTGAGCGGAATAACTTATTGTGACTGACGCTCAAGTGTCCCTTCTTGCGCTTGAGCGGATTGTGCGTATATCAGTTCGTAAAAGTCACTTTTACATCACTTTTTCACATCTTTTTCTCTCAGTACCCTAGATCTAGAGCCTCTCTCTCTCTAAAACTCACTCTCTTTCTACATTTTCACCTAGATCTGTTGGTTTCTCTACCCTAGTTAGTGTCTTTGGGAAAGAGGTAGAACGTCTTAGGTGCTTCACTTTGGTTTGAACAAAGCTTGGTTTCGGTGTCTTTGTGGTTTCTTCCTTACTTTGCTTGTCTTCTTAACTTGAGTTAGGGACTTTATACACTCTTCTATGAGTTTTAACTTGGTTATTTGTTGATGTGTAAGAAATATTGAGATTTGGAATGATTTTGAACAAATCTAGGATTGTGGTTTAAAATCGAAAGAGGGGTTTTCAAATGTATATATTAAAAATGGTTATGGGAGTAGATGTGAGGTTGTCTTGTGATAAATTTGTTGATTTTGATACTGTAGCTTGCTTTTCATGCTCCTTTCGAATACGATAGCCCTAAAGTTCAGACTTCCGTGGTTTTGAATCTGATTCCACAAATGCAGTGTGAAATAGATAAACACAAATGAGTCCAAATCCGGTAATTCTTTTGGAAAATCGATTTTGAATCAAAATACCAAAAATGGACTGCTTTACTAGATTACAAAGTCGCTATCTAAATATTTTTAGGAAATTTAGGAAACCCAAGACTCGTGCCAAAGGTCACTTATCCATCATTACCAAAGTGTCTCGGCTTGGGAACTTAGGTACGAGAGGAGAATGTCATGAATTGAGCACCGCACTCGCCTAATCAAAGATTGGCTTCTACAAATCATTATATGATTCTTATTTACATTATATGCTCATGTTCTGATTATTAGACTATTGTTACTATGTGATGCACATAAGTATAGACTAATTTGCAAAAGTTGGAACATTTTGATTTCATGTTTGTTTGAAGATTGTTTCGAATATGTACTAGTCAAAAAAGTGATCGCATATGTACATTACTATTTAAGCAATTAGCCTTCATCCACAGGCATTCAAACAAGTATATCATTTAAGCACTTAGCATCATGGCATCATGCTTTGCATGGCAACAATTACATGCATACGATATGCTAAAGCAAAAAGTGCTCACCTAGTGCTCTGAGGCAAGCCAAGGCAAGCCAAAAGAATAAAACAATTAGAAAAATGCATACTCTAAGATGCAAGTGAGCAATGCAACACATGCAATCGGCAATCATAAGCTCGGCTACTAGCATGGCATGTAAATCAATTTGATAGCATTTTGAGCATGTTTTCAAGTAAGAAATAATAAATGACAATGTATGTTAGCATGATGCACCGAGCCGAATGCGTGCAAGACAATGGATACAAATCATGAGAAATGCTAAATGAAATGTGACGCTCTAAACTATCCATCACAAGCGGGTAAATAAAAGGGAGAAAGATGTAGGGTTAGAAAACATACACCTTGTTACATATTTGCCCTCACACAAGAGGGTCCGAATAAATGCTCTAGCTAATTACTACGAATTAACTAACTATTATAAACAAAATGAAGTAAATTAACTACACTAGCTAATTATTACAAATGAGAATTGAACTAACTATGAAATTAACTATTACAAGTTCACCGCTTTAAATACGACATACTACTATAACAACATAATTTAAACAGGCCCCGAGATACTAGGCATGGCTCATGCATGAAAGCGGATTTCCACCCTAAAATGCCTCTATTTGGCTGCCAAAATGCTTCTATTTTGTAGTCAGAAAATTGCATTATTTTTTCATCTTAGCCTCTGCTCTGTTCTGCAAAAAAAAAAAAAAAAATGGTATCATCGGGCTGAAAAAAAGGTGGCTAGCCGACCAGAAGTAGTAGACGGCCGTACAGTATAAGTGGTCGGTTGACCACTAATTTGGGGTACTACCTTGCTGCAACAGATAACAAACAAAGCACAAACAGAGCATTTTCAGGAAATGTCTGTCCACCCTACTTCTCCTTATCATTAATCAGCTCAAAGGAAGAGTAGGCTTGATTCACAAGCCATCAATCGGCTCAAATTCATTATGTGATGACTTATGAACTAAGGGATACAATTTCAATAAATGCACAATGAAAGACCAACGAACATCCTCCCTATCATGATATTGATCAAGGGAAGTGGTTGACATTGATTCTTGAACCGTTTTCGTCACTAACAAGTATGAAACGACTTAAGACTCAATGGGTTCAATTAAGGTCCGATTGAACCCAAACCATTTTATTATCTTACTCCATTTTATTCCAATTTCATTACTCCTTTTCATTACCTTTCCATTCATTAAGCCTTTAGTCCAACGATGAAGATTAAGTCCACTAATGGAAAGAAGTGTCAAACAAAGGGTTGTTTTGAGGATGAGAGAGATGTCATGTCATTGGTAATGAACCTTCAAAGAGATTAAACCATTAAGCATAACGATCTCTATCTCAAGCTTAAACAAACAATTGGTTTGAAATAACTCTCAAAGCAAAGAAGAAGCCAAGAAATGAGAGAAGTGCAGAGATGATTAGAGGTGAACGCAAGTATGAAAACTTGAAATAAATGCTATCAACTCAAATAGGTTGGTGTCTAATGCCTAAAACACCAAACTTATGAGGATCGTTACACTACAGGCATGCAATACAAAACATAAATTACATGAACAACTTAAAATAGTCCTAAAATAGGCTAAAACAACACTGAAATTAAGGTAAAAATATCTACAAAAGCAAGCTAAAATAATAGGCAATTAAGCTAGTAAACAAGCCAAAGGACGCGAGGCTAACCCTCAATTTTTAAGACTTCAAAACCACATTTTAGCCTCCGAAAAATCTCTAAAAATCAGTGGTGAAAAGCTAAAAAAAAAAAGATAATGAAAATGTGGAAAACACAAGGGGAAAAACATAGAAGACAAGGGTCAAAGAGGGGTGGTCCACTCCCCTACCCTTAATGGCTTTACACCACAAGTTTCAGCCCACAAAAAAAAAAAAAAAAAAAAAGAAGTTGAAAAGCAGTTCAAAAATAGCAATGAATGATGGAAAATAAATAGAGGAAAAAAGCTTGGAGTTATACCTCTTGAAGAGGAGTGATCCCGTGACTTACAAACCACCAATTTCACACCCTCAAGAGCTATAATGCAAGCTAAAACACCTCAGCAAATAACCTTCAAGGTTTGGTTTAGAGTGTCTAGGCAAAGGGTATAGAAGTTGCAAGAGAGAGAGAGAAATGTAGAGAGAGAAATATTTTCCAAGACTTTGCTCCACAAATTTTTCTAACCCTAAAATATGAGAAGGAGTCATCTACATATAGAAATATATGAGACTATCTCAAAAATATCCATACAGACATAGCTGGTGTAGTGCATGCATCTGTGGAGACAATTGGCACAACTGGCAAAAAGATCTGATTTTTTACACAAGTGGCCGACAAGCCACTAAAAGCGAGCGGCCGTCTACTAATAGTGGGCGGCTGGTCCCTGGATGATTAGGCTCAAAAAACTACTGTTTTGGTCCAAAAAAATAATGCACAAGGTTTGTATGTTTCTGAGGCTCAAAACTGAGGTTTCCTGCTGAGGAAATCGAGCATTTGGACAAGTTTGTAAATTCATCATTGGGCGATCAATCGGTGGCGCCCAAGTCTTAAGGGCGGTAAAAAATGGGGTGTCTACAGTTGCCTCTCTTTGACAGAGTTCGAAGTCATGCAATGACATGAGTGAATGTCAAAGCCTAGAGACGACCTATTTTGACAAGGTCGTAAGACTTGAGCAATCAATTAAGACATAAATTAAATTGATTGAGCCCGAAAGCTGCCTACGTATCCCTTTACAAGGAATCAAACCAGCGTAGTTCAAGGGGCAAGATGCAAATGATATGCACAAAGAATATACTGCTGGACTTACACGCTTCGCGAAGCCAATTTTTTGAAACTCCGTGATCATGCAAGATTATACAATAAGCAATAACAAAAGAAGTCCAACCACGTTTCATGCGGAAAGAAATAAAAACACACTGTAACTATGCCGAAATCGTGAGAAGAGGAGAAAAACCGCTCAGGGTCATGCTTCCGCACACCCCGAGATACTGCGATAGATGCAAAAAGCATGAGATTGTGCAATAAATACACAAGGCAGTAAGAGTGTGTGATAGATACACAAAGTGAGCGAGTGCGATAGATACACAAAGTGAACGGGTGCGATAGATGCACAAAGTGAACGGGTGTGATAGATGCACAAAGTGAACGAGTACGATAGATGCACAAAGTGAACGGGTGCTATAGATGCACAAAGTGAACGAGTGCGATAGATGCACAAAGTGAACGAGCGCGATAGATGCACAAGGTGAACGGGTGCAATAGATGCACAAGGTGAACGGGGTGCGATAGATGCACAAGGTGAATGGGTGTGATAGATGCACAAAGTGAACGGGTGTGATAGATGCACAAGGTGAACGGGTGCGATAGATGTACAAAGTGAACGGGATTAAAAATTACTACAATGAAAACACATGTTCTATGTAAGATAATACACAACCGATACATGATGCTAATTGAAAGAACGTTCTATATAAGCATCGAAAGCATGTTCTATGCAAGAGAATTGAAAGCATGTTCTATGCTCTATGCAAACCGGATAAGCATATGAGTTACAAATGAACAAATGATGCAATGCGCACATGCAATATAAGAGGTATGTGAGAGTGCACGTCCCATGCAAAAGAAGATATCAGATATGTAAATTGACAAAACAAACAAAAGCGACGTTCGATGAAAACCTCCGGCTTAACCCCCCGGAGGCTTTGCAAAATGCTCAAAAGGATACAACTTGTTCATCTTTGAAATTGGGGCACGTTTGCGCACCAAAGTACAGTAGGCATTGGAACGGCGTAACTAGAACACAGTTTCGAGCTCCTCGAAAATCAAATCTACTTCAAATACCTCAATCCTTATTTTCAGACCCAAAGTAGGACCTTCCATACACTATTAGGGCAAAAGGAGAACAAAACCAGCACTGGGCCACAAAAGGGATTGGTCGGCCACTAATGCAAAATCGCGAGCAAATTTGACATTTCAGCTTGGGTCTACTTAAACACATCACCAAACTTCATTTCCTCATACCCACATGACCGAAATCACTCTCCCTTTCTCTTTAGGTGCTTTCTCTCTCTATATTTGTGTTTTGTATGCGTTTTCCAACGCCCCACACAAACTTTATTCGTAAAACCTCTTTGGTCCTCTTCACTTTGAACCGATCATATTTTGTTTTCATTGATTTTTCCGGGTTTTCAACACTTTGGGCTTGTTTCCCTCGAGTTTTTCTTGGGTTTTGCAAACTTTCCCGTGTTTTGACTTTTTCTCCCATTTGCTCTCTTATAAGGTTGACTTTTTCCAAGTTTTCCCTATTTTTCCTCGTTTTTCTTCATTTCTTTACCAGTTTTCACTCAACTTTTCACCCACTTTCCATATGGTAGACAATGTCCCACATGATGGTGCCCCTCCCGAGGTACTTATGCTTCCATCCGCTGTCGAGGTAGAGGAGCCTATAGCTGATGAGGTTGACGAGGTAACGGAGGACATTACCGCTGACCTCAAGGCAAAGGCAGAGGTCTTCGCCCCAGGACCCGATCCTGAGTTACCACCATTGAGGGTGAGGCTCTTTGATCCGGCCACTTACCACCCTCGTACGCACACGATGGTGCCTAGAGGCATGATGCGCTTTGATGATTTCATTGATGGCGTGTCGGAGGATATTTTGCTAAGGAAGCCGGACTCCCACCTTTCCCATGACGCTATTGAGGTACAACCTTTATTTTTATGCTTTCCTGCCTTTCATTTGACTCTCTTGCACCGCCTTTCATCTGACTTTTCTTTTATCACTATCTTTCATTTGATTCACTCTTTCTATGCCACAGGAGGACTCTTGTTCTTGTAGGGGTTACGGGGCAGTGACGGCCAGGGATTGGTATCACGAGCTCCTCCTCAGGTCCATGACCTTGTTAATGAGGCAGGCTTTGGCTTACTTTGCACTGGGCTCACGCGCCACATGGCTAGTCGGGCCCTACTTGAAGCATTAGTGGAGAGGTGGTAGGGTATCACCAACTCCTTCCACTTCTCTTCTGCTGGGGAGATGACGATGACCCCCCTATAACTTTTCGATGATCACAGGCTTAGGGGCAGGGGTGATCCGATCCATTTCGATATGGACATGGGCCAGTGGGAGGCGGCCTGGATCTACCTGCTCGAAACGAGTTCGCTCTTATACAGGCTAGCTATGGTGCGATACAGTTGGTTCCCCGAGTGCTTCCGCAAGAGTCAACCTGAGACACAAAAGGAGGTAGAGCAGTACGCCTGGGGCTTCTTAATGTACCTTTTCGGTACCACCTTGTTCACAAACAGGTGGAGTACAGTGGGTTTGTACTTGTTGAGTGCCCTTGTGACCCTATCCCAGGTTCGATTTTACGATTGGGATGGAATCGGCCTTGTCACACTCTACGGCTACATGAGCTCCGGTTCCTACATGAAGGGAGACAAGGTTGAAGGCTATTGGAGAGCCTGGGAGATATGCACTGTACTTTTGATTCCATTCATTTCTTTTTATGCTTTCTGCTTTGCATTTTCTACCTTACATCTGTTCACACATTTTGCCTTTTGTTTTGCACTTTCTGTTTAATATTTGTTCGCACACTGTGCCTTCTGCTTTGCACTTTCTGTTTAATATCTGTTTCCACATTGTTGATGCATATAGCTGATCTTTTCTTGCAGCTGTGGGTTTACGCCTCTAGAGCTGATAGATGAGATTGCTCTGGCCTTGCCTTACTCGCAGCAGTATGATGGCAGGTGACGTTGCCAGAGCCGCGATGACATGACCTTCACCTTCTATCGTCGTTACTTCGACACAGTGGTCACCCACGAGGTAATACGAAACTCACAGTCATTTCTGCTTTATTCCTATTGTGACTATTCTGATCCATATTTTGACAACTGACAGTAACTAACAACCTGTACCGTCTATATTTGCAGATCACATGGCAGCCTTGGGTGACGATGCTAGCTGGAGTTAGAGACCAATATGTTTGGACTTGGGCTACCTCTCAATACCGGATTTTCCTAGAGGGCCCATTCTGCTGGGCCTGATTCTTGGGAGAGCAGTTTATACGCCAAACACTGGGTTTGCATGTCTCGGTTATTTTTATGCCGCCTCTAGAATCCATGAGGACAGCTGATAGCCTCTTAACTGAGGCCATTATTCAGTATATAGTGGGGCTGGACGCCGATTATTTCAAAGGGGAGGGTGACTACACAGCCTTCATCAGGACTCACCTTATGCCACCCCTGACTAGAGTTCGCGCGAGCGACGCAACAGGTGCTCCTTTGGCTGGAGAGGCTGCTCAGGAGGCCGAGGTTGGTATTGGAGCGGCCCCTCCCGTTGTGGGGGCTATCGGTTGGCCTACAATTCCCACCACGATCCCTTGCGGGGGGCCGAGCGAGACGACATATCAGCTCCAGATAGAGCCACCAGAGGTGACACACGAGTATGTTCGAGCTCCAGGCGCACCTCAAGTATGGACCACACTTTACAACTTGCACCTCGCATAAAAATTTTTCAGATACTAATTATTCCAATTCACTTGTAGGCACCCATAGAGTACACAGAGGCCCTTCTGCAACTGGTTGCTTCCCTAGTTCACATGGTGCAGAGGAGGAAGATGCTACTCGCTTTGCGCGGTATCCAGGTATACTTCCCTTTCCCTTATGTATTGCATTGCTTTCCACACTGTACTGATACGCCATATTCCCACTGATACACGATACTCATACGATAAACTAACATGCATTCTGATACACTGCATCCATGCTGCATCTGTTTTCTGTATCATACTCATATTGCATACTCCAGTCTGTAACAATATATATACTATATCTGATATGTTGATGCTTGTTTTTCAGGTTCCACTTGCACTGAGGGCACTAGCAGCAGCACCAGCACCAACACCAACATCGACGGCACCTCCTCTAGCGACATGGAGCAGAGGTAGACAGACTCCAGCACTTTGTCGAGATGAGCATCAAGGTCTAGGCAGGGGTAGAGGTGCTCGGAGTTGGAGCAGCTCAGAGCCGATTTTGAGTGGGGATGATACTGAGACCAGCGACTTCGAGGAGGTAGTGAGCCGACGCTCTGAGTTTGAGAGCAGGGACGATGATGCTGGCTCGGGAGCAGAGAGCGAGGAGGACGCTGAGGCTGGTTCTGAGGCAAGGCGCAGAGATGATGATACTGGCTCTGTCTCGGAGCCCGATTCTAACAGCAGCGCCGATGGAGACAGTGCCCCTAAGTCCTCTTTAAGAAAGAGGACGAAGAGGGCCTCTTGAGCTTGATGCGACTGGCGTAGATTTTTGTACTTTTTTGCTTAGTTTCTTTTATTTTTGTAGCTTAGCACATGTATAGCTTCAGATAGGCTTTTACTTTTGCTTTTGCTTTGAAAACTTGTACTCTCTTTTGTAAAAACCATGATCGAGGTAAAAATCCTGCAGTTTTATGAAAAGAGGTATTGTTTTTGTATCCTGAGCACCACATTTGCATGGAATGAAAATGGATTTGAATTTGAAGCCAAGAATGCTTGTATTAGAACGATATTCTTAATCGGATAATGAGCCGACTAATGACCAAAATACAAAATACAACTCAATAAATGGAAAACAAAGTAAAAAACAACTTAAACACAGCTATGTATACCTGTTAAAAGCAAAAAGACTCAAAAAAAGACTCCAAAACACAAAGACCAGGACAAAACCAAAATGCCAAACTACCAGGCCACAAAGTGGATAGCCGGCCACTAGTGGTGATCCACCAGTTGGCTGACAGCCGACCTCCACTCATAGCCCTATCTTCTACAAAAGGTCTTCCTTCACAATTTCTTCATCAGAACCTCATTTTAGCTGCTATTTTCTTTGAAAATAGAGACATTCCTTGTTGAGAAACTCAACGATTTGATAGCCACTTTGGAAAAAGTAAATTTCTGAGGTTTCGGCATAAAAGCTCTTTTTTCATTGAGCCGTACTCTGCTTTGTTTTCCGTTCCTCCATGTCGCGGCCCAATGTTAGGACCCAATTACACATGTATTTCGCTTCGGAGCACAGGAAATGTGTCCGACTCTCGAAGAGCCTTAAACATTGCTGGAATCCTAATGAGACGAGAAAATCATGCCTCAGCCCCGTTTTGGCCATGCCCTGGCTTTAGGACGGATGTATGGGCTTGCCTTGTACGAAGCTCGATCTTTAGCTCATGACGGGGAGCTAGACATACCCAGGTTGATTCACCGATTTTCCGACATTGGTGACAGAGGTGACCTTCTTTGGCGAGGCTTTCGGCAACATGCCCTCTGTTTATGTATGCTCGCACACTTTCTTCTTGCCCCTAGTTGCAGTGGAGCCAACATTAAACTAATCGAAGTAGCCCAATGCCTAAAAGAAGGCAAGAGCTACATTGGTTTAGCACTGGTCGAGACCTTGATGGGTTTAGATGTTTTTCATCGGCGAGAGACCACCAGGTTTGCGAGGAGTGCACTACTGCTCCAGGTATTGTTTCCCACCCTTTCTTATATATGTGATTCTCACATTACTTGGCATTCATACTCTATTTTCTCTCAAAGCCCTTTCTTTCTTTGTCTCTCAACGTACATCTCTCTATTCTTTAATCTCTCTTATTTTTTGTCCATTCCCTGGTATGGCTTATGGATAAGCTGAAAGTAGTGGACCTTTGCCCCGAGTATTCAACCCGAGCTTACTTCTTCTGTTAGCGACTAGTGAACTTTCCCAATGAGGGATGGTGGTGCAACTGCATGTACAGTAGATCTGTATGTGACATAGCTTGGCGTTGCCCTTCGCTTGACTTGACCAAAATGAGCTATAGCATGTCCCAATAGCCGGGTATTCAGTTGATTGGCCTCACCCACTGCGTGTTCTACTTCCCCTTCTAGTTTAGACGCCAGTTTGGACATGATCAAACCCGTCCAGATGAGGGAGTAGAATACCCGGCTTCATTCCCACTTCGTGGTTCACATTTGACTCGGTACCTCGCTGCCTGGGGGTCGAGACAGTTTCTGACCCCTGCCTCTAGTTTCAGTTATGCCCTTTTTGGCAAGTGCTTGGTTTGGCTTAAGGACGAGGCATAAGTTAGGCCAACTTTGGCTGCAGAGGCTTCCATAAGCATGAGTAGAGGACGCAGGAACACCTGACTCATCTATGCCCCTAGTTTATGGCTTTGACTTTTCTTTTTAAGTTTTATGATATAAAAGCAACTTTGATTCAAATTAGAGAGTTGGAGAATGTACTTGTGTTGAAATCAATGGAATTAAAGTTATGAGCACTAAAAATCTTCTTTTTGGTCCCAAAATTGTCTAAGTTGTAAAAAGGTAAAATTTTGAACAAAATCAACTTTTAGTAAAACTTTTCAAAACCATTTTCGCAAGTGATCATTGTATGACACGCACAGAATCAATCCTCAAGATGTACAACCCCAAATCAAAAGATTATACTGCCCACAACTGCATTCATTATACCAACCCTTCTGCCAAAATGAAGAGCACACAACTGAGCTAACAGATAATGGAGAAAGATAGCCTGATCAAACAGATGGATATGATAGTTGAGCTAGAGATGGCTATGGACGAACTTCAGGATGAAGTTGCCTACGTATCGCAAAGATGGGAATCAGGCCTTACGTAGTTCGGTTCTGGTTCACTTGAGTGTTATCTCTCTCTTTCTACGTTCTAACTTTTGCCAAAATCGCCCTTTAGGGTTTTCAACCTTGCGAGCTTAGTTTTTCTTTATTTCTAATTTTTCATGCTCTAATTTTTGCCTAGGTCACCCTTCCAGGTTTTCGGCCTAGCGAGCCTCTCAAGGGTAATATTTCTTCAACTTGTCCATATTGATCAGTTGTGAAAACTCCAGGCCATCTAGGTCCATAAGAATGATCGCCCCCCCTGACCAGATAGACTTGATGATATAAGGACCAGTCCAATTGGCTCTGAACTTGCCCCTAGGGTCATGGCTGGAAGCCTGGTTGTCCTTGAGCACCATGTCTCCTTCTTTGAGATTTCTGGACTTGACCTTCTTGTTAAAAGCCCTAGCAATTCTGCGCTGGTAGCCCTGGACGTGATACAATGCCCTTAGTCTTCTCTCATCAAACAACATTAACTTCGCAAATCTACTCTGCTACTAGTCTGCCTCCACTATCTGACACTCAGCCATAACTCACAGCGACAACACTTCAATTTCAATTGGCAGAACAACTTCCATCCCATAGACGAAAGAATAGGGGGTTGCCTCTGTAGATGTTCGGATTGACGTTCTGTAGCCGAAGAGAGCAAACGACAATTTATCCAGCCAGTCCATGTATGTTTCCACCATCTTCCATAAGATGTTCTTGATATTTTTATTAGTGGACTCAATAGCTCCATTAGTCTATGGTCTGTATGTTGATGGCTTATGAAAAGCCACGTTGTATTTCTCAAGCAGATCCACCACCTCTTTCTTGAAGTGTTAGCCATTATTTGATATGATCTCATTTGGAACTCCGTACCGGTAGATGATGTTATTTTGTATCAACTTAGCTACATGTGACGCTTTCAACACCACATAGGACTGAGCTTCCACCTACTTTGTGAAATAGTCAATCGCCACCAGAATGAACCTATGTCCATTTGAGCCCTTTGGTGAGACTACACGAATAACGTCAATTCTCTAAATTGAGAAAGGCCAAGGTGAAGTTATATTGTAGAGCTTTGAAGGCGGGATATTTATGCGATTGGCATAAATTTGGCATTTGTGGTATCGCCGTACAAAACCAATGCAATCCTCCTCCATGGTTGACCAGTAATAACCTTGTCTGAGAATCTTCCGAGCTAGCATCACACCATTAATGTGTGCCGCACATTCTTCTCCTTGGATAGCCTTCATGAGACGCTTTGATTTCTCTTCCTCCACACGTAGCTTGTGCATTCCCAAATGGCCTCGTTTGTAGAGCTTACCCCTGCAGATGATATATTGGACGGCTAGACGCCGTATGTCCCGTTTGTCTTTGGCATTTCCCCCTGGTGGATATGCCTCATTTTCCAGAAAGTTCCAAATCTCATAATACCAGGGGTTTTTGTCTTGAACCTCATCTATAGCAACGATGGTCTTATAAGCCGGCATGTATTTCTATTCAATGATGATTGGACGCATCTTCACTCCCAATGAGATGTCTACCATAGAAGATAGAGTTGCCAAAGCATCAGCAAACTTGTTGTTCTTTGTCAATAGGTGTGTAAATGTTAGTTTTTCAAACCTCGGAATCGAACTATCCAGGGCCTGATGGTAAACCTTCATGTTCTCTTCTTTGACTTTCCAGTTTCCGTTTGCTTGAGAAACAACCAAGTTTGAGTCCCTATTGACATCCAACTTTATTGGCCCTAGTTCTAGGGCAGCTTCTAAACCAACAATACACGCTTTGTATTCTGCTTCGTTATTGGACACTTTGAATCGGAGTTTGAAGGCTAAGGGTATATGGGAGTCATTGGGTGCTATCAACAACACACATATCCCATAACCATATTGATTGGATGCTCTGTCAAAGTACATCGTCCATGTTTCCTCTTCTACGTGTAGAATGTCTTCATTTGGGAACAAGTATTCCACTGCCTCATCCCCTTTTACCGGGTGGTCTACCAAGAATTCTGCTACATCTCTTCCTTTAACTGGCTTTCATGTAACATACATGAGATCAAATTCGGAGTGAAGAAGCAGCCAACGGGCTAGCCTACCTATAAGTGACGGGTTCTCAAAAAGATATTTGACAGGATCTAATCGCGAAATCAAGATTATAGAGTGAGCTAACAAGTAGTGCCTCAACTTCCTGGTAACCCATACCATGGCTAAGCAAGCTTTCTCTAAGGGAGTATAGCGGGTCTCGTAGTCTAGCATCTTCTTGCTCAAGAAGTAGATGGCCTTCTCTACCCTATCCTTAGATTCCTAAGCGAGCATGCACCCTATGGTTGTATCTGTTACCAATAAGTACAAGATCAGAGGCTTCCCTAGCTCTAGCGGTGACAACACAGGTGGATTCTGGAGGTACTGTTTGATCTGTTTGAAGGCAAACTGACATCGATCATCCCATCGGAATTTCTTCCCTTTCTTCAGGAGACCAAATAGTGGTTTGCAAGTCAAGGTTAGATTTGAAATAAACTGTCTTATGAATTGTACTTTACCCAAAAAGTCGCGCACCTCTTTTTTAGTCTTTCGTGGTGGCATTTTTAAGTGGCCTTGATTTTGGAAGGATCCACTTCAATGCCCCTCTGTGTGATGAAAAATCCTAGCATTTTCCCTGCCGTTACGCCGAAGGTGCATTTTTGCAGGTTTAACCTCAATCTGTATTCCCTGATCTGTTGAAAGAACTTTTCCAGTGCGGTGTAGTGGCCTTCTCGCTCTTTGGACTTAATAATCATATCATCCACATACACCTCAACCTCCTTGTAGATCATGTCATGTAGAATGGTGGTCGCAGCGCTTTGATAGATAGCTCCAGCATTTTTCAACCCAAATGACATGACTCGGTAACAATGCATACCCCATGGTATAGTGAAAGCCGTCTTTTCTCTATCCTTTGGTGCCATCAGAATCTGGTTATATTTGGAAAACCCATCCATAAAGGAAAGCAATGCATGGCCTACAGTGAAGTCTACCAAGTCATAAATATGCGGCGGTGGAAAGTCATCCTTCAGACTAGCTCTGTTCAAGTCCTCGAAAGTCAACACAAACCCAAATTCTGCCAACCTTCTTCGGCACTGGGACGATATTGGCCAACCAGGTCGGATACTCGAATACTAACAAGAATCCCACATCAATTTGCTTGGTGACCTCTTCCTTGATTTTTAGTGCCCAATCTGGACGAATTCTACGTAGCTTTTGCTTGACTGGTTAGGCCTCGGGGTTGAGAGGGATCCGGTGCTATACAATCTCAGGATCGATTCCAGGCATGTCTTCATAGGACCACGCGAAAACATCTTTGAAATCTTTTAATAAAGTGATTAAACGCTCGCATTCCTCCGAAGACAACGTGGACCCGATTTGGACCAAGCGTGGATCCTTCTCAGTATCCACATTAATAACAATGATTTCATCAAACTAAGGCTTAGCAAACCTCTCCTCTTCTCGAATAATCAAAATTTTCAAAGCTAGAGGAATTTTTTTCTCTTCGTTTTCCTTAAAATTCTGAAAGTCTTGGTCAATGCAATAAACCAGCGGCATAGAAAAATACACAGAATCTGCAGCGTTTTCATTCAAAAGGTCTAAATCTTCGGTTATAGACTCAAAAGAAAAGCTGAATGAAGACCTAGACAGGACTTTGGTATCCGGGTTACCACCCCCCGGAAATACCAGACTCAGACTTCCCGGACTGACTTGAATCTGATCCCGACTCCACAAACTCAGTGGAATCAGATTTTGGTTCATCACCTAATTCAGAACTAGAAAGGTAGCCTTCCTCCAACTGCTAAGTAAGACGTGGTGCCCTCCATACATCAAAAATTCCAAAGGTTGGGTCCACATTTGGTTCTTCCCCGATCATGGAGACAGTAAAGTTATCCCCTAAGTTCTCTAGGTCGGCCGCAGGATCTGTCAGGAGACTGGCCAGTGCTGCCCCTACTCCAGGCTCACTGTCATCTAAGTCATATCCCTTGCTCTGGCTAACTTTGATGCTTGGTTCAGCCCTTTTCTCATCAATGTCCTGCGGCTGATGGTCAAAGAAGATCTCGAACTTGGGGACACATTTGTTCGAGAAATTTACCTAAGGCCCAGGAAAGCCACAAAAAGGGAAGTCCTCTCTCTCTCTCACAAAACAGTCGTTCAACGTCCCTTGGATTGGCCTGTGGACAAGCTCTTATTGCTTTCTAGCTCTCTTGGCCTTGGGTCTACCTCTCATTTCTTTTCCCTTTCTAATCCAGTCCTCTCTGGTGGGCACAAAGCCCAATCCAAAGATGTGTGGGTTGTATGGCACCTCCACTAGTGTTGCAACACCTTTCTGACCACTCTTTCCAAGCCTAATTCCCGGGATATGCTGCAGTTTGTTCATAAAGTATCTAGATTGGACACTGACGTACATGCCTTCGTCCGCGGCCAAAATGGTATGCACTACTCAAGCTTCCGCCAAAGTGAATCCTAAGAGGAACACATCTTCGTCACCATGATTGATCTCTAGCACTGGCGTAGTCACCTCTGGTGGTGAATGGATGGATGAGTTTCCAAAAACAATTGCTAATCCTCTCCCATGAAGATACTTCAATATTTGATGGAGAGTGGAGGACAAAGCCTTCACGTGTTATAACCAAGGCCTCCCTAACAGCAGGTTAAAGGTAGCCGATATATCTAAGACGTGAAACTCGATCTCTTGCTCTAACGAGCCAACCTGGACTCGTACTTTCACTGTGCCCATGACCTCTTGGCTTGTGTTATCATATGCCCGTATAACCTAGGCTGTGGGAACAAAGTCCACTGGTTTAAGGCCAACCGCATAAGCAGTACGGGACGGACAGACATTAATGGCAGAGCCAATATCTACCAACACCACTGGCACCAACTTCTCCCTGCATTCCACAGAAATGTATAATGGTTTGTTCTGAGCCGATCCTTCCAATGGAAACTTTTTGTCAAAAAAAAGTAAGCGTTGGTTTGGCACCACCCAAAAAGACCAAGCCCACAAGTTGCTTGAGCGTAGTATCAATGGACAATTTAGCCTTGTCCATTGCCGACAATACTGCTTGCCGGTGCACTCGTGAAGCCATAAAGAGTCCCCAGATAGAAATATCAGCTTGGATTTTCTTGAGTTGCTTCAACACCAACTCTTCTTCTAGTTGCTTCTCTTTCTGTTTCTCAATCTCTTGATCCTTTCCCGATGGCTCCGCTTGATCCAAGTGTGGCGGCTTAAAGTACCATCTACTTCTTGTCAGATGGTCTATTTCCTCAGCATACCATGTGTTATCTAGGATGCAACCTCCCCAATCTTCGTCAGTATGGGCCAGACATAATCATTTTCATCCCACCACTCCCCATCAACTGCTGACAAACAATTGTCCGGCTCTACTTGGATCATTTTCACGGCATAAGTGCCCCCTTAGGGCGACACGCAGTTACGGTTTTCTAGCTGTCTTCGATTCTTTCTCTCTCAAACTGCCTCAATGCAGCTTCCTGTTCAGTATCTACAATGTTCACAACACCCACTTCTTGGGTTGGGTTTCCCTCACATGTACCGTATGGCAGTTTTCTTTTCTTATCGGCCACTGCAGCTATCTCTGTTTCTTTTTCCTTTAGTTTTATCCCAGTTTCTTATTCCTTGCCTGGCTTATCACTCAGCTATCCGGTGTTATCAGTCGATCCGTTCAGGTCAAACCACCTGATTTGTACATCTCCCAAATCATGCTCATTAAAGAACTACAGGTTGTCCAAATCCTCTTCGAGGTCTGCCAAATCATTCAACCCTTGGCTCGGGCCATCCTCCCCGGCCACATTGATGTCTGCCGAGATTGGTAGCACCAATTCAGGCTTGGTTTGCATGGTTGGCACGATATAGCAACTTAGATCGTATACCCTTTCAACAAGTCTCTCGAACACTCCGACGACAAGCCAATATCTCCCTCCGTGGTCAGACCCTCCTTTACTATGGGTATTGTCACCACATTGTGAGGCTCAGGTTGTGGCTTAAATGCACCCATCATGCACAGATCTGTACCCTCAGGAATGAACATCATTGGTTTCGGTAGGTGGGAGGGGGTAATATATACGCTGGGGTCATAAGAGGTGGCCAGTGTATAGATTAATTTAAGATTTCAAGGTGTGGGGACTTAATTATGGCCCGGAAGTGGATTTGTGGTTACATTTGGTTTCTGAGGTGGAGCAATCACCTTGTTGTTAATGAGATCCTGAATTTCATGACGTAATCGGAAGCACTGGTCGCTGTCATAACCGTGCTATTGGTGAAAAGCACAATATTTTCGGGATTGTGTTTGGGTGGAAGAAGATCGGGAAAAGGGCGGGGTTCTAAGGGTTTTATGTGCCCTTTTTTAACTAGTATTTGCATGGCTTTGGATAGGGTCATGTATAGTTCGTTAAAAGTCCTACCCTGAGGCCGGGTAGGGTTGGATGAGGTTTATAGGCCTACATTGGCAAAAGGGTCAGCAATTTTTATGGTAGTGATAACACTTACATCCGATGGCCTCGCAGTTGTGCTACTATTAGTAGCATTGGAACTACGAACAAATGGCCTTTTGGCTGGCTCCTTATCCTCAGTAATAAGTCCCCGTTTCATGGCATCCTCAATTTGGACCCCCATTTCATGAAGCTTTGTAAATGTAAATAATGGGGGCACAATCATTTTCTGTAACAGCTTGCCATGCAGATTCCAGATGACCATTCTGATCTGATCCTTCTCGGAAGGCCTCGTGGTCATTATCAAGGCTTTAGCTCTCCATCTTGTCACAAATTTAGAGAAACCCTCCTTCGGCTCTTGACGTGTTGCTTCGAGATCACGAGTTGTGATCTCAATCTACATATTATAAGAGTACTCAGCAATGAAGGCTTTGGCCATCTCCTCCCAATTCTGTTTGACAGAATCTTCCAACTTAACATACTAATGGGCGCTATACCCGACATGGTTCGATCAAAGAGAGACAACTTCTGTAGTCCAGTTAAGCCCATCGGCCACAAAATATCTGAAAATAGTTGCAAGTGAACCATTGGATCCCCGGAACCATCAAAACGATCAATGTGTGGCATTTTAAACCAATCTGGCAATGTAACCGCAGAATCAGTGTATCCGTTCTCTATGTCTGGGATGGAGTTGAACCCATGCGCTCTCTTGAATAATTTCACCAGTTTGTTGACCTTAAGTGCAGTTAGGTTCACCTCAAACTAGAATGGTGCCTCGGTTTGATAAACCTGGGCTCTAGAAGCTTGTGCCGGGATAGGTTCTGCTGGATTGCCCTGGTTTTCTTGAACATTGGTAGTATTAATAGTGGCTCCGAACGCTGGGATCGCTGTGGTGGGTGCACGGGATATAGAGGCCACGGTCGGCTGCAGTGGCTGTTGTTGTAGCCTGGTTATGACCTCGGCCTGACGGGCTGCAACTTTGGCCTGGCGAGCCGCATCACGCTGTAGTGCTTCCACTGTTTGCTGCAATTGGAGTATTAATTCCTTCGTATTGGCTGGGGGATACTGTGCCATTGGAATAGGTGATTGGTTTTGAATTGGACTAGAAATAGATGATTCCTCTTAAACCGGACTGAACACAAGTGAGTTGAGAGGTGATTGTTGTAAGAATTGGATTGGCGAACTTTGTTTGATTCTCTTCCGTCTTGTAACCGGTGAGAGTGAAGTAAACACGAGTTGTCCCCGAACAAGATCCCTAGCCTTGCAAAGTCTTCCAACTCGGGTCCAGAGTACTTAGGGGATATCCGAACTTTCTAAAGCTATGGTTTAAACTACCTAGCAAAAGAAATAAAGTAAAACAGCAGCAATCAGAAACCGCATAGCACCTCAGCTAAGAGTTTTATCAACACAAACATGATTAAAGCTGTAGGACTGTACTCCACATTGAATTATGCCCCAAAAAATAGATACAACCTTGCAACGGATATGCACATTCCCGTAAAGTTTCATTGTAAAGCACATACCAGTTAAGGGAGAGCCAAAACACCCCTATGAGGGGGGTAGGGTTACCCTGTCCTAGTTTTGTCATGAACTAGGGTCCACTATTTCAATGAAGCGGTTTCACACAATCCTACATTTGGGTGAGCATCCTGTCCTAGTTTGGAACAGTCTCTATGGCTTTCCATATGCAACTAGCCCAAATGGTCAAAAGGGTACCTCAACAAGATTATCTAATATACCTCTCACACCTAACACCGAGAAATGAAAAGAAAATCAAATGGTACAGTGGTAATCCAGATCCAAGGGTTGTGTTTCCATCATGATAGAGCCCACGACTGGTCAGCCTTTTGGCAAGCTTTTAGGCAAGCATCTGGCAAACCATCCAGGAATAGCAGATGGCAAACACAGTGACTTAAGCGCATGAATGCAAATGCAAATGCAAAGAACATATAAGTGTAGATAAAATTTCACAACATGAAATTCGAGTCAAGTTCTCTAAAGTCCCCAGTGGAGTCGCCAGAAACTGAAGCTTGCTTTTTCTGCTCCTTTTAGATACGATAGCCCTACAGTTCGAACTCCCATGGTTTTGAATCTGATTCCACAAGTGCAGCATGAAATAGATAAACACAAATGAGTCCATATCTGGCAATTCTTTTGAAAAATCAATTTTGAATCAAAATGCTAAATATGGACTGGTTTGCCAGATTACAGAGTCGCCACCTAAATATTTTTAGGAAATTTAAGAAACTCAAGACTCGTGCCAAAGGCCACTTATCCGTCATCGCCAAAGTGTCTCAACTCGAGAACTTAGGTACGAGAAGGGAAGGTCATGAATTGAGCACCCCACTTGCCCGATCAAAGATTGGCCTCTACTAATCATTATGTGATTCTTATTTACATTATAGGCTCTTGTTCTGATTATTAGACTATTGTTACTATGTGATGCAAAAGTTGGAACACTTTGATTTCATGTTTGTTTGAAGATTGTTTCGAATATGTACCACTCGAAAAAGTGATCACATATGTACAATACTCAAATTATCCTAACTTAAACAATTAGCCTTCATCCACAGGCATTCAAACAAGTATATTATTTAAGCACTTAGCCTCATGGTATCATGCTTGGCATAGAAACAATCACACGCATGCGATATGCTAAAGCAAAAAGTGCTCACCTAGTACTCTGAGGCAAGCCAAGGCAAGCCAAAAGAATAAAACAATTAGAAAAATGCATGCTCTAAGATGCAAGTAACTAATGCAACACATGCAATATGCAATCATAGCTTTCACTACTAGTATGGCATGTGAATCAATTTGATAGCATTTTGAGCACGTTTTCAAGTAAGAAATAATAAATGAAAATGTATGTTAGCATGATGCGCCAAGCCTAATACATGCAAGACAATGGATGCAAATCATGAGAAATGCTAAAAGAAATGTAATGCTCTAAACTATCCATCATAAGCAGGTAAATAAAAGGGAGAAAGACGTGGGGTTAGAAGACATACACCTTATTACATATTTGCCCTTACACAAGAGGGTCCGAATAAATGTCCTAGCTAATTACTGCGAATTAGCTAACTATTACAAACAAAATGAAGTAAATTAACTACACTAGCTAATTATTACAAAGGAGAATTGCACTAAGTAAGTAATTAACTATTACAAGTTCACCATTTTAAGTACAACATACTACTATAACAACATAATTTAAACGGGCCCCGAGATGTTAGGGATGGCTCATGCATGAACGCGGATTTCCACCAGAAAATGCCCCTGTTTGGCAGTCAGAAAATTGCACTGTTTTTTTCACCTTAGCCTCTGCTCTATTCTGCAAAAAAAAAAAGGTACTATCTGGCTGAAAAATGGTGGTCGGCCGGCCAAAAGTAGTGGACGGCTTTACAATATAAGTGGCCAGCCGGGCACTAATTTGGGGTACTGCCTTGCTGTAACAGAGCACAAACAAAGCATTTTCAGGAGATGTCTGTCCACCCTGTCTCTCCTTATCATCAATCAGCTCAAAGGAAGGGTAGGCTTGATTCGCATGCCATCAATCGGCGCCAATTCATTGCATGCTAACTTATGAACCAAGGGATACAATTTCAATAAATGTACAATGAAAGACCCACGAACCTTCTCTTTATTATGATATTGATCAAGGGAAGTGGTTGACATTAATTCTTGAACTGTTTTCATCACTAACAAGTATGAAACGACTCAAGACCCAATGGGTTCAATTAACGTCCGATTGAACCCAAACCATTTTATTATCTCACTCAGTTTTATTCCAAATTTATTACTCCATTTCATTACCTTTCCATTCATTAAGCCTTTTAGTCTAATGATGAAGATTAGGTCCACTAATGGAAAGAAGTGTCAAACAAGGGGTTGTTTTGGGAATGAGAGAGATGTCAAGCCATTGGTAATAAACCTACAAAGAGATTAAACTATTAAGCAGAACGATCTCTATCTCAAGCTTAAAAAAACAATCGGTTTGAAACAACTCTCAAAGAAAAGAAGATGCCAAGAAATGATAGAAGTGTAAAGATAATTAGAGGTGAACACAAGTATAGAAAGCTTCAAATAAATGTTAGCAACTCAAATAGGTTGGTGTCTAATGCCTAAAACACCAAACCTATGAGGACTGTTACACTACAAGCATGAAATACAAAGCATAAATGACATGAACAAATTAAAACAGTCCTAAAATAGGCTAAAACAGCACTGAAATTAAGGTAAAAACATCTATAAAAGCAAGCTAAAATAATAGAGCAATTAAGCTAGTAAATAAGCCAAAGGAGGGAAGGCTAACCCCTTTATTTTTGAGACTTCAAAACGACATTTTAGCCTCTGAAAAATCTCTAAAAATTAGTGGTGAAAAGCTCAAAAAAAGATAATGAAAATGTGAAAAACACAAGGGGAAAAGCCTAGAAGACAAGGGTCAAAGAGAGGTGGTCCACTCCCCTACCCTTAATGGCTTTACACCACAAGTTTTTGCCCACAAAAACAGTTGAAAAGTAGTTCAAAAACAGCAATGAATGATGGAAAATAAATAGGGGAAAGAAGCTTGGAGTTATACCTGTTGAAGAGGAGTGATCCTTTGACTTACAAACCACCAATTTCACTTTTTCAGGAGCTAAAATGCAAGCTATAACACCTCAGCAAAGAACCCTCAAGGTTTATTTTAGAGTGTCTAGGCAAAAGATATAGAAGTAGCAAGGAAGAGGAAGAAATATTTTCCAAGACTTTGCTCCACAAATTTTTCTAACCCTAAAATATGAGAAGGAGTCATCTATATATAGAAATATATGAGACTATCTTGAAAATATCCATACAGACATAGCTGGTGCAGTGCATGCATTTGTGGAGACAATTAGCACAGTTGGCAAAAAGATCTGATTTTTTACACAAGTGGCCGACAAGCCACTAAAAGGGGGCCGTCATCTACTAATAGTGGCCCGCAAGTCCCTAGATGATTAGGCTTGAAAAACTACTATTTGGTCCCCCAAAAAAAAGGCGCAAGGTTTGTAGGTTTCTGAAACTCAAAGCTGAGGTTTCCTGCTGAGAAAATCGAGCATTTGGATAAGTGTGTAAATTCATCATTGGGTGATCAATCGGTGGCGCCCAAGTCTTAAGGGCGGTAAAAAATGGGGTGTCTACAAATATCGGGAATGAATTTTGAAAGAAAATGGAGTTTTGCCCTAAAACGTCTCAAAATGTTATTTTGTATAAATAAATGAAATTGGTATTGGGAATATGAAATAGGATGAGTGTTTATATAAATGGTGGAGTTGGATATGTATTATCTCTCACTTATGAAAATTTGGATAATTTATCTGTCTTGGAGATTATATTCTGTTTAGAAATATCTATTTTGGGCTATCAGTGGACGATAGCTATGATTGTTGTAGAAATTGCATGAGGATTAGGTGAATTGAAACTAATCTCTTATCCGTTGTCATTGAATATGACTATGTCTTTAATACATTGTAAATGTATGATGTTTGGGAGGAGAAAGAGGATATACTCTATGTTGGAAGAAGAAAATGGATGGACTCCACTGAATTAAGTTGGCCTGTGTGTCCTGGGTGAAAGTCTCGAAAATCGTGTGTATACATGGTGCCGATTTCCCGGACGAAATATCTGTAAAATGAAAAAATGGAAGTATTTCTATAATTGTTGTGTTAGTTAGAGACCCACTAAGTTGTACCCTCAGTTTGGTTGTCTGAATGAAATGGTAAATGGCTTATGAATTGAGATATAAAGCTTGGCATGGCATGATTTTGTAAAGAGTTATAAATGATTTTGTTTATCTTGTATTTAACTTTTGTTCAAGCCTAGGGCTTTATTTGTATTGTTTTTTTTACTTATTTTTGATGTACCCAAGCCTTGGCTTGGAATGATGTAAGCCTTTAGGGCATATGAACATTTGTTTAGCTTTTATTCCTTAGCACATTTTGTATATTAATTCTGATTAATGAAAGCTTATCATTTCAATTATGTCATCTTGTATTAGTTATTTGGAGTCAGATTATTGTAATTATTTTGGGGTGTTACAACTTGGTATCAAAGCATATTGAGTTTGAATACTTTGGGTATGTGGGAAGTGGTTATTACCACAATGGGTTTGTCTCGCTTGATAGAGACTTTAGTATGTACGATGTGCTTACATGATAACATGCTTATGTGGTTATATAGGTATGAGATTTAGTTTCTAGGATGTTGATTGAGTCTACGGGTTTCTAGAAGCCTTATTAGGAGAGCACTTAATCACTGTTGTTTCTAATTGGAACTCTAGCAACGTCGCGGGATGGTCGTTATCCGGAAATAAAATTCATATGTGCTTATGTGACAACATGCTTATGTGGAGTGAATTATTGTTGTCCATCGCATTAGGACGTGAGTGAGTTAGCTTTGGTACATTTGTAACTATGCTAATCTCTTATGTTACCTTTATTAGGATGTTAGGACGTAGACGTGGTGGTGGTAGGCGTGGTAGGCATAAGGTGCCTTTACCAAATGATATTCCGGCATAAGAAAAAGGGGTTGGTCAAGCCAATGTGGCTGAACTAGTAGGCTATGGGCGCCTTAGCCTGCGAAATGGCCGAAGCATTACGGGAGTCTATGGACATTCTCAGAGCTGAAAATCAAGTCCAGGCGGCCATCATTCCTGAAGCGGGAGTTTTTCCGATCGAATCCGGATGAGTTTTTGGGTGATCCCAAGAAGCCACTGAAGGTGAATGAGTGGCTAGAGCAAATAGTGAAGACGTTCAAGATGCTTGGCATCGAGGATGACCAGTTGAGAGTGACCTTGGCATCCTTCTAGCTGAAGGAAGATGCGGATTAATGGTGGAAGCATGCGCGTGAGCATATTGGTGTGACTTGGGAGGCTTTTGTCAGCGCCTTCCAGGCTAAGTTCTTACCTCCCACAGTTCGGGAGAAATTGAGAGATCAATTCTCCAAACTTGTGCAGTTGAACAATCCGGTGGCCGACTTTGAGGCGACATTTACTAGCTTATCGAGGTTTGCGCTAGAACTAAGGAGCGCCGTTGTTTAAAGTTCGAGAAGAGATTGAGGATCGGGCTCAAGTTCAAAGTGGCCGGGTCAATAATTAGAGATTATGGATGCCTTGTGGAGGCAGCGGCTCATCTGGAGACCGTAATGCATATGGAGGAGAAGAGGATGAGGGACTCCAAGAGAAGTCAGGATATTCAAGGGGACAGTAAGAGGTAGAGGGGTTCTAACCCACAGCAGTCCCAGAGGGCTCAGTCAAGGTCCACTTTTCCAACATCGAGTTCGGGTTCTGGGAGAGGTGATCAGGGAGATGTCACTTGTTTCAAGTGTGGTCAATTAGGCCACAAGTCTCCAACTTGCCCGCAGAGAGGAGGAGGGCAGCGGTTTGCATCGTCTTCAGCTCGTTGTCAGAGCCAGAGTTAGGGGAGAGGCTAGCTGCTCACTTATTATCAATGTGGGCAGGTGGAGCACATGAAAAGGTTTTTTCCTCAGTTGGGCGACATACCTGGAGTGTCTGGTTCGAAGAAAACATAAAGCCACCAGCCGGCACAGTCAGCACAGGCCTTGAGGGCCAATCAGGGAGCCTCCTCGGCTTAGTCAATGCATCAGGCTTATGCTCCGAGGGGTGAGTAGGTTGAGCAGAAACCTACAGGGTGTGTGTATGTTGTTACCACGCAAATCTTGTACTAGCTCCTTCAGTAGTTAGAGGTACCTTCTTGTTTTGCAATTTAGTTGCTAATGTGTTGATTGATACGAGTGCATCCCATTCATTTATCTCGACTGCATTTGCATCAATTTTGGGGTTAGAGTTGGCTCAGTTTGCATCTCCTCTTTTTGTAATGCCACATATCGGTGGTGAGATTGTTTTGAAGCAGGGGTGTCAAGGTTGTGACATAGAGGTTGCCAGTCGTTAACTTCCTTTTGCATTTGTGTTGATTGACATGTCTAGTTTTGATGTTATTTTGGGTATGGACTAGTTGTCATCATATCGGGCTGTCATAGATTGCTACCGTTAGAGGGTTACTGTATGTATCTTGAGCAGTGATTGCTTTTATTTCTTGGGGGACCGGGTTGATAGAGTCTTATCACCGGTGTATGATCTATGTGGGCGGAGTGAACTTAACTACCTTCTTGCCAACTTCTAGTGTAGGGAGTGTGATGAGGTCCGAGTGGAGTTGCTAAGGATGGTTTTTGAATACCCGGACATTTTTTTCGAGGATCTTACTAGTTTAGCACCTTATTGAGAGATCGAGTTCTCTATTGATTTAGTGCCTGGCACGATACCAATTTCTATGGCACCATATAGATTTGCATCTGCTGAGTTGAGTGAGTTGAAGATTCAACTCAAGAATTGTTATATAAGGGTTTTATCCGCCCTAGTACTTCACCTTAGGGAGCACCGACTCTCTTTGCCAAAAAGAAAGATGGTGTGTTACGACTTTGTATAGATTACCGAAAATTGAACGGGTAACTGTTAAGAACAAGTACCCAATTTCTCGTATAGATGATTTGTTTGATCAGTTGAAGGGATCTTGTTGTTTCTCTGAGATAGGCCTGAGATCAGGTTATCACCAGTTGAAAGTAAGGGAGGAGGATATCCAGAAGATGGCATTCCGTACGCGGTATGGCCATTACGAGTTTCTAGTGATGCCCTTTGGGCATAACCAATGCACTAGTTGTGTTTATGATTTGATGAACCGGATCTTCCGTGAGTTCCTAGACTATTTTGTGGTCATCTTTGTGGACAACATCTTGATTTACTCACCCTCTAAGGAGGAGCACAAGGAACATTTGCGAGTGGTGCTTGAGTTGCTTAGAGCCCACAAACTGTATGCTAAGTTTGGAAAATGTGAATTTTGGCTGAGGGAAGTTAAGTTCTTAGGCCATGTGGTATCCAGGAAAGGGTTGACTGTAGATTCATCCAAGATAGAGGTAGTGCAAGATTGGGGACAACCTAAGAATGCTTTTAAGATTCGTAGTTTCTTTGGGTTGGCCTGGTATTATCGTAGATTTGTGAAGGATTTCTCTAAGCTAGCCTCACCATTGACTAGACTAACAAGGAAAGGAATAAAATTTATATGGAGTGAGACCTGTGAGAAGGCTTTTCAAGAACTTAAGGTTAGACTTACCACTGCTCTAGTTTTGATTATTCCGAAGAGGGATTTGGGCTATTCGGTGTATTGTGATGCCTCATGGGAAGGTTTGGGTTGTGTTTTGATGCAAGAGGGGAAGGTAGTAGCCTATGGCTCATTGCAGTTGAAGACACATGAGAAGAACTACCCTACTCATGACCTAAAGTTAGTGGCAGTGATCTATGTCTTAAAGATTTGGAGGCATTATCTATATGGTGAGAAGTTTGAAGTGTTTTTTGATCACAAGAGTCTGTTTACATAGAAAAACTTGAATCTGAGGCAGAGGAGGTGGATGGAGTTCATAGAGGATTATGACTTTGAGTTACATTATCATCCGGGGAAGGCCAATGTTGTGGCCGATGCATTGAGTAGGAAATCTATTAGCAGTGTAGCCTGTATTGCCATCTGGGGATGGGAAATGTTGGGTGCTATCGGTGAGTTTGACTTGCATCTTAGTGAGTTTGTTCAGTCGGCAGCCTTGTTTTTAGTAGTTGTACAACCAACACTTATGAACCGAGTGATAAAAGCACAGAGGGGTGACATTAAGGTAGAATCCCTCCGAGAGAAGATCTCCAGTAGGAAGGTAGAGAGAGGCTTGAACGTGTACTCCGACTTGAGTATTAGATACCTTGACCGTCTCTTCGTGCCAAAATCTTACCGAGAAGAAGTACTCCGATAGTTTCACCATTCACGCCTTGCAGTGCATCTGATTGCCAGTTTTGGTGAAGGGGAATAAAGAAGGATGTGGCTATGTTTGTGTCGAGGTGCCTTGTCAACAAGTGAAGGCCAAACATCAGAGACCAGCGGGTTTGTTGTAACCCTTTCCTATAGCGGAGTGGAAGTGAGAGCATGTCACAATGGATTTTGTTGTGGGCCTTCCGAAGACTCAATGGGGTAGTGATGCTATTTGGGTGGTAGTTGACTGGTTGACCAAGTCGGCGCACTTTATACCTCTGTGTGTGAGTGACTCGGTAGATCATCTTGCTGACCTCTATATTAGGGACATAGTAAGGTTGCACGAGGTCCCTGTGATGATTGTATCGGATAGAGATCCACATTTCACAGCTCGGTTATGGCAGAGCCTATAGAGTGCCTTGGGCACGAGATTGATTTTTAGTACTGCATATCATTTTCAAACTGACGGGTAATCCGAGCGTACTATTAAGATCCTTGAGGATATGCTTCGTGGTTGTGTTCTTGAATTTAAGGGGTCGTGGAAGAGACACTTGCCCTTATTGGAGTTTGCCTATAACAATAGCTTCCAATCGAGTATTGGCATGGCACCATTTGAGGCTTTGTATGGTCAACCGTGTAGATCCCCTATGTATTAGGCCGAGGTGGGTGATGCACCTATGTTGGGTCTAGAGTTAGTCCAGGAAACGACAGAGAAAGTTACAGTTATCCATAAGAGGTTGGTTACGGCCTAGAGTCACCAGAAAAGTTATGCTGACCGTAAGATGAGACTTTTGTCTTTTGAGGTGGGAGACCATGTATTCTTGAAGATATCACTTAGAAGAGGTTTGATGAGGTTTGGAAAGAGTGGGAAGTTATCCTCTCGATTCATTGGGCCTTTTGAGATCCTGGAGCAGATTGGAGAGGTAGCTTTTCATTTGGCTTTGTTGCCACAGCTTTCCGGGGTTCATGATGTGTTTCATATTAGCATGCTTCGAAAGTATGAGCCGAATCCATTGCATATGTTGGATCGGACCGACTTAGAGGTAGATGAGGATGCCTCGTATGAGAAGAGACCGGTAAGAGTCTTGGATACTCGGGACCAAGTCTTGCGAAGCAAGACAATTCCCTTGGTTAAAGTATTGTGAAAATATCACGGGGTTGAGGAAGCAACTTGGGAACATGAGTTGGAAGTCCATGAGAAGTACCCAGGCTTATTTGTTGATGCATGATCATGTATTGGAAATTTTTTTATGTTAATAAAATATGGAAACATTGTATATGTTTTAAGAATATGGACACATTGTATATGTTGCATATGTTTTGGAAACATGGATTTAATGTAAACATTGTATATGTTTTGGAGAAATGGTATTTTCAATGTTAGAACTTGTGCATCGAGTTGATGAGAATAGATGACTGGAGAATGGGTCACGAAATTGGAATTGATTAATTATCATTATTGTGTCTGGTTTAAACATAACTTTAAGACTTGATTTGAAATTTCGGGGACGAAATTCTTTAAGGGGGGAGATTCTAGCGATTTCAGTTTTAACCTGTCCCTTTTGTAACTTGGACTCGGGTTTCATGGTTTCATAGTGTTGTTCATGTCTTTTTCCCCTTCTACTTCCTTGATTTTGGCTATTGGTTTGTAATGGTTGCATTTGGAATAGGTTGGTTGCTTGGTTTTCAAACTTTTGTTGCCTGGAATTTTACTCCTCCGCTCGAGCGGCACTTCTTGCGCTTGAGCGGGCTTTGTGAACTCTTATTACTTTTGCAGGTCTGCAAAACTATTGGGAGAGTGTATTCTACACTCAAGCGGTGCTTTCTACGCTCAAGCAGTCTCAGCTTGAGCGGTCTTTTTTGCGCTTGAGCGTCGGTATGTTGTTTGCAAAACTATTGGGAGTGTGCATTCTGCACTCGAGCGTCACTTCTGGTGCTTGAGCGAAATAACTTATTGTGTCTGACACTCGAGCGTCACTTCTTGTGCTCGAGCGGACTGTGTGTATATCAGTTCGTGAAAGTCACTTTTTACATCACTTTTTTCACATCAAAACCCTAGATCTAGAACTCTCCCTCTAAAACTCACACTTTCTCTACATTTTTACCTAGATCTGTTGGTTTCTCTACTCTAGTGTCTTTGGGAAAGAGGTAGAGTGTCTTAAGAGCTTCACTTTGGTCCGAACAAAGCTTGGTTTTGGCGTCTTTAAAGTTTCTTCCTTGCTTTGCTCATCTTCTAAACTTGAGGTAGAGACTTTATACACTTTTCTTTGAGTTTTAACTTGGTTATTTGTTGATGTGTAAGGAATATTGGGATTTGGAATGATTTTGAACAAACCTAGAGTTTTGGTTTAAAATCGAAAGAGAGGTTTTCAAATGTATGTATTAACAATGGTTATGGGAGTAGATGTGAGGTTGTCTTATGATAAATTTGTTGATTTTGATACCCGGGATGGATTTTGGAAGAAAATGGAGTTTTTCTCTAAAACATCTCAAAATATTATTTTATATAAATAAATGAAATTGGTATTGGGAATATGAAATAGGATGAATGTTTATATAAATAGTGGAGTTAGACATGTATTACCTCTTACCTATGGAAATTTGGATAATTTATCTGTCTTAGAGATTGTATATCTATTTAGAAATATCTATTTTGGGCTATCGGTGGAGGATAGTTATGATTGTTGTAGAAATTGCATGAGGATTAGATGATTTGAAACTAATCTCTTATCCATTGTCATTGAATATGACTATGTCTTTAATATATTGTACATGTATGATGTTTGGGAGGAGAAATGGGATATACTCCATGTTTGGAAAAAGAAATGTAATGGATTTCATTGAATTAAGTTGGCCTATGTGTCTAGGGTGAAAGTCCCGAAATCCGCGCGTATACATGGGTATCGATTCCCACGGACGAAATATCCGTAAAATGGAAAAATAGAAGTATTTGTATAATGGTTGTATTGGTTAGAGACCCACTAATTTGTACCCTCAATTTGCTTGTTTGAATGAAATGGTGAATGATTTATGAATTGAGATATAAAGCTCGGCATGGCATGATTTTGTAAAGAGTTATAAATGATTTTATCATAGGCGTTGGATATGCATATCATACTTATATCTTTGTTAAGATTCATATATTATGTTAAATTATTTCTACTGGATTTTGGCTCACCCTATTTGGAAAAAATTATTTTCAGGTGCTGATGACATGCCTCTACCAAGAACTTAGCTTAGGACGATTGTGGAGCTGAAGGCTCAGTTTTGTTATCTTGTATTTAACTTTGTACAAGCCTAGGGCTTTATTTGTATTGAGCTTATGACTCACTTTTGATGTACCCAACCCTTGGCTTGGAAAAATGTAAGCCTTTAGGGCATATGAACATTTGTTTAGCTTTTATTCCTTAGCACCTTTTGTATATTACTTTTGATTAATGAAAGTTTATCATTTCAATTATGTCATCTTGTATTAGTTATTTGGAATTAGATTATTGTAATTATTTCGGAACGTGACAAAATAACCAATCAAGAGTAAACAAATGCCCTCAAGGGCTACAAAGTCCATGGCTTAAGCCCGGTTACACAAAATGGTTGCTCGAACCCACACACATATAACCCTTGGCTTGCAAAAATAATTACAACAAAACAAGAGCCTTGTGCTCTCAAAATACATTCCATGCTCTTAATTTGGCGAAATCACCACATCTTTTCTTGCACAAAATTCCATAGGGTGAGCACAAAGCCCAGTAGGAAATTCTTAACAAAGTATATACATTTTCTACAATTCTCATGAGATAGAATGCATATGCCATGCCATGTTTTTAAAAGAAAGTTGCATTATCATCTTTTTGAAAACCATCATATACAATGAAATCTTGAAAATTTAACAGTTCATTAATTTCAATCAAATTCAAGGGGCGGTAAATACGACTCATGTAATCCCTAAGTTAGTGTCTGCAAGTAGGCATAACTAGCACTACCAAATCCCCACTTTACCGGTCACTAACCGGAAGGCACGTTGTACCTCCTCTACGCGTGTTTTCGATCTTCCACACTGGACACTCAGGCCAACTTAACCAATATCAACTACACCCCCTATCCAGACTTACCAACATATTTACCTCCAAAACAAATCAATGAGATCTTGTTTCATAAACATTTCCTTTGTCAATGCAAAAGTTTTCAAATCTCAATTCAAAATTGGTGACAACCAAATGAATTGAAATGGCAATGCAACATATATCAATGCATTATAATATTCTTCCATTTTCAATTCTTCCACACAATTTTCCCTTGTGATCACAATTTCCATTTCTCTTTCCAATGTAATTTCACAAGATAAACATATACTCATTTATATCTATCGAGAAGTAGTAACATTTCCACATTTCATGCATTTTCATCAGCTTAGTCATCTCGTGGCTATACCAACATTTTGAACAACAAACTCAAAAAAAAAAAAAAAAAAAAAAAAAAAAAAACCCACTGTTTCTCATATTCCATGGAATTTATCATTTACATAAAACGATATGAAATTCCTAATCATTCATTCACTTTAACGAGTAAAAACTCATGAATTATCAACATCACTCAAAAAATCTCTAATTTCTTGGTTTTCACCAAAACTAGACATTTCCTCATTTTTGAAAGAATCTCTCCAAAACGTCTTTTCTCACAATGTAGTTCAAACTCTCAAATTTTTTTATGAAAACAAGGTGTGAACCCACTTTTAAAATCATCAATACTCTTGAACCAAAAATCAAATTTTTATACCACAAAAGGGAGTTCCAAAATCAACATAATTTTGCAAAAATATCTATATAATTCTAAGAAAATTCCTACCTTGAGTTATTGAAGGAAAGAGAGAAAAAAGCCCCAAAAGCAACGGTGTCGAAACTCGATCTCCACCGCACAGAATGTAGCTCTCGAAGAGTTTTCCAACTTTGATGAAGGAACTAGGGTCAAAACTTTAATGAATTTGGAGAAATCAAGGATTTAGCGAAGTTTGGTGTAGGGAAAGTAGAGAGAAAGAGGAGAAAATGTGTTTTTAGAGAGAGAGAGAGATGAAGAAAAAGTGATATACACTTAGCCCAAGAAGAAGAAAATGAGGAAATTTTGGACACAGCACATTCCCGCACGTGTGGTACGCTCTTCACTACACGTCCGGCCTCCTTTCCCTCACCTACAGCCCACTCCGCGCACGTGCAATTGCACGTGCAATTATTTTAGTCTTGCACCTCAACAGCCCCTACTCACCGCACGTGCGACCTCACCTCCCGCACGTGCGGCCCAAGCCCCCGCACGTGCGATTCTGCCTCCCAGCCATAATTTTCACCAGCTAGACCAAAACATCCCGAATCCAACCTCACGTCTCCGAAAACAAGCGAAACTCAACACCGAAATAAAATAAGGACGAGAATTTGAAAAAGGTTTTCAAAAACGATAAACTCAAACGGTCAACAAGGCTTCAAATTAATCCCCGACACTCTAACATGAGTAATCCCAACACAAATAAAAGAAGAATGAGACGGGTTACGTACCCAGTCATCACATGTGGGGTCTAATCTTAGTGTCATATCATTAAAAGTCATTTGAGGTGATAAATTAGGGGATGTAGCAGTATTGTAAATTTAAATACCAAAAAATATTTGTAATTACATTTATAAATGGAAGAAATACAATTCAGTGATATTTTTAAAACATATTTACATATACATGAAAATTTTTTAATTTATTATTATTAATATTCATAAGTTTTACTATTGTTGTATTATTTTTTTGCTGAGTAATAATTTTCCTTTTATATGCCTATTTTGGGAACTTGGCTAAAAGTTACTTTTTGGCTTTTAGTCTATTTTAAGTCGCATTACCTCTCTATCTTTTTATACATTTTTTTAAAAAAGTCAAAAAAATTCAAATAGTCAGCTTTTAATTTACTTCTCAAAACAAGCCATAAATAGGTTCCTTGTATATTAATGGGGAAACTACACGCAGGTAAGAGTGTAAATTGGGCTTGACCCAATCGGGTCGCCCTGGCTTCCACCAAAATTCGGGCCAGTCCACAGGCTAAAAAATTAAGCCCAAGCCTGTGCCCAGGCCCCAAGGGGTATTCGGGCCTTGGGCGGGCCGACGAGCAGGATCTGGGCTTAGATTGAACCTGGGTGGGCTTGTACATGTTTTTAAATTTTTTTTAATTTTTTCTACTAATTTTTTTTTAAATATTAAAAATGACACTAGATCTTGAACGGGCCGAGTGGGCAAGGCGTTAAGTGGGCTTTGAGCGGGCCGATGGGGCAGCCCATGGATAGGTTGGGCCCACAAGCCGGGCTGAGCTTCAAAATAACGATCTAAACCCAAGCTTAGAGTCCCGAACTGGACTCAGGCTCGGATCTAAGTGGGTCAGGTCTACTCCAAGCCGTGAACTATTTTTATACCCCTATATATAAGTGGAAGAAGGAAAAAAAATTACAAACACATAAAGATACAAATATATCTATAATGAAATATAAATAAAAAATTATAAAAATACAAATATCACTTATATACTCCCCCCCCCCCCCCCCCCAAAACAAAAAACACACACACACACGCACAAAAACACAAATAAAAAACACACACACACGCACAAAAACACAAATAAAAAACACACACACACGCACAAAAACACAAATAGACCTCTAGAAAATAAAAGATTTGATTCGAATGTCTTTAGGGGCTCTCACGTTTCAATCAAAGAAATAAAAGTGGATCCACATATTCTGGCCTTGGTCGTAAGCGGGTCCCACGTATTTCGGCATTAGGAAAAAACCAAAGTTGATGTTGGATTTGGTAAAGACATTGGCCTAAGGTCTACCTATGAAATTATCAATCCATCGTCCTTTGATTGTACCAGGGACTTAATCAAAGATGCTGTTTTATGTACTTAATTCAACAATGTTTTTTAACTTTTTTAAATTTTTTTTTTTTTAAAAATATATATATATTTTGAGGTGTTATCACTATATCCCTAGAGTTAAGTTCTGGAGTAATCAGTTATCAGCCTGATTTAACCCAACCCATATGAAGAAATCCACCATCGAAATACCAGCGAAACTCAACCACACATAAAGAATCACTGGAATTACTCAACATTTCGCTCCCCTTAAGAGTCAAACCTAGGTAATCACTTGCCAGTTTGATTTAATCCAATCCATATGAAGGGACTCATCACCGAGGCACCAGCGAAACTCAACCATACACAGAGAACCACTGGAATTACCCAATACCAGCGGAGCTCAACCATACGCAGAGAACCACTAGAATTACCAAGTATTTCGCTCCCCTCAAGAATCGAACCTGGGTAATCGGTTGCCAGCTTGATTTAACCCAACCCATATGAAGGGATCCATTACCGAGACACCAGTGGAGCTCAAACATACGTAGAGAACTATTGGACTTACCCAATATTTCGCTCCCATTAGGAGCTGAACCTAAGTCACACCTGTGGAGAAGGATGCCTTCTCCACTAGATCCTTCTCCACTAGGCCACCACCTCCCGTGATAATAATTTTTAACTCCTGAAACCTTAAGAAAAATAAAATAGTTAATATATGTATATATATGTATATATTTCAAATGTTATTTGTCCTTCTTTTCTCCCTCACAAAAATGATGTGTATGTTTATTTATCAAACCAAATGAGATTGGCCAAATTATATTGTAAGTATTTACATTTTGGTTTTTGTATCATTTGGTCCCTATAATTTTAATTGACACAATTTCGATTTTGAATTTTTTATTTTGTCTCAAATTGGTCTAATTGATTACAATTGTTAATATTTTTTATGACAAATGCGCACATGAACATAATATGTCATACTTTTAGGAACAAAATTGAAAACTTGATCAATTCATTGACTTAACCTCAATTAACTCACTGATCATTTTTTCTCAAAAACTCTAAAGAAGTTATTAATTGGATTAAATTGACGAAAAATCTAAAATTAAAAATTAAAATCAAACCAATTAAATTTACAGAGATTAAAATGACAGAAGTAACAAAATATAAAGACTAGCAATATAATTTACCCAATGAGATTTGAGTATCCCACCTGACCAATTATTGGAAAACAAATCATGCAATTAAAGCTCAAAAACGCATAAAGAGATCATCACACATCAAAGGCCAATCGCAAGGTCCCAAAGATCACACACGATGAAGAGGTATTCGAAAGCCCTAATCGCCCCCACACAATCGCCATATGCGAGAATTTGGCAAAGCAATAACAATGTATATCACGAGCACCTAGGACCCAAAAGATACTCCCATCGTGAGAAAAGGATAAATGTGGATATTCTTGATAGATCTTGACGAATGGGTTCCAAACACAAATTTTATATTCAAAAAAAGAAAGAAAAAAAAGAAAAAAAAAAGAAAAAAACAAATATATACAATTAAAGTTATGATATTTTAAGTTTGAAATAAAAATAAATAAATAAATAAAATAATTAGTTTGCACGTTGGTGTCTTGAGAATTGAGGGTAAATTCATCTTAGTATGAGCTAGTAATTCAAAAAATAAATAAATAAACCTTAATGTAATGATTTGAATCTTTAAATCCATTTTATTTGAAATTACATTTTATTAATGGTCGTATTTTGTGGTTTGTGGATTGACTGTTTCAACATTGAAACCACTTATTTTGAGCTTTGCCATCTTATTGAACGTGGGAGTATTGGGTTTTTGACCTTGATTAGGCATTTGATTCAATTTTGAAGAGGTTGACATTTATCGCTCCAGCAATGGTGAGTAGGGGTGAGCATCGGATATATCATTGATCGAACTGAACCGATTTGTCACATTTTGGACGGATACGTAATGATAAACGGACGGTTGTGGATTGATTTTTTCCAATCCGCCTAGTTTTGGACGGATGGTGGATTTGAGGTTCATTTGGCAGCAACCGAACTGCCAAACCGCGAGCACCTCTAATAATTTGTAAGATTTTGTGTTTTCAATTTGTTTAGATATTTTGTTTGTGTTTTCAATTGAAAAATAGTTTAAATATTCTGTTGAAAAAGAGTTTTCAACTTGAACATATTTTTTGAATTGAAAAAAATAAATATATTATTTATCTATATTTTTTATTTTTAAATCTAACTCTAAAAATAATAAATAAAAAAAATGATATATGCTAGTTGGTTTTTGTTTTCAAAAACAAATATAGATGTAATAATATAGAAACATACAATCTCTACTACTGCACTGTTCATGGTTTTGGTGATTTGAATTATTTTTATATTTTAAGAATCACATATTGTAATGTTTTATGTGGATGAGGCATGTTGTAATATTTTAAAATTTTAAAATTTCTTTCTTTGGATGAGACATGCAGTGATTGTAATACTTTTTTTTTTTTCTTGAGGAAGTGTACAAGTTGAATTATGTTGAAAATTTATAAAATTTTAAACCGCTAAACCGATTCGCATCCATCCGCCAATCCACTCGATCCACATCCGCTGGATTGGCGGATAGATGCGGATTGATTTTCTCCAATCTACTAATCTAACGGATGGATAGCGGATTAGAGGTTCTGTGGCCGCAACCGACCTATGCTTCTGAAATCTACTTTCTAACTTTTCTCACTCTCTCTCTCAAAACTTCTCTAAGCTCTCTCTGCACTTTTCATTTCTTTTATTCATTTTGAGGCATTTGGAGGGGGACTCATGCTTCAAGTGGAAAAGGAAAGTTATAGATTGAGCATTTTTTCAATTTTGAATTTTTCTCTCACATTTGGGTAGGGAATTTATTCTATGCATTTATATGATTTCATGTGTTGTTTTGTGAAAATTTCCATGCTATGTATGCATATTTTTTTACTTCGGTTTATATAAATTCTTTTTTCTTCATGTAAATTTAACGTTTGCAGTACAGGCTCAATCCTTAAGCGACTCAAGTGCTTGTCTAGGGCTCCCTATAGGGGAAGACCCATTTTTTATGTAGTGTTATTATTATCCAGTGTACGTATCACGTAAAAATAAAATTAACAATTAAAATAAATTAATAAAAAAAAAGAGGCAAAAGTAACCAATTTAGATTAGGTTTGAATAATTATACATTTTTTTAGGTTTTTTATATTTAAAAATAAACAAAATTGCTTAGATGATGGAAGTTTGAAAATGTATTGTGTTAATCTTGGATATCATCTTAAAAGTAACACTTTTTTATATTAATTATTCAAAATTAAACTATAAAAATAATACATTATTCTTAAAAATAATACATTATTACTTACTGAATTTTATTGACAATACTTGTAATAGTTGCTTTTGTAATTTCTTTTTTCAAAATCAGAATTGATAAAATCATTATTAAGATCATCCGTCACAAGATATATTAATTAGATTAGTGATAATATCAATTGAAAATGATATGTCGAAAAAATTGAATACACAATTTTAATTTGTAATTTGAACAATTTACCCATAAATTTCATTTGGGGGAATGTTGATGCATTTAGTCTTAAGTGTTTTATTTTGAACCAGTTAGTCATTTTTGTTTTTCGAAAAAAAAATGTGTTTGATTAGTACCGTTTCAGTTTACTCGATTGTCCTTTTGTGAATATTTTTTCTAAATCTTTTAGTTGTTTGTGGATGAGAATGGAAATATTATGTGTGTTAGGATTTTTTTTGGGGGGATTAGAGGGTGTCCTTTCAGTAACGTCTGCTGGATGGTGGTTTAATATGTTCAGTGCTGGGTGTTGAAACTCCTTTTTCTGGTGGTGTGGTGTTCCGACGGGGGAAGTACGGAGTTTTTTTGTTCCGGTCTGGGGTAAAATTATTACAAGGTGCATACATCAGTTTGTTGATATTTTATGTTTAATGTTTTCTGCGTTTTGTTGTGTTGGTTTCTGTAGTTGGTTTGGTGTGTTGCCGGGTTCATTATTGTGGCTCGTTTTTGTCGTTATGATGATTCATTTTTGTGTTTTGTTCAGTTGTTTATTATATTTCGTTAGACTAGTTAGGCAAATGGTTCGATATGATTGTGTTGTTTTGTTTATGTTGGTTTCTTTACAAAACATTTTGGGTCACCATTGATGTACCACATGACATTGGTACGTCCATTATGTATATATATATAGCGTGCCACACATTTGTGGCGTGTTAAGTTTTTCTTTTCTGTGTGCGATGATATTACGAGGTGTCATGTTCATGGGGAGAAGGAGGAGTCGCAACATTGTACACAACACACTGGTTGTCATTGTTTTGGCCCATCAGCTGTATGTGTCACATGAGTGTTGTTAGAAATTTGGTTTTTATAGGCTTATTTCGGGCTAACTTTGAGCCCAAAATTGAGTAGGGTCCACACATATTTTAAGGTGGGTCCAAAGAGGTGACGTGTTCATTGTCGTATGGCAAGTCACAAGGTGAAAACGGTTCGTCAAAACCATTTATGAGTGAATGGGAAATTGAAATCGTTTTCGAGTTTGTAGAATGGACAATTAAATAATTAAATGTAAGTTTTCTTGTAAGGCTTGTCCCACATTGAAACTTTAAAAGAGCTTGTGTATGTATATAAGCTCTAGGTGGCAACACTTGGGTTGGGCCTTAAGGGGCATTCCAAGTTTGTAGAAGGGAGGTATTATGGACAAATTGAACCTTAGCTCAAACCACCACACACGCGCGCCCGCGCCGCCGTTGTCCGTCCGACTGGCCGGGCATGGGTGTGGGTTGTAGGTCAGGTCAGTTCTAATATTAATTTTTTGAACAAAATTTATTTGAATTTTTCTAGAAATTCTTAATGAAATTAAATTCAAATTTTGTGCCAAAATTGAATTTAATTTTCTATCCAAATTTTACCTCCTTCAGTCTAAATTCCCAACAAAAACTGCCGGACAGATTCAGTTCTTCCCAAACAAGTTTATAACTGCTACAGTTTCCAACAGATTAAAACTGCTTAGCAGTTATCTGTTCGAAATAGTGTTGTATCTGTCCAATTTGGATTTGCACTTGTTCATTCAAATGTCATACCTGTTCAAGTCTGTCAAGTTGCCTATAAATAGAGATCCAATTCCAGCAGATTTCTACATCCTAGAAACTATGAAATTCTCTTGGTTCCTTCAAGTTTTGCTCCTTTGCATTAATTCTCTTCATACTAGTTTTTTAGGAAATATTAAGAGAGTATAGAATACAGGTTTGGTTCGCCGTACAAATTATTTGAAATACTATTACAATTTGTGAAGATCATTGTATATTGGGAAATAGACGCCATTTATCCGTAAGCACCGTAGCGGGGTGAATCTGTCTTAAGAATAGAGTGTCACACACTCGACTTGATCTTTTTTGTACTTTTACATTTCGGTAAAATAAATTTTGTAAGTAATTTAATTTTATTTGTTTGATTTGTTTCAAGTTATTTATTTTACACAGATGATTGTTCCAACAATCTTAAGACATATTCGAATTATTCTGTTTAAATAGAATTTTTCGTTTGTTTCCTTATCTCTTTCTTCTCCTTTCATAAATTATTTTTTGTAGTTTTTACAAAGAAATATTCTGGTTGGAAAAACAAATAGTAACAATATACTGTTTATTTTCTTTGACAACAAGTAGTAATATACTGGTGTCATTACTAATTCAAAATATTTATTTATGAAGTTGGTCATAAATTAATTTTGGTTTTCAGAAATAATTTCTAAGTATTCATTAATTAAAATTTTGTTTTCGGTATTTTAATTTTTGAAGTGTTATAGAAATTTAATTTTCTATGTGGAATTAATTTGTTTAAATAAAATTTTATTTTATTTTCAAATTAATTGGAAATAAAAGTTACAATTCTTGTTTCTTTTATTTTTATAGAATTTAATTCTGTGGTTTTGGTTTAATTTTCTGTGTAGTATAAAAATTCTAATTATAATTTTGTTTTATAATTTAGAATTCACTGCTACAAAAACTTGTCAAACTAATGCTCAAACAAGTACAAGTATGGTGGCTACAATTGCGTCAACCCCTCCTCCTGTTGTGACTGTGCTAGTCAATCACAATGAGAAGCCATAGAAGTTCTCAAGAACTAATTTTAAAAGATGGCATTAAAAAATGTTGTTCTATCTTACAACTTTGAACTTAGCTCGTTTTCTCCGTGAGGATGCTCCTACTCTGAACGAGGATGAAACCAACCGGCAAGTGGTTGTTGTGGTCGATGCCTGAAAACATGTTGATTTCCTTTGCTAGGACTACATCTTGAACGGACATGACAACATATTGTATAACGTCTACAGTCCTATCAAAACGGCAAAGGAACTTTGGGAGTCTTTGGAGAAAAAAAACAAAACAGAAGATGCTGACTCAAAGAAATTTGTGGTTGGCAAATTCCTGGACTTTGTGATGGTTGATTCTAAGACTGTGATCATCTAAGTTTAAGATCTTCAACTCATTCTGCATGACATTCATGCAGAAGGCATGTCTCTCAGTGAATCCTTTCAAGTTGCTGCCTTAATTGAGAAATTACCACAAGGCTAAAAGGAATTCAAAAACTACCTCAAACACAAGCGCAAAGAAATGTCTCTGGAGGAATTAATTGTGCGTTTGAGAATTGAGAAGGACAACTGCAATTCAGAGAAGCGGGTTGGTAAGCATCCAATGGAGTCAAAGGCAAATGTGGTGGAACATGCTCCAAAAGCCAAGAAACGAAAGTTTTCTAGAGAAAGTTCCTCACAAGGCTCTAAAGGAGGAGAAACTAAAAAGTACAAGTTTAATGGCAAATGTTACATCTATGACAAAGGGGGACATCGGGTCAAAGATTGTCGTAGCAAGCACAAAGGCAAAAGAAGATCAAGTAAGAAGCATGCTCAAGCCAATATGACCGAAGTGGGCAAAATTTCTAATGGTGTAGATGACATAAATCTTTCTGCAGTTGTTTTCGAGGCAAACCTTGTCGGAAATCCTAAAGAGTGGTGGGTGGACACTGGTGTTACTCGCCATATCTGTGCCGACAAAAAGATGTTCACATCTTATTCAGCAGTGGACAACGGTAAACAACTTTTTATGGTCAACTCCTCAACTTTCAAAGTTGAAGGACAAGGAAAGATTATTCTGAAGATGACATCTGGAAAGGAACTCACCCTCAACAATGTGTTACATGTACCGGACATTCACAAGAATCTAGTCTTCGGATCTCTGTTGAGTAAAATGGGTTTAGGCTAGTTTTTGAAAGTGACAAATTTGTACTTACCAAAAACGGGATGTATCTGGGAAAATGTTACATGTCTGATGGCCATTTCAAAATGAATGTAATGACTGTTGTACCCTATGTTATTAATAAAAATACATCTTCTTCTTACTTGCTTGAGTCTTCAAATTTATGGCATGGTAGACTTCTACATATTAATTATGGATCTTTGTGTAGATTAATTAATACGGAATGTTTACCTAAATTTGACATTGATTTAAATCATAAATGTGAAATTTGTATTGAGGCAAAATTATCCAAAACTCATTTTCATTCAATTGAAAGAAGTACGGAACCACTTGAATTCATTCATAGTGACATGGATTTTAAATCAATTCAAACCAGAGGTGAGAAAAAGTATTTTATCACTTTCATAGATGACTATACTAGATACAGTTATGTTTATTTAATTCGAACCAATGATGAAACTTTGAAAACTTTCATTCAATATTAGAATGAAGTTGAAAATCAACTTTGTAAGAAAATTAAAAACTTAGAAGTGATAGAGGTGGTGAATATGAATCACCTTTTGAACATGAAATAATTCATCAAACCACAGCTCCTTACTCACCTCAGCAAAATGGAATTGCTGAAAGGAAAAATAAGACTTTAAAAGAATTAATGAATGTCATGTTAATAAGTTCTAGATTATCTCAGAACTTGTGGGGAGAAGCAATACTTTCTGCTAATTATATTCTAAATAAAGTACCTCGGAAGAAAGTGAATCAAACACCTTATGAAATGTCGCATGGGAGAGTACCATCCTACAAATACTTAAAAGTATGGAGGTGTTTGGCTAAAGTGGCTATTCTTAGTCCTAAAAAGACTAAAATATGTTCTAAAACTGTTGATTGCATTTTCATTGGTTATGCCATGAATAGTAGTGCATATGGATTTTTGATTCATAAGTCCGAACATTTCGAAATACATGTAAATACAATTATTGAATCTCGGAATGCATCGTTCTTTGAACATGTATTTCCGAATAAAACTGGATAAGAGACTAGTACTAATAAAAGATCTTATGATGCTGTTATTAGTCATGATCAAGAACAAGAGCAAGAGATAAATCAAAATGAAGAAGAGGAACCTAGGCGTAGTAAACATGTTAGAACCTCAAAATCTTTTGGTTGAGATTTTCTAACTTTTTTGTTAGAAAATGAGCCTTTAACTTTCAAAGAAGCTATATCCAGTCCTGAAGCTCCTTTATGGAAACAAGCTGTAGACAGCGAAGTTGATCTATCTTGCAAAATCACACTTGGGAATTGTTGGACAATCTTCACTGTATTTAAATAGATTAAATTCTGTTGTGTACTAAACAATAATCAGAATATAAAGAAATAAAAGAAATGAGAGAATTTGTTTGATTACAAAAATCAAACTATAAATAAAAATAAATAAATAAAAACAGATTTTATTTTGTTACAAAAAACAAAATTAAAATCTGATTTAAATAAATAATAATAACACCGAAAATAAATTGAATAACTTACTTGATTAATTCTTGAATAATAATCTGATCAAGTCCAGTGTTTGACACTGTGTCCTTAAGACAGATTCGTCATCTCCACGGTATTTTCAGAATTTGGACGTTTATCTCCCAAGATAAAATGATCTACTACAAACAATAGCAGCACTACAAATTGTTTGCCTAAGGAATACACTAAGTGTTTATACTCTCTCACAGAAGAAAATAATGCAACAATATGAAAAGAATATTTGCAGAATTATGAAGGACGAAATTAGAGTTACAAAATCCAAATGAGGGTTGTCCTATTTATAGATGGTTTGGTGGCTGCAGATTTTGAATTAAATAGGTGCAAACCTATTTCAACAAGTATGGTTTTGAATTTAAACAGATTTGAATCTGTTGGGTTCATAATTCAAACAGATAAAAACGGGAAGGGCCCTGTTTGGATGTACAGTAAAACCGAACCAATTTATTTCCGGTTTAATTTGAATTCTGGATTTTATTTTACCAACAATAAAATTAAATTCAAATGTTTTTTGCTCAAAAAGATTAGTATTGGGCCAAATAAACCCAACCTAACCACACACCACGCACCCGCGCCCAGCCCGACCGACCTGACGGACGGCGGCAGCGGCGCGCGCGTGTGTGGTGATTTTTAGGTCCAATGGGTCTAGCCCATTTTGCCCATAACCTCTCCCTCTAAAACACTTGGGTACCCCTTGGTGCACACCCCAAGTACCAAACTCATGCCTTATAAACCCATTCAAAACTTCCCACCAAATCAATGTGGGACAAGCCTTATTCAAACCTTTAAGGATTTTCCACCAAAACTTCATTTCCATGGAGCATACTTTGGCTTCAATTTTCCATTCACTCGGTAATAGTTTTGAGCAACCAAATATACCACGTGAATCACAACGCGGCATAACACGCGTTACCACTTTGACCCGCGAAAATCGACGTACGGGGCCCACCTAAAAAATAGACCAAACTTAGGAAAAAATTCTGGTTTTACCCAGAATTTTCCAACTATTTCCAACAATCCCCCATATGAATGGAATTTGATGACAACGGAAATGCAATAATATGCAGACTTTATCGAAAGAGTATAAGTCAAAAATATCTTGCATCAGGATAAGTAGCTTTCAGCCTTGAACCTTCTCTAGTGATAACCTATCGGACTTACTGGCTAACCAATGGACGCGATGCCTTGAATTGTTCAGCCGTTTGTGTAAGCCAAGACAATAGATTTCACACAAAATATCTTCTTACACATCGTGGTTCTCACTGTTATGTTCATTTTGGCCTTGAACGCTCGTGGTTTTCATGAGTGTTTCTAGAGAATTTAGCCTATTTATTCTCATAGAACCGGCCCCAGTTTGACACTCATATAGGTGATTCTTATTGTGAGTATCTCCTTATACTCGTCTTGATTTTCATGCCTAAATCAAGATATAAGTAATCATTAAAAGCTAAGCTTATCCTTATACCCCTGCAGACAACACATGTTGCAGATATCACTCTCACCATAGGAATGGGTAGAGAATTTTAATCCCTTGGTGATTTCTAGCGAGCCACACATAACTTAGTTGTCCCTTTGAACTTAGTTCTTGGGATCTCCAGTCATATAAGTAGGGTTACCATTATGACGACTCTTATGTAATAGGCTTTAATCCCATCCCCTTCGATGAATTATACACTAGCTCTTTTGTCAAACCTTTTGTTAACGGATCCGCAATATTCTCTTTAGATTTTATATAATCTATTGAGATTATTCCATTTGACAACAACTGCCCAACGGTATTATGTCGACGACGAATATGTCGTGACTTACCGTTATACATATGATTCTGTGCCCTGCCTATTGCAGATTGACTATCACAATGAATGCAAATAGCTGGCACAGGTTTTGGCCACAGTGAAATGTCTTCTAAGAAGTGACGAAACCATTTCGCTTCTTCTCCTACTTTGTCTAAAGCAATGAACTCGGATTCCATTGTGGATCGTGTGATGCAAGTTTGTTTCGTGGATTTCTAAGAAACAGCAGCGTCTCCTAGAGTAAAGACATATCCACTAGTGGATTTTGAATCTTTAGTATCCGATATCCAATTGGCATCACAATAACCTTCAAGTACTGCTGGATATCAAGTAAAGTTCAAACCATGATCACGGGTGAATCTTAGATATCTAAGAACCCGAATGATCGCTTTCCAATGGTCTTCTCCCGGGTTACTAGTGTACCTACTCAATTTACTGATAGCATAAGCTATATCAGGACGAGTATAATTCATTAGGTACATTAGGCTTCCAATAATTTGGGAGTATTTTAACTGAGACACTGCATCACCTTTATTTTTTGATAAATAAAGATTGACGTCTACAGGTGTTCTAGCTAAATTCATATCATCCTTGATAAATTTATCAAGAATTTTCTCAACATTGTGATTGAGATAATGCATATCCGTCAGATGTTTTAGTAATTTTTATTCCTAATATAACATCTGCGACCCCCATATCTTTCATATCAAATCTTTTGTTAAGCATTTGCTTAATTGATTTGATCACGTTTTGACTGCTTCCAATGATAAGCATGTCATCCACATAAAGACAAACTATGACATATCCTTGGTCAGTGTTTTTAACATAGACGCATTTGTCACACTCATTTATCTTAAACCCATTAGTAAGCATTGCATGATCAAATTTTTCATGCCATTGCTTAGGTGCTTGTTTTAATCCATAAAGGGATTTTACAAGTCGACAAACTTTCTTTTCTTGCCCTGGCACTACAAACCCATCGGGTTGCTCCATATAGATCTCTTCATTTAGATCACCATTTAAGAAAATTGTCTTAACATCCATTTGATGTATTTCTAAATTAAACAAAGCTGCTATAGAAATAAGCATCGAATGGATGTTATTCTTGTCACAGGAGAATACGTGTCAAAATAGTCCAGACCTTCCTTTTGTCTGTAACCTTTAACTACAAGTCTTACTTTATACTTGTCAATTGAACCATCTGCTTTCATTTTGAATATCCATTTATATCTAAGAGGTTTAGAACCTGGTGAAAGATCCACCAATTCCCAAGTATGATTTTGCATAATGGATTCAGTTTCATTATTAACAACCTCTTTCCACAAATGTGTTTCAGGACCTGTCATTACTGCCTTAAAGCTTTGAGGTTCATTTTCTAACAAGTATATCAGAAAATCTGGACCAAAGGATTTTGATGTTCTCGCTCTCTTACTTCGTCATGGTTCATTATCAATTAAATCCTGTTGGTCGAGACCATTACTAGTCTCTTGTGTTTGATTGTCATTAGTCTCTTGACTTTGTGTACAATCATAAGTTCTTTTCTGTGAACTTAATTCCTGTCCTTTCTTGTAAGGAAAGACATGTTCAAAAAACAAAGCATTCCTTGACTTTATAATAGTGTTCACATTTATATCAGGTATTTCTGATTTATAAGTCAGAAACCGATATGCACTACTATTCTGAGCATAACCAATAAACACACAATCTACTGTTTTTGGTCCAATCTTAGTCTTTTTAGGAACAGGAACTTCAACTTTTGCCAAACACCCCCACACTTTTAAGTATTTGTAAGAAGGTCGTCGACCTTTCCACAATTCATAAGGAGTGCTGTTGGTTTTCTTGTGAGGTATTCTGTTAAGAACATAATTAGCAGACAATATTGCTTTCCCCCACAAGTTCTGTGGTAAGTATGAACTTAGTAACATGGCATTCATCATTTCTTTTAGGGTTCTATTCTTCCTTTCAGCAATTTCATTTTGCTGTGGAGAATAAGGGGCTGTAGTTTAGTAAATAATGCCATGTTGTGCACAAAATTCATTTAATGGTGCATCATATTCACCACCCCTATCATTTCTAATATAAATCAGAATATAACATCCATCACTTATTGTCTATGATGTGCTTGATTCATAAATTTCAAATCATGATTCATAAATTTCAAATGAAAAATTCAAAATAATTATGACTACACAAATTAGAATTAATGTTTTGACAAAATCTTATCCTCATAAAAATTTTGCCTAAGAATCAAACAATTCAAATAGCCCATTTGATTGTATACATTCTTGCAACTCATTTACGAATAAGTGTCACTGTCATAAAAATATTTGTGACAGAAGAAAATTAAATTATTTCATCTAATGCAAGAGATACACCCCCATATTAATAAAATGGTTTATGGTTTAACAAATTCTACTACGCAAGTAAAATAATTACTAACGACATCTCATGTCACAAAATTTAAAACAAACTAATAATCAACATAAAAGATTTCTTAAAATTTACTTCCCAATTAAATGGAATGATATTATTGAAATCTTCATATTTAAATTTCTCTTGCTGTTTAAACAACCATCAAAAATTGATTGAAAAAACTCAAATTAATCCGCTTATGTACAAGGTCAACATATCATTTTATCATTCCAAATCACATGAAATTATTTTTAAGAAATAACTCGAGTTGATATCAATACATGCATATCAAACGCATCAACTAAAAATAATGAATTAACAAAATAAATTAATCATGCATGATTCCATGAGATAAAAAGATTCTCAACCCATAAATAAAATCTAACGTAAGTAAACCAGCACGTTTTAAATTTTAAACTCCAAAAATGACAAAACAAACATTCATTTCATCAGTTTGATTTGTACATAAATAAACTATTTATTCATACATTAAAATATTCTTGTGAATATATATATATATATATATCCCGACTCATGTGCAAAAACTATTCACAGAATTAAAGAATAAATCAGTAAACTAATAAAGAAAATAAACTTGCCATAAAGGTTTTTTCGTAATAAAAATGAAATTAGTTTGTAAAACTAATATTTAACTCCAGAATCAAAATTAATTTTCTAGTTACTAAAACCAGAAAATAAATTATAACACAAAATAATTTTATTTTTCTTATTACTAAAACTAGAAAATAAAATACCACAATAATATCTTATTACAAAAATCTGAAAAACACACCACAAATTAATTTTCTAGTTACCAAAACCAGAAAATAAATTAAAACACAAAATAATTTTATTTTTCTTGTTACTAAAACTAGAAAAATAAAATACCACAATAACTTTCTGTAATACAAATTAATATTCTGCAATTGTTAATGACACCAGTATATTACTACTAGTTGTCAAAGAAAAGAAACAGTATATTACTACTATCTGTCAAATAGCATAAATCACTATTAGTTTTTTCAACTAGAATATGTCTTTATGAAATCACAGAAAACTAAATACAATGAAGATACCAAAATTGGATTCTGTCTTAAGATTGTTGGACAATCTTCACTGTATTTAAATAGATTAAATTATGTTGTGTACTAAACGACAATCAGAATATAAAGAAATAAAAGAAATGAGAGAATTTGTTTAATTACAAAAATCAAACTAGAAATAAAAATAAATAAATAAATAAAGATTTTATTTTGTTACAAAAAACAAAATTAAAATCCGATTTAAATAAATAATAATAACACCGAAAATAAATTAAATAACTTACTTGATTTATTCTTGAATAATAATCTGATCAAGTCTAGTGTTTGACACTGTGTCCTTAAGACAGATTCGTCCTCTCCACGGTGCTTTCAGAATTCGGACGTTTATCTCCCAAGATAAAATGATCTACTACAAACAATAGCAGCACTACAAATTGTTTGCCTAACGAACACACTAAGTGTTTATACTCTCTCACAGAAGAAAATAATGCAGCAATATGAAAAGAATATTTGCAGAATTATAAAGAACGAAATTAGAGTTACAAAATCCAAATGAGGGTTGTCCTATTTATAGATGGTTTGGTGGCTGCAGATTTTGAATTAAATAGGTGCAAACCTATTTAAACAGGTATGGTTTTGAATTTAAACAGATTTGAATTTGTTGGGTTCATAATTCAAACAGATAAAAAGGGGAAAGACCCTGTTTGGATGTACAGTAAAACCGAACCAATTTATTTCCGGTTTAATTTGAATTCTGGATTTTATTTTACCAACAATAAAATTAAATTCAAATGTTTTTGGCTCAAAAAGATTAGTATTGGGCCGAACAAGCCCAACCCAACCACATACCACGCACCCGCGCCCAGCCCGACTGACTGGACGGATGGACGGCGGCGGCGCGCGCGTGTGTGTGGTGATTTTTGGGTCCAATGGGTCTAGCCCATTTGGCCCATAACCTCTCTCTCTAAAACACTTGGGTACCCCTTGGGGCACACCCCAAGTACCAAACTCATGCCTTATAAACCCATTCAAAACTTCCCACCAAATCAATGTAGGACAAGCCTTATTCAAACCTTTAAGGATTTTCCACCAAAACTTCATTTCCATGGAGCATACTTTGGCTTCAATTTCTCATTCACTCGGTAATGGTCTTGAGCAACCAAATATACCACGTGAATCACAACGCGACATAGCACGCGTTACCACTTTGACCCACGAAAATCGATGTACGGGGCCCACCTAAAAAATAGACCAAACTTTGGAAAAAATTCTAGTTTTACCCAGAATTTTCCAACCATTTCCAACAGGAATTAGTGGACTTACCACCAAGTAGTAAACCTCTTGGGTACAAGTGGATTTTCAAAAGGAAAATGAAAGCGGATGGATCAATTGACAAATATAAGGCAATACTTGAGGTCAAAGGATATAGACAAAAAGAAAGTCTTGATTACTTTGATACATACTCACCAGTTACTAGAATAACATCCATTAGAATGCTAATTGCCATTGCATCTTTGTACAATCTAGAAATTCATCAAATGGATGTGAAAATCGCTTTCTTAAATGGTGAGTTAGATGAAGAAATTTACATGGAACAACCAGAATAATTTTCTGTTTCAGGAAAAGAAAAGAAAGTGTGTAAATTGATTAAATCATTATATGGTTTAAAATAAGTGTCAATGTAATGGTATGAGAAATTGGACAAGGCAATGATGTCAAATGGATTTAAAATTAATAAATGTGACAAATGTGTTTATATTAAAAACACAGACAAAGGTTGTGTTATAGTATGTATTTATGTGGATGATACGCTCATTATAGGTAGTAATAATGACATGATTAAAACTACCAAAAAAATGTTGAATAAACATTTTGACTTGAAGGATATGGGGATTGCTAATGTAATACTTGGTATGAAAATTGCCAAAACATCAGAAAGTTATGCTTTGTCACAATCTCATTACATTGAGAAAACAGTTGATAAATTTAGCAAATATGATGATCGTCTTGTTAGAACATCTGTGGATGTTAATTTGTTTCTTTCTAAGAATGTACGGGAAAATATTTCTCAATTAGAGTATGCCCAAATTATTGGAAGTTTAATGTACTTGATGAACTGCACTCACCCAGATATAGCTTATGCAGTAGATAAATTAAGTAGATATACGAGTAATCCAGGAGTAGAACACTGGAAAGCTATTATAAAGGTTCTAAGATATCTTCGATTTACTCATGACATTAGGTTAACTTATACTAGATATCCAGCAGTACTTGAAGGCTACTGTGATGCAAACTGGATATCAGATATTAGAGACTCGAAATCCACTAGTGGGTATGTTTTTACTCTTTGTGGTGCGGCTGTATCTTAGAAATCTTCCAAACAAACTTGCATTGCTAGGTCTACTATGGAATCATAATTCATAGCTTTAGATAAAGCTGGGAAAGAACCAGAATGGCTTCGTCACTTCCTTGAAGATGTTCCAAAATGGCCAAAATCGGTGCCTGCAGACATTGTGATAGTCAATCAGCAATTGGTAGAGCACATAGTCATATGTATAACGGTAAGTCATGACACATTCGTCATCAACATAACACCATGAGACAACTACTCTCTAATGGAATTATTTCCATTGAATATGTGAAGTCCAAAGATAACATAGCGGATCCACTAACCAAAGGGTTAGCAAGAGAGTTAGTTAAGAATTCATCGAGGGGAATGGGACTTAAGCCTATTAAATAAGAGTTACCACAACGGCAACCTAACCTAGTTGACTGGAGATCCCAAGATCTAGGTTCAAAGGGACAACCGAGTTGTGTATGACTCATAAGGATCACTGGAGAGTTAAACTCCTACCCATTTCTATGATGAAATAATGATGTCTGCAGCATTTTAGGTTAAGTAATACTTTTAATGATTCTTACATCTAGGTATACCTAGTGGAGTATGGCATGATACTCTTCATAAGAATCACCTATATGAGTATGAACTGGGCCGATTTTATGAGATTTGTGAAGGGCTACAATTCCCTAGAGCACTCATGAAAGACCAAGTTGTTCAGGGCCAAAATAAACATAATAGTGAGAACTAAACTGTGCTTGGTAATATGCCGTGTGAGTTCTATTGTCTTGGTTTACACAAATGGCTGAACAGTTCAAGACATCATGTTCATTGGTTACCTAGTAAATCTGATAGTGTCTCACAAGGGAAGGTTCAAAGCTAAAAGCTACCTATCCTTTGCAAAATATTCCCAATTTATATACTCTTTGTAATTAGATCATGTTGTTGCATTTTCTCTCCATCAAATTCTATTCATGTGGGGGATTGTTGGAAATTTGGTTTTTATAGGCTTATTTAGAGTCAACTTTGAGCCCAAAATTGAGTGGGGTCCATACATCTTTTAAGGTAGGTCCAAAGATGTAACGTGTTCCTTGCCGCATAGCAAGTCACACGGTAAAGATGGTTCGTCAAAACTATTTATGAGTGAATGGGAAATTGACGTCGTTTTCAGGTTCATGGAATGGATAATTAAATAATTAAATGTGGGTTTCCTTGTAAAGCTTGTCCCACATTGAAACTTTAAGAGAGCTTGTGTATGTATATAAGTTCTATGTGGCAACACTTAGGTTGGGCCCCAAGGGACACCCCAAGTTTATAGAAGGGAGGAGTTATGGACAAATTGAATCTTAGCTCAAACCACCACATACGTGCGTGCGTGCGCGCCGCAGCTATCCGTCCGACCGGCCGGGCGCGGGTGTGGGTCAGGTCGGTTCTAATATTAATTTTTTGGACAATATTTATTTAAATTTTTCCAGAAATTCTTAATGAAATTAAATTCAAATTTTGTGCCAAAATTGAATTTAATTTTATGTCCAAATTTTACCTCCTTCAATTCGAATTCCCAATAGAAACTGCCGAACAGATTCAGTTCTTTCCAGACAGGTTTATAACTGCTGCAGTTTTCAACAGATTAAAATTGCCCAGCAGTTATCTGTTCGAAACAGTGTTGTATCTGTCCAGTTTGAATTTGCACCTGTTTATTCAAATGTCATACCTATTCAGGTCTGTCAAGTTGCCTATAAATAGAGATCCAATTCCAGCAGATTTCTACATCCTAGAAACTCTGAAATTCTCTTGGTTCCTTCCGGTTTTGCTCCTTTGCATTAATTCTCTTTATACTAGTTTTTTAGAAAATATTAAGAAAGTATAGAACACAGGTTTGGTTCGCCGTACAACTTGTTTGGAGTACTTCTACAATTTGTGAAGATCATTGTATCCTGGGATATAGTCGCCATTTATCCGTAAGCGTCGTAGTGGGGCGAATCTGTCTTAAGGATAGAGTGTCACACACTCGACTTGATCTTTTTTGTACTTTTACATTTCGGTAAAATAAATTTTGTAAGTAATTTATTTTTATTTATTTGATTTGTTTCAAGTTATTTATTTTACACAGAAGATTGTTCCAACAAGTGTTCTAATAATGTTGGTGTAATTGTAATGAGTGTGGTTAATTTCAATTCTTATTTTACATTTAGAGTTTTTGAGTGTTACATTTAGAAAAAGTACACTATGAAATATTTTTGTATTTTTGTGTGTGTTACATTTGAGTGTTACGCTTGGGAAAAATGCACTAAAGAGTTTTTTAGTATTTTTTGTGTGTTACATGGAGTGTTATGTTTGGAAAAAAAAAATGCACTGAAGAGTTTTTTTGTGTGTGTTACATTAGAGTATTACGTTTGGAAAAAGTGTATTAAGGAGTTTTTTTTAAGTTACGTTGTTACGTTTGGAAAAAATACACTAAATTTTTTTGGTATATTACATTGGAGTGTTCCATCCTTGTTCGTATGTGGGATTTGTTCTAGAATGAGAGAAAATCTTAAACATCTAGTGCGGATTGTCCAAATGGGTAATTTCACATATGGAGAAATCCACTTTTATTCCTCAAAAATTAACTTCAAACATGTAAGTGACTACTCTTTTGGTGTAATTTTCACTTTAATGAGACCTTTAAATTCATGAGGAAAAAAAAAAACAATTATACAATTCATAAGATCACATTTTGACATTTATTAGTGTTTCACTCTTTATAATTTTGCACTCATTTGGGAAGAAGGGTTGGGTTGGGTTTGGGTTTATTTTAGCCACAAAAAGACAAAATAGGCTTTTTAGCCTAATAAGACAAAATATCACATCCAATCCATAATCATTTCATTTTTCTCTCACAAAAGTCAAAAAAGCCAAAAAGCCTATCCCAAATGAGGTTTTTTAACCCGAGGCTAAAATAACTAAAAAGTAAAAAAGCCAACCCACTTCCTAAACGAACTTTACATATCAAAAAATGAGAAAATATATATTTAAATAAAAACTATAATTAAGATTTTAAGGACCTCATTTGAATTTTTTTTCCTTAAATCTCAAATAGGCTGAAGTAGGCTCTTCGTGGAGAAAGGTGACGTTGACACCCTTGGTGGTCGGCACATCCCTATATATTTGTATTCAACCTTTTTATGGACATTTTTGACTAAACAATGCTTGATGTACATATGAATAATAAATAACAAAAAAAATGCTAGCAGTACACAAAATTTTACATATTATTCTATTCTTTTTGAATGGGTGTGGGATATGAGGGGAGGAGTAAAATGTCAGGTACCTCGAGCAATTATTGTTGTTTATGATTAGAGGAAAGGGCTCTTAGCATATCACTATGGTATCTTATCATGATCTGAACTCATTTCTGGAGGTGTACGCTATGATCGAACAGTAATTATAGATAATTTATGACCTCAAACACAAAATCAAATTACATAATTGTAAGCGGGATTTAGCGGAAGCAATAACAATAATTAAACAGTTGTGGCTCGCCTTTTTCGCGCCCCCTTTCGGAAGGTTTGAAAGAAAGCCCTACAGTTCAGACTCCCGCGGTTCTGAATCTAATCTCACAAGTGCAATGTGAAACTGATAAATACCAAAGAGTCCAAATCTGGCAAATCATTTTGGAAAATCGATTTTAAATCAACTAATGCCAAAATTGGACTGCTTTGCCAAATACAGAGTCGCCACCTAAATATTTTTTGTTTGGGGAAAATTTAGGAAACCCTGACTTGTGCCAAAGGCCACGTGTCCGTCATCACCAAAGTTGCCTCGGCTCAGGAACTTAAGTACGATGCTCGCCCCGATCAAAGATCGACCTCTACTAATCATGATATGATTTTTATAAACATTATATGTTCTTATTCTGGTTATTAAACTAGCTTTACTATGTGATGCACACAAACAAGTATAGACTAGTTTGGTCAATTTGGAACAATTCAACTCATGTTTGTTTGCGAAAATGGTTTGAATTTGCCACCTCAAGTGGGCTTAAAGTTTGTGGATTTGCCACCAAACATAGTGGGCTTAAAACATGATTTGTCACTCAATAAAGTGGGCTTAAAACGCACATTCTTTGAATCGTTCCAATTCAAACAACAAGCCTTCATCCACAGGCATTCATGCAGTTTAGCATTTAAGCACATAGCCTCATGGCAACGTTCATACTCATGCAAGTATGTTAAAGTGTAAAAACTTACCTAGTACTCCAAGCTATGAAAATATGAGTTAGTAAAATATGCATGATTCCTAACTATATTAAGTGTTTAATGCAACACATGCAATATGTAATTAATAGGCTCGGCTACTAATATGACATATGGATCGATTTGATAACATGCGATTAAACACGTATTCAAATAAGATATTGAAATGGCAATGCAGTTTGAATGATATGCCAAGCCTCAGTGCATGCAATATAAATAAATGGATGCAAGTATAAGGTTTGCTAATTTGAAATATGATACTCCTAATCTAACCATCAAAAGCGATTAAATAAAAGAGAAAAAGACGTGGGGTTGGAAAACATACACACACACGCACACTTATTACAGCATTATGCCCTCGCGAAGGAGGGTCCGAATAAATAAAAGCTAACTAGCTACGCTAATTAAGCTAACTAATTATTACAAACCAAAATCGAGTAACTAGTTAAACTAACTAATTATTTACAACACTTAATTAGCTATAACTAATTAATCTATTGCTAATTAAACTAATTAGCTAATCCCGGGAAGCGAGGGAAGCCCATGCATGCTCAGTTTCCACTCGAAAAGCTGTTGTTCCGCTGCTGCAAGCCTCTGTTTGCACATTTGAACACTGACAGTACTGCCCACTCCGAGAACACCTCTGCTCCACCTTACCAACAAACTGTGCAAATTTCACTGATGGCTGACAAGGGGCCAGTCGGCTACCATTGGTGGCCGGTAGGCCACTGATGGTGGTGGTCGGCCATTGGTGGTGGGTTCAACCACCACTTTTAAGTCACAAAAACAGAACTTTTACAGTTTAAAACCAGCCCCAAAAACAGTAAGACAAGATGGTAAAACAAGTATATTGAAACAAAGTAAACAAGGCAAGTGTTATACCTTTGAAGCAAAGTTCAAGTTTAGAAACCAAACCAAGCTAAAACCACTTGCTAGAGCTCAAAGAGGGTCTCAAATAACCTCAGCCCAAAGAGAAGCAACTTTGATTAAGATAGTGTATGTAAAAGTGTAGAGAAAACACGCAACTAAGCACAAAATTGCAAGAGAGAGAAATCTAGAGAGAGAGGGAGATTTTTTTGTTCCAAAATTTCTAACCCTCAACAATGGGGAAGGAACCCCCATATATATAGAAAAACAAGCCTTGAGCTTAGAAACATCCTACTATACACGTGTAGGGAAATGCAGCTCAGTGTGCTAACAGTTGTCACAGTTGTCAACAAATATCTGGAAAAAGACACTGGTGGCCGTTGGCCACCACTAGTAGCCGACCGACCACACCAATGGCCGACAACCATGAGCCATGGCCGACAGCCCATGGTGGTGGCCGACAAGTCACCAAAAAGTCGAGACACCAAGTTTTAGTCCAAAACAAGGCATAGAAAAGACAAGGTTTAAAGGCTCAAAGACAAGGCGTTTTGCCGAGGACTTCGGGCACTCAAAACGAACACATGCAATCACAATCATTAGATGCACAAGTGATGACGTCCAAGTCTTGAGGACGGTCAAAAATGGGGTGTCTACAGTTGCCCCTCTTTGACAGAACTTGGAAGTCATAAAGTGACGGGAGTGAATGTCAAAGCCCAGAGACAACCCATGTTGACAAGGCCGAAGACTTGGACAAACAAATAAGCAAGACAAAAAATGATTGCGCCCGCAGGCTGCGTACGTATCCCTTTGCAAGGAATCAAACCAGCGTAGTTCTATGGCAAGATGCAAGTGATATGCATGATACAAGAGCATAACTTATGATCATGCAATGAGGCTGTAATGAAACATTTAAATGCAAATGCAATGGAATGAAAATGCCACATTCAAACAAACTAAAATAAGGTATAGCAACCTCAAACACAAAAGTAAGTAAGTAAGTAAACACGCCACACGTGAGAATTACAAACCAAACCATATTTCATGCAGAAATGATGTAAGAAAATTGTGCAAACTTAACTATGTGACGCGCAAGAAATGCGAAGAGCGACCGTTGAGCGCACCCGAGGTCTCTACCGAAATCCTAACGCGTTGCACACGTGAGAAGGAAAAGGGTGGTGTGAACACCGAGATGCACCCGAATGTTTTGAACCAAAACAAACAATTCCAACGCGTCTCATGCGCGAGGAGAAAAGGTGGTGTGAACACCGGGACGCACCCAAATGTTGTTAATCGAAGGGAGGTATGAACACCGGGATGCAACCGAGTGTTGTTAACCGAAAGGAGGTGTGAACACCGGGATGCACCCGAGTGTTATTAACCGAAAGGAGTGGTGTGAACACCGGGACGCACCCGAATGTTTTTAACCAAAAGGAGTGGTGTAAACACTGGGACGCACCCGAATGTTTTTAACCAAAAAAAGTTATCCTAACACGTCTCACACGTTAGGAGAGGGAGTAAAATGATGTGATTCGAAGGGCACAAATGATTTCACGCGGAACTCCACTGAATGAACCGTATATACAATATCGTTTGACTATGTTGGCTCCACTGAATGAACCATACATACAATATCGTACCTGCGTAAGAAAAAAAACTCAACAAGTACAGCCTATTAAGGGTGCGTGTTCTATGCATAATTGCACTAATGTTAAGCATGTTCTATGCAAATGTAATGATAGTATGTTTTATGCAAGATAAATTAGAAGCATGTTCTTTGTATGAAGGGAGAAGTGCATATTCTATGCAAAACTATACGTGTAAAATGTATATTCTATGCATGCGCACAACGTATATTCTATGCAAGGATGAAAGTGCATTCTCAACACAACAAATTGAGTAGCAACTTTTGATTTACCTCTCGGACGAGTTGCAACATGTTTTAAATGGATACATCTCATTCATGTTGACTAGCAATGAACATCATGCACTAAAGACACGGTTTGGAGCTTCTTGCATTTCTTGAGAAATAAGGATACAAAACAGTATCAAAACTCAATGGAGGAGTACCGGGCACTGGACGGCCGCAAGAGGAGGGTGTCGGCCATCTGTCAGCCACCCCTAAACATTGTTAGCCACCAGTGGTGGCCGATCGGCCATCGATGGCAGATCGGGCCAAAATGGTCTTTTCACACATGGGTCTTTAAATATAAAGTGTGGGGCTTCATTTCCACACACCAAGACATCTGAAATTTCACCCTCTCTCTCTAGACCTTCCTTCTCTCTAGATCTGCGCTTTCTACGCGTTTTCCAATGCCCCACGCACATTTTCTTCACTAAACCTTCTTAGTTTATTCCGTTTTGAACCGATTGAAATTTGATTTCGTGCTTTTTCTTGGAATATCACAACTTGAGGCTTGTTTCCCTCGAGTTCTTCTTGGGTATGGTGCCTTTTTTCGGGCTTTGACTTTTTCTTCCCTTTTCTCTCTCTTAGGATTGACTTTTGGCATTTTCCACCTGTTTTCCTTATTTTCCTTCACTTTTCACAGATTTTCCGTCTTCTTTCTACATGGCGGATGATCTACCCCACTACGGAGCTTCTCCGGAGATCCCACCCCAGTTATCTCCAGAGATGGAGGCGGAGCCCGAGTCGATGCTACTACCACCCAGGATTCGACCTTTTAGCCCGACGACATATCATCCTCAGACGCATGTGCTACCACTCGAGAGTATCCGGCATTTCAGAGGGTTTGCGCGAGGTGCACCAGAAGACCTCTTGCTACGAGAGTCGGACTCCCATTTATCTTACGGCACCACCGAGGTATATACTGTATTCTCATGTTTTCTTCACTGTACATTGCATTCCTTGCTTCAAATGTATTGTTTACACTACATTTCTTGCCCTAATCACACTTTTACACTGCCTTTTCATCTGATTGTTCTCATACCACTGTATATCACTGTTCTGATCATAGGAGGATTCTCGCTCTATCAGAGGCTATGGAGCCACGTCCGCGAGGGACTGGTACATAGAGCTTCCTGCCAGTGTCCTCCACATTATCGATGAGGCCGGCTTTGGTTTATTCTGCACGGGGTTGTCGCACCTCATTACAAGTCAGCCCTTACTTGGAGCATTAGTGGAGAGGTGGTGGGATACCACCAATTCTTGCCACTTCTCTACTGCGGGGGGATATGACGATGACTCCCTACGACTTCTCTATGCTCATCGGCATAGGAGTAGGGGGTCACTCGATTCCTTATGATACAAACATGGGCGAGTGGGAGGCTGCCTGGATCTATCTGTTAGGGACATGCCCACCTCACTTCCGATCGGGGATGGTGCGATACAATTGGTTCACAGAGCAGTTTCGAGGGACCGAGCCAGAGACCCCAGAGGAGATCGAGCATTACGCTCAAGGCTTTCTGATGTTCCTCTTCAGCACCACCTTGTTCGCAAACAAGGTGAACACTGTTGGATTATATCTTTTGAGCGCCTTAGTGGACTCATCTCAGGTTCAACTTTACGATTTGAGCGGTGCTGGCCTAGCCACATTGTACGGCTATATGAGCTCAACATCCTGTGGGAGTGGAGACAAAGTCGGAGGCTACTGGCGAGCCTGGGAGGTATGCTTAACATTTCTATTTTACATTTTCTGCTTTCTATTTCAATGCTTTCTGCTTTGCACTTTCTGTACACTGCACACTGCATTGTTTACACCCATATACTGCGCTTTTTGCACTGTACATTTTGCATCCTCTGTACCTGCACTCGTACTTTCCGTACACTATACATTCTTATTCACTATTGTCCCTTCTCTTACAGCTTTGGGTGTATGCATATTTCCCGACTCTTGCTCCGAAGCTGGCAGTAGAGATGCCCCCGTTGTGCCGTACTCTCATCAGTATGATGGCAGATGCTTGAGGAGGACCAGGGAGACCTTTCCATTCTTCCGTCGGTACTTCGACAACGTGACCGCGGCAGAGGTAACTCAAAACTCACAGTTATTTTCATTCTACTTGAGCTCTGATTCATGCTTCGATATCTGATGGCCACTAACAATCTGTGCATTCTCTATTTACAGATCACTTGGCAGCCCTGGGTGACGATGCCGGTCGGGCTTAGGGACCAGTTCGCTGGATCTTGGGGAGCCTCCTGTTATCGGCTTTTGTTCAAAGGCCCGGTTTGTCGAGCCTGCTTTTTAGGCGAGCGGTTCTTTCTCTAGACCATGGGCTTACCTGAGCCAGTAGTTTCCATGGCGCCTCTGCCATCTATGAGAGCCATAAAGAGACTCACCTTCTAGGAGATGATTTAGTTCATAGAGGGCTTGGAGGCCAACTACTTTCGCGGGGAGGGGGACTATTCGACATTTATCTGGACACACCTCATGCATCCTTTGACCGGTATTCGTGGAGGTGAGGAGGTGGGGGCTCCAGCTGCGAAGGAGAGAGCTAGAGTGCCCAAGACGGCTAGGGCGACCAGGGCGCATGGCAGAGGGGCTACCCAGGCAGGACAGAGGACCGGCTAGCCGAAGCTGCCTACTGCACTCACATGTTTGAGGTATATTGGGGAGGCATACCAGATTCCAATTGAGCCTGCCGCAGCGGGGCATAGATATGTCAGAGCTCATGATGTACCCCCGGTATGTACCAAATTTCTTTAGTTTTCCCATCTCTTTCTGATATTTGTTCCTTCTAAACACTGATCATTCCCAATGCATTTGTAGGTGCCCCCAGGATACACCGAAGATCTGCTGGAGCTATTAGCCTTATTTGAGGGTATGATATTGAGGAGGGAGGCACTGCTCGGCTTCTATGGCATTCAGGTCATTTCTTTAGTTTTCTTACATTCCAGTTATCACATTTCCACTAACACACTGAAACTGACATTTCAACTGAAAACTTTCTCACACTGCACTGATACACTGCATCTGAAACACTGCATTTCCATACTGCATGCATACACTGTACCTGACTTCTGCATATACTCATTCTACACACCATACTTGCATCTGATACACATACTGTGGCTGACATATGACAACTGTCTTTTCAAGTCCCACCCATATCGATAACACCGATGGCAGCTACAACACCTGCACCAGCGATGCCTCTTCCAGCACGGAGGAGAGAAAAATAGGCTCTGGCACGTAGCTGAAGCAGAACCAGAGGTACCCGAGATGAGAGTGGTCCTTCAGAGCCCATTTTGAGCGATGATGACATTGAGATGAGTGGCTTCAAGGAGGCAGTGAGTCCACAGTTTGAGTCCTCTGAGAGTGAAGACGACGACGACTCTGGTTCTGATAGTGGGGATACTGATGCTGATGTCAAGGCAGGTTCAGAGACAGAGAGAGGAGATGGTGCCAGCTCAGACTCTGGTTCGGATTCGGATAGCGGCGCTGACGGAGACAGTGCCCTAGAGTCCTTTCCTCCGAGGAAGAGGACGAAGAGGGCATCACGAGCCTGAGGCAACTGCAGCTGATTTTCCTGTAGTTTTTGCTTAGCTTCTTTTTGTTATATGTACAGCTTCAAACAAGTTTTCTTTGCTTTCAAAACTTGTACTACACTTTTGTAAAAGACAACCATGATCGGAATGAAAACCAGTTTTCATTTGAAAAAGTGTTATATTTTACATCATGAGCATAGCATCATATGAAAACGAGATTAAATTTGATAATGACATTTGAAAATAGCATTGGCACAACTCTCTTAATCAGGTAATGAACCGACTAACACTTGAAATTCTAAACACAACATACAGCTCGATAATCAAAATAGCGACAATTTGATAAACAAAATAAGACAACACGATAAACAACAAAACAACTTAATAAACAAAACAAAATAAAACAACTCAACAAACTTGCTAGAACTAAAAGGACTCAAAACAAGACCTTGAAATGTATAAAGAACAAGACAAAATACATGCTTTCAGCATTCTCAGCACATAGGTGGACAACAGGACAAAAGAGAAGGCTGTCAGCCATAAATAGATATTGTCGGCCACCAATGGTGGTTGGTCAGCTACCAAAGTGGCCTGTCGGCCATCAGTGTGAGGAACCTCTAGATTGTTGCCAACTGGCTTCCACTCACTGCCTTATCTTCTACAAAAGGCTGAGCTTCATAGTTTCTTCATTTCAGCTGCAAATTCTTCACAAAATGGAGCCATTGCTTGCCAAAAAACTCTCGAATTGGATTGCAACTTTAGATAGCTCGAAAAAGTTGAATTTTCGGGGTTTTAGCATAAATGCACTATTCCCGCTGAGTCGTTCTCTTCTTTATTTTCCATTCCTACATGCCGCAACTAGATGTTGGAATCCGATTACACATGTTTTTAGTTTTCGGGGGACAAAAGCTATGCCCAACAATCGAAGAATTTCAAGTGCTAATGGAGTCCCGGCGCAATGAGGAAATCTTGCCTCAGCCCCGTTTTGGTCACATCCAAGCTTTGGGATGGATGTGCGGGCTTACTCTACACGAGGCCCGTTCCTTAGTTCACAACAGAGAGTTGGACATTATTAGTTTGATCCATCGATTTTCTGACGCCAGCAACCACAGCGACCTTCTTTGGCAGGGTTTTTGACAACACGCCCTTTGTTTGTGTATGCTAGCATATTTCCTACTTGCCCCTCGTTTTGGCAGGTCTAACATTTGAATAATTGAAGTGGTGCAAGGCCTGAAAGAGGGCAAGAGTTGCATTGGCTTGACATTAGCCGAGACTTTGATAGGCTTAGACGCCTTCCATCGGTGAGAGACAAGCAAATTTGCAGAAGTCCACTACTTCTTCAGGTAATGTTTCCCACACCTTTCTAATATATGTTTCTCACATCTCTCGGCACTCATGCTCTATTTTCTCTCAAAGCCCTTTTCTCACTTTTTCTCTTAGTGCACATCTCTCTATTTTTTAATCTCTCTTTTCTTTCATCCCTCCCCAGATATGGCTTATGGACAAGCTGAAGGTAGTGGACTCTTGCCCCGCATACTCAGCCCGAGCATACTTTTTCCGCCAAAAGCTAATTGATTTTCCGAATGAATGATGGTGGTGCCACTGGATATGTAATAGGTCTGCTGCCGACATTGCTTGGCGTTGCCCCTAGCTTAATCTGACCGAAATGAGCTACAGCATGGCTCGGCAACCTGGCATTGAGTTAATTAGCCTTACACACTGTGTATTCTACTTTCCGTTCCGGTTCAGACGTCAGTTTGGACATGATCAGACTTGCCTAGAGGAGGGGGTAGAATACCCGGTTTCATTCCCTGTCCGAGGCTTACATTTGGCTAGATACCTCACAGCTTGGAGGACAAGAGAGCTTCTAGCTCCGTCTCTTAATTTCAGCTGCGCACTTTCTGGAGATTGCCTGACTTGGCTTGAAGATGAGGCCTAATTCGGGCCCACTTTGGCATCAGAAGCTTCCATAAGCACAAACGGAGGACGCAGGAACACCTGACTTATCTATGCCCCTAATTTATTGCTTTGATCTTTATTTACAAGTTTTATGCATGTAATAAAATCACCTTTGATTTATATCAAGAGTTAGAGAACTTTGTATTGAAATCAATGAAATTGAAATTGTGGGCATTGAAAATTTTCCTTTTGGTCCAAAAATAGTTTAAGTTGTAAAAGGATTAATTTGAACAAAACTCAACCTTTATCAAAACTTTTCAAAACCATTTTCGATAAGGATCACAACTTGACACACACGAAATCTATCCTCGACATGTACAACCCCGAATTTGAATATGGAAAACGCCTTTTGTCTGAATAATACTGCCTAGCACTGCAACTAGTTTTTAGAGAAGATCACAACCGAACACTCAGATAAAGAATGGACAAGGATAACCTGATCAATGTATGGACAGGACAGTTGAGTTGGAGGTGTTTACAGCCGAACTTCAGGATGAAGTTACCTACGTATCCCGAAGATGGGAATTAGGCCTTACGTAGTTCAGTTCGGGTTCACTAGAGTATTAACACTCTCCTTTTGTGCTCTAACTTTTGCTAAGGTCGCCCTTTAGGATTTTCAACCTTGCGAGCTCAGTTTTTCTTTATTTCTAATTTTTTTGTGCTCTAACTTTTGTCTAGGTCGCCCTTCTGGGTTTTCAGCCTAGCGAGCCCTCAGGGGTAATATTTCTTCAACTTGTCTATGTTGATTGGTTGGGAAAATTCTAAGCCATCCAGGTCCATAAGAATAACAGCTCCACCCGACCAGATAGTTTTGATGATGTAAGGACCAGTCCAATTGGGTCTGAACTTGCCCCTAGGGTCATGGATGGGAGCTTGGTTGTCTTTCAGCACTAAATCCCCTTCCTTCAGATTCAGGGACTTAACATTAAAAGCCCTGTCAATCCAATGTTGATAACCCTGAACATAGTACAATGCTTTCAGTCTTCTTTCATCGAATAGCATCAGTTCTTCGAATCTACTCTGTTGCCAGTCCGCCTCTGCTATCTGACATTCAGCCATAACCTACAGCGACGGAACTTTTATTTTGATCGGCAAAACAGCTTTCATCCCATAAACAAGAAAGTAAGGAGTCGCCCTAGTAGATGTCTGAATTGAAGTCCTATAACCCCAGAGTGCAAATGGCAATTTGTCTGGCTAGTCCGTGTAAGTCTCAACCATTTTCTGCAAAATATGCTTGATGTTCTTGTTGGCAGCCTCAACAGCTCCATTGGTTCGCGACCGATATGTGGATGACTTATGAAAAGCCACGTTGTATTTCTCCAACAAGTCGATCACTTCTTTCTTGAAATAAGAGCCATTATCTGAAATGATCTCGTTTGGGACTCCATAACAGCAAATGATATTATTTCGGATGAACTTAGCCACATACGCTGCCTTCAACATTGCATAAGATTGAGCTTCCACTCACTTTGTGGAGTAATCAATTGCCACCAAAATGTATTCACGCCCATTTGACCCTTTCGGTGTGAATGCGCCGATGACGGAGATTTCCCAAACTGAGAAAGGCCATGGTGAAGTCATGTTGTACAGCTTTGACGGCGGGATATTCATGCAATTGGCATGAATTTGGCATTTGTGGCATCGCTGAACAAAACCAATACAATCCTCCTCCATGGTAGACCAGTAGTAACCTTGCTTGAGAATCTTCCGGGCTAACATTACTCCATTCATATGCACTCCTTACTTTCCTCTATGGATGGCCTCCATTAGGTGCTTTGATTCTTCTGCGTCGACACACAGTTTGTGTATCTCCAGATGACCTTTCTTATACAGTTTACCTCCGCAAATGATAAATTGAACGGCCATTCGCCGTATTGTCCTCTTATCTTTAGCATTTGCCCCTGGTGGATAAACCTCATTTGCCCTCATAAAACTAAGGGTTTTGATCTTGTACTTCATCTATTGCGGTGATAAACTCGTAGGTCGGCGTATATCTCTGCTCAATAATAATTGGACGCATCCGGACTCCAAAAGGGATGTCTATCATAGAAGATAGAGTTGATAAGGCGTCAGCGAACCTGTTGTTCTCTCTTAGTAGATGCGTAAAGGTCAACTTCTCAAACCTAGGAATCAGAGCATCCAAGATTTGGTGGTCGATCTTCATCTTTTCTTTTTTGACCTTCCAATCTCCTTTTGCTTGAGACACAACCAGGTTCGAGTCCCTAATGACGTCCAACCTTTTTGCCCTAGTTCTAGGACGGCTTCCAAACTAGTGATACACGCCTCGTATTCTGCTTCGTTGTTGGATACTTTGAACCAGAGTTTAAAGGCTAAGGGTATATGGGAATTTTCGGGTGCTATCAGCAACACCCCTATTCCATAACCGTACTGGTTAGACGCTCCGTCAAAGTACATTGTCCAAATCTCTTTCTCGACTTGCAGAATAGCTTCATCTGGGAACAGGTATTCTACCACTTCATCCCCTTCTACTGGGTGATTTGCCAGGAACTCAGCTACCGCTCTCCCTTTGACAGACTTGCAAGTAACATACTTAAGATCAAATTCGGAGATGAGAAGCAACCAACGAGCTAGCCTACCCGTAAGTGCTAGTTTTTCGAAGAGATATTTGATGGGATCTAATCTCGAAACCAGAATTACGGAGTGAGCTAACAGGTAGTGCTTCAACTTCCTGGTAGCCTGTACCAAGGCTAGGCAAGCTTTCTCCAGCAGAGTGTAGCGGGTCTCATAATCCAGCATTTTCTTACTTAGGTAATAGATGGCTTTCTCTACCCCATCCTTAGATTCTTGAGCAACCATGTATCCTATCGTTGTGTCCGTTACTGACAGATATAGAATCAAGGGCTTCTCCGGCTCTGGCGGCGACAACACGGGTGGATTCTGAAGGTACTGTTTGATCTGCTTGAAAGTGAATTGACATCGGTCATCCCATCAGAATTTCTTTCCTTTCTTCAGGAGACCAAATAGTGGTTCACAAGTCAAGGTTAATTTAGAGATAAACCGTCTTATGAATTGCACCTTACCCAGAAGCCTCGCACCTCCTTTTCAGTCCTTGGTGGTGGCATTTCTAAGATGGCTTTGATTTTGCAACGATCTACCTCAATGCCCCTCTGTGTGATCAAGAAACCCAGCATTTTCCCTGCTGTTACACCGAAAGTGCATTTCTGCGGATTCAATCTCAACCGGTATTCTCTGATCTGTTGAAAGAATTTCTTCAAGGCAGTGTAGTGGCCCTCTCTTTCCTTGGACTTAACAATCATGTCGTCCATGTACACCTATACCTTTTTATGGATCATATCATGCAGAATTGTGGTTGCACCCCATTAATAGGTAGCCCCGGCATTCTTCAGCCCAAACGGCATCACCCTATAGCAGGAGGTTCCCCACGGCATAGTGAAGGCAGTTTTCTCTCTATCCTTGGATGCCATTAGAATCTGGTTATTCCCAGAAAATCCTTCCTTTAGGGAAACCACAAAATGGGAAGTCTTCCCCTTCCTGAACAAAATAACCATTCAGGGTTCCTTGAATTGGTCTGTGCACAAGCTCGTACTGCTTCCTGGTCTGCTTAGCTCTGGCTCTTCCGGCCATCTCTTTCCCTTTCCTCACCCAGTCCTCTTTGGTAGGCGTATAGCCAAGACCAAAGTCATGAGGGTTATGTGGCACGTCGGCCAATGCAGCGACGCCTTTCCGGCCGCTTCTTCCTAATCTCATTCCTGGTATGTGTTGGAGTTTGTTCATAAAGTACACAGATTGGGCACTAACATATAAGCCCTCATCGATGGCTAAGATATTCTGAACTACCCAGGCCTCAGGCAAAGTAAACCCTAAGAGGAAGACATCCTATTTGCCATGCACAATCTTCAACACAGGTGTAGTGACCTCTGGCGAAGGATGTATAGATGAAATCCCGAAGACTATAGCTACCCCTTTCTCATGGAGGTACTTCAACATTTGGTGGAGGGTGGAAGAGACAGCTTTCACTTGGTGCAGCTAGGGTCTCCCAAGTAGTGAACACCCAAGACATGGAACTTGATGTCCTGCTGAGCTGGGCCAACCTGTACTCTAATCTGCACTGTCCCCATCACCTCTCTGCTTGTATTGTCATACGCCCGGATCACCTGGGCTGAAGGCACAAAATCGGTCGATTTCAGACCAATAACATAAGCTGTACGACAAGGACAGACGTTGATTGCTGACCCGGTATCGACCAATACCACGGGTATCCACTTTTCTTGGCACTCTATGGATATGTATAAAGGTTTGTTGTTTGCAGAGCCTTCTGGCGGAAATTCCTTGTCTGAAAAGGTCAAAGTTGGAGCAGCACCTCCCGAGAAGACTAATCCCACCAGTTGTCCCGGGGTGGTGTTGATGGACAACTTAGCTTTATCCATCACTGTCAGTACAGCCTGTCTGTGCACTCGCGAAGCCATAAGCAGCCCCCAAATAGATATATCAGCTTGAATTTTCTTCAGCTGTTTTAGCACAGCCTCTTCCTCCAACTACTTTTCCTTTTGTTTCTCAACTTCTTTATCCTTCCCAGATGCCTCGGGTTGGTCTAGATGTGGTGGTTTGAAATATCGGCCACTTCTTGTCATGTGGTCGACTTCTTCCACATACCAGGTATTGTTAGGAAGGTCTTCACCCCAATCCTCGTCAGTGTGGGCAAAATGCATATCATCTTCCCACCACTTACCTCCGACAACCGACAAGAAATTGTTCGATTCCGGTCTAAGTGTTCTCTCAGCAGAAACATTCCCCGCGGGGCGTTGAGTTATTCCAGCTTTCCGATCACTTTCACTCATTTCTTGCCCAAACCGCTCTAGCGCGGCTTCTTGTTCTGTATGTATAGTACTAACAATGCCTAGTTCTTGAGCCAATTGTTCTTCACCGATGCTTTCCGATAGTTTACCCTTTCCATCAACTGTTCCGGCCATTGTAGCAATTTTCGCTTTCTGTTCTTCCAGCTTCGATTCAATTCCTTCATCTATATCGGGTTCATCACTTAGCCACCCAAAATTGTCTATCGACCCGTTCAAATCAAACCAATCAATGTGCACGTCCCCTTAATCTTGCTCATCAAAGAACTGCAAATTGTCTATATCCTCCTCCAGGTCGGCTAGATCATCTAATCCCTGACTTGGTCCATCTTCTCGAACTACACTGACCTCCATCCCAGTCGGCAACACCACTTCCGGCTTAGCTTGATTGATTGGCACAATATAGCAACTCGGGTTGTACACCCCATCAGATTAGTCCTTAGAGCCCTCAGGTAACGGACTGACATTCTCCACCAAGGTTGACCTCTCTTCATCTTGCACTGTCACCACCACCGGTTCGGGTTGGAGTGAAGATATGCTCACTATGCACAAGCCTGTGCTCTCAAGGATGAACAACGCTGGCTTAGGTAGGTGGGAAGGGGTAATGTATATACTGGGGTCATAAGGGAGGGCCAGTGTATGGATGAGGTTTATATGCCGAGGTGGGAGGACTTGGTTATGTGGTGGGAGAGGATTTGTAATGACGTTGGGTTTTTCGAGAGGTGTTATCACTTTATTGTCAATGAGATCTTGAATCTCATGACGCAGTCTGAAGCACTGATCAGTATCATGACCATGCTATTGGTGAAAAGTACAGTATTTGGTCAGGTTGTGTTTCGGAGGGAGAGGATCAGATAGTAGGCGTTGTTCTAACGGCTTAAGATGCCCTTTTTTTATTAGGACCCCTAAGGCTTTGGACAAAGACATGTAGAGCGGGGTGAAGACCCTTTGGTTTTGGGCTTGATGGCTAGAGGTTTGTGAGGTTGTATTGGATGTACCGAAGAAAGGGGTGGCAGTTTTGGATGTGGTGGTGACCATGCTCACATCTGAAGGCCGTGCAGAGGTGCCACCAGTCGTGGCTACATTGGAGCTGTGTGTAAAGGGCCTCTTGGGCTGTTCCTTCTCATGGTCTATTAACCCCTACTTCATCGCATCCTCAATTTGAACCCCTATTTCATGGAGCTCAGCAAATGTAAACAAAGGCAGGACTATCATCTTCTGTAATAATCTCCCCTGCAAGTTACAAACCACCATTCTGATTTGGTCATTTTCAGACGGCCGAATAGTCATCATAAAGGCCTTAGCCCTCCACCGAGTCACAAAATTCGAGAAACCCTCCTTCGACTCCTGGCGGGTCGCTTCGAGATCACGGGTTGTGACCTCGATCTGGGTATTGTAGGAGTACTGTGCAATGAAAGCCTCGGCCATTTCCTCCCAGTTTTTCTTCACAGAGTCTTCAAGCTTGGCATACCAAATAGCTGCTATACTTGACAGGGTCCGGCCGAAAAGCGACAACTTCTGTAGTCTGGTGAGACCCATTGGTCGTAGGATGTCAGAGAATAACCGTAGATGGACCATAGGATCCCCGGAGCCATCGAACCGGTCTATATGTGGCATCTTAAATCTGTCCGGCAGAGTTACTGCGGAATCTGTGTATCCATCCTCAATGACAAGGATTGAATTCACGCCCTGCGCCCGTTTGAAGAGCTTTTCTAGCTTGTTAACCTTTAATGCAGTGGGGTCAACCTCAAATTCAAATGGCGCCTTCATTTGGTAAACTGGTACCTTGGAGGTCTGAGGTGGGATCGGATCTGCCGGGATGCCCATATTCTCTTGGACATTGATTGTGACCCTGGGTGTTGGAATTCCCGCTGGGGCTGCATGGGATGTAGAGGCTACTGCCGGTTATGGTTGCTGTTGTTGAAGCCTATCTATCACTTCTGCTTGGAGGGCTACAACCTCAGCTTGGTAGGTTGTGACCTCAGCTTGGCAGGCAGCGTCTAGCAGCATAGTCTCAATGGTCTATTGGAGCTGACGAAGCATATTCCATGCTGACTGGGGTATGTTGAGCTATCAAAACTGTCGAATACTCTTTTTCTGGAGTAGAAGTAGAAGAATAAGCCTGACTAGGTACAGGCGAAGTAAAAACTGATTGTTGGATTGGTGAATTCTGCCTGATTCTCCTCCGTCTGGTAACCGGCGGAAGTGAATCAAACACTGGTTGTCCCCTGACAAGATCCCCAGATCTATAAAGTCTTCTCACTATGGTGCAGAGTGCTTGGGAGGTAACAGAATCGTCTAAAACAATAGTGAAAAACTACCTTGCAAAAAGAAATAAAGCAAAATAAAGCAAAAATCAGAAACCGCATAGCACCTCTGCTCAGATTCTAATCAGTACACTGATGTAATCAAAGCTGTAGAACCAAGCTCAAAACTGAATTCTGCCTCCCAAAAACTAATACCCAAACTTGCGACTGATACATACATTCCTGCAGAGTTTCATTCTAAAAGCACATATCAAGCAAGTGAGAGCCAAAACACCCCTATAATGGGGTAGGATTACCCTGTCCTAGTTTCGTCAGGAACTAGGGTTCACTATGCATAATAAGCGGCTTCACACAATTCCTGCATTTGGGTAAGCAACCTGTCCTAGTTTGGAACAGTCTCTATGGTTTCCGATATGCAACTAGGTCGGTTGGTCAAAAAGAGTACCTCAGCAAGACTACCTAATATACCTCTCACACCTAACACCGAGAAGTGAAAGGAGGATCAAACGGTGTAGCGGTAGTCTAGATCCAAGGGTTGTGTTCCCATCGTGGTAGAGCCCGCAACCGGTCAACCTATTGGCAAGCTTTTCCAAGCAAGCCTCCGGCAAACCGTTCAGGAATAACAGATGGCAAACACTGTGACTTAGGCGCACCGATGCAAATGCAAATGCAAAGAAGAACATAAGTGTAGATAAAATAACATATCATGAGTTCAAGTCAAGTTCTCTAAATCCCCAGCGGAGTCACCAGAAACTGTGGCTCGCCTTTTTCGGGCCCCCTTTCGGAAGGTTTGAAAGAAAGCCCTACAGTTTGGACTCTCGTGGTTCTGAATCTAATCTCACAAGTGCATTGTGAAACTAATAAACACCAAAGAGTCCAAATTTGGCACATCGTTTTGGAAAATCAATTTTAAATCAAATAATGCCAAAATTGGACTGCTCTGCCAAATATAGAGTTGCCACCTAAATATTTTTTTGTTTTGAGGAAATTTAGGAAAGCCTGACTCATGCCAAAGGCCACGTGTCCGTCATCACCAAAGTTGCCTCGGCTCGGGAACATAGGTACGAGAGGGGAATGTCATAAATTGAGCACCCATGCTCGCCTGATCAAAGGTCGGCCTCTACTAATCATGATCTGAATTTTATAAACATTATGTGTTCTTATTCTGGTTATTAAACTAGTTTTACTATGTGATGCGCACAAGCAAGTATAGACTAGTTTGGTCAATCTGGAACAATTCAACTCATGTTTGTTTGCGAAAATGGTTTGAATTTGCCACCTCAATGGGCTTAAAGTTTACGGATTTGCCACCAAATATAGTGGGCTTAAAACATGATTTGCCACTCAACAAAGTGGGCTTAAAACGCACATTCTTTGAATCGTTCCAATTCAAACAACAAGCCTTCATCCACAGGCATTCATGCAGTTTAGCATTTAAGCACATAACCTTATAGCAAGCATGCTAATCATGGCAACGTTCACACTCATGCAAGTATGTTAAAGCATAAAAACTCACCTAGTACTCCAAGCTATGAAAATATGAGTTAGTAAAATATGCATGATTCCTAACTATGTTAAGTGTTTAATGCAACACATGCAATATGTAATTAATAGGCTCGGCTACTAATATGACATATGGATCGATTTGATAACATGCGATTAAACACGTATTCAAATAAGATATTGAAATGGCAATGCAGTTTGAATGATGCGCCGAGCCTCGGTGCATGCAATACAAATGAATGGATGCAAGTATAAGGTTTGCTAATTTGAAATATGATGCTCCTAATCGAACCATCAAAAGCGATTAAATAAAAGGGAGAAAGACGTGGGGTTGGAAAACATACACTTACGCACGCACACTTATTACAGCATTATGCCCTCGCGAAGAAGGGTCTGAATGAATAAAAGCTAACTAGCTATGCTAATTAAGCTAACTAATTATTACAACATTTGAAACTAATTAACTACTCTAGTTAACTAATTATTACAAACCAAAATCAAGTAACTAATTAAACTAACTAATTATTTACAACACTTAATTAGATACAACTAATTAATCTATTGCTAATTAAACTAATTAGCTAATCCCGGGAAGCAAGGGAGGCCTATGCATGCTCAGTTTCCACCCGAAAAGCCGTTGTTTCGTTGCTGCAAGCTTCTGTTTGCACATTTGAACACTGACAGTGCTGCCCACTTCCAGAACACCTCTGCTCCACCTTACCAACAAACTGTGCAAATTTCACTGATAGCCGACAAGGGACCGGTCGGCTACCACTGGTGGCCGGTCGGCTACTGGTGGTGGTCGGTCGGTCGGCCACTGGCGGTGGCCATCGGCCACTACTGTCCTAAACTTCCTTACTGCAACAGAGAGCAAAACAGTGTATTTCTCAAGAGTTATTTGCACACTTTGCCTCTTCTTTTCAAGGGAAAATCAAATGAGGGACAAAATTTGGTTCATAAACCATCAATCAAGCAATTTCATTGCATGATGGCTTGTGAAACCAACTGTGCAAGTTCAACAAATGCAAAACAAGACTCAAAATGTCTGTCACCCTATCATGCATGATCAAGGGCAATGGAGACCAAGAAAAGTGGCACATTTCATCACTTTTGAGTATGAAATGTCCCATTTTCCTTGTGTTCAAATTAACGTCTAATTTGAACACATGCAATGCAATACAAAGGATGCTTATTTTGCCTCTTTTACTTGCCAATTTCGTTTACTCATTTTAATTACCAAGTCATTTCTTAATCCATTAAGTCCATTGGTGAGTGTCCTCTAATGGAAAGAAGACTCAAACCAAAGGTTGTTTTAGGCTTGAAAGAGACCTCATGCCGTTGGTAATGAACCCCAAAAGGGATTAAACCATTAAGTACAAACACCTCAATTTCATGTTTTAAACAAACAAATGGTTTAAACTACTTTCAAAGCAAAAATAAAATCAAGAAAGGAAGGAGGTTTCAGAGATGATTAAGTGCTAGAAATGAGTGATAAAAGCACTAAAACATGTAACCAACTCAAACCAATGGTGGTTAAAGCCTTAAAACATTAAGCTAGTGAAGGAATTTACACTACAACCATGCCATACAAAGCTCAAAAGGGACTAAACAGCCAAAACAATGGCAAAATAGTACAAAACAGAACTTAAGACATGCTGGTCTTGAGCCATAAAAAGCTAAAGTATTAAACTAATGCATGGGGCTAACTAGGCATGCAAACAAGACACAAGGAGGGAAGGCTAACCCCTCCAATTTTGGACTTCAAAATGAGTTTTTTACCACTAAAAAACCTCTGAAATTCAGTGGTTAAAAGGCCCAAAAAAGTTAGTTTGAAAGTGATGAATAAAGGCACAAAAAACTTTACAAACTAAGAAGCAAGAAGGGTGAACCACCCCCTAACTAAAAAGGGCTCAAACCACCACTTTTAAGTCACAAAAATAGAACTTTTACAGTTTAAAACCAGCCCCAAAAACAGTAAGATAAGATGGTAAAACAAGTATATTGAAACAAAGTAAACAAGGCAAGTGTTATACCTTTAAAGCAAAACTCAAGTTTAGGCACCAAACCAAGCTAAAACCACTTGCTAGAGCTCAAAGAGGGTCTCAAATAACCTCATCCCAAAGAGAAGCAACTTTGATTAAGGTAGTGTATGTAAAAGTGTAGAGAAAACACGCAACTAAGCACAAAATTGCAAGAGAGAGAGAGAGAGAGAAATCTAGAGAGAGAGGGAGATTTTTTTTATTCCAAAATTTCTAACCCTCAACAATGAGGGAGGAACCCCCATATATATAGAAAAACAAGCCTTGAGCTTAGAAACATTTTACCATACACGTGTAGGGAAATGCAGCTCAGTGTGCTAATAGCTGTCACAACTGTCAACAAATATCTGGAAAAAGACACTGGTGGCCATCGGCCACCACTGGTAGCCGACCCGGTCACACCAATGGCCGACAACCATGAGCCATGGCCGACAGCCCATGGTGGTGGCCGACAGGTTACCAAAAGGTCCAGACACCAAGTTTTAGTCCAAAACAAGGCATAGAAAAGACAAGGTTTAAAGGCTCAAAGACAGGGCGTTTCGCCGAGGACTTTGAGCACTCAAAATGAACACATGCAATCACAATCATCATATGCACAAGTGATGATGTCCAAGTCTTGAGAACGGTCAAAAATGGGGTGTCTACAACAGTCCATTGAACGATACTTATACGATAAACTTCATAAGAAACTCAAAAGTCTTTCATCATAACATAGTAATATTTACAATAAACTTAAACTTAAACTTCAACATCATACATATAACATGTTATTCAAGTAACAAAACAAAAAGACTAAACAAAAAGGGTTGACAAAGTTTGTCTCCGCTAAAGACCTAGCACGCCTCTTCATGGAGGCACTTTACGATCGGCTTCACAAAAGATGGTGGACTCCCAAAGCAACATGCTCACCTACATATATATAACGAAAGTGGTGAGTTAGAATCCAGTGAGTAATACCAAAATAAAGAAGTTAATAAATGAAATCCATCACAATAAAAAACAGGTCTTACATTTTCAAATGATTCATATATCAAATTCAAACGGAGCACTTGTCATATCGAAATCCATTATCAAACATCATACATGGTACATCCAATAGAGTAACAAAGGGACCAATAGGCCTAATTCAAAGGGACCATCAAGGCCTAGCAAAACTATCATAAAGGTCTAACGAAGGGACCACTTGGGTCTAACATCAAAGATCTCTAATGTGTCTTCTTAGCAAGGGCCTCACTAAAGAATGCCACAAATACATTTTCAAAAAGGACATTCATTCATAGATAAACAAAATAAGATTTCAAAATATCATTCTTGAACAAATCAAACACATTTAAACAAATTTTTATAGAGATATTACTCAGAGTGGGCTTAAACAGATGTTAAGCTTTGGGTGACCAACCTACACGAAACACACAACAAAGATACAATGAACATACCACTCAATAATTAATTGATCCAATTATATTTCGATTCATTTAAATTCCTTAAATAGGTTTCTAGCTTATTTCTTCCTTAATGATGCCTTAACAATGCCCAAGAATGCCTAAAAGAACATGGAACGAAAATATGCACATGAAAGTGTTTTTCAAAAGTTGTTGAAAATGGGGTTTGCTCGAGCGCACCTCTCTGGTTAGCCTGCAAAAGAACTGGATGTTCGAACTCTAGGCTCGATAATCGCTCGAGCCAAGTGTAAAGAAAACTCAGTTCGCTCGAGCGGACTCTTGGTCGCTCGAACGGTCCACAAAATTTTGCAAAACTACTGAATGATTGAAAAGTGCACTCGAGCAGTAACTTCACCACTCGAGCGATGTGGTCAAGTTCTGGGATTCAAAACTAGAAATTTAAGTTTCAAAACATAAGTTAAAAGTGCAAAGACTTGCACGGCTAGTTTAAACACATAAAAACACTTTGTAAATCATGAATATTTGATCAATTACAAATCATTAGCCCAAAACCTTCCTCAATTCACAAAACAAAACTTAAAAACTCCATGAACTAGCCATGCATGTAAGGAATTCCAACTATTTGCTTTCAAAATATTTAAACATGAACTAATGAGTGAAAATATATGGAAATTTCTGAAAAATAGGTAATATAATTTACATACATGCGAAGTTTTCAAAAACTAAACTAAAAAATGATGAAATGATACATGCATGTCCATTTTAAGCCAATTCTCATTATCTTCAAGCTAATTCTACAAAACCTTCAATTCCCTTTCTTTCCTTCACAATTCCTCTCTCTCTCTCTCTCTCTCTCTCTCTCTCTAGAGTTTGATCTCACTCTCTCTCTAAAATCTCAGCTCAAGTGTAGAAAAATGAGTTATAATTCTCATGTAGCTCATATATACCTAAGATTAGGTTAGGCTAATTAAACAAGCTTAAGACTAAATAATCTCTCTTAATTCTAATGGTTCTTTTTAATTACTTTAATTTGAATTAAATTTTAATCAAACTTTTCAAAAAGTTCTAAATATTCAAATTAGCCTATCAAACTTGTCAATTTATGTTTCTGAATTCATTTGGGCCTCCAATTTCTGATTCAATTCAGGTATTCCAATAGATATTCCATAATCAAACAAGTATGAACAAAAATCAAGCCCATAATACACATTTAGACACTCAAATTTCACATAATAATATAAATGCAACAATGATATGCATGTTGGGGTTATCACATGTTTAGTACAACTTCATATATAAGGAAAATGAGAAACTACATGCAAGTGAGAGAAGGGAAAAAAAATTATCAACACAAGGGGTGTATGTGTGTCTGTGGTGGAGTGCAAATGAAAGGCTGTGGAAGTGCAAGTGTCACTTGCACCCCTTATATGTTAGTAATTTTTTTTCTCTTCTCCTACCTGTATGTGATTCCGCCCTAAAAAAAAAAAGCAAATAATTACAAAGCAAAGTTATGAGCATCCATTATAGTAATAAGGTATCTTTTCTTTAGTTTATTTAACTATTTCTACCTTATAAGTTATTGTTAGGCTTTTATTCTTGGCAATCCCGTTTGACAAAACTCCTTTCAGTTGTAATTGTATTCCTTCTTTTATTTTAGTGAGGCTATGAGTTTTAGATGCGAATCTACTCCAAATTGTGCCTTGCAGAGAAGTTTGTGATGTCTAATCCAACTTGAAGCAAAATTGCTATCGAAGTTGCCTGTTCGCTCAAGCGACCATTTGTGCGCTTGAGCGGAGAATCTTTGGTTCTAGAAGTTTGAACTGTTTGCAAAAGTATTGAAAGTTGTGTTTTTGCGCTCAAGCGGAACTTCCCATGCTCGAGCGTCAGTCCGCTCGAGCGGCCATTCTTGCGGTCAAGCAGAGATTGCGGATCAGTTTTCTATAAATATGTGATTTCACCCGTTTTTAGGATTACGGCTTCCAGATCTTCTTCTTGGATATTAGCGTTTATATCTGGAGCTTCTTTGCTAGTTTTTTTTATGTTTGTTTGAGTTTAACTCATGGTTTGAGAAGTATACATCAAAGGATTGTTTGTTTCATTCAATACAAAAGAGAGAGTTGTTCTTCGGTAGATTCCGTGAAATTTGGGCCTGAAGCTTTAGTGGATTCCGAAGTGACTCATCGTCGTGATTCGACATCGGCATTGTGGAATCAACGTCGGGCAAGAACATTTCGGATAGGGCTGGAAGAGGCACATAAGGGTCGGTTCGATTCGGGCGTGGATTCACTACGTAATTGAGAGTACACTTGTGTAATTCCTTTATATCTTCTTAATGGATTGTTTTGTGACTTTTGCCCATGGTTTTTTTATCACAATTGGAGGCGCTCCAATTGTGGGTTTTTCACGTAAAATCTTTGTGTCGATTTGTCTTTGATTGTTTGATTGTGATTGGTATTAACTATTTAAAACTGATACATAATCACAAATCAATATTTAGGGGATTTCTAGATTTTTCAGTTATAAATTAGAGTTACATCAAATATTTTTATTTATTTAGTTTTTTTTTATGATCAGATATCCAGATTAACTTACGCATACATTGACTAATTCTGAAACCCACTCAAAACACCCTCTTCACGTGGATTGGAATCGGGCAAAATATTAAAAATTAGCTTAGTGAATTTTTTTTTTTTTACAAAATTTATTTTTTCACAAAAAAATATAATATATATATATATGGTGATTGTTTTTTTAAATGTTTCATTGATTTTTATTTTTTATTTTTTTTGTACAAATCAATTTTTAGTGTATCCAAAAAAAAAAAAAAAAAAAGAGTTCTACGAAGAAAACCAAACATGGCAGCTTAAATTGGCTCGACCAACGTCTAAAAAAATTAGTTTATTTTAGTTATATTACATCTCTACTTTTTTGTACGTCTTTTCATAATAAATCCTCGTTTGGCAACTCACTATTTTAGTCTAAAAGTTAAAAAGTTACTAAAAAAAATTAAAAAGTCAACAACTTATATAAAAAAGTCAAAGATTTTTTTTTCCTCTACTTTTTACACATCTTTTTGTAAAAAATTAAAAATTCATTTTAAATATATATATATTTTTTTACTTCTTATTTTAATTAACAAATTATTAAAATAATATGTTTCCAAACGAGAATATGCAATCCTAAATAGGAAAGTTGCAGCAAGGAACAAACCATGACCCTTGACTCTTGAAAGATCTTGAAACTTTCAATTATTTTTAAAAAAGCATTCTTTCAATATATATTATTTTTGAGGGGTAAGATTAATACTATATAAATTAATATGTCAAATTATTTTTATTTATTTATTAATGTGATGCTATATTATTAAAATAAATCATATTTTATTTTTCAAAATGTAACACACCATTTGTAATATAAAAAAGTATAATATTTATCAGTTTTATGTAACATTATTTTTGTTGGTGTAAAACCATTTTAGTCACATGGGTTTTAGGATGGTCTTAGAAATTAGGACCACATTTATTAAATAGTTATGTTAAAAAGGGGAATAGTAGGTATCTATATGTGGAAAAAATAGTGGTCATCACTATGCATGGAAGTGACAATTGCTTCCTCAATGTGGACAGCTATTTCACATGTTCTTTGAAAATGACATTACACTATTACACTGTTGCTTCCCCAATCACACCAATTTCATACTTCTCTCCAATGTAACACTGCACTAGACAACAATTTCTATATAAAATGATATATTAATTTACGGGAGGCTCTCTGCGGTCTAAATTGAATAAGTGGGTACTGTTAAACCTTCATGGCCCAATCATAGAGTTGATATTAATTATCCGAATCGTTTAACCTATATAACTTGTTGGGTATTTCATCTCTTAAAAAGAAAAAAATTACGTTTGTCGAATATTGATAGCCACTTAATCAGATAATATTTATGTCAACGGTAAATATAATTTTAAAATAAATTATTGACACAAATATGATTTGATCAAGTGTGTATTGATATTTAATCAACGTAAATTTTTACAAAAATGAAATACTTGACAAACCCTACATATTAAACGATTCAAATTATCAATGTGAGCTCTGTAATAGGTCTATAGAGACCCAACAACATCTTCTAATTGCGAAACCCAAATGGAGAGAACCCTCTCCATTAATTTATGCATCACTGCATATAAATAAGTCTCAATTACACTCTATCTCCTCAATTATTGTTACATGTTAGGTTGCATAAGTTATACTTTACCCCTTCAAATTTGGCCAATTTTTCACTGTGCTTCTTGATTTTTTTTTTTTTTCCACTTTGACCTTTCATATTTCAAGTTTTTCTCAATTTACTTCCAAAGCTAACTTTTATTTAAATTTAAACAGAAAATGTTACGTTAACTACTATATAACAATAAAGAAAGATACTATTATATTGGAGTTTGATTTGTATTAGAAGTGTAAATTATATAATAAAATATTTTTATTCTATGTGACTGTTAATATTTCATTTTTTTTGTTTGAATATGAGTTAACTGTTGAAGTAAATTGAAAAAAAAAACTTAAAATATAAAGGGTAAAAGTGAAAAAAAATAAACTTTAAAGACTAAAGTAAAAAAATAACTAAACATAAAAGGGCAAAGTGTAATTTACCCATGTTATTTTACCTCATGAACTAAACATTGTAATACTTGAGCTCCTTTACCTACTATTTTTTTTTTTTCATAATAAAAATATCCCTTCAAGGCAAATATTACACTTTATTCTTTTAAACTATAATCTAATATCATTTTATCTTCCTCAATTAAAAAATTCTACAATTTGTCACTTGAACAATTAATTTATATCAATTTAAACTTTTCTTTAAAAATTTATTATATAAATAAATAAATAAAAATTGACATCCAACTTACAAGATAAATTTTGTAAACTGCTTTTTATGTAAATTTTGTGAAATGCCTTTAGTATTTTAAGCAATTATTTTCTCTCAATGTGCAAGTTATTAATAAATAGTATTTTAAGCAGTTCCATAATAGTTATTTTATGGAATGATTTGCACGTGTAACAATGTGAACCTCCTTTTCTCTTTAATCTTCCTTTTTTGTGCTACAAACATCAACAGTCATAACTGTTTACATTATAGCCGGGCAGGGGGTAAAGGGTCATGGCCCTCTAACTTTTTAAAAATTTATATGTATGTTATTTTTTTTTAAAAAGAATTGTACATTACATGATGAACTCTTCAGATTCATTTTATCACTGTCAAAAACATTAGTGAAGTTGACAATGTAGTGGAGTTGCTTTTCTAAATGTAATGACTTTTATAATGTTTTCATAAACATTTATAATAATGTTATAATCATTATATATTTTTACCATGTTTTATTTATCATTTCATATATCAATGTTATTTTAGTATCACCAACAGGGGTTGGTTCAATGGTAAAGTCTTCGAATTTCACGTTCAAAGCCTAGGTTCGAGTCTCTATAGTCTCTTACTAGGGTTAAACATACTCTTTAACACCTAGAGCACGACGAAGGTGCGGTAAAGTCCCTTGCAGACATACTGTGGATTCTAAGGGACATACTCCATGGCAGGGTATGTGGAGTAACCTATCTGCATATCTATTTTTTTAATCAAAAAAGAAAAAAATAATAATAATATCAAATATGAGTGGTTAACGTAATAAACAAATGTGGTAAAAAAAAATGATCATCTTAACATTCTTGAAAATTTTAATCCGACACATGTTAAAAAGTTTATAGTAAACAAATGATATAATTTATTTAATTGGTATTAAATCGTGGGTGATTGATTCATAAATTCCAAAAGGTGAACTTGTAAATCAATCAATCAATCCCAACTATATTTTAAGAGTTAATCATCTAAAAATCTTCAACAATGATTCATCCCCTCTTTTTCCCCACCCCCTTTGACCCCCTCTCTCTCTCATTGGTTACTTTTTCTTTTTTTTTTTCTTTTTTTTCCTGCTCCTCCAATCACCCCCCGCCACGTGGCAAATGGGGTGAGGGGGTGACCCCCAAAAGGGGGTCCCAAGCATTATTCAAAAATCTTATTTACAAATGTTATGGTAGCCTAGGTCCTATTTAAAAAATTTTGAATCACTAAGTTCTATTTAGTAAAATTAAGAATATTATTAATTTTTTTCAATTTTTAAAATTACGAACATTATCAATTTTGCATAGTAATATTTCAGATAATTGTTTCACTAACTGATAAAAAAACAGAGTATGAAATTAAACGTTTTTACTCTTCTACTTATTAGTTTGATTCAACTATCCAATAAAACCGAAAATATTAACATTTTTTTTTTCTAATTTTAAAATTAAGAACATTATCAGTTTCTCATTTTTAATTTTTTTTGCATATCAATGTTCCATCATCATGCTTCTTTATAGACACAAAATTTTCAGTTTTGCACGAAAAAATAATTCAATTTTTTCAAAAAAAATAGTTTTTTTTTTTTTTTTACAAATTTTTTTTTTTAGTTTTTTCAATTTGAATGTTGATATTTTAAAGTTTTAAAAATCAAAATAAATGTCAAATCATCATGTTCCTTTATAGATAATCATAAATGATGAACAATAATTGTTTGAAGGGCAATTCTGACTATCAAAAATTTAATGGGACTTGAAAGTCCAAAATTTTTTAATTAGAACTTAATGAAGTATAAGTTCATAAATCAGAACTTGAATGTAAATGTCTCTTATTTTAATGAGCACAGAAGTCCCATTGAATGGGAATTGATACATTTGCCTATGTAGTTTACTATATTAGCCATGATTGAAAAATACACTAGCCATTTTTACAAATTTTTTTTTTAGTTTTTTCAATTTGAATGTTGATATTTTAAAGTTTTAAAAATCAAAATAAATGTTAAATCATCATATTCCTTTATAGATAGTCATAAATGATGAACAATAATTGTTTGAAGGGCTATTCTGACTATCAAAAATTTAATGGGATTTGAAAGTCCAAAAATTTTTAATTAGAACTTAATGAAATATAAGTTCATAAATCAGAACTTGAATGTAAATGTCTCTTATTTTAATGAGCACAAAAGTCCCATTGAATGGGAATTGATACATTTGCCCATGTAGTTTACTATATTAGCCATGTTTGAAAAATATACTAGTCATGTTTGAAAAAAGTATACTAAAAATTTTTTTATTTGTTTTGTATTAGTCACACTTGGAAAATACACTAAGGGTCACGTTTAGAAAATATACTAGCCACGTTTTATATTTAGAAAAAGTATATTAAGGACTTTTTTGTTTGTTCTGTATTAGTCACGTTTGAAAAACATACACTAATGACTTTGTGTTATTTGTTCTATATTAGCCACGTTTGAAAAATGTAACATATTCTAAAAAAAAAGAAAAAAATGAGCCTAACAATTAATAAGGGCAAAAATGTCATAACATGACGTAATAATATATTAAATAAAATCTCATAAAAAAATGTTTTCAAATGAACAAAACCTACGGATACGCAAACAAAATTGTAGATTTTTAAAGGGAGATTTTCAAGTAATTTTCCCTTAAATCACATTGAAAAAAAAAAAAGATGCTACTAGAGAAAAAATATAATTTACTTGTGAGTTCTTATAATTTATTTAATGAAATTACTTGTAAAACTTTACGGAGCTAAGGATATTGACCTCCTTATTGCTTATTTATAAATTCTTACATTTTGATCTTTTTAACAATAAAATTTGTACAAATAATATTTAATTAAAATTATTCTTTTATAATTTTATTAGTCTAATTAATCTTTATTGAGTAATATTTAATAATAATTTAATCAAATAAAACTCAAATTGATCCATTGACGGCTCGGCAAATCTATCATATCTCTTTCCTTTGACAAGCTGGCCCTTCACTAGAGGAATCACGACTCCGCCCTTTGTATAACTATCATTAATATTGCCTTAAGAAAGAGAAAGGGGAAAAACATTAATGTCATTTTAGATTTTTTATAATATTTGAAATGTCATGTATAAGCCACAATATATCTATGAATTGCCACATTTTGTAGAGACCCTAATTTGTAGAAATTATATTCTAAACCCTAAGTTTTGATTTATTTCATTTTAGCTCTTGATTTTGTCAAAATTTACAATTTACTCCTTTGGAACCCGATTATGTTTTTTAGCATTTATTAAATTATAAATAAATATTTATGTACTATTTTACAATTTAAAAATTGACCATTATATTTGAATTTTTTTCAACCCTAGATTTTATTTGTTTTCAATTAATGAATTATCTTTTTCTTCTTTCTTATTTTATTATTTTCTTGTACTCATTATTGTGCATGTATATTGTACCATGAGGAGAAGAGGGATATTTGGCCAACATTAGATTTTCTTGGAGGTTAAGGGTAAAAACAAAAAAAAACAAAAAAAGAGAGAGAGAGAAATGAAAAGTCAAAATGAAAATTGTCTAAGACCCCAAATCATGGAGATGTGTTTTGTACCTCCAATTCATTTTCAACCAAACTTCAACCACTAACTTAAGCCCTCAATCCACCCATAATATGGTTTTTATGTTAAAATCTTCCTCTCTTTTATCTTTCTTTTAATATTTATTTGAACAAAAATAATTGAGAGAATTGTGAAACAACATTTTTTCATAATGCTTGACGAATCTGGACGGAGTTGAAGTAATGGCCAATTTCTGGAGCTAGTCAAGGATGGACCTAAGGGGCGATCACCCCTTACGATTTCAAAAAACCCTCTTATTATACTGCTAGTTCATTTGTTTTCTTAAAAAATTATATAAACTCACCCCCTTACATTTTTTAAAAATAAATGGCCATTCTTTATATCTTTATTAGATGAGGACTAAAATATAAAATTAAAAAATTTAGACAATATATGACCAAAAAAATTAATTTCTCATAGGATTTAGGGGTTGTTTGGGATGACCTAAATAAGTGTATTTTTTGTCTTTTTACGAAAAGATATGCAAAAAAAATAGAGAGGTGATGTGATGGAAAAAAGATAAAAAAATATATTATTTTTGAGTTGCCAAACTTGATCTTAAAAACCTAACTTTTAAAGGTAAGGCAAAAAGAGAAACCTAGAGGAGTCGGCAAAAACAAAAACTTGAGGAGGAGTGACGTCGGCACAGTATGGTTGGTTAGTCCATTCTTCCTGCCTTTTTCATGCAATAGTTCCTGTGATTTTGATCAATTGATTCAATAAGACTATTTTATTCAATCACATTCACAACCATTGAGAAAGACATTGTTCAAGATTTTAGTGTTAATTCTATTTTAACTGTATTTAATGGCATGAAAGAGTATCGAGTATAATTCAAAATATCTCACTTTAGTAAAAAGATTATTTTACAATTACTATATTTTAGAGCTCAATTTGGATACAAGAAAATATACTTATTTATATATTTTTTGATTTTATTTTTTACTTTTCATGTTGATAGAAATTGATATTATGTTTTATACCTTCATTTGAAAATTTTTGTTCGTATATATATTCACCCCCAAGTTAAAATCCTGCGTCCGCCCTTAAATACGATTAATCCTTTTCCAATTCTGTAAATTGGGCATGAAAATAGATTCTTTGGTTATAACTCACAACAAAATCAGCCCCATCGGGACCCCAAAAGTATTTTTACAAAATTAATTTCCCTACTGCTCCAAATCTGGAATCTATAAATAATAGTGAACGTGCTCTTTCTCATAGAATATCAAACCCATACTTGTTTCTTGTTTGTGTTGGCATTGGAATATCATATATGTTTCTTTAATTGCTCTATTTAATCATGCTTTAGCTGTCTTATGTTTAATATCGTTGTGGTTCTCCTTTGCTCTTACCAAAATTCAATATAAACTTAAGATGGGAAAACTTAATCAGGTGATAATAGATTGCGTTCACTAAATATATTGTAAGTGTTGGTACTATAATGAAATGATGGTGGGATGTGTTCTCTTTGAGTTAAGTCTTGCGCAAGTGGTAGTCGTGTTAACCCTAGGATGAAACGGGCATATTCAAACTCTATACGGTGGTTTGTTTTAGAGAGATAAGGTCCAGATGAGACATTCAGGAGGATAAAACATTTTATTTTATTTTTTTGTTTTGGAGGGATAAGCTTGGGTCCAGGATGATAAAACATTTTTCTCTTAGCCATCCCTTTTGAGGTCCACCGATGGCACTGCGCGATGTGTAATCGTTGCAGGCATCCGTGATAGGGTTTGCAAAGTAACAAAATGGGGAGTTCCAGATAATCCAATGTCCAGTTCTAGCGATTGGGAGAATGGGTCTTTTTGGAGGACTCTAGTGGCCTTGATCTCACTATTACTACTAACTGTTAAGTATTACTAACCGACTGTGACTTATCACTGTTATTTCTAGCTGTTGTTTGTGACTTTGCATTGATGTAACTATTCATAATTTTCTATTTATGCAAATTATATGTTATACTTCTACTTGTTCGTACTATCTATACTTGTTTGTATATTTTAGGAGTGTAGAAAGTTGGGGTATGTGTATTCTTACTAGGCATCGCAGCTCATGACTATTTTCATTGCCCTGGCGTTAATGCCAGATTTTGGAAGAATTCATCGGCGAAGAAGATTTTGTGGAAGAGTTAGAGCAGCTGCTACAGGCATGGACTAATGTCGGATTTTTCATCTTACTATTGTAATTTTATTTTTAATGTGTAAAATGATTATTATACCCCTTGATATTCCTGATTTTTGGGGCGTCACACATTTAGTGACATCTATGGTTGTCACTAAAAATAATAAAATGGTTTACAAAAGTAATCAAAAAGTTTTTGTAGAGAGAGATTTGTTTGGAAAACTTGTAAACCAAAAAGTTTACAATATCAATTCTACTAATCATTTTCTTTTATATTTAAGAAAATAAAATTTTATTTATATAATGCAAATACAATATTCATGAACTTAACAAAATAAAATAAAAACAACCATTTATAACTTAACTAAAAATATTTCTAACCAAAAATTATAATTTAACAGTCTTATCTATTTTGAAGAATTATAAGTATGTCAATCTCATTTGGGATTAAAAAAAATATTGATTTCGTTGCACTGACTTCAAGTTTTACAACATTCTTGAAAGAACCCCATGCTTCTTCAAATTGCCTTAGCATGTAAAGATAACACCTATTTGTGATTCGATTTCTGCGATTGTAGTTTGTTGCATAGTTTATCTGTAGACATCCCATTTTGACCAGCCCTATGACTTGGGTGCTTTCTTTTGATTACCCAATAATGAAATTAAGAATATTTTTCTCACAAAATCATCAGCAAAAACAAAAAAATGGAATTTAAGCTTTGTTCCCAACCCTAAGCCCGCTTTGGCCAAGTGTGTAAGCTTCGTCAGGCAACCGAAGCGAAGCTGGACTGAACGGAAGCAAAATGGCCAACTTCCTCTCTGGTCGGTCGACCACCCAAGGACAGTGCAATTCAGTTTTTGCTTAGTTTGTTGGAACAATCTTCTGTGTAAATAAAATAAATTGAAGCAAAGCCAAACAAATAAATAAATAACGTACCAAATTTATTTATCGAACCGAATTTAAAAATAAAAGACCAAGTCGAGTGTGTGACACTCTGTCCTTAAGACAGATTCGCCTCGTTACGGTGCTTACGGTTATGTGGCGTCTATTTCCCAGAATACAATGATTTTCACCAATTTGTAGTAACACTCAAAAACAAATTGTACGGCAAACCAAACCTGTGTTCTAACTCTCTGAATTTTATTCTAAAACTAATATGAAGAATAATGCACCAAAGATAAAAGTCTGGACAACAAAAGAATATTTTTTAGACTGTTTTTTCATGAACAAAACTGCTAGAAATGTTTGGTATATATAGGCAACAAAGTGCTGTCCGAACAGGTATGAATATAACCTGAACAGGTGCACTTTTGAAATTAACAGATAGGTTTCAAAACTACAACAGATTTGCAGCAGTTATGGACAAACAACTGCCCAGCAGTTGGATCCTGTCCCGGTGCAAAACTTGTTATAATCTGTTATGGAATAAAAAAAAAAGAGACACAATTTTTGGACAATAATTTGAATTCAAATTCAAATTACAAAATTTAAATTAATTTTTCCCGCAAGAAATTTAGGAAAAATTCAAATAAATTAATATTAGAACCGACCCGACATACCACCCATGCCCAGACGGACGGCAATGGCAGCGTGCGTGTGGTGGTTTGGGCTAAAGTTCACTTTATCCATAATTCCTCCCTTATATAAACTTGGGGTGCCCCTTGGGGCCCAACCCAAGTGTTGTAGTCTAGAGCTTATATACATAAACAAGCTCTCTTCAAGTTTCAATGTGGGACAACCCATTTCAAGAAACCCACATTTACTTCTTTAAATTTCCCATTCCACAAACCCAAAAACGACTTCAACTTCCCGTTCACTCATAAATGGTTTTGACGAACTGTCTTCACCGTGTGACTTGCCATGCAGCAAGGAACACATTACCTTTTCGGACTCACCCCAAAAGATGTTCGGGGCCCACTCAATTTTGGGCTCAAAGATGGCCCAAAATAAGCCTATATTACACCATTTTTCCAACAAACCCCCACATGAATGGAATTTAACGAAGAGAAAATGCAACAATATGATCTAATTACAGAGAGTACAAAAATTGGAAATATTCTACAAAGGATAGGTAGCTTTTGGTTTCGAACCTTCCCTTGTGAGACACTATCGGATTTACTAGCTAACCAGTGAACATGATGTCTTGAACTGTTCAGCCGTTTGTGAAACCAAGACAATAGAACTCACACAGTATATCCCCAGACACAGTTTAGTTCTCACTATTGTGTTCATTTTGGCCCTGAACAACCTGGTCTGTCATGAGTGCTCTAGAGAATTGTAGCCCTTCACAAATCTCATAGAACCAGCCTAGTTCACACTCACATAGGTGATTCTTATGAAAAGTATCCTGCCATACTCCAGTAGGTTTACCTAAATATAAGAATCATTAAAATTTTACTTAACCTAAAACGCTTCAAACATCACTATTTCATCCTAGAAATGGGTAGGAGTTGGACTCCCCAGTGATCCTTCTGAGTCATACACAACTCGGTTGTTCCTTTGAACCTGGATCTTGGGATCTCCAGTCAACTAGGTTAGGTTGCCGTTGTGGTAACTCTTATTTAATAGGCTTAAGTCCCATTCCCCTTGATGAATTCTCAACTAGCTCTCTTGCTAACCCTTTGGTTAGTGGATCCGCTATGTTGTCTTTAGACTTCACATATTCAATGGAAATAATTCCATTAGAGAGTAGTTGTCTCACGGTGTTATGTCGACGACGAATGTGTCGTGACTTACCGTTATACATATGACTCTGTGCTCTACCAATTGCTAATTGACTATCACAATATATGTAAATAGCAGACACCGGTTTTGGCCATATTGGAATATCTTCAAGGAAGTGGCGAAGCCATTCTGCTTCTTCCCCAACTTTGTCTAAAGCTATAAATTCTGATTCCATAGTAGACCTAGCTATGCAAGTCTATTTGGAAGATTTCCAAGATACAGCCACTCCACCAAGAGTAAATACATACCCACTGGTAGACTTTGAGTCTCTAGTATCCGATATCCAATTTGCATCACAATATCCTTCAAGTACTGGTGGATATCTAATATAATTCAGCCCAATGTTACGATTAAATCAGAGATATCTAAGGACCCTTATAATTGCTTTCCAATGTTCTACTCCTGGGTTACTCGTATATCTACTTAATTTACTTGCTGCATAAGCTATATCTGGGCGAGTGCAGTTCATCAAGTACATTAAGTTTCCAATAATTTAGGCATACTCTAATTGAGAAATACTTTCCTGTACATTCTTAAAAAGAAACAAATTAGCATCTACAAGTGTTCTAACAAGATGGTCATCATTTTTGCTGAATTTGTCAAGTATTTTCTCAATGTAATGAGATTGTGACAAAGCATATCCTTCTGATGTTTTGATAATTTTCATACCAAGAATTACATCAGCAATGCCCATGTCCTTCATGTCAAAATGTTTATTCAACATTTTCTTGGTAGTTTTAATCATATCATTATTACTACCTATGATGAGCATATCATCTACATAAAGACATACAAGACATTACTTTTGTCTGTGTTTTTAATATAAACACATTTGTCACACTCATTAATTTTAAATCCATTTGACATCATTGCCTTGTCAAATTTCTCATGTCATTGCTTTGGCACTTGTTTTAAACCATATAATAATTTAACCAATTTACACACTTTCTTTTCTTTTCTTGGAACAAAAAAACCTTCTGGTTGTTCCATGTAAATTTCTTCATCTAACTCACCATTTAAGAAAGCGGTTTTCACATCCATTTGATGAATTTCTAGATTATATAGAGATGCAATGGCAATTAGCATTCTAATGGATGTTATTCTAGTAATCGATGAGTATGTGTCAAAATAATCAAGACTTTCTTTTTGTCTATACCCTTTGACCACAAGTCTTGCCTTGTATTTGTCAATTGATCCATCCGCTTTCATTTTTCTTTTGAAAATCCACTTGTACCCAAGAGGTTTACAACCTGGTGGTAAGTCCACTAATTCCCAAGTGTGATTTTGCAAGATGGATTCAACTTCACTATTGACAGCTTCTTTCCATAAAGGAGCTTCAGGACTGGACATAGCCTCTTTAAAAGTTAAAGGCTCATTTTCTAACAAATATGTTAGAAAATCTGGACCAAAAGATTTTGAAGTTCCAGCACGTTTACTACGCCTAGGTTCCTCTTCCTCATTTTGATATAACTCTTGCTCTTGATCATGTTCTTGATCATTACTAGTAATAGCATCAAAAGATCTTTTATTAGTACTAGTCTCTTGTCTAGACTTATTTGGAAATACATGTTCAAAGAATGATGCATTCCGAGACTCAATAATAGTATTTACATGCATTTCGGTATGTTCTGATTTATAAATCAAAAACCGATATGCACTACTATTCTTAGCATAACTAATAAAAATGCAATCAACGATTTTAGGACCTATCTTAGTCTTTTTAGGACTAGGAATAGCCACTTTAGCCAAACACCCCCACACTTTTAAGTATTTGTAGGATGGTACTCTTCCATGCCACATTTCATAAGGTGTTTGATTCACTTTCTTTCAGGGTACTTTATTAAGTATATAATTAGCAGAAAGTATTACTTCCCCCCACAAGTTTTGAGGTAATTCAGAACTTATTAACACGGCATTCATCATTTCTTTTAAAGTCCTATTTTTCCTTTCAATAATTCCATTTTGCTGAGGTGAGTAAGGAGCGGTGGTTTGATAAATTATTTCATGTTCTTTACAAAACTCACCAAAAGGTGATTCATATTCACCACCTCTATCACTTCTTAGTTTTTTGATTTTCTGACCAAGTTGATTTTCAACTTCATTCTTATATTGAATGAAAGTTTCCAAAGCTACATCCTTAGTTCGAATTAAATAAACATAACTATATCTAGTATAGTCATCTATAAAAGTGATAAAATATTTTTTCCCACCTCTAGTTTGAATTGATTTAAAATCACAAATGTCACTATGAATTAATTCAAGTGGTTCCGTACTTCTTTCAATTGAATGAAAAGAAGTTTTGGATAATTTAGCGTCAACGCAAATTTTACATTTATGATTTGAATCAATGTCAAATTTAGGTAAACATTCCATATTAATTAATCTACGCAAAGATCCATAATTAACATGTCCTAGTCTACCATGCCATAAATTTGAAGACTCAAGCAAGTAAGAAGAAGATGTATTTTTATTAATAACTCAGGGTATTAATAACTGAGGGTACAACGGTCATTACACTCATATTGAAAAGGCCATCAGACATGTAACCTTTTCCTACATGCATCCCATTCTTAGTAAGTACAAATTTATCACTCTCAAATACTAGCCTAAACCCATTCTTACTCAACAAAGATCCGAAAACAAGATTCTTGCGAATGTCCAGTACATGCAGCACATTGTTGAGAGTGAGTTCCTTTCCAGATGTCATCTTCAGAACAATCTTCCCTTGTCTTTCAACTTTGGAAGTTAAGGAGTTGCCCATAAAAAGTTGTTCACCATTGTCCACTATAGAATAAGATTTGAATATCTTTTTGTCAGCATAGATATAGCGAATAGCACCAGTGTCCACCCACCATTCTTTAGGATTTCCAACAAGATTTGCCTTGGAAACAATTGCAGAAAGATTGATGTCATCTACACCATTAGAAATATTATCCACTTCGGTCATATAAGCTTGAGTAGGCTTCTTGCTTGTTTTTCTTTTGCCTTTGCCTTTGTTACGGCAATCTTTGGCCCGATGTCCCTCTTTGTTACAGATGTAACATTTGTCATTAAACTTGTACTTTTTAACTTCCCCTCTTTTAGAGCCTTGTGATGAACTTTCTCCAGAAAACTTACGTTTCTTTACTTTTGGAGCATGTTCCACCACATTTTCCTTAGACTCCATAAGATGCTTACCAGCCCGCTTTTCAGAATTGCGGTTGTCCTCCTCAATCCTCAAACGCACAATTAATTCTTCCAAAGATATTTCTTTATGCTTGTGTTTGAGGTAGTTCTTGAATTCCTTCTAGCTTTGTGGTAATTTCTCAATTAAGGCTGCAACTTGGAAGGATTCACTGAGAGACATACCCTCTACGTGAATGTCATGCAGAATGAGTTAGAGATCTTGAACTTGGCTGATCACAGTCTTAGAATCAACCATCACAAAATTCAGGAATTTGCCAACCACAAATTTCTTTGAGCCAGCATCTTCCGTTTTGTATTTTTTCTCCAAAAAGTCCCAAAGTTCCTTTGATGTCTTGATAGGACTGTAGACGTTGTATAATGTGTTCTCAAGTTCGTTCAAGATGTAGTTTCGGCAAAGGAAATCAGCATGTTTCCAGGCATCGACCGCAGCAACCATTTGCCGGTCGGTTTCATCCTCTTTCAAAATAGGAGCATCCTCACGAAGAAAACGAGCCAGGTTCAGAGTTGTAAGATAGAACAACATTTTCTGTTGTCATCTTTTAAAATCAGTTCCAAAGAACTTCTCTGGCTTCTCACCGTGATTTACCGGTACTGTCACAACAGGAGAGAGGGTTAGCGCAATTGCAGCCACCACACTAGTACTTGTTTGGGCATTAGTTTCAGTAGCCATGAATTCTAAATTATAAAACAAAATTAGAATTAGAATTTATACTACACAGAAAATTAAACCAAATTCACAGAATTAAATTCTGTAAAAATAAAAGAAACAAGAAATGTAACTTTTATTCCAATTAATTTGGAAATAAAATAAAATTTTATTTAACCAAATTAATTCCATATAGAAAATTAAATTTCTGTAACACTTCAATAATTAAAATACTGAAACAGAATTTTAATTAATGAACACTCATAAAATAATTTCTAAAAACCAAAATTAATTTCTGACAAAATTACACAAATAAATATTTTGAATTGTTAATGACACCAGTATATTACTACTAGTTATCAAAGAAAATAGACAGTATATTACTACTATCTGCCAAACAGTATATAATCACTATTTATTTTTCCAACCAGAATATTATTTTGTAAATCCACAGAAAATAATTTTTGTAAAAGAAGAAAGAGAAAGGGAAACAAACGAAAAATTCTGTAAACAGAATAATTCGAATCTATCTTAAGATTGTTGGAACAATTTTCTGTGTAAATAAAATAAATTGAAACAAAACCAAACAAATAAATAAATAACGTACCGAATTTATTTATCGAACCGAATTTAAAAATAAAAGACCAAGTCAAGTGTGTGGCACTCTGTCCTTAAGACAGATTCGCCCCGCTACGGTACTCACGGTTATGTGGCGTCTATCTCCCAGAATACAATGATCTTCACCAATTTGTAGTAGCACTCCAAAACAAATTGTACGGCGAACCAAACCTGTGTTTTAACTCTCTGAATTTTATTCTAAAACTAATATGAAGAATAATGCACCAAAGATAAAAGTCTGGACAGCAAAAGAATATTTTTCAAACTGTTTTTTCATGAACAAAATTGCTAGAAATGTTTGGTGTATACAGGCTACAAAGTGCTGTCCGAACTGGTATGAATATAACCTGAATAGGTGCACTTTTGAAATGAACAGATAGGTTTCAAAACTGCAACAGATTTGCAGCAGTTATGGACAGATAACTACCCAGCAGTTGGATCCTGTCTGGGTGCAAAACCTGTTATAATCTGTTATGGAATAAAAAAGAAGAGACACAATTTGAATTCAAATTAAAATTACAAAATTTAAATTAATTTTTCCCTCAAGAAATCTAGAAAAAAATTCAAATAAATTAATATTAGAACCGACCCGACCCATCACCGCTCCCGGACAGACGGACGGCGCGCGCACGCGGTAGTTTGGGCTAAAGTTCACTTTGTCCATAATTCCTCCCTTCTACAAACTTGGGGTGCCCCTTGGGGCCCAACCCAAGTGTTGTAGTCTAGAGCTTATATACATAAAAAAGCTCTCTTAAAATTTCAATGTAGGACAACCCATTTCAAGAAACCCATATTTACTTCTTTAAATTTCCCATTCCACATGAAAACAACGTCAACTTCCCATTCACTCGTAAATGGTTTTGACGAACCGTCTTCACCGTATGACTTGTCATGCAGCAAGGAACACATTACCTTTTCGAACCCACCCCAAAAGATGTTCGGGGCCCACTCAATTTTGGGCTCAAAGATGGCCCAAAATAAGCCTATATTACACCATTTTTCCAACAAAGTTTGTGTGGGGCATTCCATTATCCCATTTTCTTATATATTAATGCATTGAATGCATATATACTCAACCGCCATTGCCTATTGCTTGATCCATTGAAGGTAATGCTCCACTTTTGTCTTCCATTAGCTCCATTAGTGCTCCATTTGCTCCATTATCTTTATTAATGCTCCATTCATGTCTTCAACCATTTTTTCCACTTGCATTGCCTATAAACACATCAGATTATTTAGAGAAAGAGGGCTAGAGACTAAAGAGATGGGGTGAATTTGAGAGAAGAAGTGTAGAAAGAATGATGAGTTTGAATTAGAGTTTGAGAAAAAAAAGAAAGTTTTGAAACCAAAAGTGTTATCTTGCCGAAAATAAAGAAGTTGTCTTAAGCCTCTATACATCTCATTCCATTGCAAAACACTACCAAGAAATTCATTGAAACCAAGTCCTAAAGCCTTGATAAAAAAGAGAGTAATCCTTGCCAAGTTCAAGAAAATTAAAGAGTGATCATTTCCTATAAACATACTTGTCCAAAGACACCATTTTAGCTCAAATTCCAAGCTTTTGAATTGAGGATTTAGAACATAATTCACAACCTTGGGGGTGATCAAAAAGAAGTTTGGAAATCAAGAAATTCATTCTTTCTTTGGGAGGTGAATTTTCATTTTCTTTCATTTTTTTTCATTTTCTATTTTATATTTGGTTTCTTGCTTTAATTTCATATTAGTTTTGTTGTAATTTAACCGAAAGTGGTTAGTTGAGCCACCTACATTCCTTAGTTGCTCTTTTATGGTGTTGCAACAAGACAGGTTTTGCTTGGCCTAGTTGGCCGGCCGGTAAGCTTCTTTTGGACGAAATGGAGTAGTCTTCTAGTGTTGAGCATACCAATTTCCGGTGGTCTCCAAGGCGTGTGAAGCTTTTATTTTCTTTTCATTTGAGAGTTTGGCAAGTTTTTTTAATTTATTTTGTCATACTCTTTTCTTCCTCTTCCTCCCTTATTCGGATATGTAATTATTCAAGTGATTGTAATAATTTTCCGCCCCGCTTCTTTCTATCCTGTTCTTTTACTCGATTTCCTTAGTTGTACATAAGCATCATATTTTTCTTTTCATCATATCCATGCTTTGCATCCATGTTTCATGCATCTTGATTTGGTTAAATTTGCATCTATGGATTTAATCAATTCTTATGTGATTATGTGCGTTACCTCATGTTCTTGAGATGATTCGTATGTCATATATTAGAAGTCAAATTTTTAGTTGTATCTCATGAGTAAATTGCATTAAGATTTTGTATATAAGATCATGCATATTTTGCTAACTTTGTTTTATAACTGTTCGCGGGACGTCGGTAAATATGTAATTTTTTATGCTTTAACATCCTGTTTGTGTGTATTTTTCTTATTATGTTTAGCATCCTACCAAGAGGCTACTTGCTTACTTGATATAATTGTATGAATGTCGGTGGATGGAGGTTGTGTCACTTAATTTGGAATGATGTTAATTTTTATGTTTGTAAACTCAATTTCTTTGAGTTATACATCTTCAAAACTCTTTCAAAATATATGAAATCAAGTTGTTCCAAAATGAATGACATAGTCTATACTTGTATGCATCACATAATAAATTTTAAGGTTTATTAAATAATCAGGATATGAACATATAAAGTAAATAAAACTCATATTATCATTTAGGGGTTATTTGGGATATCTAAATAAGTGCACTTTTTGACTTTTTGGACTAAAAAGTTGAGGAAAAAAATATAGTTGTTTGGGATAACTTTTTGACTTTTTACAAAAAGATGTATATTAAAAAATTGTATAACTTAGTGTATAGGAGAAGCTTTTTGGCAAGTAAGCAGTACAGTGGGTAGTACGGTGGTAGCATTGTGTGGAGTAGTGTATAAGAGATACTTGCCTCTTTTTCGGACATTGAATTGGACGGTGCTGTTCGGCCCGTGGGGGTCCACCATGGGTCCCGTTTTGCTAATCGGAACCGTCAATGTGTAGAAATCGTCGAGCACAATATGCTTGTAAAAAATCACGTTGATTGGATATCGATAGCTATCTGAACGAATTAGTTTTTTGTTAACCGTTAACTATAACACCATCCATTTTTTTTATACAAAACTGATTTAATCATGTAGTTAGCGATATCCGATCAACGTAATTTTTTATAAGCATATAGTAATCGACGAGTTGTACACATTTGATGGTTCAGATTATCAAAACGGGATCCGTGGTAGGCCCTCACAGGCCGAACAACACCATCTTGTTTGTGCACTCACCTGTTCCCTTTGTCCAACCAAAGTCAACTAAAGTACAACTCACGTGAGAAGTGAGTTGTACTTTTTTTTGTATAAAATTGATTTTTTTATTTTTTTTTTGGTAAATAATGATAACTTTTTAACTTTTTTAGTAACTTTTTGGCTTTTTGACTTTTTTGAAGGATGCCAAACCAGCCCTTAGTAAAGGCTGATCTTTCATCTGGTGAGTGGGGTTGCTTAATTAAAGACCATCCCCTCTCATACCTAAGGTTCCGAATCGAGACATCTTTGGTTACGATGAACAATGGCCTAGGCACGAGTCACGGGTTTCCTAATTTTTCAAAATATTAGATGGTGATTCTGAGATCTGATGACGCAATCCATTTCTGGAAAAGGTTGCAATAAAATGAATTTTCTATAAAAGTTGCCGGATTTGGACTCTCATCTATGTTTCACATTACACTCATGAGACTAGATCGAAGAAATCGAGGGTCCGAACTGTTTAACTCGCATGGGTACCCCCCGGGCATGTTGTAGTTTTTTGGCGACTCTACTGGGGATTTTATGAAACCTTGACTCAAACTCCATGATATGACTTTTATTTTCAATTATATGTTCATTTCATTGCATCCATTGGTGCACTTAAAGTCCTTGTGTTGCCCAAATATTGGTGGGAGCATAGGCAAGCTTTTTGTGACACTATACCTATATCCACGTTACTTCTAAAACCTCGTGTTAATACTTTTTAAAATATGTCAAAATGGTAGCTCCACTATCTCAAGTTATCGGATCTCAAAGAGAGACTATATTGACTTTTTCGACTTCCTGCGATCTTAACTGGTTATTAACCAAAGGGCTCTTTAATGGTGTCACCTTGACTTCAACCTCTAAGAATAAAGCCAACCTTGTACATAAAATGAGCTATAACACTTTCCCAACTTAGGACAGGATGCTCTCCTATTTCTAGGATATATCATACCACTTGTTTGAATAGTGAAGTTATAGATCATGTCAAAGCTAGGACATGGTAACCCTACACCCCCATAGGGTGTTTGTTCTATTGCTTTCTATGTGCAATGAATAGAAATCTGTATAAAGATTCTCAAATTCAAATCACTGCTATCACTGGTTCTTCGGGATTTGCAAAATTTGCTTGCCTGAGAGGAAGAGAGACGTGTTAAGCCCTTAATGGATGAGATTATTTCAGTTAATGTGGATACTAAGAAGGATCCTTACTTGACCCAGATTGGTTGTACATTGTCTTTAGAAAAACAAGACGATTAGTCGCTTTATTAAAAGATTTCAAAGAATATTTTTGCGTAGTCCTACGAAGACATGCCTGGAGTTGATCCTAAGATTGTACCACATAGAACCCTCTCGACCTGAGGCCCAACCTCCTAGCTTTCAAACCTTGATTCAGAGTGTCCAATAATCAACTAGGGTATGAGGCTTACAAGCCGAATTGAAAGCTACCCTAGAACTAGGGGCAATGAGGTTGGATGTGATTGAAGATTCAAACTGGGTTGTTTCTCAAGCCAGTGGAGACTGGAAAGAAAGTCAAATCTCAGAATTTGAGATAAGAAGATTTAATGCTGAAGGACAATCAAGTTCCTATCCATGACCTTAGAGGCAATTTCAGACCCAATTAGCCAAGTCCCTACATCTTCATGTCTATCTGGTCAAGTGTAGCAGCCATTCTCATGGATTTAGATGGCCTAAAGATCTCACAACCAATCAACATGGATAAGCTAAAAAGTACGACCCTTGAGAGACTCGCTAGGCCGAAAACCCAGAAGGGCGACATAGGTAAAAGTTAGAGCAGAAAAAGGGGAAGAAAAAAAAAAGGAATGAATTTTTTTTTTTTAAAATACAAAAATGAAAAAAGCTCGCAAGGTCGAAACCCGAAAGGGTAGCTTTGGCAAAAGTTAAAGCACAAAAGGAGAGTGTTAATACTCGAGTGAGCCCTACCCATGAACTACGAAAGACCTGATTCCTATTTTTGGGATACGTAGGCAATTTCATCTTGAAATTCGACCACAACCATTTTTCAAATTGCATGTCTCGTCCATATTTGATTGGTTTATCCTTATTCAACTTGGATAGCTTACCCATGATTAGCTGGGTTATATTCATTCAGTTTGATTATCCTATCTCTTTTTCATGGAAAGTTCAGTTGTAAGACAAATTCAGGGTTGTATATCCTACTCGGGTTATCTAATTGAGTTTGTGCATCTCAAGGGTTGATTCCATGATGGTCTAGTAATGGCCATTTGTGAAAACAAATTTTGATGATTTTTTTAGTGAAATTGACTGATTTTCTAAAAAATTATTCCATTTTTTTTCAAAATCGGACCATTTCTTAAACCTAAAAAGGAAAATTTTCAGTGCTCACAACTTGACTTATATAATTTCAAAACAGAGAGTGGAACAAGCATGCTAATCTAACTCTCATGTTGGTCAAAATCTTTTTAGCAAAAAACAAAAAAGACAAAGTCAAAGCAATGAACTAAGGGCATAGTCGAGTCAGGAATTATGTTTTATCCCCCCACTCTCGAATCTCATGCATGTTTCAGTCGGCCGGCTAATAATTCAATTGGCTGTCAAAGTTTTTAGTTGACTCCGGGTGTGTTTTCTGATTGTTTCAGTCGGCTGGCCATTTGTTTAGCCAACCGACCAATTTTTCAACTGGTTCATCAGTTTGTTCAGTTGGTCGGTTAATGAATCAGCTGGCCCATCAATTTTTTAGCTGGTTAGACAACAAATCAGCCGGTCGGTAATTTTTGATATCATTCCAAAATGGAAAACTGCAGAATTTGCGTAGGTTCACTGGTTTGTCCTCTCGAGTCATGTTTTTAGTGTCTTTCATTCCAGCAACTGTAAATAGGTATGCTTGGATTGTTTTTGCTTTGTTGAGTCATTTTTTTGATATTTCTAGTCAATTGAGGGCACAATGCCCAATTCAGAACTCATTGAAATTCAATCATTCTCAGGTTTAAGTTCAAACAAAATGCTTTCATACTCAGTGCAAAGCCATTCAAGCCATGATGTGCAAACAAACCAAAACTTCTTTTATTGAATTTGAGGGTGAAGCCCCTGATTACAAAACAAGAAAATTTCAAAAAAAAAAAAAAAAAAAAGAAATCTGAAGCATCAGTACTCCTTCTTAAGCAAAACCAAAAATACAAAGAAAAAAAGAAAAAGAAAATGCAAGCATTGTTCTCGATTTTAGCGACTCGTGTTTCCAGCGATAAAGGATTCAGGCTAACATGTTTTACCACTCGCTTCCATTATCAATTGTGTCGTTTCATCTTCACCCCTTGGAAGCCCTTGAAGACTCTGTTTCAGTATTTGCAGAGCTTTCAAAAGAAATTACTCCCCGCTGTCCGTCAAATAAAGAGCACCAAGGAGCTCTGAATTGGGCCACGGAGGTCGCCTTCCGTTTCAACACTTTGTTTTGCTTTTTCAAGTTTCTAATATTTTCTCAGGCATCCTTATACATACGCTAGAGTAGGGAGAGTTGCGCATGTAATCGATGTACTTCACTTGTCCTACACTGCAGCCGTCGGGACAAATTGGAGGCTGCGATCATGGTCTCCACACTGGACTTCCATATGTAGTGACTGGCATCAATGTTAGACTGCGCTACCATCAGTTGCTCAACTGACAGCGCAGAAAAGCTGAAAACAAGGGTAGGGGCACTCTGTTGAGGCTGAGAGGAGCTGGTGTTAGCAATCTCGATTGGGGAATCATTAAGGTTTGGGAAAAGAGAAAGTGGATGGCAGGACGAGGCCATGTCAAAGGAGAGTAATGCCTCCAAAGAGAAAATTTACAAAGTAATGGCAGAGAGAGTTTGCAGCTTTCTGCTCTACTTTTTTGTAGGCCTCAGTTTGAAAAGAAATTAGAAGAGAAGAAGAAGCCAAAGAAGAGGGACTGCCGAGGCAATCTTTGACAAAATGAGGTCGGTCCAACTACTATCGGTCAAGCGCTGTGATTGTTGAAATTGTGCGCCAGACAATGGCGCTCAACGAAAAATAGGGGAAGAGAGAGAGAGAGATCTATATAATATGCATATATGTGTATCGTATATGTATCTGTATATACGTAGGAGTCCGTATATATGTATATGTATATGTATGTATCTGCATGACTGTGTATCCGTATGTATGTATCCGTATGTCTGTGTCCATATATAATATGTATATGTATATTTGTATGACTGTATGCATCCGTATATGTGTCCGTATATGTATATAGTTTGTCTATGTGTATATATATGTATATGTGTATAGTACATATTTTGTATATCGTTTGTATCCGTATATGTATATATGGTATGTACAAAAAAAACAAAAACAAAAAACAAAAACAAAAAAAGAGACATAATTGTGAAAACCAAAAAAATAGAAAAAAAAATGAAGAAGAAGGAAAAGAAATTATTTTGTGTATTCATCTATTTTCGCATCATATCAACACATTGCCTATTGCATGTCTTACATTGCCTCTTTATGGTTTTGCATTCACCATCACACTTGCACTAACTATTACATTTATCATGCATGGTTCCAATTGTCACACTGTTTCATCTCTTGGTTACAATCCATTCACACAACTTGGCTTCATTTATTCAAACTTTTGGTTAAGACCCTTTTCTCCTTTACCCGGTTGAAACCCATCCCTTATTTCGTATTGAGGTACAGTCTAGGTCTCGCATGTTGGTTAAGACCCATTTCTTTTTTACCTGGTTAAAACGCATTCCCTATTTTGTATTGAGTTATGGTCTAGGTCTCGCATGTTGGTTAAGACCCATTTTTCTTTTACCTGGTTGAAACCCATCCTTTATTTCTTATTGAGGTACGGTCTAGGTCTCACATCTTGGTTAAGACCCATTTCTCCTTTACCTGGTTAAAATCAATCTCCTATTTCGTATTAAGGTACGGTTTGGGTATCGCTTGTTGATTAAACCCTCTTTTCTCCTCACACGATTTTAGCATATTTGGAATGTGTCTTCCTTATCTCACGATTCCAACGTGGTTGGAGTATGTTCCTTCTCTCATGATTTTAGCGTAGTTGGAATGTGTTCTTCTCACGATTTCAGCGTGGTTGGAGTATGTTCCTCCTCTCATGATTTTAGCATGGTTGGAGTGTGTTCCACCTTTCACGATTGTAGTGTAGTTGGAGTATGTTCCTCCTTATGTGATTTCAGCATGTTTGGAGCATATTAGATTTGCATTTCTTGCATTCGTGTAGAAAATATGTTTGAATCACTCATATAAAAAGTATGATTGAACAATATTCTTTACTATACTCATATCAGTTAGCATGCATCGTGTTGTTTGCTTCGTTCATATGCCATATATACATCTTTATCATCATTGCATTGCGTTGCATTGATCCTGAACTTTTAAAACAACCAATTTTACAAAGCGTGTAAGTCCAACTTTCAAATTGTGTTGTGAGCATATCATTTGCATCTTACCCCTGAACTACGCTAGTTTGATTCCTTGCAAAAAGATACGTAGGCAACCCTCGGGTTTAACCAACTGTATATGCATCTTGTCTGTTTGTCCAAGTTTTGCGGCTATGTCAAAAGAGCCGTCTTTAGGCTTTGAAATTCACTTATGTCATGAAATAACCTCGAGCCCTGTCAAAGAGAGGCAACTGTAGACACACTATTTTGACTGGCCCTAAGACTTGGAAGCTTTCTTTTGATTACTCAATGATGAAATTAAGAACGTGTTTCTCACAAAATTCTCAGTAAAAAAAAAATAGAATTTGAGCATTGTTCCCAACCCTAAGCCTGCTTTGGCCAAGTGTTTAAGCCCAATTGGACAACCAGAGCGAAGCTGGACTGAATCAAAGCAAAATGGCCAACTTTTTGCCCAATCATCTGGCCGGTTGACCACCCAAGGACAATGCAATTCAATTTTTGTTCAGTTCGTGTGGGGCATTCCATTATCCCATTTTCTGATATATTCATGCATTAAATGCACGTATACTAAGCCTTCATTGCCTATTGCTTAATCCATTGAAAATAATGCTCCACTTTTGTCTTTCATTAGCTCCATTAATGCTCCATTTGCTCCATTATCTTCATTAATGCTCCATTCATCTCTTTAACCATTTTCTCCACTTGCATTGCCTATAAACACATCAGATTGTTTAGAGAAAGATGACTAGAGACTAGAGAAAGGAGATGAATTTGAGAGAAGAAGTGTAGAAAAAATGATGAGTTTGAATTAGAGTTTGAGGGAAAAAAGAAAGCTTTGAAACAAGAGTGTTGTCTTGCCCAAAATAAAGAAGTTGTCTTAAGCCTCAATACATCTCATCTTCCATTGCAAAACACCACCCAAGAAATTCATTGAAACCAAGTTCTAAAGCTTTGATAAAAAAGAAAGTAATCCTTGCCAAGTTTAAGAAAATTAAAGAGTGATCATTTCCTATAAACATACTTGTCCAAAGGCACCATTCTAGCTCAAATTCCAAACTTTTAAATTGAGGATTAAGAACATTGTGTGAGTGATTTTCTGACCACACTGCCCGCTTAGTAATTCAGCTGTAGAACACTGGCAGAATAGATGGCACATTGCTGACCTGCAACAGAAATATAAGAATCCCGCGGTGGTTCTTCCACCCAGGAGTACTCCGACGATCAAGTCAGTACTCAATATCTCTCAAAGATAATCAATCATCTATTCAACTCACAAGCTTGAGCATAAAAAGCATACCTTAGACCCATGGGGGTGCCTCTTATTTATAGCCAACTCAATCCTAGTCCCAATGGGAGCCTAACTCCAATGGACTCAGGATTACTGCCAATCTGGGACTCCCAGTGGGATTAGTATAAACTCCCTAAGAGTCTTACCTTTACCCAAACTGAAGTCTCCTTCCATTCTAGGACTCTTGTCCCTTATCTAGGTTGAGTTCCCTTTTCATTCTAGGACTCTTGTCCCTTTTCCACTTATCTCGGATTCCGATATCTTCGGAGATAACCTCGACCTTGCCGAGATCACCTCGGCGTCACGACCAAGACACGTGGCACCTCGGCTGACACGTCGGCGTCACCTTGCCACGTGTTGGTACTCAGAAAATATATCTCCACAACTACCCCCTAGGTTCTATTACCTCGGCATTCTGAGGTGATGGAACCTACATTGTTCCTTCATCTGTGCCCCATCTGTCCGAGATCTAACTCGCCGACCTCAAAGTTCCCTGGACTTTTCTGTCCACTGGTGTCAAGTATCAAGTTTCATGCTCTCCAAGCTGCTTGAGATCGCACCTCCTAACCGAGGTTCTGGTTCCATTAATTCGTAAACTCCAAGAGCTTTACAACTGCTCCACTCACACTCTCTGGTGAGTTCCCGATTTCCAATCATCTATTTGACTCCGGCGATTTTCATATCGGCGTTCATTTTACTTGATAGGTTCATAAACTCTTTACTTGCTATTAAGCTCAATCTTTCATAACTCTTCTGAATCTGTTTACTTGCCATCTGTTGTCTTCTATTTTCGTCTGTCTTAAAGTTTTGAATTGTTTGAATGCCTGGCACTGTTCTTGTCATATTCGCTTTCTGTTGCTAGCATCATGTCTGGGTCATTACTTTCTTATTCTTCACATACCTACTTAGTGCCTGTGCACTTGGCTTTATTCATGAACTTTGTTGTCTTCTTGACTCTGAATTTTCTCTTTCTAGCTCTTTTCCTCAAATCTGCCATTGTTCCAAGCTTTCAAGCTCTGCAACTGTTTTCGTTCCTCTCCTCCGGTGAAGCTTATGTCATTCTGTTTTTTTCGCATCCGTTGTCAGACTTCGGCAATTCTCATTCCGGCTTCGTTCTTTCTGGTAAGCCACTTTTCCTCCTGGTTTTATTTCTTGTTGCTTTCCAAGAAGCTTTGCTTCATTGTTAATTACCATTGCTGTTTTACCCGTTGTTTCTAAATCATGTTCTTGAATACACACTGTTCACATATCTGTTGATTTCTGCCACTGTTCTTGGCTTGACACACCTGTGTAATCTTTTTGTCTTGATTTCCTGATAGCTTCATCACCATTTTTGATTTACGAATTACATTCTTGTTTCTGTTTTCTGTGTCTTTTCCCAGATTTTTGCTTTCAATCCTTGCTTTCAAAACTCCGAGGTGCCAATTGCCGAGAAGAGCTTTGATCAAACTCTTCAGGAGATTGATGCTGAGCTCGTGGCTGAGAAGGCTGCTGAGATGTTTTTTCCAACTGTCTTCTGGGGGTGAGACATAACCTGCCGCTGATGCCGAGTAGTTTGCTTCCTTCTTGAAATTGATGCCGAGGTAATGGTAGAGAAGCTCCTCCAACTGACTACCAAGGCTAAACCATCGTCGTCCGTCGAAGTAGATCAGTCCGACGTTCTTGCTTTTAGTCCCTAGTTCTTTAAGGTCTTCATTTCTGTACTTGCTAACCTTCTCAGCTCTCAACAAGCTAGTTGGTCATCTCGGATGATCATATCTCGGAAACGTCTTTCAGTGTTATCTCGGCTATACCAAACTTGTAAATTGCTTTAAATTTCAACAAGTGGTAGACTTCATAATCTTCGGTTAACTTATCTTGCAATTTGCTCAAAAATTTTCAACAAGTGTTAACATTCCTTGCTCCTTAATTATCATTCATTCCCTCTACACCTTCTCCCTGCCCCCTAATGTGAACATAAGTTGCACTTAGGATCACTTTAGGGAAGTTGGCTTCGTACCGTAGTCACAGACCTAATGTGTTCTTCTTTCGCCGATGTATTAAACTTCTGGTATTTAATTCACCCCCTTTAGACCCTCTTTCTCTTCGCCTTTGCAAACTATCATCGCTGTTTCTTGAAACATTTATTCCTTTCATAATTCTGGTCACTACTTCTGGCGTGCACTTAGTGGTTCTGTTCTAATCAAGACAACGTTTGACTCCGGCGAATCTTTTCCTGACATTTAACTTTGTGCACTCTTTAACTTGTAAATTCTCTCAGAATTTCAACAAGTGTTGAACATCATCTCGGCTTAACTTCGGTTAAGCATCATCTCAGTTTAACTTCGGTTAAACATCATCTCGGCTTAACTTCGATTAAGCATCACCTCAGTTTAACTTCGGTTAAACATCATCTCGGCTTAACTTCGGTTAAGCATCACCTCGGTTTTTGAAGTTTTTCCTTTTTTGTCGCTTGTACTCTTGTACCTTTTTGTTTTTTAGACAATGTAAGTTCTGCATATGGCTGATGTGCCTCCTTGTTCTTGAATGTCTAATTCAACTTTCCTTCTCTGAATGCTTGTGCCTTTGTCTTTTCTTGACTGCCCTTGCATGATTCTATACTTAGAATATTTTGCGTGTCTTTAGTATGCTCTTCCTTCTTTGTGCAATCTTCTCGGGGTTACATACCTCGGGTATAATAACTGCAAACTTTTCTTCGGCAAGATACTGACCTGCAAACTTTTTATAAATTCCAACAAGTATATATACTTATAAACTTTTTTCAAATTATAACAAGTGTTTAAACAATAATCTGCTTGTAAATTGCTACAAATTTCAACAAGTGTTTAAACAATATACTTAGCTTTTACTTCAACCTGTAAATTGCTGCAAATTTCAACAGATGATCGCATGTTGGCTTAACTTCAACTTGTAAATTGCTACAAATTTCAATAAGTGTTAAGCATCTTTTTTGGTTTATCCAACCAGTAGATTGTCATAAATCTGTAAGTAATAACATCAGCTTCACTTCGACTTGTAAATTGCTACAAATTTCAACAAGCGAAGAGAAACAGTAATCTCGGCTTAACTCCTACTTGTAAATTGCTACAAATTTCAACAAGTGGTGAACTTTGTATCGGTTTGACCAACTTGTAAATTGCTTCAAATTTCAACAAGTGGTAAACTTTGTATCGGTTTGACCAACTTGTAAATTGCTACAAATTTCAACAAGTGGTAAACTTTGTATCGGTTTAACCAACTTGTAAATTGCTACAAATTTCAACAAGTGGTAAACTTTGTATCGGTTTGACCAACTTGTAAATTACTACAAATTTCAACAAGTGGTAAACTTTGTATCGGTTTGACCAACTTGTAAATTGCTACAAATTTCAACAAGTGGTAAACTTTGTATCGGTTTGACCAACTTGTAAATTGCTACAAATTTCAACAAGTGGTAAACTTTGTTGTCTTCTTTCTGCCCCCTGCATGGCTTCTACATACTCCTCTGCGGACCTTATAAAAGGCCTTCAACCTGGCTAACTGTAGTCTGACCTTGTGTGTTTCCTTTTTATCCTCTGGGATCTTAGATCTGTTCGCTGTGCTCTTCTCTTCTCGGACTTAAGCGCCGAGATCTTATCTTTTTAGATCTGCTCACTCGGTTGAAGCTCTTCTTTTCTCGGGCCTACTCATCTAGGCCGAGATCATCTCTTCTAGGATCCGGGATCTGGAATCCGGGATCTGCTCACTTAGGCTGAGCTCTTCTATACTTGAATGTCATCTCCTTGGGAACGCTCACGCCCCCTGTCTTTGCATCCCTCCTGGAAGGGTCTTCGTTCCTCCGCAGGTATCTATCCTTCCATACCTGGAGGTCATCTTTGTTGTAGTATCCACTTCGATCTGTTGTCTTTGATGCGTCACCTTCCTGGCCGGCATCTTTCACTCCGTGACTCTGGTCCTGAGTTTCTGTGTTGCGGTCGTCCTCTTCAGCGTCGAGGTCGATAGGTCTCCCACTCCCAGCAGGAGTGTTTGTCTTCAATCTGATCCTTCTGTCTGTCATTGGCCATCTATTCTTCTTTCTTTCCCACAGACGGCGCCAAATTGTGTGAGTGATTTTCTGACCACACTGCTCGCTTAGTAATTCAGCTGTAGAACACTGGCAGAATAGATGGCACATTGCTGACCTGCAACAGAAATATAAGAATCCAGCGGTGGTTCTTCCACCCGGGGGTACTCCGACGATCAAGTCAGTACTCAATATCTCTCAAAGATAATCAATCATCTATTCAACTCACAAGCTTGAGCATAAAAAACATACCTTAGACCCATGGGGGTGCCTCTTATTTATAGCCAACTCAATCCTAGTCCCAATGGGAGCCTAACTCCAATGGACTCAGGATTACTGCCAATCTGGGACTCCCAGTGGGATTAGTATAAACTCCCTAAGAGTCTTACCTTTACCCAAACTGAAGTCTCCTCCCATTCTAGGACTCTTGTCCCTTATCTAGGTTGAGTTCCCTTTTCATTCTAGGACTCTTGTCCCTTTTCCACTTATCTCGGATTCCGATATCTTCGGAGATAACCTCGACCTTGCCGAGATCACCTCGGCGTCACGACCAGGACACGTGGCACCTCGGCTGACACGTCGGCGTCACCTTGCCACGTGTTGGTACTCAGAAAATATATCTCCACAAACATAATTCATAACCTTGAAGGTGATCAAAAGGAAGTTTTGAAATTAAGAAGTTCATTCTTTCTTTGGAAGGTGAATTTTCAATTTCTTTCATTTTCTTGCATTTTCTATTTTATATTTGTTTTCTTACTTTAATTTCATATTAGTTTTGTTGTAATCTAACCTGAAGTGGTTAGTTGAGACACCTGTATTTTCCTTGTTTGTTCTTTTCTCGGTATTGAAACAAGACAGGTTTTGCTAGGTCTATTTGGCTGGCCGGTTAACTTCTTTTAGACGAAATGGAGTAGTCTTCCAGTGTTTAGCATACCAATTTCCGATGGTCTCCAAGCCGCATGAAGCTTTTATTTTCTTTTCATTTGAGAGTTTGGTGAGTTTTTTTTATTTTGTTGTACTGTTTTCTTCATCTTCCTCTCTTATTCGGGGATACGGGCGTACTGTTGTGCCTCAAGGCACAGCAGTTACTGCTGTCCCCTTATGAGAGATTTTTTCGAGTATTTTTCGATGATCTGAACCGTTCATATTGTAGGGTTCGTCAAGATTACTATTCATGTAAAAAATCAAGTTAATTGGATATTCATAACCCCATGATCAGGTTCTAATTGTTTTAAAAAAATTATGAAAGTTACGTTAACTGTTGATTTTTATAAAAACAAATGTGCTTTGGTTATAGGGCTACAGGTATCCAATCAACTTGATTTTTTGCGTGGATGATCTACTCGGCGAGCCCTATAATGTGAACGGTTCAGATCATCGAAAAACATTCAAAATAATCTCCCACAAGGGGACTGTAGCAACTGCTGTGCCTTGGGGCACAGCAGTATCCCCCATTCGCTTATTCGGATATGTAATTATTCAAGTGTTGTAATAATTCTCCGCCCCACTTCTTTCTATCCTGTTCTTTTACTTACTTTCCTTATTTGTACATAAGCATCATATTTTGCTTTTCATCATATCTATGCTTTGTATCCATGTATCATGCATCTTGATTCAGCTAAGTTTGTATCTATGGATTTAATCAATTCTTATGTGATTATGTGTGCTACCTCATGTTCTTGAGATGATTCGCATGTCATATATTAGAAGTTGAATCTTTCATTGCATCTCATGAGTAAATTGCATTAGGATTTTGTATATAAGATCATGCATATTTTGCTAATTTTGTTTTGTAGTTGTTTGCGGGAAATCAATAAATATGTAATTTTTTATGCTTTAACATCCCGTTTGTGCATGTTTTTCTTACTATGTTCAGCATCCTACCATAAGGCTACTTGCTTACTTAATATAACTATATAAATGCTGATGGATGAAGGTTGTGTCGCTTAATTTGGAATGATATTGATTTTCTTGTTTGTAAACTCAATTTCTTTAAGTTATACATCTTCAAAACTCTTTCAAAATACATGAAATCAAGTTGTTCCAAAATGAATGACATAGTATATATTTGTATGCTTCACATAGTAAATTTTAAGATTTATTAAATAATCGGGATATAAACATATAAATTAAATAAAACTCATGCCATGGTTTAGTAGAGACTGATCTTTGATTGGGTGAGCGAGGGTGCTCAATTAAAGACCTTCCCCTCTCATACCTAAGGTTTTGAACCGAGGCACCTTTGGTTACAACGAATAGTGGCATTGACACGAGTCACAGGTTTCCTAATTTACCAAAATATTAAGTGGAGATTTTGAGATCTAATGATGCAGTCTATTTCTGGCAAAGATTGCAATAAAATGGATGTTCTATAAAAGTTGCCGAATTTGGACTCTCATCTATATTTCACATTGCACTCGCGAGACAAGATCGAAGAAATTGAGGATCCGAACTGTTTAACGCGCTCGAGTACCCCCGGTCATGTTACATTATCCTCCAACAATTTTCTTGTCCATCTCCTTAAATTTATTAAAATGTTTTATAACTGAAAAAAGCAAAGTAGTCAATAAAATTAAGAACTTGCACACATATGCCAAATGAATTTTTTTTTAAAAAAAAAATAGCCACATGCATGTCTGAACCCTTTTGAGCCATTTTATCAAACATGTAAAGACTAATTGAAAAATAACCAAACTATGTAAAAGGGGATACATTTCCATATATTTTATTTCAAGTTTCTTTTTCATAAAAAATAACTAAGAAGAAAGGGGGGAGAGATTACCTGTAATGGTGCCTTATGGAGGGATTCTAAGTGTTTTTCAGAAAGGACAAAAAATATTTTAAATTCAAACATTTGATTTCCTTATCAATCACAATTTTAACAAATATATAAATAAGACTCAAGGAAAAATAGTTAAGGATTTTTAGATGAACAATACCTTTCACTCCAAAATAATAAGAGTCAGAAAATCTATTATCAAATACATTTCAATTTGAATTTGACAATAAAACAAGTAGATGTTGAAGGAGACAATTAGGGTAACAGTGAGATTAAGAGAAAGTGAAATAAATTTGTTTCTAGTCATTGCGATTGATCACCCCAAATGAGGTCAATCACCTCGCAGTCGAAACATTTTTACTGAAAACTCATCCAAAATAAATAGGTAAAGCAATTGATCACACTACCTAACGATCGATCGCCCAAGTGAGATCGATGGGCTTTCGATCAAAGCATTCTGTTCAAAATCGATCCAAAATAAATATGAAGAGCAATTGAACAGTCCCAAATATGATCAATTGCCAACCTAGAATTTTGTTCAAAATGTCTGGAACATACCTTCAACCAAGCCAAAAATTCAAAACAAAAAAAATAGAAAGAGAAATTAGGCAATTCCCAAAATGAATAGGCGATAGACAAGCCAAATGATTCAATACAATCAAACAAAGGAGCCAAAAAGGGTTGGGTCTCGACCTGAGCTGCTACAATGCACATATTAGATTTAAAGTAACTTAATGAAATGCTAATAATAGTAAATGGTTTTGTGACATTTTTTAAAACTTGTCACTAGATAATATTTTTATGGCGCTACATGAAAAAATGACACTTGGTTAATGCTACTAATCTATAACACGCCATCAGATGATATTTTCATGGCATTTTCTAAGAAAATGACACTAAATTTATGTCACTAAATCATATATTTTTTGTATTGTCAATTTTTTATCTATTTATGTAACGAATCCTTAACAAAAGGTTCACAACACTACAAGAATCTGCACTTTTAGCGACCACTTTCCGCGACCAATATAAAAGTTGGTAGCTAAAGTTACCTTTTGGCGACTAAATATTAATTGGTAGTGAATGATCATTATTTTTGGCGACCAAATATGAGTTGGTCGCAGAAGATCATATTTTGGCGACCAAAAAATGAGTTGGTCGCAGAAAGTGGTATGCTTTTGGCGACCAACTACAAATTTGGTCGCGGAAAGTCACATTTTGGCGACCAAAAAATAAGTTGGTCGCGGAATTGGCGACCAAAATTTTAGTCGCCAAAAACTTATTTTTCCCGACCAAAAATATTTTAATTGCCATATATTGAGTTTTGGCTACTAAAACAATTTAGCCGCCGAATGGAAAATAAAAAATTATTTTTTTCTTTGGCGACCAAAAAATTGGTTGCCAAAAACTTATTTTCAGCAACCAAAAAAAATTAGTCGCCAAATTAGTACTTTTAGCGACTAATATTTTAGTCACCGTTGATTGAGATTTGGTGACTAAAAAAGTTTATCGGCGAAGGTACCTTTTCTGCGACTAATCTGGTCTTTTGGTCGCCAAAAGTTTGGGAGGGAAATTTGAAACGTGGAGGTAGGAATTGAAATCCCTGACTCCCAAGATCAAAACATAAAAAAAAAAATCAAAAGCCTTGACTCCCAAGATCAATCTATAGCCAATGGTTCTAATCATAAAGGAAGAACAAAGAACGCCATTAGTGGCATGGGTTAGTGAGAGAAGCTCTTCCATTCTCTGGAATTCCTAAAGTTCTAGGGTTTCAATAGCTCATTGATGTCGATGAAGTCTCCACAGTTTACCAAAGGGGTTTCGTCTAGGGCTAAGGATGTAGTTAGGGATTTGAAATCACCAGCGTTATTTGGTTTGGGGCAAACTGAATCGGGTTTGAGCTTAGAGCAAGGGGAATGGAAAATTTCCTCTGAGGAGCTTCCTTCGATTAGTGTTAACAGATTGATGATGGGGGGTGAAGGGAGTCTTAACCCTAGTTCGAGGTCGTTCGCTACTTCTATAGAGAGCCTTCGATCAAAAATTGTTGCGATGGATGCTCTTGGTCCTAATAAGCAAGGTTCAACTAGAGGTAGGGTTTCAAATCGAGGTTCGGATGTGGTAATTTCTCAGTCTCAGGCTATTGAGGACCTACGGGCTAGGCTCAACACCATTTGTTTGCAAATATGTTGGGGGTTTCGAGGGAGGATCTGGTACCCATTGAACTTGCTCAAGAGGAAGTATCCACTCCTGCACTTCAGCGTTCAACTTGCTTCAGACTAAGTGGTCGGACATTGTTGAAACGGAAAGGGGAGAGGAGGCTGTTATTGATCGATTTAAGGACCTACCTGATAGCCTAGTTATGTCTAGGGCTAGAAATTTGGTGTCAAAGCTTGAGTGATGTGAGTCCACCCCATTATATTGTGTGAGAGGGTGAGTTTGTGGGTTGAGTGACTGCAGCACTTCTATTGTTTTCTCTCACAGTTTGCTCTTGCAAGTTCCTAGCTGGCCCAGTTCTTTAGGGATTGTGTATTTCAGATGGTGCGCGTTCCTAACCTGAAATTTATTTAAATCGCAGCTTAACTCTAGTTTCTCCAAAATATACACTAATAGATCTTGTTTTATGGTTTTTCTTGTTGTGGTTAGTTGAACTGTGCATGAACATGTAAAATACCACAAAATGCTTCTACACCAAACATTTTCCCATTGAACATCAATGGGCACAGTGATTGGAATTCATGCTAATTTTACTCTATTTTCAGATTTCAAGTTAAAATCGCTTTTAATTATTATTATTATTATTTTAAAATCAAACCTTTTGCTAAGATTCTAGATCTCACAAAATTGCATCATGTTACCTAGGCTTGCACTGTTCAACATCAGAAAATTTAGGACCCCATGTTAATGCAATTGCATTTTGACCTATGAAACACTCATGACATTCATTGATTTGAGGCAGCATGCTAGGTCAATTTTAAAACACATCCCAACACTCCACTTAAGCAATATACTCAGGCAAAATATAGTTGTGTGAGTATCGAGCAATGATTGCACTAATGATGTCAATTTTCAATCAGCAACACTCCACTTATGTTGTGCTTGAGTCTGAATTTGGACAGGGATTTGAGGAGGGAAAGGAAAAGTAGTGGACAATGTGAAACAAAATTAGCTTATAATTCATTAATATTTTCCTTTCCATTTCCTTTGCCTACCCAAATCCAAGATCTAAACACGGTCTTAATCTGTCCTAGGAACCAATTAACCACGGCTATGCTCTGTAGACTAAATCCCCAAGTTTTGTCTTTGGAAATTGCCGGGCATAATAAACCTCTAACAATCAAAAAAAATAAAAATAAAAAGTAGTTAAAAGAAAACAAGAAAGAAAAGAACAAAAAGTTCTTGCTCCATCACTAGTTTATTAGGAGTATTTGCTCAGTTATGGCCTTTTAAGATAAGTAAATTACATTGTTGTTTCTGTCATCAGTGTCCTGATTCAAATGTGATTAACTTCCCTGTTTCATTAGCAGGGTTTGGTGGAAAATTTGAAGAAACATGCTTATAAAAATGTGAATGACTTGGTTCCACTTGATGAGGCATCAGCATTTGGCTCCACTTGAATTTTTCCATAATTGCTTTTGCTTAGTCTTACTTCTTGCATTAATCAAAATGGCTCAGGAAACTATTACTCTTTTTTTTTTTTTTTTTTTTTTTCTCTTGTGGTTTAAAATCAAGTTTGCCTTTATAGTTAAACCATAGGAAAAAAAGGAAAGAAATAAAAAGCACTGGAATCTAGTGTCATATTCCCCAAATTGCTAAGAGTATTGAGGTTGGATTTACTCTGTAAAACATTAGTTTCATCCATTTGTTTCAATAACCCATGCTTTGCTATGTCATAAGCATAAGACACCATACTACATAAATTGTTTGTAGAGAGTGCTAAGCTGAAGTTGCTGCAAAGCGATAAATATTAAGCTGAAAATATGATATATGGGTTTAATAATGTATTTTCACTAAGTTGAAGTTTTGATCTTGTAGATTGGTCGATTGGTTATCTCAAATTTGTTTGGTTAATTGAAAATTGGGTTTAAGAGATAGCCTCAGTTTTTATCTTTTACATTGTTCAATTGATTAGGTTAATTAAAAATAGGGTTTAAGATGGTTTTTTTAATCTCTTTTGAAATAATGTTGCTCTGTTTTTATCTTTTAGATTAGTCTATTGATTCTCACAGATTGGTTTGTTTAATCTAAAACAGAGGTTAAGAGATAGCTTTTTCAATTTTTTGGTGTTTGGTTAAGTTCGATTTTAATAAGGAAAAGGCCTAAATTCTAGTGAAACAAATATTTTTATTCTTTTTTAAAAAAATTAGTGTTTAATGTATACCTTTTTGGGTTTTCTTCTATTTGATCTGGGAGTTCGATTTTATTTTCTTTTTACAAATTGATTATGTGGTATTATTTCATAGTGATCTGTTTTCTGTACTAGGATATACACACAGGTTTTTATATTATAAGTGGGATTATGGAGGTGGGGTGAGGATCTAGGAGATAGGGTTTGTTCCATAGTTCAGTTTGTCCAATCACATTGAGCATATATGCGTAAGTTTGAATTTTTTATTGAATTTCAAGACTTATTTTTATTTTGTATTGATTTCCCTTTTTTTGTTTCTCTTCCCGATTAGCAATTTCGTCAAAACTCAACTTTCCCCAATTTATATATTATGTATGTATATGCACATCTGTGTACAATAATTTCTACTCGTATTTCCTTAATCTGACATTGTATCAATAATAATTTGTATCTTTATGTTTTTCTTGTTTTTAAGAGTGAAGTGAATAGTGCTGTTAATGTTTAGTTTTTAGGAAAAAGAAAAAAAAATGAAATCAATTTTTTTTTTTTAATTATAAAAATTGTTGTTATGATAATGATGTTTCAATGTTATATTTCAACAGAGATGGCAATACAAACAGCAGGTTCTCCTGCTCACATGGCACAAGTTGTAGCAAATGCCTTTGTGGAGCGCTATTACAAAGTGCTTCTTACTGAACCTGAATCTTTTTATAAATTTTATGAGGATTCAAGTATGCTAAGCTGGCCAGGCCCCGATGGAGAAATGACATCAGTGAAAACCATAGAAGTAAGTTTTTTGGGACAAAGGCCGTAATGGATTCTTAATGTACTACTTGGGTTTGTATATAACAGACTGGAAGAACAACACCTTCGGCTAGTAGAAACCCAACTTGATCAGTGACTTGCATGCACTCTTGTGTTTGGCCACTTCACATATTAATGTTAGCCATTTGCGGTTTTGTGCTTGCTTGCGTCTTTCTTGGAATTTAAGATTGTCCTATTTTGCATCTATCTCTACTCCCTGGTGGGTATACTCATTCTGGATTTGTTCTAATTATTAAACCTCTGTATATGGTGAAAATACATTCTAAACTCAATGATATATGGAAAGCACGGCGTCATGCCTCAGAGAGACAACAAGAATCCCAATCTCCATGAAAATATGAAAAGGTTGGTTTGTTGGTTGTTTAATATTCTCCTTAAACGGTCTAGTTTTTGTTAAATGATGCCTGATGTTTTATTTACAGTTGAGAAATTCACTTATTCATGGAGGATGTAAAACTTGTGAATCATTTTGTGATCCCAATGATGACAATGATTATGATAATGGAGGCTTTGATTTTGGTCCATCTGATTTTGACATGCCAGAGAATGCATACGAGTATGAAGAAGTACCTCTGCAACCTGAAAAGGTTAGGCAGACCTCTAGTATATTCAAATGTATTTATATCATAAAGCTGGCAATAACAAAATCGGCATTTATGTTGCATTGCTCATTTGTTGATATTTATGCAGCATGATGATGGCGGTGTTTGTTTTGAAACCAATGAACATGAAGATCCAAGTTCTCAAGCCAGCCTAGAAGATCTTTGTTGATCTACCTAGTAAGATTAGATTTCTCTGACATGTGATGTGATGAAAATTGATTGTTTTATTGCATAATTTGTCTACTACCTTTTGTTCGATTATTGTGAGAGAAATTTCTTATCTTTTCTGATTCTTGTTTAATTTCAAAAACATTTATACATAATTTACATCATTTTGTATTAGTTGAAAGCATTAATATTACCAAATGAATCGAGTTTGGACTTAATTGAATACATTGTTCCGCTTATATTCTAAAACTTATGCTTTTGGGACAGTTGGTGATGCAAAAATTTGAGAGAGCTGAAATGCTTCCAAGTGGCTATTTCATTCGGCCATGCAAGGGTGGAGGTTCAATTATCCATAAAGTTGATATGTTAGTTTGGATCAGCTATCGAGCAAGTTGATATGTTAAATCATTAAAGAAGGTGAACGGCTTCAAGTTTTGTGTCATGTTGGACTTCAAAGAGGATAAAGCTTTTGCGAAGACATGCTTACTAAATTCAATTTGACTTGAATATGTCATGTGCTGTACTACGGTTACATATTTTCATCTTTATTTTAAATGGAATTCAATTATTGTTTGATGATTTAGTAAAGTTACAAGAACGAAAATTTGTTAATTATTGTTCCTAAGCTTTTTCTTTTTTAAATGTTATTATTCCTTAATTGTGGTTGGGTTGAATGAATTTTGTTCTATATTAGATTGAATGTTTATAAACAAAAATTGATTGTTCTAAAAAAAGAGAGATTTGGCGACTAAAAAATTGGTCGGCAAATTTTACACTTTTGCGACTAAAATCATTGGTCGGCAATTCCGTACCTTTTGGCAACTAAATTGTTAGTCGGTGATTCCTCGACTTTTGGCGACTAATCTGTTTGGTCGTGAAATGTAACAACTGGCGACTAAGATATTTGGTCGGAAAAATATCACTTTTCGCGACCAAAGTGTTTTAGCAACAAAATGAATTAGTCGCAATAATGATATATTTAGCAACCAAAAATTTAGTCGGCAAATCCAAATTTTCCCGACCAACAAAAATTTTGGTCGCGAATTACTTTTGCCGACCCTTAATTGGCGACCAAAGTAGCGACCAAAAAAATTGATCGCGGATTACTTATGCCGACTAAAAATGGGCTTTTAGCGACCAATTTTTTGGTCGGCAAATGTGTTAATTCTTGTAGTGCAATGATAGAAATTGATAGTTCAGGATGAAAATGTGTAATTTAGTTGAGGGAGGTTAAACGATATTAAGTGATAATTTAAGGGGTAAAGTGTAATTTATTCTATAGCGGAAAGATACTTTTGTCATTAAGGTTCGATATTGAAAAATAAATAAATAAATAGATGAGGAGGGGTTAACTGCTCAATTTTTATTAACGATAAGGTGACACATGAATAGTTGAGGGCCAAGTGTAATTTTCCTATAAATAATAGACATGATAAATGCAAGGATTTTGTTTGGTTTGATTTTCATAAACTACTTTTTAAATTTTTTTTTGAAAAAAAAATAATTAATTTGGCAAAAAAAAAACTATTTTTGAATTTTTGAAAATTATTTTTACCCTTAAGAAGACAAGATTGTATGAAAATGACGAGTGTTTTTCATTTTTTGTTTTTCAAATCAAATTACTTTAAAATTTTGAAGAAAATTTTAAAAATAAATTCTAAAAACGAAATCAAATAAAACGAAATGTTTTCATAAAAAAAAATATATATTAAAAAAAAAGAAGAAGAAAAGAAAAGAAAAAAAATTGAAATTTTTTTGACCATGGCCTATAGCAACCATTTTCTTGCTAAACTTTGAGACACTGGGATACCAATGCTTCTCACTTGGCTTAGCTTAGATAAGGCTGCAATTGGGAATAAACATTGTTTTTTTAGATAGGATAAATAAAATAGAGGCAAGAAAGAACATTAAATAGACTCTAGAAGGACAAAATGAGTAACAGACGACGAAACCTCTTCCATCTAAACCTTCAAACCTAAAATGGTGATCGCCATTCATGCCAACCTATTAGCCACTTCGGGAATGAACATTGTTGTTAGCTAGTTTAGGGCCAAAAATAATAATTAAAAAAGCATAAAAAACATTTGCATTTAGTATTAAGGTTTTGACTTGGGCAAATTTTATTCAACATATTTTTTTATATTTGAAGTTTATTGGTAATTGCCATATGCCCACAATGATAATTCAAATTATTCATTTGGTAGGTTCAACAATAAATATTAGTTGTGTAAAAAATCACTTTCATCAAATATCACTAGATACATAAACAAATTATATTTTATTTATTTTTAAATAGGCGACAATTATGAGTTTAAACTTAAACAATCCATTTTACAAAACATAATGTAATTTGTTTATTTATTCATTGATATCTGATTAAACTAATTTTTTACATAAATAGTCTTTACTATAAGATTTACAAAAAGAACAATTCGAATAACCAAAAATAAAACCTACTAAATAAAGTGCGAAGACTATCAAGAACAGCCGTACGGACATCAGTCATTCCTAATTTGATTTGGCTTTAATTAATTTAGACATTCACTTATGAGAGGAGAAATCCTAAATTGTTTGCATTGTTATCTATCTATCTATCTATCGACTTGGTGTGCAAACTTTCAAACCTTCTCCTCATGTCACATAATAGATTTTTATATGTTAAAATAAAATAAAAAAAATTATTACACTAAAGCGCAAGCAAGATCTGCATCAAAGACTTTAGGTTTCATTAAGAACAAATTTATCATTTAAACAACTCACATATTATGATATTAATTTCTTTATCTATCTATCTTCTATACTATTATATATGTGAACACTGGTAGGGGCGGAGGGAAGGAGGGCTTAGGGGGGTCACGTGCCCCCCTTGAGTTTTGGAGTTTTTTTTTTTTTTTTTTTTTAAGCATAGAGAAAATATTTTATACAAAAAAATTATAAAAATATTATTTAGAGTGAAATGTCAATGATATTTTTAAAATTATAAAAACAATAATGATTATTTTGATTGAAAATAAAGAGACTACGATATTATTATCTATGAGAATTTCAATATAATGGTGATCTCTATCATTATTGATATGCAAATATAATTAATTTTAATGAAAATATAGAATTTATTGAATTGTTAGTTACATTTAATATGCAGGATTCACCCTCCATGTGTTTCTTTATTATTGATTGGTAATATCACATGTCAATGATTGCGTTGTATGACTATTATATTGAATTTTTACGCATATTTTGTATAAAAAAATTACTTTATCATTATATAATTTATTTTAAAATTTTATATCCATAACTTTTTTTAATGTTGTCCATGATACACTAATTACAAATAACATATTCACTTTATTTGGTTTGAATTTTCTGAAAACACTTTTCAAAAAATTTTACGTTTTTGTTTTTCATATTTTTTTGTTTTATTGAATTTTTTTAATATTTTAAGCAATTTTTTTAATTTTTAGACACACCTAATATAAATATACTTAAAAAATATACTTTTTGAAAAAATCTTTAAAAAAGTCACTAAATATCAAAAATATAAAAAAAATACAAAAAATCAATGCATTTTTCATATTTTTATGTATTTATTAATTTTTAAAAATATTTTTTCACAAATATTTTATTTTTTTTAAATACATTATGTACCTAAAAAAGTAAAAAAAAAAAATGCTTAAAATTTTAAAAATATTCACTAAAAACAAAAAAAATAAAATAAAATAAAAAATAAAAAACTTAATTCAAAAAACTCAAACCAAACACGTTGATTTTTTTATTTATTTATTTTATATTTCTTGAAGTCAATCGTAAAAATTTATATGAAATATTTTTGTAAATATTTTTAATGTTATAATTAAGAAGTACCCCCTCTGACTTCTTTTCTTGGCTCCGCCACTGAACACTGGATTTGGTATCCAAACCTCAAACTTCCAAACTTTCTCCTCATACCACATGACAGTTTTATATGTTAAATAAAAATTTATTGTAATGTAGTGTGCAAGTAATATTTGAACCCAAAACCTAAGATTCCATTAATAATATACTTACCATTTAAGCAATTTATATATTATGATATTAATTTCTTTATTATGTGTTTTTATTGTTACTGGTTTGAATTGCACATATTTCATATGTGTTACCCGCTAATTAAAATAAAGAGGGCAGCGCAACAATGTGAGAGTGGTTATATGTGCACTCTTTTAATACATTATGCGCTTCATAATTATTTTAATAAAATTTTACAAAATTTTGTAACATAAATAACAAAATTTCATAATTTTTTTTACTACAAAATATTAACTTTTCTCATTACAAAATGTTATAACAAAAAATCATAAAGTATCATCATTTTCTCATTCGTAACTTTAGGGTACACATTGTAAATTTATTATTCATAACTTTACCACAAAGTAATATAACATATCACAAACATTCATAAGTTTTATTATAAAAAAATATTATTGTTTTTTATGTCCACATTTTAGGAGTGCATGTAGTTCGTTTCTCCTATTATATAAAGCCTCCGTTTGGGAAGTGGGTTGGCTTTTTAACTTTTTGACTTTTTTGGCTATTTTAGCCTGGGCTTAAAAGTTTGGTTTGGGAAGGGCTTTTTGGCTTTTTGACTTTTTTGACTTTTTTTGTGAGAGAGGAGTGTAATGATTATGTGTTGGATGTGATGTTTTGTTTTTTGTGGCTAAAAAAGCCTATTTTGTCTTTTGTGGCTAAAATAGCCACCCAAACGGAGGCATGATTATAGTGAACTTAGATTTTTATTGTTGATCAACACGCCATGATGACACCACAGAGCCTTTTTTTTTCCGATCAAAAAAAAAAAAAAAACTTAGTATCAACACAAAATGTCTACTTCACTTTTCCAAAATAAGCTTATGCAATTATTCCTGAACCCATAAATTTGTAATTGTCAATTTTAAACACTCACAAGCAGTACTTTTAAGATATATATATTAGTGGTGAATGTAAATGTAATATATTTAAATTTCACGTTTAAATAATTTGACAATTGATGGGCAATTTGATGAATGATGAAAACATTTTAATAGTTTTGAGTAGTTTGATGAAACAATTATTGGATGAGATAATTATTAGATTTAAAGGGCATTATTGGAAACTCAAAAAGTGACACAATCCACACTCACAAAAATGGGGGAGCTTCTATTTACACACACCCATTCCCCTCTTTACACATCTTTTTCAATAAATAATTGGTTCGGAAGTAGATTTCTGAAAATAAGCAATTGGTTCGGAAGTAGATTTCCGAAAATAAGCAATTCGTTCGGAAGTAGACTTCCGAAAATAAGCAATTGGTTCGGAAGTAGACTTCCGAATGTGTTTATTTGATGTCTATAATAGTAATTGTCACGCCCCAAGCTCCGTGACAACGCCGCACACTCATAAAAGTGAGCATGCAAGGCTAAGAATCCAATCACATAACCCACAATGTAAAATACTCAAAATAAATCCTTAAATTGTCATAATGCTAAAATCCACAAAAATTGATTATTCTTATCGTATGAAATTATCCACCAAGTCCACTAACAAAATCCATTAACAAAACAATAATCCAAGTACTTAAATCATAGTTCTACTCTTGGCACATTATGATAATTTTCTACCAAGTCTACTATTAAAATCCATTAACAAAATAATAATCCAAGTACTTAATCCATAGCCCTACTCTTGGCACTCCCATATGTAAAAATCCCGCGCAGCTCTACTCTTCAGAATCTGAAAAAAATAAGGGTAAGCTAGACAGCCTAGTAAATAACCAACCATCACTGTCAGCTGGATCAAGTATATCAAAAAGAAGTAAATAAATAGTAGATAACCAATAAATATAATTTTTGATACAAATCAATAAATGACACGATTATTTGTAAGATGGTTTCATAGCTGAAAATAAACAGTGTAGCAATACATTTTAATTAAAAGTCAATGGGGTAACTCGATGAAATTTCGTTATCCAAAATTTATAGATCGATATTCAGATGGTTCAATGATCGATTCACAAAACCCAAGTCTTAATGACTACGGTCACTTAGCCCGTGACAAGGCCCAGAACCACACCTAGGCCGGTGGTAAAGCCCCAAAAGAAACTAGTTTCTGTGCCAATAAATAACCCCCATTGGCTAGGGTCCAAATCATAGTCAGACTAGAGTGATGTTCAAAATTCAAACAATACACAACTTTTAAATAAAATATTCGATATTTTCGGAATAAACACTGGGTACAATTTTCAGAATAATTTCACAAAATATTCAAATAACTTTCATAATAATATTCGATGTTGTTTTATACTTGACCCATATTTTATTTTGAGAGAACAGGAAAGTTATGAATAAATATTTATGATTTTAAACGGTTCGATAGGAATAAAAATAAACCAACAGTGATAGAGGGTTACTTACCTCGAAAGCTTAGAAATAACACTCTAACACCAACTCCACCACTTCAATCACACAAACCTAATAAATACAACCTGAAATAAATTAATATTTTTTTTTACATGTTACATACACCCACAAAAGCCCCACTATATTAGATTAATGTATTGCTTTAATATCCAAGAGATCAAACCATTCAACCCAACTTTAAAGCCAAACACACCCTTACCCATGATACAAAACTCCATTATTTCTATTACCCATCCAAAGTTACACTTACACATTGCACCCAATTCTCAAAACCTAAGTAGGTACCTATAGATCTTCCAAATCCCCTTAATGCATTGATTGTTAAATTCCTCAACATAAACTTAATAATTAACAGTAAAGACAGATTTTACCTTAATCAATGGGTGTCCCAAAATCACTAATGTGCTGCCTCCAATCCCTATTGTAGCCTCACTTGAACCTCTCTTCTCTTTTTCTTTTCTTTTTTTCTTTTACCTTCTCAAACCCTAGCCGCCTATGGAGCAATTCACAGCCTCTGTTTTGTTTGTTTTCCAAGACTTAAAGCCATAATAAGTGGGCTTATTAACCTAATTTCTCAAAGTTACAAAATTACCCATCTAAGTAATAGGAAATATAATGCCATCTCATAACTAATTCTTTGATATTAATAAATGACCCATATAAATTAATTTAATTACTAATCTATCCAATAAAATAATCCTACATACAACTTGGGTTTTACATTCTTCCCCTCTTAAAAGAAATTTCGTCCTCGAAATTTGACATACCTGTAGTCTCAAAAAGTTGTGGATACTTTTGTCTCATTTCATCCTCAAGTTCCCAAGTAGCTTCTCTCTCCGAGTGATTGCTCCATTGAACCTTAACGTAGTGGATGACTCGACGCCTCAAAACCTGTTCCTTCTTATCAACAATTCTTACAGGGTGTTCTTCATAGGTCAAATCCTCCTTAAACTGCAACGGTGCATAATCAATCACATGATTGGGATTCGGTATATACTTCTTCAACATCGAAACATGAAAGACATTATGAACTCCAACTAGTTAAGGTGGTAGGGCAAGTCTGTAAGCTACCTCTCCAATTCGATCTAAAGCCTCAAATGGTCCAATAAATCTAGGACTCAATTTACCACGAACACCAAACCTCATTACTCTTTTCATAGGAGACACCTTAAGGAACATATGGTCTCCAACCCCAAACACCAAATCGCGTCTCCTATTATCTGCATAACTTTTCTGTCTACTCTGTGCAGTGCGAAGTCGTTCTCTAATAAAATTGATCTTGTCCACTGTTTGTTGCACAATCTCAGGCCCTAACAACTTCCTTTCACCCACATCATCCCAACCAATAGGTGATCTACACTTTCATCCATATAAAGCCTCATATGGTGCCATCTGAATGCTCCTATGATAACTATTATTATAAGAGAATTTCACTAAGGCCAAATGCTCATCCCAAGAACCTTCAAGATCATTAATACAGGCCCTCAACATGTCTTCAAGAGTCTGAATAGTTCTCTCTGACTGTCCATCACTTTGAGGATGGAAGGTCGTGCTAAAATTTAAACTAGTATCCAAAGCTGTATGCAAACTCCTCTAAAACATAGATACAAATCTGCTATCTTTATTAGACACTATGGTCACCGGAATACCATGCAACTTCACAATCTCCTTGATATACAATTTTGCAAACCACTCTAAGGAGAACCCTACCATAAAAGCTAGAAAGTGAGTGGATTTGGTCAATCGATCAACAATAACCCAAATAGCATTGTTACCACCTTGGGTCCTAGGCAACCTAGTCACAAAATCCATGGTAATATGTTCCCACTTCCACTCGGGAACAGGAAGAGGTTGTAACTTACCTGCAGGTCTCTGATGTTCAACTTTCACCTGTTGACATACCAAACATTGAGCAACATACTGAGCAATTTCCCTCTTCATATTATTCCACCAAAAGTTCCTCTTCAAGTCTGTATACATTTTAGTGCTCCCTAGATGTACAGTATACCCTGAACTATGAGCTTTTCTCAAGATTTCTCTCTTAAGCTCTAAAACATTGGGCACACACAACCTCTCTCCAAATCTCAAGGTTCCATCTTTATGCATACAAAATTCCATCTATAGCCTTATTTCCATTTCAGCCTTAAGTTTTTGCAATTGAGGATCTTTTCCCTGAGCATCTTTAATTCTATCAATCAATGTGGGTTGAACTCTAAGGTTTGCCAACTAAACTCCATGGTTATGCCATCTAATCTCGATATTCAACCTTTGCAAGTCCTCCAAGATATTCTTTTGGTCAGTGATCAAGGTAGCCAAATTACTCGGGGTCTTTCTACTCAAGGCATCAGCCACTGCATTGGCTTTTCCTGGATGACAATTGATAGTCAAATCATAGTCTTTTAATAGCTTCAACCATCGCCTTTGCCTCATATTCAATTTTTTTTTGAGTGAAAATATACTTCAGACTTTTATGATCAGTGAATATCTCACATTTCACTCCATACAGTTAGTGCCTTTAGATTTTCAATGCAAACACCACTGTAGCCAACTCCAAATCATGCGTAGGATAATCTACTCATATGGCTTCAACTGCCTAGGCGCATATGCCACTACCTTATCGTTCTACATCAGGACACAACCCAAGCCCATCTTCGATGCATCACTATAGATGGTAAAACCTTCATCTCCGGACGGAACTATAAGTATTGGAGCACACACTAATCGACTCTTTAGATCCTAGAAACTCTTCTCACAATCATCAAACCATTTAAATTTAACCCCTTTTTGTGTTAAACAAGTCAAAGGCATAGAAATTCGGAAAAATCCCTTAACAAACCTTCTATAATATCCTGCTAAATCCAAGAAACTACGAATTTCAATGACACTAGTAGGCCTATTCCACTCTACCTTGGGGTCAACAGACACCCCGTCTTCAGATATCACATGACTCAAAAATGATACACTCTCCAGCCAAAATTCACACTTCTTTAATTTAGCAAATAATTTATTCTCCCTTAATAACTGCAACACTATTCTTAGATGTTCTTCGTGCTGCTCTTTACTCTTTGATTACACAAGAATGTCATCAATAAAAACTACCACAAACTGATCCAAGAAGTGTTTAAATACTTTGTTCATTAAATCCATAAAAGCTGCAGGCGTATTGGTCAACTCAAACGACATCACTAAAAATTCATAATGCCCATACCTAGTTCGGAACGCTGTCTTAGGTATATCTTCCGCTTTAACCTTTAACTGATGATATCTAGAACGAAGGTCAATCTTAGAAAAGACTTGTGCTCCTTGCCATTAATCAAATAGGTCATTTATCCTAGGCAAAGGATATTATTTTGAATTGTCACCTTGTTTAACTCTCGATAATCAATGCAAAGGCAAAAACTACCGTCCTTTTTCACAAATAAAACAGGCACACCCCAAGGAGAAACACTAGGCCTAATAAAGCTCTTATCTAGTAACTCTTATAATTGTTCCTTCAACTCTTGCCCCTGATTTCCTCCGACTGCTTGAGAACCACTACCAATATTAGTCACATTCCCTTGCCGATTGTTATTACCAGTCCGTCGATTCGTTTGACCCTGGCGTGTATTCCTAGCCATATTTGCCAATGTCTCCTCATGTTCCATTGCAACCTATATGCATCAATAATAAAACCTCATCTTATTCTATTCTCAAGTCCCTATAACACGTAAATAAAATTAACATTTTACCAAATTATAAGCGTTCCTAATCCTACATCTACCTAATCTCACCACTATTCTATACCAACTTTTAAAATTACAACCTGGCTCTGATACCATAAAATTGTCACGCCCCAAGCTCCGTGACAACGCCGCACACTCATAAAAGTGAGCATGCAAGGCTAAGAATCCAATCACATAACCCACAATGTAAAATACTCAAAATAAATCCTTAAATTGTCATAATGCTAAAATCCACAAAAATTGATTATTCTTATCGTATGAAATTATCCACCAAGTCCACTAACAAAATCCATTAACAAAACAATAATCCAAGTACTTAAATCATAGTTCTACTCTTGGCACATTATGATAATTTTCTACCAAGTCTACTATTAAAATCCATTAACAAAATAATAATCCAAGTACTTAATCCATAGCCCTACTCTTGGCACTCCCATATGTAAAAATCCCGCGCAGCTCTACTCTTCAGAATCTGAAAAAAATAAGGGTAAGCTAGACAGCCTAGTAAATAACCAACCATCACTGTCAGCTGGATCAAGTATATCAAAAAGAAGTAAATAAATAGTAGATAACCAATAAATATAATTTTTGATACAAATCAATAAATGACACGATTATTTGTAAGATGGTTTCATAGCTGAAAATAAACAGTGTAGCAATACATTTTAATTAAAAGTCAATGGGGTAACTCGATGAAATTTCGTTATCCAAAATTTATAGATCGATATTCAGATGGTTCAATGATCGATTCACAAAACCCAAGTCTTAATGACTACGGTCACTTAGCCCGTGACAAGGCCCAGAACCACACCTAGGCCGGTGGTAAAGCCCCAAAAGAAACTAGTTTCTGTGCCAATAAATAACCCCCATTGGCTAGGGTCCAAATCATAGTCAGATTAGAGTGATGTTCAAAATTCAAACAATACACAACTTTTAAATAAAATATTCGATATTTTCGGAATAAACACTGGGTACAATTTTCAGAATAATTTCACAAAATATTCAAATAACTTTCATAATAATATTCGATGTTGTTTTATACTTGACCCATATTTTATTTTGAGAGAACAGGAAAGTTATGAATAAATATTTATGATTTTAAACGGTTCGATAGGAATAAAAATAAACCAACAGTGATAGAGGGTTACTTACCTCGAAAGCTTAGAAATAACACTCTAACACCAACTCCACCACTTCAATCACACAAACCTAATAAATACAACCTGAAATAAATTAATATTTTTTTTTACATGTTACATACACCCACAAAAGCCCCACTATATTAGATTAATGTATTGCTTTAATATCCAAGAGATCAAACCATTCAACCCAACTTTAAAGCCAAACACACCCTTACCCATGATACAAAACTCCATTATTTCTATTACCCATCCAAAGTTACACTTACACATTGCACCCAATTCTCAAAACCTAAGTAGGTACCTATAGATCTTCCAAATCCCCTTAATGCATTGATTGTTAAATTCCTCAACATAAACTTAATAATTAACAGTAAAGACAGATTTTACCTTAATCAATGGGTGTCCCAAAATCACTAATGTGCTGCCTCCAATCCCTATTGTAGCCTCACTTGAACCTCTCTTCTCTTTTTCTTTTCTTTTTTTCTTTTACCTTCTCAAACCCTAGCCGCCTATGGAGCAATTCACAGCCTCTGTTTTGTTTGTTTTCCAAGACTTAAAGCCATAATAAGTGGGCTTATTAACCTAATTTCTCAAAGTTACAAAATTACCCATCTAAGTAATAGGAAATATAATGCCATCTCATAACTAATTCTTTGATATTAATAAATGACCCATATAAATTAATTTAATTACTAATCTATCCAATAAAATAATCCTACATACAACTTGGGTTTTACAGTAATTTCACTTGAAAAAAAATTTATAATAAAAATAATTTTTATGAGGTGTGTGCAAAGAGGGGAAGTTGGATGTGTAAATAGAAGCTCCCCAAAAATGGGGAGGTTCTATTTGCACACACAATATACACTTTTTGCACATCTTTCTCACTACACTTTTTGCACATTCTCTTCATTAAGTGTGTGTATAGAGTGGGTTTGGTATGTGTAAATAAAAGCTCCCACAAAAATGTGTGGATTTTATATAATAGAATATATATATATGTACTACTACAATATTAAAACGAGTTAATCTGTGCTGCACTAGATGTGGCTCTCATTTTCTGTTACCTATTTTACCCATCAATTTGTGAAGGTTACAGTTTCTTTGCTTTTGGCCATTTTGATATGCTTAGTAAATGTTGGGAACAACCAAAACATCAAAATTTGGGTAGAGTTTTGAGTCCCTTTAAGTGAGGAATTTTTTTTTTTTTTTTTTTTTTTTGGGATCTTTTGTTAATTTGGGTAAGGAAAATGTCACGCCCCAAATAATTTACACAATACAGACTCATCAACTTCCAATTATATTATTTTGTTTCCAATTTAACACTTCCAATGCATAACATATATAAGGAATATAAAGTATCAACATCAACCACATCATCAATCTCTATCATGTGCATTCATTAAACTCCAGAGATTTATAAAAAAAAAAATATTCCACATGTTGTTATACATCCAACATTCCTAAAATATGGATCTATAACATGTGGCATGACAAGTCAAGTACAAATTAATGCCCTCAAAGACTACAAATTCCAAGGCTTAAGCCTGGATACACCAAAAATGGTTTTTCGAACCGTACATGTAAAGCCGTTGGCTTGTCAAAAATAATTACAACAAAAAGAAAAGAGCATTGTGCTCTCCAAATATATTCCACGTCTCTACCTTGGCGGGATCACCACATCCTTTCCTGCACAACCCAGTAGGAAAATCTTAACTAAGTATATGCATTTTATACAATCTCTTGATATGAATGCATATGCTATGCCATGTTCAAAAACATACATATCTATCATTTGAAACTTTTGTGCACAATGCAATTTGAGAATTTAACAATTTCAATGTAATTCGAAAGGGCGGTAAATACGACTCAGGTAATCTCTAGGTAGGTGTCTGCAAGTAGACATAACAAGCACTACCAATCCCCACTTTACCGGTTGTTAACCGAAAAGCACGTGGTACTTCCTCTATGCGTGTTTTCGGTCTTTCACCATAAACACACAGGCCAACTTAACCAATATCAACTACAATCCCAATTCAGACTTACCAACGTATTTATCCCAAAAACAAATCAATATGATCTTGTTTCACAAAATAATTTCCTTTCTCAAAGCAATACTTTTCCAATGCAAGATTCAAAATCAATTACATCAATGATAAAATGGAATGGCAATGCAAAATGTCCAATACATTAATATAATCCATTTTCAATTCCCCCGCACAATTCTCCATTGTGATCAAATTTCCACATCTCTCATCAATACAACATCATAATACATTCACAAAAGATAAAATAATACAATATTAGCTTTCAAGCATTTTCATATATTAATCATCATAATATAATTCCAATGGATGATATAACAACTTCAACATTCATGTATTCTCAACATGTTCAACATCATTTTCTAAGTTTGGTTTTTTAAAAACTAACCAACAAGAAGTTCCAAAATCAATAAATCTCATTTCCTCTAGGAAATTCTTCATTTGATGCAATTATAGAGATTTCTCCATAATTTCTTCACATAACAAATTATCAAGCATAAATTTCACCATATCTCAACCTTTTTTCCAAAATTCCAAAATTCGAGGGTTTCCACCAAAACGAGGTTTTTGTTCCATTTTTCAAAAGATTTTTTCAAAACAACACCCACACCTCAGAACATAGGTTATATTCTCAAAAGTTTTGAAAAAAATAAATAAAATCATCTTCTAACATCATTTAAGGTTCAATAACCCAAAATCATAACTCGAACAAGTAATAAATGCTTTAAACAAGCATAATCTTACAAAAACATATATGTAACTCAAAAATTATCCTTACCTCAAGCTTGGAAGATGAAGGAGAAGAAAACCCTAGAACTCAAGGTTGAAGAAAACTCAATCTAATCGGTTATAAACGTAGCCCTCGTCACCCTCTTCTATTTGGTGTAAAAAGCCCCCTCAAACTCTTGAAGATTTGAGCTAAATCTTCCAGAAAAGTTGGATTTGGGTGTTTGTAAAGAGAAATAAGAGAAAAGATAAGTAGAGAGAGAGAGAAGGAGAGAGAGAAGTGAAAATCTGTGCAAAACACATTTTTGGCATCAATTTTGAGAAAAAGAGCACAAAATTCGAAATAGACACACTGAAATCCACACGAGCGGGGTTTCAATTCTGCACGAGTGGAATTTCCAATCCACAAGAGCAGATTTTTTTGCCTCATGGGCAGTTTACTCCAGAGAGCTGCCCAAAAAATCCACCCAAAATCCGCTCGAGCAGTTTTCTACCCAAAAAACTCTGAAAAACTTTAAAAAACTTTGTGTTGATCTACAAGGGCAGTTTTGCCCAAAAACCCAGAGTTTGATTTTGCCACCTAAGAGAAGTTTCAATGCCCAAAACTCAAAATTTTCAAACCGGGAAAAGTTACGAGAGGTTAAGTAAGAGTAGAAAGAAATCTCAACGACCCAATACAATAAACAAAACCCCGAAAGCAATACACACTACCCTACTATACAATACCATTTAAGCCCAAGACCCGGGACATCACAATCTCCCCCCCCCCTTAGGAAATTTCACCCCCCGAAATTTGGTTACACCCCTTATCAACAACTCCAAAGAACAAGAATAAAACAAGTCATAATAGCAACAAATCAATTATAGCATGAAGATCTCAATCTCAACAACATTTCACTATCATTATCAAAATTCTTCCATGGGCCAAAGCCACAATCCAATAATCACTAGTATGATAATCATAAGCATATGTTCAACAACAATTAACAATCCTACAATAGTTCTCATGCTTGAAAGACAATAACAATCATAGCAACAAGTGGTTTACAATTCCAACTGTTTATTCTCAAACACAAGAGAAAATTACAATCTAGAACAAACTAAGCATTCTCAAATAAATCCGGATACTTGGAGCGGACTTCCGCCTCCCGTTCCCAAGTTGCTTCCTCAACCCCATGGTGTATCCACAACACCTTCACTAATGGTATGGTCTTGCCCCTCAACACTTGTTCTCAGGTATCTAAAATTTGAACCAATCGCTCTTCGTATGAGGCATCCTCATCTACCTCCAAGTCAACACAATCAAGTACATGTGAAGGGTTGAGTTCGTACTTCCTAAGCATAGATACATGGAACACGTTGTGAATCCCAGAAAGCTGTGGCAATAAGGCCAAACAGTATGCCACTTCTCCAATCCGATCTAAATTCTTGAAAGGTCCAATAAACCTTGGAGACCATTTTCCACTCTTACCAAATCTCATCAAACCCCGCCTCGGTGAGATTTTTAGAAATACATGGTCACCAACCTCTAAAGATAGAGGTCGTTTTTTCCTATCGGCATAACTCTTCTGTCAGCTTTGAGTCGTAGCTAACCTCTTTCGAATGAAAGCAATTTTCTCGGTCGTCTCTCTAACAATCTCCAGGCCCAACATCGGTGCATCACCCACCTCGGCCCAACAAACTGGTGATCTACAAGGCCGGCCATATAAGGCCTCGAACGATGCCATCTCGATACTAGCTTGATAACTATTGTTATAGGCGAACTCAATCAATAGTAGGTGCCTCTCCCAAGATCCCCTAAAAACAAGGACACAAGCTCTAAGCATGTCCTCCAAAATCTGAATGGTATGCTTAGACTGCCCATCAGTCTGAGGATGATAAACGGTGCTAAAGGTCAACTTCGTTCCCAATGCCTTTTGAAGGCTTTGCCATAACCGGGCAATGAAACAAGGAGCTATATCCGAGACAATGGTCATAGGGACCCCATGAAGTCGAACTATCTGTCTAATGTACAACTCTGCCAAATGCTCAATTGAGTCGCCGATGCGCATCAGAATGAAGTGCGTAGACTTAGTCAACCTATCAACAATCACCCAAACGGTATCATTGCTCTGTTGTGTTCTAGGAAGCCCAACTACAAAATCCATAGTAACATGCTCCTATTTCCACTCGGTAATAGGTAGGGGTAGCAAACCCGCTAGCTTTTGGTGCTCGACCTTCACTTGTTGACAAGTAAGGCATTTTGAAACAAATAAGGCGACATCTCGCTTCATACCCCTTCACCAAAACTGGTGACTAAGATCATGATACATTTTTGTGTCTCCCAGACGTACCGCAAGGCGTGAGTGATGAAATCCTCGGAGTACATCCTCTCTACAAGACTTTGGCACAAACAAACGGTCTAGATACCTCACACTCAAATACGAGTGGATGTTCAAACCCTTCTCTTCCTTCCCATTGGAGATCCTATCATGAATTGTCTCCACCTCACGATCATCCTATTATGCCTTTATGACCTTACTAATCACAGTAGGTTGAGCAGTCAAAGTAAATAAGGTAGCACCCTCGCTAGTCTCACCCAGATGCAAATCAAACTCACCGATATCATCTAGCGTATCCCATTACTGAATGGCCACACTTGCCACACTACTCACAAATTTCCGATTCAAGGCTTCAGCTACCACATTGGCCTTTCCCAGATAATAATGCAACTCAAAGTCATAATTAGTGTAAATTCAAATCTTTTTGGAAAAACAAGTATTTTAGACTCTTATGATAGGAGAACACATCAAACTTTTCACCATATAAATAATGCCTCAAAATCTTCAAAGAAAAAATTACCGCCGCTAACTCTAAATCATGGGTGAGGTAGTTCTTCGCATGAGTTTTCAATTATCGTGAACCATAGGCCACAACCTTTCCTTTTTGTATCAACACACAACCAAGTCCATCCTGGGACGCATCGCAATAAATGGTATAACCCAAGCCCCTTTCCGGAATTATCAAAACCTGTGTGGTGGTCAACCTAGTTTTAAGTTCTTGGAATGACTTCTCGCAAGTCTCATTCCATACAAATTTGACACTCTTCCTTGTCAACCTAGTCAATGGTGTGGCTAATCTAGAAAAGTTCCTTACGAACCGACGATAATACCTGGCTAACTCCAAGAAACTCCAGATTTCAAAAATATTTTTAGGTTGTTCCCAATCTTGCATGACATCTATCTTAGAAGAATCTACAGTTACTCCTTCTCTCGATACAACATGCCCCAAAAACTTCACTTCAGTCAACCAAAACTCGCATTTCTCAAATTTAGCATACAATTGGTGCACCCTAAGCAAGTTAAGCACTGTCCGCAAGTGTTCCTCGTATTCTTCCTCAGAGATTGAATAAATCAAGATATCGTCTACAAAGACAACCACGAAGCGGTCTAAGAATTCACGGAAGACTCGGTTCATCAAGTCCATAAAGGAAGCAAGGGCATTGGTTAAACCGAAAGGCATTACTAGGAATTCATAGTGGCTATAACGCGTGCGAAAGGTCGTTTTCTGGATATCCTCCTCCCAAATTCTCAACTAATGGTACCTCGATCTCAAGCATATATTCGAAAAGCAACGAGACCCCCTAAGTTGGTCAAATAAGTTATCTGTTCTGGGTAGAGGATCCTTGTTCTTAACGATAACTTGATTTAATTTGTTGTAATCAATACATAACAGCAACAACCCATCCTTTTCTTCACAAAGAGAGCCAGCGCTTCCCAAAGTGATGTACTAGGGTGAATGAAGCCCTTCTCTAAAAGTTCTTGGAGTTGAATCTTCAACTCATGCAATTCTGCGGGTGTGAGTCTACACGATGCCATGGAAATTGATGCCATACTAGGCACGAAGTCAATGGAAAACTCGATCTCCCAGTGGGGTGGCAAATTAGTAAGATCCTCGGGAAAAACATCTAGTTATTCACAAATTACCCTCGGCATTTCAACTCGAACCCCGTCACTCTCACTATTCAAGAGAGTTGCAAGAAGACAACTAAGCTCGCCCCTACTATGAGGGTCATAAACTGGCAATAAGACTCTATCAGCTCGGTCTCCTAGAAAATAAAAAAAATCACCACTGAAGGTGCACACTGTAACCCTCTGATGGTAACAATCAATAATGGCACGATAAGAAGACAACCAATCCATGCCTAGTATGATATCAAAACCCAACATGTCTAACAACACAAATGCAAAAGGAAGTCAGCGCCCGGAAACCTCTATCTCACAACTACGACATCCCCAGTCCAAGTCAAACATACCCCCAACTGGTAACTCTACCCTAAGTGGAAACACTAACTGAGCCACATCTAACCCCAATACAGAAGCAAAAGAAGAAGATATAAATGAATGTAGTGCACCTATATCAATCAACACATTAGCCAATGAATTGAACAAAACAAAAATACCTCTCACAAAAAAGGATCCTGGCAACTGCTCTGGCTCTGTAACAGCATATACGCACCCCTATGGCCTCTAATCAACCTACTCATCTCTTGGAGCATAGGCCTGTTGTATTGACTGAGTCGAAGTGGCTCCCTGATTAGCTCGTGAGGTCTGGACTAAATGAGCCTACTGATGGCTCTAAGTCTGCCTCGACCCTATGTGCTAGATGTGCCTCCCAATTGTGGGCAAGCTCTCCTCAAATGCCCCGACTGACCGCACTGAAAAGACATAGGTCCTTACCCCATACTCTAGGACTGACTCTAAGATCAGTTAGGTAGTGGTGGTGGTAACATTTGTTGCACTCCTCCCTTTTGTGGGTAGGAACTAGCCTTGTGGCCCAATTGGCCACACTTGAAACAAGTAAAGTTGCCCCGAGCATTTCTCCCCAGGCCAACAGTCGATAATGGAAAGGTAGATCTAGTTTGTTGTGATTGGGTTTGGGATGAAGAAGTGCCCCTACTTTTCTTGCTAGCTCTCAAGTCCCCCAACGACTACTGACCCCTAAACCTCAAACCCTGAAATCTCTCCTTCTCGACTTGCACTGTAATCTCTACATGTGCTACTGCCTCCACAAGACGGTCATAGTTCTGGATCATATTTCCGACAACCTTCAACAAGATCTTCGTTCTCAATCTCTTCTCGAACTCTATGCAACGGTGCTCCTACGTTGCCACCAACTACGTTGCAAACTGGGACAAACTAGTGAAGACTACTTCAAACTTGACCACGAACAGGTTAAGTTGCTTGAGGTTCTGAAACTCTTGCCTCGGTCTCTCCCTAGTAGTAGAAGGTAGGTACTTGTCTTGGAAAGCAACGACAAAAGCTTTCCCAAGTCGACCCCACTCTACCTTTAGCGTACTTCCACCATTGGCCCGCATCCTCTTTGAGGTAGTAACTCGCCAAAGTCACCCTTAGCTTAGTATCTTCAATGTGAAGCATCTCAAATGTCTTCACCGTTTGCTCAAGCCACCCATCTGCCTTCTTGGGCTTGGGGCCACCGTGAAACTCATCCAACTTGGCCCGCAAAAATTCTCTAGGCAGAAAACTCATCTTTGACTCCACGGCATTCTCTCGGGCAAGGTTCTCCGACCTCAAGATGTTCATTGATTCTCTCAAAGCTCCCGCCATCTCTCAGGCTAGGGCACCCATTGCGGCTTAACCTACTTGTTCTGGGACTCCCGCATACCCCATTTGTTAGGCCACATTAGTTTAGCCTGCTTGCTCGGCCGCATTAGTTTAGCCGAACCCTTCCTCTTGCACCGGAACCTCGTGGACTGGTACTTCATGCACACCTCAGCGAGGCCTACTATGCCTCCCGCCTCTATCACCACGTGCTTGACCTCTCCCTGACATCCTAATTAACGATAAAAGTAAACAATTTAGCATGCAAACTCATATGTGCTCATAACTTATCTCACACGTCTTATCACAACAATTCTATACATTTCCATATCATAAAAACACTTAGTTTCACTCCACATTAGCACTTAGTCACACAAACACATATGGATCACTCCTTTATGATGAAATTCGTTCTATGAAATACCAAGAATTCTTATTAGAATAAGCATTGATCTAGTGTCCTTCTAATAGGACCTCAAGAAATTTAATAGGCGCAAACAACATCTTAAAAGTTCAATCACATACCCATCTAGTCACATAAACATGTTATCACATAACATCTAAAACAAGGAACATCTTCTAATCAAGCGAAATAACCCATTGTCATTTCCCTCGATGCCCAAATATTTAAACTCGATAGCTCTGATACCCAGTTGTCACACCCTAAATAATTTACACAATACAGACTCATCAACTTCTGATTACATTAGCTTGTTTCTGTGGCTCGACTTTTTCACCCCCCCTTTCGGAAGGTTTGAAAGAAAGCCCTACAATTTGGACTCTCGCGGTTCTGAATCTAATCTCAAAAGTGCAATGTGAAATTGATAAACAACAAAGAGTCCAAATCCGACAAATCTTTTGGAAAATTGATTTTAGGATCAAAAATGCCAAAATTGGACTGCTTTGCCAGATACAGAGTCGCCACCTAAATATTTTATTTTGGAAAAATTTAGGAAACCCATGACTCGTGCCGAAGGCCATGTGTCCGTCATCACCAAAGTTGCCTCGACTCAGGAACTTGGGTACGAAAGAGGAAGGTCATGAATTGAGCACCCCCGCTCACCCGATCAAAGATCGGCCTCTACTAATCATGATATTATATTTTATAAATATTATGTGTTCTTATTCCGGTTATTAAACTAGCATTACTATGTAATGAGCACAAGCAGGTATAGACTAGTTTGCTCAATTTGGAACAATTCAACTTATGTTTATTTGCAAAAATAGTTTGAATTTGCCACCTCAAGTGGGCTTAATGATTGCGAATTTGCCACAAAACATAGTGGGCTTAAAACGGATTTGCCACTCAACAAAGTGGGCTTAAAAAGCACATTCGTTGAATTGTTCCAATTCAAACAACAAGCCTTCATCCACAGGCATTCATGTAATTAAGCATTTAAGCATATAACCTCATGGCAAGCATGCTAATCATGGCAACATTCACACTTATGCAAGTATGCTAAAGCATAAAAACTCACCTAGTACTCTGAGCTAAAACAGAAACTAGTTAGAAAGATGCAAGATCCTAACTATGCAAGATGCCTAATGCAACACATGTGATATGCAATTAAATAGGCTTGGCTACTAATATGGCATATGATTTGATTCGATAACATGCGGTTAAACACGTATTCAAAAAATTTATTGAAATGACAATGTAGTTTGAAAGATGCGCCGAGCCTCGGTGCATGCAAGACAAGATGAATGGATGCAAGCATGCGATATGCTAATTTGAAATATATCCCTAATCTGACCATCAAAAGCGATTAAATGAAAGGGAAAAATACGTGGGGTTGGAAGACATACACACATGCACACACACTTATTACAACATTACGCCCTCGCGAAGGAGGGTCCAAATAAATAAGCTAACCAACTAGCTACGCTAATTAAGCTAACTAATTATTACAAACCGAATTAATTAACTATTCTAGTTAACTAATTATTACAAACCGAAATCGAATAATTAGTTAAACAAACTAATTATTTGCAACTCTTAATTAGTTACAACTAATTAATTACAACACATATTTGATCAAATGCTAAATAAACTAATTAGCTGATCCCGGGAAACGAGGGAGGCCTATGCATGCTCAATTTTTCATCTGGAAAAGCCACTGCCTTGCTGCTGAAAACCTATGTTTGCACATATGAACACCAACAAAGTTATCCACTTCCAGAACACCTCTGCTCCACCTTACCAATGCACTGTACAAATTTCATAGATGGGTGACAGGGGGCTGGTCGGCTACCAATGGTGGCCGGTCGGCTACCATTGGTGGCCGGTCGCCACTAGTGGTGGCTGTCAGCCACTGCTGGTCTACACTTCCTTGCTGTAACAAAGAGCAAAACAGAGCAAAACAGTGTATTTCTCAACGGTTATTTGCACACTTTGCCTCTCCTTTTCATGGGGAAATCAAAGGAAGGACAAATTTTGGTTCACAAACCATCAATCAAGCAAATTCATTGCATGATGACTTGTGAAACCAATTGTGCAAGTTCAATAAATGTACAACAAGACCAAAAAAGACGATCACCCTATCATGCATGATCAAGGGCAATGGAGACCAAAGAAAATGGCACATTTCATCACTTTTGAGTATGAAATGTCACATTTTCCTTGTGTTCAAATTAACGTCCGATTTAAACACATGCAATGCAACACAAAGAATGCTTATCTTGCCTCTTTTACTTGCCAATTTTGTTTACTCATTTTAATTGCCAAATCATTCATTAATCCATTAAGTCCATTGGTGAGTGTCCTCTAATGGAAAAAGGGTTCAAACCACAAATTGCTTTGGGCATGAAAGAGGCATTACACTGTTGGTAATGAACCCCCTAAGGGATTAAACCATTAGGTGTAGCACTTCTATTTCACACTTAGGCAAACAATTGGTTTGAAACCACTTTCAAAGCAAAATCAAAAATTAAAGAAATAAGGGAGATTGCAGAGATTATAAGTGCTGAAATGAAGTAGAAAAAACACAAAAACATGCAATCAACTCACACCAATGATGGTTAAAGTTTTAAAACACTAAGCTAGTGAAAGGGGTTACACTACAACTATGCAAAACGAGACTCAAATGAACTAACCAACCCAAAACAGAGCTAAAACAGTCCAAAAAAGAGCCTAAATCATGTTGGAATTAAGCTACAAATTGCTAGAAAAAAAGGCTAACACATAGAGCTATTTAGGCTAGCAAACAAGACACAAGGAGAGGAGGCTAACCCCTCCTATTTTGAACTTCAAAACATGATTTTAGCCACTGAAATAGCTCTGAAAATCAGTGTTTAAAAGCCCTGAAAAAGATAATGCAAGGGTGGGAAACAAAAGGCAAAGGCCTCCATAACAAGGTACAAAGAATGGCTATCAACCCCTCAACCTTTAATGACCTTAGGACCCAAGCTTTAGCCCAAAAACACAGAGTTTTTATAGTCCAAAATCAGTTGGAAAACATGCTGGAATGAAGACAAAAGTAGCTAAAACAATAAGCTACAACATGAAGCTTTTGAACTACTAAACAAGCATAAAGAGGGGTGGTTGAGCCCTCCATTTTTGGGACCTCAAAACAACATTTTTAGCCTCTGAAAATCTCTGAAAATTAGTGGTAAAAAGTTCAAAAAAGTTGATGAAAGAATGGGAAACACAAGTGGAAAGGCTTAGAGAGTAAGGTTCAAACAAAGGTGATTAATCCCTTTACCTTTAAGAGCCTTAAACCACAAGCTTCAACCCATAAAAACAGGTTTTAAAGAGTTTAAAAACAGTAAGAAAAGATGGAAAACAAATGGTGTAAAGATGGTACAAAGGCAAGAAAAAGTATACCTCTTAGAGAAGAGTGAACCCTTAAGCCATAAACCACCAATTTCCACACTCTCAAGTGCTTCAAGAGCTCAAATCCAAGCTCAAATCACCTCAACAAGAAGCTCTCTAGGTTTGGTTTGGTGTGTTTGGGCATAGGCTATGCAAGTTGCAAAAGAAAGAGAGGATTGTAGAGAGAAAGGATTTTTCCAAAAATATTTCACTCCTAAATGTTTTATAACCTTGAAAACAATAGAGAAGGTCCTCTATATATAGAAATATATGGCTTCAGGTCGAAAATATCAATATAGGACAGTTGGAGCAGTGTGGAACAGCTGGAGGGAAAATATCTATAAAAAAACTACCTTTTTTGCACCAATGGCAGACTGGCCATCACTGATGGCCAACAAACCTCACCCCTGGCCGACACACTTCACCCCTGGCCGACACATGGCCGTCAAACCTCACTAGTAGCCGACATGCAAAAAATCTAGTTTCTAGCCGCGACTTCAAACAGGCATATCTCCTTCGTCCGGACTCCGTTTCAGGTCATTCTTGAGTCTAAATTGAAGCCCCGGAAGTAAGATTTCCAATGGTGGCAGCTTCACATCAAAATTCCAAGTGTGAAAAAAGATACTCCTATTTTAGTGGAGACTGCTCAATTTTGGTCCTAACGGAGTGATGCCTAACTTCTCCCAAACTAGTTTTTCTTCTCTCTTCTCTAATTTTCTTCAACTCCAAACCTCTAAATAAGATGTTTTGAAAGATTTTTCAAAGAGTTCACCTCTCTTTCATTTATTTTCACTTTGTCCTTACTCGATTTACCGAAAAACATAACATTTAATGAAATACGAGCCTCGGAACATCATAGAAACTTTCTCAAAAATATTTTGAAAGAGAGGGTTTTAAGGTCTAAAATCATTTTGGTCAAAATAGTTTTGGTCCAAAATGGGGTGTAAGGTTGGGACTTGAAGCTCTCCTTGCTGAAGAAATCGAACATTTGCATAACATAACTTTCATCCTCGAGTAATCAATCAATGGTGCCCAAGTCTAAAGGGCGGTCAGAAATGGGGTGTCTACAGTTGCCCCTCTTTGACAGAGCTCAAAGTCATGAAATAACGTGAGTGAATGTCAAAATCCGAAGACGACCCATCTTAACAAAGCCGTAAGACTTGAGCAAACAAACAAAATGCAGATGTAATTGGTTGAACCCGAAGGTTGCCTACTTATCCCTTTGCAAGGAATCAAACCAGCGTAGTTCAGGGATAGAATGCAAAATGATATACAATTGTAACGAAATCATGCAAATGATATACAATGTGAGAAAATCATCAAACCACAAGCAGTGCAAAACACACAAATATCATAAAGGATTGGTGATGCAAGTCAAACTACGTTTTATATAGAAAAGGTGCCAGAGCACTCTAACCACAATTCTTGCGGAATAGGCGTATGCACATGCAGAACTATATTTTTTGTAAAAAGAGAAAAAGTACAAGTAATTGGATGGTTTGATATAAGTGAGGAATGATCTGCTAGGGAAAGATAATGATCCTAAATGCTGAATGCAGCAAGACAAAATACGATGCAATGGATGCAGTAAATAAGGCGTAAGCCGAACCACATTTTACCTAGAAAATGTATGGACACGAAACCCTCATACCACAATTCTTGCAGAATAGGCGCGTACACATGCAGAGCTATGTTTTAACGTGAAAAGGTATGGGCACATACCAGACTAAGCTTAACATGGAAAGCATGTAGGCGATAAAACAGATAATGCAGTAGATGAATAGGGTGACATACTCCAACCACGTTGGAACCGTGAGAGGAGGAAAAACAAATCCCAAACACACTAAATTCGTGTGAAGAAAGGAACACTCAAACCACGCTGAAATCGTGAGAAGAGGACAAACAAATCCCAAACACACTGAAATCGTATGAGGAAAGGAACACTCAAACCACGCTGGAATCGTGAGAAGAGGTCCTAAGAAAAGCCAATTAGGGGCGCACTCCACGCGTCCTGAGATAAATTCCAAACATGCTGAAATCATGGGAGGAAAGGGACACTCTAACCACACTGAAATCGTGAGAAGAGGTCCAAAGAAAAGCCGTCAGGAGCACGTTCCATGCATCCTGAGATAAATTCCAAACACGCTGAAATCGTGTGAAGAAATGGACACTTTAACCACGCCGAAATCGTGAGAAGAGGTCCAAAGAAAAGCCGTCAGGAGTGCGTTCCACTAATCCTGAGATAAATTCTAAACATGCTGAAATCGTGTGAGGAAAAGGACACTTTAACCACATCGAAATCGTGAGAAGAGTTCCAAAGAAAAGCTGTCAGGAGCGCGTTCCACTCATCCTAAGATAAATTCCAAATACGCTGAAATCGTGTGAGGAAATTGACACTCTAACCACACTGAAATAGTGAGTATAGGTCCAAAGAAAAGCCGTTAGGAGTGCGTTCCACGCATCCTGAAATAAATTCCAAACACGCTGAAATCGTGTGAGGAAAGAGACACTCTAACCACGCCAAAATCGTGAGAAGAGGTCCAAAAAAAAGCCGTCAAGAGCGCGTTCCATGTATCCTGAGATAAATTCCAAACACGCTAAAATCGTGTGAGGAAATGGACACTTTAACCGCACTGAAATCGTGCGAATAGGTCCAAAGAAAAGCTGTTAAGAGCGCGTTCCTCACATCCTGAGATAAATTCCAAGCACGCTGAAATCGTGTGAGGAAAGGGACACTCTAACCACGCTAAAATCGTGAGAAGAGGTCCAAAGAAAAGCCGTCAGGAGCGCATTCCACGCATCTGGAGATTGCCCCGGGGGACAACAATTCTAAACGCTGCTCAGCGTAAAAGGATAAATGATACAAGATAACACAAGATGAAAATAAATGCAATACGTGCGATGATATGATACATATTACAAGCAATGTAGTGCATAATGTTTAGGGAAATGCAATAAATAAACAAAGCGGTGCTTTAACAAGCACCTCATGGGGCAAGTGGCGATGAACCGCTCTACTCTGACGGGGATCCCCCTTTGTGTTTTTCGAACTCCTTCCTTCAACTCTCAGTTCAAAGGTCCTGAAATGTTGACATGGGGTAGCATCTGCATGTAGAAGTAACGGATGCTGCTAATCATATTCGCAACTTTCCCTATTCTCCAACGGGGTAACAGACTAGGTTGGTTCAGTATCTAGAATTGAGGCGCACACATGCTATCTCAACCTATGGGGCTACCATACAGATTTCAAGCCGGGGATACACCCCTGGGTATTCAAACCAGACTTTAGTCTCAGAAATTCCAAACCTTTGTGTTCTAGGCATCCCCATTCGAACTCTAGTTTCCACCGTCGCAGTTGGTCTCTTAGGAACTTATTGCAAACACAACTAAGACGCCTCTGGCAGAGAAATAGTGCTCAGGGAGAGCACTTCTGATTGCCATTCTGGCTGGAAGTAGGCTTGAACTTGACGTAGAGGTACACTCATACTTCGAAGCATTGACAAGGCCTGAGGAGGTACATCCGGAATGCAATCTCGAAATTTTATGACGTTGAAACAAACTCAGATGCTCTAATTTTCTCTCTTTTCTTTTGCTTTGCAATCCGGAACCTATATAGCTTCAGATAGGTCCTTGTTCTATTATTCTCACATGACCTGGGTTGAACCCAGCTATTTATGAAAGAAAGAATCCTGTTTTGTACATCCTGTTGGGAATGGCATGGCACTCTAAGCACAAAACGATTTATTTTTGAAATTGAAATTGAGAAATGAGTTCTTAACTCGGTATTGAGCCTACAACTGACTACAATACACCACGACTCAACAGAGAGAAAACGAAGGTAAAACAACCTAAACACATCTATTTACACTCACAACGACTCAAAACAAGAATCGAGACAAACAAAAACAACAAACACTACACTCGGATATGTTCTAATGGCGAGAGACCTCTCGGTTCATGAGGAGCCTATTTCTCCAGGTATTCCTTCCCACTCTTTCTTATTTGTTATTCTCACATCACTTTGGCACTCAATCTCTTTTTCTCTGACAAGCCCCTTCCTCACTTTTTCTCTCAACGCACATCTCTCTATTCTTTAATCTCTCTTATTTTTTATCCCTTCCCCGGGTGGTTGATGGATAAGCAAGAAGTCGTGGGCTCTTGCCCCTAGTATTCTACTAGATTCTCCTTCTTTCGCTCACAACTAGTGAGCTCTCTCATAGAGGGGTTGTGGTGCGACCAGATGCGTAGCAAATCTGTAACTGACATCGGTTAACAATGCCCTTGGCTTAGTTTGACCAAGATGAATTACAGCATGTCCCACCAGCCAGGCATACAATTGATTGGTCTTACACATTACGTTTTCTACGTCCCCATTTTGGGTCAGATGCCAATTTGAGCGTGATCGTCCAGATGAGGGAACCGAATATCCAGCTCCATTTTCAATTCGTACTTCGCACTTGGCTTGATACCTCACTGTTTGGAGGATGAGAAAGCTTTCGACCCTCTGCTGTTAGCTTGCGCCCTTTCTGGCAAGTGCATTGACAATAGGGAAAAGACAGAAAACCTAACTCAACTGTGCCCCTAGTTTATTATTTTGACCATTTTTTGCTTTTGGTTTTCTACTAAAACAATTTTGACCAATATGGGAGTTAGATTAACATGCTTATTCGATTTTCTGATTTGTGAGCACTGAAAATTTTCCTTTTTTGGGTCCAAGAAATGGTCCAGTTTTGAAAAAATAGAATAATTTTCGAGAAAATTAGTCAACTTCATTAAAAAAAACTCAAAACTATTTTTGCAAATGACCATTGCTCAACCAACGCAGAATCTACTCTCGAGATGCACAATCTCAGATCGAAATTTGATTTGTCTTGCAGCTGCATCTTGTAACGGAATAGGACACCCGAATTTGAACGAAGACAAGCCAATTTGCACATGGATAAGATAGCCGAGTTTGAACAAGGATAAACCAATCAACATGGATGAGCCAACCAGGCTGAAAGTAATTGGGACCAAACTTCAGGATGAAGTTGCCTACATATCCCAAAGATGGGAATCAGGTCGTACGTAGTTCCGAGGTTGAGGTTCACTCGAGTGTTGACATTCTCCTTTTACGCTCTAACTTTTGCCAAAGCTGCCCTTTCGGGTTTTCAACCTTGCGAGCTATTTTTTCTTTTCTTTTCATTTCTTTTCCTTTTCTTTTCTTCTTTTTTTTTCTTTCTTTTTTGCTTCGTTTCCATTTTTTCATTTTTGTTCTTTTTCTTTTCTCTGCTCTAACTTTTGCCTGGGTCGCCCTTCCGAGTTTTCAGCCCAACGAGCCTCTCAAGGATAGAAAAGTTTAACTTGTCCATGTTGATCAGTTGTAGGATCTCTAGCCATCTGAATCCATGAGAATAGCTGCTGTTGCTGACTAAATAGTCTTAATGATGTGAGTGCCCATCCAATTGGGGTCTAAATTTACCCCTAGTGTTGTAGATAGGAACTTGATTGTCTTTCAGCAAAACTTTTCTTTTCTCCATTCGTGGGATTTTGTCTTTCTTGCCAATCTCTATTGGTTTGCAGAATGACCCATCTTTTGAATTTTTGAGCACATCTGACATTTTGTTGCCTCTAGTTCAAGGGATGCTTCTCATCTAACTTTGCAAGCTTCCTTTGATGACATCTGACCTTCTTGATCTGACCTTCTTGCCCCTAGTTCAAGTGTTGCTTCCAATCCCACCATACAAGCCTTATAGCGTGATTGATCATTTGAACATTCTGAGTTAAGGTTCAAGGTTTGAAAGCAAAAGGGGTCGAGTCTTGAGGCCGGGAGTGATCCTATACTATACAATCTCGAGAGCGATTCCATGCATGTCTTCGTAGGACTACGCAAAACATTTTTTGAAATCTTTTAAGAAAGTGACTAGTCGCTCGCGTCGAAGACAATGTAGAACCAATCTGGATCAAGCCAGGATCCTTCTCAGTACTCACAGTAACAAACATGATCTCATTTATTAAGGGCTTAACATGCCTCTCTTTCTCTCAGTTTGATCAAATTTTGAAAATCCTGAGGAATTCCTTCCTCTTTATTTTCACCACAGTGTTAGAAAAGTTTAAAAAAAAACTTAGGTCAATGCAATGATTTCAAGGCATAGCAAAGGCACAGTTTTGGTCAATTACTGCCATCTCATTCAGAACTTCTAGCTCAACTGGCTCAATGGTAGAAATAGACTCAAAAGAAAGAGTGCAAAAGACAAACACAAAACAAGCAAGTGATGCCCGAGTTAACATGCTCGAAATCACCAACCTCCGACAGAACAAGACAGACTCTATACAAAAAGACTGACTTAATACAAAAAAACTAACTCAATACAACACAATAAGACTGACCCAATACCCAAGTCAGAAAGTAAAATAAACAGCATTTGCAAATTGCTCAAAATAATGCGTGCCATTTGCCATATCTAGAGTAAAATGAGCGCCATCAGCAGGTGGTTCCTCCCCGATCACATAGTCACATTATCCCCCCAGTTCATTGATCTAGTGCCGATAGACTTTGCAAGATCTGGTGCGACGGTGACCTCGTTGTCAATCAGATCTTGTATTTCATGGCGAAGACGAAAACAACTGTCAATGTCATGGCCATTTTGTTGATGGAAGGCACAGTACTTGGCAGCATTATGCCTGGCTGGAAAGGGATCCGGGAGAGGCCAAGGTTCAAGGGGTTTGAGATGGCCTTATCCTATAAGGATTTGGAGAGCTTTGGACAAGGTCATGTAAAGGGGATTATAGGTGCGGTTACCAATCCTGGAGGGAATGACAGAGGGGTTGGCAGGTGCTGACTGGGTTTGATGATCTCTTCCGAGTGTAGGATTGGCACTGAAAAGGGTGTTTCTGGTATGACAGCCTTTTTCATGGCTTGCCCCTTGATTCGAAATGCCCCGAACTTGAGCGACAAAAGTGTCATCCACAGTTTTTGCAACCATTACAAGCACTTGCTGTTTGTTCAATCCTTCAGCTTTCAAAGCCTCAACAGCCCACTGAAGATGTTCAGAGGGACCAATGTCTGCCCCTACCTTGTTCTTGTCATTTGCCTCCACTTTGCTAAGGGATTGGGTCACTATATCAAAGCAAAGCCCAGTTATTGTCGACATGTCATTGCCTAGACCTGAGATAGCTTTAGGTTGGACATTTTCAATTGCAGCTCGCCACAAGATTGGGGAGCCTTTTGGCATGAAATTTCTCGCATGTGATGTGGTAGATGATGGAGCCAAAACCCCAAAGGCAAAATCTGCCACTGTTCTCTAAAGATCTTCAATCATGCTCATCAGCTCAGAAGTAATGGGTTCAGGAGTTTGAGATGATTGGGGTTCGAGTGCATCCATCATGCATAAGTTTGTGCTTTCTAGAATGAACACCTCAGGCTTGGGTAAATGGGCTGGGGTGATGTATATGTTGGGATTATAGATGGATGGTAGTGTATGGATGAGATTGAAATGTAGAGGTGATAGGTTAGGGGTGGCCTGAGATCTTTTTGGTGGAGCCCTGATCTCTTTGTCAATAAGATCCTGAATCTTATGACAAAGGCGGATGCAACGGTTTGAATCATGACCGTGTTGTTGATAATAGGCACAGTATTGAGCTGGGTCATATCTTGGTGGAAGAGGATTTGGAAGGGGTCGGGGTTCTAGGAGTTTTAGATACTCTTTTTCTCACAGTATTTTCAAAGCTTGAGAGAGACTCATGTGAAGATGATGGAAATTTCGGGCTTGGGGCCGAGTTGAAGTGGTTGGTTTTTGGCCATTGAGAGGAGTGGTGACCGTGTTTACTTCTGAGCATTTCGCAACTGTACTACCATTAGTAATAGCATTGGAACTGTGAACAACATTCTTCTTCAAAGGCTCATTATCTTCCACAAAGATCCCTTGTCTGATGGCATCCTCGATTTGAACCCCCATTTCATGAAGCTCTAGAAAGGCAAACAAAGGTCAAACGATCATCTTCTACAGCAACTTGCCATGCAGATTCCGAACAATCATCCTGATCTAATCTTTTTCGGAAGGCCTTGTAGTCATCATCGAGGCCTTCGCTCTCCATCTCGTCATGAACTCTGAGAAACCCTCATTTAGCTCTTGGCGGGTGGCTTCGAGATCACGAATTGTGACCTCGATTTGTGTGTTGTAGGAGTATTGAGCAATAAAGGCCTCAGCCATCTCTTTCCAGTTCTATTTCACAGAGTCCTCCAATTTCGCATAGCAGATTACAGCTATCCCAGACATGGTTCAGCTGAAGAAAGACAACTTCTAGGCTGGGGTCAAACCCATTGGCCTCAAGATATTAGAAAATAGGCGGAGGTGCACCATTGGGTCTCTAGAGCCGTCAAAGTGGTCGATATGCGGCATTTTAAACCGCTCCGATAAGATAACTGCAGATTCAGTATACCCGTCCTCTAAATCCGGGATGAAGTTCACTCATTGTGCTCGTTTGAATAACTTCTCCAGTTTATTAACCTTAAGTGCAGTTAGGTCAACCTCAAATTCAAACGGAGCTTCGGTTTGATAGACAGGAGCTTTAGAGGCCTGTGTTGGGATTGGCTCCACCGAATTGCCCCGAGTCTCTTGGACATTAGCAGTATGGGCAGTGGTTCCAAGTGTCGGGTTACCCGTGGGAGGTGAATAAAATGCAGAAGCCGTGGCCGACTGTAGCTGTTGTTGTTGTAGCCGGGTTATCACTTCGGCCTGACGAGCAGCGTCTTACTGTCGTGCTTCAACTGTTTGTTGTAGGTGTTACATGAGGTTTTCCACACTGGATGGGGGATACTGTGCCATTTAGAATCGGTGTTTGAACTCGTGCTGAGCGAGAAGTAGATGACCGTTCCCGAACTTGACTGGATATTGGTGAACCGAAAAATGACTGCTGTAGACACTACACTGGTGAATCCTGCCTGACTCTCTTCCGTCATGCACCCAGGGAGGTGTAAGGTAAACTCCGGTTACTTCTGAACAATTTCCGACCTGACGAAGTCTATCGACACAAATCCAGAGTACCTAGGGGATATTGGAGCCTTCTGAAACTATGGTTCTAGGACTACCTTGCAAAAAAGAAGACAAACAACATCTCAGCTCAATTTCACTAGAACGGATATGATCACCGCTGAGTGACTGTGCTCTCTATTGAATTTTGCCCCAAAACAGATACCAACTTGGCGACTGATATGCATATCCCTGTACAGTTTCACTGTAAAGCACATACCAGTTAAGTGAAAGCCAAAACACCCCTATGAGGGGATAAGGTTACCCTGTCCTAGTTTCATCAGGAGCTAGGGTTTCACTATGCACAATAAATGGTTTCACACAATCCTGCATTCGGGTAAGCATCCTGTCCTAGTTTGGAACAGTCTCGATGGTTTCCAATATGCAACTAGGTCGATTGGTCAAAAAGGGTACCTCAGCAAGACTACCTAATATACCTCTCACACCTAACACTGCGAAGTGAAAGGAGGATCAAACGGTACAGCGGTAGCCCAGATCCAAGGGTTGTGTTCCCATTGTGGCAGAGCCCACAACCGGTCAGCCTTTTGGCAAACTTTTCCAAGCAAGCGTCCGGCAAACCGTTCGGGAATAACAGATGGCAAACACTGTGACTTAGGCGCACTGATGTAAATGCAAATACAAAGAAACACGTAAGTGTAGATAAAATGTCATATCATGAGTTCGAGCCAAGTTCTCTAAATCCCCAGCAGAGTCGCCAAAAACTGTGGCTCACCTTTTTCGCACCCCTTTTCGGAAGCTTTGAAAGAAAGTCCTATAGTTCGGACTCCCGCAGTTCTGAATCTAATCTCACAAATGCAATGTGAAATTAATAAACACCAAAGAGTCCAAATTTGACAAATCTTTTGGAAAATTGATTTTAGGATCAAAAATGCCAAAATTAGACTGCTTTGCCAAATACAGAGTCGCCACCTAAATATTTTATTTTGGGCAAATTTAGGAAACCCATAATTCATGCCGAAGGCCACATGTCCGTCATCACCAAAGTTGCCTCGGCTCGGGAACTTGGGTACGAGAGGAGAAGGTCATGAATTGAGCACCCCCGCTCGCCCGATCAAAGATCGGCCTCTACTAATCATGATATGATATTTTATAAATATTATGTGTTCTTATTCCGGTTATTAAACTAGCATTACTATGTGATGCGCACAAGCAAGTATAGACTAGTTTGTTTGATTTGGAACAATTCAACTCATATTTATTTACAAAAATGGTTTGAATTTGCCACCTCAAGTGGGCTTAATAATTGCAAATTTGCCACCAAACATAGTGGGCTTAAAACGGATTTGCCACTCAACAAAGTGGGCTTAAAACGCACATTTGTTGAATTGTTCCAATTCAAACAACAAACCTTCATCCACAGGCATTCATGCAGTTAAACATTTAAGCACATAGTCTCATGGCAACATTCACACTTATGCAAGTATGCTAAAGCATAAAAACTCACTTAGTACTCCGAGCTAAAACAGAAACTAGTTAGAAAGATGCATGATCCTAACTATACAAGATACCTAATGCAACACATGAGATATGCAATTAAATAGGCTCAGCTACTAATATGGCATATGATTCAATTCGATAACATGCAGTTAAACACGTATTCAAAAATTATTGAAATGACAATGTAGTTTGAATGATGTGCCGAGCCTCAGTGCATGCAAGACAAGATGAATAGATGCAAGCATGTGATATGCCAATTTGAAACATGTCCATAATCTAATCATCAAAAGCGATTAAATGAAAGGGAAAAAGACGTAGGGTTGGAAGACATACACACACGCACGCACACTTATTACAACATTACGCCCTTGCGAAGGAGGGTCCGAATGAATAAGCTAACCAACTAGCTACGCTAATTAAGCTAACTAATTATTACAAACCGAAATCGAATAACTAGTTAAACTAACTAATTATTTACAACTCTTAATTAGCTACAACTAATTAATTACAACACATATTTGATCTAATGCTAAATAAACTAATTAGCTGATCCCGGGAAGCGAGGGAGGCTCATGCATGCTCGATTTTTCATCCGAAAAAGCCACTGCCTTGCTGCTGAAAGCCTCTGTTTGCACATATGAACACCAACAAAGCTGTCCACTTCCAGAACACCTCTGCTCCACCTTACCAATGCACTGTACAAATTTCATGGATGGCCGACAGGGGGCCGGTCGTCTACCAATGGTGGCTGGTCGGCTACCATTGGTGGCCGGTTGGCCACTGGTGGTGGTTGTCGGCCACTGCTGGTCTGAACTTCCTTGCTGCAACAGAGAACAAAACAGAGCAAAACAATGTATTTCTCAAGGGTTGTTTGCACACTTTGCCTCTCCTTTTCATGGGAAAATCAAAGGAGGGACAAATTTTGGTCCACAAACCATCAATCAAGCAAATTCATTGCATGATGACTTATAAAACCAATTTTGCAAGTTCAACAAATACACAACAAGACCAAAAAAGACGATCACCCTATCATGCATGATCAAGGGCAATGGAGACCAAAGAAAATGGCACATTTCATCACTTTTGAGTATGAAATGTCACATTTTCCTTGTGTTCAAATTAACGTCCGATTTGAACACATGCAATGCAACACAAAGAATGCTTATCTTGCCTCTTTTACTTGCCAATTTTGTTTACTCATTTTAATTGCCAAATCATTCATTAATCCATTAAGTCCATTGGTGAGTGTCCTCTAATGGAAAAAGGGTTCAAACCACAAATTGCTTTAGGCATGAAAAAGGCATTACACTGTTGGTAATGAACCCCCTAAGGGATTAAACCATTAGGTGTAGCACTTCTATTTCACACTTAGGCAAACAATTGGTTTGAAACCACTTTCAAAGCAAAATCAAAAATTAAAGAAATAAGGGAGATTGCAGAGATTATAAGTGCTGAAATGAAGTAGAAAAAACACAAAAACATGCAATCAACTCACACCAATGATGGTTAAAGTTTTAAAACACTAAGCTAGTGAAAGGGGTTACACTACAACTATGCAAAACGAGACTCAAATGAACTAACCAACCCAAAACAGAGCTAAAACAGTCCAAAAAAGAGCCTAAATCATGTTGGAATTAAGCTACAAATTGCTAGAAAAAAAGGCTAACACATAGAGCTATCTAGGCTAGCAAACAAGACACAAGGAGAGGAGGCTAACCCCTCCTATTTTGAACTTCAAAACATGATTTTAGCCACTGAAATAGCTCTGAAAATCAGTGTTTAAAAGCCCTGAAAAAGATAATGCAAGGGTGGAAAACAAAAGGCAAAGGCCTCCATAACAAGGTACAAAGAATTGCTATCAACCCCTCAACCTTTAATGACCTTAGGACCCAAGCTTTAGCCCAAAAACACAGAGTTTTTATAGTCCAAAATCAGTTGGAAAACATGCTGGAATGAAGACAAAAGTAGCTAAAACAATAAGCTACAACATGAAGCTTTTGAACTACTAAACAAGCATAAAGAGGGGTGGTTGAGCCCTCCATTTTTGGGACCTCAAAACAACATTTTTAGCCTCTGAAAATCTCTGAAAATCAGTGGTAAAAAGTTCAAAAAAGTTGATGAAAGAATGGGAAACACAAGTGGAAAGGCTTAGAGAGCAAGGTTCAAACAAAGGTGATTAATCCCTTTACCTTTAAGAGCCTTAAACCACAAGCTTCAACCCATAAAAACAGGTTTTAAAGAGTTTAAAAACAGTAAGAAAAGATGGAAAACAAATGGTGTAAAGATGGTACAAAGGCAAGAAAAAGTATACCTCTTGGAGAAGAGTGAACCCTTAAGCCATAAACCACCAATTTCCACACTCTCAAGTGCTTCAAGAGCTCAAATCCAAGCTCAAATCACCTCAACAAGAAGCTCTCTAGGTTTGGTTTGGTGTGTTTGGGCATAGGCTATGCAAGTTGCAAAAGAAAGAGAGGATTGTAGAGAGAAAGGATTTTTCCAAAAATATTTCACTCCTAAATGTTTTATAACCTTGAAAACAATAGAGAAGGTCCTCTATATATAGAAATATATGGCTTCAGGTCGAAAATATCAATATAGGACAGTTGGAGCAGTGTAGAACAGCTAGAGGGAAAATATCTGTAGAAAACTGCCTTTTTTTGCACCAATAGCAGACTGGCCATCACTGGTGGCCGACAAACCTCATCCATGGCCGACACACTTCACCCCTGGCCGACACATGGCCGTCAAACCTCACTAGTGGCCGACAAGCAAAAAGACTGGTTTTTGGCCCCAACTTCAAACAAGCATATCTCCTTCGTCTGGACTCCATTTCAAGTCATTCTTGAGTCTAAATTGAAGCCCCGAAAGTAAGATTTCCAATGGTGGCAGCCTCACGTCAAAATTCCAAGTGTGAAAAAAGATATGCCTATTTTAGTGAAGACTGCTCAGCTTTGGTCCTAACGGAGTGATGCCTAACTTCTCCCAAACTAGTTTTTCTTCTCTCTCCTCTAATTTTTTTCAACTCCAAACCTTTAAATAAGATGTTTTGAAAGATTTTTTAAAGATTTCACCTCTCTTTCATTTATTTCCACTTTATCCTTGCTCAATTTACTGAAAAGCGCAACATTTAACGAAATGCGAGCCTCAGAACATCATAGAAACTTTCTCAAAAATATTTTTAAAGAGAGGGTTTTAAGGTCTAAAATCATTTTGGTCAAAATAGTTTTGGTCCAAAATGGGGTGTAAGGTTGGGATTTGAAGCTCTCCTTGCCGAAGAAATCAAACCTTTGCATAGCATAATTTTCATCGTCGAGTAATCAATCAATGGCGCCCAAGTCTGAAGGGCGGTCAAAAATGGGGTGTCTACAGTTTCCAATTCAACCCTTTCAATGCTTAACATATATAAGGAATATAAAGTCTTAACATCAACCACATCATCAATCTCTATCATGTGTATTCATTAAACTCCAGAGATTTACAAAAAATATTTCACATGTTGTTATACATTCAACATTCCTAAAATATGAATCTATAGCATGTGGCACAACAAGTCAAGTACAAATTAATGCCCTCAAGGGCTACAAATTCCAAGGCTTAAGCTTGGTTACACAAAAAATAGTTTTTCGAACCAATACATGTAAAGCCCTTGGCTTGTCAAAAATAATTACAACAAAAAAAAAAAAGAGCCTTGTGCTCTCCAAATATATTCCACGCTTCTAACTCGGCAGAATCACCACATCCTTTCCTGTACAAAATCACATAGGGTGAGCACAAAACCCAATAGGAAAATCTTAACTAAGTACATACATTTTATACAATCTCTTGAGATGAATGCATAAGCTATGCCATGTTCAAAAACATACATCTCTATCTTTTGAAACTTTTGTGCACAATGCAATTTGAGAATTTAACAATTTTAATAATTTCAATGTAGTTCGAAGGGGCAATAAATACGACTCAGGTAATCCCTAGGTTGGTGTCTGCAAAAATGCATAACAAGCACTAGCAATCCTTACTTTACCGGTTGTTAACCGGAAGGCACGTGGTACCTCCTCCCCACATGTTTTCGGTCTTTCACCATAGACACTCAGGCCAACTTAACCAATATCAACTACACCCCCTATCCAGACTTGCCAAGGTATTTATCCCAACAACAAATCAATATGATCTTCTTTCATAAAATAATTTCCTTTCTCAAAGTAATAACTTTCCAATGCAAGTTTCAAAATCAATTGCATCAATGATAAAATGGAACGGCGATGCAAAATGTCCAATGCATTAATATAAGCCATTTTCAATTCCCCCACACAATTCTCTATTGTGATCAAATTTCCACATCTCTCATCAATGCAACATCATAATACATTTACAAGAGATAAAATAATACAATATTAGCTTTCAAGCATTTTTCATATATTAATCATCATAATATAATTCCAAGGAATGATATCACAACTTTAACATTCATGTATTCTCCACATATTCAACATCATTTTCTAAGCTTGGTTTTTCAAAGACTAACCAACAATAAGTTCCAAAATCAATAAATCTCATTTCTTCCATGAAATTCCTCATTTGATGCAATTATAGAGATTTCTATATAATTTCTTCACATAACAAATTATCAAGCATAATTTCACCATATCTCAACCTTTTTCTCAAAATTCCCAAATTCTAAGGTTTCTACCATAACAAGATTTTTGTTCCATTTTTGAAAAGATTTTTCCAAAACAACACTCACACCTTAGAACATAACTCATATTCTCAAAAGTTTTGGAAAAAATAAATAAAATCATCTTCTACCATGATATAGGGTTCAACAATCCAAAATCATAATTCAAACAAGTAATAAATGCTTTAAACAAGCATAATCTTACAAATATATATATATATATATATAACTCTAAAATTATCCCTACCTCAAGCTTGGGAGATAAAAAGGAAGAAAACCCTAGAACTCAAGGTTGAAGAAAACTCAATCCAATCAGTTATAAACGTAGCCCTCGTCACCCTATTCGATTTAGTATAAAAAGCCCCTTCAAACTCTTGAAGATTTGGGCTAAATTTTAGAGAGAAGTTAGATTTTGGTGTGTTTGTAAAGAGAATGGAGAGAAAATATAAGTATAGAGAGAGAGAGAGAGAGGGGAGTGAAAATATGTGCAAAACACGTTTTTGGCATCAATTTTAAGGAAAAAGAGCACGAAATTCGAGATAGATACGCCGAAGTCCGTACGAGAGGTTTTAATTTCGCACGAGCGGAATTTCCAATCTGCACAAGCAGATTTTTTTGCCACACAAGCAATTTGCTCTAAAGAGTTGCCTAAAAAATCCACCCAAAATTCACTCGAGCAGGACCCAAAATCTACTCGAGCAATTTTCTACCTAGAAAACTCTGAAAAACATTAAAAAAAACTCTATGTTGAGCCGCTCGAGTGATTTTCAATTCCGCACGAGCAGTTTTGTCTAGAAACCTAGAGTTTGATTTTGTAACAAGTTCCAATGCCCAAAACTCAAAATTTTTAATCCAAGAAAAGTTACGAGAGGTTAAGTAAGAGTAGAAAGAAATCTCAACGATCCAATATGATAAACAAAACCCCGAAAGCAATACACACTACCCTACTACACAATACTATTTAAGCCCAAGAACCGGGACATCACAGAAAATGTTTGAGACTTACAAAAGTTTCTTATAATTTGACCCAAACTGAGGTAGTATGATAGGTATCATTTTGTAGATTTAAAATATGGGTCTTTAACATTAGTTTTCGGGCAATATGAGCTTAATCCAAATTTATTAAGCTCAAGTCAAATTTGGACAAGTCAATTCAAGTTAGATTTATGGCTTCAAATGAGCTTGGATAACTTCTTTTTTTTTTTTCTTTTTTTTTTTTTGTTGGAGCTAAGTTATTACAAATCTCAACCAAATTGAACATGTCCAAGTTGTGCTCTCAGAGTAAGTATGGCTAGTGAATTTGTCTCCACACAAGATTAGTGAGATGATGCACATATTTCTATGTCTGCAAGAGAAACCAAAGTCAGAGATCACCCCGACTTAATTAGGTCAGGAAGACCCTCCAACAATCAAGTGAGTTCTTTGATTAGGCATTGCTCATAGGTAAATAGGGTAGATATATGTTTATAAGGTTATTTGTTGAGTTACCTCAATGTGTCCTTCACATGTTCACTTGATTCCCTTTTTATAGCTGATTGGCATGTTGTCGTAAACCGTAGATCTCATCTCAATCGAAGGATCAATTTCTTGTTTGAGATCTTCCAACGGTTGGCTCTTTGTCAGATGAAGTAACCAAATTGTATTAAAAGGCCATCATCGGATCTTAGTCGATCGAACCGTCCTTCTTCTATTAGTGGTTCTCTTAGTAGTGGTCAACCTGCCTTAGCCTCTAATCGTTGGATCTATACCAATCGAACGACTGCTATTATGTCAATTGGTCAGTCTGAATCGTATCCTGCTTTCCTTAGATATGTCACAGATCTAGTCGACCCCTTATTTACATTGTGCTATATTTAGAGTCTCGGCTTTTATCCAGCTTACTTGGACCTATATCTTTATTAGCTAGGCTAGGCTTGGTTTTCCACCTCCACAGTAATATATATATATATACATATATTGATACTTGCCCCGCAAGTGTATGCACATTCACATTCAAGACAGATACTGCTGAGTAATTCGGAGGCCAAGGCGCAATCGTGAAATTGGACCCTTTATATATATGGGGAACTACATGCAGGTCAGAGAATGAGAAAAAAAAAATTACCAACATCTGAGAGGTGTAAGTGTGTTTGTAATAGGGTGCAAATGAAAGACTGTAAGGGTGCAACACTTGCACCCTTTCATGTATTGATTATTTTTTCCTCTAAGTCCCACTTACATATAATTTTTCCATATATATAATAATAATAAATATATTTGAATTAAATGATAAGTACTTACTTTTTTTAACTATTTGTTAATAATCTTACTTGCATATATTATCAACAAAATTATTATTATTATTTTTTTCATAAGATACTGGCTAGTATATTAATAGTTAGATTATAACCCACGCCAATGTCTCTTCTTAAACTTGAACCTAAAATCTCACTCACCTTGGCACCTAAGTGTCCTAAATGTCTTCTCCATGACCACTTAGATAAACTGCCTATGACCTATTATCACCAAAGTTATAACTAAGTGGTTGTTTGGGAAGTGTTAGATTAGTATATTTTTTTACTTTTTACGAAAAAAACGTGAAATGCAAGTTAGATTCGAAGTGATATAATAAATAAGTAATATGTACCAAATAAGATAATTGTGATCTAAATAGAATCGTGTGTTAAAATAACGTATGCTAAGCCTAAATTTAATTACATAGATCAAGAAATGAAGAAATCATTATATGAACTAAAAAACAAAAACATGATCCGGTTAACAGTGAATAAAATATAAAATTATAATATCAAATAAAAATTGATCCTACAGTAAATTATTAATTAAGTATTATTCTTGTCATATACTTTTAAAATGGCGCTATAGTTTAGATTATGAACCTAACTTAGGGGTTGTTTGGGATATCTTAAATAAGTGTATTTTTTGACTTTTTAGACTAAAAAGTTGAGAAAAAAATATGGTTGTTTGGGTTAACTTTTTGACTTTTTATGCAAAAATGTCTACTAAAAAATTGTATAAATTAGTGTGTAGGAAAAAATTAGGATTGGGAGTTGTACAACCGTACTTTTTGACTTTTGGTGAATAGTGATAACTTTTTAACTTTTTAAGTAACTTTTTGACTTTTTAATTTTTTGGGCACATGTCAAACTTGACCTTAGTTAGACTGAATCTTCATTTTTTTTGCCTTACCAATGCTATCAGGGCTTAAATTAGTTGGGGGTAAGGGTGACTCCAACCATATATAAAATTAACAAGTTAGATTTAATTATTTTTTGACATAAATCTAAGTATCATAATATGAATAAGTATTTACACATTTTAATATTATTTCTATTAAAGAGTGTCATGATATTTTTAAATTTTTTATGTAACTCCATCTAGTTAAATAAAAAGTATGTAAAATACGAATTTAAGGCTAATAATGTTTTAGGCAAATTATACCCAAAAAAAATAAAATAAAAATACTACAGAGTTTTGAGGTGTGTAACAAAATAAATCCTGAATTTTTTATTTTGTCAATTTAAACCCTAATATTTCGATTTATTTTCAATCTAAACTATTTGTCTATTTTTATTAAGAAAAACTATCAGAAAAGGGATAATTTTACTAATGGAAAGGGGATATATTATATATTATATTCAATGTAGGTGTACAAAAAATATCTAAAATTTTATTTTTCGTTGAGTTTTTTTTTTTTTTGGATCAGCAGCATTAATTTTTTTGATTATTTGAGCCTTCTATTAGTATTTTTTTTTTCCATTAGGTTTAATGACTAAAATACCCCTTTCCATTAGTTTTATTTAACAAAATTCGGCAAATGGTTTAGATCTAAAATAAATTAAAATATTAGGGTTTAAATTGACAAAATTAAATACTTAAGGTTTATTTTGTTACAAGACTCAAACTCTAAAAAAATATATATAATTTTTCCTAATTTTTTTCATTTAATATACGTATTTTTTGTTGCCTATTTTAATGTCAATCTAATAAAATAATAATAATAATAATAAGATATAGTTTTTGTAAATTTAGAAAATACAATTGAGTTGAAATCAAACATTTTATATATAAAAAAAAAAAAATTCATTTAATAGAGATTAGTTTTATGAAATTTAACTTGTGAGAAAAAATTTAATATCGTTGTGCACTCAGTATTTTTAATTAAAAATAAAAGCTTTTAAAATAACGTATTAACACGACACAAATCGAACATGAATAGAAAATAACACGATATAATAACATGAAAAATAAATGAATTGCCAGTCCCAAGGGTCGGCCCTACACAAATTTTTTGGTCCTAGTCAATATGAATTGTATAATTGTAGTGTTGGATATCGTTTTCATTTTTATATTTTTGTTTTTTGTATTTTTACAAATAAAAATCATTAATACTCGGCGTTTTCTTATCGATCGTGCGAAAATAACTTCCCAAAATTCACAAAAACAAGTTAAAAGTTTTTCTTCCAAAATGCAGAGTTTTAAAAGAAATTCCAAAAATAATTTTCGAAATTAATTTTCCAAACAAATGTTCTAGTCAATTTTCTACTTGTAATAAAAACAAAAATTTACATCAAACACTTCCAAAGAACACAAATTGTAGGCAAAGATGCTCTTTATTTATTTATTTATTTTCCTTTTACTTCATTTTTTTTTTTTTTTTTTTTTTTTTTTGTGTTTTTGGGTTATCTTGGAGGAGCATGAGCATTGTTGAAGAGTCACTTTCTTTAATAAAAGGAGAGGGACCAATAACAGAAAAGCAAAAAATTAAATTGTAGTCCCTGAGTCAGTCATAAGAATCATAATTGAGATTGAGAGATGCTTTGAAGATTTGGATTTTTTGTTGGGGCCCAAGCCTTCCCTGTTTAAAAACACAAAAAAGCATCTCAAACACATGGGGGAGAAGAGAAAGTTGTTTCTCTTTTCACTTCTTTTTAGGGGTACAGCAACAGACCCCCCATGTTACTCTCTCTCTCAACCAATATCTCAAATATTGCAGCCACACTCATGGTCCCACATTGTGCATATTCCATATAATTTTTATTTTTTAAATTTTTAGTTTAAATTTTTTTAATTTGAGTCAAATTAATGATCAGCTAAATCTTAAAGAAATAATTATAAATTTTTTAAGGATTTAGTTTTGTTTATTTTGTTCTTAAACACACTATAAGACTTTGTTGTCTTAATCATCAATGTTTAGATAACCAAAAGTAATAAAATTTAAAACTTTGATCATTAGTCTCATTTGATAATATTGTCAGTTTCTTATTTTCTGTTTACAAAAAATATAAGAAACAAGTTTTCATTATTTCCTTTTTAATTTGCGACTAACAAAAATAAAAATTTGTTTGGTGTATACAAATGTCTTAAAAATAAATAAAAATAAAAAATATATATTCCGTGAGTTGTTGAAAGTGGTCACTAGCAATGGAGAGTGAAGAATGGTGTAGCTAGTGGTAGAGGTGGACGGATTTGGTTGTTGACATTGATCGTCGTAGTATCGCATGGGTGGCTAGAGGGTTGCTAGAAACTAATAAAAGGCCGCAAGGGATGACTATCTGGTCATTGGTTATTGGAGCTTATTGGAGCTCACCAATGGCTGGTCAGAAGGTGGCTAGAGGTTGCCAAAGGTCAACTAGCGGTGTCGGGGGTTGGGGATCAGTGGTCGACGATGTTGGTTGATGGTCGACGGAGGTGTTGGGAGAGGAAGGAGAGAGTTTTTTTTTTTTAATTTCAAAAATTTTGGAATCAATTTCAATTTTTGAAAACGAAAACAATATATTAAACATTTTGTTTTTCCAATTTTCAAAAAAAAAAAGGTTGAAACAAAAACTAGAAAATAAGAAAGAAAGTGTTACCAAATGAAGCTTAGGTATTATTATTGTATTTCATTATTATTCTATTCGAAACATGGATAGACTGATGGGAGTTGATAAGGGTGACTGCCAACTCGAAATTTTGAAAAAACTACTTAAATATAGTGGTATTAATTATCAATATTTATAAATAATATAGGTTCATCACTCCAAGATTTTTTTGAGAAATTTAGTACCCCTCCCCCCAAACCAAAGATTTTCGTAACTCAGTTACATTTTCAAGTTTCAATATTTACTCTTCAACTCACGGTATTTTCTTTTCTCTCTCGATCTCTTATATATATTCTTCTTGTTTATTTCGATTCTCCCTCTTCCCTTCTTCTTTGGCCTCATTTTTTTTTTTTTTTTTGGTCTATTTTGTTAGTTTAATTCTCTTCAATTCAATCTCCATTTTTAATTTTTTTCCTCTTCTCCATCTTTATTTAAAACTTCTTCTACTTTCAATTATTTTTCTTCTTCTTTCTCTATTTCAGATTTCTCTTTCTTGTTCTTCTTCTTCTTTGTGATCTTACACTCGATGGAGGTCGTATTCATCAATAAAGAGATTATATTACCATAGAGCATCATTTTTAAATTGACATTTTTGTAGTTACATGTAATACATAATTACAAGAATTAAAAAGACAATTTCAGGAAGATATGATGGACTTGTTTGTTCTTATTTATGCTTTAGATCTTAGGGAAGATTATTGGTTTTTCAAAATTGAAGATATTTCCAAACTTGTAAGTAAATTTAATTTGCAATAGAAATTTCAGTTACAAAATTAGACATTCCAAGTTTTAAAAATTGTTAATAATATTTGAGTTATGCCAAAGTGTTTGTAAAAATAAAAAAGTCGACAATTTATTCTTTTGTCAATAGATTGATTCGTCTTCTTTTAACTTTATTTGTTTTTATAATGACAATAAAATGCATATTTTTTGCCATGAAAATTGTCCAAACTAAAATGCACAAGTAAATTTTGTTACATATAAGTTCGCCCCTTAAGGTTAAAATCTTGCATCCTTCCTTGCTAACCTCCCTTGAGGTTTAAGAAAAATACATCAAATCCACAATTTTGGCATGGTTAAACTAATTTCCCTTTCAGCAAAGTTAAAGGGACTGAAACTAATATAAATTGTGTAAAGACAAAAAATAAATATAATATAAATTTCGGTGTAAAATACATGATATCATCTTTTTTTTTATATCATATGACTAATGATTTTTTAATAAACAGGAGAGCTAGTGTTATGTTAATTAAAATCTTAAGGGAATCCAATGTCATTATATCGAATTTATGGATTTTACTCTATTTTCTTTAAATTTCAAAATATGTCGGTATAATATATCTTCTTTTATATATATATATATAAATTAAAAAGACTAATAATATGGAAGATTGCTAAATTCATAACTAATATGCCTATTTACAGCTCCTTCCTTAACATGGATCCAAACAATTTTATTTTTATTTTTTTGAATTACATTAAAAAGTCATAACATGGATGAAGAATGTGGATGAGAATCTTCTCTTTGCACCTGGCTCTGAATAAAGAGGCAAGGGTTTCATACCTAAAAAGGTGCCACAAAATATCCAAATGATTAAAGAAAACCTTTAAAGAAATTTTTATTATCATTACAACTTTGTTTCTGCATCATGCCTTAAATAAAGTAAGTTTTTATGGCATTAATTCATTAGTTTAATAGAAGTTAGCATGGTTGGGTATGATTCGATTAAGTAGTTCCTATTGTTTAGTTGACTCAACTCAACATTTAGATTCAGGGTGAGTATAGTCTGGATTGGGATAAAATCAAGACCAATCTATTATCTACGATTTTTGAAAAATTGGAATCAATCCAATCCATTCAAATCATGAAACCAATCCGAACCAGTTCATTTAAATATGGATTGGATCTGTTTAAGACCACGGATTGACATAATTAAATAACAAAAAAATATATAGAATATTTTAATTTCATAAAAATATAAACATAGTATCATATTAGTTCCACAATAGCAACATGTCTTTCCACAATAGCGACATATTGTTCTAGAATTTAAACAATCAGAAGAAAACTGGTTTCATCATAAGTATTTAGTCCATTACAAATTAAAACTGAAAACCAACAAATAAAAACAATAAAAGAAGATATTATACGAGTTTAGGTTTGGATTTAGGTTTTATATAGAATAAGAGAAGATATTATACCAGAAGGTGTATAATATAAATATAAACTATTTTGTATCGGTTCCAATCCAGAGCCGTGGGGTTCAATCCGGAACCGATCCGTAGACTATGAATTTTTAATTTTTCAATCCGGAACCGAATCACAGATTCAAAAAATAATCCAAACCTACCGGATTGGACTAAACTGAACCAGACTAGATCAGATTATGAATTTTACGGATTCCTTACTCAACCATAATTTAGATTGTAATGAGAACAACTCAACTTAACATTTAGGGTGTGTTTGTTTGGACGGACTAGATAAGGGGGATTGTAATCCATTGGACTGTTAGTCCCGGGATACATTATCCCGGGACTATTTGGTTGGATTGGATTTGTTTTGTTTAGTCATGGGATTAGATGCCTGGATTAGACTATTTTTAGTAAATCCAATATTTGGTTAGACGGACTGGATAAGGATAAATGTTCAAAAGGCTATTTTACCCTTATAATCTATAATTTATAATTTAACAACACTAAAAAAATTTAATTTATAAGGCCACAATTTTTAATTTATTATTTTCAATTAAATTAAATTTATAATTTATAATTTTTATTTTTATTTAATATATAATTTTAAATAACGACAATAAAAAATAATTTTATTTAATATATAAATTAAATTTTCAACAACACTAAAAAAATTTAATTTATAAGGCCATAATTTATAATTTATTATTTTTAAATAAATTTAATTTATAATTTATATTTTTTATTTAATATATAATTTTAAATTAACAATACTAAAAAAAAAATTATTTAATATGTAAATTTAATTTTTTAACAACACTAAAAAAATTTAATTTATAAGGCCATAATTTATAATTTATTATTTTTAATTAAATTTAATTTATAATTTATAATTTATAATTTAAATTTTTTATTTAATATATAGTTTTAAATTAATAACACTAAAAAAATAATTATAAATGTTCAAAAGACTATTTTACCCTTTTTTAATTGTTTACTAAGTAATAGCATGGAGGGTAAAATGGACATTTCACAAAATAATCCCATGGGATACCAATCCCATGGTTTCTATCCCACACCCCCCATTGGGATAGGATAGTCCCATATTTGTGGGACTAATAGTCCGGGGGGACTATTAGTCCAAAGCAAAATTTTTCAAACAAACAATGGACTATTAGTCCGGTGGGACTAATAGTCCAATCCCACCCCTTTATCCCTCAAAACAAACATGTACTTAGAGAAAAAGCAAAGAAAAAAAAGTAAATGATATGAAATGATATATTCACCCAAAAAAAAGTAAATGATATAAAAATTAAATATATATTTTTTGAAATTCCCTTATCTTTTTCTTCTACAAATTCAAGATTCAAATACAATTTTAATTTTCCATATATCAAACAACAAACCAAGAAGGTATTATTCCATTTTTTTCTTTTTTCTTTTTCATTTACTGATTTTCATTAATATTTCTCTTGAAAGGGGATATGTGGCAAAATTACTCACAATTGAGTAGAACACAGTAAAAACAACAGCGACATTCTTCTCTTTAAAAATGGTCAGGGTAAAATAAGTGCAATGAAATTAATATTTGTAAATATTATGACCAACAACGAAGAAAAAGTGGTACTCCATAAACATTTTAACAACTCAATCTTGGTTTTTTTTTTTTATAACTACTTTTAAGTTTTTTTTTTTTTTTTTGCATGTTTTTTTATATTTAATAAATTTTATTCTTATATTTTTAGTCTTTTCTATTTTTAAAATGCACATAATGTAATGCACTTAAAAAATATATTTGTAAAAAAAAAATCTGAAAAAAGTTCAAAAAGTACCCAAAAAACACAAAAATGTGATTTTTTTTGTTTTTGTTTTTAGTAATTTTTTTCTAGATTTCTTCACAAATATTTTACTTTTTAAATATATATAAATAAGAAACATCTAAAAAAATAAAATATAAAATTACTAAAATATGAAATAAAAAAAAATCATTAAAAATAAAACACACACAAAAATATATAAAATTTAAATACAGTTTTGAGTTTGAAAAGCAAGCAGACAAGAGTTTGGAAAAACTTCCTTTTCTACACACCCCATAAAGAAATATATAACCACAGACCTTAATTATGAAACCTCTATCATCTTGATATTGATTGTGAATCATATAGTACTTATGATATGAGCCTTTGTGGTGATTTTTTTTTTGTCAAAAAGTGTTAGAATGTCATAAATAAATAAAAACACAAAATTTGTGAAGACTGTCCATGAGAGACTTTGTAGTGATTGGTTTTAAATCAAAATTACCTTTATTAATTATGAATCAAATTGATCTATGGCTCGCTCCGTACTCCATTTTGTGAGTCTTATCTATAGCCCACAATAATAATTCAAATCGTTCATTTCGAATGCACAATAATAAAGATTAGTGTAAAAAATCAATTTTATTAAATATCACTAGACATATGAACAAATTATATTTTATTATTAAAATATATGACAACTATAAATTTAAACTTAAATCACCTATTTTATAAAACAAATGCAATTTATTCATCTTTTCATCGACATCTAATGAAACTCTATTTTTTTTTTTTTTTTTTTTTTTTTTTTTTACACAGATGATTTTCAATGTTAGGTTTACGAGATAAATGATTCAGATCATCGTTGTAAGCCAAAAATAGAGCCCACAAAATGAAGTACAAACAAAAAAATATGAAAGATAGTAATATAGAGATGGGCCATTTCTGATTTTATGGCTTCTGGATATAAATTTTAGTATGCTTGGTTATAAGCTTTTTCGGGTTTTTTTTATTATTATTATTATTATTATTATTATAAACCGATTTTATCTTTGAAAATTATAAACCATTATGAACAAAATTTTAGATGCTTGATCATTTTAAAGTGTGCCCAGTAACATCTTCCTTCCATTTCAAAAAAAAAAAAAATTTCCTTCCATTTCATAAGATGGGCTAGTAGAAAACATCTCATTCATCACATAAAACAGTGTAGGCAACACCAACAGTAGAGTGATGGTGATATATCAAATGGCTAGGGGGAAAAAATAAAAAGAAATCAGGAACGTTGAAAGTAACTTATGAGAGTTTGTATATATTTGTAGAAATATATATATATCTATATAAAAATTATGCATTAGTGATTGTTAGAAAAAAAAACATATTTACAAAAAGTGATAAATATTAATAATTAAAATTACAAACTTTTTCACTAATGTATAATAATTTTTAAAAAAACCTCTTAAATGGTAATTCTCCTATATATATCTACACAATTCAAAAGTTTGTTTTGTAACATTTTTCTTTTTCGACAATGCTCATAAAATTACTCACAAATTATTATAATAGACCAACGGAGAATTGTTCAGTGATAAGACCTTCGAATTTCTTATTCAAAGCCTAAACTCAAGTCTCCATAGTCCCTCATTAGAGTTAAATATACTTCTTAACGGTCAGAGCACAAGAACGCCTTAACTTCGCCCCGACACAAGTGCAAAGAGTTCCCTATAGATGCGATGTCTGTGGTATAGCCTATGTAAATATCTATTTTCTTATACCCAAAAAATATTATTATAATAGAATAACTCCAAAATGTATTTGTAACTCATCCTCTTCATTCATCAAACTGTTCAAATGTTATTAATGTATCGTACCCACCACTAGTGTCTATATCCTCTTCATTCATCAAACTGTTCAAATGTTTTTAATGTATGGTACCCACCACCACTAGTGTCTATATTTAGAGAGAGAGAGAGAGAGAGAGAGAGAGAGCACATTATGTAATGTTTTGTTGGGTTTATGTTTGGCCAAGTTGCAGAAAAATGGAAAGAATAAATAATTGCGAAAATGGTGGGAATCTAAAATAATTGCATCATACAAACTTAAGAAAAAAAAATTAAAAAAAGCATGGCTACAATTACAATTTTGCCCCCAGCTTCTTTCTCCACGTGTATAAGATCTATCCCAACATGTCACTATCATTGAAAGAAAATCCAATACAAAATGTGCAAGATAAATACATTATGAACCATATATCAAACACACTCATAGCAGACAGTCTTTGACCTTGTGAATATAAAATCATGCATGCTTGAAAAATTTCATACTCAGCCAATGAAAATATACAGCAACAAGAAGAATAGGAAGTGTCAAGGGCACCAAGAAGCAGTAATACCTGTTGTAGAACAGGAATAGAATCAGGGAAACATGAATAATAATATTTCAATATGTTATTATTTGAAATAAGACATAAAAGAGTAATTTTGACAATTGCAAGCAATGCAACACTGAAACTATTTTGTAACAGCAATCTTTTAAAAGAAATTAAAATTTTCCTAGGCCGGTTTATATAATGTAAATGATGACTATGAAAGTTGTTTTTCTTTTATAAACTTTGAGAAGTTCTTTAAAACTACTAGATAACTGAATATCAACAACCTCTTCTTGAAGTAGGTCTTCTCCATATACACTGGGACACACAGGCTTTTACAGAACCAAATCAAGCTTTTACAGAACCAAATCAAATATGAAAATATCTTAACACACAGTGGTTCAGGCATATACATTCTACTGATTGTCATGCACATTTTATAATCAATTTGGAAATCCGTACTTACAAATGATTGGTATTAACAGATACTTCCAGTGATTTTGTCACCGGTATAGTGTTATAACATAAGCAATAAGATTTCCATCTTGAACTGTTAAAAACATATATATATATATGTATATATAACCAAACCAAACCAAACTAAGCCTTAAGTCCCATCAAATAGGGTCGGCTATATAAATCCTTCTTCTCCACGCGGCTCTATCAAATATCATTTCGTTCGTCAAATTAAGTAAATCCATATCTCTATTTATAATGCTAACCAACGTTAATCTAAGCTTATCCGATCCCCTAACACTTCCATCTACCATCACTGCACTGCATCTCTTCACTACTGCCTCTATTGGTCTCCGTTAAAGATGACCAAACCATCTCAATCGATTCTCTCTCAACTTATCTTCTATCAGTGCTACTCCTACCTATTCTCGAATATACTCATTCCTAATTCTGTCTTGTTTAGTTTTGTCACACATCCACCTTAGCATCCTCATCTCAGCAACACTCATCTTATCGACATGTTGTTTCTTGGTTGCCTAACACTCCGTCCCATACAACATCGCTGGTCTAATAGCCGTTCTATAGAACTTACCTTTTAATCTAGTGGATATTCGTTTATCGCACAGTACCCCAGACGCACTTCTCCACTTAAGCCATCTCACTTTAATCCTGTGGGCCACATCCGCATCAATCTCCCACGCCATTGTGATAATCGATCCTAAATAACGAAAATGTTTACTCTTAGACAGTTCTTAGTTCTCAATCTTCACTTCTCCTCTGTTTTCATTGTTATTGTTACTAAATTTACACTCCACGTACTCTGTCTTAGTTCTGCTTTTATCCGGAATCCTTAGATTCAAATATTTTTCTCCAAATCTCTAACTTTGTGTTAACTCTTCCTGTAGTCTTATCCACTAACACGATATCATCTGTAAAAAGCATACACCATAGCACGTCATCCTGATTATTTCTCATCAACTCATCCATAACTAACGCAAAAAGATAAGGACTTAAGGTAAATCCTTGATGTAACCTTACAGTGATAGGAAATTCATTTGTCTCTCTAGCAGACGATCTAATAGTGGTCACCACCCATTCATCCATGTCCCTAATCACATCAATGTAACATTTTGTCACCCCTTTCTTCTCTAACACTCATCATATTATATCCCGAAACATTCTATCATGTACTTTCTCAAGGTCGATAAACGCCATATGAATATCTCTTTTCTTTTCTCTATACTTTTCTATTACTCTCCTCAACAGATAGATCGTTTCCATTGTTGACCTACCAGGCATAAACCCTGTTAGGTCCCTACTTATTGCCAATTCCACGAACAAGCTTGGGTTAATGGAGTTGTAATTTTCGTTGGTTTTTTGGTCTTCTCGCTCGAGCGGGGAAAGTTGCGCTCGAGCGGAATTTTCACCTTCTCAGTAGTTTGGCTTGTCTACAAAAAATACTGTGAGGTGTGATTTTGCGCTTGAGTGTAAGTTCCAGTGCTCAAGCGTGGACCCTGGTTTGGAACACGCGTTTTGGTTACACCGCTCTAGCGGCCATTCCTGCGCTCGAGCGGAGATCGCGTATCCAACTGCTATAAAGCTGCAGTTTGCTCCGAATCTAGAGTACAGCTTCCAGATCTTCTTTGAGGCTTCTAGGGTTTTCTTCCGAAGCAACTTTACTAGTTTTCTTTGATGTTGTGTTGAGTATTAAACTCATGGTTTAACAAGTATACATCAAAGAGGTGATTAATTATTCAATAACAAGAGTGTTTCTTCTTCGGTGGAATCCGGAGATTCAAGCGTGGAGTATTCGAAGGAGTTTGAAGTTGTGTGCAGTCATTAATTCGACATGGATGTCGTGGATTCAACATCAAGCTGATCAAATTCTGAGACGAAAGCAGTGGTGAAAGAGATACATATTGTTGAAGACAAATTGGTTGCGTTTTAGGTAATTTGTTTTGATAAATTTGTATTCCTTCTTTCTTAGTGGATTGATTAGTGGCATTTTGCCCGTAATTTTTTTAATCACAATTAGAGGTGCTCCAATTGTGATTTTTCCACGTAAAAATCGGTTGTGTTAATTTATTGATTTTGAAGCAATAATCTAAATCACTTTCGTATGTGCTAGATAATTTAGATTGTTAGTGTTAATTGTTTGGGTATTGTTGCAATTAATCTTGATCAAAATCACGAATTACTTAGGTTTTACAATTGGTATCAGAGCAGGTCACTCTTCGTTTTTATCAAAACTATAGGAGTGTGATTTTGTGTGATTTGTGATATGGATTCAATTCGCGAAGGTAACTTGACCCATAGACCTCCTTTGATGGTACACTTAGAAAATATGAGGAAGAAGAACTCAGAAAATATGAGGAAGAAGGAATATATTGCTGTTATATTCAAAACTTCTTATCTTGTGAAGAGAAAACTACACTCCTTATATAGGAGAGAACAAGAGCTACTATTTGTGCCACTAAGATCCACTATCACCACTAAGAGATCCACTATCACCACTAAGAGCCACTACCTATCTCCTTACATAAAATATACATCCATTATAGCCACTATCTAGATTACTATATACATCCATTATAGCCACTATCTAGATCACTAACATAGTGTATATAGACATTATCATAACCCACTAACAGCCACTATATGTCCACTAATAACCACTAACAATAATAATAAGATTTCCAGCACTCCCCCTCAAGCTGGTTTGAAGATATCTTCCATAGCCAGCTTGCTAGTCAGCTTATCAAATTGCTTCTTGTGTAGTCCCTTTGTTAGCACATCAGCTAATTGTTCACCTGTTGGAAGGTAGGTCATACAGATTATGCCAGCATTGATTTTCTCCTTGATGAAATGTTTATCCACTTCTATATGTTTTGTGCGATCATGTAGAACTGGATTATGAGCTATAGATATAGCTGCTTTGTTGTCACAATAGACCTTCATAGGTGTCGGGTAAGAAAGCTTTAATTCTTCAAGAATTCTTTTAATCCACATTACTTCACAGATTCCATAGGCAACAGCTCTGAACTCTGCTTCTGCACTACTTCTAGCTACCACATTCTGTTTTTTACTCCGCCATGTAACTAGGTTCCCACCTACAAAGGAGCAGTATCCGGATGTTGATCTCCTGTCTGTAACACTTCCTGCCCAGTCTGCATCTGTGTATACTTCAACTTGAAGATCTCCATGTTTCTTGAACAGTAAGCCTCTCCCTGGAGTTCCTTTCAAATATCTTAAGATCTTATAAACGGCCTCAAAGTGCTCTGCCCCTGGTGAGTGCATGAACTGACTTACCATGCTGACTGCAAAGGCAATATCAGGCCGCGTATGAGACAAGTAAATCAATTTCCCTACAAGTCGCTGATATTGTTCCCTCTCTTTGACTTCTTCAGCCTTAGCAGCTTGTAACTTCAAGTTAGGCTCGATCGGAGTCTCCACCATCTTACAACCAAGCATACCTGTTTCTCCAAGGAGATCAAGAACATATTTTCTCTGATTAACGAATATACCTTCCTTGGATCTTGCAAATTCCATTCCGAGGAAATACTTGAGGGCTCCCAGATCCTTAATGTGAAATTCTTTTGCGAGTTTCTCTTTGAGGGCTGCTAACTCTGCTTCATCATTACCAGTTAAAATGATGTCATCAACATAAACAATCAAAATTGCAATTTTACTGTCTTTTGAATGTTTATAAAATATTGTGTGATCTGCTTGACTCTGCGAGAAGCCACAACTGATAACTGCCTTCCCAAAGCGTTCAAACCACACTCTTGGTGATTGTTTGAGTCCGTATAATGACTTGTTCAATCTGCATACTTTGTCGCTACCAAGTCTCTGCTCAAATCCCGGCGGTAGGCTCATGAACACCTCCTCTTCAAGATCACCATTGAGAAATGCATTTTTAATGTCAAGTTGATGTAGAGGCCAATCTGAATTTACTGCAAGAGATAACAGTACTCTGATGGAATTTATTTTAGCAACAGGAGCAAACGTCTCCTGATAGTCGATCCCATAAGTTTGAGTGAAGCCTTTAGCCACCAGTCTCGCCTTGTATCTCTCAACGCTTCCATCTGCGTTACATTTTATCGTAAACACCCATTTACACCCAACTGTTTTCTTGTCTTTGGGTAGATCAACTATCTTCCAAGTACCACTTCTCCTTAAAGCATTCATCTCCTCCATGACTGCTAATTTCCAATTCGGATCATCCAATGCTTCCTGTATATTCCTTGGAACAAACAAGTGTGAAATCCTAGATGTGAAAGCTCTATGGTTTTTAGACAGTCTTTGATAGGAGAGGTAATTTGCAATAGGATGTTTAATGCAATTTCGGACACCTTTCCTAATTGCTATAGGAACATCAAGGTCAGAAATAGAAGGAATAGGATTACCTAAAATTTCGATGCCAGAACTCGGGTGGACATTCGGGTCATTAGGATGGACATTCGGGTCATTATTCCTCAGATGAAATCGCTTCCTAGTATAAACCTGAAGCTCAGAATTTAGATCATTTGGTAGTACTTCTCCCCCTAAACAAGAATCTTCTTGACTAGGCACCATAGAACTTGGTTCTCCTAAGTGATCATTATCAGACAGATGTGGTTTTTGTGTAGGATAAATGACATTGGGGAGCGGGATAGAAATATCCCAAAAATTGTCTTTTACTCCACTTGTCTCCCCCTGAAGAGAAGTGTTGGGGAAATAAGATTTTGTTTCCACAAATGACACATCCATACTCACATGAAATTTCTTGGTTTGAGGATCGAAACACTTATACCCCTTTTTGTTTGAGGAATAACCCAAAAAAACACATTTTATAGCACGGGGGTCAAGTTTTGAACGAAATTGACTGGGAACATGAACATAGGCAGTACATCCAAAAACTTTGGCGGGTAAATCAGAAAACAACCTCGTATCAGGAAAAAAAGTTTTAAGACAATCAAAAGGTGTTTTGTATGTTAACACCTTTGTAGGCATCCTGTTTATCAAATAAGAGGCTGTTAAAATTGCTTCACCCCATAAATATTTAGGAACATGCATGTAAAACATTATAGCACGTGCTACTTCAAGTAAATGTTTATTTTTTCGTTCTGCAATGCCATTTTGTTGAGGGGTATCCCGACATGTAGATTGATGAAAAATCCCCTTTTTTGCCAAAAACTCACCCAACTGCTCATTGAAATATTATGTTCCATTATCAGAATGTAAAATACCAATTTTGGTTTGAAATTGGTTTTCAATCATATTGTAAAAATTTGTGAATAAATTTTTCACGTCAGATTTTTTATGCATCAAATAAATCCAACATAAGCGGGTATGGTCATCAATAAATGTAACAAACCATCTTTTACCAGAAAGAGTAGTGATTTTAGAAGGGCCCCAAACATCACTATGAATCAAATAAAAAGGTTTGGAAGCCTGGTAAGGTTTTGGCAAATAAGTAGAGCGATGAAATTTTGCAAAAATGCAACTTTCACAATGAAAAGAAGAACAATCAATCCCTTTAAATAATTCTGGAAATAAATGTTTCAGATAAGGAAAACTAGGATGTCCTAGCCTATAGTGCCATAGCATTATTTTTTCTCGAACAGAGATTGAACTAGTACTATTAAAGCTCTGAGCTTTTTTATTACTAACAGGTACTTCAACAAAGTAGTAAAGACCTTCAAGCATCCTAGCACGCCCAATCATCATCCCCGAGTTCTGGTCCTGAAATTCACAATGGGATTCAAAAAATGTAACACGACAATTAGAATCCTTAGATAGTTTACTGACAGACAAAAGGTTACAGGCTAAGTTGGGGACGTGAAGAACAGCATTGAGATTAATTTTCTCAGTTAGTTTAATAAATCCTTTTCCTGCAATAGGTGAAAAACTACCATCGGCTATTCTGATTTTGTCATGACCAGAACAAGGGAAATAGGTACTAAATAAATGGGAAAAACTAGTCATGTGATCGGAGGCACCGGAATCTATGATCCACGGAGAGAAGTTTAGGCAAGAGAAGGCTTTAGGATTTCTACCTGTTTGTGCCAAAAAAACACTAGGAGTACCGGATGAGGAGTTGGATTTTATCAGCTTTAAGAGTTGATCAATCTGCTCTTTGTTGAAGGGACCTGAATCGGCTTCATTAGCAGTAGGAAAGCCACGATTCTTCTCTCCTTGTTTGCTGCTTTTCCAGTTGACAGGTTTGCCATGGATCTTCCAACACGTTTCGCGTGTATGGCGAGGCTTATTGCAAAAATCACACCAGACCCGTGGCTTATCATCAAACCTGCGCTGGTAATTTGCAGCCTAGTTGGCCGCAGCATCGCTAATTAAAGCAGAAATTTCAATTGACTCACCAGTACCTTTTTTTCTTAAGCATGACGCTCCTTCGGCTCTCTTCCCTTCTGACTTCGGCAAATACTTCGCCAATGGATGGGAGAGGAGGTCTGCCAATAATTCTTCCTCGCACTTCATCGAACTCAATGTTGAGGCCGGCAAGAAACTTGTAAATACGGCTGTCTTCCACAGTTTTCTTGTGGTGGTTGCAGTCGTCAACCGATTTCCATTCGTATGTGTTGAAGATGTCAAGATCCTGCCACAACCTTTTCAACGAATTGAAATATTTGGTGACGGAATCATCTCCTTGACGAATCTCTCCCAACTTCAAAGTCAATTCGAAAACTTGAGATTGATTTCCTAGGTCAGAATACATCTGACTAACATTATCCCACAACTCTTGTGCAGTAGTATAGCACATGTAATTAGAGCTTATATCCTCCTCCATGGAATTGACCAACCATGTCATAACCATGGAGTTTTCAGCGTCCCAACTGTCGAACAGCGGATCATTAACAGCAGGAGCCTTCTTGTCACCAGTGATGTAACCGATCTTTCCTTGCCCACGGATATACATCCGGACAGATTGTGACCAGCGGAGAAAATTATCACCATTTAGGCAGATGGTGGTGATTTGGACAGAGTGAGAGTTGGATGTTTTCACCGGAATGGCAGCGACAGGGGTTGAAGTGGTTTCGGATGTGACTTCCGACATGGCTATGACGGTTTTAGGGCTGCTATGTTTTTGTTGCTCTGATACCAACTTAGAAAATATGAGGAAGAAGAACTCAGAAAATATGAGGAAGAAGGAATATATTGCTGTTATATTCAAAACTTCTTATCTTGTGAAGAGAAAACTACACTCCTTATATAGGAGAGAACAAGAGCTACTATTTGTGCCACTAAGATCCACTATCACCACTAAGAGATCCACTATCACCACTAAGAGCCACTACCTATCTCCTTACATAAAATATACATCCATTATAGCCACTATCTAGATTACTATATACATCCATTATAGCCACTATCTAGATCACTAACATAGTGTATATAAACATTATCATAACCCACTAACAGCCACTATATGTCCACTAATAACCACTAACAATAATAATAAGATTTCCAGCAGGTACAAACTATTCATATTGAAAAGCTCATATGAAGGCGTTTTTAAAATCTACCGATTAGAAAGTTTGGCATTGTGTGTGATCTATGGGTGGAGTGAACTTGTTGTCACCATTGATAGTCTTGATATCCCCAAATCACTCGATAGATGGGACGCAATTGATTATCAAAACTCGAGCTGGAACAGTAAAGCTCTCAATTCCCTCTTTTGCTCCGTCACACCAGACGAGTTTCGTCGTATTTGCACGTGTAAGGTAACAAAAGAGGCTTGGGACATTTCTGAAACTATTCACGAGGGTACTACTACTGTTAAAAGATCAAAATTTCAACGTCTCACCTCCTCTTTTGAAACTCTCTTTATGCGTGATAATGAGACGTTTGATGATTTTTATACTAAACTTAGTGACATTGCGAATTCTTGTTTCACACTCGGAGAAAAAATTCCTGAATCGAAGATTGTTAGAAAAATTTTGAGGTATTTACCCGAGAGGTTCCAATCAAAAGTGACAGCTATTGAGGAGGCTCAGGATGTTGAGAACCTCAAGCTTGATCAGTTGGTTAGAAACTTGCCGACTTATGAAGCCAACCAGATTTCTAAGGAAAAACAAAAAGATAGTGTGGCTTTTACCAGTGCTCATGAGACTGCTAAGACCCCTGAGGTTGAGTTTGATCTAGAGTCCGAAATGACAGCGATGTTTACCAAACAATTCAAAAAAAATTAAAGAAAAAGAAGTCTAATTTCAAGGACTCTAGTTCATAAGATAAAGGTAATGAAAAATTTAAAACTTTTCCATCAAAAGTTGCTCCAAAAAATGAGAAGAAGACTGTGAAGGGGCAAGGTGTCAAGTGTTGTGAATGTCCAGGGTTTGGACATATTGCACTTGAATGTCCATCAAAAGAGAACAGCAAGAAAGTCTATACAGTGACTTGGGATGATGAAAGCAGGTCAGAGCAAGAACCCGAAGAAACCGAATCCGGTGAAGACGAAGATAGTACCTACATAGCATTCCGATCTACCATCACTCAACCATCTCCAAAGCCAGTTGATTTTGCCCGTGGTAAGAGTCTGTACCGTACTCCTACCTTTGATGGGAGTAATTACTTATTTTGGAAGATCCGAATGAGGATGTATCTTAGAGCTCATGACCCTAAAAGTTGGCAAGTAATTGAAGAGAATGTTAAAAGTGCTGACAATCAAAGCAATCAAAGAGTTCTGAATACAATCCGTGAAACAATTTCTAAAGAAGAACAACGACGGATTGCTCACTGCACAAAAGACAAAGATGCATGGGACATTCTTAGTCAAGTCCATGAAAGAGGAGAGTCATCTTCATCTTCATCACCATCCATCAACTTTCATGCCTTAGTTGCTCGACTGGATGAGATCGAGAAAAAAGAGAAGCAAAAAGAAGATGATAAAACTTCAGAAAGACAATGATGAGATTGATGGTGATGACCCACAACAAGCTTATGAAAAGCTTTACAATGAATCTCTGAACCTGTCCAAGATCAATGACAAATTGACCATCAAGCTCAAAGCATGTGAAAGCGAGAATGTCAAGCTAAAGGGAGAGATTGCTAAAGCAAAAAAGGATGTCATCAAGATCTCCAATGATAGGCAAGACCTATGTGGAAAACTTCTATCTTGTGAGACCGAAAGGAATGAACTTCTGAAAATCTATGCCACATATGAAGAGAAGATTAAGTTCCTTGAGATGTCACAAGCTGCATTGGAAGAGATAGTCGATCAGAAAGAGGACAAACTCAAAGATGCTAGAGCCACGATTGATATGTGGAACAAAGGGTCAAAGACACGGGAAGACCTCTTCGGGTCTTGATGACATCCTTTTTTGATTGATATCTTTTCTTGATGACATCCTTTTTTGCTGTAGCAATCTCTCCCTTTAGCTTGACATTCTCACTTTCACATGCTTTGAGCTTGAAGGTTAGTTTGTCATTGATCTTGGACAAGTTCAGAGATTCATTGTAAAGCTTTTCATAAGCTTGTTATGGGTCATCACCATCAATCTCATCATTGTCTTCCGAAGTTTCATCTTCTTTTTGCTTCTCTTTTTTCTCGATCTCATCCAATCGAGCAACTAAGGCATGAAAGTTGATGGATGGTGATGAAGATGACTCTCCTCTTTCATGGACTTGACTAAGAATGTCCCATGCATCTTTGCCTTTTGTGCAGTGAACAATCTGTTGTTGTTCTTCTTCAGAAATTGCTTCACGAATTGTATTCAGAACTCTTTGATTGTTTTGATTGTCAGCACTTTCAACATCCTCTTTAATTACTTGCCAACCTTCTGGGTCATGAGCTCTAAGATACATCCTCATTCGGATCTTCCAAAATAAGTAATTACTCCCATCAAAAGTAGGAGCACAGTGCAGACTCTGACCACGAGCAAACTCAACTGGCTTTGGAGATAGTTAAGTGACGGTAGACCAGAATGCCATGTAGGTACTATCTCCGTCTTCACCAGATTCGGTTTCTTCGGGTTCTTGCTCTGACCCGCTTTCATCATCCCAAGTCACTATATAGACTTTCTTGCTATTCTTTTCTGATGGACATTCAAGTGCAATATGTCCAAACCTTTGACATTCACAACAATTGACACCTTATCCCTTCACAGTCTTCTTCTCAGTTTTTTGAGCAACTTTTGATGGAAAAGTTATAAATTTTTCATCACCCTTATCTTTTGAACTAGAGTCCTTGAAATTAGACTTCTTTTTCTTTAAATTTTTTTGAATTGTTTGGTAAACATCTCCGTCATTTCAGACTCTAGATCAAACTCAACCTCAGGGGTCTTAGTAATCTCATTAGCACTGGTAAAAACCACACTATCTTTTTATTTTTCCTTAGAAATCTGGTTGGCTTCATAAGTCGGCAAGTTTCCAACCAACTGATCAAGCTTGAGGTTCTCAACATCCTGAGCCTCCTCAATAGCTGTCACTTTTGATTGGAACCTCTCGGGTAAATACCTCAAAATTTTTCTAACAACCTTTGATTCATGAATTTTTTCTCCGAGTGTAAAACAAGAATTCGCGATGTCACTAAGTTTAGCATAAAAACCATCAAACGTCTCATCATCACGCATAAAGAGAGTTTCAAAAGAGGAGGTGAGACGTTGAAGTTTTGATCTTTTAACAGCAGTAGTACCCTCGTGAATAGTTTCAGAAATATCCCAAGCCTCTTTTGCTACCTCACACATGAAAATACGACGAAACTCGTCTGATGTGACGGAGCAAAAGAGGGAATTGAGAGCTTTACTGTTCCAGCTCGAGTTTTGATAATCGATTGTGTCCCATCTATCGAGTGATTTGGGGATATCAACACCATCAATGGTGACAACAAGTTCACTCCACCCATAGATCACACAATGCCAAACTTTCTCATCGATAGATTTTAAAAACGCCCTCATATGAGCTTTTCAATATGAATAGTTTGTACCATCAAGTAAAGGAGGTCTATGGGTCAAGTTACCTTCGCGAATTCAATCCATATCACAAATCACACAAAATCACTCCTATAGTTTTGATAAAAACGAAGAGTGACATGCTCTGATACCAATTGTAAAACCTAAGTGATTCGTGATTCTGATCAAGATTAATTGCAACAATACCCAAACAATTAAAATTAACAATCTAAATTATCTAGCACATACGAAAGTGATTTAGATTATTGCTTCAAAATCAATAAATCAACACAACCGATTTTTACGTGGAAAAATCACAATTTGAGCATCTCTAATTGTGATTAAAAAATTACAAATTTACCAAAACAAATTACCCAAAACGCAATCAATTTGTCTTCAACAATATGTATCTCTTTCACCACCGCTTTCGTCTCAGAATTGATTAGCTTAATGTTGAATCCAAGACATCCATGTCGAATTAACGACTGCACACAACTTCAAACTCCTTCGAATATTCCACGCTTGAATCTCCGAATTCCACCGAAGAAGAAACACTCTTGTTATTGAATAATCAATCACCTCTTTGATGTATACTTGTTAAACTATGAGTTTAATACTCAACACAACATCAAAGAAGACTAGTAAAGTTGCTCCGGAAGAAAACCCTAGAACCCTCAAAGAAGATTTGGAAGCCGTACCCTAGATTCAGAGCAAACTGCAGCTTTATAGCAGTTGGATATGCGATCTCCGCTCGAGCGTAGAAATGGCCGCTCGAGCGGTATAACCAAAACGCGTGTTCCAAACTAGGGTCTACGCTTGAGCACTGGAACTTACGCTCGAGCGTAAAATCACACCTCACAGTATTTTTTGCAAACAAGCCAAACTACTGAGAAGGTGAAAACTCGGCTCGAGCGCAATTTTCCCCGCTCAAACGAGAAAACAAAAAAACCAACGAAAAATATAACTCGATTAACCCAAGCTTGTTTGCGGAATTAGCAATAAGTAGGGACCTAACAATTGATTCTCTGACACCTCTATTATATCTCGCAATCGACGTTCTATCACCCTCTCCCACACTTTTATTATATGACATATTAGCTTGATTCTTCTATAGTTGTTGCAATTCTGAACATCTCCTTTATTTTTATAGATAGGCTATAAAATACTTTTCCTCCACTCATCTAGCATGTTCCTAGTCAAAAAAAATTTGCTAAACCTAGTCAACCAAGCAACCCCCTTTTTATCCAAACACTTCCAAGTTTCAATAGGGATATCATCGGGTCCTAAAGCTTTATTTGATTTCATCTTCTTAAGTGCAATCTCCACTTCAAAGTTCATAATCCTACAATAAAACCTATAGTCTTGGTTTATCGTATTACTAGTTATTTCTTCCCCTATTGACATACATTCATGTTCCTCATTTAATAGTTTCTCAAAATAGTTCTTTCGTCTCTCCTTAATCTCTTTACCCTTCACCAATACCTTAGAATCCTCACTCTTAATGCACTTAATTTGATTAAAATCTCTTGTTTTCCTCTCTCATATCTTAGCAAGTTTGTATACCCTCTTCTCTCTCTCCTTACTATCTAGTCTAGTGTATAAGTCATCATAAACTTTCAACTTAGCCTCTCTCACTACTTTCTTGACCTTCTTATTAGCCAATCTATAACTCTTAAGGTTTTCCTCAGTTCTATCATTCTGTCACTTTTTAAAGCACTCTTGTTTTGCTTTAACTACCACTTGAACCTCTTCCCTCCACCACCAAGTTTCCCTAGAGCTGGGTCTCGTTCCTTTCGGCTCTCCAAGCACTTCCCTTGAGATTCTCCTCATACAATTGGCCATCGAGTTCCACATAGTGTTAGCATCATCTTCCAAGTCCCAAGCACCTCCCTTATCCATTCTATTCTTAAATATTTCTAGTTTATCCCCTTTTAGGGCCCACCATCTCGTCCTACGACGCCCACCATCCTTCCTAACTTGGTATTGTCCTTTAAAACATAAATCTAGTACCAAAATCCTATGTTGAGAGGCCAAGCGCTCTCCAGGAATCACCTTACAATCACTGCATTTTAGGCGGTCCACTTTTCTCACTAAAAAGTAATATATTTAGCTTTTAACTAACCCACTCTTAAAGATATCAAATGCTCCTATCTCTTCTTATACATAGTATTGGCCACCACTAGGTCAAAAGCCAACGCAAAATCTAAGATACTCTCTCCAGCCTCATTTCTATCACCCAAACCGCATCCACCATGCACGTTTTCATAGCCTAATTTATCTATGCCTACATGGCCATTGAAATCTCCACCTATAACTAGGTTCTCTCCTACGGGTATCTCCTATAAGATCTCATCCATTCACTCCCAAAAATCCCTCTTGGTCTGATTATCTAATTCTACTTGAGGGGCGTATACACTAATAACATTCACTATATTGCCTCCAATAACTAATTTAACTAACATAATCCTATCCCCTTTCCTAATGACCGCCATTATATTTTCCACAAGACCCTTGGCAACTATGATTTCTACCCCATTCCTACGTCTATCCTTACCACTATAATACAGTTTAAAACCGGTATCTTCAATTTCCCTAGCTTTCTCACACATCCACTTAGTTTCTTGTACTCATGCTCTACTAACTCTTCTCCTAACAATAACATCTATCAATTCCATCGTCTTACCAGTTAAAGTTCATCTATTCCAAGTGGCTACCCTAAACCTATAATCCCATAGTCTTGGACTAGGTTCTTTACTCGCGCTCGTTCAGAAAAATGCGGGAACCTTTGCCCATTTTTCACCCACCCAGGCGTCGATACGGTGCCCCTTGCTCACTTTTCGACACACCTGGAGGCAGGTGCAATGCGTCTCTTGAGGGGAACAATCTAGCATTTAATCGATTCAAAGTAGGATTCATTGTCATAAAGGATACGAGCAGCTTTTTTACATGTTGGCTGTCGACTACCTAACACAACCCTCCTGCTTTACCCGGGCTTGGAACCGGTGGAGTTGTTAACCACCCCAGCGGAGTTATATGTATGTATATATATATAAAATAAAAAATAAAAAGAAGAAAGAAAGGACATAAAAGCATTTGTTGTACATTCAAAAATGGGACTGAGATGAAATAAGAAATCTCCTTGATCAACAGAAATGACAAGGCATTGATGGCATTTCTAAGGATTACATCTATCAATGTGGATCACTAATTTGCATTCTTGTAGAGGTTATGGAAGGATTGGAAAAGCCACCTAGAAAGAATAACAGCTAATTGCCACAAATATATTTTGACATGACCTCCTTTAAAGCATATATACTTCAAAATCAATTTTGTATCTGTTTCTTGCGATTAGTAATGGCAGAATGCCAACCTACTTCAAAGCTGAAAGAGGTAATCCGTGACACTTGTCCTCTCAAGTGCCTTACCAGTTAGCATGACCAGCCTTGTACCCTTCCATAAATGCTATTTCACTTTAACGCCATGTGCATGGCACAAGCAATCATTTTCCAAAGCAAAGAGCCAAAGGACCTAAGATATAGTTGTTTCACTTAGAATGCTTGGTCTTCCAGTCTCCAGATATTCGAAAACAAATGGGGCCAAAAAGTTTCATTTTTTTTTCTAGAACAAAATGGTGTGCAATAAACAATAATAGAGAACATATATATACACACATATATAGATACTAATTTCTAGAACTTTTTTTGGTAATCAAGTAAATGGTATTGATTTGCTGCCCAAATCTTGAATGGAGGACGGAAAAAAAAAAAAAAAGAGAGCTCCATCGAATCAAATTGGCCAAATGTCCACCTTCATGAGCCCTCAAGGCCTGCTTCTCATCCTTACTCACTGTCAAGGTCAAGGGGCAGGCACAGATTATGATAAAAAAGATGGGGAAGAGAGCTTTATGATAGTTGTGAATTGTAAATTCTAGGACATGCTCTACCCTTAGTGTACCCCCTCAAATCACCTGGTCTTTCCTAAATGAACTCTAATCACTTATTTAGAGGAATCACTTGAACAAGATAAGATATGCATAGAACACTGCTTTTGTAATCTGTAAGAAAATTGTAAACAAAGGTACAAGCATAATGACCATCAAAAACCATGGTTCCTCAATTTGGTCTTGAAACACCATTCCACTATCACTACACAATCAAAGTCAAAGATAGAAGAGAATAACTTAAATATCTATTCAAGATTCTTTAGCGTTTTTAATTGCAAAAAGTTTGTATTATTTTTAGCAAGTGTGTCCCAATGGTACAACATCTATTGAATGCAATGCAAGCTGAAATCGGGCATAGGTAGATGATATCGATATTGCAGAGAATAAACAATGCACTGCTATATTAGTAGTTCAAGGCTACCTAATATCCCAGCATTAAGCAAGTGAAGTTGTTTTGTTAGATAAAGCTGTAAATCACTAAAGCTCCCAATTAGGTTTAAAACAGGACTCAACGTTACCAAGTAATGTTAAATAATTTTATTAGACATAAGACTTACATACACCAAAAGGTTACCTGTCAGTCTGTATAGCAGATATGAGAGCATTGTCAGATGGTGGAAGAAACTTCAATATAATTGCAGCATAGAAGAAACCCACAAAGAAAACAGAGCCAAATATGAGTAAGAACCAGCCCCAAAAATCTTTGTCCTTGGAGGCAATAAATTGGGAGAAATTCCACATGCTTTCACCAAATCAGTTCTAAGACCTCGACAATAGAATGTCCATTTCAGCATATTCCCTTGCTACAACCAACACCATCCAGCAACCTATTCCCTAGATAACCATCACATAATTCACCTAACTTTTAGGCACAACATGCAATGAATTTATTATGTAAAATCTGAGAAGCTTACTAGGCTTCCTTGGATATGTCTAAAGGCTAATATTTCAGAGGAAGAATTGTAAGCATAAATAATCTATATCAGTCTATACTCCTACAAAATGTCGCAAGGGTGTAAAACTTAATTATGTAAAAACTGAAAGGCTTACTACCAGGCTTCCTTGGATATTTCTAAACTCTAAAGGCTAACATACCCGAAGAAGAACTGTAAGCATAAATAATCTATATCAGTCTATACTCCTACAAAATGTCGCAAGGGTGTAAAACTTAATTATGTAAAAACTGAAAGGCTTACTACCAGGCTTCCTTGGATATTTCTAAACTCTAAAGGCTAACATACCCGAAGAAGAACTGTAAGCATGTATAATCTATATTTGTTTATAGTTCTACAAAATGTCCCAGGGGAGGGGCGTAAAACTTTATTAGCACCAAAATTTCCCTGCCAACATAAAACATACCAATTATAACCTATATAACCCTAAGGTTGTGTTGGAAGCATGGATTTGGGTAGGGATTTGAAAAGGGAAAAAATGTGTGAAATGTAATTCTCTTTCTCTATCCAAATCCCTACCGAAATCCATACTCCAAACACAACCTAAGAGATTGCAAAAAATGAAAATTATGACATTTATCAATTTTGATGCCACATATAATTAAATTTCATCTCAAATCATTAACTCCCAAAGTATTTTCATTTTGTCTAGCATTGCCAAATTTTGATTTTGGTTTTAAAAAAAAGGGGAAATTTGTATTTAAGTGCGAACTATTTAAAGTAAATGTAATTTCATGTAGGTGAAAGTTAGAGCAAGTGAGAGGTGTGTCCCGTTTTACAACTTTCACTTGAATCAGACATAGGCTTAGTTGCACATGCAACAATTTTGAGTTGATCCCACTTAACTGCACTTTTCTCATTTTAAAAAAAAAAAAATCATGCAAAATTATTAAATATATCATGGTCTTAGTTTCTCAAGATATATAATGTATACCAAGTAGTGTTTTACATATAGACAGTTCATATATTACAACTAACAATAAAACATAACCCAAGAGTTGTTTTTTCCTTCCTCAAGTGTCATAAAATTTTCCATTAACTTACCTACTAATAATATTCTTCAATTGTTCGTTTACTTTGTTTACCAAAGGCAGATAATGTTCATAAAATCAGTTCATATCTACATAAAAAATAATAAAAATAAAAATAAAAACTTAAAATCATTACACGGTGTTTGGTTGGATGGGAGATTTGGGATGGGATTTGGAAAGGAAGAGAAAAAAATAAAAATAAAATAGGAATAAAATATACTTACATTCCACATGATTTCACACTTTTTTTTCTTTTTCATTTTCAAATCCTTCCTAAATCTCCCGACCAAACGCAGCGTTAAAATGCTTCTTTATCGTTTAGCATTCCCAAAGCTAGAAATCGCAAGGAAACAATACGATATCCTTATTATGGCTAACTGAAACCCTAAAATGATTTTTATCTTTGGAATTGAGGAGAGAACGCGAGATGCCGGGAAACAGGGATATGCCAGGACTGAACCAAGAAATATAGAATCTGAGATACATACAGATTACCAATAATACATTGATACAAGTTTTATATATATATATATAGATAGAGAGAGAGAGAGAGAGAGAGAGAGAGAGAGAGAGAGAGACCTGATGGAAAGAGAGTAACGGTGGAAGAGCAATTGAAGAGTGTTCCGAATATCACAACTTTCTTGGCTTCCAATCAGTAAGATTGATTTGTTCACAAAAAATAAATAAAAATAAAAAAAATCAGTAATTTCATAAGGGAAAATTACATTGACACTTCTAGAGATTTATTCACACTTACACAGATTTATATTTATTACAGTTATTCTTTTATTTTTTAAAAATTACACTTCTTTTCTGAGGTTTAAAGTTTCTTACAGATTATTTCCTCTAGTAATTTAATTTTCTTAAATACTAATTTTGCCCTTACTGGTGGATAAATTATATTGACACCCCTCACATTTTAGAAATTACAATCCCCTCTCCAAAGTTTAAAGTAGCATTACCAATTGCACCATCGATTAGTATTAGTTGAAAAAAAATTAATTGAAAAAAAAATTAATTGGAAAAAAAATTATTTAAAAAAAAATTAATTGAAAAAAATTTTGTTAGTCAAATTTTTAAATTTTGGTTTAAAATTCAACGTAAACAATGTAAATTTCTGTTTAAAAATCAACGTAAATTGTTTAAATTTCTCTTTGATGTTTAATTGAAAAAAATAATGTTTAATGTTTAAATTTCTGTTTAAATAATGTTTAATTTTACGATATTTTTACTATCTGAAACCTGTTTGGTAATCATTTCTTTTTCAATGTTCAATTTATATTTATAAAAATTTTAAAAACTGTCATAAAAATTTGTTTGATTTTTTTGGTTTATAAATGGTTGTCTCAGTTTGTAAATTTGAGGAAAAAACGTAAATTCAAAAAATGAGTTTACGTTGGTTTTTAAACAGAAATTTAAAATTTTGACTAACAAAATTTTTTTTTCAAATAAGTTTTTTTCCAATTAATTTTTTTTTCAACTAATACTAACTGAGGGGGCAATTGGTAATGCTACTTTAAACCTTGGGAGAGGATTGTAATTTCTAAATTGTAAGGGGTGTCAATGTAATTTACCCAGTGAGGGCAATTTTGGTATTTAAAAAAATTAAATTGTTGGAGGGAGCAATCTGTAATGAAACTTTAAACCTCAGGGAGGGGGATGTAATTTCCAAAAGGTAAAGAGGGAATTGTAATAAACATAAACCTTAGAGGGTGTCAATGTAATTTACCCTTTTCATAAATTACTTTTCACTTACTTATGTTCTATTTAGTCCATATTATTTTTTTATATTCCAATAAGTCTTATGAATGACATAATTATCAAAATACCCCTAATAATATTCATATTTACAGTGTGAATGTTCCGTGATGTGAATGTTCACACCATCAATTAGGGCTGGGTGCGGGTCGGTTGCGGCCACGGAACCTCTAATTCGCCATCCGTCCGCCAGATTGGCGAATTAGAGAAAATCAATTCGCATCCGTCCGCCAATCCGGCGGATGTGGATTGAGCGGATTGGCAGTTTGGCGGATGGATGCGAATCGGTTTGGGGGTTTGAAATTTTATAAATTTTCAACATAGTTCAACTTGTGCACTTCCTCAAAAAAAAAAAAAAAAAAAAAGTATTACAGTCAATAACTTAAAAAAGTATTACAATTACTGCATGCCTCATTCAAAGAAAGAAAGTTTGGAACTTCAGAATATCAAAATCACTGCATGCCTCATTCACATATTACAATAACAGCATATCTTATCCACATAAAGTATTACAATATGTGGTTCTTAAAATATAAAAACAATTCAAACCGCAAAAACCATGAACAGAGCAATAGTAGAGATTGTATGTCTCTGTATTATTACATTTATATATGTTTTTTAAAACAAAAACCAACCAACATATATCATATTTTCTATTTATTACTTTTAGAGTTAGATTTAAAAACCAAAAAATATAAATAAATAATACGTTTATTTTTTTCAATTCAAAAAATATATTCAAGTTGAAAACTTTTTTTCAACAGAATATTTAAACTCTTTTTCAATTAAAAACACAAACAAAATATTTAAACAAATTGAAAACACGAAGTCTTATAAATTATTAAGGGTGTTCGCGGTTTGGCGGTTCGGTTGCGGCCAAAGGGACCTCAAATCTGCCATCCGTCTGTCAAATTGGCGAATTGGAGAAAATCAATCCACAACCGTCCGCTCGTCATCACGCATCCGTCTAAAATGTGGCGGATCGGTTCGGATCAGTTCGGTCAGTTTTTGTGGATCGGTATATCCGCTGCTCACCTCTACCATCAATGTGAATGTTAACATGTCAATGTGAATGTTAACATGTCAATGTGAATATTCATATTATAAAATACGAATGTTCACATCACCAAATTGCTAACCGTTTAAAAAATATTTGTAATGGTAGAAATGTCCATAAAATATCTTAAATATGAGAATTAGGATTTGGTAGATCAAATGTCCAAATAATATGACCTATTAGAATATAAGAATATCTTATGGACTAATTAGAATACAAACACTTAAAAAAAAGATTTTCTAATAATTTTTCTTTTCTGTTTCTTAAGATAAGAATGTTCGGCCTATGGTAAATCAAAAAAGCTAGGTCCCAAAATTTGGCATGAAATGAAAGTTCATATAGATATAACATTTTGAATAATTTTTAGGGGTTGATTTAGTTTTAGAATTATCATTTGTGTATAGAGTTATATTTTGATTTTTGAGTTTTGAGTTTTTGAATCATGATTTTAAAAGAGAAAATTTGTTTAGTTGTGAGTTTTGAAAATAGTTTTGTGTAATTTTTATTTATTTTTTTATTGATGGAAGGATTTGGGATGGCTGAGTGGATGAAAGGATAAACGATATCCGATTAACTTAATTTTTTGTAAGTATATTCTACTTGATGTATTTTAAAATATAAACGGTTCAGATTATCGAAATGAGCCCCGAAATGGGTCCATTTGGTTGCACAACAATAGCTGTTGTGCATCCCGCACAGCAGTCACCCCAAATCCTATATTGAATGGGAGAAAATGTGAGAGAAGAGATGATAGAGAAAAAGTGATTGATTGATTGATTGAATAATAATAATAATAATAATAATAATAATAATAATAAAAGAGAAGAGAGGAGTTTTGAAAATAATTTTGAGTTGTATTTTAAAAATATACTTGGTTAACATATTTTATCCAAATCATAATTTAAAAATAGAGTTGGGATTTAAAAACTAAACGAATCGTTACCTAAAATTTTATGTTTAGATCTGTAGCATTACTAATTGTAAATATACGTATATATAATTTGTTATCCAACACAAATTCAAGTTCTCAGACAAAACTTAAGGTTTAGAGTTTGAGTAATTTAATAGATCACTGAAAATTTGTCTGATCGTTAATTTTATTTACATATTATAATATAATAATCTTTGTACCCTCTCCATTACTGATTGGTAATACTGTTAAAAAACAAAACAAAACAAAACAAAACAAAACAAAAAAGTCACTGATTGGTAATACTTTTCCTCAAGTTTCACTGTCATATAATTTTCCCTAAAAAAATACTCAAATATCTTGTTGAGATCAAATACGTTGTAATCCTAAACCTAGGTTGTAAATAATCTTATTTTTGTGATTATGTTGTAAATAGTGATAAAATTTCTTAAAATTATAATTTCAAGCCGAATCGAATTGTGTTTTACTGATTTAGTTTAAAGATTTTCACGATTTAGTTTAATTTTCAGTTTCATGAAATTGTAACTAAAAATTTAGAGCTTATTTGAGAAGAGCTAAAATGTCTAAATAAGTACAAAAAGACCACGTATGTTAATTTAGCTAATAAGACAAAATGTCACATTCGACGCGTTATCATTTCGTTTTTTCTTTCATAACCATCACATCCAAATTATTAAAAAAAAAAAAAAAAAAAGTCAAAAGTTCTTCCCAAACAGAGCTAATTTAGACAGGTTAAATTAGTCAAAAAATCAAAAAGCCAGGCTAAATTAGCTCTTCCCAAGTGAAGACTTAGTTATTGGTTTACTCTTGAACTAAATCCATCTAAACCATGCTCATCCCTATAAATAATTTTTTAGAGTTGCTATTAGCCCCCACATTAAGATCTCAATTCCTTTTATTTTTTTTAATACCATTTTATCCTAACACAAAATTGTCATTTTATCTTATTTATAACCTTTCAACCCTCACTCTAACTACGACCATCTCCTCGAACACCCTTCTCTATTTCACCTCTGCCCCTCTCCGACATTGGCTACTACATCCCAACTACTTTCAGACTCTATAGAGGCTCGGGTTAAGACCCAATTCTTTTATATTGTTTCGTTTTGGCTTTTGTATCTATTGGTATTGTTAACATCTATTCTAGCCATATATTATCTTTGAGTTGTGAATTAGATCTTTAGGTTATGTTTTGAAATATGTTAGGCTTAGTATTTCTAGAGTGGTTTTGGTTGTCTAAGTTTGAGTTCGCTTAAGCAGTCTTTTCCTTCTTCCAGGTTCTAGGTTACAGTCTGAACTTTTGGGAGAAGAGGCTTCTTCAATCGAGCGATGTTTTGGTCACTGGAGTTGTTTGTTCTATAGAGATGATCTTTTAGGAGTTTGGATTTTTCACTCAAGCCTAGTTTTAGTTGCTTGAGAGAGATGTTGTGTCTAACGCTCAAGCGGTATTTTGGTCGCTCGAGTGATCTGTTTGTATAAAGTTACGAGGAAAGTCACTTTTACTCACTTTTCTAATTCCTCTCTCTCTCTCTCTCTCTTTACAAATATCTGAAACTCCTTTTCTCTCATCTCTCTCTAAAGCCTTGCACAAATCTTCTTACATACTCAAATCTGTAGATTTCTCTACCATCGTGCTTTGGGATTAAAGGTAGAGCTTGAGGAACGGGTCGTTTCGATTTGAGAAGTTTAGGTTTTCATCATGGCCACTTTTGGGGTGTTCTTCCCTTCTCCTTCTTGCTTTGAAGGAGGGATTTCTTTAATATTTTGCATGATATTTAGCTTTGTTATGTGCTTTTTGAGTAGAGAAGCACTTTGAGAGATTTGGATTTGATTATAGGCAGGTTCTAATTTATAAAAGGCAGGTTTTAGGGATATTTTCTTTAAAACATTGTTGTGATTGTTTACTAAAATGGGTAGTGTTGAGACTTGATAGAAATTGCTTTCAAATGAGAAATATATTTACTGTTGGTATAATAAGAATTCTTAATGAAACTTGGTCTGGAACAAAAGGGGAAAATTGATGTAATTTTGGAAGAATGTTATAATTCTTGTTTGAGTTGAAAAAGATGAGATTGAACATGTAATTGTTACTCCTATATTGAAATTATGGAAATATGAGATTATGAATTATTTCTGTCTTTTGAAATCAATATATTGAACAAAGATATATGTTTTGGCTATTAGTGGATGACAACATTGATTGTTGTAGCAATTGCATGAGAACTGGGTTAATTGAAACCCATTCACTCATGCATTTCATTTGAGCATTGGTTTTATAACTTTTGCATTGAAAGGTATGATTTTTGAAAAAAAAATTGTGAATACCGTGGTAAATCTGATTACGGGGTATGGTTGTGGTTATTTATGTTGCCCTTTGTGTTATTGGTGAAAGTTCAGAAACCCACGCAGTCACGTGCCAATCCTTTCAGTTAGTACCAGTAAAATGGCTTTTGATAGTGCTTTTATAGCCTACTTGTAAGCACGTACCTAGAGATTCCCAGTATATGTATTTATTACCTTGTTTTTTGTTTTGAAGTAATGATGTATCAATTGTGATTTGAACTCTGGCATGGCATTGTTTGGAAAGGGAAACACATGTTTTAGTAATGGCATTCATGTGCATTCACCATATGGCTTTGTTAAGTATCATACAAATCATTAAACTTATCTTTACTGGGCTTTAGCTCACTTTATGTGGAAACCAACTTTCAGATGCTAATGGTATGCCTTTACCAAGGAGATAGCTTGGAAGGACAATGGAGTTGAAGCTTGTCTTTTGTAAATTTGTTTTGTGTAAGCCTAGGGCTTTACTTATATTGGGCTTGACTCACTTTTGTTATAACCAAGCTAAGTCTTGGTGATTTGAAGCCTTTAGGGCATGAATTTGTACTTATTTACTTTTGTTTCTATATATTTGTCACATGCTATAGATTCATAATTCAGGATTGATGAATGTATTAACGCATGTGATATCATATGTAACACTTTAAGGAAATCAATGAAGGAATTATAGTTTTGGAAATATTTATGTAAATTAAGTAGTTGGGATTGTTGAGCATCCGCATGTGTGTTTGAGAGTTGTGAGACATAGGTGTTATCATTATTTTTGGGGCGTCACACTCTCATTCCAACCATCAACGCCACCACCGTGACCCCTTATCGTTAATGTCCTCTATCTAGTTCAATCCTAAATCTAGGTTGTAAATAACCTTATTTTGTGATTATGTTGTAAATGGTGATAAAGTTTCTAAAAATTATAATTTCAAACCAAATTGAATTGCATTTTACTAATTCAGTTTAAAGATTTTCATGATTTAGTTTAGTTCTAAGTTTCATGAAACCATAACTAACAATTTAGAGCTTGTTTGGGAAGAGCTAAAGAGTATGTTTGGTTTGAGTTTTAAAGATGAGTTTTAGAAAAAAATTTCCAAAAGATTGTTTGGTTTGAGATTTTTCTTAAAAAATTTCCAAAATCACTTTCTCTCTCTTACACATCAATCAATCACTTTTTCTCTCTCATCTCTCCTTCTCAATCACTTTTTCTCTCACACACATCTACTCAATTATAACAAAATATCAAATCATCCCAAACTCCCAAACTCCAAAACTACTTTCAAAATATACAACCAAACAAACCAAAAAATTTTCTAAACTCTCTCCCCAAATTTTTTTTCAAAAACAACTCTCCCAAAAACAAACCAAACAAGCCTAAAATGTCTAAATAAGTATAAAAAGACAAAACATGCTAAGTTAGTTAATAAGACAAAATGTCACTTCCAAACCATAATCATTTCACATTTTTTTCTCATAACTATCACATCCAAACTAAAAAAAAACAAAAGTTCTTCTCAAATGAAACTAATTTAGCCAAACTAAATTAGTCAAAAAATCAAAAAGTTGGGCTAAATGAGCTCTTTTCCAAACAAAGGCTTAGTTATTGGTTTACTCTTGAACTAAATCCATCTAAACCATACTCATCCCTATCAATAATTTTTTAGAGTTGCTATTAGCCCCACGTTAAGATCTCAATTCCTTTTTCTTCTTTTTTTTATTATCTTTTATTACCATTTTATCCTAACACAATTTTAATTTTACCTCATTTCTAACCTTTCAACCCTCACTCTAATTATGACCATCTCCTCCAACAAGTCCGGCAATTTCCTTCTGCCATTCTTTGACAACCCTTGCCACATCTGCTCCTTTCCAACGTCGGCCACTACATTCAAACCATTTCCAACCTCTCATTTCCACCCATCAATGCCACCACCGTGACCCCTTATTCTCAATGTCCTATATCTAGTTCAATCCCAGAACCATTCATCCTCTTTTAAGTCTCTCATACTTTTCTCTGATGTCCACTACTAAACCTACCCACACCTAGGGGTGTGCTGTGATAATGATGGTCCGTATTATGCTAATTAATCTTAATTACGATTGTGATTATGTGTTTGATATGATTTTGAGTGCCATTTATATGAATATATGTGGTTTTGAATTTCTATCTGTTCACCATAGGGAAATCTGTTTGATTATCTGCTTTAGAATTTAAATTGGAAGCCTTACCGGCCATAGAAGTCGAAATTGATTACGCCGTCGTGATTAGCGTGATTTTTAGAGCCTATGGTGAAATTTAATTGGAAATTGATTCGGATCAAAATAATTCGAGTAAATTGATTGAATTAAGCTCTATTATTAACCTTAATAAATTTGATTAAGAGAGAGACTATATAAGGGCCTTATTACACTCAACTCTTCATTTTGGTGAGCCCAAAATCTGAAATCACTCTAGAGAGGGAGAGGGGAGCCGATTCTAGAGAGAGAAAGAGGGAGAATTTTGCATTTTTGGCTTAAGGTTTGTGAATTTGAAAGCTTAACTCCAATATCTAACTACAATTGTGAGGATTAAAGCTCCTAGGTAAGTAATTGAGCAAAAACTTATGAGTTTAAGTTGTAGTTTTGTGAATCCAAAGTTAGATGGCAATTGAGACCATAATTTGAGATGTAATTAATGAATAAGGAGCTTGTATGTACATGCATGTGTATAATTACCATGACTTGCCATATAGTTGCATATTTGAAGGTAAAGCATGTTAATCATGATGAAATTGAGATCGATGTGTGCATACATGTAGCAATTTGTTATAAGTCCTCATGTTTGTGTATAAGACATGTTGATTGGGTTGAATTGGAAGTCATTTAAGACATGCATCCATGAAAATGAGACTATGGACTCAACTACATAGTTTGGAGATGAATTTGGCAAAGAATGGTATGAGTATGAAATTGATCCATGGGAATTGAACTTCAAAATGTTGTAATTTAGCATTTGTATCATGTTAGAAGGTTTGCATGTGAAGTATGAGTCATAATATGCAAGTTACATTAGTTTGAATACAAGTTTGAAGCTCAAAATGACTGTTGGAAAACCCAGAATCCAGCGTGTCCGCTTGAACGGGGCAATGGCCGCTCGAGCGTGAAATGTGAGTTCCCAGCAGTTTTGCAGGCATTGTCCTTCGCTCGAGCGGGGATAATCACGCTCGAGCATCCAAGGCATATGTTTGACGTTCAGCTCGAGCGTCCGAAGTCGCGCTCGAGCGTGAATGTAAGGCAACCAGTACTTTTGTAGACTATGGGGGTCCGCTCAAACGGCGAAATCTACGCTCGAGCGGGGACCCCCTGTTTCAGAAATTTTGTAAAGGTGTTCTGTGTTTCATTTTCCGTTATCTTTCACTTCCAAGCACTCTTAGGCATGTATTGAACATTATGAATGAATTAAAAAAATAAGAAAGAAGCCTAAGAGGGATATGTAGATTGAACGGATTGAATCAATTGTGACCCATATGTGTTATGTAATGTGTAGGGTCAAGCTCCAAGGCAAATCCACCGGCAGAACACTGTGAGTAATATCTTAGTAGAAACATTTTGAAGTATGTTATTTGTCCAATTGCTTATTTCTATATAAGTTTTGTAAGCTTGCTAATTTGAATTGTGGACAAATGTTTGTTACGCCATTAACGGTTGGACCAAAGGCCGTTGGATACAAATGATTGGGCCAAAGGCCGTTTGACATGAATGATTGGGCCAAAGGCCGTCGGATATTAATGATTGGGCCAAAGACCGTCGGACATGAATGAATTGGGCCCGAGGCCGTTCGATACGTCTGAACCTGTAGTCACTTGATACACTGGATAGAAACATAAATTGGGCCTAAGGCCGTCTGATGTATCTGTTTTGAATTCCATTCATGTACCTTCTTCAATTGATATTATTCACTAGGCTTTCGCTCACTCTCATTCATGTGGTTATAGGTGAGCCAAGCAATATCCAAACCCAGCCCCAGTGAAGCAGGTGTGAAATAGTCAAGTTTTGAAGAGTCAGCCCACACGTCTTACGTACGAGACTTGTTTTCGCCCTTTTGTTCTTTTGTATATTTTTGTTATGTTGGCGAGAACTTTGGATTGCGGTTGTGTATAAGCTTTTGATTGGCTAACCATGACTTGAATGATCCTGTATGTACAGAACTTTGTGTTGTTATTCCTTTGATGTGAGTTATTAACATATATATATATGGATTGTTATGATGTGCCATGTAAGTACAGCTCTATGGACAAAAGTTTTAAATTTGTTTTCGTTTTGGCCCCTTAACTCTATTCAAATACGTTCTATTTGGAAAGAAGCCGTAGGTAATCTCCTGATTACTGGCCGATTGTGACCTAAATCCATGGGGGCGGGTTCGGGTCATGACATGTGTGCAATACGGTTCGAAAGTAAAATTATAAATCAAATGCAGATTGACAAACAACCAAATCGCGATTTAGACGTTTGGAGAGGATTGGTGGATTGAAGAATATTCTTAACAAATTATCAAGCATTTGCATAATATATAACACTAATTTGCATAATATTTTCCATATATAACACAAACTAATTTTATATATATAACTACTAATTTGTAACAAATTTCACATTTTAAATTTCTCTTACACTCATTTTTTATTTTTATAACAGGTTAAAAATAAATATGTATTAACTATAGCGGAGCGGAGCGGTTTTAAAAGAAGATTATAAATTTTAAAGTTAATCTGCAGTTAGCAGATAGACCGATGCGAATTGGTACAGATTTATCAAATTGAGCGGTATTTTGCACAGTCTCACTCCTCTCTCATTTCTTTTTCTCTTCATTATTTTTCTTCCCCCTCTTCCTCTTCTCATTTTTCTCTTTCTCCTTCCTTTTCATCATGAACCCTCAAGTTTTTAAATTTGGGGTTTGTGTCGAAGAGGATAAGAATAAGAAGGAAGAAGAAAAAGAAGAGAGGTCACAGTGGCAAGCAAAACAACAATTATGATCGTGGTCTAAGAAAAAAAGATAGAAGAACAATTTTGGTGTGATCCATAGAAATAGAGGTCGTAAGAAACAATGGGGGAGTTTTTTTTTTTTTTTTTATCAAATTAAATGTCAACATATGACTTTTGGCATTCATCATTGCTAGTTAAGTTTTAGATAAATTTTATTGTATTCCCTTTATGTTTAGTTATTTTTATACTATGATTTCAGAAGGTTTTTTTTACTTTAATCTTTCTTATTTCAATTTTTTTTTTAATTTACTTCTAAAATTATTTTTTTTTCAAATTAAACAAAAAAATATCTTGTTAGTTATCAGATTATTAAAAAATATATTGGTATATTAAAATTAAAATTTATATATGTGAGTTATATATAATAAATTATTTTTATACTATGTTATTTTTTTACATATCTAATTTTGATATTAGAATAAATAAATAAATAAATAAGCTTTTAAGGATCAAGCCGGGTGCAAAGTGTAATTTAGCATAGAAGTATTGATCAAATTTGAACTCTCAAGTCCCTCAAACTCTGGGGACAGGATCAACAACTACGACCGGTCCAGCACTAGCAGTCAGCGAGGAGCAACCGAAGGTATGAATGAACACTTCTTCCCTCCTCTGCTTTTCTCTTCCCTAATTCTTTAACAGATTCTCAAGCTTTACTGCCCACCGCTTCGAACCCTATCCATAGTGTCTTTAACCCACCTACCTACCCATTTTGAAGATTGGCTAGTGAAAGAATTACTCAACCCTCCTATGCTGTTTGGTTTGGGAAAAAATTATCCCCAACCCAAACACAATCACCATTGGTTGGGGGACTTCGGAAATGATTTAGAAAAGAAAAGGGAAAAAGGGTGTGAAATTAGGTGAAATGTAAATATATTTTATTCATGTTTCACCTTCTTTTTCATTTTTATTTCTAAGTTCTTTTCCAAATCCTCCAAACAAATATAGCGTAAATAGCATGCCTGGTACAAAAGTATTGAAAATGTGGGTGTGTATGTAATGGAATGCCTATTTTCATTCCACGTTTTGAATTAAATGACAATTATCATTCTCTTGTTTGAAATTAATGCAATGGAATAAGTTTTTATTTTTTATTTAATCAACCTAGTAACAACCAATTTAAAAATTCATCCAGATCATGTTATGCTGGGTTTGGTTGGAGGATTTAATGAGAAATGGAAACGGGAAAGGGAAGGGGAAGAGAAACAATTGGTAGATACAAATTCCCATCTATGTTTGGTTGAGTTGGAAAATAGAAAAATAAAGAGCATAAGTGAATCCAAAAGACAAAAAATGGGATTGCATTTCCCTCTCACTTTCTTTTCCCATGTGTTATGAAACAAAAAGTGGGATTTCGTTTCCTTTTCGCTTTTCATTTCTCTCATCAAATTCTATAACCAAACACAGCCTTAGAGTTGATAGCTGTGGAAGTGATGGTGTGAGTGGTGCAATAGTTATAGTTTGGTATGGTGGTTGTGGTAGTAAGGCGGTGGTGATATGGTGGTAATGGTGGTGGTAGTAGTGGTAGATGGTAGCAGTGGGGTGGTGTCGAAAGGGAATGGTGATGGTGGGCAATTGACATTGTTTAGGGTGATTCTATGATGTAATGAAGTGCCTATTTCTTAGCTCGGAGGAAAGAATAAGCATTCTCACATTTTGTTAGAATAGCCATTCCACTGGATGAGTATTCTCACTTAGATAAGGTGTACCAAATAAGGGAAAGGGAATGCAAAACTAGAATGGACATTCCATTCCAACCCATTCTATCATACCAAACGCGCTCTAAACTCTATTAGACTCATTACCAAGATGAATGTTGTCATTTTATTTAATGTGTATAGCTATCTTTTATTCTCTATATGAAAAAGTGATTGAACTTATATTTTGTTGTCTTGATGTGAGATCTATGTATTATGCGATCTCATTTGTTAAAGCATCCTGTGCGTTTATATTTGTAAATTATTACATTGCACTATAAAAAACCATATAATTTGATTTTATTGATGAGTGATTATGCCTTGAAAATGTGAAAAAGTAATAGTATAAACTTTTAAACCATGTGAGTCTTGAGCCATTATTGTTTTTCAAGGATTATTCTTTATTTACTGTTTTTTTAAGCTCATTATAATAATTATTAGTCTCGTTAATCTTTCATTTGTAGTTAAGTGCTGAGAATATATTGTAATGCTCAACTATTAGTATGTTGGTCCCATAACTTCCAAAAAAAAAACTCATGTGCATTGAGATTAATTGTCAAGACCTTTGGGCTAGTGTTTTAAAAGGCACGAGGCGCACCTGAGGCGCCTCAGACAGCTTGAGGTGAGGAGCAATAGGAAAGGTGCATTTGAGGCGCTTGAGGTGCGCGCCTTAAGCTTAGGAGCGAGGTGCACGCCTTATGTGCTTCATTTAAATTTTTGCTCCATTCTTATTCTTTATGTGTGTAACCATATGGAATTACAACCCCTTTAATACAAAACGTAAACACATGCTTTGAGCCCCAATTTTCATATAAAAAGAAAGCTCTAGGCATTAAGCAAAAGCTTTGGGATTGCAAGATAGATATATGACTTTGGGGTTCCTTTCAATGTAGTAAATTATAACAGTTTTGGACCAATGATTGAAACTATCAGGCAATTTGGTCTCGATTTAAAATTGGAACCACTAAGGTATTATATGGCGTGAGTTCCTTATCTAAAAAAAGAAATTAATCACATCAATAAATTGACAAAGAAAGATAAATAGTATAGGGCAAAGTAAGATTGAATGTCATTTGTGAGAAATTTCTGAAACGTTGAATGTTATTTTTCATGATTTTTGGAATATTAAATGTCGTTCTATTTATTTATTTATTTATTTATTTATATTTTTTGAAATTCTAAGAATATTTGTTTTATATTAAAAAGTTTGCCTATATTAGTATTTTGGTTATCTTTAACAACTTGCGCCTCACCTTGAAACTCACACTTAAGCTCCAGGAGACCTTAGCGCCTCAATGTGCCTAGAGCTTTTTAAAACACTGCTTTGGGCAATGTGTTTCTGTATAAAACCATAAATTGCAGTGAATTGTAATTTTCCTTTAATAAAAATTGAGTAATGCATTAGAAACAAAGAAGTTATGTGAAATATGTGTACAGAATAATGTAGTGAATTGATCCTACATTGTGAAATAAAACACGAATCAAATAACTTTTAATTTTAAAAATGTTATTGCTACGTTTGGATGTGTAAGAATAGTATTTTTTTTAATTAATTGGGCAAGTCTATAGAGTCCTTACACATCATTAGGACATTTCAACTTCTCTGTAGTCATGTCTTTTCTCCTACAAGCGTTGGATTTGTATTTTAAGAGGGAAATAACTAAATGGGGCACATAATTACAAATAAGTGAGAGTCTTGTTAAGTGTAAATCTAGAATGTGTAGGGTAGATTGTACAAACCAAACCAAACCAAACTAAACCAAGCCTTAAGTCCCATCAAATGGGATTGGCTAGGGTAGATTGTACACCAAAAAATAAAAAAAAAATCACTGATTTGTGGAGCTTCTTTTTACACAACAAAAAATATCTCCTTACCACCCTATTTTTTAATTTATTTTTATTACAATTTTGTCCCGATAAAACTACCAAAAAGTACTTGTATCCTAAAAAATTAAAAACCCTAATTTTCATCATACCCACCCCTTCACCACCACCACCACCCATCATCACCACACCACCATTTCTACAGGAGCCACCATCTAACCCCTATTTGCCCCACCCCGTCACCATTCTCTTACTACTCCTGTTCTTCCCTAAAATCTAAATCTGAAAGCCTTAAAAAAACCGTATATCTACTCTCTCTCTCTCTCTCTCTCTCTCAAGCATAGTGGGGTTTGCAGTAGTGGGGGGATGGGAAGGAGGTCGTGGCAAAGGAGAAGGGTCATAGTGGGGAATGGGTGGGCGTCATGGTGGTCTGGGGGATTGGGGATTGTAGTAGGGGAGCGGGGCTAGAAGGGGAGGCGCAATGAGGGAGAGGAGGTTGAAAAGGGAATCAAGACAAGGGCCTTGGAGAGGGGATTGTGATGAGAGCAGCATACTAGGAGGTGGTTCGTAGCAGAGAAGAGAGAATCGCGATGGTCGGAGGTGGCGGCTATGATGGACGGACGTAATGGTTGTGGTGGGGTGGAATTAGGATTTGAAATGTGCGAAAGGTGTAATGAGAAGTTGGGAGGATAGGGATAGGGATATTGTTGGAATCATGAGAGGTGTAAAGAGAGAAAAGAATTTTTTTGAATTTTGAAGAGGAGTGTAATTAGAGAATGGATGAAAGGAGATAAAAATATTGTGTAAATATAAGCTCCCCTGATTTGTAAAAGTTTTGGTCTTATACAATAATATATTTACCCCAATTTCAAACTCAAAAATTGCTTTTGAGTTTTTTGTTTTTGGTATTTTTTTATTATAGATTTTTTCACAATTTTTTTTAAAATATATTTAGTGAAAAATAAATTACGAAAAACCAAAAAACAGTACTTTCCTCGTGTGCTCTTTGTCTAGTTATGCTCTCTTCTCTTGTCTGCTCTCTTTGTCTAGTTTGTTATGCTCTCTTCTTTACCTTGTAACAGCATGCTAGAACAGACTTTGGGATTCCTTTTAATACCTTTAATTTTCTTTTAAATTTCTTAAGGAATAGTTGTCTGGACAGAGGAATGGAAAGAGGAGAAAATTTGAGCAACTTTGTCGTTGGGTCAGTGCCCACTGTATTTTACATACCAGACTTCATCACTGATAGCGAACAAGACCAACTCCTCAATAAAGTGATCATGCAGTTTAAACCTTCTATTTTCTCTACTTCAATTCGAATTGTTTAGGATTTAATAATCTCAACTATGTTTCTTTCTAAAATGGTTTTGTTTTTGTCTTGTAGATCTATCAAGCTCCAGTATCTAAATGGAAATCTTTGAAGAATAGAAAACTACAAAACTGGGGTATGTTGCAATTGCATCGTTTTATCTTTTTAATTTCCTTCAATCTTAAAAAAATGGGAACTGTTTTTGTGGAATTAATAAATGTATTTGTTTGGGGTATGATAGGAGGTGTTGTACATGAAAAGGGTCTTCTGGCGCAAGATTGTAAGTGATAGATAACTTTGTCTTAATTTATATTCCAAAATTGTACTCGTGAAATGATAATTTATGCAGCCCCTTTAGGATTCCCATGGGAATATAGAGCATCTCAATGTGTTTTGCATTGAATTTCAAATAAACCATCTCTCTCTCTATCTAATTTTTCATTATTATGTTACTTGCAAAAATATGTTCATGTACATGGTTTCCATTTCTATGATAGAACTCCCAGGTTCAAACTGTATGTGATATATAGAATTTTCGATTTTGATATATATGGGTTTCTTCCATCCATAACTTTATTATTGGGTGGTTTTTCTAGTTTGATCTGGCTTTTCTCTTTTGTTTCCTTGTGGCTCACAAGTGCAAAAATGCTACATATTTTGAAATGATGCCCAGTTTTTTAAAAAAGACAGGCCCTAAACGGATTTTAATATTGGGGTTTGTAATAAAATAGTTCGAGGATGAGTTGCAATTGATAGATTTTTTGGAATGTAAATGGTAGAAGATGTAGTTTGTGGCTTTTAAGGTTGGTTTTTGGCTTAATTAGGCAAACTTTGGCTCATAGATGTTAAGAAAAAAAAAATGTGGAAAACCTTTTACTCTAGCACTTCAATCAAACTAGTCCCTACTATATATTTGAAAATAAGTGAGGAACCAATTAGTTGGTGAAATCATTACCAATTCATATTTCCAGTAGCTTGAAAATTGCCATTGTGGCAGGTCACTACAGTTGTGAAAAGAAACTAAATTTTGTATAATTCAAATAAATAAAGCGCAAATGCAAGGTTAAAAGGTAGCATCTATAGGATGGACAATATTTCCATCAATACTTGTATTTTCTCTGTTGACCAAAATGGCTTCTTCATCTGCATGCAGTGCACACCCTTCTTTTTGACTCCAAAGCCTATGACATTTGGCTAAATGGTCAAGTCCTGGGGACTGGGAATGTGCTTCCTTAAATTTTTAGAAAATATAGGACATGTCATGTTGGAGTACGTGCAAAATGTATAATTTTATATACCAATCAAATAATATTTTGATATATTTTTCAATCTAACTATTGATGAGTATTAATTTTTTTTTTTTTTTCTTTTTTTTTTCCCCACTTTATGAGAATCGATATGCTATGTGTTTTACTTGATTCAATTGCAACACCTTATTAACAATCCTTATAGGTTAGGTTGCATGGAATGCTCTTCCTTTTAGTCATATAAAGTTCGACCGTGACATAGTTAATGGATATGAATACTGTAGAGTAGTATAAATTTTACAGATTATTTGAGTATTGTAAAAATAATACACCCTTTTATAAATTTAAGGGATTTCTATGAAGAAGAATTGGTAGCTTTCACTTTTACTGTCTTTCTAGATCTAAAACATTCATTTAAAATAAATTTCATTTAGCTTGATAATTATGAGATTTGTAAATCACTTTGATAATTATTAGTAAATATGCTTTCTTTTATCTCCTATCACTAATATGTAAAAGTTGCATATTTATGCATATGTACCATAATTTACAAAGTGTTATCAAGCTTTTTGATGACTATGAAGTCAATTACGTATAAAAGAAAACTAGGTTACTTAAGGTATGTTTGGTAACCATTTCGTTTGCAATTTTCAGTTTATATTTATAAAAATTTTAAAAACTGTCATAAAAATTTGTTTGATAATTTTTTGGTTTATAAATGGTTGTCTCAGTTTATAAATTTAAGGAAAAAAATGTAAACTCAAAAAATGAGTTTACGTCGGTTTTAAAACAGAGATTTAAAAAATTGACTAACAAATTTTTTTTCCAATTAATTTTTTTTTTCAATTATAATGTGTATGATCTCATTGTCGTAAATAATAAAAAATAAACCTAAATATTTTCGGCTGAACAAACATATTTTTTAGTTTATGTTTTTAAATTTTTTCAAACATTTTGTTCAAACCAAACACATTTGTAGTTTATGTTTTTCCAAAAATAAACAAAAATCAGTTTATAAAACTATTGTAAACATAAACACAAAGTGTAAACGTTACCAAACGCTACCTTACCATTTGTCTAATTTTGTCTTTATCTTGGTGAATCCAGTTTCAGTGGGTAAAAAAGAACGTACGTATGTTTTTTGGGAGTCAATAACATAATAGAATATGATTTTTCTAGTCCCATATTAGAGACTTTGACCTGGTTACTGCTGATAAAGCCTCTACCATAAATTTACAACTGGTGTAAGGATCAAATTTAACAAATAGTGAGTAGTCTGATTTCCTTAGATATATATTGAAAAGTCGTAGTTATCAAAAAATACTTCTCAAATTGTTGTAGTAAAATATATATATATATATATATTTATATATGTATGTATGCAAACTCATATCAATGATAAGAAATTGAAAAAAATAAATTGTTTACCAATAATTATTAAAGTAACCAAATTAGGACAATATCTCCACCTTTCATAGATTTTACAATTCGTTTATCAAATTGTGTTTTTTTGGTTGTATATCTATGTTTATAGCTAGAAAGACCGCTTTCAATTATGCTTCATAGGGGTCCGTTAACTTTATAAAGTAGACAATGTATACTGTTTTCACAACACTCAAATGAGGTGCTCATTTGGGAAGTTGGCTATTTGGCATTTTAATGAGATGAAAAAAGTTGTGTTTAGGATGATTTGTGAGTTTTTTGTTTGTTTGTTTGTTTGTAGTTGAATAGATGGTTGTAAGAGAAAAAATGATTGATTGATGTGTAGAATAGAATGTGACATTTTGTCTTATTGGCTATTTTAATTTTTTTTTTGTCTTTATTGGCTATTTTAGCCAAAACCAAACATCCCAAACAAAGCTTATGTATTCACATCATTATCTATCATAAAACTCAAATCACAGTTGACATTTATCTGTTCTATAGGAGGAGCATCTCATGTAACCTATCTTATAGATTTCGATAATAATAGTATTTTAATTGAATCACGTGAAACACTTATCGTATTGAATCTCATAAATTATAGAATTTTTTATGTTCCTCACTAGTTAGTTTGAGAAATATATCAAAATAATTCCTTTATTGATACATATATCTTGGATGAATGAACTAGATAAAAAAAATCACTCAGCTTAATTTCAAAGCTAGGCTTTCTAAGACTACTGTACCGTACCTTGTGTAGAGATTTTATATAAGAAAGTGTAGTTGAAAGGGGTGGGAGAAATGAAGATATCAATACTTTGAACAACTAGAGGGATTGGATTTGATTGATTATTAGAGATCGGGTGTTACGAAAAGGGCTCATACCCTGGCAATTATGTTTTGGTGCGTGCATTCTATACATGTTACATTTTTCATTCCAACATGGTGGATTTAGAGATCCAAAGAGATTTCCAATTTTTTCTTATTTATTTCCTTAAAGATTTTGTTAGAAGGAAAATAAATTCAAATATAATGAACTATAATCTGGAGAAAGTGGAGTTCTACTAGGATAAATGTAAAAAGTTCCCCCTAATGATCCTATTAATGATTGATTTGAAATAAAATAGACCATAATTTATTTGCGAATTATGGTTTACCTTGGCCTTCTCAAGAGTAGAACATTGAGCTATGTCCTCATCCATTACTTTGATTTGCTCAATTTTAGTATCTTGGTCATTGCCCTATATCTTCTTCAGTTGCAATAGCGATATCTGTCTAAAGACTAGGTTTGAACCTGTATCATCATTTAGGACTTTGAACAGCCATGTAGGATTATTTAGCTACTGTACCAAATTGATATGGGAAAGCACTTGAACACTCATAATGGTGTTACTTATGATTGTGTGTGGTAAATTAGGGTAATGAGAAACTTGTAGTATTGGGGTTTTAAATAGTGGAAGAAAGTTTTAAGGTCTTTCGAAGTAAAGGGGCTTTTGGAAGCGATCGGAAGTTGGATTTAGATAAAAGGTTGCTGGAAATTCAGATTGTTTTAGGTACCACCCTGGAACTATGGTTGCATCCAAAAGCCTCTCATAGATTCTTAAAATCACTCCTCACTTGAATTGAAGGTATAAGAAGATATATGCAGGTTGCTAGCATCTCTTAATTTCTACTAGGACTAAAAACTCAATTTGTCAACTATTCAGGCTAATTCTAGACCTAGTGAACTTTAACCTAGTGAACACTTCATATAGGACCCAAAGTCATAATTGTCCTATGATATGACAATGGACCTCTACACTCCATGTCCAATAGAATATGAAGTACTGAAATATCCTAGCTCCTAAAACATAATAAATGTTGATGAAACTTATAAAAAATTCCTACAGAAAGCATACTTTGTGCAAAATTCGATCCTCTTTTATTGTTATTAGCATCTCTATGTCAATCATGTTTTGTTTGTATCTGTGTTGTTTACAGTTCAATGACGAGCAGTATACCTAGCTTGCTTATTCCATGGGTTTCTTGTTCAAATAAAAATGTCTCTTTTAGTTGACCGAAAACAAATTAAATTGATAGAAAAAGAAGCAAAGGTACAAGCTTGTGACCACTCTCTCTCTCTCTCTCTCTCTCTCTCTCTCTCAGTGCCTCCTTGGCTAAAAAGAGTTACAGAAAGAATATTCGAGGAATCATGCTTGTTCCCCTCAGCAATTAATCATGTGCTCATCAATGAATACCTTCCCAACCAAGGCATAATGGTTTGTTCTGAACCCTCACACATTTGATATATATCTTCTTCTAAGAGCATCTCCAACGCTTAGTCTTTTTTTTCATCAAATTTGAGTAAAGATTTGGGTTAAGCTTCATCTGATGTCAAGCGTTACAATGCTAAATTTTCAATTTTCATCAAACAACCAGGCGACTGAGAGGGCGACCGGGAGAATGTCCAAGCGGTCAACCGGCTTGTGTCAATTGTTTGGGAGGACATCTTCCCGGTTGTCCATCCTTTTGGTCAGTTATGGGCAATTTTGCAAGCACAAGGTGTCAACCGGTGGTCGTCCGGTGGACAGACCTGCAACAATTTGATGAATCGCTAAAGCCTCCCTTAATTTGATCAAAGTTTTGGGTTTCCCCTCATTTGATATGGGTTTGATGTCATGATTGGAGCAGCAAAACTGTACTTGTTTCATCAAATTTTAATTTGATGGAAAAAAGAAGAAGTAAGCATTGGAGATGCTCTAATGCCTCAACTATTGCTCTCTTCTTGTTGCTGAATGCCTAAGCCCAAGGTTTTAAAGCAATGAATGTCCATTGGACAGGGTTATCCCTTGAGAATCTTAATTTTTGTAAGTCTTTGTTGTTGCTAAAATTGCTGTTTAGGTTTCAGAACGAAGTGTGGAAGAAGATTCTTAAAAATAGCTTGATTTCTGATTCATTCTCGTCCAGTTTCTTTCCCTTTTTTCATGCAGTTTTTGGTACTGTTTTTAGGGCCTGTTTGGCGTAGCTTTTGTTTATAACTTATGATGCAGGAACAGCTAAAAATAAGTTGATTATTGAGAAGCAAGGAAGGTGTACTTTCAGATTTTGCTTTTCTGATTATTAGCTTTCAGCTTGCAAGAAGCTGCACCAAACAGGGCCTTAGTAGCATAATGGCTTGACTCCTAATGGTTTTGCTTTGTGTAATGCAGGCACACCAGGATGGGCCTGCTTATTTTCCAGTAGTAGCAATTCTGTCTCTTGGATCACCGGTGGTTATGGATTTCACTCCTCATTCAAGTTTGCAATTGTGCACAAACACGTTGACAAATAATGTTGACGATAAACTTTCTGATGTAGCTTTTGATGGTGAAACTGAGAAGTGGTTGGATGATCACCACCCTTTTTCAGTCCTATTGATGCCTCGCAGTTTACTCATTTTCAAAGATAAGGCATACTCAGGTAGATTACATCTTCATTTTTATCCAAATTCATTACGCGCTTTATATTTCATCAAAATATTGAAATCATAGTTATGGTTTCCAGATTACTTGCATGGCATAAAAGATAGCGAGGTCCAACAATATGACAAGGTAAGATAAGCGAGTTAACGTAATTGAGCAATTGAAAACCAATATGTGCTGTTAAATCTTTTTCATCTTCACTTTTTTTCAGGCTGTGAATGTTGATGAAATTCTGAAATACAATGGAGTAAATCAAGCGCTGTCAGAGCTGGACAAAGCATTTGAACTGAATAGAATTGGAGATGTTAATACATTGCACAGACTTAAAACAAGAGTGTCATTAACATGTCGAGTTGTATCAAGGGTTCATAAAAATTTGTTCAAATTCTAGAATTTCTAAGGATGTACTTTGTTTCTTTCTGTTGTCTAGTTTAGAACGAGGCTGCGTGAAATGTTAACACGTCATTTTTCTTCTTTGGATGTAATACATTTTCCAAAAATGTCATCAGAATTTTTGGGTAATCAGTTGCTAGTAACATGTTATATAAAAAATAAAATTAAAAAATCCAGTTTTTCTGTTTGCCATTTATTTTTATTTTTTTGGTTAAAGACTTGAGAGTTGTCTGTAGGGGTGTAAATTTTGTAGGGGTGTAAATTTAGTTTGGGCCGTGCTCCCTCCAAAATTTGGGCGGGGCCACATGGAAAAAATCTAGGCTGAGGCCCAAGCCCAGTCAAAATAGGGTTGATGCCTGGACCTCGAGCCACTGACCGGGCCTGCCGTGTTTTTTGTTTTTTTTTTTAAAATAATTGATAGATATATTATATATATAGATTATTTATGAGGGATAAAAACAAATGAAAAATTCTAATATAATATTTTAGTTATGATTATTGAGATATTTGGTTATGTTTTATGGTATTTAGTTATGATTTATGTTTTTTTAGTTATGATTAAAAAAGTACGAAATTGTGTTTTTTTTTCCTTTAGTTATAAGGTGCATGCATAGTCTTTTCATGAAAAAATAAAATGAAATGAATAATTTTATATATATCAAAATAAAACGAAATATTACAATCATTAAATTAAATAGATAACATTTAATGAATAATTTTTATTTCAAAATGAAATAAAATATTACAAAATTTAAAAAATTCGAGTCAGTTGGGCTGGGCCTAGCAGATTGAACTCACAGGTCGAGTCGGGTTTCAAAACATATAGCCTAGGCCCAGACCTAAGGTCTTGGGCTGAACTCGAGTCCAGACCGCAAGCGGATTTTAAGTGGGCTAGATTTACACCCATAATTGTCTGCATCATGCGTATATAAACACAACTGTTATAAACATATGGGTTTGTTATAACTTAGATCCAAACATGGAGTTTTTTATCTTATTAATAATAAATTAATTATTTTTTTAATGTGAAAGAAAGTAGAAGAATTGGATAATAGAAACCAAAGCAAATTTCACGCGGTTTGTTTTAGTATATTTTGTGTTTTTGAAAAATATTTCTCACATATATTGGTGTTTAGCATGACAGAAAATAGAAGTTAACCAAAAGTAAGCTAATTTTAATGATTTTTATTTTATTTTATTCTTTTTCTAGAATGTAAAATACATTTCTTATTAATGTTATCATACAATGATCATCACTTTCACCTCCACCACTATTACTACCACTATTACTACTAATCATCGCTACTATTATCACACCGCAGCCATCATTACCGCAGCCATCATTGCACCACCAACACCACTGACATATAACAAACGATATGGAGAATAAATGTCACCAATTATAGGTTCTCAAAATTGAGTATTTGTTTAGAGGTGTTTTGGGAAGTTGGTAAAAAGTTAGCTTTTGACTTTTTGATTTAATATTTGTTTATGGTGTCAAATCAAATTAAAATGATAAAAATACCCTTACCCAACATAGGAAATTTACTTTTTTACTTTTTTGTCCTAGGCCCCAATTTGTTAACATGGAGGGTGGTTACATAATTTCAAGGACTTGCATTTTTATCTCTCCCCAAATGATTTTTGTTGTGTTTTTAACTACCATTGCTTTTTTCCCCTTGCATCGAAACGCTGCTTTTTACTAATCTTCCCAAAATGGCACTTAATAATATCTTGGGATGGGATGCCCCTTCTTAATGTTTAGGGCAAATAGACCAGCATTATGCTTCTAAAACTTCTTCAATGAAAATGTTAAAATTGTGTGATGGTGCATTTATATGACATAATGTAATAGAAATGAGACTTAATTTTATGTGTCAAAGCGTGTTAGTTTAGCCAGTGTATGAGTGTTGTAATGAAGATGTTAAAATGTGTATTAAAATAAAATTTAGTTTTTTTTTTTTTTTTGGAGAACAAAAAAATGTAGTTGAACTTTTGAACTTCTAAAGTTGTTCCAACTTTTAGGGCCCAATGTGACTAATTTAATCAAGGGCAAATTACATCGTTGGTACCTCTACATTAGTCCTTAGTCATTTTGGTTCCTATATTTCATTTGACTCGATTTTGACTCTAAATTTGTTACTTTGTTTCATATTGGACCAATTGATTCCATTGTTAACATTTTTTATGCCAAATGTGCACATTAGTGGCATGTCTCGTGCTTTTAGAAGCAGAATTATATACTTGATCAGTTTAGTGACTTACCCTCAACCAACTCAATGAACACTTTGTTGTCTAAATTGTGCAATTAAATAAAACAAATAGATTCATACGAAATAAAATTGATTTACAAGAAAAGAAATCATGGGATTACACCATACAACTTTATGAACAGAAATACATATAACAAAAATAAGGAATAGAAGCACAAACCGAAATCTATGTGATACTACTGTTTCCTTAAAACAAATTAGCCGTCTCACCGTGAGTGCCCGAACAGTAGCATGCCTAAGGCTACTGTTACATATATCAAGGTCATGATTAGAATTTAAATAAATAAATATTTTCCTCATGTTTTATTTTGCTTCCAATTTGTTTTCTGCATGAAAAGAAAATTAGGTTGTTGATGATTAAATAACTGGTCTATTGTTTGTTTCAGATGCATAGTTTTATGAGTATGATTTTAAATTTCTTACCATGCTTTGCATGTTTTATTTTATAGCTTTATAAAAAAATTTGCATGCTCATAAGTGATTAAATTAAAATTGACATGCTAATTAGTTTCTACTTTTTGAGTATAAACACATGATCATTAGATCATAGAGTTGTAGCATAATTTACATGTTCTAATTTTTCTAGATTTTAGTTTCTAAATTTTTAGTTTAATAGAATTATTTGGATGTTAATTGCTAGAATAATTTATAAATTTATTACATGTTCATTGCATTTGCATTGGCAAAATTTTCATATATTTATTGCCTATTAAATTGTTAATTGAAGTATTTGGAGTTGTAGAGTCTTGTAAATTGTCTGAATTTATGTACATGATTATTGTGGTATAATTTCCTATAACTCTTGTCAATTAATTTTAATTTAATTTTTAAAGTTATAAGGTTTGTAATTTATTTGGGAGTTACAAGTTTAATTGTATAACTTATCTAGCATTTTAATTTTACTTAATTTTGCTATTTAATTAATTTATTGCTGTTACAATTTCATTAGATTATTTGTTTTGTATTTTGTTGTGTTTTTCTACTAACTTACTTTACAAGCATACCTATAAGCAAGGGAATGGGAAAAAAATATATATAAATCCAAATGAATAAAATTTGGGATTGCAATAAAAATTTGGACTACTAATCTTTTTGATTGAACAGAAATACCTAAGCGAGAAAAGAAGTTTATAAAATAATAATCCTATTTGGATTGGTCTACTTTGGTTTATATTTGAAGCAAATTTTTTTTTTTTTTTTTTTTGGCTTGGATTAGTTAGTTATTTACCTAATTTTTTAAGCAAGTTTGTTTGTTTGTATTGTTAGAAGTATTTTATTTGCTTATCATTTTGTTAGCAATTTTTAAATTGCTTGTAAGTTTGGACCTTGGTTTGTTTTAACCTAGTTCATCTCTAGAAAACTTAATTCTGAAAATTGTTTCCCATGGACTAGGAGTCAATATGCTCTTGAAAGTTTTGTCAAAAAGTTAACTGGGTTTTAAGTGGGACCGATGTGACCCCTACAGTCTTCCTGGGAGCATTCTTGACTATGTTCGATTCTTGGTTAAGTAGTGAGGCTAGTTTTGAATTAAATTTCCAACTGTGGAATTTTCTAGTGTTAAGTTTAATTTCTGGAAACACAGAAAGTGAAATTCTGTTGTCTTTTTCAGAAATGATAACTATCACCGATGCTGCTGCTGCTAATGTTGGTGGGAATCTGAACCTCAGGGCAACTAGCTTGCCAACCCCTATTGCTATGACCTCTGCGGTCAATCCGGTTGTTGTGATCTCTTTGGTCAACCCTATTGCTACTCCTACTATTCCGGGAGGCCCGTTCAACCATCACGAGTGCCCGAAGAAGTTCATGGGAGTGAATTTCAAGAGGTGGCAGCAGAAGATGCTGTTCTACTTGACTACTCTTAGCCTTGCGAGGTTTTTGAGTGAGGATCCACCAGTTGTGAAGGAGAATAAGCAAGACAAACAGAAGCTCATGGTTCTAGATGCTTGGAAATAGTCAAACTTCCTTTGCCGGAACTATGTTCCGAAAGGCTTGGCAGATTTACTGGTCAATGTGTTTTATGTCAAGAAGTCGGCAAAGGAGCTGTGGGATGCTTTGGACAAGAAGTACAAGACCGAGGATGCTGGGGCAAAGAAATTTGTCGTTGGTCGGTTTCTAGACTTTAAGATGGTGGACTCAAAAACCGTCATCAGTCAATTCCAAAAGTTCCAAGTAATTTTGCACGGGATTCATACAAAGGGAATGTTCATGAGTGAATCATTCCAAGCAACTGCGTTGATTAAGAAGCTGCCTAACTGCTGGAAAGACTTCAAGAACTACTTGAAGCATAAACGAAAGGAGATGACAGTCGAAGAACTTGTTGTCAAGCTCCAGATTGAGGAAGACAACAGGAGCAAATTGGGGAATACCTCTATTGTAAAAGCAAATGTGGTTGAGCATGGCTAGTCCTCGGGGGTAAAGAAAAAGCCACCGACAGACAAAAGCTCAAAGCTGGGGGCAAGAGGCGGTGTCTCCAAAAGGTCGATCTACAAGCCGCAATAACCTATTTTTAGGTTCAATGGAAAGTGCTTCAACTGTGGAAGCGATGGGCATCAGGCAGTTGACTGCAGCAAAAAGAAAAAGTCATACAACAAGTACCCTTCACAAACAAAAGTCGAGCTCACATGGCTGAGATGGAGGATTTATTCTAAGATGTGGACAACATGCATCTAGCAACTGTCGTCTCCAAAGTGAACATGGTGAGGTCCAACCCGAATGAGTGATGGGTGGACACTAGGGCCACTCACCACATCTGTGCGGAGAAGAAGATGTTCACAACTTTCGAACCAGTTTCAAATGGTGAGAAGTTGTTCATGGGAAATTCTGCGACCTTCACTGTTGAGGGTAAATGCAAAGTGGTCCTGAAGATGACTTCATGAAAAGAACTGACTCTAAACAATGTCCTATTTGTGCTGGACATTCATAAGAACCTTGTCTTGGGGTCGCTCTTAAGCAAGCATGGCTTCCGTATGGTGTTTGAGTCTGACAAGGTCGTGTTGGTCTATGTGGAGAAAGGATATATGTTGAATGGTATCTTCAAGTTAAATGTAATGACTATTATCCCAAAACTTTATGAGAAAGCTTCTTCTTCTGCTTATATGCTTGAGTCCCCTAATTTATGGCATGGTAGACTGGGTCATGTAAATTTTGACTATTTGTATAAATTAATCAAGTTAGATCACATACCATTTTTCAAGATTAATCCAAATCACAAGTGTGAAACTTGTGTAAAAGCAAAATTGACAAGGACTTTTTTGCATTCTGTTGAAAGAAGTACTGAGCCTTTCCATTTAATGCACAGTGATGTATGTGACTTGAAAGTCATACAATCACATGGTGGCAACAAATACTTCATCACTTTTGTTAATGATTGCACTAAATACTGGTATGTGTATTTGCTCAAATGCAAAGATGAGACAATTGATAAATTTATTCTTTTCAAGAATGAAGTTGAGAATCAATTAAGTCGAAAGATCAAGGCAGTAAGAAGTGATCGTGGTGGTGAGTATGAATCCCCATTTCTTGAGATTTGTGCTCAATTTGGGATTATTCACCAAATCACAGCGCCTTACTCCCCTCAATCAAATAGTGTTGCTGAATAGAAGAATATAACGTTAAAAGAAATGATAAATGCAATGTTAATAAGTTTTGGGTTGCCACAAAACTTGTGGGGGGGAAGCAATTTTCTTCGTGAATTACATTCTAAATAGAAAGGCTGCAAGCCTTTTTATAATTTTTTACGAATGTGGGGGTGTCTTGCAAAAGTGGTGGTACCTATACCCAAGCGGTTTAGGATAGGTCCGAAAACCATGGATTGTATATTCATTGGTTATGCATAGAATAATAGTGCATATAGACTTCTTGTGCCCAAGTCTGATATTTTAGATATACATAAGAACACCATAATGGAGTCAAGGAATGTGTCCTTCTTTGAAGACGTATTTCCTTGCCGAACCCGAGGAGAGGATCAAAGTTCTGAGGAGGAACTTGAAGATGATCAAGATGAGGAACTAGATGAGACAAAAAGGAGCAAGAAGGCTAGGACTGCCAAGTCCTTTGGCCTAGACTTCTTGACTTATATGTTAGAGGGAGAACCTCGAACTTTTCATGAAGTTGTGACTTCACCTGAAAGTCCTTTATGGAAAGAAGCAATTAAGAGTGAAATTGACTCCATCTTACAGAACCATACTTGAGAGTTGGTTGATCTATCCCCATACAGTAAGGCCTTGGGGAGTAAGTGGATTTTTAGAAGAAAGATGAAAGCGGATGGGTCAATTGATAAGTATAAAGCTAGACTAGTTATCAAAGGATACAGGTAGAGAGAAGATCTAAATTACTTTGATATGTATTCACTTATGACAAGGATTACATCCATTTGCATGGTGATTACGATAGTCACTTTACGTGATTTGGAGATACATCAAATGGATATAAAGACAGCTTTCTTAAATGGAGATTTAGATGAAGAAATCTACATGGAGTAACCCGAGGGGTTTTCAGCTCCAGGGAAAAATAAGAAAGTCTGTAAACTTGTCAAGTCATTATATGGTTTGAAGCAAGCTCCTAAGCAATGACATGAGAAGTTTGACAACGCTATGTTGTCAAATGGATTTAAAATCAATAAGTGTGACAAGTGCGTAAATGTTAAAGACACTGACAGAGGTTATGTCATTTTGTCTCTATACGTAGATGACATACTCATTGTTGGTAATAATGACGACATGATTAGAACTACCAAGAGATTGTTAAACTCTAAGTTTAACATGAAAGATATTGGTCTTGCAGATGTCATTCTGGGTATTAAGATTATCAGAACATCTAGTGATATTGTACTTTCTCAGTCTCACTATGTTGAGAAGATACTTGAGAAATTTGATAAATCAGATACAAGTGTATCTAGGACATTGGTAGACATGAGTCTACATTTGACCAAGAATAATAGTGAGAGTGTTTCTCAACTAGAAGATTCTTGAGTCATTGGAAGCTTGATGTATCTGATGAGTTGTACAAGACCGGATATAGCCTACTCTGTTAACAGACTTAGCGGTTGTTTGGGATGATCTAAATAAGTGCACTTTTTGAATTTTTATGAAATATGGGTTGGATTTGGGTTGGGTTTGAAGTGATATGTTAGAGAGGTGATGTGACTTAAATAAGATGATGTGACTTAAATAGGATAGTGACTTTTTGGCTTTTTTGAAACTTGCCAAACCGGGCCTTAGTAGATACACGAGTAATCCGAATGTCACTTATTGGAGGGGCATTATGCGTATGTTAGGTTATTTACACTACACCCGGAATTATGGGATACATTATACCGGATACCTAGCGGTACTAGAAGGGTATAGCGACGCTAATTGGATATTTGATATAAAGGACTCCAAATCTACTAGTGGGTTATGTGTTTACCCTCGGAGGGGTAGCCGTGTTTTGGAAATCTTCCAAGTAAACATATATATCGAGATCAACAATGGAATTTGAGTTTATTCCTTTGGATAAAGCAACTGAAGAAGCTAAATGGCTTCGCCAGTTCGTTGAGGATATTTCACGTTGGCCGAAACTTGAGCTTGCTATCCATATTCATTATGATAGCCAATCAGCGATTGGACGGGCACAAAGTCATATGTATAATGGAAAGTCTAGATATATCCGTCGTAGACATAATTCCATACGATAACTACTCTCTAATGGCGTTGTCTCTCTAGGCTATGTAAAGTCTAAGAACAATATTGCGGATTTGCTAACCAAAGGGTTAACTCGAGAGTTAGTAGAAACGTCGTCACGAGGAATGGGGTTAAGGCCTTTAGTAATGTTACCGAAATGGAAAACCTAACCTAGTTGAGTGGAGATCCCAAGATCTAGGTTCAAAGGGACATCCTAATTTCGTGTAATGGATGAGTCACTGAAGAGGTAAATCTTCTTGCCCATTCCTTTGTACAGTGATTACCCGTGGGGGTGGAAGGTTAAGTTAATGCTTTCAATGACCTAAGTGATATGAATAATCAACCATGGTATAATAAGATACCTTATATAGGTCACCTATATGAGTGTGAAGTGGGGCCGCTTCTTTAAGAATTGGTAAGGCCAAATTCTTTAAAAAACACTCACTAAACCAGGCTAGTGTTCTAGAGACATACCGAACACACTAGTGAGAATAAGAACAATGGTTGGACTAACTCCTGCGTGAGGTCTATTGTCTCGGTTTACACAAACGGCAGAACAGTTCAAGATATCACGTTCACTGGTCAGCCAGTAAATCCAATAGGCTTTTATTACAAAAGGTTCAAGGCTAACAGCTACCTTTTCTGATGCAGGGTTGGTCTGTGTGCTCTCTCTCCGAGTCTTTGTTGTAAACGTTGTCCGTTTTCTTTATTCGGTCAATTTTTATTCATGTGGGGGATTGTTGGAAAAAATGGTTTTATGGTGACTTTAATGTGAAATTAAAGTAAGTCCCAACCATTGGTTGAAATGAGATTAAATGAGTTTAGATTATTTGTAACAAGGTCTTTACACCACAAAAAGAATGACCGAAAACCATTGAGAATTGAATAAGAAATTGACTCATTAAGTTGGTGTCATGACCCGAACCCGCCCCTATGGGTTAAGGACATAACCGGCCAGTAATCCTGTGATTACCTACGGCCTCAGACCAAAACAGACATAACTCGTCAGAGTAAAAGGGCCAAACGGAAGCAAAAATTTAAAACTTTGTCCATAGAGCCGTGCTTATATGCACATCAAAACAAACCATACTCACATATGTTAATAACCCACGACAAAATACAGTACCGTAAAATCCTTTACAGACAGGATCATCCAAACTGAGTCAACCCAACAAACTATATACAGATATACAAAAGGTCCTTGCCAACAAGACAAAATATAAATACATAACAAAATGGCAATGGTGGGTCTCCTGCGTGAGACACGAGGGCTGACTCTCCAAAACTTGGGTTGTTCTACACAGGCTTCACTGAGGCTGGGTCTAGATCTCTCTAGGCTCACCTACAAAGACATGAATGAGCGTGAGCGATAGCCTAGTGAATAATATCAATTACAGAATTTATGCGACCAAACGTAGAACAACGTTTTCCGAACGGCCTTGGGCCCAATTCATATCTATAGTTTGTTCATTCAGCTTTACATTCATTACGAAACGGCCTTCGGCCCATTCGATTATGTTAGAACGGCCTTTGGCCCAATCATTCATTTCAAAACGGCCTTTGGCCCATTCATTCATTTCAAAACGGCCTTTGGCCCACTCATTCATTTCAAAACGGCCTTTGGCCCACTCATTCATGCCAGAACGGCCTTCGGCCCATACATTCGTATCAAAACGACCTTTGGTCCATTCATGTTCATCAAAACGACCCTTGGTCCATTCATGTTTAACAAAACGACCTTTGGTCCATTTATGCTTATCAAAACGACCTTGGGTCCATTTATGCTCATCAAAACGACCTTGGGTCCATTTATACTTTCATATCAGACTTACGTCCACAATCTCAATTAGCAATTCATAAGGCTTAAAAGGGAGTAAACAATTGGACATTCACAAGCATTCAAATATCGATATTACTCACAGTGGTCGGCTTGTGGATTTGCCCTGGAGCTTGACCCTACACATTTCATGAACACAAAAGGGTCATTAACAGTTCAATCCGTTCTTTAATCCACATATTCCTCTTTAGGCTTTATTATTATTATCCCATTAACTCATTTACAATGCTTAACATATGCCTAAGAGTGCTTGCAAGTGAAAGAGAACGGAAAACAGAACACAAAATGCAAAAACAGGATTTCAGAAAATAGGGTCCTCGCTCGAGCGTGGACTTCCCCGCTCGAGCGGACCCTTAGGTCTGTAAAAGTACTGGTTGCCTTCAATTCCAGCTCGAGCGTGAACTCGGCCGCTCGAGCGGGATGCCTGTCTACATAGCTCCCCGCTCGAGCGTCGAATTCCCCGCTCGAGCGGGAACCATGTCTGCAGAAAATGCTGGGAGCTCGATTTCTCCGCTCGAGCGGCACTTCCCCCGCTCGAGCGGACGTCGAGAATTCTGGGTTTTCCAGAACACTCCCTCGAGTTCAAACTTGACATTCAACCCATTTTTCTTGCATACTCAGGCTCCAATCTCACATATATTCATGCTAACATGGTTCTCTTGCAAGATTATAGCATTATGAAGTTCATTTTTTTGATTTACCTACATGCATGTCTCAAAACATGACAAACTCCTCACCAATATAATAAATTCATGCATTCAAGCTCATATCTTTAATTATTCAAACATGCAAGGTCATCTTGACTTCATTTCCATTTCAAAGATGCAAATGGTGCCAAAACTCAACAAAACCAAGCTTGCATGCATGATCAAACTTCAATTCTTGCTTAATTGACCTGATACATGCTAGATTATGCAATTCTACAACAATTATGTACATGCATGCCTTCATTGACCATCAATTGAACACAAACAACTCCATTTGCTTAACATCAGGCTAACTCATGTTCTTGATCATCAAACACACTTGAATCTACACATTTACAACAAGAATCCATGAGTTCACTTACCTAGAAGCTTTGATCCTTCAAGCTCTAGACAATTCTTGAGCTAAAATGCACAATTCTCCTCCTTCCTCTCACTATGGCTGGCCTCTCTCTCACTCTCAATTGTCTAACTCAGATTTTGAGTTTAAGAGAGCCAAAGGAGGGTGAAATGCAAATATACAACAAGCCCTACTAACAATTATTTTAATATAAAATAATAGGGCACTTAATTATCAATTTAATCAGTTTAAATTGACCAGAATAAATTTTCAATTAAATTTCACCGTCGGCTCTAAAAATTATGCCAATCACAATGGCGTAATCAATTCTGGGTTCTGTGGCCGACAAGGCCCTCAATTTAATTTCCAAAGCAAACAATCGAATAGATATTCCTACGGTGAACAGATAGAAATTTAAAACCACATATTTTCACGTAATGGTACACGAAGTCATAACAAAACACATAATCACATATGTATTAGGGACCAATTAACATAATACAGAACAGGGGTATCACAGTTGGCCTCATGAAAGAGATGTTGGGAAAGGTGGCTGCAGGATTATACACAATACACATGTGTATAAAACCTGATAACTCCTTTGTATTCATGATGGATTAAAGCCATCAATTTTTTAATTTATGTCTTGGTAGTTTTGAAAAATTAAAACCTGCATTTGTTGCGAGAGCCTTTTCCTCTCTTCCTCCACGTGTATAAAAGGAGGCCCACTCCTTCATTCTTCAACACATAAATTTTGCTCTCATATTATAGTCAAGTTAGTATCCTCCTAATATATTCTTCATGTGTGAGAGAGTGCTGCCATTATTGGTTCGCCAAAACTAACAGAAGGTGCTTCTGCGTTAGTCGGTCTAAACCGTCGTATCCTAGGAGACAGAAGTCGACATACCTCCAATACCCATAGTGAGGCGACTAATATGTTTTAAGGAGACTGTGGTATCACACAGGTTTCAATTTGCGCTTATATTCCTTATTTTTGTTATATGTATTTCTGTTCATAAAGTCGTATGGTGTAATCCCATGATTTCTTTTCTTGTAAATCAATTTCATTTCGTATGAATCTATTTGTTTTATTTAATTGCACAATTTACACAACACACTTTTCATCAAAAAATTCTAACGGTGTTACTAGTAGAACTAAATTAAAGCAAAATCTAAAATTAAGTGTTAAAATTGAGCCAATTGAAACTGTTGAATGTAAGTCAATGTTTAGAAGATTATAAATATAAAAGAGAAGTGGAATGTTATGAATAATATTATTTTTTGAATTATAATGGGTATATTATGCCCTTTTCCTTTTTACACTCATTTAAAATTTCTTTTTCTTCTCTTTATGTTTTTAATAATTTAAAAATAACACATCATTAACAATTCTCTCTTCTTTACACTCCTAATATTTTAAATCCTAATCCACATCTACTATTATCTCCAACCATCACTCTAGCCCTTTCCATATTCTCTCAGCCGTCCCCTACACACTCTCTCACCGCCCCAGTACCTTTCTAACCCTTTCCATTAGAGTGAAAAAAAAGACATTGTTTTTACTAGATTTTACTTTATGCATACGTGTTTTGTTTGACCAATCAAGACTGAACAAACTCGATTTATTTGATTGGATATAACTGGACAAACTTAATTTGTTCGGTTAGCAACAATCAAAAAAAATAGAAGTTCCCCTTATTTTCAAATGATAAATGGTTTTATTTACAAAATAAAGTTGAATCCTTACCTTCCTCATTTTGATTTTACTTTTATTATAATTTTATCTTTTTGTATAATGACTTTTAAGGACTAAACATCAAAACTTTCTTTTCATATTTCCTTTTACACCTAATTGTTTTTTTTTTTCCAATCACTGATCACCACCCTTCTCCTCTACCAATCATCGCCACCTAGTCACCATTTCTTCTGCTCCACCAACTATTGCCACCTCTCTTCATTCTGTCACTCTTTTCATCACTCTACAACTCTTAACACATCTATCATAAAAAAAATAAAAATAAATAACAACAAACAAAAGCAATATTCATAGTTAAAATATATATATGATAATTGAAAATAAATTATATACTTTTTGTATGCTTAATAACTGTTTTTCTTTGAAATTTTATCATTTTGATATGATTTTATGCTATTTGAAATAAAAGGAGTAAGAACTCCATTTAATTCTAGTCTGCAGAATAAACTAGATTGTTCGGCTTTCAATAGTTAAGGCTGAACATTGCTTAATCAAATTTGGCCAATTCAGCTAACTATAACAGAATAAATGAAATTTGTTTGGCCAAACAAAACTTGAAAGAAGAAATAATAACATCGTTATCATTTTTCACTTTAATGAAAGGATTAGAGAGGTGGTGGTCTGAGAGAGTGTAGGGGCAGTGGAGAAGATAAAGAACAAGCTAAAGTGGACTAAAGTTTAGAAGATTATGAGTCTAAGGCCATGTTTGTTTTGGCGGACTGGATTAAGTTGAATTAACATTTTCACAACTAATAGTCCTAAAACTACGAATCCTTTTGAATTGTATATCCTATCGTATATTTAAATTGAATTAGGATTACAGGGTGGGACTAATAGTCCAGACTTTGGTTTAATCCTCCAATTTATATCCCACCCCCCTCTGTGGGATTGAATAGTCTATTGTATGTGGGATATCATATCTGGATGGATTATTAGTCTGTACTTTAATTGTTTAACTAAATATTGGATTAATAATTTTATTAGACTATTAGTCCAATCTCAAGCTCATGTCCACCCAAACAAACATGGCCTAAAGAGAATAGAAATGATAAAAATAAAATTATTTTGAGAAGGGCGAATTATATTAATGGTTTGGAAAAGTCTACAATATGCACCTTTCAAAAGTGCATATGATATGCACTTATTGTGTAGTCCATATTGTGCCACGCCATAAAAACTAACCTGCTAAACAGGTCATTTAACATGTGACATGAAAGAATCAAAACTTTTTTTAAATACCATAACAATTATTACAATGAATCGTAATAATGTCATAATATACACTATGGTGTCATAACAAAGACACTATTAATTGTAACAATATGACAACGACTCATAACAAATGTAGTTATTTCCAACAAATTATCGTAACATTTGAATCGTAACATTTTTTATTATGATTCACCATAACAAATCATAACTTTTAGTAGTACAAATCATAACTTTTACTAATGAATCATAACCATAACACATTGATTGTAACTTTTTTCCCATAATCATAACAACATTAACAAAATATCATAATTTTTACCAATGAATCAAAACAACTACCAAAGCAAACAAAGATTAAAAAACCTAAACCTATTCAAATCATATTTTTCTAATTTTATAGACCAACCTAGTGAGTTCGCAAAGGTGAAAATGAGGAGTTTCGAAGAAGGGGATTTCGGCCTAGGGTTTCATAGAATGGAGATGGAGAAAGGAAGAGAGAGAGAGAGAGAGAGAGACAGAGAGATACCTTGAGGCGAAGTCGAGGGTAGGTTGTGTTCGCGGGATAGTCTTCGACGGTGAAGAAGAGCTTCGAAGTCGTGTCTGAAGAACATAAGTGTTTTGGGCAAACAACGTAAAGAGGGTTTGTGGAACATAGAACAATAGGTAAAGAAAATTGTAACCGGTTGGAGAGGTATTCAATATTTTTAATCAAATTATTTAATGGTTGAGATTAATTTGTAAATATCTAATGGTTTAGAATAAATGTGTACATGATGTGCACCATTTAATGAGGTGCACATCTTAACAGCTCCCGGTTTGGTTTCTGTAGTTTGGGACTTATATTATTTGGTCTCTAATTTTTTAATTGTGATATATTTGACTTTGAATTTAAATCTCATTCTAAATAAGGACAATTGAAAATAATGTTGCTCCATTTCAAAAAGCAAAGTCGTCAATTTGATAAAATATAAACCAGTTCGACAAAAATAAATGTGAAAAAATTATTTCTAACCACCAAAGATAAAATTATATAAAAATAATAAATCTTTTATATTTTTATTTTTTTACTAAATTATTTTTAATATTTGTTTGGATGATGATCATGTAATGGATGATAGTTTCTCTTATTTTTTTTATAGTTATCATGTAATAGATAGTTGTATTTCTTGTTAAAAGATATTTTTGGATGGTTATCATGTAATGGGTGGTTATTAGACTTTTAATGTATAATTGATATATTTAATATATGAAATATTTTTAGTTTTGGATTTTTTTGATTTAATGAATTGGTTTAATAATGATATCAAAATTGTAGCAATCCCGGTTTCAATCCCTCTTTTATGTTTAGCCACTTCGACTGGGACGGTCGGGGGTCCAGGGGGCAGCGCCTCTTGGTCGGGGGTCGAGGGGGCAGCGCCCCTTCGCAGGGGTCCAGGGGGCAGCACCCCTTGGCGGGTCCAAGGGCAGCGCCCTGGCGGGGGTCGAGTGGAAGTGGGAGCATGTCACTATGGACTTCGTTGTAGGTCTTCCGAGGACTCAGCGGGGGTAGTGATGCTATTTGGGTGGTTGTAGACCGGTTGACTAAGTCGGGGCACTTCATTCCCATGCGCGTGAGAGATTCGGTAGATCATCTTGCCGACTTGTATATTCGGGACATAGTGAGATTGCACGGGGTTCCAGTGACGATCGTCTCGGATAGAGACCCTCGTTTTACTGCTAGGTTGTGGCAGAGTTTGCAGAGTGCCTTAGGCACTAAGTTGACCTTTAGCACGGCTTATCATCCTCAGACTGACGGGTAGTCCGAGCGTACTATTCAGATCCTTGAGGATATGCTTCGGGGTTGTATTCTTGATTTCTGTGGGTCGTGGGAGAGGCACTTGCCTTTGGTGGAGTTTGCCTACAACAACAGTTTCCAGCCTAGTATCGGTATGGCACCGTTTGAGGCCTTGTATGGCCGACCGTGTAGGTCTCCAGTTTGTTGGGCCGAGGTGGGTGATGCACCTTTGTTGGGTCCGGAGTTGGTGAGGGAAACGACGGAGAAAGTTGAGCTTATCCGTAGGAGGCTTGTTACAGCCCAGAGTCGTCAGAAATCTTATGCCGACCGTAGGAGGAGACCTTTGGTGTTTGAGGTGGGTGATCATGTCTTTCTGAAAATATCACCTAGCGCGGGGATTGATGAGGTTTGGGAAGAGCGGGAAGTTATCCCCTCGGTTTATTGGCCCTTTTGAGATCCTTGAGAGGATTGGCGAGGCTGCCTATCGTTTAGCTTTGCCGCCGCAGTTATCCGGTGTTCATGACGTATTTCATGTGAGTATGCTTCGGAAGTATGAGCCGGATCCATCACATGTATTGGATTGGACCGACTTAGAGGTAGATGAGGATGCCTCGTATGAAGAGAGACCAGTTCGGGTCTTGGATAGGCGGGATCAAGTCCTGCGTGGCAAGACCATTCCTTTGGTAAAAGTTTTGTGGAAACATCACGGAGTGGAGGAAGCCACTTGGGAACGTGAGTTGGAGGTCCGAGAAAAATATCCGGACCTATTTGTAGATGTTTAAGCATGTATTGTATGTTTTACTGTATTATTGGAACTTAAGAGTATTGAATGTATCTTAGGTTGTAAAACATCGTGTATGTTTTGGTTCAATGGAAGTATTTTAAAACTTACCTCAAAATGGAAGTTTAATGTAACATTGTATATGTTGGCGATATTGTAGAACTGGAGATATATCATAAAGTTGGAATATGATATAAATTGTGAACCATATATGTTGGAAATGGTTGAAATAGAAAGAGAATGCATGTTAAAATGTATTTGTTATAAAGTGCCTCTTGACAAGCGATGGAATGACCGGTAATGGGTCGAGTTATTAAATGTTGAAATGTAACATTGTTTAAAAACGGAGAAAAACTTGTTTTTCAAAAACTTACACTTAATTTCGGGGACGAAATTTCCTAAGGTGGGGAGGTTGTAGCAATCCCGGTTTCAATCCCTCTTTTATGTTTAGCCACTTCGACTGGGACGGTCGGGGGTCGAGGGGGCAGCGCCTCTTGGTCGGGGGTCGAGGGGGCAGCGCCCCTTCGCAGGGGTCCAGGGGGCAGCGCCCCTTGGCGGGTCCAAGGGCAGCGCCCTGGCGGGGTTGTGGGGCAGCGCCCCTCAAAACAAAAATTCATAATGCATTCGAAGTTACTTGATCTATGTCCGCAATTCACCACTTTATAAGCATTTGGTCACAAAAATGTTTCCTCTCTCAGCGATGTGGGACTCAAAGAGTGGACAAAAGTGTTGTGCCAAACGACGTCGTTTGGTATGCTTGTTGGAAGTCCCACATCGATTACAAGATACATTTTAAGGTGGACAAACTCTTATATAAGTGCAAGTGCATAGGGTTAACTTATCAACTTCTATGGTTCTTTCTTGGTTTAATGAGCCATTACGAACCGAGCTTGAGTTATAAATTTTAGTTGCGCCGAGCTGGATTTTGGCCATAGTTCCATTGGGATTTTGGCCATAGTTCCTTCGCCAAAGTTGTGTTATTTCTCGAGGGCTTTGTGGTGTGTGGTGGAGATCGAGTTTCAACTCTTTTCATCTTCTCCGTTTGAGCTTCAAATTTGAGGTAGGGATAACCTACTCCTCTCTATGAGCTTTGTCTTTAAATTTTAGCATTTTGATATGTTGGGGGTTGTTGTGTAATTTTGAGAAAGTTTGAGGCTTTTGTGCAATTTTACAAAAGTTGGGGTTTTATTTATAATAAACCTATATGCATGTTTAGCATAGAGAAATGTTAGAATTGGGAATGTATGGGGTTAAAGGATGCAGTGGGACAATTTACTGCTCATCTAATTGAAATGTTGATATATTATCCATTTTGTGCATTTATTTTCTGTTTAGAAATAACTGCTTTGGGCTATCGGTGGAGGGTAGTCTTGATTGTTGTAGACAATGCATGATGATTAGGCAAACTAAAACTAATCACTAGAATGTGTCATTGAGTATGACGATTGAAAGAATACATTAACTTTATGTATTGATTGATGATGTGTATAATAATTGTTTATATGCATTGTGTTGTGTTGGAGGAGAGAGGGGATATACTCCACGGTTTAGGGGAAGATAGGGGATGGACCTCTAAACCGGGTGTTGTGTGGGAGGAGAGAGGGGATGGACTCCATAGATACAGCTCATATGCTTGTCTATTGATATGATGATACAGCTCATATGCTTATCTTTGGAAGTGTGATATAGTTCTTATACTTATCAGTGGAAGTGTTGATATAGCTCATATGCTTATCTGTTGATGTACTGATATAGCTAGTATGCTTATCTATTGTGAAATGAGGAAATGTTTAATATGAGTTACTGTCTCATACCGGTTATTTGGTCAGGTTCTGAACCATGGTTATGAATTGAGAATTGAAAAGGAATGGAAAATGAAACTGTAATGTGTTATGAAAGAATGTAAAAGTGTTAACCATCTATCAAACTATTAATCTTTTAGTCATTGTTCATAGCTGGTTTAGTGTATTTCTACTGGGCTGTTAGCTCACCCTATACGGGAATATCATTTTCAGGTACAGGTGAGATGTTACCTCCAAGTCAATAGTATGGATGGACCAACGGGAAGCAAGAGTTTCCTTATTATGCTTTATGTGTGCATGAGTGTTATTTGTAAAGCCAAGGGCTAAATTTGTAATGAGCGAGACTCTATTTGTGTAACCAAGCAATGTCTTGGAAAGATGGAAGCCTATATGGCATTTAATTGTTTGTTAAATAGTGAACTCTGATATATGAACTTATGTTGCTTCTTTTATATTTATTCCGCATATGATCTGTCTTTATTGAAATATTTCGGGGCGTTACAAAAATTGTCGCTATGTTTGGCTTTTAAAAAAATAGAAACTAAATTAATGAAAATAAATATCAAAAAAATTATTTTATAAAATTATGTCTACCCTCCCAAAGGATAAAATTATATAAAAGTGATGTGTTTTTAATCTTTTTCACCAATTTAATATTTAGATTCTTAGAAAAAAAATTTGAAAATATATTTTGAAAATCAAACCAAATAGAACTTTATAACTAAGAAAGTTCCAATATTATTTATTAAAAAAAAGCCATTACATTTCAAATAACATATAAGTTAACCAACACAAAATAAGTTGTATGACAACTTTGCCCTTAAAATGGAGCATATAGTATTCAATTGTCATTATTTTGATATATGGTTTAGTTTGTATGTTTTGTTATATTGTTAATTTGGCTATTGTATTTGTATATTACTATGGATAATGTGTGTTTGGTTTGAGAAGGGTTGTGTGTTGTTTATTGGTGGGTTATGTGTTGTATGTGGTTTTTGGTTGTTTGTGTTTGTTAGTTTATTGTGTTTTTGGTGTTGAGTATGTTGGTATGTAGATTGGTTATTGAGAAGTTGGATGTGTGTTTGTGTGAAGTAGTATTGTTGTTATGTGTATTGTGTTAGTGTGTTTGGTATGGTGGGTTGGTGTGTTTTGGTAGGTATTTGTTGGAGTAGTTGTGTTATGGGGATAGTGGGTGTGTGGAGTGTTGTTAGGTTGTTGTGGTTTAGATTGTTGTTTGGGTTGGTGTGTTTTGTGGTTGGTTGTTTGTGTGTTAGGTGTTAGTGGTGTGGGTTGTGTGTTTGTGTGTTGTTTGTTGGGGGGGTAGGTTGTGTTTGTGTTAGTGTGAATAGGTTGGTATGTATTGTAATGTGGTGTTGGATGTAAATGGGGGTGGATGTGTAGGTTTGTGTTAGAAATGTTGTAGTTGATTAAGTTTATAGGTTGTGTTGTTTTTTTGGTTGGTTGTAAATAAGATGTGTGTGTGAGGGGAAATATAATGTGGAAGGGGTTGTGAGTGTTTATTATGGGGAAGGGGATGGGTGTTAGTTTTGTATGTGGTGATGTTAGTGATGATAGGTGGTATGTATTTTTTGTGGGATTGGTGTGTTTTGTTGTTTGATATTTTGTTGTTGGTTGGTAGATGTTTGTTGAGGGTATTGTGTATTGGGGGTTGTTTTAGTTATGGTGTTATTGATTGTGTTTGGTTGAGTTGATTGTTTGAGGGATGAGTGTTGTTTTTTTGGTTTTTTGTTGATATTTAGTTGTTAGGTTGATGTTGTTGTTTTAGTGTTGTTGATTGTGTGTTGATGTGTGGTATGTTTTTGTTGTTTTTGTTGGGTGGAGTTTGTTGATGTTGTTGGGGTGGAGTTGGGTTGTAGTGTTGGGTGTTTGTTTGTGGGTGTGGGGGGTTGTGTAGGGGTGTTGTGGTTTGGGGTTGGTTGTGGGGGGTGGGGTTGTTGGTGAGTGGGGGGGTGGTTTGTGAGTTGATGTTTGTTGTTTGTGGTTGGGGGTTATTGGTGGTGGTTGTGGGGGGGGGGGGGTTTGGTTGGTTGGTGGGTTGTGTTTGTGTTTGGGTTGGGGGGGTGTGGTGTGGTGGTTGTGGGGTTGTGTGGGTTGGGGGTTGGTGGGGTT